>JAKSZU010000003.1:2803866-5681366 GCA_026018925.1 Tupaia tana | reverse complement strand
GCTAGCAATTTTGCACTGCGCGAGCAAGAAACAGAAAAAAAGAAGAAAAACAGACCAGGTATGTGTTTGTGCATGCCCAAAATCCCAAAAGGAGGAGTGGAGGAGAGGGGATTGAGCCATGCCAGTCCCCGTGGGGCCGGCGTTCTCCCTTCCTTTTGCTCTCCAGTGAGCACACACACTCTAACAAAGTAAAGATTTGAAGTAAAGATAAGTGATTGAGACAGCAGAAGCTAGTGGAGTCCGTAAACCCATAAAGACGGCTCTTTAGCCTGGATTGGAAGCTAGGTGTGGCTTTGAAACTCAGGCTGATAAGACGTCAGCCAGTCATATGGAAGGGGGGTGGGTGGCATCTTCCCCTTCCCAGCTCCACAGCCAGGCATCTGCAGACTCAGCAAGGTTATTGGTTTTTGTTTTTTGTCCCCCCCCCTGAGGTTTTTGCTTTAGGATGCATGCGCTCACCAGAAAGACAGAGACAGAGAGACAGAATCACCCCTCCCGGGGGGGGGGGGGTGTCAGCACAATATAATCCCTTTCCTTCCATCTCCTGTCGGGATCTTGGGCACACACGCACACGTGCCCGGTGTGAGTTTAAGCCACCAGGTCCGGGACTTGAACCGTGGTCAACTATGTGGGAGTCCAGCGACATAGCCATTATGCCTCCTGCTGGTCCTGAGCAAGGTAATTGCTAATGTCCATTAATTATTAGACTCCTATTGTGGGAGAGGTAGGTTAGCGTCTGTAATACTCATGGAGAGAGAAGTCAAAGGCAGATTTTTCTAAGGTTTCGAATCTTAAGATGGGCTCGAAATTGAGTATAATGTGGTCACTTTGGTTCTCTTTTGGCCCAGTTGCGAGTTCCTCATCCCTTCCTTCAGAAACTCACCCAAGACAGGGACCAGGAGATGGTGTAATGGTCACGTGCTGGACTCCCACGTTGTCAACTGTGGTTTAAGCCCCAGACCCGGTGGCTTAAACTCACACGGAGCATGTGTGTGCCCAAGATCCTGAGAGGCGAATGGAGGAGAAGGGATTGCAGCGTGGCCAGCCCCCCGGGGGGCGATTTCTCGCTTTCCCTCTCTGGTGAGTGCATGTGCCCTGCAGCAACTAAAAGAAAGAGAGAGAGAGAGAGAGAATATCTTTGTTGAGGATTCCTAGTAAAACTGAAAAACCATCAGATTGAAAGCATGAGTCATTATTCAAATTCCCCGAAAATTCTGGTTTATAACCACTCCCCGGCAATTCCCACTTTGAGATAAGAAAGTTAAGAATGAATGTATTGGGTTTTTAAAAAGAATTATTTATTTAACTTCATTTGTTCATTTATTTTTAATTTGACCAGAGAGAGACAGAGCAAGAGAGAGAGAGAGAGAGAAAGTGAGAAAGCAAGCCACCAGGTCCAGGACTTGAACCATGGTCAGCCATATGGAAGTGTTCAGTGCCTTAACCACCATGCCACCCGCTGGTCCCAAGAATAAACTTGTTTGTTTGTTTGTTTTTAGAATTACTTTATTTATTTATTTTAATTTGACCAGAGCAGGACGAAGAGAGAGAAAAAGCAAAAAAGCAAGCTGCCAGGTCCAGGACTCGAACCACGGTCAGCCATGTGGGAGTCCAGCGCCCCTAACCACCACACTACCTGCCACCCCCAAGAATGAGCTTGTTTTTAAATCCGCTTCTGCATCTATAATAAACTGTTTTACCACATGGCTTAATCCAGCACATGTGGGTCGTTTGATCACAGCCACTGACGTAAAGAAGCATTGCCCAGAGACCTGTTACTTTGGACTTTTCTAGCAAGAATGGGTAACACTCAGCATGCCTGCAAAGGGTGCTTCAGGATGTTCTGACTTCACTCCGGTGGAAGTAAAACCGGCTGTGTAGAAGTTCCTTGATTCTTTGTCACCGTGAAACTCATGACAACAAAAACTCAGACACAAATTAGGATACATTTCCCATCCCAGGAAATTACAGTGGCAGCCACTCCGTATCATTGTTAGGAAGGAGACAGGTTAGGGCCAGCAGATGTCAGGGAGGATAAGCTGGTTGGATCCTACAGGGCTAAAGACATGGTTCGAGTCCTGGACCTGGCGACTTGAAACAACATGCCAAGTGCATGTGTGTGTGTGTGCCCAAAATCCCAAGAGGAGAACAGAGGAGGCAGGATGACTGCGTGGCCTTCCCCCCACCCGGGGTGATTTCTCACTTTCCCTCTCTCTTTCTCTGTCTCTGGTGAGGCAAGAGCTCCATGCCCTGTAGCAAACTGAAGGAAAAAAAAAAAAGAGAGACAAGTTGATAAAACACAGCCAAGTTAATTTTCTTTTTGATTGGGTCAAAAAGAAAATACACTGTGATTTTGATAGATACTGCCGTATTGCCCTCCCGGAGTCAAACCAATTTATTCTCACATAGGGACTAGAACGATTTTTTTCCTTTTTTGTTTGCTATAGCACACATACACATGCCAGAGAGAGACAGAGACGGAGAGAGAAAGTGAGAAATCATCCGCCAGGAGGATGGGTGGGCTGTGATCCTCTCTCCTCCATCCTCCATCCTCTGGTGATTTTGGACACACACACACACACACACACACACACACACGCCTGGTGTGCTTTTCACGCTGCTGGGTCCAGGACTCGAGTCTCACAGTCGGCCCTGTGGGATCCAGTGCCTTAACCCCCATGCCACCTGCTGGCCCTAGAGTGTGATTTCACCGTCCCACAAGTCCAGTCTGTTAGCAAAAGACCCAGTTCCACAGGTGAAAGGTGGTGTCTTGATGCAGTTTATTTTATAGTTATCTCCTCCTGAGTCAGATTAAGTAATTTTCATGTTCGTGAACCATATATATTTCATTTCTAGTAAATTGTATTTTCATACTTTGCCCAACTTTTTATTGTGGCCTTTTTCTTAAAGAATTGGAAGAGCTTTTTATGTATTAGAGATTTGACTATGATGTGAGTGGACAATATTTTCCCCCATCTTGCCGTTTGACATTTGCCTTGGCTTACAATTTTTTTTCCTCCTTTTTAAAAAATGTATTTATTATTATCATAATCTTGTTTATATTACATTGAATCACATATAACTTTACAGTGTATTACATTTCTTTTTCCAGGAGTACCATGCATATCAGTCAATACAGAGACATTAAAATCCCCATCATCATCATTCAATACCTTTTTTTTTTTTCAGATTATTATTATTATTATTCCAATTATTTTTTTAAACAATCATTTGACTATTTTTCCTCCTCGCCTGCATTGTTTCCGCCGAGAGGCCCAAGGTTAGCCTGATAGGGTGGCCTTTGTAAGTAACTTGGCGTTTCCCTCTTGCCAACTTTAGCATCTTGTCTTTGTCTGTTATTTCGCCAGTCTGGCTCTGATGTGCCTTGGAGCAGGTCTTCCTGGGTTGATTCTACTCGGGGTCCTATGCATTTCTTGGGTTTGGATATTTGAGTGCCTCTCTAGGTTTGGAAAGTTTTCTTCCAGGACTTCACGGAATAAATTGTCAATGCCCTGATTATTTTCTTCCTTTTCTAAATGCCAATTATCCTGATGTTGGGGCACGTGGTGGTATCCAGTGTTCCTCGTATATTATCCTCATTTTTCTTGGTTGTTTTCTCAATCTTCTTGATACTTTTTTCTAGGTCAGATGTTTTGTCTTCTACGTTAGAGATTTGATCTTCTGCCTGGTCTAACCTACTTTTAATACTTTCAAGGGAGGTTTGGATTTCCTGTATCACATTCTTCAACCCTAGAAGTTCCATCTGGTTCTTGTTTAAGGTGTCTATTTCTTATTTCAAGTCATGGAAGGACTCCCTCATCTCCTGGAGCTCCTTGTCTTGTTTCTCTTCCACCTCAGTTTGGTCACGACAAACATGCTGAATTCCTTGTCCGACATGTCCACGACGTCCATTGTACTGACTGTGGGTGATGTGGGCTTGACGAGTTCCCGTGGGGGCGAGGTCTTTTGTTGGTTGCTCCTATGTCTTGAGCCTCTGCGATTGCTCCTAGTCATCAGGCCATCTACACGTTCCTTCCTAACTTATTCAGGGTATCTGAGAGTGTTAAAAGGTGTGCAGGATTAGAAAACTGGCGATCTCTGGTCTGCCTGCCTGTTGTCACTGGTCCTGGGTGATCCAACCTACTCCCTCTTTCTAAGGAGTGGTGAGCCTCCAACTAACCTAATAAGCTTCACTTCAGGAGCAAAGAAAAAGTCGCGTGATGCGCCGTGTGCTATTCAAAACACTGAAATTCTGAGAGTCCAAAGGCAAGTGGGGAAGGGGTGGAGGATCAGGGGGTACAGGTCTAGCCGTTAGGGCCTGCAGCCACAGGCAGCCTGGTGTCCGGCACAGCCGCTGGCTTGAACCGGTCTCCAGATGGGGTGGGGAGGGGTGCGAGTTCGTCTTAAAGTCCCAAGAAACAAACCTGAAGTCCAGAGACAAGTAGGGGCGGGGATGAGTGCGGGTCTCGGCCATTAGGGCCTGCAGCCTCAGGCAGGCTGGTGGCTGGCACTCTGGCTTGCAATTTTTAAGAAAGGTGCTATAGTTGGGCTGGCTCCACGGCCTGGTGGTTAAGACAGCTGGATCCCACATAGGCAACTGACTAGAGTCCCAGACCTGATGGCTTGGGAGACACCGGGCACAGGCATGTGTGCACGCGTGCTCAAACCCAGAAAGGCGGGGCAGACACAGGAGAAGGGACTGTGGAGTGGCCGTTCCCCACGGGGATGTGCTCTCCTCTGCTCCTCTGTCTGGCAAGTGCACGTGCCCTCTAGCAGGGAAACAAACAAACAAACAAACAAAAAACAAAACTAGTATAGTTTATCTTTTGTTTTATTTTTATGGTTTCTAGATTTTTAGAATTATTTATTTAATTTTATTTATCTATTAACTTTTTTTTTTTTTTTAATTTGACCAGAGAAAGACACAGAGAAAGGGAGAGAGAGGGGGAAAAGTGAGAAAGCAAGCCACCAGGTCCGGGACTCGAACCGTGGTCGGCCATGTGAGAGCGTTCAGCGACTTCACCACCATGCCACCTGCTGGTCCCAGTTTCTAGATGTTTTATGGGTTCCCTTCCTTATTTTATTACAGAACTTCAAATGTATAATTTGCATTTTGTTATTTCCCAGAGGACAGTTCTTCAGTCCTTAAAGACTCAGCTCCTCACATGGGCGTTGGTGGAGGGCGAGGGGCAGCACCGCAGGTCTCAATCGGGTGGGGGTGTTCGGTCCTTCCGAGCTTCACGAGGTCGGTTCCGACAGCCTTGCTAGAGTGGCGCAGCTCACACAGTAATGCAGCTCCACACGCAGCCCGGGGAGCACACGGGCGGCGAAGACCCTTGCTCCGAGATGTCCCTGACGTGGCCTCCGCTACATTTCCAATGACACACTTTTTTTTTTTTTTTCTTGAGCCATAGACAATTTCACTTAAATTTTCCAAAATTCATACTCTATATATTGTTTCTAAGTGTATGTCACCATACACATAATGGCTTTATTTATTACTCCACATTTCTTTCATAGTTTTTTATCCTTTCTATTTTTTTTTAGAAAGTTAGATTCCAGGGACCAGCAGTTAGCATAATGGCTATGTCGCTGGACTCCCACGTAGTCGACTGTGGTTCGAGCCCCAGGCCCGGTGGCTTAAAACTCACACCGGGCACGTGTGCGTGCGTGCCCAAGATCCCGAGAGGAGAATGGAGGAGAAGGGATTGCGGCATGGCCATCGCCCCTGGGGAGTGATTTCTCGCTTTCTGTCTCTCTGTCCGTCTCTGTCTGTCTGGCGAGCGCACGCGCCCTATAGCAAAAACCTCTCAAAAAAAAAAATGTATCTGGAATAACCACTAAGCCATTGCTGCCCCACCCATACCAAACTTCTTCTTTCTTCATTTTTTTTTTTTGAGAGGTTTTTGCTATAGAGTGCATGTGCTTGCCAGACAGACAGAGAGAGACAGAGAGACAGAAAGTGAGAAATCACCCCCCCAGGGGGATGGCCACGCCGCAATCCCTTCTCCTCCATTCTCCTCTCAGCATCTTGGGCACTCACGCACACGCGCCTGGCGTGAGTTTTAAGCCACCGGATCCGGGACGCGAACCGCAGTCGACTACATGGGAGTCTAGCGACATAGCCATTACTCTAACTGCTGGTCCCATCAAACTTCTTTTATTTGAGAGTGACTGAGATATTTTTCTTTAGGGCACATGCACTTGTTGGAAAGACAGAGAGAGACAGAGACAGAAAGTAAGAAATCACCCTCCGGGGGCGATGGCCATACTGCAATCCCCTCTCCTCTAGTCTCCTCTTGGGACTTTGGGCACGCACACACGCACACATGCACACATGCCCAGCATGAGCTTATGCCTTCGGCTCTGAGACTCAAACTGCAGTGGACTACGTGGGAGTCCAGCAACATAACCATTATGCCATCTGCTGGTCCGTATCTTGGGCCTGCACAGGCACAGTTCGGGCACGGTTTGAGCAGCCTGTCGGCTGCGGGTGGCCCTTTTTGGCACTGCCTTGTTTCTTCTTTCCTGGTCCTTGGAAGCCAGGCTGGGAGAGAACCTGGTGCCAGGCCACGCCCTCTTACTGAGATCCCTTCGCTCACGTGGAAGAGTCCTTAGGCAAGTGGGGCAAGGACAGCCACTCACTTTATTTAACTTTTCTTATTCGCGTTTCTGCTGAAATCCAGTGTGAAACAGCGTTCCTATATTCTTCATGTGTGGAACAAAGTGCCCGTGGGACCAGCTAGCCTGCTGGCGGAAGGAAATTAGTTATTCGTGTCCCAGCAAGCATGGGTCAGCCTGCCCTGGACGGAATTCTGGGCGTTACTGTTTTACAACTTTGACAAATGAAAGAAGTTTAAATTTTATCTTATGACCTTTTAGGAAATTAGTTTATTTTTGGAGACGGCGGGTGTTAAAGGAGCTGGATTCCCACATGGCTGACCATGGTTTGAGTCCCGGACCTGGTGGCTTGCTTTCTCCCTTTCTCTTTCTCTCTCTCTGGTCAAATAAAAAATAATAATAATAGTAACAACAACAACAACAAATAGAATTAAATAAATAAATAATTCTTTGGAGGAAAAAGAAAATTAGTTTATTATTATTATTATTTTTGTTACTAGAGGATGTACACAGCCAGAGGAGAGAAAGGGAGAGAGAAAGCTCTTCCCACCGGGAATGGTCATTCTCAAACCCTTCTTCTCCATTTCTCTGTCCTTTCAGAATTTTGAGCATGCATGCACATGCGCCTGGTGTGTTTCTCAAGCCAGAGTCTAGGTCTCAAACCATGTGGTAGGCTACATGGGCTCTGGCGGCCTTAGCCATCAGGCAATGGTGCTGGCCCACAATTTTATATTATAACTTTTTAAAAATAATTATTTATTTAACTTTATTTTATTTATTTTAATTTGAGCAGAGAGAGAGTGAGAGACAGAGTAAGAGAGACAGGGAAAGTGAGAAAGCAAGCCACTAGGTCCAGGACTTGAACTGCAGTCAGCCTTGTGGGAGTCCAGCACCCCAACCACCACATCACCTGCCGGCCCCACATATTATAATTTTTTTTTTGAAAGATTTTGGCTATAGGGCACATGCACTCGCCAGAAAAATAGAGACAGAAAGTGAGAAATCACCCCCCAGGGGGGATGGCCACACCGCAATCCCTTCTCTTCCATTCTCCTCTCGGTATCTTGGGCATGCATGCACAGGTGACCGGTGTGAGTTTAAACCACCGGATCTGGGACTTGAACTGCGATCGACTACATGGGAGTCCAGCGACATAGCCATTATGTCAACTGCTGGTCCCTATATTATAACTTTTAAAAAATATGTATATTTTTTGCCAGAGCACACGTGTGCTGGCTGGAGGGGGAGAGAGGAAGTAAGAGATCACCCCCTGTGCGGGATGGCCACAGTATAACCCTTTCTCCTTCATTCTACTCCGGGGGTTTTGGGCATACACACTCATGTGCCTGGCATGTTTTTTAAGCTACTGGGTCTGGGAATTAAACCAAAAGTTGTCCATGTGGGATTCATCGCCTTAACCGCCACGCCATCTGCTGGCCCCTTTACTATAACTTTTGATCCATTTGGAATTCATCTTGGTAAACTGTGAGAGGTGGAACAACATAATTTTTCTCCCAAATATTCAGTTATCCTTATTTTTGTATTGAACACACTAAATCTCCTCCATTGATGTGAGACACCACCTCTATCATATACTCTAGATGTTCCGAATGCATTAGAACCCTCCAGGGTTAGGGGCCAACAGGTGGCATGGTGGTTAAGGTGCTGGACTCCCACATGGCTGGTAGTGGTTTGAGTCCTGGACCTGCTGGCTTGCTTTCTCACTTTTCCTCTCTATCTCTATGGTGAGTGTGCATGCCCAGTAGCAAATTTAAAAAAAAAAAAAAAAAAAAACCTAATAAGTTATTAAGAAAAAAAAAAAAAAGATTCCTCCAGAATTAGGAGAATGCAAATTGCTCCCTTAAAAAAATGAGAAGTATCTGGGACCAGCAAGTGTAATGTGGTTATGTCGCTGGACTCCCACGTAGGCTGACCACGGTTCGAGTCCTGGACCGGCGGCTTAAACTCAGCTGTGCGTGCGTTCTCAAGATCCCGAGAGGAGAATTTGCGGCTCTCTTTCTGCTTTCTATTCTGTGTCTCTCCTGTCTGCTCAGCGCACGCGCCCTATAATGAAAAAACCTTAAAAAAAAAAAATGTAAAAAATAAAAAAAAAAGAATGAGAAGTATCGATCTATCAATACATAATGACATGTAAACATTTCAAATATGTTTATTAAATTTTTTAAGTGGTAGAATAATATGTATGCAATTCCACTTTTGCCTGAGGAGTAGTCTTTAAAAAGTTTATACAAATGTATGAACATTGTATCAATCTGCATTGATTTCAGATTTTATTTCTTTTTGCAGCAGAAAAAGCTCATATCCCATTTCGCACAAACATTTTCCAGTCTAGTACCTGTGAGAGAGGAAGCGCAGTCTAAGATTTGATTTGGCCCTAGGTAAAGAACTTGAATTTCAAACCTTTTGTGTCTGAGTAGCAGAGGAGACTACCGAGATAGGAAACGCTGTTTAGAAATCCGGCTCTGCATGCACTGCTGGGCCCGTGGGCAGAGCCTGCGAGTCCCACGTGAGAGCAGGGAACTGGCCTGGTGGTCAGGTGCTGTGGGTACAGATCCTCTCCGTGCTGGGCAGGGAGACACACACAGTGCCTCTGAGATCACTTTTCTTCCTTAAATGGATCTAGACCTGCATTTTGCTCAAGGCTTCTGCACAGGAAAGCGGAAGACAAGTCGAACAGCTGGCCCTGCCCTGTAGCCTCGTGGTTAAGTAGTCAGATCCCACAGACCAACTGCGGTTGGAATCACCACCCCAGTGGCTTAGAAAACATGCCAGGGATGGTGTGCCGAGTGCATGTGTGTTCGTACCCCAAATACTGAGAGGATGGAGAAATGGTAGAAAAGGGATGGCGGCATGACCGTGCCCCATTGGGGTGTGCTCTCTTCCTTTCTCGGTCTCTCTCTGTCTTTCTGTCTCTTTCTGGTAAGTGTACAAGCCCTCTGGCAATAAAATAAATAAGTAGGGATCAGCAGTTAGCGTAATGGCTATGTTGTTGGACTCTGACATAGTCGACCGCGGTTCCAGTCCAGGACCCGGTGGCTTAAACTCACGCCGGGCATGTGTGCGTGCGTGCCCAAGATCCTGAGAGGAGAATGGAGGAGAAGGGATTGCGGCGTGGCCATCCCCCCTGGGGGGTGATTTCTCGCTTCTGTCTCTCTGTCTCTCTCTGTCTGTCTGGCGAGCGCACACGCCCTATAGTGAAAACCTCTCCAAAAAAAAAAAAAGATAAATTTACAAATGAAATGCGTGGTTCCTGATCACGAACGCCCTGTGTAGTGAATACTAACCGACTGGAGGGAACCAGACGCTGAGACCGGCAAGTGCGCGCGGGGTCGCTAAGCACGTAGGTGGTAAGTCATTGCGGGGTCGCTAAGCACTTAGGTGCTAAGTGCGGAGCGGTTGTCCCCAAGCCTCGGGTATGCTCAGGCTCCACCCTATGCTAGACGCGTGCAAGAATGGGACCAAGGCAGGCGTCCGCGTGCTCGCGCATGTTCCTCCTCCTTCCTCCGCAGACATAGGGCGCAGAGCGGACCAGACTGGGCAGAGCGCCCTGGGATGGGCGCGCCTCCACGGGCACTGTCGTTCCTGGGGGATGGAGGCGAGGGCCCAGGACTGCCTGCGGAGAGAAGCGCGAGATCAAGGCGAAGCAACTCCCGGGAGGCAACCCAGTTTCACCCAGAAGGGAGGCCCCTGGTGTGATGACGGAGGGCGGGTGAGGCTCGGCAGTTACGGGTCCGGCCAAGGGGTGGGGTGCGAAGCGGGATCTTTCCGGAGAAGGTCCAGATCCTTGCTCCAGGAAAGGGGGTCTTCATGCAAACTGCCCTGGCTTCTTTCACGGAACAAAGGCTGTTTCCTCTGCTGGCTGGCAAACGCCGCCCCGGGAGGAAAGTCCCGGGAGGAAAGTCCCAAGCGGAAAGCCCCAACGCCAGGTCCCAGAGCATCCTGGGAACCGTTCAGCCTAAGTCCGCTCTGGTTGGGGCCTTGCCTTAGCACCGCCCCCGGTCCACCGCCCCGCCCCTCCCGGCCTGCGCCCCGCCCCCGCCGGCCCGCCCCGCCCACCAGGAACTCGCCCCTACTAGAATAGCTCCGCCGACCGTCCTATTTCCTCCCTCACCCTGCCTCAGCCCCGCCCACCTCAAACTCGCCCCGCATTAGCTCCTCCCACCTCCGCCCCGCCCTCTCTCCGTCTGAGCCCCACCCACAGCGCTCCTTCCGGGTGGCGCGAGGGCGGCGCGGCGGCGGGGGCGGGGCCGGCCTCACCCGGAATAAAAACAAACGGCGGCCGACGCCGCATCCGGGTACTCGGCAGGTCGCTGGTGGCTAGGCGGTGGCGCAGGTGAGAGTCGCGGGTGGGGCATCCCCGTCCCGGCTGAGCTGCGCGGTGCCCGACTGTTCGCCGGGTCAGGTGGGCAGCCCTCCGCCGAGTGGGACCGGGCCGGGCCGGACCCGGACAGGGCGGCAGACCGGCTTCGGGACGCGCTGGCGGTTCGGGCCCCTGGTTTGCACTGGGCTGGGTTGGGCTGGGCCCTTGTGTGGGGGGTTTGAAATATATCGGTGTCTTTGGGGTAGACGGAACTGTGCATATATGTGTTAAAATTAATTAATTAGTCAAACAGTGCTTGATTTGCGATTTATTTGCAATCAAAGCCAGTATTTTGCTTTTTAATGAGAAAACAGTCTTGATTTTCTCGAACCTTGATGACCTGATTCTGATTTATTTATTTTTGAGAGAGGTTTAGGGGGAATGGCCATGCTGCAATCCCTTCTCCTCCATTCTCCTCTCGATATCTTGGACACGCACACACACCTGGTGTGAGTTTAAGCCACCAGACCCGGGACTCGAACTGTGATCGGCTACATGGGAGTCCAGCGACATAGCCATTACGCAACTGCTGGTCCCCTCGACCTGATTCTTATTTCTTACCTCCTTTCCTTACTCTTATTTATTATTTATTTAAATAATTACTTTTTTTAACTTTATTTGTTCATTTTTAAAAATTTATCAGAGAGGAACAGAGGGACCAGACATTTGCATAATGGCTATGTTGCTGGACTCTCATGTAGCCAACCGTGGTTCCAGTCCTGGTCTGGGTGGCTTAAACTCATGCCAGGCGCATGTGCATGCGTGCCCAAGATCCTGAGAGGAGAATGGAGGAGAAGGGATTGTGGCGTTGCCATCCACTCCCCCCCCCCCCACCCCCGGGGGATGATTTCGTACTTTCTATCTCTCTGTCTCTCTTTCTGGTGAGCGCACACGCCCTATAGGAAAAAACCTCTCCAAAAAAAAAAAAAAAAAAAAAAAGAGCGATACAAGGAAAGAGAGAGTGAAAGTGAGAAAGCAAGCCACCAGGTACAGGACTTGAACCACAGTCAGCCATTTGGGAGTCCAGTGCCTTCAACCACCATGACACCTGCCGGTTTCCGTACTTATTTAATACACAGTCTCTTTTTAGCCCTTGATATTTCCCTAAGGGATGATTGAATGTATCTGGAATATATGTGGGTGTGTAATTGATAAGCTCTGGCTAAAGTTGTGTCTCATTGCAAAAATGAAAGTAAGCTGGATAAAGGAGTGGGCTCTAAGTTTCACTTTCAGTTAGGAGCAGGACTATTAAGGGAGTTCCTTTTTTCTAGATTATAATGTGGAACAGTATTTGGCATGCATGGAACTTTCTTAGTTCTCTAGTTAAAATCAAAAGCTGATTTATTAAACTTCCTTTTGATTTGATTTAAAATGTATCATCTTATTTCGTTGTCTATAACCAAAGTTTCGTAAGAGTTTCAAAACTGTTTAATTTTTTACAAGAATGAGGTCTGGAGCAGTATATACCCTAACACTGTAGATCTGCTCCCTGGGGTTTCAGACATAGACTAGGTCTGTGACACCCTGTGGTCCTTTTCTGGGGTGGAGGCTTGGATGGGAGTCTCTGAGGGCTGCGCATTAACCCTTCTGAATAGCGGGGCTCCAGCAGTCAGGCCATGACATCATGAGAATGTCGTGCATGGATATGCCATTGTGCTGTATCACAAAATGTATGCAGGGGCCAGCAGTTAGCGTAATGGCTATGTTGCTGGACTCCCACGTAGTTGACTGCAGTTCGAGTCCCGGACCCGGTGACTTAAACTCACGCTGGGCGCGTGTGCGTGCGTGCCCAAGATCCCGAGAGGAGAAAGGAGGAGAAGGGATTGCGGCGTGGCCATCCCCCCCGGAGGTGATTTCTCACTTTCTGTCTCTCTGTCTCTGTCTGTCTGGCGAGTGCACGTGCCCAATAGCAAAACCTCTCAAAAAAACAAAAACAAAAAAAAAAAAAGCCAAAATGTACGCAAAACTTTTTTAGTGTTGTAAATTTTTTAATGTTAAAAATTCAGAGAGTAGGGGACCAGCTGGTGGCGTGGTGGTTAAGGTGCTGGATACTCCCACATGGTCAACCATGGTTCAAGTCCCAGACCTGATGACTTGCTTTCTCACTTTCCCTCTTTCCTTCTTTCTCTCTCCTCTCTGTGTCTCTCTTTGGTTAAATTAAAAAATAATAAAATGAAGAATAAATAAAATGAAATAATTCTTTAAAAAACTTCCGAGAGTATAAAGTATTTTTTATGAATAGTTGACAGTGCAAGATAGGTTTTCTTTGCTAAACTGCCAGAGTGGTTGTCTTTTGTTTTGTGCTAAATAAATTAGCCAAAGTGTGAGAGAATTACAAGCTCTTTTTTTTTTTTTTTGGAGAGGTTTTTGCTATAGGGCACATGTGCTGGCCAGACAGACAGAAAGCAAAGCGAGAAATCAGCCCCTGGGGGGATGGCCACGCCACAGTCCCTTCTTCTCCATTCTCCTCTCGGGATCTTGGGCATGCACGCATATGCGCCGGCATGAGTTTTAAGCCACCAGGTCCAGGACTCGAACCACGGTCGACTACATGGGAGTCGAGCAACATAGCCATTATGCTAATTGCTGGTCCCCAAGCTCTGTTTTTTTCTTGCTTTAGGGTACATGTGCTTGCTGGAGAGACAGAGAGACAGAAAGTGAGAGGTCATCCCCCCAGGGGCGTGGCCACAGATCTTGGGCACACATTCACACAACCCAGTGTGAGGTTTAAGCTGCCAGGTCCAGGACTTGAACCATGGTCTACTAGGTGGAAGTCCACCAATGTAACTATTATGCCATCTGCTGGTCCCTATAAGCTCTGTTTTGAATTGCTTGGAGTTCATTACTTTAAGGTTTCATCTTTCTCCTAAGTCAGAGAATAATAGCAAATGTAGAAATAGAAAAATGTAATGATCCTTGCTACATATTAGCAACTTTGAAACGTGTTGTATTTTGTGTATGTAATATGTAACTGAATATATAATATGCATTTATAAACATGCATTTTTAAAGAAGCCTGGAGTTAGACAAAACCTTAATAATGAGATTAAACTGGAGAGAGAGGGGGGGGAAATCTCTGCATACTCTGTGGAAATCTCATGTAGGTAAATCATAAAATATTTGAAAATGTGGTGTGGGGTTTTATTGATGTACAATATTGCTTTCAAGGATGGCGCAAAAGAAATATCTTCAATCAAAATTGACCCAGTTTTTAAGGGAAGACAGGATTCAGCTCTGGAAACCTCCATATACAGATGAAAATAAAGAAGTTGGTTTGGCATTAAAGGTATTTTCTTTTAAGATAAAAATAACTGGACCTGGCAGGTGGTGTGGTGGGTGAGGTGCTGCACTCCCACATGACTGACTGTAGTTCGAGGCCCGGATCTCGCAACTTGCTTTCTCGCTTGCCCTTTCTCTCTCTCTGTTTCTCTGTGGTCAGATTAAAAATAATAACAAATGCGGGACCAGCAGTTAGTGTAATGGCTATGTCGCTGGACTCCCATGTAGTTGACTGCAATTCGTGTCCCGGACCCGGTGGCTTAAAATTCACGCTGGGTGCGTGTGCGTGCGTGCCCATGATCCCAAGAGAAGAGTGGAGGAGAAGGGATTGTGACGTGGCCATCCCCCTGGGGGGTGATTTCTCGCTTTCTATCTCTCTGTCTGTCTGGCGAGCGCACATGCCCTATAGCAAAAACCTCCCCCCCAAAAAAAATAATAATAACAAATGGAATTAAGTACATAAATAACATATATGTACATATACATACAAATAAATACATATGCGTGTATATATATAAATAATTACCAGTGTTATATATCTCTTAGGTAAATAACATTCTGAAGTCACTAGAAATTGCCGGGTGTGACCACAATTGCCCTAATCAAAAGCATGAGTGATGGGAAGGTACCTGCTTATTATTAGGAGTTGACAAGCTTATTTTTGTTAACTAACATTCATTTGATGATGCTACCTAATTTCTTGAGCATATAATGTTTTTTTCTTAAAGAATGATCTTATTGGGACCAGCAGTTAGCGTAATGGCTATGTCACTGAACTCCCACGTAGTCGACCGCGGTTCGAGTCCAGGACCCGGTGGCTTAAACTCACGCCGGGCCCGTGTGCGTGCGTGCCCAAGGTCCCGAGAGGAGAATGGAGGAGAAGGGATTGCAACGTGGCCATCCCCCCTGGGGGGTGATTTCTTGATTTCTGTTTCTGTCTGTCTCTGTCTGGAGAGCGCACGCGCCTTATAGCAAAAACCTCTCCACAAAAAAGAAAGAAAAAAAAAAGAATGATCTTATTTAACTTTTATTTATTTATTTATTTTAATTTGACCATAGAGGGACAGAGTGTATGTGAGAGAGAGAGCGATTGAGAGAGGGAAAGTGAGAAAACAAGCCACCAGGTCCAGGACTCGAACCGTGGTCAGACATGTGGGAGTCCAGCGCCCTTAACCACCATGCCACCTGCTGGCCCTGGCATATACTGATTTTAATACCTTTACAGCATTGCTTGAAATTAGTTACTTAGGGAGGAAAACCCATGGCCTGATGGTTAAGGCAGCTGGATCCCACATGGCCAACCACATGGTTTGAGTCCCAGACCTAGCAGCTTAAAAGGAACATCAGGCATGTGCCCAGAATCCTGAGAGGAGGGAGAGATGGAGAAGAGATTGTGCTATGACTGTGTCCTATGGGGGGGGGGGGGGGCGCAGTTGCTTTCTCATCCTCTGTCTGGCAAGTACACGTGCCCTCTGGCAAAAACAAAACAAAAAAAAACAAAAGACCCCTCATCTCAAAAGCTAATTTCAGTCTGCTGGTGCGGGAGGACTGGTGTGAGGAGGTTGCCTTGTGTGTGTTCAGGGTGGTGGTGTCTTGGTTCTCAGACCTTGTTATCATTGTCTGCTATGTGATTCTCCTCCTCCTCAAGTTTTCTACATTATGGCTGTCAGCGTTCCCTTTTCCCAAATGTATTTTTTTAAAACAATTGTGTCTCATTTATTTGTTTATTTTTAAGTTTTTGCCATAGGGCATATACCTACGCTGGAGAGAGACAGAGACAGAGAAAATGAGAAATCACCACCCCCAGCGGGGATGGCCATGCCGCAGTTGCTTCTCCATTCTCCTCTCGGAATTTTGGGCACACATGCGCACACACCCGACAAGCTGCTAGGTCTGGGACTCAAACTGCAGTTGGCCATGGGGGGGTCCAGCACCTTAACCACCACGCTCTCTGCTGGCCCCTATGCCTCAGTTTTTTATGGTACCATTTAAATACAATACTTTTTCAGATCGGCTCTGTAATGTAGCAGTATTTTACATAAGTGATGTTTCTAAAAACTAATGTTTGCTTCCTTTTCTTTCTGCCTTTTGTTTTGTTTCGTTTTTCAATTTGTTGTAGGGCATATGTACTTGCCGGAGAGAGACACACACACACACATATACAGAGAGAGAGAGAGAGAGAGAGAGAGAGAGAGAGAGAGAGAGAGAACATGCTGCAGTCTCTCCTCCTCCATTCTAGGGATTTTGGGCATTCATATACACACAGTTGGTCTGATTTTCAAGCTGCCATGTCTGGGACTTGAACCATGGTTGACCAGGTGGGAATCCAGAGCCTTAACCACCATGCCTCCCGCTGGCCCCTGCCTGCTCTTCTAAGCAGAGAAACATTGCTCATTTTGGACAGAAAGCGATCATATTGAAACAGCCTAGTAGGTACTTCTCTGCTCTCCTGGGTGAGGTAGCATTCCTCAGGGGCTGGGATTATTAGGGGCAGTAAATGTTCCGTGTGGTGACTTGGCGGTGCACTGGGGAAGTGCCAGACTGTATCAGGGTCTTGGATCTCTTCTCTCCTGTTCCTGACTGGCCTCACTTTTTACTTTGCAACCTACCGTCTGCCTTTGGTTCTGAGTTTGCCTATCGTCCCTTGGTTCAGAAACGGGGTGTGGAAAGATGTTCTGGTGGATCTAACCCCCCCCCCCCCGAGTTCCTGACTGGAAGAGGCTTATCGATAAGAACATCATTTGTCCTGATGGCACTCTGACCTCTGGCTAGCTTCAGGATAGGCCGGAGACCAGAAAGGCCAGGCCTTGGTTAAAGCTCGAAACTTGCAGCCCCTCCCTCCAGGGGTGCCGGCTAGGGGGCCTGGAGAGTGAGTGAGCCACCAGCGGCCCGCGAGTCCCTGACCGTGTCCCTGTAATGAAACTCCGTAAACCCTGAATGACGGCCTGGGAGCTTCCGTGTGGATGACCGCGTGACGTGCGGGGACAGAGGCTGCTGCCCGCCAGACCCTTTTAGAGCCCCCTGGTTTCTTCATCTACTGTTGGTTTGTATCCTTGGTAATAGACGGTAATAGAAAGTGTAGCATTTCCTGAGCTCTGTGAGTCATTCTACAAGTATGGAAACTGAAGGAGGAGCTGTGGGACCCCTGGGCTTTGTAGCCAAGTCAGACGGAGCTGTGGGTAACCTAGATCCCCAGTGCTTGGTACCTGGTGCCCTAAGTGGGGCACGTGAGGGCTGAGCCCTGTGGGGCACCGTGTGGGCTGAGCCCTGTGGGGCACCGTGTGGGCTGAGCCCTGTGGGGCACCGTGTGGGCTGAGCCCTGTGGGGCACCGTGAGGGCTGAGCCCTGTGGGGCACCCTGTGGGCTGAGCCCTGTGGGGCACCGTGAGGGCTGAGCCCTGTGGGGCACCGTGAGGGCTGAGCCCTGTGGGGCACCGTGAGGGCTGAGCCCTGTGGGGCACCGTGAGGGCTGAGCCCTGTGGGGCACCGTGAGGGCTGAGCCCTGTGGGGCACCGTGTGGGCTGAGCCCTGTGGGGCACCGTGTGGGCTGAGCCCTGTGGGGCACCGTGAGGGCTGAGCCCTGTGGGGCACCGTGAGGGCTGAGCCCTGTGGGGCACCGTGAGGGCTGAGCCCTGTGGGGCACCGTGTGGGCTGAGCCCTGTGGGGCACCGTGTGGGCTGAGCCCTGTGGGCTGAGCCCTGTGGGGCACCGTGAGGGCTGAGCCCTGTGGGGCACCGTGTGAGCTGAGCCCTGTGGCCTGTGTGGTCGGATGCCGATGCTGGGCAGTTAGTGTCAGAATGGGACAGCGAGGCCTGGTTGGTGTCAGGGAAAAAAAAAAAAAAAAACACCCTTACTAGTTAATTAGGTTTCCTGGAAAGTTATAGAACACTATATATGTATATTTTTTATTTTTTTAAAAGAATTATTTATTTAATTTTACTTATTCACTTTTTTTTTTTTTTTTTTTTTAATTTGACTAGAGAGAAACACAGAGAGAGGTAAAGTAAGCCACTAGGTCCAGGACTTGAACCATGATCGGCCATGTGGGAGTGTCCAGCACCTTAGCCACCACACCACCTGCTGGTCCCCTAGAACACTATATTTTAAAAGTACACTTTCCTTCTTTCTTTTTAATTATTTATTATTTTTTTTTCCTCTCATTTTTAGTTTCTTGACTGGGCACATGTGCTTGCTGGAGAGAGACAGAGAGAGGGAAAGTGAGAAACCACCCCCAGGAGGGATGGCCACAGTGCAGTCCCTCCTCCTCTACTCTCCTCTTAGGATTTTGAGCATGCATGCACACATGCCCAGGATGAGTTTCAAACGGCGGGGTCCAGGACTCGAATAGCGATTGACCATGGAAATCCATCCGCCTTAACCAGCACGCCACCTGCTGCCCCCCCTTTAAATGCCAGTGCATGTGCACATATGAGAGACGCACCCTCCAGTGGAGCTTGGTCTTGCCACAGTCCTGTCTTTTCCCCAGTCCTCCATCCCATCAGGATCCCATATATTTTCTAATGATAAAAATAATATATATTCTTGGGCTTAAAAAGGTATAAATATAATTAAATGCAAAAACTGTCAAGAATATATCCTTTTTTTTTTTTTTTTTTTGAGAGGTTTTTGCTATAGGGTGCGTGCGCTTGCCAGAAAGAGAGAGACAGAGAGAGAGAAAGCAAGAAATCACCTTCCTGGGGGGTATGGCCACACTGCAATCCCTTCTCCTCCATTCTCCTCTTGGGATCTCGAGTACGCACACACATGCGCCTGGCATGAGTTTAAGCCACCAGGTCCAGGACTTGAACCGTGGTCGACTACATGGGAGTCCAGTGACATAGCCATTACGCTAACTGCTGGTCCCATGAAGAATGTATCTTTAAGGGCCAGCTTGTGACCTAGTGATTGAAGAGTTGGATCCCACGTGGCCAGCTGCAGAGTTGGAATCCCAGCCCGGTGACTTGAAGACACACTGGGCATATCCAGAATCCCAGAGGAGGGGGGGAGGGGCTGAGCGTGACTGTGCCCTGCGGGATGCCTTCTCCCTGCCCTTCTCTCCCTCGCCGTCTCTCCCCAGTGAGCACGGGGACCTGCTGGCAAGTCACAGAAAATAAAATGGGCATTTAAGTTTAACCTGACTTGTTCTCACAAGTTTGAATAATTAGAATATTTTTTTCTCTCTTATTTTTCTGCAGTGGAGTTGAGCAGTTCACTAATCTTCAGAATAATTTTTTAACATTTTACAGTCATATAACCCATAGCCTCTCCTTTTCCCTCTAAAAATAATTTTCACCCAATTTATTTTCACTTTTTCTCTTGAGCTTGTTTTGCTATTTGTAGATTTTTTAAAAATTATTTACAAATAAGATTTTTCTGTCGGTCCTCTTCAGACCCCACATTTGTCAGTGTTGGGCAAGTAGGGAGTGTTTCTGTCTTCACCAGAGCTGAGGGCAGGGAGGCCTGGCGCCCTTCCGTGTCGGCCTGCCGTATTCGGCACTGCCCTAACCTGTGTCCCCCGATCTTCCTCCACAGGAACTTGCTAAGAAGTACTCTGACAAGCTGGAATGTTGTGAACATGAAGTAGAAAAGATAATAGAAGAAATACGTTGTAAAGCAATTGAGCGTGGAACAGGAAATGAAAATTACAAAACAACAGGAATTGCTACAATTGAGGTCTTTTTACCTGCAAGACTAAGAAAAGTGAGTAATTTCTCCCGATTTACAGAGGCATTAATGCTTAGAGGTGTGATCAGGTAAATGACTGTTTTTGTAAAGTATAGTCCAGAGGTAACATTGGTCAGCCTGAAAGTTAGTGTTATGGATTCTGTTTTTCTCCTTCTTTTTTAGGTTTTGCCATGGGGCGTGGGTACTTGCTGAGAGGGAAGATAAAGACTGGAAGGGAATGTGAGATGTCACCCTCTGGTGGATGACCATGCCGAGATCCATTTCCCTTCTTCTTTCTCTTCCTAAGATCTTAGATATGCACATACACACTCCTGGTGTGACTCCAAGCCACCAGGTCCAGGACTCGAACCATGGTTGGTCATATGAGAGTCCAGCACCTCAACCACCACACCATCTGCTTGCCTCGTGTTATGGATTCTTAAACTGGGTAGAAGAGGACTCGAGGGTTTTAGAAGCCCTTGCAGGAGGACGCGTCACAAAGGAATTCCTCCTTTTTCTATTCTGGTGGAGGTCAGAGGGCAGTCAGCTGAGGTTCAAGCAGGGCCTAGAGCATCTAGGTGGGGCCACCTCATCCCAGGGCCATGTCCTCGGTAGTTGACATCCAGAAGTGTTACTGTGGCAGGGCACATAGGTGACCAGCCTGTGCGTAATGTCAGTGGCAATCATTCTCAGAAGGAAGAACTCCTGTGTTCTAGTCTGTTCTGTTGCTAATAACTGAAATACAGTAGTTATTAATAAAGAAACTGATAAACTTTTTTTTTTTTTTGGAGAGGTTTTTCGCTATAGGGCGCGTGCGCTCGCCAGACAGACAGAGAGAGACATAGAGACAGAAAGCGAGAAATCACCCCCCAGAGGGGATGGTCACGCCGCAATCCCTTCTCCTCCATTCTCCTCTCGGGATCTTGGGCAGGCACGCACACGCGCCCGGCGTGAGTTGTAAGCCACCGGGTCCGAGACGCGAACCGCGGTCGACTACGTGGGAGTCCAGCGACATAGCCATTACGCTAACTGCTGGTTCCCAAGAAACTGATAAACTTACAGGTTCATTCAGCTCACTGTCTGGAGGGCCGGGGGCTCCCTGTGGTGAGGGCCCGTTGCTGGTGGATAACGGCAGCAGGCAGGAGCTGGTGTAGAGCAGAGTGTGTCCCTGTCTCGTTTCCTCTCTTAGAAACCTAGCAGGATTCTATCCTGAGGGCTGCTCCCCACTTCCCAGAGGCCCCACTTGTCAGCATTATGATCACATTATCTTCTCTTTAATAACCTCATGATACAACCAAATCCCAACACATGAGTTTTGGGGGGACACATTCAAACTGTAGCAGTATATTTAAAAACCAGTATGCAGGGACCAGCAGCAGATGGTATAATGGTTACATCACTGGACTGCCATGTAGTCGATTGTGGTTCGAGTCCTGGACCCAGTAGTTTAAAATTCACACTGGGCACAAGTGTGTACATGCCCAAAGTCCCAAGAGGAGAATGGAGGAGAAGGGATTACAGCGTGGCCATCCCCCCAGGGGGTCATTTCTCACTTTCTGTCTCTCTGTCTCTCTGGCAAGCACTTGCAACCTGTAGCAAAAATCTCTCAAAAATAAAGCCCCCAGTATGCAGATGTTCATAGCTGTGTTTTTCACAGCAGCCACAGGTGGAGTAGCCCGGCCGGCTGTCTGTAGGTGACTGGATAAGTAACGAGCTCCGAGCTCCGCACACGGTAGAAAACCGTGCAGCAGTGGACAGGAGTGAAGTTCTGATGCATCGGACAGGGAGAGCCTCAGGAACGCTACACTGTGAAAAAAGTGATTCCATTTACACGAAGTGTCCTCTATAGAGACAGAAAAATAGGCCAGTGGTTGCCGGGGTGGGAGGGCGAAGGGGAGGGAGTGGGGGTGCAGGGTATGATGTCCCTTTTAGGGATGAGGAAGATGTCCTGAAGTTAGGTTGTGAGGCTGGCAGCCTCACCCGGTGGGGCCATGCCACCGTCCCGTCGAGGGCACCCCGGTCTGCCGTGCTAGGTTACGCTCAGTAGGCTTTTCTTCCAGGCAGGCAGCATCTCAGTCCTTAGCTGATGACCGCGGTATCTTCTCCGATTTTATAGAAAGGAGCAGCAGCTCCAAAAAGTGTGGAAGTCAAGTCAACATCATCTTATCTGTCTTACTTTTAAATAGGACAGGAAAAACTTGTTGGAGACTCGACTGCACATCAGTGGCAGAGAGCTGAGGTCCAAGTAAGTACCTGGCTGTCCCGGCTGTGTCGGCCTCTTCACAGCGGCTCGCTTGGGCCTTCGAGACTGTCTCAGGGTGGATAGGGCCAGTGTTACCTCGCCTTATGGAAGAGGAAATCAAGACTTCAAGTCGGAACGCTCTCTGGGCTCACCCCTGGTGTGTAAGTGACAGCGAGGACTCGAGACGTGCAGACACGCGTCTTTATTTCCTGGTGTCAGGGTAGAGGAGTGGGAGCTCTGCCCCCACCAGGTGGTAGGCACTTGGTGAGAGGGTGTTTGTTTGTTTTAAGGGAGATTTTTGCTATGGGGCATATACACTCACCAGAGAGACGGAAAGTGAGGAATCACTCCCCAGGGAAGATGGTCATGCCAGTCCCTTTTCCTCCATTCTCCTCTTGGGATTTTAGGCATGCACATACATATGCCCAGCGTGAGGTTTTTTTCTTTTGGGGGGGGGAGATTTTTTGCTATAGGACATGTGTGCTCACCAGAAAGACAGAGACAGAGAGACAGAAAGTGAGAAATCACCTCCCCGGCCACAGTCATTTCTCCTCCATTCTCCTCTCAGGATCTTGGGCACGCACGCACACGTGCCCGGCGTGAGTTTAAGCCACTGGGTCCGGAACTCAAACCGCAGTCTGCTACGTGGGAGTCCAGCGACATAGCCGTTACGCTAACTGCTGGTCCCACCCAGCGTGAGTTTTAAGCTGCCTGGTCCGGGACTCAAACCACGTTGACTACATGGGAGCCAGCAATATAACCTCTACACCATCTGCTGAACCTTGTTTGTTTGTTTGATTTTGGTTCCCCTTTGTAAGCAAGGAAAGGGGGTAGAGAGAGAAAGGAAGAAAAGAAATGAGCATTTAAAAAATATATTTATTTAATTTTGCTATTATTTTTCTTAAATTTTGTAAAGGCCACATGTGCTCACCAGAAAGACAAAAACAGAGGGGAGGTAAGAAAGCAAGCTGCCAGGTCCAGGATTTGGCCATGTGGGAGTCAGTGCCTTAACCACTGTACCACCTGCTGGCCCAGAAATGGGCATTTTTGACAAGTTCTTGCCCCTGTCCTAGCCTCCCAGGTAGCAGAAACACAGGCACATGCAAACACATCCTTGTTCTGATTGACCTGGGGGTGCACCCGGGCCTTCCTGTGGCTTCCAGCTTGCCCAGGCAGTGGTGCCATGTGCACACTAACAGCGGCTGCTCTGTGTGTGATAAGTGAGTGGGCAGAGTCAGGCAGTAGTGTGTTCCCCGGGTCGTTCACTTTGAATTCTGCTCCTCAGTGTGCTGATAGCTTGCTGTGACCTGTAGCAAAGGGTTTGAACTGACTGCAGGCTATTGACCCTTCTGTAAATAAATACCCCTGCCTGTCACACACTAGTGCATTCCAACTCTGAAGCCTGATGGGTTAGTGCATCTACTTGTACGTTTTTGTTTATGTATGTTTCTAAATGGTAAGTGTTTTGAACACACTAGGGCCAGCCAGTGTGTTCTTTGGCCGATTTTTCTCATTTTCTTTGGTCTACATCAGGGCAGTCGGGAGGGCTGGATTCAGGAAGCTCAACTCAACACACACAAGTAGGAGATCATGTGAGATCACCCTGTCACCTCCTGTGGGCAGACCGCAAGCGTAGGGTGTGCGTCTTCTCCTGCTGTGTAGCCAGGGCCCTCCTGTTCGAAAGGGCCTGTGGCACCGTGGTTCCCACTCCACGAGGAAATACTAATGAGACAGAGTTGTTTGGGGACTGTGCCTCGTGGTTTCAGATGGCCGTCGCAGTGGCCTGGGTCCGTGTGACGCGATCTTCATGAATGGGGAAGTTGGCCCCTGGGTTGTCTCTGAGTAAAGCGTGTAAGAGAGCCATCACAGTTCCAGTCTTGCTCGTGGGTAGTACGTGACAGACTTGTTTCCTCTGATTTTCTCCACTGGTTTTCTGTTACAGAATAGCTGAAACCTTCGGATTTCAAGAAAATTATATCAAAATTGTCATCAATAAGAAGCAGCTTCAACTAGGTATGTCCTACCCAAGTGTGCAGAGTTTCTAGTCAACCTAACACAGAAATAATACCTTTCCATTTTTTCTCGCTCTTCCTCTATTCAAAGCTGTCTAGCTTTATTACGTTTATAATGTAAAACCGATTATTTTAGAAGTTTGCCAGAATAGAAATGTAAAGCAGAAAGTGGCTTTTCCGGTCACCATTTGACGCCTGCCCTGGGCTAGTGGGGAGCTGCTATTTGCTGAGCTGACCTAGCCCGGGAGTCCGGGAGAGCTGAGGGGAGACGGCGGAGGCTGTGCTGCTGTGCTCGGGGCGTCCAGACCGAGGCCTCCTGCTGGAGCACTGCAGTGTCAGCTTGAGGAACTGAGAAGGCCTATGGGGCTGAGGGTAGAAGTGTGGGGTGGAGTGCTGTCTAAGAATGTGGGGCCAGGGGCCGGCAGGTGGTGTGGTGGTTAAGGTGCTGGACTCCCAAATGGCCGACTGCTGTTCAAATCCTGGACCTGGCGGCCTACTTTCTTACTTTCCCTTCCTCTCTCTGTCACTCTGTGGTCAAACTTAAAAAACGAATGATAGGGAACCAGCAGTTAGCGTAATGGCTATGTCGCTGGACTCCCACGTAGTCGACCGTGGTTCGCGTCTCGGACCCGGTGGCTTACAACTCACGCCGGGCGCGTGTGCGTGCGTGCCCAAGATCCCGAGAGGAGAATGGAGGAGAAGGGATTGCGGCGTGACCATCCCCCCCTGGGGGGTGATTTCTCGCTTTCTATCTCTCTGTCTCTCTCTGTCTGTCTGGCGAGCGCACGCGCCCTATAGCGAAAAACCTCTCCAAAAAAAAAAAAGAAAAAAAAAAAAAAAAAAAAAAACCGAATGATAACAACAAATAAATAAATTTTTTTTTTTTGGAGAGGTTCTTCGCTATAGGGCGCGTGCGCTCGCCAGACAGACAGAGAGAGACACAGAGACAGAAAGCGCAAAATCACCCCCCAGGGGGGGATGGTCACACCGCAATCCCTTCTCCTCCATTCTCCTCTCGGGATCTTGGGCACGCATGCACACGCGCCCGGCGTGAGTTCTAAGCCACCGGGTCCGGGACGCGAACCGCGGTCGACTACGTGGGAGTCCAGTGACATAGCCATTATGCTAACTGCTGATTCCCCAAATAAATAAATCTTAAAAGAAGAAGAAGAATGGAGGGCCAGGCAGGGGCCATGTGTATTCTTGTCGTGGTCCTCAACCAGGAGTGATCTGCCACCTAGTGGACACTTGGCAGTGTCTGGAGATGGTTTGGTTGTCATCTTGGGGGTGGAGGGAGTCGCTCTACTGGTAGGTACTCAGTGCGCTGAGGCCAGCGTGCTGCTTCGCACCGTAAGGCGTGGAGCAGCGCCTCCCAGCCAGCCCGCAGCTCTGTGAGGCCTCTGAGACCCGGACTGGGCAGCCTCGTGTGGTGCTAGAGGGCTCCCCAAGAAAAGTGGTGGGGCTCACACAGATGGATTTGTGCGTTCAAGGTCACTTTGGTTGCGGGAGGGGCGTGGATTTGAAGGAGGCTGGAGCGGGCTGGGGAGGCCAGGTCGCTTTTTTGCTGCTGTAAACGGGGTATGTCATGTTAGCGTGTGCTATACTTCATTTTCTCCCTTACTGCCAATGTCCTTTCAGAGAGCCCCATGGCCTAGTGGTGAGGGAGCTGGACCCTACGTGATCAGCCACAGTGTAAATCCTGGCCCCAGCAGCTTGAGACCTGTGCGTGCCCCGGGTCACAGCGGGGTGGAGAGCTGGAGGGGCGTGGCCTGATCACACCCTGCTAGGCGGTGCTTGCTTTCTCTCTAGCAAGTGCATGTGCCCTCTGGCAATTAAAATAGATAAAATAATTGTTAGGGACTAGAAACAATTTTGAGGACATTTCTGGAAAATTCTAGCTACGTTTTATTTTTTTGGATTGCCTGTGTGCTCCCCACAGCATAGCAGATTCTCAGCTGTCCACTGCTTCAGTGTGGTCTTACGACAGAAAGAAAACTGTAGGGCTGGGCGGTGGCGCTGCTATGACCGCAGTGCTCTGGGAGGCTGGCCCCGTGGGGAGGTTCAGGCTCTTACCCGGAGCCCTCCCTGAGTACCGGGCACACATGTGCCATGATCGGGGGCTGGCTCAGATGGGGCTGGACCATGGCGTCGAGATCCTGGGGTGCTGCCGCATTCATGGAAGAAATAAATAAGCTGAGAAAGAAAGAGAACTGTCAAGGGTGAGCTGAGCTGGCTGTCTCCACAGCTGAGCTTAGCTGCCACTTAACGGGAACGCAGTTGCACAACCAAGTTTTCTTTTTTTTTTTTTTTTTTTTTTTTTTTTTTTGAGATGTTGTTGCTATAGGGCACATGCCCTCGCCCAAAAGAGACAGACAGAAAGCAAGAAATCACCCCCCAGGGGGGATGGCCATGCTGCAGTCCATTCTCCTCTTGAGATCTTGGGCATGCACACGCATGCATCTGGCGTGAGTTTAAGCCACTGGGTCTGGGACTTGAACCACGGTTGACTACGTGGGAGTCCAGCGACATAGCCATTACGCCAACTGCTGGTCCCTACAACCAAGTTTAAACATTTTTTAGCAGTCAGGTGGCACAGGGGTTTGCAGGTATGGGTACTGCAGGTTTAAGAATTCTGCATTGTATATGTAGTAAATGTCATAGCTTTTCACAGTACGTGGCTCTGCACTCACAGGGAAAACCCTTGAAGAACAAGGCGTGACACACAACGTCAAAGCCATGGTCCTTGAACTAAAGCATTCTGAAGAGGATGTCAGGAAGAACTTCCAGGTAGAGGAAGAGGAACAAAACGAGGCTGAACTCAAGGAAAAGCGAATCCAGAGGACCAAGAGAGGGCTGGAGATACTGGCGGAGAGAGGTACCCGGGCTCTGGGCACATCCCTGCACCACGTGGGGGCCACGGCCGCGTGGATGGGGTCACGCTTCACTCACCTGGTGTTTCAGAAATGGGACTTTTGTGGGACAGCAGATGGCATGATGGTTACATCATTGGACACCCATGTGGTTGACCATGGTTCGAGTCCTGGACCTGGCAGCTTAAAACTCATGCTGGGCGTGTTCGTGTGTACCCAAAGTCCCTAGAGGAGAATGGAAGAGAAGGGATTGGGACATGGCCATCCCCTCTGGGGAGTGATTTCTCGCCTTCTGTCTCTGCTGTCTGTCTCTGTCTCTCCAGTGAGTGCATGCACCCTATAGCAAAAATCTCTCCCCACCAAAAAAAAAAAAAAAAAAAAAACCTAAAAAAAGAAGTGGATTTTTTTTTTTAGTGCCAGAGGGCTTGTGTGCTTGCCCCAGAGAGAGGGAGAAGGCACTGCCCAAGGAGGGGTTGGTCATGCCACAGTCCCTTCTCCATTGCTCCATCTTGTCACCAGGGCCAGAATTCAAACCATGTGCAGCCTTGTGGGACCAGGTTCCCTTAGCCACTGGCCATGGGGGCAGCTCTGAACTTTTTTGGCACTGTCACTGCTTTTTAATGTTGAGTTAACCGGAGTTCCTTTGGGTTTTGCAGCCGAGATGGTGGTGGACCCAGAAACCACACCGTACTTAGACATAGCCAACCAGACCGGCAGGTCCATCAGAATCCCCCCATCAGAAAGAAAAGTAAGTACTGTGAGAAGGGTGGGATTCATCCTTGCAAGTGTTGCCAGAACAGACGTGGTTTTTACTCTGCCTCAGAATGTTAAAGAGGCTTACCCACCGCTGTCCGTGTCTAGTCGTAAAGGAGGACACGAGCGTGCGATGGGCAGTGCATGCAGCAGGCCTTGCCCTGTGATTCGCGGTGCAGTGTACAGAGTGTCATGGCCGTGCTGTCTTGTAGCAGTGCCTTTGCACGTGCCTGAGTGACACGACCCACTGCTGGCAGCGTACGTGGTTTCCCGTGGCAGAGGGGAGGTTAACTTATTTCACTAGAGGGCCATGTCCCGTAAAGAGTGGATGAGAATAGGGTGGGACTGTGCAGTTCAGGGAAGCTCTGCGGGTGACTTCGACATGGCTCCCTTGTCTCATACCCCATCCTCTGCTCTGCGTTCGGAACAGTAGCAGAGAGTTTCCTCCGTGAGGGTATCCACAGGGTCTTCAGAACAGCATTCTACGACCCGGACCCGGCTCCAAGCGAGGGGCCGGTAGCTCATAGGAAAGAGCTTGCCTGCCCGTGGGCAGAGTTAATTTAAATTTTTCTATCTTTAAAGGACAGTTTTTTTTGGGTTTTTTTTTTTTTTTTTTTTTTTTGGAGAGGTTTTCGCTACAGGGCGTGTGCAGACAGAGAGAGACATAGAGACAGAAAGCGAGACAGACAGAGAGAGACATAGAGACAGAAAGCGAGAAATCACCCCCCAGGGGGGATGACCACACCACAATCCCTTCTCCTCCGTTCTCCTCTCAGGATCTTGGGCACGCACGCACACGCGCCCGGCATGAGTTTTAAGCCACTGGGTTCGGGACACGAACCGCGGTCGACTACGTGGGAGTCCAGCGACAGCCATTACGCTAACTGCTGGTTCCCTAAAGGACAGTTTTGAGTAGACTTCACTACATGAATTATTCTGTTTTCAATGAAGGCTAGAGTTTAGTTTTAATAAAAGAATTTTGTGCACTTTATGGATTTATTTTTTTTTTAATTGGTCATTATTTGCACACTGTTCTCACATTAGATGCTGACGTTCATATCTTTTTGAAAGACTTTTATAAGGCTGAGTTATGTGAAAATTCAAGTCTAAGAAAAATTAATTAACTTCAAAAAATTTTGGATCCCTTTTAAAGATTGTTTTGGAAACATTAGAGTTGACAGATACTTCAAAAAAAACTTGGTGATGATCAAGACGAGAAAGTGCAATGAATGTTCCTTTGAAGCCAGGCGCTCGGCTGCACTGGCTGCTGGACCGTGAGCAGCACCCCCGCCAGCGGCCCTGCTGCCTTCCATGCGTTCCCGTTCAGTCTCACCAGACCAGAGCCAGGCCTGGACGGCGGACAGAGGCACACTGAGGAGAGCAAAGGGAAGGTGCTGCTCACGGCCTGGCGGCCACGTTCAGTCCTGCGCCTGAGTTCAGTCTCTTAAGTGGAATAAAGCTTTAATTGTATTTTTCTTTTTTTTTTCCTAGAATTGTTTTTTATTTAACTTTATTTATGTATTTATTTTTAATTTGACCTGAGAGGGACAGAGCGAGAGCAAGAGTGAGCGAGTGAGGTAGCTAGTGAAAGAAAGCAAGCAAGCCTCCAGGTCTGGGACTCCAACCGTGGTCAGCCATGTGGGAGTCCAGCGCCCTTACCACTATGCCACCTGCCGGCCCCGTGTTTTACTTTTTAAATAATTAATGTGCTTTTAATATAGTCTGTTTTATTATATTTTAAAGTGACGCTTTTAAAATGTGTTTTTCCCTAGGCCCTCATGTTAGCTATGGGATACCACGAGAAGGGCAGAGCTTTCCTGAAAAGGCAGGAGTACGGGATAGCCTTGCCGTGCCTATTGGACGCTGACCGATACTTCTGGTAGGGACTTCGTACCTGGAGAAGGGCTGTTTGAAGGAAGATGACCCAATGCCAGGTGGCCAGTGTTGCAGTCGGGGGCCTCAGAGCACTTGGAAGGGTCTGCCTCAGTAGTGGGCAGAGTTTGTCCTAATGGCTGCTTCGTCCCATCCAGCAAAGCTTAAAAGCTGGCCTTGACCACTGGCCATAGGTTACTGTTCTGAAGTGTCTTAAGTGTATCCTTCACAAAGCTCAGTGACTTAGTAATACAAAAATACCCAACATCTGGGGCTGGCCCCACAGCACAGTGGTTAAGGGAGCCAGATCCCACGTGGCTCATGAGTCAGGTTGATCCCAGATTTAGCCTGGTTTATTCAAACCTAGGATTCCCTAGCCTTGGTGGCTTGAAAAACACATCAGGTGCATGTGCATGGATACCCCAAAAATCTGACGGGATGGAAGGAGAGGAAAAAGGATTGTGATGTGACCATGCCACCTTGGGGGTTCTCTCTCTTTCTCCCTCCTCTCTCTCTGTCTCTGGTGAACACCTGTACATTCTGGCAATAAAGTAGAAAAAGAAAGAATGAAAGATACTTTAAAAAAAATACTGAGGAACCAGTAGGTGGCATGTTTGTTGGGGTGCTGGACTCCCACATGACTGACCGTGGTTCAAATCCCAGATCTGGCTGCTTATTTTCTCACTTTCCTTTTCTGTCTGTCTGTCTCTGGTCAAATTAAAAAACAATTATAAATTGAATAAGTAATTATTTAAAAAAACACTGAACATCCAATTACAAATTCGAAGTCATGCAAAAAAAATAAGACATTACAACCTACAACGAAGAGGAAAATTATTCAGTAAGAACAGACCCAGAAGTGACACGAGGATTGGATTAAGAGACAAGAACGTTGAACAGTGACTATATTTCGTGTGTTCAGGAAGGTAGAGGACGTCTCAGCGTGTCAGGTAAAGACGTGGGAGGTTTACCAAATTCCCACATTGGAATTTAAGAGATAAGAGGTACTTTGGGTGGGATCGACCAGAGCATAGACGCTGCCCCAGAGATCTGTGACTGTGAAGACAAGGCAGTAGAGAGCATCCAGCACAGGGCCAGCCCACCGGTGGCATGGTGGTTCATGTGGCTGCATCCCACATGGTACTCCGTGCAGTTTGATCCCAGATCCAGCAGCTTGAAAACCACACCAGGTTCACGTCTGTGTGTGTATGTGCCTAAAACCCCAGAAGGAGAATGGAGAAGGGATTATGGCATGGCCATCCCCATGGGGGTGCTTTCTCACTTCTATCTCTCTCTCTTCCTGTCTGGTGAGTGCATGTGCCTTCTAGCAAATTAGAAAAGGAAAAGAAAATATATCCAGCATGAAGCACAGAAAGGACTGGAGACTGTGGGGCGACTTTGGGTGGCCTGTACACGAGTGAGTCGAGTCCCTGGAAAGGGAGATGCAAGAATAGGAACAATATTTAAAGAAATATGTCCAGGTTTTTCCCCAGTTTGATGAAAATGATAAATCTTACAGTAATCTTCAGGTACAAGAAATATTTTAAAAAGGGGCTGGCAGGTGGCATGGTGGTTAAGGGTGCTGGACCCCCATATGACTGACCACGGTTTGAGTCCCAAGACCTGGTAGCTTGCTTTCCTACTTTACCTCTCTCTTTCTGGTCAAATTAAAATAAATTAATAACGTTAAATAAAATAATGCTTTCCCCCAAAAAGGAAATATTAATAATAGGAAAAAAAAAAAAAAAAAACCAACCCTACACCAAGGCACCCTCTAATACACTTTCTTAAAATCAGTATCCAGGGACCAGTAGATGGCATAATGGTTATGTCACTGGACTCCCATCGATCGTAGTTTGAGTCTTGGACCCAGGGGCTTAAAACTCACGTAGGGCATGTGTACTTGCATGCCCAAAATCCTGAGAGAATAGAGAAGAAGGGATTGTGGTGTGGCCATCCCCCCTGGGGGGCAGGGTGATTCTCACTTTCTGTCTTTCTCTCTGTGTGTCTCTGGTGAGTACAGGCACCCTATAGCAAAGATCTCTCTTAAAAAAAATTAAAATCAGTAATCCAGGTGGAGTATCCCTTTTCCAAAATGCCTAGGGCCAAAAATATGTCCGAGTGTAGGTTTCCTCAGGTTGGGAAGATTTGCATATACCTAATGAGCATTTGGGGGCTGGGTCTAAATCACGACGTCGTTGGGTTTCGTGAGTGACTGCGTGTACACAGGCCTGGGGCAGTGTGTGTCACACTCCTACAGCCGTCACTGTGACCCTGGGCTCAGCTGCAGCAGCTTCTGCCTCTGGCGTCATGTCAGTGCTCAATCGTTTTGGAATTTCGGCCATTACAGATTTTGGATTTTCTAATTAGGGACATTCAACCTATAAAACTAAAAATAAAAATGGCTTTTTAACCAGTTTTTCTTGAAAACAGATACTTAAACGTTGCCTAACTTTCTTGAAATAAATGTCTTTATTTTACATGCAAGTTTTAAACTCAAGGGAAACAATAAATTTCTATTAAATAACTGATTTCAAATAAGATTTAATTTTCCTAAAGCTAGGCTCAATAGATTTTATTTAAATAAATGTACATTTAGTTAATGTCATTTTTGGGGGAGGCTATAGGGCACATGTGCTCTTGGGAAAGACAGAGAGCGAGAGGTCACCCCCGGGGGGATGGCCATGCTGCAGTCCCTTCTCTATTCTCCTCTCGGGATTTTGGGCAGGCATGCACACATGCCCAGCGTGAGTTTAAGCCACCAGGTCCGGGACTGGGACTGTGGTCAACTGCGTGGGAGTCCAGTGATGTAAAATATTTCGCCATCTGCTGGTCCCAAATTAATGTTATTTTCAACATGAAAATTAATAGCATTGAATTTTATTTTTAAACTTTTTTTTTTTGAGAGGTTTTTGCTATAGGGCGCGTGCGCTCGCCAGACAGACAGAGACAGAGAGATAGAAAGCGAGAAATCACCCCCCAGGGGAGATGGCCACGCCGCAATCCCTTCTCCTCCATTCTCCTCTCGGGATCTTGGGCACGCACATACACGCGCCCGGCGTGAGTTTAAGCCACTGGGTCCGGGACTCGAACCACGATCGACTATGTGGGAGTCTAGTGACATAGCCATTACGCTAACTGCTGGTCCCAATTTTTTTTTTTTTTTTTTTTTTTTTTTTAAAGAATTTTATTGGGACCAGCAGTTGACATAATGGCAATGTTGTTGGACTCCCATGTAGTCAACTGCAATTCGAGTCCTGGACCCGGTGGCTTAAACTCAGACTGGGCACATATGTGTGTGTGCCTAAGATCCTGAGAGGAGAATGGAGGAGAAGGGATTGTGGCATGGCCATCCCCCCTGGGGGGTAATTTCTTGCTTTCTATCTCTCTGTCTCTGTCTTTTTGGCAAGCGCATGTGCCCTATAGCAAAAACCTCTCTGAAAAAAAAAAAAGAAAGAATTATTTTATTTAACTTTATTTATTCATTTGTTTAAATTTGACCAGAGAGGGATAGAGAGAGAGAGAAAGTGAGAAAGCAAGCCGCCAGATCCGTGACTCGAACCATGGTTGGCCATGTGGGAATCTAGTGCTCTTAACCACCATGCCACCTGCTAGCCCCTTAAACTATTTTTTTAAGAATTATTTTATTTATTTAATTTTATTTATTCATTCATTTATTTTAACTTGACCAGAGAGAGACAGAGAAAGAAAGTGGAAAAGCAAGCCACCAGGTCCGGGTCTCGAACTGTGGTCGGCCATGTGGAAGTTCAGCATCTTTACCACCATGTCACCTGCTGGTCCCGACAGCATTGAGTATTAAAGCTTCTAAAACCATAAATCAAAGCAATATTAATAAAAATATATTCTCATTATAGGGTTTTTTAAAAGAATTATTTTGTATTTAACTTTATTTACTTATTTTTTTAATTTGACCAGAGAGGGACAGCAAGAGAATGAGAGAGAGGGGAAGTGAGAAAGCAAGCTGTCAGATCTGGAACGCAAACCGTGGTTGGCCACCGGGAGTCCAGCCTTAACGTCCGTGCCACTTGCTGACCTTAAGACGTTTTCTTCCATGGTCAGGCTCGTCTGCAGACCGGGCAGTTTCACAGTTGTTCTGTGCCGTGTTGACTTCTTGGAGCTCGAGGGATGAGCTGTGCCCCTCCGATGTGAGACCTGTGCGTTGCTCTTGTTCTGTTTTTGCTGTGCAGATACTTGATTCTAGGTCAGATGTGGCATAAACACCGTTGGTTTGAATTGAAACGAGGCCATCCATGTCTGTCTCTTGAAGCTTATTAGACGTGAAGGTGCTTGTTTACTTATGTAAGGGACTGGAAAGTGTGGCAAGGTGTCCGGCTGTCCTGTGCATGTCAGGTCAGTCTCGTCACAGAACAGCCTGCCCAACACTCTCCCCCGGGTGTGCGATCAGACCGTGTCTGCAGAGCTCTTCCTCTCTCTTAAGGCCAGGTTCTCGGCTTGAGCGGGTTTGGAGAAAGCACCCCTCACCCAGCCCTGCATTATGTGCACACGAGTGTGTGTGTGTGTGTGTGTGTGTGTAGAAAATGGGTGTAGAGCTTAGACATTCTCGAAGAGTAGAGATGTGGAAAGGAACTGCAGGGTTGGCTTTGTGGCCTGGTGGTTCAGATGGCTAGATCCCGCATGGCCAACCACACGGTTCAAGTCCTGTCCCTGGTGGCTTGAGAAACACATCAGGCATTTGTACGAGCATGCCCAGAATCCCAAAAGGAAGGGCAACTGGAGGAGAGTGTCCCCCACCACCCCGTCTCTTTGCCTCTCTGTAGCGAGTGCACACACCCTCCAGCATAAAACAAAAACCGTAGATAAATAGAAATGATGCTCTAACGCTTCAGTATACTTACTCCTCTGCTCTTGCCACTGTGGACAGTCTGTACAGGCGGGCCCTACTCCTAGAAAGCCTTCTTCTAAATTTAATTTTACTGTTTTTACTAGATTGTGCATATGTTCACCCAGAGGCAGGCAAACAGGGAAGGGGAGGGCTTCCCCCCATGGGAAGCCACAATCCCCGTTTCTCCGTTTCTCTCTCCTTTCGGGTTTCGGGCACGCATGCACATGTGCCTGGCTTGTTTTTCAAGCTGCTGGGTCCAGGGCTTGAACTGTGCAGTCAGCCATTTGAGATCCAACTGCTTAATCACCACACCATGGGCTGGCTCAGAAAACCATGGTTTAACCACCTCACCACTAACTGGCCCAAGGTTTTAAAGAATAAATAAAATCTGATTCCTTGTGGCTTTTCTCTCTCTCTTTTTTCTGGGCGTACTTAGATGGGCAGTACAGGAAGCTCGAGGGCGTGTGGGAATGCAGTTTTAACAAGAGCAGTCGTATTTTCGGGAGAACGCTGATGAAAACAAACAGCTGACGCCTTTGACATTTGCTAATGCATAATGCATGGTTACAAATTGTCCTTTCCTGTGGCAGACTGGAGATCTAGATTTGCTTATGAATTTTTAACAGAATGACAACTTAAAATGAGTCATCTTGATGGCTCTCGTCAGCACGCCTCCAGACCCAGACTGACTCGTTGGTTGTCTCTGTCCGTCCTCTGTCCTCGGTGCCTGGCTCAGCCCCCTGCTGCTCAGCCCCCTGCCTGCACGGCGCTTTCGGAGCTCAGCCAGGCACTTGGGGGTGTGTCTTAATTTTCCTTTTTTTAATTGCCGGAGGGCACCTGCAGTTGGCATAGGGAGGGAGAGAGGGAGCAGGGGAGAGTACCCACAGGCTGGGGTCGCAGCACGTCCCTTTCCGCAGTTTCTCCATCCTGCTGGCACTTGGGGCACGTGCACACCCCCACTGGTGTGCCTTTTTTTTTTTTTTTTTTTCTCGAGAGGTTTTTGCTGTAGGGCGCGTGCGCTCGCCAGAAACACAGAGAGAGACAGAGAGACAGAAAGTGAGAAATCACCCCCCAGGGGGGATGGCCACGCCGCAATACCTTCTCCATTCTCCTCTTGGGATCCTGGGCACGCACACACACGCACCCGGCGTGAGTTTAAGCCACCGGGTCTGGGACTTGAACCGCGGTCGACTATGTGGGAGTCCAGCAACATAGCCATTACGCTAACTGCTGGTCCCCCACTGGTGTGCCTTTCGAGCTGCTGGGGCAGAGTTAGAACCACGGTCAGTCTTGTGGGCTCTGCCTCCCTCCCCACTGCTAAGGCGGCAGTGCTCCATCAGCTGTACGTCAGCTACTGGGGAGAGCTCAGAAGTGGACATGCGGCCCCAGCCGAGTTGTCGGTTACGACTGAGCTAGGTGGATCCCAGCATCAGTGTTTCTCCAGGAGAAAGGAAAGAAAATTCCTCCTGTTCAGGTGATTTTACTTTGCAGTCAGAGTTGGAACCTCTGTTTCAGGCATGTCTACAGAGGCTCTGCTTCCCTCGAGGTCCAGACACTGTCTGTCCTGGGGCAGGTGATGTTCCCTCTTTTCCTTTTTCCCGTTGGCAAGATTGAAATTATAAACACAGCTTTCTGCATGAACACTGGGATCCCTGTCTTAAAGCAGTCAGTCTTTAAAAGTACCCCCCGGGACAGGGGAAGGGTCCAGTAACCCACAGTGAGGCGCCGAAGGCTGCTGCCATCGGTGACCCTGTCCCTCCCCCAGCGAGTGCTGCAGAGAGCTGCTGGACACGGTGGACAACTACGCCGTGCTGCAGCTGGACATCGTGTGGTGCTACTTCCGCCTGGGGCAGCTGGAATGCCTGGACGATGCAGAGAAGAAGCTGCACTTGGCTCAGAAATGCTTCAAAAACTGCTACGGAGAAAACCACCAGAGACTGGTGCACATAAAAGTAGGTGACTGACATTCGTCCTGTTCGTGAGCCCATTTCAAGAACTTGTGTTTGCTCCTGTTAGAATGTTTAGGCTGCCGCTGCAGAGGGCCTTATTTTGGTAGTGGTATGCAGTGTGCTCTTTCTAAGCTGTACGTGTATATATATTTTAATTTGCCTGAGGCGATGTGCTCGCAGGATGGAGGTGAGAAAGCATCCTCGTGGAGCGTGTTCGCGGCAGTCCTCTGTCCCCCATCTCCCTCCTTTTGGGATCTTGGGCATGCATGCACGTGTGCCTGGTGTGTTTTGCACGCTGCTGGGCCTGAGACGTGAGCTGTGTGATGGGCTGTGTGGGATCCAGCTGCCTTAACCACCTTCAGCTGGCCCTCTAAGCTGTGTTTTTAGAGTGTAATTGCACAGTTCAGCTGTGTGTCTGGATTGTGGGAATTTAGCCCATAAGAGTACACTTCTGTGGGACCAGCAGTTAGTGTAATGGCTATGTCGCTGGACTCCCACATAGTCGACCGTGGTTCGAGTCCCGGATCTGGTGGCTTAAATTCACGCCGGGCACCTGTGCGTGCATGCCTAAAATCTCGAGAGGAGGATGAAGGAGAAGGGATTGCGGCGTGGCCATCCCCCCTTGGGGGGTGATTTCTCGCTTTCTGTCGCGCTCTCTCTCTGTCTTTCTGGCGAGCGCATGTGCCCTATAGCAAAAACCTCTCTAAAAAAAAAAAAAAAAGAAAGAATACACTTCTGTCATAGACCTCTGTCACTGGTTGCCTGGCCGGGAGAGAGCTGGGACTCTGATGCAGGTGTAAATACAGAGAGCAGATGCTTAGGCAGTAGGGGCTCGCTCAGATGCAGCTCACGCAGCTTGAGGGCGTGATTGGAGTGAGGAGCCTCCTGACTTACCCGAAGTGCCATCCCGCTCACGCAGAATGTCTCATGCTTGGTTTGGGCTGTGCGTACCTCCCTGCTGGGTGCAGGGCCACCCTCCTGGATGTCTGGGGGCGTGTGCTCCTGTGTGATGCAGGGCATGTCCTTGTGCTCAGGGGCTTTACTGTTGCCATCAGCAGGACTACCATTCTGTTCCCTGGGAGTCAAAGGAGGGTACAGAGGTAGGATTACGTGCCTGTGCCTAGAAATAAGACTGGCTTATCCTTTTTCCCCGTAACTGTAGGGAAACTGTGGGAAAGAGAAGGTGTTGTTTTTAAGACTCTACTTGCTTCAAGGGATCCGGCACTATCACAGTGGGAATGGTGAAGAGGCTCGTGAGTATCTCAACAAGGTAAGGGAAGGAAGTCGCCAGTCCAGTCCCCGAGCTGCAGCTTTGGTAAACTCAGCAGCCTGTGACTCGTGGGAGGGCTGCCCTGCTCCTGTGCCCTCTCCTTCACGGATGCCTTAAACACGTTGGTATTTGTCAGGGTGCAGGACAGTGACTTCAGTTGGATAGCAGTGTGCGTCTCCCATCTAGCTGTCTAGAGGCGACCAGGGCCGGCATGCAGTACTCAGCCAGCCTCTGCACGTGGCATCCCAAGTCCCCACTCTGTGCCTCCCCCACTGGCAGAGGGGCAGAGCGAGTCCAGGGCAGGCCTCTCTAGAGAGCGGACCCAGAAGCTGCATCCAGAACTTTAGCCACGTGTCAGTGGCCTAGACTTAACCATTTGGCCTCGCCATGCTGTGAAGGAGGGTGAGAAATGCCACATGCACAGCTCAGATGTGGGGATTTACTAGAAGGCGGGGATAGCACCTACCAGTCGCTCCCACTTGTGTGCGTTGTGGTCTGAACAAGTTAGGTGGTAAGAGAGCAGTCTGCCCCCCCACCCCCGTGCTAGTTAGCGGTGCTGTCATTAGAGCTCTCACCCAGGTCTGACCCGTTTATCACTCACACCGGCACGGCCTAGTTTCTGTGAGGGTTAGCTCTAAGCTTACACGTTGCTGCAGTAACATGGTTGTGATGTTCCTCCTCGTCCCTAGGCACGCCAGCTCTTTAAGGAGCTATACATTGATCCTTCCAAAGTTCACAATTTGTTGCAGTTGGGATTTACTGCCCAGGAAGCCCGGCTTGGCCTCAGGGCATGTGATGGGAACGTGGACCATGCAGCCACTCATATCACCAACCGCAGAGAGGTACCGTGTTTTTGTTTCTCTAAATTTCTTTCTTTCTTCCATGAGATAGACACACACAGAGACCTAGAGACAGGTACCCAGAAGGGTCTTCACACCGTGACTCATCCCAAGCTTCAGCCAGCCTGGCTGACATACGTGTGCCCCTAGTGTGCACAGGGGTGCCTGCGTAGGAGCCTGCCCTTCCCTGTGGTCCAGCTGTGTCACCGTCACACCGCTGCCTGGCCCTGGCCCTGTCCTCGTGTGGCCATGGCAGTGCTTGGCTGCAGCCTGTGCCTTTGCGCAGGCTGTGAAACTCGAGGCATTGCAGGCGTATTTCAGAAATACCATCGTGCGCTTGGTGTGGGGGTACGAAAGAGTTCAGAGAAGCCACGCCGCAGCAGGCCTTGGTGACCGGGAGCTCAGCGTCTGCGGGGCACGGAGAAGCTGGCTCGTTACGCCAGTGCTCACCGTGCAGTGGCCCGGGCTGGCGCGCTCTCAGCAGGAGGTTACACAGGTAGCCTCTAAGTTCTCTCTGCCCTTTTTAAACACCGTAGTGTCCTTCTGGAAACCAGTTTAAAGGAAACTATACTTTTCTTTGAGGCATTGCTACACTTTGGGGTTGTGTTCTTGCCTGTAAACGTGAGTTACATCGTAGAAGCAGGTCGTGTTTTACTGTGAAAGCGCGGGTGGAAACTACCGTTTAAGGGTATTAAAGAAAACTACAGGGCCAACTGGGGGGCGTGGCGGCTACGGCGGCTGGATCCCACTCGGCCCACTGCGTTGTTGGAGTCCCAGACCTGGTGGCTTTAAGAACATGCTGGGCACGTGTGTGTGCATACCCAAATCTTGAGAGGAGAAGGGACTGTGGTATGGCCACCCCAGGGGGTGTTCTCTCTCTCTCTCTCTCTCTCTCTCTCTCGCGTAAGCACACATGCCTTATAGAACAAAAACGAGAAAAGAAAATGACAGAATTTCAGAGTTGGAAAGAACTTCATTGTATCTAGTATACTCATTTTATAATAAAGAAACTGAGGTCCAGAGAGAGGCCTTGCTGGGGCCTGTGGCAGAGATGGTTTTCCTCGCAGAAGCTGATGCTCGCTTACCCCACAGATCCTGGCTAGTTCTAGAAAGCCGGTGTTATAACATGAGGTCGTTTGGAAGGGAACTGTCGTTATTGTACAGGACTTGATAGTTCATGAAACGTTCTGCAGTCACGGTGTTGTTTGGGTCTGCAGTGACCACTCGTGAGGCCACAGGGCAGTGACTCTCATTCTGCAGCAAAAGGAAGCAGTGGGGGACCAGCAGATGGCGTAACGGTTATGTCGCTGGACTCCTATGTAGTCGAATGCAGTTCGAGTCCTGGACCCAGAGGCTTAAAACACACCAGGCACGTGTGTGTGTGTGTGTGTGTATCCAAAATCCTGGGAGGAGAATGGAGAAGGGATTGTGGTGTGGCCATCCCCCCTGGGGGTGATGTCTTGCTTTCTGTCTCTGAGCACACGTGCCCTATGGCAAAAATCTCTCTCTTAAAAAATAAAGAAGCATCGGTTCAGAGGACTCAGCATGGTGAGACCTATCTTGTGTGCATTTCCGAATTAGGTAGGAGCCCTTGGAAAAGATGGCTGGTGGGAACCAAGCGTCACAGTGCAGCTGGTCCTGTTCGCTCTCCCTGTGTATGGTCTGGATGTTTTTGGTTGAAAACAGCAACCACCAAAATTTCAACCTGGCCTAAATGGTCAAAAATAGGGAGGAACCAGCAGTTAGTGTAATGGCTATGTCGCTGGACTCCCACGTAGTCGACTGCAGTTCGAGTCCCAGACCCGGTGGCTTAAACTCACGCCGGGCGCATGTGCGTGCATGCCCAAGATCCTGAGAGGAGAACAAAGGAGAAGGGATTGTGGTGTGGCCATCCCCCCTGGGGGGTGATTTCTCACTTTCTGTCTCTCTGTCTCTCTGGCAAGTGCACATGCCCTATAGCAAAAACCTCTCCAAAAAATAATAAAATAAAAAATAAATAAAAATAGGGAGAGAGGAGAGTTATTGGCCTCCTTGGAAAATTCCCGTGAGTGTCATGGTGGTCAGGGTTTGTGATTCGGTGGCTCACCAGTGTCACCAAAGACTCGGTTCCTGTCTCTGCCATCCCTGGGTGTCATCCAGTTACACCAGGAGCCGTAGTCTCTGTCCCAGAGTCCTTTTCATGTCATCGAGCACAGGAATGCCCAGGCCTGATTGACGTAGGCTGCGGTGAGGGACGCAGAGGCACCCTGGTTAGCTTAGAGGTTCAAAGCCTACCTGTAGCTGGACCGGCCTCCATGCCCTGGGAGGGTAGAGTAGATGTTAGGAAGACAGACACCTCCTGCGGAACCTGAGCTCCCTGGGAGCAGAAGATGCAGGTAGAGATCTGCTGTCCTCCCCATTACCAGGCTCACGGCGGAGCACCTCCCCGAGCCGAGCGTAAACCCTGCCTCGTACAAGCCTGTGGTTTTGTCGGCATGGCCGAGTGCTGCAGCTTCTCATCTGGCAGAGGCAGCGGAGCTGTCGAGCTGGGAGCACTTAGTGTGGTGCACGGGGCTGCGAGTGACAGCCTGGGGCTCCGTGCGAGGTGCCACGGCCCTCGTCACCATCGCCGCCCTCAGCCTTCCCGAGGGTTCCGCTCTGCAGGCTCTGCACCGTCTCCGTGCAGGCTTCCCCGGCACGCCTCTCTCCTCCTGGTTTAGAGAGCACTGTGGGGAAACCTTCGTGTCCGTGACTGAGAGCCGAGGACACGTTCGTGATTAAAATTCTGTGGTACTCCGGCCTGGACCAGATCGTGTCAGGGAAGCGGATCCGGTCTGCTGCTCGCAAGCCCCTCCGCTGTGCTGGGACATTGTGCCTGTTCCTTCATGTTTTTGGTCTTATTTTTGTTTTTAAAGAACAATTTATTTACTTATTCATTTTTTGGAGAGGTTTTTTTTTTTTTTTTTTTTGCTATAGGGCGCGTGCACTCACCAGAGACAGAGACAAGACAGAGAGACAGAAAGCGAGAAATCACCCCCAGAGGGGTTGGCCACGCCGCAATCCCTTCTCCTCCATTCTCCTCTCGGGATCCTGGGCACGCACACACATCCACCCGGCGTGAGTTTAAGCCACCGGGTCCGGGACTCAAACTGCGGTTGACTGCAAGGGAGTCCAGCGACATAGCCATTACGCCAACTGCTGGTCCCGAGAGAACTATATATTTTTATTATTTTAATTTGTTACAAGGCACACATGCTCATTAGAGAGAGAGAAGGAAAGTGAGAGAGAGTGAGAATCCAGGACTCGAACAGTGGTCAGCCATGTGGGAGTCCAGCACCCCAGCCACTGTGCCCCCTGCTGGCCCCGTTCCTTCGCATTGACTATATGGAAGAAGCTGTCCTGGAAAGCAGAGGGTTACCAAGGGCGTGTGTGTGTGAAGAGGGCCAACTGTCAGTGGTCAGGAATCAGTTTAAAGAGTAAGGTCAGCAGGGGTGCGGTGGCAGGGCCCAGGAGCCCCACTGGGCAGGTAGTAGGGAGCCATTGTGGGCTTCAGGGAGGGGGTGGGAGGATGGTCCCCCCGACACTGTGCAGAGGGGGCTGGAGCTTGCAGAGGCTGACTGAGAGGTGAGGAAGCACTGGCCCGTGTCCGGAGCAGGGAGGCAGCCTGAGGGCACCCTCAGCCCGGAGCCCGCCTGGCCCTGCTGCTGGCCCTGGGGAGCTTCATCCCCTGATGTTCCTGTTGGCTTCTTAGGGGAGGAGGCCACCCGTTGCTGGAGAAAGGAGGTGGCCATTGCCTGGCTGAGCCTGGTTGCAGGCGGGCTTCTCCTCGCTCCCTGCCCCGACCAGGGGCCGCGCCCCAGCAGCATCCAGCCGGGCGACCCTGGCGAGGGCACTTAACCGCTTCTCTGTCTCCTCGTTAGCAGAATGAGGAAGGTAGATTAAACCAGTGGTTTTCAAACTTGTCTTAATGGTTCTGGTATTTTAGGCAGCAGAACCCTTTTTAACAGGCATCCCGGTTACAGAGCAAACAGAACTCTGCAGGTTAGGGCTGGGACGAGCAGGAAGGAGATAGAACCTTCCATTGGCATCATAGGGTCCCCCAGCATTGCCTGGCGCCCCTGAGGAATGGGGTCAAGAACCGTGTGATCAGTGGCCTCTGTCTCCGTGAGCATCTGTAGGTTGCAAACCAACCAGTAGGCTCTGGGACGCGCCAGAGTGCTCCCTGCCTGAAGGGTGGTGGGTGGGCTGAGCCCCGACTTCGTCCCCTCCTACTTCAAGATGTGGGTGATTCGTTAAAGGCTCCCTAGAAGAGGACTACCCTCCCGTGTGGTGCCCTCTCTTGTGGGCATGTTGACATTGACGCCTGTAGGCAGGAGGTCCCCGGGCGAGCTGAGGCCTGTGTGCTCCAAAGCTGCTCCAGGAACGTCTCCGAGTGACGGGGGTGCTCTGCATCCTTCTTCCAAGCAAAGTTGGGAACCTCAGGGTTGTCGTTGACGGCCGCTGGAGCTGGAGGCCCCCGTGGCCCGGCCCTGGGGGCCTGCCTCCCGTTCAGCTAGGCCAGGACAGGCTCGCTCAGTGCTGTGCTCAGCCTGGCCCCCGAGAATCCTATGGCACGTAGACCGAGGCGGCTTTCTGTAGACTTGCAGTCCCCAACTCATCGGGACTCTGCTGTTCCCTGAAGGAACTGGCCCAAATAAGGAGAGAGGAGAAGGAGAAGAAGCGCCGCCGCCTGGAGAACATCAACGCGCTGAAAGGGATGGGCTACTCGGCGCACGCGGCCAAGCAGGCCCTCCACCAGGCCAGCGGGAACCTGGACGAAGCCCTGAAGGTGAGGCCTCCAGCCTGCACCAGCGCAGGGACCTCCTGCAGCCACCCCTGCTGCCCTGGCTGTCCGCGTGCCCGCTCGGTGCCTGTGTGAGGCCTGAGGGCCAGCTCTCTCCCGCCCGCGGGCCCGGTGACAGCACCAGGCTCCGTGGCTGGCCTGGCTGCCTGCCGTGGGATAGGGCACCGCGCACACATCCCAGCTGGGACTTGGCGCGAGGTCTTCCCCCACGGAGAAAAGCGCTTACGTAAACAGGCAGTGGGAAGGAACGACCGTCACTGCGTGTGAGGTCTTCGAATTAGTTTCTTTGATGAGAAAGAGACAGCACACCAGCAGGGGCTCTCCCCCGTCACCTCAGCCTGGCCAGCTCAGGTCAGGCACCTGCATGCTTCGTGTCTGGGGAGGCCTTGGGCATGACCAGGCCCTCCTGTGCAGGCCCAGCAGTGTGGAGCCACGTATTACCACTGCCCTGTACCTGGGCCTGGATTCAGTTTTTAATTCAAATACCTGTTTGATTTATTCACTTCCTAGTGTATGTTGGCAAGGGGCTTTTTAAAGAAACCCTTAGAAGTGACAGAGCAGGTTGAGACCCAGCCCAGGAGGAGCCTCCCTGGCCACCTCCTTCCCATCCTGGCAGCGGAGGCAGACGACTGTGGAAGATGCTCTGCCTGCCCTCGGCCCACAGAGCAGTGGGCAGAGACGTGGAGTCAGGAGGGCCGCCCCAGGGGCATCAGGGCAGAGTGGGTACTGTGGGCAGTGGGCCAGGCTTGGTTCTCTGGGCAAAGGCAGGGGCAGCATGTTGGACAGGAGGCCCCAGCTCACGTGCCTGCTGGCAGGGGGCTGGCAGGGAGGGGGCCGTGTGGCCAGAGCGGGGCTGGACAGGCGGCCGCCGGGCGGGCCCTGGGAGCTGGTGCTATAGGAGCAGCCCTGCATCACCTTTGTCCCTGTCCTGTTCCTCAGAGGTCAGGGTTTTGGTTAATACACATTTTTTCTTTAATTAAAAAATGTTACTTGAATATCTAGTTTGACTTTTTGTGTTAGAAAAATATAAAAGACAGGAAAATCTGAATGTCTAAAAGGACTGAGATGGCTCTGAAACAGCGCTTCATCATCCGAGTGGTACAGAAGCACAGGACCACTCTGGAAGCGCCCGGGTCAGAAGGTGGACCTTGTGGCGGAGTAACGGGTCTGAGCGCTGCCCATGGTGTCGCGTCCAGCGGGCATGGCACCTCCTCGTGAGCCTTCGGTCTGTGGTCTGCGGCCTCAGCCTGGCCATGCTCCTGTTTCTAGACCGCTCTTCCACCCACTGTCCCCGCCCCACTTGCCCTGCCCGTTCTGTCCTGCCTGGCCTGTCCTGCTCTCAGCCCTGGGTGCTGCCAGCTGCCCTGGCCTGGAGCCCCCTGAGAGGAGGCTCCTTTCTGGGCTTCCCCAACCCATTGCATGTGCAGCCCCACCAGGCCGTGAGGCTCGTTCGTCCTCTAGCCACAGAGGATGGCTGTGTCTGCCCAGCAGGGATAGGCACTTGGTGTGCGGGGTGGCCAGCTCGAGTAAGGGGTCGGTGCCTGTGTTTCTAGATCCTTCTCAGTAACCCTCAGATGTGGTGGTTGAACGATTCCGACCCTGAAACCAGCAACCATCCGGAAAGTCCGTCCCAGGAAAGCATCAACCAGGTGAGTGGCCCTGCCGGGGCCCTCCAGCACCTCGACAGCCTCGGGCGGCACGTCGGGGTGTGGGGTGTCTGTGCTCCTACCCCCAGGCCCCCCAAGCAGGTGGCAGTGGAGGGGGGAGGCAGAGCAGGAGGCATGTCCTTAGTCCAGGAGGTGAGAAGCGGGAGCCCGTTCCTCCTGGGGCCCGGGGTCAGCTGCCTCCTTTCCCTCTGTTACACTGCTCGTGTTAGCCTGCTTGACCTCACCGCCGTTTTTCTGCCTGGACCTAGGCGGGTGTCACTGGTGTCTATCCGCCCCTGCCCTCACCTCACACCATCTGTACCATCTGTGCCTGGCTCACACTGGCCACTACTGATGGTGCTCCCCACCCCCAGGCCATGCCTGTCCCGAGGTCATGCACACGGACCTCTGGCTCAGGTCCCCTGAGGGCCTTTCCTGGTTGCTCCCCATTCTTCTTGGTGCTGAGAGTGGCCTGTGCAGATGAGGCGGCGGTTCCATACTGGGCGCTCCTGCAGACATGAGCAGGCTGTCCTGTTCGTGGCCTGGGGTCCTGGGTGCTGGGCATGGGGCCGGAGGTCAGTGCCGCACCCTGAGCTGACCGCTCCCCGCGCTGTGTCCCCCAGCTGGTGTACATGGGCTTCGACGCGGTGGTGGCCGAGGCTGCACTGAGAGTGTTCAGAGGCAACGTCCAGCTGGCAGCCCAGACCCTCGCCCACAATGGGGGCAGCCTCCCCGCGGACCTGCAGCTCTCGGCGGAGGACTTGTCGTCGACACCGTCCACGTCCCCTTCTGACTCGGCAGGTAGGCCAGCACCCTGGGTCCCTGCTGAGAGCCAGGTGGGAGGCCGACCATGGGGTGCACCCCTGAGGCGCGTTCCAGGCATCGAAGTGCAGCCTGCACTGGCAGCGGCCCGTGGGAGGCCACTCACTGCTCCTGTGCTGTACTGCAGGGACCTCCAGTGCCTCGACAGATGAAGACATGGAGACAGAGGCTGTCAATGAGATACTGGAAGACATTCCTGAGCATGAGGAAGATTACCTTGACTCGACTCTGGAGGACGAAGAGATTATTATCGCAGAGTACCTATCCTACGTAGAAAATATTAAGTCAGCAGCAAAGAAAAACTAATGGACAGTTGATAAGTACTGGCTCGCTGCTTATAAATTCTATCGTTAAGAAATTAACGCAAGTCTTCTTTTTGTTCTTTCATCTGTTTTTGCTCCAGGAGTGCTTGCTTCTGCCTCGGCGTAGTGGGCAGGCGGGTGGGGGCCAGGCTGCAGAGGTGGGGAGGCCGCCCGTGGGGCTGGGGGAGCCTGACCCTTCCTGCGGTCCTGGGCAGGAGCTCTCTGGTCTGCAGGTCCTCACCACATGGAGCTCATAGACGGGGCAGGAGGCCACCACTGGAGTAGGCAGGGTGGGCGTCAGCTGTCCCCCCACCTCGCCTGCCTGCACCCACTGCTCCTCGGCCGCTCCTTCCCGACGCCGTCTCTGCCGGGACCCCACGGCTTCCTGCACCAGCCTCACCGTCGGTCCCTGAGATCGCATCTTCATTCCAGGTGCCACGGGGGTGAAAGCTGGGCCCAGGCCGCAGCAGCCGCACCACGCACGCGCACATCTCCGGCCCCATGGTAGCTCGTGCTTAGTTCAGCGAGGTGTGCGCTCGAAGATCCAGGTTGAATCTCAGGCTTCACGGGTATTCAACACCAAATGAACCTTTTATTAAATGGGAAGGACTTAAATACTAACCAAAGCAGCTATTTTAATTCATCTTTGTAGACTCTGGTGTCACGCTCACTGCCGGCTCAGACTGTGGGATCTAGGTCTGTCTTCTCCAGGCCCCTGGGACTTGTCTGTGTGACAGAGGCCGGCTCCCGTCTGCGGGCGCGTGGTCAGCCTTACTGGCTCGCAGCGTCTCGCCGTGTGCTGGCTGCTCTGTGGGCGCATGTCCCGTGGGGCTCTCAGCACCGGGGTGCAGCAGGTGTGAGCGGGCAGTGCCAGGTCTCCCGGGACATGTCGCCTCGTGCAGAAGTCACGAGCTCCCCTGACAGGACCGGGGGCGTGTGTTGCTGTGGAGGCCGGCTGGAGCGCCATGTCTGGATAAAGCGGGCAGGGTTCTTGTCATTCTTTTTAAATGGAAGAAACCCGTGGAAATAAAACGTGGAAAATGTACTTAAAAATCGTCGGCCTAACTTTGCACTGCGTCGTTCGAGCTCAGTGGCAGGTGTCGAGAACCTGCAGGTGACCAGGTTCTACTGTTTTGTGGGGAATGGAAATGCACGCCTGATGTCGGGACCACGTGTGAGGAGCAGGGCTTGGGGCGCTGGTGGGAGCAGCTTTAGCGAGGAGGGACTCCAGCAGACCTGCAGGGTAGGCCCTGAAGTGGCCAGGAGCCCAGCCTTGTTGAAGACAGTCAGACTCAGTTTGGGGTGGGCTGGTGCCATGGCTGTGGTAAGAAAGCCTCCTCTCCTCCTGCAGGGAAGGCCCGCCAGGGCACGTGGGCTGGGAGCTGGGGGCCGGGGTCCCCAGAGCAGGGCCAGCGGGGGCCAGGTGACAGTGGGACGGAGGGAACGCCACCTAGGCAGAAGGGGAAGGCCCTGGGGGCAAAGGCGCGCTCGCTCAGGTCGGTCCGCGGCAGGTGGTCCCGCGGGGGCTCAGGCCGATGGCAGGGGTGCGGCGGCCACCTTGTTGCTGAAGAGGCGCGAGAGGCTGCGCTTGCGCGTTGTGGGGCGCGGGGCCCCGCGGAGGCCGCGCACGTCCCAGAGGCGCAGCGCGCCGTCGTGCGAGGCGGTGTAGAGCACCGGGCCGTGCACCTGCGGCGGGGCGGGCGGGTCAGCACAGCCGGCTCCCGGGCGCCGGGCGGGCGGGCGGGCGGGCGGGGCGGGCCGGGCCTACCTGGACGCAGTTGATGATGAGGGCGTGGCCCCGGAACACCCGCTGCAGCGCTCCGGACTGGGCGTCGAAGGCCCGGGCGCAGGCGTCGGCGCTGCCCGTGAACACTGCGGACAACAACGGCACGCTGCACCCTCCCGCCGCCACCCACCTTCTCGGGGGGCGCAGGGACAGCACGGGGGGGTGTGCTGAGCCCAGTTTCCTCATCTGCCCTCCACAGGATGCCTGGCCTAAGGTTCCACCGGGAAATACACGGAAGCCCCCGGAAAGGCACCAGGTCACCTCCATCACCTCACTGCGGCCTGTGTGATCAGGGAAGAGGCCACCGTGGCCTGCAGGTGCCCCTGGGCCCGCATCCCCGTGCCTGCCTTGGGCTTCGGGTCAGCCCCGCTGCCATCCAGGGCTCCCTGCCCTCCCCAGAGCCTCCCAGGTCCCGGCACCCACTCTCGGGCCCTGCTTGGGAGGCCTGTGTTGAGGAGTGGGGCGGGTGTAATCCGGAGTCCTGGAGGCTCTTCCTCCTCCTCCCTTCCTACAGAGACCAACCGGGAGCTCAGCCTCCCCGGTGCTGAAACAGACTCGGGTCCCACCCCCAGGGCTCATAGCAGCTCCGGCCAGACTCTGCCCTCCGGGCTCCTGACCCTGTTTTGTCCCCACCATATAACTGAGTCTAGCAGCTTTCCAACTGGAAGTGCACCAGAGTCCCCGCCCCACTATCCCGGGTCTGACAGCCAGAGGGGCGGCCGAGAAGCTGCGTTCCTAGCCAGTTCCAGCTCCTGCTGCAGGCCATGGTGGGGATGCAGTGGGGACAGTGCGGGAGGACCTCGCCCGTCCACCCTGTCTTAGGGTGGGCTCTCGGAGGACAGCCCTGATGCCAACGGTGTGCTCGTCGGAGCACTGCAGGGGACAGGACGGGGAGCCAGGCAGCACAGCGAGGGATGCTAACTAGGTGACTGGGGCAGCTGGGGGCAGCTGGGGCGGGGAGCGCAAGGACGCTGGGCCCCTCAGTGGCTGAGGGAGTGCTGTGTCCCCCCGACCCCACTTCCTCCCTCACCTGCCTACCCACAGCTCCTTGTGGCCCTGGAGGGAGTCCCATTTCTGGGCTCTTCAGCTGTGTTCCTGTTTTGCCCCCCACAAATTCAGGGAGGAGCACAACCCCAGAAAACCCAGCGTGGCTGCTGGTAGCCCAGGGCTGAGGAGGGCCAGGAGTAACCTCTGATGTTGCACAGCCTCCTGGCAAAGGCCGGCCCAGCTCTGAGACAAGGCGCAGCTGGGCCCCCCTGCGTGTCAGACAAGGTGCTGTGCCAGTCGCCGCCAGGGGAGGCGCTCTAGCAGCCTCTGAGAGCCAGTTAGACGCCCCGACCCAGGAGCTGGACGCTGGGAGAAGGAAAGACGACGTCCCGAGGGCACGCCAGGCTCTGTGTTCGGGGACCCACGTTCTGTCCTCACCTGACGCCTCTGCTCTGAGATCCACTTGTGTTTCTCCCACCCGCCCCCCACCAGCTACCTGCAGGGAACAGAGGCGAGGGCTGAGGCCAACCGTGAAGCTGGGACGTTTTGGGAAGACACGACCCCGAGTCCTACTCCAGGGACTTGCTTCCCCACACACTGTGTTTTCCGGGTGTGTCTGGAGTGTAAACAGGTGCCGGGCCAGTTGGCCAGAGCCAGCGAAACCCAGATGTGTTACCTGAGGGACAGACAGCTCACTCCTACCCAACAGCCATTGTGCCCTTTACTGTCAGAATAATTCTGATTCATCTTGGCAGCAATGCCCTAGGACAAGACTTCAGACTCAGTCTCTCCTGCTGGCTGAGATGTCAACTTGAGACATGCAATCGGGCAGGGCTTCCAAGAAAGACCTTACGGGGGCCCACTCAGGTAGAAGATGCATCCTTTGCCCTTCCCTCCTCTTCTGTCTAGAGCACGGCATGATGGTTGGTGCTCTTGCAGCTATGAGGAGCCATGAGGCTCTCCTAAAGATAGAAGGTAAGACCCAAGGGAAAAAGCAACATGATAGAATCCATCTATTCCCGCCTAGATGCCAGCCTCGTAAATTATTTTACCTGAGGGAAAAATAAACCTCATTTGAAACACTGTTACTGGACAGCAGGAGGCGTGGAGGGTAAGGCGCTGAATCCCACACGGCTGGCTGCCCGCTGAGTCCTGGACGTAGCGGCTTGAAAATCACACTGTGTACGTGTACACGTATGCCCAAACCCCAAGAGGAGAACGGAGGAGAAGAGGTTGTGGCATGGCCACCCCCACACCGGGGGGGTGATTGCTCTCTCTCTGGCAAGCACACACATGCCGTACCAACAACATAAAATAACAGCAACAATACACACTGTTACGGGGTCTTCTACCTGTAGTCACACCTAACCAAGACCAAGTGAGGTCACCTCACGGCCTTCGAGTCTCGCCTACTTAAATGGGTGTCGCTGCCTCATTTGGAGATCACGAGTCCCTGAGATGTGCTTTTGGCCCTGGGACCTCTGAACACTCAGGTCCCCCCCCCAGTCTGTAGGTAGAGGCGGGGAGGAGCCCCAGACTGAGGAGCAGTGCAGGGAGAAGGCGCGCAGCCGAGGCGCAACCGTGGGGAGTCCGAGGAGCAGGGAGGGAAGGACGGGGCGGGGGCCGGTGACACGGGTCACTTACAGGTGCCCGCGTGGTACTTGAGAGCGCTCACGCTGTGCCTGTGGGCCGCGAAGGTGCGCACGTGCTCCCCCGTGTCTGCCCGCCAGCACTTGACGGTCCTGTCGGCGCTGCCTGAGTACACCAGCCGGCTAACGAGCTGCGGGGAAGAGCGGGCGGTCAGCCCTCCGTGGGCACCCCGGCCTGCAGCAGGGCAGCTCTGATGGGAAAGAGGATGTGCGAGCCTTGGGTGGAGTGGGATCGCTCAGAGTGCCCTGCCTGCAGGCCTTCTGTCTGCCTCTGCGCGAGGCCACCACAGTCCGACGTCGCTTTGCCTGGGCCAAGCTCCTGTCCTGCATCTGGTCTGCCCCAGGCAGCCGCTGCCAGACCCTTCCTCGAGGGGGCACTAGGGTGACAGCAGCTGCACAGCAGCTCCGGCTGTGGGCTGAGAAAAGCCCCTGGAGGGGCTTTCAGCCTAGACTTTGCACCAGGGCAGAAAGGCCCAGCAGACCTGGCTGGCTGGGCGCGCGGGCTCCAGCGGGCCTCCCCGCAGTTCCCGGGAGCCGCTCCCTCCGCCGACCCGCTCCCCTGGGGCTGGCACCTGCTGGGGAGGGAAGAGGGCCCTGGGACAGGCTCCCAGCCGGCTGAGGCTGCTCCATGGAGCCGGGGTTAGGGAGAGGTCCCAGGAGAGGAGGAAGAGCCCTTGCTAGGACGGACACGCGTGCCTGTCCAGGAGGTGTGGGACATTAAAACGATCCAGTCTAAGCACCAGGCAGCAGTGAGTCAGAGGCCTTTCTGGTCAGCAAAGCCAGGGACATAGGCCCCGGCCTGCCGAGCAGGGCGGGGCCCTCAGCTGCAGTCCCCTGGCCTGGTAGCACGGGACGGCAGGCTACAGGCCCTGGGGAGAGCCCTTGGTGAGCTGCCGGGCCGGGAGCACAGAGCCGGACTGGAACCGGAGCTGGAGATGGCTCAGCAGCTGGCCGTGTCAGTCATGGTGGCCACTGTCACCCGGCCTGCCCTCCACGCCACACCCTGGGGCCCTCGCCACTTCCGTCCCCATGGCCGCCTCCGTTCCTCACTATTTCCCTGTCCGAGCCCAGGGGATGGGCCCTGACTGCCCAGTCCCTGTCTACTGGCCACAGTCCAGCCTTGGGCCAGTCACTAGGGCCGGGGAGGCAGTGGGGTCACAAGTGTGGCCCCTGGGAGCCACCGCCCTCACTCAGGCTCCGCTCTGAAGTCCTGCGGGGTTACGGCTAGCCCAGGCACGTAGCTGCCCTCGCTGGGAGACCCTCTCCCCAAGGACAGGGACACGTGTGAAGCCCGCCTGCCCCCATTAGCTCCAGCAGGGTTCTGGAACATTCCTGCACTCCCAGCCCTGTCTGCACCACCCAGGAGCACGGCTCCTGCCACCCACAGGCACCGGCAGGACAGCCATGTGGCCCCTTCTGAGCCTGCGCAGCGCACGGCTGGCTGCTCGCCCCTGCAGCCAGCACACCCATGTCCACCCTGTCCCCAGGACCCCGGCACCTGCCTTCCTCCCCAGGCTTCTGTGAGACCCCCTGCTCAGGGAGCCTCACACACTGATGCACACTCAGCTCCGTGGGCACGGTCAGAGCCTCCCGGGCTGTCCCAGGCCCTCCTCACGCCGCCCTTAGCCTGACCCTGCGTCTCCTGGCCACCTCTCCACCACTGTCAGTCCCAGCCAGCCCCAGGCCTAGGTGACCACGTCGCCAACCTGTGCTCCGAGACTCCTGGCCTCTAACAAGGGGAGTGGCTGTGGGCAGGCGCCAGAGCCCAAGACCCCCAAGGAGTGGCCAGCAATGCAGCCCCCACGGTGCTCTGCCCTCACCCCCAGAAAGCCCGTGGAGCAGCCATGGCTGGTGAGAACAGGAGCTCCAGGGTTCCCCAGACACCCTGCCCTCACCACAGGGGCCTGTGGCCAACCGAGCAGTGGTTTCTGAGTCCAGACCCTGAGCCGCCACAGGCCCCGGAAGCACTGGAGCCTGCTGTCCTGGGGGCTGAGGCCTCCTTCACTGCGGCCAGTCTCCTGATAGGACGCCCTCGGGAGCAGCAGGGAGGCCGGAGGAGGCTGAGGCGGAGGGACGGGCCAGAGGCCCTTCTCACAAAGGCCAGTCCTGCAGGGCCCAGGCTCTGAGACCCTCAGCGTCCCCGGGCACCGGGCCTGGGTTCTGCTGTGAAGTCCTTGGGGAGGGCCTCCACCTCCCGAGCTCCACGGCAGCCCAGGCGCAGGTGGGACAGACACAGAGAACACACAGGGCGCGCAGCAGGGACGTCAGAGGGCCCGTGCAGCCCGGCGTAGGGGCCAGAGGCCCTCACAAGCCTGCCTCTGAATCCCGCGCTCGGCCGCCAGCTCCCTACACACACGGTAGTCTCAGCACGGGTCCTAGAGACGTGCGATCTGGGTTCAAACCTGTCTCCCCTTCTCTCCCCTCCGTCCCTGCTGTGAGCCTCCTTTCAGAGGTGGTCCTGGGGACCGACCCGCAGGCGCTCACAGTGCCCGAGCCAGGCAGGTCCGCACTCAGCGGCTGCCACCTCTCCTGAAAGGCCATGGCGGTCCCTGCCTGCCTGCCTTCAGGGCCTGGCAGACTCACGTGGGCAGCCGCGACAGGGCTTTTGCCAACAGGGAACATTGCAGGACATCCATGTGCGGTGGCCAAGCGCACCCCCACACCAGCACCAGATCGGCCTCAGCACCGGGAGCAACGCCCCCCCATGTGCACACGTGCCCCGGCTCAGGAAGGGCTCCTCTGCCGCGCAGGGTCCTCCCCTCCCGGCCTCTGGGAAGGGCAGCCTGCACGTTCATCAGCGAGCGGAGGGGCCCAGAGTGCTGGGTGCGAACAGCGGACACCTCAGCCCGCCACCGCACAGCCGTGAGGCTCACACGGGCAGAGCCCCTCGCCCGCCCGCTGGACAGTGCCCGGCCCTCCCGGCTCAGTGTAAGAGCATGCGCTTCCTGCCCTGGACAGCTCCGGAGGTGAGACGACCTGCAGGGGCCGCGAGCGCCGCGATGCCCGCTGGTCTCCAGGGGGCCTGGGAGGCTGCCTGAGTGGCGGGCGTGTGGGCACACGTGCAGGTCCACTCTTCTGTTCGCCCGTTTCGGTCCACTTAATTCTCAGACCCCGATGGAGACTCCCAAGGGCCAAGTTCTGCCTCCCGGCAAGTGCAGCCGGCACACGGCAAAGAGGGCGAAAGCAGACGGCGCCCCCACTGAGCCCCTGCCCCGTCGCAGGTCTCCAGCAGGCGGACGACGCGTAGGAAACTGGGGTTTAAGGCCCCAACCCTGCAGAGCTCGCCCTGCTCCGCTAGTCCTGGGACCCCAGTGCTGCCCGTCACCCCAGAACCCAGCACGGGACCTCCTGACCTGGCTCCCCAGAGGAACCAGGGTCAGACCCCAAAGCCCGGAGCCCACCCCTCTTCCCTGTGCCTCGCCGAGTGGGGGTGCTCCCCTGCAGTGAGCTCCGGTGTGGGCAGCAGCCTGGCCTGGCCAAGACCTAAGTCAGGAAGGCCCTGATCCTGATAGACACCACAGAGGGGAGGCACCAGCCGGCCACACATACCACGGGCTTCCGGTTGTTTTTCTTTGTTTGTTTTTTATAGATTTTTGCCATAGGGTGCGTACACTCTCTGGAGAGACAGAGAGGGACAAATCACCCCCCGGGGGGGATGACCACGTCATAATCCCTCCTTTGGGCACACATGTGTATGGCGTCTAGTATGAGTTTCAAGCCACCGGGTCTGGGACTTGAACTGCTGTTGACCATGTGAGAGTCCAGCAATGTAACCACTATGCCACCTGCTGGCCCCACACCATGGGCTTCTTAATAGCAATAGCAAAGTTGGCACCAGCAGTTGGCGTAATAGCTATGTCACTGAACTCACATGTAGTCAATCGCAGTTCGAGTCTCAATCCTGGTGGCTTAAACTCACGCTGGGCACATGTGCATGCGTGCCCAAGATCCCCAGAGGAGAATGGAGGAGAAGGGACTGTGGCATGGCCATGCCCCCTGGGGGGTGATTTCTCACTTTCTGTTTCTCTGTCTCTCTCTGTCTTTCTAGCGAGTGCACGCGCCCTATAGCAAAAACGTCTCCAAAATAAATAAATAAATAAATAAAAACGAAAGCAGTAAAGTCAATGACGTTCCTGAAGACCACGAAGCTGTCGTCTGTTAGCTTAGCCTCGAGGTGGACAATCTCTAACCCTAACTTCTGGGTTTCAGAATTTTATTTATGTATTTTCAGAGAGATTTTTTGCTGTAGGGCACATGCGCTCACTGGAGAGAGGCAGAGAGGGAGAAATCACCCTGGGGTGGGAATGGCCACGCTGCAATCTCTTCTCCGCTCTCCTCTCGGGATCTTGAGCACGCGCACATGCACGCACTCGCGGATCCTCCAGCCGCTGGCAGCACAGGAGCCACTCCTGACTCCAGGCCGTAGGACCGAGCCAGGAGGCCACTGGTCCTCGGGCGGACAGCCCAGGCTTAGCCAGAGGGTGCGGGCCCATGGGTTTGGAAGCTGGGGTTAGGCTCAGTGTGCCTCAGCCCCTACACCTGTGAGTAGGACCTCATTTGGAGACGGGGTCTTTAAGGAGGTGAGCAGGGTCTTTAAGGAGCCAAGGGGTGGGCCCCGCGCAGCACAACTGTGCGGTAAGAGGTCGGGCCCAGACTCACACAGCCCAGGGAAGCCCAAGGAGCGGCCCGGGTGAACCAGCCCACTCCTGCGACTCTGGCTTCTGGTCCCCGAGCCGTGAGCCCACCAGTCTGCTGTGTAAGCCCGGCCTGGTGGCTCGGCACGCCCCAGGCTGGCCGAAGCATGGGGCGGGGGTGGCAAGTCTCACCTCCAGACAGATGACAGAGCCCTGGTGCTCCCGGAACACCCGCAGCTGCTCCCCACTCAGCATGTCCCAGCTGCGGACGGTGGCGTCGGTGCTGCCTGTGAAGGCCGTGAGGCTGGGCGTGTCCACCAGTAGGCACAGCACGGCGCCCGTGTGGCCCCGCAGCGTCTGGTGACAGCAGCCACTCGCCACCCGCCACACCTTAGCAGTGCCGTCCGTGCTGCCGGTCACCAGGAGCCCCCCAGCCACGGCCTCCTCCAGGCAGGGCATGCTGGGGAGGTCCCGGGGGGCGGAGTAGGCCAGAGCCAGCACACAGTTACGGTGACCCCGGAACTCCTGCGCCATCTGGCCCCTGTCCACACTCCAGACGCGAGCCGTGCGGTCGTAGGAGCCACTGAAGAGCTGATGGTTGGCGACCAGGATCCTGGCAGCAAGAGGGCAGGGTGGGGGTCAGCCGTGCAGGCTGCGGACCCTTGCGGCCCCCCAGCGCCAGGCTCGGCTCTAGCTGGGAGGGCCTCTCTCTACCCTTGCCCAGTCAGCCACATTCACTTCAAAGTTGGGCTCAGAGTGCCCCCACCTCCAGGAAGCCACCCAGATCCCCCTCACGGTACCCCTTTCTCTGGATGCCCTCTGTGTGCTGGGACACATAATTCCTCCCAACACTCGTCATGGCAGCTGCTCCCTAAACAGCCCTGAGAGGAGGTGGAGGGCAGCGGGCAGGGCCCCCTCCCGGCTTGCCCAGAGCTGACAGTTTTCTGGGGACGGAGGCAGGACTTGCAGTTTAAAACTGGGACAAGCCAGTTACCCTGGAAACAGGCTGGACCCCGTGTCTGGGCAGGGACACGCGAGGTGAGAGACAAGAGGGGCTCAAGGGGGCCCAGAGCCCCCCCAGCCCTCCGGCTCCCAGAGCGGCCCAGCGCCTTCCGGGACTGCAGGTAAGCCGCACAGGAGGTCCGCTCCCGCGGGAAACCGCACCCAGAACCTCGGGGATGGGCACGGGCCCCAGGGAAGTGCAGGTGTGAGGTCAGGAGAGTCGGCGCCTGCAGGGGGCTCCTGGAGGGGACTCCCAGCACCTCCCCGGGAACACGCAGTGTGCTGTTAGCAGGGCCATGCAGGGAGCTTCAGTCTGTCGGCCGCCCTTGTTAGGGAACCCCGTAGCCTGGTGGGGAAGGGAGCTGGATCCCACGACAGTGGTTCAAATCCTGGCCCCTGGGGGCTTAGAGAAAAGCCGTGCTGGCATGAGTGTGTGCCCAGTATCTGGCGGGGATAGGTGACCCGCTGCACTGGGGCTCTCTCTGACGGGCGGGGACAGCGTGACCAGCCGCACTGGGGCTCTCTCTGATGGGCGGGGAACAGCTGACCCGCCGCACTGGGGCTCTCTCTGACGGGCGCACGCCGCCCAGCACTCAGGAGAGAAGGGGAGAAGCGACCCTGCACCCCAGCTTGGGACCACAAGGACCGTGGCCATGCTGCCGCCAGGTGGGCAGGGGCGTCCTGGCCTGCGAGGTGCCCCTCCTGGGTCAGGACCAGGATCAGCCTCGGTGCTCCCTCCGAGAAGGCCCTGCCGGCTGCGGGCCTGGCAGAAGAGGACAAACCCCCTGGAGGGCACGAGGTGGCCGCCTCTCACCTCTGCGGGGTCCCGGACAGCATTCTCACTTCCGCAGGAGCTGAGGGACAGACTGCACTAAAACGCCAACTGTGACCCGGGTCTCCCTGAGGTGCAGGAGGATTGTCGAGACATGTATGACGAGGACTGGGGGTGACGCTCTGGAGGAAGCCTCGCAGTGGGTACCGGGTCCTGCCTGGGCGTGCCCGGCTTGAGAAGACAGAGACACCAGGCCACCAAAGGACAGTGCCCCGGAAGCCCACCCTGGACCGCACGGAGCTCTGAGAGCCAGGTGTGTGTGTGTGTCTGTGTGTGTGTCTGTGTGTGCATCTGTGTGTCTGTGTGTGTCTCTGTGTGTGTGTGTGTCTGTCTGTGTGTGTGTCTGTCTGTGTGTGTCTGTGTATCTGTGTGTGTGTCTGTGTGTGTGTGACTGCAGGGGTCTCACCTGTGCGCACAGTTCCTTAATCATGCAAGCCCCTACTCAGAGCTATGGGTTTACAACAGTGACTGCTGGAAAATGGTGCACACGTGTGTGTTTATGTGTGTGCACACTGAGCGCACGCATGTCTGCATCTGTATGTGAATACACTGGGTGTATGCTGTGCATGTATCTGTATGGGTGTGTCTATGTGCACGTGTGCGTGCGCGTGTGCATATGTGCATGCCATGTGTGTGCCCAGACCAGTCCTGGGGGGGCAGAGCCTCATTCTACTTTTAATCGCCCAGCTCTGCGTTTAAGCAGCAGCTGAGGGTCCGGCAAGTGATGTGGAGGTTGGGGGCGCTGGACTCCCACATGGCGGACCCCAGTTCAAGTCCCGGACTTGATGGTTTGCTTTCTCACGTTCCCTCTCTCTCTCTCCCCCTGTCTCTGGTCAAATTAAAATAAATAAACAAATAAAGTTAAATAAAAGAATTCTTTTGTAAAAAAAAGAAGCAGCTGGGACTAGCAGTTGGTGTAATGACTATGTCCCTGGACTCCCATGTAGTTGACCACAGTTCGAGTCCCAGACCTGGTGGCTTAAACTCACATTGGGGGCGTGTGCGTGCCCAAGATCCCAAGAGGAGAATGGAGAAGGATTGTGGTGCGGCCATCCCTTCGGGAGGTGATTTCTCTCTGTCTCTCTGTCTCTCTCTTTCTGGCGAGCGCACATGCCCTATAGCAAAAACCTCTTAAAAAAGAAAAAAAAAAAAAAAAAAAGAGCAGCAGCTGATATTTTCTGGCCAGCAGCTGAGGACAAGCTGGTGACCAGAGGGTGGCCTTCCCCCGCCTGCCTGTCGTGCCTCCAGCCACCTCCCTGCCACAGGGGATGCCCAGCCCACTCTCCTGGTGACAAGCCTTTCCCAGGAAGGTCAGGGGCCAGCAGGGGCCGGTGTGGGCTGGGAGCCCATGGAGCCCACCTGCTCGGCTGAGGGGACGCGGCTCAGCTGCTGGGAGCCCACGGACCCCACCTGCTCGGCTGAGGGGACGTGGCTCAGCTGCTGGGAGCCCACGGAGCCCACCTGCTCGGCTGAGGGGACGTGGCTCAGCTGCTGGGAGCCCACGGAGCCCACCTGCTCGGCTGAGGGGACGCGGCTCAGCTGCTGGGAGCCCAGGGACCCCACCTGCTCGGCTGAGGGGACGCGGCTCAGCTGCTGGGAACCCAGGGACCCACCTGCTCGGCTGAGGGGACCCGGCTCAGCTGCTGGGAGCCCAGGGACCCCACCTGCTCGGCTGAGGGGACGCGGCTCAGCTGCTGGGAGCCTGCAGGCCCCTGCCTCCTCCTCCTCCTCCTCCTCATCCCACTTCTGCCATGGTCCTCCAGGAACACGGCCTGACCCCCTCCACCCACTGCACCCACCTGGCATGTGTGGGGCCTAAGGGCATGTGCCTGCTGTCCCCCAGCCCCAGCCTGACACCGAGCTGCCCCCAGGAGACGGGCCACCCTCGAGTTACATAAACAGCGTCTGTCTCATCTGATCAGCAAAGGAATTTCCATGGCTCAGCTTAGAGCCACATTCAATAAGTAAAGGAAAAACTAGAGCCTTCTTCAGGAGCGGTGGGGTATTTCCAATGGCCACATGGAGAGGAGGAATTTCAAAATACCCCATTCTCCACCTTCAGGGTGACCCCCACCTCCCTTGGCCCACCATGGGCATGGATTAAGCAATTTCCTCGGGAACCCACCCCCACTGGCGGGAGCTCCAGTGCCTTCCCGTCACCTGGCAAGGGGTGGTGGTGCTGCCAGGGAGGGGGCGGTGTGCTCCCAGTCCAGAGGATGGGTGGTGTCTCCCTGCCCCCCAAGGCCACCAGCCCTAGGCAGTCCGTGCCCGGCCGGGGACATGGCGGTCCCAGGTGTTCAGTGCTGCGTGCTACCGACCGCCTCCCCGCCTGCCCATGCCAGCCTCCCAGGAGGACCTAAGTGCCTTGGGGGCAGGGGCCTCTGAATCTGCCCTCCTAGGCCTGGCCAGGGCCCAGGCAGGCTGACCTGTTCACGATGGAAGTGTGTCCTCGGTACACCTGCAGACACTGCCCGGTCAGCACGTCCCACCTCCGGATGGTGCGGTCAGCGCTGCACGTGAAGGCGGCCTCGTCCTCCAGCTGACAGAAGGTGACGTAGCTTTCATGGCCTGCGGACCAGGGGAGATGTGAGGACACCTGGGGGGCCTGTTCCCACCCTCCTTTCAATTTTGTTTTAATTTGCCAGGGGGGGTCAGCAGGTAGTGTGGTGGTTAAGGTGCTAGATCCCATATGGCCAACAGCACGGTTTGAGTCCTGCACCCGGTGGCTTGAAAAGCACACTGTTCACGTGTGTATGCGTGCCCAAAACCCCAGGAAGAGAATGGAGGAGAGGAGATTGCAGCATGGTCACCCCCCAGGAGTGATTTTTCACCCCTTCCCCATTCCCCCTCTAACACGCTTGCCCTATATTAAAAAGTAATAAAACAAAAAACAACAAAAAATAAAAATTGCCAGAGGATCTGTGCTCACGAGAGAGAGAGAGAGAAGGAAGGGAAGTGAGAACGCCTCCCTGGGAGTGGCCACACCACGCCCCTTCTCCTCCATTCTCTTCTCCGATCGCTGGTGTGTGCACACATATTCAGCATGTTTTCTTGAGCTACTGGGTCCGGGACTCGAACTGCATAGCTGGCCATGTGGGATCCAGCCTCCTGAATCATTCCATCGCTGGCTGGCCCGCTCTAGAATTTCTGCGAGAAAAATGTTTAAGCTTAGTTTACACTTAGAACTTCCTGAGTTGTATGAAACATTTTTTTTTTCTTTTTAAGAGAGACTTTTGCTATAGGGTGTGTGTGCTTGCCAGAGAGACATAGAGACAGAAAGCGAGAAATCACCCCCCAGGGGGGATGGTCACGCCGCAATCCCTTCTCCTCCATTCTCCTCTCTGGATCTTGGGCACGCACGCACACGCGCCCGGCGTGAATTTCAAGCCCGTGGGTCTGGGACTGGAACCGCGGTCGACTACATGGGAGTCCAGCAACATAACAGTATGCCACCTGCTGGTCCTCTCTGAAACAGATATTTTTAAAAGAGAGGTTTTTGCTATAGGGCACATGTGCTCACCAAAGAGACAGAGACAGAGAGAGAGAGAGAGAGAGAGAGAGAGAGAGAGAATACGAGAAACCACCCCCAGGGGAGATGGCCATGCCACAATTCCTTCTCTAGTCTCCTCTTGGAGAAGAGATTTCTTGCTTCCTGTCTCTGCCTCTCTGTCGAGCTCACACGTCCTACAGCAAAAATCTCTAAAAAGAAACGCTTTTCGGTTTTCTCAGAAAGCATACAGCAGGCTTGAGAAAGCAATGTGCAGATTAAGTAAACACCTGGAGAAACGGCAGGTTAGATTTCCCTTAGACACAAGCCAGCTCGCAAGGTGAGGGCAGATGTGTTTGGCAGAGCGAGCGCCACTAAGATTTTTGTTAACCACAGAGAGTTTACGACATTATATATATGTGTGTGTGAGTCCACACTCACACACATATATAATTTATTTAATTATTTTATTTAACTTTATTTTATTTTTTTTTCTTTTCTTTTTTTGGAGAGGTTTTTTTTTTTTTTTTTTTTTTTTTGCTATAGGGTGCATGTGCTCGCCAGACAGAGAGAGACAGAGAGATAGAAAGTGAGAAATCACCCCCCAGGGGGTATGGCCACACCGCAATCCCTTCTCCATTCTCCTCTCGGAATCTTGGGCACACGCACACACGAGCCCGGCGTGAGTTTAAAGCCACCGGGTCCAGGACGTGAACTGCGGTCAACTACATGGGAGTCCAGCGAGTCCATAGCCATTACGCTAACTGCTGATCCCTAACTTAATTTTTTAAATTTGACCAGAGAGGGATAGAGTGAGAGAGAGAGAGAGAGATAGGGAGAGAAAGTAGAAAGTAAGCCGCCAGGTCCAGGACTCAAACCATGGTCGGCCATATGGGAGCCCAGCGCCCTCAACCACCACGCCACTTGCTAGCCCCTACAACATATATTTTAAAATTTTGCTATATGGCACATGTGCTTGTTCAGAGAGACAGAGGTAGAGAAAGTGAGAAAGCTCCTCCATGGGGAATGGTCATGCCAGCCCCTCTCCATCTCTCCCCCCTTTCAGGATCTTGAGCATGCACGTACTCACACCCAGCATGTTTTTCCAGCCGCTGGGTCAGGGACTCTACCTGCAGTTGGCCATCTGGGATCCAGTTGTTGTAACCACGCCCTGGCCGGCTCCAGTGTACAACATATCGGATGGTCAGCAAACTTCCTCTGAGACTAGGTCTCAGACAGAGACATAGCCCACCAGGCGGGCTCAGACAGAGCCCAGGGATGGGCAGCTGCCTCAACCAGGCTCTGGACAGGCAGGCCCTGCCCAAGCTTTCCGCCGCACTGGCAGAGGCCAATCCAGGCGACCTCTGTCTGCTGCCTCCCCAGCCGCGGCTTCCCATCCCCAGGGCAGGGTCACGCCCAGCAGCTGGTTGCAAACTAGGCCCAGAGAGCACCAGGAAGCCAGGTGTGACAGCCACAGTGGACTATGGCCATCCAACCAGGGTTGCGACACTCCATGACACATGTAAGGAAAAAGCAGAAACAAGTTTTGAAAATCATAAAAACGGAAATGCTGGAAACAGACTTGAAAAGCGGAGGCCTAGGCCATGACAGGGAGTGAAGGTTCCACGTGGCCAGGCTGACCACCCCCACCGCAGATGTCCCAGCGCCCCGAGGGCCCGGGGGACTCAGGGCCCTGCTGGGCCAGCCCCTCCCTCTGCAACGCCAGCAGGCAGCTGGCCCGGGCACTGCTCAGCGCCTGCCAGCAGCGGCGGGACTGCGCGGATCTGGGTCGTCCCCTCCGGCGCCACCACGCGGGGCGTTCCTGACCCCGTGACCCATATTCCACAGGCTGCCAGGCCGGCTGAGCCGCACTGACCCAGGGCGGGGAAGGGCGGAGGGAAGGTCACCCTGGGGGCAGGGGTGACCCAGCGGAGGGGAGGTGGGCCCATTGCCCCTCCAAAGACCGCAGCGTCTCGATCCTCCGCTGCAGGAATTGTGCAGAATAAGCAAAAAAGCCAAACTGAAAATAAATATTTTCGAAGGGATGAAGAATGCAGATAAGATGCGGTTATTGTGTTCAAAAGAACTCGCTGAGGCTGGAGGGCTTCCTGCCAAGGTAGCTGCCCTCCCGCCTCCTCGCGCACGCACCCCTCCGTGCGCGCACTCCCCTCCCCGCGCGCGCACGCGCGTCTGCCCACATGCCTGGCGCTCGGAGGTCGGGCTGCTCCCGCCTGGCACACGGAAGCCGCCAGAGCCAAGGACCACTGTGTAGAGGCAGCTGCGGGCCCTGGGCACACACTTTAGACGGTCTAAGAACGGCCCCCAGCACCATCCCGCTTCAGACAAGTCTGCGATGCCCTAACAACCGCGCGGCCACAGGGCGCAGTTTACCCGGCATTACCCACCGTGAATAAGAGCCATCGTTACTGCGTGGCACCTCCCAGCCCCACCGGGCCTGCTGTCAGGACCGGGTCTTCCTCCACCAGGCCCTCCTCTTTTCCACCTGGCACCCCCACTCCCTGGGCCCCCATCTCCTGCTGGTTCAGAACTTTCCCTAAACTGCAGCCCTGCCGGGCACCGGGGCCTGGCTGGGGCACTTCTACCAAGGTGCTCCTCTTGGAGCAAGAGCCCTCTCTGCTGTACCAGTACAGTGAGACCCCACCCTGGGAGGGGACAGCCCGCAGGGACAGGCACAGAGGCCCCCCCCCCCCCCAGGCCTGGGAGGGGACAGCTGGGCGGGGACAGGCACAGGCACAAGGTTCCCTCGGCCTCGCCCACACTGTTGGGGGCCCTTCTATTACCCTGTCCTCAGACTGCCCTGGTTGGCAGGTGCCAGGGCCCTGCCAGACAGAGTGGCCCTGCCCAGTGTTCTCAGAGCACGCCTGAGGCAGACATCCGAGTCCAGAAGAAAGGGACTCCCTGTGAGTCTGCAAACCCCGCTGTGCCCCAAGCCCCACCACAGTCACCGCTCCGCTTCCTGGGGCTGGGCCACCTGCCCTCCAGCTCTGAGAGGACTGGCAGCTCTCCTCACTGGTGTGCGAGGGGCCTGCTCCTCCCAGCCCCACCCAGTCTTCCACCCACTGCCCTCCACCCCCGACTTCGCACCCAGCCCCAGAGGGTGGTCTACACAGAGCTGAAGAACCACCACCAGCCGCCACATCCACCCTCAGAACGAAGTGCATTTGGAGGGGTGCCTTCCTGGCCCCGGAGGAAGCCGACAGGGCTCCGCTGAGCCTTCCCCGGCAGCTCTCCCCCTGCGCAGTGCGTCTTCTCTGTTCCCTGACCCACCTGAGATCCACCGCGTGGCCTACCTGAAGCCCAGGGTCCCCCTTCCCTAACCCTAAGCCCAGCCAAACACACCCTTGCTCCAAGTCCCAGTTCCTGCTCCACCTGGGCCAGCAGGTGAGCCCAACTACCCCACTGCAGCGAGGCTGGGCTTAGCGAAGGTCCCCTGCACACAGCCCTTGGTGTAGCTCCGTAGGATCAGAGACTTATCCTGGAGCCCAGGCACGCCCCCAGACACGCCCCCCCCCACATGGCACCTGACCCACAGGGCAAGGACAGCGACCTGCTGGGCCAGTGTCAACGTGGGCGGCTGTGAGCCCTTCTGAGCCTCAGCTTCCTCGCCTAGGGAGCAGGGTAACAAAGGCTGGGAGAAGCATGCGAGGAGGAGCGTCCCAGCCTGGCGAGGCAGTGCCGAGTGCCCCCGGGCTGTCCGTAGTGTGACATGGTATGACTGGACCACGAAGAGGTCACCCTGGGGGCTGTGGATCAACTGGTTTGCTCCCCACAGCGTTACAAGGCTACGCTATGGTGATTATTACCCCGGTTACAGAGGCAGAAACTGAGCATGAGAAGTTGGCAGGATTCGGGCCAGCAGGCGGCATGGAGGTTCAGGCACTGGGGCCCACACGGCTGACTGTGCAGTCTGAGTTCCAGGCCTGAGTTTGAAAATCATGCCGGGCCTCCCTCCACCAGGCCCCACATCCCGAGAGGAGAACAGAGAAGGGTTGTGGTGCGTTCATCCACACCCTATAGCAAACCCCCCCCCCCCCAAAAAAAAAGAAATGAGCCGGATTCAAACCCCAGCAGTCCAGCTTCAGAGCTCAGGCCCCTGTTGCTGCCAGCCTCTCCACTCACCCGGGTGGTAGGGGCCAGCCAGCCAGGCACCCACTCCCAGAAGAGGGATGCAGCCACAGAGCTGGAACCTCCGAGTGAGTCCCTCACTCGGTGACGACGGGACAGGCCCCGCTATCTGGGGACATGATGCTCACCTCATTGATCCAATAAGCTGGTCCCCCAAAAGTAAGTACCCGGTGGATAAAAGTGGGAACGAGGGCAGCCAGTGGCAATGGAGGGAGAGGCAGGCCACTGCCTTGTGATGCCCCCAAGCGGGGCCTGTCCTGTCGTCACCGAGTAAGGGACTCACTTGGAGGTTCCAGCTCTGTGGCTGCGTCCCTTGTGGAGGCCTGGGTCGGGCTCCCACGTCGACTTGAACACCCTGAGACCCTGGCAGGCCAGGGGGCTGAGCAGGGGGCCCGGTGTGGTGAGACTATCGGGGCACCTCTCTCTTGTGCCTGGAAGAAACAAACTTCTTTTTTAGAATTATTTATTTAATTTATTTATTCATTCATTTATTTTAATTTGACCAAAGAGAGGTACAGAGAGAGAGCGAGAGGGAAAGTAAGAAAGCAAGCCACCAGGCCCAGGGCTTGAACCGTGGTTGACCGTGTGGGGGTGTCCAGTGCCTTAACCACCATGCCACCTGCTGGTTCCAAATAAATTTTTCTTTTCTTTTTAACTATTATTTTATTTAACTTTATTTATTATTATTATTTTCCTGTTTGATCAGAGAGAGACAGAGAAAGAGAGAAAGGGAAAGTGAGAGAGCAAGCCAGCCACCAGGTCCAGGATTTGAACTGCGGTCAGCCATGTGGGAGTCCAGCACTTTTATCACCATGCCACTTGCCAGCCCCAAATAAACTTTGCTTAAAGAGTGAAAAAAAAGGGGGACTGGAGATACTTACGGTGCAGGCAATTCTCTCTCTCTTTTTAGTTTGCTATAGGCGTGCATGGGCCAGAGAGAGACAGAGAGAGAGGGAAGGTGAGAAAGCACCCCCGGGGGACGGCCACCCTGCGGTCCCTTTTCCAGTCTCCCTCTGGATTTTGGGCATGCACATGCACTCTCATGCCTTTCAAGCTACCATCTCCAGGACTCAGCCTGTGCTGTCAGCCCTGTGGGCCCAGCTGCCTCAACCTCCACGCCACCTGCTGGCCCCAGCGATTCTTCTCTGTACAAAAGCATTGACGATCAAGTCTTTTGGCCCAGCTCACCCGGTGCACCTGGACGCCAGCCCTATTTATTAAAGGTGAGAGCGTCCACGGGGAGGGAGCGCCCGGCCCTCTGGCTGCCCAGCCGGCACCGCCTGGTCCATTCTTCAAGAGTGATGACTTGCCACCTAGCCCCCACCCCACAGGACCCCTCTGCTTTCTCTCACCCCACCCCGCGGCCCCAGTCCTAAGTGTGGAAGACACCCGGAAAAGCCTCAGGTCCCTGGTGGCTCTGCTGCTGCATGAACGGAGCTCAGGAGTCGCCACCCGGCCCCCTCGGAGTCACGCAGGACTGAGAAGCCATGGCCTTCCACGCCGAGGCTTCTGTGGGCCCAAGACTCCTGTGGTCGCCTGGAGCCCACTCCACAGGAGCAGGCATGTCCTAGTCTGGAGCCAGGAGGCCTGAGCTGCCAGAGGAGTCACGTGACCTGGGCATCACCTCCCTGCAGTGCGTCCTGAGTGACAGCAGTGGCCACACGGAGATAAAGCACTGACGCCCTTAACCAGCCGTGCGACCTCGGACAAAGCCTGGGACCGCACTGTGTGTGGTGGCAGTGGGGTGCTGGCGCCATCCCTACCTCCCGGGAGTGTCTAGAAAACACTGAAGTGTACACAAGTGCACCTGCACCCTATCCTCATCCACACACGCGCTGTCGCACCCACCAGGAGTGAGGCGGCACCGCCCACTGCGGAAGCATGCACACGTGTGTTATAAAACACAGGATGCCACGCAGGTCCAGGCGGGTCATTAACATGTCCTGACACCAACGACCCTGCAGGAGACAGAGCGGGCAAGAGCTTGCTTTCCTGGGGGTGGGGAGACATACCCAATAGAACGACTCTGGGAGTTGTCTATTAGTGTGATTCAGGAAGAAAAGTTACCTTGGGGGGCCAGCAGGTGGCATGGAGGTTAAGGTGCTGGACACTCCCATATGGCCATCACGGTTTCAGTCCGGTGAAACCGGCCATCACGGTGGCTTGCTTTCTCATTTTCCCTCTCTCTCTCTCTCTGTGTGTCTTTTTCTGGTCAAATTAAAATAAATGAATGAATAAATAAAATTAAATAAATAATTATTTAAGGGACCAGCAGTTGGCATAATGGCTATGTTGCTGGACTCCCATGTAGTCTACCACAGTTCGAGTCCTGGACCTGGTAGCTTGAATTCACAACAGGAGTATGTGCATGTGTGCCCAGGATCCCGAGAGGAGAATGGAGGAGAAGGGACTGCAGCATGGCCGTCTCCCCCAAGGGGTGATTTCTCGCTTTCTGTCTCTCTGTCTCTCTCTGTCTTTCTGGCAAGCATTCGCACCCTATAGCAAAAACCTCTCCAAAAAAGAAAAAAATCTTGAAAGAAAGAAAGAAAGAAAGAAAGAAAGAAAGAAAGAAAGAAAGAAAGAAAGAAAGAAAGAAAGAAAGAAAGAAAAGTTACCTTTGTCTCCTCGGCCCTTGAAAATCCCGGAAGCGCCCGCCCTTGTAACAGCAGAAAGTCCCCACAGTGGCGGGCGGCAGTTCCTTGATTTATTCCAGTTCCCCACCTGAGTGCAGATGGCCCTCCACCAGGATACAGGGTCAGGTGCCCAATGGGAATGTGGTGCACGTGCCCAAGGGGACAGGGAGGGCCACCAGAGTGGGTGTGACAGGAGGCCCCGATACCCTGCACAAGGTGGGCAGGAACACGGGCCCTGGGGCAAAGCCAGCTGCCCGCAGGACAGACCAGCCTGGAAAAGCCTGGAGCCTACTAGGGAGGAAACCCACCGAACACGCAGGGCTCCTGTGGGAGGCCAGTGCCTCAACCACGATGCCACCAGCTGGTTCCCGTCCCGTCGAGCTTTGCAATAGCTACCTTAGCTTTTTGTTTCTTTTATTGTTCGTATATTTAGGCTTTGTTTTCGATTTTGGTTGTGATTTTAAGATTCTGCCAAAGGGTGCATATGCTGGAAAGAGAGAGGGAAGGTGAGAAATCACCCCCATGGGGACGGTGGGGACGGTCACACAGTCCCATCTCCCTCACCTCTCTCTCCTAGGATTTTGGACACGCACACACACGCCCTGTATGTCAAACCCCTGGGTCTGGGGCTCAAGCCACACCGTCAGCCATGTGGGATCCAGCCGCCTTAACCACCAGGCCACAGGCTGGGCCTCTTTCTGTTTTTTATTGAGACAGGGTCTCCCGGTGTTGAGATCTCTCTGCCTCATCTCCCGGCTGAGACTACAAGCTCACACTACTCCTGGCTTTCTTAGACGGGGCCTCTGTTGCCTGACCCAGCCTCAAGCTTGCGGTCCTCCTCCTCAGCCTCCGGAGCTGATGGGATGTGTGGTGGCCATTTGTCCAGCCTTTAGGCTGCACCAGGAGTTGAACCCAGGCCTCCGGTGTGGTCCTTCCTGCAGAGACAGCACCTCAGCAGGCGCGCCACTGCAGGGGGGCCACCTCGGCTGTGCTAGTTCAGGCAGGGGAGTGAGGATCAGTCATCAGGCTAACATCCTACTAAGCTGGCAGGTGGGGCCACCCAGGCTCTGCCACGTGGTGACGGCCGCCTGTGATGGCCAACCTGGCTCCTGCAGACAGCTCGCGGTCTCACAGGGAAGGGACGGCCACTCTGGACCACACAACTCTTGGGGCTCAAGTACAGAATCCAGGTCGGCAGCTGTCCCTGAGTAAACTCCTCTGTAACGTTATTTACATCCTACCTGCGTCCCCCGCCCCAGTCCATCCTGTTCTTAGAAACTTTCAACAGGTTTAACAACCCCCTGTCGAGCAACCCGGACCAACCACGCTCCTGCTGCAGGCGACCACAGGGGGCAGCAGAGAGCAGGGCGGAGGGTGGGGTGGGGCGGGTTCAAGTTTCAACCCGACCCCCCACGGTGCAACTCGAGCCCCTTGCTGCAGGCTCAGCTTCCAGGTCTGCACGCGTGGGCACCCAGCCCTTCCCAAGCCCGCAGGGGTATCGCAAGGGGCCCAAAGAGGCCATGTCGCAACGGTCACAAGCCCACGAGGGACCAGGGGAGGTTTGCTCTCAGAGTATGGGTGCGATTTCCTGTTGGGATGGAAAGGGTAACGCAGCGGTCGACAAGGGCCTTGCCCTCCGCAGCCAGCGGACCTCGACCGCACCCGCTCTGCACCCCGGCCCTGGCGCCGCACAGCCCAGCGGTGATCAGGCTGGACGCTGGGCCCGGGCTCTCCCCCGAGTGCGCGGCTCGGGCGGGCTGGACGTCAGAAAGCAGTGTGCGGGCGGAAGCGCTGACGGGAGGCCGGGGAGGGCAGGGGAGGGCCGCGGCGGCGAGGCGGTCTACCTTGCAGGAGCGCGCAGCACTGGCCGTCCGCGGTGCTCCAGAGCCGGGCGGTGCCGTCCTCGCTGCCGGTCAGCAGGCGCTGTCCATCGGGGCTCAGGCTCAGCCAGTTGATGCCCCCGTGGTGGTCGGCGCAGACCCTCAGGGCCGACGCGCCGCCCCCCATGTCGCCAGCCGGGCGGAGACGAGGAGCCGCGCCGGGCTAGGGAGGAGCGGCCCGGCGTGCACGCGGCTCTGCGCGGCGGCGGCCCTTGGCCATAGCGGGCTCCCGGGCGCCCGGCTGGTGCGGAGGTTCGCGGCGCGGAAGGGTCAGGGATCCCAGCTCTCCGTCACCACCCGCCAAGGGGCCTGCGAACCCGGCGGGGACTTCACTGCGGGACAGCCGGCCCCGGATCGCAGTCTCCAGAGACGCAGTCCCAGGCAGGCGCACGGGCACAAACTGCCCCTTCCCGGCACGGCCGCGGAAACCCGCACCCCTCTAGGCTAGCCGGGCAGCGCCGTCTAGGGGGGCGCAGGGCCGCCACCGCCTCTCCTCGTGCCCACCCGGCCAGGGGCGGGAGAGGAGCCGGGGAAGCCCGGGAAGCCCGGCGCCCGCGCCGCCCCCTTGGGCAGATCCTCGGCCCGCGCCGCGCGCTCCGGGCGGCCGAGTGCGGAGCTGTACGGGCCAGCCCGGCTCCTCCTCAGAGACCACCCCTCAACCTGTCCCCTCCCACTTCCCGGGCGGCCCCCGCCCGCCCCGCCGCCTGCTTCGGCGTCTCCGGGGATCGATCTCCACCCGTCGCCCCCGCGCTCTCCCGGGGGTGGCTCCAACTGCGACCCTGCCGGCTGCCGGGCTGCGCCTCCGGGCCGCGCCCTCTGCCACCCCTGGTGCCCCTGTTCCCAGAGCCAAGGGCCAGGACGAAGGAGGCGGCGGTGGACGGAAGGGTCAGGGGAGGTGAATCGCGCTCGGGAACTCGGGGGTCGGGGGCTGCCCGCCTACCCCGCCATCCAGGCCCTCCCAGGCTCCCTAAGGACCCAGCCAGAGGGCCCCTCTGGGACTTGGTGGCGACGCCCCTAATGGAGGGCGTGACCAGGTAAGCCCCGCGCACGCCCCATGGAAGTGACGCGCACACCTGAATTCTACAGAGGTCCCCACCGGCCGGGGTGCGGGCCGCCAGGGGTGGAAGCGGGCGCGAGCCGTGGTACAGGGGGTCGGCGGAGCTTCCCCCCCAGGGCAGGCCCACCCCTGCAGCCGCCGCGGGCTCGGGTGCTGGGGGGCTCCGGGCCTCCACCCCCACAGCCCCTCGGCTGGGCGCGCGCTGCTCATGGTCCCACAGAGGCGGCGCAGGAATCCCACACCCGGAGCCGGTCTGCTGGTTCCCATTAAAGCAGTTCCGGTTTCGACTCCACTTGGGGGCAGGAGGGCTACCCCCGCCCCCCCACACACTCGGATCCTCCAGGTCCTAGAGGTAGCAGGATTTCCGGAGCCCTCCGGGGATGGGGGTGCCTCCAACATCAGAGGGGAGGGGAGGGGCGGCGGTGGAGCCCTCGTCCAGGCCCCAGAGCATCCGCGGGGGGTCCCACGTGGCTCGGGCTGTTTGTCCCCCCACCTAACCAGAGAATCCATTCTTTTTTGCCCCGGATCTGTAAACCAGCTTGCGCCTGGTTGAAGGGGTGGTCCTTATTTCTGGGTAGTGGGAGCCCGTGCTGGGAGTCTGGGTGTTACGGGAGGCGCGGGAGAAGGCTGGGGAGAGGAAGGCGAGAGGAGAGGGGCTCAAAGGGGGCACTTCAAGCTGGTGCCGGTGAGAGTGGTCCTGCAGTCTCACTCCCTGGGCGGCAGTGGTGCCCATCACGCAGCGCCGTGAGCGCCCAGGGGCGGCTGCAGCTCGCTGGGACAGCCACGGGGCAGCTGCACGCAAGCACCAAATCCCATGTGGCTGGCCAGGGTTTGAGGCTTGGCCCTGGCAGCCTGAAAAAGATGCGGGGCACATGGCATGCACGCCCAGGAGCCCGACAGGACAGAACTGGAGGAAAAGGATCGCGGTGGGACCAGGTCCCATTATAGGGGAGGTCTCTCTGTCTCTGTCTCTGCGGGCACACACTCTCTGGCATTTAAAAAAACAGTACAAAACAAAAACCCACAGTGAGATGCCACCTCACACCCACTGGGATAGGAAATTTGAGAATGGGAATAACTAATAAAATAGGCGTTGGTGGGAATGTGAAAAAGCCTGGACCCTCACACAGTGCTGGTGGGACTGCAAAACGGCGCAGCTGGTAGGTAAGCCGGCTGGCAGCTCCTCAACCAATACGGCAGTTACCACCGGCCCACAACTCCTCACACACAAGTACTATGCCGCTTGATCATTTTTTAAAGTGTTATGATGCCTCTATGTGGGGACCAGCAGTTAGCGTAATGGCTATGTTGCTGGACTCCCACGTAGTTGACCGCGGTTCGAGTCCCGGACCCGGTGGCTTAAAACTCATGCCGGGCACATGCGCGTGCGTGCCCAGGATCCCGAAAGGAGAACGGAGGAGAAGGGATTGCGGCGTGGCCATGCCCCCTGGGAGGTAATTTCTTGCTTTCTATCTCTCTATCTCTGTCTGTCTGGCGAGCGCACGCGCCCTATAGCAAAAACCTCTCCAAAAAGAAAAAATAACATTTCCACAAGGAAACTGAAGGCCCAGATGGCATCACTGGGCAGTTGTACCAAATAGTTAAAGAAGAAATAACAACTTCTCCACAAATTCTTCCAGAAAACTGAAGAGGAAGACTTCTCAATTCGTTCCATGAGACTAGTATTGACGCCGACACCAAAATCTACGACATTATATGAAGAGAAAGTGACACACCAATATACATGAGCACAAACGCAAACCTTCCAAACAGAACTGGGTTCACTAATAAGACATCACGGCCAGGGAACCAGCAGTTAGCGTAATGGCTATGTCGCTGAACTCCCACGTAGTCGACCGCGGTTCGCGTCTCGGACCCGGTGGCTTACAACTCACGCCGGGCGCGTGTGCGTGCGTGCCCAAGATCCCGAGAGGAGAATGGAGGAGAAGGGATTGCGGCGTGACCATCCCCCCTGGGGGGTGATTTCTCACTTTCTGTCTCTATGTCTCTCTCTGTCTGTCTGGCGAGCGCACGCGCCCTATAGTGAAAAAAACCTCTCCAAAAAAAAAAAAAAAAAAAAAAGACATCACGGCCAAACGAGGTTCGTGCCCGGAATTCCACGTTGGTTTACATTCAAAATCAGCCAACACATGGTGTAAGGATGAACACAGAGGTAATGAAAGAGAATCGAGAGCCTAAATAAACCCACATGTGAATGGTCAATTCATTAAAAAAAAAAAGCTTTACTAAGATTTACATAATGATCAGTGTTGGAAAGCATCATTATTTTGCTAGAGGGTATGCGTATAAGGCAGAGAGAGACAGAGAGACAGTGAGAGGGAAAGGGAGAAATTGCCCCCCGGGGGACAGCTATGCCACAATCCTTTCTCCTCCATTCTCTTCCTGGGCTTTTGGGCACACACGCACATGTGCCTGATGTGATTTTCAAGCCCCTGGGTCCAGGACTCAAACTATAGTCAGCCATGTGGGAGAACAGTGCCATAACCACTATGGCACCTGCTGGCACCATCACCTGGTATTTGTTGTTTTTTTTTTAAGAATTTTTTTGTTTTACTTTATATATTTATTTTAAATTTGACCAGAGAGAGAGAGAGTGTGTGTGTGTGTGTGTGTGTGTGTGTGTGAGAGAGAGAGAGAGAGGAAGCCACCAGGCCTGGGACTCGAACCATGGTCGGCCACGTGGGAGTTCAGTGCCCTTAACCATCATGCCACCTGTTGGCCCACCTGGTGTGTTTTTTAAATCACAAAAACAGTGGCTCAAAAAGTCTTTGGGCTCAAGACTCAAGCAGTTGGTCATGTGGGATCCAGCCATCTTAAGAACCACGCCGACGGCTATCCCAGAAAGTTCTTAAAGAGTTAAGTATACACATACCATACCACCTTTCTTCTCCACACAAGAGAAATGAAAGTGTGTGTTCATGTGAAGACTTACTCGTGACTCTCATAGCAGCTTTATTTCCAACCGCCACCAGCTGAAAACAACCCAAACTTCCGCCAGGAGCTGAATAGATAAAGTGGTGCCCCACAGTGGAATACTTCTCAGCCACAAACAGGAACAAAATACCGACACACAGCCACACGAGTGGATCCCGAAGTTACTAGGCTGAACTAAGCCAGGCAAAAACTAACCTACAGTGACAGAGAGCATATTATTGGTTGCTTGTGGATGGGCGAAGGGAAGGGGAGTGGCAGAACAAATAAGGGTTCGTTTCTCTACTAGAACAGGAAGGGTGGCAGGTGATGCTGGTTTCACATCTCAATGAGCTTGGGGCAGCACCTCTCTGGTTCTCTTTGCTTTGACCTCATAATTACAAGAAGGCTGCATGAGCTCCTGGCATTACATCTTCATTCAAAGCAGGATGTCAGGGGAAAAGGGTGTTTTATCAAGAAAGCGAAAGCTGTTTCAGAGCCTTTCTAACAGGCTTCAGCTTCCCCTCATGGACGCTGCGCCGTGGCCTGGGAGGCAGGAAGGAGCCACTGGCTTTTGCAATGCGCTAGTGAAGGCAGGTGGGAGGAGTGGGACTGGAGTAGCTGGCCACAGGCAGGCTGCCCCTCCTGACCTCTCTCCTGGAACCTGTCTCTACTGTGAGGCAGGGCAGAGTCCAGGCCTTCGAACTGTAGGATTGTGACCCACCAGGTAATTGTGAACTCAGTTTAGGGGTCTCCGACCAGCATGTTTCAAGTACAATCAAATAGAAAATAGCGACACTCCACTCAGTGGCGAAGGGGGCTGTTTTGTGTCAGTATATATCGTGGGTCCCAAGTGAGTCTCGGAAAAGGTTTGGAAGCCATTGCTGTAGGAGCTGATTTATTATTATTATTATTATTATTATTATTATTATTTATAAGTTTGCCACAGGGCACGTGTGCTCACCAGAGACAGTGAGAGAGCAAGAGGGACAGTGAGAAGCAAGCCGCCAGGTCTGGCACTGGGCTGTTATCAGCCATGTGGGAGCCCAGCCCCTTACCCACATGCCTGCGGCCTGCAATAACCACTTAAGTATATTTCTTCAACTCTAAAAGAGAGAAAACAGAGCCGGTCACGGCTTGCAGTTGAGGGAAGCTGGATCCCACATGGCCAACTGCGTGGTTCAAACCCCAACCCCAGTGACTAGAAAAACATGTCAGGTACATGCGTGTGCATGTCCCAAATTCCAACAGAATGCAGATACGGAGAAGGGACTGCAGCGTGACCATGCCCTGCTGGGGGGACTTTCTCTTTCTTCCTGTCTTTCTCTCTCTGGTGAGAGCACATGCTCTTTGGCAATAAAAATAAATAAATAAATAAGAAAATAAAATCCCCACTTTACTGTATGTGAAAATGATTTAGCACAGTGTCTGGGGCATAAAAATTGCTCAGCAAATCCATTGTCATTATTGGTGCTTACTGATAACCAATGCTTGTCAGGCCCCGCTTTATTCTATCTTATTTTTTATAGATTTCATTTATTTTTTTATTAATATGTTTAATTTTTAAATAATTATTTAACTTTATTTGTTTTCTTATTTTAATTTGACCAGAGAGGGACAGAGTGAGAAAGACAGAGACAGAGGGAAAGCGACAAAGCAAGCTACCAGGTGTAGGACTTGAACCATGGTCAGCCACGTGGGAGTCCAGAGTCCTTAACTACCAAGTCACCTGCTGGCTCTGCCAGGCCCCACTTTAATAACCAGATTAGATTCACTTCAGAGCAGCTCCACGTTCACATACAGAGAGTGTGTTAAAACCTTCTCCCCCAGAAAGCATTTCCTCTGGCCTGATGCCCCTGGCCTAGCCCATGGGATGTGATTAGCAAGAATCCCCGGAAACTTGCTCTCTGCAGGAGGGGCCGGTCAGAGGTCTAGCTGTGAGTTACTAGCGGGTCCCTAGGACCCCGGGGAATAGGTTCTCTCTGGCTGAAGGCCTAGGAATTCCTCAGACGAGTTTTATCTGTTGGACTGTGAATATGGAACAGATCCTGCTTCCCAGCTTGCTTTGACCCACTTAGAGAACAGGACTTGTGCTGCCTGGAATAGTGCGCACCCCCCAACCTCAATAGTGCGCACGCCCAACCTCAATAGTGTGCACACCGCCCCAACCTCAATAGTGCGCACGCCCAACCTCAATAGTGCGCACGCCCAACCTCAATAGTGCGCACACCGCCCCCAACCTCAATAGTGCACACGCCCGCCCCAACCTCAATAGTGCGCACACCCACCCCAACCTCAATAGTGCACATGCCCGCCCCAACCTCAATAGTGCGCACACCCGCCCCAACCTCAATAGTGCATGCACCCGCCCCAACCTCACCTGTTTCTTACTACCTTTTTCTCTTTTCTTCCTTTTTTCTTTTCCTTTTTTCTTTTCTTTTCTCTTCTTTCCTGTTTTCTCCTTTTCTCTTTTCTTTCTTTTTCTTCTCTCCTCCCTTCCTTTCTCTTTTTTCTTCCTTCCTTTTTCTTTGTTTCTTTTTTTTTGGTCTTTTTGGAGAGGTTTTTGCTATAGGGCACGTGCGCTTGCCAGAAAGACAGAGACAGAGAGACAGGAAGCGAGAAATCACCCCCAGGGGGCATGGCCACGCCACAATCCCTTCTCCTCCTTTCTCCTCTCAGGATCTTGGGCACGCACACACACACACGCCTGGCGTGAGTTTAAGCCACCGGGTCCGGGACTTGAACCACGTTTGACTACATGGGATTCCAGCAACATAGCCATTATGCCAACTGCTGGTCCCTCTTCCTTCTCTCTTTCTCTCTCTCTCTCTCTCTCTCTCTCTCTCTCTCTCTCTTTTATGCCAGAGGGCACATGTGCATGCAGAAGATAGAAAGAAATGCCCCTTTGGGACCTGGTCACACTGAAATCCTTTTTCCTCCAAATCTCCATCTCATCAGGGTTCTGGGCACACACGCACCTACCCGGCATGTTTTTTGACTCCAGGGCCAGGACGTTAACCCTGGCTGGCCACAGGGCATCCGCTTCCTCTGCATAGCCATGAGGTCTGTCCTATGGCCTTTTTCAGACTCTCCTTTGTCTCAACATACTTTTCATATCTGTTTGGGTAAGTTGGGCACCCTCCCTGGCTTTGAGTCCAGTGCCCTTGTGATGTGTAAAGTGCCCTGTCTTTGTGGGTACCTACCGCCTCCTCGAGGCAGCGCTGGCTTTAGAAGGTTCCCGACTGCAGCCAGGCCTGTTGAGGGATCTCACGGGACGGCCAGGGGCTCACTTCCCCTGCTCTGTCCATCTCCGTCCTCCTGCTCAGGAACTCCGGAGCCCAGGGCTAGGCTGGACACACCTGTGCAGTGGACACGCTATCCCACCTGTGCCTGGCACCCAGAGGACAGGCTCCCGAGCCTCAGGGCTGACCACTCAAGGGAAAAGGGTCCCAGGTGACAGCCATCTTAGCCCAAAGTCAGCGATCTGTTCTGAGCAGTGGGATCCCCTGCCCTGGGGGATGGGGCGCCAGGCACGGTGTTGGCTGCGCCAGAGCAATCCTACACAACCTTCAAACCCTCTTCCCGCTGAAAATGGATCTGCCTGCAGGGTTAAGGGCGAATATGTCACCCCCCCTTCTCACCCCTGACCCCACGCAGGGCGTCCAACTCTGGGGTCCCAGGGCATGTGTGGGCCAGGAGCAGGGCTGCCACCATCAGCCCCTTCAGCCTGCGCTCCCTGCCCCCAACACACCCTGAGTGAGGGGCTGAAAAACCGCAAGCTGGCCGGGGGCCTCACATACAGGCCACCAGGGCAGAGGCAGCTGGACTCCCGCGGGGTTGCTTGAAAGCTGGATTCCAAAGCAGGCTCAGCCGGGTAGCCTGTTTACAAACCTCCCTGTGGGCCACAGGCAAAGTCACTCCTTCCTGTGTGGCCAGCTGCCCCAACCTGCCGAGGGAGGGAGCGCGGCCTGGGCAGAGCCAGGGGTCGGAAGGCAGGGTTGGCCCCAGTGCCCCACTCCCCCAGTGGCCTGCCGGAGGGCCAGCAGGTAAGTCAGGTGACAGGCCCAGGGAGGTGCAGGGTTCATGTGGGGCAGGAGAGACCCATGAGGTCTCCCAGGATCCAGGGAGGGGCTTCGATCCCCAAGTGAATGCCCTTCTGACAGCCCCGAGCACCTCGCAACAAGGAGCGTCTTACTTTTTTTAGATTTTTTTTTTCCCCCAGAGGGAGCATGTGCTCTCCAGAGAAAGGAAAAGTGAGAAGTCATACCCAGGGGGATGGCCACTCCACAATCCCTTCTCCACTCTCTAGAGATTTGGGGCATGCACGCACACACCCACGTGGGGCTTTGTTTTCTTTTTCTTTCTTTCTTTTTTCTTTTTTGAGAGATTTTTGCTGTAGGGAGTATGCACTCACTGGAGAGACAGAGAGGACAGAGAGACAGAAAGCGAAAAATCACCCCCCAGGGGGGTGGTCACGCTGCAATCCCTTCTCCTCCATTCTCCCCTCAGGATTTTGGTGTGCACGCACACACACCAGGTGTGAGTTTTAAGTCACCAGGTATGGGACTTGAACCACTGTCGACTACATGGGAGTCCAGAGATGTAACCATTACGTCATCTGGTCCCAATGTCCATGTGGTTTTTAAGCCACCAGGTCAAGGACTCAAACTGTGGAGTCGGCCGCGTGGGCTCCAATGCCTTAACCACCACACCACCACTGGCCCAAGGAGCCAAACTTTTTTTTTTTTTAATCATTTTTGCAAAACTAACATAACATTACAAAGTTGCCACCACGGCCATGGACATCAGCTCAGAGGCACTCGGCGCAGTCACTGGGTCCCACAGACATCGTCACAGGGACACCAGGCCTTTGCGTCTTCCTGAGCTGAAACCGCTGTGAACTTGAAAGCCCTCATTCAGCAGGTTCTGGCTGAGCATCTGCTATGGCTTCTGGGGGGGTAGGGGGCGGAGACACAGCTGTGCGGGCTCCCCCCCCCAAGTCCTTTCCCACCTGGAACGCGGGCAGGCTGGGCGCAGGGGAGAGGGTGCACCCGGGTGGGCAGCTGGGGAAGCACAGCTGTGGGCTTCAAAGCGAATGTCGCCGTGCGGTCGCAGGGCCTGGTAAACAGCGGGTCGGGGTCAGCAGGGGCCAGTGGGCGGGGGTCCAGGGCTGAGAGGGCGTCTCTGGGAAAGGGCCAGCCTTCCAAACCGCACAGCGGACGCTCAAGAATGCACGGCATGCCTGGCTGGGAGAGGCTCCCGGCCTCGGTCCAGGCCCATCGACCCCCTGGACGACTTCCGATGCCTGACGAGCCTGCCCACAGCACTGTGGTGGGAATCTTGTTTTCCTGCTTTCAGGCAAAAAGCAGATTTGCTGACAGATTAGGGAGCAGGGGGGCCGGGGTGGCTGGGAGGTCACCCAGGAGCACAGAGGCCATTGGAGAAGCATTAAATCACCAGTTAATGAGGTGCTGCTACTCCTTGGCACTGGGGGAGGAAAAGTTCAGGAGAAACCTCTGGAACTTGCCTGAAAAGGCTACCAGGCTGGTCCTGCCCTGACCGCAGGAAACAGGACCAGGAACGAATTCCTCCCACGGGGGCAGTACTGTCCTCCCCTGTGCCCATCCTAGTGAGCGACTCGTCTGGAGCCAGGTGAACATCCCTCACCTTGCAGTCACCCCCTGCTTCCTAAGTCTGGTCACGAACTGCCCACAACCAGCAGGCACTCACTGACCTTAGCCCATGGGTGCCAGTCCCAGTGCGTCAGGTCGGCCCACAGCGCATGGTGTTGATCCCAGTGTGTCAGGTCAGCCCTCGGATATTATTATTATTATTTTTTTTTTTTTTGAGAGGATTTTGCTATAGGGCGTGTGCGCTCGCCAGACAGACAGAGACAAAGAGACAGAAAGCAGAAAATCACCCCCCAGGAGGGATGGCCACGCCGCAATCCCTTCTCCTCCATTCCCCTCTCGGGATCTTGGGCACGCACGCACACGCACCCGGTGTGAGTTTAAGCCACCAGGTCCGGGACTCAAACCACGGTCGACTACGTGGGAGTCCAGAGACATAGCCATTACGCTAACTGCTGGTCCCGGCTCTCGGATATTATTGTACTCATTTTACACAGCAGAGCTGAGGCCTGGAGAGGCTTTGGTTTGCTCCGGGTGCATGCCGACGTAGACCCATGCAAGACCCAGCCGTGGTGGTGTACGCAGCTAAGACATCGTGTTCCGCAGGCTGGGACTGGTTTTGATTCCTGGTCTGACCTACGGGCTGGGCTCGGTGGCGTGCACCTGTGGCCCCAGGAACTTGGGGTGTGGGGCTGAGACAGGAGGATCACAACTGGAAGCCGGCCAGGTGACACAGCACGGCCCTGTCTGAAAGAGTCTGGAGTGGTGGCCCACACCTGGGTCCCAGCTGGAAGGCAGAGGCAGTAGGGCATAGGCAGGTGAGGCCCTGTCTTTATTTCTATCTATCCATCCTCTAGCCGTGTGCAAATGCACAGTACACTACAGTCAGCTGTTAGAACAAAGGCAACAACCAGACCTGGGATTGCTGAGTGCTCCCCTCCCCTCAGCGTGCAGCGCTGAAAGAAGCACGGCGTAATCTTGGTGTGACTGCACACATGAAGCACAGCTACGCGGACCTGCCCGCGGAGAGCCCACTCCGCCAGTGCTCAGCGGACTTCACGACGTCGTCACCATCGACTGCATACGAAGGCATCGAGATCCAGGAGGCCGGCCCGCCAGACGCTCCCCACCATGGAGGTTTGTCAGAGAGAGACAGAAAGCGAGAAATCGCACACACACACACACACACACACACACACACACCCGGGGGATGGCCACACCACAACCCCTTCTCCATTCTCCTCTTGGGATCTTGGGCACACACGCACAAGCGCCTGATGTGAGTTTAAGCCACTGGGTCCAGGACTCAAACCGCGATTGTCTACATAGGAGTCCAGTGACATAGCCATTACGCTAACTGTGTTAGCGTGTTTTTCAAGCTGCTGGCTTCAAGGCTGGAACCACGCAGTCAGTTATGTGGGCTCCAGCTGCACTAACCACTGCCACCTGCTGGCCCTGCCCACGGTTTTAAACAAACCCTCCTCCTGACTCAGAAACATTTAAAGGCCCGTTGGTCCTGGGCTCAGGGATCTGCGCTCCGCAGGGGCAGGCTCTTTGCTAGTTTCCTGGTGTTTTTTTTCAGGTTCTAGACGGTTTCCCCCCGTGGAGGGAAGCTCTGGGGGGGCAGCCCTGGTTCAGCCTCCGCCACTCCCAGGGGTGGTTCTCTATGGTTCCCGCTGACAGGAGGCAGGACATCTGGGTTTCTTCTCCAGGGGTGGAGGTCTACACTGCAGGCTCCACACAGGATTCTCCAGGGACTCCTCTCTCACTGGGATGGGAGGCTGCAGTGGAGGCAGCCAGAGGGGATGGTACTGCTGCATGGACCCTCTTATCCCAGACGCGCGCTGCCTGGGCTCCTTCACACAGGCTCCTCCCTTCCCTGTGCCCCTGGGGAGGGGACATCCCCCAGATTCAAGTCTGCCAGCAACAGGTGGACCCAACGTTCTGGAGAAGGAGGTCCCAGGTAGTCACCTCAGGCCCGGCGCCTGGGGCGAGGGCAGGGCTGGGGGGCCTGGACCGGGGCTGGGTCGGCGCAGATACGCCCTGCGCCCCTTGCGGCCTGCCTCCCAGTCTCTCCGCTCGGTTCCCTCAAGCTCATCGTTCAGCCCCCCCCCCCCCCCCAGGTTCTCTCGTCCCTTACAGGACCCCCTTAGGGACCAGGGGCTGCCTCTGCCTTCCAGCTTTCCAGAGACCTCCCTGGGAAACTGCGCGGCCAAGAAGGGTCCACAGGGTGCACCCCGGAGACGCAGAGCCAGGCACCTGGACCAGGCCTCGGCCGCAGAGCACACCACGTGGCCAGAGCCGGGCATTGCGGAGTCAGGGAGAGGCGAGCACCGAGCCCGGCCGGCCCCCCCCCTGGTCCTCCCCTGCCCGCGCCGGTCCCCCTGTCCGCCCTCTCCGCCCTGCGTCCCCGCCCCTCCCTCCATCCCTCTGGTTCGCCCTCCGGTGCGGACCCGGGACCCGCGGTGGCACCGCAGGCCCCCCCCCCCCCCCCCCCCCCCCCCCCGGCCCCCTCCAGCCCCCCAGCGGCGCCCAGGAAGCACGCGGAGCGCTCGCCGCTTTCGGACTTTTATTGCCACGTCCCGGGGCCTGCGTGGGGCCCCTCCCGTCCCAGGGCCGCGCCCCACCCGCTGGGCTAGAAGAAGTTGACCACCCTGCGGAGCGACTGCACGCGCGCGCTGTGGGCCTCCCAGTCGGAGAAGCTGCGGAAGTCGCCCCTCTCCACCACGAACATGCGGCCGCGGTAGTTGGGCTCCTCGTACAGGACCCACCTGCAGGCAGGGCGGGCGGTCAGGCGGAGGCGGGCGCGGGGCAGACTTCCCGCACGTCCCGGGACAGGGCTGTGCCTGGGCGTGTACGGGGCGGTCAGGAACCAGCCCACGGCAAGGGCCAGAGCCGGCCCAGGACCACGGCCACCCTCACTGTCCCCATGCCCGCCCCTGCTGTTCCCTGAGAGGACCGTCCAGCGTACTCGGGACTCCAGGGCATGGCAGGGTGCCTGGCTCAGGCTGGGGCTGTTCCTACTCTCCATACGTTCAGGGGTGCTGTCCTCCCCACCTGTGTGCCCAGCACACAGTCAGCCCACATAGGCCCTGCTGTCCCCTGCCCCCGCCCCCTCGCTGCAGTGCCCCGTGGGCCCTGCACGCACTCGCAGGAGGGACTGGGAGGACGCTGGGGTCCCAAGTCCTGCCTTCCCCTCCGCTCTCCCCGCTCCCAGGCCGGATCCTACACTCCCAGCCTCAGGACAGCTGCTGACAACCCAAGGGACAGGAGCACTTTGCGGTGACAATTCACCTCCCCCTCCTGCAGGGATGGCAGAGCAGGAGAGTGGTTCTCCTCCCTCGTCTGGAAGAGGGGTACGGTCCTCGGAAGAAACTTGGGGACAGCTGGGAGTAGGGCTGGCCTAAGCCTACCCTTCCCTCACTATCCTGGGACAGGCCTTGGCTGTAGGTGGGGACCCCTCCAGCCTGGCTGCAGGGCCGGTCCTGTGCTGAGGGGAGAAGTGGGGGCGGCCTCTCCACTCACCGCCGACCCTCCTCCGCCGTCCTCTGGGGTAGAAATGCTTTATGTGGGTCACAGAGGGGCTGCACCCCCCGTTCGGGTCACTCACTGGGGCCCCCCCGGCCTAGCAGCTCTGTGCACTGACCCCAGCGCTCGTTGGCCGAAGGGGCTTTCCGTCCCTCCACTGGGAGAGACTGGACTCAGTACGCTTGAGCCCAGGGCCCTGTTTACAGATGAGGCCCATTGAAGGACAGTGACCACCCAAGGCCACACAGTCCCCCAGTCAGCAGCTTCCCCTCTCTCCTCTCCTCTGCCATCGGAGCCTCTCTCTTCTCCCAGCCCAACCCTGCACCTAATACCCTGCGTGGTCTGCCCTGGGAAGGGGGAGGGGAGGGGCAGGCCAGGGTGCAGGAGGATGGACCAGCCGGGAGCTCGGGAGCTGGGGGCTCGAAGCAGCTTGGTCCCGCCCCGCCTTCCTGCAGCCACAGCCCCCACCCCCTGTGGGTGTGCCAAAAGGGAGAGGCAGGGACTGGCTGAGGTTCCCAGCAAACCTTCCTCTTCTCCTGTCTGTGGCTGATGGGGAGGGTCAGAGACAGGAGGCAGGAAGGAGGGCCTGCAGGTCTGCACGTGCCCGTCCAGGGTGGGCAGGGGTGTCAGAGATGCCAGTGCGTTTCCCTCTGGTGCCTTCCAGGACATGGGTCTAGAAGACAGCGTCATTCCTGAGCTGACACGGGACCCCAGACAGAGCTCGACTATGGGAGCTGGCAGAGGGGCCCTGCCTGTCTGCCTCCCACCCCAGGAAAGGCCGCCTAGGGGGGTCCCCATCGAGATCAGGGGCTCGGGGCCTTCGCTGTGCAGGCAGCTGCTCCTCAGCAAGGACAGACATAGCTTTGAAGTTAAAGTCCTGGCCAGTGAAGGATGAGCACACCCCACGGCCAAACACGTTGTCCACTGAGCGGCCTAGGGTGAATTTCCTGACCACTGGTCCTTGGCTCCTTACGGGCAAAAGGGGTTAGAGGTGACCGGGGGTCCCCACAGCCAGTAGCTCCTGCCTTCCCCAAAGGTTTCCACATAAGCCCTGAGTTTCCTGGGGTGGGCCTGGCGATTGCATCCCGGGTGTCAGGACAACTCGCATTTTCCCTGCAAAGGTGTGGCTTTGGTCTCATCGCCAGGGCGTTTTCCAAGGCAGATTGTTTTGGAATTCTACCCTGGGCCATGCACTTAAGGCAAACGGGGGTTTTCAGAGAGGCAGACGAGGCAGAAGGGCGGGTGCAGCCGGATGTTGTAGTGCAGTGGTCACCCTGTGCGGAGCCCATAAGGAAGGTCCCAGGTTCACGTCCCAGGGTCTCCCTGTGCACACCAGGGCACACCCTTCCGGGTTCCTGGGGCTGAGCCTGGGGGTGGACTGTGGTGTGAACACCCTGTTGCAGGTGCCTCTGACACTCTCTCTCAAGAAATAGAAGAAGAGAGGCAGATGTGAGGAGTCCTGGAGAGCCGGCGAGAGAACCATCAGGAAGGGAGCGGTCTGGTGGCCCACCGCGGTGGCGTGGCCCGGCCTGCTCCGCTGTCTTCCTCCGTCCCCGGGGGGCCGCTCCTTGCAGTTCCCTGACCTGCACTTCACTATAGAAGGAGCGTGGCTCCTCCGTGGCTTCGACAGGGGCCAGGCTCATGGATCAACGAGGCCCAAGGAGGCAGGAGCCCACGTGGCGGGCTTTTCTGAGAGGAGGGGCTCTGTCTGGAAGACACCCAGCTTGGATCAGGCTGCAGTCCAGGGCAGGGCACGCTCACTGGCTGAGTTCGTTTCTGGGTGTCTGCCCAGCCGGGACACGAGACGAGATGGCCAGCCCAAGTGCCCAGAGCGGTAGGTCTATAGTACAGGGTGGGGGTGTGGCGCCCTGGCTGATGAGGGGCGAGCACCCGGTTCTGACACTGAGCCCCTCTGGGCCTGGGTGGAACCCCCACCACCCTCGGTCCTGTGGGAAGTGAGCTAACGAGGCCCAGCTACCCTGAGCGGCCAGAGTGGCGGCAGTTTGCCCACTGGGCCGAGAAGCCCAAGGCAGGGTCAGTGTGGCTGGGGAGGAGGTGGGCAGGGCCGCCATGCTCAGAGCATGTGGACCCCAAGGGGGGGCCTCCGCACCCCTCAAGGCTGCTGCTGATGTCTTGGTAAGGAGGTGTCCCCGGGCTCAGGGACAGCAGAGACCTCTATAATAGCACAGAGAGAATGTTAGTTTGCAAAGCAGAAAGCTGGACACTGCCTCCATCCCAGGGCTGGCACCCCACAGGGAAGGTCCCAGGGTCTCTCTCTGAGACCCAGTGTCCCTCAGCGAGGCCTTTGTGGGCCACACAGGAAGCCACCCGCTGCTCGACGGGGGGTCACATGTCGCCTGTACTCACGCTCCGTCCCCGTACACCTTGATGGCGTTGACGCAGCTCTTGGCCCAGCCCCGGCTCTGCAGGAACGGGCAGTCCTCCACGAACTCCAGGCACTGGCCCGTGAAGTTGCAGCCCTCGAAGATTTCCAGGCGGAAATGTTCCCCGTGCTCCGAGACCCAGTGAGGGGAGGGAGGGAGGGAGGGAGGAAGAAGATGCCTCGAGTTCCCCTCCCTGAAGGGACTGACCCCAGGGCTCTGGCCTCCACCCGGCACACACCTCACCCTTGGGACCCCTTATTCTTCCACAGATGTGGTTGTTTTTTGTTTTTGCCGTAGGGTACATGCGCTTGCCAGGGAGAGACAGAGAGAAAGTGAGAAATCACCACTTAAGAAAAGGCTATGCCATAGTCCCCTCTCCGGTCTCCTCTCAAGATTTGGGGCATGCATGCACGTGCGCCTGGTGTGTTTTTCAAGTTGCTGGGTCCAAGATTTGAAAGGTGAAATCAGACATGTGGGATCCAGCCACCTCAACCCCCATGCCACCTGCTGGCCCTCTGCTGCTTTTTATAAAGCTGCAAAACCACCAGACTGACCAATCTCTCATCTCCTGTTTGCAGCCCTTGGGTGTGGCTAATGCTCTGCCCCCGAGGCTCCTGTTTTGGAATTTGGTCTCAGTGGGGGGTAACTGAGCACCGGGGCTGGGCCTGGGCCGTAGAGGTGCAGGCCTCCTGAATGGTTAACCCTGACTTGTGAGAGGCCCAGGGGATCCCAGCTCTCATGAGAAGGGGCGTTCTCACGTGAGCGCTGTTACAAACGGGACAGGACAGCGGCCCTCTGCTTGCTCGGCCGCCGCTTGCCCGCTCTCTGCACACACCTGCCGACCTCTGCTTCCGTCAGCCACGCTGGGGCCCCTTTGGGCTTTCCAGCCACCAGAATCATGAGTCAAATAACCTTTTTTTTTTAAATTTTGCTATCTGGCACCTGTGCTCACTAGGAAGACAGAGAGAGGCAGAGAGATAAAGTGAGAAAGCACCTTCTGGGGGGATGGCAACTTAGTCCCTTCTCCTCTCAGGCTTTTGGGCACACATGCATTCCCGGTGTGTTTCTTAGGTCGCCAGGTCCAGGATTTGAACCGCACAGTAGGCCTGTGGGATCCCGCTGCCTTAACTGCTGCACCACCAGTAGGCCCTACCTCTGTGTCTTTTTTCTTTTTTTAGAATTATTTTATTTAACTTTATTTATTTTTCATTTTGACCAGAGAGGGACAGAGATAGAGAGAAAGAGAGAGGCAGAGAGAGAAAGTGAGAAAGCAAGCCACCAGCTCCGGGACACGAACCACAGTCGGTCACTGGGAGTCCAGCGCCCTTCACCACACCACCTGCTGGCCCCTTGTGCTTCTTTATAAATTGGCCAGTCTCAGATATTCCTGTTAGCAATGCATTTATGGACTAAGACAGTGACCAAGAAATCTAAGATCCAGAGAGGGCAAGGCTGCTTGAAGGCCAGTGGCCACGCCGAGACCCCCGCAGAGCTCTGCCTGGTGGCTCCTGCCCTGGCCACGCCCACACACTCCGGACTTGGACTTCTCCACCCTGGACCGCAGGCCCCAATAAGCCTGTAAGTGATAATATTTTAAAACTGTAATAGGACCTTTTATTAAAACATGAAGCCAAAAATCTAAAACAAACAGCAGAGCTGGTCGGCTGAGGTCCCTGCTGGCCTTGGCATCGTCGCTCACTGGGATCTGTACGTTTATCCCCCTGCGTGACTCCCGGTTTCCGAAGGAGGAAGAGGGCCAGCAGGGCGGCCGAGTGTGCACCTTAGATGGCCCCAAGGCTAGCTCTTAAGGGAACAGCATTTGCAAGATACCTAGTATAGTTTCTTATAGCCAATGGTTCAGAGCCAACCGTTTTAATTCATTTTGCAAGAGTCCAGGCCTGGCAGAAATACTAAGAAAGCATTCTTAACAGTTTGAGATGCCAAAGCCCAGCTGGTCTTACAAGTGATGCAGAAGAGAACGGGGGCCCTGGGCACAGAGGCCCCTTCCCTGGGTCCCTCAGATGTTCAGCAGGACGGTCCGATCCAGGTGCCCAGGGGAGGCCCTCTGGCACACTTGGGGGGACTTTGGTAAGAGCTGTCACTCCTGGTCTGGGGGAATCGGCCCTTTCCTACCAGGTGTGGAACTCACACCAGGTCAGTTAGGGCTTGTGACCTGGGGGAACCCCCTGTTCTTTAAACCCGCCCTAGGGGAAGCTGGACTTGAACAGACTTCACCATGGGGAGCAGCATCCCGCATTTGCTGCACTGCACCACCAGGCCATGACGGAGGTGGTGGCCACTGTGCGGTGCCAAGGGACCTACTGCAGCTTCTCTGCTGACCCACCCGTGATAGCTTCTCCAAAGCCTTTCTGCGCCGGCTCTGGAGGGTGCTGAGACCCCCGTCCCAGTGGGTACACCAGGCCTGAGGCAGCCTCTGAGCTCAGCCGAGGGCTCCCCATCCAGTCGCAAATCCAAATTTAGAATAGTGCCAGATTTTGGGGCCAGCCAATGTCATGGTGGCTAAATTCAGTGGCTGGATCCCACATGGCTGACTGTCCAGTTCAAGTTCCAGACCCATGGGTTTGAAAATCATGCCTGGGGCGTGTGAGTGCATGCTTAAAATCCCAAGAGGAGAGTGGAGAGGGGTTGCAGCATGGCCGTTGCCCGGGGGGTTGCTTTCTCTCCTTTTCTCTCTGGCGAGTGCACATGCCCTATAGCAACAACAACAATTTTTTTAAAGATAATATTACCAAATATAAATGGAAAATTCAGCTACGTGTTTGGATAAGAAATATGAAATGTCTCTGATAATGCCTGAGAACAGATGCACGTGGGCTCTCCCGCTGGGCCCAGCGCCTTAGCCCCACACCACCTCACACCGGCAGGGTGGGCCTGGGCAGGGCCATCTCTCAGCTGGAAGATCTGACAGCTGGGAGGTGCAGGCTCCCTGACCCCTTGTCCCACGGCTGCCCAGGCCTGAGCCTCCACTCCTTGGCAGGGAGCGTCGAATGGCCACTCACCATCCCTACCGGCCGGCACGAGCCCATGTGGTCATTGTGGCCGTTCCAGCGGAAGAAGTCGGGGTAGTCGCCGTGTTCCAGGATGAACTGCTGGCCCCGGAAGTCGGGGTGATCGAAGCAGACCCAGGCACCGCTCTCCACACGGATGGAGTTCACACGGTTCATAAAGCCTCGGTCCTGGAAGTTGTCGCAGTCCCCGAAGACCTCCAGCTTCCGCCCTGTGAAATGCTTGCCCTCATAGAGAGTGATCTGGAGTGGCGACAGAGAGCATGGGGCCAGGGGCCTCTCGCCGTGCAGTTCTGGAGGTGATGTCTGGGGCCCCACGCTCCCCAGGGAACCTATACCCGGGCCACTGAGGCACAGTTGGTGCGTAGAGGCAAAGGGTTAATGGGCCACGCAGCACAGCCTGGCCCCCCGGCCCTCCGGACCCAGCCCGGGCAGCAGCTCCCTGGGGACAGAGAACGTCTCCTGCATTTGTCACTCAGGTTTTTCTTGTTATTAAAACACACCATTTGTGGGACCAGCAGATAGCGTAATGGCTATGTCGCTGGACTCCCACATAGTTGACAGTGGTTGAGTCCTGGACACTGTGGCTTAAAACTCACGCCGGGCGCGTGTGCGTGCGTGCCCAAGATCCCGAGAGGAGAATGGAGGAGAGGGGACTGCGGCGTGGTCATCCCTCCTGTGGGATGATTTCTCGCTTTCTTTCTGTCTCTCCGGCAGCGCACGCCCCCTATAGCAAAAATCTCTCTTAAAAAAAAAAATGCCATTCGTAATAACATTGGAGGAAACGTTTTCAAAACACTGCAAGTTGCCCCACAACCACTATCACGCCCAGCGTTTCTCTCTCATCCAGGTCCTGGAATGGGGGCCTCCTTAACTGGGAGGCTGAACCGCCCCCGCCCAAGCCCAAGCCTGGGCAGGGCCCGGTGAGGGATTAATGCTCTCAAAGGAGGGCTTTGGAGGTGCCGCCCTGTCTGTTCGAGGCCACCCCTTTGGTAGCAGCGGGTGTCAGCCTGCGGCCATTCAGGTACCGTGTCCTTCAGCAGGTGGCACTGACAGGCTGTCCTTGCCCCCAGACAGAACAAACTGAAGCACTAACAATCTCCCACACTCCTTTCTTACCCTGGAGCCTAAAATGCCAACCATTTAACTGGGTTTTAAGGCCCGTGGAGGGCCCCAGCAGTGTCACCAGTGACTTGTCCTTGGCTTCCCCAAGGTCTCCTGTTCCCAGAGCTGCCGCCCCAGGCCCGGTGGAGGTGGCCGTGGCCGGATGTCTCAGCAAGGGAAGGCAAGCTTTGCCAGCCTGGCATGACTGCTTTTCTCGGTTCTTCCCCGGCCTGGGGCACAGGGGAGGGGAGAGTGGGGACCCACGAGGGACACCCCGGCTGTTTTATGCCACTGAGCGAGCACTGTTTGTTACCAAGGCGTAAGCGAGCCCCCCAGACCGAGACCGTGATGCCAACGCCGGAGGCCTGACTGTAGCTTCTGGGGACCAAGGGCTTTGTCAGATTAGCCAGTGCAGGGATGCTAGGGAAGGGGGGAGATCCAAATTGGCCTCCTTTCCTGCAGGGCAGGTGTGGCCAGGCGTCTCTGAGACATTCAGGGAGACCAGGGCGCCCGAAGGCTTCCGAGGTCCCACAGATCTGAGCGTTTTGCAGAGAGCAGCCCTCGGCGTCTCTGAAGCTGTCCTGCAGAAAGGACAGCCATGCTGAGGTGTGGGTTGGAGCCCAGGGCCGCAGGGCCGCAGCAGCTCAGGCTAGGACCTGGCCAGGTCTGACGCCCTCTGTGCCGGACTTGGGGCCGGGAGATGGGGAGACCTTTCTGCCAACACCCCCACCCCCGGCGAGGCCTTGGCTGAGAGCGGCAGGCTCGTTTACATTAAGCCACAAAGCTGGCCTTGCTTGGGTTTGTCCCTGGCAAAGGGCCCTGGGAGGACCACTGCCCTCCTCTGCCCTGGGGCTGGGGACAGCAGAGGGTGGCACTCACCTTCCCTGAGCGCTGCGCCATGGTGCTCGCCCCTGCCCCTCCAGAGCCCAGATATACCGGGGGCGCCTGCTGGGTCAGCGCCGCCCCACAATAGATTTGCTGGGCCTGCCGGGGCGCGTTAGTGCTGTCAGGCGTGCTAAGCCCGCGAGGGGCCGCCTGCGGCTGGGACTTGGACCATGGCGGCCCTGTGCAGCAGCACGTGCGGCCCCGCCCCTGCCGGGGTCTCTGGGTGCCTAGGGAGGTCACCCCAAGGCCTCCGGCCTCCCTGACCGCTCGCTGCCAGCCCGCCCCAGAACTTGCGGTCTTCCGGTCTGCCCGCCCTCCAGCCATGAGCTTCTGACTGCCCGCTGCCTGCCCTCGCGCTGTCCTCGCTCTGCCCCGTCGGCCCTCCTTGTAGCCCCTCACTCTCTCCCCCTGCAGATCTGCTTAGGCATCACCCACCCTGCCCGGCTGCCTGCCCTGGGCCAGTGCTCGGCCCCTACTGCACAGGCCAGGCCACCTGGGTGACAAGGACAGTTCCCAGAGTCATGCGGCCTGGCCCACCGGGGGTGTGGCTAAGACTGTGTGTGGAAGGAGCCAGTGCTGAGTCTTGGCCTGCAGCCCCACACGGCGGGGCCGGGGGGTGAGATGGGGCGCGAACCCGCCACTCACTACGTGGCCCCAGCCTGGGGGGGACAGGCTCTGAGATCAAAGGAGAGAAAGGCTCAGGGGCCACAGGCCTGGTGGCCAGGGAGGGGCAGGCTGGGCTCCTCAAAGGGAAAGCAGAGCCCACTTTTTTTAAAAAAAGAATGATCTAATTTTATTTATTAGTATTACTTTTCCATTTGACCAGAGAGAGACAGAAAGAGAAAGAGGGAAAGTGAGGGGACCAGCAGCTGGCATAATGACTATGTTGCTGGACTCCTATGTAGTCGACCACAGTTCAAGTCCTGGACCCGGTGGCTTAAACTCACGCCGGGCGTGTGTACGTGTGTGCCCGAGGTCCTGAGAAGAGAATGGAGGACAGGGGATTGCGGTGTGGCCATCCCCCTTGGGAGGTGATTTCTTGCTTTCTGTCTCTCTGTCTCTGTCTTTCTGGTGAGTGCACACTCCCTGTAGCAAAAACCCTCTCCAAAAAGTAAAAAAAAAAAAAAAAAAAAAAAATTAAAATTAATTTTTAAAAAAGAGGGAAAGTGAGAAACCAAGCCACGAGCTACAGGACTTGAACCATGGTCAAGCATGTAGCAGTCCAGTGCCTTAACCTCCACACCACCTGCCGGCCCACAGAGTTCACTTTTGTCAACACTGCGTAGGTGGGCAGCTCCAGGCCCAGGGCGCCTGCCGCCTGCCCGTTGCCTCTGCTGGCGTCCTGTGCATGCGCGTGCCAAAGATCCTGGGAGGAGAACCAAGAAGGGATTGCGGCATGGCCATCCCCCTGGAGGGTGATTGCTCACTTGCCCTCCCTCTCACTGTCTCTCTCTCTCTGGAGTGTACATGCCCAAAGGCCAAAAAAGAACACAAACTGTTTTTTTTTTTTTTTTTTTTCTTTTTTTGGAGAGGTTTTTCGCTACAGGGCGCGTGCGCTCGCCAGACAGACAGAGACAGACATAGAGACAGAAAGCGAGAAATCACCCCCCAGGGGGGATGGTCACGCCGCAATCCCTTTTCCTCCATTCTCCTCTCGGGATCTTGGGCACGCACGCACACGCGCCCAGCGTGAGTTGTAAGCCACCGGGCGTGAGTTGTAAGCCACCGGGTCCGAGACGCGAACCGCGGTCGACTACGTGGGAGTCCAGCGACATAGCCATTATGCTAACTGCTGGGTCCCACAAACTGTTTTTTTAAGAGAGATTTTTGCTATAGGGTGTGTGCACTCGCCTCGCCAGAGAGACGGAAAGCAAGAAATCGCCCCCGAGGGGGATGGTCACGCCTCATCCCTTCTCCTCCATTCTCCTCTTGGGATCCTGGGCACGCATGCACGCACATGCACCCAATGTGAATTTTAAGCCGACGGGTATGAGACTCGAACAGCAGTCAACTACATGGGAGTCCAGTGACCTAACCGTTATGCTATCCACTGGTACCCCCAAAAACGTCTTAGAAAAAAGGAAATTTTATGGCAATACTCTATGTATCCTTCTGCAATGTGTTAGTGACAAGAACTTCTGAGATGGTAAATGACTAACGCTTGGTAAATAAAGTTCCTCAGAAAACTATGTGAGGTCTTCCATCTAGTTGTGTAAACAATTGCACACCATCAAATGTTCAATGTATATATAAGCTGTGCGAAACTCGCCTGTTTCCAGGGGATGTGTGCACAGTTCCTCCTGCAGGACCCTGGGCCCTGGCCCTGCCCACTGGGCGCTGGCCCGCCACCCGGCACCCCACAAACCCACAAAGGGCCAAATGCACCAGGCGACTCTGCCCCGCTGAGGTGCCTGCCCGGGGGTGAGTGGCTGGGTTGAAAGCCCCGCTCCCTGTCCACCTCACTGGTCACTGCAGGGGCCCCCACTGACCCAGGGGGGATGGAGTCCAGGCGCTCAACGCCTGCCCGCATGTCCGCGGTCCACTCAGATCCGCCCTGTTACAAATGGCTCGTCCAGATCCTTGCCCTTGGCTCTGGTTTCCCCTTGTCGCTGTGGGCTGCCCTGCCCAACCCCTGTCGTCTGCCCCTTGCTGTGTGTTCACCCAGCCTGGGGCTCAGACCTGACCTGGGCCGACTTGTGCTTCTCTGATGGAATTTCAGAAGTACACGGACAGCGTGAATGCGAATGCCCATGCCTGCACCAAACCCGAACCAAATCAGTGGGCTGAACATCCGGGCCTACACGCCAGCCTCTGGACACCCATTCACCCCCAAATACGGCGGTTTGGATAAATGACGGCTGCTGAAGCCTGACCCCTAGCGGTGGTCACGTGAACTACAGGTGTGTTCCCCCGACCCCCAAATAGCTCTGGGCAGGTGGTCGGAGGATTTTAATTAGAATAAATTCAATACTAGGGACAGTAGTAACAATGACTTTCACTAGCCAGCACCAACTAGCACCTGACATATAGTAAGTTATTTTATTCTCTCCACATTCCAGTGAGGTGGGTATTATCTCATCCTCAGGTGACAGAGGTGGAAAGTGAGGCAGAGTGATCCAGTAACTTAGCCACGGACACACAGCAACTAAGCAGTGGAACTGGGAACTGAATTCAGAATTCACGCCCTTAAGCTCTACCCTTGACATTTCTTCAGATTCCTGCAGTTTCGGTGGGCCAACCAGTGGCACGGTGGTTAAGGACACCGCGTCCCATATGCTCAGTTCAAGGCCCCAGTCCAGCTTGAAAAACACAGCCGGCATGTGTGTGCGTGCATGCTTAAATCCCAGCAGGGGGAGAGATGGAGAAGGAACCACCTCCCATGGGAGGGCTTTCTTGCTCTCTTTTCCTTTCTCTGTCTCTGTCTGGGCTGCGCATACCCACTAGCAAATTAAAAAAAAAAAAAAAAAAGAGTATGCCCAGCTGTGTTCCTGTTCTTATTTTAGATCTTGCTTCCCTCTCCTTCACTTAAGTCTTCAACACTTCCTGATCTGATGACTCAAAGGCTGAAAATATGCCATCCTTTAAAAACTGCCCCTCAACATGCAAATTGAAGGCGCAGTGAGACATCACTGGGCATCCATTAAGATGGCCGAAATGAGACTGACATGACGTGGGGCGCACACCAGCTCCGGGGCTCAGGCCCGGCCAGGCCGGTGCACGGCACAGCTCGTTGTCCCCACAGGTAAGGGACCTGCAGCACGTGGCCCGGCACTCCTGCTCCCGGTGCTCGCCTGGGAGGAGGCACACCCCCAGGCGTGCCCTCACCCCCCAGCAGGGCTCCTCTCCAGTCACCATCACCCCGGGTGTAGCCGGCCAGCTGAGTCTGGCTGCTGCTCCCACCGTCAATGAGAGCAGAGCTGGGCGAGAGGGGACCTTATTCTGTACCGGTCACAGGGACACGGGAGCAGGCACCATCACGCCACCCCGGAGAGCGCCGCGGGCTGCTGGTGTTATGGCCGCAAGACGGGAACACGTGCAGGCCCTCCCCACGGCAGTCAGCCAGAGTCCACCGCTCCCCCGAGTAATCACCCTGACTCCTTCAAACACCCACTCCTGGCTTCTCATCCGACCATTCCTCAAAGAGCTCTCCCTATGACTCGGCACCGGGTCAGGTGGTTTTCTAGAGGCCTGTCTTCTTTTTTTTTTAAAGGAATTTTGCCACAGGGCATGTGCACTCCCTAAAGAGAGAGAGAGAGAGAAACTCGGGGGGGTGGGGGTGGCCACACTGCAATCCCTTCTCCATTCTCCTCTCGGGACATCGGGCACACGTGCACATGTGCCTGGCGTGATTTTCAAGCCATTGGGCCCAGGGCTTGAACTGCAGTCGACTGTGTGAGAGTCCAGTGCCTTAATCACCAGGCCACCTGCTGGCCCCAGAGGCTTTCTTAATGTCAAAAAGGCTGCAGCCCTCTAAACCTTCAACTGGTCTGCTTCTCGGTGCCTGTCAGCAGCCGAAGGGTGACTAAACTGTGGTTCATTTGCACACGGATCCCACACAGCAGGAAGAGGGAGCAAACCGCGGATTCGCTCGCACGGCAGGTCTCAGGACCGCCCGAGCCAGGCTGCACACAGAGCCTGCCCAGAGAGCGTTATGACGGGAGCTCGGGCAGAGGATGAGAATCGCTGGTGCCAGACGGAGCTCAGGACTGCCTGGGCCAGGTGGTGGTGGCAGATAGGAATTTTAAGGACTACCGCAGGGGGGCAGCAGGTGGTTAAAGTGCTGGACTCCCACATGATAGACTGTGGTTCAAACCCCAGACCCGGCAGCTTGAACATCATACTGAGTGCATGTGTGTGTGTGTGCCCAAAGACCCAAGAAGAGAACAGAGGAGAAGGGACTGTGTCGTGGCTGTCTGCCTGGGGATGAGTTCTCACTTTCCCTCTCTGTCTCTGTGGTGAGTGCATGCACCCTATGGAAACAAACAAACAAAAAACAACCAAACAAAGAAAACCCACTGGGAACCTTTCGTGTATACAAACGCTTGATATATATATATTTTAAAGAATTCCTTTAACTTTATTTATTTCAATTTTACTTGAGAGGGACAGAATGAGAGAGAAAGAGAGGGAAAGTGAGAAAGCAAGCCACCAGGTCTGGGGCTTGAACCACAGTTGGCCATATGGGAGTCCAGCAGCATTAACCACCACACCACCTGCTGGCCCCACAGACGCTTGATATTTTGATTGTAGTGGTGGATACACAGGTGTATAAACTTGTGAAAACTCATCAAAAAAAAAAAAATTTTTTTTTTGGAGAGGTTTTAGCTATCGGGTGTTTGCCAGAAAGACAGAGAGAGACAGAGAGACAGAAAGCGAGAAATCATCCCCTGGGGGGATGGCCACGCCTCAATCCCTTCTCTTCCATTCTCCTCTTGGGATCTTGGGCACACACACACACAAGCCTGGAGTGAGTTTAAGCCACCGGGTCCGGGACTCGAACCATGGTCTACTACATGGAGTTCAGTGACATAGCCATTATGCCAACTGATGGTCCCAAAACTCATCAAAATTTACACTTAAATTGTTGAATAAATACATAGCACGATCCAAAAAGATTTTTTTTTTTTTTTTTTTTTTGGAGAGGTTTTTCCCAGAGGGCAGGTGTGCTCGCCAGAAAGACAGAGAGAGACAGAGAGACAGAAAGTGAGAAATGACTCCCCAGGGGGGATGGTCACACTGCAATCCCTTCTCCTTCTGGGATCTTGGGCATGCACACACAGGCGCCTGGTGTGAGTTCAAGCCACTGGGTCCGGGACTCGAACCACGGTCGACTACATGGGAGTCCAGCGACATAGCCATTACGCTAACTGCTGGTCCCAACAATCCAAAAAGATTTTAAGGCAAGAATTTGAGGTGTTGAGAGATAAAGTGGTCATTTTTAAAATTATGAAATAAAAACAATTAGACAAAATGAGAATAGGTCAGGATGTAAAAAAAGAGTGATTTTAAAACATTGGAAATAAGACATATGAAGCAATTAAAATAATTCTAGGGGACAAATTCTAGACTTGACCCAACTAAAGAATTAGAGAATTCATAGACAGCTCTGAGAAATCCATACAGAAAGAAAATCCATATACAGAGAAAAATATTCAAACTCTGAAATCTGACTTAAATGACAGTGGATAAGAAACCCCTGCTAATTCCTGACCAGTAGTTGGTGTAATGGCTATGCCGCTGGACTCCCATGTAGTTGACGCGGTTCGAGTCTTGGACCTGGCCAGGCATGTGTGCGTGCGTGCCCAAGATCCCGAGAGGAGAATGGAGGAGAAGGGATTGCGGCGTGGCCATCCCCGCTGGGGGAAGGGTGATTTCTCACCTTCTGTCTGTCTCTCTCTGTCTGGCGAGCGCACATGCCCTATAGCAAAAACCTCTCAAAAAAACAAAAACAAAAACCCCCTGCTAATTCCAACATACATCAAAAGGGTGATTCAGAAAAGCACAGCCAAGAAGCCTTTTTGAAAAGCCAATAGCTGAGAAATTTCCAGAATATAGGATGATCTGGACTCCTCTGATTGAGAACACTCTGAGTACTAAGCAAGAGAAATGAAAATAATTGCACATCTAGACACTGTGGTGGATGGCGCGGTTGCACTGAAAACCCTCAAGGGCCAGCAGGTGGCGTGGTGGTGGAGGTGCTGAACTCCCACATGGCTGACTGCAGTTTGCGTCCCAGACCTGGGGTCTTGAAAACCCTGGTGCCTTAACCTCCATGCCACCCGCTGGCCCTAAAACGTCAAGTGGACTGGCATGCAGACGCCCAGAGTACCGGACACGGCAGATCTGCCTTGCCCGCAGCTCCCTCCCGTCACCATGGAGTCTACCGAACCCAGGCAGGAGGCTCTCGGTCCGTCTGGCGCCTGCTGCACCCCAAGGGATCCCCCCAACCCGCGCCCCTTTCTGGCCTGCAGGCTTCTCTCCTGAGTGGGAAGCTGGAGGCAGAGGTCGGTGCTGGGGGTCTGGGTGGCCAGGCAGCGCTCCTCGCTGTCTCGACTGACACGCTTCAGTGCCTCTGGAGTTGCTGCCCTGCTGTCCCCCAGACGACACGATCCCCACATCCCACATGCTGGGCATGAGGATGCCCCCCGCGTGCCCCAGCCTAGCCCAGGGCACCCTGCCTGACTGGCACTGTCAGGCCTGGCCAGTCCCTACAACCAGAGAGGAACGTGGACACTCTGGATGTCGGAAAGGCACATCCGTTTTGGGGGTGGAAGGAGGGACGGTGGTTCCCAGGCACGAGCTCGGTTGTGGGCTTGAGGCTGGACTGGCTCCAGGAACGGGACTGGGCACAGCCAGACTCCAGGGGACTGACCAAGCAGGGCTCCAGGGCCGCGGCGGTCAGCCCCACGGGGCGCCTCTGGGCTCACGCTACACATGCCTGCTGCGTGGCCGTCGGCACTGCGGCCAGCACGCCTCACGCCTGCCTCACCTCGCCATCCCGTACCTGCACACTTGGTCCTTCAGGATTCCAGACCCAGTTCCCGGGCAGAAGGACCTGCTCCCGATGCACGGGGCCAGGCAGGGGCCGGCCCTGCTCACTCCCGGGCCGCTGGCCTGCACAGGGGGCAGGTCCAACCCCATGGTGGGACGTGGGGTGGGAGGACGGGGGCAGGGGCCCAGGTGAGGAGCCAAGGTCAAGGTCACACTGACTGGGGGCCATGCCTCCTGACCTCACCATGGCTCCCATGCACCCTCATCTCAGTCCTGGTGGGGTAAGAGCAGCAGGAAGAGGAGCGAAAGTGGGCCTGGCTCCCTGGCAGCGCCACAGACGGGACGATGTGTCGGCACCAACCCGGGAGAGGACGGTGGCTCTGGATCGAAGCCAGCCCGCAGGAGCTGCTCACACGAAGGGCAGAACCTTTCCCCAGTCTCAGTCCCCTCACGCCACCGTGATGAAATGCCACACGAGTCTTGCATTTTATTAACGCCAGAGAGTGTGGTTGGGGGGAGCCCCCAGGGGCGTGGTCACCCTGCAATCTGTTTTCCTCCCTTTCTTGCAGTCGGGATTTTGCACATGCACACACATGCCTGGCATGCTCCCCAAGCCGCTGGGACCAGAATTCGAACCCACTTGGCCACGTGGGAGCTGGCTCCCGATGCTCTGTGCTTGGTCTCTGCGCTACTGGGCTAGCCTGAGACTGGCCGAGTTGCAGGCAGACATGGATCCTGCACAGTCCTGGAGGCAGCTCGCCCAAGACCAAGGCGCCAGCAGGGCGTCCGGTGAGGCCTGCTCTGCAGGACGGTGAGGTCTGGGTGTCCTCACACGGCAGAGGAGGACCCGCGGCCCACCCGAGGCTGCACCCGCACTGCTCACCCCTCAGGCCCCACCTCTCAACACCATCACTGCAGCAAGGTTAAACAGAGGAACCTTGGGGGACACACTCCGGCCACAGCACCCTCACGGAAGCAGGATCGAGTAGGAGGCAGGACAGGCAATGGCTGAGCCTCTCTTTAAACCAGGGGCAGGGAGCCCCCTGGCCAGCTGCAGCACCCTCAGACTCTGGGGTCATGTGTAGAGCTGCAGCCAGTCACCTGCCAGGAGGTGGCTCTGGCCCCAGAGCCTAGAACCTGTCTGGGCTGGCAGGGCCGGAAGCCTGGGAGAAAGGCCAGCACAACAGCCCTCAAAGCTGGGGTCACAGTCACGGGGAAGCCCCTCCTTTCCCCCAGGCCTCGGTCCAGAGCTCTGCTCCCAGGAGTCGTGGGGCCCGAGTGGCCGGCGTGGGGCTCTGGGACTGGCTGCTGGTGGCGCTGGCATGGCGCCTTCTCCCACTATGAGGATGACATGCGTGTGGCCTTCCAGGCCGAAGGCGCCCCACGGTACCAGGCTGTTTCTCTCCAGGGGACCCACACCTTGAGGTCTCCCTTTACTCTGAACCTGGAAACCCAAAAAGGAATCGAGGAAGCTTAACATTTTGGCTAAAACCTGGGACATTTTAATTTCTGCCAGATCAACAGATCTGCAGAGTTGGGACAGCCACCGAGCTCAAACGAGCTTCATCTCGCAGGGGGCAGCACAAGGGGAGCCCAGATCTGAGCCGGCGGCAGCCCTGTGGTCAGCCGGGCTTTCCTTCCCTGTCCGGGCTGCTGTGCCGAGGCAGCGCTGCCTCTCCCCAAGGGGCTCATGTACTCGGGGGCGCAACCCCAACCCCAGCCGGCCCAGCAGCATCAGGGTCGCCCTGAGCTCGTCACGGTGCAGACCTGAGAGTCCTCCCCAGCCCTGCTGCATCGGAACCTGCAGTGAGCAGCACTGTCCTCCTGGCTGCGTCTCAGGGCTGTGCACACGTGTGCACTTACACGTCTACATGCACATGTGTGTAAATCAACTGTTAGAACAGCTGGGCTCTAGACCTGGTTCTAACACGGATTTGCCGGGTGACTCAGCGGCCCCTGACCCGTCTAAGCTCTGGGTTCCTGCCTTCTGCCTTGGTTCCTGACGCCAGCGGCCAGCCAGTGGTGTGGTTAGGGTGTCTGGATCCCATGTGGCCGACTGTGCCGGATGTGTGTGTGTCCGTGCCCCAGATCCCGAGGAGACTGGAGAAGGGACTGCGGCTGCAGTGTGAATAGGCCACACGGGGGCACGTTCTCACTTTCTCTCTGTCTCTCCCTCTGGTGAGCACACACACTCTCTAGCAATTATATTGATGTGCTTGATTGAGCCAATATACAGTGCATTTTGGATGGAAAATTCATTTGTATGCTGTAATGATGTATAGTGAATTAATGTAAAAAATAAATAAATTTAAAGAAAAATAAACAAACAAAACTAAATAAAATAATAATAAAAAAAAGCAAACAAAACAAAAACCATAAAACTGAAAGTCCCACATCGAGACCTGTGTTCATTTCCTAGGGTGTCACAAGGCACCACAAACTGGCAGCTTAAAATGAGACACTTAGGGACCAGCAGTTGGCGTAATGGCTATGTCAAGTCCCAGACCCGGTGGCTTAAACTCACGCCGGGTGCATATGCGTGTGTCCAAGATGCCGAGAGGAGAATGGAGAGAAGGGATTGTGGCGTGGCTGTCCCTCCTGGGGGGGGGGGGGGGTGATGTCTCACTTTCTGTCTCTCTGTCTCTGTCTTTCTGGTGAGCACATGAGCCCTGTAGCAAAAACCTCTCCGGAAAAAAAAAGAAAAAACAACGAGACACTTACTTTCTTACATGCTAGAGGCCAGCGGGGCGCCCCTTTCTGGAGCCTGGAAGGAGACTCCATCCCAGGCCTCTCGGCTCCTGTGGTGGCTCGGGCCTCGGCGACCAGTGACATCCCAATCCTGCCTCCACTTCCCACGGCACTCTCCACACCTGTGTCATTCTTATAACGCCACCAGACGTTGGGTGGGGGCCAGTTCAGGCGGTGACAGCTCCTGAGTCCCAGTGCCTGTCTCTGCCGTGCCCCGGCCTCGCTCCTGGAGTAGAACCGGGCTGTCAGCGTCCGGTAGGCGCCTCTCCAAACACGTCCCTGAAGCAGTGGTTACCCTGGACCTTAAAGTGCACGTCTTCTGCCCCACTAGGCCCATGGAATCAGGCACTTCGGGGTGAGGCCCACCTGTTTTCAAGAAGCCTGGGTGCCCACAGCTCTGTGGGAAGTCCTGCTGCAGGCGGCTTTGTTCACACCTTCACTCGCAATCCCACCACAGAGAATGGGCCGTGCATGGGGCTCCTGGTACGGGAAGGCGCAGTGCCAGGCCGTGCATGGCTGACTCCTGGTACGGGAAGCTGCAGTGCCGGGCCGTGCATGGGGCTCCTGGTACGGGAAGCCGTGGTGCCGGGCCATGCATGGGGCTCCTGGTATGGGAAGCCGTGGTGCCGGGCCATGCATGGGGCTCCTGGTACGGGAAGCCGCAGTGCCGGGCCGTGCACGGGGCTCCTGGTATGGGAAGCCGCAGTGCCAGGCCGTGCATGGCTGACTCCTGGTACAGGAAGCCGCGGTGCCGGGCCGTGCATGGGGCTCCTGGTACGGGAAGCCGCGGTGCCGGGCCGTGCATGGGGCTCCTGGTACGGGAAGCCGCGGTGCCGGGCCGTGCATGGCTGACTCCTGGTACGGCCGAGTGCCGGGCCGTGCATGGCTGACTCCTGGTACAGTGCCGGGGTTGAGGACAGCGGGAACGGCTGGAGAGGTCCTCACCTTAGAGGTGACAAGCAGACCATTTCCTCCGCTGTAGGCAGCCTGGGAGGTGGTGGGAGCTCGGAGGTCACCTCCCCAGCACCATGAAGACCCAAGGTCCCCCCACTCCCACTCGGAGCCTGGGCACAGGTCAGCCTTCTCCACGGGCACTGCAGTCCACTGCTCTGCGCCAGGGGCTGAGGGCATGGGGCTGATGCCAACGGTGCAGAGTGACGCAGGACAAGGGACCATCAGGACCTCTGTCGTGTGAACATGGGCTGCGTCGGTCACCATAGCCGTAGGTCACAGCGCTCTTGACACCTCGGGCTGGATGGAGCGAACCACTTTTTCTCAGGTTCGGTAAACTTGTGTGGAGGTCGCCGCAGTGCTCCGTGTGGCAGTTCTGGGTGTGTCACCCAGGGAGGTGGCGGTACGGCGGGAACTTGAGTAGTCTGCAACACCGACACCGCTGGACATACAACTGTGGGTGCTGAAGAGGCTTCTAGGTTGCAGTGACCTGCCGGTGAAGCGGAGGCTCGGTCAAAGGCAGCGCTGCCACCCGCCGGACTGTGACTGGGCGTCCACACAGGCCTGGCAGGACCCATGGTCTCCCTTCTGGCCATCACTGCAGCCCTGGCCAAGGGAGGCTTTGCACCAAAGGGCCCTGCAGCTGAGTGGGGAGGGTGGGGGTGGCCACTGGGTCCGTGAGCACACAGAGCCGGAGACACACACGCGTGTGCGTGTTTTAAGTGCCTAAGGTGCGGTGTGCTGGCCGGGGGAGAAAGCACCCCTCGGTGCGGCGTGGTCACTCCAGCCCCTTCCCTCCAGCTCCCTCCTGCCGGGATTCTGGGCACGCATGCCACCGGGGCCAGGACTACAACTGCAGTCAGCCTTCTGGGGTCTGCCTCAACCACTAGACGACACTGCCGGCCCTACATGTGTATTTTCATTGTAGCCTTTCCCTATTTATTTATATAGTTTTTTCCCTGAGAGCTTTTTTTGGTTACACGGCCCGTGTGCTTGCTGGACGGACAGAAAGCAAGATGGCCAAGCAATGCCTTCTCCATTCTCCCCTTGGGGTCTTGGGCACGCACGTACAAGTACAGGAATGTTTTAAGTTGCCAGGTTGGGGACTTGAACTGTGGTTAACTAAGTGGGAGTCCAGCGACACAGCCATTATACCATGTGCTGGTCCCCCCTCATTAAGCAACCACAGTCTGTAGTAACGGACGCGCAATAGAATCGGTGGGAGAACAGGCGGCAACAGGCCCGGCAGGAGCCCGGCTTTCACGTGAGCTCGGGCTGGTGTCTGCGCCAGTGCCATAGATTAAGATGCTAACTGTGATGCTCAGGGCAACAGGCAAGAGCTGGAAAGAAGACGCAGTGCAAGGAAACAGCAGGAAATCAAAGCAGTGCAGTAGGAAATACCTGCGCACGGCCCTGTGCCAGAGGCAGGACCTGCCACATGTCACACACGGTACAGAATGGAAACCAGGGTCTGGGGCCGCACGCGCTGTGCTGGGCCACGAGACGTGGTCTCGGCACTGAGGCAGGCCCTGCCTGCCTTGGAAGCCCCTGGCAGGGGCGGTGCTGAGACCCAGAGGTTGAGAAGCCATGGGACAGAGTCCCAGGTAGGGGAAGGTGTGAGCCCAGAGACCGCAGGGCCAGGAGGGCTTTGTGGTCCTGGGAACCGGCTACGGCAGCAGGGTCACGCCAGGTCTCAGGGAGGAAGGTGACTGTGACACAGCTGGAGAATTTCTAGCCATGCTGCCCGTAGCAGGAGCCAAGGCAGGCCTCCCACGAGCTGCCTCTGGCTGCAGTGGACAGAGACCAGACAAAGGGTGGCACTCAGCTTTCGGGCCGGAGCCCCTGATGGATGGCAGCGGGGTTTCCTGCAAGCCTAGGGGAGGACTGGGCATGAGGCCAAGCAGGAGGTACACCTCGAACAGGAACCCGAGACGGTTCGCACGACACCCAAGTAGTGCCGACCTAAGTCAGCCGGCCAAGGAGCTCCGGGTGAGACAGATATTTTGGACTCATCAGGCAAAAAAGAGTTCACGTCATGATTGGGCCGAGTCGAAGAAGAGGGTACAGGTGGGCGCAGGGTCTGCTAGGAGGCCTGATTCCCACCACCAGCCAAAGGGGCCATGCCACACTGGCGAGCACAAAGCAGACCACCTTTTTTTTGAGAGGTTTTGCTATAGGGCGTGTGCACTTGCCAGAAAGACAGAGAGAGACAGAGAGACAGAAAGCAAGAAATCACCCCCCAGGGGGGACGGCCACGCCGCAATCCCTTCTCCTCCATTCTCCTCTCGAGATCTTGGGCATGCACGCACACGCGCCTGGCGTGAATGTAAGCCACCGGGTCTGAGACTCGAACCGCGGTTGGCTACATGGGAGTTCAACGACATAGCCATAATGTTAACTGCTGGTCCCAGATCACCTTTTAACGCTGCACCTTTTGGGGTGAAGACAGGCAAACCTATATTCTAAATGCTGCTCTTCCTGATGCGCACTGAAACCTCCCGACAGACGGTTCCTTCTCTGCACCGCCCTAGAGACCCCTTTAGGGGGTTTGGACAAGCACGCCTGCTAGCTGTCCACCGTCAGCCATCTGCCCCACCTTAACTACTCTGGTAAGGTTAGCCTTTTTATGGGATCAGCAGATGGCATAATGGTAACATTGCTGAACTCCTACATAGTTGACTGCAGTTCAAATCCCAGACCCAGTGGCTAGTTGTGTGCACGTGGTGTGCCCAAAATCCCAAGAAGAGAATGGAGGAGAAGGGACTGTAGTGTGACCATCCCCCTGGGGGAGGGTGATTTCTCGCTTTCTGTCTCTCTGGCGAGTACACGCGCCCTATGGCAAAACCTCTGAAGCAAAACAAGGGTAACCTTTCCAGGGTGGACGAGAACATAGGCCTTACTGGAGAGTGACTCCCCTTGTAGATCCCCTGGGCCACCCAGCGTCAGTCAATGGCGACCCACCCCGGCACCCATGAGCCAGCACCGTCTGGTTCCTGCCTGCCGCCTAGCCAGCCCCTCCCTGAAGGTGCAGGTGCCGGGAGGGCTTCACACACCAACTCCTGAAGCCACATCCTCCATTGGCTCGAGTCCTGCCTCAGCCCTCCCAGAGGCCCGGGCCTAGTTTTTTCAGAGCCACATCAAGTAGCACGAGGGATTAAGGTTGCAGCTATTTTATTTACAAGTATACATTTAACACAATGAAATAAACACTGATATACTGAAGCCTAGTTAATAGTAGTGTAACAATATGTATCATTTTGATGATTACATTATTTTAAACAACAAACTACACTGAAAAATTAATGCCGATAAAATTCTTGGTCATAATATTATTAAGAAATACAATATATAAATTGAAAATATGATTGCTTAAAATTTGAAAATGGAAGTGAACTCATTTGGACAGAGTCAGAGTTTAACATAATCTGAAAGGGGAAAAAAGCTCTGACCCAAATGATGTCTTTCAGGTTAACAGAAGAAAAAAGAAGCAAGTGTATCGAAGGAGAACGGGCAGTCTGCTCTTCCGGCAGGACCTGTCCCAGTGTCCCCGGGTTCTGCACTGGGTCACATCACCGAGCACGAAGACTTTCCTTGTGAAGCTGCCCCATCGATTTTTTCTGCCTCCAAAATTATCCTTCTAAAAACGTCAACGGCAGTCTGAAAAAGACAAAGAGCCCTCGCAGTGTTAAAGAGCTGGCAGGACGAGGTGAGGCCGGGCACCTGCAGGTGCAGGTGGGTCGGGAGCCCCAGAGCTCCAGCCCCTGCCCCTTCTACGAAGGCCCCTGCCGACCGGAGACCGGCACAAGCAGCTCCCCGCATCCCGCATTGGTGGTAACCCCGGTTCTAGCTGCCCTGCAGCCCCATAAATCCCCTTCCCAGACTGCCTCCGTCTCCGGCCCCCTCACCAGTGGGGTCCCTTCCATTGTCAGCTTGACCCTTCACCCTCGCCCCCAGGACACGCTTTCCCTGCAGCACCTCCTGAGGGCCACTTCCTCTCATGCCCCTGGCACCAGGGCACACACGAGGGCAGGGGAGCTCCTCCTGCTCCCACCTCCCCAGGACTCCAGCCTCGACTCAGCCGGCACCAGGCCAGAAGGCAGCCTCTGTGATGACGCAGACCCAGGCAGTTCTTCCCATGCCACTGCACTCTCCGTCCTCCCACAGCCCGGCCTCGCGGACCGCAGGCCCCTCTGCTGATGCCACCTTCTGACCTTGTCCGCTAGGTTCCCCACGCTGCTAGTCCTTCACAATAAGGGGTCCCGGTCACTTTGGCAGGAAACTGTCTCTTATTCTGCAGGAGGACAAAAACTGCCCCCCCCTCCTTTAAACGCAGTCACTGTAATGGTGGGGAAAACACCCACCTCCAGAGCCCCACGGCAGAGGCTGGTATCGCTGCCAATACCACGCCTGCCCCATCGCCCCACTTCACGTACCCCAACACTATTCCCCGATCCCCCAGCGTGGGATTCTCGGGCCCATGGGACCTGATTGGTGGGCTCTGCTCCAGATGCCCCCACCCCTTAGCCACTTCTGTTCTGTCTTTGGGAGCCAGCCTAGATGCCACCATGGTGACCTGGGACAGCTCCTCCGACTGCCTGCCAGCGCAGGCCCGCCACACATCCGGTCCCCTCACTCGCAGGCAAAGGCTTACGCCCCATGCTTTCTCCTCAAACGTCCTCCCATTTCCACACTCGGCCAGAAACCTGTTTTGCCCTTCGCCAGAGAGCAGAAGCCACACTCACAAGATTTTGTGACAAACTCCCTGCCGAACGGCCCACCCACGTGGACCGGGGATCGCCTGCTCTGCGTGTCCTGGTGGGCAAAGGAGGCGTCTCAACCCCTCCCTGATCTAAACCAGCCCCGTGTCTCCCGTTCATCCGGCCTTGGTCACTGACTAGACCACCTGACGGTAGGAGTGAGCAACCAGACCTCAGCCTGACAGCGGCCCAGCAGAACCTGCCGCGTTGTGAGGCCAGCCACGGGAAGGCTCCAGGTGGATGACTGCAGATGCCCCTCAGTCCGCTGGGCACACGTGTGCCCATGAGCTGAAGGGGGGCTGGTCGTGGCAGGGAGACCCTGCTGGAGGGGCTGTCCATCCCTCTCTCATGGAAGAAACAGACTTTAAACAAAAACAAACAAACACACAAAAACTTCTCCGAGTTTAGTCTTGTTACACCACATAAAATATAGCACGATCTCAGACAAGTTATTTAACTTTTATTTTTTATTTAACCTCTGGGTTCTTACCTCCTCACGTCTAAAATGCAGGGATTTGAGAAGACGTTCTCAAGCACAGAGCAGGCGCACAACGAATGGTTTAATTCAGTGAGAAAACCAAGGTATCTCTGACCTCCTCGACTCTTACCGGAATTTTTCACTACCTACCCTCAGATTGGAGCCGATTCGGACACACCCCCTGCCGCCTGGAACCCAGGCATCGGTGATACAGATTTCACACCCTCCATGTCTAAACGCGAGGAGAAACAGACCTGCCGATCACGGGAAGGCCGGGACTGCTGAGCACCCAAGACGTGCCAGAGCTGTGCAGAGTTACGGAGAGTGAAAGGTAAGAGGTGCCTCGGGTCCCAGAAGGAATTATGGGAGAGAGGGGAGAAGACACCGGCCAGCCCGTGGTGGTTCAGATAACTGGATCCCGCATGGCTGACTATGTGATTCGAGTCCCAAATATGGCGGCTTGAGAATCACACCAGGCACACGTGAGTGCATGCACGCCTAAAACCCCAAAAGGAGCAGGAGGGACGGGTGTGGGCACGGAGGGTGCTTCCTCCTCGCCTCCGTTTCTCTGGCAAATGACCCCTGGCAAATTATAAAACAAAAAAAAGGGAGGGAAGAAACTACTATTCATCTCAGCTGGATGGAGCAAGAGGGGTGAGGGAGGTGAGATCCAAGCAGAGACTGAGGGCAGGGCCAGACCTCAGGGAAAGAAGGGAAAGAAGCAGAGGGGCAGATGGGGCTTGCTGGCCATACCGAAAAGCCGCCAACCACCCACACTGAACTGGGCTTCTTCAGAGAAATGAAGATCATTTATCCTGCTGCTCAGGGAAGCTATGCTCTAAACTCCATCTTCTAGACTCTCGAAATATTCAGACAAGCAGAGTGGAGGAAAGATTTTGTCACAGAATGACCAGAAACCACCGCAGAAGCACAAGAAACGTGAGAAACCAGGAAAATATCTCTCCCCTAAGGGAAAGGGACAATCTCTCATCATCCACAGACAGACATGAGAACTTGTGGGAATAGGGAGTTCTGAGAGGGAATTCAGAATATTCATAGTGACAAAAACTGAACGAGATGCGAGAGCTGAGAGAGAATGAACCCCAGAAGGTGCAGGAGAAAAGAGACGAGTTCCAGGAGGTGTTGAAGTTCTTCCATATCCTGGAAGAGGAAATACACACCATAAAAAAAGAATCAGATGGAGCTATTAGAGATGAAGGCTGCCATTCAGGAAATCGAAACCTCCCTTGAAAGTATTAAAAGCAAATTAGTCCAGGCAGAAAAATCGAACCTCAGATGTTGAAGGCAAAACTTCTGAGCTAGAAAAAAACAAGCAAAAAAACTGAGAAAATAATTCCCCAAAATGAGAATACTATACAAGAAATAATAGACAGCATTAAACGCCCAAACATCCAGATAATTGGTGTCCCAGAAGGTGAGGAAACTAGTGAGGGCATTGAATTTATTCCATGAAATCTTGGAAGAAAACTTTCCAAATCTAGAGAGGTATTCAAATATCCAGATCCAAGAAATACAAAGGATCCCTAATAGAATCAACCCAAGAAGATCTTCTCCAAGGCACATCATAGCCAGACTGGCCAAATCTACAAAGACAAGATACTAAAATCGGCAAGAGAGAAACGTCAGGTTACTTATAAAGGTTATTCAATCAGGCTAACCTCAGACCTCTCATCAGAAACCATGCAGCAAGGAAAGAATGGGAAAATATATCCAAAGTGTTAAGTGAAAAACAATTTCAAACAAGAATACTATACCTGGCAAGATTATCTTTCATATGGAGAGAAAGGATAAAAACATTCTCAGATAAACAAGACCTGAAAGAATTTGCCAAGAGAGACCCACTCTTCAAGAAGTTCTGAAAGGAGTGCTCTACCAGGAAAACTAAAGACTCATACAGAAAATAAGAGGACAAAAGGCAACCAAGAAAATGACCAATTTAATGACAGGGACAAGAAATATCAATAATAATGTTGAATGTTAACTTCTAGGATTTAAATAGAAAGATTGGACCACAGCAACACTGCATATTCAACAGAAGAGAGTTCGAACATAAGACTGAATTGGTGAAACAGAATTTTATGACTTTTGAGTAAAACATTACTGACTTTTTTTTTTTACTATGCTTCGTTTTCCAAATGTAAGCATTTTACTTTCTTTTGAACTGTTGATAGGTTCAGCAATTTGTTAAAATGTTTTTGTTTGTTTCCTTAAATGGAAACATAAACTTTTCTTCCTTCTTGACCCCTCTGGAATTGGAAAATATTTGGGAATATTCTTATTTTGTGGCAGAAGGGTTATTTGCATAAATTCAATAATGCTTCTTGCATTGAAGCAGAAATTGGGGACCAGCAGTTAGTGTAATGGCTATGTTGCTGGACTCCCATGTAGTTGACCGTGGTTCAGGTCCTGGATCCAGTGGCTTGAACTCACGCCACGTGCGTGTGCGTGCGTGCCCAGGATCCCGAGAGGAGAAAGGAGGAGAAAGGATTGCGTGTGGCCATCCCCTGGGGGGTGATTTCTCGCTTTCTATCTCTCTGTCTCTGTCTTTCTGGCGAGCGCAGATGCCCTGTAGCAAAAACCTCTCCCCCCCCAAAAAAAAGAAGCAGAAATTGGAAATACTCATTTACTCATTATTGGACGGGGCTTTGATTGGAATGTCATACTTGAAGATTAATCAGAAAACTCTGGAACTAAGGTAGATCTCAAGTAAGCCAACAGAAGCTCTTAGAAAGATGGCCTGGCACCATAAATAGTTCTGCCTGGCAGAGGGGATTAGAGAAGATATATGAAAGAATTTATAACATAAAATAACCTCGGCTTTTCCAGCCCAGCGTTATCAGTAGAGATTGCAAAAGAGCAACCACACCAGAGGATTATACTGAGAAAGACTCTGAAGGAAGAAAAAGGGACTGATCTTTGCTGGCAGATGGTGTATCACAGAATACTTGGGCAGGGCTGAAGTGAGAGGGTTCATGTGTGACTTGTGTGCTGGGCATTTGCTTTGCAACAATGTGAGTAGCTGACATATAAATATTCTCTCAGAAATATTTAAAACCAGGGGCCAGCAGTTGGCATAATGACTATGTCGCTGGACTCCCACATAGTTGACTACGGTTCGAGTCCAGGACCTGGTGGCTTAAACTCACGCCAGGCGCGTGTGCATGCGTGCCCAAGATCCCAAGAGGAGAACGGAGGAGAAGGGATTGCGGCGTGGCCATCCCTCCCCGGGGGCGGGGGGTGATTTTTCGTTTTCTGTCTCTCTGTCTCCCTCTGTCTCTCTGGCGAGCGCACGCGCCCTATAGCAAAAACCTCTCAAAAAAAAATTTTTTTTTAAACCATACTCTCTGTTGTTATAGTCACAAACAAATTTATAAGAAATATATTGAACGGTATCTTTAAAGTTCAGTATTTTGAAATTTTGAAAGCTGTTCATTAACTGTCAAGAACCATGAAGTATGTGCAAAAAATGTTCGATATATGAAGTAAATGTTTGTGGGAAAATGTAAAAAAAAAAAAAAAAAAAAAAAAAAAAAAAAAAAAAAAAAAACCATTAATCTTGTCTGAGGCCCAAATAAGATTAACACCCGTAGGCTGTAAGTGACCACCAGACAGGAGGAAGGGCGGCCTCCGAAAGCCCCACTGTGCCTAGGAAGTGGGAGGAGCTTGGTGTGACCAAGCACAGGGGTGCGCAGAGAGCCGAAAGTGGTGCACTGCCCGGCTCACGCTGCAGGCTCTGTGTCCCCCACTGTGGACCCAGCACCGGCCAAGCATCTGGGCAGAGGGTAGCTGCAGCTGCTATGCAGCTCTCCGAGTTAAGGCTGGCAGAGAAACGCACTGGCGAGGAGACGGGGCTAGGGAGACCGATGCCCAGGCCTGAGGAACAAGTGTGAGTCCACCCGGAGAACTACACTGGAAGCGGAGCAGAGCTCAGTCACGTGACGTCCTCTGGGATGGAACCTAACCTGCTCACCAGGACAAGCCTTTGAAGGAGCAGCTACAGGGCAGAACATGTAGGAATCTCCGGTAAGCGGCCCCTAATCATTTCTATGTCAGAAATAACACACACCTGATTCGGTGTCACCTACAGAAAAAGGGAGAGCTGCACTTGCACATAACACCGAAGTGGCTTTACAATGTAAGCCTCGTTTCTCTTCTAGGTCTGCACTGGTTCCTACTTTTTGTTTGTTTGCTTGTTTTTGCCATAGGGTATGTGTGCTCACCAAAGAGACAGAGAGGGAAAGTGAGAAATCACTCCCCAGAGGGATGGCCATGCCTCAATCCTTCATCCATTGTCCTCGCTGGACCTTGGGCATGTACATACACGTGCCAGGTGCAATTTTCAAGCCGCTAGGCTAAGAATAGAACTGGGGTCACCCCTGTGGGATTCAGCGCCTTAACTGCCACACGACCTCCCAGACCCTAGACTCATTTTTGTACCAGCCTTTTTTCTGTTTTTAATTTGCCAGAGGGCGTGTGTGCTTGCTGGAGAGAGGACCTGAGAAAGCCTCTCATGGGGGATGATCAAGCCACAATCCCTTCTCCGCTACTTGACCCTCCTTCAGAAATGCATGCTAGGGACTAGCAGATGGTGTAATGATTACGTTGTGGGACTCCTACGTAGTCAACCATGGTTCGAGTCCTGGACCTGGCGGCTTAAAACTCACACCAGGTATGTGCGCGTGTGTGTCCAAAATCACAAAAGGAGACTAGAGGAGAAGGGACTGCAGAGTGGCCATCTCCCCTAGGGGGTGATTTCTTGCTTTTTGTCTCTCTGTACCTGTCTCTCTGGCAAGTCCATGTGCCCTATTGCAAAACTCTCTTAAAAAAAAAAAAAAAAAAAAAGAAGAAAAGAAAAGAAAAGAAGTGCACATGTGCTCAGTGTGTTTTTCAAGTCACCAGGTCTGGGACTAGCACCATGCATTTGACCCTGTAGGATCCAGCCATCTTAACTATCATGCCACCAGCTGGCCCAGTAAAAGCCTTTAAATACAGAATAAAAATAATATGCATTCACAAAAGAAACTATTTCTATATTTTTTTTTGGAGAGGTTTTTGCTATAGGGTGTGTGCGCGTGCCAGAGAGTGACAGAGAGACAGAAAGCGAGAAATCACCCCCAGGGGGATGGCCATGCCACAATCCCTTCTCCTCCATTCTCCTTTTGGGATCTTGGGCATGTACGTACATGTGCCTGGCGTGAGTTTAAGCCACAGGGTCCGGGACTTGGACCGTGGTCAACTACATGGGAGTCCAGTGACTTAGCCTTTACACTAACTGCTGGTCCCAAGGAACTCTTTCTTTTACTGCTAATTTGTTTACCTTACAAATATTCTAGACCCCAGCTTATAGATAAGTAGAGCACAGATCAAATTTACAAACACTTAAGTATCGCCTTCCTAGAGCAACCCAAAGCTTGCTGTCAGGAATGGCAGGAGACCCAAAAGCAAAAGGAGTGATGAAGCTGCGAGCAGGGGAAGGTGTGGCCGTGGCTGCCGAGGGGGCAGCACTGGGTGAGTCTCAGAAAGTACACACCTGGTTTTCCTTGGCGGAGGATTCCAAAAACGCTGCATTCCAAGATTCTGCCAAAGCTTTCCCTTCTTCGTAACTGATCACCCTGAAGGAAAAGAACACTTTACTCTGAGCACTTTGCTCTGCACTGCATGGAACATCTATCGTGGATTTATCAACAGACTGGGCCAATGTCACCAACTACACCTGAGCTAGGGACAGCACAGGCACTGCCGCCCGGTTACCCACGCTCCAGCAAGCTCTCCCAGCTCACGGCCGGCTTTTCCAACACTCCACTACCTGTGCAGCCCGACTGTTTCATGCCTGGGTTTTAATAAAGCGCCCATAGCCGGGGCAGTGGTGAAAGGGCCTCTGCTAACTGTCATGCACCACCCGCAAGAGCCCCTTCCCTCGACTCCGAGCACCTCGCCCGGGTCTGCCTGATTACGTGAGTGCCACCCTTTTCCTTGGGACCCTGCTTTACAGCATGGCGGTCACACTGAGGGCCATCCCCGCCAAGCGTGCACTTGCTTTTCCGCGGAACTGGAGATCTGTCTGTGGTTCTGCTGTCACTGTGCACGACTGGACAGACAGACGAGCATAGCTAATGACATTCTCGCCATCAGAAAATCACCAGGAACGGTACTTTGGGGACTTAGTTTCATACATCAATCCCCGGAGTCGGAAACGGTCTAAAAGCTACATACCTTTCCATATGCAGGTCTTTCTTATTCCCGACCAGCATAATAGGGATCCTGTTTATAAGACACGAAACCCAGAAGACGAGTCAGAGCAGACCGGCCGGCCGTGAACACGCTGTGAAAGCCGTCCACGGCGCGGCGCAGCGGTGCTACTTACTGTACTTTCCCCACCATGTCCAACAGCTTGCCGTGGATGACCTTGATCACCTCAAAGCTAGAAAACACAAGTCTGGAATCAGACGTCCGCGCCCACGTCCGGCTTCACGGTGCAAGTTATGTGAAGTTCACAGAGGGGACTGTAACGGGGCAGACTTGCCACTCTAACAGTAACGAACACAAATCACTTTCTTTTCTCCCCACTGATCTTTTGCGTGCACACAGGCATGCATGTGACACTCAGTAATATTTACCGAGAATGTTCAAGGTGAAAGGTGAGACATCTAAATCTGAAAGGCTAACACTGGCCGACAGACCACATAAACCTGAATTTGCATCTCCCAACGCATTTGGCACAGAACCAGCTGCTAAATTAAGCCTGTGGCCCCTTCCTTGGCCAGAGGGCCTAGCACTCAGTGCCTCCCTTCTTTCCAGGAGTACCCATTCTCTGGGGGGTGTCACTCTCCTGGCTTGGGATCCAGTCAGTGTGCCAGCTCAGGCTGAACTCAGAGACGTGGACACGCGCCGCGGCCCCATTGTACACGGTCTGCCCAACCCTGGTCCAGCTAGCCAACCACTTTGTCACTCGGTTTGTTTCTATGTAAAGTGAGAAAACTTCTCTGCATCTCCAATGAAACCACGTCGTGTTATCACACAGCCCAAGAGCACAGCGACCCCATGCGGCACACTGCATGCTCCCTGCCCCGGCACCAGGCTGGTGTGCAGAGCCCGGCCGCCCAGCCAGCGCCGCTGCTCACAGCGCGGCCGTGCCTCCCCGCGACAACGTCTGCACCAGTGGTAACCGGGATGGCACTCAGTACAGGGCCAGAGGAGCCAAAGCCCATTCTCAGTCATAAAGGCAAAACTCCTACCGAAAGGCCTTACTTCCTAAGTTCAGAGGATAAAACAGCCAGCAAGAGAAAACTCCCAGGGCGAGTTAGGAAGTCCATTCCACATTAACACGGTGAGCACGCACAGGGGAGCTGAGCTATGCATTCCCCATTTCGATTAGCGGGAAAAGCTCAGATCACGCCCAACACCTATCTGGGCAGCTCGAGGGAAGAAATGAAGAGTTTCTGATTCTGACACATGTCCCCCCTTCATGACTAGGTGGCTTCGTAAGGAATCCCAGAAACACATTTAGCCTAATAATTAAGTCCAACTGCACTACCACCACCCAGCACGCTCCTTTCAAAGGTTCACGCCGCCTGTGTGAGTGGCTCACGCGAGAACAAAGAGCCTTACCTTTTGATTGATGTAACAGAGTACACAAGAATGTAGCCATTAATATCTATGGAGTATGTCTGAGGAAAGATGGAGTATTCGTCCTGTGGGAGGAAAACAAGCGCATGAGAGCACGGTCCACAGAGCACAGAGCACTCTTCACCGGAAGCTGTCACACAGGAAATCAAGTAAACGAGAGAACCCAAGTAAAGCGGGCTGCGCTGCCAGTCGTGGGACAGTCTAGACACTGGTGACCTGGGACGGCCTGGGGTGAGAGTGGGCTATAGGCAATGTCCTGAGGTGGTCCCGGCCATCCCGGGGTCACGGTGTACCTCTGCATACTAGGGGCTGAGGGGCACTGACGCAACTGCCGATTCCCAGGACACGACGGGCGCCCAGGCAGCTGGCTGTGACCTCCTGTGACCCCACCGAGATGCGAGCACTACCGCACTTCTGTGAAGGTATCCAAGCTCTCTGACCCCACGGGGACCTTGTGAGTGCCCAGGGTTACTCCATCATTTTGGGGGTTCTTTGAATCTGAAGCTGTCTCTGCAAACCGGTCCCAATAGCCTGCACATGACGCTAGTATTAGAGGGCTGTCACCACCAGCATGTGACAGTGAGAGGGAAAAGAGTAGGGAATCCAGATGACAGACCATGGGTGTGCTGGCTTCTGAGGAACAAGAGGTCCCGAGCAGCTTCAGAACAGTGCGGGCCCACGGATCTGGACATGCCAGCACGTCGGTCCACAGTGCCACGAAGCGACCTCGTGAAGCTGCCCTGGATACGGAGGCACAAGCACACAAAAGGCACGGTGCCGATGCAGTTTTCATCGCTGTCTGGTACGAGCGAGCCAATCAGGTGAGACTGAATGTCACTGCACATGCATCTCAAGCGCTGTTACAGAAAAGTCACGTCCTGCCACCGATAGGTGAAGCAGCTAACCTAGTTACAGCTACTGTTCGGAACGGCTTGGAACTACTGCCCTAAGGTACAGTCCTTAAATAACAAAAGAAAAATGAAGTTTTATTATTAATTCTTTGATATCATAAATAATACCATAAACAAAATCCCAAATGATTTTAATTACTAGCTCAGCTATAATCAGTCCCAAACTCTAAAGACTTCTTTCCTAAAGGGAAAATGTGGAAATGAAGAAAAGAGGAGTGATGTGTAAGAAGCACTGCGTGGGCCAGCAGGCGGTGCAGTGACAAGGCAGCTGGATCCCACGTGGCGGACTGCGTGGCTCAAGTCTTGGACCATAGCATGAAAAACACACCAGACGTGTGTGTGTGTGTGCATGCCCAAAATCCCGAGAAGGGAGGAGAAGGGATTATGGCGTGGCCACACACCCTTTCCCCCTGGTGATAGCTTACCCTCTCTCTTTCTCTGGTGTGCAGACACACCCTAAGCAAAACTTTAAAAAAACAAAAAAGGGGACCAGCAGTTAGCGTCATGGCTATGTCACTGGACTCCCACGTAGTTGACCGCGGTTTGAGTCCTGGACCTGGTGGCTTAAAACTCACGCCGGGTGCGTGTGCATGCGTGCCCAAGATCCCGAGAGGAGAATGGAGGAGAAGGGACTGCGGCATGGCCATCCCCCTTGGGGGGCGATTTCTCGCTTTATGTCTCTCTCTCTCTCTGTCTGGCAAGCGCACGTGCCCTATAGCGAAAACCTCTCAAAAAAACAAAACAAAACAAAACAAAAAAGCACTGTGCAAGAAATAGCCAGCGACGGCCGGCCTGGACTGCTGGTCCGACTGCAGAGGCTAGCAAGATGGCCACACCTGGAACTCTGCTGGGAGGCTGAGGCAGAAGAGTCACGACATGGCAAGATCCTGCCTAGAAACAAAAACGGCCAGCTGGGCGACGCGGCAGGAACGACTGCTCAAGCACGCTGGCCGTCACTGGATGAAGAGGCGGGTCTGGCTCCCTGGCTGACCTATACACGCCAGGCGTGCGTGCCCCAGTGTCCCGGCTGGAGGGGCAGGCTGTGGAGGGGGGCTATGGCAGTGGGATCCTGTTGAGGATGTTTGTCTCTCTCATGAAAGAAATAAAACTTAAATAAATAAATAAATAAAAACCAATCAATTAGAAGGTATATGGAGGAAAAAGACTCCCAAGAGCAACAGCAGCCACAAAACGTTCCTAAGAATAAACTGAATAAAAGCACGTGATCAAAAATTTTAAAGAAAGAGACAAAATACAACAGTGCACTATGGTCTTAAGCAAAAACTAGACTCATGGGGCCAGCAGGTGGCATGGTGGTTAAGGTGCTGGACTCTCACATGGGCAACTGAGGTTCGAGTCCTGGACCTGGTAGCTTGAAACTCACACTGGGTGTGTGTGCATGTGTGCTCAAATCCCAGATGGAGAATGGAGGGGATGAGATGTAGCGTGGCCATAGCCCCTGGGGGGTGATTTCTCACTTTCCCTCTCTGGCAAGTGTATGCGCACTGTGGCAAAAACCTTTAAAAAAATGCGGAGTCATAAAGATATCCACTGATTAATACTAAACCTATAAAGATGACATGGTTCTGATTAAAAAGTACAGCTCTGGCCTAGTCACAATGGCAGGCAGTGACCGTCTGCCGGGGAGGCTTAGGAGGCCCAGGTTCAGCCTGTGGCAAACCTGCTGAGGCAGCTGCACAGGCTTGGAATCCTGGCTAACTGGGAGGCCAGGGCGGGAGGGTCACAGCACTGAGACCCTGGCAACAACTGCCTCTGTCCCTCTCCTAATCCCACGTCCCACCCTCTCCAAATTAAAACAGGCTTTCTGAGAAAGAACAGCAGCTGTGAGGGCAGGTGGGTGGCTGCCACGTGATGCTACAGTGATTCAGTAATGCCGTACTGGCTTAGGAATAGAGCAATGGACAGTCAAGACCCAAACAGGGAAATGATAATATTGGCATTCAAATCAGTAAGGATTAAAGTAACCCTTGGGCCAGCCAAGTGACCTAGGGGTTAAGGAGGCTGGATCCCACAGAGCCAACTGAGCGGTTCAAGTCCTGGGCCCCAGTGGCTTGAAAAACATGGTGAGGGGCCAGCAGGTGTCATTGTGGTTAAGGTGCTGAACTCCCACATGGCCGACTGCAGTTTGAGTCCCAGACCTGGCAGCTTGCGTTCTCGCTTTCCCTCTCCATCTCTCTCTGTCCCTCTCTGGTCAAATTACAAACAAATAAACAAACAAACAAAGTTAAATAAAATACTTCTTAAAAAATTTCAAAGATATTAAAGTAAAATGCGGGACCAGCAGTTAGCCTAATAGCTATGTCACTGGACTCCCATGTAGTAGACCACGGTTTGAGTCCTGGACCCAGTGGCTTATACTCATGTCAGGTGCGTGTGCATGTTTGCCCAAGATCCTGAGAGGAGAATGGATGAGAAGGGATTGCAGCATGGCCATCACCCCAGGGGGTGATTTCTCGCTTTCTATCTCTGTCTCTTTCTGTCTTTCTGGTGAGCGCACGCGCCCTGTAGCAAAATCCTCTCAAGAAAGAAAAAAAAAAAGTAAAATGCAATGCCGAGGTCATAGTCGCTATGACCGTGACCCGCAGCCGCAACTCTTGGGTTTATACCTGTTGTCCAGCCTAGCAAAGAGCAGCTCCTCCCTCCAAGGGCCTTGCTGCTGTCAGTCATTTCATAGCCGCCACCCCCACTGCGAGAGGAGGAGTCGAACTCTAAGGCTCCAACCCTAACCCTACTCAGGCGGCTCTCTTTGAGCTGAGGCCGCCTCATGGAGACATTGGCTCCCTCGTTCCCCAAGCCGTAGGTGCACCTTCTGTGAGGAGGATAGGTTCCCCGTGGCCCAGAGGGCTCACGACAACACGCCGCCAGAGTCTGATGACTAAGCCATGACCCAGCAGCAGACGGAGCACGCAGGGTAACCAAGGGAAGTCTGTATCACTGCCCTGGGTACAGCTCAGAGGCATATGCATTGTTCATGCCTCCAAAATGGACACGCCAGGGTTTGCCAGGGCTGCCGGGATGCGACACGGCCAGCAGGCTGAGCCCACGTCTTTGGCCTTGTCTTCAGTTCGGTGGAAATTGAAATGAGGAGAGCTCCGTTCCTTCCAAGTTCACGGCAGACAAAGCAGGGGGCCTGCATTCCCAGCCCACGGGACGGGGCCCAGCAGGCAGGCCTACTCCAACTCCCCCAGGTGCCAGGGAACAAGCCCATTTGACATGCAGACCAGTTTATACCCACTTGCCCTCCTGCTAGTGTAAAGGGCGGGGGAGTGGCTACAAGCCCATCCTCCGTGGGACAGGGGTAAGGTGGGCCAGCAGAATGCGTTCTGGGAAAGCGGGGCTGGGCACCACAGCAAGGGGCTTAGCTGTCTCGTCTGCTGCCTTCCTGTGCCCCCTCCCTCCCCGTGCCCCTTCCACACACCACTGCTACATAACTAATCCAAGCACGGGCCAGCTGGGGGGCTAGTGACCCCTTCGGCTACCTGCTGTCTAGCAAATCACATCCACACTCTAACTACTGAGTTGTGGGAATAGCCATGATGCATTCTTGCACAGAAAAATAACATCCTGACTTCTCCCACTACCCAACAGTGATCACTCTCAAACCCCCTAATCACATAACCCAGCTACAAACTTAGGGCAACATTCCCACCTGGGCCTAGATGCCAATCAAACCGACATTTCATTGCCCGAGGCCTCTCCCCCGAGAAGATTTGCTTTTGCTCCGAATGTAGGAGAATGCACGTTACAGAGGGGGTAAGCCCTCAGACAGTTCTCTATTACAGGATCCATGTTTAGGCAACAGAAATCCATGTAGTAAATGTGTAGTAAATGTTAGCCTCGCTATGTTAAGAATGTATTTAAAAGAATTCTAAAGGAGAAAAACAAGTGATTTGGGAACTGCCACAGATGTCTTGGAAAAGACAAGGTCGAGAGTGTATGCACACCCAGGGACATGCAGGGTGCGCGGCTCCCGGCAGGGAGGTTAAGCCCTGGTGCTCGGGCCAGGACTGGCAGGTGCGCTAAGTCTCAGCTGCCGGAGGTCACTTACCTGCCCAGCTGTATCTACAAGTTGAAGATGATATTCTTGTCCATTTACTGTGATCAACTTTGTGAAAGCTACAGGGAAAAAGGAAATTAAATATTAGTTTAAAAAGATCAGATCCCCTAGACTGAATACCAACCAACCAGGGTCCCTAATAATTTCACCAAAAGCCAACCCCCTACCCCTCCAAGAACAAATCTGAGCTGTATAGTATAGATCCTTCCTGACCTTTGTTTATGTAGCTAAGAAATAGTTTGTGCCAACTAAAGTGTGGTTGAACCTGAATCCCCCTTGTATAAAACTGCGAGAGAGAGGTGCACTTGAGCTCACAGGAAAGAGAGACTCAGGGAGAGAAAAAGAGGAGGGAGGGAGAAAGCACCTTCTAGAAGAGCACAGCCATGTTCTAATACAGCCTCCATTTCTCTCTCACCTTTGGGTTTGGGGATGTACACGTGTGCCCAGTGGGGCTGGGATTTGATCCCAGTCAGCCATGTGAGACCTGGCTCCTTAACCACAGTACTATGGGGCCAGCCCACCCCTGAATCTGTTTCAAAGAAACTAAAGCTAAGCTATAATTCAGAGCCTAAAAATGATCTGAACGCTGACAAGTCCTTCCTCTTGTGACACAGGTGCGTAAACTAAGGTCTAGCATGAATCCAAACACAAAGCTTTCCCACTAATTTATAGGCAACCTGGTATGGAAGCACAAAGAGCTAATATTAATTGCTCAGTCCATGAATAGTAATGATCCTCTTGACAGATGAAGCGTCAATGGGACAGACGTTCTGTGCTGAAGCCGTCATTCCCACTTAGCTTAAGATCCAGCAATTTGCCACAACTTCTCTCTATTGAGGGAGGGAAATGAGACTCAAAGAACTTCCGGAAAAGTTGATTCAGAATTCTTTTTTTTTTTTTTTGGAGAGGTTTTTTTTTTTGCTATAGGGCACGTGCGCTCGCCAGACAGACAGAGAGAGACAAAGAGACAGAAAGCAAGAAATCACCCCCCGGGGGGATGGCCATGCCACAATCCCTTCTCCTCCATTCTTCTCTTGGGATCTTGGGCACGCATGCACACGCGCCCGGCATCAGTTTTAAGCCACCGGGTCCGGGACTCGAACTGCGGTCAACTACGTGGGAGTCCAGTGACATAGCCATTACGCTAACTGCTGGTCCCGATTTGGAATTCTAAGACAGACTTCAAACAAATCTACACAAAGAAGGAAAACTATTAACAGCAATGGCACATTACAAAGCAGCCACCCAGAGCCCACCAAGCATGTGGCAAGCCTCTGCACACCCAGCCCGCGTGCCTAGGTGAAGACAGGTGGTGCGGGACCAGCAGGTGGTGTGGTGGTTAAGGTGCTGGACACTCTCACATAGCCGACCATGGTTCCAGTCCCGGACCTGGTGGCTTGCTGTCTCGCTTTCCATCTCTCTCTCTCTGGTCAAATTAAAATGAATGACTGAATAATTAATTAATTAATTAATTAAAAAAAAGAAAAGAAAGACAGGTGGTGCAGCCTACCCCAGCTCAGCGGTCACAGGTCACTCTGTCCCACTGCCAAAAGGTAAAGCAAACATAGACAAGTAAAAACGATGGAGCCAACTTGACAAGGAAGATGGACAGCTCTTATCGGAATTACATGAGTTCCGTAAGGAGAGAAACAACGGCTGAGACAGATGCGACAGTCCAAGAGAATCACAGCAGCGTCCACTCTTCCCTAGGGCAGCACAGGGGCCAGAAGTCAGGGGGCAAAGATTACATACAGAAACCCTAACGGACACACTTCACCGTTCGGGTACCCTTTCCGCATGCACCATCTGGCAGATACGGAAGGAAAGGAGTGGCTATTAAGCCAGATGAAAATCGAATCAGAATATTTCAAGTTGGGGAACACCCAAAATAACATGCCTCATCAGAAACGTTCCTTCTCCCACCGTAACCTCTCTGAACTCACTGAGCTTCCAATAACTGCCAGCCGGGGGGTAGTCACCACGCAGCCGCATAAAAACCTTCCATCAGGTAAGAGGAAAAAGTTCATTTAGAGTCGATGAAACTTCCATAAGAAACCCTGGTGGGGGACCAGCAGTTAGCGTAATGGCTATGTCGCTGGACTCCCACGTAGTCGACCATGGTTCGAGTCCCGGACCCGGCGGCTTAAACTCACGCCGGGTGCGGGCGTGTGCGTGCGTGCCCAAGATCCCGAGAGGAGAATGGAGGAGAAGGGATTGCAGCGTGGCCATCCCCCCTGTGGGGTGATTTCTCGCTTTCTATCTTTCTGTCTCTCTCTGTCTGTCTGGCGAGCGCAAGCGCCCTGTAACAAAAAAAAAAAAAAAAGAAAAAGAAAAAAAAAGAAACCCTGGTGGGCAAGAAGGCCAACGCCCTCAGGGAGCTCCGAGTAACTGGTTATGGAGTACAACATGGTCACTGCGTCTGCGCCCCGATTCCCATCCATTCCGACACCCTCTGGAGAGCAGCACGGCGCTATACCCGCAGCTCAGGGTGCTACACCCCAGGGAGGGGCAGAGGCAGACACACCACGCACTCGCCCGCCCGCCCACACATTTTCTCTAGGGGAGACGGGGTGGGGGGGTGTCTCTGAGTTGGAGAGGAGGCGGACAACTTTGCATTTTTATTTTGAATGTGATGGGAAACCAAGTGTCTGAGCAGGGGAGTAATACAGTCCACATTCTAAAAGATCACTCTGGCTACGCTGTAATAGACAAAAACGGACACAGGGTCACCAAGTGAGCGCCCACAATGGTGACCGACCTCGTGACCTTGCACACTCACGAGCCACAGGAGACGACAGTGGCCTGGATGAGGAGGCGGAGTCTGGATGTATTTCAGGGGAAGGACCAAAACAACACGCTGATTGGAAGTGGGGCATGAAAGAACGGAGTCAGGATGGCTCCAAAGTTTCGGCTTGACAACTACTGACGGCTGAGTCGCCACTCGTCAGCAGCGAGAGACTGAGGGAGACTTCGCGGACGGCATGGAAGGGGACCGAGCTGAGCTCACACTAAGTCAAGTCTGCAACTCGCACTGAATCCTCCGAGAAATGAAGGCAGGCAGAAAGCAGCCCAGAGTTTAGAGAGGCTGGAACTAGAATGCCTCTTTGTGGGCTAAGGACAGATGGCAGAGAAGGGATGATCACCAAAGGTCGGTGCAGAGAAAAGGCCTGAGCCTGGCCCCTCCGACGCCAAGTCAGAAAAACACAGAAGATGCTCCCAGGAGACGGGCAGCGCCAGCCAGTGAGACAGGAGCAGAGGGCCGAAGGTGTGCCATGTGTACTCCGCACCACAAGCACCCGAGGGTGGGGCAGGTGTCTGTGACATCAGAGGGACGAGTACAGCAGTACAGTAAACCCAAGGCCTTCCCTCTGCCCTTGCCAGGGAAAGGGCCACTTCCTGTTGCTGCAGAAAGGAGGGAAGTGTGTGAAGAGCTGGGGCAGACCAGGAGCCCACCCTCCTCTGCCCTCAGGCTTCCTTGTCACCATGGCACTCCCCAGCCGGCTTTTCAATCACTGGAGAGATTAATGCACTTCCAACCTAAAGCCTTGGAATTTCCCTAAGTAGAATAACAGCTACTCATTAGCAAAAGCTATTAAGGAAGATAATGGAGGATTTCAAAATCTGGTATTCACGAAGTAAGAGCGAGTTACTGAAGTGTGTGACTCTCATTTCATATCCCACTGAGCGGCCTACCGGCCTGGCCTGGCCTGGCCTGGCCTACCCTACCCTGTCCTACACTACCCGCAGTGCAGTGCAGACAAGGCTGCGAATGTGAATGCGAATGCGAATACAAATGCGAACGCCCATTTTCTGAGAGGCGCTCCGCCAGTGGTGTTGCTTGAGATGGCAGAAGCTGTAAATGCTGCTTCCGCTCCCAGTTAGAATCTACCACTAGTCTAGGTTCTCTAACAACGCAGCTTGTGTTGAGCTGCCAGAGGAACACTACGGTAGGTAAGGAGCATACTGGCTTAAGTTGTACTTGGTTTAAACATTTCCTCAAACTAGAAAATACATGGAGTTTTCCTGCTTTTATAGCCATACTTCAAGGAGATGTGCTACCAATGAATGTTTGCTCTGAACAGCCTGCCTGTTCAGACTGTGAACACTAGTGTAAAAAACGACTAGGTATTTCTGTATCTACAGAGTACCATTTTAAAAAATATAAAAAAACTGTCGTTTATGTCACTACCAGCAAGGTCATGATAACGTTTTCTCTCTTTTTAAAAAAAAAGAATTAATTTTACTTATTTTACTTAGTTATTTTAATTTGACCAGATAGGGACAGAATGAGAGAGAGAGATGGAAAGTGAGAAAGCAAGCTGCTAGGTCCGGGACCCAAACCACAGTTGGCTATGTGGGAGTCCAGGGCCCTTAACCACCACACCACCTGTTGGCCCCAATAACTTTTCTTTCTAACTCACTGTTATCACTCAGCTTGCTTGCTTGCCTCCCCCCCTACCCCCCCACCAAACAGTGGAGGGAAAAGGTGGAATACAGGTTGGACTATAAAAAAAATGGGTAAGTAGAATTTGATGTCTGAATATGCCCCGTGAACTTCATTTTTGTTTTTGTTTTGTTTTGATATGGGCACATGCACTTGCCAGAGAAAGAGACAGAGAGAAAGTGAGACATCTTCTCCATTCCCCTCTTGGGACTCTGCTAGGCACTCATGCACCTGCCGCATTTCTCAAGCCCCCAGGTCTGGGATTGGAACTGTGCAGTCAGCCACGTGGGACTCAGCTACCTTAACTCCCACACTGCCGGCTGGCCTGCCTCACAAACTTTTAAGGTATACAAATAATCTGATATTCATTTCTGTTCTTCCATAAAGACTTAAAAAATAATCTAAAAACAAAAAACCGCAGGTTGAACATTCCTAGCCCCAAATGCTCCTAAATCCATGAGACTTTCTGAGGGCCCACACAATGAACACGGTGACATGACAATGGGCATGGGCCAGGTTTGACCCTGCAGGCTTCCCTGTGTATACCGGGGGGCACGCATACCAGCACCTAGGGTGGCTGGGGAGGACTGTGGCACTGGGACCCTGTTGAGGAGTTCTTCTCTGTCTCTCTCAGAGGAAATAAAGCTTATTATTGAACACTAAGATAAAAAATCGCCCCCCAGGGAGAATGGCCATGCCGCAATCCCTTCTCCTCCATCCTCCTCTCGGGATCTTGGGCATGCACACACACGTGCCCAGCCTGAGTTTAAGCCACTGGGTACAGGACTCAAACTGTGGTCAACTACATGGGAGTCCAGTGACATAGCATTACACCAACTGCTGGTTCCCTAAAACACGATTAAAGATGATACTGACACCCTTAAAAAGAAAAGTCACAATCTATTTTGGAGAAAATATTAAGTGGTATAATCTGGACTTTATTCTGTCCATTACCTATAAAAAAATTTATATATAACACGATGGCTTTCCTTCCAACTCCATTTAAAATGGTACAAGGATAGGAAATGTATAAAAATCACTTTTATGGTCAGAGAGTACCCAGAAACCATCTTCTATTGTTCTACGAATGAAACTCCTGAATAAATCTTACCTTTTCAAGGCCATAAACCCTAACTTGCTATGTGTAACAAACGCAAGGCCATGAGCCTAACTTGCCATGTGTAACAAACCAAGGCCACGGTCATCGTGTTCCTCCTACAGTCTTTCTTCAGCGGGCAGGTAACCAAGCTCATTCACCAGCATTGGCATTAACCTGCTACTCCTCACGTTTACTCTAGAAGTGACCAGCCACGCAAACAGCACAGCACGCAGCCAGGACTCCTCCACGCGGACAGAGGTCACTCTCAAACACGGTGTCTGCTTAGGTCAGTTTAGCAGCCACCAGGTTTCCTTCTCTGCCACTGGCACACAAGGATAGAGACGACAGCCAAATATTTTAAGCCAGGGGGTGGGCAAGCTTCCTGTAGAGCGGAATGGAGAGCAACCGTTCTGGTTTTGTAGGCCGGATGGTCTCTGTTGTAATTATTCAGCAACTCTGCCATTGTGGAGCAAAGGCCGCCATAGACGGTGTGCAGGGGGGAGCCTGGCTGTGACCAGTAAAGCTTTATTTATGGGGCAAGCCCAGTGGCTTGGAAGACATGCCAGCCACATGTGCATGCCCAAAACCCTGACAGGAAAGAGGAATGAAGGGAAAAGGACTGTGGCATGATCATGTCCCACTGGGCATGCTTTCTCTCCCTGTAGCGCATATGCCTTCTGGCAATTAAAAAAACTTAATTTATGAATGCAGAAATTTGCATTTCACATATTTCCCTATCGCATATTCTTCTTCCTCGGGCTTTTTGGCCTTAAGGCTGTGGTTTGTCAACAGCCTTCTAAAAACCAAAGTATTCCCGTCCCTTCTGCAAGGCTGGGCAGGTGACGTCTGTGAACCCAGTTGTTTCAGCTCACGGACGAAGCTGTGAAGTCTGCTTCATGTCTAATATGCCAATCGGGAACTGAGGAGCCCCACGTTTAAATCCTTATGCTTTTGGTGACAAATCTTAGACAAATCCTGGTCTCAGGAACCAGAGGATGAGGCCTAGGGCCCACCTGGGGGCAGCCGAAGACAAGATCGCCTTCCAACGAGCCTCCTTCCCTGGGTGGTACAGTTTCAGATTCCCAGAGACCCCTGCAATGAAGGCGGGTCTCGGGGCCCTGGAATCCTTCAGGCAGATCCTGGAACCACGGACTGCAAGGGGAGCACAGGAAGGTGGTGGTTGGCTCTGGTCTTCTACGCTTATTCCTGCACTTGGCCTGAAATGCCAACAGGCTTTGAGCTAATCTTTCTTTCTTTCTTTTTTTAAAGAGGTTTTTTGCCTCCAGGTCCATGTGCTTGTCAGTCAGACAAGAGCCAGCAAGAGGGAAAGTGACAAATCACCCCCCAGGAAGGACGGCCACGCCACGATCCCTTTTCTTTCAGGGATGTGCCTGGCATGATTTTCAAGCCACCGGGTCCAAGACTCGAATCATGGTCAGCCATGTGCGAGTCCGTCAACATAACTGTTACACCATCTACTGGCCCCGAGCTAATGTCTTTTCAATGGTATGACTACTCTCTCCAATTCCAAAACAGCTCACTTCTCAAGGGTTTCCTAAGATTGTAAGGCTGGAAATAGAGAGGCAGGGGTGGTACTTCTGTAAGAGTACGGTACAACGGGTCCAGAGAGGTTTTGTTCTTTCATTTTAAGCTTGGATTCCATAAAAAGAAAGGAGGGTGGTAAGATTATGCTCTCTATTCCTCTTTTCCTGAAGCAAAGTCTGGAAAAAGAAGGTTCCAAACCAGGACCAGATTCCTACTGACTTAAGTAACAATTTTTAGATGGCAGGGGATATGAACACAGAATGAAAAATCATTTGGTGTAAAGCTTTTGGAAGCTTTCTTTGTCCCCACTGAGAGATACATAGATTTAACAGAATACCCTGGTAATCAAAGCCTCCACGAATATACAATGGCTATTTGTACATAAAAGACGCTTCTCAGTTTATAAGTACTTGAAAACAATACTTACTGTTTTCAATGGTTGGATCATAGGAGTCAACAAATTGGCCTTCAACAAACTGAATTGTCAATGAGGATTTCCCTGTAAGAGAGAACAATAACTCAGTATGTATTCACATATTTTAGTAAAAAACATAATCCTACTGTTAAAAAAAAAAAAAACACTCTAACAGATGAAAAGAGAATTGGGTCAGAAAACATTCCTTTAATTAGCACTTAAGCCACTTCAAAAACCAAAATGTTTCAGTAATTTGCTTTCTATGAGAGGACTTTCAGCGACTGCTCTTACAAGTTAAACACTGGGGTTACATTAACAAGTATTACTGACTGGGGCCAGCAGGTGGTGTGGTGGTTGAGGTGCTGGACTCCTACATGGCCCACTACAGTTCGGGTCCCACTTTTTGCTTTCCCACTTTTTGTCTCTCTCTAGTGAGTGCACATGCCCTATAGCAAATTAAATATTCATAATAAAAAAATAAAATTAAATAAGTAATTCTCAAAACAAAACAAAAAAAACAAATATTACTGACCAATGAGCACACTGGACATTCTGCTAAAGGTAAGCTCAAGGTATAAAACTGAGTTCATCTCCTCTGATGTTCTTAAAACCCGGCTATTTAATATGGAAATTAGTAAGACATTATTTGTTTGTTTGTGCTCTTTATATACAGCTGTTAGAAGTGTAAACAGGTGTTATCTGTTGATGAGGACGTGTATAGTTATTCTCTTTTTTTTTGGGGGGGAGAGGTTTTTGTTATAGGGCACGTGCGCTTGCCAGACAGAGAGAGAGACAGACAGAGAGACAGAAAGCGAGAAATCACCCCCCAGGGGGCATGGTCACACTGCAATCCCTTCTCCTCCATTCTCCTCTCGGGATCTTGGGCACGCACGCACGCACACGCGCCCGGCGTGAGTTTTAAGCCACCGGGTCCGGGACGTGAACCGCGGTCAACTACGTGGGAGTCCAGCGACATAGCCGTTACGCTAACTGCTGGTTCCCGTGTATAGTTATTCTCAACTGGGCTGGACTGAGGTGTATATCATGCTGGGTAAAGTCTCTCTATAACCTAAATGATGTACAGTGATTAAATGTATAAATAATAATTAAAATTAATAATAATAATAATAATAATAAAACTAAAAAGAAAAAAAAAAAGAAGTGTAACCACATATGATTTTAAGAGTAATTCAGGGCCCACCCCAGAGCATACTGGTGAAGTCTCACATGGTTGACTGCATGGTTTGAGTTCTGGACCCCATGGCTTGAAAAATACACAGGGTATATTTTGTGTGGATGCATGCCCCCAAATCCCGGAAAGAGAGACCGAAGAGAAGGGAATGATCATTCAGTACTAACGGCCCAGCAGTGTATAGACAATTAAGAAACACACTGAGAGGCCAGAAGGTGCAGCAGGAAAACACAATGCTCTGTGAGGCGCTCCCAGTGGGAGGGCTCTCAGTTCCAATCTGGAGACCTCCCTGAGGGCCCTGGGCACAGGCATGCCTGTGATCTGGGCTGGCTGAAGGCTGAGGGACCATGGTGTTGGAACCCTGTTGGGATGCTGTCACTGTCTCCCTCCAAGAAACTTAAAAAAAAAAAAAAAAAAAAAAAAAAAAAAGATAAAGAAATGCTTGAATTTCATAAAATCATCAGGGATAACTGAGCCTGTATGTAAGCAAATCAAGAACTAAGACCTGGGATGGCCCTAGAGCCTGTGGTTAAGGAACAGGAGCCCACATGGCTGACTGTGGTTCAAGTCACAGCCTCGGGGACTCGGGAAACAGGTCAGATGTGTGCGCACGTGTGCATACACCCCGTTGGGGAGCTCATGCTCCCTTCTCTCCCTCTTTCTCTCAGAGGAGCACATGTGCCCTCTGGCAATTAAATAAAGAGAGAAAGAAAAAAGAACAAGAACTAGAGCCCTAACTTCATACCAGCACTCTGAGGACTTCAGAACAGGGCATATACCCCAGGAATTAACTGTGAAGACACACACAAGGGTCCCTCCAAACCTCACCCCCACTCTGGCCTCACTCTCGTCCCAGGACATCACTGCTCACATGCTGTTTGCCACCCTGACCTTCCGTCTAATAGAGAGGGTGCCCTGGGAGTGAGGGGGAGCTGCGGCCCTACCACCTTACACTCCTTGATCCGGAGATCCACCCCCTCCAGACCATGGAGAGCAAGACTTCACGGGCGGCTCAGTGTGCTCAGGCAGGAGCTGCTGAGAGATGGCGAGGAAACCCACGGGCTGGCCGGCCTACCTACTCCTCCCTCATCAGCAGCTCCCCGCAGTCCTGGGGCACCAGAACCACCGACACCAGGCACCGGTCTCCACCACGTGGCCTACACTAAACTTGCAGAATCAGTCATCTCCCTGCTTAACATCCTTTCAGCCAGAACCCCCATGTCCCGAGCATAGCGCCACAGAAGCGGGCCTCCCCGCCCTTGCCGGCCACCTCTGACCTGTCTGCTGCCACCAGAGCCCTCCCCAGGCTTCAGGCACAGCCCTTTGCTCCTGCCAAGCTCCTGCCTGCCCAGGCCCCTTTATTCTCACCACCCCTCCCTGCATTTTTGAATGTCAGCTCATTTCTGTTATTGTGGTCTAAGCTCAAGTGCCACTTCCACTCAGAAACCTTCTAGAAGACCCTGTCATCGAAGGTGGCGCCGCTGTCCAGTCACTCCCAAGCCCTCCTGTCATTCCTTCCTCGTACCCGAGTCCTCTGAAATGACCTCCACTGTTAGGCCACCGAGACAGCGCGTGCCTGCCACAGCAGAGGCACTCGGGAATCTGGACGAATGAGAGAAGCACGGGCTCAGACCTCGGACGGCCATTCTCACCCATTTGGACGCTACACAGATTTCTGTGAACCGTTTTGGAAGCAGAGCTGGATTAAAACAGCAAAAGAAGGGGGCTCCGTGAGAGATGCGCGGCGCGCTCCCCAGGACGGGGAGCTGGTAGGAGACTTCGGCTAGACAGCTCAGCTGGCATCACTAAGGCTCACCTGCCTCACCGGCGAGTGCGGGGGGTGGGAGAGCAGCCTCGGAGAGGGAATGTTCAGCGGCCGTTCCGCACAGAAAGGGTTGTAGACGCATTAAATGAGAGTCTGACAGAAAGGGCAAAACCCGAGTGCGAGCGGACAGGTGGGCCACGCCCCCGTCTGTCACTTCAGGCTAGCTCACTTTTCACTGGGCGACGTCATGATGGCCCTGGCAGACGCAGCCAGGTGGGCACAGCAAAGGCCCAGGGTGGACTGCAAACGCGCAGCACTAGGGCAGGAAGCCGACAGCCTGTTTCCAGGCTTCGCGGCTTCCCCATCGGGCCCCGGGAGAAGGTACGACTCATCAGCGGCAGGACTGAGGGAGAGGAGGCGTCCCTGGGGCTTCTCTCTAGGATGGTCCTCCCAAGAGGAAGTGTTAATTACACTGAAATCAAGAAGGGACGCACAGGAAGGCTGCCACTGTTGTCTGTCATTTCCAGTAAAAAGACGACTCATCAGATGAGGGCTGAACCTTACACTTGTCATTAAATGACAATTCATCTCCCAAATAAACCTCGGCCTCACCCCCAAGTGTTCTTAGTTCTGGCTTTCAATCCTTGGAAGCAGATTCAGCTTTCTGCAGGTTTCACGCGCTGGTTGTTCACAGCCACAAAGAAGTCTGGTGATGTACAGTATTTAGATGTTTTACTGGGATCATCTTCACAATTTCCCTCAATAACTTTATCAATGTTCTTCTTCTTCTTCTTCTTCTTTTTTTTTTTTTTTTTTTTTGCTATAGGGCATGAGGGCTCCCTGGGGGGAGGGGAGAGGGAGAAAGAGAGAGAACGCGCATGCACCCCCAGAAGATACAGCCACACCGTAATCCCTACTCCTCCTCCATCCTCCTCTTGGGATTTGGGGCACACATACACATGTGCCTGGCGTGTTTTTCAAGCCACCATGTCTAGTCCTCCAACTGTGCAGTTGGTCACGTGGGATCTGGCCGCCTTGACCCCTCGCCACCAGCTGGCCCTACTCTTTGACTGTCCTTAGCAGATTCAGGTTCTGAAGCACAGGTCCCTGCCTGACGACATCTGGGCACCAACCGTATGCTCAGAGCACCTCGAGCTCCAGACCAAGGCTGTGAAGAAATGTGACCTGGAACAGCGCGGGAGTGACGGACAGAGATGGAAAAGCAGCCCCTCCCTGCAGACCTGCTTATGTGCGCTGACATTTGGACAGACGTGGACAGATGCCATTTGCCTCATGACAGGTCACTATTCGTGGTTTGAAAAGGCACCTCTCAACCCTCACAACTAAATTCCACAGGCTCTGCCTCCAAACCCAAACCACTTGGATTTCAAAAACTATAACAATTTTTAAAAATTTGTCTGGGGCCAGCAGGTGGAGTGATGGTTGAGGAGCAAGCTCAGTGGCAAAAAGTCCTACAGTCACGTGGCTGGTGAACACAAACAAGCCGTGTGGCCTGCCCTCCTTGGCCTGCCCTTTAGGAGCCCCAGAGGCCCCCACCCCCACAGCAGCTCTCACAGCAGAGTAGCTGGTCACAAAAGTAAAGTCCTAAACCCAACAGGCAACTAGTCCACCCACGATCAGCTGACCAGCTAGGCCTCCAGCATGCCCCTGGGAGCCCCCTCCATTCGGATGACCCGGCCTCCCCTCGCCCAGCACACAGAATGGATCCCAACCTGTCTCCGAGGAACACCAGGATGCCTGTCCACAAAAGCTGTTCTAGCGCGCGCGCACACACACGCGTCCTCACATCCCACTGCCTCCAGGAAACCTACTCCTTTCTGAGAACATGAACACCTTTAAAGTTTCTCTAGTGGTTTACTTCATTCCACGTGGTTTGTTGTAAAGGTGTCTCCGGAATAATATGCCGACATTCCAAGGGGTATAGCGACTTAACACCCTCTGCTCTCAACGCTGCAGGAAACCTGCGGACACTAGCCTGCGAAGATTACAGAAGATGTCTCAGCTACTTAGAGCTTCAATCCGATGACCCGAGTTAAACGCTCCCTTGGGGATGCAAGTGCACCTGTGTGACCTGCAAAGTATCTGACAAAAGACGTCTAGATGCAGGCATGAGGTCTCTAAAGGAAAACATCAGGTACACAGAGGCTACATAGAGGTACGTAAGGTACTTAGAAGCTATGAAAGCTCTGGAGCCGATTAGGGACAAGAAGCAGCTCTAACTTCACGAAACAAATCAAGTGTCACGGAACGGCAGACAGAACTGAAGAATGCAACAGCAGGGAGAGGGTACTGCTCTCTAACCTGAAAACCTGTGGGCCAGAGGCAGGCTGACCTCTGGATGTCAACTCTGACATTCCCACAGACCAGCTCCTGCAACTTCCCTGGAGCAAACGGTTATGCACTGCTTAGACCTTTATTTCCAGTTTCATGGTTAACAGATCAAACTGCTTTTGCAAAACAAGGAGATTCACTTCCCAACCTTGTTATTTCTCCCAGTTCTAGCTCCTAAGAGTGTTTTTTTATTTTATTTTTTTAAAAAACAGTTACTAACTTGGCACCATTTCATTCCATTCTGAACCCCTGGGTTTAAAAGCTTCATTCATTTACTGCTCATTCATTTATCTGTTAAGCAGCTACTATGTGGTAGGCACAATTCTGGGCTCTGGGACACATCAGTGAACAGAACCTTTTCTTCGGTATGTAAATTCTAATGGAAAGAAACATATTAAAAAGCAACACAATGGGGTCAAGCGAGTGGCATGGTGGTTAAGGCGTTGGACTCCCATGTAGCTAGCTGTCTGCGGTTCAAGTTCCAGACCTAGTGGCTTGCTTTCTCACTTTCCCTTTCTCTCTCTCTTGCTCTCTCTACGGTGAACCCATGGGCCCTATAGAAAATTAAAAATAATAATAATTATTTTAAAAAAGCACAATAAATGGAATAAATGGGAGAAAACCCGCATGTACGCCCTAGAACCCTAAGGATAAACAATCACCATGGTTTTATAAATGAATATCTCTAAACAACAATGATCAGTAGCTATTTTTAAAAATAATTATTTATTTATTATTTTTAATTTGCTTTAGTGCACACATCCTCACCAGAGACAAAGTGAGAAAGCAAGCTGCCAGATCCAGGACTGGAACCCCGGTTGGCCCTGTGGAAGGTCAGAACCCCAAGCTTGACCCCTGCTGGCCTGATCAGTAGCTATTAGACTTCCACGTGCCCCTGATGCAAACACAGACCATGACTCTGCAAGCAACCAGGGGATGGGAGGGGTCAGAGAAACCACACAAATCTGATCAAACAACTAGATCTAACCAGCAATTTACGAGAAATACAGAAATCAAATGAACATGTTCAATATTGTGAGGTTGCAATAGCAAAATCTAGATTCTGTGTAACATTTTAAAACCCCTACAAATTAGTATTTCTAGGGGTGGTACCTACGCTTCAGTATTAAGAACAAAATCAAAACCAAAATAACCACCAGTGAGCCCAATGTGCAGCAGCTGAGTTTGCAAGCCGTATTCTAAAGCAGTGCTTCTCCACTGTTAGGGACCAGGGTTCGCTCACAGGGATCCTGCCTCAGGGCGATTTTATTCCTGTTACTTGTAGGTGAGGCGCGCTTTTTCCACTTCTACCAAGGCCCTGGTGATGCTCACCTCCAGCCCGCACTGGGAGCAGCGAAGTTTGAGTTTAGAATACTGGGTCTCAAACTTAGCTGTACTCAGAAATTAGCGGGGAGCTCCAAAACCTGCCTGGATCTCACCCTAGCTCTGATAGCACAGGTGCGTGTGCAGCCTGCACGTGGGACTTTTAAAGCCCCCAGGGTGGTTGTAATATGCGACAGTTTTGGAACATTAACCTTAGAGCTAATGTCCAGGAGGGCAGAACAAAGAGGCAGAACCTGTGTTCTCGAGTCACTGACCGGTTTTCAACCTCTCATCTTCCATCTATGGGTGCTAACAACTGTCCTTACTGCTTGAGGCTGCAGGAGGTGACTTACGGAGAAGAGCACCCTAACTGACTACGCTCGAGCTGTGTGGTTACAGTAGAACTGAAAACGGAACTGAACAGTTAGTATTTTTTTTTAATTTTTATTTTTATTTAAAATAACATTAACATGTAGCTAGTACAGAACCAATCACTGTGCACTCAGAACAATCCCTCACAGATTAACAATCAATTCCACTCAAGATCTTCCCTGTGTGCATGGACACCCCTACCATTTTCACCTTTCAGTTTGCCCTGCATTTGGAAGTTTCACGTGTTGAAGAGAAGCACATCCAGGAAGTAGATTCCATACCAAACATGTTTAACATCTCTTAACGTCTTCGTTCTCCTTTCAAAACACAGGGGACCAGCAGTTGGTGTAATGGCTATGTCGCTGGACTCCCATGTAGTCGACCACGGTTCGAGTCTCGGACCCAGTGGCCTACTCACGCAGGGCACGCATGCGTGCGTGCCCAAGATCCCGAGAGGAGAATGGAGGAGAAGGGATTGCGGCATGGCCATCCCCACAGGGGGTAATTCCTTGCTTTCTGGCTCTCTGTCTCTCTTTTGGCAAGTACATGCGCCCTATAGCAAAAACCTCTCCAAAACAACAAAAAAACAGTAACTCCATCACTTACTAAGAGTCCTATTTATATTTACGCTAGGGGAAAAAAAAAAACCACAAAACACTCCTACTCTGATGCCTATGTAACTGAGCTCAGAAATAACTATTCCAGAGAGGTCAAAAGCTTGAAATTAAGAATTTAGTATGTTCTAATGAGGCTCATTCAACTCATTCCCCAAACACTCCAAAAATTCCATTACTAGGAAGTTATCTGGGGCCAGCAGATGGTGTGGTGGTTAAGGGCGCTGGATTCCCCCATGGCCGAACACGGTTCAAGTCCCAGGCCTGGCAGCTTGCTTTCTCACTTTCCCCCTCTCTCTCATTCACTCTATCCCTCTCTGGTCAAATTAAAATAAAATTAAATAATTCTTTTAAAAAAAGTTATCAAAATAATTGGAACAATTGCTTTGTAAAGATCTGTCAAAGCCTAATAAAAACATGTTAAGAGTTTCCAATGAGATCGAAGGCATCACTTCTACTTTTAAAACTTGAGAAAAAAGAGAAAGCACAATCAAGTGAATATGAAAACCTTCTTCATGAATATTCTCATAGAATAAAAGCCCAGATAACTTATTTCCAAATAAGATGTTTCTAACCTTTAATATAAAAAAAAGATCAGCATAAATTTCAAATAATGGAATAATTTCTGTAATCTCCAGAGGGCAAAAAGAAAACGTGTTCCCCACATGATGGTCACCTTTTCCCACTTCTGGGGCTCCCTTTGCTCCCAGACACATCATGTGTTAATGGAGGCTTTGTGGGAATGGGGTGAAACAGAGAAGGGACCCTCTAAAATGGGCAAGGCCCTTACCTTGGCCTTCTGTTGAGGAAAAAAAAAAATGGAAATTTCCCCAAAGTGGAAATGAACAAGAGCGAAGAAGTGGTGGAACACACAAGCGGGTGAGTTTGGACAGCCCAGGGACAGCATGGCCAGCACCCCGCCCCTGTGCATTCCCGAACCTCCTGACCTGGAGCTGCCGTGGGATTTAATACACCAACACGCATTCTTCCTGGAGAACGGGTCACCTCTCCTTACCTGCCTTTCCTTCTTACCTCTCCTTTCCTGTTCCCCCGTGTTTATGTATATACAGATGAAAACATCTGAAAAAACTTCCATTCAGAATACAGAATTCAATAAAAAAAATCAATAACAGAGACAAGCACATGACCAGAAACCTCACAAGCGGAGATTTATTAATGACCACTAGAGGCATATGAAAAGACGTTCCACAGCACCAGTCACCAGGAAAATTCAGATACAACCACAACCTGCTACATGGCAATAGCAACAGTTCAAAAGAGCCCCAACACCAAGCACCAGTGAGGACGGACGGGCAGCGCCATCAGTGAGGACGGATGGCAGCGCCAGGACGCTCACCTGCCGGTGGAAGTGTGAGATGGTACAAATGCTCTGGAATAAGTGGTGGTTTCTCCTCAGAGTATACACTTAACATACGACCAAATTTCACTCTTCTACCAAAGAAAAAAGGCTGTATGCCTACAAAGACGGACATGAAGGCTCACAACAGTTTCATTTTTAGTAAATACTGGCAACAGCCCAGATGCTCACCCACAGACAAATGAATTATGGCACATCCATACAATGAATACCTTCAGCAACAAAAACAAACTACTCACACACACACCACCATAGACAAATCCCGAAAACATGCTTACCAGCAGACCAAAAAAAAAGGTGTATTGGACAATTCAGTTTAGATGAAATTTTATACAAGTAAGCTAATCTGCAGTGATGGAAGCAGATCAGTCTTGCATGGGAGGGGTTCGAGGTATGGAAGGGCTGACCTAAATGGGGAGCAATGGAACTTGGGGATGTTTTATATTTTGGTCGGGATGGTGGCTACATAGGTGAGTAAATATGTCTAAACTCATCCAACTCTACATGTTATTATGTGTATATTAAACTTCAATAAACTTTCAAGGAAAAAAGCCAAAGCATTACAAAGAAGGGAAGATAAGGCTTTCCCAAGCAGTAAAGGATGGTGCCCACTAGCTACGTGACCTTGGGCAGTTCCTCATTTGGAAAGTACAGACAGTGGCAATACCCACCTACTCTAGGGTGGCTGTAAGGATTACATGACAATACGTGTACACTGGCATCTACTGAGGGCTTACTAAATGGGCCATTATTATTTAGAACTACTGTCTTAAAGCAGACACAATCAGCTGGGGCCACCCACGGTGATATGTACAGCTGCGACACTGCTCCCTCCGCAGGCTGGAATCACATGGAAAGCCTCAGTTTGATTCCCAGTCCAGGAACCTAGAGGACAAGTGTATTCTAGCTGGGAGGCTAAGGCCAGATCTTGACTTGGGAAGACACTGCCCTTTTTTAAAAATTTCCTTATTTGCCAGGAGGTACCTGGGCTAGCCAGGGACAGAGGACACACAGTGACCACCCAACAGGGCACAGTCATGACACATCCTTTTCCCTCCATCCCTCCTTCCCATCAGGATTTTGGGCATGCATGCACGCACACATGTCTACCGTGTCTTTGAAGCAGCTGGGAACAGGATTTGAACCATGGCTGGCCATGTGGAATCCAGCAGGGAGCTTGGGGCAAGGGCCCGAATGGGGCAAGACCCTGCATCAAAAGCGGGAGGGAGGACCAGCAGGTGACAAGGATGTTAGGGCAGCTGGATCCCACAAGCTGACTGAGCAACTCAAGTCCTGGACCTGGCAGCTTGAAAGCCACGCCATGTACATGTGCGCATGTGCCCAGCAATCCCGAGGAGAATGAAGAGATCGCAGCATAGCCGTCCCTACTGGGGGTGCTATCTCACTTTCTTTCTCTACGGCTCTCTTAGGTGAGTTCCTGTGCCCCAGAGCAAAACTTAAAAAGGGGAGGAGTGGGCTAGAATAACGAACTGTATAAAGGTGTCTGTAAATTGTACACAATGCCAGTTCCGTGCTCAGGGACTGCAGGGTGGGCTGTTGCTTTGTCGAGCGGGAGGGAAGAGGTGCACACACATCCTCCTCACCGAGGCATTCTGAAGGTGCACACCTACCCGGGCACCTTCACTTTTGCGGGGGTCCATGAGGAGTTTTATGTGTTTAGCGAAGATGTTTGCCAGGACTCCAGGTGAACGCCATCCCGACACAGCCCATCGCGCAGCCAGACAAGAGCACGTGATGCGGACACGGTGAGTCTCTCTTCCCTAGAATCCTTGGGGTTTCTGAGTGTTTCTGATGGCTGTGTTTTTTGGAGTGAGTGTGTGTGTGTGTGTGTGTGTGTGTGTGTGTGTATACAGAGAGGTATTTGGGGATGGAATCAACTCTAAATGTGAAATTCACTTGTTTTATAAATACTTGATTCACAACCTGAAGGTAATTTTACACAATACTTCAGTATTGCAGCATTTTGACTGCTGTCACATGAGGTCAGGTGAGCAATTTTCTACTTGTTTGGGACTTTGGAGTATTTTGGATTTCAAATCTTTGGCATAGGGATGCCTACCCTGTAATACAAATTCGAACCATTTAACAGAATGTATAAGTGAGCCACTTTTAGTCTAGGAAACATTTTTACATGAATTATCTAGCGTGTTCCTATAAGATAAGCAGACATCATCTTGTTCTTTCTTATACGCATCTCCAGTTTTAAATAAGTGCTGGAGGGGAGCAAAGGAGAGGGAGAAAACTAAGGTACAATTATTATTATTATGACAAAGATAAGGCGGAGTAAGTAAAATGGGGCTATACAATTACTAGCCACATATTCAAATGCTGACTGGGTACCAGTATTGCTACAAGGTATATCCCAATGAGGAAAACAAGAAATAAGGTTATGACATGGAGGAATGAGTTGCATAACTGCAGAACTTTATTTACTGCTAGGTTATTAAATTAAAAGGAAAAGAAAGTGCCTTCCAGAAAGGCCACGGAGCTATTTCCCTAAAGACGTTTTAAGCAGGAGATTCATTTCTACAGGATGATTTAGAGACACAGCCAGACCTGAAAAACTGCAGGAAATTACATGTTTGCAATGATGAAGAAAGATTTCCCTAGATTTGTGGCCAAAATTGGAGAAGGCTGGGAGGAGTGGGGAGGGGTGAAGGTGAAAAAGGGATAGAGAAAAGCACAGATAATTTCTCAAATGACAACATAATTTAACATATAATGAGCATAAAATTTAACAGTCAAAACAAAGTAGAGGGAAAAGAGAGAGAACGCCTGTTCACCAGCTAGCATGAATGGGTAGACACACTCATATTTGTAAGGACTGTTCCTTTCAAAACTCACACTCACCCCCTTTACCAACCACGATTCACTTTTCTGCACCTTTCCAGTGCTGTCAGCCCAGGGACTGGAGCTACACGAGGAAGACCGCAAGCCCTGAGACACATGCAGTCCCAACTGGGGCATGTGACACAGCCAGGATAACTGAGATGTAAGTGTGGAAAGGGTAGAAATATCGACACTATTCATCATACCTGGAAATGGTATTTTTGGACACACTGGGTTAAATGAAAGGTTACTAACCTCATGTTTCTTTTTGCTTGTTTCCTGTGGCTACTGGGAAATCTAAGTCCACGTGCTATGTGTAGCTTACTTCACATTCGATAAGTTGGGGTCACTGGATGCCAGTTTAAGAGAACAGCAGCATCCTACTTGTGTAAATTCAGCTCCCTAAGTTTGTATAAATTTAACTCCAGCAAGACTCCATAAAGATTTTTAAAACTTGGGGCAGATGGCTTAGTGGTTAAGGAGGCTGGATTCCACCCTGCTGACTGTGTGGTTCACATCCTAGACCCTGCAGCTTGAAAAATCATGCCAAGTGCGTGTGTGTGCCCAAAGTCCTGAGAGAATGGAGGAGAAGGAACGGTGGCATGGCCACCCCCTGGGGGGTCACTTCTCACTGTTACTCTCTCTTACCCTCTCTCCAGTGAGTGCATGCACCTTGTAGCAAATAAATTTTAAAAAGATCTAAGAAAACCGGAGGTAGGCTCGCTTTGTATAGGGCCCAGAAACAGGGCCAGCGAGAGAAAGCAATGAATCACAAAACAGTCACACGTCTGTATCTATGTGGAGCGGAAACGGAATCCTCCTCCCCTACACCTCCCCTCAAGTAGCACCCCAGCCTGGCTGAATGAATGTGAGCATGGGGGTCACCTGGGCCCTGCAGTGTGAGAAACGAAGGACCCTCAGCACCCTCACAGCTACCCGTCTCCCAGACCACTAAGGCTGTGATGACCTCTGTAGCTAGAAAGCAAGGCAAGTGTGTGACCTGGCAGGTGAATAAACAAACTGGGGCCACCCCCTAAACCTGGTTCCATTCCATCATTGCTCATTTTTAAAAATTTATATATTTTTAATAATTATTTTATTTAACTTAATTTATTTATTTAATTTGACCAGAGAGGGACAGAGCGAGTGAGTGAGAAAAAAAGTGAGAAAGCAAGCTGCCAGGTCCAGGACTTGAACCGCAGTCGGCCACGTGAGAGTCCAGTGCCCTTAAGCACTACACCATCTGCCCCCATCACTGCTCATTTTACCTAAGGTGACGTTTCCCCATTGCCCACTCAGACTGCAAACATGAAAGTTATGCCTAGCGCTTCCCACGTCACACAGTCTCATCCATTCTCCCTCTATTTTTTTTTTTTTAGAGGTTTTTGCTATAGGGCGCATGTGCTCACCAGAAAGACAGAGAGAGACAGAGAGACAGAAAGCCATCCAGGGGGGATGGCCACACCGCAATCCCTTCTCCATTCTCTCAGGATCTTGGGCACGCACGCACACATGCCGGGCGTGAGTTTAAGCCACCAAGTCTGGGACTCGAACTGCGGTCGGCTACATGGAAGTCCAGTGACATAGCCATTACGCTAACTGCTGGTCTCCCATTCTCCCTCTAATTAAACCTCAGACTGTCCTCTTCATTTTACGCACACCCCACTACACGCTGACCCGCTCCCTTCGGCCGGCTGCCCTGAGCAGCAGGAGGGATTTCCAGAGGACCCGGGACCAGGGGCCAGATCTGAGCACAGCAGTTTGGTCTGTACAGCCTATGAGCCAAGGCTGGGTTTTCCCTGTTTAAATGGTTGGAAAAACAATCAAGAGTATTTCATGACATGTGACAATCAGATGAAATGCAAATGTCACATTCATAAATACAGTGCCTGGCACCCGGCCACACCCACTCGCCGATGCACAGCCCATGGTGGCTTCTGTGCTACGGAGCAAAGTGCAGTATTGCGAAAGGGACCACGTGGCCTGCAGAGCTGAGATGTTACTCTCCTGGCCTTTGACAGAGAGAGCCTGCCAACCCCGGCTATACGGCATCAGCTTGCCTGTGGCTTAAAACCCTTCGGCAACTTCCCACTGTTTCTAAGAAAGTCTGACCGTTTCCACCGGCCTATGCAGCTGTCCTGGGTTGACAGTTGGCACCAGGTAAGTCCCGACTTCCTCCTGCTCACACCTTACCCTTCTCCTTCCTGGTTGAGCCACGTTGTCGTCCCCCCCTCCCCCCAGTTTGCTAAAGGGCGCATGTGTGCTGAGGAGTGGGGGACGGACGAGAAAGCATCCTCCACGCGGGATGGCTGCGCTGTGGTCCCCTCTTCTCTACTATCCTCTCGGGATTTGGGGAACGTGGGCCTGGCGTGCTTCTGAAGCCACTGTGTCCAGGACTCGAACTGCACAGTGGGCCATGCCACCTGCTGGCCCCGAGCCCTGCCTTTTCTTAGGAAACAATCCCCGCCCCCAGCCTCAGCCAGCGTTCTGTCCGCTCTCTCTGTGATCCGTCCTCTCAAGCACAGACCCAACTGAACTTAAATAATAATTTGTGAAGGGGTTGCTTAAAGAGGGCTAGCTCTGGAGCCACTGCCTGAGTTCAAATTCTGGCTTTGCCACCTAATGACTTTCCCCTCCAGCAAGTCAGTTAACTCTTTCGTGCCTCAGTTTCCCTATGTGCAAAACAGGCATAGTAGCCGTATCTACCCCAGACACTTCAAGGGTTATTAATAAGACGGAGTTCAAAACGTTTATAGAAAACAGAATTACAGCGTGAGTCTATTTTGATGCAAACAATTTTTGAAATCCACATCGTTTATAACATGCATTTTCCATGAACTTTCTGAAGGCCTCGTGCACCTGTACATTATTTAAGATGGCGCCCGTAAGTAAATGCTTTGAAAACACCAGCGACGACTACTGACTGCTCCCAGCTGTAGTGACTGTTTCCAGTGCTCCCTCACCAGAGTGAAGCTACTCCGGGGCAAGGGCTGCGCCAGCCTTTGACTGGCAAGAAGGAACGACCCAAATTCCTTCGAACCGAAGCTCCACGCACACTTCTCCGAGCAGCATGCAACGCTCCAAAACCAACAGTCCCTCAATGGTCAGTTTCAATGAGAGGGCACGAGTGCCAACTAAGGGGCCTGCACCCTGGGTGTGGTGCGTCCCTCACACGTGACGCCTGGGACTGAACACAAGGCTTGCTCTTCAGAGAGCAGCTGAGCTGGTCACAATGGAAAAAGTCAACTAAAGTAGGGGACCGGCGCGTGGTCCGGTGGCTAAGGCGCTGGACACTCCCACGTGGCGATGGCTCGAGTCCCGGACCTGGTGGCTTGCTTTCTTATTTCCTCTGTGTGTACGTGTGTGTGTCTGGTCAAATTAAAATAAATGAATGAATAAATAAAATTAAATAATTCTTTTTTTTAAAAAAAGTCAACTAAAATCACCAGGAAGCGATCCAGGTCTCCCCACCTGTGTGGACACAGGTCATTTCCCAAAATGTAAACCTGAGGCTCGCCGTCCGCACTTGAACCCTGACCTCCTTTCTCCCCAGCAGCAACCATGATGCTTTGGCCCGACAGCTTCTCTGGGCACTCGGACTGAGGTCAGCCATTCCTGGTACTCACAAGGACGCGGCAGCCAGGCCCGCAAGCCCCACATGGTACTCAAGGAACTTCCCCAGTGTTCCCGCTTCCACTCACACCACGGAGGTCACAGGGCTGAGTTCTGCCATTTGTGCTCTTATTCAGTCACCCGTACAGATTATGAACGACAGCAAACACCGGCTTGTTGGAAAAGTCAGGACGGACTTTCTGGTTTTCTACGCAAAAATGTGTCCTGACTTTCCCGACCAGCAGATGGCGTAATGGTTACATCGCTGAACTCCCACATAGTCAACTGATATTCGAGTCCCAAACCCAGCGGCTTAAAGCTCACGCCAGGCGCATGTACGTGTGTGCCCGAGATCCTGAGAGAATGGAGACGGGATTGTGGTGTAGCCATCCTCCCCAGGGGGTGATTTCTTTCTCTCTGTCTCTGGCAAGCGTACAAGTCCTATCGCAAAAATCTTTCTTAAAAAAAAAAAAAAAAAGGTAGGGAACCAGCAGTTAGCGTAATGGCTATGTCGCTGGACTCCCACGTAGTCGACCGCGGTTCGCGTCTCGGACCCGGTGGCTTACAACTCACGCCGGGCGCGTGTGCGTGCGTGCCCAAGATCCCGAGAGGAGAATGGAGGAGAAGGGATTGCGGCGTGACCATCCCCCCTGGGGGGTGATTTCTCGCTTTCTGTCTCTATGTCTTTCTCTGTCTGTCTGGCGAGCGCACGCGCCCTCTAGCGAAAAACCTCTCCAAAAAAAAAAAAAAAAAAAAAAAAGGTGATTGAGATATTAAAAACAGCAAAATAGCAGACACATTAATACTTAGGACACAAAAGCCGTAAATCTTTTTCCATTTCATAAAGCTATACTTTGAGCCAGTTCTTGCATCCCCCATTCACAAGTTATCATGCCACCATGTGGTTAGCATTCAGCTCTTAGTTGTGCAAAAAGCAGTGTTATATTCCTTGTTAAAAATACCAATTTGTCTTAACAGTCCCCGAGGAGTCTCCTGCAAACAAGCACAAAAAAGAGAGAAACGGGGAGGGGCGCGATGCGAGGTCATTAGGGAACAGACACACTGGCGGGCAGGGCACTGGGAGCTAAGGCTACTGGTGCCCTTAGACCGCCCTGCTTGAGCCCAAGCCGCGGTGGGCAAGCGGAGCCTGCGGATCTGAACATCTCCGTCACTCCCTGGGCAGCACGACATGAGCCACATGAGCCACGCGCAGAGAAGCGACGCTCCCAGAGGTGGCCCGCGGAGGGCTTCCTCTGCAGCCTCCTGAGGACCAGGGGCTGTAGGTTCCGCCGGGAGCCCCAGGAGGCACTGACAGCACTGCACCACCACTGGCTTCCAGGGGGGCCGGCTACTGCTGCATCCACATCGACCACAAGGACCCCAAGACAGCAGGGTGGCCAGCCAGGCCGGACTCAGCCAGCCCCAGCTGCCCCAGCTGCTGCCCAGCGAGCTGCGCCTGTGGGTGGACCCGTGCGAGGCGTCCTACCATCGGGGAGGGCGGCTCCGCGTCCTGGACGAGGCGGCCCGGTGGCGCCTCCTATGGGCTCCTCACCCACAAGAACCAAAAGATGCCGGGCAGGAGCAGACACGCTTGAAAACGCGCGGTGCCGTCTCTGGTCCCAGCCAGCGCCCACCCTTCCTGTGCCCCTCAGCAGAGACAGCAGGCCGCGCATACCTCAACCGGGAGGAACTGCATTTTTAAATGAAGAGCTATTTATAGGCATATTTTTAAGGAAAAAAATCCTTAAAGGGAGCTGCTTGGAAGCGGCCTCCCAGGTGCCTTTGGAGAGAACCGTGTGGCTTCTCGTTTTATTTTGGTGGGGAGCGCGTGCTAGGGGTTGAAGGTGGTCAGGCACAGGACGGGGAACTCTGCACAGAGCTTTGCTTTGCTTCAAGCTGTGTGTGTGTGTGTGTGTGTGTGTGTGTGTGTGTGTGTGGTGTGTGGGGGGGTGGATAACAACTTGGCAGTGATTTGCAATGAAATTTTGGAGACCCAAAGAATGTCCACTGGGGATGTTTTCTGGCCCAAACCTGTGTTTTTGGAACCACACAAAAGTCCCGATGCTGCTACTGAGACTCCTTTGAGGTGGCTCAAAAGTGACGGGGCACTCGGGGTCCTTGGCTAACCTTTTCAAAAGCACAACACTGCTCTCGAACCCTCTCCTCTCCTCGCTCCTTCCAGTTGGGTCAGGAAGCTCCTGTTCTCCAGGATGAGAGTTCTCAGTCACTGGGCAATATGCCCCCCGGCTCAGGAGGCTCTGGAGGGGAGCTGGCTCTCAGAACCTTCTGTGCCCTGGTGGGCTGGGGGCCATCTCCTCTCACCTAGGATGACGTTGGCGGGCCGGCCACCGGTGTCCCTTGGCTGAATGGGAGAGTGCCCCATGCTCTGCAGGACTACTTGGCATTCCTGTAGGGCGACATTAAAGCCAAACCTTAGGCACTGTTTTTCTCCCTAGTGCTCTGAGCACCTGTAAAGAGGTTGCCATCTCGGGACCAGCAGTTAGTATAATGGCTATGTCGCTGGACTCCCACGTAGTCGACCGCGGTTCGCATCCTGGACCCAGTGGCTTAAACTCACACCGGGCACGTGTGCATGCGTGCCCAAGATCCCGAGAGGAGAACGGAGGAGAAGGGATTGCGGCGTGGCCATCCCCCCGGGGGTGGATTTCTCGCTTTCTGTCTGTCTCTGTCTGTCCAGTGAGCACACGCGCCCTATAGCAAAAACTTCTCAAAAAAGAAAAAAAATAGAAGGGGTCGCCGTCTCTCAGGAGAATCCAAACTTGTAGACATGTGTGATATTGACTTTCCTGGATGAGAGAAAGGAAACTGCGCTGGGAAGAAACCCTGAGTTTCCCAAACCAGATCACCTTTAGGAGGACAGAGCTACAGCACCTGGTCAAGCTAGCACCCCTGCTGCTGCCCCTTAGGGAAGACTCTTCTCCCCAACTCCTGATCTCAGATCCCACTGCCCATGGACGGTCCCCTTTCCTGGATTTCTGAACTACTCAATTTGGATTCAAAGGTGCTATTCCCACTCCCTCCTGTCCATTCCCGCCAGTGCTGCCTCCTCCCAGGCCCTGCTTCCAGTCTTTACTGCTTTAAAGTTAGCTCAGGGCCCGCAGACCCCAAAGCCCGTTTTCTGGCCTGTGGGTTGAAAGGAAGCTGTGAATTACTGCGGACTGTGTCTTGGCAGCTAGGCTGCAAACAGGTCCCTGCCCTTTTAGAAACAGCCTCCTGGTCTCATATCCGATCTTTTCTCTCTTCTCCTCTTTGCTGTTCACTTTAAAAACATACCCCCAGAGCAGAAATGTGGAGCAGGCCCTCTACGTTACTAAGTAAAAAGAATTAATAGTACATTTGTAAGCTATTCTGACAGAAAAGACAAAGGTTACTAATTGTATCAGTGTTTTTTTAATATGGAACAATGTACAGCTTCATGGACAAATATATACTTTTTGTTTTGTTACTTTAATTAAAATGTAGCAGATGAAATCTGGTGTTTTAAAAAAACGTACTGCTTTAACTTGCCTGCAGAGGCCAAGACGAAGGTTTCTAGCACCACCCGATGTAAACTAATGCCAATTTGGGTTCAAAACTCCAGTATCCTACAGAGAACCTTCCCCCAGAAGCCCAGTATACATTCAAGGGTATTAGAAATCGGGGGGGGGGGGGGGGGGGGGGGGAGGGGGCAGACAGTAATGCAGCAGTAATGCAAAGCCCCAAGGCTGACTTAGGAGGGAAAGTTCCAAGTTCACACCCAGAGACCTCCCCGAGTTTGCTAGGCACGATGTGCCCACGAAGCTGGGGGCAGACTGTTGTGGAGACCTTGCTGGTGTTCTCTCCTTCTCATATATGCAAGGAGAAATACACAATCTTAAAACAAGACACTAAAATATTGCTTCAGGACCTTCATGTTCGAGGTATTATTAAAGCAAGCAAGCAATTCATAAAAGTAACCAGCAGTTTGCACTCTCACGGATAGCAGTCTGAATTTAAGACATACTGAATACTATGTCAGCTATTAAGATTTCAATGGGGGGGGGGGGCAGCAAGTGGCTTAGTGGTTATGGCACTGGACTGCCACATGGCCAACTGGTTGGAGTCCCGAGCCCGGCAGCTTGAAAATCATGCAGGACAGGGACCAGCAGTTAGCGTAATGGCTATGTCGCTGGACTCCCACGTAGTCGACCGCGGTTCGTGTCCCGGACCTGGTGGCTTAAAACTCATGCCGGGCGCGTGTGCGTGCGTGCCCAAGATCCCGAGAGGAGAATGGAGAAGGGATTGCGGCGTGGCCACCCCCCCCCCGGGGGGTGATTTCTCGCTTTCTGTCTCTCTACCTCTGTCTGTCTGGCGAGCGCACGCGCCCTATAGCAAAAAAACCTCTTCCCCCCCAAAAAAATGAAAGAAAATCATGCAGGACGTATGTGCATATGTGCCCAAAGTCCCAGGAGGAGAATGGAGAAGGGACTGTGTTATGGCCACCCCCCTGAGGGGGTGATTTCTCTTTCCCTCTCACTGTCTCTCTCCCGGAAGCACATGCGCACTATGGCAAAAACTTAACCAAAAAAAAAAAAAAAAAAGAAAAGAAAAGAAAAAAAAAAAAGGTTCAATTTGGGGCCAGCCAGTGGTGTGGTAGTCAAGGCAGTTAGATGCCACATGGCTGGCGGTGTGGTTTGAGTCCTGGGCCCAGTGGCTTGAAGAACACAGGACACATATGTGAGTGTACTCAAATTCCTGAAAGCAGGGAAGAGACAGAGAAGGGACTGCAGTGTGGCCATCCCCCAGAGGGGCTGTCTCACTTTCCCTCTCATTTATGTTGTCTCCGGAAGGCAGACAATCTTCTAGCAAATTTATAAAAAAAGGAAAAGGAAAAAAAACACAATGTGGTCTTCATAATAAACTAGAACTAAGAATAAAGGTCCTTTCAATGCGGTCACTGATTTCCTAATGCTCTAACTTGCACAATTATGTCTAAGTTCAGTCCTGATTTATTCAAATAGCTAAAGGATGTTATATTCTAAGCTATGTTATAGCTAAGGATGGATAATATTAATGTCACTAAATTGTGGGGCTGGCAGGTGGAGTGGTGGTTAAGGGTGCTGGACTCCCATATGGCTAACCATGGTTCCAGTCCCAGACCTGGTGGCTTGCTTTCTCACTTTCCTTCTCTCTCTCTCATCAAATTAAAATAAATAAATAAAGTTAAATAAAATAATTCTTAAAAAAAAAAAAAAAGCCACTAACCTGTTATCCCAGACCTTAAACTAAGGGAAGCACTGTACATTTAAGGGCTACCAGGTTCACGGGTAGAGGCGGCTGTTTCTCGCTTTGTGATAAAGTCGCTGTTTTTACATGTGTCTCCTACTCCCCACTTCATCCAGTTACCTGCGTTTGCGAACTCCATCAGTTCGGGTCCTAGTATGCTGCTACCCTTTGCAACCCTCAGGGCCCCACTATCAGGTCCAAAGACAAGTGCCCCCTCAGAGACCGAGTCAGCCAGCACACAGACACCGGCTCCCCACTGCTTACCACTCAGAACAAAGGACTTGCCAAAGTTTCTGCAGGCCCGGACCAGGCTCCTGACTACCTTTCCAAATTCACTTCCACCCCCACCTTGCTATGCCCTACACCCCTGCGCTTCCTCCGCTCCCTCAGTTCCCAGCCGCCAAGCTCTTTTCTGCCCCGCCACCCTGGCTGCTACAGTGCCACCGGGCCTGCCCTATGACTGCGGGAACCAAAGTCCCTCGAACAGCATCTGGGACGCAGCTGCTCTCTCTCAATTTTGCACGAGTGAAAATTAGCATATTAGCATATCAGTGGCTTTCAAAGTATGGCCTGCAGACTTCCAGGGTTCCCCAAAACATTTTCAGGGAGCTCCTGAGATCGGAAATGATGATCCTATGTGTACTAAGATACGATTAGCCTTCTTCACTATGTTCGCATTTGGACAAAAGGTGCAAAACCAACGCTGGGTGAAACAGAGAGCATCAGTTTGGACAGTACTAGGCCCTGGTGTTCTTCACTCCCTCACTCAGCTGCAAAAATAAGGGCAAGCCATTTTCACTTAACAGTGTCCTTAAGCAATAAAAAGCAGGACTAGCAGATGGCACAATGGTTATGTTGCTGGACTCCCATGTAGTCAACTGCGATTCGAGTGTCAGACCTGGCGGCTTAAAACCCATGCTGGGTGCCTGTGCGTGCATGCCCAAAATCCCGAGAGGAGATTAGAGAAGGGACTGTGGAGTACCCCCCCAGGGGGGATTTTTCCCGTCTGTTTCTCTGGCCAGTGCACGTGGTCTATAGCAAAAATCTCTCCAAAAAAAAAAAAAAAAAAAAAAAAAAAAAGAAAATATGTTGGGACCAGCAGTAGCGTAATGGCTATGTTGCTGGACTCCAATGTAGTCAACCGCAGTTCGCATCCTGGACCCAGTGGCTTAAACTCACTACAGATCCTGAGAGGAGAGTGGAGGAGAAGGAATTGTGGTGTGGCCATCCCCCCTGGGGGGTGATTTCTCGCTTTCTGTCTCTCTGGCGAGTGCATGCGCCCTATAGCAAAAAAAAAAAAAAAAAAAAAAAAAAAAAAAAAAAGATGTAAAAGACAGCAATCAAAGTAGTATTACTAAATCTTGTCCTTGGGCCCATGACTTTACTATTCTGCATGACAAAACAGGCCTCATAGGTAAGGCGCTTCCGCCACACACCGAAGTATGACGACTGCCTCCAAGACAATCGTTTGAGAAGAGACCTGAAGAGCCACTTTTATCATGGGACGTCTTTTTCACTTGTTAAGGATGACTAACTGGGTCAGCAGTGTGGTGGTGAAGCCACTGAACTCCTATATGGCTGGCCGACTACGGTTTGAGCCCCAGATCTGGCGGCTTGCTTTCTCACTTTCTCTCTTTCCTTCTCTCCCTGGTGAGTGCATATGCCCTACAGCAAATTAAAAAATAATAGTAATAAAAAGTTAAATTAATAATTCTTTAAAAAGACTGAAAAACTATCATTATTTCAAATGTGGGCATCTGGCAGACATTTTCTTAGAAATTAAAGTTATGAGACTGTCAATTCAAGTAAAACTGGTAGCATGTTGCCAAAAATAAAATTCCAACTCTCAAGGGGAAAACTAGAATTTCACAAAGCTTCTATCACTCATGGTGAGTTTAACAGCATCCCGATATTTATTTCTCTGAGACGGATGGTATATTAATGAATGAGGCCTTTATTATGTGCCGACACGTGGAAGACCTGCATACCAGGGAACCAGTGTTTTCCAAATGACCACTGTGTGTCACAAAGTCAGATCTGGGTACAAGATTTACTCAAAGTATGAAGCAGACCAATGGGAGGCTAGCAGACGGCATGGCAGTTAAAGTATTGGACTCCCACATGTCCAATTGCAGTTCAAGTCCCGGACCCCCGTGGCTTGCTTTCTCACATCCCCTCTCTGTCTCTCTGTGGTCAAATAAAAACAAAAAATAATAATGATGATAAAATAAAACTAAATACTTATTACTGTAACACTGTAGGGAAAGTTCATCAATATGAGCTCACAGCAAATATTACAATTAATTTTTAAGAAATGTTCACTCACAAAGTTCTGGTGAGTATCAAACAATATCCACGACTACAGAATGCCACCCCCCACCCACGTTCTAACCTAACCCAAGGCTGGATTTTGGTAGTATACTTTATTAAAACAACACATCCTGACAGGATGAATTCAGCAGCAGACAGGTGGGCATCCAGCTGTTTGTGAAGTCAGATGTTAAAGGATATTTGCAAAACCGCAAAACACCCATTGAAACCCAGTTGCTTTTTTAGCAGAAACTGGCAAGCCAGTCCTAAAATTCACAGAGAAATGGAAGGGAATCAGACCAGGCAAAACATTCTTAGGTAAGAACAAAGAGAACTCACATGCTCCTATTTCAGAGCTACAGTAATCAAGGCTGGGTGGGTGATCCTGGTGTAAGGACAGACAGAGGTCAATGGAGTGGGAGAGTCCTGAAACAGATCCTTAAATTGATAGTACTTGATTTTTAACAAGAGAATTCAATGAGGAAAGACAGTTTTCTAACAAAAGAGGCTAGGACAATTTGAAAACCACATGTAAAATATTTTGCAAATATACTTTTTTACTTTCCAAACAACCGAATAAAAAATAACGTGCAATGAATTTTATATAAATGGTTTTCAAGTTGTTTGTTATATTTCCTCTAGGTTTTGCTTGACTCGAACTAGATTTGTTATCTTTTTTTTTTTTTTTGAGAGGTTTTCACTATAGGGCGCATGCGCTCGCCAGACAGAGAGAGACATAGAGACAGAAAGCGAGAAATCACCCCCAGGGGGGATGGTCACACCGCAATCCCTTCTCCTCCATTCTCCTCTCGGGATCTTGGGCACGCATGCACACATGCCCGGCGTGAGTTCTAAGCCACCGGGTCTGGGACGCGAACTGCGGTCAACTACATGGGAGTCCAGCGACACAGCCATTACACTAACTGCTGGTTCCCCTAGATTTGTTATCTTGATCACACCGCAAATAGCAGAACCATGTGTAGCATTTTGAAACATTATTTTCTAAAAACTGCTGTCTTGCTTTAGCTACTAATGGGGCACTGTGAAGAACTGTGCAGACATTTTTGTGTCACAAACCGATGGGCCTGTTGCAATACTTTAAAAATGAAAAGCGGTTGGTGTAATGGCTATGTCACTGGACTCCCATGTAGTCGACTGCGGTTTGAGTCCCAAGCCCGGTGGCTTAAAACTCACGCCGGGTTAGGAACCAGCAGTTAGCGCACGTGCCCTATAGTGGGGGGGGGGGGGGGGGGACTCACACCGGGTGCCTGTGTGCGCGTGCCCATCCCCCCTGGGGGCTGAGTTCTTGCTTTCTGTCTCTGTCTGGCGGGCACACACGCCTTATAGCAAAAACCTCTCCCCCCCCCCAAAAAAAGGCTTTATTCAAAAAAAAAAAAAAAAGAGAGAGATAAACTAGACTTCAAAACTAAAAACTTTTTGCTTCAAAAGATACCATCAAGAAAAAGACAACTCACAGACAGGAAAAATTATTTGCAAATCATCTACGATACCAACTCATACCACTAGGATTGGTAAAAAACCAAAATGACAGTAACGAGTATTGGTGAGGATGTGGAAAAAATGAACCCCTCATATGTTGCTGGGGAGAATGTAAATGGTGCACCTGCTTTGTAAAGTAATTTGAACAGCCCCTCAAAATATCAAAGAGTTGGGACCAGCAGTTAGCATAATGGCTATGTCGCTGAACTCCCATGTAGCCGACTGCAGTTGAGTCCCAGACCCGGTAGCTTAAACTCATGCCAGGCGCATGTGCGTGTGTGCCCAAGATCCCGAGAGAACGGAGGAGAAGGGATTGCGGTGTGGCCATCCCCCCGGGGGGTGACTTCTCGCTTGCTTTCTATCTCTTCTGTCTCTCGCTGTCTTTCTGGAGAGCACATGCGCCCTATAGCAAAAACCTCTCCAAAACAAACAAACAAAAAAATCAAAGAGTTGATTAAAGAATTCCTAGCAAGTCCACTCAAGAGAAATGAAAAGTTATGTCCACACACAAAAACTTATACAGGAAACTTTATCACATAATTATTTACAGTGGCCAAACAGAAATAATTCACATATACCCAATACTTATGCTAAACTCATGGAATATTATTCAGTAATAAGTAGAAATCAAGTACTGACATATAATATAGATGAAACTTGCAAATATTATATAAGTCAAAGAGGCCAACCACAGAGGACCACATATGTACAATTCCATCCACGTGAAGTTTCCAGAGCTAGCAAGCCCACAGAAACAGAAAGGAGACCAGAGGCTGCCAGGGGCTGAGCAGAAGGGATGGTGGGGAGTGACTGCGGATGAGCACGCGATTTCTTTCTGGGCGATGAAGGTAGAGACAAACATCACCACGTGGACATCAAAATACTGGGGACTGGAAAGCCATCAGTACAAAGGCGATCTGAGTTTTCTTTTATACAGAACGATGAGTGAGACTGAAAAAGTTTCAAGTTTCAACACAAAGCTGCCACTACAGGACAAGTCCCACTAGTACATGATTCGGATGCAGGCAGCTGAGTACACAGTTTCACATACTGGTACATTTTATACATGGCGAGTATTTTAACCTTTTTAATAAAATGTGTCTGGACAGGATCATTTAAAATTAGACGGAAAGAATAAATTTGATTGTGTTCTATTAGGAACAATCAAATACTCAATGGCAAAGTTCCCCAAGTATCTACACACTACTTCAAACACTGACACAGTAGTAATCCGGGTACTCTGGCGGAACTGCCTTTCGCCAAACCTCACAGCCGCTTCATCTTCTCTCTTACGCCCGTTCACATTCCTGTGATCCCAGCCCTCTCCTGTTAACTGTACAGGAGAAGCTGGTATGTGATGAACATGCTTTGATGACAGCCTAATGGTAAACTCGATTCCCACAGCTCTCCGGATAAGATTCAGGTGAAAGATGTACCAGATGGAAAGTAGTTTACCTGACGCTTTAACTTTTTTTTTTTTTAAGAGATATGTACAGTTGGGTGTGTGTGTGCTTGCTGGAGTGACAGAAAGCGAGAAATCACTCTCTGGGGGAATGGCCACACTGCAATTCCTTCCCTTCCATTCTCCTCTCAGGATTTTGCGTGTGTACGCGCCTGCGTGAGTTTCAAGCCTCTGGGTCTGGACTCGAACAGGAGGGTAGGAGTCCAGCACCGTAACCATTATGCCATCTGCTGGCCCCGACACCGTAACGTTAACCTGAGTGAGTCTGTCACCTATCACAGGACTGCTAGGCCGTCTTAGAAACAATGGGACAGAAGGGAGCCGGTACACTGGCCACTACCAGAACAATTCTCACAAAGCAAGTCCTGGAAGCCAGACCCAGCTATAGCCTTTAACGCTGTAAAGAACAGGAAAAGTACGGGGGGGGGGGGGGGCAGTATAAATTACCTGAGAACTATTAATACATTTTCCTCACTGGTACTTTTATCTATGTTTATAAAAAGTACAAAGTGCAAAAGCCAAGTACTAAAACAATCGCACTTTGCAGTTTTATGCAAAAGCGAACTTCTGAAACTGAAGTTTGTGATACAACAGTCACGCTGCTCAGCATCACAGAAAGCCACAGCCCAGAAACAGTCCTCAGTCGCGGGGTGCAGCAGCACTGGCAGGATCAGTGAGCCCCTCAAAGGCCCATAAGCAGGAGTTCTGGGGAGGGCGGCCAGTGTGTGTGTGTGTGTGGGGGGGGGTGTGTCCCACTGGCAACACACCGCATTCCTTCCCTCCCCCTTCCCCAGAAGAGCCCACAAACTACAAAACATCCTAGCTCCAAATACACACAAACTTTAGAGTCAAATCCAAGACTAGGAGGAAATTAATCGCTCCAAAATCTCTCTCTCTCTCTTTTGAGAGCTCTTTGTCATAGGGTGCGTGCACTCATCAGAGAGACAAAGACCAAGAAATCACCCCCACCTCTGGTGGGGTGGAAGTGATGGTGGCCACACCACAAAACCCTCTCCTCCATTCTCCTCTTGGGATTTTGGATTTTTTTTTGAGGTTTTTGCTATAGGGCGCGTGCGCTCGCCAGACAGAGAGAGACAGAGAGATAGAAAGCGAGAAATCACCCCCAGGGGAGATGGTCACACCGCAATCCCTTCTCCTCCATTCTCCTCTTGGGATCTTGGGCACGCACCCGCCGGGTCCGGGACGCGAACCGCGGTCAACTACTTGGGAGTCCAGCGACATAGCCATTACGCTAACTGCTGGTTCCCTCCTCTTGGGATTTTGGGCACTCACACGCCTGGTCTGAGTTTGAAGCTACCCGGTCCGGGACTCAAACCGCAGTCGATTATGTGGGAGTCCAGTGATGTAACCATTACATTATCTGTTGGTCCCACGGATTTTGAGTTTTCTGAGAGATTTTTTTCTATGTAGCGTGTGTGCTCATCAGAGATTTCACCAGAAATCATCCCCCGGGGTACTGGCCCCACCACGATGCCTTCGCCATTCTCTTCTCTGGATTTAGGGCATGCACGTGCATGTGTCCAGCATGAGTCTCAAGTTGCCAGAGCCAGGACTCAAACTGCAGGTCAGCCACGTGGGAATCCAGCACCTCAACCACTAATGCCACCTGCTGGCCCCCCAAATCTCTTTTACTTTAATTGTCACTACATTTGAAAATATGGAGAAAAATGGGCAAGTTGTAAAAACACAGCATCCCGACTGTGCAGACGATAGGGCCCAGAGGTTGCCACATCCCACTGGAGACCCAGCTGGCCCAGTACTGAACAAACGGTTCTAAGACATTTGTGAAGACAGGCTCAGGGGCAGTCAGTTGCCCCTCAGTGTGTAGGGGGTGCTGATAAGACACACACACAGAGTTCAAATGCGCACAGAGAACTTCCAAAGCGGTGAGAATCGCTAGACCTGCTCACTCAAAACCAGAGTCAGCATGCCAGAGCTTTCAAGGGGTCAGTCAGTATCTTTAGAACCTTCTCCAGGGTTGAAATCAGGGCGCCAAGGTCTCCGTCACCTGTAACTTGATTATTCAGGGACACTGCTGTCTTCAGTTACTTGCCACTGTGTATCTGACTAGACAGAGCTCACTCAAGAGCCAGAACATTCACAGTTCCACTCTTCAAAACGCAGAGGAAGAGCGGAGAACAGAGCGAAGGCGTGAGAAGGGCCTCAGACTGCCCCTAAAGGTTGGAGCCCCGGTCCGCCCGCGTTGGGGAGGCGGGCTGTGGGCGCCGAGAAGCCCGGCGGACCAGACTGCTGTATGGCTGCAGCTCCTAACCTGCCGCCTCTGCACCCCCTCGGCCGGGCAGGCACCTGGGAGTGCTCTGACTCCTGGCACCCCGTGCCCCCCCAGCACCTCCGGGAGCCGGGAAAGCATGAGTAAGCACTGCCGCCGATCTCGGTCAAAGAGCACAGACCCTGGCACGGGCGGCGGAAGGCGGGGAGAGGAAGGGCCGTCCACCGCGGAGCAGCTGGCAGCTGCGGGCTCCCGGGCAGTTCCTGTCACCTCGTCCTGCCACCGGCCCCGCCGAACCTCGCCTGCACCTCCTCCCCGCACGGTGGTCAAACGCACAGTCTTTGGACAGTTACTTTTTAACAACCGCACGAGAAGATGAACGTGATTTCTCCCGGCTGCCGACTGTCAGACAATGAAGCCGCACCTGAAGCTGGGTTACGGGCAAGTGCTCCCGCCCCTCATGGAGAACGGCTCGTTTCCTGACCTCCTGTGCACCCCGACCCTAACCCTAACCCCACTCCAGGCCACCCGATACAGCAAAAAGGCGACGGCCCCCGAAAAGTTTCAAATACATGCCAACCTTTTGGGGGAAGAAAAAAAAAAAAAAGAACGAAACAAAAAGACTTTGGAAACACTTCAACAGCCTGATTACAAGTACCTGACCTTATTTTTTTCCCTAAGAAAAAATAGGACACTGAGAGTTCAGACTTTTCCCCCTCCCTTCCCATTTGGCCGCCGACAGTTGCTCGTGGGCTGCCAGGAAGGTCTCTTCCGGGGGTTCTCCCAGGTTTCTGCAGTAGAAAACTTGCCCGAAGGTCCTTTGAGTCCCCAATCTTCTTTAAAAGGTGGAACTTCACCACTGATGGGGAGAACCCAGGGCGCTGCCTCCTCTGCTGAAACCCCCGGACAGACCTGACGTGGGGTGGGGTGGGCTGGAGAAGACGGCTGGCCCGGATCACGCCAGCTTTGCCGCGAAAAGGCTGAGGCAGGTGCGACTCCCCCTCGCGCGAGCGCCTGGCGGCAGTTTCATTCCCACCGCCGCCTTCCTCGCCCGGGCAGACCGGGACCGAAGGCTCCTCGCGGCCGCCACGCTGCCCGGCCCGGCGACCCCGCGCCCTCCGCCCGCAGCCGCCACCTGTCCGCCCGGCCGGAAAGGGCGCCGGGCTCCCGCACGTCCTCGCCCCGCGCGGACGCCGCCCGGCCGCCGCCACCTCCGCTCAAAATGGTGGTTACGAAACGCGCGGCCCCCGTCCGCCCGGCACATGGCCGCGCCGGCCCCAAACTTCGCAGGCCCGCCGCGTCCCGGCGTCCCGGCCAGGCCCGGCCCGGGACGCGCGAGGAGGCCGCGCAGCCGCCGCCACTCACCCACAGACCGGTAGCCCAGGATCGCGATCTTCCGGGACTTGGACTGCGGCATCTTGGCGGACTCCTCAGCCCCGGCCTAACCACATCAACCGCGGCGGCGGCGGCGGCTCCGGCTGCTGCTGCGATCGGCGGCGGCCGCGCCGGGGAAGAGCGGCATACAGAGCAGGGGCGGCGGCGGGCGCGGCTGCCTCCTCTCGCTCGCGCGCTCCCAACCGCCCGGAACCGACCGCGCGGCGGCGCCCCTCCCCCCACAACACGCCCACGTGACCGCCCCGCGGCGGCCGGGCTCCCCCAGGCCCGCGTCAGCGCAGCCCCTCCCCTGCCGCGGCCCGCCGCCTCCGCCCCCCCGGGACGCGCAGGGGTGTGGGGGTGCGTCGGGGCGACGTTTTACTTTAAAGGGAATAAAAGAGACGCCGAGACGTCCCCGGAAAAGTCACGACTGAAACTCGCTGCGTCATGACCCTCCCACCTTCTTCCGCCGCTTTTTAATTACGCCAGTCGTTTCCCAACGCTGATTGGACAGCTCTCACCCGACCGCGCGATGACGCGACGGAAACTCCGTCTCCCATTGGGGGCGGCGAAGAGGCGGAGCTGAGGGCGGGGCTGCTTGCCAGAGAGCTAAAAATACATCCCGGGTGTGCAGGAGCCGTTGGGCGCCGCGGAGGTTTGAAGCCTTCAAGCTGCCAAAGGGCTGGGGGCGGTCGTAGAGGCGGAGAGAGAAGACAACTCCCCAGTGATTGGCTGGGGCGGGGCGCAGGGCGGGGTAAGAGGTGAGAGGCGCGGTGACTGGCGGAACTTTGACTGGCGCCCGCTAGCCCTTAAAAGGCGCGAGGCGCGTGGTAATTGCGGGCTGGCTACGGGTTGGTCGGCTCCTCCCTCTAAGGCTTTTTTTTTTTTTTTTTTAAGTTGTCATTTTGCTACGTTAGCATTAGTGGGCCTGAGTTTGAGGGTGCAGGTGATGACGAAGCGTCATCCCTAGCTGAAGGACTCTGGGAAGAATGGAAACTGCGTTAATTCAAAATACTGGGGACATTTTCAAACGTGCAAGCATAGTCCCTTCTGGTGTCAACCAGGTGACCCGCAGGCGAGGTGCGTGCCTGTGCCAGAACGCTGTCATGAGAACCAGCAGTCTTTTTACATGGGCACGTGTATAGTTAATTCAACAGCAAACACGCAGCGTCAGCCCTTCCGGGAGAGCACTCCAGATCCCGGTGTGGAAAAGCGGGAGCTCTGGGCCAGGCTGCCCCTGGGAATGGGATGCTAGCCTGATGTCCACAAAAAGGATACTGGTGGGGAGACCAGCAGGTGGCAATGGTAGTTAAGGCGCTGGACACTCCCACATAGCTGACCACGGTTTGAGTCCTGGATCTGGTGGCTTGATTTCTCACTTTCTCTCTCTCTCTGGTCAAATTAAAATAAATGAATGAATAATAATTCTTTGGGGAAAAAAAGATACTGGTGGAGGGCAGTTGGGAGGTGTTGAAGTGCAGGAAAGGCAATCCCCCCCACACACACACACACACCCCAGGCTTGCTCTCGGAAAAAGGCCAAGCCTGCAAAAATGAAGATGCCACTGAGAATTCCTAGCCAGGGCAGGGAGACTTGTCTATCACAGTGGGTTTTTTTTCTTTGATAGGGTCTGGCCATGTTGCAATCCTCTCGCTTCAGCCTTCCGATTGGGACTACAGGGGCATGCCTATGCCTGGCTGTTTTTAGACTGGTGGTTGTCCTGCTGCCTGGGCCATCCTCCAGCTGGTTCTCTGACACTAAGTCCCTGGCAGTACAGGCGCCCACCATCAAACCTTGCCTTTAGGCTGGACCACAAATGGGACCTGGGCTCCCATGTGGTCCCAGCTGCTGCGTGTGAGTCGCCAGCGGGGCCCACCACGGTAGATGTGTATATTCTCAAACCTAGCAGCCACACCTAGGAATCAGCACCTGCTCTCCTGGGGCTGTTTGACAGGGAGGAACAGCAGTGGCCTCTGTGGGACAGCTACTCTTCAGGCTGTCTGATAGTCATGGCCGTTTGCCCTTTCCCTGTGAGCATGGGAGAGGTATGAACCCCAGAAAGCTGAGTTCCTAGGTATGAAGTAGAGGTGCCTCTTCTCTGCGTATTCCTGGTCGAATTAGAGCATTAAGCCTCAAGCGGATTCCCTCCCACTCTCCTCTGAAGCACTCCTGGGAGAGACGGTGTGCACACCTGGAGCTCTAGGGCTGTGCAGATTCAAGCCCCCCAGGCAACCAGCTGGAAATGATAGGCATCCTTGAAGTTCTGTGTTTCACCTCAATGAAATGTTGATGAATGAACATCATCAACAACCTCAATGAAATTCTACCCTATAGTTCGTTTAAGTAGTTTTAAACTTCAAATCTTAAAATGGACTCTGCAGAAAAACATATCACATTTTGCCTGTGGATTGGAGTCCTACCGCAGTATTTTTGAACCAATGGACTAATCTGTCCCCTTGGTGGGTTATACAATCAGTAAGTGTTACCTTTTTTAAAATAGAAGAACAAAATAGAAAAATAGTGCATCACGTGTAGTAAGAGAAAGTGTGTGTGTGTGTGTGTGTGTGTGTGTGTGATGTGCATTATAGATGTGCTATACATGTGTTGTGTTTGGGGACCCATTGTAAAATCTATCGCTTACTGTGAGTTGTCTCACAGCGTTGGCAAGCACTGCCCTAGCGAGAGAACAGTTATAACCCAGACGGAGAGGCACAGCCATGAAGGACACACACAGTCAAGGCGTCCGGTTGCTGTCCTAAAGCCCTTTAGGGTCAGATCCAAGAGTTCAGAAGAGCCCTTTAGTCCAGAGTAGGGAGAATTTGTTTGGTTTAAGAAATGACTCAAATTACCTAAAATAAATAGGGACTGAAGGTATGAATACACATAGGAGTTCCTGACTGCAGCCCGGCAGGAGCATGGCTGGGAGAAATGGACTTGCTTTTGAATGCGAAGTAGCTCGGTGACTCGCTAAGCCATTACCCGTTTCAGCGGCTGGAACATCTGTATTGATCAATGTCTTGGAGCACGGGACGGCTGTCTGGCCTCTGCGTGCCGCCTTCCACGTGTCCTCCCCTGCGGTAAGAATTCTCCATCTTCCGTTTAAATTCCGGGGGAGGACAGAATTGGTTCAGGTAATTCCCACTGTCCCTTGAGTGAGGAGCTCCTGCGTGACTTGTCTAGGTTGGTCTCTGTTGGCCCACGCCTCCGGTGCTGGTAACTGTAAAAATGACTTGAAACCTAACTGCCTGATATCGTGGGATTCTTATTAACTTTCTGCAAGCATTTTCAAACCCACTGGTACACCCTATTTCCAGTGCTGACATCCATATTTCTTTCATTCCTGGAGATAATATGCAGAACTGTTTTCTACCATTGGGTTAGATTAAGAGAGGTGTAAAAACCACTCTTGTGCTTGTTTTTACTAGAAGGACATTCATGAAATCACTTGACGTGGGAAAGAGACCCTAGTAAAAGGAGATTCTAACTAGTTTTGTGGTTGCTATTTTGTTTTCTAAATATTCGATGAGTGTAATAGGTTCCCTAGAGACCCAGAGCCGTGGGGGTTGTGAGGTATGAGAGGGAAGTTACTAAGAGCGTTGCTTCCTGTGATCCTGATGGCCAAGAAGCCCCACCACAGGCCACCTGCAAACTGGAGCCCTGCGACGTGTGTGGTGTGGCTCAGTCCAATGCCGGAAGCCCCAGAGGCAGGGGACTTGATGGCGTAACTCGTCCGAGGCTGACAGCCTGAAGATGTGGGGCAGGAGAGCGGGACCCTGGGGTGAGTTCTGGAGTCCAAAGGCAGGTGAGGCTTGAGTTCCAGCGCTCAAGGCAGTAGCCTGAGACATCTCTCCCTGCTTCCAGAAAAGACCAGCGCACCTTCTGTATGGGTGATGAGATGGTGCTGCCCACATGGAGGGCAGGTCTCCCGCTTCCTCCACTCAGACTCACACCAACGTTCTGAAGAGATTACAGAATAGTGCTGGACCAGCTTTCAGGTACTGCCTTTTTTAAGGCGGGGTTTCCTGGGCTGTCTGCATGGTCTAGTGGTTAAGGAAGTCTGATCCCACATGGCAGACCACACGGTTTGAATTCCAGCCCCAGTAACTTGAAAAACATGCCCTGAATATGTGCGTGCATACCCCAAATCTCAACAGGACGGAGATCGGGAGGTGAAGAGATCGTGGGGTGACCACCCCCACTGGGAGGTGCTCTCCTTATCCCTCTCTCTCCGTCTCTCGCTCTTTGGTGAGTGCACACACCCTCTGGTAATTAAAAAAGAAAGAGAAAGGAAAAGGAAGGAAATGACAGGACCTTGCCGTGTTGCCCAGATCAGCCTGGTGCTCACGGTCATCCTCCCAACGTGCTGGGATTATAAATTTGTGCACCGCGTGGCAGGAGTTGAAGCTGCCACAAGGCCTCACCCTAGGAGCAGCACCACAGTGGCTGGGTCTCTAGGTACCTCTTCATCCAGTCAAGGGGACACCTAAAATCAACACCACAATACGGGATGCCTGGAGAAGAACTCAGCTGGTCTTAATCTTGGCACGAGAAAAGTCAGACTCATCTGTTTTCACATAAGGTACTTTTCAAAATCCACTATAGCTTGGGGGAGCAAGCTAACGTCATTCTATTACACAGCTCTCTTGTGGCAGTCACAGACAGAGCTTACTCCTGGATGGGAAAGGGGTTCCTTGGCAGGGAGCTGACTGTCCCATCCTCCGCATTTTAGGATGAGAGCCGTCCTGGGGAAGGTAAATCTCCTGACTTTCACTAGGAAAGAAAAGCCCCCCATCTGAAGCGGGAGTCCATCTGATGTGAAGCTGCAGGGACCGGTTGTGGGGGGCTCTCCCAGAAGGGGAAGGTGAAGCAGGCCAGCCCGGGTCCCCAGAGGTGGGCTGCGTGTGAGAGACCGGTGGGCTTGGCCAGGGCCTCTGAGGATGGGCGGGCCTGGGGCTGCCTGCTGTGCTTTCTTCTCACTGCTGGGGGTGAAGCGAGCATCCCAGAAAGGCTAGATGGAGGTCCTGCCCCTCTCAGCGTGTGGCCTGCCTTGGACATAGAGTGCTTGCAGAAGTAGGTAGTTAAGAGGGGTAGGGTGGGCCCTAGCCCATGTGCCTGTGTCCTTACGACAAAGGACAAGAGAGACAGAGGAAGAAGGTCAGTGGGAAGATGGAGGCAGAGACCAGAGTGGTGCCGCCAGCCAAGAAGCTCCTGGTGTCACCCTAAGCTGGAATGGAAACAGGAGGAACTTCTAGACCCTTTAGCGAGAGCGTGGCTTGCTGACACCGTGACTTCAGACTTCTGGCTTCCAAAACTGTCAGAGGACCAGAGGATAAATTTTTTTGTTTTTTTGTTTTTGTTTTTGTTTTCGAGAGGTTTTTGATATAGAGTGCGTGTGTGCGCCAGAAAGACAGAGACACGCAAAGAGACAGAAAGAAATAAATCACTCCCCCAGGAGGGATGGCTGGAGGAGTCCGACCTGGCGAGGCCCCAGGATCTGTCTGAGGCGCCCCCCCCACCCCACCTTTGAGCTCCGCTTCCGGTTGGATCAACACGCTGGCAAGGCCACTGTTGTGCACCCCCTGACCTTGGAACAAAGCTTGGGTCAATTAGCATGTCAGCAAGGCTGCTTGCTATCTGCTCCAGAAAACTGGTAGCCTTGCTGGGAAGCGACCCCCCTCTGACCCCCCAATTTACTACTATAAAAGAATTACATAGCTCTCTTATACATCCTGAGTATATGATAAAATTTTCCAGGAACTCCCCTGACTGCTCCCCTTTGTTATAATCACCTACTATTAATTACAATGCTTTATCTCCATGGTCACAGTAGAGGGTGGGCTGAAGTTCTATCTAGGCGGAAATGGTCTTGACCTTTGGAAGGCCCTTCAAAATACATTTAAGGTAAACTTAATCCTTTCTTTATGTAAAATAGGATTAGGCCAAAACTGGCCCAGGACCACCCCCCCCAGCCCCCCCCCCCCCTCACCAAGCGAAATAGATAAATATTTTAGGACTCCTCAAATCAAGTTTTAGATCCCTATAAAACTATGTAAGTATCATTCTTTATTAAAATCCATAGGAACTAATATCTATTCTTGAGATTTTCTTTTCTCAGAGCCATTCCTAGTAATCACAAGATGGCTGCTGCGCTGCTGCTTACCGGAACCACCTTCCTGAAACTGCATTCTATGGAGACCCACCTACAATTGCGGAAATGCACGAGACCCACCCTTAATCCAACCCTGAATAGAATCTATGTTCCCTTTTGTTAAAACCTTTATGAGCTGATAATTGAAGCATGTAGCCCCTCTCCCATTTACTTGCATGTAACACATTTTCAATAAAAAGGCAAGATGATCCCTAGCAGTGGTCACTCCCCAGAGAGCGATCTGGTGGGTGTCCAGCATAGGACTTGCGTGAAAAGGCACCGAGGCCTCTGTCTTCTGTTCACCTGCGCCGCCTCTGTCGAGATAACCCACCCATGCCGAGGAGGCTGGTCCCCGGCAGATGGCCATACCACAATCCCTTCTCCATTCTCCTTTCGGGATCTTGGGCATGCACACATATGCACCCGGTGTGAGTTTAAGACACCGGGTCTGGGACTCGAACCATGGTCAACTATGTGGGAGTCCAGTGACATACGCCAATTACTGGTCCCAATTTCTGTTGTTTTTAAGCCTCCCTGTCTGTGTTTTGTTATGGCAGCCACAGGAAATGAATATATCAACTCTTCTCAAATCTTCCAAGTTTCATGGAAAGTTTGAGTCTGAAAAACAAGAGGGAGGGAGGCCCTGTAGTTGGGGCCTCAGTTGGCTGAGCCAGGTCCCATCTGCCCGCTCGCAGTTTGAGGCCCGGCCCCAGCACCTGGGAGACACAGCAGGTACATGTGTGTGCGTGCTGGAATCCCAACAGGATGGGAAGGTGGAGGAGAGGGGGCTGTGGCACAAGCACACCCCATCGGAGGGCGTGTCCTCTCTGTCTCTGTCTCTCTCTCTCTCTGTTCAGTGCAATTAGAAAAAGAAAAGCTCGACTGGTTTCCACAGGGCTGTGGGTGAGTTGGTTCCTCCCACCTACAGGCAGAGCTCTCCTGGCAGGAATTTTCAGGAGCAGAACAAGCCCTCTGAGGCTGCTGGTAGCAGTGGCTGGGCAAGGCGGCTGCAGGACCTGTCCCCGAGGACCCGTGCGAGGGCACGGGGCGGGGGTGCCCTGGGAGACCCGGAAGGGCAAGCCCTGGCAATAAAACAGGTGATGGCTTGCGCCGTCTAGCTTGGGTTCCACATTGCTTCCGGGTGCCTTAGATGTGGAGTTTAGTCACAGTGTCCATAAGCCACCGAGAGCTATAATTAACATGTAAGGGACACGTTCACTGTTGCTCACCCTCTGATGCGAAGAGTCTTCTCAGTGGTGGAGTTTACCCAGCATGCTGGGTTCTGGCAGTTTCTTCCAGGAAGAGGGAAACAGAACTCCTATTTAAAACAAAACAAAACAAAAGCAAGTTATGTAAAAAGTAAAATAATCACTGTTTGCTAATATGTGACTATGGCAGGAATGAAGGTGGCTTGTGTGCAGGAGGGGTCCCGGGGCAGGGTTGGCCTCGCTGTCCGGTGCTGAGGACTTTATAACACTCTGCTTTGCACATGCCCGGCGAAGAGGAACTACAGGACGGATTACCCAACTCTAAGCCAAACCTTCCAAAACAGCCTGTGGCCTCAAAAGATTTCCTTCCAAGAAACCGTGAATTAGCAACGACCATAGAAATTGAATATAAACACATGCTAAGAAAAATAGCTGAGCCACTAGCACTTCCTTGTAAGAGCTCTTTGTCTCTAGATTCAAGGTAATACAACCATCTCTGACCCAAAAAATGGCCAAAAAGTAAAATACGACAAGATGAGTGTTTAAAATATGGCTTTATATCTACTATCCCTCATGGAGACTAAGTATGACTATACTTTGAGATACACCCTCATGACCTGGTAACTACTGCTTACAGACTAACCACCCAAAGCAGGAAGGCAGAGCTTACAAGTGTTCCTGCCACCTGCTTTTGTCCCCCCACAATTTCAAGCTTCCACACAGTAGAGAGAGCAGTACACGCAGCACCCAGACCCGTCACCTACCTCAGCTGCTCCGAGTCACAGGCAGCCCTGTTTCATCTTAATCGATCCCCTGCCCTACCCCCCACCTCAAACACTAAACATCAGACATTTCATTCATTAATATTTCAGTATTTCCCAGAAGATGGCTTTGAAATGTATAACACGCCATCTTTACATGGAAAGCAAACAAAATCAATTCAGGAATCCTTAAGACTGCCAAATGTCCCGACTAGTCAGGCTTCTTCTAATGTTTTAGTTTTCTTTTACAATTTGCCTGTTCAAATCAGGATCTAAGTGGGATCTACATATTATAATTGGCTGCTATTTTTCTTAAGTCTCTTTATTCTTATTGTTGTTGTTTGAGGTTTTTACCATAGAGCACATGCACTTGCTGGAGACAGTGAGAGGGAAAGTGAGAAACCACCCTCTGGGGGGAGGCCACACTGCAATCCCTTCTCCTTCACTCTCTTCTTGGGATTCTGGCCACACACGTGCATAAGCTGTCAGGTCTGGGACTTGAACGGTGACTGGCCATGTGAGAGTCTAGCACCTAAACCACAGTGCCACCTGCTGGCCCCTCTTTATTATTTTTTTAATACATTTTATATTATTATATTATAACACTCTGCTTTGCACATGCCCGGCGAAGAGGAACTACAGGACTACAGGACGGATTACCCAACTCTAAGCCAAACCTTCCAAAACAGCCTGTGGCCTCAAAAGATTTCCTTCCAAGAAACCGTGAATTAGCACTGGCCATAGAAATTGAATATAAACACATGCTAAGAAAAATAGCTGAGCCACTAGCACTTCCTTATAAGAGCTCTTTGTAGCTACATTCAAGGTAATACAACCATCTCTGACCCAAAAAATGGCCAAAAAGTAAACTGACCGTGTGGTTTGAGTCCTGGACCCAGCGACTTGAAAATGATGCCAGGCACGTTTTCATAGATGCCCCCGAGTCCTGAAGGGAGAATGGAGGAGAAAGGATTGTGGTGTGGCCAACCCCCTCGGGCATGATGATTTCTTACTTCCCCTCTCTCTCCGGGACTTGCACATGTCCTATAGCAAAACCAAAACCAAAAAAACCAAAAAACTGCACTGACTCCAGCTACTTTTCATTGTTCTCTTCTTTACAACAGAACTCCTACAGAGGAATGCCTCCATGTCCAGCCTGCAATTCCTATCCTGCCCTAGCAGCCCCACTCAGGCCGGGTGTGTGGCCCTACCACACCAGAAAATGGCTCCGTCAAGATCATTGGCGACCTCCACGTTGTTGAGTCCAGTGACCGTTTGCCAGCCTCGTTTGGGCACACAGGGTCACCCCTTACCCGGAAACGCTGGCCCAGCAGGGGTGGGCTCTCTGCTGTCTCTCTCCCTTTTCGGTACTTCCTTCTCACTTTGATATTCCAACATTTCTGACTGTGGTTCAAATCCTGGCCCCTGTGGCTTGAAAATCACACTGGACATGTGTGCATGCGTCCCCGAAGCCTGACAGGAAGGAGAGGTGAAGGAAAAAGGATTTCGGTGCGACATCGCCCACTGTGGGGGTATTTCTCTCTCTGGCGAGTGCATGTGCCCTTTGGCAATTTAAAAAAAAGAAAAAGAGAGAGAGAAAAGGAAAAAAGAAGAAGAAATTAAACCCAAAATAAAAAAGGAAGTAAAAGAATAGGGGAGAATCGAGTGAAATTAAAAAAAAAAAAAAAAAAAAAAAAAAAAAAAACAGAGAAAGTAAACTCAAAGAAACCAAAAGCTGAATATTGGACAAAATCAATACAGTTGATAAAAGTCTAGCCAGTCTAATCAAGAGCAAGGCAAAGAAGGGACCAGCAGTTGGCATAATGGCTATATTGCTGGACTCCCTCGTAGTGGACTGCAGTTCAAGTCCTGGACCCGGAGGCTTAAATTCACGCCGGGCGCCTGTGCGTGCGTGCCCAAGATCCCGAGAGGAGAATGGAGGAGAAGGGATTGCGGCGTGGCCATCCCCCCTGGGGGGTGATTTCTCGCTTTCTGTCTCTCTGTCTCTCTTTGTCTTTCTGGTGAGTACATGCGCTCTATAGCAAAATCCTTCCAAAAAGAAGAACAAGGCAAAGAAGACACCAGTAACTGAGATTGGGAATGAGATAGATGACATCACCATAGATGCTATAGATATTAAAAGGGTAATAAGGAAATATTTTGAACTTTATGTAAGTAAATTTGACAACTTGGATTAAATAAATTCCTTGAAAACCACAAACTATCAAAGCTCATTCAAGAATAAATAGAGGGTGGGACCAGCAGTTAGCGTAATGGCTATATCACTGGATTCCCATGTAGTCGACCACAGTTAGAGTCCAGGACCCGGTGGCTTAAAATCACGCCAGGCGTGTGTGCGTGTGTGCCCAAGATCACGAGAGGAGAATGGAGGAGAAGGGATTGCGGCGTGGCCATCCCCCTGGAGGGCGATTTCTCGCTTTCTGTCTCTGTCTGTCTCTCTCTCTGTCTGGCAAGCGCACATGCCCTATAGCAAAAACCTCTCCAAAAAAAAAAAAAAAAAAAAAAAGAATAAATAGAGGGGCCAGCAGGTGGCACAGCAGTTAAGGCACTGGCCTCCCACATGACTGACCATGGGTCTAGTCCCAAACCTGGTGGCTTAAAACTCAGGCCAGGTGGGGACCAGCAGTTAGCATGATGGCTATGTCGCTGGACTCCCATGTAGTCGATCACAGTTTGAGTCCTGGACCCAGTGGCTTAAACTCACACCAGGTGTGTGTGCATGCGTGCCCAAGATCTCAAGAGGAGAATGGAGGAGAAGGGATTGTGGTGTGGCCATCCCCCCTGGGGGGTGATTTCTCACTTTCTGTCTCTCTGTCTTTCTGGCGAGCGCATGCACCCTATAATAAAAACCTCTCCAAAAAAAAAAAAAAAAAAAACCTCAGGCCGGGTGTGTATGTGTGGGTTTCCAAAATCCTGAGATGAGAATAGAGGAGAAAGGATTGCAGTGAGGCCTTGAGGAGTGATTTCTCACTTTCTGTCTCTCCAGTAAATACACACATCCTATAGCAAACATCCCCCCCACCCAAAAAAAAAAGAAGAAATAGATAACCAGAATAGCCTTACCTATTAAAAAATAATTATTGATCTACTTTTTATTTATTATTACTATTATTTTAATTTGCTATGGGGTTTGCATGTTCCACAGAGAGATACTGAGAGAGAGAAAAAAAAAAAATGAGAAAGCAAGCCATCAGGTCCAGGATTTGAACCATAGTTGAGCTATGTGGTAGTCCAGTGCCTTAACCACCACACCACCTGCTGACTCCACCCTTACCTATTAAGAAGACATTACATTTGTAGTTTAAAAACTTCTCGGCCGGCAGGTGGAGTAGTGGTTAAGGGCTCTGGACTCCCACATGGCCAACCAATGTTTGCGTCCTGGACTTGGCAGCTTGCTTTCTCACTTTCTCTCTCTCTCTCTCTCACTCTGTCCATCTCTAGTCAAATTAAAAATAAATAAATAAATAAAGTTAAATAAAACAATTCTTTGGGGACCAGCAGTTGGCGTAATGGCCCCACAACTCTCTCGCAAGAGCCTCTCTGCCCTCCTGATACTGGGAGGACCGACAAGTAGGCGGGTACTCATGCCTGGGTGCCAATGTGGAGAACAGGCTGGGAAGGTGGGCACTTCTCTGAACCCTCGTGTTCTGTTTTTTCCTTTGTTTAAGGTGTGTGCTCGCCAGAGAGTGAGAAACCACTCCCCAGAAGGTATGGGCACGCTGCAGTCCCTTCTCCTGCATTCTGCTCTTGGGAGTTTGGGCTGCATACACAGGTGCTTGGCATGCTTTTCAAGCCACTGGGTAGGGACTTGAGCCATACAGTTGGCCGTGCAGGCTCAAGCTGCCTTAACCACTAAGCCACCTAGCTGGCTGAGAACCCAAGATTTGTTTTCTTTTACTTTCCTTTTTCTTTTTTTGTCCTCATAGGGCACTTGCATTCACCAGAGAGAGAGAGGGGGAGAGACAGTGAAAGGAAAACTGAGAGATTATCCCCTAGGGAGATGGCCACGCCACAGTCCCTTCTCCTCCATGCTCCTCCTAGGATTTTGGGCATTCATGCATATGTGCCTGGCATGATTTTCAAGCCGCTGGGTCCAGGACTTGAACTGTGGTCAGTCATGAGGGAGTCCAGTGCCTTCACCACAGCACCTGCTGGCCCCGGCACTAGCTGTTCATAAAAGGTTTCATTAGGCATCAGGGACTGGACTTGTATGTTGGATGGCTAACTGCCAAACTCACGGCCTTTGCCTGGTTGGGAAGGGGCAGGCAGCATTTGCCACAAGGCCAAGACACCGCTGGCTCAGGCTCGGACTTCAGAACGGGGTTTGTTCCTGAAGTCGCCAGGGGAAAGCAAGGTTGGCTGCTCTGCCCGCTTCCTTCCAGAAATGGCCTCCCACTGAAGCAGTGGCTTCAGTTTAGAACGAGAGCCCCGGATTTGAACTCCCGCTCTGCCTCTTAAAACCCTCTCAACGTTGGACGAGATCCCTCCCCTCGCTGTGCCTCCAGGGCTGCCGTGCGCTCATCCCGGGCAGAGTCCCGCATGCCGGCCCGTCCTCTTCCTCACCTTCTCTCCTCCCTTCTGGTTTTGGGTTCTGTCCTCGGCGGACACACGGGCGATGTGGGACTGAATGTGCAGTGTCCGCTCACCCTCGGCTTCGCATCAGTGTATGATACGTCCCCTGAATTCTTTCACACTGCAGTTTCCCGCTTGTTATGTGCCCTTTAATGTGGTTTTTGTTAAAGGTTTCATTTTCAAGTAAACAACTTTCCTTTGATTTTGATGGAGGCAAGATTAGCTACATAAATCTTTTGAAATTAAAGCAAACTAAACCAAACACAGACATGAAAGGACCAGCGAATGCTTTCTGGACTAGAAAGGGCTTCTATCCTGGCACCTCTGAAGCTGGGAGGCGTCTTACTTCCTGGCCTTAGAGAAGGTGGCCAGAAGAAGAGAACTAACTATAGTAGTTAGGGGCGGAGGGCCAGCCAGCTGGACAGGGCCCAGTGAAGGCCTGAGAGCAGCCCTGGCTGGAGGCGAGAGCAGCCTGCCTCAGGTCCTCCGAACCACCCCAGCCCGGCTCTTCCCTAAGGCTCGTTGTTAGTCAAGATGTCAGCACTCAGCATGACCGAGGTCGGGCAGCAGGGAACTTACAAAACGACTTTTTTTTAAATGATGATGTATTTGGATGAACTGTAAGGGGAAAAAAAGCAAGCTTTAATTTATTGTGCATAGGAAATGTTGCCTGTTAATTTTTTTTTTTCTTTTTTTGGAGAGGTTTTTGCTATAGGGCACGTGCGCTCGCCAGACAGACAGAGAGAGACAGAGAGATAGAAAGCAGGAAATCACCCCCCAGGGGGGATGGCCACGCCGCAATCCCTTCTCCTCCATTCTCCTCTCAGGATCTTGGGCACGCACGCACGCGCGCGGCGTGAGTTTAAGCCGCCGGGTCCGGGACTCAAACTGCGGTCGACTACGTGGGAGTCCAGCGACATAGCCATTACGCTAACTGCTGGTCCCGCCTGTTAATTTTCACAAGCTTTACAATTTTTTATTTTTTGGAGAGTTTTTTTTTTTTTTGTATAGGGCACGTGCACTCGCCAGAAAGACAGAGACAGACAGACAGAAAGCGAGAGATCACCCCCACAGGGGGGATGGCCACGCCACAATCCCTTCTCCTCCATTCTCCTCTCAGAATCTTGGGCATGCACGCACGTGTGCCCGGCATGAGTTAAAGCCACTGGGTCCAGGACTCGAATTGTGGTCGACTAAATGAGAGTCCAGCCACGTAGCCATTACGCCAACTGCTGGTCCCCACAATTTTTAAGCAGGTGTTGTGGAGGTTAAGATGGCTGGATCCTACATGGCCAACTGTGCAGTTTGAGTCCTGGACCCCAGTGGCTTGAACATCTCACTGAGTGTGTGTGTGTGTGTGTGTGTGTGTGTGTGTGTGTGCCCCAAATCCCCAGAGGACAATGGAAGAGAAGGGATCGTGGCATGGCCATCCCCCTTGGGGGGGTGATTTCTCACTTTCTCTCTTTCTGTGTCTCTCTCCAGTGAGCACACATTCCCTATAGCAAGTTTAAAAAAATTAATGCAAGCATACAATTAGTGAATTGTCTATAGCTCAAGAGAATTTGTCTTTTTTATGCCATACACCAAACAGTAAAGATGTTCACACAGGGGAATTTTGAAAATAAGCTTCGAGGGCCAGCAGATGGCGTGGTGGTGAAGGTGCTGGATTCCCATATGGATGACTGCTGTTCGAGTTCCAAACCCAGAGGCTTGAAAATCACAACAAATAGAGAAATCAACAAGTAAATGTTTAAAAAAAGAAAATAAGCTTCAAGCCCTTGCCGACCATGTCGTAATCTAGTCCAGTAATAATAGCAATTGATGGATCTCATGCTTGCTTTCAAGTGCTCTCTACACATTGCCTCACTAACCCTCATACCAAATGTACGAGGACAGTGTGGCTTAGCATTTCCACCTCATGAGCAGAAACTGAGGTCAGGAGAGTTAACCTGTCCCAGGCCACTCACGGTCCACGCAGCAGAGCCTGGAATGCAGGCGGCTGGCTCTGCCACTGTGCTCTTGTGCTTTCTACCACTGGCACTTTGGTGGCTTTTTAAAAAGCCACACGTCAATCATTTATTGGCATAAGCATAACATTTTATTAAACTGGAGACATTTAAATTTTATAGAACAAGTGTTTTTTTAAAAAAGATATATTTATTGTTTTTTTTTTTTAAAGAGGTTTTGCCTTAGGGCATGTGCATTCACTAGAGAGAGAGAGAGAGAGAGAGAGAGAGAGAGGGAGAGGCACAGTGAGAGAGAGACACGGTGAGAGAGAAAGTGAAAAATCGTTGTCTGGTGTTGGTGGGGGATGGCTACGCTTCAATCCCTTCTCCGTTTTCTCCCGGGATCTTGGGCATGTACGCACATGCGCCTGGTGTGGTTTTGAAGTCACTGGGTCCAAGACTTGAACCATGTTGACCACGTGGGAGTCCAGTGATGTAACTGCTATGCCATCTGCTGTTTTTTTATTTTTTTTTAAGTTCCATAGCAGCTACACCAGTTTGCAATTCCCACCAAGAGTGTACAGGGTTCCCTTTTCTTTACGCCCTTGCCAATGCTTGTCTTTGTAATAACAGCTACCGTAACAGGTGCGAGGTAATACATCCTCATGGTTTTGATTTGTATTTCCCTGTCAGTTAATGATGCTGAGCGTCTCTTCATATACCTGTTAGCCTTTTGTATGTCATCTATGTCTAGTGAGGTCCTTAGCTTGTTTTTAAAAAAATAACATCATTGGGACCAGCAGTTAGCGTAATGGCTATGTCGCTGGACTCCCACATAGTCGACCATGGTTCGCGTCCCAGACCCGGTGGCTTAAAACTCACGCCGGGCGCATGTACGTGCGTGCCCAAGATCCCGAGAGGAGAATGGAGAAGGGATTGTGGCGTGGCCATCCCCCCTGGGGGGTGATTTTTTTGCTTTTTGTCTCTATGTCTCTCTCTGTCTGTCTGGCGAGCGCACGCGCCCTATAGCAAAAACCTCTCCAAAAAAAAAAAAAAAAAAAAAAAAAAAAACCACACACACACACACATTATTTATTGTTCATCAAATTGTAGGAATTCCTTATATATTTTGGATTCTAGCTGTTTATCAGATGTAACAATTGCAGATATTTTCTCCTAATCCATAGGTTGCCTTTTCACTCTGTTGATTGTGTCTTCTGCTGTGCAGAAGCTTTTTCATTTGATGTAATTTCCTGTGCCTATTTCTGCTTTTATTTCTTATGCTTTGACAGTCACATCTAAGACGAATTGCCAAGACCAAAATCAGTGAGTTTTTCCCTATGTTTTCTCCTGGGAGTTTTTGGAAATGAATTAGTAATAGATAGTAGGAAATTCAGCAAATGAAAAACTGAGAACTGAGGTCAAACAAGGTATCCAGGGAAGGATCTTTTTAAGTGAAGAAAGGCACAAGGGTGTTTGTCGGTGGTGTCTGGCATGAAAAGAGGAATCTGGACTGGACTCTATTGAGGGGCTGATGGTCAGTGAGAGTTTGGAAGGCTGTGATATGGCCTCTCCTTTGGGGTCAAAAGGCAAGGGGCTGGGGGAATGTGAGATGGTGGCTGGAAGAGGAGCTTTGTCCTCAAGATCAGCATACTCTTTTTAAAAAGTTTTGGTGTGGTCACCAGAGGGTGTGGGGGAATGGGGAAGCAACCTCCGGTGGTGGTGGTGGTGGTGGTGGTGGTGGTGGCGGCGGCGGCCACGCTACAATCCCCTCTCAATTCAGTTCTCCTTTCAGGACCCAAGAATCAAACTCTGCAGTTGGCCATGTGGGATCCCGCTGCCTCGACCACCACACCGCTGGCTAGCCTGACTCTTTCACTCCGTGAGCACACACTCGACAGGAAGAGTGGCTCAGCAGGGGTGCAAGGCGGCTGCCGGAGCACCCAGGAGTCAGCTGTTCCCTGTCATTTCGTGTGCGAGCAAGGTGTGCTCCCCAGGTTCCTTAGACGAGGATGCCAATTCCACAGCAATGGAAGTGAAGGGAGAGAGAATTAATTGTTTCTCTATGATAATTTGTATGTACTAGAAGAGAGTACACCCTCTTCTCCCTCTCTCTCTTGCTATACGGCGTGCGTGCTTGCCAGAGACAGAGAGGGAAAGCAAGAAATGACACCCCTAGGGGTTCTGGCCATGTGGCAATCCCATCTCTTCTATCCTCCTCTCGGGATTTTGGGCATGCACACACATGCGCCTGGTGTTTCTCAAGCTTTTAAACCACGTAGTCCACCACGTGGGATCTAGCTGCTTCATGCCACCTGCTGGTCTCACATTATTGTCTTTTGAAAAATTTCTACATTTCCTTAAAAAAACACCTTTTTGAAAAAAGGGCATGTAGGCCAGCTAATTTATAGTTTAAGTAGAACTTTCAGGTGTGCGAGCATCATGAACACATCAACCTGATCATCATTAAGTGTTGAGATGTCCAAAATCTCTAACATGGTTACTTCCGAGCAGCTAGCTCTCTTCTCAACGTGCTAATAATAGTAGTGTGCCCTATTTCTGCCGGATGCATTTCTAAGCACCAGGAAATGAATCTCTGTTGCCACTTGAAAATATCCCAGGTGCCTGTTTTCAACTCTCAGCGGGTATCTTTCCTATCAGACACATTCTAATTTGAATGTCTGTTTAAGAAATAGTTCCTTAGAAAGCAAATGGCTTATTTTTATAAACTTTTTAAGAACTTTTCTTTTAAATTTGCTTTAGGGTGTGTACACTTGATGAGAGAGAGATGGTGGGGGGAGAAACCACCCCCCGGGGGGGATGGCCACTCTGCAATTCCTTCTCCTTCATTCTCCTCTTGGGATTCTAGGCACACACCCCCATGTGCCTGGCGTATTTTTCTTTTTTGTTGGAGAGGTTTTCACTATAGGGCGTGTGTGCTCGCCAGACAGAGAGAGACATAGAGACAGAAAGCGAGAAATCACCCCCCAGGGGGAAAGGTCACGCCGCAATCCCTTCTCCTCCATTCTCCTCTCGGGATCTTGGACACGCATGCATACGCGCCCGGCGTGAGTTTTAAGCCACCGGGTCTGGGACGCGAACCGCGGTCGACTACGTGGGAGTCCAGCGACATAGCCATTACGCCAACTGCTGGTTCCCCCTGGTGTATTTTTCTTTTTCTTTTTCTTTTTGAAAGGTTTTTGCTATAGGGTGCGTGCACTCGCCAGAGAGAGAGAGAGAGAGAGAGAGAGAGAGAGAGACAGAAAGGGAGAAATCACCCCCCAGGGGGGATGGCCACGCCACAATCCCTTCTCCTCTAGGGATCTTGGGCATGCACACACACGCGCCCAGCATGAGTTTTAAGCCACCGGGTCCGGGACGCGAACCGTGGTCGACTACGTGGGAGTCCAGCGACATAGCCATTACGCTCACTGCTGGTCCCCCCCGGTGTATTTTTCAACCCACTGGGTCTGAGACTTGAACTGTGCAGTCGGCCATGTGGGATCCAGTGGGATCCGGCTGTCTTAAGCTCCATGCCACCTGCTGGCCCTTCTGTGAACCTTTTTTTCTTTATTTCTTATTATTATTTGTACATTAAATCACTATACATAGTTTAGATTGTGAAGAGACTTTACCCAGCATGATTTACATCTCAGTCCAGCCCAGTTGAGACTATTATACACATCCTTGTCAACAGATAATAAACCTTATCTGTGTCCCACAAGTGTCTTACCTCTCCATTTCCCCCCAAATTTTCTTTCCTACATTCTTCCCCTCCCACACTCTTTCCACTTTCTAGTGTCCATTACAATTTTTAATACTTTTATGTTCTCTAGTCTCTCAGTCTCTACCATAGTGTGGATAGTTGGTATATGTTAAGTGGAGACATACAATGTCTCGCTTTCATAGCCTGACTTGCTTCACTTAGCAACAAATCTTCCTTATCCATCCCACTTGCTATCAAATTCCAGGGCCTTGTTGTCTTCTATGGCTGAATAGTATTCCATGGTGTATATGTGCCACATTTTCAATCCATTCATCAAGTCCCACTGTGTGTGTGATTTCTCTCGCAGCACACAAGGAAGGAAACTCAGGTGGAGCTAAGGACTAAGTGCCTTACAATCGCCTGGTAGTAGAGGCTGCACTGTCACTGGCCCTCAGATGACGCCAGGTACTGGTGCTTAGCCACTGCTCTCCGCTGGCCAGAGAGAGGCTGGATGGCCTGGGGCCGTCAGAGGAAGCATAAAGGAAAGAGATTCAAGAGGCTTTCTCCCTTCAAATTGTTGCCGCAGCAGGTACTTACCAATACCCAGCCTCTAACTAGACTCGGCCTTCTCTAAATGCCACTCTTCCTCATTCTAGAACCGAGCCGTACGTTCACCATAACCAAGTCTTCGTGGCTTGCCAGGGACAAACGCTCACCCTCAGGCAGAAGCGGCCGGGTGACAGGCCCCCACCAGCGATCACCAAACAGCAAGCCCCATGTGCAGAACATTCAGGTCTGCTCCAAACCCTGGGGTACCCGACTGTCCACACAGCACAAGTACCCCAAAAAAGTACATTCCCAGGAGACCAAGCCCCAATGAACACCGTGAGTCTCTTGGGATTAGGGAATGCAAATGTGTCTCCGAGACTCCCGTCCGTTCTCTGGAGTGAACAGTACACCACACACCTGTGTGCCTCCATGAGAGGGCTCACAAAGGTTGTGGGAAAACGGAATGAAAGCTGAGTTTACGGTGCTGCAAAGTATTCTGAAATGTATGCATTTTTTCATAACACACGTTTCCCCATGAACGTTTCGGAGACCCCGTGTGCACACGCGTGCATGTGCCTGCACATGTCCTGGCCCCGTGCGCCTGTCTACACGGTCTGTGCACACTCACGTGTGATACGCCAGCAGGCAGCGGGTCAACAGCCTGTGAGTTTCAAACTGCAATACCCAGCACCAAAATCTGTCTGGCAATGTCTGTTTTTTTTTTTTTTTTTTTTTTTTTTAAGTTTTGGCTAAAGGGTGCATGTGCTCAGGGTGGGGGGTGGAGGAGGTGGCAGTGAGAAATCATCCCCTAGGGGAGATGGCCACACTGCAATCCCCTCTTCCGTTCTCCCCTTGGGTATGTGTGCACACACGCGTGCTTGGCATTTTCAAGCTGTCAGGTCCAAGACTCACACCAGAGCTGGCATGTGGGATCCAGCGCCTTAACCTATACACCACCTGCTGGCCCCCTCGCTGTCCTTTTGCTCAGTAATGGAGAGCGACAGAGTTTATGAATGAAATCGTTAGGGTCTTCTTTTGATGACTGAGCAACGGGGAGGAGACTGTGTGCTCCCACATGGGGAGAGCGCTACGTGGAAACGGAGGACTTCCATCCCACCTGAGACTACACAGCGCAAAGAACTTCCTTGACAACGGGGTAGATAGTAAGATTTATTTTCATTTTTCAATCTGGGAAAAAAAAAACCCAAAACAAGAAAACCAAACTATCGTCATATATATACAGTGTCAACATTTTCAGAGCACTTACATTAGGAAACACGGTTCTCTCCCACGGATGACGGTGCCACGGCAAAATTTGCACAAACAATCGCCGAGGCAGTCACACGGACATCGTGACTTTACATTTCAATACACGAGGAAAAAACGGAGTCTTCCCGCAGGCACTTCCCCTCCCGGCCTGTTCCCACACATGCTGTTAGAGCCGAGAGCGGCTATTTTAGAAGTCAGATCCTCTCCAGATCCAAACTGAAGCGGTGAGAAATTTGCCATCGGAAAAGAGCCCGGAGTTTATTAATGGATGTGGTGACGTCTGCCCGGCGTGTAAGACCCGCGGGAAGGTAAAAGCTAGCTCGCCGGCGAGGCAGCCTGGTTTGCACGGCAGCTCGGGACAGTGCACTGACGTGGCGCTCGCTGGGGTTCTGAAGTAATCGTTTCTATTCGAATGACAACTTTGTGACAGATCGAATGAGAACAAACCGATTTGGTACAGGTCCCAAGACTTCCACATCCGGCTTGGCATCCCTGCCCGCAGTGGCGTGGCGGGCGGGCGGCGGCGGCGGCGGCGGGGGCGGCGGCGGCAGCGGGGCGGTATTGCTGTACTCGGACAGAAGGCACTGGGATCCGAACCTGCTGTCCACTCACCTGTGTCACCTCCCCTGTTCCAGACCAGCGAATTCTTTGAAATGAAAAATAATAAAGATTGCAGGACACAGTGCACTTTAACGACAGACAGCATTTAAAATCGTTCAGACGGGGGTCTGAGAACAGTCTGAATGCGAGCCCGACGCGTCAAGCACATAAAATCTTTCTCTTTTATTCTTAGTTTCAACATCACTGGAGAAAAACACCCATCACTGAGCCCTGATAAACATTCTGCACCGTTTTGCTCTCCTCCATCGCGGCCAGTGTTCGTGAGGCAAAACGCGACCCAGAAACGCTTCAAGTTCTCCTCGAGGGGCCCCCGGCAGCCGTCATTCCGCTTCCGGCTCTTTTTGCTTGGCACCTGTCAGGGTAGAAAATGGAAGCGTCACCCTGCCTGCTGGCTTCTCTGCAGACCGGGGCTGGGAGGGCAGGGGCGGTCCAGAGGCTTCACAGCAGGAGCTGCGGGAAGCCCAAGCCGAAGGCTTTCTGAGAGAGGAAACCTGAGCAAGTCCGGACACGGGACCAGTGGCCACTCTGGAGAAAAGCGGCTGCCCATCACTAACGGGATGCTTCTCTCTCTCTTTTTTTTTTTTGTTATAGGGCACGTGTGCTCACTGGAGAGACAGAGATAGAGAGACATAAAGCCGCAATCCCCTCTCCTCCAGTCTCCTCTTAGGATTTTGGGCACACATGCACATGTGCCTGGCATGCATTTTAGGTCGCAAGGTCTAGGACTCGAACTGTGGCCACAACGTGGAGTCCCCGACGTAACCATTATGCCATCTGCTGGTCCCAGGGGGTGCTTCCGAAGAGCGCCTCTCAGCGCCCAGCAGCGCCTGTCCTGGTCTGACGTCTGCGCCCACACAAACCCCCCACGCGTTTTCCTTCCATCTCACGCGCTAGGAGGGGACGGGCCGGCGTCAGCTGCGTGCTCTGTGGTTGCAGAAACCAAGGCTAACTGTGGACAGCTCTGTGGGGGCACACGGGGACCTGGGCTGACAGTGTGGCCACCCCCGTCCACTCCTGCTTTCCCAAGCCTCCCACGCACGTTGCCTGCTCCTCAGAGACACTGCCTGTGTCCCGCAGGAGTGCCCTCCAAAGGGCCACCACTTGTGGACGAGCATGTCAGGAACGCGGGACACTTCCCTCAGGGGACAGCACTACAGGCCTGGCACGTCAGGACCTGGGATGTGAGCCCTGTGGGACACCGTCAGTGCCAGCTGAGGAAGGCTCTGCCCTGCCCCAGCAGGAATGGAAGAGCACCAGGACTTGGATTTTTGAAATATCAACTCTGGGTGGAATGTAAACATGTCCAGCCTAACTGTCTCACACAGGGCGCATGGCCAGACTGGCTGACTCCGCGTCTGTAACGCCCAGAAAACCTTGGCCGGGAGGACACACAGGAGCTGGGACTCGGCGACTCCACTGGGAAGGCTCTCCCTTGGTCCAGGGTCAGTCACCTGGAAAGGGGTGACTTTTTCTGAAGATGTCAAGTTATATACCTGTGGGGACAGGTCTGCCCAGAGGAAAGGCCTTTTCCTAATTTGCAGAAGGTGCCTGTGTGAAATTCAGATAAATGTAATCAAACGCCTGGGTTCCTTTGCCCAACACTGTGGGACCTTGCTGCAGTCAAATATACCTGTAGCGTCCATTTTCACTGCTGTATAGTATTCCATCAAATGGGGACACACACACACACACACACACACAATTTCTCCATTCTTCTTGGGTAATTTACAATTTTAGGGTATTACATATAATGTGATAAATAACTTCACATTTATTTAGTTATGACTAGTTCATGATTATAAAGATTGTGTTTCGGCTTCTCTAATACTTGAAATCTGAAAATGACTGCCATACTAGGCCTATTTCTGACTCAGTAAATGTTTCTTTTTCTTTTTTTTTTTTAGAGAAATTTTTGCTATAGGGCGTGTGGGTTCACTGGAGGGACACAGAGAGACAGAAAGTGAGAAATCACCCCCTAGGGGATGGTCACACAGCAATCCCTTTTCCTCTATTCTCCTCTCAGGATCTTGGGCATGTACACACAATGTGCCCGGTGTGAGTTTTAAGCCACCGGGTCCGGGACTTGAACTGTGATTGACTATGCGGGAGTCCAGTGACGTAACTGCTCTGCCATCTGCTGAGCCCAGTGAATGTTTCTGATTTGTAGATGTGGGGGTGGCTAGTTCTAGGAGTTCCAGGTGACACTGACACCACTGGTCTGAGGACTCCCGTGAGGACCAGTTTTCCTGGAATCATTTCTTGGGGTTCTCATTTAGTGAATAAGACATGTTTCCTGCAGGTGGCAGAGCTGCCTTTAGCGGCACTTTAGGGTTACAGATTCATAAAAACTAGCTGTACCTGAATTTGTTTCTGACGTAAAGAACAATCAATACGAGAGTGCGCATATCACTAACGTCTAACTGCTGAGAGTTCAAAGTGCATGCCAATTAATCTCGGAGCTCATTGTGGCTGTGTGGCCCTGCCCAAGGCTGGGTGGTTATACTGGACCAGGGCAGGGGGCAGAGGAGTGGGATGGAGAGAGGGGGAGAGCTAAGCCCACCTCTTGCCAGTAAATCTCATGACGCACAGGAAGCCCCCAACGCTCTGCCCGAAGGGTTCCTCCAAGTGTCTGGCAGGATGAGAGCTTAGTCACCAGCTCCATTTGGGTGTGAATGTAATTTTCATACAATTTTAATGAATTAAACTTTGTGTTTAGGTATTTAAATTTTTTTTGTTGGTTGTTCACAAGAGAGAGAGTATGTTTGCCTGCACACACACCAGAGAGGAGCACCTCCAGCAAGGTCTGATCACACTCGATCCCATTTCCCCAGGCCCCAGCTCAGGGAGATCCCGGGCCTGCAGGCGTGCCCCGTGGGCTCCAGGCCTCCAGGCCTGGGGTCAGAGCCGGGGTCAGCCACGTGGCTCCCAGCACTGTGGTCTGGCTCTCCACTGCGCCATGGAGGCTGGGCTGCTATTTTGTTTGATTCTATACAAAATGCGCTTTTTAAAAAAGGAGAAGATAAGGCTTCGGTAAGTGAGGACCCTAAGAATTTCCTTTGTTTTCAAGTTGGTAGTCCTCGAGAAGAGCAAGACTAAGGAGATTGTAACCGTTCAACGGAAAAGGTTATGAGGGACACAGCCACGACTGTCAGACTGCTCGGCACTGCTGGGCACTGACGGGGCGCTCCCAGGTCAGAACACCCTCCAGGAGCCCCCCACCCAGCGGCGGCATTCAAACTTCAAATCAAAAACCAAGAAGGGTTTACAAAGTAACGCACACAGGCCTCCATCCGGTGGGAGGCGGGACGGGGCTTTACCGCTGCACTCACTGCTCTGCCCCCACCCTCCCCACCTGACCTGCTGGGGTGAGTATCAGGGCTTGCAGGATGTCCGACAGGGAGATGATGCCCACGATGCTGTCCGCCTCACTGACCACCACCAGCCGATGGACCTGCAGAGCAGAGCAGAGCGGGCACAGGTCAGCGCGGGCCAAACCTAGCTCACGATGCGAGAGCACGTCGCTTGTGTACCTAGACCATGAATCCGTCCCACAAACAGAGAAGCAGCAACAGAGAGAGCCATGAAGGTCTGGGGTGAAATACAACACTGATTGGCTTGACTGCTTTAAATTTGATATAGGACATGTGTGCTTGCTGGAGAGACAGAGATGGAGAGAGAGGGAAAGTGAGAAGCCACTGCCCAGGAGGATGGACATGTCATAATCCCTTCTCTGTTCTCCTGGGATTTGGGGCCCAGCATGATTTTTAAGATGTCAGGTCTGTGACCAGCAGTTAGCATAATGGCTATGTCGCTGGACTCTCACGTAGTTGACCGCGCTTCGCGTTGCGGACCCGGTGGCTTAAAACTCATGCCAGGCGCGTGTGCATGCGTGCCCAAGATCCCGAGAGGAGAATGGAGGAGAAGGGATTGCGGTGTAGCCATCCCCCCGGGGGGGTGATTTCTCGCTTTCTGTCTCTCTGTCTCTGTCTGTCTGGTGAGCGCACGCGCCCTATTGCAAAAACCTCTCAAAAAAAAAAAAAAAAAAAGATGCCAGGTCTGGAACTTGAACCACAGTCTGCCATGTGGGAGGTCAGCGCCTTAACCACCATGCTACCTACTGGCCCTGACATAACTTTCTTTAGGTTAAAACAAATTGAATCACTTGGTTCTCTTTTTCACGTTGGTTAACAAATTTCTTTGAAGAGTTTCTTAAAAAAAAAAAAAAACCTTTTAAGTTCTTTGATAACATTGTGATAAAATATAAAGCTATTATTCACTAGCTACAACTATAAATAAAAATCATGGTTTACATCTAGCACCAGAGAATACCTTATATTCTACACTTACTTTTTTAATAGTGGTAACTGCAGGATCAGCAGGTGGCATGGTGGTTAAAGCGCTGGACACCCACACATGGCCCAACACGGTTCGAGCCCTGGACTTGGTGGCTTGCTTTCTCACTTCCCCCCCTTCTCTCTCTGTGTGTGTCTCTCTTTGTTCAAATTAAAATAAACGAGCGAATAAATAAAGTTCAATAAGAATCTAAAGGGGGGCACTGATAACTGTCCTTGAATTACTGACGGTCCAGGGTTAGGTCGTTGCCCAGACAGAGATGGCGACCAAGAAGGGTGTGTCGTGACGTTGCTGAGTCCTGCCTTCGGCACGCCCCCGTCCGTGGCCCCTAAAGGCAGGGCTACACGTATGGCTTACTGCCACCGACCCCCTCCTCCTGCTGAGCTACACTAAAGCTGAAGACTGGCTTCTGTCCCCATGAGCCATCTTCTTGAGAAAGAGCTTACTGAGGAAAAGACTTCACGAAGGACAGCCCCGGAAACGCCCTGATTGCGCCGTTACTTCCCTCCACGCCCTACTGCCTGTGACGATGGAAGGCCTGTGGCTCACCAGGTGACCACCGGAGGGCACTGGGGTTGCCATCTTCTCCCTGCCAACCAGGCTCTACCCCCAGACACGGCCACTGCCACCACAGCGCCGTGCGGGCCCCCTCTGCAGGTGCACGTGTGCGCACGGAGAATGGAGCCGACACGGAACGGGCCTTTCTCTTAGCAACACACGAGGAACGTCCTCCCCAGCAACAGGTATTCTTTTCTAACGTACTTTTTCATCTTTATTTTTTAAAAAATTTTGCCAGAGGTTGCATGTACTCATTAGGGCAAGGCAGAGAGAGAGAGGAAGAGGAAGGGGGGAAGGGAGAAAGCATGGTTGCCCGCACTCCCTTCTCCATCTCTCTCCCCTTCTGGGGTTTGGGGCGCACACGTGCCCACATCCGGCATGCTTTTCAAGCTTCCAGGTCTGGGCTTCGAAATGCGTGGTCAGCCAAGTGGGATCCAGCTGCCCACCAGGCATTTGTAATAATATCAAAACAGATGTATTATTATAAGTGCATTTCTCCTACTGAGGGGCTGTTCTAGGAGAATCAGAGTTGCATCCTTCAGTCCCACAGAGCGAGAGTGAAACAGTCCTATTCCTGTCTGATAAGAAAGGAAAGGATGGTTCGGAAACGGGGATGCTGAGTTAGGTATGTATAAAGTGATCTTTTACTAAAGTATTATGCAAATGTACTTGGGAATCGCACAAACAGTGCAGTATAAGCGGATGTCAGTGCAGTGGCTCAGGAGACCACTTGCTATTTATCTAAACGGTAGGAAGGAAAAAAATTGAACATTTAAAAAAATTTATTGATTTATCATTCATTTTGTGAGAATCACAAACATTACACCTTTTTTTTTTTAGCTGCCAGAGGGTACATGCGCTCACCAGAGAGAGAGAGAAAGCCCTCCCTGATGGACTGTGGCCACGCCGCGATCCTAGTCCCCCATCTCTCCATCCTGTTGGGAACTCAGGCACACACATACGCGCACCCAACGTGTCCTCCAGCCAATGGGGCAGGGACTCAGACTACGGCCAGCCACGTGGGACCTGGCTCCCTTTACTACTAGGTTATGGCCCAGGCCTACATTATACATTTTAAATTCTGAATTTATAAATACTTCAGTGGAGGGGCTGGCAGGTGGCGAGGTGGTTAAGGCGCTGGACTCCTACATGGCCGACTGCGGTTAAGAGTCCAGGACTTGGTGGTTTGCTTTCTCACTTTCCCTCTCTCTTTCTAAAAAAATAAAATAAATAATAATTTATTTTTATTTTGACCAGAAAGAGAGAGATGTTTGCAATAGGGCACATGTGCTCGCCAGAGTGACAGAAAGTGAGAAATCACCCCCGGGGGGCATGGTCACTCGGTAATCCCTTCTCCTCCCTTCTCCTCCTTGGATTTTGGGCATGCACACACACATGGCCAGCGTGAGTTTTAAGCTGCCAGGTCTGGGACTCAAACCATGGTTAGCTATGCAGGAGTCCAGTGACATAACCATTATGCCATCAATTGGTCCCAATAAATAATTCTTTTAAAAAAAATACTTCAGAGGAACTTAAAGCTCCTGGGATAACTTTTGTTCTCTTAAGTACGTATTAGGTCATGGGAAGGTCCTGATGTATTTTTCTATACAGAAATGTGTCATGACTTTCCCGAAGACCCAATATATTTTGAACGTGAATGTATTTACCAGTCTATCCGGTTCAGCTCTCTGCTATCGGGACTTACACACTTAACTCAAGCACCCTTTACAGATCGGCCACTGTGTGCCGAGCTCCATGTGGCCGCCTCCCGGGCCTGTCTAAGCTCCATGTGGCTGCCTCCCGGGCCTGTCTAAGCTCCATGTGGCCGCCTCCCGGGCCTGTCTAAGCTCCATGTGGCTGCCTCCCGGGCCTGTCCTCCATTCGAGATTCCCGAGACAGCCTGCTATTTGGGACCTGCGGCAGCGTGACCCGGAGGGCAGGCAGGCGGGCACCGGGGCCGTCTCACCTCAGCTCTTACTATTCTATCCACGATGGTCTCCAGGATTTCCAGCTTACTGCACTTCACGACGCCTTCAAAGTACTGCGAGCGGTGCTGAAGGGCCTGGGTCACCGTGATGTCTAGGTTATTGTAGGTTTTTTCAGCAGCAAGATTCTGTAACGGAGTAACAGAAAAAATTACGCCCCTTCATTTCAATTCATGTTAATGACCAAGCGTCATAAGGTTAAGGCAACCTGATCTTTAAAAACTTTATAATCTGGTGCTACTCTATACCAAAAGTTTTCTCTCTCTGGCTGACAACACGCAGTCAGTATTCTATTTCATCGCCTTGTCGTAAGATTTCGTCCTACAAGGAGAACCTGAACCATGAAGCAACTCTGTGGAATTTTGGTTGCATAAAGATATTCTCCATCCTAGCTGCTGATGCTCTGTAACATCCCGAGAGATACAGCGGAGGACCAATGTCCCCGGGCTGGGGAAACTGCCTGCACAGATTTCCCGAAGGGCTCCGCAGGGAACACAGCTCCAGGACCGTCGGGGCCAGGCCATCTGGAGGGAGAACACCCCGCCGACCCTGGCTCCTCAGCATTCCGGTTAACTTCGAGGGCCTCTCTCAACCCAAAGCCCAACAAATAATCTTCACGTGTGTGTCTGTGATGTCCCACAGAACACGATGAACTCAAAGGTTTGCCACAACTGCAAAAGAATATTTAATGTAGGGGGGAACATTGGGGCAAGACATGGCTTGCCGGTTTGGGGCCACCCAAGCATCCGTTCCGTTCTTAGAATCAGTGTGAGACCCTACGGAAGCATCTCAAGCGAACGGGAGGAGAGCGCCACATGGAAGGATGTTTTAACAATGCGCCTCGCCAGTTTAGACCAGGAATTCAAAACAGGACTTCACATAACTTTATTTATTTATTTTTAAGTTTCTTTGCTTCCCTTTTTTAAGGCTTTTGCCATAGGATGGGGCATATTTGCTTGCTGGAGACAGACACAGAGAGATGATGAGGGGGGAAGTGAGAAATCACCCCCTAGAGGGATGGCCCCACCTCAACCCCCTCTCCTATATTATCCTCTTGGGATTTTGGGTATGCATGCGCAGGCCCTGGAGTGACTTTTAGGCCTCTGGTTCTCAGGCTGGACTGTCAATGATACGGAAGTCCAGTACCGTAACTACCGAACAACCTGCTGGGCCCCACGTAACTGGATTTACATATATAACTCTGTTCACACGCTTGCCGTGGTCTTCAGGACAGCAGTTCCTAATCAGTGAGTAGCAGGGCGCGTGACAAGGCGCCCAGGGGTCTGTGTGTACACTGAGCACGCCTACAGGCCGGGTGACCCTCTCACTCATGCACAGATGGGCATCTGAAACACACGTGCACTGCAGTGTTGGCTCAGACTGACACGTTTTGAAAAGACAGAGAATTACGAAATGCTGCTGTGTGTAACTCAGTGCTGAGCCAATGAATACTAAAATACAATGACTATGAGGGGCCCGAGGCATTCTCTAAGATTCCCACACTCCAAAAAGTTAGAAATGATTAAATTATTAATTAGGGATTATTATTAGATTATTAACCAGGGAGTTATTTATGATTAGAAAAAAAGTAAGAAAAAACAGATTAAATGAGTTTTTAAAATGCACTCTAGACAAGTTTAACAAAATGAAAAATACTTACAATTACATCAAATTTGGAATAAATATCTACAACTTTTCCTAAAAACAAAAATATATGTTAGAAAATGTCTTAGGAACAAAAGACAATTAATTTAAAATCAGTCTTAACTAGAGACTTACTAAAGGTTAAACATGGAAAAAGAAACTAAATTTGTCTATTTTACTTTATTTATTTATTTATTTTTTTGAGAGGTTTTCGCTATAGGGCGCGTGTGCTCGCCAGAAAGGCAGAGAGAGACAGAGAGACAGAAAGCGAGAAATCACCCCCCAGGGGGGATGGCCACACCGCAATCCCTTCTCCTCCATTCTCCTCTCGGGATCTTGGGCACGCACGCACACGCGCCCGGCGTGAGTTTAAGCCACCAGGTCCAGGACTTGAACCGCGGTCGACTACGTGGGAGTCCAGCGACATAGCCATTACACTAACTGCTGGTCCCTCTATTTTACTTTTTAAAAAGTTTGATAGAGGGCATGAGTGCTGGCTGGAGACAGAAAGAGAGAGAAAGCAACCCCGCTCCCCCATGGAGGGTGGCCACACTGCAGTCTCTCCTCCATCTCTCCCCTTGGGATTCTGGGGATGCCCACACAAGCGCCCAGCATGCTTCTCAAGCTATCGGGCCCAGGACTCAAACCGTGGAGTTGGCCATGTGAGACCCAGCTGCCTTCCCCACCATACCACTGGCTGGTCCAACTTGTCTGTTTTTAAATGGACGTAAAATTGTATCTTACTGGAAATATGAAATAAAGCCAGTTTCCAATTGGCATTATCTTGGGCGCTCTCTTGTGCTAAGCTACCCACTGTGCCCGTTTCCAGCCCCACGTATCGGAGGCGCTAGGTCGCACCATAGTGGCTTCACCCTGACGAGGGGCGCGGCTGCTTCTGTTCAGCGGGTGCAGCCAAACGCACGCACCTGACTCGTCCACAACAGGCAAAGCCGACACTCGTCTTTCCACGAATATGTTCAAGGCTTTGATGATCGGAGTGTCCGGGTGGATAAAGGCAATGTTGTGGTACGTCCCGATCCCGAGCTCGTCCAGGTTCTGCTTCATGAAGGCGGGCTTTGGCATATCAGACATCTGAACAGAGGACAGAGCAACGCAGACGCTCTAGAACCAAACACGCTCCTCACGTGCAGATGTCCACACTCCGAAGAGAACTACGCCCACCAAGTTCAAGCTGGCCTTTGCTAACACTCCACGTGGGTGTCTGAATTCATATGGAGATGACACTTACAGAGTTGGAGCTTTTGTTCAAACTAGTTTGTAAGTCTATGCTCATTTTTAACTAGTTGGGATAATACTAGAAAGCATTAACATTTTAATATTTTTCTTTCCCCATTTAACTCTCTAAAAAAAAAAAAATAGAAGAGAATGACTAATAGGTCTATCTGGGAAATTAAGACCTGGAAGCCACTGAGAACTGAATGCTTTATTCTTAATTATTCATTAAATTCCTGGTCTTGCTGTCAGCATCTGGCAGTATTTATTAAGAACCACATGCGTCCACACCCAGAGCGTCTGGCGGGGCTGGTGGAGCTGCTACTGTGCCCACCTCACACCACCCACCTCTGCACCCTGGACTCTCCCTGGGGGCTCTGACTTTGTCTGCTAGGAACGAAAACCAAGCCAGCTGAACAGGATTCACAGAACCCTTACAGATTAACTTTGCTTTTTGTGGCCTGTTTTAAAGGAGGAGGGATAAGTCAGACGAGAAAATCTAGGATCATGTTTGACTATAACAAAATATGGTCTATGGTTTCAAAAATACACCTTTTATAAAGGGTATAGTTGATTCCATCCTCCTGGTGTACCTTATAATTAATAGGAGAAGATGAACAACTAGGAGAAACAAAATGTTCAAGACAAAGAGTTTAATATTCAAATTATGAGAATCCTAGAGATTTAGAGAAAGAGAAAGGAAGACCTATTAGGTCGCCTGGTCCATCTCAACACGGACAGTCCCCCGCTCTGCACAAGCGCTCAGGCCGACGCTGTCTCCGGGAGGCTACCTCTTCTCCGCCAGTGGTCTCCAACCTCAGTGTAAGTCAGGCTCTGAAATTTCATTACTTACAAATTCTGCTATTTTTCTCTGAAAACCTATAACTGAATATCCTAGTAGCGTGATTCTCATTACCATGTTGGCCCAAACGTGAGGCAGTACCGGGCGGAGGCCACCTTCTCAACTTAGTGGAGAACACTCGGGACGCCTCTGCAGGCCGCTCGCTGGCCTTGGTCTCGCTCAGGCTGCAGCCCGACAGCAGAGACATCAGGGCGGGGAGCCGCCATGGCAGTCGGGTGGGCGGGGCCTGTTTCTGAGTGGGGGGTGCAGGGGGGGGGCTCCTCCAGTGCACACCAAGGCCTCCCCTGCAGGCCTCTCTGGGTGCAGAGCTGCAGCGGGGCTGGGGGCTGCAGGGCTGCAGTGCTAGGCTGGGATGCCCACCATGAGACCTGGGCAAGTCACTCAGCCTTGGTGGCATCCGCTATGGGGTGGACGGAAGAAAACACCTACTGGACAGGGTGGTGGCAGGGAGGAGGTCTACCAGGTAGAGTGTGGGGGCAGGCAGGTCTACAGTAATCCACACCTGTGATTAATGCTCTTTTCAAATGATGACGGACCGAGCTACGAGCCTGGCATGTGTGGGCCCTGAACTCGCACCCACCTGCCGTTCTGTGCCCAGGAAACCTGAGCTGTCAGGGCCATTGCATCCCAGATGCAAAGTCTTCTAGGTGATAGGGACACCCCCAGCCTTCTTCCTAGATGGTATTTGTATGAAACTTCATCCTTCCTTTTTTTTTTTTTTTTTTTTTAAAGAGATTTTTGCTACAGGGCACCAGAGAGACAGAGACAGAGAAAGCAAGAAATCACCCCTCAGGGGGGATAGTCACACTAAATCCCTTCTCCTCCATTTTTCTCTTGGGATTTTGGGCACACTCACCACGTGCCTGGCTTGAGTGTCAAGCCACCAGGTCTGGGACTTGAACCGGGTCTACCAAGTGGGAGTACAAGTCCCCAACCACTATGCCACCTGTGGGCCTCTTCATCCTTTCATGGTAAGTTGCTTTTCTCCCTACCTTCATTCTTAGCATTTCTTTGCTACGAAGAGTACTCTTTGCATTCGGAAGTGATGAGGATGCAGGGCTGTCTGATGACAAGGTACCCCTCGCTCACTAAACCCTCTAGAGCTGCGTCTGTTGGCAACAGCGGCCCTTGACTGCTGCTTCCAGGGCGGGCCCTGGCTCCTTCCTGTCGTGCTGGTAATGCCACCTCAGCCCCTCAGGCAACGCTGTGAAGAACCCGGAAAGCGAACTGCAAGTAGATGTTTAGTGTCTGTGACATTCTTTTTTTTTTTGAGAGGTTTTTTTGCTATAGGGTGCGTGCGCTCACCAGAAAGACAGAGAGACAGAGACAGAAAGCGAGAAATCACCCCCCAGGGGGGATGGCCATGCCGCAATCCTTTCTCCATTCTCCTCTCGGGATCTTGGGCATGCACGCACATGTGCCCGGCGTGAGTTTAAGCCACCGGGTCTGGGACTTGAACCGTAGTCAGCTACATGGGAGTTCAGTGACATAGCCATTACGCTAACTGCTGGTCCCACGTCTGTGACATTCTTTAAACTTGCCTCTTGGAATGATCTCTTCAGAACCAGTAATGCCTCTGGCTGGTTCTGCTGAGTCGTGGAAGTCATGACGCGTTTTTCTCTGCAAAAACGCATCACGACTTTTATGACAACCCAATATTTGACTGATTACCTATAACCTCAAATCCTGTGCATGTAACTAAGAGGAGAACAAAAGCCCTCAGGCAAAGTCCCTTTTTTTCTGAGCCTCTTGTACTGTTTCCAACCAGAGGGTCTACATTTTGGGAGTTGTGCAACCAGCTCATTTCAGAAGCGGTTGTGGGAACCTGCAGCTAATACAGGCCTACTTCGCACCCACACGGTATTCTTCCGCCACAGCTTCACGTGCTTTTGCTCTTTCTATCACTGCCACAATTTACAGTAAGACCATCTCGGGGACAGTATTTTTTGAACGTGTTTCTGAAACCATGACACCAATAAAAGCACCATAGAACGACTTTTCCTCTAGCTGTGAGCTCACTTCATCTTGTACAGCAGTTCTTAATTAGACCGACTTGCAGACTGTCTTATTTCCCCTCGTATGGTAGGTGATAAAGTGTGCTAATTTAAACAGAGAATGCCATATGTATTTGGTGTGGTTCTTTGATACTTGCACTGAAAAGTGATTGTTTTTCTAGCTGGAATCAACTTGGAGAATGTACGATTCACACAGTAGTAAGTTGAGAACCTGAAGTTCTAGCAGAGGAGACCTTAAAACTAGCGAGTTCTACTGAGGGTAACGGAAGCCAATCTACTTAAAGTACAGTTAATGAAACTATGTCTTAGAAACACTAAAACTACTTACAAAAAGCTGGAGGAACTTGAGGATTCTTTTGTGGGTAAGGATATAAAGTGCATTCCCACTGATCGGGTCAATGACGGGCAGTCTGTGGATTTTATTTTTGATCAACGAGTATACAGCATCGAAGAGGCTGTGGGGAAGGACAGGGCAGGTGTTAGGAGACTTTAAAGGAAATGAGAAGACTCTGGGCCACCCCTGTGTTACGGCATTGTCAGGGTTTTCCTATTACAATAAGAAAGAACGTTGAGCAACTTAAAACAGCATTTTGGAAATGTTTTAGAGATCTCAGCAATCAAAAAAAAGTGTCCCCATAACCTGTGTTAATATCTCGCATAAAAGCACAAGCTGCAGATCTCTAAAGGAGGAATTTTCTAATGGTACATTACATGATGTTAGCTGAGAGATGACAAAATCGTCTGAAACCTGTAGGAAAGCTAACAGACAATACTGGCAACAGAGGAGGCGCCATGGCAGTCGGCTCCTGGCTCGGCGGGCGAAGGTTCTGGCTGTCACATGCAGGCCCACTAGAGCATTTCTAGGGCTGGCACTTAAAAAAAAAAGTTTATTTATTTCTTGAGACACACAGAACAGCCCCAGCAGGGTCCTGAGCTGCGACCCACCCCCAGTCTCAGCCCAACCTGGGTCACGGGCAAGTGATGTGCCTGGCTTACTCAGGGGGGTCTCCGGACTTGAACCGGAAACCGTGGCATGTGGGACTGCCTTGCAGCGCGGTGTCTCGCTGCTGCCCGGAAGCTGCTGCCCAGAGCCCGCCCTGCTGCTCTGCTCAGTGCTCTCCTGTGACTCACTCCAGAAAGGCGGCTTGCTGGGTAGGTCTTTTGTTAGGACTCGGAAATAAAATAATAAAGTAACAAAAATGAACATTTATCCTTTTCTCTATGGCGAGTTTCTGAGACATTGGACATCAAAACATGTGGACATTGGACATACACAAACGTGGACATACACAAACGCGCCAGAGGCCTGGTTAGAAAGGGAGGACGGAAGGACGACAGAGAGGGCGCTCATTCCGACCGGCGGTCACCGACGGCGGGCGTGTGTGGCTGTCTCAGCACCGCCGTGGCTGCAATCGCCGGGAACGTCTAAATACATATTCCCAAGTACAGCTCTCCAAGGACGGACAGAGCCGGGTGGGGGTCAAGCCAGGCATCTGTAGTTTCCTCGCACTCCCGCGCTGACTCTGCCACAGCTGACCAGGATTTTCAATACTGCCTGACAACCACCCCGAGCCCACCCCAATCCTTGCCACTAACAACAGCCGGGACTTCTTCTCGCCCAGCATTTACTGAATTTAGTATTTGGCGTTAAGAAGGCCAGCCCCGTACAGACTGAAGGACACGCTTCTTTCTTTCCATCTGGTAATTTGATAAAAATTAATACAGCTGATCATTCTGAATAAATGTTTTCAGAGGAAAAGAAAAACAACAAATTTACCTTGCATCTGGAGATATATTCACTAAAGGCTTAAATGTTTCTTGTAAATAAAGCTCTGTATTTATAAAAAGAAAATATACAATTAGTAACATATTTGCTGTTTGCAGTTATTACGTAAATCCAAACATCCTTCACAGTTTATAGATAATAATTAGAAGAATTAAAAACTCAAATCAAAAGAAATTTAACACACTCAAAAATGATTGTGTTACAGTAACAATTTTTTTTTTTTTTTTTGGATTTACTTGCCATAGGGCACGTGTGCTTGCTGGAGAGAGAGAAAGAGAGAGAAATCACCCCCTGGGGGGTGGTCATACCACAATCCCTTCTCCTCCATTCCACTCTCAGGATTTTCAGCATGCACACATGTGTGCCTGGCATGTTTTTCAGGTCACCAGGTCCAGGACTCAAACTGCAGAGTTGGCCATGTGGGGTTGAGTGCCTTGACCTGCAGGCCACCTGCTGGCCCCAGTCCCGACACTCTTACATAACTTCCAAACTGTTTGTAGAATGCTGCCTTTGTAAGTAATAAGACAATGATCAGGTATGACAAAATTTGTTCCTTGAACGTTCTTAAATATTTTTTAAACCAAATTAATGCTCAAAACCTGCTGTATCTTGGACATCTTTCTAGCACACAGAAATTTCCTTTGTAAAGATATTGACTGTAATTAATTTGCTTTACCAAGGTTTCTCTACAGAAGACATTTAAGAGTGTCCTGACATCATTATTACTACCAAATACTATGTAATATCAAAATGTAAATACACTTAAGCCTACATTAAAGTTATATAATCACTTCATAACAGGCCATATGGATCTCGTGTTGGCTCAATTTGTTTAGCTTGGGTTGATAAAGCCATAATAAAAATATATCACCCAATAAAACTACTAAATCACATAGAATTAAAAGGCCCCTGGAGATTTTTTTTCCCTCCCCCTATATGGTGGGTATGCTTGCCAGAGAGACAGGGAAGAGGGAAGGTGAGAAATCAGCCCCCGGAGGTACGGCTCTGCCGCAGTCCCCTCTCCCCCACCCTCCTTGTGGGACTTTGGGCACGCGCACGTGTGTGCCCTTGTGGGACTTTGGGCACGCGCACGTGTGTGCCCTTGTGGGGGACTTGTGGGACTTTGGGCATGCGTACGTGTGTGCCCTTGTGACTCTCCGGCTGCCAGGTCTGAGGCTCTGACCGTGCAGGGGCACACGGGAGCCAGCGCCCTAACCTCCACGCCATCTGCTGGCCCCAAAGGCCTGTGGAGCGTTAGCGAACTCTAACTGATGTTCAGCTCTCCCAGCCAGTTACTAAGCTGTCTATCCTATCAAACATATTACGGGAAGCTCAAAGCCAAACTCAATTTTGAATTTGAAATTTTCTTTGTTGGTCCCTCCACTTCTATCCAGTGTTTTTTTTTTTTTTTTTGGAGAGGTTTTCGCGATAGGGCGCATGCGCTCGCCAGACAGAGACAGAGAGACAGAAAGCGAGAAATCACCCCCCAGGGGGGATGGCCACGCCACAGTCCCTTCTCCTCCATCCTTCTCTCGGGATCTTGGGCACGCACGCACACGTGCCTGGCGTGAGTTTTAAGTCACCAGGTCCGGGACTTGAACCGCAGTCGACTATCTGGGAGTCCAGCGACATAGCCATTACACTAACTGCTGGTCCCCTATCCAGTGTTTTTAAGAATGCTCTACAAAAGTGCTTCCGCTTCAGCTGGTCTGGGTCTCCAGCAATGCCCATCCCAGGCTGCTTCAGTGGGGCATGGGGGCTTGGTTAGCTCATTCAGCTTTATGCCCCCAGCCCTGGCACAGGGCCCTACGAGCTACGGGCAGTCTGTACGTGCCTTTGAACAGAACGGACAGCGGACAGGGTTTAGAGCAGCATGGCAGGGCGTACCATCAGAACTGGGATGGAACTGAATAGAAGGTTCTAATTAACATTTTTTTTTTTTGGAGAGGTTTTTTTTCGCTATAGGGCGCGTGCGCTCGCCAGACAGACAGAGACATAGGGACAGAAAGCGAGAAATCACCCCCCAGGGGGGATGGTCACGCCGCAATCCCTTCTCCTCCATTCTCCTCTCGGGATCTTGGGCATGCACGCACACGCGCCCGGCGTGAGTTTTAAGCCACCGGGTCCGGGACGCGAACCGCGGTCGACTACGTGGGAGTCCAGCGACATAGTCATTACGCTAACTGCTGGTTCCCTCTAATTAACATTTTACTACTAAGCAGAGACAAGGACCTGCGACATTAAAACATACTTTATATATGAGCATATTTCCCTGATATTAAAAGATTTTTCACACCCGACAGTGCTTACCCCTCCACGTTTCAATCTTATGTTCTTCTAATTCATAAATCTGTACCTGCGAATAAAAAATGCTCTTCTTTATAAATGTTAACACATACAACAGAGAACAAAATCACTTGGAAAATGAGATAAAACATAGCTTCATGATGGCATTTTTTTCCTGTTCATGATTAGAAAATGAGACAAAACATGGAGAAAAATGTACCCTGAAGTACTTGGATAAACTCTGAGTCGCGTATTTAGACGCAACTGCTTTTTAGCGACTTTGACTTAATAAACGTCTTTGATTTGGTGTCCAGGATTTGGTAACATTTTATAAAAATCTGTCCATTTAAAGACCACACTTATGCTAATTTTGCTAGTCATAAAGCAAAGCCATGATCGCTCTCAGGAAAACCAGTACTCATGTGTGTTGGGAGTATTTAAGAAATCAATCGTGTCATGGGAAATAAATACAGAACAGGTACATCATGTTCGGTAAAACTTCCTTCGTGGGGTATGTCTTGTGCACTCATTTCCTTAGGAATTTAGCTACTGCCCTTATACGTAACCATAGTCCTGACTGGATGGGTACCTTGCAGGCAGCGGAACAGTCCTAGTTAAATAAAGCACGTGATTGTCCTTCCCCACCGTCACAGACAAAAACCCAACAACGCCCAGAAGCACGCTGGTGGAATTACACGAGTCACAGTGTCAGGGGAAGACCTCGCCCCTACAGGACAGCTGGGCCGGGACCACGCCGTTCTGCCCACGCTCAGCCGGGAGAGGCTTTTCCAATTTGGCGGAGAATGTCAACACAGAATCTTAACATTTCATTTCCACATCTCTTTCCTTCTCTAAAGCCACCAAGAACACAGAATTCTGGCTGCACAATTGCTGGGTAACTGCACCAAGCTCTACTCATGGCAGAGATAAACCCAGTGGCAGCTTATCTCCAGGGAGGCCAGGCCTGGAGCAGCCTCCCTTGTTCGGGTTCAGCCGAGCGGGGTCCGCAGTACTGCTCCTAATAGTGTGAGACCATGGGCTTCCCCTTCAGTGCGACTTCCGGAACATCTAGGTAACAAATAAGCCTACAGAATTCCACCAACCCGAGAAATTCTGGAAAAGAAAGGAGCCATTCCTCTCATGTTTCCTGAGAATACCTTCTTCAAGTTTCACATGCACGATTTAGGTCAAGTGAAGTGTTTACACGGGCCGGTGATCTTACACTGAACACCTGAGCACCCTGGGTGCTGTCTATGCGGGGTCTTCAACAAGTTCATAGAAGACGGGTATTATAAAAAACGATGTATGGGGTTCAAAAATTTTCCTGCACTATAATCAACTTGTACTTTAATTCCATTTTTCAGTGCACTGTCTGAAGTCCCTTGGCGTACACACACACGCACACACACACAGGCACACACACACACACACACCCTTCTATACGTAATAGACATACACTGTTGTAACAAAGCAAGGACTGCTGCCACTTACCATAGGCGATTTATAGTATCTATGTAGTATATTTATGAAATCTGTAATTGTTAGCATTCCTGGAATGAAAAATTAGATATTAAAAAGAATATTATGAGAACAAAGAAAAATTTGAACTGATAGTATTTACGAGTAAGAAAAGCTTACAAAATGTACTTCGAAGACATGAAGCGTAGTTTAGTATATTTAAAACGACCCACTGTCTGCCAACTGCATCCACTCGTGCAGTTGGGGGAAACCTAAGTACAGTGGGATCGATCACAGCCTTTGGCAAATCAGAGAGAAAATGTCCTAATTGCCAGAAAGTATTAAAACAAGCTTGCAGCTACATCAAATAATTAAAATGGCTTCACAATAAGACAGATCGGGGCCAGGAGCTGGCATGGTGGTCGAGCACTGGATTCCCACATGGCTGACTGCAGTTACAGTCCCCGACCTGGCGGCTAGCATTCTCACCCTCTACCCTCACCCCCGTATCTCTCTGCTTAAATTTAGAAAGTATAATGATGATAAATAAAATTAAATAATTCTTTAAAAAAACAAAGAACATTCCGTAAGCTCTTGACACGTCTGGGGCACTTGGACTGTTTCCTGAAACGCACTGGAAAAGCCATCGCTCTAGCAGTGGCCGTTTATTGAGTACTTGCTAGATGCCAGACACTAGGACTAACAGGTAGGGCGGAGGGCTGGGCGTGAGGCAGACGTGAGCAGGTAATTTCAACATGATGTGATGGGTACCAAGACAGACATGCCACTGTCTACTGTGGTTTATAAGATGAGAAGTGACAGTGTTCAAGTAGTTATAAATCACGCTGCAGTTTTAATAGCATGACAATGACCTAGCCAAGCCATCGGCCACGTTCCCATCATCTCATCTGCCACCAAGCTGGCGTACACCGAGGACGTGCGCGGGACGGGCCCACACGTCTACAACATGTGGGGGCTGTGGCTGAGGCTCGGCTGCCACCTGGGTTTGTCCACTGGGCTGCTGCAGGCACCCCCTTCACAGCCCCCAAAAGTTGCCAAATAAAAAATTCAACCAAAAAAAGGGAAACCAACAAAAGTTTTGAGTTTATGGGTATCCCCACATTACCCAGTCCGTGAAAGCAAGAATGCTCTTTAATCTGGTAGCACGTTCACTGGGCTGGATGTCACGAGGGCACCTATGGCAGCAGTTAGGCCTTCTGCCTGGACGCTGTCCACGCCAGCCTCCCTGGCCAGCCTCCCCGCACCAGCCTCCCCGGGCCGCCTCCCCGGGCCACCTCCCCGGGTCAGCCTCCCCGGGTCAGCCTCCCCGGGGCCACCTCCCTGGGCCAGCCTCCCCCGCCAGCCTTCCTGGGCCAGACTCCCCGGGCCAGCCTCCCCGCCAGCTTCCCCGGGCCACACTGCTCACCTACAAAACTCTGCTTTTTACTCTCCCACAGAGGCGCTGCCCGCACGCCGTTGGCTACCAAGGCAAAGAAGGCCTTTTTAACCTGGGGATGAAGAGAGAAACAGAGCATGCTTGGCGATCCACGTATCAGGAAGAAAGGCACCTCCAACCAACATGTCTGACCACATCTTACCAGTTATCATCAACGACAAGTTCTCTAATTTTGGTGAGCTAAAAATAACCGAATTTGTTGACATCAGCGGAGAGCCTTCTGTATCATACCCAAACGTGTACTGAAATTGGAGGTTAAACGATGCAAAAGAGCTCGTATCTTTCTTATTCTATCTACAGATTCTTGGTCACCTAGCTGGTTCATATACTCAAAGCTATACCACAGAATTACACTTCCGAGCCTGACTCCCCCAAACGTGGCTATTAATTCATTGGAAAACACCGAAGTGACATTGTACTCCTGAGATGAACATTTGTTTTCAGTATGTTCAGTAACAAAACAAACAGGTATGCTTTTGCGTCCAAGAAATGCCTGCGGAGTGCCGTGTGGCCAATCGGTGCCTGGCCCATGCACAGGCCGGGACCACAGCCAGAAGGAAGCGGTAATGCATGCGACTTAGCTCCGGGAGGAAGGGGCCCTGGTTCTCGGTGAGGGAACATCCGTGATGAGGTGGCCACTCAATGGCAAAGAGGATGTTGGGAACTGAGTGTGGAAAGTGGTATCGCTTCAGCCAGAGACTATGGGAACAGCAGGGAGAACCACGCCGTCCACTGCTCATGAAGGGCCGAGCTGTTGGACGCGCCGGACTCCAGCTTCCTGCTGGCCACACGAAGTGTGCCTCTCCACACAGCCCCCCTGCATTTCTGACTGGAAGCACAGACACAGCACCCCACTGCTTTCGTGACCCCAAACACCGTGCTTCACAGAGGGGAGGCCCAGCTGCCTCGGTGACGTGAGGCTGGCTCAGGCCGCACCTGCTGCAGCTGGAACATGGCCCCAGAAGTTCACATGCTGAAATGTGGTGAGCCACTATGCTGAGAAGGTGCTGGGGGCGTGGACACTTAACCCAACCATGTGTTGAAAAGTGGGGCCTTGGAACCAGCAGATGGCGTAATGGCTATGTCGCTGGACTCCCACATAGTCAACTGTGGTTTGAGTCCCAGACCTGGTAGCTTAAAACTCATGCCAGGCATGCGTGCATACTTGTCCAAAATCCTGAAAGGAGAATGGAGTAGGAGGGATTGTGGCGTGGCCATCCCCTCTGGGGCTCCGCGAGAACGGCACGCTTACTTGTAATGTGGTATCGAAGACGACAAGCTTCGAGCTGGTCGGAACGATGTCATAGCACTTGTGTGACCTCATGAATCGCATGTAAACACCACTCTCGGAGTCTTCTGCTGAAAGAAGGGAAACGAGGCAGAACCTCAGTAAGAGAATTTTCTCCACAAGAGCACATAAGGCAAACCTGCTATGAGCGGACTGAAGCGGGAAGGCGTGGCCCGCTCTCCCCGTGGGCGGAGACCAGCAGCAGGTGTGTGCGCACACTCAGCTCCACACGGTCCCGCAGGCCTGGCAGGTGCAATGGAGCGGGAAAAATGTGAGCCTGGGAAGGGAAAGGGCCACCTGCATTTCACACTGCAGGACTTGCCACACAGACAAGGCCACCGGAGAATCCAGGAAAGCTTTCTAAATGTAGACAGAGTAAATTTAGCAAGGCCATAGAATACAGGGTTAATAACACAAAAAACAAAACTACTGTACTATCATGTATTAACAAAGAACAACTAGAAATACTTTTTAAAGAATTATTTAATTTTATTTATTATTATTATTTTTTTAATTTGACAAGAGAGAAGGAGAGAGGGAGAAAGTTAGAAAGCAAGCCGCCAGGTCCGGGATGCGAACTGCAGTTGGCCATGTGGGACTCCAGTGTCCCAACTACCATGCCACCTGCTAGCCATGAACAACTAGAAATTTAAAAATATGTTTTTTAAAAGGTATTGTTTACCCAGCCAGCTGGTGGCGTGGTGGTGAAGGTGGAGTGGCTGGTCGCCACATGGCCGACCAGTGGTTTGAAAAGTTCCTCCTTCCCTGCTGCCACACGGAAATACAAATGTACAGAACAGGGCAAGAGCCCTGATGCTAAGTGTGCGGACAGAGTATCTTTTAAATGTAAAGCTACAGAAGTTAACAACTTAAGCACAAACAACGGCACTGCACGGGGCTACGGCCGATGCACACGGATCCACGAGCAGGCGGCACTGCACGGGGCTACGGCCGATCCACACGGATCCACGAGCAGGCGGCACTGCACGGGGCTACGGCCGATCCACACGGATCCACGAGCAGGCGGCACTGCACGGGGCTACGGCCGATCCACACGGATCCACGAGCAGGCGGCATGGCCGCACTGCCTGACCCTTCGCAGAGGCCCGGGCGCTCCGTGTGGCTCTTTCCTGTCGCCCTCACAGCTCCCCACGAAGCCCTGGGTTGGCAGCGTCTCGCAGGTCTGTCTCCCAGGTCCGTACCCGTGGCCACCCCTGGGGCCAGTCCATTCCTAACTCCTAGGTGCTCTCTGCCGGGCTCTCCTCCACAGCTCCCTGCACAGCACCCAGAAAGGCTCGCCAGGCGCAAAGCCAGTTGCACCCTCTCCCCAACCTCTCTGCAAACACCTCTTGGCTTCCAGATACTTCAGGAAAAAAGACTGCATCCTTGAAGTAAGCCACGACCCTGGGAGGAAAGGCCCCTGCCGCACATACTCCGGGCCCCAGCCGCACATACTCCGGGCCCCAGCCCCCATGTTCGCCAGCCACGGGTCTTTTAGTCTTTTGCAAATGCTGAGCTCCCTCTTCCTGGGGGCCTTGATCTACTGCCCCAGGCGCCTAGACCTGCTCTCCCGCCTCTTCTTTTTTTTTTTTCTTTTTAATTAAAATTATTTATTTAACTTTATTCATTCATTCATTTTTAATTTGACTAGATAGATACACAGAGAGAGAGAGAGAGAAGGTGAGAGAGCAAGCCACCAGGTCCAGGACTTGAACCATGGTCAGCCATGTGGGAGCACCCAGCGCTTTAACCACCACACCACCTGCTGGTCCCGCCTCTTCTCAGCTCAGGTAACCCGCTCAGGCCCCTTGGGGTGACTCGGGACCTGACTAGGAGGTGGAGCAGTAGAATGTGAGCCTGAGGCCTCTGGATTCCCAAGCTGTGATCGTGGGCGATGCTCTCCCTCCTCCCCCAGCCCACGGGGACCCGCTTTCTCTACCTAAACACTAACCTCTCTTCATGGTTTGGCGCCAACGATGCTATCTGCTATCGGCAGGAGACAGCGCCATGAGACCGCACAGGCAGGTAACCAGCTGCGCTGGTGGAGTGGGAACTGGATCCCGGGAGGTCACATAGGTGGGTGACAAACCATGCCAGCAGGGTTAGAACTGGATCCCACAGATCTCCAGGCAGACAGCAGCCTGCGCCGGCAGGGTTAGAACTGGATCCCACAGATCCCACGGGCAGACAGCCACCCACGACGGCAGGGTTAGGACTGGATCCTGGGAGGTCACATAGGTGGGTGACAAACCATGCCAGCAGGGTTAGAACTGGATCCCACAGATCCCACGGGCAGACAGCCGCCCATGCCGGAACAGTAATAATATAAATATAAATAAAAACCAAATCATAATAAAGTTTCTGTTGGTCTGGAATAAAGATAGATTGTTACTGATGTAATAAAACATGAAACAACACTGTTAACAGAAGCACTGGCATTTTAAATTAGGAAAATAAAGTAAGGTATTATAAAACATCCTTTTTTCGGTCAACTCTGTATGTAGTGTACATTTTCTGATTATGGGTGGTGCCATCCATACTATTTACATTATGCTGAAGTCTCAAATTGTACTTGGAGGAAAAAAAAGCAAAGAAAAGAGTGGTTTGGAGCTAAGCAAGCGAACACAGTCCCGAACACTAAGTGCACGCCGCGACAACAGGCTGTCTGGAATGCATGACTAACATTCTCGAGAAGGCAAGAGGTTCAAACTCAATATTCCAGAGGTAACCAGGGTTCAGATAGCATCGCAATGTTCCATTTCGCTTCGGTGGGGAGGGGGCATTACAGGGTGCTGGCCTCCGGTGCCCGGCCGAGAAGAAGGAACCCGTCTGTGGGATTCTGTGAACTCTTACCAGCCTTTAAATAGCTCCCACGGTGACATCAACCCAAGGACACTGCTAGACAGTGACGCTGGGAAGCAGCGAGCCACAGGGGAGCGTCAGAAGGTTTGTAGAAAATGGAATTATTAACTTGGTGCCAAGACTTTTGTAGCCCGTGTATAGTTTCTCATAATACTCGCTTTCTATGAAACTGTTAAAGACTGCCCCCTCGTGTGACCAGCAGTTGGCGTAATGGCTATGTCGCTGGGCTCCCATGTAGTCGCCGTGGTTCGAGTCCCAGACCCGGTGGCTTAAACTCACGCCGGGCACGTGTGCGTGCGTGCCCAAGATCCTGAGAGGAGAACGGAGGAGAAGGGACTGTGGCATGGTCATCCCCCCTGGGGGGTGATTTCTCTCTTTCTGTCTCTCTGTCTCTCTCTGTCTTTCTGGCGAGTGCACGCACCCTATAGCAAAAACCTCTCCAAAAAAAGAAGAAAAAAAAAAAGACTGCCCCCTCATACACTTAATTTATAACAGCTAACAACAAAATTTAAAATAGGCATCTAAGGGGGCCGGCAGGTGGTGTGGAGATGAAGGTGCTGGACTCCCACAAGGCCGACTGCAGTTCAAGTCCTGAACCTGGGAGCTTCCTCTCTCTCTCTCGCTCTGTCCCTCTCTATCAAATTAAAATAAATAAAAATGAATAAAGTTAAATAAAATAATTTTTTAAAAAAATAGGCATCTAAGTGTTTGCTTTCAGCCTAGCTATAGGGCATGTATACTCACTGGAGAGGGGTGGGAGCGATAGAGAGAAGGAAAGTGAGAAATCACTAGTCACGCCACATCCCTTCTCTCGGGACTGTGTGCACACACACGCGCGCCTGGCATGTTTTTCAGGGTACTGGTCCAGGACTCGAACCGTGAAGTCAGCCATGTGGGATCCAGCTGCCGTAACTACCATGCCACCGGCTGGCTGCAATATTTAAGTTTAAATGCAAAGGATAAAACCACTGAATAGGGATACGTGGAAGTAAATGTTTCTCCTTCCAAACACAGATCTGGTTCCACAACGCCCTTGGCGCATAGCTGGCCCGTCCCCAGGCCTACACACCGTCCCCCACACCAACCACAGTTTCTAGCACTCTAACCGAACCTCCTTTCCCGCTCACCTCCCACCACGCCCCCGGGAGCCCTGTACTCTAGGATCACTCAACACTCCCTTTTCTAAGTAGGCCCGGCTTGCTCTGTACCTGCACACTACTCTGCCCTCCGTCCCCTCTATGGCCCACCCACATCCTTCTCCCCTTCCTGCACGGCTGGAGAGTGCCCCCACCCCTAGGAGAAATGTCCACCTGCAGTTCGGGGGGCCTTATTTGCGGTAAGGTCTCTGCAGACGCGATTTGGGAAAGGGTCTGCAGATGAGGGCAGGCCTTCAGTCCAACAAGGAGTGTTCTCTTGCGAAGGAGAGGAGGAGACAGGGAGACAGACCCAGAGGGGAAGGCTGCTGAGGACAGAGGCAGAGACCACAGAGACATGTCTGCAAGGACAGAGACCACATTGCTGTGACTCCAAGGACAGAGACAGAGACTGCAGAGATGTGTCTGCAAGGACAGAGACAGAGACCACAGAGCTGTGACTCCAAGGACAGAGACAAAGACCGCAGAGATGTGCCTGCAAGGACAGAGACAGAGACTGCAGAGCTGTGACTCCAAGGACAGAGACAGAGACCGCAGAGATGTGCCTGCAAGGACAGAGACAGAGACTGCAGAGATATGTCTGCAAGGACAGAGACTGCAGAGCTGTGATTCCAAAGACAGAGACAGAAACCACAGAGATGTGCCTGCAAGGACAGAGACAGAGACCGCAGAGCCGTGACTCCAAGGACAGAGGCAGAGACTGCAAACATGTCTGCAAGCCCAGAACGCCCAGCCCCACGGCCGACTACCAGGTGCTCAGAGAGCTGGGGGCTGATCCTTCCTCTGGGCCTCCAGGAGTGTGTGGACCCTGCAAGAGCTCATTCCAGACCCTGTCCCCGAACTGCGAGAATAAACTGCTGCTCTAAGCACCGAGTCTGTGGTCAGCACCAGACGGTCTCAGCAAACAGACAGACTCCAGGGCTCAGCTCATAGGCCGCTTCCTCCACTAGCGCCCTCCGTGGAGCGGACGGCCTGGCTGGGCGAGTCACGGACTCTCGAGCCCCACAGCCCTGCCTGGGACTCAGGGCACAGGTCCGGCTCTTCCTGGGCAGCGGGTGGGCCTTACTCTTCCTTCTAACCCCGGCACCCGGAGAGTCCGTGGGAGCAGGAGGGCGCTTGCTCAACTGCACAGCACTGAAAGATGCAGAGGTCAAAGGCGAGCAGAGGGAGCAGGGAGTCAGACGACGACCATGTTTCTGTCCTCAGAGAGGAAAACGGCGGCAAGTGCAGCACGCAGGCCTGAAAACGTCCTGATGAGTTGGAGTTTAACAGCCAGGGAAGAAGCTCCCATGCCTCCGTGGGACCGAGGAGGGGGGATTCTCCCACAATGCACCTGTGGAAGTGCGCTGGAACTTCGCCTTTACGTTTACGTATTTATTCCCTCCGACAGACAGACACAGACAGACCGTGTGTCACCCCAGCATTACCCAGCCCCCATCACGGGAGCTCGTGCACGCAGCCTGCAGGCAAGGTTGGGGACGTGACTGCAGATGTGAACTGGGGACCTTCCCATGTGGGCCTGGTGGCGTTACCACTGTGCCACCACCTAGCACCCCCAAGGAATTTTTAAAAAAGTGAAATCACATTGACCTAGAACTTTAAGATGTTTCAGATGTACTTTGTATTGAAGATATTTTCTAATTCTATTAGGCGGAGGAAAAGAAAAGGCAGTTGAACTGAAGGGGACTACGGACAGGCTTGAAATGGCCACGCTTACTTTTAGAAGCCTGGAAATATGGCGGACAAGCTGACGCACTCCTGTCTCCGATACGCTCACTATACTAACAAGTCGCTCCTTATAAAACCTGTTTACAGAGAATTGTAATTTAGAAAGACTCTGTGAAGCCTGTGGTCAAACGGAGGCTTCTCTGGTCCCTTCGGCCTTGACTAGAGGAAAGGCTCCCTATGGCTTGTTAGTCGAGCACAGACTGAAGGGTGTGTAGAGGCAGAGGCCAGTATGAAAGTGTGTCTTTAATGCACTGACCAACGTGAGGTCGGCCAGCACACGAGACCGTGGCCAGGAGTGTCTTCAAGAAACGCTGTCCCTCGGGAACCAGCAGTTAGCGTAATGGCTATGTCGCTGGACTCCCACGTAGTCGACTGCAGTTCGCGTCCCGGACCCGGTGGCTTAAAACTCACGCCTGGCGCGTGTGCGTGCGTGCCCAAGATCCCGAGAGGAGAATGGAGGAGAAGGGATTGCGGTGTGGCCATCCCCCCTGGGGGGTGATTTCTCCCTTTCTGTCTCTGTGTCTCTCTCTGTCTGTCTGGCGAGCGCACGCGCCCTATAGCGAAAATCTCTCAAAAAAAAAAAAAAAAAAGAAAGAAAGAAACGCTGTCCCTCAGGGTGACGACTGCTGAGTAGCCTACCACCAATTGCACAGCGCCACCAACCCACCCGTCCTAGCTAGGTTCTCGCCCCAGCACTGGGACTCCAGAGTGGCGGGTGCACGACAAGACTGGGAGGAACCTGCCAGGCTGTCACCCCGTCACGGATCCCACCGACCTCTCACGGCCAAGTCCTGAATCTCACTGAGTGCAGAGGAGGGCTGGTCCACCACCCTACTTTCACACGGGGTTGACTGCAACTAGAAAGAGCAGCTCAGAAGGTGAGAAGGAAGAAAGACCCTCCGAGACAGCTCTTGGTGAGCCACAGCCACCCGCCTGCTCCCTCACGGCTCCCTCTGGGAAGGGGGTGAGCGGCAGTCGTGCTGTCAACCTGCGGCATATTCAGCACGGGGAAGGCCACCGACTCTTACTTTTATATAAGCTCTACTTTTTAATATGGGACCTTTACGAGCATTGCTGTCTACCCTCCTGTCTATAAAACTATGCCTTTGCTAAGTAAAACATGAATATTTCCAATGTGGAACTGTGAGAACGGTCGGACAACTGTAAGAACCCATCTTTGACGTTCTCTGCTTTCATCTTTGTACAGAGGGATCGTAGAAGAAAGGCCTGGAAGGTGGAGAATGGAGCCCAGGCAGGTTGTCCGACCAGGAGCCTGTCCGCTGGGGTGGGGACGCCGGTCAGCTCACACACCCCTTAGAACCGAGTGCTGCCTACGCTGTACACACACGGGAGGGTCCACCTGCAAGGGGACCTCTGTGTCAGCCACACTCAGCGCCAGGTCGGGTCCTCGGGTCCAGGACTGCCACTCTGCGTTAGTGCTTTGGTAACTGTGAGTCTTCTAGGGACCTGACGATCCAAGCCAAGTGAGTGTGCAGCTGGTGGGAAGACGGAAGTGCTGATTAGTGGAGATGGAAGCCATGTAAGGAAGCCCAGACTCGGGAAGGAATGAGTCCGATGGCTAGAGAGACGCCAGCCTGGAGAGCTGCGCCGCACGGGACGAGGGCTGGTCCCATGTCACCGTCTCAGAGCAGACGTGCCGTGTCACACTGCGCTGGGCGCCCAAGGCTCCCTTCGTGTGCACGACCTCATGGCACAAGGCGTGCAGCGTTTGGAGCGTCGGTGCCCTGCTCACTCATCACTTTGCCCACTTCTGTTGGAGTGAAAGAGCATCACTAACGGGCTTCATTAAAAACGGTGGCCACTGCAGTTCAAGACCCGGAACTGGCAGTTGGCTATTTTTTATTTCTGTCTCTCTCTCTCTGGTGAGCGCACATGACCGACAGCAAATTAATAATAACAACAACAACAACAACAATAAGCAGTGCTTTGACACGGGTGAGACATGCGAAGAGAAACGGGCCAGAGCCGCGGCCCCGCACCTGTCCCCTGGGGCCACCTGCTCTGCCAGCCGAGAGCCTGCCCAAGTGTGCGCGCAGAGCCAACGCGACCACCCGGCTCCTCCTCACAGCCCACTCCCATCCCGGACAGGGTCTCGCGGTATCACAATCTTCCTGCCTCGGGATCCCAAGTAGCTGGGACCATAGGTGTGTGCCGATTTGGGGAGAGCTTGCAGAGAGGGACAAGGGGTGCTGGGGCCCGCCCTGGGTGAGGTCCTACAGGTGATGAGAAAGTGCCAGCATGCCATGCGGGGGTCCTGGCTCAGATCTGCGCTCTGAAACATCCTCGCAGGGGCGGCCATGCTCCGGGTAGACTTAAGGAGGACAAGGCCAAGGAAAGAAAGGAACACGGACCAAGGGCAAGGGCAGGCGGCGAGGCAGGGGCCCTGGAGTACCCCAGAGCCGCGGGGCCCATGTGGGGGTAAGTGAGCAGAGACCAACGGGTGCCAGCAGAACGCCCTGCATCCGCACATGCACCGTAGGGAGTTCTGGGTGCTCCAGGCCAGGGCCCGGAACCCACTCCCCAACCTGCCCAGCCCCTGCCCAGAACCGCTTACTCTGCTCAGTGCTGTTGTGCCATCGTGACTAAACCAGCTCCTGCTGTCCTGGTAAACAGAAGTGCCGGCTAGTCAGAGCTGGAAGAGCGGGCCGGGGCCGAGGGGCCAAAGGAGCGGCACAGAGAGAACCCGCAGAGGGAGCAGGGGCTTGTCCACAGGGACAGGCTTCTGAAGCCACTGCCCAGCTCCCAGCCAACAGGGGCTCTGCCAGGGAGGAAACACATGTGTGCACAAAATGTACACACGCCACATGCATGCACACACGTAAACACATGTATGCACCGGCTGCGCACATACCCAGTACCAAACCAAACCTCCACCTCGCCTTTCTTTTTTTTTCTTTTGCTATAGGGCATGTGCCCTTGTCAGAGAGACAGAGAGAAATAGAAAGTGAGAAATCATCCCCCAGGGTGCATGGCCACACCACAATCTCTTCTCCTTCATTCTCCTCTCAGGGTTTCGGGCATGCACGCACAGCACCCGGTGTAAGTTTCTAGCTTCTGGGTCTAGGACTCAGACCACAGTTGGCCATGTGGGAGTCCAGCAACATCACTATTACGCCATCTGCTGGTCTCCCCCTTGTTTAATTTTTAAAAATCTTTCAGAGACAGAGAGGGAAAGTGAGAAAGCGCCCCTCGATGGGGAATGGCCATGTCACAATCCTTTCTCCTCCGTTTCTGCCTCCTTGCAGGCTCTTGGGCATGCACACATACACGCTGGCATTTCTCAGGGCACTGGGTCCAGGACTTGAACCACAGGGTCAGCCATGCAGGATCAGCTCTCTAAACCACTAGGCATGGGGCTAGCCCTCCATCTCGTCTATTTATAATAACTGAATATTGTATTTTACGTCTTATATTCACTTGTTAATCACAAGTCATACTAGTTGATTTATTTTTTAAAGAATTATTTTATTTAATTTTATTCAGTCTTTATTTTATTAAAAAAATATTTTTTTTTGAAGTTGACCAGAGAGAGACAGAGAGAAAATGAAAGTGAGAATGCAAGCTGCCAGGTCTGGGATTCGAACTGAGATCAGCTATGTGGGAGTCCAGTCACCTTAGCCACCACGCCACCTGCCAGCCCCCACACTTGTTAATTTAAACCATGTCCTAAAGAGCTGAGTGCATAAGAATAAATGGCATTTTAAATAATATTTAAACTTGTCCTAAATTTCACTGAAATAAAAAAAAAAACCTCTCAAAACAGATAATATGACTCCTATTCCCAGTTCCCAAAGTTTTAACATAATATACTGAATTTCAGTGCAATTCCACAAAGAACAATATTATCAATATTAACCATGCTACGGTTAATTTTTTGTTGTTGTTGTTGAGGTTTTTGCTATAGGGTGCGTGCACTCGCCAGAAAGACAGAGAGAGACAGAGACAGAAAGTGAGAAATCACCCCCCAAGGGGGGATGGCCATGCCGCTATCCCTTCTCCTCCATTCTCCTCTCGGGATCTTGGGCACACACGCGCCCGGCGTGAGTTTAAGCCACCAGGTCCGGGACTCGAACTGCGGTCGGCTACATAGTTCAGCGACATAGCATAGCCATTACACCAACTGCTGGTTCCACAGTTAATATTTTATACTTTATTCCACACTTAAAAAAACAAGTTTACTATATATAGAGAGCACAGCTGTCCCTCATTATCCATGGGGATTAATTCCAGGACCCCCTACAAACACCAAAATCCTTAGGTACGCTCAGGTATCTTAGATATAAACAGTATGGTATGTTTTCTTAAAAAGGTGTCACATTTCAAATAATCTACACACAACCTCCCCTAAATCATCTCTAGTTTATTTTTGAAAATAATTATTTAATTTTATTTTTCATTATTTTTCAACATGACCAGAGAACAACAAAGAAAGAGGGAGAAAGTGAGAAAACAAGTCATCAGGTTTGGGACCCAAGTGATGGTCAATCATATGGGAGCCCAGCACCTCAACCGCGCCACCTGTCAGCCCCTCTGAATTACTTATAATACCTAACACAATGTAATGCTATGTAAACAGTTTCATATTATATTTAAAAATCGGTATTTTTTGGGACCAGCAGATGGCATCATGGTTATGTTGTTGGACTCCCATGTAGTCAACCGTGGGTCGAATCCCAGACCCGGCAGTTTAAACTCACACTGGGCACATGTTAGGCATGCCCAATCCTGAGTGGAGAATGGAGGAGAAGGGACTGTGGCATGGTTATCCCCCCTGGGTGGGGGTGATGTCTCACTTTCTATCTCTCTGGCAAGCGCACGTGCCCTATAGCAAAATTCTCTCTTAAAAAACAGTATATTTTATTTTAAAATTTTTTTGGGATAAATTTGGATTCACAATTGGCTGAATATGTAGATACGGAGGGCCAGCTATATTTTTTCTGTTAGAACATTTTAAAAATATTTGAGCAAAAAATAAGCAAAAAGGAGAACACGGAACTTGAAAATATACGAAAAAGAAAAAAATGAAACTCTTTAAATGAGTATAAGATCTTTCGAAATGCTTGGAAACATTGAACAATGCTTGGAAACATTAACATTTTATTATTAAACATAACTTCACAGGACTTACAAGGTAGCAGAGAAAGTGAAGGCCATTAGCTAGTTTTTTTCCCTTTCCCTGTTCCTTGCATCTGTTTTCACATGTGGGGATGATGTATTATAATACCAAGAAAATGCATATGCCTTTTAAAAAAATGTTTTTTACTTTTATTATTTCAAATTTTTTCTCTCCCCCTTTCATATGCAAGGGAGAGAGAAAGAGAGAGAAAGTGAGAAAGTGAGAAAGCAAGCCACCAGGTCTGGGATTCAAGCTGCGGTTGGCCACGTGGGAGTCTAGCACCTTAACCACCATGCCACCGCTTCTAAAAAAGGGGGCAGTGAAAGAGTGTTAGAAAAGAAAGGACAGACAAAGGCAAATAGCTGGCCCAATTAGTTCAAAATGAGTTCCAATAAATGCCTAAGGAATGTCACAGACGAAGCCGTGACCTTGACTGTCAGTGGCTTCCATCAGTTTGAAAATGGCTTCACATTTAATTCTAGGAACTATGTAGCTAAGCCACCTACCACAGCCAAGGTTCCCTCGTAAAGGAAGCAGAGCCCACCGACGAAGCTGTAGCAACAGTGGGGATCAAGGTTCGCTCACGGGAAGAAAGCAGGAAGCACCGAAACACCATGCCAGCCACGAAACCAGGGACTCCTCGGCCGCTGCCCTGGCCGAACACGCCTCAGACACGCTTTCAGCAACGCGGAGAGCTTTCCTCCAGCCCTGGCTTATTACAGATTTCTCAAGGAGAGCGCATGCTGAATTTTACCGACAGCTACTTCAACATCCAGTGCAATAACGAGAGGTTTCCCTCCTCATCTTCATCTCCTAAGGATGTGGATTCCTTAGTAAGATTTTCAAAAAAAAATTTTTGAGAGATGTTTGCTATATGCATGTACACTTGCTGGAGAGACAGAAAGTGAGAACTCACTCCTCCACACTGGGGGACGGCCATGCCACAATCCCTTCTCCATTCTCCTCTCGGGATTTTGGGCACGCATGCACATACGCCCAGCGTTCCAAGCCGCTGGGTGCAGGACTTGAACTGTGGTTTGGAGATCATACCTTAACCACCAAGCCCTTGCTGGCCCCCTTTAGTAAAGTCCTTAATCTAAGACGTAGTCCTGCTTTTCCTGGATGAGCCTCGCGGGCCACAACACGGCAGGCCTCCAGTACTGCGCACGGCTCCTGGTGGGTTTTACTTCGGAGTTGTGCCCATGTTTCACACAGGGCAGTGAGCCTTATTTTCACTCTCGTGTGCTATCTTCCTCTGGTTTTCATTTCAGGATCAAGCTTGCTGCAAGAACGAGTTGGGAAGCTCCATGCTTTCCTATGCTCTAAAAGAGTTTAAACAGGGAATTCACTGTTCCTGTAATGTCCTACAGAATTCGCCAGCAAAGAGAATATTGTGCCTCTTTCGCAGCACAGGAGGGAGAGTGAGATCATTTAATGACTTTTTTTAAAAAACAGCTTTATTGATACATAGTTCACATTGACACAGTTCACCTACTTAGTGTATGATTCCATTACTTATGCTTAAATTTCTATACAGTGGTTGATGTAAGGGATAATTAACCAAGAAAATGCAAACTAATCCAAGATAGTTAATAAATGGTTGAAAAGCCTGGATCACGGGCAGGTGTGTATAGGCCTGGTGCCGACAGGGAGGTTTCAGGACGTAAACCCGGGGCCTTCCTGTGTGCTCTGGCATTCCAGAGAGCTAAATTACCACTTCACGACCAGCGGGCCCTGATACCACTTTTATTTATTTTTATTGCCAGAGGGTACATGCACTTGCTGGAAAGAGAAAAGAGGAGAAAGAAAACAAGAAAGCACCCCACGGGGTACGGCCACGCTGCAATCCTTCCTCCCCTCTACTTCTCCATCACATCAGGACTTGGGGTGCAAATGCACGGGCATCCAGCATGTTTTCAAGTTGCTAGGACCGGGATTTGAACTTGGTCAGCCACGTGGAATCTGGCTCCCTTAACTGCTGTAGTACCAGGCTGGTCCCCCTAATGTTACTTTTAAAACTCCCTGGGTTTATAGTTAAGAACCCTCTCTTACTTGGAATACTTCCTGTTCTCACTCATTTTTCCTTGAATGGACTTGGCAACATTTGATCTACTTCATTACCTTCTCCAAGAACAAAGCGATTGTTTTTACTGAGCAAGGGTAATTCTGTACTGCATTCGATGACATAGATTTCCGTCGTTCAGGAGATTCTGGGAGGGAACATATTCAAGAAGGGATCTCAGGTCTCAGGGTACCAGAGCATTCTGGTCAATTCATTCCAGAAGAATTCAAGACAGGTAAGTCACCTAAGTCCCCACAGGTGTCCTGCAGCTTGAGTCTGACAAAAGGCGATTCTAACTCATCTTGAAACATCACAGTTTGCTGGAGCTTAAAAGTATGCCCACGAACGTGTGCATGTCTTTGGGGTTTAGCAGTAAAATAGATCATCATTCAGTTGCGGGCCCTTGGCAGTCCCTAATCTGGCATGCCATTGTTCTTAGACGGTATTGCCCTGTTAAGAATGACTACTTCAGGGACCAGCAGATGGCATAATGGTTATGTTGCTGGACCCCCATGTGGTCAACCATGGTTCAAGTCCCAGAGCTAGTGACTTAAAACTCAAGCCAGGCATGTGTGTGTGTGTGCCCAAGATCCTAGGAGGAAAATGGAGGAGAAGGGATGCAGCATGGCTATTCCCTCTGGGGCAGGGGGGAGTGATTTCTCATTTTCTCTCTGGCACGTGCACATGCCTATAGGAAAAAAAAAAAAGAATTACTATTTCAAATCTAAATGTGAAAGAGCAATTTGCAAAGTCATTACAGTGTGGCGCCGACAGAAGGTGCCTGGGCACAGGAGCTGGGTCCTCTGCTCACGGAGTGTGAGGATCTCTCTTCTGCAGTCTTTTCTAGTGGAGACAACTCGGGGCGTTTCAAGTCCGAGTGGGAAACCATGTACAAGGGAGAACAGGCACCGTCTAGGCCACATCCACAACCAAACTGTCTTCACCTTCGCCGTGACCTTCAGCCACTCATGCCCCTTGAGGCCGAATTTCTTCCTTGTAAAATAGAGTGAACCCCCCCCCCCCCCTTCCCTGCAGGGCTTTCTGAGGAATGGCAGTACACGCGCTGGGACATCCACTCACAGATGTTGCCACTGCGCCTGGCACACACACCCATCTTCACACGGAGAAAAGTCGGATAGTGGAGACCCACAGCTGTTGTGGATGTGCTAACGGAGACGCCGACTTTTAACTTTCTGCCTTTTCTGTCCTTTTAGGGTCATCATTGTGGTGACTGTTTACAGGGACCCCACTCCTGCGCAGGCGCTTTGGTGAACACTATGCTCATGTGATTTAGCCTGTGTCCACGCCATCAGCTACGTGCTGCTGTTATTCCCAAGTTACACAGGAAGAAACTAAGGCTTGAAATAACTCACCCACAGTCTCACAGACACCAAGGGGAAGATGTGGCACTCCAGTGTGGTCTGACCATGGCCACACTCACTGTGACACTAACTGCAGGTGCATTTACAGGGGACATTTCTTACGTGCAAGCCTTGAGGCTGGCTACACCGCCTGAAAAGCAGGAGCACGGCAGAGGGGATAAAAACATATCAGAAAGCATGTATGTGTATTCTTGGGCAGGCCTTGATGGAACAATTAAAACACATTCCTTTTCAAAGAAAATGGAGTATATGATTTGTAAAATAACAACTTACTGTTGGCAACTTACTGTTTGCTACTTAACGGACCAAAGGACAACCTAAAATAACATGAATTGGGAGCACAGCGAGCTCAAAGACTGACACGTGGCCAGGGCTCCAAGTGGGGCAGAAGCAGGCAGCCAGCAAACAGATTTAAAAAGCGACTATGATTTAGTCAGGAGGTTCCCGAATTAGTTCTTTCCTCAGAATGACTCCCCCCCTCTGCTGTCAGAGATAAGCCAGACTCCTTTCCTTCACAGCACAAGTGCAATTGCTTACACAAAGCAAAGGTCTGGAAGACCCTCCCTTAACACCTGATCTTGTAAGCGAGCCACATCAACCTGCTTGTCACTACCTCGGAGTTATTAAATTAGTGCATAATATATGCTGTCTTTTTTTTTTTTAAATTAAGTTTGGGAGCCAGCAGGTGGCGTAGTGGTTAAGGTGCTGGACTCCCACATAGTTGACTATGGTTTGAGACCTGGATTCAGTGGCTTGAAACACATGCCATGTACGTGTGTGAGTGCCCAAAATCCAGAAAGGAGAATGGAGGAGAAGAGATTGTGGTGTGGCCATCCCCCTGGGGGTGATTTTTCGTTTTCTGTCTGTCTCTGTCTCTCTGGCAAGTGCATGTGCCCTATAGCAAAAACCTCACCAAAAAAAAGTTTGTTTATTTCTTTCTCTCATGAGTGTGAGGGGGTACGGGAGACAGACACACGGTCAGTACCTCCAACAGGGTCTCCAGGCTGTGATCTACTCTGGGTCAGCCTCCGCATTACGGGCATGCATGTGCCCAGAGTACAAGTACTCAGGGAGGTCTCTAGACACAGATCCAGCTTCTCATTGGGGTGGTCTCACAGAATGTCACGTTTCACATCTGCGTCACTGTCCATCCCTTTCTGACTTCATAGTTCAGTGGAGAAGCCTCTTAACACAGTAGGAGACACATTTGGCACCTGCTTCATGCCACCATTTCTTTGCCCTGTCACTGTTCTTTGCCAGTAACCACTGACATGCAAGTGGACTTCCTCTCATTTCTGTATCGCCTTAAATACAAATGCCTTATTTCTTTACAGGAACTGACATGGACCGCTTGTGTGCCAGAGCAAATGCTCAAACTTTGACATATACGTGTTCACCTGGAAGACAAACACTTGCTAATATCCAAATGGTATTCACCATAGAATCCTCGAGATCCAGCACATATTAAGTGTTGGGACCTGGTTGGCAGAATGTGTTTTTTTGAGTGGGGGGCTGTGGATTAGAAATAAACATAAAAATAAACACACTAAAGACATACAAGTATAGAAAAGCGAGGACTGGCTGGACCTGACTTCTCTGATGGAAACGGCTGCAACCCCAAACTGGTCCCAGGTTTCTTTTCTTAACGGGCAGAAAATGAGGGACAAGGAAATGGAATGGAAAGCCAGTTGTTTTTATGTTAATCGGCTAACAACTGGTGCCGTAGGTTGTTCTTTTTTTTTTTTTTTTAAAATTTCTTGGGGCGAATTCTGATAAACACGTGGCTTTTTTTTTTTTTTAAGAATTATTTTATTTAACTTTATTTATTTTTTCAAATTTGACCAGGAGGGACAGAGTGAGAGAAAGAGAGAGGGAAAGTGAGAGAGCAAGTCACCAGGTCTGGGACTCAAACCACGGTCAGCCATGTAGGAGTCCCATGCCCTTAACCACCATGCCATCTACCAGCCCCAACATGTGGCTTTTTAAAAACAGATACTGCTCTGCAGTTTTAGGCAACTAGTGCATTGACATGCAAATTGCTTTCATTGCCATACAAATGACAGCTCACAAAACCACACCTCTCCATTTGTCTAAAAGTCACCATGTTTGCTCAGATTGGTAGCTCTCCACAACTGAGGCTTCAGTCTCTGTCCTCAACAAAGCTCAGAAGTGAATGGCAAAGGAATACAAGTAAATGTGTTTCTCATCATCAGCACCCATTACTTGTGAGGGATCCTGGGATAAGATGTGCAGCCCTGTCTGGGGCTTCCAAAAAGGCTTCCCCAAGGAAGAGGCATTGCATCTGAGGCTTTAGGAAAAAGCAGGTGGCCAAGAGGACAGAGAAGACTGATCCAGGGAGAGGGAACAGCCTGTACAAGTGCAGGAGGCCTGGAGGAACAAGTCAGTTTGAGGGACTTAACACTCAGAGCACAGGTGGTGGTGGGGCCTCTGTGTGAGGCTGGAGTCATATGTGAAGGCCAGGTTCAGATCCTGGCTCGACCTGACCGTGGTGGGTGTGCCCATGTGTACCTGTGACCCTGGCTGGCTTCGGGGGAGGGCTGTGACAGGGCGAGACCAATGAAGGGTACTTGTATCTGCCTGTCTCTCTCATAAAATAAATAAATAAAATAATAAAAAGACGAAAAGGCAGAACAGAAGGCTAGAGAAGATGAGAGGAAGTGCGAGAAGGACAGGCACATCAGTGAACATGTGAATGATGGGACTCCAGGTCAGCCACGGTGTGCATGCTGGTATGCTGCTCCCTGGCAGGCCGAAGCCACTTGGGAGGCCAGAGTTGGAATCCTGGTTCACCCTGAAAAGCTGGGTGCAATGGCATGCTACTTGGGAGGCTGAGGAGGAGGATCAGAACACAGCAAGGAAAAAAGTAGACTCCAATGAAGCCTCTCAGACAGGGAAGTGATGTGATAAGATGTTTTTAGAAAACATCCCTAACTGTCGCACGAAGGGGCAGACCGAGCAGGTGCGGCAGAGCTCAGCCTACTCAAATAATTCAATAGAAAGATAAGGATGGCCTGGCCCAGTAGGGGAGGAGGCAGGTGCTAATAAGCAAGCACCATTGAGGAGAGTGCTGACCTGGACATGGGTGAGTGAGCGAGAGTCAGACATCACCCTTGTGGGAACGACTGGGTGGACATGGGGCTGATTACTGACTCAGGAAAAGGAGTAGGGCGAGGGGAAAGGGACTAGGACACACGATCACAAACCATGGAAACCACAGCCAGGGAAGGGAGAGCCACTGTCCAGAAGGAGATCAGCGGGCCTGGCCAGAGCCACAAGGAAGGCCAGTATCCAATGCTCAAGAGGAAAGGGGAGTTGCACAGTATGTGAATCACATCATGGACTTTGTTACTTTAAAAAAAAAAAAAAAAAAAGGAAGAAAGGAAAGAAGAGTAGGAGCAATCATAGAAATACAGAACCAGACAAGTATGAGGAGAATCCTGAGTGCAGCACAGAGGAACGCCGGGAATGCTTTAGAAAGGGGAGTGGTCACATCTGTCAGCCATTCCTGAGTCCGGAGGAAGAGGAGGACTGACAGGTGTCCACTGGATTTTGCAAAATGGAAAGCACTGGCAACCTGAGTGAGCGTGGGTGGGTGTTGGAGTGAGTGAAAGAACAAGCAGGAGGTAGAAAGGAAGGGGGTTTCTACACAGGTTGGTTCACGCTGGTTAGGCACCTTGCTCAGGGGATGGGCTCTGCGGGTCTCAGGCCCACGACTGAAGCCTGGTTTCCCACCTCCCCAGGCATCTCACCTCAGGTCCTGGATTTAACCTCCTACTTTGGTGATGTCCTTCTCTACCAAACTGGGACGACACAGACATGTAGGTCCTGGGGATGTCTGGAGGACCAGACGAACGTGTAAGACTCAGAAAGGTGCCTCGACACAATGCTAGCTATTATATCACAGAACACAGGACAAACTCTCCCAAATTTTCAAGTAAACGCTGAATGCTCTGTAGGATCCTGACGTGCTAACTTTTCAGAGGCATTGCCTGGGCCTCTCCTCCACCCTTGGCACCCCCAGACATCATGCAGTGGTCCGACCTTACTTTACTCTGGCCTGCTGACTGGTAGGCTCAGAGCTGGGTGGGGGAGAGCCAAGGGCCTTCTCTGACTGCCCAGCAGAGAGCAGAAAGTCCTTGAGCGAGAAGGTCATGTGGCCTGGAGAGATGGCCAGAGGCACAGCCTTGGTTCCCTATCACTTTCCAGTGGGCTCCAGTTACATTCTGGTGACAAGTCCCACTGTCGGATACCCCTGAATTCTCCTGTGCCTTCTCCTCTTGGTTTAAACTCATCAGGGACCTTCCCTTTTCTGGCTATGAAACCTCAATCCAGCTCATCATGTCAAAGATACCATCAAATGTCGAGAGATATCCTGACTTCAGAGAAATTAAAAGGTGGATCCCCAAATCTATGAAATAGGGCACTGTGTCAAATACGGGACCAACTGAGAGGGCAGACATTTCACCGACTGTTAACTGCCCCTGGGCCCAAGGAACAGTGCATGTCTTGTCTAAGGTAGCAGGCGAGCGCAGCAGGGGAGGGTGGGGCTTGAGCCCTCTAGTACTACAAGCCAGGATCAGCGAGTAACCCGGGCCGTGACCCAAGCCCGTCGCCATGACGGCTCCACCACCAGAGATCAGTACCCCTCACATCACAGGTGCAAGCCTGCCGGCTGACTCAGGTGCACCCATAGAGCTGCTCGATAACTCAGTGACGAACCACTGACCAGGTGACCACCAATACGCAGAAAGGCAATCCTTCTGTGAGTTACGGCACTTCCTTGACCTTTCTCTCCCTCCTCTCCAGCCTCCAGGCCTGTTTATAACACCCCTCATGGCCCTACCCTGTGGAATTTTAATACCACAGATACACTGCATATTTGTCCACACACTGTGGCCCTTTGGAGGGCCACACACCACTGTACTAGGATACTTTGCATCTCCAACAGGAACTGATGTTGGCTCATCTAGGGCATTCAGCCTCCCGCCCCGGTGGAGAATGAGTTGAGTACACACAAGTTTGCTTTGTTAGTTTGTATACAGTGGTTGCTGGTTGCTTTTGGGTCCTGTTTTCAAACTAGAAGGAAAGGTAAGAGATCACCAAGTACGGCCCCTTATTTATAGGGAAAACCCATAATGACAAGCACAGAGAGGCCGAGCCTTTATGGGTTATCCAAGGAACGCAGCTACTTCATCATAGCACTGGGCTCACCCCCAGACCCTTTTATTTTTCTTTTAAAGTCTACTTATTTATTTAATCCAAGGGTGGGGAGGGGGTCGGGGGGAGAGGGCCCAAGCAGGGTGTTCATGCGCCCACCCACCCCCGTCTCAGCTGGCCCCGTCACAGACAGGCACCTGCGGGCCTGGGAGGCAAACCCAGGGCCTTTCACTTGGGTCGGGTTGGGTTATTGCCGAGCTACTGCCTGGCCCAATCCCCAAGTTCTTGACCGAAAAATAACACTTCCCCTCCTATAAAACCTGGCCCCTATTTCTTACCTATCAATGTTTTGCTCACTGTAGACAGGTTGGACGGTCTTGTGAGAATGAGTGAGTTTGGAGATGAGTTCTAGAAGAAAGGATTCTACTTTGGAAAATGCTTTACAGGCGAAGGAGGAAGAGTTAGGACAGAACAGACCGAGACAGGGCAAGCAGCCAGTGACGAGGGAAGATGGAGAGGGGCTGGCAGGACGCTTGTGAAGAAGCGGCAAACCCAGCACGGCATGTTATCGACACCCTGACTGACGTGACCGACGCGCCTGACAGCTGAGACGACAAGCAGGAAGTCAGACCAGAACAGAGGGCTCCAAGGCGGCTGTGACAGTCACGCGGCGGGCGGAATGACAGCGGCTCACTGACCGGTAAAAGTGCCGAAAACGAGCGGCTGCAGCACTCACTACGGACTTGCAGAGTATCTGCACTGGGCTCTGGTGAGCAAGTAAGTTCAAGACGGTGAACGTGGATAAACGCAAATGCGGGCAAGATGATCAGCCCGACGGGTAAACACGAAAAGCAGACGCTTTCATATACTGTAGCATCTCACTCTCCCGACAGCCCAGACATTAAATATCAAGTGTGATCGAGATCCTGAGACACTGCTGGGCACTGACGACCTAGCAGACACAGCGCCGGGGAGCAGCATGGTGGTTAAGCCCTGAGCACAGGGAGCTGGACCTACACGGCTGACCGTGGTTCAAACCCTGGCCTTGCCAGCTTGAAAAGCATGCTGGGAATACGTGTATGTGTGTGGGCGTGCACGTGCACACACATGCATGCACATGCCCAGAATCTCTTTTTTTTGGAGAGGTTTTTTTTTTTGTTTTTTTTTTTTTTTTTTGCTATAGGGTGTGTGCACTTGCCAGACAGACAGAGAGAAACAGAGAGACAGAAAGCAAGAAATCACCCCCCAGGGGGGATGGCCATGCTGCAACCCCTTCTCCTCTGTTCTCCTCTTGGGATGTTGGGCACGCACGCACACGTGCCCAGCGTGAGTTTAAGCCATGGGGTCCGGGACTCGAACCATGGTTGACTACGTGGGAGTCCAGCAACATAGCCATTACGCTAACTGCTGGTCCCAGAATCTTGATGGGATGGAGACCAGAGGAAAACATACTGCATTGTGGTCACGCCCTAGAGCTTCCTCATTTTCTCTGTGAGTACACATATTCTCTGGCAAAACAAAACAAAAACTCAAGGGCAGATCTTGAAGAGGTGGGATCTGGGTGAGCCTTGAATTCTCAGAAAGACTGGCAGGGTGCAGCAAGTGTGCAGTCATCAGATGTCACGCTCTGTGAGGGGCACCGAGAGCACGGGATTGGCAAACCAGACCACGTCTGGCCTGTGTTTGTAAATAAAGTTTTATTGGGACACAGCCGTGCTTACTGGACTGTGGTCTTTAGCTGCTCTCTGCCTCCTTGCTGCAAGCACAAAGCGGCAGAGGCCCAGGCCTTGTGGCCACAAAGGCTCAACTACCTACTGCCTGGCCCTTCACGAACAGTGTGCTGACTCCTGTCCCAGCACCCTGTCAGGCAAGAGCATCTGAATGAGCAGCAGCACCCAGGACTGGCAGAAACGGAGAAGCCCCGGTCCCATCCCAGGCTGCAGGACCGGAGTCTGCTGGCAATTCTTCTGCACAGAAAGGGAGGGGCGGGGAGGCTGCAGACAGGAGGAGCGTGCACGTGGCTATATATAGACAGAGGAGAGCAGGGAAGATTTTCCATAAAGAACACATGCCATCAAAGCCATGCTCAGAGAGGTCCCTCTCGTCAGCATCACATAAGGGGAGTCCATGCAGACAGTGTGTGTGTGTGGGGGGGGGGGGCAGCTCCTGTCACGGCCCTGGCAAATGACGACCCAGTGAACTATGCAGGGAGGCTCTTGGTACAGGTTCTTCTTCCCAACTTCAGTAGTGTCTCCACATTGCTTCTAGCAAACACGGTGTAAGTGATGATTTATTAGGAACCAGAAACACGCTTGGTAATGAGTACAGAAACCATGCGTGTGTTTCCATGTACAATAAATGTGTCTCAATCTAAGTCACATCTCCGGCCACGGATGCATCAATTAAGACAATTAGTGGACAAGAAGCCAGCTGAAAGATGAAACCAGGATCCATTCGATAGCTATCTATTATGTAGGCTGCTAGCGCATCAGTTCACAGGCCAAGAAAGGTGCTATGTCTTCCTGCTGGGGCTCCCCCACCCCAAGTAAAATGTAAGATTCTGCTTGACACTCAGTTTTTCTGTGTTCTGGATGAATAAGCAATTTAAAGTTCAAGAGAAACAAAACCAGCATTTTGGACTGCCATGCCAACACTTTTCCTTCTTCCAGCTCAGCTAACGGCTTCCAAGTAAATGTTTAACATTTTGCCTCCTTAAAAATCTAGCGAAGTTTGACAGGGTTATTTGTGGGATCAGTACGCTCTAAAGGAATGACAGTGATCTCGATAAAAATGGATGGGTGAAAGGGGAAATTCCATTTAGATGCTTAGATTGAATACTTTATGTTCATTTCACTGGCAGACAATGCACAAGCAAAAATCAAAAAAAAGCTTGTCTGTTTGCTTTGAGAAATAAACATAATTAAATGAATACATCCCAAGGAAGAAAAAACAGCACCATCAAACCTGTGTTAAGAAAAATCTGTGTTAAGATGCACTAATAAGAGGCTTAAAGCATCCGTGAATTCAGTACAACCGTTGATGGTGCTTAAGTAGTAACACTAGACTTACAAAGGCTTACTCTAGGTTTATACTGTACTAAATACCACGTCGCAGATGATCTCACTTAATCCTCCAAACAGCCAAATATTAGCTCCACTTGATAGATGAGGGAACTAAGGCACAGAGAGCTTAAGTGACTTGCCTAAAGTCACACAGCTAAATGAGGTGGTGACATCTGAACCTGGGCCTAGGTTAACCATGATACGGCTTCTCTCTAACAGAGTCTGCCCTCCCACCTCCAAGTTAATTTGCAAAAATTTTAGAAGCAATAGACTCACTGATGTCAGAGACAAAGGAAAGCCCTATGATTTAGACTCCACAGTCCTAATGAAAAAGCACCCTGTAGCACCCTGCAGCCAGTGGCCAACATCTGACCTGCAATGTCATAAAGCAGAGGAAAACAGGAAGATTCGAATGAAGACAGCAGAGGATCTCCCTAGGATAAAAGGGAAAGTCTAGTGAAAGTCTTCAACACACCATTTGTTAATAACAAACGCGGGCAAGGACCTTAGTAATCACTACTGCAGATGCATTACCCAGCAGCTGACGCGTTTGTGCAAGGTGGCAGTGGGCCGGTGCCAAGTACTCTGGGGCAACACTCTGTGACTAGACAGCGTCAGTCACTGTGTGCTTGAAACAGCAGAGGTGCTAAAGTAAGGCTGGCCCAGATGGCATCCCCAGGGTGCAACCTTTGTTTCCCGAGCTTTATTCCACCAGCACTTCTGGGGGGAAATGTCACAAAATAAAATAAATAACGGAAGAGCACGGGATGATGTGAAGGCCTTTTAAATTCTCCAAACTGCCAAGCATCTCACATGAAGGAAGTCCTTTGACTTTGAGCTCATCGTATTCCATTTAAATATTAATTTTGTCAAAGAACAAGCGCATCCCCTTCAAACTGTAACAGCCTCAACCTAAGATCCTGGCAACAGCGGATCATATTTCATTTTAAATATTAATTTTGCCAAAGAACAAGCTCATCCCCTTCAAATGTTAACAGCCTCAAAATAAGATCCGGGTTATTTACCTGTGAGAAGATATAATAAGAAAATGGGGCAGGGAAAAGAAAAATAGAGTGGGAAGAGAGGCGACAGACAGGACGGAGTGAGGGGGTCGTCGAACTCAAAACCAATTCAAGAAGCTGCTTCAGGTTTTCCTCTGTAACTTTCCCCATTAAAAACGCAGACACGCCCTACTGGTGGTGCGTCCACGGCACGGCTAGGGAACCGTGTGCTATGCAGAGGTCTGACTGCAAACACGATCCTGGGTTACCTCTGCGTGTGCGGCGACACGGGCAAACGACTGGGGGGGATGACACCTTGTTCTCGTTCGAATTCTCCTGCTGAGGACAAAAGGGCCGCCCACCCAGCCGAGCCCGGGCTGCGGGCTTCCCCCGGAGGCGGCCGGGGTCCGCGCCCCAGCGCGGTGCGCGCAGTAGCCGCACTGGCCGCCCGGGCCCGGCCCCACCCCCGGCCCGCGGCTCCCGCAGGACGCGGGACGCAGCTGTCGCTCGCCGGCCGAGCGCTGCGCGGGGGTCCCCAGGGCGCAGGGGTCCCCAGGACGCGGGGCCGCGCCGAGGCTCGCGGCGGCGCGCGGGGGGTCCCCGCCGGGACCGCGCGCCGGGCTCCGGGCTGCCGGGCCGTGGGAACGCGGGCGGCCGCACTCACCTTCTTCCTCGAACTCCAGCTTCTCCAGCATGCCGGCTTCCGCGGGTCCCGGGGCCGCCGCCAGCGCCGCCTGAGGGGAGGAGGAGGACACGGATCAGCATGAGCCTCGGCTCGTCCCCGGCCGCCGGGCTCGCGGCCGGCCGAGCGCTCGGGCCTCGCTCCGCGCCGCCGGGAGGAGGGGCCTGGCGGGGACGCAGGCGGCGGCCGGGGGCGGAGCGGGCGCGGGGCCCACCGCCCGGGGCCGCCGCCGCCCGGGGCCGCCGCAGGTGGCGGGCCGGCCGTGGGCCCCGCGCGAGTGGAACGCTCCGGGCGGCTCCCCCCGCCGGTGGTACGGCCCGGCGAGCAGGAAGCGTGGGAAGGGACCCCCGGAGCCAGGGCCGGCGCGGCGCGAGGCGGCCACGCGGAGAGGTCGTGTGCCGCCCTCGCCGCGCCGGGCCTGGGCACCGCCGCCCCGCGCGTCCACGCACCTGCCCCCCGCGCCCACGCTCGCACTCCCGGCGCGCGAACCTGCGCAGGTGTGGGCTCGCCTCCCGGGGCGGGCGGGGGAGCGCCTCCGGGAGCGGGGGGCGGGGCGAGGCAGGGCCCCGGCTGGAGGCTGCGGGACCCCGGAAAGACGCGGCCGCAGACTGGGGCGCCGGTCCTTGCTTTCCCTTTCCTTTTTCACAGTGCATCGACTATGCCCGCCTCTCCAGAAAAACGGCTCCGTGGGCTGCACACACTGGAGGTGCACTTTGTTGCTGTCAGTTTCTCCCAGCCGCGGAACTCTATTGCTTCCTCTCTTCACGCCCGATTCTCTTCGCCTTGGGGGAGCTGCTGCCAAAAGCTCACACAATCTCAATCTGGCCCCAGTCACTCCTGTCACCCTGCATCTGGGTATCTGAGACTCGCCTATCGCCAACTCAGGTTGGCAGGCAACGAGGCTGGCAGCCATCAGCTGCCTGGAAGAGCAGGGCAGGCGGGGAGGGCACGGAGGTCCTCTTGCCTAACAGCCAATTTCCGCTCCATCTACAGAGGCCCTTCGCTGGCTGCAGAATGCAAGGGCCCTGTTAGTGAGATTAGCTCTCTGGAGCTGATTAGGACTGGGAAGGGCCCCAGCCTCTTGAAGGGAACTTGGTTCTATCTCTCTTGCAAGTTAGCCTGGAGGAGGAAGTACTGAAATCCTCTGCCCTTCCTTGTTGCTTTGTCATCTCAGTTGGGCCAATCCCAAGGTCTTAAACTTCCCCTTAATAAAAGGAAGGGCTGGGGGGAGGAGAAGGCAAAATTAATTTGCCTAACTAGAATGTTTCCTGGTTGAAAAAAAAAAAAAAAAACAACAAAAACCATGTACAGCTATGTCATGCTTCAGCTAGAAAGACTGAATACTTTCCCCTTGAGTTTGGGAGCAAGGCAAGGATGTCTGCTTTAACTAATTGTAAACTAATTTTAACTAATTTTATTCAACATAGTACTGAAAAGTGCTAGCCACTGTAATAAGGCAAGAAAAAACCCCCATAAAGGTATGCAGATTAGAAAGGGAGAAATAAAACCATTCAAACCATGAGGTTTTATACATAGGACAACCCAGAGATCCCACAAAACAAAACCCTTCTAGAACTAGTGAATACTGCAAGAACACACCGACATAAAAAAATCAATCACCTTTCTAAATATTAACAATGGACACGTGGAAGCTGATATTAAGAACTCGAAACTATTTGTAATCACTGCAAAGACAATACTTAGGTATAAACGTAAGCTATCCATAGGATTTGTATCCTGAAAATGAAAATGTGGGTGAAATGAAATAATAGCTAATAAATGGAGAGGCATCCCATGCTCATGAATTGGAAGGCCCAGCATAGTAAAGAAGTTCTCCCCTAAACTGATCTTTTGATTTAATGCAATTTCTGTCAAAATCCCTAGAAAATTTTTGGTAGACACAGAGAAGCTTATTCTTTTCTTCTCTTTTATTTTTATGGTTGGTACTCTGGCTCCTTTCTTCAAAGGAGCTCCTTTTATTTTTTAGGTTTTTGCCATAGTGCGTATGTGCTTGACAGAGAGGAAAAGTAAGAAATCACCCTCTAGGGGAGATGGCCACATCACAATCCCTTCTCCATTCTCCTCTTGGGATTTTGAGCACACACACACATGTGCCTGGCATGACTTTCAAGCCATCGGGCCCAGGACTCGAACTGCAGTTCGATGTGTGGGAGTCCAGCTCCTTAATCACCACACTACTTGCTGGCCCTGATAAGCTTATCTTAAAAGTTGATATAGAAAGACATAAGCTCTAGAATACTTGAAACATTCTGGAAAGAGAAGAATGAAGTGGGAGGAATCATTCTACTCATTATTAAAGCTTTATATATAATACGAATAATCAAGACTATGTGGTATTGGCAGAAGAACAGACACAATGATCAACGGAAACCAATAGCACATTCATAAATAGACCCACATAAATATGTCAAATGAATTTTTGATAAGCTATAAAAGCAATGATACTGAAGTAAGTATACATTGAAAGGCAAACAAAAAAACAAACACAACTTTCAACCACAGTCTCAAATAAACTCAAATTGGATCATGGACCTAAAAACAAATGACAAAACTGAAACTTTTAGGGGAAAAAAATGAGAGAAAATCTTTGAGACTGAAGGCTAGCCAAAGAGTTAGACCTGACACTAAAAGTACAACCCCTAAAAGGAAAATATGATAACGTGGATTTATCAGATTACTTTTACGCTGAAAGAAGATGGAAAGAAAAGCTGCAGAGTGGTAGAAAATACTTGCAAACCACATAGCTAACAAAGTGTTTGTGTCTAGAATACATAAATAAAATTCAATATTCAACAGAAAAAAAAAAAAAAGAGGGAAAATAGTCCAGTTAGATTATGGGCACAAGGAATTTCACCAGGAAAAGACACACAGGTGGTAAGTAAGTGCATGAGAAGATGTTCGTCGTCATTAGCTAGTAGATAAATGCAAATTAGTATCACAATGAGATAAGACTACAACCTAATGGACTGACTGAAATATAAACAGGAACACCACCAAGTGCTGGTGAGGATGTGAAGGAAAGGGGTCACTTCTACTTTGCTGGTGGGAATGCAAAATGGAACCACCACTCTGGAAAACAATTTGGCAATTTCCTTTGCAACAAAACATGCAACTAAACCTGGTGGTTAAGGCGCTGGGTTCCGACAGCTGATTGCGGTTTGAGTCCCAGTATGACATGTAATTGCATGCTTGGGCATTTATCCCAGGAAAATGAAAACTTACGTTGATACAAAAATCTGCACATGAATGTTCATCACAGCCTTGTTTCGCAGTAGCCCGCACCGGGGTAACATGTAATTCAAGGCCGAGTGGTTAGCTAGCTGTGAGACAGCTACACCAGGGAATGCCGCTCGGCAATGCGAGAGAACGAGTTCCTGATACCTGCTGATTTGTCCTGACAAATCTGCCGGGTTTGTGCTGAGTGGAAAGACTCAGTTCCAAAAGGTCACACGCTGTCTGTGTCCATTTCTGTTACACCCTTAAAGTGGCAAAACGATAGAAATGGAGAACTGATTCGTAGATGCCAGGGCTCAGGCATGGAGGTGGGGGTCAGGGGTGCTTCTGGCTCTGAGGGCTACCGTGAGGGACCCCTGCAGTGATGGAATTGTTCTGCATCTTGCTGTTATCCGTGCCAAGATCCTCTTGGGCTATCCCCCCCCCCCCCCCCCCCCCCCCCCCCCGTGGGCCAAGCCAAGCTGAATGAAGGCTGTGGAGAATATGACAGTCTGGATTAATGGCAGAAACTCTATGGAAATGGAGTTCACAAATAATAAAAGAACTCACCCACTGAAAGTGCAGCTGCAGTGATGCTTAGCATATTCGGGGGTGTGCAGCTCGGAAAGTTTACATTTCCATTATCCCGTACCCATCAGCAGTCCCTTCCCATCACCTGTTCAACCCCCACACCAGCTCCGAGGCACCCACGGATCCACTTTCTATCCTGCCCTTGACATTTCATGTAAGTGGAATCACACAACACGTGGTCTTCCGTGGCTGGCTTGTAGAAGATGTTTTAAGGCTCAGCTGCTGTGTCATCGGCATGGGGTCCACAGAGCAGTCCTGGGGCCTGGTTTGGATCCCGGGTTGGCCTGAACAGGCTCGCCTATGATCCTGGCTGGCTGGGACGCTCGGGGAAGGATGGTGAGGCCCTGTAAGGGTGACCCGTGTCTGTCTCTCCTCTCTCTCATGAAAGAAAAGAAATGTTTCCAAGGCTCGTCTGCCTCCTACGTGTATTAGCATTTTGTTTCTTTTTATCGATGAATCGAATTCTGTGGTGTGGGAGCCAGCAGGTGGCGTGATGGTTAAGGCACTGGGTTCCCACATGGCTGATTGCGGTTTGAGTCCCGGATATGACAGCTTGAAAATTACGCTGGGCTCATGTGCGTGCGTGCCCAAATTCCTGAGAGGAGAAAGGAGGAGAAGGGACTGTGGTGTGCCATCCCCCGGGGGTGATTTCTCACTTTCCCTCTCTCTGTCTCTCTTTAGCGAGTGCATGTGCTCTACATCAAACATCTAAAAAAGTTTTTTAAAAACCCCGTGGCGTGGAAACACCATTTGGTCTCCCCACTCATCAGCGCATGGCGTCCCAGTAGTCTCTCCCTTTTGCTATTACAATCACGTTGCTGTGAACATTCGTACCCGAGAGTCCGTGTGGACACAGGCGTTCACATCTCTCGGGTGTACACCTAGTGGTGGAATCGCCGGGTCACAGGGCAACTCTGTACTTGTTTATAAAGACAAGGCCCCACCCTGCTGCGCTCGCTCCCCTCAGCCTCCAGCCAAGACGACAGGACGCGCACTCTCACCCCCGCTCTTTTCAGGAGAGTCCTGCTACTACCCAGGCCGGCCTCGAGCTCACAGCGCCCCCGACTCAGCCTCCCGCGGTGCACTACCATGCCTGGCCTTTAGGTTGGACTGGGAATTGAACCTGGGCCTCCTATGTGGCCCAGCCTGTGGGGCAGCAGTATCTCAGCAGCCCTCGCCATGCAGCTGGGCCTCTGCCTTAACACTCTGAGGAACGGCCACCCTGTCTTCCACAGTGGCCACGCCGCTCTCACTTCACCAGCAAGGCCTGAGGGTTGTCCTTTCTCCTGCTCTGCACAGTTCTGTGAGATGTGACCCTTGGAAAAAACTTAGTAAAGGATGAAAGTTTATTTCTTGTAAGTACACATGAATATACGATTATCTAAGAAAAAAAGGTTTATAAAAATAAGTTTGGATTGCTCCCATGGTCCAGTGGTTAGGGAATCAGATCCCATTTGGCAGACCATATGGTTCGGGTCCTGGCCCCAGGAGTTTGAAAGACATACTAGGCCAGCTGGTGACATGGTGACTGGGGAGGCTGGATCCCACATGGCCAACTGCACAGTTCGAGTCCCAGACCTGGCAGCTTGGAAGACATGCCAGGCGCATATATGCATGCTGAGAACCCTGAGAGGAGAGTGGAGGAGAAGGGATTGTGGCATGTCTGTTCCCCTTAGGGAGGAAGTGTTTCCTCACTTTCTCTCTCTCTAGAAAGCACACAGCCTCTACAGCAAAATTATAAAAAAGAAAAAGAAAGCCCCCCCCAAAAAAGAAAAAAGACATGCCAAGTGCATATGCATGCCCCCAAATCCTGACCAGATGGAGAGGTGGAGGAGGAGGGATTGGGGTGAAGCCACATTCCATTCTCCCTCTCTCTCTGTCTCTGGCAAATGCATGAGCCCTCTGGAAAATTAAGGAAAAAGTAAAAAGGAAAGAAAAGAAAATGTGGTGGTACCCAGTAGAAGTGTCTTTTATTCTGCTGTAAAAAGTCCACACATTCTTCTTGCAGTAGTTTTAGCACAATTAACAAAGGAGTCCCTAACTGGTGCTCCATGGTCAGGCACGCAGTCTGTTCACCCAGCAGGCTGATGGCTGGGGCGCCTGCACCTCCGGAGGCTATGCTTCTGCAAACCGGTCTGCAAACAAGCACGGTGCATAACCATTGCTACCGAAGTGGCGGAGAACAGAATCGAGGCGAATGAATGTGGTATGCTGCTCTACTTCACATTAGGGGTGCAGGTGTCACCTAAAACCCAAACGTTTCTATGTAGTGTGCTGGTGAGGTTGAATGGACTTCTACAGGTTTGCACTTAGTAAGTCTTAGGAGGACAGTCCCAGAATTCTGCAACAGAGAAAGTGGATGCAACTGTTTTCTGAACACTGTAAGTCAATCTCAGGACTTGGAGGACATGCGAAGCTTCCCAGGTGTGTTCATACATGGTCACAGGGTCAGAGCAGAGAATCCATCTTTAGCACAAATAATTTAAAGCTGGTGGCCAGGCAGTGCCCTTTCATGGTGATGTTTTCATAAAGTCTCGGCAAACTGATGCCAGACTTAATTGGAGCTATTTCAGGCAGGCAAGGAGAGCCAGGCTAGGGGGGAGAGAGGGGAGGAGTGGGGAGGAGGGCCTAGCATGTGTGCTACCATCTCCTCTCCCAGTCCAGCCCCGGATACTTATTAAAGTTTATTTATTTACTTCCGCCATGAGCCAAAGAAAGAGAGAGAGAGAGAGAGAGAGAGAGAGAGAGAGACAGCCCTCCCAACAGGATCCTGATATTCAACCCAGCCCCAGCCCCCACCAGCGCGGGCCACGGGCAACTGGTGCCAGGTGTAAGCAGGGAGGTCTCTGGACACTCCGGAACCTTCCCAAGTGGGTCAGCCTGGCCGGGCATCACATTTTACTGCTGTGTGCTGTCTAGCTTCCAGGCATGGCAGATGCAGCCCAAAGCCCTCTTGATAATCCAGATCTGTCTCCCCAGGGAGCACTCCATGGGTGCACCATGGCAGGGGGCATGCCATGACAGAGGGGTGTGCCACGGCAGAGGGGCACGCCATGGCAGGGGGGGTGCACCATGGCAGGGGGCATGCCACGGCAGAGGGGTGCGCCATGGCAGAGGGATGTGCCACTGCAGGGGGGCGCACCACAGCAGAGGGGTGCCAGGTTGCCTAGAGCAGTTTCACCACAGGGACCTCTCAGCCTGCCTGCTGCTACCTCTGAAGTCAGTCTGGGGTTTCTGGGCCTAGTGTATGGGGAGAGAACTGGAGGCCCTGAGTAGAACTTTCTAGAAAGAATGCCTGAAATCCAGGCAAGTGTGACTTTTTGGTGGGTGAAAAATGCTAAACTATTAAGGTTTGTCTTACACAAGTGTCTTCAGATGTGGCATAATGCTTACAGTGTTTTGCATGACTATTGGAAGAGAAAACCTCAGTCTGACAATCATAAAATGACTGCCAAAAAAGCACTCCTTTATCCACTGAGGTCGGATGTGAATTCGCTGTCTTAAAAAAAAAAAAAAGCTACTTCAAGAAATAAATCAGCCTTAAGTGCCGGATAAGGAACTCCTGAATAATTCAGGGTTCCAAACGCAGCTCTCTGCACCCCCTGCCAGCTGGGCTCTGGAGGGTGTCCTCCAAGGGGTAAAGTAGGTGAGAAACGCCTGGGGGGGCCCAGACTCACAAGCATTCCGTCCCTGCTCCCCCAGCACTCTCCCTCACCCCACCCTGCTCACTGCTGAGGCCTCAGTCCCAGCCCAGAGCCCAGCGCCCTCCGCTCACCTCCTCACCCGCACCTGGGTTTCTACAGACACTTCCAACTCGTCCACCTGAAACTGCTCCCAGTCCTCTCACCTGGTCTACTCTGAGGCCACCCACCTGTCCCCGCTCCACCACACCCACCTTCTTTCAGGCTTCGCGATCTCTGCCTGGCTGGCGGAGCAGCCGGCATCCCTCCAGCCCTGCCCTCTCCCAGCCTGTGGCCACAGTGGCCTCTTAATCACGGGCTGCCCTTAGAACCCTTCGACGACTCTCAGGACCTCGAGGATCTGTGTGCAAACTCCTCGCCGAGAGCAGGATGGGGACGACGGATAGCTCCGCTGTCTCCTGCCCTCACACGGGAGGCTTGGTGCGTGTCCCCCGGTACGCCGCACCCCCGCTCCCTGCTGCGAAGTCTGCGCACACTCTGGCTCCTCCTACTCCCGTCACTCTTCCCCTTCAGGCTCAGCTCAGTCTTCACCAGGAAGCCTTTCCGGAATCTTCTCTCCTCCCCTCCCTCCCTTCCATTCCTGCCGCTCACCCTCTCTCACACCTTGCCTGGTTGACTGCTTCTCTGAACCGCCATCCTCCCAGAAGGCACTCTGCACACCCGAGTGGGGTTTGCTCCTTCTGTCCCCTCTAAATCCCGTGAACCCTTCGGAGGGGAAGAACGACTCTTCTGTCACCCTTGTCTTCCTGCGTCTGGCCGAAGACACCCAAAAACGTGAGGGGAACAGCTCATTATTAGCAAGCCGATTGAACGCGTGGGTGAATAGCTGACTTTAATAACATAAGTGGGTTCGAGGTTATTTCATTCTGTGTACTCACGTTTCCCTTGGCCCTCCTTCCTATTTAGACATGATTACAGACATTTTCCCTTGAGTGTTGGAATTGACCTTTTGAAGAAAAAACATGTGCTGAAAATTAATAGTAGCACATTCATTCTCATGGCATCCCTCTGGGGATGAGGTCACAGCTCACCCACTCACCCACCCAGCCAGCCTGGCCTGGCCCGGGCCGAGCACCTCGCCGGCTCTCGCCACTGCTGACACTTTTAGTTTCTGTTAAGTGAAAACAATTGACTTTTTAAAGTGGTGTAGAAATTTGATAAAAAAAAAAAAAGCTCAAAACTATAACTTAGCTAGTACCATAACTATTAATTCATCTGATTAATTTTAATCAATATATTTGGGGAAAAGGTTTGTTCACGTTGATACTTTTCCAAGTAACACTTTTGGATGCTACAAAATAGAGCTAGTTTTCCAATATTTATTTATGACTTCCTTGAAATGGCATTTATTTTAATGTATCTTTCTGGAGCCAGTGGCAACCATTTTCTAAGGTTAAACAAGGCAGCTGGAAAACCTGTTTCCAAGGAAGTGTTTAATTAAATAAAGAGGTGAAGCGAATAGATTAACCCAAAAAGTCCTCTTTGTCCAGATTCCCTATGTTAAATTATCTTGTAACTTCCAAAACGGCAGGCAATAGTAAGCTTTTGAAGACAGTCAGTCATTCAGCAAATACGCTCTCGGCCTAGAACTGCGGTAGGTAGTTCATGAAGTATCTGTCGAGTGAACATGTCTGGTACACCAGAAACTGGCACAGAAGATATAAAGTGGGGACCTTGATACATACACGCACAGGTGTGAAGTGGGGACCCTATACATACAAGTACAGGTGTGAAGTGGGGACCCTATACATACATGTGCAGTGTGAAGTGAGGACCCTATATATACATGCACAGGTTCAGCCGGACACCTTGTTCCCTTCAAATTCTGCTTCCCAGGAGCACATGGGTCAGGGTCTGAAACACGGATGTCTCTTGCCCTTCCCAGATAAATTCAATTTTTTTGCTTTTGCTTTTTGCTATTTCATTAGAACTCCGTGGTTAGCATGACTCACAGGCAGCAAAATACTTACATTCTCTTAGGTCGACTGCCCTCCCATTTGTCTCACAGTACTTTGCAAATAAAAAATAAGCATTGCTCAAGTTTAGTTAAGCTTCCAGTTCTTACTGCGTTCAAGCCACAGACTCTGAAGCGTGCAGTATTTCCATTTCCGAGGCCTGTTTGGAACACTTTCCTGCACAAGGACATCTCTCCACGGGCCCGCCCTGCCCCGCCAAACCGCTCACTTCCCTCCCAGAACACCGCACACACGTCTTCCAGCCTTTATAATCCCTTCATTTATGGACGCTCTGGCCGTAAGGAGGCAAAACGTTACAGAGATTATTGAGGCGAATCCTTCCACTGTTGTTCTGTTCTGTCCTGCATAAAGACTGAAAGGAGGGACCAGCAGACGGTGTAATAATTATGTTGCTGGACTCGCATACAGTCAACTGCGGTTCGAGTCCCGGGCCCGGTGGCTTAAAACTCATACCTGGCATGTGTGCGTGTGTGCCCAAGATCCTGAGAGGAGAATGGAGGAGAAGGGATTGTGGCGTGGCCACCCCCCCCCGGGGGGTGATTTCTCTCTTTCTGTCTCTCTGGTGAGCGCATGCGCTCGATAGCAAAAATTTCTCTTAAAAATAAAAAAAGATCGAAAGGAAGCACAGTGTCCACGCTGAAAGTAAAGGGCCTGCTGATACCCTCGTGGTCTTCCACACCCGGCTCTGGGGACTTCTGAGATCTGTCTTTACGATGTATAGTGCCATGTAGCTACTTAGGACGGATTAGGGTGAACCGGGGACACAGCAGCTACTCATAAATTGAGAAGTAGCTGCCTACATCAAAACATACATCTTGGGAACCAGCAGTTAGCGTAATGGCTATGTCGCTGGACTCCCACATAGTCGACCGCGGTTCGCGTCCCGGACCTGGTGGCTTAAAACTCACGCCGGGCGCGTGTGCGTGCGTGCCCAAGATCCCGAGAGGAGAATGGAGGAGAAGGGATTGCGGCGTGGCCATCCCCCCTGGGGGGTGATTTCTTGCTTTCTGTCTCTATGTCTCTCTCTGTCTCTCTGGCGAACACACGCACCCTACAGCAAAAAAAAAAACTCTCCAAAAAAAAAATAATAATAAAATAAAAAAAACGTACATCTTCTAAGAATGACTTCGGTTTCTCCTTTTTATTGGTATAATTTGCCAGGAGGAGTGGAGAAGAGGAAGGGAAAGACCCAGAGACTATGTATTTAGTAGTTTTGCCGTTGAGTACATGCACACCCCAGGGTGGGAGAGAGAGAGAAGAAAAAGGATGGTGTGTTTGTGTGTGTAGGGTCGTAGGGAAAGTCATGACGCGTTGTTCAACAGAAAACACATCTCACATCTTTCCCGACGGCCCGACACGCGCGTGCCATTCTGCTCTCAGATCTTGGCTGCAGTGCCTGTCCCTCCCCTGCCTTCCTCGGACCCGTTTCCCGTTCCCTGTTTTCCGTTGTGTCTCTTGTAGGAGCTTTTCCCCAACGCCCGCTGCTTTCCACAGCTGTGTACTCTGGAGCGAGGCCCCGAGGAGCCAGGCTGGGAGGTCTGGGTGCTCTGAGGGCCGGAGGGCCGACCCCGACTACGGCAGCCAGTCATGGTCTTCAGTGCCCGGAGTCCCTTCTCTAAAGAGAACTCCCCTGCCTGGGTGGACGGCCATGGGGACAGGCCAGAAGGCCAGGCCAGCATTTTGAGAGCCTGGGAGAATAGGAGCCAGGAGGGGGCGCTTACCAGTCTCACATAGGAGAACGGGGGGCAGGAGGGGTGCTTACCAGTCTCACATAGGAGAACGGAGGGTAGGAGGGGTGCTTACCAGTCTCACATAGGAGAACGGGGGGCAGGAGGGGTGCTTACCAGTCTCACATAGGAGAACGGGGGGCAGGAGGGGTGCTTACCAGTCTCACATAGGAGAACGGGGGGCAGGAGGGGGCTTACCAGTCTCACATAGGAGAACGGGGGGCAGGAGCTTACCAGTCTCACATAGGAGAACGGGGGGCAGGAGGGGGCTTACCAGTCTCACATAGGAGAACGGGGGGCAGGAGGGGCGCTTACCAGTCTCACATAGGAGAACGGAGGGCAGGAGGGGCGCTTACCAGTCTCACATAGGAGAACGGGGGGCAGGAGGGGGCGCTTACCAGTCTCACATAGGAGAACGGGGGGCAGGAGGGGCGCTTACCAGTCTCACATAGGAGAAGGGGGGGGCAGGAGGGGCGCTTACCAGTCTCACATAGGAGAACGGGGGGGCAGGAGGGGCGCTTACCAGTCTCACATAGGAGAACGGGGGGCAGGAGGGGCGCTTACCAGTCTCACATAGGAGAACGGGGGGGGAGGGGGCTTACCAGGGTCTCACATAGGAGAACGGGGGGCAGGAGGGGCGCTTACCAGTCTCACATAGGAGAACGGGGGGCAGGAGGGGGTGTCTTAGGGGCCAGTCTCACATAGGAGAACGGGGGGCAGGAGGGGTGGGGAGCAGGAGGGGTGCTTACCAGTCTTCATAGAGGCTGTGGTTCATCTTGGGTTTTGGAACTCTGCTCCTGTTTAAGGATCCCACAGGCAAACTCAGAGGTGGAAAACCCAGGCCCTGGCACTGACTGTTGAGCTAATTCACAGCCTTGCCTTCGGAGGGGCGGGTGCCTTCAAGCTAGAATCCCCACGGCCCCCTCAGCTGAGAGTGCGTTTTCTAAGAAGAATAATTACACATAGACGCGGTCATCAAAGAAAAGCCCGTAACTACATCAATGAAGTCTTTATGGGGGCAGAGAGCCACAGAGAGCAGGTGTGGTTGTAAACACCGCCCGGGCGCTTCTCGAAGGCAGTGGCTGTTTACCTCCGGCCTTTGCCAACACCTTTTTGTTGCCTTCAGTTCAAAAGCCGTGGCCTAGCCTGGGCCTTCTCTTCTGTTCTATAACTCTCCTAAAAACAATGCGACTTGAAATTCAAGTTGCGAAGACTACTGCTTTCCCATCACGGTCTGAAACAGTGTTTCAAGTGGGGGGGGGGTTTCTTTCTTTTTTCCCTTTCTTTAACAACCAAGATTTTCTTGGGGCTGGCAGGTGGTATGGTGGGTAAGGGTACTGGACTCTCAGATGGATGACCATGGTTTGAGTTACGGACCTGGTGGCTTGCTTTTTCACTTTCTCTCTCTCTCTCTGTCCCTTGCTGGTCAAATTTAAATAAATAAAGTTAAATAAAATAATTCTTTTTTTTTTTTCTTTTTAATTAATTTTTTTTTAGAGAGGATTTTTTGCTATAGGGCATGTGTGCTCACCAGAAAGACAGAGAGAGACAGAGATACAGAAAATGAGAAATCCCCCCCCCCCCCCCAGGGAAATGACCATGCCACAATCCCTTCTCCTCCATTCTCCTCTCAGGATCCTGGGCATGCATGCACACGTGCTCGGCGTGAGCTTAAGCCACTGGGACTCGAACTGCAGTCGATTACATGGGAGTCCAGCAACGTAGCCATTACGCCAACTGCTGGTCCCTAAAATAATTCTTTAAAAAAAAAAAAAATCAAGATTAAAAAAAAAAGTTTCATGATCCCCAGAAACTCAGAATCTTTTCTCACTATCCCCATAAAAATATTTTTTTAATTATTATTTTTTTTAGAGAAAGATTTTTGCTATAGGGCATGTGTGTTCACCAGAAACACACAGAGAGATAGAGACAGAAAGTGAGAAATCACCCCCTGGGGGATGGCCACATCGCAATCCCTTTTCCTCCACTGTCCTCTCAGGATCTTGGGCACGCACGCACACATGCCTGGTGTGAGTTTTAAGCCACCAGGTCCAGGACTCGAACCACTGTCGACTCTGTGAGAATCTAACTACGTAATCATTACATTATCTGCTGGTTCCTCACCATCCCCATCTTAACTGGTGCATCAGTTTCTTTAAACAGACTCATGGCGCCTGTGTTCGGATTGCCACAGGCTCTCCCACCCGTGAGGTGGCACAGAACGGCGGCCACCAGAACAGAGGTGACACTGACATGGCCGGCTCTGACGGGCTCGGGAGGCAGGTGCGCAGCAACTCAGGTGCTAAAAGCAGCACAGTGATCTGGAGTTCAGGAAGGGGAATTCTTGCCAGGTACTTGGGGTAAAGGGATTGCTGTGCCTTGTCACTGTCCCCTAGCCTTTTCCGTATCCAGCCCGATACTGGACAACGTGCCACGGACAGAAAGGAGTACTAAAGAGGACGTTGCCGACTTCGCTTCTGAAAAGGAAACGTTCCCGAGTTTACCCAGAGAAGCGATGTGCGTACTACTCAGGAAATGTGTGAGCCTGAATGGATTGCAAAGCTTTTTTGTACCCAAATAAAGTCAGAATTTAATCTATTTTCTCCCTGAACTTTACAAAGTCCCTTTTTACTAGTCGTCTGACTGTTGAGCAGATCAGATTGTGAGCCTCATGCCAACGTGCTGCCTGGTACAGTCCGTCCTCAGGCTGGTATCAATAAATGTGATTATTTAAAAAAATATTTTAATTTTATTTATTAACATTATCATTATTATTTAATTTGACCAGAGAGAGACAGAAAGAGAGAGGGAAAGTGAGAAAGTGCGGTTGGCCATGTGGCCCGTGCCTTAACCACCAAGCCACGTGCCAGCCCCAGTTAATGTAATTCTTAACTGGGGGTCCCGTCTAGCAAAGCGGAAAGAACGTGGACTCCAAAGGTGACGCAGTGGCAGTGTTACACTCTGCAATGCACATCCGCGTGGAAGTGTTCCCGGCTCCCTGGGCACGCTGCACCGGTGTGCAGGGCTCCGTGAGGCCGGGGGCGAGCACGCCGTTGGGATGCCAGGGGGTCCTCCTCTCTTCGTAAACCCCTCCTGCTCTCTCTTCCATGCACGGAAAAAATACACTAACTTAAAAAGGGTAGGTCTTGAATTAAATCATGTCTCGAGTACCAAGCCAATGATACTGTTCTAAACTTTGATTGCCCCCCTGCGGAATGGAGAGGCTAGCACCTCCTCTGCAGGGCCGGCTCGCGAATTAAGTCAAATAGCGCGTGGGCTGCGCTCAACGAGCATCAGCTGGCCGGCCTGAATCCAAGCCCCCGGTTTCCAGGGCGGAGACCCACCACGGTGGGCTGTGAGGACAGAACGGCAAAGCACCTGCCTTTGCTTTACAAAACCCACATTCAGACGCCTGTCTCTAGTTGTACATAAGAATAAGCAATCCGAGAGTCAAAGAATGGTGGGAAAGCGTGCCCTGGGATCCCAGAGCACCTTCAAAGAGTTGTTCAGTGCATCCTCCCAGCCCCCCGAAGAGTATTCGAAGACTAAAAATGACATTTGCACAAATTATTTGCCACCAACTGTGTCTGATCTGATTGGGTGTCAGAGCTGAGAACTCAGCGGACATAGCATGACTTAGGGTGATCCAGACACACGCGTGAGAAACGTGTCCCAGTAAAACAATTTCAAACGAACCCACAGCCGTTGGCACTGGCTCCTAGAACTGCACGTTTGTAGCATTTCACCAGGTGGTTTCTGGAGTAGACAGACGAGGAGCCTGTCTATCTCGTTAGACTGCTGCCCACTCGTAGGTAGTAAACGCAGAAAGAAGCGAGAGAGGAGGCCCAGATCTCCTAATTACAGGCTGACAGTGAGCTTCCGCGTCCACCAGGAATTTAATCCGAATAGCAAGACTGGGAAGGGGCTGGAGCGTAAAGGTGGCTGAAACTTTTCTCTGATGCCTGCGGAGCTGTCCGGGGACCCCCTTACTTGCTAAAGAGTGGGAGAATCTGGTGCTCAGACATCAGCCTCCATCACACAGCCTGGCTGCAGCGCCATTCCAGAAATAAAATGTGGCCTGGACCAGCAGGTGGCGGAATGGTCACATCGCTCGACTCCCACGTAGTCAACTCTCGATCGGGTCACGGACCCCTAAGGCTTAAACTCATACCACCGCGTGTGCGTGCCTGCCCAAAATCCCAAGAGGGGATGGAGAAGGGAACACTGAGTGGCCATGTCCCCCGGGGGGTGATTTCTCGCTTTCTGTCTCTCTGTCTCTCTGTCTCTCCGCCAAGTGCACACGCCCTATAGCAAAAATCTCTCAAAAAAAAAAAAAATTAAAAAGAAAGAGAACGTGGCCTTTTCTTCTGCATTCACTACTCACCAGGACATCTGTGAATGCATCTCCATCTTCTGACGTGGTCTGGGGGGGTTTATTTAAAAGGCAGTCTCCTCCCCACTCTGTTTTGTGAAGTCCTTCTTCGACTGACCTGTGCCTGCTTTTGCCAGGCAGCACGTTCCCACGCTACTGCCATCTCTGCTTCCTGTCTGTATTTCTCCGAAAAAGAAAAACTTGACTTAGCTTTGTTCCGGGGGAGTTTCTGACTGCACCCCCTTGCCCTTCGCTGGGCCAACAGTGAAACGCTGTCCATGCTCAGAGGCCCCAGAGCCGCTGCTGAAAAAGGCCCGTATGTTTGCTCTCACAGCCTTCTGGAGAAGCAAAGGACAAGTGTGCGCTGACTCTGAGGCGTCCTCTCGCTCACACGGACGCCGCAGCGCTGCCACCGGGGCACCACGGCGAGCGGATGCGTGTGAAGGCCATGCCCAGGCTAAATGCAGCCCCTGCTTTGTGCCTGGTGGGAAATGGGATTTTCCTTTAATTGTCCATCGTTTTTAAATACTTATTTAATTTCATTCATTCATTCATTTATTTTAATTTGACCAGAGAGACAGAGAGAGAGAGGGAAAGTGAGAAAGCAAGCCACCACGTCAGCCACATGGGAGTGTCCAGCGCCTTAACCACCATGCCACCTGCTGGCCCCTAACTGTCCATTTTCAAAGCCAAATAAGTGGCTGGCACAGTGAGAACACGGCTCTGCTCAGGTCTGTTGGGAACCGAACACAGACCTCCCAGCAGCCCCAGCCTGACGCGTCGGCACCTGCTGCTTGTGCCACCTGGCAGCATGGCAGGGCCTGAGGTCTCATTGGAGTATGAAGTGGCTGTACTGTGTGTCTGCGAAACTATGAGAATGAGACTTTGAAAGGTGACCTTCTCCTGGGGCCAGGTGGCAGCACAGCAGCAAGTGGCAAAGCTCTGCAGGGCCCTACCCCACACGGGGCGGTTCCCGTTTGAGTCTGGAGACCTGGCCGAGCACACCACATGCACGTGTGCCAGGACCCAGGGCTGGCTGCAGGCGGGGGAGTAAAGGTGGCGTCAGGACCCTACTGGGGGTACTGTCTCTGTCTTTCCTTCATGGAAGAAACAAATGGAACCAGCAGGTGGCTTAATGGTTAGGTTGCTGGACTCCCACGTAGTGGACCATGGTTTGAGCTCCAGACCAATGGCTAAAAACTCACCCCAAGTACATGTGCATGTGTGCCCAAAATCCCGAGAGGAGAATGGAGAAGGGGCTGAGGTGTGGCCATCCTCTGGGGGGTTTGGTTTCTCACTTTCTGTTTCTCTGGTGACTGCACACACCCTATAGCAAAAATCTCTCTAAAGAAAGAAAGAAAGAGAGAGAGAGAGAGAGAGAGAGAGAGAGGAAGGAAGGAAGGAAAGAAGGAAGGAAGGAAGGAAGGAAGGAAGGAAGGAAGGAAGGAAGGAAGAAAGAAAGAAAGAAAGAAAGAAAGAAAGAAAGAAAGAAAGAAAGAAAGAAAGAAAGAGGGACCAGCACATGGTATAATGGTTAAGTCGCTGGACTCCCACATAGTCAACCGCGGTTCGAGTCCCTCACCTGGCGGCTTAAAACTCACACCAGGCACGTGTGAGTGCAAACCCAAGATTCTGAGAGGAGAATGGAGGAGAAGGGATTGCAGCGTGGCCATCCCCCCAGGGGGTGACTTCTCCCTTTCTGTCTCTCTGTCTCTCTCTTGCCCTCTGGTGAGCATGTGCCCTAATCTCAAAATAATAAAACAAAAAACAAATAAATGAACTTAAAAATAAATTACATTCTTGAGGCCAGAAGGTGGTGTGGTGGTTAAGGTGCTGGACTACCACATGGCCGACCACGATTCGAGTCTCGGACACAGTGGCTTGCAACTCACACTGGGCATGTGTGCATGAGCGTGTATGTGCCCAAAATCCTGAGAGAAAAATGGAGGAGAAGGGATTGCAGCATGGCCATCCTCTCTGGGGGGTGATTCCTCACGTTCCCTCTCTCTGTCTCTCTCCTATGAGTGCACACACCCTATGGCAAAGCCTAAAACAAAGCAGTTCCATTCTCCCAGCAACCCAGCCATGGACACTGAGGTAAGGGCCTGATTATGACGTCAGGTGGAAAGCCAAGATGCTGGTCGTGTCTGCTCGGCCTACATTGTCTTCTACTCCTCAGGCCGTGTGTAAAAGAACAGTGAAGGCTGGGGAAAATACCATGCCACATTTTTTCTTTCTTTCTTTTTATTTTAAAATTGTATTGAACTTTATTTATTATAATTTTACCAGAGAGGGACAGAATGAGAGAGAGAAAATGAAAAAGCAAGCTGCCAGGTACAAGACTCGAACTGTGGTTGGCCATGTGGGAGTCCAGCGCCCTTAGCCACCACACCACCTGCCGGCCCCTCTTTTTTTCTTTTTCTATAGGGTGCGGGCGCTCACCAGGAAGACAAAGAGACAGAGAAAGACACAAAGCAAGAAATCACCCCCCTGGGGGATGGCCACGTCGCTATCCCTTCTCCATTTTCCTCTTGGGATTTTGGGCACACACGCACACACGCCCGGCGTGAGTTTAAGCCACCGGGTCTGAGACTCAAACCGTGGGCAACTATATGGGAGTCCAGCGACATAGCCATTACGCCATCTGCTGGTCCCCATTCTTTAAAGAGAGATTTTTGCTATAGGGCTGGCCCTGTTTTCTTTTCTTTTCTCTCCCCCCCACCCCCAGTTTACTACCAGTGTGTACCTGCACTTGCTGGAGAGAGAGAGAGAGAGAGAGAAAGAGAGAACCAATGGGGCATGGTCACACCACGATCCTTCTCCCTCCATCCTGTCAGGATTTGTGCACCCCTGTTTGTCCAGCGTGTTTTTCACACCCCCAGGGCCAGGATTCGAACCACGTCAGCTGTGTGGGGCCTGCCTTTCTAGCGTGGCACTTCGCTGCTGAGCTATGGGGCCGCCTGTCCATTTCGCTGTTTCTGAGTACCCCGAGTGCACGCACAGGTGTGGACGCATCTCCAGAACTTCATTGTAGAGGGATGCCATTTTTCAAAGGGAGAAATAAATCCTTCTCCAGATGTTTCTCATTTTAAAAACCAAATGCACAGAAAAGAAATGGACTGACTTAATTAGCCTAAGCCAGGATAATTGAGTAACCATCCAATTTATGAATGAACTAACACAAGTAATGGGCTTTAAATGTGCTTTTGAAACGGTGTGTGGAGAGACATCATTGGCAGAGATACAAAGTCATGCCGGAATCTCCCCTGTGCGGTTTCCCAAGAGCTTGCCACGGTACCATCCACTTTAGTTTTGATTTTTCTCTTTAGTTTTTTTTTTTTTTTTTTCTTTGAGAGACTTTTGCTATAAGGCATGTGTGCTCACCTGTGAGACAGAGAGACAGAAAGTGAGAACTCAACCCCCAGGACCGATGGCCACACCAAATCCGTTCTCCAACTTCCTCTTGGGATTTTGGGCACACACACACATGCACTCAGTGGGAATCTCAAGCCACCTGGTCTGGGACTCGAACTGTGGTTGGTCATGTGGGAATCCATCCCCTTAACCACCATGCCACCTGCTGGCCTCTCGGTTTTTATTTCTCCGAATATAGTATACTGCTTCTGCAGTCACACCCAGGACTCGAAGTAACAGTTCTTCACAGTTCTGTGCTTTTGAAAGGAATGGGGAGGAGTGACGGCACACACCCTCCTAAAACGGGCCTACTCGGGGCACCGTGAGAAAAGCCGGGCAGTCACTTATGAACGGTACACGCTGCGTTCCCGGAGGGATGGTGCGGGAGGCAGGTCTGGACATTCTGCCACTCAGCAGCTATTTCCACTGAGCGGCTGGTTCACGGCGCGGCCTTAGCGCCGGCGTGACCGCTCTGCCGCCGCTGTTCCCACAATACTTTGCTAGCCCAAGTTAATACTTTCCTAAGTGCTGGGAGTTCGGGAACAATCCCCATTCCGAGCGGAAGGAATTCTCATCTAAATGCAAATCAAGGCTGCCCGTCTGGGACGCAAGAGTAGGTCCAGTGATTTCCCGCACCCCCACCCCAGTGCATTTGCACACAACTGCACTGGCAAAGAAGCATTCTTGTTTTGAGAGGTTTTTGCTATTGGGAGTGTGTGCTCACCAGAGAGAGACAGAGAGAGGGAAATCATCCCCCCACCCGGGGTTGGGGGGAGTGGCCACACTGCAATCCCTTCTCTTCCATTCTCCTCTTGGGATTTTGGGCATGTACACACGTGTGCCTGGGATGAGTTTCAAGCCTCTGGGTCTGGGACTCGAACCATGCTTGGCCATGTGGGAGTCCAGTGTCTTAACCACCACGCCATCTGCTAGCCCCAAGAAGAATTCTTTATTAAAATACGTTTGTTTTCTTCCCTGCGTCAGCGCTAGATAGGGAGAAAGAGTTCCTTCTTGATCCCTTTGACTTTGTGCATGGTAAATGCACACGCAATCAATTTTTTAAAAAATTATTTAATTTTATTACTATTATTTTTAAAATTTGATGGGCAGGGGAGAGTGAGAAAGCAAGCCTGTAGGTCTGGGACTCAGACTGTGGTTGGTCATGTGGGCCCCCAGCGCTCTCCCACCAGGCCACCTGCCGGCCCCAGCGCCTCACCCACCGGGCCACCTGCCGCCCCCAGAACCATTCTAGCCCCTGCTTCTCTACACTTACACATGCAGGTCCCTGCTAACTCTATGAGGCCCAAAAGGATGGAAGAAAATGCGTCCCCAGTGGAACTTCTCTTTCATTCCAGACCTGCTCCTCCTGCCGTGTTTCTGTCTAGTTCAGTGACACAGTCGTCCTTCCTTTCGTGCGGAAACTGAAGACTCACCGCAGAGCCCCCCTCGTAGAGGCCACGCCAGCCCGTTTCCTCTCCTCTGTGCTTAGTCGTTAATGCTGCCGTGTACACGTCCACGCCCGCGGCCCTGCCCCTCCCTGGACCACTGCAGACTTCCCTCACTGGCCTCTGCTCGGTCTCCCCACCGTCCCTGCCTCCAGCCCGTTAGTGAAGCCATCTTCCTATAGAACTCAGGCCTGGCCACCTCCGTCCTCTGAGCCCCGCAGGGTAGGCAACAAGTTCATGACGCTGCTCCGTGCCGCCCGCCTAGGCGAGGAGATGAAGGGGAGGACCCAGGCCTCCGTGCACTGTACCCTCACGTCACCCCAGACCTCTGCCCCAGGCCCACGGCAGAAGGCATACTTCTGTAATGCCCCCAGGGCGAGGAGGGTCATCTTCAGGTCTAACTTTACGGCCGACCTGCCGGCGTGCCCCCTGCATGGCCCGTCGCACGGCTCCTTCACGCTGTCCGCGGTGGCACTGCCCTGTGGACTCGGTGGGGCCCAGGTCTCCTGCCTCTCGGAGACTGACCCCGTTCTGCCCGTCGCCCTGCACCTGGCAATACCTGGAGGGGTGGGGAGCTCTGGCCCGCACTAAGAACTGGCCAAATGTTACTTTTTTAAAAAGTCCAGATAGAAATACTTCCGGCTTTGCAGGCTATAGTCTCCACAGCGGCTGCTCAGCTCTGTAGCCACAGAAGCCACTGCAGACACCACCAAGTGACAGCCGGCTGGGTGCCGGGACAGCCCTCACGCCCGAGCAGGGACGGGCAGTGACAGCGGGCTGGGTGCCGGGACAGCCCTCCCGCCCGAGCAGGGACGGGCAGTGACAGCGGGCTGGGTGCCGGGACAGCCCTCACGCCCAAGCAGGGACGGGCAGTGACAGCGGGCTGGGTGCCGGGATGGGTCTCACACTGAGCAGGGACGGGCAGTGACAGCCGGCTGGGTGCCAGGACAGCCCTCCCGCCCGAGCAGGGACGGGCAGTGACAGCGGGCTGGGTGCCGGGACAGCCCTCACGCCCGAGCAGGGACGGGCAGTGACAGCGGGCTGGGTGCCGGGATGGGTCTCACACCAAGCAGGGACGGGCAGTGACAGCCGGCTGGGTGCCGGGACGGGTCTCACGCCCGAGCAGGGACGGGCAGTGACAGCGGGCTGGGTGCCGGGATGGGTCTCACACCGAGCAGGGACGGGCAGTGACAGCCGGCTGGGTGCCGGGACAGCCCTCACACCCGAGCAGGGACGGGCAGTGACAGACGGGCTGGGTCCGGGACGGGCCGGGATGCCGGGACGGGTCTCACACCGAGCAGGGATGGGCAGTGACAGCAGGCTGGGTGCCGGGACGGGTCTCACGCCGAGCAGGGACGGGCAGTGACAGCGGGCTGGGTGCCGGGACAGCCCTCACGCCCGCCCGAGCAGGGCCTGGCAGATCTGGAGCGTCGGCCATCGTGTGCCAACCCGGGTGGGGCTGAGGAGTCATGTGCGAGGCTTGGCTGAGACTCAGAGGGCTCTGGGCGGGAACCCGCCCTGGTCCTGAAACCCAGTGTTCGCATCTTGGCTTAGTGTCCGCTGGTTATCGGGCCTGCGGGCCAGAAACTTCACACAGTCCTCTCCTCCGATCTCCACGATGCTGTGCGGCCATTACTGTTAAGCCCATGTGACAGAGGCACGGGTGGGGTGGGATCACGCCTTCCCCTCTGCCTGCCAACATGCCCACGCCACTCTCTGCTGTGCAGGCTTCTCCTCCCACTCCCGCTCCAGCCCCCTACTTCCCCTCTTCCGCTTCCTGATAGAGTTATCCCCGCCCTCTGTCCAGCGCTGTCATCTCACGCGTACTCCGCGACATTCCGTGACACTCCGCCTGCTGACTTGTGCCCCTGGTTCCAGAAATCAGCGACAGTCTGATCATGAATGGTTCCTAAACGAGAACAAGCTGAGGTGGGTTGCAGCCTCGGGCAACGCCCCTCACCTGCAGCCAGGTTAGGGAGGAAGAGCTGCAGTGCATTCCGCTTCCGGGGTGGCACCATTTGCAGGATGCCCATAGCAAGCCCCAGGGGACATCCCAACACTGCACGATGCTGCGTCTCCCAGGTGAAGGCAGGCTTGCTCCTCCAGGGCGGGACAACTTGAGACGATTCCTCAATGGCCGTAGTCATGATTAAGGGATGCAGGTTTAACCCTCAGAAGGGTCTGCCAACCAAGGCGACTGCATAATACACTGTTGGAAAGTGACTTTGTTTTTAACTTTTTTTTTTTTTTTTTTTTTTTTTTTTCCTATAACGAGCATGCACTCCCTGGAGAGCGAGACAATGAGATGGAAAGTGAGAAATCATCCTCCAGGGGGGCAGCCATCCTGCAATCCTCTGTCCTCCATTCTCTTCTTGGGATTTTGGATATGCATGTACATGCGGATGGCATGATTTTCAAGTTGCCGGGTGTGGGACTAGAACTGAGGTCAGCTATGTGCGAGTCCAGTGCATTAAGCACAGTACAACCCTCTGGCCCTGGAAAATTGTATTTTTAAAAAAATTATTCTCTTTCAAGAGAGAGAGACGGAGAGAGGCACCCTAACAGGGCCCCTCCTGTGATCGGCCCTCAGCCTCAGCCAAAGGGGTCACGGGGACAGGCATGTGCCTGGTATGCACACGGAGACCTTGGACCTCCCAGGTGACCTCATGTCACAGAGCGTCGGGCTAACCCATGCCACCGTGGCCGGCCCGCATCTCCATGTTTTAGCCCACACTTGCATCGGTGATCGAAGCAACGCCACGTGGTGGCCCCAGGCCTGCGGCTGCCTCGATGCAGTCCCAGCCGGTGTGTGCCCCCGGCGTGACAGCGGGTGCTCCCTGCAATCGTTCGGGCGCTGGTTCTGCTTCTGCGGGGCTCACCTCTTTCTGCTGGGGACACTGTCAAGGCAGGAATGACCCTAACCATTCTAGAGTGTCAGTCAATTACGAGTCTTAGAAAACGACTGCTGAGCAAATGACGTCCTCATGGGTCCCTGGGGAGGTGACAGAGGCAGGGCATTGGTCATATTTCTAAAAAGCTCGAGGTTTAAAAAAACCTGATGTCGGAACCAGCAGTTAGAGTAATGGCTATGTCGCTGGACTCCCACGTAGTTGACTCCGGTTTGCGTCCCGGACCCGGTGGCTTAAAACTCACACCGGGCACGTGTGCGTGCGTGCCCAAGATCCCGCGAAGAGAATGGAGGAGAAGGGATTGCGGCATGGCCATCCCCCCTGGGGGGTGATTTCTCGCTTTCTGTCTCTCTCTGTCTGTCTGGCGAGAACACGCACCCTATAGCAAAAACCTCTCCAAAACAACAACAACAAACAAACAAACAAAGAAAAACCTGATGTATTTTCCTCGGAGCTCGGTTACCCTGGGGAACAGAAGGGACAGGAACCCTGGGGCCTTAGCCACTGCATGGAAAAATGGGCCACACTGTCGGCCACGGCGTTTCTGCCTCCGTTCCGTTCCGTGAGCCAGGACCCTGACAGAGCGGGGACACAGGAAGGACACCAATGCGGAGCCTTTGTTTCCGGGGGTAAGGAGGAGCGACACCCTCCGCCTGTCTGCAGCTCACGGGCGGCCGCGCTGAAGCTCCGGCCTGTGGTAGCCAAGCCCGTCAGCACCCGGCCCCTCTGGGGGCCCCGCTCCTTGACCCAATGGGAATTTTTTCCAAACTATTTTTACGGTATCTAATCTGCTGTGAGTAATAGACTATGAACTGTTAGTCTGCCATTCCTGGCAGATAAGCTTAACATTAAGACCTGGTTGGGTTGTAATCCGGCCTTTCAGACAGTAGATGGTATAAAACCAAGTAGTGCATGTTGAGCGATCGAAAATATTTATAGATCTTTGCTATTCTAAATAGCAACCTTGACAGACTGGCCAGTGATTTCTCCCCAGTCGTACTAGAAGACGGGGCATCTTGGAGACTGATTCAGTGGCAAGAATCCATTTAAAGTTTATGAAATAAATTAATAAAAATAAATGCAAAGTTTTATGTTAAATTTCTTCTGAGAGTGAGAAAGAGGATCAGGGAGATAGGTACCCCCGTGGAGCCCCCATGCCCTGGTCACCTCCGGCCCAGTTAGCCTGGATCCCAGGCATGAGGGTCCATGCCCAGTGCTCACAGGAAGGTCCCGGGATGTGAACCCAGGAGCTCCTTGTGTGGTCCAGCTACACTATCACTGTGCTGCTGCCTGGCCCCAAGACAGTCTGTTTTGACAAAGAACTCAAAGCTCCTGAGTTTCTTATCTATTGTTCAATTCATGCCCCTCCCTACCAAGAAACAAGCCTTAGCTACCCGTCCACATGGAACCAGTCAACACAGCTCAGTGGCTCCTGACAGCGATAATGTTGGCTTGTCAGAAAAGTCATGACGTGGGAACCAGCAGTTAGTGAAATGGCTATGTCGCTGGACTCCCATGTAGTTGACTGCGGTTCGCGTCCCGGACCCAGTGGCTTAAAACTCACGCCAGGCATGTGTGCGTGCGTGCCCAAGATCCCGAGAGGAGTACGGAGAAGGGATTGCCGCGTGGCCATCCCCCGGGGGGGTGATTTCTCGCTTTCTGTCTGTCTGTCTGTCTGTCTGTCTCTGTCTGGCGAGCTCACGCACCCTATAGCAAAAATCTCTCAAAAAAAAAAAAAAAAAAAAAAAAAAAGAAAAGTCATGACGTGATTTTGCATAGAAAAACAGAAAAAATGTGTCATGACTTTTCTGACAACCCGATAATTACTACGCTAAGGACTGAACTGCTTCCCTCAAATTCATAGACGGATGCCCTAACCCCCCACGTGACTGCATTTGGAGACACGGCCATTAAAGAGATGACCAAGGAAATGGGGCTCTAGGGCAGACTGGTCCAATGGGACTGGTGTCCTTATAGGAACAGGAAGAGCCATAGGATGTAGTTGCCCAGAAAGGCTCTGGGAGGACATGGCGACAGCCCTGGCACCTGGGAGGGGACCTCTGGGGAAGCACACCTGCCAGCACCTTGACCGTAGACGTGTGGCCTCCAGAGCAGTGCGCGTCGATGTTGCCTTCCCGCCACCCAGTCTGCGGTTTGACGTGGCCCCCTACCACCCGGAACGCTCTCTCCTGTAGTTCTGCGGGTCAGGGACTTGTGGCCCTCTCAGCCAGGCAGTCCCGGCGCAGGGTCTCTCGGGAGGTCTCTCAGTCAGGCATGGAGGCTGTGCCATCCGAAGACTGGACCGGGGGCTGGCGGTTCACTCTCACTGTGGCTCCCGCCCATGGCTGACGAGCTGGTGATGGCTGTCGGCAGGGCCTGACAGCCCCCAACACTTACTGAGACCTCTCCCACTGAGCTGCAGGCGGCCGTCCGCACCGTTCCTTCAGCTTAGTTACACACTGAACGTATCATAGGAAGAAAGAACCATGATGGCCTCTGTTTTCACCTGCCAGGATTCTGGCATCATGAGTTAAAGAGCAGAAAATAATTCCATGTACTAAGGGAGGAGACGCACTGCCTGGGTCCCCTTCCGGGAGTGCAGGCTGCTCCTTCCAGATGCTGAGCACTGCGAACCCGCCCACATGTCAGCAGGTCTGCCCTGTGGGGTGCTGCCTGCCGAGGGTGGCCGTCACACCCTGGCTGGCCCTTCGCACTGACCTGGGACAACTCTGATGAGCCACCCCAGTCTCAGTCCCCTGTCGGGTGGCCGAGGCCTTGGTGGAGGCTGCATCGCATCACAGCTTTTCCCTCTGCCTTTTCTACAGGCATCGATCCCCAGGGCGCCCCAGTAAACACCCTGGCTCCTCTTAGAGGGTGAAGAGCGCCACAGCCTGGTGTACGGCAGGGTGCTCTCAGCGTGCTCGGCCCGCTGCCAGGCTAGCCCCAGCTACTCAGTGGGTCGCGCGTCCGTCTGCAGGCCCAGCTGTTGAAATCAAGTGAGACGATGCGGTCGATGGCAAAACTGGCCTCCCTCCCGCTTCTCCCTGAATCCATCCCCTCTCTGATGTGACTCTGTCACTTCTGCCTCATTCTGTGGGCTCAAGGAGGTCCTAAGGCCAGCCCAGATTCAGGGGACGAGGAAACAGACTCCACCGTGGGTGGGAGGCACTGCAGCCTGCCGTTTCTGAGCTGGGCCCCCGGGACCGCATGCACGCTTCCAGCGCTCTGGGAGTCCACCCCTGCTGTGGACCGAGCCAGGCTGGCTTGTAGGAGGAGAAGGCCGCGTGGAACGGAGAGACCAGACATTCTGGATGAGGCCACCCTGGTTCAACCAGTCCCAAGTGACCTAGGAGTGACCCCAGGGGTATGACCGAGCTCAGTCAAGATCAAAACAAAGCCCCAACCTAACTGCTGAGCCAGGGCCATGAACCAAATACATGGGAGTTGCTCTGTGTTTGGGGGAGGCTTCTTAGGCAGCCATAGGATAGCCGACCAGTGCCCGGTCTTGTTGGACACAGCAACCAGTGGGCAAGAGGAGAGCGGGAGAGCCAGGTGGTAGTCATGGCTGGTTCTTTCTACCCATTCTGGGTCTCCCAGCTGCTGCAGGGTTACACCAGCAACCTTCGTGGAAGGAGGAGCCATCCCGGCAGGGGTGTCTCCCTCATCCTGGGGCATCCCATAACTAAAGGGTGTCTAGTAGGAGGATGCAGAAGCCCACCTTCCTTGCTTCCAGGTGGGCAAATTCTGGTCAGTTTAAAGAGGAGGGTGACCATGCTGCAAACCCGCTCCCCTATTCTCCTCTCCGGATTTCGAGCAAGCACACGTGCCCAGCATGTTTTCAAGCCAACAGGTCTGTGACTGACCCGGGTAGTCGGCTCTGTGGGGTCCAGTGCCTTAGCCACCACGCCGTGGGCTTGCCCCGCTCCAGCGCTCTCCTCATCAGGCTGAGACTAGAGCTCACTGACATCGGGTCCTGCTTGGCTTTCCCCCTGCTCGTCTGGGTTCCTCCTGAGAGCACTCCCCAACACATAACAGACGGGCACCTGGTGCTCCATGGCAGACTCTGCTTCCAGGAACTCTGACCTCAGACACAGGCCCAGGGTTAAATTCACAGAGAAGCAAGGGAGAGTCTGGGAGCGATTGGTGTGGAAGGGAACTGGAGAGCCTGCTCATCCCAGCACCCTTGCACGGGAAGACTTGACCCAAGGGAAGATGGTTCTGCCATTGATTCAAGACAAATACGTCGGCGTGTACACTCCCAGCTCCCACGGAAACCAGTCCTGCCCTTCACGAGACCGGATGCCACACTCCTGCATCTATCCAAAACTGCTCCCTCCTACTCACCCTTCCCCAGCTTGGTTTAAATCCATTTCCACTTAGGGCCAGCCCTGTGGCCTGGTGTTTAAGGGAGTTGGATCCCACATGGCCGACCTGGTTGGAGTCTTAGCCCTGGAGGCTTAAGAAAGCAAACGCACCAGATGGGCTCCTGCTGGCAGGTTCCTGCTGTGCCAGTAAGGCGTGCCGAGTGGATTGAGAAAGGGCTCAAAAGATGCTTCGAAAGGCAAGGAGGAAGCTTATCTATGAGCTCCCATAAGGAATATAGACAGATGTACAGCTAGACAGGATGGCAGCTGGCCCCTTCTATGTCTGAGTCCATGGATCAGAGGTATCTGAGCAGCTTGCTTCGTCTTCATCTTAACCTCTCTCTCACTCTGCTCTGAAGTCTCTCGTGGTTATGGTCAGAATTGCTTTGACAGATAAAATAAGGCATCATCTGCATGGAGGCTCTGATTCAGGTTGGAAAACGCTTCAAAAAGCAAATAACTTCTTTTTTTTTTTTGGAATGAGAGGTAGAAGGTTTGGCAACAGGGAAGACCAGATCAACAGCTATAGGATGAACGTATCCACCATGATTGTAATCTGGTCTCACCAGAAACGCACAGAGCACGTAGAGACTCCCACACTAGAAAGTGAGCTTTCTCACTTAAATCAGATTTAAATAAGGATATAAGGTTAAAGAAAAGAATTCTTTTTTTTTTGAGAGGTTTTTGCCCTCACCAGAAAGACCCCAGGGGGGATGGCCACGCTGCAATCCCTTCTCCTCCATTTTCCTCACGAGATCTTGGGCACGCACGCACACACGCCGGGCGTGAATTTAAGCCACTGGGTCTGGGACTCAAACCATGGTCGACTACATGGGAGTCCAGCGACATAGCCATTACACCAACTGCTGGTCCCAAAGAAAATAATTCTTAAAAAAAGAAACACACAGGTAACATGTATGAGTGCACCCAAATCCTGACAGGATGGAGAAGCGAGAAGGGACTGCAGTGTGACCATCCCCTGGTGAGGATGCTTTCTCCTGCTGTCCTGTTTTTCTTTCTCTAGCAAGCACATGTACCCTCTGGCCAAAACAAACAAACAGACAATCCATGCCCACATTCAGGAAGGCGCTGTCACCTCCATTCTTCCAGCGGCAGCCCCCGCCCCTTCTCCACAGGGTTCTTGAAAGGGTTGCTTACACTAGAGATCACCACTCACCCCCATCACATGGCTCCTGCTTTGACATCACAAGGACCCTCACCAAGGTCAGTCTGCTGAGTCTGAGGTTGCGACTGCGCCCTCCAAATGTGGCACTCAATGACACGCATCCCTTTGGCTCTGTGACACTGTGTTCACCTGCTTTTCTGCCCCCTTCCCAGGCAATTCAGAATCTTTTCCCTTTGTCCCTTACATGTCACCTCTTCATGCCTCTCTTCTCAGGCACATTCTCCGGGTTATTCCATCCCCTGCCATTGCACCAGCCACCGTTTGTTGTAGGTGACTTTCATCTTAACCTGCAGCCCCACGCTCATAGAACACTGCTCCTCGAACACTGGCCCTGAGTGTGTTCCAGGCCTTCTTGTGTCTCCACCCCGAACGCACAGGTGCATGTGTGCTTGCACATGCACACACACGTGCTGTTCCTCTTCCTCCTCCAGTCCTGTCCCAGCAAGTGCAAACATTCATCCAGTTTCCCACGGCAAGATCTTAGGAGCCATCCTTGATGCTTCTTCCCTTTCAACGAGCCGGTCACTCATCCCGAAGGCCTCCAGTTCCACCTCCTAACCAGCTCTTTGCCTTCAGCTCTGCTCCATTTCCTTCCTCCTGCAGCTGCCATATTGCATATTGCCTCTCGCCGGCTCCTGTCCTCCCCACATCCAATCAGATTCCGCGCCCAGGAGAGGAGTCAACCTAAAACTCGTCCTTCCCTGCTGAAAACAGCTCCCACTTCCTCTCAGACGGGCTCCTCCACTCGCCGAGACAGGACGGGGTGTTTCCTCTCCTAACTAAACTGGCCCCGTCACACTCGACGGTAATGATTGGCCCTTTTGTCCCCCCAGATAGACAAACCTTCTGTCCTCTGTTTCATTAGCAGCCTTTTCCTAGAACCCGTCTGTTTCCAGCAAACTAAGTCCAGCTGCTTCTGCTAGTGGTCAGTGAACGAGAGGCTGCAGTAGGAGCCGGGCCACAGGGAGATAGGCGGCGAGCACCCCCACAGTGCCCCCGAAAGCTCAGCGTGTGCGCAGGGTGGCCGCTCCAAGCTCATGCAAATCACTCCTTCATGACCCATCACAGTCAATGGCTTTGCTTTGAGCAATTATTTGGATTCCTATTTTCTTTCTTTTTAAAAAGAATTATTATATTTAACTTAATTTATTATTATCATTATTATTTTCCAGTTTGATCAGAGAGAGACAGAGAGAGAGAGAGAGGAAGTGAGAAAGCAAGCCACCAGGTCTGAGACTTGAACTGTGGTCAGCCATGTGGGAGTCCAGCGCCTTTAACCACCATGCCACTTGCCAGTCCCAGGATTCCTGCTTTCTTTAGAATCCCATTTCTGATTTCTCAACTGATCATTTCTCAAATGTCCTGACTCAGCATTCGGTGAGTGTTCTCCTCGGGGGCCTTTCTTTCTCTCTCTCTCTCTTTAAGAGAGATTTTTGCTACAGGGTGAGTGCCCTCGCTGGAGAGACAGAGAGAGTGAGAAATCACCCCCAGGAGAATGGCCACACTGCAATCCCTTTTCTCCCATTTTCCTCTCGAGATCTTGGGCACGCATGCACACACCCAGTGTGAGTTTTAAGCCGCTGGGTCTGGGACTCGAACCGCGGTCAACTACATGGGAGTCTGGACCCTCAGAGGCCTTTCGTAATTTCCAACTGGCTGCAGTCCTACTGAACCTCAAGCCAGCCTGTTTCATCCCATGCCCAGGGCATGCATGGTGCTGCTGACCAAGCGGTGACCAGAACAGATACAGGAATGCGACGCAGTACTAGTCGCTCTATCCTGCAGGCGAGCAGGTTCTGGCACACAGCAGTGGCTTCATAAGTATTTGCGGAACAGATAAACGAGAAAACAAGTGCTGTCTACTAAAGATTAATTATACCGTCTCCTCTTCCATTTTAGAATAAAGTTTACGGGAACAGATTTTTTAAAATTATCTTTATGGTCAATGTTTACATAAAGTGTCTTTTTATCTCAAAAGGCAGAGATAAATGATATCTAAATTTTTTCACTTTCAAAAATCGTTAAGCAACTCGCATTCCTTCACGAAGATTACGCTGGTAGCAAAATTAACAAACTCAGCCAAGCTCCTGAGGAACTCAGTACACACAGGCATTCGACAAAATCCAACGATAAAGAAACAAATTTTATATGACCTTGAAATTACCACCCGCCCCGCTGCCAGGGGCCGCTGGAGGGCAGAGACATGGCTGGGCCGTGACTGCAGGGCAGAGAGCAGGCCCCAGGGCAGCCCTCGGAAGCCGGGCTGGAGAGACTTACGAATGGGACTGAGGCCGACGTAGCCAGGGGACCTTCATTCCAACTCCTGGAACGCATCGGTTCACAGTGCAAGTGGGGAGGGCTGGCCTCACCGGATAGTGGTTCAGGTGGTCATGGCCCGCGTGGCTGACCGCGGTTCCAGTGTTGGCCCTTGGTGGCTTGAGAAAACACGTCAGGTGCATGTGTGCACCCAGATCCCAACAGGAAGGAGAAATGGAGGCGATGGGATTGCAGTGTGGCCATGCCCCACTGGGGGTCCTTTTCCTTCTCCCTTTTTCGTCCTTTCCCTGTCTGTCTCTGGTGAGCTCACGCACCCTCTGGCCATTAAAAATAAATAAACAAAACACGAAGGAAGTTGGCATCCTTGGGCAATGACCCTGTTTTCTGGAGCTTGGACTACATTAATGCTGTCGTCTGGACAGATCGTCCTTCTCCTGTTGTGGTAAGATATAGGCAAAATTTACCGTCTGAGCCATTTCTAAATGCACAGCACGGGGGCATTAAGTACGCTCCAGTGTGGGGCAGCTGTCACTGCTGTCACCCTCCCATACTGATACTCCACCCGTAAGCAGCAAGTCCCCATTCTCTGCCCCGGCCCTGACAACCAGCTTCCGTTCCTGTCCATGGGTCTGACTACTGCAGGCTCACGAGTGGAGGGACGTGCGCCGTTTCTGTCTTCCGTGACAGGCCTATTTCACTGAGCACGGTGTCCTCTAGGGGCCTGGGTCACAATATCCTACCCTGCTCTTCTTCTTAAAATTTTTCTAGAGAGATTTTTGCTATAGGGTGTGTGTACTCGCTGGAGAGACAGAGAGACAGACAGCGAGAAATCACACCCTCACAGGGGAATGGCCACACCGCAATCCCTGCTCCTTCATTCTTTTGGGATTTGGGGCATGCACACACATGCACCTGGCGTGAGTTTTAAGCTGCTGGGTTCAAGACTTGAACTGTGGTCGACCATGTGGGAGTCCAGCAATGAAACTATCATGCCATCTGCTGTCCCCACCCCCACCCCGGCTGCATTCCACTGCCTGTGTGTACCACGTCTTGTCTATCTACCCACACGGCTGGGTCGTGGCGACATCTCACTGTGCTGTCACGCACACTGTCACTTGGGTGTTGGGGACTGGCACATGCTCCACATTGACTGCCGAGGGCAGGACACAGCCCAGGGCCCTTCCTCTCTGGTCCCCGAAACGCCTTAGCAGGCTTGGAAGGACCTCCACAGGCTGGCCTTGGCCGGGGCCTTCACAGCCGTGCGAAGCGCACACAGGTAAGACTGTCACTCTCTAGTCGCCCTCGTGGAGAGACGGGACAGCAACCGTGGGGCACGCCCTGGATAACTGGGGAAGGCTGGGGGCTGCCATGAGACTCACGTGGCTGCGAGAAACCTGAGCCTGCGTCTGCCTCTCCCGCATGACGAGAGCCAAGGTAGCTGGTTTCTCTGCAGGCCGCCCTCTCTCCTGCACGGGCAGGGTCTAGCAGTGCCCCCTCGCCGAGGAGAGGAGCCAGCGCTCTGGGACCGCTCGCCGTGCCCACATAGTCCACGGGAAGCTCTCTGCTGGCCATTTCCTTGTCTGTTCCTACGGAGTCCTCTCTCTGCTCTGCATCTCGGGGGCTGCCTGTCTCCGCTGTCCTTCCTGCTGCCCCTGGGTAGGTTTTTATTTTTTAATTATTTTTTTTAGAGGTTTTTGCTATAGGGTGCGTGTGCTCGCCAGAGAGAGAGACAGAGAGACAGAAAGCGAGAAATCACCCCCCAGGGGGGATGGCCATGCCGCAATCCCTTCTCTCCTCCATTCTCCTCTCGGGATCTTGGGCATGCACGCACATGCTCCTGGCGTGAGTTTTAAGCTACAGGGTCCGGGACACGAACTGCAGTCGACTACGTGGGAGTCCAGCGACATAGCCACTATGCTAACTGCTGGTCCCACCTCTGGGTAGGTTTGGCACAGGATAGAGGTTTCTGTCCCTGAGGCAGCCCTGGCTAGTGGCTGTGTCTCCTCCCTGGCTCCAGCTCCCTACAGTCTCACTTCCTGCCACTGGTTCTGGCAACATCACCTGTCACTGTCCCAAGGGGGCTGGTGGCTCCTGCTCTGCCTCACCACCCCACTTGGCTTCTCGCCTGCTCCATTATCTGGATATCCAAGAGTCTTCATTTAACGCCTGGGAAGAGAGGCCTCTCCACCCTGCACCCCTGCCAGAAGCCTGTGCTCAGCCCCTGCTCTGCTGTCTGCCCGGCAGGCGCCTCAGAGACATCCCCGCTGCTTCTCCTGCCACTTGTCAGGCTCACGGCTGGCCCCACGCCTGGCTAACCTCTCCAACGAGGCTCTCCTCTGCCTCTCCCCTGTCCATGCCTGGCCAGTTAGTCCTGCTCGAAGCCAGCATCACCTCATCCGGCCAGCCTCAGAGCTCCCTTCCCTCCTCCTGCGGTCGCCCTGGCTCCACTAGCCCTGTGCCCCCACTTTGGCTCTTCCATTCAGGGTCCCACTGAGCACGAGCCTGTCCCAGGAGGACTGTAGCTCTGGAGGGCAGGAACAGCACCTTGCCGTTTAACCCCGTCCCGAAGCTGTGCTTTGCCAAGCACACATCTAATAACACGATCGTGGGACGAGCAAGAGGAGTAACAGTGGCACGTTCTCTGCTGGGCAAACGCATCTTCTCCCCAAGGTATCAACTCTTACGGGATGAGTCGTGTCCCCTTAAAAGAAGTGTGGAAGTTCTAACCCCCAGATCTAGGAATGTGACCTCAGTTGGAAATAGGGTCTTTGCAAGTCATGGTGAGGTCATCTGGACTGGGGGCCCCTAAGCCAATATGACTGGTGTCCTCGTATGAAAAGGACTCTGGCCACAGACACCGAGGTCAGGTGGCCATGTGGACACAGAAGCAGGGCTGGAGCAATGCTGCTCCAACCACGACATGCCCGCGGCCACCACGAGCTGGACGAAGAAGGGCAGGACCTTCCCCTGGAGGCTTGGAGGGAGCACAGCCCTGATGACATTTTGATCTTGAATGCCTGGTCCCCAAACTGTCTGCTGTTCACCCCCCGCCTCATGTGTGCTCCTCTGTTCCAGCGGCCCAGGAGACCAACGTGACCTCTGAGTGAACGCATTGCACCCAGGCAGACTCCCGGGAGGTGGCGGGCATGTCCCGGGGGGCTCAGAGCAATGCTGCTGCCGTGCTCCTCTGAGCCGAATGGCCGTGGCCATCAAGTCTCCAGACAGGCCTTCCCTCCCGCAGACCACGTGCGGGCTCTGCACTGCAGTGCGGCTGCCTCAGCGGGTCCCCCCAAGGTTGCGATGTGTCTGCTCCACCGCGCTGCTCTGAGCACCCCTTTTCCAGGGGCGGGCCCCACATCAGATGATGGTGGACTTTAAATCCTCCAACTCCAGAATAAAATTCCCAACCCGCTCACGTTTGGAATTGCCCACAGCGTTTCACTTGAGCATCTTGATCATGGTCAAGTCAAACGATGCTTCCAACGCACGACTGTAAGGAGCAGCTGCGGGGAGGAAACACTCCCCCTGCCCTTCCTGAGGTACCCTCGTGCCGTTTCCGCTGACTTCGCTTGCCACCCGTGCCCTCCCGCAGTGTCCTGGAGCCTGCGATTTAGGCGAGGTGCCCCACACATGCCATGCACAGCCGCAGCCCCAGCTGCACCTGTCAGGCCGGCCAGCTCAGGGACGGTGGCCAGCTCTGCCCCTCCGACACCCGGCGGCCCTGCCCGCAGGACGCAGGCCCAGACTTACGGTTCTGGAGGGAGCAGAGTGCGTTGGCGACACGGGCGGAGGCCTGGCCGGGCTCTGGAAGGGCAGGCAGAACCTCTGGCCTGTGTCCGGCGGTGGGGAGGAGGCATAGACGCGGTTCTCCAGCCGCTCTGGCTCATGCTTGTAGGACTCGAGGGGAAAGGTGTGCTGCTTGGTCACCTGGGTGGGCGTGGACGGGGAGGAGGAGAGGCCGGAGGCTGCGGGAAGAAATAACAGGGCGGTCAGGATGGGGACGCCCAGGAGGTGGAGGAGGGCTGTGACCGCTCAGGCGCCAGGAGTCCTGATGGCCAGTCTGAAGGCGCGGATGTGATGTGGGCAGAGCTGCTAACCTGCTTCTGGTCTCTTGGCGCTGGTGGGTGCAGGAGCGTCCTGGGTGAGCAGGGTCGGGGCAGGACCCCTGCTGGGAGGACCATGCACGAACCGTTCAGAAATTACGGGGTGCGGACTCCACACTCGCTCCATCTAGTCAGACCCTGGTCGGCCACTCCCCTCCCCTACCAAGCAGGACGCATGAGGCAGCACGGGGCCCCGACTGCCGGAGGGGCTCCAGTGCTCACACCCCGCCGGTTATGCCAGCAGGCAACTGCTACGTCCCCAAAGGATGGGGGTACGTGGAAGTTCGAATCCCTGTACCCGTGTATGTGACCTTACTGGAAACAGCATTTTTACAGACTCATTGAACTGAGGTGAGAGTCTGCTGGAGTGGGGTCGCCCCTCCATTACGACTGTGTCTGTAAGAGGAGGGGACACTCGCAGAGAGAAGGCGGGGACTGCAGGAGTGCGTCTGCCGGCCTGGACACCAAGGACTGCCGGCCACACCAGAAGCTGGAAGAGGCAGGAAGGATCCTGGCCCTGCCGACACCTTGACTTTGGACTCGTGGCCTCCAGAACGGAGAAAGGACCAGCCTCTGTGGCTGGAAGCCCCTCTGCCCACGGCCCTTGTTCGGGCAGCCCCTGGAGACCCGTCCCATGTACTGATGCCAAATGTCTTCTAAGAGAGGCAGAGCCTGGACTGAGTCTGACTGCTCACATCTCATAGGTAAGAAAAACAATTATAAAATCCATTTTAAATGATGCAAGTCAGGGCCAGCCAGCGGTGTGGTGGCTAAGGCAGCTGGATCTCACATGGCCAGTGTGAGTTTGAGTCCTGGACACTCGCTTGGAAAGCATGCTGGGCATGAGTGTGTGCAAGCCCCAGATCTTGAGAGGGCGATGGAGGAGAAGGGACTGCAGTGTGGCCACCTTCCCCCTAACGCCCCGCGGGGTGCCTTCTCGTTCCCTCTCCCTCTCTGTCTCTCCCCAGCAAGCACATACACCCTATAACCAATTTTTAAAAACAATTGTGCAGGCCAGACTGCACGTGTCCGTAGCCATGGGCTAAGACTGCTACTTCAGGGCTGGGTGTGGACGGGCCCCCTGCAGAGCCTGCTGGTCCCCTTCCCGGGCCCTGCCACCACGCTCCAGATGCCCCTCCCAGCCCCAGACACATGTTTGTCCCCCTCTGCTTGGTCCTCCTTCCCAGAGAGCGGCCTTCTACCCCTTGGGTGGCAATTCACTCTACCTCCCTCCCCTTCCCATAAAGCACTCTGGCTGGCCCTACGTGTAACTGTCAACCATGAACAGCGCAGTGCTCAGACCAAGGATAAAATCTGGACGTCTCCTCTCCCCCCAAACCCACCGTCTGCCTTCGGGGAGGGGTCCTGCCCACACCCTTCAAGCCTGCAGCCCCCGTGCTGTCCTGGACAAAAGCCTGCTGCCCAAAAGGCACAGGGAGGGAAAAGCAGGAGGGAAACGACCCCCGCTAAGCCAGAGTCTAGAACCTGCTCTCCCTCTTGCTGCTCGAGCATTGGGGGTGTGTTTGGAATAACCCACAGAGGAGGAGCATCTTTCCCGGGAAGCCCTTCCCAGCCGGAGCCAGGCCAGTGGGAATCCCGGCTGGCCCCAGCTGACCTGGGCACGGCAGGAGAGGGTGGGGACGAGTTGTAGGAGGACACGGAGGAGACAGAAACTTCCGTCAGTGCATTTTCATAGGACCGAAAACTGACCACATAACAGGCACCTAACAGCAGATCTCGAGAAGCAGGCCTGCTTTGAGGGGCATCTGGGAGGACGGGGAAAAGAGGAGGAGGCAGAGGAGGAGGGAGCTGACGCGGTGGTGGTTCTTCAGAGAGGGGGTGGCTGCACCTGGCGCAGGACCGGACTTCCAGCTGCCTGGGACCAGGCTCCTGGTGGTGCCCACAGAACCCCCAGGAACAGAGATGCTGCCCCAGGCTGGGGTGGGGCCTGGCCTTCAGAGGGCTCTGCTGGCACCGGGCCGAGCTGCAGCCTCACGCTAGATGAGATGTGACACCCTCCCGAGCTGTCCCCTCCAGAGAGACAGAGCCCGTTCTGTGCTCCCCGTGGGCGTGTCCCTGCCACCCCCAGGCCAGTGCTACAGACGGACTGGGCGGGACTGCTACGCTCAAAACCCTGTGCCACGCCCCACCGTAATGAGTGGGATGGCGCCTCGGCCTGGGACCTGCGTTTCCACGTGTAAAAGCCCCGGGCCTCACGCAGGGCACTAGGGAAAGCGGCCTCCGCCTCGCCCGTGACCTCGCCCCCAGTCCCAGCTCAGACTTTGCATCCAGACTGCGCCGCCTGCGTCTGTGAAGGCCCGGGGAAGACACGGCCCTCTGAGCGGGCATCCTGGCAACACCTGTCAAAGCTACAGAGGCGCGTCCCCTGACCCCAGCTCCCCTCGGGGATTCCCACAGGCACGCCTGTGTCCTTGCCAAGTGGCACACCTATGGCGCGGTTTGTGACCGCGGTGCTCCCGGCAGCAGAGCCCGGGGACGCGGGGGCTCGGCAGGAGCAGGGCATGCTGGCAGCTGACAGGCGGCTCGCGGGCCTGGCGACACGCGCCTCACTGCTCTCAGCTCCAAGACTGCAGGGCATCCGTACAGAACGATGCGCTCGTGGCTCCCCAAAAGGGAAAAGGCTTTAAATATAAATGCTCGCTCTGTCTGCGTGTGCCTTGCATCGCTGCAAGGCTCTGGAAGCACTGGCAGTCCTCAGGGAAGACTTGTACTACACAGCCTTTCCGGGTTTCAGAATCTGCTTCATGGGATGTGATATTTATGTGGAAAATTACTTGTTCAGTTTTGCTTTTGAACCAAGAGGCTGGCTAACGCCGTATTTAAGCACCTACCTGCTGTCTATCCTAAGCCCCACTCCACTCCTGCTGACAGCACTCTGTCTCCGGCAGGACCAGGGCCGGCCGGGGCCAGGGCGTCTCCTCTCAGGGTCTCTGTCCTCTGCAGAGCACGATCCCTCCTCCCCTGAGCCCCAGACACAGAGTAAGGGCCCTGGTGGAACTTCTGGCAGTTCTTGGTACAGATGTTCATTTTTCAAGGAGAAATAATTAGAAGAGAATGTGACTAAGCAGCGTACTCCTTAGAGGACTCTAAAGAACAAGGCTCTCTTCCCCCAGCCCTGCTCCCTGCAGGCCCCCTGGTGTGAGCACAGCCCATCCTAACCCAGTCCCTGAGGGCAGGGAGGAGGCGCAGCGCGTGCAGAGGACACAGCCGCACAGAGAACCTGGACGAACTGCTTGGTGCGAAGACGCTGGAGTGGACGTCTCGCCATGTCGTTCCCGGTGGGATGCACGGCTCTCCAGCACCCTGAGGAAGCTCTCTCACTCAAACCTTTCCGAGTTCGGCAGAGGCTTCTATCTTTCTGCCTGGCTTCCCTGTGTTCTCCCTGCCCCTGCCCAGAGCTGGTCTCTTGGGAACAGATGGCACTGTGCCGGGGCACTGTGGGAGCAGGGCACAGGTGAATGCCAGGCCTGGGGCAAGGCCCGCGCGAGCGTGCCGCTAAACAGAGCTGCTGTGGTCCTTACGCGAGACGGTGGAGGAGGTCACACCTGAACCCCGCTGTCCTGACTCCGCAGCCCAAACTCTGCCACCATTAAACTGGGAGGGCCTGGAGGCGAATACAAAGACTCAGAAATCCTGCTTCAGCTAGGGGAGTCCCTCTCCCATGGGGGCCTCACAGGCCATCGGGAAGCAGAGCTTGGGAGAACTTGGTGTCTGAAAAGGGAACTTAGTGGAGCTGCAGACGGGCGGGGGCACAGAGAGGAGACGCGGGCTGGGGACTCGGCGTGCTTCCTGGGGTGGCGGCCTTGCGGGGGGCCACGCTGGGCTTCCTTTAAGCCATTTTTTCCTTTTCAAAAGCATTTTTTCGGGACCAGCAGTTAGCGTAATGGCTATGTTGCTGGATTCCCATGTAGTCGACCGCGGTTCAAGTCCTGGACCCAGTGGCTTAAACTCACGCCGGGCACTGTGTGCGTGCATGCCCAAGATCTCGAGAGGAGAATGGAGAAGGGATTGTGGCGTGGCCATTCCCCCTGGTGGTGATTTCTCGTTTTCTGTATCTCTCTGTCTTTCTGGCAAGGGCACACACCCTATAGCAAACACCTCTCCCCCCCCAAAAAAAAAATATATATATATATTTATAATAAAAATAGAAAGAATATATATATATATATATATAAACACATTTTTTCAAGGGCCAGCCAGGAAGCAGCAAAGGGGAGGCTTATACTCACGTTAATCCCCACTGCGTAATTATGCAAAAGAACAGGGGCAGGAAAAAGGATATTCCTACACTTTGCTCTTTTTTTTGAACATTGGTGTCCTGATTCATAAATACAGGGAAAATGGGGCAGCAATCCCCCATGACTTTCAAGTAGATCAATTTATTTTTGAATCGTAGGGTAAGTGCCAAACTCAGACCTTTCAGAAAACCGTGTCTCACCAGCAAACTGGCAGCCGCCGTGGGCCGTGCGTGAGGGAGCTGTGAGAAGGGGCACGGGATAGTCGGACCAAGGCCCCTTCAGCCCGGCTGGGGAGAGGGGACAGAAACAAACAAGAGGCTCAAGGACATGGCACAGCCCGGCCTGGACAGCGCAGCGGGAGGAGCCCGAGAAAGGAGCGAGCCGAGGCCGGAGGGTGGGGAGGCTTCCCAGAGCACCAGGGGAGAGCTGGGCCCCCACCCTGGAGCCGAGATGGATCTGCCCCAATTCAGGCAACTTTTCTCAGGGCCCAGAGGGGCCTGGGCTGTGGCGACAGTGACCCAAGGACAGACAGGTTTCTTCTGAGAAGTCTTTCCCCCTTTCTTCCATTTCTTTAGGCCTCTGTTTGGGATCACTGTCAGCCTCCCAGGGGACAATGCCTTCGACGCTCCCAGGGCAGCAGCCAGACCCAGTGAATGGGCCAGCGAGTGGGCAGAAACCGCCTCTGGCAGCCACACAGAATGCCCGGCCAGTGGCTCCAGACACCAGGGAGCCATGAGCTGGTGACTTCACCGGCCCGGCTGTACTGGCGGGAACTAGGTCTGGAGAGAAGGGGGAGGAAAAAGAACAGAGAGGCCGCGGGGAGGAAGCAAGCACCGGCCTGCACAGACACAGCAGGGCAGGACAGGGCAGAGACTGGGCGCCAGCAGCCCGACGTCCAGGCCTGCTTTGACCAGCACCCTGCTCTGGGGCTTTGAGCAAGTCGCCCCCTGGCCTGGACGGACATAACCTGGTAGACCAGCTGGCTGCCCGGTACGCCCAGCCCCCTCTGCTGTGTAAGGGGCTGAGCTGGAGCCAGGAGAGCCTTTTTCATGCAGGTCTGTGAAGGGAACGGTTCATTTTGTTCACTTGTTCCAGAAGCCATGGAGTGGAGAGAGAGAGACTTTCCAATTTACACTGGGTAGGGGTTTGTTTAAAAACCACTGATCACTCATGGGACCAGCAGTTAGTGTAACAGCTATGTCGCTGGACTCCCATGTAGTCAACTGCAGTTCAAATCCCAGGCCCAGTGGCTTAAACTCATGCCTGAGGTGTGTACGTGCGTGCCCAAGATCCCGAGAGGAGAATGGAGGAGAAGGGATTGCGGTGTGGGCCATCCCCCCGGGGGGTGCTTTTTCACTTTCTGTCTCTGTCTCTCTCTGTCTTTCTGGCCATTACACGTGCCCTATAGCAAAAACCTCTCCAAAACAAATAAATAAATAAACCAGTGACCAGTCATCTCAGGGAAGGGGGCTTGGTGTTGCTCCGACTTTGGAGGAGGACAATGAGGCTCCTAAGGGAGCAGAAGCAGCACAGGGCGGGGCCGGGAGACACAGGACCCCGGGCTGTCAAAGGTCATTGCCACCGGGCACTGCGGCCTTCACAAGTGGTGTGTGTGCTGCCACCACCCAGCTGTTCCCAGGGACTGACTTTGCTGCTTCAGCTTCTCAGCCTCCTCTTTGGCCTGGCTGTGCCCCTGCTCCCTGCACTGACCCTCGGCCCCTTTGTTTTTGCCTTCTCAGCCAGCTGGGCCCCACAGCAGCTGTGTCCTGGCCCTCGGGGTCCACAGTGGGAGGCTCTGCAGGAGCTGAGGGGGTGCGTGCATTTAGAGCCCACCCTCTTCTAGCTGCCTGCTTCCGCCACGCTAGCCTTGGCCTCTGGCAGTGCCTCTTCCCCGTCCTTCCAGGCCCAGGCAGAGCTAGGCGCCTGTGCTTGTCCCTAGGCCCAAGCCTTGACACCCTCTCCCTACCGGCTCCTGCAGCGGTGCCCCACGTCTGTGCAAAGTCCTGACGTGGACAGAGTCCCAGCCGCCTGTGCCCCGTTTCCCACCCAGCTGATGCCACCTCCAGCCTCCTGTCCTAAGGGGGTGGGGCTGCCCAGTGCAGTGGGAGGAACTGAGCTGGGTGCGCCCTAGATTTCCCACTCGTGAGCTGGGTGGCCTCCTGTGAGCTCACCGCAGCTCAGACCCTCTGCTCACTATCTGAAAATCAGAGGCACCCGTGGGCTTTGTGTGACTATTAAGGGGAAGACGTAAACACCTAAACACTAAATACCATGGCGTGTGCTCTGTCGTGGGCAGCTACCATTAGCCACGGGTGGAGGAGACCCTGTGGGCCAGACAAGTACACGTGGCTGCCTCTGGCCCCCTTGCTCAGGAGGGCAGGAGTTTGGCTCCCCGGAAGTTCACACTGGAGCGCTCCTCTGGCTAGCTCCTAGCGGTCCCCTTGCTGGGGCATGGCCAGGAGGTGAGAAATACCAACCTACCCCTCCTGGGCAGGCTGGGCCTGTGGCCAGGGCTGCCACAGCTACACGCGGTCCTCCCCAGTCATGATCAGCCAAGGCACAGTCTGCGAGTCATTCTTTGGTGATGCCAAGGCCGGTCACGGGTTCTCCACCACTGGGAGATGGATGGTTTCAGCAATCTGCAAGGCTGAACACCTCGGAGCAAGTTCCAAGTGCTTGCACCGTCCCTTCAACAGCGCGCCCCGGCGGCTTTTCCTCCACGGTAGCAGTGGGGCGGGGGTGCAGCGTCTCTGCGGCACGTTGGAGGGCTGTCTGGGTGGTCTGCAGGTGGCAATGTCCTGTCACACAGACCTGCCCGTGTGATGCGGGCACTCCCTGACGGGGCCTCCAACCGTTTTCTCCTTCCGTCTTGCCTACAGTTGCCAGGTCATTCTTCCAGACCTTTGTCCATCACCTGCTTTGGTGGGGTGCATCCCAGGATGACCTTCGATGGGCCCCATTTTACCCCACATCCCCTCGCCCACAGATGGCTGGCTCTGGGAGAGGTCTGTGTCCCGAGGGCCGCCCTCCTGGGCCACCTCGGCTTCCCTGAAGGCCTAGCTGTGGGAGGCAATCATTTTGTCTCCAGGACCCCTTCGTGCTATTACCAAATGCGTTATTTGCTTTAACATGCAATAAGTTACTATTGTCATTTGCAAATGAATTAGTATTTTAACATTTTCTGTTTTGATTTTTAATATGGTAGATATCAATATATGTGTGACCCAAATAAACACAAGTCCTTTGGGATCCTCAGGCATATTTTGAAGGAATTTCTCAGCAATCTATATTTTAAAACAAAAAGAGGCGGACTTCTTTTATACTTCTGTCAATGTCTTTAATATCTGGCTTAAAAGGAGAGGCTAGATTATTGTATCTGCTTCTGCATTCAATCTGTCCAACTGGGGGCTTTGGTTGAAGTACATGAAGAAACTAAAAAACCCCTCGGCCTCACACAGCTGGCTAAGGCCGGAGCTCAGGAGGCGCTGAACGAGCCTTGGGGCCTAGGAGGGTTCTGGGGCCTTGCTCTTAGAACTGGTGGTTTCCTCTAGTTACGATCACGAAAGCCCTCTTCTTATTTTTTAGGTTTATTTTTTTTCTTTCATGAATGTGAGAGACAGAGATAGAGAAAGAGAAAGAGGAGCATTCGGTAGGGTCTCACGCCACAATCACCCCCCTTCCGGCCACCTAGGGTTGTGGGCGCACACACCAGTGAGGTCCCCAGGAATGAGGCTGTCACCTCCCAAACGGGTGCAGTGTGGCTTAAGCAGACATTACGCCCCTCGCCGAGCCAGCCCTACGGTCGGCTCCCCCTGCTCCTCCCCATGACTCCCCAGGCCCCCTCTGCCCCGGGAGGCATGGCCCCGAGTCCGCGCCACATAGCTAGTGTTTCTCACACGTGATGTCTGATTATTCTCCCTGGAGATGTCTAATTCTTCTTCTTCTTCTTCTTCTTCTTTTTTTTTTTTTTAAAGGTTTTGCTATAGGGTAAATGCGCTCACCCGAGAGAGACAGAGAGGAAAAATGAAAAATCCCCCCCACCCCCCCGCAGGAGGGATGGCCATGTAGCAATCCCCTCTCCTCCATTCTCTCGGATTTCCAGCACTCACACACAAGTGCCTGGCACAATTTTTTTATTGAGAGAGAGATTTTTGCTATAGTGGGCTTGCCAGAGAGACAGAAAGTGAGAAATTACCCCCTGGGGGGTTGGCCATACCACAGTCCTTTCTCTTCCATTCTCCTCTCAGTATTTTGGGCTTGCACGCACACATGCCCAGCATGAGTTTCAAGCTGCCAGGTCTGGGACTCAAACTGCAGTTGGCCATGTGGAAGTCCAGCAATGTAACGATTATGCCATTTGCTGGTCCTGACACCTGGCATGACTTTTTTTTCTTTAAAGAATTATTTTATTTAACTTTATTTATGTATTTTTAATTTATAATTTATTTATGTATTTTATAATTTGACCAGAGAGGGACAGAGTGAGAGTGAGAGCGACAGCGTAAGAGAAAGCAAGAAAAGCAAGCCGCCAGTTTCGGGACTCAAACCATGGTCGGCCACATGGGAATCCAGCGCCCTTAACCACCATGCCACCTGCTGGCCCACCTGGCATGATTTTTAAGCCACCAGATCTGGGACTCAACGCGCCGTCTGCCGTGTGGGAGTCCAGAGCCTTAGCGATCATGCCACCTGCGGCCCGTGTCCCTAATTTTAATGGGGCGACAAAGGCACCACTGAAGATGATGCATAGTGGGTTTAGGCGTGGTTCAGAGAAAGGGTGTGTCCACTCAGGGCTTCCCACGCCAGGCACAGCCCCCCGTCTCTGTGTGAATAAGGCTCCCGACCCAAGCCGGGAAATTTCCTACAATTCGACGGAACTACACAGAACAGACTGGGGACAGCAGCACCTCCCCAGATCGGTGAGGCCCACAGTGGGTGAGTCGGCGTGGGGGGCTCTGCCGGGCTGCTCTCCACGTCCTCCCCCTCGCACTCTCCAGACCGTGGTGCATCGCGGACGCCAGCGCTGAGGACCGGCCTTCAGCCTGATCTCGTCGTGCTCCGGCCCCTTGGGTGTGCGCCGCGAACTTCCACCAACACTGGAGCGTCTGGGACCACCCTCGGGAAGCCCCGGCACAGCCTGTTCACAGCCCACCACGGCGCCTGGTTGGAACACGGCGGAGGGGGTTATCTCCCACCGAATCCCCCAGGGTGGCCCGAGGCGATTCAAGAAATAGGCACGACCAGAGGTGCCAGCAGGTCCCCTGTGTTCTGCAGAAACGGCCGGTAGAAAACTCTGCATGCTGCTACCCACGCAGTCAGGGCCATTGTCACGCTGTCACACCCACACAACATTCCGGAAGCCATGACTCCACCTGACGAGGCTGCCGTTTCCTTACAAAGCGCAAAGTGAAGAACCTTAAGCAGGGAGTGGCGACGAAGCTTTGACAGCGTCCCTTTATCAGGAATGACAGCCTGGATCGATTTGGAGAGGCTGGTCACAGAGCTTCATGAGCTCAAAACACGGGGCGGGGGTAGCAGGTGGCGTGGTGGTTAAGGTGCTGGTTCAAGTCCTGGTCCTGGCCACTTGCTTTCTCACACTCTCTTTTTCTCTCTCTTTTTCTCTCTCTGGTGGGCACACATGCCTTATAGAACATGAAATAATAATGATAAATAAATTAAATATGTAGTTCTTAAAAAAACAAACAAGAGAGAGTAAGAATAACAGCAAGAACCAAAGAAGTGGAGAAAAACTGGGTTCATAGTTATTCTCCCAAAGTTGATTTTTTCCCCCCAGGAGCCATTTTTCTTTACTTCGATATGTTTCTTCAACTATGTGAATGGTATTTACTGTTTATGACACATACGAAGTGTGCTTGTTTATCAAATCTCGCAATACTGGGTTGTCAGAAAAGTCATGGTGTAATTTTGCGTAGGAAACAGAAAACATACGTCATGACTTTTCCAACAACCTAATAGGTCCTTTGCAGTCAGTGTTTGCTCTCTTTTTCCGATGTCTTGAGATCTGTGGTGTGTAGGCCAGGCCATGGACACACACGGGCAAGGTCCTGGGTTTGCGTTCCAGGCCTTCCCTGAGTGTGTCAGGTTCGTGCCCGGGAGCTCGTGATTTGCGCTGGCTGAGGCTGGGGGTGTGAGGACCTGCTGGGGTGCTCGTCTCTCCGATTCTCCCTCTCATGGAAGACATAAATAAAAATATACATGAAAAAGCCTTGTGGAAAGGGAACACAGGTTTGCAAGAACCTAGTATTTATCATAGCTGACACAAACTGTGTTCGTGAAATCGGTCAACTTTGTGTCATATTTTCTGAAACTTCCTTTTTTTTTTTTTTTTTTTTTTTTTTTTTTAAGAGAGACTTTTGCTATAGGGCGTGTGTACTCACTGGAGAGACAGAGTGAGAAATCACTCCCCGGGGGGTTGGCCACGCCTCAGTCCCTTCTCCTCCATTCTCCTCTCGGACACAGGTGAGAGTTTTAAGTCCCTGGGCCCAGGACTCAAACCACGGCTGACAACGTGGGAGTGCAGAGGCGTAACCATTGTGCCATCTGTGGTCCCGGAACTTGTCACCAGCCGTGCTGTGGATTCAGGGTCCCACCGTGGAAGAGGGGTTACTGGAGAGCAGGAGGGTATGGGAGGACCTGGCGTACTAAGCCAGTTTGATCCATCTTTTACATTGGCTCACCAGCGCATTTTAATAACTGTGTAATTGTATATGGAGCCCCCGCCAAAACAGAGTCCTCTCAGTGTTTTCCACAGACACCGGCACTCGCGCGCACGCGGGAGGCCGGGCCAGGAGGTGCTGCAGCTTCTGTTCCCCTCCGCAGGGTCCCCGTGTACCCGCGCTCCCCCCGCGGGGTCCCCGTGTCCCGCTCTCCGCGGGGTCCCCGTGTACCCGCGCTCCCCTCCGCGGGGTCCCCGTGTACCCGCACTCCGCTGACTGCCATCAGACGCCAGTGCTCCTGCCCAGGCCACGTCAGTGAGACGGAAGGTGCGTGTCCCGAGCCCCGGGGCTGGACAGCACATCGTTTCCAAGGTCACACAGCACACCCTTCGCCCTTCCTAGCCTCAGCCCGTGCATCCATTCACCTAGGCGGGGAGGACGGAGCAAGAGCTCTGGGCAGGGCTAGGCCTGACGCTGGACCTGAGCCAGGCCCTGTCCCGGGAATCAAGCCCGCAAGGCTCCAGGACTTGCAGCTGGGTGGGTGGCAGGTACCGGGCCAGCGAGTCCACAGCTGTGGCTTCTCTGTGACCTCCATGCAGACAGCAGGCTCACCGTGTGTCAGCTCGACATCTAACTGGCTCGGCGAGGCTCGTGGGAGAGTCAGCAGGGCAGGGTAGTCTGGAGAGACGTGTCCTGGGGCCAGCAGGTAGTATAGTGGTTGGGATGCTGGACTCTCACATGGCCAACTATGGTTCAAGACCTGGACCTGGTGGCTTGAAAATCATGCCGGGCATGTGTGCATGAGTGCCCAGAATCCCATAAGCAGAGTAGAGAAGGGAGAGTGGCATGGCCACCCCCCGGGGTGCTTTATCACGTTTCCTCTCTCACTGTCTCTTCAGCAAATGCATGTGCCCTGTGGCAAGAAAAAAAAAAAGAAAAGAAAAGAAGGAAGGGTCCTGGCTCAGGGCAGCAGCGTGAGGCGGGAGCTCTGGAAGAAAATCCCTTCACTTCTCTTCCTGCATTTCCTTCTAGAATAGGCCAAGGGGGCTTAGGGAAGGTCACGGCGGCCTAAGCGCATGTCCAAGGGAATAGGAAGCTCAGCAACAAGGAATTGGGTCAAAAGCTCAGACCCTGGAGGGTCCTGGGCACAGGCTTGTCCTTGAGAGCTGAGCCTTGGCACAGGTCTCTTGGCCCTTCAATTGTCAGAGGGCATGTGCACGAGGGGCAGAGAGGGAGGGAGAGAGACAGCGGGCGTGGCCACGCCACAGTCCTCCTTCCCCCATTTCTCCATGCCACCAGGATTTGGCGCAGGTACGCACATGTAACTGGTGGGTTTTCCCAGCCACTGGGCCCCGGGACTCGAACTGTGGTGGCCACGAGGGCTCTGCCTCCCTGTGAACAGCACTCGCCGTTGGGCGTGGGGCCGCCCACATGGCCCTTCTTGGTTCTAAGCAGCTGGACTCTCCTGGAGCTTTGATTCTGCGTGGGGAGAAATGAGACTTTGGCCTCAGGGGTCTGGGATTTCACTGGGAGTCAATACACAGCCATTCTCCTTTGCTTGCGAGGAGCGTCTGGCTGACCACCTCTAGCGTGTATGGGCATGTGTGCATGTGTGCACGTGCGCACGTGTATGTGCGTGTGTGTGTGTGTGTGTGTGTGTGTGCACATGTGTGTATGTGGTCTGGGTTTGGCCTAGGCCAGTGACAATCTGCTCTGAGGCTCTGGGTGCACATCCCATTTTCCCACTGAACTTCGGACAACTTTCTGCCTTCGTTCCGCAGGGGAAGGTCTTGCCCAGGCCTGGGTCCGGGCCGTCCCCAGCCTCCTCCCCACCTAGTCTCACTTGCCACCTGAGTGGTGGCCATGCTCACCCAGCTGGGCAGAAGTACCACGTGGACGTGTTGGGCCCGACACCCTTGGTTTACAGTCAAGAAGCGTCTATAGTAACTTCTAGTTCTCATTCTTGGTGGCTGCTCGGTCTCTGAGGGGAACTGCTCTTTCTGCGGCCCCCGGAGCGCCTCCCATGGGGCGCCCAGACACCGGCTGCTCCTTTGAGCATGGCCAGCTCTCCTGGGCCGCTGGGCCTCTTCAGCTGGCTGCTGGAGCGGGTCGGAAGGCCACTGTCTGCAGGCCTCCATATCCCAGCAGACAGGTTTCTTCACTCCTGGGGTACCCCACCCCTGCGGGGTCCCCTTCCTCAGGGTGGAGTTTCTGGCCTTGGCTCAGGCTGGGCAGAGACATCTGTATAAGCCAGTGGCGTTGGCTCCTGAGCGTTCTCTCACCCATATATGAATTTAGAGTAAGGTGTGGGCTGCAAGTCTGGCTATAGGTGCTAAGAATCTGTTTTATAATCTCATAATTAAAACTATTCAAAATGGGTTGGAAAATAAGTCATCATTACAGTAATATAAAGGGTGAATAAAAACGTATTTGAGGACGTTTCTAAGGTGCTTGCTCTCCTAGAAGGAATCAGGGAGCAGTCTTATGAGCTCTGTAGCCCAGATACCCTTCGCGCTGTTACTCCGTAGCTGGCCCTCGTGGGTCACTATCTGCATGGGTCAAACGGCAGAGCCAAACAGAAGCAGCATGGGGGGAAGGAAGCAGGAACCCGGGAGCGGCTGACGTGATTTCATTTTATATTTCATTCTTTTAAAACATTTATCTGTTTACGTGTTGTGATTTTCAAATCACTGGGTCCAGGACCTTAACCACCACGCTGCCCGCTGGCCATATTTTATTTTATTATTTTACTTTTTTATTATTTTATTTTTTTAAGAGGATTTTTCCTTAGGATGCGTGCACTTGCCGGGGAGAGCAAGAGAAACAGAGATGGTGAGAGGGAAAGTGAAAACTTAGCCACGCCACAATCCCTTCTCCTCCATTCTCCTCTGAGGATCTTGGGCACACACGCACATGCGCCCGGCATGAGTTTCAAGCCACCGGGTCCAAGACTCTAAACACAGTCGGCCATGTGGGAGTCCAGTGATGTAATCGCTACACCATTTGGCCCTATCTCACTGTTTTTTAAAAGTTTAATTTTTTCCATGAGAGAGAGAGACAGAGGAATAGCACCAACAGGGTCTTGAAGCCACGATCCAGCCGCAGGCCGAGCCGTCCCCAGGCATGGGCACACCCGGGGAGGTCTCCAGACACGAGCCTGGCGCCTGGGGTCAGCCTCACAGAGCACCTCACAGGTGTTACCCCTGCGCCACCATCTGGCGCTGGGGGCTGGTGTTAGACGCGTCCCAACAGTGTGGCCCCGGCCTCTGCTGAGTGCCCTGGCCCTTAGAAGCACCATATCGTCTTCATTTCACCTGGGGGGGCAGAGCTCTGCTCCACTGACCCCCACAGAACCCTAGAAACTTGGCTCGGTGAAAGACAGCAGCAAATGTGCATTTCTAGTAGAAGCTAGAGGCTACGCTGCGGGAAGGGAGGGCAGGAGCCGTCAGCCCCTCTACAAGCAAGGGACTTCCTCACGTAGCACTGCTTCAGGAAAAATAACCCAGGCCCCTCTGGTCAGAGTGCGTGCAGAGCCACCAAGGCAGCAGGATGGCCGTGCTGTGTAGAGTAAGCCGCTGGTGGGAGAGGGTCAGGAGCGTCCCCACCAGGGAAGCACCGCTGCTGAGTCGTGGTGACCTGACGGGATGCACACCTGTGAGGTGGCGTGTCAGCCCAGCCCCAGCTCAGGTGGGCAGCGGCCGTCACTGGGTCTCAGTATGCCTTCCCTGTGTGGGCTTCGGGGGTGGCTGCATGTGTAGGGGACAGGGAGGAGCACACATTCACCCTGGGTGACACGGGTCTGAAGTCAGAGGCACGCCTGCCCTGGGCTGCCTGGCGGCCATCCTCCCCCCACCTGGGCTCCTTCAGCACGGCCATCCCGCCCCCCCCCCCCCCCCCGGTTGCACAGTGGGCTGGGGTGGGAGACCATGATCAGACACACTGGAGTTCGAGGGAGGCGAGGAGCTGAGGTGGCTCCTAGGTGGCTCCCAGATCAAGGTGGTGACTGTCACTTTCCCGAAGGAAATGAGGGAGGGGCACAGCTCAGTAGGAGACACGTGGGGTTCCCCAGCCCAGAGCTAGTGCCAAGGTGTCCAGGGGCACGGGGCACAGGACAGGGCCCCCAGGCACACTGCCCTGCTCAGACATGGTCTTAGCTCAGGACTAGATTCCAATGCAAATTCAGAGCAGAATAACCTCGATTCCTGTTTCTAACCATCGTGTCGTCCAGGCAAACAGCCCTGGCCACGCAGCCTGTCCAGCACGCACAGGATGGCTCTGCTGGAAATGGCAGGTCTGGTTTGAGGGTAAACTTGGAGTCAGCCCTGCCAACGGGACTCAGCGGTGGCCGAGTGGCCCCCTGGCCCTGCAAACACGCCTCTCCCTGAGAAGTCCGCACGGCAGAGCTCCGGCCTGCAGACGTCCGCCAGGGCAGGGCGCCCTGCAAACGCCGGCACCCCGGACACTCCCTGCCCTCTCCAGCCCCTCCTGGAGTCCTGGGCATTGGCCGCTTCGTTACCACTGTAGCTACTTGGAAAACTGCCCCAAAACTGGCGCGGGGGGGGGTGGTTCTTAAACTTTTGGGGCCTCGGGACCCTCGGATAATCCGATGACATCGATAGATAAGGCAAGGCCACACCATTACTCTTTCTGAAACCACTCCAGGGCGGTTCTAATCCCCCCAAAGCGAGGTTCAAGGAATGCGAATTCCAGGGTCTCGACATCTCATCGTTCCTCATTCCTGGGGGTCCCGACCCCGCTGTTTCAGCTTCCAACAGCGGCTGTGCCTGTCCTGCTGTCTGAACCCCCAAACTCAGACATCTCCGAGGGACCCTTCATAGGAGAAAACAGGGCTGAGGGTTAGTGGAAAGTCAGTGACACCCACAGCAGGCCACGCCTGCAGGCCACGCCTGAAGGGACCGCCACGCTAAGGTTTCGAGCATGCGTTCTAAAACCTGAGAGTGCGCCTGGAGAGTCTCCTGCCTTTCTGCAGTCCGGCTCATTGAACCTGATCAGAACCCAGGAGGAGGCCCCGGCCCACACGGACCTGGGGCCCACGGCTCATCTGTGACCCCTCCAGCTGTGCCCCCACTGCCCCACCGAGGCTCATTCCTGGCTGGTTTTGCCTGACCCTGGGGTCTCCCTCAGACCACTGCAGCCTCCATGCCCTGAACACGGGTGATAAGGGCCGAGGGGGCTCTGGGCCACCATCTCCTTCCCGACATGTGTCCTGGGCCATTTCCAGGTGTACAGCTCTCCAGGGAAACACGAACACCCTACGCTCCCAGGCACGGTGGGGTGTGGATGATGTGGGACAGGGACCGTAGGAGCCCCGATCCCAATCTCCATGTTGGCCAAGCAGGAAGAGGAAGCCGAGGCCAGGGCATGAGAAGACCCTGAGTGAGAGTCACTCTGCCTGGCCCTCCCTCCTGCTGGGCCTCCTTGGTGACCGGGTGGTGGCTGGCAGCCGGGCGTGGGCACTCCCTTCACAGGTGCGGGCTGCAGCTGGCTGGACTGCTGGACGGGGCTCTGCTGGACCCACGCCACCCACCAGCCCTGGGGGTGTGAGGGGCCGGGGAGCTCGGGGCTGGGTGTCCAGGCCGCAGCGTCAGAGCTGTTCTGTGGGGCGGTTCCGAGCTCTCGGCTCTCCTCTTTCACGTGGAGGGCTTCACAGGTTTCCTGCCTCCAGTAATTAGCGGCGAGGCTCTCTGCAAGGGCGGCAGGCAGAGGGAGGGACGCTGCAGAGACCAGGACCGAGGGTCTCGTGGGAGCAAGTGAATTGGCTGCACCCTTTCCAGAATGACCCAGGGTCGCAAACCTTAGGTTCACTCTGCCCTCAACAGCAACGACTTACCTGAATTTTTTCTTTTTTCTTAAAAGTTTTTTTTTTTTTTCATAGGATGTGTATGCTCCCTGGTGGGGTAGGGACAGTGATAGGGATAATGGCCACACCACAATCCCTTCTCCTCCACTCTCCTCTCCAGATTTTGGGAATGCACATACATGTGCCTGGTGTAATTTTTTTTTTTTTTTGAGAGGTTTTCGCTATAGGGCGCGTGTGCTCGCCAGACAGACAGAGAGAGACAGAGAGACAGAAAGCGAGAAATCACCCCCCAAGGGGGATGGTCACACCACAATCCCTTTTTCTCCATTCTCCTCTTGGGATCTTGGGCATGCACGCACACGCGCCCAGCGTGAGTTTTAAGCCACCGGGTCTGGGATGCGAACTGCGGTCGACTACTTGGGAGTCCAGCGACATAGCCATTATGCTAACTGCTGGTTCCCTGCCTGGTGTAATTTTCAAGCTGCCAGGTCTGGGACTTGAACCGTGGTCAGCCATGCGAGAGTCTACTGCCTTAACTACCACACCACCTGCTAACCCCTCTTTGTGTTTTTAACAGAGATGACAGCTCGACCCCAGAGGACCGGGGCAGAGGCAGCTTTCTGAGAAGCCTGGAGTTGAACGCTTCCTGTGTCTGGTGGGGGACGGCCACCCTGAGGGCCTGGCTCATGGGGACTCAGCCCGAGCTGCACGACGGAGGGTCAAGGAGTCGCCTGCCTGCTTCCACCTTCCTCCTCTACTCGGCCACTCTCTCTGAGACCCAGCCTCCCCGTTTTACTCGTCATTTCTACCTGGAACCTTGTGAGTCTGGACGACTTGCTGAAGGCTGGCCCAGGAGCAGGTGCTCTGCTAGCAGGGCAGGAAGGACAGGGCCGGGCCCCTCGGACGCGCTCGTCCCGCGGTGGCGCGCTCTGCCTCTATGTAATTTTCTCTAGGTGCTTGCCTCACCGGTTTCTAAAACTGGTGTGTGAAAAATGATATCGGGACACTGTGCTTAGTGGAGCGGGTTTTTTCCATTTATCTTCTGATTCACTCCTCGGCTTCAGCACCTACCATCGGCCAAGTCTGTTTTTTATAAACCTTCACTGGTTCCTGGAGTGACTCACGCCCAGTGGCACTTTGCACACTGCACCATTAAGAAGAGGGGTGCATCTTTGTCATCTTGTTTCCCTCATAAACATGGGCGGTGATGGGGCTCACTTCCCCGTCCTCCGGCCCGCAGGGGCCTGGCTCTCAGTCCCTGCTCGAGAAATACCTGCAGGGCTTCTGTTCACCTTTGTTCAACCAGGGCCCAACAAGCACGGCCCAAAAGAGCAAATGGATAAACCAGACTTTGTCAAATTAAAACTTTAGTTTTTCAAATAACACTGTTAAAATAATAAAACAGGACAAGCAGCAGGGAGAACATATTGCAAAACAAATAGGTGGTAAGGGACTTGTTGCAGAATAAAGAGCCCTCAACAACCAATAATAAGGGGGAAAACCAACACACGATAAAAAAAAAGCAGAGAGAAGATCTGAACAGATACTCACCAAAGAATATAAACAGATGACCAATAAGCACCTGACAAGGTGTTCGACATCATTAATCACTAGGAATGTGCGAATTAGAAGAATGAGAAGCTACCACACATTGGCCAGACTAGCTGACATCAAGAAAAAACCGACAATACTAAGTGCTGGTGAGGATTTGGAGCAGCGAGAACCCTTGTAGTCACCAGTGGCAAAGAAGCCATTTCAGGAGAAAGTTTGACAGTTTCTCGTGGATGTGAAACCTACATTTCCCAGACAATCCTGCAACGCTGCTTGCAGAAGACATGAAAACCATGTTCACACAAAAACCCGAATTCGAAAGTTCACAGTGGCTTTATCACAGCTGTCCCTGACGGGGTCCAGCTCCCATGCCCCTTCGGCACTGGATGAACCAGTCAGCTGACAGGAGAAGGCGGCCCAGCAGTCAGCTGACAGGAGAAGGCGGCCCAGCCATGAAAAGAGCTGCTGACGCCAACGACAGCATGGGCGACGCAAAGATGCATTCGCTAGGTGAAAGAAGCCAGGCCCCAGGCTATCTATCCACTGCATTTCCATTCATCTGACATTCTAGAAAAGGCAAGACTGCAGGGGTCAGACAGAAGATCAGCGTTTGTTGAGGACAGAGGAGGAGGTGACTCTCAGGGGCCACAGGAATTCCAGGGTGACAGAGCTGCTCTGTGTCTCAGTGGCGGTGGCTACACAACTCGGATGTTGTCAAAACTCGCAGTACTCCCTGAAGTGGGCCCATTCCACCGGACGTAAACTATGCCTCACTAAGCCTGACTTCACTGGAAGGCGCCCCAGCATGCGGCGAGGGGCTTGTCTCCGCAGTGGGGGCTCACAGGACCTGCGCTAGTTCCCGGGCCTGGAAGGAGGTGGGTGGGTCTGCCCAGGCATCTCTGCAGGACAGCTTCCGCATTACAGTACAAGCGGGCCCTGGGCCCCAGGCCTGCTCAGATAAAAATAGCAGCTGGAATCCTGCTCCCTTTGGCCCAGAGGTCAGCTCAGGAGACAGAGAGGAGCCGCTGTGAGTGGGTGGAGGGGTGAGGCCTCCGCTCTGGAGCCCTCAGCCCCATGGGCTGGGCACGGTCATCGGTCATCGGGGCCCTTCCGGAGGACAGGCCCCTGCAGCAGCCAGCATGCACCCACCCCTGCTGCTGGGAAGGAGGGTACTGGAGAGCTAGGAGGTGGGGCTAGGAGCTGGGAAGAAGGCCCTGGGTGGGCAGGGAGCGGCTGAGGGAACCCTGGGCAGACAGGCTTGCCCCACCTCGCTGTCAGCGCCTCTGGGTAGACCTGCTCACCATGACACTCCCGAGGGAGGGATTATTAGGACCCGGGCTTTGGCGAGTTGGTGAGTTTCTGTCTTCTCCACGGGGGGTCTTGGTGGAGCACACAGAGAAGCCAGAGGACATCCTGCTGCCAGGGCAGACCCAGGACCCACAGAGCCCAGACACAGGGCACCCCGGGGCTGAGGGGCTCGTGGGAGCCCAGAGCAAAGGGGAAAGGGCAAGGCCCTGCTCGCGGCTGCTCGCCCTAGAGCACCTTCGGGGGAGTGGAGCCCGTCCTCTGCTCGTCCCACGAGCTCCCTGGACCTTGGCCTTCGCAAGCGCTCTCTGCTCTGTGCGACGGCATCACCTGGAGAGCTTGCGCCGGTGTTTTTGTTTTGTTTTAGTTTTTTTGCTATAGGGCACGTGCCCTTGCCAGAAAGTCAGAGAGACAGAAAGCGAGAGATCACCCCCCAGGGGGATGGCCACACTGTAATTCCTTCTCCTCCATTTCCCTCTCAGGATCTTGGGCACGCACGCACACGCGCCCAGCGTGAGTTTAAGCCACCGGGTCCGGGACTCGAACTGTGGTCAGCTACATGGGAGTCCAGCGATGTAGCCATTACACTAACTGCTGGTCCAGTGTGTTGTTTTTAAAAATCATGTTTTGATTTTATGGAAACCTATACGCTCTGTATACAAATATGTACGAATACCCAGGAAATATGTTAGTAAAATGTTCTGAATGTGACGGTCTGGCACTTGTGACCCCCCAAGAAGGCAACACTGAGACCCAAGTGGGGCCAGATAGTGTGACGGCGAAACGCGACACTCTGCGAGGCTGGCCCCCGCGGAGAGGTTCTGGGTTTGCATCCCGAGCCCTCCCTGAGTACTCCAGGGACATGTTTGCCATGATCTGGGCTGGGTGGGGTGGAGCGTGGCGTTGAGACCGTGCTGGAGGGTCTTTCTCTCTTTCATTCATGGAAGAAGTTATAACACTTAAAGAAACAAGGGGAAGAAACCCAGTTTCTAGGTGACAGTATCTGGGTGTGGGGCTACTGGGAGCTCGCTGGGTCACAGGGCGGAGCCTCAATGAACAGGATGGTGTCTTTATGAAAGAGACCCAGAGATGCCCTGTACCCCCTTCCACCATTTGAGGACATAGTGAGAAGCTGCCTCCAGACACGGGGTGGGCCCTGTGCAGACAGCGGGTCCCCGGGCAGACAGCGGGCCCCCGGCAGACAGCGGCACCCCCCCCCCCCACCGCAGACAGCGGGCCCCAGGGCAGACAGCGGGCCCCCGGGCAGAAAGCGGGGCCCAGGGCAGTCAGTGGGCCCAGGGCAGACAGCGGACCTGCCAGCACCTCGGCCTTGGACTTCCAGCCCCAGAACGGCCAGTGATAACTGACCACTGTTTGCGAGTCCCCAGCCCCTGGTGTTCTGATACTGCAGTCGGAGCAGACCAAGGCAATGAATAAACTAATTTGTTGGTCAAAACTGTCTATAATCTCGGGCCAGCCATGGTGGCATAGAGGTAGTGCTACTGCTCAGGAGGCTGGAAGCCACATGAAAGGCCTGGGTTCAGTTCCCAGGCCAACCCAGACATGCCAGGCACACTGCATGTGCCTGTAATTCCGGCTCACTGGGAGCCGGGGCAGGAGGGTTCTGACACAGCGAGACCCCGTCAGGAATACTGATCTCCGCCTGCCTCTCCCTCTCCCTTGCTCCCTCTCAAAAATGAAAAGAAAAAAAAAATCCTGTCTGATCTTTTGTAAAATTTATTTTAAGTTTTGTAATAAGGCACATAACTAAAATTTACCCATTTGAGCTTTTTAAAAGTTTAAGAGTGGTGAGAGAGAAAAACACATTCAACAGGTCTCAGACTGTGACCCCCAGCCCCTCCGTCTTAGCCAGCCAGGATCACAGAAGGGTGACGCTGGCTTGTACAGGTCACCCGGAGGACCAAACCTGTGACCTCCTCCATGGATCTGACGTCACTGAGCAGTGTGCTACCCACATGCCACGAAGTCAGGCCTTGAACTGTTTCTGAGCCTACAGCTCAGGGGCACTAAGGGCACCGACGTGCAGCCACGACACCATCTCTAGGACTTCATCCTCCTCAGCCAAACCCTGTCCTCCCCAAACACGAGCTCCCTGCCGCTACCACCGCCGCCTGCTACCGCCGCCGCCCACCACTGCCCATCCACCTCCATGCGCACGACCTCTCAGGACCTGTGTCAGTGGAACCGTGCAGTCCTTTGTGGTGGGCTTACTTCACCATAGAGTCCCCAAGGTCCCTATGCTGCACGTGTCAGCTGAGTGCTGTCCCCCCACACGCACACCATCCGCTGTCCGCCCGTCCACCCGTGCAGAGCTATGCACAGACACGCACATGCAAAGTGCTTTATTCTAACACGCCCTCTGAGCTTGGTACTGCTCTGCTTCTCCCCAGAGACGCCATCTCCGGGCCTACGGCTTCCATCCCTGTGGTGACAGCAGCGCTTTGGCTGTGCAGCCGGCCCGCCTGCCCCTTGCCCAGGGCGGGGCAAGGACGCTGGTGCACTGCTGCTGAGACTTCCCAGGGACGCCCTGGCCCCTCTTAGTCGGGAGCCGCCTGCCCTAGCACGTCCTAGAGCGGGCCGTCCCTCCTGGGCGTGGGTGCCGGGATGCGGTCACAAGACGGAGTGGGTCAGCGGGCCCGGGGCAGGCGGGCATCCAGGGAAGCGTCAGGCATTCCTGCCCTCCCACGGCCAAGTTTCCGATGTGCTATCTGAGAAGTCCTGCCAAGGGTAATGTGACATTTACGTGACACCTGGTGGGGCTGCCACGGTGACATAACAGTGGGGTAGGGTGTGTCCCTGGGCACAGAGCCTGCAGCTGGGCACAGCCAGTGACTGTGCTGTGTAAATTAAAGCAACGGGCACCTGTTCCTCCTCGTCACAGCTCCAACCTGCTGCCTGAGGGGACACAGAGCCAGGAAGTCTGTCCCCTCCGCCTCCCGCCCTCACCAGCCTTCCTTCCTAGTCCTCCCCAGGGAGTCAGGTGGTAAAATACTAGCCTCCTGGGAAGTGTAAGGCAAAACAGGCTGGTGGGGGTTATTTTGTGAGACCCCCGAAGAGGGCCAGCCCCCACTCCGAGCCCCCACTCCGTGGGCTTGCTCACATGAGTACTTGTGGCTCGCCGAGGGCGGGGACTGGACGCCGTGCCGGGGCTGGGGACACCTTGGAGGGGGCTGGGCCTCACTCAGTTCCTTTCCTGAGATGTTCGGTAGCAAACTCGAGCTCAGGCTGACAAGGGCTGCTCACACACCCTCTGGGCCTCAGCTGAACCATCAGTGAAACGGACCTGAACTGTTAAACAGGACACCTCCACTGGGTGGCTCTGCCCGGAGAGAGCTTCGAGTGGCTGAGCAGAGGCTGAGCAGACGCCACGGCTGGCCCTGGCCCCTCTCGGCCTGCGGACCAACAGAGTGAGCCTCCCTGGGGTCTGAGTGCCCTACAGACAGGTGGGAGCCACGGGTGCCACCCCAGGCCATGGCAGAGCAGACGCAGCCTGGCGTGCACTGGGGCAGAAGTGGAGCCCACCCTGTGCACACGGAGCACCAGCCCCCAGGGACCTTAGAGGGGTGGGCCCAACCTGGAGCCAGCCCATGGCCTGCTAGGGCCGCCCACGCATCCCCGACAGCAGCTCGCCGCCTCCCCGGCAGGCCAGGCGGTGGGAGCTGAGGGCCTTTGTTCTACTTCGCCCTCCCCCGCGGCCTCCTCCCCCCTCTTCCTTTCTTCTCCTCGTTCTTTAATATTCCGAGCATGACTCCGACAAGTTTCAGCCACAGCTAATGGTGCTGTCGGGGAAGTGTGCACGCCTGGGGCCTTCTTCCACCGTGCAGTGGCCTGGGCCAGAGCCAGGGGCACCCTGCAGAGTAGGAGCAAGTGCAGGGTCCCCGGCTGGGCTCAGGGACAGCAAGAGGCCACAGGACCTTAGTGCGAGCACGGCAAAGTGACTGCGCTCGCGGCCTGGGGCCTGAAGCCAGTTCGGAGGGACGCTGCCGCCAGGGTGCCCTGTGCCTCCCAGGGAGCCCGCGTTAGCACAGCAGGCCAACAGCGACCCCCGGGCCTGTCCACATGCCAGCATTGGCCCGGTGGCCCTCCGAGGCAGCCGGAGGTGCGGTGTGGGTCCCTGAGGAAACCTGCCTCGGCCAGGTCACACTGCACCCCAGAGCAAGTGGCAGCCAGACTCTGTGGCCCTCGGAGAACCTCCATGAGGGAGTGAAGAAGACAACCTGCCCGTCTGCAGGGCCTTCTACACGCTCTAGGCAGTACCCTAGACGCCCTGACGAAGTTCAAGGCCACCCTCCTCCTCCGACCCCAGCCAGATGGGCTCTGACACGGCCTGCCCTTCGGGAGCTGCTCTGGAGAACCTGGCAAGGGGGACGAGGGCACGGCCGTGCTGCAGCCCGTGTTTCCGGGCTGCGGTCCCGCCTGAACTGCTGAAAACTCCCCCAAAGGGTGCCTCCCTGCCCTGGTGAGGCTGCGAGTGGCCAAGTCCAGTGGTCCTTGGGAAATGCAACCGCTGGCCGGATGCCTGCACGGCCTCAGCCCTCCTGCTGAGAGAGTGGCGCTAAGGTTGCCACGGGCAGACCAGCGGGGCCTCAGACTCACGGGGCTGACGCGGGAGTGGTGTTTCCTCCGGGTGCCCGGGCAACCTTTATGATGGGGCTGGCGTGGGCGGTCCTTCCTTCCTGTTGGACGTTTACTTTTCAATTGAGAAATGGCAAAGGGCCCTTCCAGGCTCCTGTGGCCTGAACTCAATCAGTGAGATGACAGGCGTCGCCGGGCACCCGCTGTATGGCTGAGAGTTGGGTGGGGTGTCCAAAAAGGCACAGCCGTAATTCCTGTGCTTGGGGTAACAGAACCGGGCCAAGGGGACAGAAAGAAACGTGTGAGCCCGCTCAGAGGCAAGACGGCGGCGAGGTATGCCAGACAGCCCTTCAGGGAAGCAGGGAGCCGGCACTGCTGCAGAGCTGAGGCTTTGGGGCAGAAGCCGGTTCTTCCAGACGGGCCTCGCAGAGCGGCTAGGACTGAGAAGCCAGGAGGAAGAGGAGCAGGGACGCCAGCGGGGGCAGCGGAGGTGGTGGCCTGCTGCCACAGGCTGCCACATCAGTCACCCCGAGCCGCAGCAGCGGCGCCCCGGAGGAGGCTTCCACGCCTGCCAATCCTTTGCTGCACACCAGATGAATGAAATAGTCCCACTGAGAACCGCAGTGCAGGTCCGAGCGCTGTGGCGTGTCTTAATGTTTACTAGGAAACAGGTCGTTAAGTCGTTGCAAAGTGATGTTTCCTTCCCGCACAAGGGGAGTGTGCGGTGAATCAGAGCAGCTCCCCGTCTGGCACCTCCCCTCGGTCTGCGCGGGGCACTGACCCAGACCCTCTGGATACCGACACCTGCAGGTGCTCAGGTCTCTTACAAAAGGGCCGAGTGTTTTCTATAACCCATTCACGCCTCCTGCAGACGCAGCATCGTGTCTAGGTTACCTGTAAGCGATCTTAGCATCCGATACAAGTGAAAAGGCAAAACTACGCGTAGATGCTCGTCGGCATCTCTCGCCCGACACCTCCCTCCATGGCCATCCAGGGGCTGAGGCCTGGGAAGCTCATTGCAACAAACCTGTAACCGTGGCGTGGGGCCCACGTCCCCGGGCCCAGGGCAGCGCCGCACAGAATGGCCGAACCACCCGAGCCCTCCCTCCACCACGGTCTACAGCTGTCCCAGAGGCAGACACTGGCCATGTGTGGCCATGGGGGGGCTTCAAAAAGTTAATGGAAAATGGAATTAAAGTATGAGTTTATTTTGATGAAAAGTTTTTTTGAAATTGTTGAATCTTTTTTCCATTACACACATTTTCTGTGAAGCTTCTGAAGACCTCTCATAGTTACACTTAAAATGAAATAAACTTGGGATCAGCAGATGGTGTAATGACTACATTGCTGGACTCCCATGTAGTCAACTGTGGTTCTAGTCCTGGCCCCGGCAGCTCAAACTCATGCCAGGCATATGTGTCTGTGTGTGTGTGTGTGTCCAAAATCCCAAGAGGAGAATGGAGGAGATAGGATTGTGGCGTGGCCACCCCCACGAGGGGTGATTTCTTACTTTCTGTCTCTCTGATGCATACACACACCCTATAGCAAAAATCTCTCTAAAAAAAATTTAAATTAAAAGGTCAGTTGGCATGAGAAGAACTCTCCTTCGGGGTCTACGGTGGGACCGACTTTCTGACACCTGCACTTGGGCGCTTATGCTCCAGAACTGTGAGGAGAACTGAGCCACCCAGCTGGTGGGGCTCTGTTACTCCAGCCCTAGGGACCCGTTCGGCCACGCTGACTGTGCTTCCGGTGCTCAACAGCCACGTGGTTGCTGGCCGCCATGTTGAGCAGCCCGGGCACAGGAGACCAGCCGCGAGTCTGAGGGGACAGTGCCCCTGCAGTACAAGCAAGAAGACTGGGGTTGGCCCAGTCTCGGCTTCCAGATCCCCATCCCCAGTCCCAATCCTTCCCAGGACCGGGAAGCCTTGTCATCAAAGGGAAATTGAATGGCATGTGTCATCTCTGCTACCTGCAGGAGACGACAGACTTTGACACGGAGGCCAGTGTTTTCTCAGTGCGGTTCGGCGGGGCTGGGTGCAGGCCTGCGCTGGGCCTGAGAACGGGCCCTCGCGCAGCCTCACTGCCCTGTTCGCCCGCTCGCCTTCCTGTTCTTGTATGCATGCTTGCCTCCCCTCCCCATCTGCTGTGCCCTGCGCTCAGACAAACGTGGCTTTGAAGCCTGCCCCTCACCTGTTAATAATTGATTTCTGAGGATGGAAGTGGCCACAGTCCCGAGAACCCCAGTTCAGATGTCCTCGGAAAAGGCGCCGTGTCACATCATCAGAGAGCGGCAGGATCTGGGCACGGGTAAATGGCAGCTCCGGAGGAGCAGGATCCTGCATGGCGACAGTTCAGATCCCTGCCTGTCAGCCTGAAGCCCACGGGCGTGTGTGCGAGCACCCTGGACCCGATGGGCTGGCGGCCCGGAGAAGGAGGCCGCAGTGTGAGCAGCCCAGTGGGGCGCACTGCCTCACCGCCCCTGTCACGCGTGCACACACGTGCTCTCTCGCCAATAAGCAGCAGCACACTGGATACGACCTTGGTGTGGATTCATCACCAGGGTGAAAGCACGGCCCCCAGGAAAGGGACACTCTGACCGTGGGGCGATGGTGACCAGGGCAGCACCAGAGCACATGGGGCGCCAGAGAAGGGCCAAGTTCGGGGCCAGAGGCCCGGAAGGCCGGAAGCTGGAGTCACACGGAGAGCTAGAACAAAGCACAGAGAAGGCCGACCTGCCACGGCACAGGTCTGTCCTGGAGGACGCTGTACATCCTCCCGGACCGTCTTCTCCCCTTAGGAACTCCCTGACGATGGGGCCTCCACTGCTGTGCCCAGGGAGAGGCCCTGGCAGGAGGACGGTGCTGCCCACCCTCGGCCTCTCGCCCCGCCCACGGCCGGAGCGTCTCCTCTTCCCTCACTGCCATTGCGCGTTCTTTGCTGGGCTCAGCGGTGGGTGCCCACGGCAGAGGTGGAAGAGAAAGTGGCCCTTCTCCACCGTCACGAACAGGGCTTTACAAAGAGTGGTCTGTTCTCAGCGAGACCATGTTTTCAGAACCCCTCTGGTGGGCTTCAGCTGCTTTTCTCAATGGGCAGACCAATCGGCAGTGTCCCCACACCCCGGTGTCTCCTGGCCGGACAGTGGCGGTCCTGCTCTTGGCTGTGGCCCCAGGGCTTGAAGGCTCCCTGGGGCCTCGCTTGCATTATTGGTGAGGTTAACCTGAGAACCGGCCCCTGCACATTACCGTCTTGCTGCTCCTGTTTTTAAAGTGTCCTTCTGTTTTTGTAAGTCGGCCTGTAGCTCAGGAAAGTGTCCACACTCCAGCACAGACTGATCACGACCACGTAACCAGCCCGTGGAGAGGAGAGGTGGGACATCCCTACCCCACGGTGTCCCTCCAGTCCCCTGCCAGGCACTGCCTCCAAAGATAATGGCCCTCGGGGTCCTGATGTCCGACGGGGCTGTGCCTGGCTGTGCACTTCATGCCTCATTGACCATGCTGGGGGCCGCGCGTCAGCCCCAGCGCGGAACGTTCCAGCGTGCACGTCTACCCGATGCCCGTGGTCCCTGCTGCCGACAGGCTCTGGGCGACAGCAGGGCTAGGCAAGCCGTTGTCTGAGCGCCCGACACACGCGCTCGCGGGCACTGCTGCTCGTTGTCTGAGCACCCGACACACGCGCTCGCGGGCACTGCTGCTCGTTGTCTGAGCACCCGACACACGCGCTCGCAGGCACTGCTGCTCGTTGTCTGAGCACCCGGCACACGCGCTCGCGGGCACTGCTGCTCTCTACTGGGCACGTTTACGAGGCGAGGATGGGGACAAGCCTAACCACACGTCTGTGGGACACCCACGGCGTGCCGGGCCTATGGCTCCGCGTGACCCACACAGCACCCGTTGGGAGGCATGCCTGACCCCGTGTCCCGGGGTGCTAAAGCTCGGAGGGGTGCAGCGATTGTTGCTTAGGGCAGCACAGCAAGAGGGAGGCTGCGAGCCAGGTTTGAACCGAAGTGTGATCGGCCCCAGAGCTCAGGATTTAATGCCAGAGCATGTCTCCAAACGTCGGTGCTCACGGTTCCCCACTGGCAGCCTTGGCGAAAGGAAACAGAACGCTGAGCTGAGCGGGGTTTCTCTGGCCTAGCAGATGCCATCTACCACGAGGGACACCACTGAAATGCCCAGCCAAAGGCCGGACACGTTTCCAATGAGTAACAGGTTGACCAGAACTCGCCCGTGTGCTGATACGTGGCCATGCGATCGGGTTCTGCTTCGAGCTGCGCCAAGCAGAGGCGCCCGAGTCGGCGCACGTGTGATGAGATGTCCCGACCGTCCACCCGCTCCGGAAACCCCTCCGGGATCGCGGCGGGCTGAGGACGGCAGGTCTCCTTTTCATTCCTGCTGATAAGGGAAAAGCTCACTTCCTCTTGCTCAACGCTAAGAAAACAAGGGATTATCACCTTTGTTCCCTTTTCTCGATCCGGGCCACATACGCACACGCACACACACACACACACGCACACGCACACGCACACGCACACGCACACACACACACACACACGAGAACTGAAAGTTAATCCTACCAGAAAGCTGGCCGGAGACCACTAAGCTCCAAACAGGATTACCACCCCGCAGGCTAGCCCGCAGCCCACATCTGTCTGCGACATCTGTCTACCGCACAGAACTGGGCTTGGGGACAGACAGCTGTCGCGGCAGGCACTCCTCAGGGGATAGGGGACAGGAGCATGTCTGTCTGCCTCCTCGCTCGAGCCCTGAGTGAGCAGCGTGGACAGGTATGGGCCGTTGCCCGAATGAACGCTCATGGACCACTTGGGGGCCTTCCCAGCCGTCCTACGTGGGGAGAGGCGGCCTCCTGTCTCGGAGGGACTGGGGCAGCCGTGGAGGACACCTACCGCACGCTCTACCTGGGGCCTGGTTCCAGGGGCTGTGTGTGCCCAAGAGGCTGTTTCCTGGTCCTGCCACTTCATGGCCAAGGCCACGTGAGCATCTGTGGGCAGCTGTAAGGGGAGCCAGGATGGCTCCCAGTTGGAGAGGCCCCTAAGCGCACTCTGCTTCCCGTCCTGCCGTCACTGGCTCCACAGCCTGACACACGAATGGGCGTTCAGTGACGCCTAACGTCCGGGCCCTCGCTCTAGCAAGGAGCTCCAGAGGAAGGGAGCTTCGTTTCCGTGACCTCAGGCCAGCAGAGCCTAGGACAGCACCAGGCTGGAGTCCTGTGGTGCTGGGCACAGGGCCCTGACTGCCGGGTATCAGCACCAGCAGTGCCAGGTATGGCGCACTCACGTGACAGGCGCAGGGTGACAGCCGCAGCCGCACCGGCCACAGGACAGTAGTTACAGGACGAGGACGTGTCGACCTCGGGCTCAGGGGCTGTGTTAGAGCGCAGACCTATCGCTGCGTTCAACCCGAGTCGGGAAGCAGCAGTAGCACCCCCACTCCCCACTTTATAGACAACGGTGGGCGCGGAAGGCCTAAGAGGCTGGGGCTCCTACGTGGTGCTGAGTGAGGGCGTGGACGAGGCCGGCCCGGGGCTCCTACGTGGTGCTGAGCGAGGGCGTGGACGAGGCCGGCCTGGGGCTCCTACGTGGTGCTGAGTGAGGGCGTGGACGAGGCGTGAACCCCAGGGCTCTGTTCTGTTCTCCAGAAACCCTCTGACCCAAAGACTCTTCCTAGCCACAGCCTGGTGGTGAACCAGTGGACACGGGGACAGAGGCCGTGTATCATGGCCTGCCACTCACTGGGTCTGGCACTGTCACTCCAGAAGCCTCCCTTCCCTGGGGTCACCCAGGCCTGACTTCCTGGGGCTGCCCCTCGAGGTGACATCCGGGAGGCCAGGCTGCCTCTCGGGTGACAGAGCAGCTGTGCAGATTCGGTGTCAGTGTGTGACTGCCCGGAGGCAGGCATCAGGTGCCACCCGGGACGCTGGGCCTCCCTCCGCAGTGTGCTCGTCACATGTGCAACACCACCAGTGCTTGGACTGCCACGCCCTCCTGGCACCGCAGCTGCCTGTCACTCCACACCCCGGGGCGAGGCTGCTCGCTCTCCTGCAGGACGCTGTGCTGGCTGCCACAGGGGGGCCCTGGTACCCAAGCTCGGGCTCCCCGAGCCGAGGAGGCCACCGTGGGTGTCGCCCTGCGCCCCGGCCATAACTGATCTCAGGCCCCATGTGGCTGCACGTGGCTCCCACGGGCAGCTCCGCAAGTATCCCTCCTCCCACTATGGGAGAAAGTCCTCCCTCCAGGGATGTGACACAATGCAACTGCTTGTGGTGTCCCCAGGGCGCTGACGCCCACTCAGAGCCCACCCGACGTGGCAGTAGGGAAGTGCCCTTGGCCTGACCTGGTCACAGGCTCTGGGCTGCGCGTTCCAGAGAGATCAGGAGAAATGGGGCTCCTGTTGGAAAGACAGGCGTGGATGCCGAGACAGAAAGCTTCGGGACGCCCACATTCTGCTTCCGCAGGACCACGGTTTGCTGAGGGAGGACCCAGAGGGCGGTCCTGCCCTCTCCAACTTAATTCTCCCTTTCCCAGAGAGCAGTCTGGGCCCACATGGCTCTAGGCTGCGGAGAGGCAGACGGCAGCTCAGGCAGAGCCCCGCTCTTTTGGGGATTTGCAGCAGGTGCCCTGCCCCAGGAGTGCCCTGTCGGCCCGGAAAGGGACCATGGTGTGGAGGGGCAGCGAGGCTGGGTCAGTTCCCTCTCTACCACGGGTCAGGGCCCTTCCTCTGGAGCTGAAGCGTTTCTGATTTGCCCTTCATGTCACCGTGAGACTGGGCAGGGTAACGGAACCCGTGAGCACGGAGAAGGACGCCTCGTTCGTGGGCAAGCTCCCGAGGGCAGCGAGTCGGAGAGGAAGAGCCCAGCTGACTTCGGGGGCTGACGGGCTCGCATGCCACTCTGCAGTCATCGCTCTCCCCCTCGGGGAGGCTCCCTGCTTCATGTCTGCTGCCGTAGGCTGCACCCCGCCTTGCCAGCCGGGGCGCAGGGCCGGCCCTTACATGTGTGTGATGCAGACATTTTTCCTCTTTACTTTTTCGTATGCAGGCACTTAAGCACATGAGAGCAGATGGGATGGCATGACGAATCTCCACTTTTCTACCGCCGCATGAAGACAGCGTTCGAGCAGTTACTGCAGAGCCTCCACTGGAATCCCTTAGAAGGCTTGTTAAAAATGCAAATCCCAGGACCGCACCCCAGACCAAGTATATCGGAATTTGGGGGTCTAAATCCAGGAATCTGCCTTCTTCCCAATCAATCTCCCCAAGGATTCTCACAGACAGTAAAGCGGGGCTCACCTGAGCCCCGGCAGGGTCCCGGCACTGCCATTTTCCAGCTGGGCCTCTGAGCCGGCTTCTGCCCCTGTCCCACTGACGCGGCAGCAGAATGCGGACATGGGAGTGAGCGAGATGAGGAAGAGCCTGGCACAGTCCACCCTACAGCAGGGCGCGACCGCCTCCTCCCACTTGGTCTCCAAGCCCCAAGGACGACACACGCCGGGGTGGGGGCTCAGGGCCTCCCTCCCACCCAGAGCCTGGCCACGCCGCGGCTCAGACAGTGCGTGTGTTCAGGTCAGGGACTCCGACCCCAGAGAAGAGAGTATCCTCGGCCTGCAGGAGCGACATGTAAATGCAAAGGTTACTTTTACGATCAAGGAAAGTGAAATAAATTGTCAAACGCCCACTTCCTAAAGGAAGAGCAGAAACGTCAGCCAGCCTGGTGGTGGCACGAATGGTAGCGAATTGAATCACCGTGCTGGGAGCCTTGTATGCGGACAGCTGTGGGTTCGAATCCCCAGCCGGCCCAAGAACAAGCTGGACACGTGTGCCTAACGTCTCGACGAGGCGGAGGGCCGAGGAGGGGCGGGCGTGACGAGCCCCAGGAGGGCACCTCGCTGTCTCTTTCCCCTGTGTTTTTCTAGTGTGAATACACGTGCTCTCTAGAGTGAATAAAATATAAATTCGTATAAAGTACAAGTTTATATAAAATACAAATCTATGGAAGATACAAATTTATATAAAATACAAATTTTGTAAAATATGCATTTATATAAAATATAAATGTAAAGAGAGATGTTTGGTATGGGGCACATGTGCTTGCCGGAGAGACAGAAAGTGAGAAATCATCCCCTGGGGGATGGCCACCCTGTAGTCCCTTCTTCTCCATTCTCCTCGTGGGATTTTGGGTGGGCATGCACACACACGCTCCTGGTGTGAGTTTTAAGCCACCAGGACTGGGACTCAAACCGTGGTCGGGCATGTGGGAGTGCAGTGACAGAACCACTATGCCATCTGCTGGTCCCCGTAAAATACCAATCTATGTAAGCTACAAACATCAAGAAACCAAGAAGCAATGTTCAATTCTACTCAGTTAAAAGCAGATCTTTTAAAAATGTGAGTTGGGATGAACAGAGGAGGGAGGATGGCATGAAGACTGTGAGGGGGGAGCTGAGGAATTCGGTTAGTGCTGGAGAGACAGAGACAGAGACAGAGACAGAGTACACGCCCGGGAGAAGCATGGAAGACCAGGTCCAGCCCGGGGGGAGGCAGGCAGGGAGGGCAGCAGGGGCGTTAGCTGTCCTGCTCACGGTGAGACACCCTGCCGTACCACCCGGTAGGATTCCAGAATGTTTTTTTCTTTTTTTAAGTGAAGCATTTCTGTTTATAGATAAAATGACATGTCTGAAATTCCCTTAAAATTAACCTGCGGGAAAGGCGGATGTTGCAGGTGAAGCGAGGCTGGCCTTGTCCTGGCTTCGTCACACTCCTTGCTCTCTCTGTCTCTCTCTTTTATTTTTTCATTAATTATTCATTTAATTTATTATTTTTAAATTTGTTATAGGGCACATGTGCTCACTAGAGAGAGAGACAGAGAAAGAGAGAGAGAGAGGGAGAAAGAGAGTGAGAAAGCAAGCTGCCAGGTCCGGGATTCGAGTAGCGGTTGGCCATGTGTGAGTCCAGTGCCTTAACCAGCACACAACCTGCTGGTTCCACTCCTTGCTCTCTTATACAAAGGACTTTCATAAAGTTTAGGGAGGAAATTGAATTACAGTATGAGTTTATTTTGGTGTAAAAATGCTGAAATCCATGCATATGTTTTTCATCATATGCATTTCCACGAATGTTTTGGAGACCACCGCCCCCATGGAGGCTGGAGATTTTCCATAATGAAGGTGTAAGTGATTTCGACATTCACAGCCACACCCACACCAGGGCTTTGCATGCTGGTGGTGCCCCACGGTGACACCCTTGCCCTTTGCTAGCAAAGCGGGACTGACCGTGTTTACTGCTATTACAAAAGTCAGGCTAACGACTGCGCTGTCGGTCAGTCCGTCCTCCTCTGTGAACTGGGGTGTGCATTAAAGGGGTCTCTCTGGGCACGGGTCACCCTCTAGACCCTAACAGAGCAGGCCCACCCGGTCCAGGTGGGGATTAAACCCACAAGTCCTGGCCCCACTGGGCCCAGGTTCAATGCCAGCCACCAACTGGCTCCTATGGTCGACACACGTGGGACACAGACACAGCCTGGTCCTGCAGGTAACAGGTGTGTGACAGTTCCTTGTGAAGGGAGGCGAGGACACGTTTCCTCACTACATGGATGTGGAAACGGAGGCTTAGATGTGATCAGGCTGACAACGTCACTTCACAGGCACAGGGAACACGCCCATCAGCAAGCGGTCCGAATCCCTTGAAGGGAAACAGCTTCTAAGACACACGTTCTGCAGGAAACGCGAGACTAAGCCCAGCCACGGATTCCAGGTGGAAGCAGGAGAGGAGAGGCACTCTCTCACCTGCACCTTCGGCCTTTAGGGGACGCATGTCGGCCGTGGAGAGAGCAGCGCCTTCCCCACGAGAATTTGGGGCAATACACGGAGAAAAGAGGCTGTCCACATAAGGTTTTAGAAACATGGAGACGGCAGCAGCCGTTGATGACTTGGCCCAGAGACTATAGTCAGCTGGCTCAGGCACGTGGGGACAGCTAAGTCCACTCAGGGAGACCTCCATCTCGGCGGGGCGAGCTCTGTCTCACTTAGGAGACGTGGAAAGATCGTCATTCAGTGGCACAAAAGGAAGTGCTAAATGCCCTCCAGGGAGTGGACCTACGATCTGGCCGTTTCTGTGCATCTCGGTGTGGGCTTCAGAGTCTACGAAGCTGAAGTCGTTCTATTTGGGAGAAGCCTCTGAACTTGCTGGGGAGCGTCCTCAAATTCACTATCTCTACGCTGGGTGGGTAATTTTTAAATTTAAATGTTTGTTTTTGCATCTTCCCTTTGACTTCTGGAGTAAGGCCACGCCCCCAACTCACCCACTCAGCAACCCCCGCCAACGACTGAGCACAGGGTACTAGCATTGACTTCTCCCCAGACGGGGGGTTTTAGCGAGCAGCTTCCGTCCAGTGGCCCGAACTCTCCCAGAGCCAGCTCCCTCCAGACACCCACTGCCCCCTCCACTCCACTCTGCTCACGGGTGTTAGGGCCCATCCCCTCCTGTCTCCTCCCTGCCATCTTCCCCAGAAGTTGGCCCAGTGAAGACTGTGCACGTGGACGCCTGCCCAGGCTTCGTATTGGGCTGTGCCTACGCTGTGACACCCTGTCCCATCCTCTCTGTCCCTCCTGCCTGGCAGACTGCATGCTGGGGGCTGCCTTGTGCCCCCAGGAACCGGAGCCCCCTCCTTCTTGGCACTTGCTGGGCACCACGGGACACCTGTTCCTGGTACCTGTGACGGTGCTGTGGTGGTCTTGCTATTTCACTGGGGGCCCCCGTGGTGGGACCCTGAGGAGCCACCACCCTCAGTCTGTCCTCAGTCGCAGACTCCCTGCTGTGCTGCTCTGCCTTGTCCTCGGGTGACAGGCTTCACTGACCGATGGGAACTGGGACAGGCCTGACCTCAGCACTGGGCTAGGGATGAGCACTGCTGGGGGGTCCGTCTGGGGCAAGGGACAGGCCTCCACTCCACAGTGCGGGAGGGCCCTGCTTCTTCCCTGCCCACGAAGCTTGGTGCACCAGCCACTCACTGCTGCACGGCCGTGACGAGGAGCGGAGGTGGCCAGCCGGATGCTGGGAGGGGGGGACGGGCGCCGCCATAAGCCGGTGTGAGCTAGTTCTGTCACTCACAGCCCAGGCCCCACAGAGCGGGTCCGCCTAATGCAGCCCGACCTCAGCCTTTCCAGAGGAGGAGAGGCTGCTGCAGCAGGCCCGTCTGCAGAATGTGTGCCTGTGTGTGTGTACCTGTGTGCGTGTGTGTGTACTTGTGTGTCTGCCTGTGTGTGTACCTGTGTGTATGTGTGTACCTGTGTGTGTGCACCTGTGTGTGTATACCTGTGTATGTATGTACTGGTGCGTGTGTGCCTGTGTGTATACCTGTGTGTATGTGTGTACCTATGTGTATGTGTGTGTACCTGTGCATGTGTGCCTGTGCTTGTACCTATGTGTATGTGCCTTTGCCTGTGTGCATGTGTGTGTATGTGTTTGTGTGTGTTGCTGTGTGTGTATATCTCTGTGTGTATACCTGTGTGTGCCTATGTGTGTATGTGTGCCTGTGCGTATGTGTACATGTGTGTGCCTATATGTGTGTGCATGTGTGTGCATGCATGTGCCTGTGTGCCAATGTGTATGTGCTTGTGTGTTCCTGTGTGTGCCTCTGCGTGTGCATGTGAGTGCATGTGCGTGTGTGTGTTTCTGTGTATGCACGTGTGTGTGCCTGTCTATGTGTGTGCGTGTCCGTGTGTGTGGTACAAACTGCATTCTCAGTGCTCTTCTTGGAAAACAATTTTCTTAAATAGAAAGCTCAGAACAGACCTTGACACCCTGAAGTCAAGTGCTGAGAGCCTCTGTTTTGAAAACAACACTGTCCAGATGGGCAGAGATGGCAGGTGGGGACGGTGGGGGGCAGAGGGCAGAGAGACAGCAGAGATGGCAGGGGGAGGAGAGGGGACGGTGGGGGGCAGAGGGCAGAGATAGCAGAGATGGCAGGGGGAGCAGAGGGGACGGTGGGGGGCAGAGGGCAGAGAGACAGCAGAGATGGCAGGGGGAGGAGAGGGGATGGTGGGGGGCAGAGAGACAGCAGAGATGGCAGGGGGAGGAGAGGGGATGGTGGGGGGCAGAGGGCAGAGAGACAGCAGAGATGGCAGAGGGAGGAGAGGGGATGGTGGAGGGCAGAGGGCAGAGAGACAGCAGCAGAGATGGCAGAGGGAGGAGAGGGGATGGTGGGGGGCAGAGGGCACAGAGACAGCAGAGATGGCAGGGGGAGCAGAGGGGACAGTGGGGGGCAGAGGGCACAGAGACAGCAGAGATGGCAGGGGGAGCAGAGGGGACAGTGGGGGCAGAGGGCACAGAGACAGCAGAGATGGCGGGGGAGCAGAGGGGACGGTGGGGGGCAGAGGGCACAGAGGGAGCAGAGGTGGTAGGGAGGGGCCAGAGGGACACAGAGGCCCAGAGACAGCAGAGATGGCAGGAGCACCGGCAGGTCCCCAGGCCCGCCCATGCTGAGGCAGTGGTGAGGAGGGGGGCTCCAGCTGTGGCCGGGGCACCTTACTGTACCAGGCCCTTCTCTGAAGCCACAGGCACCCCCTGAGCTCATGCCTAAGCCCCCCGGCCCCGAACAGGAGTTACCCCGGGATGGCACGCCCACGGGACGGCGGTGGTGGGCTGTGCTCCTGGCCTGGGGCGGGGGGGGGGGGGGATGCTGGCGACACAGCAGGGGCCGAGAAGCCGTGCCTGGACTACCTGGTGACCACCATGGCTGGATGGCTCGTCTCCCTCGTGCCCACGCCCTCCGTGCCTCCCGCAGTCACCTCGTGTGTTAAAGCCTGTGCCCGGCCCAGGTCTCGGCTCTGACTCCTGGATTAAGGAAGTGGCCCCAGGTCCTCACCGTCCAAGCACAGGAGCGGTTCGTTATGAAGCAGGATCCGGGCCCAAGGACCGTCTGGAGAAGGAACAGCTCCTCTGCCACTTGGGGAGACCCCTGCCTGAGGGCAGGGTGCTGCCTGAGGCCTGTGTCCTGAGGGCCCGAGGAAGGGCTGCCCCCGGGACAGGGCCCTGCCACGTGCAGGAACGGCTTCCAAGGCTCAGGGTGCACTGGGTGGCGGCCCTTGAGCCCTGCCGGCTGGGCTGTCTCCTCTCCTCTCAGCATCAGCGGCACCACGTTAGAAGTGTGACTTGGACGGTTGGGAATTGTAGCTCAATAATTCCCTGGTTATCTATTTTTTAAAAAGGAGTTAAAAAGTGAGCACTGGGGCCTCGGCCTGGTGTGGACATCTGGAGGCTGAGTGGGTCTCCCGGATCTGCCCGGATAGAGGACATCACAGCCACAGGGAGACGGGTCTGGGCTCGGGGTCACGTTTCATGGCACGGAGTAGGAATGCTCAGATTCCCCAACTTGCTGGTGTCTGGAACCCAAGTGGGGGACAGATGACGGGTCCACACGGGGTGTGTTCCCCAGAGCGGGAGCCGTGCCCCTTCATTTATCGATTCTGTGGACCCTGAGCACAGGCACGCTCAGGAACCAAGGGACAAAGGACCTTGCAGGGGCGTGGGGAGACGGGCAGCGCGCTGAGGACAGACACCTCGCAGGACACTTCCACAGAGGGCGTACGGGTGACCTGGGGGGAGAGGGGGCCTCCCCAAGGCCAGGTGTGGGGGCCACAGGACACCAGGGTATCCAGGAGCCTCCTGAGGTGGGGGTACCAAAGGGAGTGGAGCGGCCTTGGAGAGGGCCACGTGGTCACGTTCATCTAAGTAAAGGGACAGACACGCCATGATCCAACGACTCTGCTCCCAGGGATTTGTTCAGACACGTGTGCACGAAAGTATAGTCTCCCGTCACCCGCCGTGCCCGAGACCGCGGGTGGTGCCAGACCCCACAGGCAGCACGCCTCCTCGCTTTGATGACACGGACAGCCGAAGGACAGGCGGCGGGCAGCGCAGGTCCGCGGGGCGCCGGGCGGCTGGGGGGGACGGCGGAAGGCGTCGTCGCTACTGGGAGGGCTGTGACTTAAACGCACACGCCGCTCATCCCTGGGATTTCCCGTGTAACGTGTCTGGGTGACGACTGGCCACAAGTAACGAACCACAGGAGTGAGACTGCACACGGAGGGACCACCGTGTAGGCAAGGGCGTTTCTTTTATGTCTACAAAATAAATGAACTGAGGACACACACATGTAAACACACACACACACACACACGTTTCAAAGCAATGGGAAACCATGGGCTTCAGAGTTCCATGGTCCTTCATACATACATGTACACACACGTATACATATGACAATGGCATGACAGGCTGTGACAAGGAGCAAGGCTTGTTTATGTACAGAACATCCCTGAAAGGCTACGACGCGGTTCACCGCCTCCAGGCAGAGGGACTGGGACTAGCTAGGCGGAAGTCGTCTCCCTTTCACCCTTCCCCTTTGGTCCATCCGGACGTTCGACACGTGTGCACTACCGACGCGACTACACAGACCGCCGAGGCCCCGTGAACGCCCAGCACACCCAGCCACCGCTCTGGGCAAGCCCCTCCGCGGCGCCAGGCGCCCTGTTCCCGAAGCAGGCGCGATGGTCCCTCCCTGGGCGGGCTGGAGCCGGGCCGGGCAGACTGTCCGGCTCAGCGGTGCGGCTAAGCAGTCACGGAGTGTGGGTCTCGGGGGAGGCCGGGGCTCCCCGGGTGAGTCCTCTAAGACTGAGTGCTGCCTCCCACTGGCAGCTGGTGGGGCCAGAAAGACCAGCAGGGGACAAAGCCGCGACATGGGGACTGCTTGGGAATCCAGGACAGGTCACCGTGGCCGGCTCCTCCCCACTCTCTGCTCCAGGAAGGGCCTGTTCTCCTCACTGGCTCCCTCTGCCTCCAGCGGTCTCGGGCTGGCCCCTCACTCGCCCCGAGGAAGGAAAGCTAGGCTTGGGAGGGCGGGCAGGGGAGGGGACACCGGTCTACCCTCTCAAATGCCGGCCCGGCTCTGGAGGGACAAACTGGAGCAGTGCCCGGTCACTCTGGAGGTGCTGGGCTTTCGGGGGACCTTGAGAGCGTGCCAGTGGCCTTCCCATCAGTCCAGAGCTCGGCACTGATTCGGGCGGCCATCCCGGCACCCTCCTGTTCCGGGCGTGCTGCTCACATGGAGTGACGCCAATTAGACAGACCCGGCCGCCCCGATGCCCTGCACCCGCACTTCATGCACCTCCTGGTGCTCGACTGGGCCCCACTCCCCGAGCCTCAGCCCCGCAGCCACGGCCTCCGCCTCTCCAAACGTGGAAACCCGAAGAAGAGGCAGGAAAGGCGGCCAGCCTCAGTCCCGCCCCCTGCCTCCACTCTGGGGTGTGTGGGGTTCTGTGCTGAGTCTCCCCCTTCCATAGGCCCTGCTCGAGGGGGCCACAGCGACGCCAGCGTTCCCCAGGGTCAGGGCCCCGTCACCTCCACAGACGGGCTGTTCCCGGTCCCCAGGGCAGAACTGCACTGGTAGAGGCCAGCGGCTCCTCTGGCAGGCGGGGGAAGGGGCTGCAGCAGGTTTCCCACAGCCACCGGGGTCCCTCCACTGCCTCCGAGGCAGCACGCTCCAGCGTGGGAGCCGATCGAGGGAACCGACGAGGGCCCTGAAGGAGGCCGGGCACCCCCGTGTGCAGGGCGGGTGCTCAGGGCCACTCGTGCCTTGTCACCCCACCTTCACAGCAAAGTGGAGGCCACATTGCTGGACTCCCACATGGTTGACCACGGTTCGAGTCCCTGACCCGGTACCTTGAAATTCATGCCGGGTGCATGTGCATGTATGCCCAACACCCGGAGAGGAGAATGAAGGAGAAGGGACTATAGTGTGGCTATCCTGCGGGGGGTGGGGGTGGTCTCTCACTTTCTCTCTGGTGAGCACATGTGCCCTATAGTAAAAATCTCTTAAAAAAAAAGAAAAAGAATAGATACACGTAGCACGACGGGGCGAGGGGCGTTCCTCCCCGGAGCTGGGTTCTGTCAGGATGGTGGAGAACGAGGTAATTGTGCCTCTCCAGCATGATCACTCTTTAAATATTTGGAAACTGGCCCTCTCCCCTTTTTGACATCCACTCCCGTCCACACCAGCAAGTCCAAGTTTCCCAGCTCCTTTTCATATACGCTATGATTTGAGTTCTCAAACCACCTTGCTAATTAAGGCCCTGCCCTTGAAAAACATTTACAACCCAGAGAAGAATTACAAGTAAGAAACTGAATAAAACCCAAAGTAAGACTGTTTGTAATTTAGCATTCAGTTCTGTGGTTCAGACTCGAAAGGAGAAGACAGACGAGGCTTTGAGTGTGGCAGACCTCGGCGCCCCGGCGCCTCTGAGGTGCTTGTGGCACACCTGCCACTTGCCTTGGCCCTTCCCGCTTCTAGGCGGGAGGTTAAAGAGGCCATGAGAGCTATGCTGCTGCACCCCGAAGTCCCTCTGGGTGCCCAGCCGTGGTCGCACCCGCTGGTAGATGCTCCCGCTTGGCAGGCTGTGGTTACACGGGAGGCGCGGGTCTGAGCCAAGGCATACCAGCAGCCGGTGTGACCGCGTGCACCTGTGGCAGACGGATGGCGACACTGCGTGAGGACTCAGGGCTGCAGCTGAAAGGACCACCCGCCCTCTTCTGATTTTCTTTGATTTTCTATCCCAGGGATGAAGGTGATCTATTTTTAGTGTAGAGGCTGTTTCAAGTCAGGAGTTGCTATAGCGACAGCTGGTGGTTACAGACCAGGTCCTGCTTCGGCTCCCGTCATGCCTACACCCCGTCACTGAGCCAGAGGGAGAACGTGCCTGAGAGGACGGGGCTTCCCCCAGGGCCCCTGCCCGCTGTCCTCACCTGCACCGTTCACAGGCCGAGTCCCAGCCTGGCTGCTGGGCGCTGGGCGCTGCGGGCAGATGACCTGGGGACTCGGCCGGACAGATGCCAAAGCTCACTCCCCTGGCGAGGAAACGCACCTGGTTGGTGCAGAGCTGGGCGGTGGCAGAGGGGGTGGTGCACTGGGCGAGGCACGGGGTGGGAAGGCAGGAAGGAGCTGCCGGCAGCTGCTCCTGGGCCCACACGGCAGCTGACGTCATCTGCTGATGTGTGCCCACCCTACCCGCAGGCCACATGACCCACGGCAGGGCCCGCAGAGGTAGGAACACACGCCGGCATCACCAGAGCCCTGGCCAGAAAGCACCCCACACCGACAGTCAGACACGGGGGGGCATGGGTCATGGGGCTCCTGCAGCAGCGAGACCAAGCAGGCGTCGGCCCCACACGTCCACACGGCTGCGTCCACACGGCTGCATCCCCCAACCGTGTCCACCCAACCACGTCCACACTGCTGCGTCCACACAACCACGTCCACACTGCTGCGTCCACACGGCTGCGTCCACACGGCTGCATCACCCAACCGTGTCCACCCAACCACGTCCACACGGCTGCGTCCACACGGCTGCGTCCACACGGCTGCATCCCCCAACCGTGTCCACCCAACCACGTCCACACTGCTGCGTCCACACGGCTGCGTCCACACGGCTGCATCACCCAACCGTGTCCACCCAACCACGTCCACACTGCTGCGTCCACACAACTGCGTCCACACGGCTGCGTCACCCAACCGTGTCCACCCAACCACGTCCACACGGCTGCGTCCACACGGCTGCGTCCACACGGCTGCATCCCCCAACCGTGTCCACCCAACCACGTCCACACGGCTGCGTCCACACGGCTGCGTCCACACGGCTGCGTCACCCAACCGTGTCCACCCAACCACGTCCACACTGCTGCGTCCACACAACCACGTCCACACTGCTGCATCCCCACAACTGCGTCCGCCCGTGGGGACGGGCCCACCCTTCACAGCCTGCTCCCACACTCGACACCCACTGAGGCCGACCTGCTCGCTGTCCGTGGAAACAGCACGGCCACTTCACTGTGAGGGTGAATCGTCTCCAACCAAGTCCTGCTTTGAATCCCACAGACGGGGAGATAGCAGTTGCAAGAAGATGACCTATTTGTACACGGAAGCATCAACCAGCCTAATTTGTTTTAGTCTGAGTTTAGAATACCAGAGTTTCCTGAAAGTGAGCTGCTTGCAGTGCGGTGAACATGTGGCGTGAGGGGACAGGGGCAGACAGAGGTTCCCAGACAGGGCTCACCCCAGCCCCGAGCAGCCATCACTCTCGGTCTTCAGGAGCCACATCCACACACACGGGGAAGCTCAGCCCCCCATCACTTATTCACTCATGAAATAATCGCTAAGCACCTAGTAGGGCCAGCTTCCATGATGGGCTGTCCCAGTTATGATTAAGTTTGTCTGCATTTGATATAAAAAAATCCAAAGCAGCAATGCTTCAGAAAGGAGGAGGTTCAGTTTTCACATAGGAGGTGCCTGCGAGGTAGGCCGTCCAGGCTGACTGTAGCAACTTCACAATGGCAACCCGGGCTGCTTCTCCACGCCCTTGGTGGTACCTTTCATTCTCAGCAGTCACTGTGGGGCTCAAGATGGCTGCTAGAGCGCCAACCATCACATCTGCATTCAAGGCAAGGGAAAGAGAAACATCACGAGGGGGTACTCACTGTTCCCCCTTTTAAGAGGCTTTCCGCAAGTCTAGACAACATTTCCACTTACAACTCACTGAGCAGCCCGGTCGCGGGCCGGGTGAGCCATGAGCACCACCATACAATGAGAACTGGGGTCCTGTTGCTGAGGAAGAAGAGCCACAACTATGGGTAATGACCAGAGATCTGCTAGAGGAGAGAGAGCGAGACCCTGTCGCCACCCCAGGGTTCACCGACGTGGGTCAGACACTGTCCTGAGTTACAGTTTTACTGCATGAGTGAGGGGGGCAGTCGCAGGCACAGGGGAGCCAGAAGATCCCGGGAGGGCCCTGAGAGGGCAGCGGACCCGGAGGATGAAGGCAGAAGGAAGGCGTTTCAGCCACGGGTCAGCCACTGCCGGCCCCTCTGCTCAGGTCATTTCCTGAGTCACCCCTTCTCAGGCGCACCGCCACGCGGCCTGGCTGGACAGGCCCTCCACAGGCGAAGGCCACTTCAGTGAGCTTGGGGCCGGGAGCTGGGAGCAGGCGAGGGCCCGACGAGGACACGCCGGTGCCTGCAGGGCAGCTCCCCTCGTGCTCCGTGCCGGCCGGCCCTGCCCCGGGGGACCTCTGACCACTTCCCTGCTCCCCCGGCTGGTCACTCCCAGGGCCCACTCTCGTCTGGGGCAGCCCACCCTCCCCCAGCTGCTCACGCCCACGGGCTCCCTGCCTCCTCCTCCGTCCGCGTGGCTCTCTCTTGTGTTCGTGGAGGCGGAAGAGGAGGTAGTCCTTCACCCAGTTAGCACCAAGCAAGGCAAGACCAGGTGCGAGGGACTCGGTGAGGCGGGCAGAGAGCCGGGGAGAGAGACGTCAGCACTGCCACTCAGGTAGGCCGGGGACCGAAGCCACACAGGAGTCGAGACGGCGAGGAAACAGCAATGGAAGGACCGTCGGCCACACCCACACTTCGCTCTCTGTTCCTGGGGGCCTTGCTGGCTGGAGGGGGGGGCCACCAGCTCAGGCAGGCAGCCCAGGCTCACCCCCCATACGCCCACGCAGAGCAACCATCAGCGCCCATCCCAGCCACCTCCTGCACGGCCCTGCACCCCAGGAGGCAACGCTGCCAGCCTGCTCTTGGGACCCGCGAGTAAAACGCTCTTCTTGGGGCTGCCACCTGCTGATCCCGTGGCCTGGCCATGCTCGAACCGTAACGAGCCCACGTCCCGAAATGCCTCCTGCCATCACCCACCAGCACCCCCGTTCCTTGTTCTGTGCGGGCAGACACTGAAAGCCTCCCCGCGGCTCGTTACAACTGCCCTCGGAAAGGCTTCAGGGGAAACAGGCACTGGCTATGGCCAGCAGGGAACTCAGAAACCCGGATGGAGCCCACCTTGCCAAAACCATCTCCCAAGGCCTCACTCCGTCAAATCCAGAGAAGACAACCGGGGCCGGGCCTCAGCCCTGGGCCTCAGCTCTGACCTCAGCTCTGGCCTCAGCTCCAGCCTTAGCTCAGGCCTCATTCCTGGGTCTCAGATCTGGGCCTCAGCCCTGGGCTTCAATCCTGGGCCTCAGCTCCTGCCAAGCCTCAGCACCAGGTCTCAGCTCCAGCCTCAGCCCTGGGCCTCGTTCCTGGGCCTCGGCCCTGGGCCACCAGGAGGCTACAACTCCAATCAGCAGTTGGAGTGTGTGTGGGGGCAGGTATTGGTCTCTGGTCGTCTCAGGCTTGTCTCTCTGGTCAATCTAATGTTCCCGGAAGGAACCAGAAACTATTTGGCTGACAGGTCACGTGTATACCAAGCTGAGTCCCGGCCGGGTCATCACGCATGCGTCACTCCCGTGAAGTCGCTCACTCTGTTGGGTGATTCATGTCATTTTCCAGCCCAAAGGGGGAGTTTTATTATCAACTACCAAACTTCCCTGAATCTGCCTCGAACCTTCGGCCTTCTTCCTCCTGCAGCCGACCTTGCAGTGCTGTGCCGACGCTGCCACCCTGTGCTTGGCCAGCAGAACCTCTGTGTCCCCGGTCATTGGACAGTGCTCTGGGCCCCTGTCACGGGGGCTCCTCCGGGCCAAGCACGGCGTCTGAGCAGGGCCTTCTGGAGGGGGCACCGCCTCCTGGGGCTCACAGCCTGACCTCCGCCAAGGCTGGGCATGCTTGCCAGAGGTCAGCCGGGCTGGGCCAAGGCCTGGGGCTGAGGACAGCATCCTGGCCCTCGGGACGTCCCTGTGTTGGGGAGGATCTGCACACAGCACGCCTTTCCTTCTGTCAAGAGACAAGTCACTCCCAGAGGATGGGCCCACTGCCTCGACCCCACGAGGGAGGTGGGACCCAGATGCCAGTTCCTGCATGTTGAGGCTCCTGGGTTGGCAGCCTGCCCTGGGCTAGGCCCCGGGGCGGGGGGTGGGGGGGTGGGCGAGAGCAGCAGGTCACCGAGTGAGGGAGGCTCCTCTGGCGTCATAGAGTCACTGATTTTTTTTAGGTTTTTGCCACAGGGCGTGTGCACTTGCCAGAGAGGCAGCAAGAGGGAGAGTGAGAAGCGCCCCCTCCGAGGATAGCGGTGCTGCAGTCCCTTCTCCTCTGCTCTCCTCTTGGGATTTTGGGAATGCACGCACATATGCCTGGTGTGATTTTCAATCCACCAGGTCTGGGATTTGAACTGTGATCGGCCATGTGGGACTCCAGCTCCTTAGCTACTGTCTCCTGCTGGCCCCAGAGACATTTCTGATCTGCTCACCAGCTGAGGTCGGCCTCCCTGATGAGCACAGTGCGGGGGGTGGGGAGTGGGCAGAACGGCCTCAGGCAACCGCTGGGGGAGGACAGGAGGGGCCCGACAGTGCCAGCCCCAGCTCACCCTGGTCTCCTCCAGCCCTCAAGGCACCACTGCACAGAGGGGAAACCGAGGCACCGGGCTGGCGAATGAGCCGCCCCGACAGGAGGCTTACCGAGTGGCCCAGGGAGCCCTCAGGAGAAATGAATTTGGCCACCCGTACCTGTTGTCCGGAGGCCACTGCACGGCAGCCTGCCCTGGGCTAGGCCCCGGGGCGGGGGTGGGGGGTGGGCCAGAGCAGCTGGTCGCCGAGCGAGGGAGGCTCCTCTGGCGTCATAGAGTCACTGATTTTTTTTTTTTTTTTTTTGGAGAGGTTTTCGCTATAGGGCGCGTGCGCTTGCCAGACAGACAGAGAGAGACAGAAAGCGAGAAATCACCCCCCGGGGGGGATGGTCACGCCGCAATCCCTTCTCTTCCATTCTCCTCTCGGGATCTTGGGCATACCCGCACATGTGCCCGGCGTGAGATTTTTAAGCCACCGGGTCCGGGACGCGAACCGCGGTCGACTGCGTGGGAGTCCAGCGACATAGCCATTACGCTAACTGCTGGTCCCAGTCACTGATTTTTTTGCACGGTGTCTGCTGACAGGGCTGCCAGGAGGACGGGGCAGGCAGATGACAGCTCCCCCAGGCATGGTTGGGGGGCAGCTGGTGGGAGGCGGGCAGCCTCTCTGGATGCAGGGCAAGAGGTGGGGCCTTCCTCACCATGGGAACCTTCTCTCCTGGTCCCAACTCTGCCACCAACCAGTACGTGTCTGCACCTCCGCCCCTGTGAAGACCCCTCCCTCCACATTAAGGTGCTGCATCTCTAGGAGTCCATGCGTGGCTACAGCACAGCAGCAAGGGGGACCACGGGCAGGTGGTGCAGGTGCCACGCAAGGGGCGGGGCAGGGCTGGGGCGGGAGGGGGCACAGGCCCTCCTCGCTGCCCCCCGTCCACTGTGGCCTTGGCAAGTCCTCCCCTTCACCCCACCCCAGCCCGTCAGACTGCCCAGTGCTTGCCCGTGGCCAGGCAGGGGGTATGAAGGGCCTCTGTCCCTCCTCCCCTCCTGTCTCGCTCTCCTCCCTGCCCCCTGGCCACACTGGCCTCCCGATGTTCTAGAACACTCCCAGAGCCCTCCCTCCTCAGGGCTGGGGCTCTCCACCTGACCACATGGGTGACGAGGCCACGCATCCTGTGGCCCGAGCCTGAGCAGGAACACCCCACCCCACCCCACCCCTTGTTCTGCCCCCACGTGACACCATCGGCCTCACAGGGACAGACAGGCAGGCGCAAAGGGCCGCACTGCATGAGGGCCCTTTCGTGAGGTGCCTGCAGCCGCCCATTCAGAAAGACCGGAAGTGGCGGGGTCGGGAGTGGGGGTTGGTGTCTAATGGGAGAGGGCTCCAGCTGCAGGCGATGGAACAGCTCTGGAGATGGGTGGTGGTTATCGCCACGCACGTGGGAGCAACTTAGTGCCAATGGCGCACGCTAAGGTGGCTCGCCTGGCCGGCTCTGTGCTATGTGTATTTCACCACGACTGGAAGCCGCTGCCTGTCTGTCCGCCCTCACCTTCCCAGGCCGTGTGCCCTTGCCCCCAGCTGGAAAGCAGCCAGCACACAGCAGGAGCTGGGGACCCCGCTGAGGCTGAGGGGTGCTAGTGCACTGTTCCTGCTAGGGCTGTGCCAGAGGACTTCAAAAAGTTTGTAGAAAATGCAATTAAAGTACAAGTTTACTTTGGTGCAAGAAAATTTTGAAATCCATTCATAGTTTTTCAAAAGATACATAACGCACGAGCTGTTTGAAGACTCCTCGTGGACAGTTGACAACTCATTATAAAAGGTAAACAGGTGCACTGGGACATTGAAGGAACGCAGTAGCCAGGCTGGTTGATGGGCAGCCGGAGGCAGCACGGGGACGTGAGGGCAGGCCGGGGGACGGGGGGTGCACATGGACTTCTCGCTGAGCCCTGCCGGCCCAGCTGGACAGCGCCCATGCTCACACGTCCCGCTTGCAGCTGAGGGCGCTGCCTGCTTGGATGGGAACAAGAGGGTGCGAGCTGGGAGACACAGGGCCCCTGCACTAAACGACGCTGGCGTCCGTTCCGGGTCAGAACACGATCAGCATGAGCCTGCCGAGCGGCTCCAGGGAGGACAGGGAAGCTGGCCCAGACGCCGAGCGCTGCCCGAGTCGTGGTCTGCGACCTTGCTCAGCCCGGCAGTGCAGGACCGTCTAGGGAAGGTCCCTGCCCCGACCCTCGCGCTGGCCCTTGGGAGGGGCTCATTTTGTCACTCCCCTGTGGTGCGGGGGCAGGAGCTCTGCCCTTCTCTGGTTAGGGTAACTTCCCAACTTCCTCTCACATTGCTCTCACTATTGCCGTGGGCTTTGTGCACGTAATCTGGATCTCACCGCAGCGGGCACCAGAGCGCGGGCCCTGGGCAGAGGCGCACGTCTGTGTGGGCGCAGCTGTCCAGAGGGAGCCAGGCAGGCGCTGAGCCTGGGAGGAAATGGAGGAGCCCGCGAACAGGCAGGTCGGGGGCCGTCAGGCTGGGGACAGACTGGCACTCGCGAGGGAAGATGCACCCCAGGAAAGACAATGGTGGGGCACTCGTGGCATGACGGGGCACCGCGGGGTGCTCTCATGCATGTGCACACCCTCTAGTATAAAAAGTAAGTGGTGGGCCAGCAGGTGGTGTGGTGGCAAAGGGTGCTGGATTCCCACATGGCCGACCATGGTTCAAGTCCTGGACCTGGCAGCTTGCTTTCTCACTTTCCCTTTCCCTCTCTCTTTCTCTCTCACTCTTTCTCTTTCTACCCAAATTTAAATAAATAAATAAATAAATAAATAAAGTTTTAAATAAAATAATTTTTTGAGAGGTTTTTACTATAGGGCGTGTGTGCTCGCTAGAAGATAGAGACAGAAAGTGAGAAATCACCCCGCTGGGGGGATGGTCACGCCGCAATCCCTTGTTCTCCATTCTCCTCTTGGAATCTTGGGCACGCAGGCACACGCGCCTGGTGTGAGTTTAAGCCACCAGGTCCAGGACTCAAACCGTGGTCGACTACATGGGAGTCCAGTGACATAGCCATTACGCCAACTGCTGGTCCCTAAAACAATTATTAAAAAAAAGTAAGAGGTTACGGGAATAGCCGTGCGTGTGAGTGATCACGCCCACACACGTGAGTGCCGAGTGTGAGCCGTGTATGTACATGTGCGAGTGTGGGGTGCCTGTGCGGATGTCATGTGCATACATGTGCTGTGTGCGCGTGCATGTGTGCGTGTCATGCACGATGCGTCCCTCGACCTGGGGAAGCACAGGGAAGGGGTCCGCGCCGGCAGTGGCTCCACCTGATAGGACCAGAGGGCAGCGGCTCCGGAGAGGGCCCAGCCGGCACAGTACAAAGGGCACCGCGCAGAGAGGACCGCCGGTGACCCGAGCACAGGGCACTGGGGGACTGGAAGACGAGTACAGACAGGCCTTTCCCCGCCCCGCCCTCGGAGACGGCTCTCAGGGGGAAGAAGAGGCCTCCTCTAAAATCCTTTTGGCCTCCGGTGCCGAAAGGATTTCATACTGAAAGCCTGACACCGAGCTTCCGGGAGGGCTGGGATGGCCCTCGAGGGGACAGAGACTCAGCGGCTCCCTGCGGGGAGCCCGACACTGCCAGGCCTTCCAAGCGACTGTGAGTGCGGGAGCGCGTGGCTGTGAAGCTGGGTCCTGGAAGGAGCGAGGCTGCGAGGCAGGCCGGAGGGAGGCCTGGGCCACACTCCTGGACTGTTTCTCTGCCCTCTGGGCACCCACGCCCGGCACCGGCTGCCCTGCGGCCACGCCCCCGCTCAACTGCTCTTGGCTGGTCCCTCTGAGGCTCTGGCAGAGGAAACCCGGGTCCCGCGGCTCTGCCAGCGGGAGTGGCCTGGCCAAGCCCAGATCGCAGAGGAAGCCCTGCAGGGAGCCTGACCCTCCTGACCCAGGGGCATCTGCCTACAAGGCTTAAACACTCAGTCGAGGTGCAAATATTATTTTTGGTCTCAAGCATGGGAGACAGGATGACAGCCAAAAACCACCAGGGAGCAACCACTGTCTGTCAGATAATCGGCCTTTAATAATGGGCCCGTCCGGCCCCAGGAGCAGAGCCAGTTCCAGTTTTTAGTTAAATCATAGGTTCTGCTTTAATTCTATAGTGAGTGAGTGTTGTTACTTTATTATTTAAAATGAGAGTCTCTTCTTTAGACCACACTGACGAACCTCAAGTCCATGAAGCCGCCCTCCCGGTCAGGGCAGGTGCCCGACCCGAGTGACTGCACCTGTGCCCTGGCTCGCGCTCGGGCCGCTCCCTGGCTCTGGGTATGGGCTGTTCTCGAGACGAGGGGTTCACGACTGCCGTCCCCTCTGCTCGCATCCCGGGCGCTGCACCTGGTCCCGGCCCGCGGAGCCTGCCCCGCAGTCTGCTGAATGGGATGTAGCAGGAGAGAGAGGGGCTTCCATAGCTACCTTCTTTTTTATTTTTTGGAGAGGTTTGTGCTATAGGGCACGTGCGCTCACCAGAGAGAGACAGAGAGATAGAAAGCGAGAAATCACCCCCCTCCCCAGGGGGAACGGCCACGCCGCAATCCCTTCTCCTCCATTCTCCTCTCAGGATCTTGGGCACACACACACACGCCCCCAGTGTGAGTTTAAGCCACCGGGTCCGGGACTCGAACTGCAGTCGACTATGTGGGAGTCCAGCGACATAGCCATTACGCTAACTGCTGGTCCCCATAGCTACCTTCTTCTTCCTTCTTTTTTAACCATCCCTGTCTTTGTTTACTGCCCAGATGTTCTGCCAAAGTCATCTCTCTATCACATAATGACAGGTTTTTTTTGCTACTTAACATGTCACACCTGCTCGGGACAGTTCTGGGCCCTCCTCTGCACTCCCCTTTCTTGCTCGTCCCTGGCGGTGTGTCCCCAGCTCTGGGGTAACGAGACCATAAACAGCAGCCCGGGGCCGGGGCCCTGCGGCCCACCTCACAGAGGGCTGCTCAGGAACCTTCCGTGCCATGCAGACAGCAGCTCTGCTAACCAGCAGCCTCTGGCTTTCGAGATGACCCCTTCCATCTACCTGTGAGCTAGCAGGTATTAACAAGGTCCAGGGAAGTCAAGACAGCTTTGCAATCCACTCGCGTGCTCCAGAGAGGTGGGCAGAGCCTGCCGGGGAAGCAGGTCCTGGACACAACCAGTCACAGCCGTTTCACCAGCTGTTCCAGCAGTGCGGCCCCACCCCCACATGTGAGGCGCTGCAGAAGGTCCCAGACGCCAGGGGGGCCACAGACCAAGCTTCCCCCAAAGGGACACGCACCAGGCAAGTGTCTTCTCCTCCCACCAGGCCCTTGGTCTTCAGGCAAAGAACCAAGCAGGGGAAGAATGCCTCCCCGACCTCCAGCCACGGTTTCCCTACCCACGCACATGTCATTTGAACAGCCGCCAACAGCAGTCCCCTTCTGTCCTCACGCCCTGTCAAGCCACCTTTTCCTAAATGGGTGACAACACAGTTGCTCAGTAACCTCCCGGGGCCAGGTGAGCAAGAGCGAGAAACAGCTTCCGAGACAGTCAAGTGTCACACGCAGAGTTACGGGGGGCACGCTGCCGCGCTGGAGGCGTCCCCTCCCACGGCACAGGTCCCCGCAGAACAGGGAAGGGCATTCCTACCGGAAAGGCCATGGGGTTCCGACTGGCGCCTCTCAGTGCTCCGGGGCTGGTCCTTGTGTTTCTTGTTACCCCTGAGACTTCCAAAGCGCTTCATGGGTAGCTGTGGCCACAGGAGCAGCGACAAGTGGACATATCAGGACCCGCAGGACCGGCGTCAGTCCCGGGCGGCCAGGGGCCAGCACGAGTACAGCATGAGCCACAGGTGTGAGTCCCCAGCAGACACGGCTCCCCCGGGCTCAGAGAGGAAGCCTGTGCTCCGGCGACGGCCCCTGAGACCAAGTGTCCTCCCCAAAGGGGCTTCGGACCAGCACAGGGCAGGGGGCACACGGGGAATCCCTCCGGAGTTCTTCCTCTAGCGTCCGGAGGCTCCGGGAACTATGCAGTCCTGACCGGGTCTGCCCTCCGGCCACGGCGGCTGGAGCGTCAGCCCTGCCGCCCTGAGGTAGGCAAGGAGCCGCCTGAAGCACAAACAGCCTCGCAGGGGATCTGTTTATGTAGCCACGGTCAGCTGCTCACGGCCACGCTCCTGAGTTTTTTCTCCTTAAAATGAAAAAAGGAGGGAACGCCAAACAGGCAGAGGAAGCGCACGCCTGCCGGTCATGTGCAGCCCTGCGTGAGGTCTCTTTAAAAGGACTGTAAAAGGAAACCACCGTGCACAGACAATTCTTGGCATCGATTGGCCGGAGCACATTCCCATTGTGACATGAGATCACACAACTATTTTGATTCATGTGTTCCAGGGCTCCGCGGGGTCAGGAGACTCCGGCTGCTGGTGTGCAGAAGCCACAAGTCCCTGGCCTGGAACCCGCCGACTGTCCCAGGGCTCCCTGCTCCGGGAAGCGGCGAGACCGTCTTTAAGAAAGGGCTGTGGGTTCCCCCTGGAATTTAACAGAGGGTTCTCAGCAAATCCGCAGTCTGGGCACCGCACTTGCTCAGAAATATGGGATGGCAGGTGGCAACGATTTTAGAGGGGATATAGTCACACCCCCTTCTATTACAGAGGGGAAACTGAGGCTTGGGACAGAATGTGACTTGCCCCAGGTCCTGGAGCTGACGGCAGAACCATGACTGGAATTCTAATCCCCCCAACCCCTCAGCTGAACCTCTGGCTTAATAAAATAAGGCACAAAACGTTCAGTTTGAATGTATTTTCCAACTAAAAGTAGAAACCTTAGAAACACAGATAGTGAAAAATTCTCAACTCTCTGCTGGCGTCGCTCCTGAAGGGAAGCCACCTGCTGTGCCACCAAGCAGCTCTGTGCCCCTAGGGGACTGGCTTCTCGTCTCCAGGCCTCAGTTTCCCCCGGGAACCAAGACACAACCAAGACACAATCCTAAGGTGATCTTAGGGTTTGGTCCCGCTCCAGCAGTCTAGACGCCTCGTGGTAATTAGATCTGTGGCTTCTCCCGGTGACTAACCGAGTGAGACCCAGACATCAGGCTGGTGCAGTAACCCCGACCGCAGGTCAGGAGCTGGGGCACCCGCTGCCCCTGGGTAGGAGAGCCTCCAACAGCTGCAGGTGCCATGTTGCACGTGCGACTGTCGCTACGTCCGGCGCATCTAGAAAGGGGCGGAGGTGGAGAGAGGTGGGGTGGAGACAGTTCTCAGCAGACCCTCCAAGCCTGGACCTACAGAGGACTGGACAGGCTGCCACGGCCCAAGGCTCCTGCTTCTCAGCTTGTCCACTGGCCTGTCACTGTGGGGCCGACAATCTGTGCCGTCGCCGACCCGTTCACTGTATATCCTTGATGAGACGAGAAGGCCCCAGGCTAGAGCAACAGGTGGGGAGAGAACGGAGGCCAGGGAGGTCTCTGCTCACAGTCTCTGCCCAAGCAGTGGGGGTCAGGACAAGGGAGGTCTGGATTCTACCCCAGCAAGAAGCAGCCCTGGAATCTCGGCTCCTGCCCCCACCCAACACCTGCAAGGGTCTGCTCTTGGGAAGAACTGGACAGTCCCCTGGGCCCCTCCAGCTCAGCCCTTGGCCTGGGTGAGCGACATCACAGCCTCTGGGCCCTTTCAGACCAAGCGCGGTCAGCAGGGAGCACCCCCGAGCTCCCCCTCCCTGCAGGGGTCACTCTGGCTGGCTGTGCCACCCCTAACTGAAGCACCAGCCTCTCTTGGGGAGGCCCCTCCAGTCTGTCTGTAGGGTACCCTTCCCTTCCTCCTCGGGCCTGGCAGGGATGGCAGCTCTGTGGGGGCCCGGCACACCACAGGCGTCTCCCCTACTCAGCTCTCCCCCAGTGAGCGCACGACCAGGATGCTCGTCCTCTCCTGCGGGGACTGATAGATACAGTGGTGGAACATGCGTGGCCAGGGCCCACAGACGGACAGGTAGGCCTGGCCCCAAGGAATTGGCAGAGCCAGAGAGACAGCAACCGAAACGGCACCGACTGCTCAGAAGGCTGTGAGCGTGTGACCGAAAGCCCCAGTGGCGGGGCAGACGGAAGTGGCATTTGCGAGGGGACTGGGGTGGGTACGACTGCCGGCCCCGCTTGAACAAGGACGTAAGTCAGCCCTCGGGCTGGAGTGTGCGGAGGACGACAGGCCAAGTCAGGCCAGGACGTGCGGGAAACAAGGCACGAGCCCAGCGGCTGGTCCCCAGGGTCCTGCTGGATCCCCGCCCTTCCGTACGGTGGCCCAAGCTTACCCTCTGAAAGGACAGAAAGGCAGGTTTGGAAGTTCCACGTCTAGATTTCTTTAAGAAAAACAGAGTTAATCTCCGAACAAAAAATAAAATGCCCTCCTGACTTAAACATGTAAAAACAAACAATCAAACGAACAAAGCAACAGGTATTTAGGAAGGGACCATGGGACAAGGACACCCACAAGGAAGGTCTGGTCTCTGCCAGTGTCACACCGGAGAGCCACGTCATGCCGTGTGCAAAAAGAACATAGAGGGATGAGTTTAGAGTTGTGTGAAAATATGCTTTTTTTTTTTTTTTTTTTTTTTAGGTTTTTGTCATAGGGTATGTGTGCTCACCAGACAGGAGACAGAGAGATACAGAGAGGGAAAGCAAGAAATCACCCCCCGGGGGAGACAGCCACGCTGCAATCCTTTCTCCTCCTGGGATTTGGGGCATGTGCTCACATGTGCCTGGTGTGATTTTCAAGTCTGAGACAGACAGTGGTTGGCCATGTGAGAACCCAGCCACCTTAACCGCCACTCCACCTGCTGGCCCCAGAGGCGTGCGGAATGAAGAACTCTGGCAGGCCTCTGGCTCCGCCCTCTCCCTGCGGTCATTCATTCAACAAGTAGTCGTTAAACCTGGACAGGCGCAGGGCACTGCTGCGTGGGGGGATTAGAGCCACAGGGATTCAAAGACACTCTTGTCCTCTAAGAACTCTGGCATAATTAGTGAAATAGCGCCCATCGAGCCAGTGTGGCCTAGCCAAGGAGATCTGTCGCCTTGTCGTCTTTTTTTATTTCGTCCTTCCCACAAACTTGGGGGGCAGGCACAACTCACCCCGCTTTGTTTACTGATGAATAGGTTAGAGTCAGAGAGGCCTGGACCAGAGCCACGCAGCGGACAAGCCAGGCGGACACGGGCTCAAACCCTCATTACACGACTCCCAAACTCAGGTCTCGTCTTCCACCTTCGCAGAGAAGCTCGCACTTGGCAGTTCCGTATCCTCGATCCACTTGTGTTCTTTGTGCTTTTGTTTTATTTCGTTGGTTAATTTCGGGTGTGGTGGCATGGTTCTTAACGTGCAGCTACACGTCAACCTCGACAACTGTAGAAATAACCTGGCCCTGAGGGGCACCCCGAGAAACCCGAGTGCTGGCCTGTTCACGGCTGTGTTTCTGGGTGATGACGCCCAGCTCCCCGCAGAGCCCCCACCCTGTGCCAAAGTGCAGTTGGCACCTGCTGCGTGAGCTCTGTGAGCGGCTCGGGAGCGGGGATGGCCGGGGAGGTGCCCTGTGGCCTCGCAAGGGAGGGTGCTGCTGACTGCCCCGGCGGGCCTCAACCTCGGGCAGCCAGGGCTCTGCACTGCGCCTGAGGCGGTGACAAGCGGGAGGAGGAGACGATGGGGCAGGGGTGACAGTGGGGATAGGGCCCAGTTTATCCTGCTGCTTGGGTTTTACCAGGTGTGCTGGCGCCACGCAGCATTCGAAGGCCAGGCTGTCCAACGCACGGCAGTGCTGGGCCGAGGTGACAAAGGGAGGGACTGCAGGTGGGCGGCAGGACCGGGCCCTGGCCTCTCCCTCCTTGTGCTGCCCCGGCACTGCCACACCCAGTGCCCCTGGTGCTAACGAGCACTCCCAGTTCCAGGGGTGAGACTCCCTGGAGCCCTGGGACCCCAAAACGTAGGGCTGCTGTTTAGCCAATGGGGGCTCTCCGCTGGTGGTGTGCGAGGCCATGTTCCCACGCCATGGGGAGAAGCAGCAAGACTAAGGCACCTCCTGGCCAGAGGCGGCAGGTGGGGGCCCAGGCAGAGCTTGTCACCAGCACTCGTGTGAGTGACAAGGCTCTCTTCAGCCCAGGGACTCTGGGGACACCCCGTCTTCCTGGCACTGGGCATCCCCTGGGTACCCACAGGACCAACGCCCTTGAAGCCCACCCTGCCTCTGGCTCCCGACTGCTAGGGTGACACCTTCCTGGTGCTGCGGCCACCTGGGGGTTACTATCTGCGCTGCACCGACACTGAGCGGTGGGCCCTGCTTGGGCTGGTGGCTGAGCTCCGGCAGACGCCCTGGCACAGGCCAGGCTATGTCAGGACCCTGTCCACCGTGCCCGCCACGTGCAGAGTTGTGCGCCTTGCCAAGCACTTCTCTAAGTTCCCTACCGTGCCGGAGGTCGGGAGGGCAACATCACTAACTTAAGAAAAAGGGGCAGAGGTGCCGAGACCCCCGGCAGCCTGCTGGCCCCTCGCCCCGTGCAGACAGGACCGGGCGGCCCCTTCCCTGTGGCCGACTGGGGAGAGTAAACGGAGTCAGCTGATCACCAAAGCCTCCGAGGGTCACGAGCCGGTGCCTGAAAAGCACCAGATCTCTGAGGGCTGCGGGCCAAACACAAGCCCATTACGTAAGTGCGCAGGTCCCCTCCGGAGCCGGGCGCGGCGACGCGGCGAGCACATACTTGCCGGAGCAGTCCTGCTGCTTGCTAAACACTGTGTCGGATTTCACGGAAAGTTCTAAAGGTCACGTCCCACTTGACTCTGAGCGAGTCTGTCCTGACACGCCGTGGGGCCTTCCGTGTCCCTTCCCGGGGAACTCTGAAGGCTGCCCCCCACACTGCCCCAGCCCAGGCACCCCACCCAGCCTCCACGTCACCCCCGACACCCTCACAGTCATACCCGGCCTCGTGGCACCCGCAGGACCTGGGGTTGAGACACTCTGGGAGTGAGTGACAAGAGGGTGATTTTTTTGGCAAAGACAAATCGTCTCAGCTCACACAGCTCAGCTTTCACTGTGATGTCTACATTCACCAGACCCTGGCGGTGACAAGAGGGCATCTTAATTTAAAAGGCACAGAAAACTACTGAGAAAGTGAGAAACAATGACAGTAATTATTTTAGCATGCCAAATGCAGCACCCACGAAGTATAAGATCCTCCAATGTCCTTAAGATCTTGGAGCGGAAGGGCCAGCAGGTGGCACAGTAGTTAAGGCGCTGGACTCCCACACCTTTGACTGTGGTTCAAGTCCCAGGCCCGGCAGCTTGAAAATCATGCTGGGTGCATGTGCTTGAATGCCCCGAATCCCAGGAAGTAATGGAGAAGGGATTGCAGCATGGCCATCCCCCGGGATGATGTCTCTCCGTCTCACGGTCTCTCTTGCTCGCTCTTTCTTTCTGGTGAGTGCACATACCCTACAGCAAAAAGAAAAAAAATCTTGAAGCAGCAGCACAGGCCTGTGGCTCTCAGGGGGGACCTGTCCAACCCCTTTCCTGGTCTCTGGTATCCCTGGGGGTCACTCAGTATCCACCTGCCAAGGTCTTCCCGAGAACACAAGAGGTAAGGGCCTTGCAGGCTCTGCAGAGGGAGTGTTGACAAGGACCTGCCCAGCCGCACCTGGCCCGGTGCTCAGTGGCCCCGTGCTGGCCCTGGGCTCAAAGGCCACAACCTCTAAGAGCCAGAGCCCGGAGCTTTGAAGGCTGGCCATTCGGGTCGTCTGTATGTTCTCTAAGTCACATTTTAGAAATGGCCAAGTCTAGGACAATTTAAGCATCAAAACAGGAGAATGATGAGTTAAAACCCATCGAATATAACACAAATCCACGAGTCCAGGCAGTCGTAGGGAGAGAAGGCAAATGTCTGCCTTAAGTAGAATTCCCGTCGATGAATGCAGAATCAGTGATAAAATTAGAAAGCCTCCTTTGGGTAAGCAACACAGTAATAATTCAGGCAAGAATCACTGACGGTTACACCCAGAAGAGACTTACGTAATTCCAAAACCGCTCTGCCTGAAACACCGATGGATTACAGAGGAAAACGAGCGCTGCGTACCAGTGCGTTTCATGCGGCAGGCACCTCCCTCAGCCAAGGGACCAGAGTTGGGGTCGCCAGGAAGGTGCCAGAGCGGCACCTTGTGCTCGGCTGGGACTTCCAGAGCACTGGGCAGAGGACACCAGGGACTCCTGTCCACTGGCAAGATCTCAGTCCCATCACGAGGACATGTCAGACATACCCAAAGCGACGGGTCTGCGCCGTAACTGGCCGTGCACGTGTGAAAAACGCCCGGGCCGGGCCGAGAAGATAACCCCAGGGAGCGGTTCCAGATCCAGGGCCGGAAGGACGGCCACGTGCAATGCGAAGCTGGGTGCTGCCTCCTTCGGAAGCGATGCCGCTGAGGCCCCGCGCCAAATGTGGGTGCGATTGGCTCAGCTAGCGGGGCCACACTAATATCATTCCTGAATTTGAAAACTATACCACGGTTAGAAGGCCGACTTTTTTTTTTTTTTTTTTTTTTTTTTAATGAAATATACACTGAGGAATTTTGGGGTAAAAGGAAATTATACTTGCAGTTTATTCAGAGCTCACAGAAACACACATGCAGAAGAGAGGAGACAGGCCAGATGCAAGCAGATTTGGGAAGACGTGGGGCGATCTGGGTGCAGACTGTATGAGAACTCTTCATGCTATTTTTGCAAATTTTCTGTAAGTTTGAAATGCAAAATAAGGTATTGCTTTTAAAAGGGAATTAATAAAGTGGCAGGGCAAGAATACAACCTTCCTTAACCCACCTTCCACTCCTCCATCGTTCCATGGGGGCAGAGATTCTTCTGGAAATTTTCCTTGGCTTCTCACAGGTAATACTGAATGATCGCAGCACACACAGCCCCGTCCCGCCCGGCGGGCAGGCAGGCGCCTTCTGTGGACAGCTGCATGGCAGCCACCAGGGGGCGCTGTCCGGGCCACCCTGAGGGCCTGCCGCTAACTCCGCGGTGCCTGCTCTTTTCAGGAAACCGGGATGCCATGCATACTTCTCCCTTCTTTGTGAGCAGGCGAGATGAGTCATGCGTTTGCGGTGTCGGCTCAGCCCGGAGGCAGCGTCACAGCCGCCCTGGTCTAGAAGGCTCCAGGCGCAGCCAGTGTGACGGGCGCAGGGCAGGCCGGGCCAGGGCAGGCCGCTCAGGCTGAGCCGTGCAGTGGGCCTCGGGCAGCCGAGCATGCCCTGGTGCTGCTGGACACTCCCGCCCCACTTCTCCGCTGGCTCCCATCCGCTCTCCTCCCCGAGAGGCACGGGCAGCCCGCTTTATTCCAGGAGCACCTCTGTTCTCTCCCGACCTCTCGTCCATCACCCGTGGGCCTGTCCGTCAGGTGTCTTTTTCTTTCTTTTTCTTTTTTTTGGAGAAGTTTTTGCTATAGGGCGTGTGCGCTCGCCAGACAGAGAGAGAGTGACAGAGAGAGACAGAGAGACAGAAAGCGAGAAATCACCCCCCAGGGAGGATGGCCACACCGCAATCCCTTCTCCTCCATCCTCTCGGGATCTTGGGCACGCACACACATGCGCCCGGTGTGTTTTAAGCCACCAGGTCCAGGACGCGAACCGCGGTCGACTACATGGGAGTCCAGCGACATAGCCGTTACACTAACTGTTGGTCCCCTGTCAGGTGTCTTCTCCCACCACAGCTTAGGAGGGTCAGTGTCACCTGCAGCTCCCAGGCCCCTGCCTCTCGTCACCTGCACCAGCCATGCAGGCCCAGGCCTCCCAGAGGGCCCAGGGCACACAGCCCACACTCCAGCAGACTCCGGACGCGGATTTGGCAGTGGCGGCTGCGGTCCTGCGAGATCCCGGCTTCCTTTGCTGCAGGCGCTACCGCCTTTCACTGGGAACCCCTCCGCTTCTGACCCGTTGAAGGAGCAGCTGTCCCACCCCTGCAACGCTGGGGTGCACCCTGGATGCGCTCGTCGGCGTGCCCAGGAACAGAGCAGCACCCAGGCACGCAGACTCGGGGCATCCCGGGGGTGCTGGCCCCTCGTGTCTGTCCTCACGTCTGCCCCTCACCTTCCCCTGCTCTGCTTGGCACGTGGGGCTGACCCTTGACCCCACGATGCTCAGGCTCCCCCCAGCTGGCTCCCCGCAGGCTGGGAGGGCAGCAGTCCTGTGGGCTCCTGTTCCAGTCTCCACCAGGTCTCCACGCCCTCTCCCACCTCCCTCACCTTCCTTACCAAGTGACCAGTAACCACCATAGGCAACGGAACCCCTACCAGCTCCATCGGCCCTAAGGCTGCGGAGTGTCGTCTACCCCCCCCCACAGGGCCCTGTCTGTGCTGAAGGAACAGCCACCCTGCGGGGAGGGTGAGAGGCTGTCGAGGGTCGGCCGAGGCCCGCCTTGATTCCAGACCTCAGGCTGCAGCACCACAGTCCTCCGGTCCGACTGACCACGCCGTGGGGGCCTGCTCTGTGTCCAGACACAATGAGCCTATTGATCCCACCAGCCGCCCAGCTGGCCGTGTTTGTTCTTGGGGACAGGCTGGAGCAGGGCGAGTCTCAGCCCTGGGAGGCCCTCGGCATGTAAATTGAAGACTTGGAGCCTCTAAATTAAAGGCTTAAATGCCTGAGTTCGTTCCTCTACACACAGGCCGAAACCTTTGGCATTTTATGGGAAAACAGACTTTTATTTGAAAAATAAACTCAAGTTGCTGGGATCTGAAGGAGGAGCCGAGACCAGCTCTGCAGCAGGGAGAAAGACCCTGAAGTCTGACAAGGTAAACACTCCTCCAGGAAGCTCGCTGGAATTTCAAAGAGCTCTCCAAGCAGAGCCTGGGACCAGCAGCACACGGGTGAGGGCAGGCAGCGGCCCCTGCGCATGGCCTCTAAGGCGAGCAGAGAAAGTTAGGCTCCTTCCTGAGGCTCGGATGACCTTGGCCATGGCTGCAGATTAGTCTCGGAAACCAGTGGCTCAGCCACCATGTCACATCTCTGGCACAAACCCAGCTGCCCGCCCACCCAGCTGCTGCTCTGCATCCCACGGACCCAGGCACTCCAAACTCACCGGGCGCTCTGACCATCTAGGGGGTATTTTCTAAACCGCACCCTCCTGCCCCCGCATGGTCAAGTCAGGCCTGTGGGTCAGACAGCAGCTGTTGGAGCCGACAAACGAGGACGCAGTCCGGGCGAAGGCCACTTACGACGGACGGCTCCCGTGTACGCATGCGCTCTGGGACGCGCTGCCACGTGCTCCTGCCCATGGCTGCAGGAGTCCCCAGACCATGCTGTGTGGCCTCGCTGCAGAGCCTCAGTGCTGTGGATTCCTTCCACTGGCAGACGTAGGGTATGCCTGGCTCATCCTACCAGACCCCACGGACGACCGAGAGTGGCCCCGATGTAACCGGAGTAGGTGACTGTCCGGGTCAGCGGCGTTCAACTCTTTCTGCTTTCTTCCCAGTAGGACAGAGATACTGTCCTGATCCCAGCAGTGCTGATTCGCCACAGCCGTCACCGGTGTGGGCTCCTGCCTACATAGACGAAACGCCAATTCTTATTCGGGGTTGGGCGGGGGAAGCTGGCCAAACGCCACTTGTCCCACCTTCCAAAAGCGTATCTGTCACCTATGTTATTACTTAAAAAAAAATTTTACATTCCTTTCTTTCCTGAGAGAGAGAGAGAGAGAGAGAGAGAGAGACCAAAAGCCAGCACTCCTAACAAGATTCTTCGTGCCATGATCACCCTGAGCCCCAGCCAGGCCCAGGCGGTGTTCGAGCATGTGCCCTGCATGCTCAGGGAATTCTCCGGACTCGGACAGGGAACCTCCCCACGTGGGGTTGCCATGCAGTACCACTCCGGCCCCGTGCACCTGAATTCGATGTTAGACATTCCTTCTCAGCTGCCACCAAGTGTGCTGCTGCCCCGAGGATGCAGCCTTCAGCCTCTCATGTCCACCTTCACCAGGACCCCGGTGACCTGAGCCTGGGGGAAGGGGACAAAGGCGTTGGAGTCCGGGGAGCCAAGAGCACACGGAGGGAAGGCGGGACTAGATCCAAGGTCCCTCAGGGACACCAGGTCTCCCCTTGAGGTGCCCTCAGGCCCGGTGGGCCCTGACCAGTACGGAGTGGGGCGTGAGGAGCTGTGAACGAGGGCGTGGATACGAGGCGATGGGGTCTGCGACGCTGGCTGGGGACCTGGGAGTTCAGTGCACAGTGCTCTGAGACCACAGTGAGGGGCGCTCATGGCGAGGGCGCACGGCCCGCACAGACCCCGGAAACGTCCGCGTGCCAGCGCTCCACAGGCGATCGAGGCAGTCTGGGGGAGGCAGACCTCGGAGGTCTCCTAGGAGGCGAGACACCATCACGGCTTATCCCAGTCGGTCTCCGCGGCCCGAGCTGGCCCCCACTTCCAGCCCTGCCGTCTCTTCCCTGACAGCGGCCGGACGAATCCCTCCAAAGCACCCGCCACGCCCCGGCCCGCATCTGCTGGCTCAGCTCCACTCTCGCCACGCCTGGACTCCCCGCATCTGCTGGCTCTGCTCCACTCTCGCCCCGCCAGGACTCCCCGCATCTGCTGGCTCTGCTCCACTCTCGCCCCGCCACGCCCCGGCCCGCATCTGCTGGCTCTGCTCCACTCTCGCCACGCCTGGACGCCCGGCCCCCGCCTGCCAGGCCCACCTTTCCGGAATCTCCTCCCTGCCAGGGCCTGGCCGTGGTGACCTGCTCGCTGGCTGAGAGGCCAGTCCTGCCCCAGGACATTGGCACTGACGTCCCCTCTGCTGGACACCCCCGCCCCGACGACGCCGGCCCCGGCTCCTCCCATCCCTGCACAAGTGTCTCCACGTGAAGGAGGCCTTTGCTGGCCTTGCCCCTAACGCAGCACCCCTGCGCCTTCTCCCTCTCCTTTGCCCTTCTTCACGGCAGTGGTACCACACGCCATTCTGTGCAGGCGCCCAGCTCTCCCCGTCCCGAGTCACCCGCGAGGACAGGGACTGACCTGCTCACTGCTCTGCCCCAGCACTGAGCAGCGTCTCCCGACGTATGACTGAACCAACGTGTTCCGGTAACGGGCCTGGTCAAGCCGGAGGTCTACGTGTCTGCCCGGCACTGTGCCCTCGCCGCAGGTGCCGCGGGCGCGAGCCCGCTCCTGGCCGGCCAGTCTGTGCCCAGCCGGGGCTCAACCACGGGGCTATGTCGCCCCCTAGTGCCCACTCTGCCACCAAGCCAGAACAACTCCCAGAGCTTCTCGGAGCCTGGCAGGCCGAATCAACGGAACCTAAATCCACTCTCACCTCACGTTATTCCCTGTGTAACATCAGACGTGAAAAACTGAAAATATGTGCCAGGCACTGGCATGGTGGGTAAGGCGGCTGGGTCTCACGTGGCCAACTGCGTGGTTCGGGTCCTCCACCAGGTGGCCCGAACAGTAAACCAGGGATGTGAGCACGTGTGTGTGCCCGAAATCCCAAAAAGAGGGAGGTGCAGAAGGGGTGGAAGCATGGCCGTCCCCGCGAGGGTGCTTTCTCACCTCCCTCCATCTCTCAGCAAGCACACACACCCTTTGATAATTTTTTTTTTTAAATTTCCAGAAAATAAAGGTGAAAAGGAGAAAACAACTAAGGATTTTTGTTCTCAATTGTGGGAGAGATTCTATCTGCTTTCTCCCTTCTATTACAGGACTCTAGGTAGACCAGCTGTCCCAAGATGGCAACAAAACGAATGTTGAACTCACTTTTTCTTCAAGGGAAGCTAAGGGCAGGGGTATGGAGCGAGCACAGAGAATGACTTCGGAGAAGGCAGGACTCGGGCTGACCCGCGTTTGTCTGATGAGGCTTGCTGGCTTGTTTACTGCACCGAGGGAGCTTTTAAAAGCCAGAGCCCATGGCAGGGTGGTCAAGGCGCTGGACTCCCACGTGGGCGACTGCAGTTCCAGTCTCAGACTCCGCAGCTTGAAAATCATGCCACGTGCATGAGGCTCTCGCCGAGAGCACCCTGAAGAACACCCAGCTCACGCCAAGGTCCCTACGAGGACGTGCAATGTCAACAACACGCCCCACACACGCTCGGTGCGAAGCTGGGCCGAAGACCTGCGTGGTCGTCTCTGTCCTCCCGACTTCACTGCCCACCACAACAGGCGGTAAATCAAATCCATTTCCTCCTACTGAGGTGGGCGAGGGTGACGGGGAGCGGGGAGGAGCTTGCAGGGACTCCTGTGAGAGAGAAACTGGGGAGTAAGCAGTGGACGGGGCAAGGAGGCCCGTACGAAATCCACTGCGTGGCTGGACCCGCCACGAGACGCGGCTGCCTCACCAGGAGGTCCGAAATGAAGGCCGAGAGCAGATGTTGGACGTCCGGCAGGAACGGGGCGAGCGTGTGGGTGGTGCAGCCACGATTCTCGCCAGCTCGGGGCCACCCCTCCCCCAGGCCACCTGAGAAAGAGGCAGGGACAGGGGACTAGCTGCTCCCCCGGGGTCTGTATTTCAAGAGAAAGGGTGTCAGGGACCAGCAGGTGGCATGGTGGCTAAGGTTCTGGATTCTCACGTGGCCGAGAGCAGTTCGAGTCCCAGACCCAGTAGCCTGAAACTCATGCCGGACACGTGCATGCGTGCCCCAGATTCCAAGAGGAGGATGGAAGAGAAGGGTCTGTAGCATGGCCACCCGCCCAGGGGGTGATTCCTCACTTTCCCTCTCTCTGCTCTACACCGAGTACACGTGCCTTATGACAAAAACCTAAAAAAACCAGATGCCGAAGAATTCCAAGTTCACCGTGGCCTGGTGATGGGGTCTCCTCTGCTCAGAGGGTCACCTCGTGTGCCCGCCGAGGGCCAGAGGGAGTGCCTCCTCTAGTGACACCCTTCCTACCAGGCCGGGCCGACTCCTGCCACGCTCAGAGCAATCGTCGTGTGGCTTGTCGAGGACAGGAGTGTGCTCATTACCTGCCTGAGGCCCACCTCACGGGGTAGTGGCGTCTCTGCGGATGTCGCATGTTGAAATCCTACCCGCCGGTGCCTTCATGGGAAACAGGGTGGCTGAGACGTAGCTAGGTGAGTAGGTGTCACCCGGGAGCAGGAGGGCCAGAGCCAGCTATGACACAGACGCGTGGGGGGGGGCACGTGGAGATAAAGGCAGCGGTGGGGGAGGTGCCTACAAGCCGGGGAGTCCGGGAAACCGCCAGGAGACGGACGCGGGGTCGGAACAGTCTTCCTCACAGCCAGGAGGAAGCCGCCCTCCACCTCGTCCTGACTTCCAGGCTCTTCCACTGTTGGATCCACCCTGCTCTGGTGCTCTCACGGGGGACGGGCAAATGACACGGCCTCTGCGTGTGCGTGTGCGTGTGCGTGTGTGGTCATCAGGAAAGTCATGATGCATTTTTGCATAGAAAAATATAGAAAACTATGTCACGACTTTCCCTGCATACACACACATGCACACACGCACACACGCAGGACTTCCGGCAAGTCACTGTGCCATGACTCATTCCTCATTGACTCTTTTCTGTCTTGGATCTGCTCAGCAGAGTTGGCTGAAACTTGGTTCTGCCTCTGACCCTGGAGCTACAATTAAATGCGATTATCACAGTCTCATTACTCTACCCCCTCCATTTTTCTCTAGAAAGCAGAGCCTGAGGCAAGGATCGAGCCCCGGGACTGGGGTGGGGCGGGCAGAAGGCAGTGGCGTTCTTGTGCTGCCTGCGGACCAGGACGGGCTGTGGAAAGCAAAGCCCCAACAAGTGGGGGTCCAGGAGGTGTATCCAACCGCCTCTGGGGAACCCTCCAGAGGGTTCTAGAAGGGAAGTGTGCTTGGGGTGGCCTGCAGGCATCCGAGAGGAAGAGGTTACCTGCCCAGTCCTCGCCATTCGTGACTGCTACCCACGGAGAGCTGGGCTCCCCCGCTCCCCGGCTCTGCCATCCGGCCCCGGCGAGGCAGCCCTTCTCCTCCCCTCATCCTCCTCTAGACCTGCAGTCCCGGCTCCTTCTGAAATGGCCGAAGAAGTAGGTTCATTCCAACTAACAGAATACGGTTAAGATGGCGGCACGTCGCTTCTGAGACCAGGCTACAAAGTGCCGGTGACTGTGTCTCGGAGGCACTCTGTGTCCTCTCACTTGCTGTGAGGTTTGAGATGCCCTGCAGGGACGTCCATGTGGCCAGGAGGGCTCCAGCCAACAGCCCCTGAGGGTCTGAGCTCTGCCAGCAGTGACGAGTGACGTGGGCAGTGGATCCTTCCCAGGGGTGTCGAGAGACCCAGAGCCAGAGGCCAGCTGGGCGCGCCGACTCCTGGCCACAGGCACCAGGAGCCCATGAATGTGGTGGGGTGGGCGATCGGCCACGTGTCAGCAGGTAACTGATACCGAGTCTCCGCGTCGCTTTAATGTTTCGATACTGGGAAGACGCGGAGAGTACAACGAAAGGGCATGCTAGGTTTGATCAGGAGAGACGCGGAGGGTTTTGCAGAGTTTCTCTAATAGATCTGAGTGGTTCCTAGCACACTTGATCCGGAAGACTGGAAACCGTTAAGTTTTACTCAGAGAAAAGCAGATTGTGCCTTCAGGCCTCATAAAGTGAACACACAACTCACACTTTGCAGAACGGGCCTGAGAGAGCACGTGCTTACGACAGATCCCGGCCCCGCTTCCCGGCCTCCCCCCACCCTGGGCTCCAGCTGCGGGCTGAAGGGACAGCCCTGGGCACTCCCTCCTGGGCTGGCATCCCCAGCCTGAGGGCAGGCTCAGAGTGGCCCCCATCATGACCACCAGTACCCACATCCACCTCAGGAGAGCCTCGGGGACCTCGGTTTCTGCGTGGTCAGACGGGCTGGGTAACACGACCAAGAAGCAAGGAGGGGGGCGTTCATGCCCCGAGGGAGAACTGTGGCCGGTGAGAGGCAGGGTGTAAGAGAGCTGGCACGCTCTTCCCCCCTCCACCCTACTTCCGAGGTGGGCTGTCTGCCGCTCTGGAAGGCGTCCCTGGGGCGGCCCACTGCTCCGTGCTGTGCTAGCAGCCGTCAGTTTCCCGCCTCACTTGGGCTTTCTCCACCAGGATGCTGCCCCGGGATTGCGCGGTGAGCCCCCCTCCCTCCCCATTACAGGTTTCTCTGCAAACGCGACCCCGGCCCGGCGTCCGAGGAACCCTGCGCCAATGCCCCATAAAGCGGCGGCCTTCTCGGCTGGTGGGCAAGGCTGGCCTCGCACACACGCGGCCCTGTGGCTTTGTTCAGGGCCTACAGCTATGCGAGTTCCACGAGAAAGATGGTAGGGTACAAGTTACAAGCAAAGGTCAAAACAAAAACTTAGAGGCCAACCAGTCAAGGGGAAGAGCAGGCAGAGACCAAGAGATGAGTCGTGAGCAAAGGTCCGGATGGACGGGAGGAGAAGCAGATGGCCCGTGGCTCTCGGAGGAGCCCTGTGCTCACAGGGGACCCAGCGACAGGGGAAGCGTGGGAAGGGCCAGCTCAGCCAGCAGGGACCCGGGCTCCATCCCACCCGAAGGCATGCCCACACTCCGCATTGCTCAGTGAACAGCCACTGCCCAGAGACTTCCCACAGGCCCTCCGGGACCCCACGGTCCCACGATCCAGGAAAAGGGCACCCAAAAGGGAAACCTCAGGACAAGAGGCGCCACAAGAGCTGAGGCCAGAATCGCCTCTGCCCAGAGGTCAGGGGCTTGGACCCTCCTGGCCGTTAAACATTTTCCATATATTAAATATATGTATATGAAACAAGAAAAGGAAAATTACGTGTTGACGCCAGCATGTATGATGAAGCCGCCACACAGTGTGCTCTGGATGGGAAATCCCGTTTGGTGTGCCGTGATGATGTTCAGTGGATAAATGCAAAATAAACTTAACACAAATAAACAAACAACTTTCAGTATCATCGCAGGTCATCCCTGAGGGACTGAGAGGAAGTGACAGCCTTTCTTAGAACCGGCGCCTCGGCACTGGTTTACAACTCGCCGTGCATGAGGCGGGCCAGCCGGCCAGCACAGGGCTCCTCTGAGACGGGCAGTGCCCCCATTCCTCACGGGCACTTGCTCTTTTGTTGCAACACACCTTGCTCATTGGCGCTCAGAGGGAAGGAAAAGGAAGAGGGTCCGGGTTGAAGGGATATTCTTTGTTACAGTAACTTACGCTCTGTATTACCCTAGGAGCTGAAGCCGCGAAGAACCACAAATACATACATATATAAAGAAATGGAAAACTATTTGTTGACAATAACAGGTATGATTAAGCCACTATACAGCGTATTCTGGATGGGAAATCCCATTTTGTGTGCTGTGATGATGTTCAATGAATAAATTTAAAATAACTAAATATTCTCGATTATACAGTAACTTACGCTCTGTATTACCCTAGGAGCTGAAGCCGTGAAGATCCACAAAATGTCCCAAAGCCTGGTAGCGTGGGTGGTGAGGCCTGTGTCCGATGGACCCTCCCAGTGCCACGGGGCAGAGAAGCAGGCACGTCGTGTGGCAGGACAGCAAGGCTGGGTGTCTGCGACACCGAAGCAAGCTGGCCTTGGAGCAGCCACTTCTGCTGCTCAGATAAGGGTGCACTCAGGGGCCGACCCCCACTTTTGGAGGCTGATTCGTGGCTCAGAGTCAACGTCTTCATGACTGGGCTTTAGTATTTCTGCTACAATATCTTCATCTTAACTCTTGACCCAAAACATTATTTGCCCAGAGATCTCTTCACAAAAAGGAAATCCATCCTCGAAAGACAAAGATCACTGCCTTAGTCCCTCCTCACTGGGGGAGGGGCAGTAGATGGTGCAATGGCTACGTCGCTCAGCTCCCACGTGGTCGGCCATGGTTTGAGTCCCGGATGCAGCGGCCTAAAACTCACACCGGGAGCCTGTGCTTGCGTGTCCCAGATCCTGAGAGAATGGAGGAGAGGGATTGCGGCTTGGACATCTCTCACTTTCTGTCTCTCTCTATCTCTCTGGCAAGCACACATACGCTGTAGCAAAAATCTTAAAAATAAAGAAAGACAGACAGACCTGTGTGTGTGTGGGGGGGGGGGGGGGGGGGCGTCAGCAGTTGCCATGGTGGTTAAGGTAGCTGGTTTCCCACATGACCAACCGTGGTGCGAGTCCCGGACCCGGTGATTTGAAACTAACTCTGGGTGCATGTGCGTGCGTGCCCAAAACCCCAAGAAGAGAGTGGAGGAGAAGAGATCGTGGTGTGACCATCCCCCTTGGGGGGTGATTTCTCACTTTGTCTCTCTCCTCTCCGGTGAGCACATGTACCCTATGGCAAAAAAGTAAAAAACAACAACAACAACAAAAAAAAAAACAGAAAGAAAAAAGAAAAGAAAAGAAAAGGTAAGAAAAGAAAAGAAAAGAAAAGAACTACCTGGGACCAGTGATGTGAGAGAGAGAGAGCAGTTTACAAGCCCCTCGTCCCGGTGACCGGCACGTCCAAAGGCACCAGCAGGTGGCGGCAGAGCTCCCAGCAGTGCAGCGAGGTCTGCAGCCCGTTCTCGGCGCTCTGCTTACACACCCATGGGGCTGATCACGGAGCACACCCTAATGAAGTTATGGCATGCAGAGGCCCCACCGGGGGCACCATGACGGCACCCACTTTTCCCTCGACCCGTCACGATGCAATCAATGCGGTCAAATCGCAGCTCAGAGTTTCGGGGAGATTTGCAATCAGTGTCCGTTACGACCAACGTCCAAACATGGGACTTTGGGGACTAAACCCTGAGCCGGGCCCTAACAACCGTCTCGCGCCGAGATTACGGTAACGACAGTGTCTCGGGCCTGCTGAGGTGGTGCAGCGGTAACTCAGGACTCCAGGATGCCGAGACCACAGGGCAGGTCCATGTCCCGGGCCCCGTACATGCGGGTACTTGTGCGTGCCTGCGGTCCTGGCTGGCTGGGGGTGCATGGCAGGATCAGGACCCGTGGGGGGCCTGTCTCTCGGCCTCTCTCATGGAAGAAATAAATAAACATTATAAAAAGGTTCTTATGGCTCTGAAGGCAATTCGCAAAGACTTTCCAAACTGTAAAACACACGGGTCCTCACTGTAGAAGGAGTAAATCCAGACATGCACTCGGACTTGGTTCGACACACCCGTTTCCTCCCTGGTTCCGGGGTTCCCCAGCTCACCACACCCGAGCAGTCTGGGAGGCGGCAGGCCTGCCCCATTCTCTGTGCTCACCACAACCACCCTGCAGAGTCGCCAACTCGGTGCCTAGACCCAACTGCCTAACCCCGCGAGGCTCCCAGGACGCCTCCTCCCGTCAGTGTCCAGACCAGGCTGCCTGGTTATCCCGAGGCTGAGCCGCTTGGGCTGCGAACGTTCGATTTCACAGTCAGAAAATCAACTGGGATCAAGTCCAAGCCACGGTCTTTGTTTCCAGCAGAAACGTCAATTCTCAGAGAACAGCGCCGTCACCGTCTCCGCTCAGCCACGACGCCAGCTTTCACTCCCCCATGCGGAGGTCAAAACCTGGAGGGGCTGTGGGAGACCACGGGGAGGCCTGGAAGTGACGGGGTGGGTGTGAGAGCTGGCTGTCTAAGTTACAGGGACTATCGGAGCGCTCCCCGGTGAGAGAGGTGACTTCCTTCTGTGACCCTCTGTCGAGTGACTCTGACGTGCAGATGAATCTTGCCCAGTTTCAAAAGCAGGTCCCGGACACCGAAACTTGCTGCCCTCGTAATTCATCGCTGCTGTGTTCCACAAAGGGTTCAAGGATTTTGCAAGGGTACAGAGAACTGCCCGGAAAGCATACGTTACGAGTGGGGTGGTGAGACTGTCGTGAGATCCTGAGAGAACGTGACCCGGACACAACTTCCCGGGAAGTGTCCACCTGGCAGGGCCGACCAAGGCGCCCGCCACCACCGGGACGTGGGTCTGAGGGCTCCCCAGCACCACCACCCCCGTGCTGGGCTGACTTCTAGGGAAACGGTGGGAAGGTGGGCGTCCCGGAGAAAGTGGCAGAGACTGTGGGTTCAGGGGACAGGCCTGCTGGAGCTGCGGCTAAGAGCAGGTGGGAGAATGAACGCCCCGAGCAGGACAGGGCACTGGGCTGGCCGCGCAGGCGCAGGGCAAGAGGAGACGGTCAAGAAGGGTCCGAAGGGCTTGGAGCCACAGGCCAGGCTGCTACGCGGGCAGCGACGGCCGCTGGGGAAGCTGGCGTCCTTCCCTCAGCAGGCGGCGTGGGGCTGCGGTCACCTTCCAGGGAGATGCTGATGGTGGGTGGAAGGCCACTACTGTCTGGAGCAGCTGGGGACCGGGGGCTGGGAACTGCGAGGACAGAAAGTCACTCCCGCCCCCACCCCGTGGCAGCCGGAGAGCTCCGCGCTCCTTCGCTGTCTGTACCTGAACGGGAGCGGAAGGGCCTTGCCGACCACGTGACACGCAGTGCCATCTCTCCTGGAGGCCCCCGTTTTCTGTCGAGTCACTATTTTTGCTGGTTTGTAGTGTCTTTGTACAGTATGGGTATTAGTATTGCACCAAGTCATTCCTTCCCAGTTAGTGTTTGTTTCTGTTTTTATTTTCTTTCTTTTAGAACGAGTGGCTGTCCCCAGAAGTGGCTATCTCGATAGAGTCCACTTTCTTCCATCTCGTTCTTTATTGCTCCCGAGTTCCGGTCAGGCTTCCGTGACCCACCCCGTCTCTTGGTTGGTACAGCCACTGTCTTGTACTCAGAAGAAACATCAGCCCCAATGTTAAAAAGCACCAAAAAGCAGGATATCGTTGGTGAATTCTTTTTTTTCTCCTTTTTTTCTTCTTCTTTTTTTGGAGAGGTTTCTGCTATTGGGCGCGCACACTTGCCAGAAAGACAGAGAGAGACAGAAAGCGAGAAATCACCCCCCGGGGGAATGGCCACACCACAATCCCTTCTCCTCCATTTTCCTCTCAGGATCTTGGGCATGGATGCACATGCGCCCGGCATGAGTTTAAGCCACTGGGTCCGGGACTCAAACCGCGGTCGACTACACGGAAGCCCAGCGACATAGCCATTATGCTAACTGCTGGTCCCATCGTAGGTGAATTCTTTGGACAGATTCTCTGCGTGCCTTCTTAGGGCCCTGAGCCAGCAGCCTATAAGAAACTCAGGGCCCCTCACGGAGCGAGCATTCGGTGGGGAAAGACGAGGAACCAGCGAACAGTGCAGGCTGGGGGAGGGCAGTGCGAGCGGCCTGCAGAGGGGAGGTAAAGGGAGGCGGACCCTCTCAGGGCATCTCCGGCCGAGCCGGGCGGTGGCAGAGGCAGGTCTGTAGGCCTGGTGCACACAGGCCCTTAAGGTGGGTCCTCTCCTCCCCTCCCCACGGTCTCGCACAGCACAGGATCACTCTCCAAACCGCTGCCAAACCCTCCCTGTGCAAACCCGCCTTCTAGAATATTTCACTGCGTTCAGAAGTCTCTGAAATCCATGCAACTTTTCTCTGCCCCACCAATATACCGGGGCTCTAAGAATCAGCCCGTGAACTTCAGTGAAGGGGAGAAAGGACCCGAACATCATCACACACGGAAACCCTGCTTGTACCCTTTAGGAAGGCTCACAGCCCACGCTTAAGATTCTCGTTCACCTTTTGTACATTTTAAAACCATTAAAGAGCCAGCAGGTGGCGTGACAGTTAAGGTGCTGGAGTCCCACTGCTGACTACAGTACAAGTCCCAGACCCAGCACCCTGAAAATCACGCCAGGTGTGTACGTGTGTGCCCCCAAACCTCAAGATGACAATGGAGGAGAAGGGACTGCAGCACGGCCATCCCCCCAGGAGGTGGTTTCTCACTTCTGTCTCCCTCTGACCCTCTCTGGTGAGTGCATGGGCCATTTTTCTTTTTCTTTTTTTTTTCTAAAAAAATAAAAAAAGAGGGACCAGCAGTTAGCGTAATGGCTATGTCGCTGGACTCCCACGTAGTCGACCGCGGTTCGAGTCCCGGACCCGGCGGCTTAAACTCACGCCGGGTGCGTGTGCGTGCGTGCCCAAGATCCCGAGAGGAGAATGGAGGAGAAGGGATTGCGGCGTGGCCATCCCCCCTGGGGGGTGATTTCCTGCTTTCTATCTCTCTGTCTCTCTCTGTCTGTCTGGCGAGCGCACGCGCCCTATAGCAAAAACCTCTCCAAAAAAAAAAAAAAGAAAGAAAGAAAGAAAGAACTAGAAAAAGGCTTAGTCTCATATGGAACTGATTTTGTGTAAGAACTGGCCCTGGCCGGAGGACCAGCTTTACTTACTTTTTCCCTAGCTGGCTGGCCAGTTCCCTCTCTGCGCTGCACTCCGGTATGCACTCCCTTACTGCAGAGTCTCGGCGTCCGGGTCAAATGTGGACTTGGGGGCTAGGGCACCTGAATGCAAAGCCTGGCCTACCACTGACTGCTGTGTGGCCTTTGCTCAGCGACTCGCCCTCCTGAGCTTCAGTTCCCACTTTGGTTAAAGTGATAAAAACACTATTTCACAGAGCTTCTGTAATGGTTCTAGGATGTCGATTATGGTAACGGAATCACTATTAAAGGCTGGTTACATACAGGGCACGCAGCACAGAGTAGGCACTTACAGGCATTCCCAGTGAGTAAGGATCCGAGTCTAGTGACACGGGAAGTCGCAGCATTCTTGAGGTCACGCCTTCCTGACTGAGCAGGGGCAGTGTTGCTTTTTGAAGAACCTTAACCTCATTACTCGCAGCTCATGCACATACAGGTGTGTGCTTTCCTCTCCTCGTGCCCACAGGCAGGACCACGCTGAACCAAACGGCAAACAGCTGCGAAGACAAAGACGCCCTGTCCGGACGCTGCCACTGCCACGGAGCCACTTAGGAATTCTTGAGGCGCTCCGAGCAAGGCTGGGGAAACAGACTTTGTGGCCATGCGGTCTCTGTGGCAACGGCTCGATTCTGCTGTTGTCCGTGGGGGACAGACAGAGGGGTGCGAGTGTCCACGACGCATTAGTCACGAAAGGAGGCGGCAGGCCGGACTCGCTCCTGGTGCAGGCTGGCCCGCTGCCCTGCGCAGAGAGCAGGAAAGTGGGGTGCCATCTTAGCTGGGGTGCCTGACTGACTGCCAGTGGGAAAAGGTGTGCTCCCACACGCGGGCTGAAGGAGTTCGAACACCCCGACGTGCTGGGAACTCACACCGAGTCAGCGGGCCAGAGGCCCATCAGGCCGAGGTGACAGCACCTCCAACCAGCAGGCCCTCCACGAAATAAGACCGTCCTAGAACAAAGGTTTGGTTCTCCTCCGAGCAGAGGACGCCAGCCCGCCGAGGTCCCCGCTGGCCGCACACCGCGGCCGAACTGTCCGTCATCTCTGTCTCCTGTCTTGTTCTCGGAGCGGCTGAAGCTGTTACCTTCTCCTCTTCCGCTTCCCCTTCTAAAGTGAGAGTGCTCCGCATTCCTGCCCCCCCCACCGCTAGGGAACCCTGATTACGAGGGTGAGCGCGTGCACATCCCTGGGGAGCCGGGTACGGCTTTGAGCCTACGTTTGTGACGGAGGCCCTCGGTTAACAGGACAGAAAGACAGAGGCAGACAGAAGTCGAGGCTGACCAGGTATCGTCTCGGGACCGGCCCAGGGATCCCGCATGGGCTCATCAGATACCCCACAGGGAGGGATTTAGCATGGGATGTGGAGGGACCCCGCGCCGACGAATTCCCTGGCTCTCACGGGCACATCCACACGTTCTTGCTGCCAGGTCCCCAGGCCAGTGCGCTTCTTCCCTTCCTGATTCCTGAGCGTCTCGCTCTTTTCTTTCAATTCCGTAAATACCCCACGTGCTTCCATTAAGTTGTCTTCTTTACTTAAAAAGAAGTAGAGCCAGCCGATTGCACGGTGGTTACAGTGGCTGGACCCTACGTGGTCAACTGCACGGTTCGCGTCCTGGTCCCAACTGGCTTAGAAGACACACTGGGTACATGTGCCCAAAATCCTGAAAGGAGGCGAGGTGGGGGAGAAGGGACTGTGAGGCCGCCATACTCGACCGGGGTGCGTTCTCTGTTCCCCCCGTCTCTCTGGTGAGTGCGTGTGCCTTCTAGCAAAAACGTAGTGTATCTGGCAGCGGCAGTGGTGCAGCAGTGACACCCTGCAGTGCCGGGCCACGCGGGAGGTCCCAGCTTGTGCCCGGTCTCCCCGCACCCACCACCATGCACGCCTGCCTGCGGGCCGGCCTGGCCAGGGCGGGTCAGGGCATATGGACTCTGTGGAGGGCGCTGTCTCTGTCTTTCTTGCTCATGAAAGAAATAAATAAGTGAACTTTAAAATAATATGCTTATTAATTAGAGAAAGAAGTAGGGTGATAGTGCAAGGACAGGCAGAAACCGAAGTCGGAAGCGAGGCCGGGAGCGTGTGCCGAACGCCTTCTGCACGAACGAGGTTCCGAGGCTCACAGCAGGAACCGCAGACGGGGAGACCGGGCCGCAACACGGCTAATGCCTAGGGTCGATGAAAACCGCCGAGGGCCAGATGCGGCCATTCTCAGTACCAAGCCCAGACCGGGACTTTTCCCCGGGGGCTGTGTACTGAGCAGCGTCTTTCCGACACCCTGCGGCGGACACGGCGGGCTCCGTGGCTGTTTCTTAGGAAGACCTTCCATCCAGGTTGGGGGTGCTACCTGCAAGCTCGACTCCGTGGGTCAGCTCTGAGCAGCAGGTCCCCGCATCAGTCTGGGTCGACGACCGGGAAGAGATGGCCTCGTTCGCGGAGAGCAGCCAGACCGCACCCCCTCCGCGAGCCTCATGCCAAGCACAGTCGGAAAACCACACAAAGGACCACAGGTGACCTTGCCAGCCAGGGGACACCCACAGTGCAAGCCACACTCCACCTGGACACGCACCTGCACCTTTGCCCGCAATGCTCGGGCAGGGGCTGGGGGCAGGGCAGGGTGCTGCTTCTGGCAAAAGCCAAGGAGCTGGGCTCGGTGGTTCGAGGGCAGCACACAGCAGCTGTGCGGGGTACCAGGCTGTGGGTGAGCCCCATCCCAGGGCCTGCGCTGAGAAGCCGTGCCCCCCCGCCAGTTGACCCTTGCCCTTGCGAGCACCCAGGGCCGTTCCCAGCCTCCCTGAGCCCAGGCCTGGCTTCCCAGCTGATGGGAAGGAGGAGCCCCAACAAGGCAGCCCCCCACGGCACCTCATGGTGGAGAAGTCGGACACTGGGTGTTTTCTGGCCAAGGTCATTGGAGGCCTTTGAAATACACAACAGAAAGCGCCAGGAAGCCGGAATACCGTGTCTACTGGGTGTGGGAGGCTGCGCACGAGCGAGTCTGCCGAGGTTTCTCAGAGAGCAAACAATTGCCATGATTGGCCACTAGAATCCCTCAGATTTGCATATCTGGCACCTCATCATTGGTCCAAAAGCAACCAATCGTAACCCACCGCTTACAACCAATCACGGCCCACCGTTTACAACCAATCACGGCCCACCATTTGCAACCAATCATAACCCACCTTTGCGATCCACCAATGTGTATATAACCACCATGCCTGGCCCACAATAGCCAGACGACCAGGAAGACAACGAAGACAACACAGAAGACCAGGAAGACGACGACCCTGGAGAGCCTGCAGAGCTGAAACACTGCACAGTCTCCAGACGACCCTGGAGAGCCTGCAGAGCTGAAACACTGCACAGTCTCCAGACGACCCTGGAGAGCCTGCAGAGCTGAAACACCGCACAGTCTCCAGACGACCCTGAAGAGCTGTAACACTACATTGTCTCCAGACGAGCCTGAAGAGCTGTGACACCGCATCGTCTCCGTGCTGCTCACAACAGACGACGCGACCCTAAAGAGTTGTAACACTGCGTCGTCTCCGTGCTGTACCGTGCTGCCCACAATAAACAGATGACACTGTGTCGTCTCCGAGCTGTGACACTGTGCCGCTTGTTCCAGCTCTCACTCCTTCCCTCAGGAAACCTGTTCGACTGTCCCACCGAGTCGGGACACGTGGCGCCCGAACCAGGTCGGGACAAGTGGCGCCCGAACAGGGACCTGAGTACGAAGGATCCAGTGAAGAGCATCCGAGGAGGGGACGGCAGAGAATCGTCCCGAGATAGGACGGCAGAGAATCGTCCGAGGAGGGGACGGCAGAGAATCGTCCCGAGATAGGATGGCAGAGAATCGTCCGAGGAGGGGACGGCAGAGAATCGTCCCGAGATAGGACGGCAGAGAATCGTCCCGGCGCATGTCATTCCTCAAACAGCAAATTGACTCACTTATGGAAGACCAACACCCCTATACTGGTCTCGCCTGAGGCGCTGAATTGGTTAGCCAAAGACGGGTAAGAGAGTCTGATGAACCCAATAACTGTTCAGTCCTTCCACCTAAGACAGGAGGCTCATCATAGCTATGGGACTCTCCAATGACGGGTAAGAATAGACTTATGGTTCTATACACAACTCCAACCTAAGACAGGCACGATTCCCCCAGGCCTTTACCTCATCTCTCAAATTAAAACAGAGAAGGGGGATATGTGGGAGGTTGCGCACGAGCGAGTCTGCCGAGGTTTCTCAGAGAGCAAACAATTGCCATGATTGGCCACTAGAATCCCTCAGATTTGCATATCTGGCACCTCATCATTGGTCCAAAAGCAACCAATCGTAACCCACCGCTTACAACCAATCACGGCCCACCGTTTACAACCAATCACGGCCCACCATTTGCAACCAATCATAACCCACCTTTGCGATCCACCAATGTGTATATAACCACCATGCCTGGCCCACAATAGCCAGACTACCAGGAAGACAACGAAGACAACACAGAAGACCAGGAAGACGACGACCCTGGAGAGCCTGCAGAGCTGAAACACTGCACAGTCTCCAGACGACCCTGGAGAGCCTGCAGAGCTGAAACACTGCACAGTCTCCAGACGACCCTGGAGAGCCTGCAGAGCTGAAACACCGCACAGTCTCCAGACGACCCTGAAGAGCTGTAACACTACATTGTCTCCAGACGAGCCTGAAGAGCTGTGACACCGCATCGTCTCCGTGCTGCTCACAACAGACGACGCGACCCTAAAGAGCTGTAACACTGCGTCGTCTCCGTGCTGTACCGTGCTGCCTACAATAAACAGATGACACTGTGTCGTCTCCGAGCTGTGACACTGTGCCGCTTGTTCCAGCTCTCACTCCTTCCCTCAGGAAACCTGTTCGACTGTCCCACCGGGTGAGGACACGTGGCGCCCGAACCAGGTCGGGACAACTGGGGTGATGGGGTGTCCCTGTGCCTGACTCCCCATGTGCCCTGATGGCGGCTGCAGCCCGTGGGGACCCCACAGCCCTGGCCAGGTGCAGGGGCGAACCTACCCACTCTGGGACAACATGGCTCGCCACCACACCCTGGGCTTGGAGAAGGCTGGACTGCAGACCCCAGGGGATCTGGACCCGACGGGACATGTCGACACCCAGGGTGGGTCGGGAACCCAGGAACTCAGAGCTGCACGTGAACTCTGGGCCCCACCCAGCAGCGAGGCCGTTGGAAGCACAACTGAGGATGAGACGGGGGAACTGAGGTGAGGGACATTCCACAGGGAGGCAAGGGACGTTCCAAAGACCTAAAACCTGATGGGCGGGGAACCAGCAGTTAGTGTAATGGCTATGTCGCTGGACTCCCACGTAGTCGATCGCAGTTCGCATCCCGGACCCGGTAGCTTAAAACTCACACCGGGCGCGTGTGCGTGTGTGCCCAAGATCCCGAGAGGAGAATGGAGGAGAAGGGATTGCGGCATGGCATCCCCCTGGGGGGTGATTTCTCGCTTTCTGTCTCTCTGTCTCTCCCTGTCTGTCTGGCGAGCGCACGTGCCCTATAGCGAAAACCTCTCCAAAAAAAAAAAAACCTGATGGGCAAGAAGTGGCTGAGATGCTGGGTCTGAATCGGCTGAAAGCAAGATGGCGCCCGGAACGCAGGCCCGTGGGACCCTTATACCCTCTCTGTGCAGGGTTAGCACTAGGGGGCACTCCCGCCTGCACCAGGACGGTTTGGAATAACCATGACAACGAATGGACCTACCCTAAAACGGCCAGAAAACGGGAGGGACAGTGGCTCCAGGGAAACCCCTCCCTTACCCTGACATTAAGCCAAACCCGACAAGCCAGATGCCCACCGAGGTTAGCTGCCCTGCCTTTGGGACAGCCCTCTGCCTGTCCTCTGGGGTCACAGCTCTCCCCCTCCTCTGGGGAAGGGACACGCCGCCCCCCCTCCCCTCACAGGGCGGCCTGGCCTGTGGAGCTCCGAGACGTCCCTCATACACCTGCACCACGCCCCTCGAAGGCTCGCTCCTGCGTTCTTTCCTGGGCGAGGCCAAGGACCTCACACCCCAGGTAGAGGCCCCCACAGATGGTCTCCCAGCAACATGAAGGGCCAGAGCCTCACCGTCTCTCCTGAGTCCCAGCCTTGTCCCCATCTCCCTTTGGGTGTGGATGCCCTTGGGGCCAGACGCCCCTGAGGGCACAGCACCCCAACTCCTCTGCCTGCAACGTGAGCCCCCACAGTGGTGGGAGGGAGGGCGCCCACGCTGTGGCTCATGTCTTCCTCGGCCTCTGGTTTAAAGAAAGGGCCGAGGGGTCAGGAGGTCCCGTGTGGGTGCAGGCCTTGGGGAAGGCCCCGGCCTGGGCTGCAAGGCCCAGCCCTTCAGGCTGCAGCCCCCATGCAGACAGGGGTGGTCGTGGCGGCAGCCCCAGGTCGGCACACCTCCTGCATGGACTCGCCCAGCCCAGAGTCAGAGCCCAGCCGGCCACCTCTGGCTGTCCCCGGGCAGAGGTATCTGTCCCCCAGGCCTCCTGATGCTCCGCCTTCTCTGCTTCTTGCCAACACCTGCCACTTCCGTTCCACCTCGTGCTACTGCCCCAAGGCTCAGGTCCGGACACCTGAGGTTTCTCCAAGGCATAGTCAAGAATTTTTCATTCACAGTTCCCAGTAAACGAGTTTAGTCTCAAAACACTGGAGTGTCTCCGATAAAGCCAGTTTCCTCTGACTTACCCACCCAGTCTGAATCCTCCCGAGAGGCTGCTGCTGGCAGCCTGATTGTATGGCCCTTAACAGTGAGAGTGCACGTGTGTACCCACCCGCATGTCCACACACACACACACGTGCGCACACTTAGATATATACACACGCGTACCTGTGTGTATGCAATATATGGGCCCCGCACACAAACCTGTATAAATGTGCTATAACATATATAATTATATACAAGCATACGTGTACACAGATGCATGCTACATACACCTATATACCCATATGTATGTATAGACACACACACATGTACAAATAAACACACGTACGTATCACACACACGCACACCTGTGCATCTGTGTGTGTTTAAATTACTAGCTGCAGAATTTCCTCGCCTCAGAAGCAGCTGCCCGTGTTCCTCTTCAGCTTTAATGATCTACCCAGTTGCACATCTGTCAGTGACTAAAAAGAAAATGTTGAAAAAGGATGAAACGTGGGACCAGCAGTTAGCGTAATGGCTGTGTCGCTGGACTCCCATGTAGTCGACCGTGGTTTGAGTCCTGGACCAGGTGGTTTAAACTCACACCGGGCGCATGTGCGTGCGTGCCCAAGATCCCGCGAAGAGAATGGAGGAGAAGGGATTGCGGCATGGCCATCCCCCCTGGGGGGTGATTTCTCGCTTTCTGTCTCTCTGTCTCTTTCTGTCTTTCTGGCGAGCGCACGTGCCCTGTAGCAAAAAACCTCTAAAAAAAGAAAAAGGATGAAACTTTTAAAAATCGTAGATAGCATCTAAGACAATGAAAGGAGGAATACTTTAGGAAACAGACTTGATTTCAGGAGATCTTTCTATGGCCGTTTCCACAAACACAGCTCAGTCCAAACCTCCAGGAAGACAGTGACTGAGGCTGGGCTGAACCACGCTGTGCCATGGGTAGGGGGCAGGGACAGTGTGACTATCTGCTGGCTCCAGACTGCCCCTTCCTCCTGCAGGGCCCCTCCACTCCTCCTGCCCTGCTGGCAGACTCGTGCCTTCCCATCTGGAACCAGCTCCCAAACTCCTACACCTGCTCCCGCCACCCATCCAGCCTGCCCATCTCATCGTCAGGACCCGGTGGCGCTGTCCCACTGCACTCAGAGCCGCCGGCACAGCCCTCCCTTGGTGCCACAGCATCCTCCGTCCCATCTGCCAGAGCCTCTGTGCCCAGCCGGGGCCCTTGCAGGGAGAACTCCTGTCTTGTCATTGCCAATGCCAGCACATTCGATTTGCGCAAGAACACCCACGTCCCAGCCAGGCGAACCTCGGCACGTCGCTCCCTCCCAAGTAGCGCTGGTGGGAGGTGACCTCGTGCGCCTGCTCACAGGGCGAGCTTGCTCCGTCCTCTGCACCAGCACTCAGCCCTGTCTCCGACAGTGCGTGCACAGGTCAGCGGGGAGGGCAAGCTCGTGCCCTTCCCGGCCGAGAGCCCACGCACGTACAGGCAAGCGTGCCGCCCCCTGCAGGGTGCACGGGCACAGGCGTGGGCACGCCACCGTTTCATGCCGGAAGATGAAGCCCAGACCGTCCCAGCGCCCTGCCCTCCGCATGGGCACTGGGAACACCACACAGTCCCTCCCGGCGGTGCTGAAAAACCGGCCCAGCCCCACAGAAGTGCGGACCTGGCTTCTTGGGCTGTGGCTGCCGCCAGCCAGACGGGGCCTCTCCGCAGACATCTGTGCTGGGAGCCGGGGTGGCAGCACCTGGCGTGTCCCCGCCCTCTGCCTGACTGCCCCTGGGCGAGCCTCCGGGAGCCCCCGCCGGTCGTGAAGATGCTCGGGAAAGGGCGGGGTTGGTCGAGGGCTAAGCTAGCCCTGGGAGTGGGCACAAAGAGGGACGTAGCTCTGCAGGGTGGAGGTGGCCAGCCCTCGGGACAGCGTGGCCAGGACGGAGCTTCTTGGCTCCGGGGCTCAGGCGCGGGGCCTCGCTTCCTGGCCAAGTTGACTATCAAGGTGACCGGCACCCCCGAGCAGTCACCTCTGGCATCCAGATCAGCGGCACACCCTCGCAGCCTACCTGTCAAATCCCCGAGCCTCCTCAGAAGGCGCTCCGGGGGTGCCAGCACTTCCCGCCATGCTGGCCGGGAGCTGGTCTCCAGAGCCAACCAGCCTTCAGCTGCTACGATTGTGCTTCTCCAGGGCACCCCGGCCAGTACCTCACGGCGGCTCAGACTAAGAGGGGTGGGGGGATCAAACCCTGCCAAGTTGTCCTGCTCCTGGCCCTGCATGCGGCTCTCCAGGCCTCCCAGACCCTGCATCTTCTCTGCTCCCTCTGCCTTCAGAGACGTCTCTGATCCTGACAGATCGACACCCACACTCACACCCTCCCCAGCTCGACTGAACTGCAGAGCGAAGCCTTTCCCAGATACGCTATGTCCTGCTCAGACCCTTAGAGAGCAGCTGGTTCAGAAATGGGATCGTTGCAGAGGTGAGGGTTACGTGAGGCCATGAAGATGTGGGTGAGCCATTCGTCCAACATCTCTGCACAGAGGAGACGTGGGAGGTGAGGACGCCGTGTGAGGGCAGCAGGCGTGTGTCTCCAAGCCAAGGAGCGCCCAGGTGGGCCAGCCCCGCAGCGCTGGAGGTGGACAGAGGCCTGGAAGGGTCCTCCGGGCACCGGCAGGAGCACGGCTCTGCCCACACCTTGCTCATGGACTCCCGGCCCCCAGAGTTGGGCAAGCGCTCGTCTCAGCGGGATGGAGCCGCCCGGTCCCAGCACTTGTCAGGGCAGCCAGGAGCCAACCTTGTTATTTGTCACCAACACAGGCCACCCTGGGGCACTGCTGCCCTGCCTGCCCCTGCACAGAGCTGGAGCACATGGAACATTCGAGAATGTCTGTGTGTGTCAAGTACCTGGGCACGCTACCCAGCGCACTTCGCTAGCATTGCTAGCACGTCCTGGAGGGCTGTGCCACTTTGTGAGGGGAGTTCCCGACAACCTGTCCTGGTAATGACTGCCACGAGGCCTGCCGGGTCACGTCCCGGCACCTCATCACAGGACAGCGTATTTACAGCTAAGGTCATGAATTGGCAGAGCAGCAGCATCTCGGGGAGACGATTGTAGGGGTACTAGAAACTACCCACACCATACGCGCACGCACACACGTAGAGAAGAGAACCCTACTGCCCTTCCCACGGAGGCCGGGCAGCCCGGAGTCCACTCCCCGCAGCCGGCCTGGCAGATCCGGAACTGCTCCGACGCACATGCCACTTTGCGTGCTCATCCAGCCTGGAGAGAGGGGGGCCCCACCCGGACCCCTGAGCTCGAGGGCAGGTGCGGTCCCTGATACAGAGGTGCTGAGTCAGCAGGAGGATCGGGAAGAGTGGACAGGGAAGGAGAATGGGGTGCCTACGGCCTTCACGTGCCCATCGGTGTGCGAGTGGGATATCTTAGCCTCCGATCACAAACGCCCACGAGCCCAAGGGACCCTCCACCATCCGCCTGTTCCTCCAGCAAAGCCCTCCTGGCGTCCGCTCCCTGCTGCCCAGAGCCCCCAACAGGAAAAGTCAGGGTCTGCCAGAAGCGGGCTCAGTGAACCCCCACTCCAAACCACAGGGACATGTGCCCGGCATGTCCCCGAGCCCCGGCTGTGGGCCTGAACTCCGCTCCAGGCCCCACCGTTTCAGAGAGCCGTGGCGGTGAACGTCTCACCGGCTGCCCCTGCCAGTCACACGGTGAATATCGGCCTGTTGCCGTTAACCCCAGTAAGAGCCTTCAGTAAGGGCCGGGCACGGACAGATCCACGAGGGGAGAAAGCCATGCTGCTCTGGAGAGGGCTGTCCTCGCGCTAACGTGGCGTTCAGCACCCCCTCACAATGGCCACCGGCAGGACAGTGCCTCCGTGGCCAGCGCGGCCTGGCACCCACCTGAAACAATAGCATCAATGTCTTACTTTTTCTGGAGCGGGAGAAGAACCTGATGCCCCCGGGCGAGGTAGACGGGTTGGAGCTGGGGGAAGACTCTTTGGACGAGGAGCGGAAGATCCCACTGAAGCTCATGCGGCGCGGCGAGCGGGGAGGGGACTCCTGGTAGGAGAATGGGAACACGGTCCTGGGGGAGCCAGGGCTGGTCTTGGGCCTCACTGGGGCCGACACGGGGCTGGAGGGCCGGGCCTGCGGGGCTCTGGAGAAGAGCCCTCTGGAGGGGCTTCCCGCGCTGGACGGGCTGTCCACCTGCGGAGAGACAGACAGACAGATGAGGCCACTCCCAGCCTCTGGCTCTCTGCCCTCTGCCATCACCGACCCCTCACCAAGCTGCCGAGGATCGGCCTCTCTTCCACTGAGGTGGCCACCACGTGGCAAAGGACAGGCTGGTCAGCACGTGTCCGGAGGCCCACTGACACCCCACCTGGCTCTCCAGAAGGGGCTTCCAGGAGGAGGAGGGGAGGAAGGGAGAAGGCCCGAGGACCTTGCGGTGGCACGTCTTCCTCTTTCAGTCTATCTGCAGGCCCGCCTCTGGCCTCCTCAAGCCCCCATGTTGGCCCTTCTGGGGTCCGAGTCCCCGGGAATCTGGTCGTTTGTCCCCTTGGGGGAGGAAGCACAGGTGCCCCTGATCGCGAGCTGAGCTGGGTCTGAGGGGCCGGCATCCGGATGACAGGCAGGAAAGACGTCGGCAGGCCGGGAGCCTTCACTGCTGGCTGGAAGACCCCCAGCGCCAGGACCGCAGCCAGGCGCGCAGCTCCGGGCGGGGAACCGTGCAGCTCCGGGCTGGGAACCGTGCAGCTCCGCGCTGGGAACCGTGCAGCTCCGCGCTGGGAACCGTGCAGCTCCGCCTGGGAACCGTGCAGCTCCGCGCTGGGAACCGTGCAGCTCCGCCTGGGAACCGTGCAGCTCCGGGCTGGGAACCGTGCAGCTCCGCGCTGGGAACCGTGCAGCTCCGGGCGGGGAACCGTGCAGCTCCGCGCTGGGAACCGTGCAGCTCCGGGCGGGGAACCGCGCGGCTCCTTTGCCCACGTTGCTGCTGCGCCGCTTCCAGCTCCGCCAGCCTGGGGGCCTGGCCTGGACCCAGGCCCGCCCTGACCGTGCCGCCCGGGCCTGCTCCCTGGTCTGGCTGAGCCTGGGTGTCCTCGGGGCAGGGCTGAGAGCGGTGCGGACTGGGCCAGGCCGAGCACGGTGATCGCCGGCAGGGTCAGACTGCTGCCGGCTTGCCACCCCCGCGAACCTGCGACACTGGGGCCGGAGGGACCTCAGTGACCACCCGGCTCAGCAGCAGGAAAGAAAGACAACCGGCCGGCAGGGCTCACCCGGCCACGCGATGCCTGGGGAGGGATGACCCAGCACCTGCGACCCGGAAACGCGGCGCTGAGTGCTGAGGAGGCGCCACCCGCGGGACTCACGTAAATTCTCCCACCACTAGAGGGCGCCCCAAACCCTCCGCTTGTGGGTCCTTGCGGGCCGGCTCCGTCGGTGACCGTCAGCCACCAGGGTCCTCCCGCCCTGCAGATTCTCCATCCGCCCCCAAAGAACCACTCTGCGTGGGGTGGTGCACAGAGGCTGGGCACGCATCCCCTTCCCGCGGGGGCTTCCGAGGCAGGACAGTGCTGTGAGCTTCCAGGCCCAGGTGTCCAAATCCCGAGGCTGAGATTCTTTCTCCCTCTTTCCCACCTGTGTTTAGAGCACTCAGATGAGCCCCTAGCTAGCTGCCTCCCCACTGGGGTCCCGGAGACTGGAGGGTAACTGTAAGCGGAGGGGTTTCCACCGGGTGGGGCGGGCGAGTGAAGTGTGCCCGCACAGGACCAGCAGGACAGAGAACGAGGATGACGCTGGAGCACGCGATGCCACAGCAGGATCTGGGCAGGGATGTAGGTTCGAATCCCGGCCCAGTTTCTGGCAGTGGAGACAAGTGACTTGAGCTCCTGAGCCTTCTGTCTGCTTATCTATAAAACGGGGGCACTGGGCCTACTTCCCCAGGGCTGTGGAGGGGACAGGATGGAGTATAAGTGAGGCTTTTGTCACACTCACAAACAGGGCACCAAGTCCTCACCAACCACGTGCCCCCCTTACATGGCCGTTAACTGGGTACTGATGCGTCCTGGGTGTCTGGGGAAGGTGAGGCCAGGAGAGGGGCAGGGTTGGTCACACAAAGATGCCATGTGCCAGGTGGCGCCTCCTCCCACTGAGACCAGGAAGGCTTTTTATTTATTTTTAAAAAATATTTATTTAACCTTATTTATTTATTCTTTTTTTTTTTTTAATTTGACCAGAGATGAGAGAGACAGAAAGTGAGAAAACAAGCCACCAGGTCTGGGACTCAAATCGTGGTTGGCCATGTGGGAGTGTCCAGCACCTTAACCACCAAGTCACCTGCTGGTCTCAGGAAGGCTTTCTAAAACTTTTTTTTTTGAAAATTATTTAATTTGATTTATTATTATTATTTTATTTGCTACAGAGCACATGTGCTCACCAGAAAGAGACACGGGGAAAGAGAGAGTGGGGGAAAGTTCTCACTTCACTGAGAACCTGCAAGCTACCAGGTCCAGGACTTGAACCACAGTCACCCATGCTGGAGTCCAGCACTTTAACCACCACACCTCTTAAGCAAGGGGATGACACAGTCAGATCTAGTAAGAGTCCCTGAACCCACGGTCAGGAAGGAGACAGCTGGGACCACCACGTGAGGGTCAGAAAGTGGGTGGGTGCCTGACCTCAGTGCTGCAGCCTTGACCCCACCCCTCACACCTCCAGGACAGCCTGAGGAGTGGGGCCCAGCAGAGGCCGAGGGAGAGCGCCTGTTCAGGGCCCCCAGCCATGGGAAGGCTGGCCCGGCAGACCTCGCTGTCAGGCGCTCTTTGCACGCAGAAATCTGCTCCAGAGCAGGGGTGTAGGGGACAAGGCCAGCTCTGTGGAGGGGTGGATGTACAGGGAAGTGCGGGTCTGGGAGCTGGGAAGAACGGCCGGCAGGAATGAAGCGCCATGAGCATGTGCCTAGGCAGAGGGGCAGAGCTGCCACCTGGGGCCTAGGCCAGAGAAGACGCTGAGAGCCTGACGGGCTCCGCACAGGGGACGGGCGGGCTCCGCACAGGTGGCGGGCGGGCTCCGCACAGGTGGCGGGCGGACTCCGCACAGGTGACGGGCGGGCTCTGCACAGGTGGCGGGCGGGCTCTGCACAGGTGACGGGCGGGCTCTGCACAGGTGGCGGGCGGGCTCTGCACAGGTGGCGGGCAGGCTCTGCACAGGTGATGGACGGGCTTTACACAGGTGGCGGATGGGCTCTGCACAGGTGACGGGCGGGCTCTGCACAGGTGACGGGCGGGCTCTGCACAGGTGGCGGGCGGGCTCTGCACAGGTGATGGACGGCTTTGCACAGGTGATGGACGGGCTTTGCACAGGTGATGGACGGGCTCTGCACAGGTGGCGGGCGGGCTCTGCACAGGTGGACGGATGGGCTTTGCACAGTGGATGGACGGCTTTGCACAGTGGATGGACGGCTTTGCACAGTGGATGGACGGCTTTGCACAGGTGATGGGTGGGCTTTGCGCAGGTGATGGATGGCTTTGCACAGTGGATGGACGGCTTTGCACAGGTGACGGGCGGGCTTTGCGCAGGTGACAAACAGGCTGAGGAGGCATTCCAGGGCCCCCAAGGTGGGTGGAGCCGGGGGTTCAGAGGTGGAGGGCATCCATGTGGCCACTGTGGACGGCTGGGGTAAGAGCAGCCCCAGACCACTGGAAACTGGGCCTGAAGGGCCCTCGAGGCCAGCTTGAACCTTATTTCATAGCAAGGGGTCCCGGGATTCTACGAGCTGGGATTCCACTCTGTGTTCAGAACTCCAGGCCAGCGGAGTCGGGCACTCAGCCAGCAGGCCCGAGGGAGCCCCAGAGAGCAACCTCCCACCCTATGCCCCGAAATGGTCAAAGCACGGTGGGGACTGGGTCTGCTCAGCCTCTTCCGCAGGGACCCAGGAGACTCCAGACAGGGAGAAGCCTGGGGGGAGGTGGGTCTGCTTCCTGGCAGGGTGGGGCGCGGTGGCTAATGGGCGCCAGCCGCCAGCTGGGGAGGGGAGGTCTCGGCCATTAGGCAAGCCGCAACAAGCCAGTGCTTGGATGGGCGTGACTGGTGGATGTCGGGCACAGACTAGACTCCCAAGGGTGCCCCTGGCTCCACGGCAGCTAATGCAGAGCTCAGCAGAGCTTCTCGGACGGGCCATCTGTCACGTCACTGCGGAGAGGAGGCTGACGCCGAGACGCTCGTGTCTGAGCTGTGTCGGGGAGGACACTGCAGGCCTGCAGTGAGTGAGGACCTGACCCAGGCCTCGTTGCCTCCGGGAGCCGCAGGGCAACAGGCACAGAGGACGGCGTGGCAGAGGAAGGGAGCCAGAGAGGAGGGAGGCTCGGGACAGGGGCAGCAGGGCCCCCCACCCCAAGCCGAGCTGTGCAGAGGCCTGTCCTGGAACCCAGTGAGCTGAGGGGTGCAGCTGCACCTGGGACCTGGAGGTTCCCATGTGGGGGACGGAGGAGCAGGTCCTTCGAGGAGGAGAGGAGTTGGCAGAGGGTCCCAGCGCTGCGTGGTATCTGCCGCCCGCCCAGGGAAGTACTCCCCGCGACTCAGTAGACATGTGGGTGCACGTCTTCATGGTGTCTGAAGTGTGTCTGAGGGCCAGCCCCGTAGCACAGCAGTTAAAGCCCTGTGCATGGAAAGTCAGATCCCACATGGCCAACTGTGGTTCAAACCCTGGCTCTGGCAGCTTGAAAAATGTGCCAGATGTGTGAGTCCCAGATCTGAACGGGATGGAGGAACAGAGATAGAGGACTGCAGTGTGACCACGCGCCACTGGGGGACTCTCCCCGCTCCGGTAAGGCAAGCAGCCCACTGGCATCAGGCCACTCAGGCACGTCTGTGGTGCCGACGCCACACCTGCACCCCAGACCTGCCCTTGGAGCCCTGCCACGTGCTGGCCACTGCACCCTGTCCACTTCGTCAGTGATTTCACTCAGCCCTCACAATATGGGCACACGTGGTAACCAGCCAGTCACCCGTGGGGAGTCACGTGTGGGGAGACTGAGCCTTGTCCCGGCTAAGTGGAAGGCAGGTGCCTGTGGGCAGTCACGTGTGGGGAGACCGAGCCTTGTCCCAGCTAAGTGGAAGGCAGGTGCCCGTGGGGAGTCACGTGTGGGGAGACCGAGCCTTGTCCCAGCTAAGTGGAAGGCAGGTGCCCGTGGGGAGTCAGGTGTGGGGAGACTGAGCCTCGTCCCGGCTAAGTAGAAGGCAGGTGCCCGTGGGGATGAACACGAGGCCCAGGCGGTAGTCTCGGAGCAGAGGCACAGAGAGAAGGAAACCCGTGGTCGTGTCACTGGGGTGGGCGTCCACAGGGAGGGTCACAGTGCCACTGTGCATGGCAGCAGCGAGGACTTCCCGTCACTGCTGTGGGACAGGGAGGGACCCCTAAGAAGGAGGGCCTTTGGTCACAGGCTGAGGTGGGGGGAGGAAGCATGGACATGGGGTCTGTCCCTCCTAGGACACCTCCCTGAGTGACCTGGCCACCTGCCAGGTTTGGGGTCTCTCGGGTCAGACTGGGCTGAGCTTCAGGCCACCTGTCCTCAGGCTGGCCTTGTGTGGAGCGTTAGTCTCTCCACCATTCTGAAGTCCAGCTTCCTCATCTAAGAAATTAGCGTCCATGCTCTACAGACCCCAGGACCTTGGCACGAGCCTAGGAAGGAAGTCCCAGGAACGAAGGGGGTGAACATCCGGTCAGCCTGGGGCTCAGACTTCGGATAGCTTAAACAAAAGGCAGAAGTAGTGACTACGTCTGTAACTTCAACATTTCTTCCTCACGCCCCCCAATCGCGTCGTGTGGTGGTCAGAGGTCTGCACAGGGCAGTGTCATTGTGTCACGTGTCCGGCCTGCAGACAGGCTGTGTCACATGTCCAGCTCACACGTCTGGCCCACGCACGGGCCGTGTTGTACATCAGCGAGGTTCCTGGGCAGAGGAGCCAAAGACGAGGTAGAAACACGTCGTGGAGGTCGGGTGACCGTCGGGGGTGTGTCTTCTGCGGCACCTGTGGCTCCGCCACTCATCTGGAGGGGCTCCTGGCCCAGCCGGTCACCTTCCCACGAGCCGATGCCCCCTCCCCAGCCAGAGCAACGGGCTAGGGAAGGCCCGGCCTCGACCCACCTGACCGGACCACGCCACACACGGTCTGAGTAATCGCAGGGGAGGCGAGAACCCGCAAGGTCCTTTCTGGCCCAGGTGCAGTTCCTGTGTGACCCTTTACTCTGGAGTCAGCAGGGCAGGCCAGGGCGGGCCCGAGTGAGCCCAGCTCTCCCAGCGCCTGCCCCGTGGTGTCAGATCCTGCTTGGGTTTCCACGTGGAGGAAGGGCTTTGCGGAAATGGTGAGGAGGACATAGACCCTGCAGGGCGCCCTCGCGGTCACCACCCGGGGGCTGACATGCGGCTCCTTCCTGCTCTGTCCCCTCCCCGCCTCGTCCTCTGCAGTCTCAGCCAGGCTTTCAGGGCGCTGCGACCACTGCTGACGTGGAGGCCTGGGGCAGGCAGGGCTGGGACCCGACAGGGCGGGCCGTGCAGGCTGAACCGATCTGTGGGCTCAGTCATGTGCGGTCCAGGGAATGGGTGTGCGCTGTCCGTGTGGGAGCACCTGCGTTAACTGCTGGCCCCGGGCCCCCAGCACCTTCTCCCGGCACCTCAGCAGGACCGGGCACCCCTCCCTGCAGCCCCCAACACGGGGCTGTGGGAGCCGGAAGCCCAGGTGGGGAGTGCGGGGGGTTTCTGCCCAGCCCCTGCCCACCTCAACCCCTCACCTGCCGCTGCTGGCCCCTCTCCACCCCACACCCTTCCCGACCCTCCACAGCCAGCAGCCCGGTGGGGACCGTGATGTCCCTAATGGAAGGAAATGAACCGGGGGGGGGGGGGGCAGGGGCAACCAAATGGAGGGGACTCGGGGGCCCGGTGGGCAGGACGGACTCCTGTCTGGGATGGAGCGCAGTCCTCACCACAGGCCTGCCTAGCTGCCCGCGCTATTCTGGCCAACCTCCCCATCACCCCTACCCACTCTGGGGAGCCCGGAGGGGGAGAAGAAGGAGCGAGGCCCAGGAGGCTCAGACGCTGGACGGCCCAGCGGCCGCCAGGGCACGGCAGGTGAGGCGAGCAGTCCTGGGAAGCCCAGCTGTGGGCAGGTGTGCAGGCCGACGTGGAGGTGGGCGTGCTGTGCCGGTGGGAGCCGGTGGGAGTGTGTCTCGGCCGCTGCCTGTCTCAGTGTCCCCTCGGGCAGCTGCGAGGAGCTCCCCGGAAGCAGCTTACCTTCCGAGAAGGATGCTTGTCCGAGCTCTCCAGCTCCCCGTCCAGGAGCGGCATGGCGAAGGAGCTCAGGTCCTGGGGAGAGAGAGCAGTGGTCAGGCCCGGCCGGGGCGCGGTGGCTCTGAGCGTGTCACCACCCCTCCAGGTCCTAACACCAGCCGCTGCGGAGGGCGTGGATGGCAGGCGGGTAAGAGGAGGAGGGAAGGCATGTTAGCCCCCAGGCCCCGGCCACTCTCCACACCCCCCAATGTGGAGCCCAGCTCTAGCGTGACCACTACCCCGTCACCAGGAGGAGGGAGGAGGGAGGAGAACCTCTGGGACTGAGGGGACAGAGAGCGAAAGAGGCCAAAAGGGAAATGAGAAGAGCAGAGGGACGAAAGCCTATTTTGGGGTGCTTGGGGAATGACTGGGAGACAGGGGTCACCTTGTGACTCAGAACATGGGACTCCACGGAATGGCCCGGGGTCTGTCTGCCGTGGAGATGACGGGGTGTTGGGAGGGGGTGGCCGAGGCCGAACAATCAGCTATGCCTAATGACACGGTGGCCCAGGGTCGCCATGAGCTCGGTGTGTCTGAGGCAGAGCTTCCTTTCCACCCTCAGCCCTGCTCCCCTGCCCCCGCCTCGATGAACATCACCGTGCCAGACAGAAGCCCCACAGATGCCCGCGGGTCCAGGAGGACCTGCTCCCTTAGCCTGTCTTTTCCTTCCGTCTGTCCTTCCTTCCTTCCTCCCTTTCTCTTTCTCTCTTTCTCTTCTTTTTTTGTAAGGTTTTTGCCATAGGGCATATGTGCTAGTCAGAGAGAGAAAGAGAGAGGAAAAGTGAGAAGTCAGCCCCCCACGGCGGATGGCCACGCTGCAAGCCCTTCTCCTCTGCTCTCCTCTCGGGTTTTGGGCACACATACACATGGACCCTGCTTGATTTTCAAGAGGCCGGGTCTGAGACTTGAACTGAAGTTGGCCGAGTGGGTGTCCAGTGCCTTAACCACCATGCCACCTGCTGGCCCCTCCTTAACCTTTCTTATTTATTCACTTAGAAATGTTTAATTATGGCAAAATACACATAACATAAACGTTAGCATTTTTTTTTTTGGAGAGGTTTTTGCTATAGGGCGCATGCGCTCCCCAGAAAGACAGAGAGACAGAGAGACAGAAAGCGAGAAATCATCTCCTTGGGGGATGGCCACGCCGCAGATCCTTCTCCTCCATTCTCCTCTCAGGATCTTGGGCACGCACACACATGCGCCCGGTGTGAGTTTAAGCCACCGGGTCTGAGACTTGAACCATGGTTGACTACATGGGAGTCCAGCAACATACCCATTACACCAACTATTGGTCCCAACGTTAGCCTCTTAATCACTTCTCAGTGTACAGCTCAGTGGCATTAAGAACACTGACACTATTGAATGTTGAAGCGGGGAGATTAATGTCTCTGTACTGACTGACATGCATGGCATTCCCTTTTGAAAAAGCAATGTAATACACTGTAAAGTTATATGTAATTCAATGTAATAAAAAGATAGATAATAATAAAAAAAAGAACACTGACACTGCTGTGCGGACATCAACACCATCCAGTTCCAGAACGTCGTCATCTCCCGAACAGAAGTCTGTGCCCACTGAACACTAGCTCCCCACACCTACTCCCCCATCCCCTTTCTGTCCCGGCGGATCTGGCTACCATAGGCCCCCGGAAGTGGACTCGCGGGGTCTGTCCTTCTGTGACTGGCTTATTTCACTGAGCACGTCTTAAGGGTTCTTCCACGTTATAGCATGTGTCAACATTCCCTTCCTTTTTTTAAAAAAAGAATTATTTATTTAATTTCACTTATTCATTTATTTATTTTGACCAGAGAAAGACAGACACACAGAGAGAAGGAAAGTGAGAAAACAAGTCACCAGGTCTGGGACTCGAACTGTGGTCGGCTATAGGGGAGTGTTCAGTGCCTTAACCACCATGCCACCTGCTGACCCAGAATTCTCTTCCTTTTAAAGGCTGAATAATATTCCAAATATGCCACGTTTTGTTTGTCCATTCATAAGTCCATGGAAACTTGCGTTGCTTCTACCTTTTGGCTGTTGTGAACAGTGCTGCTATGAACATGGCCATTATGGGATGGACTGTGTCCCCACCAAAAAAAAAAAAAAAAAAAAATCATATATTGAAGCCCTCACACCAGGATCTTGAAATGTGAATGTATTTGGAGATAGGATTTTAAAGAGTTAAAATGATCCAGTATGACTGGTCTTCTTCTAAGAAGGGTTAGGATAGCGACACATACAGAGGGAAGGGCCCATGAAGACACAGGGGGGAAGCAAGCCGAGGAGAGAGGCCTCAGAAGAAACCAATCCTGTCGACCTTGGTCTTGGACTTCCAGACTCCAGAAGCAGAATTGCTGGACACGAGGTGATTCTAGCTGTAAATTCCGAGGAGCCACCACACTGTTGTCGGGAGCAGTTACACCATTTTCCTTTCTCACACACAGTGCATAATGGTTTCAATTACTCCACATCCCCAGCAGCGTTCCCATTTTCTATTTTTGTTATGGTAGCCATCCTAACGGGTGTGAGGTCCTATGTTACTGTAGTTTGGATGCACCTCTCCCTGATCGTTTGTAATGTTCAGCATCTTCTCATGTGCTTAGCAGCCATTTATATATCTTTTTGGAGAAATGTCTATTCAAATACTTGGCCTATTTTTTAATCAGGTAATTTACTGCTGAGTTGTAGAAATTCTTCATATACGCTGGATATTAACCCTTCATCAGATGTATGATTTTCTCTTTTTAAAAATTATTTATTGGGACCAGCAGTTAGGGTAATGGCTATATCGCTGGACTCCCATGTAGTCGACCGCAGTTCGAGTCCTGGACCCGGTGGCTTAAACTCACGCAGGGCGCGTGTGCGTGCATGCCCAAGATCCCGAGAGGAGAATGGAGGAGAAGAGATTGCAGTGTGGCCATCCCCCCTTGGGGGTGATTTCCCGCTTTCTGTCTCTCTGTCTCTCTCTGTCTTTCTGGCGAGCGCACGCGCCCTGTAGCTAAAACCTCTCCAAAAAAATTATTTATTTAGTTTTATTTATTTATTATTATTCAGTTTGACCTGAGAGAGACAGAGAGGGAGAATGAGAAATCAAGTCACCAGGTTTGGGACTTGAACCACACTCAGCCATGTGGGAGTCCAGGGCTTTAAACACCATGCCACCTGCCAGCCCCAGATGTATGATTTTCAAATAGTTTTTCCCATTCTGTAGGTTGCCTTTTCACTCCACAAACTGTGTCTTTTGATATGTCTTTAATCTAATGAAGTCCAGTATATTTGTATTTCCTTTTGCTGCCCATTCTTTTGGTGTTTTAGTCAATAAATCACAGCCAATTCCAATGCCATGAAGTTTCTCCCCATGTTTCCTCCTGAGAATTTTATGTTTTACAGTACGGTTTATCTATTTTGAGTTAATTTTTATATCTGGTATAAGGTAATAGACCATCTTCATTATTTTGTATGTGGATATTCAATTTTCCCAGCACTATTTGATGAAAAGATTGTCCTTTCCCCAGTGAATGATCTTAGCATCCTTTTTGAAAGTCATTTGATCATATATATGATGGTTTATTTCTGGTCTCTATATTTTGTTTTGTTGGTCTATATGTCTATATATATATATATATATATTTTTTTTTTTTTTTTTTTTTTTTTTTTTTTTTGGAGAGGTTTTTGCTATCGGGCGCGTGTGCTCGCCAGACAGACAGAGAGAGACAGAGAGACAGAAAGCGAGAAATCACCCCCAGGGGGGATGGCCATGCCGCAATCCCTTCTCCTCCATTCTCCTCTCGGGATCTTGGGCACGCACGCACACGCACCCGGCGTGAGTTTAAGCCACTGGGTCCGGGACTCGAACCACGGTCGACTACATGGGAGTCCAGCGACATAGCCATTACGCTAACTGCTGGTCCCATATATGTCTATATTTTTAATGCCAGTACCATATGGTTTTGTTTACTGTGGCTTTGTAATACATTTAAAGTCAGGAATTATGAGACTCACACCTTTTTTTTTTTTTTTTGATTGTTTTGTCCATTTGGGGTTCCTAGAGGTCCTGTATAAGTTTTAGGATGAATTTTTAAATTTGCCAGAGATGTCACTGTGATTTTGATAGGCATTGCACTGAATGTGTAGATTGCTTTGGGTAGTATTGACCTCTTAAAAATATCATCTTCCAGTCCATGAACATAGGATGTATTTCTACTTATTTGTGTCTTCTTTCATTTTCTTCAGCAATATTTTAGTTTCCTACAAAAGAAGGGCTTTTAACCCCTTCCCTCCTCCCTCCATCTCTCCCCCTGCCCAGGCCTACACCTTCTTGCACCTAGTTCTCTCAAGTCACCTAACTGTTCTCCAAATCTTTCAGTCTTCCTGTGTGAATTTATCCCCCCAGTCTCTCCTTAAAGAAAATTCCTGAAAAGGTGAGCCTCAGTATGCAGCCTCTACCCTAATCCTCCAGAGACTGTCGTGGCCTTGGCAATGGCTTACAGACCTGGCAGATTCCAGACCCAGCCTCTGTGGTGTCACCTCTTTCAGTGACTTTCAGCCCTGGCTGCACATTGGAACCACCTGGGGGCTGAGCCCTGCTGTAGAGGTAGACTTGCTTCGTCCGTGGTGACAGCATCACGGTGATCCAGGCACAGTGCAAGTGGAGAGCCACTGGCTTCCTGCAGGGATCCTCAGGGTCTGCTATGGTCGGGCTGTCAGCCAGGCTGCAGCTCCAGTCCAGACCCCTGTATTTGCCAGCCTCCCCGGCTATCTCTGACGTGCTCGGCACCTGTCGCGGCCTCTCGGCAACAGCCCAGGCAGACTGTGACATTCCCCCCAGGGCTGTGTCTCCATTCCGCCCAGAGCACCATCTCCTCTCCTCAGATACTTCCGCTCAAGGCCACGCGCTGGCCACCACCCACCGTGCCCTGGACTGATCAGGCTTCAGTTCAGCAGCGCAGGGGAGCCCTGAGCCCACATCCCCAGCCCCGGCAGGAGCTGGCCCACAGCGAGGCGTGGTCACCCACACTGGCTGCCGTCCTCCCAGCCCATGCCCTTTCTTTCTCTGACCTTGGCTCTTGCTGTTCCTGGTCCTGCCACCAAATCCTGGGTCACAGAGTGTGCTCCTAGGAGTCACCTACCATCAGGCAGAACTACTTCATCGTGTCCCACAGACAGCCCCTCACCACAGGACAGTGGCACCGTGGAACGATTACCTACCACCGGATTTCTCTCACTAGACCCAGAGTCCTCGAGGGCAGGGGACAGTCCTTCGCCTCGCTGTTATCTGCCTGCACGTGCCCGGCGCGCCGCGGGTTCTGACGTGTTCGAATGGGCACCCACTCTTTCTGGCAGGGCTGTTCTGTGGGCCAGCAGGGGAGCAGGCCCCAGGTGGTCACGGGTCCCTGGGAAGCAGGAGGAACCAGGGCGGGTCTCTTATCACTGGTTTTAATGAGTACATTCCTCCGTGTTCTCAGATGGTCATTACCGTCCAACGTGTTCAGTGACAGCGGTTTCCACACGTCAAAGCCTTTTTGCAAGTACTCATTTGATCCTCCAAGGATAACCCGGCAAGCCCTATGCTCAAGAAACCCAGGCCAGGAGGGTAAGTGACTCATATCAAGATGGTCTGGGAAGAGCTCAGAACGGGACACTGGCCTCGCTCCTGGCTCAGACTGCCTGCAGGCCCCAGGAGGGAGCCACAGCAGGGGGACGGTCCCATGAGCTACTCCCCCGAGCCGGCGGAGGAGCTGTCAGCTCAAGTCAGCTGCAGAACCAAGCGCGTGTCCCCGCTTGGACTCGCAGTCCAACAGGGAGGTCTGTTGGCACGAGGGCTGGGTTCTGGAAGGCTTCCCCTGCCTACAGTCCCCATCTAGTCGGGGCCCTCATTTCCCAGCATTCACCAGGAGCACGAGGCACCTCAGGGGCGGTGTGGCAAAATCTCCAATCTTGCTGCAACTATGGCAACAAGGCTATTCGCTCGTGGGCTAATTGGGGCCTGGCCTCACAGCTCAGTGGACATTCCAGAAGGCCTGGCTCCTCCAGGTTTCGGACTCCTACCCGAGCCTCGTGCTCACCTCCCTGCCGCTATCTCCTCCTGGCGGGCCCCGAATCCCCGCATGCAGCAGGGCTCCATCGGCAGACCCCCCTTTGCTGAGCGGTCACTTCCCTGGGCAATGCTGGGCACCAGGAGATGCCGAGACCGTGAGCAGCAGTTGAGTGCTCCGATGTTCATCACGGTCCGCGGCACGTTTGAGACTGCCCGCGTGTTCTGGAGATGGTTATCAGGGCCTGGGGAAAGCGAGCTCACAGGATCTGGTCTGACAGCACCTGATGGCACCAGGGCAGAAGAGAAACGCCTCCGGTGGGCATCCCGGGATGGAGACTGGCCCTAAAGCAGCTCACCAATGCCCCTCCCCAACCTCACCCAGAAACTCAGAAGAAAGCCCCAAGTCCCAGAGGCGTGAGGCAGTAACCATAGAAACATCATCAGTCGATCTGACACTAGTGTCACTCTTAAATCTCTCCATGGGGCCAGCGTTCGGCATGAAGGTTAAGGTACCGGACTCCCACAGCGCCGACCATGGTTCGAGTCCCAGACCTGGCAGCTTGAAAATCACTCTGGACACATGCGTGTGCATGCCCAAAATCCCAGCGGGAGAATGGAGGAGAAGGGATTGCAGGGTGGCCCTCTCCGCTGGGGATTATTCTCACTTTCCCTCTGTCTGTCTCTGTCTCTCTCCAGTGAGTGCACGGCACACGCTCTATGGCAAAAAGTCTAAACCAAAACAGAAACCTTCCCATTGCTGCCTCATTTGGCCCATATGAATCTCAGTCTACAGTAAAGATACTGAGGGTCAATGGGGTTAAGCCACTTCCCAAAGCCAGACCTAGCAAGCAGGGCCACCTGATCCCAGCTCGAGCTTGTCCTGCTATGCTCGGCCACCTCCTCGGGACAGCTCGGCTCCAGGAACCCAAACGCTTGGAACAGAGGCTGTGACGCTGGACAGCTCTTCCAGACAAAGCCACGATCCCAGGCACAGAGGGACCTCACGAGAAGGACGCCCGGGCGGAGATGTGTCTCCTCGGTGAGGGGCCCAAGGCCGCTGAAGTACTAACTTCCTCTTTAAACTCCTAACTAAAAGGGGCTCGCGCTGATGTTGTGAAAAACAGGAAACTACCAACTACCCCAACGCCAAACGCAGTCACTGCCCATCCCAGCTCTGTCTACACTGTGTGTACTTAGGAGTCTACACACCGGCCCCGGCCCTGCCTATCCCTCCTCTGTAACGTCCCCCGTCAGCCGGTGCACTGGCGCAGGCCGGCCGCCCCACAGGCCTCAGCTCCAGCGTCGGTGCCCAGGGAGTGTGTGGACGAGATGCAGCTCTGACCTCTCAGGGCTCGAGTTCTTCCAGCGCTCCTTTGTTGATGCAGCTGGGACACCCCAGACGGAAGATGACAAAAGTGCAAATCCAGGACAAACAGAAAGGCTGCCAGCACCAGGGGCCATGGCCCCCAGCTCAGAGCAGGCGAGGGGTTTTGAATGTCAGGTCATGATGGAACATTCCTGTTGGTTCCCACCCAGGGGGACGACTAGGAGGGGTTTCATTCTCCGCTCCCGCAGGGCAACCATCTGGCGCTTCCCTGGGCCGGGGAGCCGCTGAGTCAAGGATCCCGTCTTGCATCCACAGACCCCACACCCCTCAGGCCCAGGAGCGCCTGCCTGATGCTCCGCAGAGATGGAGCCCGAGGCAAGGCCAGAGTCTGTCATTTATGTGGTCTTGGGCACGTCTGGACTCCAGCACTTGCCCTGCCGGGGAGAGGGCTTAGCCAGGTAATTCCTGAAGGCGCCTCTTAGGGCCTGGTCACTGGTTCCACCCGTTGAACTAAACAGCAGGTGGGACCGGGACCCTTTCAAAAGAGGGCTGCTCTAATAGATCTAGAATAAAAGGCGCCTTCTCCTCTCAGGCCTTAGTTAGCTAAATCATTGCTCCTGCACTCCGCGGCCCAGGCCCCTCCGGGAGCTTCGGGGTCTCGGCCTGAGTGTCCCAGCACACAGAGGGCTCTACCAAGGGGATGCGGGGCCCCTCACTTCCTTCAGGTGCTCACAGATGGACTGAGGAGGGCGGCTGTGTCCTGGCTTTCCAGTGTGCATCTTCATCTGCTTCTCCAGGGCTGACCTTTCTGGTTTCTCGTTGATTCCCAAGGCCCTGCCGCCGCAGGACCTAGACTGCCACGCGAACATGCGCAGAGGCCCCATTGGCTCATGGACCTGAGCGGCCGCCCCTCTCTCCGCCACCGCAGGGCCAGCCCTCAGCTCTTCCTGCAGCATCAAGGTGCCTGTCTGAGACAGCTGGCGAGCCCCCAGGAGGGTGGTGCGGACGGAGAGTGCCCAGGGGCCGCCTTGCGCAACCCCTCCTTGCAGCTGAGAGGGCAATTCTTGGTACTGATGGGGGGAGCCATGGTCAATCGGAGCCTTTGACAAACGCCCAGGTTGTGCAATCACTCCCAGAGAAATAGGGAACAGGCCCTGCCCCTGGGACCAGGCCGTGGGGCAGGAGCGGCGGCCAAGTCAGGGAAGGCCTGCCCCGGGCTCTCGGAGACGGCCCAGAACCACTGACCGTCCACAGGGGCCACGGGTTCTGAGTGCAGTCTGGGAGACTTCCTGATGCCAGAGGAGAGCCACTGGTTTTCATTCCTGTGGCCATCCTTCCCCACCTGGAGGTCCCTGCCTCTGAGGCCAATGACCCCAGCTGGCAGCCTGACCCTCCCCGACTTGGAGGAAATGCCTGTCCCATGACGTTCCCACGTCTCCGCCCTGACCGGCCAATGCCGCTGTGGCTTCTCTAACACAGTCACCGGCCAGGCGTTCAGCTCCTCTTCGCTCAAACGGAGAAGCTCCAGAGTCCCTCGTCGGAGTGTTCCGGAGACCTCAACTCTCTCCTCAGCTCCACTGGCATTTTTTTTTTTAAACAATTGCCAGAGGGCTTGTGCACTCACCAGAGAGAGAAAACCAAAGAGGGAGAGAGGGAGAAAACACCCCCAATGGGGCACGGCCATGCTGCAATTGTTTCTCCCCCACTTCTCCATCCTGTTGGGTCTGACACACGCGTGCACATGTGCCCAGAGTGTTTTTCAAGCTGCCAGGGCCAGGATTTGAACCATGGTCGGCCACGTGGGATTAGGTCCCTAACCACACAGCTGCGAGGCTGGCTGCCCTTAACATCTTACGTGTGGCACAAGGTCTCGGCCTCTGGGAGCCTCAGTTTCCCATCTGTGCAGTGAGGCCGTGAGAGCTCGTCTTTCCCCTCCCCCAAGCCGCCACCGGGAAACACTACCAAGCCATGGTGTGTGTGACCCACAGCGGCCCAGCGCGTGCAGACACCCAGGCCTTGAGGTAAGGATGACGTTTTCGGGCAGCTGGGGTCGCTCAGGCCTCTGACGCGAGGAGGCTGAGTACATGAGCACTCTGTTCGAGGGGGTACGGGGCTCTTTGGGACTCTGATGCCCTGTGATTTTCCTAGAAGGACTTTAGAACTGGGTCTGAGAAGGCCAGCTCTGGGTTTCTGGAGAGGGCTGTCACACCACAAGGAAAATGCCAACCCCCCAGCCGCCTAAACACTTCCAGCTGGACCCTCTGTGGGCACCAACTACGCAGGGAAGGCACCCAAGAGTCTCCACGCGTGTCAGCCATGGGGCCCCCCACTTGCTTGACGGACAGCCCAACACGGGGAAGGTGGGGATGCTGTGGGGCCGGCCCTCTGCCACACGGCCCCCGTGCTCTGGGCAGGTCTTCCGCCCGCCCTCCTCCGGTCTCCCACGGGGTGAACCCGCAGGGCACGCACATGGGTGCCCAGGAACCAAGGGGCTGGGGAAGGGGAGCACAGTGCAGCGAGACCCTGTCTCTCTCTCTCGCTCTCTCAGTCTCTCTCATGCGCATGCACATGTGCTACCATAAAAAAAATTAACAAAAAAAGCGAATGACTTAGCCTATAGAAGTACAGAGACACATAACGGGCACGCGTTGCCATGTGAGCAGACACATGATGTGTGGACGTCACTGGGAAACGGGACTTACTGCTTGCAAACAGTCGCCTGGCTTTAGGGGCACCCCCCGAGGGTGGATTTCTCTCTCGGAGCTGAGGGTGGAAAGAAGGCCAGGTGGCCACCCTCTCACTACTGCAACCAGCCCAACGTAAGTGTGAACAGCAGCCCGGGGAGGCAGAGGGGATGTGTCACCCTTGGCAATAAAGGCAGGGACATGCACAGTCCCTGTACACGTGGGAACTCTTCAGGTGAGCTCCTGAATTACCCAGGGACTGGCTTCCTAAAAGAGGTGGACAGTGACACTGTTAGGCACCTTCTGTCCTGGGGGGGGCGACGCTGCTGGGAGACTTCGGGCCTTGGGTGAGAGTGATGACAGCAGCGTGAACGCACTTCTGTTTTCCAGCCGTCCACGGAGTGAAGAGGACACTGTCCGGTGGCCGTGACCTTGCGGATGAGCGAGGACGGCATGCCTCCACTTCAGGAGGCTGGACCCTTCTCAAGGCCGGGCCCTGACTGCCTCAGGCCGGTCAGGAAGGCTGGTCTCAGGCACGAACCGAATGCAGAAATCACTAATTTGCAAATGCCTCTTAGACAATCTCAAGATTTCAGACGACTGGGAAGAAAAAGAAGACGACTTGAGAGGACTCAAACCACAGCAGAGCCACCGATCAGTCATTTAAACATTCGGTTAGGTGTCCCTGCTGCTCTGGGAGCTGTGCCAATCTGGGGGGCAGAGAAGATGTAGACCCCCGGTGGGGTCTTAAGATGGAGGTGGGAGGGGTGGGCTGCGAAGGGACCTTTGAGGCGATGGTTCTTTATCACGCGGTGGCCATGGTTCAGACCTGCCTGTGTACATTTATCGCCGCTGTCTAAGAGCACACATAGAACGGGTGGGTTTCATTCTACGTAAATCGTACCTCGATGAAGCTGGGCAATAAGGCGGGCCAGCCACCGCGACACCCTTGGGGCGGGGGACCAGGCCGTCTGGAGAATGCGGGCAATGTCCGCATTCTCGATCTGGAGCGTGAAGTGCGCTTGTTCATGCAGTGGGAGTAGAAATTCGGGGAAGCAGCTGTGCTGTGGGTGACAGTTAAACTTTCTCCTTTTTTTTCTTAGTTTGTCAGAGGGTATATGTGCTTGCCAGAGGGGCGGGGGTGGGGAGAAAGCACACGGGGAGGCATGGTCACACCAGTCTCTTCTTTCCCCGTGGCGCTCTGGGCACATACACACACACACCCATGCTTTCAAGCCAGCGGGCCTGGGCTCGGCTGCACGGCTGGCCACGGGAGGTCGAGGGCCTCGCTGACCAGGCCACAGGCTGGCCCTGTACTTCGTTCTCTAGCAGAGTTCGGTTTTCACTGGCCTCTTGGTGCCGAAGCATGGCAGCTTGTCACACCTCTCAGGGAGGTGTGGTCGTTCCTCTCCCACTCGGGGGTGGAGACGGCCAGTGCCGCCCCTCCAGAGTCCCGGAGAGCACGGTGGCTGCACGTTAATGAGTGAGTGCCCAGAGTGCGAGGGGTCAGGAACCCATGCGCGGGCTCACACGGGGCCTAGACGCCCACACCGGGCCTAGACGCCCACACGAGCCTAGACGCCCACACCAGCCTAGACGCCCACACCAGCCTAGACGCTCACACCGAGCCTAGACGCCCACACCAGCCTAGACGCTCACACCAGCCTAGACACCCACACCGAGCCTAGACGCCCACACCAGCCTAGACGCCCACACCGAGCCTAGACGCCCACACCGAGCCTAGACGCCCACACCGGCCTAGACGCCCACACCGAGCCTAGACGCCCACAACGAGCCTAGACGCCCACACCGGCCTAGACGCCCACACCGGCCTAGACGCCCACACCGGGCCTAGACGCCCACACCGGCCTAGACGCCCACACCGAGCCTAGACGCCCACACCGAGCCTAGACGCCCACACCAGCCTAGACGCCCACACCGGCCTAGACGCCCACACCGGCCTAGACGCCCACACCGAGCCTAGACGCCCACACCGGCCTAGACGCCCACACCGAGCCTAGACGCCCACACCGAGCCTAGACGCTCACACCAGCCTAGACGCCCACACCAGCCTAGACGCCCACACCAGCCTAGACGCCCACACCGAGCCTAGACGCCCACACCAGCCTAGACGCCCACACCGAGCCTAGACGCCCACACCAGCCTAGACGCCCACACCAGCCTAGACACCCACACCAGCCTAGACGCCCACACGAGCCTAGACGCCCACACCAGCCTAGACGCCCACACCAGCCTAGACGCCCGCACCAGCCTAGACGCCCGCACGAGCCTAGACGCCCACACCAGCCTAGACGCCCACACCAGCCTAGACGCTCACACCGAGCATAGACGCCCACACCAGCCTAGACGCCCACACGAGCCTAGACGCCCACACCAGCCTAGACGCCCACACCAGCCTAGACGCTCACACCGAGCATAGACGCTCACACCAGCCTAGACGCTCACACCAGCCTAGACGCTCACACCGAGCCTAGACGCTCACACCGAGCCTAGACGCTCACACCAGCCTAGACGCTCACACCAGCCTAGACGCTCACACCGAGCCTAGATGCTCACTGGGGTCACGGTGTATTTCAAAGACGACCAGGAGAGAGGCTCGTGGAACCGAGCGAACCATGCAGTGCGACGGTCCCAGCGGGTCACTGTGCTAGCTGGTCTCGGAAAAGCTAAGGAGAGGGGAGGGAGGAGTCTGGGTGGGTAGAGGGTTGAAAGGACAAAGTGCATGAACAAGGCCAGGCTTAAGGGAGGGCCTTAAGGATGGGGACGGGCTGAAGCCAATCCCCGGCCACTGCTGTAACCAGCCCTTCCCCTCCAGCCGAGGAGGAGGTGCTGAGACTAAGGCGCACCGCGGAGGGTCCCAGGGTCATCCTCCTGGCGCTCGTACTCACTGGCTTTCCGGACTTTGCCGAAATGCTGGTAACAGACCCTAGCAGGCCACCAGTGCCAGCAGCTGCCGACGTGGGGGCATTTCGTGGTCAGGAGCATTTGCGAGAGCTCTGGTTCTCTGATGGCGTCCCAGATAAGGCAGAGCTTGCCACCGGCCAGGACTCTGGTTAACCACAGCACCCGGGGGTTTGAAACTATTTAAAAACAAAACAAAACGCTTTGGATTTCTTCTTTGCAACTGTGTGACGATTTCCTTCTCTCTCTTTATGAATGAAACTGGGGGGAGGGGGTGTGGGGGGAACTACTAGACCCAGTGCCTGTCTGGGCCCCGGGCGGAAAGGTCCAGAATCTTCTCTTTAGATACATGAGCAGGAGGGGAGGCGGCTTCTCCCCCACAGAGCGGCTGCTAGTGTACAAGATGCAGGAGAGCCTGGGGGTCCCCTGGCCAGGGGGCTGGGCCCTGGGAATTCCTGTCTTAGCAGGAGAGTCTGGCACAGGTTGGGGACCACGTTGGAAGGGACACATGGGGCTCTGGCTGCCACTGCAGACTCGTCCCTGGGCGAGGACAGGGGAGCAGATCTTGGGACCCAGCAGGGCTTTGAAAAGGAGGAGAGGGAGTGGGAAAGAAAAGAGGCCTTGAAGCTTCTCCCTGCCACGCCCCTCCTCAGGGGTGACAGGCCTGGTGGTGACAGATGGTGTAGGGCTGGTGCCCTGACTCTAGGAGAGCAGGAGCAGCAAGCCCTCCAGGGGTGGCTAGCAGGGCCACAAGGGGCACCCTAGGACACGCTCAGGGACCCAGAGCAGAGGACTCCCAGGACCCAAGGGGGCATGCAAATCGCCCCCATCCAGCGCCCAGGCTGACTGCGGTACGGTTCCCCTCTGCCTCCCCCTTCTCTCCCTCCAGGGCCCATCCTCCTTTCCAATTTCCCCGACACCAACTGGTAAGTGCGTTGCCCGCTCTGCGATTTGAGCAAGTGTGTGGGATGAGTCAGAGGGAGTGGGCGGCGGCAGATGCTCGCAGGGAGCTCTGAGCCAGGCTCGGTTCTCGGTAAATGGCCGGCTTGGGTCCTGGCCCAACATTACGGGCCGATCCCACCAGGGGCTAGAGAGCTCCGGGAATCTGAGCAGCTTTTCTGTTCCCAATGGAGGACAACCCAGCCCAGCCCAGCCCAGCCCCTGCCCACAGCCCCCCGACCCCACGTGTGCACAGAACTGCGGTGGGACCACCAGAAAGATGGTGGCTCTGCGGCAGGAATGGAGCTGGCGTGTTCCGACATCAGGCTTGCTGGGAGTTTGCCTTTGGTGTCGGCCTCTGGGGCTCCAAAGCCAGTCATCCCTGCTCTCCACAAAATGAAAACAGCCCCAAAGGGTACAGCCAGCCTCCGACCAGCTCGCCTCAACTCTGAAATAGCAACATGAGGAACCCCAGCCCACAGCAAGCGCTCTTTCCTCATTACCAGAGGGCAGGCACCTGAGCTGGCCAGAGAGACGACAGACAGACAGAGGGAGCAGGCAGCCCCCACGGGGCGCGGTCATGCCGCACTCTTTTCTCTATTCCTCTCTCCTGTTGGGATTTGGGCCTACGTGCACATGCACCTGGCATGTTTTTCAAACTGCTGGGGCCAGGATTCAAACCTTGGTCGGCCATGTGGGATCTGGCCCCCTTAACCACCAGGAGCCAGGCCCAGATCAAGTACTCTTCATTGGGCAAGTCCTCCTACCCAGAAAACCCACCTTTGAAGAATGGCTTGTTTCCCACAAAGCTGGGGAGACAGCCTCTAGGTACTGATGGAAGCTCACTCTGCTCAGCTGAGTGGATCACCTCTGGCCTGCTGGTGACAATGCTCCTAAGTGTCCCTGCACGGTTCCCTGCTTCGATGGGAGCTTCGGGAAGGCAGAAGTAACCGCCACGGCCGGGGGTTTATAAAGCACCGGGACCTCCGCCTGGGCCACCACAGGACCACGGGCAGGGCAGGAGTGGCCGAAGGTGGTACCCCTGCACCAGCCACCCAGAGAGAGGAGAGAGGGGGCCTTTCCTCCCAGTCCACGCCCAGAGGGAGCAGCCCCGGCCCAGGGTTCACAGGTCTCTGCCTGCTGGTCCCAGGTTAGCTGGGGCTTTTGCACTATCCTTACCGTAAGGGAGGACAATATTCTGTTCAGTTTTCTTGGCACTTTTATCCTAATACAAGCCATCCCAGTTCACCTTCCATCTGGACAACTCAAGGTAGGCCCCAGGCCTTCCAGGGAAGTACCAGAATACGCCCCGACAACCCGGCGCTCACACGGCAGCCCCACTTCCCCCCACGGTGAAGACAGTGCTGGCTGACGTGGCCACGCGGCTGCGAGTCTGGGGCACTCTGCGTTTCAGGCCTGAAGCTCCGGCTCTTTGGGTTGTGCGGAAAGGACACACGCCGTGACGTTTCCGGAGGCTCGGGGCTTCCCATCTCTGTCAGCCCGACTCTGTGCCTGGTTCCCTCTCCGGAAGCAGGGAACCCTGTGCTCAGTTCCCAGACTACCGGAGGCCTGGCCAGATAGAAGACACTGCTGAGCTGGGGGACTATGAGGACGCGGCTCCATGGCCCCGCTCTGCCAGGGGACACACCCAAGCTGCCTGGTGCCCCCCAAGTTGCCCCCACACCTGGCCCCAACACTGCTATGGGGTACTTGTGGGCAGTGCCTGGGCGCTGCTCCAGCCCAGTGGCCTAAGACAAACACCCGTACGTCCCTCACCAGAATCTCGCAAGCCGCACCGCGGTGACAATGCACGATAGCCATTATTACCAGACAGGTGGCAGATCCTTCCAAAGCAGACATTAAGCAGTAAAACGCTGCCACATACCTCACCCACGATGTCAAATCACAACAAAAACCTGAGTCTGCTCTGCTTCTCTCCTGCATTCTCCCTACCTCCTGCTCTGCTGGATGAGAGGGGCCGGGAGGGTGGAGAAGGGGGTTGTGAGTTGGGGACACTCAGGCCAGCCCACATGGCCCTCAGGAGAACCATAGTGGGAGACCAGGCAGACCTTGTCCACATACGATGGGCAGGGCGGAGAGAGCGCACCTGACCATCCCGAGGACAGGGACTGGAGCTGCAGGGACCTGCAGGAACCGATGGCACGGACGCCCTCTCGCCTGGCTGCCTGCTCATCTTCAGAAGGAAGACTTGGATCCCAGCTCCTGGCACCACTGGGCGTGCTCTGCGGGGTCTGTTCCCTGAAGGAGACCTGCTATTCATCCAGCCTAGGTCTGGAACCGGCCCTGTCACCTGTCTTCACACTAACCCTGAGAGGCAGGTGTGCTGTCTCCATTTTTAGAGGAAAAATCAGACTCAAGAAAACAAAATTTGTCCAGGGTCCCCAGCTGGTGAGCAGTAGAACATACGCCCCCAGGTCGAGAGCCAGAGGACTCAGGTTAGGAGAGAAAGGCTAAATAAACTTTAAAAATAAATAAAAGCTCAGCGGAGTGGCCACTAGCACATTGCCCTGAAATGCTGGAAGCCATGTGGCCACCAGTGTGGAGCCTGAGCCCACCCAAAACCCATCAGCAAGTGCGCTCGCTGGAGATGCCAACGAGCAGAGGGGTGGGGAGGGGAACGCAGCCTGACCAGACCGGGCCGGGGTCTCCCCCTGCCATGCTCACACCCTTGCCCTCACTCACGAACATGTATGGTAATATCTTTGAGCCAATATACAGTATATTCTGGATGGGAAAAATTTTGTATGCTGCAATGATATACAGTGAGTGAAAGTAAAATAAGTTTAAAATAAAAAACGAAATAAATCAAGTGTTTGTTGTTGTTGTTGTTTTTTAAGGAGGGAACAGGGCAAAGTTCTTCGACATCGGGTGTGATTGAGCCATGCTTGAACTCAGATTTTAGTCACTGGGCTGGAGCTCTGCCCTCTCGCATTAAACCCTCTAGGGCCCCAGGGCCATAAGTCACACTCAGGGTTTTGCCGACAACAGGCGTGGCTGGGAAGCATGCAGAGCTGGTGGACGGACACCCTCTGCCCCGGCGTTAGGAGGCCGACTTCGGACAGGCCTGCCCACGCGTTGGGGCCCGAGGAGGGGGTCGCTCAGAGCTGACGTGAGCCGCCCACCTGTAGGTCCTGCCTCCAGGGGCTTCCTGCCAAGTCACCCTGTCTACCACGAGAGCTGAGGGGCGAGTCTCACTATCAGACACTGGCCCCGTGGTCCGAGCAGCACAGGCAGGGGGCGGCTGGGCTGCAGGCCTGAGTTTAAACGCACTTGCCATTGACTCTACACAAGCATATTATTCAAGTTCAAGGGACCTCAATTTCCTCCTGTGCACCAAGGAGGCCCTCCCAGGGCTGTCCTGAGAATTAAAATAATCAACCTCCATGAAAATTCAAGCGCAGTGCCTGCTACACAGTTGATAACTATTTACCGAATACAAACAGCTAGTAGCGCTTCAAGATGTGATATGTAGAGAAATCCTCCTAAGAAATTAAGGGCCTAGATGACCACACAGGAAGCTACCAACTCAATCGACCTACAAAAAGTAACAGCCAGGGCCTAGCAGTTGGCGTAATGGCTATGTCACTGGACTCCCACGTAGTCGACCGCGGTTCAAGTCGCAGACCCGGTGGCTTAAACTGACGGCGGGCGCGTGTGCGTGCATGCCCAAGATCCCGAGAGGAGAATGGAGGAGAAGGGATTGCGGCGTGATCGTCCCCCCCAAGGGTGATTTCTCGCTTTCTGTCTGTCTCTCTCTGTCTTTCTGGCGAGCGCATGCGTCCTATAGCAAAAACCTCTCCAAAAAAAAAAAAAAAAAAAAAAAGTAACAGCCAATTCCTATAAAACCATGCATTAAACAAAAAGCAAGGGCTGACCTGCAGTAGCCCACAGGAGGAGCCTGAGCGAATGCGGGATGCGGGGTTTGCTAGAAGGGGACGAGTACTCTGGTCTGCGTGGGAACTGCAGGAGGAAGGACTAAAATTCTTTTTAAGAAAGAAAAGATGTCCAGTTTAAAAGAGGACAATGGGGCAGTGCAGAAACTCTATGAGGGATTTCATTAGTTAAACCTGAGCTGAAATGAGACCCTCAGAGCAGTCCCTGCATTTCCGGGGACCCGTGACTCCCCAGCGCTAGCAGTCGAAGAGGCCAAGACCAAGGTCTCCCTGAAAGGGCCAGTGACCAGTACATGGGGTGCAAAAGCTGTTTCCCTAACGTGAGGTTTTGTTTTTTTTTCTTTTTGAGAGAGATTTTTGCCATAGGGCATGTGTACTCACCTGAGAGACAGAGAGAAGCAAGAAATCACCCCCCAGGGGAGCTGATAACACTGCAATCTTTTGTCCTCCATTCTCCTCGCAGGATATTGGGCATGCACGCACATGCCCCCAGTGTAAGTTTTTCATTTGTTATTATTTTTGGAGAGGTTTTTGCTATAGAGTGTGTGTACTCACCAGAAAGACAGAGAGAGACAGAGAGACAGAAAGCGAGAAATCACCCCCCAGGGGGGTTGGCCTCGTTACAATCCCTTCTCCTCCGTTCTCCTCTCGGGATCTTGGGCACGCATGCACATGCGCCTGGCGTTGAGTTTAAGCCACTGGGTCCAGGACTCGAACATAGGAGTCCAGTGACATAGCCGTTACGGTACCTGCTGGTCCCAACCCAGTGTGAGTTTTAAGCCACCAGGTCTGGGACTCGAACCACAGTCACCTATGTGGGAGTCTAGCAACATAACCATTACGCCATCTGCTGGTCCCTCCCCTAAAGTGAGATTTTAACCTGAACCCAGGACCTGAAGAGAACCAGGCCTGGGACAACAGGCAGACGAAGCCATGGCCAAGGGTTTTGGCGTACCTCCACCCTGCCCTCCTTACCTCTAGCAAGAACACTGGCTTCTCTTCCCAGTTTAACCACTTTGTGGATTTAGGAGAGGCAAGGTTAAATACCTTAATGATCCTCGATTCTCAATTACGTCCACTAAGTGAATTTAACCCTACGTTACCTTTCCTGTAAGAGTTTGCAGTCAGCCATGTAGGTGGCTAGGTCCTACGTGGCTGACAGCGTGGATCGAGTCCTGCACCCAGTAGCTTGGAAAAAATGCACTGAGGCCAGCATGTAGCGTAGTGGTTAAGGTACTGGACTCCCATATGGTCAGCCGCGGTTGGAGTCCCAGATCCAGAGGTTTGAAACTCACGCTGGGTGCATGTGCATGCGTGCCCCAAATCCCGGAAGGATAATGCAGAAGGGATTGTCACCTCTGGGGGTGACTTTTCTCTTTCTTTCTCTGTCTCTATGGCGAGTGCATATGCCCTATAGTAAAAATCGCTCTTAGAAAGAAAGAATGAAAGAAAAAATGCACCGTGTGTGTGTGTGTGTGTGTGTGTGTGTGTGCACGCCCATAATCCTGAGAAGAGAATGAGGAGAAGGGATTGCAGTGTGGCCATTCACCTCACAGGATGCTTTCTCAGCACCACCATTCCCCCCTCCCCCCCACCTGTCTCTCTCGCTCACCCTCTCTCTCCAGCAAGGGCACACGCACTATCAGCTTAAATAAAAAAGAAAGCCGTCGGGGTTAGCACCTGTCTCAAGACCTTGCCCTGGGCTAAAACACGAAAGTAGTGCCAACCAGCGAGCCCACCTGAGGTTCGTCTAGCCTGGAGGTGTTCATACAAGCTGGGGAAGCAGCTGGAGAGGCGACCGCCCCTAGACCCAGACCCACTGCCAGCAAAGCACACGGGTCATTAAAGCTGAAGCACACACCGGAGCCGGGTGGGGTGGGGGTGTGAGGAGCCAGCCCCACGCCCTGTGGCTCTGACTGCTCCACGCAGGAAGTCCCTCAGAAGCCCGCGGGCCAGGCCCTCACTTCTCTCACCTGCCAACACCTGACAGGCCCTGCAATTCTCTCGTTAGTCTTTAGGGCCTCTCTGCACTCAGACAGGAGTGGCCTGGCCTCCAGGAAGCCCTCCCCCTGCTCTAGCGGCCTCTGCCTCCCCTCAGCCTCACAGCATTTCACACCTACAGCCACCCCTCACCTGGTTCCCTGCTGGCCCCACTCTCAAGCTGTTTAGTGCCCTTTTCTCCCACCCGGAGACAGGCAAGGACTCAGAGGCCGGCCTCGCTGCCACCAGCCCTGGACGCAGAGGCCGGCCTCTACTACCAGCCCTGGGGCCCCCGGCACGGACTCAGGGGCCCGCATCGCAGACCTCAGCTGAGGCCCTCTCTGCCTCTGGCTTACAGACGGGGACGGTCAGGCCCCCACAAGGGAGAGTGAGTGGCTCACACAGTTTGGTGCCTCCATGTCACTGGTGGCGGCGGAGCACGGGAGAGGGCCCGAGCCGCCTGGAGCCCCACTCTCCCGAGCTGCAGCTCCTGTGGCTCGGAGGTGAAGGCCTCCGGGCTGCAGCCTCTGCCCTCCTCCCACCTGAGGAACAGGCAAGGCGAGGACACCCCCTCCCCTCTGCACCCCTCCCCCACTTCTCTCTCTTCACTGTGTCCTGCAAGTCCCACAACAGGGTGGCCGCAGCTCCCCTCAGCAGGAGAAAGGCAGTGAGCCCTCAGCCTCACTAAGGTTTCGGCGTCAGCGAGGGACAGCAAGCCTGGGCTGGGCGGGAGGAAGGAAGGAGACGCTGCAGGTGGGACCAGCCCAGCCCTCCCTCCCACCCCCCTCCCCGCCACAGCCTGCGGGCGGCAGCGCGGACTCCAGGAGGAGCAGGCACCGACAGCCCACCCAGCACCCAGCACCCAGCACGCTCACAGCTACGCTCTTGAAATCACCAAGGAAGTTATGTAAGGGGGAAACATACGGCTGGAACGTGGAGGGAGCCTTCCGTTCTGCCTCGGGTATTTAATTTACTAAGAAAGCTGCAGTCCAGCCCCCGCCTTGCACGCAGGGGAGACGAGGCGTCACGGGAGGAGCGAGCCACGGTGGGGACGCAGGAGCACCATGCAGAGAAGCCCCCCTGAGGTCGAGGTCGCTTACTCAGCCCCGGGGGTCCCGGCGGTCTCCTCCTCCAGGATGCTAGTGAGCGCGGGTGGTGAGACGCTGGATGGCAGGAAGCTGGGCAGGGACGGCCACGCTCCCAGCTCTGGCCAATCCCGCTGCCTTCCCGGGAGGTCCATCAGAGAAGGGGTTCCCAGCCCCTCCAGCACAGGCAGCGTCCAGGGCTCGGCTGTGCTCAGAGCTGCAACAGATGGGGACCGTGCTGGGTGTGTTCCCAGCGCTGGCAGGCGGCACGCGCCGGCCCAGGCAGCGCAGGCGACAGTCTCGTTGGCTGGGGCAGGTCTGCTGCTCCAAACGCAGGCAGATTCCCTCATTGACGGGGCTGCAGCAAACCTTCCCACCACCCATGTCGGGGCTGCGGAGAATCCAGCCACACTGGCGAGCCGGCAGGAGGCGGGCTGAACCCCCGCGTTTAAAAGGCAGGCAGGAGTGGAGGCGCGATGCAGCTGATGCAGCCGGTGACAGTGTCTGGGCTGGAGGGCCTCTGGCCAGCACTGTCCCCACCTAACTTCGGGTAAAGCCTGGTTGATTTCAGACAAAGTCATGTTGGCTTCAGAAATCTGGACTCCCTAGAATCCCTGTCCTTGGAAGACGAAGAATGTAGACTTTTTCTCTGGGCAAGAGGGATGGCTACAGCCTTCCAAAGGGTTCTGCTGCTGAGACTCCCGTTCACACCCAGTCCCTCCTAACCAGACAACCACACGCTTCCAGAAGGCACAGGCGTCTGCTGTACTAACCACGTCTTTCACTTTCTCACTGACGCTCTGACTCTGGGCTGTGCAGACCTGGGCAGACCATCCCTCAGGGCCCCCAGCTCCGAGACAGTGGACGCTCTTCCCCCCGCCCTAATCACCCAGGGCAGATGCCAGACGGCTGGGGCGGCCCCACGCCGCAGCACACTGGTCCTCAGCCTGCTCCCTGCCTCCCCACCCTTCCCGCAGAGGCCACAGTGAAGCCCTGACTCTCATCTCCCGGCCTCGCCTCCTAACGGCCCTGGTGCTCTGCTGGGCCACCTGTCCCCGGGGTCTGCGAGGACAGCATGTTTCTTCCTCAGGACATCCTTGCAGTGTCTGTGCGCCCTACAGCTGACTCAAACCAGCCTGCAAGCCCCCAGACCAATGCTCCACGGGGTTTGCAAGCCAGGTGGGAAGAAAGGGGACTTGAGTTATTAGGAGAAAATGAGGGTCTCCATTTCAGAACCCTCCGATGGTCACTATTAAACACAACTTGCTAACCCCTGGGGCTCTTATGGCAATGCAGAAATTGCTCCGGAAGATGGTGGGTGACCCATCATCGAAGGGATCTGAGTAGAGGAAGATTCTTCGGGGAGTCTATGCTGCAAGGACACGAGTTCAAGGGCAGATCCGTTGTCCAGGCACAGTGCAGCCCACGGAAGGTAGGAGAAGCGATGTGGACAATGCATGTCAAGGTGGCAAAACACCACTGCACGGCTGTCTACCAAGCCTCAGGCTGAGAGGGCAACTGAACAGAGTCTGGGACTCCGGGGGACTTCCAATGGAGTTGGAAGTCTACAGATTTCTTACGGTTGCTTTCAGCGCGGGAGGGTAACAGGCAGTCACTGTCCATCCATGGTCCATTCTGAGTCCTGTGGGCTCTCGGACTGGAGCGAGGCGGCCAGCTCTCTGGGCACAGGGCTCCGTCCCTGGGAGCTGTGACCTAGGTCTGCAGACTGAGCAGGTGTCACATGACGCATTGCAAGGTCCTTTTCAAACTGAAGTGTGCATGTCTGCGACAACCACCAGGGCCAAGTCACGGCTCTGTCATTTCTCTGAACCTCAGTTCCTCCTCCTCAAAAATACTCGGAGTGGAAACACTTGCTCTGTCCCTCTCCCGGGGCTGCTGCTGTGATAACACATGAAGAGCATTTGGACGAACATCGGCGTCAGCTGGAGATGAGCGGATTATTCCGGAACCAGCAGGCAGTGCTAGATAAACACGAAGTTTAGTAAACCCTGGTGCCATTTAGCACGGAGCAAAGGGCCGAGGTCCTGCAGCCGGACCCCTGGACGTCGATGCCAGTGGTCAACTGGAGACTGGGCCAATGTCAGTATTTCCTCCTGCTGCTTCTGGAACTCTCTCTGCCAGCTGAGTCAGGCTTGTTTGTTTTCTGCGCTTTATTCCAAAGCATACAAATAAGGCTGAGGGGAAAAAAGCCTAATTTGTTTTGCCTGAAAAAGCTGGAAATGCCAGGGAAATAGGTGCCACCCCCCAGAGAACTCCAAGGCTTGCTACACTCAGAGACAAGGTCCTGGGAGTGGCTTAGGGCGTGGCTGACTCTCTGCAGCTCTGAGTGCCAGCAAGTCCACATCTCGAGACTGGAATCATTCCTTTGCAGCCTGCAGCCTACCTGCACAGATATGAGGGCACTTCCGAAATTCCCGGGAAGATGGAACTAAAGTATGAGATTATTTTGCTGCAAGAAATGTGAAACCTCGACTGTCTTAGTCCGTTGTCGCATTAGTAACTGAAACACTGCACTTAGGTGGTTTTATAATACGTTTATAAAGTCACAATTCCAAGTCCTAGGCCTAAAACATGGCCAGTGGAAACACAGGATGGCAGAAAGATGGGGAGAGAGAGAGAGAGAGAGAGAGAGAGAGAGAGCGAGAGAGCGAGCGAGCCTGACTGATCCTTTACAGCAATGTTCCGGCGAGAACTAAGCCCTTCTCACGTGAGCCAGGGCTCCCTGGGTCTCACCAGACAGCAGTGCTCTGTCCACGAGGCTCTTGCCTCCCTGACACAATCACCATGACCCCACCATGTAGGCCTCATCCTGGGATGCCATGAAGGGTTTCTATTTTCACGTTACCACCTGTGCAAGACAATACGAAGGGATCCCAACGCGTGCACTGCTGGGAGAAGGATTGGAACCACGGCACACGCATCGTTTTTGCGTAACACACGTCGCCTGTGGCCTTCGTGAGACCCTCATGTGATCACCGTCCTCACCCACACTTGTTCTTGCTTTCGCCATCTCCACTGCCCTCTTAGGCTCCCGTAGGTGGGCGCTGCTCCCCTGCAGGCTCTGTCTGGGCAGTCTGGCCGACTCTCCTTAGCGGGTGGAGGGCAGCTCTGCTGAAGGACAAGGCCCAGCAGATCAGATACTTGGTAAAGCCGCAGCAGCCAGCAGTCAGTCCCAGGATAGGTGAGAGGGGCCCTCCCTCCCGAGGCTCACCCCCACGCTCACCTCTTGCAAGTCACCCTTTCTAGGTGTAGTCTTAGCATCCTCACCAGATCGAAAAGACAGCGCCACGACGAAACGAGACCAGAAGACCCGCCCTGGCTCCAGGCTCCTACGGAGCACACCAGTTCTTCCGTGTGGGGCCCCAAGCCCATGGGAGTCTGCCTGTGGCCACCCTGCCAACCCCTCAGGCTTGCACCAGACGGTCAGTGCCTCACGAGTCCCAGCACATGACACGGGCACCTGCTAGCCCTACAGTTTGCGTTTCTAGAAGCCCCCACCTCCAGTCCCAGGCAGTTACCCTCCCTGTGCCCCTCTGCTGGGACCGATCACCTCGGTGCGTTTTAGTGCTGGACATTTCACATGCGCCCTCTAACCTGCGCACAGGCAGACGGGGCGAATACAATAAGGAAACCCAGCCGAGGGAGGCTGAGTCACCGCGGCCCTGGAGACAGATGTGTACATCCAGCTCACCCCAGAGCCCGGCTCTGCATCCCCACCCTGTTCTAACAGGGCCCCCCGCAGCCTTTTACGTATCTACTTTTGCACATTTGTATCTGCTGGTTTCTCTGTGGTCCCGCTAGTTCACCATGATCAGAAATAAGAGGAATACGCTCACATGCTCGAGGTTGGTCATTCCTCCTCTCCTAAGAACACCTGAAATGAACAGTCTGCAGCAACAGGAAGGATCAGCCACCACCCAGGCGTGCAAAAAGGGATACTGCAGAACGCCTTCTGATCGAGGCGACTTCGGAGAGTTGTGCGGTACGGAAATGAGCACGTGGGCTCACAGGACAGCAGTGGCGTGGTGCACGTGACACAAGAGTCTCAGAGGACCAAGTGCTACCTGACCTGTGCACAGAACTCGTGCAAAAGACGAGCCTCCGGCGCCCACCCCGGAGAACAGAATGGGGTTCAATTTCTCAGCACCCCAGGAATCTAGCACAAACCCTTGTCAAATTCCACATCACCTTTAGCCACAAGCCTAAGAATCAAATGCTGCTTGCCAAGCTCATGTGCCTGTGCCAAGGGTCCCACAGTGTGAGACGGCATGATTGCAGCCCTAAAAGCAACGGAACCCCATAGTCGTGTGTTCAGAGCTGACCTGGCACAGGTCTACACAGGCAACCTGCAGAGGGTGCCCCTGGAAGAGGGCTGCGCGCAGCCGCCTTGCTCTGCACCTTCAGGTGCTGACGCTCCCCTGCCCCCGCGGCTAGCCATCCTGGGGCTGCGAGATCCGTACACAGGAGAGCCGGAGCTCTGGGCAGCGGAGCTGGTAAGACACGAAACAACAGGGGCCCGGGCTCAGCGCCCAGCCTCTGGCTTAACCGCCACGCTTGCAGTTCACCCTGAAGCCGGCAGCCCAGGGAGGGGCGCAGCGTGGAGTCGGCGCCGCAGCCCTTTGGGAGCGGCCTTTGAGACCCGCCGGCCAGGAGGCACTGACATGCCTCCTGCTTTCCCTTCGACCCTTCGACCCTTCGGATGGCTTGAGGCTCATGCCCCTACAGTGCTAGCTCCACCTAGAATGCTGGGGTACCAGGAAGCTTCTGACATGGCCCAGTTGGGAGCCAAGTGCCCAGGGGGTTCTCAGCCCCTTGGACACCCCGGTTGAAACCTCCGGCAGACAATCTGTTGAGCAGCTCCAGGAAAGTGAGAGCGGCTTTCTCACCGGGAAAATGATTCGTGTTCAAGACCGGCCTTGAGCCAGGGGGACGGCACCCTTGAATAAACCAGAGAGAGAACCCGGCAGCCTGTGGCCCTGACCCCCGGTCCCGGCATCCAGCTCGGAGGATGCTGCTCTGGGCTCTGCCAGTCCCGTCCCGGGAATACCTCGAGTCCTGCGCTGAGCAAATCTGCCCAAGGGCAGCAGCGAGCTTCCTGGTGACAACAGGCAGGACCTCCCACCCACTGGTCAGTAGGGGATGGGCGACCCTGGCCTAAGAGGCCCTGCCATTGCAGCTGGCCCGCTGGCACAGGGCAGTCGGGAAGCCACAGAGCCGTGTCCCCCTCCAGCAGCGGGCCACCACCATTTCCCAGTCACCGGGCGTTGGCCGGGCAGCTGGGATCAGATGAGCTGGGAATAGCTTCCCCCTGGACACTCCCAGGCAGGCGGGCCCGGCAGCTCTGAGACTCCCGAACCGCAAAGACGTTTGGCACCATCAGGAGCCTAACAGAATACAGAACAAGCCAACACGGCCCGAAGGCTTCGAGGCACATTCTGCCCGCCTGAAGCTGAGACTGGGCTCCTGCCCGGGCCTCCTGTGTGGGCGCTGCTCCCAGGCCGCGAGCGCCCTAAGCCTCGAACGCGGGGCAAGCCGATCTCTCACCTAGAGCAGGGCCGTGTGCACTGACCATCGCGTGTTCGGAGCACGGCCTGCTGGACCTCGGACTCACCTGTCCAGTGAGCTGATCTCCGCGTGAGCTGTAAATCCTACACCACCGGGTCGGCGACACGCTCAGGGCACACAGCAGGTGCTGAGAGGGCCACCTAGGACCCCCTGCGTCTGCGGAGGAAGAGCCTGTCTGCTGGAAGCTGGCTGAGACGGTCCTCTGCCCCCCGTGACTGCTCTGCCTGCAGTCTGACGGGCCCGACGTGTGCACCGGCCAGGGCGCAGAAGCCAGAGGGGCCTGGGGCCCATGCTGGCAGCCGGAGCCTGGTTACTAAGACGATGAGCACCCAGGGGCGCAGACGGCTGCGGGCGACTCGGCACCTGCACGCTCAGGTCTGTCTCAGCCTTTCTCCTCTAGAGGCTCCACTGACTCCGCCCCACCACATCTCAACGCCCCACCCCGCCTTCCCCTCCCCGACCCCCGGCAGGGTGACTTTCCACCTCCTGCGGCTCGGGAGGACGCCCTGTCCACTCTGTGGCCTCTGAGTGGGTTCCCACGCAGCCTCATGGGCCAATCAGGGAAGGGTCCCTCAGGCCTGAGAAGAGGAAGCCAAAACAACGGGCCTCTCCCTGCCTCTGTTGGCAGACGGGGCGGTGGGGGGGGTGGTGGTGGCACGAACACTCCCTCGGCCTCGCGAGCACCCCCCGACCCTCCATGGCTCTCCGCCGACCCCTCGGTTCCCCTCTCATCCGTGGGATTGCAGAGGCCCCGGTTTGCGCCAGCCTCATGCGGGCTGCTGGGTCACCAGAGACCCACCACCACCACCTTGTGGACTTCCATCCCAGTCGAAGGGAAGCGGCTAAGATGAGGCGCAGTGGGCTGGGCCAGGGCTGCACCTCGGGTCAGTACAGCAGCCACCTCAGAAGGTTCCAGAAGGAAAGGTCACTTCCTCTTACACTGGAGCCAGGAGTGAGTCCAGGCTTGATTTGTCTACAGCTGAAGGTTTTAGGGCTGTGACTTTAAACACCCTCAGTGGCAGAACAGGAGGCCCTGGGTGCCCAGGGTGGGAGGCCAGGCTGTGGCTGGCGGGCCTGGGCCTCCCCCACCCACCTGGACCACCACCACCCATGCTGGGCACAGCCATTCTTCCTGCTTGTCCTCCGTAATGGTGCTCTAGCCCTGTCCTCGCTGATTCATCTTCCTAGGCACAGGCTGGCCTCTGGCCTGGTGGCTAAGGGAGCCAGTCCCACACGGCTGACAGCGTGGTTCGAATCCCAAGCACACCGTGAGGGATAAGTCTTCCCTCCTGTTTTAAACTGATGCTACTTTTCTACGGATTAGTAGTTTCTTAGCACCGAGGCGTTTAACGTCTCCATGCCTGTTTCCTCCTCTGTAAGGGGGGATAACAACAACCCTACCTGCCCCCCAGGGCCCTGTTTGGATTAAAGCAGTATGTATGCAGGTATGTCTGCGTGTGTACACACTCATGCACATATGTGTATTCACAGGTCCAGGAGCCGGGGGAACAGTCCATCTGGTGACACACTGGTGACTTGGGTGTGGCTCTCACCTATGACAGTCACAGGTGGAGAGAGCCCCAGAGTTGAACCTTATGGCCAGGTCAGGAATGGTGGGTGGTAAATGCGGTGGTCCCCCTAACCTGGGGACAGCACCGCGACCCCCGCCGGGAGCACCAATCTCATGCACACCATGCTTTCTCTATCGAATAACCGAGAAGGCTCAGTGAGCCACGGGGGCGGCAGACAGCAGGGGGACCCGGGCAAAGGTGCAATGAGCGTGAGGCGATGAAACCATGCGAGATCTTGTCATGTGTGCAGGACGGCGTGCCATTTTTAATCAAATGTATCAGTTGTTTGTTTCCAGAATTTTCTACTCAGTGGTTTCGGACAACAGTTCTCTACAGGTAACTGACGCTGCGAAAACCAAAGCCAGGGGGTGAGGGGAGACCACGGCATCAGAAGGCTCCAGAAGCACTTGCCTGCAGTCGCCCCTGGGTGGGTGACGTTCAGGCCAGGACTGGGGACGGCACAGAGCCACTACCACCCCAGGAAGCCTCTAGCCGGGGCGAGGGGCACAGAAAGACCGGGTCAGGGAGGAGAGCTTGGTTGGTTTGCTGTCCTCTCGTCTCCTTTACTCAACCAACTGGCTGCCAGCCTATGAGCGCCGCTGGAGGAAACGGATCAAGACAGGCCCACCGAAGGAGGTGTGGCACCAGCCATGGAGTGACGCCCAGAGCAGGTGCAGGCAGCTCAGGGAGAGGGCACCCTCCGACCAGGGCTGAGCAGGGCGACCGAGAAGCTGAGGGCTGAACAGGCGCAGGTCAGGACAGAAGGGCCAGCAGCCTGGCCTGGGGCTGCGGGCAGCTGGTGACCAGCCTGGTGGCTCCGTGGTGCAGGCGGATGGGTAGCGCCTCTGAGGGCTCCAGCAGGGAGCTCAGCACGGGATCCGCAGCCACAGGCCAGCAGCAGACTGTGGGTGCCGCCCCGCCCCGCCCAGGTGATCCAGGGACCAGCTGCCACCCTTCCCCACAGTGGGCCCCTCTCTTCACAAGCTGCTGGTGAGGGCAGGAGGCACAGTGAGCCCCCAACAGAAAATTTCCATCCCTGATTTGAAAAGCAAAACAAGGGCCGGCCTGTGACGTGGTGGTGAAGGCAGCTGGATCCCACATGGCTGATTACATGGTTCCAGTCTCAGACCTGGAGACTTGGAAAACACGCCAGATACATGTGCACAAGGTTCCTCACCCCCCCCCCCAACATAGAAAAACCACCGTAAACGAAAGTAAACAAATAAAAAGCAAAACAAAAAGCCTCCACAGTTCACCAGCACACCGAGGTCTCCGACACCCTGCCCTCCAGCACCCCGGAAAAACGCAAGTTCAGCAGTAGACCATGAACAGCGGCAGAGGGGCCGGGGCAGCCCCAGGGCCCCCCAGGGCGGGCCAGCTGGCCCTTCTCCCCACTACCTGTGGACATTCTCCACGAGGCTCGGGAAGAACAGGAGAACGTGTCCCCAGTTTTGTTGGCTACGGGAATTTCATGTTAACAGTTTTTTGTTTTCCCCCAAATCGAATAAACACTAAAACTTAGGCTGAAACATTCAAGGATTTTAAAAAGCCTCCCACAGTGTATTATATACTCTGCCCTGCTGCGAGGGCTGGATTGTGAGCTCCCTGCCCCCCACCAAATGACAGGCCAGAGTCCGAACCCTGCACTCGGGCTGCGCTCCTCTGGAGGTGGCCCCGTTGTGCTCGGTCAGCACTCATGAGCACGGGCCACGTGCCAGGGCCCGCGGGTGCAGACCCGCCGAGGAGGGCCGGGAGAGCAGAACCTGAGGAGGGGCCTCAGCCCCATCTGTCCGACTAGCAGGTGCCTCATCCTCACAAACCCCCAACTCTGCGTCCTCAGAGGACCCTTGGGTCAGCGAGGTGGGAGCTGGCAGGGCTGCACCGTTTGCCCACAGGCCCCTCCCTGGGGCATGTTTTAGAAGAACAGAGCCTGCTTGAGAGCTACTGAATCAAAATTTCGGGGCTGAGACCAGTGGCTGAAACACACCCCGAGTTAAGGACCGCGGGGAGAGCCCGGCCACTCACTGCAGCCCAGGAGGCCAGCGCAGAGAACAGCACACTCAGGCCCAGGGTTACCCAGGGCAGAATCCAGAGTCCAAACACACGGTACCTTTGAGAAGGGAAATTTGTGCTTTCCCTTTAAGGAGAATTCAGCCTTCTCGGGGCCCGCAGATGGGGTAGCAATTACATCACTGGACTCCCACATGGCCGACTGCGGTTCGAGCCCCGGACCTGGTGGCTTGAAACTCATGCCGGCCACATATACATGCATGCCTGAGATCCCGGGAGAAGAATGGAAAAGGGACTGCGTGGCCATCCCCCCAGAGCAGGGGGGCTTCTCACTTTCTCTCTCACTGTCTCTATCTCTCTCTCTCTCTCTGGCAAGTACATGTGCCCTAAGGCAAAAAGCTCTTTAAAAAAAAAAAAAATTCTGCTTTTGACTTAAAGTGTAAACTAAGCAGCAGTCCCTTGGACCCCAGTTGTTCCGGGGCATGCAGCGAATTGCCCCGGGTCCGGAACACACAACATCTTTGAGGCTTAGCCAGTTCTTAGCTGGACGTTTCGGGCCCTCAGCTCAGAGGTCCCGGCTGTGTCTGGTGTCATCCTGTGGCTTCCTGGAGCCCAGTCCCGAGAAGCATCTCAGCGAACGGTCGAGGCTCGTGAAATACATTGCAGGGAGCTGCGTGGACCCACCGGACATGGCTAACAGTCCTTTACCCCGTCATGAGACTGTACCGAGGACCCTCCCGTAGGAAGGAGGGTGACACAGCCCTGCCCACTGGCCTCTGGCTCTGCGCTCCCCGCAGTGAGCGCAGAGGGAGCTTGAAGAGGTCTCCCTTGTCACTCCCACAGCAAGGACCAGATAGACAGCTCCGAGGCCTCGGGTTCCCAAAGTACGGGCCAGGGCAGAGCCACAGCTGCCCCGGGGGTGCTTGGTATGAGAAACACTCCCGTCATTGAGAGAATTGGGCTCACTGTGAGAATTGGGGTCGCGGCTGCCCTCGCATACCTGGGCCGACAGTGGCTTGCTGGTCTCCCTCCTGCCCCCCCCTCTTCCCCTGGGTCCTTCCCCAACCCCACGTAAAGGCAGGGGCACTCAGTGGTCGGGGAGGTCCTTCACTCAGTCTGGTGTTGCTCGTCGAGCCAAGTTCTAACTGAGGGGCCTTTGCGAGCGAGCCCCGAACCCAAACCCCACATGGTGCTTTGTTTCTCTTCAACAGCCCCCCTCCACCTTATCCTCCGAAGGTACTGCTCTGACGGGAGGTTCTGAACCCTCGACCTCACCAGCGTGACGATGGTGGGGACCTCCGGGTAGACAGACGCCCAGCTCGCGCTTCCTCGGGGCTGCGTCTGATTCCACACATGGCTGCTGGTGTTTCCGGGGTGCCGTGTCCAGACAGGGGCACCGAGATGACAGCCGTCTACCCTGCAGTACTTCCTCGCTCACGGGAAGGCCACGTTGGAGGCGCACTCTTGTCTACAGGCCAGCACCTTTCGTCTCGGGGCGCCGCCTGCTCTGCCTGTTCTGTGCCTCCTTCCACCTCCCCCTTGGGGTGGGGTCTGCTGGGAGCCCCCTTAGCACGACTGCAGCAGCCGAAGTACACCCAGCGGCACCAACGCCGGAGCTTCAGATTCACTCACCAACACGGTCAGCCTTCCCCTCCCACCCTAAGACCCCTTCACCCCCTCTCCTGCCCCCAACCCCTCCAGACAAAAATGAGTAAGCAAGTAACAGGACCTGGCTTGCCCCGCACTGCCTAGTTTAAACCAGGAAGTCCCACAGGCGGGGACAGCCCTCTGTCCTCCAGCCCGGGCGGCTGGTCACCTCGGTAGGTAGCGGATCTCCCGCGGTGGCACATACAGCTGGGCTCCCGCGCCATGCCCTGGCCCCCTCCGTACCCTCTTTCTGTCTCTCCCCACTTCCAGCTCCACCCGTTTCACCCACTTCCCCTTCCCTTTTCCAGCTCTTTCCTGACAGAGGACATTCCTCCCACCCTTCCTCCCTCTCTGTTTCATTTATGAAGCACGAATAAGAAGAGAGCCAGGTTTGCGTTTATCAAAAAAGTAATAAAGTGAAAATAAAAGTTTCAAGTGAAATGAAACATAAATATCAGGGTTGAGACATCCCCAAAATATTGAGACTATCGAAAAGGCCCCCTTCACCTCCACTCCATTCTCCATTTATCTCTGCCTCCTCTAATGAGCCAGCTTTTCACAAAACGCCACTTCGGAAATAAACAAAACGCCTGTGATTCCACGTTCTCTCCTACTTTCTAATCACCGTGTTCGTCACCCACCCCCAGTGGAACGTCTCCCCACACATCTGTACTGCAGACCCACGTCAGGACCCACGTCAGGCAGAGGCTCGGCAGGGACGCCACGTGTAAGGCAGAGACCCCGCACTCGCAGGAGAGGGCTCAGAGAGGAGCGCGGGTGGAACCTCCCACGCGGGGCAGCGCGGACTGTAAAGGGGACAGTCAGCGCCAGCCCTTCTCTCGACCTTGGATGCACAGCGGGCTCGTCTGGGAGGTGAAGAGCAGCCCAGCGCCCGGTCTCACGGTCTCTCGTCTGGGAGGTGAGAGAGCAGCCCAGCGCCCGGTCTCACTGTCTCTCGTCTGGGAGGTGAGAGAGCAGCCCAGCGCCCCGGTCTCACTGTCTCTCGTCTGGGAGGTGAAGAGCAGCCCAGCGCCCGGTCTCACTGTCTCTCGTCTGGGAGGTGAGAGAGCAGCCCAGCGCCCGGTCTCACGGTCTCTCGTCTGGGAGGTGAGAGAGCAGCCCAGCGCCCGGTCTCACGGTCTCTCGTCTGGGAGGTGAGAGAGCAGCCCAGCGCCCGGTCTCACGGTCTCTCGTCTGGGAGGTGAGAGAGCAGCCCAGCGCCCGGTCTCACGGTCTCTCGTCTGGGAGGTGAGAGAGCAGCCCAGCGCCCGGTCTCACGGTCTCTCGTCTGGGAGGTGAGAGAGCAGCCCAGCGCCCGGTCTCACGGTCTCTCGTCTGGGAGGTGAGAGAGCAGCCCAGCGCCCGGTCTCACTGTCTCTCGTCTGGGAGGTGAGAGAGCAGCCCAGCGCCCGGTCTCACTGTCTCTCGTCTGGGAGGTGAGAGAGCAGCCCAGCGCCCGGTCTCACGGTCTCTCGTCTGGGAGGTGAGAGAGCAGCCCAGCGCCCGGTCTCACTGTCTCTCGTCTGGGAGGTGAGAGAGCAGCCCAGCGCCCGGTCTCACGGTCTCTCGTCTGGGAGGTGAGAGAGCAGCCCAGCGCCCGGTCTCACGGTCTCTCGTCTGGGAGGTGAAGAGCAGCCCAGCGCCCGGTCTCACGGTCTCTCGTCTGGGAGGTGAGAGAGCAGCCCAGCGCCCGGTCTCACTGTCTCTCGTCTGGGAGGTGAGAGAGCAGCCCAGCGCCCGGTCTCACTGTCTCTCATCTGGGAGGTGAGAGAGCAGCCCAGCGCCCGGTCTCACTGTCTCTCGTCTGGGAGGTGAGAGAGCAGCCCAGCGCCCGGTCTCACGGTCTCTCGTCTGGGAGGTGAGAGAGCAGCCCAGCGCCCGGTCTCACGGTCTCTCGTCTCATCCACGTAGGGCCGACAGCACAGCCCTCAGGTGATTCGAATTCGCAGCCAGAGTCAGAAGCACGGCGGTGGGGCCAGCCATGGGCCAGGCACGTGCAGCCCACCTCAGGAGGAGATGGGCCAGTTCCCACAGAAGCACAGCTGAAAACGCACGACGGTGCAGGCAGCCTGGAAAACCATCTGCAAGTTCCTTGAAGTTAGCTGTGAAGTTACCTTATGGCCCAGCAAGTCCACTCCTCGTGAACGTCCAAAAGAAACGGAAGCAGGTTTCCACCCAGAACTTGTACACGAATGTTATGGCAGCATTGCTAATAGGAGCCAGTGGCTTTTCATCGATGCCCAAACACCTGCCATATGTGTAAAGCGGCAGATTATCCAGTCCTCAAAAGGCACGACGTGCCATGGCGCGGATGAGCCTTAGACAGCGTTATGGTAAGTAAAAAGTCATTCACAGGAGACCATATATTACAGGGAAAACAGAGACGCCATAGCTAAAGGGGCAGAGGTTGCTTTTTCCTTTTTCATTTTTACTTTTTGCTCTAGGGTGGTGTGCACTCATCAGAGAGAGAGACAGACAGAGAAAAAGTGAAAGACCACCCCCCGGGGGATGGCCACACCACAATCCCTTCTCCTCCTTTCTCCTCTCAGGGTTTCGAACACACACCACACACACACACACACACACGCTCAGTGTGTTTTCCAAGCCGCTGGATCTGGGACTCAAACCATGCAGCCGGCCACATGGGATCCAGCTGCTCTAACCTCCCCGCCATCTGCTGCCCCAGAGGTTTCTTTCTGAGTGATGAAAATACTCTAGGATAAACTGGTGATGATCGTACATATAGAATAACAGACTTAGAGAAACAAATTAGATACTTTAAATGGGTGGATTATCGCTATGTGAATTAAATCTCAGTAACACCGCTGAGAGAGAGACAAGGCATACAAAGGCCAGCAAAACTCCACCAATAGCCACAGTAAGGACCCATTTCTCACCTGTAAGTCTGCCAAAACGAAAAAGTCCAAGAACACCTTCCGTTGGCAAGGCTTTGGAGGACAGACGCAGTGGCCGTCACACAGTGCTGCTGGAAATGTGCACTGGCGCCATCCTCCTGCAGGACCCCGCAAAACCACACATGCACTTCCCTTCGGACCCAGCATTCCCGCTCCAGGAATCGATCCTGGAGACACGGCTCCACGAACACAAAAATACGGATGCATGTGGTTATTCATTGCAGCATTGTTTGTCACTGCAGAGTACCAGAAGCCATCTAACTGTCCACACACGGCAGATGGCTCAGCAGACTGTGTTCTAGTCACACAATGGAGTCCGTGCACCTGCAGGGAAGGACTAGGAAGATCTCCACCAACAGACGCCAAGAGATTTCCAAGTAAAAATGCAAAAGGCAGAATTTCTACAATAGGAGCCCTTCACGCGAGAAAGAGAAGGGGAGGGCTAACAGGTGGCATTAGTGGTGAATTCCTGGACTGACGGCAGTTCAAGTCCCAGACTTGGTGGCTTGACAATCACACAGGGCACATCTGCGTGTGTGCCCCAAATCCCAGGAGGAGAATGACGGAGGAGGGACCGAGGTTGGTCACGCCCCTCGAGGGGATGATTTCTCACTCTCCCTCTCACCGTCTCTCTCTGTTTCTCTCCAATGAGCGCACACACGCTATGACAAAAATCTAAGGAGAAAGAAAAGAAAGGGATACAGGAAGATCACACCCACCTGCTCGTGTATGAAAACAAGCACAGGAAAGCTCGACTGCGGCCCAGCCCGACGGCGCACTTGATAGCAAACTGAACTGCAGTGCTGGAAGCCTCGTGGCTGACCCTGGTTCAGATCCCTGGGTTGGCCTGAAAACACGTCAGGTACTTGTGCACACGCCCAGGGCCGAGGAGCCGGCGGGCCAGGGCACGACGACCACGGTGTGACGGGACCTTGTCTCTCTCATGTGTGCACATGCACGTGTGCACATCACAAATAAAGTAAAGAAAGGAAAGAAAGCAAGAAAAGATAAACCAGAAGCTAAAGAGACTGGTTACCTGCAGGGCTGGGGCAGAAAGGGGTGGAAAGGGAGGAGACGGGAAGTGGCTAGTGGGCTGGAGAGACAGACGCCCTCTGCCCAGCTTTGGCGCTCAGATGCCTCCCCACCCCACCCCAGACAAAGGACAGACTCGCCAGGGCTGAGGAGGAGCGAAAGTGAGAGGTGAACCTAACTGTATGCCAATGAATAAGAAACGGATCACAATGACACCCCGGGACAGGGAGGAGGAGACCGCTCAGGAACTTGGGAAGCGCTGCGTGGATAATGCAAGCCCGAGGACAGGCAGAACCGCAAGGCAGCGCTTCCCACGGGGCCAGGGCCGGAGCCGGCTCTGAAACTGCCTGTCTGTGCGCACTGAGACCGAGGGCGTGACGGTGCTGCAGAGACAAAAGCCAGCCTTCCCCCCCCCACCGTCGGTTACAAAGGAGCAAAGGGGGAAGCTGGATCGAACCTAGGGGTGCTGGCTTAGAACTCAGTGTACCGGTATGACCCCATGGCGTGTGTACACACATGGGTGCACACAGGTGCCGCCCCCTTCCTTAGGCGGGAAGCGATGACACCCCAGGGCACAGAGCGCTCCCAAAAGCCTCATGCCTGAGGATTTGGAGGTGTCATCTTACTTGGGACTTTGTTTTTTTAATCTATAAAATGCAAAATTCTCCAAGAGAAGATGCAGGGATGCTTTTCATAAACGTGCTCAAGGCTGGGGATGGCGCCTTCTCCCGGGTCCAGCCTGATGACGCTGCAGCCAGGGCCGCTCTTCATCCCCGGTGCTGGCCGGGACATCCTCTGGGCTGTGAGCCAGGGGGGGAGGACGGATGCTCCAGATGTGGAGCCAGAGGAGTCATCCTCGAGGGACCGTCTGCTGTGACGGAGCAGGGAAAGCGGGTTCCCCTGCAGACCAGCCAGCCAGGGGAGGGGGCCTGGGGGGCACGGAGCTCATCCTCGGCGTGGCAGGTCCTCCCTGGGGCTCGGCTGAGGGGAGGACATGGGGACCTGGACAGACAGGGACGAGGCAGTGCAGTCCTGGAGGAGGGGAGCCGCCAGCACAGCAGACATCGCAGCCCCCAGGTGTCCCGGGAGCCCCGAGCTCCAGACACTAGAGGCCATCTGAGAGTGGACCACGGCCACCATTCTGAGCCAAGGCAGCCGGCGTGGGGCCTGGACGACCCTGTGCCACATCGGAGAATGGAGGGTAACTGGAGGGTTTGTTCCTGGACTAAGGATCCCGGTGGAATGCCTTGTTCAGTCACCTAGAACGTTCCGGACTCCCCCTGTGCTGGCCCAGCACCTGGGGAGAAGGGGACACCAGGTCTGCTGACAGGAGGCCAGCACGCTGCCATCCTGCGTCCTTGGACAGGAGACCCCAGGCCTGCCCTGCCTGCACACAGGCATCATGCACTCACACATGTGCACACACACATGTGCACACACACATGTGCACACACACACACCCAGGAAGCACACCTCCTGTGGCCCCCACAACAATCGCTCCATGCTGAGTGGGCGAGGTGGGCAGAGGGCAGATCTCTCATGGAGGAGGGAAGGGGGGGAGAGAGGAGGGAGGAAAGGCAGAGGAGAGAAGAGCGAGCCCAGCCTGGACCTGAGCAGGCCGACTGCGGAGTGTGGCTTCAGCATTTTACCCTCCTCGTGTCTAGGAAGAAGGCCCTGAAACGGAAAGGTCACTACAAGCGTGACCTGAGAAGGCCCCTCAGAGATGCTCCTGGCACTCCGGGCCTCCACGGCCCTCAGAGCTGGTGCCCTCGGCCCGCCCCGGGGTGACGTGAAGGCCAGGCCCCCGCCAAGGCCTCTGCACAGCCTCAGGTCGTGCGGGCAGCGGTGGTGGCTCTGGAGCTCTCTGGACAGATCTCCCTGTGACAGTCTCAGGCCGAGGGCAGGCCGTGTGCCGGAGCAGGGGCGGGGAAGGGGCACGCAGGGGAGCTGGCCACGTTCCGACTGCATTCTGCCGCTCTCCTGGCTCCCTTCCCTGAGGGGGCTCCGGGCCAGGCAGGTGCACGTGTCAGTGGCCTGCCAGTCCCAGGCCAGGCCGGGGCTACTGACAGGACTGGGAAGAAGCCAGTGCTGCCCAGATCCAAGGGGGGGTAGGGAGGCAGCTCCTCGAAGGGCAGCGGCTGCGTCCACACTGCGGGCCCCGCTGCAGAGAGGAGGAGCGCCAGAACCCAGCACAGAGCCTTCCGACGGCATGGACTGTGAGGGCACTGCGCTAGATGGCTGGAAGCCTGAGCCCAGGGAGGAAGGGGAGGTGCCACAGACGCTTGAGACCAAGCTGCCCCTCAACCACCGGGGGAAACGGGCTGCCAGATGGGGTGAGAGAGACGGAGAGAAATCTGCGCTTGTACCCTGGCGTTCGTGAATGCAAATCCCCGCCAGCGAGGCCTGTCTGGGGGCAGAAGCTGACCTCTCACCTGCACAGCACTCCCACGCACCTAGGCAGAGTCTAGGACGACCAGCAGCGTCAGAGTTCAGGGTGGGAAGCTATGGGTCAGGGAGGCTGAAGAGCCCTGCCCAGGCAGGACCCAAGGGGCCTGTCGCTGGCTGCCGGCCCTCCCTGCAGGACTGTGCGCACACCCTGAGGGTCCTGGTCACATGCTCCCGAGGGTCCCTTTACAGTGAGAGACACACAGCCACAGCCCTGTGGAGACCCTGTGCCAGGAGGGAAATGCAGGCTCCAGCTGTCCCAAGGGGCTGGCTCTCAGTTACTTTCCAGTTGCTGTCTGGGGACAAGGACTACAAAATTGAGGTGGCGAGCTCACCTCTCTGGCAGAGGCCCAGCAGGCCTCCCCTCGTCTCCTCTAGATAACAAGTGGCATTTGCAGAGGCCTCCCGAAGACCCTAGCCCTGGGCAGGTGAGCAACCAGGAGTGTGGTGTGTCAAGCCAATTAAGGGGGGACAGTGGATGGAGGCGCGAGACTGGGGAGGGGGTCCACAGAGCCCTGATGCCACAGTGCAGGACCCCTTCTGCCTGCAAGCCAAGCCTGTGAGGGACCGTTCAAGGTGAGCCCGGTGCTTCTCCTAAGACACCCACTTCTCTTGCAGAGTAGCTAGCGTCTTGCGGGGACCGTAGGCGGAATAAATGAAAGTCACTCACGTACTCACGCAGAGAAATTTCACTGAACACCTACAGTGTTCCAGGCAGGGAGGACACCGTGACAGCGAGGCAGACAGGCCGTCCTTCACGAAGCCGACCTGAGAGCAGCGAGGCTTGTGATGGAGCTAGAAGCTGATTTCGGCTCGATGAGCACTGCGTGAGACCTACAGTACGCGGGGCGTGCCGGAGCACAGATGGTGTGTTCCCCAACGCTCCCGCTTGCAATGTCGCCCCTGTGATGGCGCTGGGAGGGGGCGAGGCCTGCGGGAGGTGCTTGGACTGCAGGCACACGGCCCACAGGGTGGATCAGGCTGCTGGGAGACTGAGCGCCCGCGAGCCCTTGTGAGCACAGGTTAGCTCCCGCCAGAGCGCGCTGTTATTAAAGGAAGGCCCCCCAGGTCTCTCTGGGCGTGCACCGGCCACGTTGTGAGGCTGGCCCCAGCTGCGCCCCACACCTTCAGACTCTCTGGCGAGCCACATGCTCCTCTGCTCTTGATAAATCGCCCAGTGCCAGGTGTTTCCGTGACCACCGTAACCGAGGGGGGCAGGGATCTTTCCAGCAGGTGGTTGGGGAAGGCCCCTCTGAGGAGACTTGCGAGCTGGACCCGAGTGACCACTAGAAAGCCAGCGGGCGGAACACTCCCGGCGGAGAGAAGAGTAGAGGAAGGGCCCTGAGGCAGGACTTGTGATGTCTGACGGGAAGGCGTTAACCACAGGAGAAAGGCAGAATTTGGTTACGAATTTTAAAGCTACTCGGGCTGCCATGTGGCGGGTGGGCTGGAGTCAGGAGGGTGGAGACGGCAGAAGCGGGCAGGTCCCCAGGAGGGCTGCAGCGGGGTGAGGGCCGGAAGAAGCTCCGTGGACGCTGACCGCCTTGGAAGCAGGGATGACCCCCTGACTGCCACGGCTCCGTCGGTCCCACGTGAGGCCCGGTGCCTGGTTCTGTGGCCATCCCCGCCCTAGCCCAGCTCCTCTGACTCTCTGAGCCTCTCCACGGGGGAGCAGTTTGGAGAAGCAAGCCTCCCTGGGATCAGCAGACTCTGCAGGGACGGGAGGGTGGGGAAGGGGTGCCGCAGACGCCACTGGAGTAAGAAGTCAGTCCTCAAGGAGGAAAAGGCCACCTTGCCATGCCTTCCCTAGAAGGGGCTGGGGACAGGAATGTCCAGGGGGTGTCCATGGTACACGCACTCCACAGAGAGCAAACCCCTGCCCTGCAGTAAGCCCAAGGGACCCCGTATTCTGCCTGACTGCACCTCTGCCTTCACTGCTGAGAAGACCTGGCACATGGCAGGGACCGGGCACAGGGACAGCAGAGCAGCAATTATGCCACAAGTGACCAAGCAAGACTGTGAGTGTTCACCTGGTGCCAACTTCTGGGGTTAGAACAACAGAAAGAAGAACAAAATAGCAGCAGGTGGGTGGTGGCAGAGGGATACTCCAACACCGGCTGGCAGAGTTTGGGAAGAATGGGTTTACGCCCACTGGCACCAACAAGGCGTGAAATAGTGAGGTCACATTCAAAGAAGGGGCCGATTCAAGTCACAGATTTGGGGGGGTAAGGCCACGAGAGCGGTCTTAAACTGAGGACACGCGCTAAGGAGGCCACCTGAGCCCGTCTTTCTGATTAACCGAGTACAAAGATTCTTATTATTCGAGGCAGTTACATTCTACGAACTCACTGCTGAACACTCAAACAGCGGACACCAAGCCTCGCCCCTGGGGACACACAGGGTTGGGGCCCCGAGAGCCGGATCGCCAACAGGTTCGCAGCCTCGGCATGCGTGTTGCAGCTTACAGAGTCTGTGTGCCACGGTTCCCCCAGGCACAAGGAGACCCCGGACTTCCCTGGGCATCATGCATGTGCTCGCTGGGGGGAGAGTTTTCCAGTCAAACGCTGTCACTTAAGAGTGCGTGTGGAGAGACCAGCAGAACGCTGAGCATCACCTCTATTTGCTGGAACGTAGACAGTCCAGGGTTGGAAGAGACCCTGGAAAGCGCTTCCTGAGGCCCAGACGGCCTGAGCCCCCGGAAGCAGGCTGTCCGCAGTGCAGGCCCTTCTCCGTCCTGGGCGTGGTGGTCTGGGGGCTGCTGAGGCAGCGCACACAGACAAGGCAGGACACTTCTAGCAACGAAACCCACTGCCTGCCCGCTCCGGAAGCCAGAACCCAAGGTCAAGGTGCTCAGGCTCGGCCCCTTCTGAGACTGCACAGGAGAATCTGTCCCAGGACTCACCCCTAGCAGCCGGGCCGGAGGTCGCGGGCGCCCCTTGGCTCCCAGCTGCATCGCCCAGTCTCCACCCACGTCCTTGCACGGTGCCTCCCTGGGTGCGAGTTTGCCTCTGGGTCCCTGTTTCCTAAGGACGCCAGCGATATGCAGCAGGGCCCTGCCTCACTCCTAATAGGCCCTCAAGGACCCGCTTTCCAGACCAGCATGAGGGTTAGGACTTGGCCATAACTGGGGGAGACGATTCAACCCATCACCAGTGCCCTTAGGAAGGCTTCAGGGGCGCTTCTGCCCGTCTGAGAGGCTGCCGTCGCGGTCTCGGTGCTCCGCCAGTCGGCCGGGAAGAGGGCCACCCTCGGGGCTGCAGAACGTGGAAAGCAGCTCCACACGCACACCCCGAAATCTAGCTGTCCCCACCCCCCTCGTGGAAGCTAAAATAAATTTAATTCCAGCTCCTTTCGGCCACAATAACAGCAGCCATGGTACCTTATAATTACGTAGCACTTTCTGCCCGGGAGTTCAAGTTTCTGAAATCAGTGTGCAATGCCACAGCTGAGCAGACCCGGTCTGGAGCTGCTGCACCTCCCGACTGGGTGCATTTGTAACTCGCCATCGCTGCTAGATAAGGGGAGGACAGCCAGGCCAGAGAAGGTGACCAGGGTCCTGCGTCCTGCCCCGCCCTGTCACCTGCTGCAGGGCAAACTCACCCCCGCCCACCCCCGCCCCTCGCTTCCACTGGGCTGGTTTAGGATACAAGAGGTGTTAGTCAGAGGCTCCTGCCAGGTTGCGAGCCAGGGCTGGTGATGCTGGGAGGTGCATGGCGGTGAAGGTGGGAGAGGCAGCCATGCGTGCGCTCTGGGGGTGTGTGGGGGGGCCCACCAGCAGTGCACCAGTGCCTCGTCTGGTGAGTGGGGTACGGCTGGGGCGAGGGCACCACAAGACAAGTGCTGGGGGCAACTGATGAGCAGAATCGCCAGGCATCGCTCCAGGGCCCAGCGTGCCCCCAGCCCGGGCTGCTTGCAAACCCGGTTGGCTGGGAGACTGGCGGACTCAGCGGGCACACTGAGGCGCGCCCTCCCCCTCCGCCGTTTCTAAGCCATGGATCTGGTTAGCACGAACCTCAGCGACGGCTTCCCGGGTGACAAGCTCTGTCTCCCATCAAGTCCTCCTCCCCTACACCTGATTTCATCTTCGTTTTGTGTCACTTCTCCCCACAAGACTGTGGGGCTCTGGGGAGCAGAGGCAGGTTGGGACCCCTCACTGCACCTCCAGCTGCGGTCTGAGGGTGAGCACAGTCTGACCACACAGCTGGGAGCGCCGAGGGCCACCAGGGCTGCCCTTGGTTAAGAGGCAAAAGAAGGGGCGAAGGTCTCCCCCAGCCAGCAGCCTGAGGCCCCCGCCTGATCTCCCCCGACGCTGAGCTCCAGCCGGCAGAACCAGGGTCACGCCTGTGCGCCTCGTCTCCAGAAGAAAGGAGAGACTGGCTCCTTCACCTCCTGGGGCCCAGGCCTGCTCTCCTTCCCCGTACGGAGCCCCTTCCCCTGCCGAGGTTGGGGTGAAGGGTCTCTTCCAACCCTGGACTGTCTACATTCCAGCAAATAGAGGTGATGCTCAGTGTTCTGCTGGGCTCTCCACACACACTCTTAAGGCTGTCTCGGCTGGGCCTGGCGTTTGCCTGGGCACAGCCCCAAGTGGGCACGGGGAATGTGTGGTGGGCAGGGCCCTCAGCCACACCCCTGTGCCTGGAGCTCCTCGTGGGGCCCGGCTCCACCCCTGCAGGCTCTCTGGCCTTGGAGGTTAGGATCTGTGATGGAGTGGCTCAGAACCAAGCAGAGGCTTGGACCACTCAGATCTCGGGTTGCCCCAGCGGTGGGAGCACGAAGAGCGGACCCCTCCACACGGGGCTCGAGCAGCTCCCCACGCCCCTGCCCTGACAGCCGGCGCTGACTGCAGGCTGGCCGCGGTCTAGGCTCCATCTAACCTGTTACCACAGCTCAGCCCTGCCCGGGGTCCTGGAGGAACTCCATACGGCCCCTGCAGGACCGGACTTGTCCTGTCGGCGACATCACCATGCAGGGACGCAGGAGAGACAGGCACACGGAGAGTGGCCTGCACCCACAGCCAGGTGAGCTCTGGGAGCGTGGAGGGACCCACGGCCCTCCCCACGCCTGATTCTTACATGCGACAGCACGTGGCCTAGCCTGGCGCTTCTCATCGAGAGGAGAAAGTGCTTTCTTCAGTTCCATGCAGGGGCCAATCTGGGAGCCTGGGGGGACATAAATCTAAGAAGGGGAGCCGAAGAACAGGGCTCGTGGCACAGAGCCCCGCCACTCCTGCCGCCCCTCAGGCGGACCCCAGCCCAGTTCCCGCGGCATCCGTGGTGCGAGACGGGCGGGGAGAGGGTTCATATTAACACAGTCCGGCTGGTATAGACGGTCCACGTCAGGCTGGAGGTCAGAGCTGTGCTGGGAAAGGGGGCGGTCGTAAAGCCTGGAGAGAAACAGCAGGGGGAGCAGGGAGATCCAGAACCTTCCGACTGCTGAACGCGCTCTTTCCCCACCTTCTTTTGGTGCAGCGCCTTCTTTGACCCTTCAAAGGGTGACCAGGGGCTAACAGTCTCCAGCCCATTTCTCTTCACCCTCGGCCTCCGAAGACCCCACTGGGCCCGTCTCCCGGGTAGGGGGAGTCTCTTCTGGGCTTGGAGGGAGGGACGGGGAGGAGCTAAACCTAACCAAGAGTTCCCCCTTCCCTGCAGCGAAACCCACATGATGGGGTGCTAAGGGCTCAGGGCAAGTCTCTCCTGGTAGTGAGACCAGAGAAGAGAGACTCGTGGGCAGGGCTGGCACACAGGCCAGGGGCAGGGTGGGGAGAAGGAGATAGCATGACTGAGTTCCCCTCTGCATGGCTCCTCTATTTCTAGAAGCTACGATGGAACATACTAGAGCCAGAAGGGGAGTGCTGGGGCCGATCCCTTGCCTTGGCGAGCCGGCAGGGTCAGTGGGGCCGGCGGGGCGGCAGGCGCGGCATCGCACAACCTCCCCAAGGGCCCTCGGGTGTGGACTCGCAGCGGCCGGGCCAGGCTCGGCTGCTGTCCAGTCAGTCCCCTGCACCTGCCCGTGGCCTCAGGCTGGCAGCCTGGTCTCGGGCAAACAGGTTCCCCGGACGCGCCCCACCTGACGTAGCCGAGGCGAGGTCACCCAGCCAGCCCTGCAGACCCGCCCCGCCAGACGTGTTAATCAGGCCATTTCCTAATCTTCCAGAAGGGAACGCGCCGTGCTCTCAGCGCCTGTCGCTGCCAGCCGGCGCTCGCTGGGCCACGGCCTACCTAGTAAGCCCATCTCTCCTCTAGAAATCAGGAGAGCAGTAAAACTCTCATTCAGGAGCCGAGTACAGAGACCACCCCGCACAAGGACGCAGTCGGACGGCACGCATGGGCACAGGGCGGCCTGGCACCGGACTGATGGGGTTCTCGACCGAGTGGCGCTCAGGGGCTGCCCGCAGCCTGCCTGCAGCCCTGACCTGGCCTCTGTGGGCCTCGGTTCCCCACCCGGACAGCGCCGTGAACCTGTTATTTCTCTCAGTGCGCAGTACCTAGGAGCACAGTGGGTCTGCAGTCCCACTTTCACCACGCCTTACTCAAGCCTTTTTCTTTTTCGAGAGATATTTGCTATAGGGCACATGCGCTGACCAGAGAGAGACAGAGAGAGACAGAGAGATAGAAAGTGAGAAATCACCTCCCTCGGGGGGTGACCACACCACACCACAATCTCTTCTCCATTCTCCTCCTGGGATTTTTGGGTATGAACATATGTGCGCTGGCGAGAGTTTCAAGCCACTGGGTCTGGTAATCGAACTGCAGTCGGCCATGTGGGTGCCCAGCACCTTAACCACTATGCCACCTACGGGCCCCTCAAGTCTTGTATTTTAATCCTCTTTGGTGGTTTACAAGCTCTCCCTACAAGATTTACTCCTTCAACAGGGAAGGATGGTGTCAAATGCTGCCCAAGGCCTTGGTAACCAACAGCGAAAGGCGGCCATGGACGACCAGGTCCCAGTCAGGGATCGCATGCTCCGAGCCAGAGCTCTGCGGCCTGCAGGTGCTGAGCCCCACACAGTCACGCCTGCAGTGTCACTGAGCAGGGGGAGTGGCCCGTCTTCCATCCAGGAGGGCCGTCCACAGAGCCCAGCAGGGACCTGGCCAGCCAGCTCAACACACCAGGACCTGCTTTCTCGGGTGACATAACGCGGCCCAGAAAGCCACAGCAGAGGAGGCTGAGCAGGGCAGCTCCCCCGGAGGCTGTCCCTGCACCCCAAGGATTCTTGGCTATTTAGGGGTAGGCTCGAGAGGGAGGCATGGGGGGCACTTGAGCAATCACCAGGAGCACGTGAAGACGAGGTGCTCTCAGCACCCCGCGTTTGGGAGCAGTCTCCCGAGCTTCCACCCGTAGCACGTTATGATCAGGAGCCTTGGAGAAGACATGGACTGAGGCTAGACTGACTGCTGGGCGAGTCGGCTCCTTCCAGCCCCTTCGAAACTATCAACAGGGGCAGCCAGACCGGGCAGGCCCTGAGTCCTGGGCAGGGTGGGCCCTGCACATCTGGAATCCAGGGAGGGACAGCCCAGCTGCCTTTGTGGTCCCCTCCCCCACCGTGGGCAGGTGAGGAGAGGGGTCCGCTGGCCCCGCACTCTGCGAAGGCCCTCGCCTTGCACCTTCCATGGGCTCCGCCCCCACAGGCCTGTGCTGTAGCCACACCCACTCCCAGAACCACACAGACAGCTTGCTGCAGCAGGGACACGTCCTCCCCAGGTGCAGAACAGCTCAGAAGGTAAGCCCTGGGTACCCCAGTCACCGGCGTGGCCCAGCGGCCCTAGCCCCACCTGGCCTGCTTCAGGCTCATGGTACACGCTCCTGCAGTTTCAGGGGCCTTCTCTGCCAGTCTAGTTCAAGAATGTACAGCATGGAGCCAGCAGGTGGTATGGTGGTTAAGGTGGCTGGAGACCGCTGACAGTGTGGTTCGAATCCCAGACCCGGCAGCTTGAAAAACAAAGCAGGTACATGTGCCTGCATGCCCAGATTCCAAAGGGAAGGGGGGATGCAGAAGGGACTGCGACATGACCACGCCCCTTAGGGGCGCTTTCTATCGTGCGCGAGTGTACATGTCCCGTAGTAATGTTTTTAAATACACAGTGCTTAGAATGCACAAACTCGTGTATTACTCAGAGATTTCAGTTCAGGGCTGTGAGTATGGCCCTTAGCCACCGAGGGAAGCCTGCGCTGTGGGGGCATGGGTGACGGTGCTGACCCTGGGGTGGGGCAGATGCTCCGGGCTTGGGGAGCTGAGGAGCGTGTGCGGGAGGGCAGGAGGAGACGGAGGTGGGAAAAGCTCACTCACGCGCTTACTGCACAGAGCCCTCCCAGGCCCTGGCACTTTTGTACACACACACACACACACACACAGGCAAACACTGTCACATTCATGTGAACACACAGGTCTGTACCTACAGACACCCCAGGCTTCCGGACATGAGTGCGTGTGTGCCCAGTCACCCACGAAGCTCGGTGTAAACTGTGCAGAGACAAACAGGACACAGGCGAGCTCGGAGGCCGTGTCCAGAGGTGGAAGGGGCACGTGAAAGCTGGCAGAGGGCCCAGTGGTGGTGCCAGGCTGACCCACACGGGAGGTTATAGACGCTTGCCCCTCCCCGGCTGTACTAGCACTCACCCTGGCAGCACTGCCGCCATGCACCCGTCACTTGGCTGGGATCGAGGCCCTCCCCTCCCGACCAGCCTCTGATCTGATGCCTGCTTTGGCCAGGACCTGAGTCGCCACCTTTGCAGGTGAGTAACGAACGTAGTGGAGAAAATGAATTCCGAGTGAATGAGCGCTCAGAACCAGTGGCAGGACCCACCTCCTTCTCCACTCTGAGCCTGTGGTGTTTGGTGGTCTCTGGGCGAGCAGTATCAGCACCAACCCAAGAACTTGCTAGAAAGGCAGATTCTGACCCACCTCAGACCTACGAAGCCAGAAACTCAAGGGGTGGGACCCAGCCCTCCAGGAGATTCTGCAGCTGCTCAAGTCTGGGGTGGGGGGCAGGGCTGAGCTACGCTGGGGTGCTGGGAAGGCCCACCACCAGGGCTCCCGGAGGGCAGGGCCGACTGAAGGAAGGCGGGGTGTCGTCTTAGCCCCTCCCATACAGAGACAGGCGCCTGTCAGGTCTCCAAAACGCCAAGGGAGGGAGGCGGAGGGTGAGGCAGTTCCCAGGACACCAGGATGGGGGAAGGAGCCACTTGAAACTTCAGGGTCTTTTCCAATCCCAGTGGCAGGACCCCCACACTCATCTTCTCGCAGCCAACAGGAGTCAGTCTGGGGTCTGCTGCCCGGGGCCCCTCCTCCATCCTGGGGCCGACTTTCCAGGCGATGGTCCCAGGGCAGAGAAGAGCACGCGGGCACATCAGAGGCTGGCAAGGGTGTGCAAGAGCGGCCACTCAGTACACAGAAATGTCTCTACAGCCCGCCCAGGTGGCCACGTTTCAGAAGCTGGCCCACCTGCCCGAGCGCGCTCCCACCTGTAGGATGTGAGGTGACTATGGGGCTCTAGACAGGCCGTCCGCTCCAAGGGCGGACATTTACGTTTACGGCCTACAGTGTGCCAGGCCCAAGCCCACTGTTCCTGCTTGTCTTAGGGGATCTCTTCTCAAAATAAACTTAAGTGACAGGAAGGTCTCACCCTACCCAAGGGCCCTTATTGAGACCCGGACGTTACTGCCGAGAGAGTGAGCTGTGTCCAACCACAACTGTGTGTGCACGTTCAGAATGGTAAGTTGTTAACTTTAAACAGTTAAAACGCTATGATTTTAATAGCTATCTTAACATAAAAATAAACAAATAAATTTAACTTAAAAGTTGTTCGTTTTATTTACTTATTTATTTATTTTGAGAGGTTTTCGCTATAGGGCACGTACATTTGCCAGAAAAACAGAGAGAGACAGAAAGCAAGAAATCACCCCCCAGGGGTGATGGCCAAGCTGCGATCCCTTCTCCTCCATTCTCCTCTCGGGATCTTGGGCACACATGCACACGTACCCGGCGTGAGTTTAAGCCTCCAGGTCCAGGACTTGAACCATGGTCGACTATATGGGAGTCCAGCAACATAGCCATTACACCAACTGCTGGTCCAAAAGTTGTTTTGAGATAGAATAATCATGCAGGTGTGGATGACAGCCAAGGTGGGGTTGCCTGAGTCCTCAGGGCTGCCTGCCCTGGGGTGCTATAACTTAGTACTCCAGAGGGAGGCAGCATTTCGGACCTGTATATATGCATGTATGTATGTGCAGACATGTTTACATGGCTATATGTGATATGTATGTGCCGACATGCACACACATGTACACACATGCTTACACAGTATAGGTCTGTGTGTGTGCAATCAAACGTGTGTAAGCATGTATGTGGTAACACTTATACATGGCTACATGAGGCCTACACGGCTGCACACATACCCATGTGTATATGCAGCTGTAGGTATGCATGTGGAGGTATGTGTGCAGGTATGTAGGCCTTGAGTAAGCATGCCCGTGTGTTAGCATGTATGTGCAGTATGTGCGCATTCTCCCAACTCCAGCTCCCTTTGTGATGTGAGTATTCTCGCACGCACTGTGGTCAGTGAACACGTTCTCACACACATTTCCGTAGAGCTCGCTGGGTGCTCCCCTGACTGTGCCATAGATCCGAGGACAGTCCACTGTCACCTACGATGGGGAGTGAGAGCCTGCGTGAGGCGGGGCTCTGTGCTTTAACGACCCCAATGAAGCACGCACCTGCCGGCTAAGGTGTTGCCAGCAGAACCGTCAGCCAGGGCTCTGCACGGCCTAAGTGGGGTGGGAGGCTGGGCTGTGAGGTAACTGCTCCTGGCCAAGGGGGTGTGCAAAACCTGCAGGGGAACTCCCGGGAGGGAAGAAAGCGGGTAGAGACAGTTCTGGAATCTTCCAGGGAAACCACTTGTGACCTTGCAGGAAGGTCACGGCCCTGAGCTGGGACCCTTGGACGCCTGGTGTCACTCTGGGCACAGGCAGAACCCACACACCAGACACTGGCTTACTGTGCGGTCGGGCGGCTGCTGGCACAAATAGGCCTCCTCGGCCAAGCGCCCGAAGGGAGTCCCTGAGCTGCTGGTAATTTTCCTCTGCCCAAGGGCTGGCAGGACCTGCCAGGGGCGAGGATGCAGTTACGAGAACGCCTTAGCTGGTTACTCCCTCAATCAGCTCTGTTCCTTTTTTTTTCAAGCCACATCTCCTAGGACGGTGATCTCCGAGTTCCTGTCCCCCAACCTCCCCGCCCGTTGAGGACTGAAACTCCAGTGAAGCACCCTCGTGAGGCTGTGCTCCTGACCTCCTCACCCCCTCTCCTGTCCTGGGCTGTGCTCCTCCACAGAAGACAGGGATCCCGTCCCTTTATCTCCAGATGTGCCAGGGAGTTAATCTGGTAACCCAAATTGCAAAGTTTTCCTATGCTCTGGGGAGCAGTCTACCACCAAGCCCTCCTCCCTGCGTGGGCACAGGAGCCATCCCGAGGGGGTCTTTCTTCTAGACAAAATACTTCTTTGCTCTGGAGTTTCAGGTCAATAGAGAAGGAGGTCACCCCACTGAGGCTGGCCTCTGGAAGGGACCTGCCCAGAAAGGTGAGGTGGCGCTCACACAGGCCCCCTGGAGGTGACTGGGAGTATCTCCTCCCAGCGCCATTAACTGATGCCACGTTGGACTCTGTAGCGATGTAGTCCAACCAATTTACACCACGGTAACTGGAAAACACGTCAGGGCTGCTTTTCTAAAGAATCCTAGCACATTTACAACACCCCATGGTGTCCCGTGGTCCTAGACTGTGCTGTGGGGGGACACTTCACCCCGCCCTCCCAGATGGCAAAGTCAAATGGCAAAGACAGAGCTGAGAATTCACTTTTGTGCATGGACTAGGCAGAACTTTGGATAAATACTGCTATGGTTTGAATGTCTGTGTCTCCTCCAAAATTTGTGTTAAAACTTAATCCCTAGGGGCCAGCAGGTGGTGGGGTGGATAAGGCGCTGGACTTCCACATGGCCAACTGCTATTTGAGTACCAGACTCGGTGGCTTGAAAACCATGCTGGGTGCATGTGCATACCCAAAATCCTGAGAGGAGAATCGAGGATAAAGGATTGTGGTGTGACCATCGCCTCTGGAGGGGTGATTTATCACTTTCCCTCTCTGTCTCTTCATCCAGCACACGCACCCTCTGGCAAAAACCCAGAAAGAGAAAAGAACATACGGACAGGACCTAAACCCTAATGCAATGGGGTCTTAAGAGGCGGCACCTTGTGCCACGGGAGGACGCGGCATCCATGGAACCTGGGCCCTCGCCAGACGCGGACTCCGCCAGCACCTGGCACCATGGTCTCAGGCTTCCCAGCCTCCAAAGCTGAGAAACAAGGTTCTGTCATTCATAAAGTCCCTGTCTCAGGCCAACCCCAAACTGCAACAGCTTCGTGCTGTGTGGAGGGAACCGGACCCCACATGGGCAGCCATGGCTGAACTCCCCTCAACAGCTTAAACACAGCAGGCTCAGGATCCCGACAGCATGGAGAAATGAAGAAAAGGGGGACTGCGGGTGTGACCAGGTCCCCTTAGGGAGTCTCTCTCTCCCTCTCATGCATGCACATGTGCCCTTTAGTCCACACACAGACACACACACACGCACACACCAATAAATTACCCAGTCTCGGGTATTTTATTAGCGTAGTGCATGGACTAAGACAAACGTCACATATCTTTTGATTCATCTTGAAACAAGAAGACAAAACTAAGGGCAATAAATTAAAAATTAAGTTTGAATTCAGTTAGTCAACATCATTGCACCTGACCCTCACGGCCACAGGCCTCACGTGGGTGAGGACAGTGAGAGGAGGCAGCCAGGCCTCACAGAGCCAGCCCAGGCAGGCCAGGACCCCGCTTCACTGCTCCCGTGGCTCCTCTCACAACGACTCCTGTGGGCTGCTCTGAGTAAACCTTAATTACTGTTTAGGAAGCCATTCGTGACCCTGGAACAGAAGACGGTGTGAAAACACGAGGAGTTCTTCGGCCCTGGGGAGAGAGCCATGCAGAGGCGCCCCCACCCTGGCACACCACGGCCTCCAGGCGCAAGCTGCGTGGGGTGCTTTTTCTGGTGAATGCTCGTGAGGCAGTTTCTGGCTGGCCTGCGCTCACCCCACACTGGGCACCTGGTGGTGCTGGCGACGTGCCACCATTTTCCTGGAACTGGCTCTCCCTTCTGCGAGAGTCCCAGCAACCCCGACACGATGGGATGGGGGAGGAGCGGGAAGACTTGCAGTCAGACTGTCTGCCTCAGTTTCCCCAAGCCTCCACTCATCTCCACGTCTAGAGGGACAGCAGAGGAAAGGGTGCAGGGTGAAGAGAAGCCCGCGCCCCTCTGTCCTCGCGATCACCAGTGTCGCCGACCGGAGGCCGGTTCACAGCCAGAATTTACACTCCCACAGCTCTGAGGGTGCAAATCCCACACCAGGCTGGGGCAGAGCACACTCTCTCCGGAACCCAGAGCAGAGGCTCCTTCCTGCCTCCGTCAGCTTTGGGGGAGGGGGGCGCAGCATCCTTGGGGGTCACTGGCTTGCAGCTCCAGCACTCCCGTGTCTGCATGTGCCCACGTGGCCTTCCTCCCTGTGCCTGTCCTCACATGGCCGCCATCTCTCCTGTAAGGACACCGGCCACACTGGACGATGGGCTGCCCTCATCCAGGACAGCCCCGTCTTAGCCGATGACGTCTGCAAAGACCCTATTTCAAATAAGTTCCTGTTTTTTTTTTGTTTTTTTTTTTTTTTTTTAAGAGGTTTTTTTCGCTATAGGGTGCGTGCGCTCGCCAGACAGACAGAGAGAGACAGAGAGACAGAAAGCAAGAAATCACCCCCCAGGGGGGATGGTCATGCCACAGTCCCTTCTCCTCCATTCTCCTCTCGGGATCTTGGGCACGCACGCACACGTGCCCGGCATGAGTGTTAAGCCACCGGGTCCGGGACGCGAACCGTGGTCGACTACGTGGGAGTCCAGCGACATAGCCATTACGCTAACTGCTGGTTCCCATAAGGCCCTGTTTTGAGGGGCTGGGGGCAAGTAGAGCTTCTGCTTATATTTCCGGGAAACGATTCAGCCCCTTACTCTCGCAGTCACGAGGTATGTTCCAGCCTGGGGATCCGGCTCCGTGCTCAGCCCCCAGCCCGTCACTTTCCACTGGGTACTGTGGCTCTGCCAGACACACTGCAGGGCTGCGGGGCTGTGGGGCTGCGGGGCTATGGGGCTGCGGGGCTACGGGGCTGCAGGGCTGCAGGGCTGCGGGGCTGTGGGGCTACAGGGCTGCGGGGCTGCGGGGCTGCGGGGCTGCAGGGCTGCGGGGCTTCGGGGCTGCGGGGCACAGGGCCCATGGCTCTGGAGGACAGTGAGGCTGAGAACGTGTCCCACAGCCAGGGGGCCTGGATGCAGGCAGCTCAGTGTCTGCAAATGAGGCAGGAGCTGGGGCTGGGCGAGTGTACCCCTGACTGTCCATATCGGGCACCCTAGTGACTACCCTGGGACAGGGGTATAAGCCAGGCAGGTCCAGGATAAACTGGGAGGCACAGTCCCCTTAGCTAGGGAGTTCCCTGCGTGTTTGGTTGGAGGATGCCTCTCCAGAAGCCTTCTCCTGAGAGACGGGATCAAATCTGCCTGGTTTGGGGCCAGACGATGGTGCAGTAGAAACACCACTGGCCCTAAACGGGAAGGTCCTGGGGCCACCTGGACACGCCGGGCTGGCTGAGGGTGGGGCGAATGGTGGTACGAAGACCCTGTCAGGGGTGCCTGGCCTCCTAGTTCTCTCTCTGACTGTCAAGGAAGAAACAACCCTTTAAACAATGTGCCTCTCAAGTAACTGATGAACGAGTGGACGTCATCTCATCCCAGCGAGGAGCCTCAGGCAAGACGGCTGCTCCTCGCTCAGCCTCGGGAACCCTGGCTGGTAGCCTCGCATGTTGGTGCTGGGAACTGAGGCTCAGAGACACGATGGCCCCTGGGGACACGCGCCCAGGCTCACACTCAGCAGAGGACTCCCGAGCCCTGCTTCGAAACAGGTGGACAATTCCACCGCCCTTAATTCTCCTCCACACTCCCCCCTGCACCGTCCTGTGTCCAGCACCATCCGGCCGCCTCACCTGGCTTCTGCCACAGGGCGGACTCAGGGGACAGGGATGGGTCCACGAGCACCAGTTGGCTGTTGGGCAAATCAGTTCGATTCGGTAGGTTTAACTCGCTGTGTAAGGCCGAGGAGGGCAGGAAAGAGGCTGAGACCTAATATCCCCCTCCCCTCCACGCCTCCCCCGCCAAGGCTGACAACGCAGGAAAAGCAGTCCTCCGGGAGCGGCCGCCGCCTGGCCTTCAGCCAGCTACCCCCCTCCAAGGTCACGGCCACGTCCTGACCCGTGAATGAAGGAGGACCACCCGACCCTCTGGATCCTCTGCTGCATGCTGCCCCGTCCGTGCCGGAACGTCGCCACGCACACCCTTGGTCTGAGACGGCCGTCAGCTCACTTGTTATTTAATGGCCAATAGGAGACTATCACAAACAGAAACAAAGCAAAGCAAAGAGACATCCACGTGCCAGAGCACAGGCTGGCCATGACGGGAAGGTGGCGCCTCTTCCCACCAGGAGCCAGAGCCCTCCGGAACTGGAGGGCGCTGTCCTGCCACCGGGCCGGGGCACCTGGCTAAGACCGCGTTTTCCCATTTGAGGCCGGCACATGGGGCCTCTGGCAAACAAGCCGCTTCTGCTTTCACCAACAGCTTCCCCTTTTCTGGAAACTGCCCGCTCCCCCTCTGGCTGCCGGGGGCCTCTGCCAGGGCAGCGCCCACCGGGCCGCCTGTGCCCCGGTGCTGGGAGCTGAGACGCACACCCACCCCAGGCCGGCTGTGCGGCTGTCTCCCTGAGGCGGACTGTTTCCTTCCAGGGCCGGCTACGAATGGAAATTTCTGTACTCCCCTGTTTGCAAAAGCCACAGGCTTTCGGTTTCGTCATCACTGTCAACCCATTAACCCTCAACGCCCAGGGGAGCACTTTCCTGAGGCCCACGGCCCCACGTGTGCCAGGAGAAGTGGAAGCTTCTGGAAGGAATGGTAGAAGCCTTCCTTCTCAGCGCTCCTCCGCACCTACACTAAGGTGTCTCCCTCCGGTCAGAGCCATCTGGGGGCGTGTGCCTTCACTCCTGCTGCTCCGAGACCCCACCCCCAAGGTGTGTCAACCCGAGAGGGAAGCTGGGCCATCCTGGTGGCCCGGCTGAGGGGCTCGCCCCATGCCCTGTCAGCTGGAGGGCAGGGGGCAGTGGGCAGATGGCCAGCAGTTTAGGGGAGCCCCTGTGAGCCCCATTCAGAGCTTAATGATGAGTGGACGATTGCTCTTACACATGGCCTGTGACCTCTGTGGTGGGGCTTGACCCTGGTCAGCGGGACCCAGGGGGCAGGGACAGTGAGAGTCCTGAGGGGACAGGAGCCTCCCAGGGCCTGGTCAGCACCCGTTGTTAATTAGGGCGGGAGAGGCTTGGCCAAGAAGCCACGGGACTGGCTGTGAACACGGCGGGGAGACGGAGGTGCCCCAGGAACACCAGCCCCACCCCAGACACGGCGGTCACATGGGAATACCTGAAAGCACGCATGCACAGACCAGTCTACCCGAGCCTCCCGTCCCCAGTGCAAAAGTGGGGCAACGACAGGAGCCGCAGAGCCGATGGCGGGTTAAAGGACAAAGCGTGTAAAGGAGGCTGGCGTGGAGCAGCGCTCTGAAAAAAAGACTCAGTAAATGGCCTCGTCATGGTTTCATTCAAAGGTGACCCAGGAAACGGCAGGGCAGCCAGGCCCAGGCGGCAGCGTCCCCACCGGAGCGTGGCCGGCCCGCCCGCCCGTGTCTCGCTGGCTGCCGCAGCCACACGGGCAGAGAACTGGGTCAGAAGGCAGGTTTTTCCAGCCTGGGGAAGGCCAGCTCGACAAGACAAAATACAGGAGGGGGAGAGACACAGCGGGGAGGGAGGAGGAAGTGAGATAGGAGGAGAGACGATGAAGTAAAGGAGAAGCAGGGGCGTGGACGCCAAGGAACGGCCGGGTGGCCGCCCAGTCCTGGGTTCCAGTCTATCTGTCCCGGCTGTGCAGAAAAGGCGGTGTTCTGGCGGGGCTCCAAAAGCCCTAACCCGGACAAGTTTTAGACACATTAGAAGCAAAATCCTAAAACTTATCAATTCTCAACTAGCCAAGGACTGATCGTTGCTGAGAAAGATGCAAGACAGCGCGGTTAGCAGCCGAGGCGGCACAGGTGAGGGAGTCACGGGCCTGCCCTGGCCAAGCACAGGGAACACCCAGCATCGTCTGGGAGTCGGGGTAAGAGAGCAGAGCCAGGAGAGCCCCTGCCCTCGCTGAGTGATGGTCAGGGCCCCTGTCCTGTCGGATCCCAGCTCAGACCGCTGAGACCAGCAGGGCCCAGGCGTGCAAACATGAGGGAAGCTGGGTCCACCTGCTGTGGGGCAGCTGTGCCCAGAGACCCCTCCAGTAGCCAGAGGTCCAAAACCAGAGCAAACAAAGACTTCAGACTAAGGCGTTATCATCTGCCTTAAATATGGTTGAAAATGAACGCCCTCCCCCCTCCGTGCAGCTTCTCGGCTGCACGCCGCCTTCCAGGCCATCTGTTCGCACAGGGGTTTGGTGTGTAGGCGCAGGTGCCAGACGGCTCCAGCTAGAGGCCTGGCCGTGCCGCCCCTGCCTGTGGCGTCTGCTGTGCAGGTTTTCCATCTGCAGAACGGGCCGTAATAGCATCGACTCCCCTCGTCTGCAGGACGGGCCATAATAGCATAGACTCCCCTCGTCTGCAGGACGGGCCGTAATAGCATCGACTCCCCTCGTCTGCAGGACGGGCCGTAATAGCATCGACTCCCCTCGTCTGCAGGATGGGCCGTAATAGCATCGACTCCCCTCGTCTGCAGGACGGGCCGTAATAGCATCGACTCCCCTCACCTGCAGGACGGGCCGTAATAGCATCGACTCCCCTCGTCTGCAGGACGGGCCGTAATAGCATCGACTCCCCTCACCTGCAGGACGGGCCGTAATAGCATCGACTCCCCTCACCTGCAGGACGGGCCGTAATAGCATCGACTCCCCTCGTCTGCAGGATGGGCCGTAATAGCATCGACTCCCCTCGTCTGCAGGACGGGCCGTAATAGCATCGACTCCCCTCATCTGCAGGACGGGGCCATAGTAGCATCTATTCGCAAGGCTGCCATGGGGTGGAGCGAACGCAGGCCTGGGCATGCCAAGGACGAGAATGCACTGGCTAAGACACCCGCCTTCTTCACAGCACCGCGCTCTCCTTTCCCTTCAGCCCTGGCTTTGGAAACCACTTGAGCCAGGCGCACCTCAGCGGGCCACAGGAGAGCGAGCCCGTTTCTCCCACCTCCGTAGAGTCTGAACTTGTGCTCCCCGTCCTGGGAAGGACTGGCCGAGGAGCGAGGACTGCAGGCTGTGCCTCTCGGCAGACCAGGGATGCGCCTCCCGACCCCTCTCCAGAAAAGATCTGGGAAGGAGGGGCAATTTCCCGGCTGCTAGAGGAACGCCTGCCAGCCCGGGGTGAGCACTGCCTGGCTGAAGGAGCCACCCCTGGGAACGCCAGGCCACTGGGACTCTCCCTCTGCCCCGCCCGTCCCTCCTCTCCGCTCCCGCTCCCATTGCCTCCCCAGGGCTGGCCCTGAGCTGTCCCACGTGCTAATGCGAGTCCTGCCTGCCACGTCCACCTCCGGTCAGCACACCTGAGGACCCCAGCTGGGGCCCTGGTAGGGGGCAGTTGGAGCTACTGCCATGGGGACTATTTTAAGCTATAATTTATACGGGCCCTGGACCCTGCTGCTTCCATACCCAGGTATCGTATCCGTTTTCTTGGGGATTGGACTAGGTGGCCCTTGGTGGGCATTGGATACTCACGCTCCTCCAACTCTGGGGCCCGAAACTGCACCTTCCCCTCGGCCTCCCCGCTCTCCCTCGTGCTCACAGAGGGGAGCTTGCCCACACCTGGGACCATGGCCAGGATAGCACCATCGCCGCTAGGAGCAGGGGCGACGCTATTTGGCTGTGACCATTTCTTGGTTTCCAAGAGTGGGCTGGGTTTGGTTTGATCCTCAAAACCAAAGGAGACTTGGTGAAATTTAGGACAGCACTTAGGGAGCCCACCTCTGCCTCCTCCAGTACGCACGGCAGCCCACACGCCGTGTTTTCAGCAGCACAGAGCAGAGCGGCTTTGAAGCCATTTCTGACCCCGACCTGAGGAGCAGGCGTCTTTGGCAGAGAGCCATGGCTGGAAAAATGGACTGCTGGCACTCGCGCCCCTGCCCTCCCTGCCCTGTGGCACGGATGCCCACCCGCCAGACGGACAGGGCTTCCCTCCTTCCCACGTTCCCCCAGTAGAGCAGCAGTTCGGGGCCCTGCTTTGCCACCAGCTGACCATGTGACCATGGCAGGTCACCTGACCTCTCAGGCAGCCCCCACCCCTTGGGCACTGGCCCAGGAGCAGTCTCCACACTCCCTGGCCACCTCCACACCTGGCGGGCACTGGGCCCTGCAGGGGGACGTCACCTGGCCACGTGCCCTCCCTAGACCCGTTTGGTACCACTGTCCAGCATTTTCCTGTCTTGGAGTTGAGGATATTCTATTACCTGTGCCCCAAGGTCATTTCAGAGATCTCAAAATACATTTATCAAGCAAAGCTGAGAGGTGCGGGGACAAGCGACCGCTCTGTTCTGACGCTGGCTTCTCCCCAGGGGCAAGACATCTCCTCGGACACTCACTCATCTTCAGTGGTGGAAGCAGGAGGTTCAGATGACACTACAAAGCCTGGCTTAGAAAGGCCCAGGTCCCTCCTCTCCCCTGCAGGCCTCCCCTCCCGACCTCACTCACAGCCCCTACAGGGCCAACCTGTCCCAGGGACAGAGTGCCGTTTCCATAGCCAGGCACTCAAGCCAAGGGGAGGACTTGGGCTCCAACCCTTCTTTAAAAATACATATATATTAAAGATGTTGCATATAACACATGTGATTGAATTAACTTAAATAATACATGATGCGTTTATTTAGTAAAATTAATTATATTGGATTGTTGGAAAAGTCATGATACATTTTTTAATAGAAAAATACGTTGTGACTTTTCTGATGATCCAATATAATATACAAATTCATTACTAAGGCACTTCAAAATGCTCATAGAAAATGGAATTAAAGGGACCAGCAGTTAGTGCAATGGCTATGTCACTGAACTCCCATGTAGCCGACCGTGGTTCAAGTTCCAGACCCACTGGCTTAAACTCACGCCAGGTGCGTGTGCGTGCATTCCCACCAAGATCCCGAGAGAAGAATGGAGAAGGGATTGCGGTGTGGCCATCCCCTCTGGGGGATGATTTCTCACTTTCTATCTCTCTGTCTCTCTCTGTCTTTCTGGCGAGTGCATGCACCCTATAGCAAAAAAGAAAAGAAAATGGAATTAAAGTATGAATTTATTTCGGTGCGAAATATTTTGAAATTCAAGTCTGTTTTTCCTAACATGCATTTTCCTTGCGTTTTCTGAAGACTCTTTGCACCCTGCGAACAGACCTGGAGGGGTGGACTGCCTGGTCCGTCGCACTCAGGCCATTGCAGCTCTCCCTGTGCAGAGGCCGAGGTGTGGCCATCCCTGGGTCCGAGTGGAGCCCTGTGACTTGCTGTGGCCACCAGGCTTGGGATGCCCTTGTGCTCGGCGCTTGCTCCCTTGCTGCTGCCTGGACGGCCTGCGGGACACACGGCCCAGCTGTCCCCACTGCCCGCCGACGTGGGGCCAATTGGCGATGGGCTGATGTGTGAGCAGGCTGTCCAGTGCCCCCGCCCCAGCCGAGCCACCAGCTGACCAGAGATTAGCCACGCCAGCCCAGACCACAGACCTAGGGAGCTGTGAGGAAGAGTAAGGACTTGTTTTCAGTCACTCCGGCTTCGGCGTTTCAAGAGCAGGAACAGCACACTGCACGGGTGACAGGTGCTCCGAGTGAGGCCTGTGTGGGGGAGTGGCCGCGCCCACCCAGTCCCGGCGCCTCGCAAGTCCTGCACACTACAGACTGCACCACGTGTTCACCAACGTGTGCAGGTGGCCCCCGGGACCCGGCACAAACGCAGGAGTCCCGATTCCTGGGTTAGTCTGTTCCGGCGCTCGGTGACTCGAACACAAAGAGCAAGAACCCAAGGGTGATACCTCCAGAAGCAGACATCAGAGCCTCTCTCTGGGGTAAGGAATAACCTTCAGTGGGTTACACAAAAGGGCCAGACTGGGAGTTCGGGGCCTGGACACCGGCAAGGACAACGTGCTGGAATCATGAGGAGGCTGCCAGACTACGGCCTTGGTCTTCCGTGTGCCCGTCACACGGGGTGTCTGTCCTGCCCCGTCCACACTCGTCTCCTACTCCACGGTGGCCCTGACTGTGCACGGGGCACCAGGGCCAGCACTGAGCAGAGATAGGAAAACCCAACCGAGATACGCAGAGCTTCCTCTCGGCAGGCTGGGCAGAGTGGCCCAGGCATTCCGATAACGCTCTTTTCTACGGTAAGGACGATAGGCCAATAGCGAGAGAATAATATGCCACAGGATTACTCACTCTGGAGCTACCGGGGAGAGAGAGGGCTTATAGAAAAGCAATTCAAGCTCACACCTGGCAAAGAGCAGGGCTCCATCAGTATTAGCTGAATCTGATGGCCACCGCCCCACCCAGATGTGTCTGATAATCAATAATACTGAGAGTCCTCGCTGGCCGAACGAAGCTCCTACCACGTGGTGTCTGCATTGCACAGACAGGAAAGCTCTCCGGGCACTTACTGCAGACGAGAATAGGGTGGGGTAGGTCCAGGCAGTGGCACAGTGGGAACTCGACCCACATGGGACAGGTCCAGGGTTCACATCCTGGGACCGCCCCGAGTACTCCAGGTAGGTGCCCGTGATTCAGGCTGGCTGCAGATAGAGGTGGCTCAGAGTCAGGACCCTATTGGGGTGTCTTTCTGTTTCTCTTTCTCTATTTCATGGAAGAAATAAATGAACATTTTAAAACATGGGCACGGTGATGTCTGCTCCTGCCCACGGCCACTGCGGCGCTGTCTGCGGCAAAGGGGGCTGGCGGACGGTGCTCAGCTGAACCCACAGACACCTGGCTGCGTGGGGTCTCCCGGCCCATTTTCTGAAGCTGAGCAGGGCAGGTGGCAGCTGCCCCCCGACCTCTCCATGCCCCAGGCTCCAGCTGCGGCACCTCAGGACTGCACGGGAGGGCAGAGCAGGGCTAGAAGGTGCTCCGGACACTTGGGTGGGCCAGCCGGAAGCTCTGGCCAGCCTTCAGCGCGAGCTCACTGTCCTCGCAGCCTGCTATACGAGAGTTTCCAGCCCGGACGAGAGAGGATGCAGGGAAGACCCAGACCTCAGGGCACTCGCAGTCAAAGAGCTGCGGACAGTGGCTGGTGGAGAGCGCTGACCTCTCCGCCCCTCAGGCTCTGCCAGCTCCCACTCACTGCACTCCCACCCCCACCCCCACCTGGCACTGGCTCTGTCAGGTGAGGCGGCATTAGGTGACACTACGGGGGCTGCCCCAGCAACGATATCGGGGCAGGGACCCTGTCGGCGCAGGGGCTGGGGTTGCCGGGTTGCCATAACTCAGCGCCGTGAACCAGGTGGGATAACACAACAGAATTGGTGCCCTCGTGGTTCTGGGGCCCAGGAGTCTGCGATTGAGATGTTTTCAGGCCATGCTCCCTCGAAGCCTCTAGGGGAGCATCCTTCCCACCTCTGCCTCCTCCAGTAGCCCCAGGGCCCCAGGGTGCTCGGAGCATCACTCCGATCTCTGCCTCGCCCTCGCCTGGCCTCCCCTCTGTGTCTCTGTCCAAATCTCCCTCTGTATGAAGGCAGCAGTCATGGTGCATCGGGGCCCACCCTAACGACCGCGTCTTAATGCAGGTGTTCGACGTCTGCCGAGACCTGCTTCACTCGCAGAACGGCAGGTGCGGGTTTCAACACGTCCCTGTGGGGAGTACAGTTTGGTCCACCACATGATCCCCTTTGTAGCCGCAGCCCCCGGCACAGCGCCCAGAAATGGACACAAATGACCAGAACGGTCTCTGGTCCCTCTCTAACCCTGCCTACCTGTCCACGTGGCTCTTGGCAGCTCTCTACCCTCCAAGCCTTCACCTGCAAATGCAGAGGCTTGGGCTCATGCTCTACCCTCTTGCCTCACCCTCCTGCCTCCTTCCTCTCCCCTCCCGGCCCAGCTGCAGGTCATCGCATGCCATCCTCCTGCAGCTGGACACAGCCGTGGGGCCTCCCACAGGGAGGATGGGCCTCTGCCTCGTGGAAAGGAGGCTGGCACCCCGGGGTGACCGAGAGCAAATTGGTCTGTGTTGGACGTTCATCAGCAACTTCGCTGCCAGGTCAGAGGATATCAAAACACAGAGGCCCTGGCAGAGGCCCCAAAACCCGGGTGCTATCCGACTGGTCTGCTCAAACCATGAGTTGGCAGAGAGAGCTTCCTGTCAACAGGAAGTGAAGGATGGAGATCAAATCATTCTCAAAGTAGGTAGTGGAAGAGAGAGATGAGTGGGAGTCCAATGAACCACTCCAAGGCAGGGCTGAAGCGAACGCCCCCCCCGAGAGGTGCCGCCTTCTGCAGGGGAAGCACGGCGGTCACGGGCTAGCCATTCCCTCTGGCTGCTCGCCCACGCCAGGCCCAGGCGATGGTGGCAGTGGGGGCTGAGCCAAGGGGCATGTTCCAGGCTCTTTCCGCTCATCTTAGAGCAAGGTCACAGAGACTAACTGAGCAGGTCAAGGACGTGCTCCGACTTGGAGGCTCAGCCCTTCGTCGGCCTGTTTGTCCCACATTTTAAAGACACTGGCAAATTCGGGGGTTCTCAAGGTGGGTTGGTCCAATCTCGTGGGAGAAATGGGTGTGATGGCCTTGCCCGCTGGCGCTCTGGGTCAACGCGAGGGTGAAGGAGAAAGGTGCACTCGATTCTCATCCAGCTCCTTAGAGCACCCTGAAGGCCCTCCCCAACCTTAACAGTCCCCATAAAAGTGCCCCGAAACTGGGCGTCCCTGGCAGTGAACGGAATGAGCCAAAAATAGGAAAACAGGAAAGAAAAAGAAAACGAGCAGTCAAGAAACAGCATCACTGAGGAGCACGTTTATTTGTCTGAAGGTTTAGAAGGATACGAACTTACTTAAAAGTTACACAAATGGGCCGGCCACCGGCACACAGGCTCAGCAGACTGAGCTGCAGTGTGGGTTAGGCTTCCCCCTACCGAATGGCAACGTGGGTTCAGATCCCTCATCACCCAAAACACAGCCAAGACCCTGTCTAGCTGGAGGGCGGGGTACAGGGGGTCGTGGTGTGCAAGACTGCCACATGCACGCACACCTGTGCTCTCGCATGCTCTCTCATGACAGAAAATGAACTTTAAGTTGAGTGAGTGACCTCGGCAGACGAGGCGTTAGCACATGAGCACACAAAGAGTTTCCCAGTGACCGCTTTAGTCAGTCGAGTGTGTGGCTTGGTGGCAACTGCAAGGCGGGTGGCGACTCCGCTAGCTCCGCTGGGCTTAGTTGGAGGGCATTGGGGAGCGTGGGCTGGGATGGGAGCAATGCACTGGGAAGCCTCGGGTCTGTGATGGACAGCGCACGACTATGGCCGCCCTGCTGGAGGCCTCCCTTGGGAAATAGCGGCCCAGGATTGGCTTATTTGCATCATCAGGCAACGCTGCAGTGTGTAGAGCCTGTTTCTACAAGGATCTTGTCGCCCTCCATGAGCAGTACCAGGAGAAGTGGGGTTAGAGCAGCGGCGACCTAGACGAGGGGGAAGGCGCTCACGTCACCCTCACTGAAATCTCCCGTGTAGCCCACCGTGGAATGGCGAGCGTGCCACTGAGCATCTGTAAAGTGGGGTAAGGAGAGCAACAAGGGGCTCAGCTCTAGGGTTAACCACGTAACCTAACACATTGCACCTTAACCTGTCGGTCACCAAACTCTTACGTGGGTAAACGGCACGAAACCTGTGGTTCTGCACCTGCCCGCATCCATCAAGCTCGGCATGGTTTTGCTCTGCCAGCTGAGCTGTGGGAGTCGTGCTCTCTCGGCATGGCAGAGTCTTCGAGGAAGGAGACGCACACCTCCATTCTCTGGCCAGCTCTCCTTCCTCCACAGGCCCAGCTTAGCTGGCATTCTGCCCTGGGCTGTGTCGTCCCAGTGTGCCGCGCAGCAGCCTCCAAGTGGGGGTCATAAACGCCGGGCCGGTGCACAGTTCTGGGGCTCATCACACAGAGATCTGACCACTGACAGTCCCCATATTAGACCGTGAGCCCTGGAAGAGCTTGTGCTCAGGGCACCCAAGGTCCAAGAGGCCACTGAGGGGCTCAGTCAGGAAACTTTCCACGGTGGCCTTGCAGGGCAGTCCCTGTGGGCTCTGGCCAGGGGCTGACCTGGGTGTTCATCTTTATTTGGAACCCAGAAATATCCTGCCTCTGAGATATGCAAGGATGTCTCTTCCCAACAACAGCTGAAACAGTGCAGCTGGGCAGACAGACAGGTAAATGGACAGATAGGTAGACAGATACAGCCAGCGGGAACTCATGGGAGCACTAGGTTCGTGTTATACCAGGGAAGCTGGAAACCAATGAGTTAAACCCAGGAGGTGTAAGAGTCCCCTAGAGCAGACCCAGGGCCCCCAACTCCTGGGCGATGAACCAGTGCCAGTCCATGGCCTGTTTGGGACAGGGCCAGGCCGTGGACTGGTGTCAGTGTGCCACGCTGCCCAGCTGAGGTAGGCGGCTGGCTAGCAAGTGAGGCTTCGTCTGTGTTTGTAGCCACACCCATCCCTTGCACTGTGGCCTGGACTCCGCCTCCCATGGGGATCAGACACAGTATTAGGTTCTCAAGTGAGCGAGACCCGTATGCCGTGTGATCGCTCGGTGTGCACTGCAGTGTGGTGGTGATAGAGATGGGGTGTGCAGTGGGTGGGGTGCACCGGGGTCATCCCAGGGGCCAATACCCCCACCCAACACCACCCATCCATGGAGGGACTGTCTTCCCTGTGGGAAGTCCCTGGTGGGAAGGTTCGGGACCGCTGCCCTCGAGAATGTATCAGAAACACACGCCTGGGCCCCCTCAGAGGTTCTATTCGTAGGTCGGGCTCACACCTAGGATTTTGTATTTTAATAGGCACTGGGTGAGGCTACTGAAGCTGTCCAGGAAGCACATTTGGACATCACTGCCCTACAATCTAACCCAGCAAATCCTATTCAGGGTGGTTCAAACTGAGGTCAAGGCCAAGGTCAAAGCAGACACCCCTTCACTCCAGGGGGTCAAGGTTGGGGGGTGCAAAGAGCACTGTCGTGATGTCCTCTGACCCCATTCCCACCCTGTCCTGGAGTCTTGACCAGGAGTGACCTGGCTGGGTGGACGCTGCCAAGGGGGAGCTGGGCTTATCGCCAACTTGGGGGTGCCATGAATCCAGGTGGTGAGGCTCCTCTTGCACAGGTGACGGCTCCCCTTGCACCACCCCACTCTACCCAGTCATGTCTCTGCATCCTCTGTGACAGCCAACCGCCCCGGCTCTGTTTTTCTTTCTCTCTCTCTCTCTCTCTCTCTCTCTCTCTCTCTCTCTCTCTCTCTCTTTCTTTCTTTCTTAAAGAGATTTTTGCTTTAGGGTGCATGCACTCACCAGAGAGACAAAAAGTGAGAAGTCACCTCCCTGGGTGGATGGCCACACTACGATCCCTTCTCCTCTAGTCTCCTCTCCAGATTTTGGGCACACATGCACACATGCCTGGTGTGAGTTTTAAGTAACTGGATCCAGGACTCGAACCATGGTCAACTATGTGGGAGTCCAGTGACATAACCGTTACGCCAACTGCTGGTCCCTGGCTCTATTTTTCATTCCCTGCAGTGATGGGGAAGGATTTCTGGAGCACCTCTCCCCAGAGGGCCACAGACATGTGCATCCCAGCGGTGGTGCCCTGCTCGGCAGTGAAGGCCAGCGCTGCCTCCAGCCTGCTTCCGTGTCCCCACACGCTCCTGCCTCGGGACCTTCCCTCGAGAGCCTTCCCTCCCTCATGGCCTTTGTCACTGAAAGACCTCCTGTATGCCAGCCTGTGGTCACCAATTAGAGGATGTCCCTGAGACACACGGATTTTAGCATCAATGAGAAACGGCTTTTCCTCAGACAAGGAGAACGGTCACGCTCACTCCCAAAGTTCGGGCAGAACACCCTGCAAGCAGCGCGCCAGCGAACCGTCCTCAGAACCCCCTGCTGCCGCCTTCATGGGCTTCCGCTTCACGTCAGGGAAGGGGGGCGCTAAGGCTGGCGCAGCAGCAGCGCGAGGCTCTGCAGTGCTGGGGGCCCTCAGGCCCGGCCTGGCTCCCAGTCCACCTGTACACACCGGGTGCCGTGTGTGCCCAGGGTCCTGGCTGGCCGGGAAAGGCTGGGGACATGTTGCAGGCCCTGTCCGGCTCCCAGTCCACGTTGGGTGCACGTGTGCGCCCGGGGTCCTGGCTGGCCGGGAAAGGCTGGGGGAAAGATCTCCACATGAGACACTGTGGAAGATGCTTGTCTTTCTCTTTTCTGCTCTGTTTTTCTCCCTTCCATGAGAGAAAGAAACTTAGCAAAGGCAAGCAAGCTAGCTAAGGCAAGAGGCAACCCCAGCACAACCCTAAACGCAGCCTTCACCCGCTGACTGCTTTTAGAGGCTTGCTGCAGTCCGGAGTCTGCACTCGGCCTCCCTCCTCCTCTCCCCAGATCCAGCTCTCGCATCCCACGAGATCGGAACAGAGAGCCCGTAAGGAGGTCCCCACTGCCCAGAAAGGAGGCTGACGTCGCACCTCATCCTGTTAGGCCTAAGGGCCCCTTCTTTTCCTGGGCACCTGGCCCAATCTGATTCAGTTTCTATCGGTAATTATGGAGAGACCCTAAAATGGAGTTCTCTTTTCTGGTGCTTCAAGGCACGGCAGGGGCTCCTGGCAGGAAGTGGGGCAAGGCGGTTAAAAATGACCAGAGCCGAGAAGGGTCTACAGCGGCCTCCCACAGCACCTGGGCCCGCCGCTCTGCTCCTGCACTGGCTCGGGGACGGAGACAGAGGTCTCTGAAGGACCCCAATTCAATAGAGAGGTAAGCTGCTTGGACACGAGAGGACTCAGGAGGTTTTAAGTCAGGTGCTCTGGAGCGTACGTGATACCCAGGCACTTCTGTAACACGTAAGAGCTTCCCCACGAGTTACTTTATTTCTGCACCCCTAACAGGCAGGCAAATGAGTTTTATCTTCTCTGTTCCACAAATGGGCCGAACTGTGGGGTTGAGTGGCCGCTTCAGGTGGTCACGTCAGAGAGGTCGACAGACGTGGTTTAACACCTCACACTAGTGACCCCAACAGGACTCTTCCTTTTCAAATGGACCGCTTGTTTCCGGACACTCGGTCACCACCGCGGTGGCCACACAACAGCCAGGGGCTGGTCACCTGTTCACTGAGTTTGCCACCGCTCGTTAGGGCTCTGCCAGGTGCCCCTTCAGGCTGCCCCTCCAGGTCGGCGGCTCCCTGCCCTGGACCAGGCCCTCCAGGTCCGCCCGGCTCCCTGCCCTGGACCACGCCCTCCTCCCCTGTGATATGCACTTGGAGAAAGTAGAGGGGGCCCTGGTAATCTGAACAGGAAGAGAGCTGTGACCACTCCCCCCACACGCAGGTTAGTGCCTGGTAGGAGCCACCGTGGACAGGGAGTGGGCAGCCGCAGCTGGCGCTACCGTGGCTGTCCGGAAGGATCAGCTCTCCCGCTCCAGTGTTCTCCATGGAGCCCTCCCCAGTGCGCGTGGGTGTGCGCGCGCTCGGCCTGTGCCTGTGTGCCCACTCACACCTGTGAGTTTGGACACTAACTTGGTGGAGGAGAGTGTGGCTCCTTTAGGGTCTCTGTTCCGGGAGAGGTAAGGGCTGCGCAGCTCCGCCCACCTCCCGGCTGCACACTCTCAGAGCTGCAGGACTACCTGCCCAGGCCAGCCGCAAGGTGGGTGTGCGACCCCTGCAGCTGCTCCCTCGGCTGGACAAAGTCGAGCCGCAATCCGATCGATGTCGCCAAAGTCCCGCCCTGGCTGCGGGCGGCGTAGTCGGGGCTGAAGTTCGAAGCAGCCTTACACAGGTTAGGGCGCCCAGAACCCCCAAATACCACGGAGGCCCAAAATATGCTGGGGGTGGGGCAGGCGAAAGAAATCACTGCGGAGAAGCCCCCCCACTCCAGGACCCGGAGCGAATCTGGGTGGGTGGGTGGGGAAGGGCTGTCCATTCGCGGGCACAGCTACACAGCTGTCCCACCCACCGCCCCTCCCCTACGTCCCCCGCAGCCGCGCTCGGGCTCCACCTCCCCGGAGCCCAGTCCACACCGTCCTTTTTCAGAAAAACAACACGACGCACCGCCCCCAGCACCCGCACCAGGCGGGATTCCAGGCTACGCCCAGCCGGCCACCAGCGGCGCCCGCACCCCCTCTTGTCTGCGGCCGCCCCCGCCTGCGCCCAGACGGTCGCCGAGCCCTGGCTGCACGCGAGTGGAAAGCGAGACCGATCCCTGGCTGCACGCGGGTGGGAAACGAGACCAAGCCGCGGCTGCGGTGGCCCAGGTCGGGCCCTGCCCCTCCACCCTTCCCCGGAGTCGCACGAGCACGAAGTGGCAGGAGGGGCACGCACGGCGCGCGCGGGGCGTCCCGCATTAACCGCTTCGGCGCCGCGATCGCGTGCGACCTAGGGCTGGGAGCCGGGGCGGCCGTTCGGGGACTCACCGGAATGTGCACTCGCAGCGAGCGCCTCTTCTGGTTCAGACTCTTCTTGCCGCCGCTCCCGCCGGGGCTAGGAACGTCTTTCTTCTTCTTGACGTCCATGGCCGCGCTTCCCATAACTTTAACCAGAAGTTAACTCCGGTGACTCGTCCCTGGGACTCGGTCCCCTCCTCCCTCCCTCGGCCGCTGCGTTCGGACCCGAGCCGCGCGCGCTTTATTATCGCTCTTCCAGTCCAAAGACACCTCGTGGGGACTTCCGCGCGGAGGGAGGGTGGAGCAGGTAACTCGCGCCGCCGCCCGGGAGGGGCTGGCAGTTGGCGGTGAGCGCTGAGTTCGAGTGTCTTTCTCCCAGAGAACCTTGGGGTGCCAGAGCAAAGCCTGAGCCTGTCCGGGTTCTGCTCTCTCGCCGGGTTAAGCGTGGCAGAGGGCTCCTGCTGGGTGACAAAGTTTTCTTCCTTTTGCAAAGCGAAGCAACATTTCCCACCTTCCAGGCTCCTCCCACAGATTCCCAGAGGTACTGGAAGGCAGGTGCAATTAGAGCCAGTAATTTGGAAAACAGCCTTCCACGCCTGTGCCTGGCTGCAGAGCCTGGAGAGAGAGGCGTCTGCATGTAAATACAGCCCTCGGCCGCAGAATTAACCAGCCCGGAGCCGGGGACTAGGTCCGTCCTCCTTTCTGGGCAAGAGGGAGGGCGGGCGGGGGAAGAGGAGGTGCAAAGGCGAACACTCTTCGCAATTGGGCTAATGCTCGGCTGCACGCAAAGTTCTGGAGGCGGCCCGTGGGGCCCTGCAGCCGGGAGGGCGCGTCTCGAGCCCCGCCGGGCGAGGAGGGCAGGGCGCCCGCTCCTCGCCCACTGCTGCGGCACGATCCCCAGGGACCGCGAGGGGACGGAGGCTGGGCCTGGCACCGACGCAGGCTGGGGGAGCGCGGGCGGTGGGAGGCGGCGCGCGTTGAACAGGAAGTGCTCGGCGTGCAGCGCCCGGGTCGCGCTCCCTCCACCCCGCGCCGCCCTGGGTCGCTCCGCACAGTCCCCTGCGGCATCGGCGTCTTCGGAGCCCATTTCTGAGCCATCTCGTCTCCCAGTTTACGGCCGACCCCCCCTGAAACACGCGCATGCACCCTGTCCCCGCCTCGGGCCGGCGGTGCTGGAAACCCCGGGTTGCGATGGGCTGCGCGTTGACCTGCACGTGCGGCGCCCAGAGCCGCGGCCCCTCCGGGCCGCCCCGCGCCGCCTGCGGACGCAAATCCGCACCGAGCCGCGGGTGCGCTGCGTGAGCGCGGCTTTCCCCCACCCCACCCCACCCCACCCGCCTTCCCCAGAATCTCAGAGCTGCGCAGTGGATCCGCGCCGCGGAAAATGTGGGGTGCCCAGGACTGCGGAAATCAAGCCAGGCAAGAGCGCCACGTGCCGCCACGGTTCTTAGGGCTCCGCTCCCTCCATCCCAGGGCTGGTGAGGGGTCGGGGGTGGGATGGGTGACCCTAGAATGGAGCGGCCTTGGTGCTGAGGCTGGAAGTAGGGGGATTGCTGAGTCGGAGGTCGCTTCCCTCCTGCTGTGTTTTCTGAAGACGTGGTCACCCCAAAGGTCAGTGGAGCGCCCCGAGTGAGCACATCAGCTCGGCTGTCCGGGCAGCAATAACGCAGAAGCCACCAAGAATGTCGGCGACAGGAGTGGCTTGGGGGATACTGTACGGGCTGGTGCAGAGATGACCTTATCTCCGCTCCAGGAGAGGACCTCCTTGGGGGTTTTCCCTCGGAGGAGGCGAAGTTATCCCACCTTAGGGGACCCCCCCCCCCCCCCCCCGGACCTCAGGAAAAGGGCCGGAGCCACCGCTGCAGCCATCTTTCCCCCTCCCTCCCCAGCGGTCCTACTCTGTGCGGCCCTGTGCATCCTCAGCTCAGCTGGGGTGCTTCCTCGGTTCATAGGGGTGGGGCTAGTGCCGGTTTCTGTCCTTCCTCCTCCCCTCCTGCTGGCCAGTGTACAGGCTGCGGCAGCCTGGGAGATCCCCTGGTCTCTGAGCAGGGCCCCACCTGGGCTGGCCAACCACGGAGCCATCCTGGCCCCCCAGGGTGGGAGTCCTGGCCTTTGCTGTCCTGCTGCTTGCTGGAGGCTGCCAGAGATCAGCAAGCAGGTGCTCCACTCAGTGCCCCAGACAGGTTACAAGCAGCACCCAGTCGGCTAGGACCAAGGGAGCGCGTGCTCACTGGGTTGTGACGGTCATTTTTGTGTGTGTGTGTTTTAATTGCCAGCAGGTGCTTGCCAGAGAGAGAGAGAGAGACAGAGAGAAAAGGGGAGAAGCCTCCCACAGTGGGGTGTGGTCCTCGGCAATCCCTTCTGCACTTTTTCATCCTGAGACGTGCAGGCACCCACACTGGCTGGTTGTCAGCTTCCTGGGATCCAGATTGACTGCTCCTGACCACCAGGGACCCTGCTCCCTTAACCCTTGGCGATTGGGCCGGCCCCTCAGTGTCATCCCTTAGTCATCCCGTCACCGTGATAGCGTGCCAGACGGCATAAATCACTCCACTGGATGAGAACTCGGTTTGAAATGAAAACTGGGGCGGGGACCAGCAGTTAGCGTAATGGCTATGTCACTGGACTCCCACGTAGACGACCGCGGTTCACATCCTGGACCCGGTGGCTTAAAACTCACGCCGGGCGCGTGTGCGTGCGTGCCCAAGATCCCGAGAGGAGAACAGAGGAGAAGGGATTGTGGAGTGGCCATAACCCTGGGGGGTGATTTCTCGCTTTCTGTCTCTCTGTCTGTCTGGCGAGCGCATGCGCCCTATAGCAAAATTAAAAAAAAAAGACATGAAAGCTGGGGCGATGGGAAGGGAGGGGGCTGAAGGGACGTCACGTGATACCCACAGGGCAGGCCCCTCTGCCAGGGGTTCGGGAGGGACTAGATACCCGCACCAGAGCCGTGTGACCCGTGTGGCTTGGTCTGTGTAAACCTGTACAGTCACCCATCAAGAAATTTGCCAGCGAGCAGCTATTCATGCCTCGGAATCCTAAATTAAAAGCGTATTGCTGTATTGCCTGTGCTTTAAGGCCTTTTAGTTTCTTATGTTAATACGTCTGAAATCCAGTGTTTCTCACAGTTCATGTTACAGGACGCTTACCAGCTGTTTTTTTAATATATTAATAAATGTGTGTGTGTGTGTGTGTGTGTGTGTGTGTGTGTGTGTATTCTGATCAGGGGAGTCTTAGGATGGAGGGAATCAGTAATCATCTTGGTCTGGGCACTTTGGGAACACCCCTGTTTCCCCCCATAACAAGCAGCTATTTTTAGTCACTAGCTGAATACATGGCATGTCTGAGCAGCAGGGGCCCTGTAATGACCCCGACAGCATTGTTTCTTTGTTTTTCTTTATTCATGATGGTGTGTACATGCACACATGAGATGGGAGGGGACAAAGAGAGGAGCACCCTCCACAGGGCCACGCTTGCCCCCCAGCCCTCCATCCCGTCGAATCCTGGACACACCTGGTGCATGCAGACCACCCAGGCAGGGACCGCCTTTGCCATGTGGCATCTGGCTTCTCTGTCTTTTTTTTCAAATTTAGATTTTTGCCATAGGACATGTACACTTGCCGGAGAGAGACAGAGAGAAAGTGAGAAATCAGCCCCCAGGTGGGATGGCTGTGCTGCAATCCCTTCTTTATTTGCTAGTTGGGATTTGGGGCACGCATGCACATGCACCTGGCATGTTTTTCTAGAGAGATTTTTGCTGTAGGGCATATGCACTCGATGAAGAGACAGAAAACGAGAAATCACCCCCCAAGGGGAATGATCACACTGCATTCCCTTCTCTTCCAGTCAGCTCTAGGGATTTGGGGCATGCACACACATGTCCCTGGTGTGAGTTTTAAACTGCCAGGTCCAGGACTTGAACCACAGTCGACTACTCCTGGTCCGGTACTCTGGGGGCTTGAGGTGGCCGTGTGGGATCAGCACCGTCACCACCGCGCCACCTGCAGGCGTAAGATCAGCTTGTCTGGAGTTGTGCCTCAGCGCAGGGCCGCAGGGCCGCAGGGCCACTGTACCTGCGGTTTCCAGAGCCTGCCTCTGACAGACACGGTGAAAACAGACTCCCCAAACAGACCACGGTGAAACCTGTGCTGAACAAAATAGCAAGAGTTCCGGTGAAGACAGCAAGACTAACTTTACCTTTTTCCTCAAGGCTCCAGGATTGCTGGGCATGGGGACGGAGCCTGTCATTACATGAAATTCTGAGTTTTAGAGAAATAGTGCATGAAAATATGACCCGTCCTGATGACGGACTTCTGGGTATCCCCGGAAATGTGCAGCACGGCTAGTTCCTCCCTGACCTCTCCTGTCTGCTCCGGTCCTGGCTGATGGAAGGATGAGCCAGGAGGTTGCACAGGACTGCGGGCTGCGGTAGGTGCTGCCTGGCAGTGCCAGGAGGCCCACGGCTCCCCTGCCCCAGCGGCACTGGCTGGCTGTGCGGCTGAGGCAAGTCCCTCAGTGTCTCCAACTGCAGGAGGAGCGGGTGGGCTTTGGAATCCTAAGCCCTTTTTAGTGGGTCTTGCATTTTGTCCTGAATACATCTTTGTTAGTTTTATTGTTGTAATAATTAATTTGTATTGAATTTTACAAAAGTATCACTCCACAATAAATCAGAAACACAAAACAAAGGCCAGCATGGTGGTGCGGCAGTAAAACTACACTCTGCAGTGCTGGGGCCACGTGGGACAGTCCCAGGTTTGAGTCTCAGTGTCTCCCTGTGTATGCCGTGTGTGAGGCCCACGTGCCTGCTATCCTGGCTGACGGAGGCTGGGAGGCAAGGATTGAGGCACGAAGACGCCGTTGGGGGGATTGTCTCTCTCTCTTGGTCTCCTCTTATAAAAGAAATAAACTTTTTAAAACACTTAAAAACAAAGAAACAACACCCCCAGTCCTTGGCTGCAGATGGTCTGGGACAGAGTTTCTCAGGGAAGGGGCAGATGAAGGCGCTTCCCACGTGGCGTGTGTGTAGTCTGGGCTGGGTAGTGAGGGCGCTACTTCACAGCAGCTGTTCCCTGACCGAGCAGAGGTGCCATACGTGTCAGCCCCTCTGATGGGGGGATGATTACCCCGCTCTGCCCCACGTGTGGATTTGTGTAGTTGCTGTCCCACCCCCACTAGTAGCCCAGACACACCGCACCTTTCACTGGGGGTGTCTTCCCAGCAGGGCCTCCACGTGATGGTCCCCAGCCAGGACAGCGCTTTGTTTGGGAAGGTCATTTTAAACACTGCACCACACAGCACAGAGTTAGCCTAGAGGGAAGCCCTGGGTGAAGGCCGAGGGCTGACGAGGCCACCGGGAGCCTGGCTGTTCACTGGCTTCACCTTATTTTCCAAACCCTTGTCCTCCCACCCTGACTCCTGCCTTTTCTTTTCTTCTGTTTTGTCTATTAATATCCGACAGAAACGACAATGACCTTGGAAATCCTGAGTCATCTTTGTGGAGCACTGACAACATATTCTTAGAATTGGTGGATTTGAGGTCACATTCGCGATGTCACTGTTGGAGGGAATCTTTTTCTTTTTCAATTGTTGTTATTTATTTTGGAGAGAATCTTGCTGTTCATCTAGCTCAAGGGCCCAGAGAGGGATACCTGTGTCTGATGAATCCTCATACTTGGTGGCGGTGTGTTCCACGTCGGGGAGGAAGGAATGCACTTTTCATCGCCGTGACATGCCAGGCTTACCAGGTGATCCATTTCGGTGCTTCTCCTAATATTGATTGAAATCCCTAGAAAGAACCATCATATCCGTTTACCAAGTGAGGGAAGCAAACTCGGCCGCTAGAGAGTGCTTTGATGTCCAGTTAACTTCCGTCCATGGGTCAGTGGCTCAGACTCCTGAAAAAAAAAAAAAAAACATTAAAAAACCGAGGCCCCTTCCTCTTTTAAAAGCTTCACTCTGAGCCAGCAGGTGGCATAGTGGTTAAGGCACTGACTCCCACGTGGTCACTACAGTCCAAGTCCAGGACCCAGCAGCTTGAAATTCATCCCAGGCAGGAGAACGGAGGAGAGGGGATTGCGGTGTGGCCATCCGCGGGTATGTGTGCATGTGTGTGGACACGCGCACACGCGCGTGTGTGATTTCTCACTTTCTGTCTCTCTGGTGAGTGCACAGGCTCTATAGTAAACATCTCTCAAAAAAAAAAAAAATCTTCACGGGAGTCTGAGATGCCTAGGAAATGCCTTCAGGGTGACCTCAGCCGACCCACTAAACAGCTGAGCTACCTGGGTCTCTGCCTGGGGCATGGGCTTGGCGGGGGCAGAGGTCTGTATACTCAGGAAACCAGCAACTCAATTCTGTGCAAAAAGCAACTCTTGGAACAACAAAGCAACAAAGCCTGGACTCAGGACTCTGTCAGCGCTTTAAAAACTCGCTGAACACCGAGCTCCAGGGGTGTTATCTAATCGTGAAAACCAGGGCAAAGAGTCACATTCCAGTTTTTATTTTCTGTAACGTGGACACTAGTTGTGTAACTTCATGCTAGCTTTTGCACCCTGCTGTGGATGGAGCCATTAACACTGGTCTGTGGGGCCCGGGGCCAGCGCGAATGTTCCTTGGGACAGCGTGGCTCCTGGCCACTCCTTCCTGGGTCCATTTTGGTTTTCTGGGTGCCCTTTGTGTCTGTGTTTCAGGCTGCTCTTTGTCCGTAATGCCCAGACACCATAAGGCAGCCCTGATCAGGAAAGCCGAGAAGGACTTTCTGTTGAGGTTGATAGTGCCCGGCAGCAATGTCTTCCCTCTAGAGGACAGCCCAGAACCTTGACCCGCGCAGGTCTTACACTCAGCAGTCCCACAGGACGCAGAGTCAGCAGGCCGCGGGTGTGTGGCCACACGGCACTGGTCAGCCGGGACGTGGCTGCTAGACAGAACAGGCGCCCCAGTAGCCATGTTCCTCCTGGCCCAGGGCAGCAGTCACCAGAGCAGTGTGAGTTGGCAATGAGTCTTTGGTCCTGCCAACGACAGCCACCATAGCAGTGTCCCGCGTGACTTCCGTCTTAGTGACCCAGCCTTTCCTCCCATTGGGTGCAAGGTCTGGGCTCCCTAGCTGCAGAATTTGACTAAAGGTCTGTGTGTTAGTTCTCAACTTAGTTACAAGTTTCAATGTGCAAGAAGCACGCCGGGAAATCCTGGGAATATTTGAAGATCACTATTACCTGTATAGAGTTCAAAACTGATTTCTCACCTCCCGCTCACCCATCTATTGGTGCGAGATTAAATAAGGCAAACTGGTTGTAATAATTTCCAGAGCAGATGAAACTCCTCGGCTATTTAACTGACCCCAAAGGTACGGTGTGGATCTGACCATAACTCGGTGGGAGGGTACGTCTGAAGCTCCAGGTGACCTGCACCAGTACCATGCATTCATGTGACCGCAGTCACTATCCAGACCTGGCCACTGGAAAGTCAGGCTTGGATTTTCAACCAGACTCCGGAATTATATGTATATGGACAGATGTTGGGTTGTCAAGAAAAGCCGTCATGTATTTTTCTCTGCAAAAATGTGTCATGACTTTTCCAAAAACCCAGTAGAGGTTATGCCCCTGGGACTGGCAGAGTCTGGAGAGCAGAGTGCCTGCTCATGGCCTAGACCCTCAGGAGCATGCAGGCTTTGACCCAGGGACCTCCAGGCTCCATTGCAGAGCCACCATCATCACCCTGACGCTCAGAGGACGTGGCATGCCTCCCAGAAGGACCCACGCACGCCCTGGGTTAGGCCCGGCACGACCTTGCCCGTCTCTGTGACCTCGCACCGCAGCCCTCGGGAGCACGATCCGTAGGTGTCCATTCGTGCACAAAGCCCTCAGAGATGCTTGGTTCAAGGACTGGGGCATGCAGGGTGGTTTCAAGGACATACTGGCTTTTGACAACTCTCCTTATGCCATGCGGACAAAGGTTATTTTATAAAATGTTTCTAAATATAGCTCCCAAGAATTGTGCGAGGTCTTAGAAGAGAAACTTCCCAAGTGGTACTCTGGACTGTGGCCTTGCACAAGGTTCTTCCAGATCATTGCAACACACGGTCCCAAGGACACCATTGTGCAAGAGGCCCTGCCTTGTTTTTTTCTGTCCGCAGTCATTGCAACTTGTACCCTCTAAGTAAAATAATAATAATAATAATAATAATAATAATAATAATAATAAGGTGTAGTTACGAAGGGCATTGTTCTTTCACCTGTGTAAGAGCAGATTTCCTGGTCATCATAGAGCTCATTCACCTGTAACACAGAGGGGTTCCAAATGTCTTATGGGATGGAAGAAGAGTTTCCTTGGATAACCGTGTGCAGGGCTCACGGCCGTCCCACAGCACGTGCCCGACGCCCAATGCCACTCCCGGGTCGACACTAAGGCTGCACGGCTCTCATGACTCTGCAGTTAGGATGCAAGGACAGACTGCTCTCCAGTGCTCACAGAGAGCCTGCACACCATGGGCCGTGGGTCCTTCGTCTCTGCACAGCTAGCAGACATGCGGTTTGTTCACCAGGTGCTCACGGTACGCTTCTAGAGAGCGTGTTCATTCTCTCACGAGGTCATCTTTGTGCAGCTCTTTGCTCTGCTCTGGGGTCCTCTTCCTGCCCTGCCCTGTTCCCATTGCCGGGAACTACAGTCCCACCTGGAGTCTGGCCCAGGTGGCCAGTGGGGGGCAGTGGGGGAACAGGAGCATGAGAGGAGGGAGGGGCCAGGTAATCCTTCGCTCTCGCTTTGCCGTGGACAGAGTGCCCTTCCTCCATGGCTGTTGCCCCACTGGCTAGACCCTCCCTGGGTAGCCCAGCTCCTGCAGAGCAGCCCTGGCCAGGGCATAGAGAAGACATCTGAAGGACGAGACAGAGAAGCCTGTGGGTTCCAGGGGAGTGGATCCAGGAGAGGCAAGGAGGCTGGGGCTGCTTGCGGTGCGGTGAGAGGAGAGCGGTAGGATGGTCAGGAGGGCTTAGCACTTCCAACCAGAAGGGCTTTGGCTCTAACCTGAGTGAGATGAGACAACGCAGAGGACGGAGCTAGAAGGGTGAAGTGATCTGGCTTCTGAATCTGAACGGCTGGCGGGCCACAGTATGGAGGACAGGTATGCAGGCTAGAGGCGCAGAACGTAGTAAAATCGAGATGCCAGTCAGACACCCAGACGAAGATGCCAGAGAGCCAGGAAGAGGCCTGGTGGGGACATCCAGAGGTCAGTCAGTGGGTGATGCTCGAAGCCCCGGGCAGGAAGAGACCATCTGGGGCCCGCTTGCAAGTAGCCAGGAGCACAGGACCATGTCCTGCCGTCCCAGCAATCGGCAGTGAGGAGCTGAGGTGCAGCAAGGAGGCCTGAGAGAGCAGCCAATGCCTCTGACCAGTCTCAAAGAGCGTGGAGCCAGCAGGTGGCACAGTAGTTAAGGCACTGGGCTCCCACATGGCCAACTGCGGTTTGAATCCTTGACCCAGTGGTTTGAAACTCATTCTGGGCGCATGTGCGTGTGTGCCCAAGATCTTAGGAGGAGAATGGAGAAGGGATTGCAGCGTGGCCATCCCTCTAGGGGGTGTTTTCTCACTTTCCCTCTCACCGTCTCTGTCTCTTTCTCTTGGTGAGCACATGCACCCTATGGCAAAAACCTCTAAAAATAAATAAATAAAAGAAAGTGGCACCCAGGGACCGCGAGAAGGTAGGGTCTCAGGAAGGAAGGAGCGAGCGTTTAGAAGAGGACTCCGAGCTGACCAAGGAGGCTGGGTGAAGGGTGGCCACTGTGGGCTGGGCAGGAGCAGAGGCCAGGGAGCGCAGTGGGCTGTGGGGTGGGGGCCGGGTGGTAGGTGGTGCACCGAGCAGAGGCCAGGGAGCGCAGTGGGCTGTGGGGTGGGGGCCGGGTGGTAGGTAGTGGACCGCCGCAGCTCGGATCCAGGCTGGGCCGGGAGCAGAGAAATGGAGGAATGTGAGCAAGAGAGGGCTTCTTCTCTTCTCTTTTCCCTTCTGAAGATGTGGCTATAGCAGCTTGTTTGTGGCTGACGCTGAGGTTCCCGTCGGGGGCCGGGGAGGGAAGCTGCAGGAGCCGCTGGAGGTGGGGCCAGGTGGTGGTGCAGGGGTAGCAGCAGTGGACTCGAACAGGACAGGGTCTGAGAGGGTTCTGGAGCCCGCTGGGGCGCGCTTGCCTGTGACCCTGGCCGGCCAAGCTGGGCTGGGGGGCGGGAAGGGGGCCTTGCTGGGAGGCCCTGTCTCTTGGCGTCTTTCTCAAGTGAGAAACGAATGGAAGAACTTCGAGAAGAAAACTGAAAGAGCGACCAGCTCTAGATGGGCGTGGGATGATCACGCACGTGACAGGAGGGCCTGGTCCGGGAGCCAGGGAGACCATGCAGGGAGCGCGTGGGGAGAGAGCACTCTTTCCTGAGTGCTTGGGTCTGCCTCGTGACAGGAAGCAAAGCCACCAGCGTGTCCTGGAGGAGAGCGGGCGCAGCACGGTGACATCCCCCTCATAGGCCCTGTTGGACCTTCTCTTCTAACTCAGTGAGTCAGGGCTGCTTTGTTCCTGGGAATGGCTGTGCTGTGTCCCGCTGTGCAGACACTACACAACTGCCGTGGTTGTGTATTTATTAAAGTGTGTTCGTGAACGTAGCCCCCTCCTGATGAAACGCAGGCTGCCTCCACAGCTGGGAGGCCCGTGCTTTCGTCACCCCACACGTCAGAGTGCTCCGAAGGACGGGCGCTGAGCTGCGGACGCGCTGGCAGAATCGTCGATTTCAGGAGAAAGCGATTCGTCCTCCTTAGAGGTCGGTCCACATGCACCTCCCGACACGGTGTGCACACGAGTGTCTCTCACACCCTCACAGCACAACCTGCTGCTTTTTTAAGAATCATTTCTTTTATTTATTGTTATTATTACTTTACCACAGAGCACATGTGCTCCCCAGAGAGAGAGAGTGAGGGAGTGAGAAAGCAGGCCGCAGGTCCAGGACTCAGACTGCAGTGGGCCGTGGGGTCCAGCGCCTGACCACCACGCCACCTGCAGGCCCCACGATCTGTGTTTAACTGACACCTGCCAAGCCGCTAGGTGAGGACAGTGTCTCACACTCGCAGTGCATGTCTTCCTCGCGATGAACGAAGCTGGATGTTTCGGTCTGTTTGTGTTCCCTTTCCATCACCATCTGTGCGTGGTCCAGTGTCTGTGCCTGCTCCGCCGGGCGCGGGGCTCCTTCCTCTCTCCCGTGGACACACACTCTATACAAGGCCAGGGGCACCTCCCAGCGCTGTGGTCGCAAACACGTCTTCCCGGCTGGAATCTCTTACTTTACCGTGTCTTTTGCCATGCAGGATTTGTTTTGCCTTTTGCCTCTCTATATGGCCTATTTTATTATTTTTTTTATGGCCACTGAGGTTTTCTGTCTTATTCAGAGAAGTCCTTCCTGCTTCAAAATTATTTTAACATTTCCCCCAGAATTTACTTCTGCATTTTTATGGTTTCATCTTTTTATTAAGTTTCTTTCTCTCTTTCTTCCATGGGAGAGACAGAAAACACCAGTCTCCATGCCCAGTCAGCCGGGATCGTGGGTGGGTACGGCGGGGCGGGAGTCCCGGACTCACTCTCCTGCAGGGCCAGTCCCGCCACCGCTGCCTGGGCTCTCCGTGCTTCTCCTGTTTTGTTGTTGTTGTTGCTGCCGTTTCCATAGCGGTGGTCCACTACTCACCCCTCCCGGTGCGCTCTGCTCACTCACCTCTGCTCCCGCCAAGCTCCCTTCGCCCAGCCCACGGTAGCTCCTCTCCTCTCAGGCGCTGGGCGCCACATTCTTTTGAGATGAGTCTCTGGCTGTCCTCTAGGCCTCCTTGCTGGGTCCTCCTTATACTCCCACATCTAGCTTGCGCTTCCTAGAGAGAGACAGAGAGGGGGAAGTGCAAAGTCATCCCTTGGGGTTGGCCACACCGCAGTCTCTTCTCCACTCTCCTCCTGGGAGTCAGACCTGTCCCTGCCACATTTCCCGTAACTACAGCAAGTCACACAACCGCATGGTGAAATAGGGGTACGGCTGCCAGGTGTGCCCGGAGATGCTCGGTGTCAGCCCCAAACCCGCAGCACACAGCAGTGGGACGGGCCGTGCTGCTTGCTGTCCAGAATTCTGGGAAATTGCAAAAAGTCCACAATGTTCTGGGCACATGCGCTGTGGCCCCCTGAAATCCACCTTGCCTGTACCCAGATGTGACCTCCACCCCAAAGGAGGAAGAGCACATTTCCTAGGAGAACCACCCCCACATTCCCATGGGGCCCATGCACCCGAGGCAGAAGGTGGGAGGTGGGATTCAAGACGGGAGCTGAGCGGCATGCCTCACGGAGGGACAGAGTCCCCTGGGATTTTCTGGGCTCCTTCCTGGCTCTGGCTGGATAATCTGGGGTAGGACACGTGTGCATGCCTGTGTGGTGTGGTACGTGGGTGTGTGCAGTATGTAGGTTTGCACGTGAGGAGTGTGTCCCTGCATGAGTGTGACGGGTGTGTGCGCTGTGCCTGTATGTGCATTTGTGTGAGGTGTGTGTGCATGTGCTTGTGCGTGTGTGGAGCTGAAGGTCTGCTCATCTCCCCCTGCTTGGTTCTCGGCTGGAAGATGTTCTGCCTGGGGAAAGCCCAGCCTGCAGGGTCGCTGGTGGCAAAGAGGTCTTCCTTCCCCTCCATGTGGACCAAGAGCCCTTCAAGTTCACCCTCCCAGGGAGGGAGGCATTGTCCTTTCCCTTGCCATTTTGTAAACATGATATTTGTTACTAGTACAATATCATTTCGTATTGGCAAACATTGTCAGATCCTTGATGAAGAGAGATGGTGCTTGTGAGACGTGGAACTGGGCGCATGCGGTGCACGCTAACGCTGCCTTCCTCCTGCAGGATCTTCCCGCCCAGCGCGACAGCCCGCCCCGCTGCCCTGGCCTGGTCCCGAGCGGCCAATCAGAGCCCTTCCCAGGCTTCTACCGGGGCCAGACACAGCCCTTTCCATTCTTACCCCAAGGCAGTGAGACTTCGGCCTGGACTGCCCCTGAGATGGGGAACGCCGGGCCGGTGTCCCTAAGATCGATTTCTCCTCTGTCGCTGTGGCACAGGAACGTTTCTGTGTCTTCTTGAGACAGTCTTGGGTCCCCTCTCTTACAAGAGTCCCAACTAATAACCTTCTTGCTTTTAATTAACTTAATCGTGTAGTAGTTCGGGTTCCCCCAAAGCCTGCTCTTTCTAGAACAAGCTGGAGAAATGAAAGGAGGCAGAGCAGAGAGAAGCGAAGAGAAGGAGCACTGTGAAGGCCGTCAGTACCATCAAGCGTCGCAGTTGCCCCCAGGCCCCGGCACCTCACTGCGGTCAGCTGGCCCCACACTCCGAACCTGTCCCCTCCCACCTCCCTGCAGCGGCAGTGGGAGGCCTGTGGACTGGGCGATGAAACTGCTTTTTCCCCTTCTCTTCTTTTTCTTCCTTCCTTTTTTTCCCTAGGTTTTTATCATAGGGTGCATACCCTCGCCAGAGAGAGACAGAGAGGGATAGTGAGACATCACCTCCCGGGGGGATGGCCATGCCACAGCCCCTTCTCCTCCATTACCCTCCTGGGATTTGGGGCACGCATGCATACACGCCCAGTGTGAGTTTCGAGCAGCCAGGTCTGGGACTCAACCGCAGTTGGCCATGTGAGAGTCCAGGGCTCCCCCCCGCCCCCTTTTTAATTTGTTCTAGGGCATGTGTGCTCATGAGGGAGAGAGAAAGTAAGAAAGCACCTCCAGCAGAGGACGCGAGGATGGCCAGGCCACAGCCCCTCTCCTCCATTCTTCTCAGGACTCGGGGCACACACACACTTGCACCTGACATGCTTTTCAAGTCGCCATGTCCAGGACTCAAACTGTGCATTTGGCCACGTGGGATCCAGCACCTTAGCCACCACCGGCTGGCCCAGCGATGCCGCCTGCCTTTGGCCCAGAGCCCATGCTGAGCATCTGTGGGGACGGAAGGCTCGGTGGTTCCGAACACCACCCTCCCCCGGATGGCAGCCTTCTGATTCCTCTGGTGTTTATGGGATGCCAGGCTGTTTCTCAGCCCCAGCAGAACAGAGGCAGCAGATATTCCTACTCCCTCTGGGGATTTAGATGAACTCTGCTGGAACTTGAGCAGTAGATCTGCTCCTATAGGGAAAGAACTCTGCCCTTTGTAATTGAAGAACGCCTGGCTAAAGCTTCCTAATGACCTGGATTAGCAATGGCCATTAGTAATTCTTCAAGTTACCTGAGCATGAAAAAAATAACGATCGTCGAAGCCAAGACTCAGACCGACTCAAGTCTGTTGGTCATTTACTTTGACAGGTACAATTCAGGTTCAATTAATCTATGGCTAAATTCCCATGGCATTGCAACCGGATGCCTCCACCTCGGAGGCTGGGCGGCCAATGAGGGGAAACACTCCACTTTCTTCTGGGTCTTACTTTTATCTCTCTCTCCTGCCCTCTAGTATCTCTTTTTCTTCCTTCCTTTCTTCCTTCCTTCTTTTCTTTTCTTTCTTTTTCTCTCTTTTCTTTTTCTTTTTTTTGGGGGGAGAGGTTTTTGCTATAGGGCACGTGTGCTTGCCAGAAAGAGAGAGACAGAGAGATAGAAAGTGAGAAATCACCCCCCAGGGGGGATGGCCACACTGCAATCCCTTCTCCTCCATTCTCCTCTCGGGATCTTGAGCACGCATGCACACGCACCCGGCGTGAGTTTTAAGCTACTGGGTCTGGGACTCGAACCATAGTTGACTACATGGGAGTCCAGCGACATAGCTATTATGCCATCTGCTGGTCCTTCTCTTTTTTTAAAGAGAGATTTTTCCTATAGGGTGCATGCACTTGCTGGAGAGACATAGAGAGACAGAGAAACAGAAAACAAAAAAAATCACCCTCCGTGGGGATGGCCATGCCACAATCCCTCCTCTTCCATTCTCCTCCTGAGATTTTGGTATACATGCACTCATGCCCAGCATGTTTTAAGCTGCTGGGTCTGGAACTTGAACTGTGGTCGACAACATAGGAGTCCAGCAGCGTAATCGCTATATCATCTGCCGGCCCCTTGGAACTCTTTTTTTTTTTTTTTTTTTTTTTTTGCTATAGGGCGCGTGCGCTCACCAGACAGAGAGAGACAGAGAGATAGAAAGCGAGAAATCACCCCCCAGGGGGGATGGTCACGCCGCAATCCCTTCTCCTCCATTCTCCTCTCGGGATCTTGGGCACGCACTCACACGCGCCCGGCGTGAGTTTAAGCCACCGGGTCCGGGACTCGAACCGTGGTCAACTACGTAGGAGTCCAGCGACATAGCCATTACACTAACTGCTGGTCCCTGGAACTCTTTTTTTAAAAACTTAATTTGTGGGGCCGGCAGGTGACACAGTGGTTAAGGCACTGGACTACCTCGTAATTGACCATAGTTCGAGTACCAGATCTGCTGGTTTGAAACTTGAAACTCATGCCAGGCAGGGCCAGCAGGTGGTGTAGTGGTTAAGGGCACTAGATTCCCACATGGCCGATTGCAGTTTGAGTCCCGAACCCGGCAACTTGCTTTTTCACTTTCTCTTTCTCTCTCTCTCTGGTCAAATTAAAATATTAATACTAATTATAACAACAAATGGAATTAAATAAATAAATCATTCTTTAAAATTAGAAAGAAAGAAAGAAAGAAAGAAAGAAAGAAAGAAAGAAAAGAGAGAGAGAGAGAGAGAGAAAGAAAGAAAGAAAGAAAGAAAGAAAGAAAGAAAAGAGAGAGAGAGAGAGAAAGAAAGAAAGAAGGAAAGAAAGAAAGAAAGAAAGAAAGAAAGAAAGAAAGAAAGAAAGAAAGAAAGAAAGGAAGACTGACTCATGCTGGAAGCATGTGCATGTGAACCCAAAATCCTGAGAAGAGAATGGAGGAGAGGGGATCGTGGCATGGCCATACCCCGGGGGGGGGGGGGGGTTGATTTCTTGATTTCTGTCTCTCTGTCAAGCGCATACACCCTATAGTAAATCTCTCTCAAAAAAAATTACTTTGAGGCACATCCGTGAGATAAAAAGCAAACATGTCAACTCTGACGTCTCTGCCATGGAGTATTAGTGAGGGACCTGGCGAGATTATTAGTGTGGAATGAGCGTGTGTGTGGGAGCCTTAAGGAGTTTTTGGACAGATGGAATTAGAGTATGACTTTATTTTGGTACAAACGTTAAAACCGTGCATAGTTTGGGACCAGCAGTTAGCATAATGGCTATGTCACTGACTCCCATGTAGTTGACTGCGGTTCAAGTCCCAGACCCAGTGGCTTAAACTCACACCAGGCACATGTGCATGCGTGCCCAAGATCCCGAGAGGAGAATGGAGGAGAAGGGATTGCGGCATGGCCATCCCCCTTGGGGGAGTGATTTCTCCCTTTCTGTCTCTCTGTCTCTCTGGTGAGTGCACATGCCCTATAGCAAAAGCCTCTCCAAAAACAAACAAACAAACAAACAAAAAAAGTGCATAGTCCGTGCCTCTCCTGTGAACGTCCAGAAGCCCCCGTACGTGTGCAGCAGAAGCCGTCGAAGCATAGTCCCTTTCATCACCTCAGCCCACGTCTCTCCAGCCTGTGAGCTTTGCTCTAACTGACCCTTATCGATGAACGTCGGGCGTGTCGGACGGCGATCCCAGCACTGCGGGGACTGCTCTCCCCCACCCCCATCGTACCTACAAACCCACGCACCACTGACCCCCGTTCCTCTGGTGTCTGTGTCAGCTGGGATCCTGGGAGAAGTGGGTGTCAAGATGGGGCTAGCCTGCAGGAGATGTCACGAGGGACCAGGACTCATGCTGCAAAGGAGATGATGAGGAAGCCAGGCATGCACTCGGACCCACAGCCTGGCACCTGGGAGGACAGCAGAAAGGGAGGTGGGTAGGAGCAGCCTCCGACCCAGCACCGTTCCGAGAAAGTCTTGGCCTGGTCAGCAGAGAGCCTTCAGTCAAGGAGACTCAGACGGGCAGGGTGGGCTGGCTCTGGGCCCGCACCACGTCCGCCATTGCCTGGGGACAGCCCAGGCGGCTACTGTACGGCAGAGCCTTCCGAAGGAGAGGAGTGGGAGCCCCACAGCGGTTGTCTTGCACCACGCACAGCCACGTGCCCATGTTTGGGGAGCAGCCCCCCCACACACAGACACACACATGGGTCCTTGGGCCTCTCATCCTGAAAGAGGGCGGGCGGGATTTACGGAAAGCCCCCGCAGCAGCTGGGCTTGGGGCCCTTCCCATTCTGAGCCTGAGTAGTTGGCTTGGCGGCGTGACCCAACCCTTCATCCTGAGCCCTGAGCCCTGGGATGGGGTGCCTCGTCGGGGGTGGCTGAGGAAGAGCCACGTGATGCCTGGCTTCCACACGCAGCCCCTCAGCCGCACTGACGAAACAGCTGCCCGCTGCTGCTGACGGCAGGTAACCTCCACGGACAAGGCGACTCCGCTTCTCACCATCGGGCCCGGAGCCGGAAGTGGCCCGGTGGTCGCCGTTTCTTGTAGCTGATGGGACCCTTTTAGGGCAAGACTTCAGCTTGCAGTGTCCAGAGTTGCAGGCACGGGTGGCAAAGAGCCCCTAGAAGGTGGCCAGAGGGACAGTGGTAGGGCCGCTCCTGCTCCCAGCCCTCGGGCCTGCAGAAGCCAGTGCCTGGGGCCCGCAGCTCAGTGCACACGCTCGGCTGCGGGGGCTCTCCCTGCCTCACAGGCGGCCTCGGCTTCAGCTCTGCCCTCCCCGGGCCTCCAAGCTCTCCCCGCGCCCCGCTGCTTCTGGCTACTGCAATCTGTGACAAGGCCAAGGGCCCCACAGTCCTGGTCACTGTCCTGGTCACACTGCTGTGCCTTCTCGGCTGTCAGGTGGGCCCCTGCTGGGGCCTGTCACGGGACACTCCGTGCCTGTGGGCCAGGCAGGCCGTAGCTCTGTGGGCAGCAAAGGCCACCCATACCCAGACGAGGTGTCCACCCCCGTGCAGACAAGCTGCCGGCCCTTCGAGATGGAAGGTCGCCTCGCTGCCGAGGCTGGGCTCCCCCAGGGACAGCGCGGTGTTGAGGCTCAGCCTTGGTCCCGGGTGCCGACGGGCTGGACGTTCAGGGTGGGGGTAGCCAGGCTGCCTCAGTCGCGGTCCCCATGCAGCTCACCCTGCCTCCTGGCGGTTGCACTCACATGAACACCCCACCAGCCCGGGGGCTGTCACAGAGCCATCTGTACTCTTGGCCGCTCAGCTCCCCTCCCAGGGCGGGTGCTGTCCGTGGGCGTTACAGCCTGAGGCCCCTTGAGCCCACGCGTCTCTAGCCCAGACCGCCTTGTCTCTGACCCTTAGTCCTTTGTCCTCCAGCCTCTGACCAGCGGGTAGGACAGGCCAGGTGGCTGCACTCTGGTCTCAGGTGACCGTGCACCACTGGCCTCAGTCTCACCTCCCGCGTGCGGATGACAGGCATGCTGCTCACAGCTCTGCCGTGGGGCTGGCATCGTCCTCCTGTCAGTCAGGCCCCGAACATGCCCAAGGTGCAGACGTTCCCCGGCACTGCCCCAGGACCATGGGCTTTCTTCCCCTCCAGTGGTCCCATGGGACCCCTCCCTCCACTGTGGCCATGGGTGTGAGCTGGGGAGTGCTGGGGGAGCCGCGGTGGGCGACTGGGGCCTCAGACCCCACCCCAGCTCCTTCTCAGTGTGCTCCTTCACCTCTGAGTGGACGAGGCTGGCCCCTCCAGCTGTGTGGTCCAGAACTGGACAGCAATGGACGCTCCAGGCGCGAGCGGCTGGGCACTCCCCACCAGTCACTTCCTCACGGGAGCTCTCCACGGTGGTGGCAAGGCCTGGCTCCAGGTCCCCAGGGCCCTGAGTCATGAGCTTCTGGGCTCACCGTGACCACACCGCATCTCTGTCCAGTGCTGACACTGCCAGCCCAGCAGCGGGTTGCGTGGGCACAGACCCCAGACCACCTCCAAGGCCGCGGCCACTCGCTCCTCCCCCAGGACCCCCAGAGCCCCATCTGCCCCAGGGCTCCCGCCAGCCTCACCCACGAGTCTCGGCAGTAGTGCCCCAAGAGCAGGGCAGGCTGGCCTCTCTGGCCCGTACTCGTGCTGTGGGTTAAACTGTGTCCCCAAAATGACACGTGAGATGATGTCACATTCGGCAGTATTGGTGAAGGTGATCTAATGGCCAGCTCAGGTCTTCACACATGGGGTCGTGTTGGGAAGAGGTCACTCCTAAAGAGGGTGAACGCTGGTCAGGGTGACTTGCGTCCTCAGAAGAAATGCTGATGCAGGAAGGGGCGTGATGGTGGAGGCGGCACTGGGGTGAGGCCTGGGAGTCCAGCAACGCCAGAAGCCGGAGGTGGTGAGGCAGGGTCCTTCCCTGGCACCTGCAGAGGGAGCCTGGCCTGTGATATCTCGATGTCAGACCTCCAGCCTCCGGAACTGTGGGAAGGGGAACATCTGTTGTTTCGGGCCACCCAGTTTGCAGTCCTTCGCTCCAGCAGCCCTGGGAGCCTGTGCCACCCCCGCCAGCTGCCCGTCCACACCTGTAGCCTGGGTCCTCTCCTGCCCAACACCCTCTCTTCTCTCCTCTGAGCCCCCCAGCTTCAGTCTCCTTCAGGCCCCACCGACCCTGTCCGAGGGCTGGTGCGCCTCCTCCTCCTCTGGCCTGCTGGGCTCCGACCAGGACAGCTGCGGCCACCCCCTCACCTTCGTTATCGACGGCTTGGCTTATTTATTTACGCCTCCCCGTGCTCCATAAAAGCGGTTTAGGCAACTACCACTCCTATTGTTCGCCCAGAGGTTTGTCTCTGTTGTGATTTTTCAAGTCTGACTCGGTTGTTTATTGTCAGAGTCTAGCCCGCGGCAGGCCCCGACAGGAGGCTCTCGAGGCCCGTGTGGAGAGGCAATGAGGCTGGAGGTCCAGGCCGCACATCACCCAGCTGTCGGGGCCAACCCCATTCGGCGGGCTCCAGGCGGGCCTCACCTGGCCATGCCGCTCGCGAGTCCCACAAGACAGCCCTAAGGGCTTGACTGTGTCATCGGGCCAGCCGTGGTCACCTGGACGGAAGCAAAATTAAACTCACCAAATCTCAAACTCCCCGGTGGAAAATAAGATTAAATTCCAGATCTGGTCACAGGAAATTTTCACACAGAGAGAGGATGTGAGGCCCATTCCAGATGCAAACCCCTGGCTCTTCAGGCTCCTCTGTGCAGCCGCAGTTAATACCCGTGAGCACCAAGCGTCCATTTTAATTCGGTTTTAGCTAACGCAGGTGGTGGCTCTTCTCCCGCAGGGCCAGAGAATCACCGTGTCCTCAACACATCCCAGGACACGTGGCAGAGCGGTTACCGGTGGCTCTTCTGACCCCGTGACAGGAGCCCGGAGACCCTCTGCTCTAATCCCCACCACCTTGAGTGAGCTAAGCTGAGTAGTGATGGGTTCAAGGTCACAGAGAGCCACTGACCGGCTGCTCGCCCGCTGCCAGCTTCTGCTGAGCCAACGTGGCACATTGTGGGCTCTGTGCTCATCACCTGCACCCACCCCGGCACTGGCTGCCGCGCCTGCCTCCGCTTCCCCGGCTGTACACTATGCGGCCGCTGCACAGGGTCCTTTATTTAGAGACATACAGGAGGAAGCCGTGAGACAGCGCTTTGTAAGACATAAAGCCCTCAGTGACGACACGGGACTTTGGTCATTGGGCTCCTGCAGGAGGCTGCCAGGCTCGGTCTTGCGGTGCCAGCTGGGCTGCACATGTCAGAGAGCCCTAGGGCAGGAGCACAGGGGCAGGTGCAGGCTGGGCTGTGGGGAGGGGGTTCAGCCCGGTGTCTGGGTCCTGGGTGAGCCATCTGGTGACACTGCAGTGGCTGCCACAGCCATCACGCAGGGCCGGTTGGCCTCCCCCTGCGCAGCTGTGTTGCTTCCTCACGCAGGAAAGGAGTCCTGGGGGCTTGCTAGGTTTGAACACGCTCCCAAAGTCACATGCTGGGGACTTAATCCCCAGAGCAATGGTGTTGGGGTGGGGCCTCACAGGGGCTCGTGTCATGAGAGCAGCACCCCTCGTGAGTGGATTTGTGCTGTCGTGGCTTATGACGAGGGCAGGTGGTCGTGAAAGGGAGCCGGCACCTCGTTCTCCCCCATGCCCCTCCACCGTGCAGACCTTACCCGGCGCCGGTGTGCTTGGGCTTCCAGGCCTCCAGAACTGTGACCCGAATAAACTGTTATTTATAAACCGCCAGCCTACGGGATTCAGATGGAGCAGCAGAAGGTGGGCAAAGATGGGGCTCCCTGCAGACAGATACCCCCCAGCTCAGGCTACCCATCACGGACTGCGTGGGCAGGACCCCTGAGACAGAGCTCCCTGTCCTCCCTGTCGGCGACGAGGGGCTCAAAGGTCCATTCCTAGATGGCTTCTCCCACCTGCCTCCACCAGTGGGCTTTGGGGGGCAGAGCACGACCACCGGGCTCTCGGGGATAGTCCCGGGGGCGCTCCCACCGGGGATGCTGTGCCCCAAGCAGCACCCGCCCCGGCTCAGCTGGGTGAAGGTGCTGCAGAATAGGGCACTGCCTCCAGCCGCACAGACACACCACTCCCCCGAGGAAGGCGGCGTGAGCGTGTGTGGGCCTCCGGAGGGCTGGAGTCCCGGCCACTGTACCCCCGCCCTCGAACGTCCAGCCATGGCCGTCCTCTCTGTGCCCTTTACCCCACACGATCTTCTAGGTGGGAAGGGACAGCTCGTGCATTTCATGCATAACATGCTGTGAAGGGCAGAGGATCATAGAGGAGAAAACCCCGTTGATGAAACAGGCAGCCCACGGTCACATGGCGTGTATGGGATGAGGGCTCGTGAAGTGCTTACCTAGCCAGAAGGCGTGGGCCGACCACGTGCTTTCCGTGTGGCCGGATGCACACGTCATGGTCCCCAGAGGACACGCGGAGCAGAGGAGGACGCGGCCCTCACAGGGCGCAGCCCACCCTCAGCAGCCGTTACAGTAGGGCCCAGCAGCCTCCTTCTTGTCCACCTTCTGGCTTAGGTTTTTGCTCTGTAAGTTTTCCTTTTTGTGTGTGATAGAAAGTGCGTACACGTGCACATGAGAGCCAGAGGGGGAGCGAGAAGCCCCGAGGGGGTCTGGCCACCTCGGCCCTCCAGCTCCTCGGGAGCCTGGGCACCTCTCGCGTGCCCGGTGGGTTTCAGGCTGACCAGGGATCCCAACCCCCAGCGGGCAGGTGGCGTCCAGCCTTACGGGGCTGCGTTCCCGCTGCACAGGGCCGGGCTGTCAGGAAATACTGAGCGCCTCCGACTGGTACCACCCCCCAACACTCCTCCATAGAGGAGTTGTCGCTATTCACGGACGTTGTGGAGACTCAGGGAGGCCCAACGTGGCAGAATTCACCAGCAGCCGGGGCAGAGCCAGGTCTTCAGCCGGCAGAGCAGGGGCTGCGGGGACAGCGGAGTCAGGCTGAGGGGTCTCTGTACTGTGGACCCCAGCGGCCTGTGTGCTGCCAGGGCACAGGAGACTCCCCAGTACCCGCTGCCCCCCGTGAACACGCCCAACTCTCCTCCTTTCCTCGGTCCTGCCTGATGACTTTGTCCCATTTCTCCGACTTAAGGGACAGGAAGGCCCCTCTCATGTGCCCTCCCCACCCCTGTCCCAGTGCAGGCAAACATCCTCGCTCCCTCCAGACTCTCCTTGCACCAGGCCCTGCGTGAACCTTGTCCCAGTGGACATGCACTTCAAGACACCAAGTTGGGCCAGGTGCCCTGGCACAGTGAGCTGATGTCAAAACCATGTGGGAAAGACCCAGGTTCGAATCCCATCTCCCTGTGCTGTGGACACATGTGCCCGCAGTCCCGGCTGCCTAGGCTGGGGGTTGATTGCAGCGTGAAGACACTGTTTGGACTGTCTCTCTTTCTCATTCTCTCAGAAGAAATACATAAACCTTAAAGAAAAAGATCATATTGTACACAGTAAGAACATACCATGTTGGGGCCCAGCAGATGGTGTAATGGTTATGTCGCTGGACTCCCCCGTAGTCGACTGCAGTTCGAGTCTCAGACCCAGTGCTTAAAACTCATGTTGGGCATGTGTGTGTGCGTGCCCAAGATCCCGAAAGGAGAATGGAGGAGAAGGGATTGTGGTGTGGCCATACCTCCTAGGGGTGATTTCTTGCTTTCTGTCTTTCTGTCTCTCTGTGGTGAGTGTATATGCCCTATAGCAAAAATCTCTCAAAAAATATATATATATAATGTTGTCTGTCAACTAAAGAAAATTTTAAAAATTCAAACAATGTTCCTCCATTTCTGGAACATTTCTGTCAGTGTTTCTCCCCAGTGGCTCTTCCTCTGGGCTACACATCACCACCATCCGAGAGCATGAAAAGGTACAAGTGACGGCCCTGTCCCCCGTGTTCTGCCTCCGTCGGCCTGAGGTCCCACCAGGCTCTGGGAGACGCACAGCCCTTCAGGTGATTCTAGCATGCAGCTGCAAAAACGCACCTCCGGGGCCAGCCCACCGGCAGGTGGCTCTTTCCCAAAGCCCCTCCTGACCCGCATCTGCTGCCAGCCCCTGCCCTTCTCTGCTCCCGTTACAGCAGACCGCACACAAGAGCAGAGGTCTGCGCTGGGCTGGACCTCTCTGCAGGACTGTAGACGCCCACGTCCGCCCAAGCGCCTCACGCGTGTAACCGAGCGCCCGCCCCGCCTCTCACGGGCGCCTCACGCGTGTAACCAAGCGCCCGCCCCGCTCTCACGGGCGCCTCACGCGTGTAACCGAGCGCCCGCCCCGCCTCTCACGGGCGCCTCACGCGTGTAACCGAGCGCCCGCCCCGCCTCTCACGGGGAGCCTCACGCGTGTAACCGAGCGTCTGATCCGCCTCTCACGGGGCGCCTCACGCGTGTAACCGAGCGCCCGCCCCGCCTCTCACGGGCGCCTCACGCGTGTAACCGAGCGCCCGCCCCGCCTCTCACGGGCGCCTCACGCGTGTAACCGAGCGCCGCCCCGCCTCTCACTGAGTGCCTCACGCGGGTAACCGAGCGCCCGCCCCGCCTCTCACGGGGAGCCTCACGCGTGTAACCGAGCGCCCGCCCCGCCTCTCACGGGGAGCCTCACGCGTGTAACCGAGCGCCCGCCCTGCCTCTCACGGGGAGCCTCACGCGTGTAACCGAGCGCCCGCCCCGCCCCTCACGGGCGCCTCACGCGTGTAACCGAGCGCCCGCCCCGCCTCTCACGGGGAGCCTCACGCGTGTAACCGAGCGTCTGATCCGCCTCTCACGGGGCGCCTCACGCGTGTAACCGAGCGCCCGCCCCGCCTCTCACGGGGAGCCTCACGCGTGTAACCGAGCGTCTGATCCGCCTCTCACGGGGCGCCTCACGCGTGTAACCGAGCGCCCGCCCCGCCTCTCACGGGCGCCTCATGCGTGTAACCGAGCGCCCGCCCCGCCTCTCACGGGCGCCTCACGCGTGTAACCGAGCGCCCGCCCCGCCTCTCACTGAGTGCCTCACGCGTGTAACCGAGCGCCCGCCCCGCCTCTCACGGGGAGCCTCACGCGTGTAACCGAGCGTCTGATCCGCCTCTCACGGGGAGCCTCACGCGTGTAACCGAGCGCCCGCTCCGCCTCTCACGGGCGCCTCACGCGTGTAACCGAGCGCCCGCCCCGCCTCTCACGGGGAGCCTCACGCGTGTAACCGAGTGCCCGCCCCGCCTCTCACGGGCGCCTCACGCGTGTAACCGAGCGCCCGCCCCGCCTCTCACGGGGCGCCTCACGCGTGTAACCGAGCGCCCGCCCCGCCTCTCACGGGCGCCTCACGCGTGTAACCGAGCGCCCGCCCCGCCTCTCACGGGGAGCCTCACGCGTGTAACCGAGCGCCTGCCCCGCCTCTCACGGGGCGCCTCACGCGTGTAACCGAGCGCCCGCCCCGCCTCTCACGGGCGCCTCACGCGTGTAACCGAGCGCCCGCCCCGCCTCTCACTGAGTGCCTCACGCGTGTAACCGAGCGCCCGCTCCGCCTCTCACGGGCGCCTCACGCGTGTAACCGAGCGCCCGCCCCGCCTCTCACGGGGAGCCTCACGCGTGTAACCGAGCGTCTGATCCGCCTCTCACGGGGAGCCTCACGCGTGTAACCGAGCGCCCGCCCCGCCTCTCACGGGGAGCCTCACGCGTGTAACCGAGCGCCCGCCCCGCCTCTCACGGGCACCTCACGCGTGTAACCGAGCGCCTGCCCCGCCTCTCACGGGCGCCTCACGCGTGTAACCGAGCGTCTGATCCGCCTCTCACGGGGAGCCTCACGCGTGTAACCGAGCGCCCGTCCCGCCTCTCACGGGCGCCTCACGCGTGTAACCGAGCGCCCGCCCCGCCTCTCACGGGCGCCTCACGCGTGTAACCGAGCGCCCGCCCCACCTCTCACGGGGAGCCTCACGCGTGTAACCGAGCGCCCACCCCGCCTCTCACGGGGTGCCTCTCAGACACCCAGCCTGAGCTGGCCCTCCCTCACCCTGAGGCCGCTCCTTCCCTCTCGCGGGGCCTTGCCACCCTCCTGACCCTCAGGCCACGCTGCTCTCCCCGGCTTGCTTCACAGCCGCTTCCAGCTCGTCAGCAAACGCAGGTGGTCCTGCGTGGGAGCGCAGCCAGAACCCGCATGTCCCAGCTCCTCTGTGCCGGCCTGGTCCGAGTGGGCTCATCCGCCGTCTGGTAACCGGCTTCTACCACCACTCCCGGCTGCCTACAGTCTGTTCTCAAAACAACACTTAGAGGGATTCTTCGCCAAAAACCCTCCAAGGCTCCTTGTCTTGTGCACGTGAAAGCTGGTGTCCTGACAGCAACACAGGCATCTGCGAGCTGCCGTCTGCTCCTCTCCGACCTTGTCTCCCACCACGCGTCCCCACCGGCCTCCACCCAGCCAGCTGTCATGCCAACGCTCTGACTGCCCCTACCCCAGGGCCTTGCACTGGCCGGTGTCTGCCTGGATGTTCTTTCTAGACACCCAGACCATCCGCTTTCTCCTCTCCTGAAGCTCTATGGGTAGAGGCCTCTTCTCAGTGAGTCCTTCCCAGTCACCCTTCAAAAATGGAAACCCCTTCCTTTTCCCCTCTTAGCTGAGTTTCCCCTTGGCACCTGTCACACCACAGGACACACCTGAGCGTGTACCGATGGTCTGCTGGACACGAGTTGGTGAGCTCTGTGGGCAGACTTTGTCTGGCTGGTCCAGGGCTGCCGGACTCTCGGTGCCTGGATGTAGTAGGAGCCATGATGGTTGATCGAATGAATGAACGTGGTGCAGCCCAAGAGCTCTGGGGGTCAGGAAGGAAGGAGGGAGGGTGGAAGCAGCTGTTCAGTTCTGCAGCGATGATTACTTACCTAGTGTTTTAATTTCCAGGTGCATGTGCTCACCAGAGACAGAGGAGGGGGAAAAGCCCCCCCAATGGGGCATGGGCGTGCCTCTGTCAGGATTTGGGGCATGAGTGAACATGTGCCCAGCATGTTTTTCAAGCTGCCATGGCCAGGATTCGAACCACAATTAGCCTTGTGGGATTTGGTTCCCTTAGCCACTAGGCATAGAGCCAGTCCTGCAACAATGATGACTAATATTTGGTGCCGAGAGTGCTTCGTGCAGGAGACCAGGTTGAGTCTTGAAGGAAAGGTAAAGTTAACTCGTAATAATATAGTAATCGCATGTGCGGGGATAAACTTTAAGGCTTGTGACATCTGAGGAGCCTCTGGGCAGAGAGACGCCCCTGGAGAAGCCAAGCGGAGGCGGGGCAGGGAGCGGGATGTGAAATGGGGCTGTGGGTCTGCAGGGCAGGATCCAGCCCTGCAGACAGGGGCTCAGGCTCTGGGGTGTCTGGGTGTTGCTGCAAACTGCGGCACCTCATGGCCTCTGACAGCACCCACCCCTCAGTCGGGAGGGTAAGGACCGTCATGCAGGGAGGGCTGCAACCCCTACCTGCTGGGCGGCGTCTCTGGGGAGCTGCCCCTGCAGAGGTCTTCTGCAGAGAAGAAACGAAAGAGCCGCAGATGGACAGTCGCTGACTGGGCCGTCGTCCCCACTCCCAGCCCAGCCTGGAAACCACGCATTGCCATGACGACCGTCCCTTCCAGCCGAGGCTGATTCTGAGGCCCTCGGAGCAGGCGCACTGCACGCGCTTTCCAGCCTCCGTCTGAAACGCCGAGGCCGCAGGCATTGGTCTCAGCATCCCAAGCAGAAACCCAGCTCCACCGTCAGGAAGGAGGGCTCCAGGCTCTCTCCAAAACACTGCTCCGATGAAATCACTCAGCGCCTCTGTCCTCGCTCGTGTCCACACCCTCCTCGCCCTCGCCAGATCCGTCTACTAAATGCACTGGGAAGAGAACGTCGCATAGACCAAGACACCGAGGCGCAAAACAGCTCAGAATGTTCTAGAAGTTGCAGCAAGTCTGGCTTGGGCCGGAGTTCACAAAGACAGCAGGGGCAGGGCAAGGACGGCCTGTGGGTCCTAGGTGCCTTGGCGTGGCCCCACCCAGCCACCGGCCAGGGTTGCTCGGGGCAAGGTCCTCAGCCGTCCGACCTCGGTTTCATCTGCAGAACAGAAAAAGCACCACCACCTTGCGAACCTGTGGAGAGCTCGACCAGGCCAAGTGTGGGTGTCTGGAGTGGAGCAGCCACACAGCGGCCGGGGGTGGGGGACAGGAGGCCCTTGTCCTGCACCCGGAGTCCGGGCCTGGCCTGGCGAGTGGTAGGAGTCAGGGGAAGATTTGGAGTTGGGGAACTGTTACTGACCCACCTCACAGACAGCACACCGAGCCACAGAGGTTGGGAAACCTACTCCAGGCCACGGTCAGGCCACGGTCAGCAGCTGGGTTTAAATGCCTTCAGTCCACCTTGGTCCACCTCAGTCCACCTCAGTCCGCCTCAGCCCACCTCAGTTTACCTCAGTCCACTTCAGTCCACCTCAGTCCACCTTGGTCCACCTCAGTTTACCTCAGTCTACCTCAGTCCACCTCAATCCACCTCAGTCCACCTCAGCCCACTTCAGTTTACCTCAGTCCACTTCAGTCCACCTCAGTCTACCTGGGACCCCCCAGTCCACCTCAGACCCCCTCAGACTACCTCAGTTTATTCAAACCACCTCAGTCCACCTCCGTCTATGTCAGCCTACCTTGGTCACCTTAGGTCACCCTGGTCGCCTTCAGCCACCTAGTCCTCCTCGGTTCCCCTCAGTCCCTGTGAGCATACCTATCCCATGACCAAGATTCCATTACTAATATTTGATCATGAGAAATGAAAATAAATTTTAACTAAAAGTTGGGCAAGAATATTCAAAACAGCTTTATTCATAATAGCTAGACACAGGAAATACCTCAGCTGTCCACAGGAGAATGAATTTTTCCTCCTGTGGAACAGTCACATGATGGAGTCCGTAACAGCAGAGACAAACACTGACTCCCTCGGTAAGTGGACAACCTCACAGAAACCACGTGGGGCCTCAACCCAGACCGGAGGGGCCGTTCCGTGTCAGCCCTTCCAGGTGAAGTTTCAGGGCGGGCTAGTCTAGGCTAGGGGCCGTGCTGCATGTGCATGCCCGCACCTCGTCCTGCGAGCCATCCTGAGAAGTCAGTTACTGCTGGGAAAACAGGTTAAATCGTTTGCCCAAAGTTGAGCACTCAATGCCCTAGCCCGCCGGGCTTGCTTCTTCAGCACAGGATGCCCAGGGTTTGCAAGATGCTGGTGAGATGCTTGGGAGATATAAAAGCAAGGTAGAAAGGTTTCGTACAAAAGTTCACTCTCCAGTAAGGGGAGTAGCAAAGTCGTAAGCAGGTCCGGGTCTGACAGCAGAAACGCACAGAAGCCGGGCTGAGCCTGTGTGACCGAGAGATCGGGCCGCCCCGCTAGCCTCGGTCTGAGGCATGTCAGTTGTGCATATGACAAAATTCTGCAGAAACAGCAGAAAGAGAATTATAAGAGGGTCTAAATCCATAACACTGGTGTCGAGGTGAGGAGGGACAGTGTGGGGACACCGGCAGGTAAGAGATTCTGACGAGCTTCAAAAGAAAGAGGAAAGAGGGCTGGTTCTGTGGCCTGGTGGCCAAGGCAGCTGGGTCCCACGTGGCCAGCTGTGTGGTCCAAGTTCTGGCCCCGTGGCATGGGAAACACATCAGGTACATGTGTGTGGGTGCCCCCACTCCCAACAGGGTGACGGGATGGAGGGGAAGGGAGTGTGTGTGGGAGGGTGCTTTCTCCCTCCTCCTCCCTCCTCGTCTCTCTCTGGCACACACGTACCCTTTGGTAATGTAAAAATCAGCAACCACCACCACCGTGGAGGACGACCCCTGTTGGGACAAGCGGCAGGAGGTCCTTCTCTGACTGTTTATGGTCCCTCCCTGTGAGCATGTACCGCATCTCCGACTGTCACGTGGTCCCCCCTGCGTGCGCACACCACGTCTCCGACTGCCCCGTGGTCCCTCCCTGCGTGCGCACACCACGTCTCCGACTGCCCCGTGGTCCCTCCCTGCGTGCACACACCACGTCTCCGACTGCCCCATGGTCCCCCGCTGCGTGCGCACACCACGTCTCCGACTGCTCCGTGGTCCCTCCCTGCGTGTGCACACCACGTCTCCGACTGCCCCGTGGTCCCTCCCTGCGTGCACACATCACGTCTCCGACTGCTCCGCGGTCCCTCCCTGCGTGCACACATCACGTCTCTGACTGCTCCGTGGTCCCTCCCTGCGTGCGCACACCACGTCTCCGACTGCTCCGTGGTCCCTCCCTGCGTGCGCACACCACGTCTCTCCAGCCACTCCTCTGTCAATGGCGTCTACACTGCTCTCATATCTGAAACAAAGCTGCCAGGAACGTGGGAGTGCAGACAGCTTTTCAAGGTGATGACTTCATCTCCTTCGGTGCACCCAGAGAGGAACTGCTGGGTGATGCTGAGTGAAACAAGCCAGACGCAGGAAAGAAATTGTACAATCTTGCTTACGTGTGGGGTTGTTGTTATTGTTGTTGTTTTACTTCTTTCCAGAGAGATTTTTCCTATAGGGCACATGAGCTTGCCAGAGAGACAGAAAGGAGAAATCACCCCACCCCACCCCCCGGGGGATGGTCATGCTGCAATCCCTTCTCCTCCATGAGTCTGAAGCCACCAGGGCTGGGACTCAAGCTGCAGTCGGCCATGTGTGAGTCCAGCGACATAACCATTACGCCACCTGCTGGTCCTTATATGGGATTCTTCAAAATTAGAGCTAAAACACACAGACAGAGTGAGAGGTGGGGAGATGCTGGCCAAAGAGGACAGAACAGCAGATCTACGGACTGCCAGTCTAGAACCCAACGAACAGCGCGAGGATAAGTGTTCATAACACTGTGCTCCGTTAGGGCATCTTGGTAAATAAGTAGATTTAAGTTACTCTCATCGTTCAAGAAGAGTAACGGCATACGACGAGATGTTGAGCTGCTAGACTTCACTGTAGTGACTATTTTATTATCTGTATTTACCTCATATCATGTTGTAAACCTCAAAAATGCACTAAAATTATGTATCTTTTATTATTTTTTAAAGAGAATTTTGCTATAGGGCACGTGTGCTTACCGGACAGACAGGGAGACAGAAAACGAGAAATCACTCCGCAGGGGGAGAGGCCACACTGCAATCCCTTCTCCAGTCTCCTCTCAGGACTTTAGGCATTCGCACACATGCCCAGTCTGAGTTTTAAGCCACTGGGTCTGGAACTTGAACGGTAGTGAACTACAAGGGAGTCCAATGACACAACCATGACGCTATCTTCTGGTCCCTAAAATATATTTATTTAAAACTACAGAAGAGGGACCAGCAGATGGGGTAATAGTTCTGTTGCTGCACTTCCACATGGCCAAACAAGGTTACAAGTCCCAGGCCCGGTGGCTTCAAACTCATGCTGGGTGCGTGTGCGTGCGTGCCCAAAATCCCGAGAGGAGAATGGAAGAGAAGGGATTGCAGTGTGGCCATCCCCTTTGGGAGGTAATTTCTCGCTTTCTATCTCTCTGTCTCTCTCTCTCCTTCTCTTTCTCCCTGGTGAGCACACACGCCCTATAGCAAAAATCTCTCTAAAAGAAAAAATAATAATAAAGACAGAAGAAGACACCCCTGCCAGCTGTTCACGTGAGTCAGCCTAGTTTTTTATTTAGAAATCTGAACAGACAACAAAGATTATCAGGTGCTTGAGAAAAACCAATGGCAGAGAGGGCACAGATCAAGGTGGACTGATCAATAGCTCACCCAGGAGAAAACACACTAAGTAGGAGATAGAACAGGACTTCGAAATTCCCGTGGGCGGTTCCCGTGGCTAGTTAAGGGAGCCAGGTCCCACATGGTCAATCGTACAGCTTGAATCCTGGCCCCAGGGGCTTGAAAATCACCCTGGCAGGCTGGAGGCGTGGAGTGACCGCAGTGTGACCAGGCCCCAGGGGGGGCTTTCTCCCTCTCTCTCTGTCTCTCTCTGTTGACTGGACATGCCCTCTGGCTTATTAAAGAAAACTACTCTCATTGGCATTATGGGAGACAGGCAAGATGTTAGTCCATAAACCAGGAAGAAGTTGTTATAAAAAGTACCGACCCTAGAGAGAGAAGTTCTTAGACGTTAAAGGTACTAGTGCTCAAATGACCCAGAGCAGACAGAGACGCAGAGGACTTTGAGAGGAAGGTCTCGGGTATATAGATGAGAAATGACTGTGAAGCCCAATGACCTAGTGGTAAGGTGAAGGCAAATTATATATATATATATATATATATATATATATATATATATATTTTTTTTTTTTTTTTTTTTTTTTTTGGAGAGGTTTTTGCTATAGGGCGCGTGTGCTCACCAGACAGACAGAGAGAGACAGAGAGACAGAAAGCGAGAAATCACCCCCCAGGGTGGATGGCCACGCCGCAATCCCTTCTCCTCCATTCTCTTCCTGAGATCTTGGGCACATACACACAGGCACCTGATGTGAGTTTAAGCCACCGGGTCCGGGACTCGAACTGAAGTCGACTACGTGGGAGTCCAGCGACTTAGCCATTACGCTAACTGCTGGTCCCAAGGCAAATTATATTTTGTCGTACCTCCTCCCCTTCCCCCCAGAAAAGTCAGTGGGCAACTCCGGGAAAATACGAAGTGTACAAGAAACCCACCGTGAGAAAGGAGCCGACGTAAATGCGACGTGCTCTTGAGCAGGTGGGGGCCTAACAGGGGAGAAAGTATTTGACCTCAGCCCTAGGAAGACCCATGACAGAGGCGTCCTCTTCCTTTCTGGGTGTTTTCCCAACACTCATCTGGCTTTCGTACCTAGCCGGTGTGGTAGGCATGGTGGTCAGCTTCCCGTGAACTTCCTCTCTCCCTAGGGCTCCTCCCTGTTCTGCAAAATCTCCATTTCAGGCTCCCTGGCAGCTGGAGTTCCCTTTGTAACTTCTGTCCAGCCACCAGATGTGCTTCCTGGGAGGATGTGGCCGGGTGTGCACTCCCTGACTCTTTTGCTGCCCAGAGTGGTCCTGGGGCACTGGCTGTTTTGTTGCCGGGTTTTCTGCAGCAGCGGCGACAGCATCACTGTGCAGAGGCGGCCGTGAGGCTCTGCCTTCCCGCTGTCACTCGGCCGGCGCAGCACGGCTCGGGGGCCAAAGGCGGCAGGCAGCTTCCTGGCTCTTGTTCCACAGCAGTAAGGGCTTCCTGGAGCCCTGGGCCCCTGGGCAACTCCCATTCCTGACGGCAAGGTGGTGGCTGCCCTGATGGACACTTTTTATTCTCCAGAACAATGTGAGCCTTTAAAAAAAACAAACAAACAAAAAAATCAAAACAAATATATACACACACACACCAAAAACACTACATAAAACACTAGTTGTCCAAATCTGTGGGGTCCAGTGTGATTTTTCTGTACAGGAAGTAGTGATGGATTCAGGTAATAAGTATATTCTGGTCCATTGTCATTACTTTGTGTCAGGAACATTCAAAATCTCTTTTCCAGTTACTTAGATATACAGTAACTTGTTAACTACATTTACCCTGCTGTACTTTATAATCCTAGAGGTTCTCTGATCTACCTGTCACTTTGTTTCTTTTTTCCCATTCCCATTCCGCTCCCGGCTCCTCCTCTGAGGTCACCTCGTCTCAGAACACGTGGTGTTGCTCTCTCTGTGCCGGGCTGGTTTCACTTCCCGTAATGTCCTTGGCCGGACACTCCTGCAAGTCATTCTCCCATGAGCCTTCTCTGCCAGCCCTTGTAACATCTGGAAACACGGAGATCCTCGTAGTAAATCCCTTTCCAACTCCATGCGGCCTCCGAGGCTCCTGTTACCCGCAGCTGAGTGCGACGGGTCCAAACTGGCGTTCGCTATTTACATTCAACACGTAGACGAAGATGTTTAAAGTACAGAATACAGTATATTAATAAACACGATGAACACTAAATCCTTTTTCAATAATTATTTTATTTTATTATTATATATATTTTTAATTTGACCAGAGAGAGACAGAGAGAAAAAGGAAAAGTAAAAAAAGCAAGCCGCCAGGTCTGGGATTCAAACCATGGTCGGCCATGTGTGAGTCCAGTGCCTTAACCACCACACCACCTGCCGGCTCCTAAATACTAAATCATAAGTATAAAAGGATTAGTGGAGCTGACAGATACAGGAAAGTGGAGAGAGGCAGGGAAAAGTGCCAGGTGCTAACTTCCCCAAATGAACTGTCTAGTTAGTGGATTAGCCATAGACATTTTGGGTTATTTTATATTTTTAACAGAATGTAATTAATGCATGAACCAAAAGTAACAATATAACAAAAAATTTGAAAGAGTGTGGCGAGGAGGAGACAGTGAAAGCCCTTGGATGTGTCTGAATGAGTGGAAGCCCATTCTTCCAACAGTCAGGAGGCTTAATGAGTTCTCCAAACTGGCCGCCACAGAGAGACCAAAAACGCACTCTAAGGAGAAAGGTTTTCACCTTTCGTTTCATACTTTCTGCACAATCAAACCTCTAATTACTACACGCATACACTTACTTACAAATTGGATAAATGTCCACTGATAAACATATTTATACTAGAACGTCTTGATTATGTTCAGTGATAGCAGATGATTGATATTGTTAAAAGGCAAATGAAAGCAAATTTGGTTTAACGATCTTAATCGGCTGTAGTTGTGGTTCTAGAATCAGGCAACACTTCATTCCACACGTAGAATAAGTGTCCCAAGGAACTGAGCAGAAGAGGGTGGCTTGTACACAGAGAAGGGCTGAAAAGGCAGAAACAGAGACCCAAATGTAGACTGCTCATTTCAAAGTTGCTTTCCTTGGAAGGCGGGGACAGGGAGACAGAACGATCAAAAATAGCCGACTGGTTGACACCAGGTTGCTGCGGGCCACTGCTTTTGTTGAGGATTCAAGCAGAGGAACCTCACTGTCATGCTCTGTTAAAGCTAACCTGTTTGGGAAGTGTGCTGTCATCTCTGGCTCTCCTGGTTTCTCGGAAGGTCAGACAGACAGCTGGGGTGGGGCTTGCTGACGCGGGCTTCAGCGGGAGCGAGTCCCTCCTGATGTTCCGTCCAGCCCGGTGGGTGTCGTGTGGGAATGTCACCCAGAACCATGACTCCCGTGACCTCGTCCTGCTGTGGGCTTGTGCGTCTGTGTACAGCTGAGAGCGTCTTGGGCTGCCCTTCCAAGGAGTGACTTGGCCGGATGTAGGTGTTGGATGTCTCAGGGTACTGATCTCGAATTCGGTAGATGTCGCCTGCTTGGGCATTTCATGGTGCAGGGAAGTATCACACGTGCCTAATGTCTCCCCTTTGTAGTCAATATTTTTGTCATTGATGCCTGTCATTCCTTTTTTTCTCTTAAGATTAAAAGACACGAATGTCTCTATTTAAAATTTTTAAAATTTTTATCCACACTCAGTGGTTCCTTTCAACTTGTAGATGAAGTCTTCCTCCAGTTAGAGAAATGTCCTTTCCGTTTTTCTTTCTTCTTATTTCTCTTCCTTTTCTGCCTTCCTTCCTTCCTTTTTCCCTCCCTCCCTCTCTTCCTTCCTTCCTTCCTTCCTCCCTTCCTCCCTTCCTCCCTCCCTTCCTCTCTGTGACTATGTTAACTTCTCCCTGGAGGATCACCTGATGGTCCCTCCAGCTCTGCCCTGAGCCTCACACGCCGATCGCACCCACCGTTCTAACACGGCGCTCCACACTCCACACACTTGACAGCTCCCGGCTGTGGAGTCCGCATTGAACAAAGCCCAGCATTCTTCCCTGAACTACGAAAATCCAGAGGAAAACAAATCAAATGGTGTTTCCTTAGCATAAGAAGAAGATACCTCATCAAGTCATGCAACAAGAGAGGTATTCTCGTAAAAACCTGGATAGACCGAGACTTCTAAGTGCTGAAAGAGCCACGGCCTTCTACTCGGTAATATAACGGCCTGCCTGATAAACAAGTAAAATCGATCGAAAAACTCTTAGCCTCAGGAACGAAATCTTGTAAAGTGACTCACGAGAAAATAAATATGCGAAACGTGGGCTTCCGTGCTGTTCTCACATACCCAGCTCAAAAATGAAAGGGAAGGAAATGTGACTCACCAGGGCCAGGCTCCAGCGAGCATCGTGCCACTTGCACAAGAAAGTGGCACACTCAGCCCTGAACACCGGGCACCTGCAGAGGCGGCCGCATTTCTGGCCGGGGGCGCAGTGCTGTGAACCACCACGCTTGGCACCTCACGGGCCGGAATCAGATCACCTCCACAGGGTTTTTAAAAATTTGAGTGTGGGGCCCAGTAGGTGGAAGGGTGGTGAATAGCTGGACTCCCACATGGCTGACCGCAGTTCGAGTCCTGGTACCCAGCAGCTTGAAAATTGCACTGGGTACATGTGCCCAAACTTCCAAGAGAAGAATGGAAGAGAAGGGATTGTGGCCTGGCCATCCCCCCGGGGGGTGATTTTTCATTTTCCCTCTCTCCGTCTCTCTCGGTGAGTACATATGCCCTATAGCAAAAACTAAAAAAAAAAAAAATTCAAATATGTGCTTTTTGTTCTTTTTTTTTTTTTTTTTTTTTTTTTTTTTTTGAGAGGTTTTTGCTATAGGGCGCGTGCGCTCGCCAGACAGACAGAGAGAGACATAGAGACAGAAAGCGAGAAATCACCCCCCAGGGGGGATGGTCACGCCACAATCCCTTCTCCTCCATTCTCCTCTCGGGATCTTGGGCACGCATGCACACACGCCCGGTATGAGTTTTAAGCCACCAGGTCCAGGACGCGAACCGCGGTCGACTACGTGGGAGTCCAGCGACATAGCCATTACGCTAACTGCTGGTTCCCTGCTTTTTGTTCTTGAATTGCTAGAGGGAGCGTACACTTGCCAGACAGTTGTAGAGGGAGAAAGCACCTCCCGTGGGGCATGGTCTTCTCTTTCTCCAGCTCCTTGGGATATTGGGCAAGCACACACGCCCAGGGCCAGGAATCCAGCTGCTGTCAGCCCCGTGGGGCTAGGCCACAGGGCGGCCCAAATGTGCACTTCAAAGTCCCTCCAGAATAATACACACGGAAAAGCCATCGGTGGTCTTGGGGAAGTGTGTAATGATGTAGTGAGGAGAGACTTTCCTCGGCAAATCATGCGATTACACGGCGTGGTCTTGCAAAGACGGCAGGGGCCAAAGGGAGGTGTGGGTGGGCGACCCCCAAATAACTGTGTAGTAAGTGATCGCTGTGACACGTTAAGTCACAGGTAATTATTAACTTACACAACGATGTAATCCTGTGGTTTCAGATGAAATGATGTAGTCTGTAAATATCAATGTATGTATAAGTACATGTGAACACACCGCGTTGTAGGCACGGAGTGACTGAAGCAAACACTGCCTCTGTCGTTAAACTGCTTTCCCAGGCTCACGCCAGGTCTCAGATCCTGTCCAAAGCGGGATGAGGAGGGAAGGAGGGAACATGAACCCTCTGGGGTCAGGGGAGACAAAGCAGACATCCTGGCGGGAACCGTGCCGCTCTCCATCACGATTAGCGGGCGGAAGACTGCAGGGAAGTCGTTTCCAGTCCGTTAACAGCCTTACCCTCCCAGGAGGGCGTGCTTGTGTGTAAGCCTCCACCTGTGACGTGAAGTCTGTGCTAAAGGAATGCAGAGCAATCAGGGCTGGCCGTGTGCCCCATGCCACCCTCTTGGCTCAAAAGCAGTGTCCCAAAGCCTGTCACTGAGAGGTCTTCTTGTGCCCAACGCCATGGACACTCCACGGGCAGTATTCTAAGTCTGCAGGACGGCGACGTTTTCAGAAAGCATGTTCAGTACCATCCTGGACATCGCCCTGGTGTGCTCCGCTCCTGGCAGAGCTGCATGAACTCGGCGTGCCACACGTCATGGTCCGAGCTCCTTGCACGCCGCTAGCAGGGGTCGTCAGCCCAGGAGCTGGTGCATCAGAAGCTGCGGCCCCAGGTCCTTCCTTCTTGATCAATCACTGGCCGCCGTACCTTGGGAACTGGATCCCTTATAAAGCACAGAGGCCCTGAACCTCGGAAAGCCATAGAGATGTGTGATGCGGAGGTGAACACCCAAAGAATTTGTTTATAAAACGTTATTAAAGCAATTGCTTTGGGAGGGAGGAGGAAGAAGGGATTTTGGTTTTAAGATGTCTTTGTCTAGTTTTTAACTCTTCAAAGAGTTTGACTGAGCTATATTCATGCGTAATTGTGATACACGAGCCAGCTGGGGGAGCCCACGCTGCCTCGTTCCTGCACCCCGCCCTCCTCCCAGCTCTCGGTGGCCTTGTGATCACCGTTTCAGAAGCAGTCCCCGGCCCTCTGCTCTGCTGTCCTGCCTCTGGCCACAGTGTAGAGGGATGATAGAGGGAGGAAGATCCCGACTCCTCTCGGTAAGGACGGAAACTGGATCTTAGGCAGTTCAAGGTCAGCCAGCAGACCCAGGAAGAAACTATGTCTCTTCATTAAAATGGCGAGTAAAAATGTCAACAGGAATCAAACCTTTCAAGAATTTTTCTTATGGGACCAGCAGTTAGTGTAATGGCTATGTCGCTGTACTCCCACATAGTCGACCGTGGTTCGAGTCCCGGACCCGGTGGCTTAAACTCACGCCGGGCGCATGTGCGTTCGTGCCCAAAATCCCTAGAGGAGAATGGAGGAGAAGGGATTGCGGCGTGGCCATCCCCCCGGGGGGTGATTTCTCACTTTCTATCTTTCTGTCTCTCTCAGTCTGTCTGGAGAGTGCACGCCAAAATCTCTCCAAAAAAAAAAAAATACACAACTGAAGTTAAGAATTTTTCTTTTCTTTTCTTTTCTTTTCTTTTTCTTTCTTTCTTTTTTTTTTTTTTTTTTTTTTTTTTTTTTGTGCCAGATGGCACATGTTCTTGCTAGAGAGACAGAAAGAGAGAGAGGGAGTGGGAGAAAGCACCCCCCTGAGGCGTGGTCACACCACCTTCCCTCCTCCATGTCTCCATCCTGTTGGGATTTTGGACACACACACACACACACACAAAGTGTTTTTCAAGCCACCAACTCTGGGATTCAAACTGCACAGTGGCCCATGTTGAATCTAGCCCCTTAACTCCAGGGCCACAGGGCAGCCCACATCTCGGGAATTCTAATGCTGGAGTCACACACTGGCCCTGGAGCTGGGAGAGGTGCTGCCATTTGTTTTAGGCTGAGCCTTCTCCAAGCTCCTGGGAATTCACTGCATAGCAATCACAGCCCCATTTCTCCACCTAGAGACTGCGGGTAAGGATCCGGCTGGGGACCTCCACTCTCACTTTCCTGTCTCAGACTCAGTCTCGAACAGCCACATGGGCTTAAGGACTGATGACAGCAAAGCTGTTTAAAGTCTAAGCTCTGTTTGAAAGTCTGCAGAAACACTGACACTCAGCCTTACGCTGGCCAGCTAAGCCCCACGACGCTTACAAAGTCATCCCAGTGCGGGGCGAGGCCAGGCTGAACACACGCTGTGATGCCTTTACGTCCTTGTCCAAACCCACAAAAGAAAGCGAAATTAGGTTAATAAAGTCAGTTTGCCTGCCCCAGCAGGGCTGTCCTGAGGACAGCACTGATCAGATAGGTGACAGACAGACCGACAAGATGATAGAACAGAGGCAGACGACTTATCTGTTGCTCTCATCCATCTGCCTTGAATTCTCAGGGAACTTCCCAACTCAAATGGAGTCCGACAGGGTTCTTACCTAACCACTTCATATCCCACCTGCAAATTCTTACATGGCAAGAATCCTAGCTCAGGAAGACAAGGGGACGACGGACTGAAACTATCCTGTGACCACTCCTGGTCTTATCCATCCCGCAGTGCAGAAACAATGCTATGACTGCCGCGCTCCTTATTATTGTTAAAGACTCTTTACATGTTGGTTTAAGTTATTTCCGTTCTCCCTTCATTTGTTACAGTTTTACTACATTTATTCTGTCGGATCGTACAGTCATCACAGACTACAACTTCTTTTTTTTTATTTATTTATCTTAAAATATTTGCTACAGCACATGCACACTCGCTGGAGACAGAGAGAGAGAGGAAAAGTGAGAAAGCACCCCCCAGGGGAGATGGCCACACAGCAGTCCCTTCTCCTCTTCTCCTCCCGGGATTTTGAGCCACACACACACACATCTGGTGTTTTATCAAGCTGCCAGATCTCGGGACTCGAACCGCAGTCAGCCACATGGGATCTGGCCACCACAATCTCCATGCCATCTGCTGGTCCCCAATCTCTCCTTTAAAATCCTCACTTATCTTACTTTTACAAGTAACACGTGTAATTCTCACCGCCAGCCCTTACACTGTGTCTGCACACACTTAGCTGTCTGGGACTCCTTCTCTAGTAGGTTCCTTAGAAAGATCTCAAGGGAAAACTTTCTGCGTTCTTCTACGCGGATAAGAATATGCACTCCTTATACTTTAAAGTCTTTTTCCTGGTGTGAAAGTATTTCATCAGTGGCAGATCAGTACCAAAAACAGTGCTCATAGCTCCTCCTTTAAAACCAGAAGAGCCTAGTGAAAAGTCAATACAGATTCCTATTTTTACTTTTTAAAAAATCAGAGGTGCGATTTACGGGCAAGCCAACATGAGGACAGGCAGCTGAAGCCGGGCTCCTTTACAGAACCAACGGGGCACAGGAAAGACATCACAGACAGAGAACTTCGGAAAGTGACGCCTAGGAGACATCTAGAAGAAGATTATTCAGTACAACAAAATAAAGAAGATGCCTGGCTTGAACATGACACTTGGGGATCGGAGATTTATGAGTCTCTGGGGGATATGGGCCTTGCAGCCCTGCAGTTGGCTGTGACATCGACTCCATCTGTGATCGACTGACACGGAGAGAATTCACTATATTCAGAGCAACTTAGGAATCGTTGCCCTTCACTGGGCGCAATCCACGCGTTGATTTTGGTCTGAAGTAAAGGGATGGATATACAGCAATTTGTACGGCGTACACCACCAGCTGTCGCGAGAGCCGTCCTGCCCGCGGCCAGCCTAACACGGAGAGCCGTACTGTCCCTGCCCCGCTGGAGGTAGAAGACCCTGAAGATTAGACATGGCTGGGAAGACATTGCCAAAGTGAGCAAAGCGGAGATGTCTTCCCAGTTGTAGAATTATTGTTCACACATTTTTGTTTAATATTGATATAATTTATCACAAACATTTCAAATTTGTATTTGTTAATAAAATGACCACTTGAGAATCTTACAAAAAAACAAATCAAAGATGTATGTGCATGGGAACTGAACCACGGTGTTCTCTCCTGTTTCTAGAGATGGACCTTACATTTTCCTGGTCAGTGTGACAAAAATCACACTCAGCCAGGGCCAGCAGGAGGCATGGTGGTTAAGGGCGCTGCACTCCCACATGGCTGACTGCAGTTAGAGTCCCGGACCTGGTGGCTTGCTTTCTCACTTTCTCTCTCTCTCTCTCTCTCTCTCTCTCTCTCTCTCTCTCTGTCCCTCTCTGGTCAAAATTAAAAATAAATAAAAATAATTCTTAAAAAATAAATCACACTCAACCAAGGCAGGCAGAGAAGACACCTACCGCCATCTCCCCATGCCGAGCTAGACTGGAGCTGCGTCTTGGCAGGAAAGACTGCGACAGGAAGAAGAGATGGCAGAGTCCCCACCTACCCCAGAGGAAAACCTGGCAAACTGGATCATACAGAGAAGTTTTTCCTTTTCTTTTCTTTTTTTCTTTCTTTTTTTTTGTTTTGTTTTTGTTTGTTTGTTTGTTTGTTTTGAGTTTGCTATAGGGCACATGCATTCACCAGAGAGAGACAAAGAGAGGGGGGAAGTGAGAGGGGGGACCATGCAGCAGGGAACAGTGGACGGCCTCTAGCTGCAAGCTCTGCAGAGGCAAGGAACTGAATCCTTCCAGCAGCTGGTGAGCTTGGACAGGGCCACTGAGCCTGGGCCGAGATGGCGGCTGCTGTCAGCATTCCCTACGGCCTGTGGGACCCCGAGCTGAGGACCCAGCTCCCCTGTTCCTGCTCCTGCCCACAGAAACTGCAGCGTGACAAATGTGTGTTCTGAAGGGTTCCGTTCCAGCATCTGCTGTGCAGCGTGGAGAGCAGACAGCTGCCCACGGCTTTGGAATGCTCAGGCAGATGTCATGGTGGTGTGCTCTCAGGTAGGGCCCCGGGGGGGGGGGGGGGGGGGGGGTGCTGTGCTCTCAGGGTGGGGACGCCGGGGGTGAGCTCTCAAGGTAGGGACGTGACGTTGGGGGAGCACTCTCAGGGTAGGGACACCGGGGTGGGGGATGAGCCCTCAGGGTAGGGGCGCAGGGGTGAGCTCTCAGGGTAGGGGCGCAGGGGTGAGCTCTCAGGGTAGGGGCGCAGGGGTGAGCTCTCAGGGTAGGGGCGCAGGGGTGAGCTCTCAGGGTTGGGACGTTGGTTTGCACCTTTCTCTTGTTTCTTCCAAGCAGTACCTTTGTGTGCGACGTGGCCTTGAAGACTCCCTGCCGTTAACTTTCTGTGAAGTTAGCTTTCCCGTGTCTCGTACAGGAAGACTCGGCTCCGGTCGCTCCCGCCCACACCCCGCCCCGCGTTCTGCAGCCCCTTCTGGTGTTTTCGCAGAGCAGTGGCTGCTGGGAAGGCCCAGCTTGGTTCCCCCTTTATCTGGACGTTCTGTTTTCTCCACTTCCGTTATTCCTGTTCTGTTCCGTCTCGATTTCACTCCAAGCAATTTCTTCTTGGCATGGGGCCCTAGCCAGGCATGGCTGCTGGTGGGCCGGTTTGAGGAGTCGAGAAGGTTGGACGCGTTTGAAAGGGACTGGGCACAGGGAAGGCCCAAGTCTGGGCTGTAAACCCACAGCGCTCCTGTCGGAAGAGCGGCCTGACGCATAGCTGCCTCGGCCCCGTGGGCAGCACTTGGTAAGGGACTTGTTTAAACAGGTGAGCTGCCCTGTCAGGGAGCTCCCAGACACCTGAGGGGACAGGAGTGTGTCCCTCCCTTGGGGGAGTGGCCAGATGCTGCATCGGTCCCCACACCGGTCTCCACAGCTTCCTTCCCAACCCGTTTCTCTCCCAAACCTGCATTTGCTGAGTTCCCCTTTATGACAGTCGGGATTTGCTTAATGGCCGTTTGTTATTAGGTTGGCCCAGGTCACGGCTTCTGATCCTGCAGATAGAGCACGTGTCGTCGGGGCAGTAACACACGTGTCATGCCAACACATTCCTCTGGCCCCTTCCTGGACCGGTTTGAATCAGACGCCGCAGAGGCGGGTCCCCACTGCAGCGGCGGCGTCTTACCTGCTGAGCCACACGTCTCCCTCCCACAGGGCCGCCACTGTCCTTCCTCTGTGACCTCCCTCCAGGGCAGGCATCTGGCCAGGGCTAGCAGCCACAGCCCAGCCCCTGCTCCCTGTCAGCTCTGCACACCCTCCAGGTTGAAGCAGTGGAGCCGTGTGTGGCCGTGCGGGGGCCGTGTGTGGCTGCGCGGGGGCTGTGCTGGGCTGGGTGGGTGCCGTGTGACAGCCGTATGGGGGTCGTGGGGGGGCTGTGTGGCAGCCGTGCAGGGACCCTGCAGGGGCCATGCTGGGCTGTGTGGGAGCCATGTGGCAGCCGTGTGACAGCCGTGAGGTGGCTGCTGCCCTGGCTCCCACACACACCCCTGTACTGGTCACCAAAGACACAGTGGCCCACCAAGTGAGCAGGAAGATGCATAAGGTCACTTACGTGTGTGGACTGTGTGCGGAGCTGCGTAGGGTCCTCACGGTGCCTCTCACCAGATCGGACGCACTCTTACTTCACTTCTGCTGAGAGGGGACACCCTGACAGGTACACTGGGACAAATATTTGATTTCTTTTTTTAGAGAGATTTGCTGTAGGACACATACAGTCACCAGGGACACAGAGAGAGACAGAAAGCAAGAAATCCTCCACTGGGGGAATGGCCACACCGCGATTCCTTTTTCTCCATTCTCCTCTTGGGCATGCACACACATGCACCCAGTGTGAGTTTCAAGCTACCAGGTCTGGGACTCGAACCACAGTCAGCCATGTGGGAGTCCAGCAACATAACCATTACGCCATCTGCTGATCCCGACACCTATTTGACTTTAATATGTATACGAACTGCACAGCTGAATGCTGAAACAAATGTGCCTTAGGGTTTGATGAAACACTGGACGAGGCACCGTGTCTCCGCCCACCCCCTTATTTATGTATCTCTCATGACAGAGGGCTTGCGTGTGCATGAACGCAAGCGGGGAGAACCCTCTGCAGGGCTTGGCCACACCTGACTCCCTCCTTCCAGTCTTCCAAGCACGCCCATGTGCATTTTCAGGTCAGCCTGGCCAAGACGGCACATGGGCCACAGTCGGTGTGTGTGTGGCTTCCAGCTCTGCGCTCTGCTCCACCGTCTCAGCCTGTCTCGCCTTTTATTTATCTTTTGCTCTTATATTTTATTTAAGTGCCAGAGGGCGCATGTGCTCACCAGAGAGCAACAGGGAGACAGAGAGAGGGATAAGTGTGCCCTCCAGTGGGGACACTCTGGGCTGAAGTCACATCATGGTTGGTCGTATGCTCTCTTCTCGTGTCCGCGGCACCGACACTGGAGAACAGAGCACATGCTATTGTCACGAGGACCTGACGTCTCACCGAGGATCGTTTGTTTCCAACGTCCCTGTGCAGTCCAGCAAGGGCAAGGCCCACGCTCTGTGCAGCGAGAAGTCAAGTGACCTTCGTAAAGTCACACAAGTCAGCAGCAAACCAGGACCCAGGCGGGAAGGCCCCTGCTTGGGGCGGGGACCTGCGTGCCGTGTCTGCACTAGCCCTCGCTGCCTTTGCGGGACAGAAGGCAGTGCCGTGCGCACACAGCACCTCGGAGATCCTGGGCGAAGACTCCACTCAGCCCAGGAGGGGTGGTCTGTCCATGGGGGAGTTCTTACTGCGTTCCACATGCACCCCTAGAGCTGGTGGGCAGAGTGTGGGCTGGGCCGCTGTGGGCACACTGACCATGGGCTCGGCAGCGCTGCCCTGACCGTGCACGGCCCTGGGTTTGATCTCGCTCATTCGGGGGCTCTCTGAGGAAGCACAACCTGTGGTAAGTGTCTTCCCTTCCCGTCCCTCGGGTGGCACGCAGCAGTGAGGGGCTAGTCCAGTCCCAGACCAGCTGTTCCAAATGGCCTCTGAGGTTTGGCCGTCAGTGAGTAAATAAGTTATCGAGCCCTTTGTGCTAACCGCCCAGGCCCTGGCCAGACGATGGGGAGCCACCAGGAGCCTAGCGAGTCTCTGATGACAGGAGTGCCGCAGAGAGGGAGCGAGCCCACTGTGAGGAAGCCGTGGAGAGGGCTGTGAAGGGGACACTCGGAGGGCTCCCTCTGAAGAGGCCGCAGTGATGAGGAGGGAGCCGCTGCATGAGGAGAAGACCTGGACGCCGAACAAAGGCCGAGGGCGTGGCGAGCCAGAACCACCAAACCTGAGTAAGAGGTGGACACGAGGTTGGGACATGAGGTTGCAGCACATAGCAGTGTGGGGCCAGCACCCTTCATAAAGAGTTTGCCTACGGACCAGCAGTTGGCGTAAGGGCTATGTCGCTGGACTCCCGTGTACTCGACCGCGGTTCGAGCCCCGCACCTGGTGGCCAAAACTCACTCCAGGCGCGTGTGCATGCGTGTCCAAGATCCTGAGAGGAGAATGGAGGAGAAGGGATTGTGGCATGGCCATCCCCCCTGGGGGCTGATTTCTCGGTAATGGCTATGTCGCTGGACTCCCATGTGGTCCTCCCTGTTGCCAGCATCTCCACCTTCTACAAATGGGTGGTCTTTTTCTTCATTCCACCTCGTGGAGAAGATAGTTTAAAGGGCCGCAGGAAGTTATTTGCTTCTTTGAAGCATTTTCCAACAGTATAAATTTCACGAATCAGGTCCTCCATGCAGATGATGCCGAATTTACCAAGAGATCGCGCAGTCAAAGCGTTACCTGTCAGAGTGATTCGCTTCTTACTGATTTTGCCATGACCACGCTTGTAGATCAGTTCATTTACTGACTTCAGGTTCGGGTACCCCCATGCCATACATGGCTCCACAATTCTCAGCATGTTGATTGAGGCCTTGTTGAGCTTAATAAAGGTGCCATCAAAGATCTGGCGAAGATGAAGAAGCTGCAGCACCTTTCGAACCTTTGGGCTCGCTCCACTCCATCGACGCCTCTGATCCTGATGCCAAACACCAATCTGGGTTCTGCAGGTGCATAGAAGTTGCCCACTGTTCTTGCCATCCTGGCCACGCGAATCTCAGTTCTGTACGTCTGTCTGTATTCCCTATGACAGTGCTGAGCTCTTTCATAGATAAGCTTCCTCCCTGCCTTTCGAAGCATCTTTTGAGCAAACTTCTTTCTCAGGCGCTTGATCTTCAGCTCTGCAAAATTCCTTCGCTTTTTCTTAAGGGTTCCCGGCACAGCAGGAACCTTCTTTTCCTTCTCTTGAACGCCCTCCGTGGTTCCAGCGAGAAAAGGGCTCCACCACCGATTTTCCGTGAGCCACAGAACTACGGCTTGTGATAACATCCCACCCAACTTGGCATTTCGGCTTGCTGGCTGGCAGGATAAATAGAAAGGGTCTTCAAGAGATTCATGGAAAATAAGTCCTATGAAAAAATTGCACGGATTTCAACATTTTTTTTTTTTTTTTTTTTGGAGATGTTTTGCTACAGGACACGTGCGCTCGCCAGACAGAGAAAGACAGAGAGACAGAAAGCGAGCAATCACCCCCCAGGGGGAACGGGGGCAACCCCCTCTCCTCCGTTCTCCTCTCGGGATCTTGGGCACGCACGCACATGTGCCCAGCGTGAGTTCTAAGCCACCGGGTCTGGGACGTGAACTGCGGTCGACCACATGGGAGTCCAGCGACATAGCCATTACACTAACTGCTGGGCCCTGGATTTCAACATTTTTTGCACCGAAATAAACTGATAGTTTTAATTCCATTTTTCCGTGAACTTTATGAAGGCCCTTGAATGGAGCATGACAAATCTAAACAGCCAACAAAGCTTTTATAATCACGGCGTTTTGTACAACACGCTGACAGGTAAAGACACTTTCCACAGTATTATTAAAACCAACCATACTAAGGCAGATTAAATATTAACCCAGACCTAAGACTGCATTATTTTTCCTTGCTATTAAAACAAACATTGGTGATTTCATTTCAAAGGGCAGACATCCCTCACTTTCAATTCATGTGTCTATAGAGTTAGAGATTTGTTTTGTAAATTTGTTTCCCTAGTTGGTTAAGTCCAAGGAGCTGCAACTTGCATACTCTTGAAGGGCTTTGCATTAGTGTAAAGACTGTTACAATAAAAACAATGTAACTCCAAACTAGGGTGTGTTTCTGAGCTAGAGCACTGTGGTTATCTACAGGAGGGGGGCGTGGGGGAAAAACGACAGGACAGGAAGAGACATCACCCCCACGTCGGCCCACACCTCCAACGAGCTACAGGGGGGTTCAGGACTGCCAAGGAGAAGACCTGCACCACCTGGGGTCCACCATGGGGTCTTTGTGGGTGGCAGGAGGCGTCTGCATGCTGGGGTGCCAGGATTCTCCCTCATGGAGGCCGAGACACAACCACCAGCATTGTTACCCCATCAGCAGGGCCCAGGCTGCCTGGAGTGCCTGCCCTCTGGCTGAATGGGAGCGGGAGTTAGTCAAGAGGATTCAAACGATTTCTAAAAGTGGGTCACAATATTTAAACACTTTGAGACTTGATATAATTAAATGCATTTCAGAAACACTGTACTAATTGGCATGCCCGCCAGTAGGATGTAAGAGGATTTAAATGAATACATAATTTTTAACTACTGCTATTGTTTTTTCTTAAACTGATACAAACCTTTTTAGAAATCAGATTAATATAATGTAATCTAACACAATGCAATATGCAATGTAATAATATAATATGACCGTGCGTATGTAAACACAGAGATACATATATTTATATATGTAAATATCTTTCTCTAAACATATCTTTATTCACATAAGTATCTTTCTGCAAATAACCTTAAAGATCTGGGCATGAATATAAAAGTAAAAAGCTTTTATCACTCCTTCTACAGAACAGTGGTAATGAAACTCTTGGGTTGTTGGAAAAGTAATGACACATTTTTGCATCAAAAAACATTTTTTAAAATGCCATAAATTTTCTGAAAACCCTATGATTCCTTTTCCCTTGCTTAGGGGAAGGAAAAAATAAACTAACATTTATGAAGCAAATTACTAACTGAGGATGTGTGAGTCCTTAAAAAATGAATCAGTGGGGGAGAACTAGTGATTTCAGGGAAAAAAGAGAAGTGAAGATTTTCTACTGATAATTCAGCCTCCAGCCCACGAACTCAAGTGGAGAGGCAAGGGGCAGGCCTTCAGAAGAAGACTCCTCCATGGCTCCTGAGAACTAGTGATGTCACACGATGTGCTGTAAAAAAAAAAAAAAAATTTTTCTTCTTTATGTCTTTTTGTTTTGTTTTTCTTTTTTTCTCTGTTTTTCTTTTATCTCATAACTCTTCTCCTCGATCTCCATTCTCTGTGTTTCTAGACGGAGCTAAGGGAACCACAGCCAAACATCCAAATACCATTAGGGTTAATGTATTCCTCAATATCCACTGAGTCTGGTGCACAAAGGGATAAAAATGGAACAGCAAAGAGGTTCCAGATCACCTCCTTCTGCGCACTCCTGAATGCTCAGATGGAACTTCAAGAATTAGGAAGAAACACACCATCCATCAGATGACTAGAAATCACCGCAGGGCCACAAGAAATACAGGAAAGCAAGAAAGTACCTCTCCTCCCAAAAAAGAATAATTCCTCTTCATGTACAGACAGTTCAATGGAAATCATGGAAATGTCTGATAAAGAATTGAGAATATTCATAATGGTGAAGCTAACAGAGATGGAAGAGAAGAGAGACAATGAACTTCGGAAGAGGCAGGAGAAAGGAGATGACGAGTTCCAGGAGGTGAGGAAGTTCTTGCAAGATCTAAAAGAGGAATTATACACTTTAAAAAAGAATCAAATGGACCTGTTAGAGATGAAGGCTATAATACAGGAAGTCAAAGTATCCCTTGAAAGTATTTAAAGCAGACTAGATCATACAGAAAATAGAATCTCAGAATTGCTGGCCTAGAAAAATCCACCACAAAGACTGAGAAAAATGCCCACAGAAATGAGAATAATATACGAGAAATACTAGATACCATCAAATGTCCAAACATCCATATAATTGGTATCCCAGAAGACAAAGAGACTCATAAGGGCATTGATAATCTATTCCATGAAATCCTGCAAGAAAACTTTCCAAACCTAGAGAGGCACTCAAAAATCCATTCCCAAGAAATACAAAAGACTCCAAATAGAATCAACCAAAGAAGATCTTCTCCAAGACACATCATAGCCAGATTGACAAAAACCACAAAGACAAGATATTAAGATTGGCAAGAGAAAAATGGTAAGTTACCTACAAAGGACATCCCATCAGGCTAACAGCAGACCTCTCATCGGAAACAGTGTGAGCAAGGAAAGAATGGGAAAATATATTCAAAGTGTTAAGAGAAAAGCAATTTCAGCCAAGAATACTGTACCCGGCAAGATTATCCTTCATGTGGGAAGAAAAGACAAGAACATTCTCAGATAAAACCTGAAAGAATTTACCAACACCAGACCAGTTCTTCAAAAAGTTCTGCAGGGAGTGCTGTATCAGGAAAATTAAATAGACACATAGAAATAAGAGTTCAAAAACTAAGAAAGTGGCCAACTTAATCATAAGGACAAGTCTGGAGTTGAATATTACATCCCAGAATTTAACCAGGAAGATCAAACCACGACAGAAGATAAAGTCTCAAAAATAGCATTTTATGACTTTTGACTAAAACATTGCTGATTTTTTCTAGGCTTTGTTTTTAGGTTTTAAGGATTTTTGTCCTATCTTGAGCTGTTGATAGGTTCATGTAGCTACTATTTGAACAGAATCCTAACCATTTCCTAGCTTTAAGTTTTAAGCAAAGTTCCTGAGCATTTCTTTGATTTATTAAAGTTAAAACTGCTTTTCTTGATATCACCAGCTGAATGTGCTATTGAAAGTAGTTAGATTATATAACAAATTGTGTGATCAATAAAACATGGGGGGAAAAGGAATGGAAAACAACTGTAGATATCAGAGATAGTGTGGGAGGAGGGTGGGAAAGGGCGGAGGGTCAGAAATAGGGGTTATATATATATTTGTATGTGTGTGTGTGTGTGTGTGTGTGTGTATGAAACTAGAAATGGAAAATTATTGATGATAGCATGCATGATTAAGCCACTATACGTATATTCTGGATGGGAAATCACGTTTTGTGTACTGTGACGATGCTTAGGGAATGAATGTAAATTAATTAATTTAAAACAATGTTCCGGGGGTGGGGGGAAGCTCATGGAAATACATGTAATGTATGTATGAATTTCAAAAAGTTTTTGTGCCAAAATAAATTCATACTTTAATTATAAATAAATAAATAGGACCAGCAGATGGCATAATGGTTACATCATCAGATTGCTACGTAGTTGACCTCGGTTCGAGTGCCGGAGCCAGCAGCTTAGAACTCATGCTGAGCGCATGTGCATGCATGCCCAAGATCCCGAGAGGAGAATGGAGGAGAAGGGACTGCAGCGTGGCCATGCCCTCCGGGGGGTGATTTCTCACTTTCTGTCTCTCTGTCTCTCTCTGTCTCTCTGGTGAGCACACATGCCCTAGGGTAGAAATCTCTAAAAAGTTGGATCAATCCGTGTGACACCCTGCCGGTGCTTACTTCATCCTCACAGCAAGTTTGGGCCATGTGCTGTCCCAGTTACAGAGAGGGAAGCTGAGCGTCACGGGGTGAGCGGGCCTGCCCACGCGCTGGGCAGGGCGCGGACCTGGAGCTGAGCCCGCTGAACTGGGGGTCCGCGCGTCCCTCCTGGAAACGGCATGCAGAGACCCTCAAGTGGCCAGGCTTTCTTGGTTCTTTCGACGACGGCGGGGTGAAGCTGCTGTTCTCTGACACTTGCTCCTGGGTTCTTGGGAGGAGAACCCCAACCCTCAGGAGGAAGCCTGCCGCCCGAGGTGGCCAGAACCCCGCCACTTCTCCTTGTCGGCGTCCGGCTGCTGTGCACAACAAAAGCCAGCTCCTGGGGCGTGTTTCCGATGTGATTGTGCAACTGAAGCTTTCCTCCTGGGCTGGGCCGCTCACAGCCTTTCCTGGGAACCCCAGAGGACCGCGATTTCCCCCTATGATAAAGTGTCCTTGGAGAAGGTCCCGTTCCCTGTCCCAGGGCGGGCCCAGAACCTAGGTCTCACCTGGGGTCACCACCCTGGTCGCAGGTGCGTGGCTTTCAGGACCTACGCTTTTCTCCTTCTGAAAGTCAAGCTATGGTAGACGTTGTACTCTTCTTGTGTTTCTCATTTTCTTTCTCTCCTCTCCTTTCTTCCCTCCTCCTTCCTTGGCCCCCCTCCTTTGGCCTTTACCCCCCCCCCCCCCACAGGTGCGAGCAGGGCGTCTGGTCCCCTGGGAAGGTGTGTCCTGGAGGTCTGGTGGCGGGAAGGCAGCCACAGCACAGGCCAGTGTGCCTCGGTGGCCAGGACTGTCTGTTCTTGCCCAAAGCCCCGGGCCCTGCTCCTCCCGCGGTTTCCGCGGGTTCCGCTGAGTTCTCTCCATGCCCAGCATAGCAGACCGTGCGGAGGGGCGTGTTCGGGGAGGAGGGCCAGCTGCGATTTACCCTGAGCCGAGCCAGGGCTTCCTGGTGTGGGGACACAGCCGTGTCCACCTTGCTCTGGAGGTGACCATGGGGGAGACCGCACTGCACTGCCGCCCTCCTCGCACCCTGACGTGTGGCTGGAACCCGCCTGTCAGCTTCGGCCCTACCCAGCCTTTCTGCCCTGAGCGCAGGCAATTGGCCGCTCCTGTTTTCTCTCTTTTAACATGATTTCAAAAACCACGAACGTCAACTTGCCCACTGTAGCCATCTCCAAGTGCACAGGGCACCGGCAGTGCTTCGCATGGCTGTGCCCTTCTCGGTCCCTGTCTTCAACTTCACAGACTCTGTCCTCCAACTGCCCACTTCCTCCTCCCCTCAGTCCCGGAAACCACCCTCCCAAGTTCTATCTCTGTGAATGTGACAACTCTGAGCCCCTGGTGCGAGAGAACAGCCAGCGGTCACCCTGCAGGACCAGCTTCCTCACTAGCATAGCATCCTCAAGGCCGGTCCATGTCGGTGCCTTCCTTTTTCAGGTCTGCGTAGTATTCTGTGGTGTTAGGACCGTGCCTTGATTGTCCGTTAATCTAGCAAACATTTTTAAATGGAACCACCGGAACAGGAGCAGCAGTGGCCACTGGCAACGTGACTGTCACTAAGGTAGAGGATGCTCTCTATAGCAACGGCAATGAGTCGGGGTGGTGTCCTTCTGGCTCGGGAAATGCTAACGAACAGGCTGCTCTTACTCTACGTAACCTCCACAATATTTAATAAACCTTGGACGCTTGGAAAAGCCTGAAAGCCACAGTATACGGTTTAAATCTTTGTGGGGGTGCTGGTAATGTTGACTTAAGTTACAGACCTAGTGTGGCCATCTTATCTCTAGCCCTGTTTCTGGTCTAAGATGTACACAGCTGCGTCAGTACCTCACGGTGTCGCGTGGACAGGCAGCGGGAGTTCCTGGTCCTCTGCACCCCCAGAGCGCCCCGCACAGGTGCAAGGATGGTCCCGCACTCCCGGCACCTGTACCTCCACGCTCCTGACTCCCTTTCCAGGGGCTGCTGGGGGTTTATTTACTCTGCAAACAAATCGTTAAATTGTATTTTTTAAACACTACTCAGGTCGCTGTGCCCTGTCTTGCATCCTCTGTACCATAAGCAGGTGCGCTGTAATTTCCGACTGTGGGGAAGGGTGGTGCGGAGTGCAGAGCCCCGGGGTGGGACTGTCCCGCCTCTGCCAAGCTCCCGGGCTTCTGTGTTCTTCTGACGCGTCTGGTTGGGGAATTGCTCCAGATCTCCCTCTTGTGGGCCATTATGAAGTAAAACCGCAGATTCTTTTGAATACATGTGATGAGGGTATCACGAGCTATAAGGAACTGATTCCTAGGAGTCGCGTAAGTTGAATAGGGCCTTGTTTTTATTCTGAAATATTATAAACTTACAAAATGTAAATAGATAATATTCAAATACCCCAGCACCCACAAACCAGCTTTACCAAATCTTAACATTTTACCTGTCCCATATTGGCTTCAGATCTTTAAGAAGAGGAATAAAAATAAATACAGCTGACGACCAACTTTCCCATTACACACACCGGCTCTCCAAGGGAACCGTTACTCTGAATTTAAATCTATTACTCCCATACAGGGCTGGGCTTTTTGTTTTGTTTTCATTTTTAGGCTTTTGCCATAGGGTGTGTGTACTCACTGGAGAGAGACAGAGAAACACAGAGAAAGTAAGAAATCCCCTCTGGGGCAATGGCCACACTCCCTTCTTCCCTGTTCTCTCAGGATTTGGGGCACGCACACATACACGCCCTGTGTGATTTTCAAGCTGTTGGGTCTGGGACTCGAACCACAGTTGGCCACGTGGGAATCCAGCACCTTAGCCACCATGCTACATGCTGGCCCCACTCCTGTACAGTCTCCCAGCTTTCTCCTCTACGGCTCACACATTCGGGGGTCCGCTCACACCGCACGTACACTTCTGCAGTCTGCTGTTCTCCGTCCGCATCGCACGGCTGCAGTTTATCCCCGTGGTTTTGCTTCATTCCTTTCCCTCTTCTGATGCAGGTGCTTGCTTGGATGCCACGTATCTCTATGCACCTCATCCTGCGACGTTCAGGCCGTCTCCGGTCTGTCTCAGGAGCAGCGATGCCGTGAGGCACTGCCTCTCATGTGCGTGCGAACGTTCCCAGGGTAGTCCTCGGCGCGGGCTGCTGGCTTTCTGCAGCTTCACTGCATGTTGCCACGTCGCCCACCACAGGGCAGCACTGCTCCTTCCCAACCCAGTAGAGCCCGCTGGGCAGTGGGTGGGGGAGTGCTACCCCCGGCAAATGAGCCCTCAGCGTGCACCAGGCTCTGCACGACCTGTCCCTACAACTTCCTCATCTAAGGATGACAACGCCCTTAGGGGGGCATTAGCATGCCCACTTTACGGGGAGTGAGAGAGGTTTACCCCTCTGCCCAAGGCCATGCGGGTGAGCTGTGGAGGGAACTGAGACTAACAGCCTGGCCTGTCTGGCCCAGAGCTGCTGCCTGACGGCGTGTGCCAGGGTCGTTAGCAGCTCCTGCCGCAGAGTGCCCGGAGGGGCGGGAGACAGCTCCTGGTGGGCCCCGTGCCTGGCTGCCGAGAGCTGAGAAGGAGAATAAGAAAGGAGGGTAAGCCGTTGAAATGTATGGGTTTGAAATGATGAAAGTCATCATTGTACAAAAAGAGTGCATTTAACATTAATGTATAAAAAATAAGGAAATGAACAGGTGGTAACAAAGGAGTCAAAGAAATGGAAATTAAGAGTATCTTAATGCTGGGGTCAGCAGGTGGCATGGTGGTTAAGGTGCTGACTTTTCATGTGGCTGACTGCAGTTCGGGTCCTGGACCTGGTGGCTTGAAAAATCACAACGATAAACAGATAAATAAATAAAAACTTTAAAAAGAAGAAAAGAAAAGAAAAGAAAAGAAAAGAAAAGAAAAGAAGAAAAGAAAAGAAAAGAAAAGAAAAGAAAAGAAAAGAAAAGAAAAGAAAAGAAACATGGTGATGTTTGAAGCCAGCAGGTGGCATGGTGGTTAAGGCTCTGGACTCCCACATGGCTGACCAGGGTTTGAGTTCCAGACTTGGAGGCTTGCTTTCTCATTTTTCCTCTCTCTCTTTCTCTCTCTCTTTCTCTTTCTCTTTCTCTTTCTCTCTCTCTCTCTCTCTCTCTCTCTCTCTCTCTCTCTCTCTCTTGTGAGCACACGTGCCCTATAGCAAATTAAATAATAATAATAATAATATAAATATTTAAAATTTTTAAAGTATCTAAACATTGAAGAAAAAAAACTTCCGTGTTAAAAAATAGCATTAGAAAACTTTATATTAATGACTTTGAAAGCCTGTGTTCATTTTCTTTTCAGTCCCTCAGACTCCGTGGGCATTATCTGGTCAGACAGGAGCCTAAACTGCTTCACCCTGGACTCGGGTAGCCGATGTCAACCTGGCACCGTGAGGCAGAGGGCTGGAAAAGGACACAGAGACAGGAAAAGATGCGGTGCACCTCCGACTGGACGGGAGAAAGAAATGGAACAGACGGAGGGTCGGCCGGAGGAGAGCAGAGGAAGGGGAGGCGGACTCTCGGGCTGCGGCCGGCCGGGCTGCTGCTGAGCTCAGGGGGGTTTGCCTGCTGTGGTTTGATCAAGGCTTCCTGGTACGGGCTCTGCACATTTTCTAAAAGTGTGTCCCGTTTTTTTTAAGTAAGAGAAGGAATGAAGTAAGCACAGCCAAGCGATAGACCACCTAACGGTAGACACGGCCTCGCACTGGAGAGGAAAGTGCTGGGCGTGTTTTCTGTTCACTAGGACACAGGTACGTGGGCTGCTGCTGAGGCTGGGTCACACTCGCTTTTGAGAAGGACATGACTTCCAAAGAGAACAGGCAAAGTGAACCGGAAGCAGACGTCAGCGAGTATCACAGGATGTTAAGAGGAAGAAGTGTCAGTAAGAAAGTGAAACTACTTTTCAAAGGAACATGGAGAGGAGAGTTGGGAGGGGTAGTTCTGTAACACGAGCCAAAGAATAACAGTGTGTCCTCTCCTGTGCTTTTACGATGAAAGTGCAGTCGCCCCCTTAAGCTTAACCTTGTCAAACCGAGAAGGAAAAGGAGTCCTGCGAGGTGTCTGGGCCTGCAGCTCCTCCCGCAGGGCTGCGTGCTCTCTGATCTTATCTCCCCACCTTTGTACCTTCATTTCCACTTGGACAGTTTGGCTACTTATTCCTTTCGTCAGAATGTTTTTTTAAGAGATTTTTGTTATAAGGCATGTATGCGCACCAGAGAGACAGAGAGACAGAAAGTGAGAAATCACCCACCCCGGGGGGGAATGGCTACAAGCATCCACTTAAGGACTTTGAAAAGTTTACTTACTTATTCTGTGAAAAAACAAGAGTCACTGAGTAGCAGCATCGCCTTGCCTAATTAGGGTGTGGTGGTAGGCCTCCAGGACCAAGGAAGATAACGGGCATGCTTAGTACTTAAAACCGCACGTACAGCCTGTGGTGACCTTGTAGCCCTGTCCCCATAGCAGCTTAGCAGTTTTTACTGACCTTGTAGCCCTGATAGCAGCCTAGCAACTCTGTGACTTCGCGGACGCCTGCGTGTCTAACAGCCCAGCAGCCCAGTACATGCCTGCATAGTTCTGGGATAGTCTTTTATCCGATCAAAAACATGTGAAAGTATAATGTAACTATGTATGAGCGACACAAAAGCTAAACAAAATAAAGGAAGCATCCCCAAAGAATTTGGGGCTCAGCCTTTGGACACGAGTCCGCTGAGCCGGTGTGAGCACGTAGTTAGCCGCCGTTTTCCCGCTAAAGCTCCGGCGTCCTGGCTCTGTCTCTCGCTGAATGTCTCCCAACCAGGGATGGAGGCAGAATCCGAAATGAAGGACAAAACGCGCCAAAGACACAGAGCAGGGAGCCCGGGGCTAGCCTCGCGCGCGGGCTGGCGTTACCTGAGGAGGGGTGAGCTGCTGTGGCTGTCGGAGGCTGTTGCCGTGGAGGAAAAACCATCCGACATCACCCAGGACTACTCAGGATGGATTCAGCACTGAATGTGCTCGGGAAAACACGAGTTACCCAGTAAGACGAGGCCAGTTTCTCTGCGATCCGAGGGTGGGCAAGGACCTCGTAAATAAGACCTCAGGAGCCAGAAGGACACACAAAATTAACGATGTTTCTTACATTAAAACTAAAGATGTCTGGTCTACCGAGGGCCCAGGGGCAAGGTTAACGAGCAGACGGCTAGGGGAGCACCTCGCAGGACAGCTGACCAAGGGCTGCCACCTACAACATTCAAGGGACTCGTGTAAATCAACGAGGAAGAGGCGGAACTGGAGAAGAGTCAGGACGTAGGTAGGCGATCCGTGCCAGAGAACCCCGAACCACCGAGGGAAGCTTGAGGGAAATGGAAAAAGACGGAGGGATACATACCATATATATCACGTATCTCTATATAAGAGATGCGGAGAAAAGGGAAGTGGAAAAATTATACAGCGATATGTACAACATGTTACAGAGATATATGTAATATGTAACATATATATTATGTGTAATCTATGTGTGTATATAGATATAGATATAATTATTTTCCATTTCCCTTAAGCATTTCTTTCATATATATATATATATATATATATATATATATATATATATATATGAAAGAAATATATATATATATATATATATATCAGAGAAACTCAAAATTAAACCGCCTCGGGTCTCCAGATTGCGGTGTCCCTGTCCCCACCATGGGGAGCAAGTGCTGAGGATGGCTCAGGACGGCCCATGGACAAGGACGCCAACGACTTGGCAGGTGTCTTGTCTGGCTCAGAAAGATTCCTTTCTTGGAAAATTGTGAGAGGAAATTAATGACCTCGAAGGCAGAGTAAAGAGATGCAGAAGAGCAGAGTGAGAGGCCGGGGGCACTGAAGCATGGGAGAGCCCGATGTCTAGTGGGCCTGGGGGTGGCCAGGGAGCCGAGGCATGGGGAGCAGGGGGACACTGCGGGGGGCCACACCACCCAGGAGCAGAGACAGCGCCCGGTCCCCAGCCCCCAGTCCCGGGCCTCTGGTGTTTCTCAGGTCTATTTTGGATTTTTCATGTAAATTTGCTGAATGTCCTTCTAGGAACCCTCCTGTCTCCCCACCCCCTCATCCCAATTAGCAAATGCATTTTCCTTGAGTTCCCAAAGGGACACTCCTTAAAGGACAACAGATCCCAGAATGGACCGGGGCAGGGCAGAAACCGGTGGCCAGCGTTGTTCCAGCGAGGCCTTGACATGCTGAAATAACGAGCCAAAGACCTTTGTACCCAGGCGATCAGTGACGGTGCCACACCTGTGGTATCTCAGCCCCCGCCCCCTTCTCAGCCAGTTCTGGGGCACATCTTGTGCAGAAACAAGGGGGCGGGTTTTCAAGACACCAAGGCCAGGATTCAAACTGAGGTTGAACTCGTGGGATCTGGCTCCTTTAACTCCTAGGCTACTGGATCATTTTTAAACATTGAAAAGCTAGCAAGCCGAAGGCCAACCTCAGCCGCTGAGATGGGAGATCATGGTCCCTAGCCGAGTTTTCCTATCAGAGTCAGGTTTCCGAGGGTGAGTCCGCACACCCAGAGCTAGTGCAGGGAGTCCTGGGCAAGGACCCGGCAAGGCCACTGCAAGTACATGTGGCACAGTCACCCCTTCCTTCCCCGAAAGAACTTTCAGCCATTTGTTAGGGTGGCTTTGCTCTGGAAGAGGGAATTACCCTTCTCAAAGGTTCTATCAAGAACCGTTAGGGTTGGTGTCTGACTCGGATTTCAGAGGGTCTAAGCATCTTCAGGCTCTTCGTGTGAGAACGGAGCCCTTCAGCATCCAGGTGATACCAGAGTTTACCAAGGCAGTCCCTTCCCTGGGCCCTGTGTGTAATCTGGGCTAGGTGGCGTAGCAGTTGGTAGCAACCTTACATGTGTTCCTGAATTCGTCATTATGGAGGGGTCAACCAAAACGCAGCCCTGAAACTTCCTACCGCCTCCATACCCTTTCAGTTTCTTGAGGTATTCTGAAAGCGTGTCCTGTTCTTCACATTTAAGAGCTGAAAATTAGGCCTGGCCTACACAAGAGAATCACCCTGGATTTTTTCTTCTTAGAGATATTTTTGCTATAGGGATTATGCACTCACCGGAGAGACAGAGAGAAGGAAAGTGAGAAATAACCCCTGGGGGATGACCATGCCTCAATCCTTCTCCTCCACTCTCTTCCCAGGATCTTGTGCACCCATGTACACAAGCCCAGCATAAGTTTCAAGCCTCCAGATCTGGGACTTGAACTGTGGCTGGCCATGTGAGAGTCCAGCACCTTAACCACTACGCCATCAACTGGCCCCACCCTGGATTTCAACTTTCTCTGTTTCCTTGGTTGGGGAGTGAGACTTTTTAAATCTTTCATAAAAGATCCTTTTAGCTTTGGAACTTGTAGATTCCGCCAGCTGGTGGGGTTTACAGACAGGGCTCGGACTGAGCACGCCCACTGTGATGTCATCGGCTTTGTGAGGTGGTTTAAAGGCTGCATTTCGAGCACAGGCACAGGGAAGGGCGCTCGGGCACACTGAGGAACTGGCTGGGAATCCAGGTTCCATAAGATCTGCCATCCAGGAAGGAAATCACGTCTTTCTGTTCATTCAGCACAGACCCCTGCCTCATTTCGCCTATGACTGCGTGGAAAACACGTCAGTTAAAAGCCACCCGAGCACCCACCTCGACGGTAGGTGGAGCGAGCCCAGGGTGCACGAAAGCGGAAACAGGGCGGGGGAGACGCCTTTCGCCGTGAATCAGTGGGAGCAGAGCATGAAATCAGAGGGTTTTCTTTTTTTCTTTTACTTTCTTTCTTTTTAAATTTTATTTATTTATTTATTTATTTATTTTATTTTTTTTTTAGTTTTACTATAGGGCACATGTGCTCACCAGAGAGAGAGACAGAAAGAGAGAGGCCAGGTGGATGGCCATGCCACAATCCCTTCTCCTCCGTTCTCCCCTTGGGACTTTGAGCACACACTGACATGCTCCCCGTGGGTTTTTCCAGTCTGGGATGGGAACCACACAGCCCTGTGAGATGCAGCTGTCTCAATCCCACACCACCGATTGGTCTACACACTGTCTGGAGTGAGATGCTAGCTAGCTCTGGGTTTTAGGATTAAGAAGACTACCTGGCTGGTAATGCCACCCAGAGGGAGACCAATTATCATTACAATGGCTTCAATTCTTGAAAAACAGCCAATTTTCATTATATACTTTTTTGTGCCCTGTATTTATTTATTTTAGGTTTTTGACATAGGGCAAGTACGCTTGCTGGAGAGAGACTCTACAGAAGAAAAGTGAGAAATCACTCCTCAAGAGGTATGGCCACACTGCAATCCCTTCTCCTCCATTCTCCTCCTGGGATTTTGGGCACGCACATGTGCCGGATTGATTTTCAAGCTATTGGATTTGGGACTCAAACTTGTGGTAGACTATGTGAGAGTCCAGTGCCTTAATCTCCATGTCACCTGCTGGCCACGCTTGTTTGTGCTCTTAAAATTTATACTGGCTAGCCCTGTAGCCGAGAGGTTGAGGGAGCCTGATCTCGCACAACGAGCTGCAGTTCAAATCCTGACCCCGTCCTTTTGACATGCTAAGTGCAATGCACACGTGCCCCACATCCCGGCAGGATGAAGGGATGGAGGAGAGAAGATTATGGCGTGACCGTGTCCCACTGGGGAGTGCTTCCTCTCCCCACCCCATGAGCACACACGCTCTCTGGCAAGTAGAAAAAAGATACTAAGAAGATGTATTATTTCCTCGGATGCCTTAGAGAAAGGCCCTTAGCAGTCTCAAAGCCGTGGTCTCACATGGAGATATTAAGGTTGCCCTAGGTGAACGAGTCCTGCGGTGCAATGGTAACCGGTGTGCAGAGGCTGGATCCCTCGTGGCCAGCCGGGGTTTGAGCTCCAACACCAGTGCCTTACACTCTGGGTATGAGCCCAGGATCCTGATGGGATGGAGAACTAGAGGAAAAAGGGTGTGGCATGACCAGCCGCTGCTGTGGGTGCTTTCTCTCTCTCTCCTTTTCTCTCTCTCTCTCTCTCTCTCTCTCTCTCTCTCTCTCTCTCTCTCTCTCTCTCATTCTCTTACGTATGTACACCCTCTGGCATAAAACGAAACCAGAGTTCTCAGCAAAGCTGGGGCGCCGGGAGTGTACAGAAGACTCCCTGCGACGCTCTCTGAGGCGTGGCCACGTGTTTCTGGCACCACAGCCTCCCGAGGAAAGTAACTCAGAGTGGGCGTCTAGACCTAGTGCAGGGTTTGGTCTGTGTGTGCTGGTGGGTATTCGCTGTATTCTCTTCTTTTTTTATGGGGTTCTTTTAGTTAACTTGTCAGTGCCTTTAATTCACTTAAAGTCCAATTTGCTGTGCATACAAGCTGTTACTGAAATATGTTTTACAAATTAACTCTGTATTTGTCTAGTGTGTGAATTCAGCATAGAAGGGAAGAACCGAACATGATTTTCTTCTGAGGACAGAGCACCTCTTCAATCTAGCTCTGGTAGGAGGGGTCTCTGTGGTCTGTGGGATGCCAGGGACAGGATGGGCAGTGAAGCACGTGTTCCTGAGGACCAGGCTGAGCTCTGCTTTAAGAAAAGGTGACAGCGTGACGTGGCTAGGCTTCCACGTTGTTGACCGCATCTGAGTCCTGGACCTGGTGGCTTCAAAATCGTGCTGAGCATGTGTGCGTGCGTACCCAAGACCCTAGGAGGATAACAGAGGAGAGGGGATTGTGGTGTGATCATCCCCCCTAGGGGTGATTTTTCACTTTCTCTCTCACTGTCTCTGTCTCTCTCCAGTGAGCACACATACCCTAAGGCAAAAATATATTTTTTTAATTTTTTCAAAAAGATAATATAATGGGGCTGACAGGTGACATGGTGGTTAAAGGCGTTGGACTCCCCCACATGGCCAACCACAGTCCGAGTCCTGGACCTGGTGGCTTGCTTTCTCACTTTCCGTCTCTCTCACTCTCTCATGCTTTGTCCTTCTCTGGTCAAATTAAAATTAATTAACTTAATAATAATTTTTTTTTAAAAAAAAAGATAATATAAGAACCTAGATTTAAAAAATAATGAGATGAAGGGACCAGCAGTTAGCGTAATGGCTATGTCACTGGACTCCCACATAGTCTACCACAGTTCGCGTCCCGGACCCGGTGGCTTAAAACTCACGCCGGGCACGTGTGCGTGCGTGCCCAAGATCCCGAGAGGAGAATGGAGGAGAAGGGATTGCGGCGTGGCCATCCCCCCTGGGGGGTGATTTCTCGCTTTCTGTCTCTCTGTCTCTCTCTGTCTGTCTGGTGAGCACACGCGCCCTATAGCGAAAACCTCTCCAAAAAAAAAAAAAAAAAAAAAAGAGAGAGAGAGCAGGAGGGCGGGGAGGGCGCGTGTTCCCGCGGAGGTCCACACCAGGGCCAGTCTGCGCTCATCTGTGTGAACGGGCACGTCCCGGGCTTGTACACGTGGCTCTCCGAGGACCGCGTCGCCCGGGTTTGCAGCACGCCCACCTCCTTTGGCACAGTATTTTATTCTTCAACACCGGCGCACGCGGCTCCAGCTGGCCCATGTCCTCACTGAGGGAACTGCCCACCGGGGCGACGCTCCCGCTAAGGGGCACTTCAGCCATGTCTAGTTTGTCAGCAAACTTTGTGGGATGTGTCTCATGACATCGCTTTAGATGAAAGTTTATCTAATTTAATGAGTCTCTTGAAAGATGTATTTCTTCTTTTCTCTTTTTTTGAGAGGTCTTTGCTCTAGGCGCATACGCTCGCTGGAGAGATAGAGGGACATAAGTGAGAAATCACCCCAGGGCGAATGGCCACGCCACAATCCCTTCTCCATTTTCCTCTCACAATTTTGGACATGCACACACATGCACCTGGCATGTTTTAAGCCACACATGCGCCTGGCATGTTTTGAACCACAGTCGACTACATGGGAGTCCAGCGATATAACCGTTACATCTGCTGTTCCGGTCCCTGAAAGATGCATTTCTTTCTTTACTTTTATTATCTTAGGTTTTCACCATAGGGTGCATGTGCTCTCCAGAGAGAAACAGAGAGACAGCAAGCGAGAAACCTCCCCCTGGGTGGGGATGACCGCACTGCAATCCCCACTCCTCTACTCTTCTATCAGGATCCCAGGCACTCACACCCGAGCCCTGTGTGATTTTTAAACTGCAGGGTCTAGGACTCAAACTGCAGTCGGCCGTGTGGGAGTGCAGTGCCTTAACCACCGTGCCTCCTAAGGACGTATTTCTAGGGATGGGACAGCTGCATCACACCCATGCTGGCTGCTGCCCAGATGGTTGGACAGTCCCATCCACAGAGGGCCACATTGCCCACTTTCTCTGCAGTATGTAATGTCATCACGGTGGGGTTTTTTTGTGCTTTTTGTTTGTTTGTTTGTTTTTTTGTTTTTCAACAACCTGGTGTAAAATTGGATTTTTTTAGAGACCTATAGACTATCACTCCAGCAGGAATTGGTTAAGAGGTGAGTAAGCCTTCTTTGACATCATTTGAATTTTGGGGTCAAGGGTATGAGTCAATGGCTTTAAATGATACTGTATGTTTTATAAATATGTCATATGTCGCATAGACATGGTATATGTTTATACCTTACAAATATCAGTTTTAAGAGTTTTTGCTGTGGGACCAGCAGATGGCATGATGGTTATGTCACTGGACTCCCACATGGTCAACTACAATTCGAGTCCTGGATCTGAAACTCACACTAGACGCATGAGTGCACGTGTGCCCAAAATCCTGAGAGGAAAATGGAGGGAAGGGATTGTGGCATGGCCATCCCCCTAGGGGGTGATTTCTCGCTTTCTGTCTCTCTGTCTCTCTCTGTGTCTCTGGCAAGCACACATGCCATATAGCAAAAGTCCCTCTTTAAAATCAAAAGAGTTCTTGCTAATAGGAAAAAGATATGTTTTATGTGCGTGATGAGGACTGTTGCAAAATGATCCCCTCTGTAGACACTGAGAATTGAAAGCAAGCCAAGTGGATGATGCACGAACCACTAGACTGTCTAAGACTGCTTCTCTTACATCCTTCTCATTTAGTGTGGGCGTGGACCTTCGGAAATGCTAGCTCACAATGAGAAACACCGTCATCCAGCGCTTATTTTATGGTTCCATGACATTTGGGATCTGGACAGCTCTGTTATTCGTGTATGTTCACCATAGTCACGTGAACAGCCAGAAGAACAACATCCCAGTGACGCACTCAGGTTTTTCGACCCTTAAAACAAACGCGCAAGAGAAAATTATCGACAGCTCAGAGCAAGTAACAAAACCACAAGTAACAGACAAAATACCTTACAGAGCTGATCCTAGAAAACAAACGCCATCTTCTGTATCAGGTGAGTATTTTGATGTTTTATCTTAATCACTTTAAAGCAAAAATACATCACATCACAAGCTTAATATTAAAAGTAAGAGAATGTCCTTTCTAGAGCAATTTACTTTTTAAATTGTGCAATATTTCATATATAGTATATATTAATACACAAAAAGTAATACAAAGGCATGCATGTATTCACCACCTCATTTGGACATTTTTATATAGTTCATTTTTAAATATTTGCTCCAAGTACTTTTCTTTTGATAGAGCACATGTGAATGCACGAGAGAGAGAAACAGAGAAATGAAGGGGTGCTGGACAGGGTCTCAGCATGCTGCAGTCCCTCCCCCAGCCTCCCCAGCTCCCGTGGGATCTCAGGTGCCCAGAATGTTTTCCGTCAGACCGGGATCCGAACTGGTGGTCAGCCATGTGACTTCTAGCACCTCTGTCTGGTTGGCTACAGACTGCAGCACCTGGCTGATCCTAGAAATTTTAATAGTTACAGTGAACACGCATGCACACACACACAAACACACACACACACACACACACACACACACACACGTGCGTCCAGTGTGATTTTTAAACCACCGGGTCTGGGACTCATACCGCAGCAGGGAGTCCAGCAACATAACCACTACGCCATCTGCTGGTCCCTACTTAGCATGTATTTTTAAAGTTTATTGATTTATCTCCTCTGTGACAGAGAGAGACAGAGAGATAGAGTAGCACCCCAAGGCCTTGATGGTCCACCCCCGGCCGCAGGCGGTCCTGGGTCACGGGCACACACACACCCCGGACACCCAGAAGTAAGCCCAGAACGTTGCCATGAGGCTCTGCTCACAGGGCACCGCAGCTTATCGTGATACCACTGTGCAGCCCAAGTTCCTGTCTTTTCACAGGGAATTTCCTCCAGCTTCGTGTCCTGTTCCAGCTGCTCCTGCCTCGGTTGTCGTCTGTCTTAGTCCCTGTAGTGGAATTCTGGGAGAGTCCAGCTCTCATTCTCCCACCTTTCCTAGGTCCTCTGTCACCGTAATGTCTCACCACAGCTGTGACTCTCAGCGGAACCAAGGAGGCTGAACGTCCCACCACGAAGACGGTGACTGAGAGCAGCTTGTGGTACATGGTTTGCTGAGGACTCTGCCTTGACTTATGTAAAGACTGGATGCTTCCTCCACTAGCCTGTCAGCTGGGCTAGTTTAGATTCCAAGAAAACAATTTAGGTTCATTATAAGAGGAGGGAGTTCGGGACACAGTTGCTCCTGTTGGCCTGCATCAGTGTGACAGTAGTGACAGTAGGAGCCTTACTGACGTGAGTCCCCATTACTTTTTCTTGCAGGTGAGGATTCTGAGTATGTCGATCCAGATGTTTACAATGCTTTTTTAAAATATGGATTTAATACCATCATCAGTAAAATCTTGGGCAACCATAGAAATGTGCCAGATACCAGGGATAAAATGTATGTTTCTTTCCTATTTTTAAAAAGCCAGTTACTAACCGGATTTTAATTTCAGCATAGTATAGAAGTACTATAGGTTCCTATCTTTAGGGCTTACGGTCAGATAATATTAAGATCACCCTTCAGGACCCTGGAACCTACTGTGCAGAGAATAGCTCGCCACGTGGCACTGCATGTGTTCTAGAAGTTTCCAAGAGCTGGGTCACCCACAGATCTTTTTCTGTTAAATCACCTGTTTGGGCTTATGGCCAGAAGGGGATTCATTCCTATTAGGAAATGCTTTGGACAGCTACATATTATTTTCCTTTAAGGTCTGCTTTTTTGTTTTTTTTTAATGGTTCCTTCAGCCATTTGTGTTAATGCCTTTTTATAAATGCCTTTTTATACAATGTACATAAAATAAATTTGACCTTTCAGGGTCAGCAAGTGGTGTGGTGGTTAAGGCTACATGGCTGCCTTTGGGACTTGAGCTCTGAACCTAGGCTTGAAAAACATGCCGGTGTGTGTGCATATGTGCCCAAAATCCTGGAAAGAGAGTGGAGGAAGAGGGTGAGCAGTGTGGCCATGCCCCTAGAGGATAATTTCTCACTTTCAAGCCACTGGGTCCAGGACTCGAATCATAGTCAGCCAAGTGGGAGTCCAGCACCTTAACCACTATTCCACCTGCTGGCCCAACATGACGTTTTCAATGTTTATGAGTCTAATCATCCATTTTTATAATAGAAACTAAAATAAGAATAGAATTTGTGTTACTACTACATTTAAAATAGAACTGAGATTATCAACAAAGAGTCTCATGAAAGAGCAGTTATTACTGACATTTTAAAAATGAAGAAGAAAGTACTAGAACAGTATAAGAAGTAAGAGAAGTTTTTGTATCTTGATTTTTATATTTTTAGATGTTCTGTCATCTTATCATAACCACCGACTGAAGGAGTAAAGAGGAAAGAAGATAAGAATAGGAAAAGGTGTTTTAATAACGCCCCGAACATCCAAGGCAAACGTTTGGCTCAGCCCTTTCTTCCCTGTGGTTTACGCCCGCAGGTGTGCTCGGAAGCACTACCCCTTTCGCCTCCCTGTCGCCAGCATCGTCATTTGCTTCCATAACGAAGAGTTCAACGCTTTGTTCCGGACGCTGTCCAGCATTGTGACTCTCACTCCGGACCATCATCTTGAGGAAATCATCTTGGTAGATGACATGAGTGAGTTCGGTAAGAAGGAACACGATCGCCCAGTCGGCTTTGTAGGTGGTACTCCCCCGGATGAGGCTGGAATATTTCATACAAAAAATATTTGGGATTGGGAACCAGCAGTTAGCGTAATGGCTATGTCACTGAACTCCCACGTAGTCGACCGTGGTTCGCGTCCTGGACCTGGTGGCTTAGAACTCACTCCGGGCGCGTGTGTGTGTGTTCCCAAGATCCTGAGAGGAGAATGGAGGAGAAGGGACTGCGGCATGACCATCCCCCCTGGGGGGTGATTTCTCGCTTTCTGTCTCTCTGTCTCTCTCTCTGTCTGGCGAGCGCACGCGCCCTATAGCAAAAACCTCTAAAATATATATATATATTTGGGATGGAGATGGAGCAGGGACTGCACTAAGGGCTGCCAGGACTCTGGTGGGTGTGGGAGACCTGGTCCCTGTCCTGGGGCCCCAGGGCTAATGGGGCACTTTTGGCTTTTATGAGATAGACATGGGGCATCAGCTTTGTCGTTAGGGACCACGTCAGGAGGAAGTGCCACCCAAACGGAGGGCTGAAGGGCGGGTTGGAGTTACCGAGACGGACAGGAAGGAATGAGTGCTTTGGTAGAGAGAGCAGTGTTTTAAAGACCCAGAGGTAAGACAGAACACAGCCTGGGGAGCCGGGGACCCACTGGGCACCACTGACCTGCTGCCATCCACTTTGCCCTTCGGCCCAGTCACTCTTAAGCGCCAGAACCGCCTTTATCTCCTCCAAGACTGGCCCCCAGAGTCCCCTGTGTCCTGGATGCTGGCGAGGTACGTGCAGACATCTGAGCTCCTCCACGTCCTCCCACACCCCCGCCCCAGGCGAAGCCGCACAACCAGCACTTCTACTGAGCAAGGCCCTGGACTCTTGTTGAAGAAAAGGAAGGCGGTCCCACCTTCTGCCGAGATTCCCAGGAACTGGGCCCATTAATCCACAGCTTCAGGCTCCAGATTCTTGGGACTTAAGCATCCAGGCCTTAGTGACACCTCACCTGGCCCCAGCTTCTTAGCATCCTCATAGTAGCCTTCAAGGACGTCGAGTGTCTAGCAAGGACCAGGCTTTGTGCTGGGGTGGGGGGTCTTGCACCTCAGTGGGGTGCTACCAGGTACATGGTGGACGTCCCTCCTCACAGACGAGGAGACTGAGACCCCAGTGGATCGACACCTTGCCCTCGAGCCCTGCAACATGACCAGCACAGTTGGTTACAGTACTGGCATCGCCGGGGCAGAGTCGGACTGCACCAAAGCTCCGTCGTACACACCTTTTATATTAACAATCTAACAGCGACTTATCAAACTAGAGGTATTTCACTAGGAGTTCAGGAAAAGAGTCATAGTTCATTTAACAGTGACTCATTTTTTTTCTCTCCCTTGCATAAAATAAATTTTTTTAAGTTAAAATTTCTTTGGGACAACATGGCTTTTAGGAATCAATTGTGATAATAAATTGCCTTAATTGCTGATGTTGCAATTTATAAACGTCGAGTGTTGAATATTTTTCCAGATGATTTGAAAGAAAGACTAAACCATCAGCTGGAACTATTCCGGGGAAAGATTAAATTAATAAGAAACAAAAAGAGAGAGGGGCTGATTCGATCCAGGATGATTGGAGCATCTCACGCTGTGGGTACGAGCACCCCTGGTCTCTGAGCCAGTGGCCTTCCCTGTCTCCACCAGTTCCATCAGAATGCAGGGAATGAATTCCAGCCACATGAGTCTTTAGCCTGTGAAATTAAAATTGTAATAGTAATTTCTCTCTCTGTCTGTCTTTCTCTGTGTCTCTGGTGAGTGCACACACCCTATAGCAACAATCTCTCTGGAAAGAAAAAAAAAAACAAACAACTCTTCCTCCCCATACAGATACTACATCTTCTTCATCATATATGGTATACTCTCAACCCTTAGCATTTAAAGATTTAAATAGTTACAACTTTGACAGTTTGACCCCAAAAGATCATACATGTAATACTGTAAATTGAAAAATAGTTTAAAATTGTGCCACATGCCAACTAATATGGAGCTTTTCTGAGTATGATACTAAATTTACATGACAAAGCAGACTGGACTCCCACATGGCCGACCACGGTTCAAGTCTCAGACTTAGTGACTTGTTTTCTCATCCCCCCTCCCCTCTGGTGAGTGTGCATACCTTACATCAAGTTAATAAATAATAATACAATTAAATAAATAATTCTTTAAAAATATAAAGCTATTACTCGAGAGCTAAAAATAAGTATGCATCTTTGTATACCAAACATGCTTGTCCGATAGGTATGGACGGGCTCAATGCCCAAGACGGTGTCATCTCAATACAGACTCTCCAAATTCAGTCGACCAGTCAAGGCCAAGCCAAAATGACTTTTGTTTAAATTGGGGCCCTGTCTAGTTCTACTTGCTTCTTTAGAATTTCCCTAAAACCATTCTAACCCATAGTTCATTGGCTTTCTCTCAACATCTGTGGCATATTTTTATACAGTATATGATGTATTTCTTGTTTTCCTTAAGAGTCAAACACATAGTAAACAAATGCTTACCAAATACATACTGCATCGAACTTCGACTCACGCTGCCTGTATGTCACCCATCTGGACTAACAGGCCCATTCTTGCCACCCAGGGGACGTGCTGGTGTTCCTAGACAGCCACTGCGAGGTGAATAAAGTGTGGCTGGAACCCCTGCTGTACGCCATTTCCAAGGACCCCAAAATGGTGGTGTACCCTCTGGTGGACTACATCGACGAACGCACCCTGGAGTACAAGCCCTCTCCTGTGGTGAGGGGGGTGTTCGATTGGAATCTACACTTTAAATGGGATACTGTTTTCTCTTACGAGGTGGATGGACCAGAGGGACCTACTAAGCCAATCCGGTAAGATTTCTTCTGTTTTGGGGTTATAATATGTGTGTGGGGACCCCCCCCAATAAAAAACATTCAAGAGATATTCTCTCAATTTCACGGACTGAATGAAGAGAAGCGTGTTGTTTCATTAGTTGTTTCCAGAAGTCTTTAATAGTGGAACCCAGAGGCCAGCCCTTCAGCACCGCGGTTAAGCACAGTACATTGGGAGCCAGAGTCCACGTGACCAACCATGGGCCCAGCACCTGCAGGTTAAGATACATGCCGGGCCCATGTGCATGTGTGCCCAGATCCTGCTGGGATAGAGAAGTGGACAGAAAAGGACTGGGTTATCATCGAGCCCCATGAGGGGAGGAAGGGTCCTTTCTCTCTCCCCGTCTCTGGCACCCTTGAGCAATAATAATAATAATAATACTGAAATGTGATAGATTTTAAGTTTCTTTGATTAAAAATGTACATCTCATCTCAGTTCAGAAAAAACACTATGGTTAGCTCTCTCCTGATCTGAGGTGGCCATCTTCAGAATGTGGACCTCACTTTAAGTTGCATGTTGATTAATCAACAAAATCCCAGCTGCCTAGTCTGTTCTGTTGCTAATAATAGAAAATACCTGAGACAGTAACTTAAGAGACAGAAGTTTATTCAGCTCATGGTTTGGAAAACTCCCAAATTCATGTCTCTAGCCCAACTTGTCTCAGAACTAGGGACATCCGGTGTATGACTCATCTAATTGCCTCCGGGCCTCTCCACTTACATGCTGAATAGGCACCTCGAATATGTCCAGAACAGAATCTTCCTGTCAAAATCCTGCTCCAACGAGGACATGCCCCACTGCAGTGGATGGCAACTCCACCTGCCAGACGCTCAGGACGAAAACGTTGGTGTCGGCCCTGTTCTCTTCCTCCAATGCCCACATCTTACCCATGAGCAAATCTGTGGGCTCCACCTTGAGGACACGTCAGTAATGTCACCGTGTCTCACCGCCCTCACCGCTGTCCTCACCCAGAGTTCCCTGCTCTTTCTCTGGGACCACTACAAACACCTCCAACTGGTCTCCCGACTTCCACCCTTTCACCTGCAGAAGCTGGTCTCTTTCTTTGCCTGTCAATTTACCGATTTATCCCTAATACATTTTAAGTACTCAGTAAATGTTTTTCAACCGATGAATGCATGGATGAATGAACATGTCATTGTTTGTTTTAAGAATTATTTCACTTAACTTTATTTATTTATGTTAATTTGACCAGAGTGGGGACAGAGAGAGAGAGAGAGAGTAGAGAAAGTGAGAAAGCAAGCCTCCAGGTCTGGAATTCGAACTGCAGTCAGCCATGTGGGAGTCCAGCACCCTTAACCACCATGCCACCTGCCAACCCCAAACATGTCATTATTTTCAAACTCTATTTAGTTTGGTAGTATTGAGCTCTACTACCTGGGGGCTGGCAGGGAGAAGCTTCGTGATATTGTGGTGTTCCCAGAGGTAAATATTACCATTTGCTTAAAGTCCTCAGAAAGGGAGAGCACCCAACTCCACTACCCACTTCAGTGGTCACCCTCATGGAAAGCTCGTGTTCTGGGCATCATTTTCTTTCTCATCGAGACAACCTTTAGATTACATTACTTACATAATGTGATCAAAGCTAAGTAAAAGTTATTGCCTACTTTTTGGTAGTTTTAATTTAGTAATTTTACATACCTAATGCATTTAGTTTAGCAATTTTATATATTTAAATGTATTAATAAGATAATTTTGGTATCGGTATAGCTGTTTTCTAGTTTTTTTTTTTTTGGAGAGGTTTTTTTTTCGCTATATGGCGCGTGCGCTTGCCAGACAGACAGAGAGAGACAGAGAGATAGAAAGCGAGAAATCACCCCCCAGGGGGGATGGTCACGCCGCAATCCCTTCTCCTCCATTCTCCTCTCGGGATCTTGGGCACGTACGCACACGCGCCCGGCGTGAGTTCTAAGCCACCGGGTCCGGGACGCGAACCGCGGTCAACTACGTGGGAGTCCAGCGACATAGCCATTACGCTAACTGCTGGTTCCCTAACCGACATCGTTTTGAAAACAATCACAATGACTATCTCCGTGGAATCAGTTTAATAGTTGTGTCTCCTTTCTAGGTCGCCTGCAATGCCTGGAGGAATATTTGCTATGGACAAGCATTATTTTAATGAAATTGGACAGTATGACAAGGGCATGGAATTTTGGGGAGGAGAAAATGTGGAACTTTCACTAAGGGTAATTCCGACTTCTTTTTTTCTTAATTTTATTTTTTTTTTATTTTTTTATTTTTTTCAATTTGACTAGGGAGCAACAGAGAGAGACAGAGAGGAAAAGTGAGAAAGTAGGCCGCTTGATCTGGGACTTGAACCACGGTCAGCCATGTGAGAATCGAGCACCTTAATCACCATGCTACCTGCTGGCCCCAAGTCTTCTTAAAAAAAATAGTTGCCTTTGTACATAAAGAATGAACTCTAACCTAAGCTATGTACGCTGGGATAGCTATGCCAGTTTCCCGTGTGAACGTGAAGACGCAGTACCGGATCCCCGTCACAGGCAACAATCTACAGGGCCCCTTGTGAAACAATACTTTCAACGAACAATTAGATTCTCTTGCCAACTGCTTTGCTACTTCTAATATATGCAATATCTAATGTTTGACTCTGTCTATGGATTTTCTTTTGTCTTGATAGTATGGGTTTTTCCATTTGTTTTCTGTTTTTGACTCTATCTCCCCTTTTTTTCTTCTTCTTCTTCTTTTTTTTTTTCCCCAGAGGGGGTCTCTGTGGCCAGCAAGTGGTGTGATGGTTAAGGTGCTGGACTTTCACATGACTTACCATGGTTCGAGTCTCAGAGATGGAGGCGTGAAAATCACGCTGGGCATGCGTGTGTGTGCCCAAAACCCTGAGAGGAGAGTGGAGGAGAAGGGATTGTGTGGCCATCCTTCCTGGGGGGGTGACTTCTCACTTTCCCTCTCTCTGTCTCTCTCTGTCTCTCTGACAGGTGCATGTGCCCTGTGGCAAAAATCTAAAACAAAACAAAAAAGATATATTTTATTTAACAAGTTTTCACTATGTCTGATGCACACTGTTCTGAAATCTTACAGATACCAGTTCATATAAGCCTCACACAAACTCAGCTTCACACGTGCACTTCGGTCTTCGGGGCAGAGCGGAGACCAGCCTCCAACAGCCCCAGGTGATCGGCTGTCTTCACTCCCCTCCCCCCCCCAGCACCTGCACTCTACCCTGATCTCCAAGACATGGCAAGGTGTGCTGCTCCCAGAACTGGGCCTTGCGTAGGGAAGCCTGTTTCTGGGCTGTACCTGCCTCCCCAGGCTGCACTCTAGGGATGGGTGCCAGCTTTGATCCATCCACGGTGGCTAAGCCCCTGGACTGCTGCGGCGTGCAAGCGGCAATCCCACCACAGGGAAATGGTGCCGCCAGCTCTCAGACAGCCGCGGACGCAGAATCGCAGAATCGAGCAGGGTTCGACCCCTCCCCGCTCTAACCCGGACACTCCAGTGCCGCAGTGGGCTGCGCTCCCTGGCCCACGTGCTCAGGGTTTCTGTGCCAGAGGGTGTTAGGTACCAGCTGGCTGTGGCTGCGCTGCCGCTAGGGAACGCGCCACCTCAAACCAGTTGGCTTAAACAGCACGCGCTGGTCTTGCTGTTGTTGAAAGAGGGTCTCGCTGCCTTGTGAGCGTGCTGCCTCAGCTTCTGAGTGGCTGGGCCTGCAGGCGCGTGCCAGACACAGGCTTTTAGAGAGAGCTGGAAACGGAACCGGGCCTCCGTGAGGCCTCAGCCTGCCAAGTAGCAGTGACTAGCAGCACACACTACTGCGCTGGGCCAGCCGCGTCCTTCCACACGTCCATGGTGACAGGGTGCGGTGCCTCAGAGTGCGGGGGGCTGCACCGACCCTGGCTGGGGGCGCCCTCAGGTGTGGTCCGCAGACTCGGAGCTGCAGCAGCTCAACGCGCTCTCCTCATACCGGTCGGAGAGAATCCGGAAGTCAGGTCGAACCAAACTGCAGTTTAAGCCTCTGCACGCACAGTGTGTTCTCATTCATTGGCCAAAGTGAGTCGAACAGATAAGCTCAAAACCAGTGTGTCAGGGATGTCCTCCACCCCCAAAGTGGGAACATGAAGCATTGGAGAAGGGGTTGGGGTATGATCACGCCCCACTGGGGGTGCTTGTGCCACAATCACCTTTTCTCCCCCTCTACATCCAGTCAGGATTTTGGGCGCCCACAAACATGCATGTCATGTTTTCGGCTGCTGGTGCTGGGATTCGAACTACAGTGGGCCATGTGAGATCTGGGTTCCCAAAGCACGGCACTTAACCACAGTGCTACGGAGCTGGCCTATGGGGTGTATGACCTTGATCAATGAGACAAGAGGTTCCTGAGTGTGCATCCGAATTACCTGCAGAGCTGGTTAAGACACAGAGGTTGTGGGAAGTTTTCCATTTCCGGTGCAGAGACCTCCCTTGGTGTGCTGGGCACATACGTGCCTATGACCTCGGGCTGGCTGGAGCCCGAGGAGAGATTGTGTCACCAGCTCCCTGTGGGGGATACTAGCTCCCTCTCATCTCTCTCTCTCTCTCGTTTGTGGAAAAAATAAATGTTGAAAGAAAGAAAAAGCACAGGTGCTGGGCCCAGTCCCAGGCTTCCGATTCAGAGGTCTAGGGGCCCACGGCATGCACTGCTAACCAAGTCCTAAGCGCTGCTGCTCTTTGAGGACCGCGAGAGGACACCGAGTTAGAGTCCTGGCAAGTGTGAGATGAGACTGCTAACAGCACACGGGGGTAAGCACTGCACTGTGGAGCCAAGTCCCAGGTAGCCAGGGTGTGAATCCCAGGCCTGATGGGCTGAAAAACACCAGATGTGTGTGGGTGCTTGCCCAGATGCCGACGGGGTGGAGAAACGGAGAGGAGAGATTGGACGTGACCACACCCCACAGGGGGTCGTGCTCTCTCTCCACTCTCTCTCTCCCTCTGGTGAGTGCACGTGCCCTCTGGCAATTAGAAAAAGGTCTGTGGGAAAATAGAATTAATGTGTGATTTTATATTAGTGCAAAAATATTGAAATCCATGCATAGGTTTTTTTCATAATAGGCATCTTCGTTCTCTTTCTTTCCTTTTTTTTTAAATTTTTGCCAGAGGGACCAGTGGATGGGGTAATGGTTATGTCGCTGGACTCCCATGTAGTCAACTGTGATTCAAGCCCTGGGCCCAGCGACTTAAAACTCATGTGTGTACGTCCAAAATCCTGAGAGGAGATTGGAGAAGGGATTGCGGCATGGCCATCTCCTCTAGGGGGTGATTTCTCGCTTTCTCTCTCTCTTTCTCTCTGTGTCTCCAGTGAGTGCATGTGCTCAATAGCAAAAATCTTTCTCAAAAAAAGAAAAAATTTTTTTTCCAAAGGGCGTGTGTGCTCTTCAGACAAAGAGAAGGGAGTGGGGATTGAGAAAGCACACCTCCAAGGAGAATGGTCACACCATAATCCTTTCTCTTCCGTTTCTCTCTCCATTTGAGATGTTTGACACGCACATGCACAGGCCTTTTTCTCAAGCCACAAGGTCTGGGACTTGATCCGCACAGTTGGCCAGGTGGGACTCAGCCTCCTTGCCACCATGCCATGGGCTGGCCCCATAACCGGCATTTTCCGTGAACTTTTAGAAGACCCTTCGTACTGTAACATACAAACCATGTGCACAAGCACATTCTTTATGGTGTTATTTATGATAAAAATGGGATATTACCAAAATGCCCAAAAATATAATTTCTTTTATTTTTTGTTTTTTCTATAGGGCACGTGTGTTCGCCAGGAAGAGAGAGACAGAGAGACAGGAAGTGAAAAATCACCCCCCAGGGGGGATGATCATGCCACAATACTTTCTCCTCCATTCTCCTCTCGGGATCTTGGGCATGCACGCACATGTGCCAGGCGTGAGTTTAAGCTGCGGGGTCCGGGACTTGAACTGCAATCCACTACGTGAGAGTCCAGCAACATGGCCATTACGCCAACGGCTGGTCCTGAATATGATGTTTTAAATAATTTCGCATAATATCAAATGAAAAAAGCAAAGCATCTTAATGTTGTCTGCATATGCATGTCTACAGACATGCCTGAGTTAATGTTGGCTAAGTCGGTGTGTTAAGACAAGTGACTTCTGTTTCCTTCTGTGTGCTTCCCTGTACTTGCCAACTTTCTAGTGACGGTATTTTGTGTCGCATCATAACATCAGTTACTGAGAACGTGTTCTAGGCACGAAAAGGAGGCTCGCGGTCAGTCACGATCCCACTGCTCTTGCTATCTGTCTGTACCCAGCCACACTGAATTCCGAGAAAGACGGAGCCCTTCGCACTCCGAGTGCTGGCCCTCGGCTGACTCCGTAGTCTTAACCCTGCGCTCTGCCGCCGTAGTGTCGTTCATTGGGCTGGACTTCATCAATCCTAACATCAAATGGGGGTGATCACAGGATCAGGAGCTAGCAGGTGGTGTAGTGATTAAGGCACTGGACTCCCACACAGCTGACCAGGCTTCAAGACCTGGACCTGGGGGCTTGCTCTCTCACTATCACTCTCCCTCTCTCTCTGGTCAAATTGAAAATGATAAAATTAAATAAATAATTCTTTTTTTTTTTTTTTTTTTTTTTTTAATCATGGGGTGCTGGAAGGTGGCATGGTAGTTAGGGGCACTAGACTACCACATGGCTGATTGTGGTTCAAGTCCCGGACCTGGTGGCTTGCTTTCTCTGTCTCTCTCTCTCTCTCTCTCTCGCTGTCCCTTTTTGCTCAAATTAAACAAAATAAATGAATAAACAAATAAATGATTAAATAATGTTAAATAAAGAAATTCTTTAAAAAGAATTGTAGGGGAACCAGCAGTTAGCCTAATGGCTATGTCACTGGACTCTCACGTAGTCGACCGCGGTTCGCGTCCCGCACCCAGTGGCTTAGAACTCACGCTGGGCATGTGTGCGTGCGTGCCCAAGAGGAGAATGGAGGAGAAGGGATTGCGGTGTGACCAGCCCCCCTGGGGGGTGATTTCTCGCTTTCTGTCTCTATGTCTCTCTCTGTCTGTCTGGCAAGCGCATGTGCCCTATAGCGAAAACCTCTCAAAAAAAATAATAAAATAAAAAGAATTATAGGATCGGGGTGGTGGGTGGCATGGTGGTTAAAGGCACTGGATTCCCACATGGCCAACCACGGTTTGAGTTCTGGACCTGGCGGCTTGCTTTCTTGCTTTCTCTGTCTCTCTCTCTCTGATCAAATTAAAAATAACAAATGGAATTAAATAAATAAGTCTTCTTTAAAAAAGATACAAATCATTTTAAAAAATCATAGGATCAGCACTATAAGGCTGCTGTGAGGATTAAGTGAAATAAGAAACTTAGTAAGTATTAGCTTTTATTATTATGTTTGTAAAAACAACCAACCAGCAGTTGACTAAGACTCGCAAAAACACCCTGGTGCTTTCGTTTCTCCTTGGTCTAGATCTGGATGTGTGGTGGCCAGCTTTTCGTGATCCCCTGCTCTCGGGTTGGGCACATCAGCAGGAGCCACCTCCCAGATAACAGCCATGAGATGCAGGAAGCCATACTGCGGAACTACCTGCGCGTGGTGCATGTCTGGCTGGATAACTACAAGGTGAGGCAGCGCCTCTGGCGTGGAAAGGTGCGCAACAGCACAGATGTGTACGTGGAGGAGCCTCTGCGCCTTTCCAGATCCAGCCTCTGCTCTTCCCCTGCCTCCCTCTTCCCCTGCCTTCCCCTCCCTCCCTCCCTCACTCATCCACCAACCCCGACATTCTCCTCCATCACTCTAAACTGCTATGCTTGCCCCTAATTTTTCAGTTTAACTTCTTGAGAAACTGTGTCTCTCAAAAGTATATCCCCCAACAGGAGAAGACTTTTGTTTTATTTTCCTAGATTTATTCCTCCCCCCCGAGGAATTACCTCCCCCACCACGCACACACATACCCCGAAGCAAGCAGCCTCTCCTCACCTTCTTCCCACATTCTGATCTTGTGATTGTTTTCCACCATGGCCAGTGCCCCACCGACGTGGACGCCATAGTCTTGGGACTACGTGAGGCCCCCCACTACCTCTTTACTGCCAACAGTCTTTGTCAAGCTATCCCTGTCCATGTGTCCATCTCCCCAAGGGATAAGCTCCTTGCTAGGACCTAAGAGGATGCACATCCAGCCAGAAACCATGGCCAGACAAGTCAAGACAATAGATAACAGACCTCACGGCAGGCAAATGAACGCAAAGGCACATGACTCTGTGATCGGGTGTGTCCCGTTTTTTGTTTGAGAGAGTTTTGCTGTAGGGTGAGTGCACTTGCCAAAGAGAGAGTGCGAAATCACTCCGGGAGGGATGGCCACACCACAATCCCTTCTCCTCCCTTCTGCACCTCTCCTCTTGGGATTTTGGGCATGCGCACACGTGTGCCAGCGTGAGTTTCAAGCCTTTGGGTCCAGGACTTGAACCATGGTTGGCCATGTGGGATTCCAGCTCCTCAACCACCCACCATACCACCCACTGGCCTCATGTCTTGGTCTTTATCTTTTTTTTTGGGGGGGGGGGGCGGGGAGAGGTTTTTGCTATAGAGTGTGTGCACTCGCCAAAAAGACAGAGAGAGACAGAAAGCAAGAAATCACCTCCCATGCTGCAATCCCTTCTCCTCCATTTTCTCTTGGGATCTTGGGCACGCATGTACACGCACCTGGCATGAGTTTAAGCCACCAGGTCCAGGACTCGAACTGCAGTCTGCTACATGGGAGTCCAGCAACGTAGTCATTACACTATCTGCTGGTCCCAGTCTTTATCTTATATATCCTTAATTCAGGTTTTTTTTTTAATCGGAAAGTATTAACACTTGATTTCACCTGTTATCAGGGAAATGTGATTTAAGACCTCAGTGAGATATTTCTACACTGCCACCTAGACCGAAAATTTCAGTCTGATCCAACCAAGTGTTGGTGAGCAATAGGAATTATTATACATTGCTAGTGGGAGGCTTCATTACTGTGAGCTCACTTTTGAAAGCAGTTTGGCAGCAGTACAGGATCCAAATACCCTAGATCCTGCAGTTATTTCATTCAGCATTTATGTACAGAGAGACGTGCCTTCTCATACCAGAACACATGAACAGTCTGTTTATAAATGCGGGTTTGGGTTAGCCAAAGCTAACATAACCCCAACACCCACCAAGAGTAGGACTGATTAGTGTAATATGTAGTCATTGTAATTGCATTCAGCAACGAAAATTAACCAACTCCAGATAGACATGCGATAGCACAGGGAAATCTTGAAGATGTGATGGTGAAAAAATCCCAGCCAAACACAATAGAATATATATTGTATTGTTATCTTTTTATAAAGTTAAAAATAGATAAAGTTAAGCTGGATCAGTTTGCATGCATAATTAGCTATCAATGCTACAAAGAGAAGAAATGCGCACATAACGGCCCGTTTAAAACTAGGGCAAGGGTTAAAGGCCAGGGAAAGCAGGGGGCTTCTGGGTGCTGGTAAGGGACCGTTTCTTGTCCTAGTCAGGTTACTTGGGTTGATTTCTCAGCACTTCATTATGGTTCATATTTACATTTTAGGAATTTTCTGCATGTTTGCTATGATTCTTGATTTTTTTAAAGTTATTTTTAAAAAGATAAACAATGTTCACTTTAAAATGTATGTAATACTTCATAGTAGAAAGTGAAAAGTACGTTTTCTAAGCCCATATCCCGCCCCTCAGAGGTAATCGCTGAATTACTCTTTGCAGTTGCCTGTATGTTCTTAGGTTTGTTTTATTCACGATAGAGCACCTGTGTGAGTGGGTGAGCGAGACAGAAGCACTTTCCAAGGGTCCCGTGATGCTGCGACCCCTTTTCCCAGCCCTCCTGCTGCTCAGAGTCTGGAGCACGTACACACCGTACACACCGGCACAGTTCAGGTTGCTCAGGCTGGGGCCCAGCCGTGACTGGCTGCGTGGCTTCCAACACTGCAGTTCAACACGGCAGTCTGTGCCGTCGACCGGCCTGGAGCTCCTTGTCCACACATACACACACACAAGAATATGTCCTTTTCTTCTACAGGACTAGGTTCGTACAATATTTTGTACTGATATTTTTCACTTGAAAATATACTCACAAATCATCTTTCAATATCAGAATATATAAACATTATTTTTGTGTGTGTGTGTATGTGTGTGTGTGTGGGACTAGGAGATGGCATAATGGCTATGTTGCTGGACTCTCACGTAGTTGACCATGGTTCAAGTCCTGGACCCAGCAACTTAAAACTCATGCGGGTGTATGTGCGTATGAGCCCCAAATCCCAAGAGGAGACTGGAGGAGAAGGAATTGTGATTGTGGCATGGCCATCCCCCCTGAAGGCATGATTTCTCGCTTTCTGCCTCTCTGTCTCTGTCTCTCTGGTGAGTGTACATGCCCTATAGCAAAAATCTCTCTCTCTAAAAAATTTGTTTTTGCCAAGGGTATGTGTGCAATAAAAGAGAGAGAAAGATAGATCCCTCAACAGAAACTTATCATGCCACAATCCTCTTTTCCTGTATCTTTTCTTTTAAAAAGATTTTTAGTTCTATTTATTATTATTATTTTTTAGTTTGACCAGAGAGAGATGGGAGTTCATGGGGTGGGGAGTGAAAGAGCAAGCCACCAGGTCCAGGACTTAAACCGCGGTTGACCACGTGGGAGTCCAGCACCCTAACCACCATGCCACTTACTGGCTCCAACCAGCATGTTTTTCAAACTGCTGGGGCCAGTCTTCCTCTCCTACGTTACACCTGCCCTGATGCCATTGCCCAGACGGTGGAAGATGCTGGGTGAGAAAGTCCGGGGCGGGCCTAGAGTGTCTGTGCTCATCATGTTCCCTGGAGAGAGGAAACCAGGAGGATTTTCTCGGCTCAGATCGTACACATACATATGGGCACGTTAGATTTCATGATCTGATTACCAAAGACGTGCTTGGCTTAACGGACGACTCTTTATTTTCCTTTAGGAGCAGTTTTTTCATCGAAGACCTATTCTGAAACTACTCCCCTACGGCAACATCAGCGAGCGTGTTGAATTAAGAAAACGATTGGGTTGCAAGTCATTTCAGTGGTATTTGGATACCGTCTTTCCAGAGCTGGAGTCAAATATAGAAAACAAACCATTTTAATTAGGAAAGGGTTAAAAAGTCCTCTAATCCTTCAACACAGTGGTGTTAGAGTGCAAATTTGGAACAGCATGGAATTAGGTCCAGCAGTAAGAAACTATAACCAGAGTGGTCTACGACAGCAGTGTCTTTTTTCTCCCTTCAATGACAATTTTTAATATTTTATTGTTCATCTGCCATGAATTTCTGGGGGGACAAAACCTTGAACATTAAAAATGTAAGCAGTTAAGACTCTGCCATACAACTGATTGGGGTCAAGTGTACCGTTTGCAATTATTTGCCAAACTGACTTGGCCCTGGTAGGCTATGGGGATTTCTCTACTTTGGATCTTATACAGCGGTCTTTTTTTTTTTTTTTTTTTTTTTTTTGAGAGGTTTTTGCTATAGGGCACATGTGCTCACCAGAAAGAGAGAGAGAGAGAGAGAGAGACAGAAAGCGAGAAATCACCCCCCAGGGGCATGGCCATGCCACAATCCCTTTTCCTCCAGTCTCCTCTTGGGATCTTGGGCATGCACGCACATGCTTCTGGCGTGAGTTTAAGCCACTGGGTCCAGGACTTGAACCGTGTTCAACTACATGGGAGTCCAGCGAATAGTCATTACACCAGCTGCTGGTCCCTACAGCTGCCTTTTTAATGAGGCCGTCACAGAGAGCTATGCTTGGTACGCGCTGACTGTGGCCCAGCCATATTGTGCTCCCTTCTTGTAGCCGGTGCGGATTCTGGTACCGAAACCTTGTTAAGAGAGACTTTTGCTATAGGGCATGTGCACTCACCAGAGAGATAGAAAGTGAGAAATCACCCTGGGGTGGGGTGGGGGTGGCCATGCCATAATCCCTTCTCCTTCACTCTCCTCTCATGCACCCAGTGTGAGGTTCAAGTCTCCAGGTCCAGGACTCAAACCACGATTGGCCGTGTGGGAGTTCAGAGACATAACCATTATGCTATCTGCTGTTCCCAGGTTCCTGACCTTTGAATGTCCGGCCCACGAGGCTGGGTGTTTCAGTTCGGTTATCCAGGCCAGCCTCCCCATTTGTTCCTGCTGCCCCTTCTGTCCTTTGGAGACACCCCATCTCCCCTGCTTGTCACTTTGCCTTTCTCATGGCTATGTCCCCCATGGCTAGAGGCAACACTCCACACACTGCACGCCCTGCTGGTGATCCGTGTTCTGACTCTCGGTGACCTGGATGGGGAAAAGCAGCTAGGTGCCTCCCCCACCCGGTGCCTTCCCTGAGGGAACCCACTGTGAGATGTCTAACCTACATCTCTGGGGTTCAAGGGGCTGCTGTTAGGTCTACCCTGGTGAAGGAAGGTGATAGAGGTTTAATTCACAGAGACAACAGAGAGGAAGAAAGTGAAAGAAGAAACATGTTTGAAAGGGGAAAAAAGAAGTAGTGGAGACATCTAGGATCATCGACACCCCCTTCGCTGTAGAAAGATATGCTAGCTTTTACAGCGGGAGGCAGAGCCCTACCGGCGAGGCGCCCTAGGTGCGGGTCCAGGATGCCACTGGGAATGGAGCAGGCAATGCCCCTCCCTTCCTGGGGCTTGTGTCCTTTGAGATATTACAGACACAGGAAATGCTAAAAGAACCATGCATGGCTTCCCTGTAGTTTAACGGTTAAGGGAGCTGCATCCCATGCGGCCCACTGTGGTTCCAATCCTGGCTCTGGAGGCTTGAAAACATGCCCAGTGCATGTGCCTGCATACACATACTCCAGTCCTGACAGGGTGGAGAGCTGGAGCTGGGACTGGCCACTTCCTGTTGAGGAGTGCTTCCTCCTTTCCCTTCTCTCCCTGGGAAGTGCATGCACTGCTTGATAACCAGAAAAACGAAAACCAAAAGCCAAGTTTATAAGCTCTTTATGCCCCATTTAGCAAAATACTATATTAAAAAATCTGTGGCTAGAAAGGCATGGGAAGGGCTGGTGCAGGTACATCACTACCACAGGGTAGGCTGACCACGCCTTGAGCAGCCGCTGCGGCAGCACCAGACGAGCGCCACATTATGACCATGTTGTCAGCCCATATTGACCTATGCCCTACCTCCCTCTAGAAAGTGATCAAAAAGTACTCATAGGGCATGGTGGTTAAGGGTACTGGACTCCCACACGGTCAACCACAGTTCGAGTCCTGGACCTGGTGGCTTGCTTTCTCACTTTCTCTCTCTCTCTCTCGTCAAAATAAGTAAATAAAGTTAAAATAAAATAATACTTTTTTAAAAAAAATGTAATTGTAAAAAAAACCATGAATCTGTTAAAATTAGGAGAAAGTTGGGGTCAGCAGGTGGCACGGTGCTTAAGGTGCTGGACTCCCACATGGCTGACCGCGGCTCAAATTCTAGACCTGGAAGCTCGCTTTCACACTTTCCTCTCTCTCTGTGTCTTTGTCTCTCTCCAGTGAGTGTGTGTGCCCTGTACCAAATTAAATAATAATAATAAACAACAAAATTAGATATATTTTTTTAATTAGGAGAAAGTACAAACTAGAACTTCTGCAGCCGAAGGAATAAAGAACCGTAGTAGTACAAACGTGGATTACCCTCTTAGCACAGCAACCTGTTTCCTACTTTTGAAATGTGAGACTACACATAGATGTGTGCGTGTGAGCGAGCATAAAGGATGGATGCCGTCAGCTCGGCCATTGAAAGTTCTCCTTCAATAAAGACAGAAGTCGTGTGTGATGTAATTCAGTACAGATACTAGATAACGCTAATAAGTACTACAACTGGCTTACCCTGTCCCCTAGACATTCTCTTCTTGAATATTGTTTCCCTTGACCCTGGGATAGAAAGCAAATCAAAATCAACATCCAAGTATTTGCTGTGATGAGAAGTAAATACAGAGACTTGTCTGTAGGTGGCCTTTTTTTTTTTTTTTTCAATGAGAATTTAAAAATCTGATTTGTATTCTGGAGCTAGCTGAGAAGTATCTGCTAACCTGATGAAGGCTTTCAAGAAACATAGTTTTGGGTATGAGCAAAAGTCTTACGTTAGGCCCAGGAGTCAGGAACCTTCTAGTCACACTTCTAGGAATGTGTCCTAGGAGACATCTGTACTAAATAATTTTAAGAGCTAACACTCGCTGCAGCTTTCCCCATGCGTCTTGCCCTATGTGGTGTGATAATCAGCATGGATTATCTTGTTCAGCCCCACTTCTGGGTAACTTTGTAACATTTTTTCTTTTTTTTTTTTTTGGAGAGGTTTTTGCTATTGGGTGCCTGCGCTCACCAGAAAGACAGAAAGAGACAAAGAGACAGAAAGTGAGAAATTACCCCTCCAGGGAATGGCCACACCACAATCCCTTCTCCTCCAGTCTCCTCTTGGGATCTTGGGCATGCACGTGCATGCACCCAGTGTGAGTTTTAAGCCACCGAGTCTGGGACTTGAACTGTGGTCGACTATGTGGGAGTCCAGTGACGTAACTATTATACCATCTGCTGGTCTCTGTTAACTGATCTTTTAGTTCTTCTCTAATTAAGTCCCATTGCAAGGGGCCATGAATTCTTTTTTTTTTTTTTTTAAGAGAGATTTTTGCTATACTGCATGTGGGCCAGCCAGATAGACAGAACGTGAAAAATCACCCCTGAGGAATGTCCACACTGCAATCTCTTCTCCATTTTCCTCTCGGGATTTTGGGCACGCACGCACACGTCAGAATGAGTTTTAAGCCACCAGTCCGGAACTTGAACTGGACTATGTGGAAGTCCAGCACCTTAACCACTACTGCCCCTGTTAGCCCTGTCCATGAATTCTTTAAGAACAAGATTCTCTGTCTTCCTGTAGATAGGATCTAGCCCCTGTCTCCTTAGTCTAGTCCAAGGCGTTACCATGTACATTATCCAGAGTCTAACTTAGACTGTGCATAACAAGTGACTTCAGGCCACTGAGAGCCCTCCCTATTCCTCCTGCCAGGATCCAGCCACTCTCTGCTGTGACACCTTGCTCTAACTAGAGCTTTAGCAATGACTTTGTCATCCCCTTCCCACATGTGCCTTTTGCCTTTAAAATCACCCTGAGGCTGAAACTCGCAATTGGTATAATGGCTATATCGCTGGACTCCCATGTAGTTGCCCACGGCTCAAGTCCCAGACCTGGTGGCTTAAATTCAGGCCGGGCGCGTGTGCATGCGTGCCCAAGAACGGGAGAGGAGAATGAAGGAGAAGGGATTGCGGCATGGCCATTTCCCAAAGGAGGGTGATTTCTCGCTTTCTGTCTCTCTTTCAGGCGAGCGCATGTGCCCTATACCAAAAACCTCTCCGAAAAAAAAAAAAAAAAAATCACCCTGAGGGGCTGGCAGGTGGCCTGGTGGTTGAGGTGCTGGACTCCTACAGGGCCGACTGCAGTTCCAGTCCTGGACCTGGCGGCTTGTTTCCTCACTTTCCCTTTCTCTGTCTCTCTCTGGTAAAAATTAAATAACAATAACACATAAAATTGAATGAATAAATAATTCTAAAATCAGCCTGGACCCTGTAAGCCCTGGCTGCCATTATCCACCGGCCCGCGTTCCTCCTTAGTCCGCGGTGCAGCTGCGGGGCTCCCAGCACGCCGGCTCCCTCCCAGCTCCTCTGGACATGGAGCCCCGTGTCTTTGATCGCAGGCGGCGCGCTCATGTCAGCGCCGAGAGCCTCTGACGTTGACGAAGTCTGCTCAGAGACCACACTAAAGGGCGCTGGGGACAGACCCCAAGCCCCGGAATAGGGCCGGAGCCAAGCTCTGGGGCTGCGACCCCCGGGGGAGGCCCCCGGCCCCGCGTGACGTCAGGCCAGCGTACGGTGACGTCACCGCGGCGCGCGGGGCGGGGCCTCCCGTCACGTGGCGCCGGCGTCCCGGGCTCTGCGGAGGCTGCGGCGCGGGACTGGGCGAGCCCGCGGCGGCCACTGCGCCCTGTGCCTGCGCGACGCTCGGCTGCTCGGCTCGTTAGCCGCGGCTGTCGCGGCTCGGGCTGGGAGGATGCCGCTGCCCGAGTCCCGGAAGGCCGCGGTCCTGGGCCGCCGGCGGCGCGGTGAGTGGAGGCGGCCCGGCGGTGCCTGACCCCGCGCGGCCTCCGTCCTTCCCTCCTCGGGGAGCGGGCGGCGGCGGGGCCCGGGCTATTCGAGGCTGGTCCGCGGGGCCCGCAGCCTGCGCAGCACTAGGACCCGCCGGACCGTGGCGTCTGGGAGCCCCGCGCGCTCCGCACGCGCGACCGTATCCCTGGGAGACGCGTCCGGCCCGGCGGCCCGCCAGTCTCTGGGACCCCGAGCGCAGGCCGCGCGGACGGGCCGGACGAGGGCGGGCACCGCTTCGGAGCGCAGAGCCGGCGAGGGCCCGGGACCCTCCGCCCCTTCTCAACCGAGGGCCCGAGCGTGCTGGCCCGGCCTCGGAGGGAAACCAGCGGGGTCAGAGGTGCCCCTGACACCGCAGACCCGTGGCGGGGACAGGAGGGCCAGGAGCCCGCGGCGCGCAGCCCGGGTGACCGCCACGCGGCCGGGTTCGTGCTCCCCGAGAGTCGGTTGGCTTCCGCTGCGCAGGGTTTCGCCAGATCCGCGCGTGGCGTTTGGTTGATAGGCTGCTGGTGCTGATTTTTTTGTTTTTGTTTTTTTTTTTCCAGTATGTTGTTGAAGAAATTGAGTCATTTGTCTTGTGCAATTAACCATATTCTTAAAGTCGTATGCAGGCCCCGCCCTCGGTTCTGATGGACCACCCTTTGGGGGATGCTCATAAGCGCTTCATGACTAGCTTTTCACGTTTCTGCAGTCAGAGAACATTGGGTCTGACATTCCGCGTACTTTGCATAATGGAAACAATCGCTTCATTGGTTTTCCAAATCAAAATGGTTTTATAGCTGTGCTTTTCTTGCCATTACCGTGCACCCCCCCAAAATACTCTGGTGTTACTCTCCCCCAGTTGTAGCATCAGGCTAGAATCCTCATAGCCATTTATATTTATACATAGATCTCCACTCATTTCTTCTCTGCCTAGAAATGCTGCATTTTAAAATCTCTGCCTTAAGAAAAATAGGAAAGAGAAAAACTCCTCTACCCTTAATAAATAATGTGTCAGTTGAGCGTTTCAAGTTAAATGTCACCCACAGTAGTCTACACTTTTCTGGAGATTTTTGTGACGTTTCTTGCAAAAAGTTATACTTTTTTTGTGTGTTGTAAAATACATATAGCCCAATGTTATCATTTTAACCACCTTTAGGTGTATTAGTGGTGTTAAGTACAGTCATAGGGTTGCGTCACTATCACCACTGTTTCCAGAAGGGTTTCACCATCGCAGACAGAAACCCTTAAGCATAACTCCTCCTTCCCTGCCCCGCCTCCTCGGGCTCTGTCATTTGCCTAGTCCGGACGTGTTATGTAAGTGGGATTGTCCGCGTTTGTCCTTTTGGGTTTGGCTTATTTCACACAGTGTTTTTGGTGTTCATCTGTGTTGTAGCATGCATTACACTGCTTAGAGCTCAACAGTGCGTGTGTATCACAATTTCTTAGTCATTTAAGGGACATTGGGTTGTTTACACTTTTGGCTATTGTAAGTGGTGCTGCTGGGAATGTGTTCCTGTGTGTCTGAGTTCCTGTTTTCAGGAGTGTATATCCAGGAGCAGAATGGTTGTCTTACTCTGCATTTAACTTTAAAAAATGTGACTGTATTCATTTATGTCATGAGCAAGATGGAGACAAGTACCCTACGCAGTGTCTTGCCACACTGACCCTCCCCCCCACCAGCCAGCGAGGACCCCAGGCTTGGGGAGGTGACCTGTTTGTTCAGCTTGACTGGGATCCGAACTCGGGCACTCCTGGTGTCAGCCTCGCACAGCAGCACCTACCTCCTGTGCGTCCTGGCTGAACCCTTTGTTTAACTTCTCCAGGAACTGACCAACTCTTCATATTTTAAAAACTGCTTGGGAACCAGCAGTTAGCGTAATGGCTATGTCGCTGGACATAGTAGTCGACCGCGGTTCGCGTCCCGGACCCGGTGGCTTGAAACTCACGCTGGGTGCGTGTGCGTGCGTGCCCAAGATCCTGAGAGGAGAATGGAGGAGAAGGGATTGCGGCGTGACCATCCCCCCTAGGGGGTGATTTCTCACTTTCTGTCTCTATGTCTCTCTCTGTCTGTCTGGCGAGCACACATGCCCTATAGCGAAAACCTCTCAAAAAAAAACCCAAAAAAACTGCTTCTGCGGCCTGCTTTCTCACTCTTGCTCTCTCTGATCAAATTTTAAAAAAAAAAATTAGAATAATTTTAAAAGAACTGCTTCCTTAAAGACTTCCATGCTACATTAATTGCTAAATCCAATGGCACTGCCTCAGCTCTCATCTGGCTTGGCCTCTTTTATTTATTTTTTAAGAGAGACTTTTGCTATAGGGCGCATGCACTCACCAGAGAGACAGAGACAGATAGTGAGAAATCATCCCCCAAGGGAGATGGCCATGCTGCAGTCTCTCCTCCATTCTTCTCTTGGGATTTTGGTCATGCACACACACGCGCCCCATGTGAGTTTTAAGCCACTGGGTCCAGAGCTTAGCTGTGGTTGGCTACGTGGGAGTCCAGTGATGTAACTGTTCTGCCATCTGCTGGTCCTGTGGCTTGGCCTCTTTACGGATCACATTGCTTGTCAGTACAGCCGAGTTTATTATTTTCGTGAGAGAGAAGGAGAAGTCCCCTCAACTGGTAAGTCCTCTGTGAGGTCTAGGTTTGAATTTGAAGCCTGTGGGCATCTCTGTATTAGTGCTCTCTGGAATGCACCAGGGGCAAAAGGAAGTCCGCTGTCAATCCTCCCAGGTCTGCCCTGTCCCCCAGCTTCTATCACGGAGACTGGAAAGCGGGTGCTGGGTTTAGTGCCCTTCCTGCTTTGGGGCCAGTGTGCTGTCAAGTTGGCAAGCACAGACTGTCCTGCTCTCGCTCCTGCCACTCAAGTTCACAGCCCTCGGAAAGCCATGAGAGCCTCTTACCGGAATTCTCCTGTTTTTCTGTCCCAAACCACTTTACGCACTGCGGCTAGAACTTCATTCCTAGGATTTATTTGTGTAAGGACACTTGTTAGTTCCCTTTTGTGTACAGAACAAGTTAATTCGCATCTTCATGTTAGAGCCCCTGCCTGTCTTCATACAGTCACCTCCCGCCCACTGCCTTTCCTCCCTGGCCAGTCCATTTGCATTCGTCCTTCCTGCCCACCATTCTACTTGCTATTCTGTGTGCAAGACTAAAATTAGATACATGATGTGGTTTTCGGGACTTCAACTTACTGCTTCAAATAGTTCAATTTTTAGCCATTGAACTATTTTTAAAGAATTATTTATTGAATCTTACTTATTTTTATTATTCAGTTTAACCAGAGAGAGGTAGGGAGAGCGAGATAGCAAGCTTCCAGGTTCGAGACTTGAACTATGGTTCACCATGTCAGAGTCCAGCACCTTAACCACCATGGCACCTGCTGGCCCCTAGCCATTGAAATTTTAATCCCCCCCCCAAAGGTTTCTGTTATAGGCCGCGTGCGCTCACCAGAAAGACAGAGAGAGACAGAGAGACATAAAGCAAGAAATCAACCCCTGCGGGGGGTGGGGTGGGGGGGGGAATGGCCACGCCGAAATCCCTTCTCCTCCATTCTCTTCTCTGGATCTTGGGCACGCAGGCACACGTGCCTGGCGTGAGCTTAAGCTACCGAGTCCAGGACTCAAACCACAGTTGAGTTCATGGGAGTCCAGCAACATAACCATTATGCTAACTGCTGGTCCAGAAATTTTAATCTTTAAAGCCAAACTTAAATGACCTGTAAGAAATTGTCAGGTGGGGGAACCAGCAGTTAGTGTAATGGCTATGTCATAATGGGTATGTCGCTGGACTCCCATGTAGTCGACCGTGGTTCGCGTCCCGGACCCGGTGGCTTAAAACTCATGCCGGGCGCATGTGCGTGCGTGCCCAGGATCCCGAGAGAAGAATGGAGGAGAAGGGATTGTGGCGAGGCCATCCCCCCTGGGGGGTGATTTCTCGCTTTCTGTCTCTATGTCTCTCTCTGTCTGGCGCACGCATGCGCCCTATAGCGAAAACCTGAAAAAAAAAAATGAAATTGTCAGGTGGTTCAGGCATTAATTTGCTTTTATCTTTACTGTAGCACTTCTTAGAGTTTTCTTTAAGATATGCTCAAGTCTTTCTACCCGATTTATTATTTCTTTAGGGAAACTATTTTCTTTAGGGAAAATGAGATTACTGATCAAAAGGTATAATGATTTATTTTCTTTTAAATTTTATTTATTTAGTATATTATTTTTTAATTTGATCAGAGTGAGACATAAAAAGAGAGGGAAAGTGAGAAAGCAAACCATCAAGTCCAAGACTCAAACCATGGCTGGCCCATGTGAGAGTCCAGTGCCTTAACCACCACGCCACCTGCCAGCCCCAGGCATAATTTCTAAGGTTTCTGTGGTGTTGTCAAACTGCTTTCTTTAAAAAAAAAAAAAAAAAAAAAAGACACTGTAATTTACAGTTTCACCATTGTTAAGTGTATCATTTAACTACTTTATGCTTCAATTTGTAGAACAAGTATAAAATAAAACAAACTTCCAATTTTAAGTTTAAAAATAATCTTATTTTTATTTGCATGTCTACTAATTATCAATAATGGACACTTGTTTAAATTTTTTCCATAGGGTGCATGCATTCTGCTGGAGAGAGAAGGAGGGAAAGAGAAGCCACCCTTGAGGGGATGCCCATGCCACAGTCTCTTTCTCCTCTCAGGATTTTGGACATGCATGCACATGTACCTGGCGTGATTTTCAAGCCACCAGGTTGACACTTGAACTGTGGTCTGCCCATGAGAATCCAGCACTTAACCACCATGCCACCTGCTGCCCCCAAGACCGGAGCCTGTTTAATATGTATGTCCATGTCTGTTTCTTCTGTGCATAGTCTCTCTCCTGAATACTTGAAGCATAGGTTGCACCTAGGGACTCTCTTCACCCGTGTTAGCTTCTGTTCCTAACATTTATCTGAAAAGTTCTGGAGTTCAGAAATCGGAAATGGTTCTCAGTGGGCTAAAGTCCTGGTGTTGAGAGGGCCGTGTTACTTTCTGGAGATCATAGGAGGGACTATTTTCTTGCTCTCTTGAGAATCTGCCCACAATCCCTGGTTTGTGGCCCTCTTTCAACATCTTCAAAGCCAGCAGTTGTTGGTCGAATTCTCATATCCTGTTACTTTCATCTCTTTTGCTTCACTTTTCCATGTTCAAGGATCCTTGTGATTATGTTGGGCCCACTCAAATGATTCAAGAATGATATTCATGTTTTAATCATCTGACCTTAGTTCTAGGGCTTAAGATAAGGACTTTACATTTGTTTGTTTGTTTGTTTTTTGCCATAGGGTGTACCTACCTGCTAGAGTGAGCGAGTGAGCGAGGGAAAGAGAGAAGGAAAGTGAGAAATCATCCCTCAGGGGAGATTGGCTACATTGCAGTCCCTTCTACATTCTCCTCTTGGGATTTTGGGCACACATGCACGCTCGCCTGGCATGTTTTTCGAGCCACTGAGTCAGGGACTCGAACTGTGGGGTCAGCTATATGGAATCCAGTGCCTTAACCACTGTGCCACTTGCTGGCCTGCATATGGACATTTCAAAGGGGACCATTTTTGGTCTGGTTACCACATAGTGTAGCAATTATAATTTTTAAAAAAAATTTGGTGGCCAGCAGGTGGCATGGAGGTTAAGGCTGACCACAGTTCGAGTCGTAGACCCGACAGCTAGAAAATCACACCAGCACCTGTGCGTGTGTGCCTAAAATCCCAAGAGGAGAAGGGATTGCAGTGTGGTCATCTCCCTGGGGAATGATTTCTTTTTTTCTTTTTTTTTAATTTTTGTTTAATTTTATTCATTCATTTTTTAATTTGACCAGAGAGAGACACAGAGAGAAAGAGGGAAAGTAGAAAGCAAACAATCAGGTCCAGGACTCAAACCATGGTTGACCATGTGGTTTTGCACTCTCTCTGTGAGCTCACGTGCCCTATGGTAAACACCTGAAAACATATTTTTGTGTGTCGGGGGGCAGCCCTGTGGCCTAGTGGCTCAGGAAGCCAGATCATCTCATATAGGTGACCACAGCAGGAATCCCAGATCATCCTGTGTAGGTGACCACAGCAGGAATCCCAGATCACCCCATGTAGGTGACCACAGCCGGAATCCCAGATCACCCCGTGTAGGTGACCACGGCCGGAATCCCAGATCACCCCGTTTAGGCGACCACGGCTGGAATCCCAGATCACCCCATGTAGGTGACCACAGCCGGAATCCCAGATCATCCCATGTAGGTGACCACAGCAGGAATCCCAGATCATCCCGTGTAGGCGACCACGGCAGGAATCCCAGATCACCCCATGTAGGTGACCACGGCAGGAATCCCAGATCATCCCGTGTAGGTGACCACGGCAGGAATCCCAGATCACCCCATGTAGGTGACCACGGCAGGAATCCCGGATCGCCCCGTGTAGGCGGCCACGGCAGGAATCCCAGATCATCCCATGTAGGCGGCCACGGCCGGAATCCCAGATCACCCCGTGTAGGTAACCACGGCAGGAATCCCGGATCGCCCCGTGTAGGCGGCCACGGCAGGAATCCCAGATCACCCCGTGTAGGCGACCACGGCCGGAATCCCAGCCAAGGTGCTCGGAAAGACGTGTGCGCAAACACTGACAGGATAGAAATGGAGAAGGGAGTGTGAGTGTGACCACATCCGACCAGAGAGTGCTTTCTCCTCTTTATCTCTCAATTTTTCTTTCTCTGGTGAATTAAAAAAAATTACAGTGGTTGCTCTAGAATTTACAGTAGACTTTTTTTTTGGGGGGGGGGGGTTTGCTATAGGGTGCATGCGCCTGCCAGAAAGACAAACAGAGATAAACAGAAAGTGAGAAATCACCCCCAGGGGGGATGGCCACGCCGCAGTCCTTTCTCCATTCTCCTCGCAGATCTTGGGCACGCACGCACACGCGCCCGGCATGAGTTTAAGCCACTGGGTCCAGGACTCGAACCGCGGTTGGCTACATAGGAGTCCAGCGACATAGCCATTACTCCAACTGCTGGTCCCTACAGTAGACATTTTAAACTAATTTGAATCTTCCTCAAGTAATGTCATATTGCTTTACGTGTTCTTACTCTCATAGAGATCAGATTCATAAATCAGAGAGCTGTCAAAGGCCCGTTCCCAGGGAGCACATGTCTGGAATTTGCTCTGAACCCTTTCTAATTCAGTAATCTCCTTACAGCAGTGCTTCTTCTAGTTTCCCAGCGTAGATAAGGAATGAGAAGGAATAAGGTGTACTTTCAGGTTGTCATCACCTGGTCATTTCACAGGGCGTATAGGAACAGTCCTGTGCAGTCGACTGCGTCCTGGAAAAGGCTCAGGAGTAGCGCATGTCTGCAAGACTGTAATGGGACTTCACGGGAAGGTAAATATTTAACAGTCAAAGACACATTTTAAACATCATTAAATATTTAAAAAGTTATTTGTCGATAGAAAGCAAGCTGCCCCATTAAATAGAACTGTCTCGTTAGTCTTATGGTAAAGATGAACTTTAAAAGAAGGGGGCACAAGAATTTCAGACTAGATCGTAGTTCATAAAGGAAAAACTAGTTTTTAAATCATGCTTTTAGAGTATTTGTTCAGTATTCAACTTATATTCTTGAATTTTGACAAGTTAATGGAGTTAAAATACTCTTTTCCTTTCCATGTGCTTAAAATACATTGTGTTTTCTTTGTGTATATTGGTTCAGAAAACCCTTTTTCTTCTGAGATTAGAAGAAAAGGTCATGTTTTTTAAAAAGCTGTAAAATATTTAACCCACTACAAAATTATCCTTATATTTTTAAGTTAGTATTTTCCTAAGAAACTTTTTCTGTGTGTTTTCTTAGTTTTTAGTACAACTGCAAGAGTGTAGAATATTAACCCCCGGTTCTCTGAGTGGAACCAGTCTGGCATTTTGAGCTCCTAATGCCTTCCTGGAATTTGCTTGTTCTTTAGGACTATTGATGATTTTCAGCAAAATAAAATAAAGTAAAATAAAATAAAAGGTGTCATGTTGTTTAGTACATTTAATAGGCTATGAGTAGGGCCGGCAGGTGGTGTATTACGTAGTATAATTTGCTTCACAGAACACGCTGTCCCACGGCTGCTGTGGACCATGCCCTCTGGGTAAAGGGTGACTGTGCAGCCTCTTTGTAGCTCCGAGCACTACATCGTGCTGTTGGGAAATAACTCCCCACTCTATTGTGACGCTGGGATTTAAATTGACCTGAGATTTTTTTACCTTTGTGACCTAAATAGTTTGCAGGCATTCTAGATATAATAACCATAGACACCAACAGTAGCAATAAGAACTTTGCTTTTTCGAGCAGATATGCTTAAATTGCAATTGTGTTGTTGCATACACATTCTTTTATTCCTCGGATTGCAAATTAGTGCAAGTTCCCTTTTCACCTGTAAAGATGTCTACCTTCTCTCCATCCACTGCCATTTAATTTCATTCCTTTTCTTATGGGTATCACCTTTTTAAAAATAGTTTATGGGGTTGCTAGAAGCCCACTCAGTATTATGCTTTCTCTCCCTTTTCTTTTTTTTTTTTTTTAGAGGTTTTTCGCTATAGGGCGCGTGCGCTCGCCAGACAGACAGAGAGACATAGAGACAGAAAGCGAGAAATCACCCCCCAGGGGGGATGGTCACGCCGCAATCCCCTCTCCTCCATTCTCCTCTCGGGATCTTGGGCACGCACGCACACGCGCCCGGCGTGAGTTGTAAGCCACCGGGTCCGAGACGCGAACCGCGGTCGACTACGTGGGAGTCCAGCAACATAGCCATTACGCTAACTGCTGGTTCCCTCTCTCCCTTTTCTTTATCCTTTGTTTTATAATACGCAGGTGTGCATGTGTACTTGTGTATTAGCATTCTGTATATACTCTCATCTTTGTATCACCCAACAACGTAACTTGGAGATTTATCTGTACTCAGTAATACAGACGAGATGAATTCTTTTCATAGCTGCATACTGCTTTGTTGTATGACCATTCCTTGTTTTCAGCCAGACCCTTAGGAATGGACAACTGGATTGATTTTGGCCTTTTGCTATTACAAGTAGCCATGCAGTGAATTACCTTGTGCATATATTACTTCCTGTTTTTACTGTCTGTGGGATAGAGTACTAGGAGTGATATTGCTGAGTCTAAAGGGTGAGAGCGCATGATTTTGCTAGATGTTGCCAAGTTACCCCACATTAAAGCTGTAACATATGTGAGTTTCCTTACAGCCTCACTATCAGAATCTGTTAACAGGCTTTTGGGTTTTTGTGACTTGACCAGGTTGGAAATGACATCTTAGTGTGCTTTTAATTTGTATTCACTTATGAGCAGAGTTGAGCATTTTTTCCCATATGGTTAAGAACCATTTTGCATTTCCCTTTCTGCTAATGTTGGTCCTTTACTTTTAGGATCTCTTTATTTGATATTCTGCCTAAAAGTGACCCCGGCTGCTTCCTACTACCCGGTTCCCTCATTTTCTGTAATTCCTTCCTGGAGAGGGCATGAAACTGGCTAGCTTCTCACGGATGGAGTATGGCAAGGTAGTGGAACGTGAGTTTCTCCATTGGGTCATGGAGGCAGAGATGATGGGCTGTCCCTCCTGTGACTGCAGCTCAGTGTCTGAGACTGCCTGATGCAGACCAGAGTGGGAAGCGCCTCATTGTTTGCTTCATGAAGTTAGGGGCCATGCTGGGGAAGCCCACATAGCAAGGAACTGCAGGCCACCTTTGGACCTGAGAGTGACCTCCAGCTGTCATCTGCTAAAAAGCCAGGGCCCCTTGTCTTGGGGCTGTAAGGAATTGAATTCTGCTGCCTTGAGTGAGTTTAGAGCAGGCTCTTCCCCACTCAAGCTTTCAGGTGAGAACACAGCCTGACTGACAGCTTGATGACAGCCGTCAATGGGGCTCCCCTAGGCTGTGCTCACTTTCCACTCACAGACAGAGATTGTGATAGTTGGTTACACAGTAATTTTCGTGGAAAATTACTGCTGGGATATTACTCTCTGTGATAAAAGTTGCAAGTTTTTTTTTTTTCCTAGTTTACCTTTTTATCTTTTTGCTTTTAGTGTCTTTTGCTATCCAGTGTTATTATCTTTGTTGTTGTTTTAGTGTAATCCAGTTTATCTTTTTCTGTATTATTTCTAAGTTTTAAAATCCTAGCTAGAAATATTTTGCCCATTGCCAAATTATCAAGTAGTTTACTCATGTTTTTGTCCAGTATTTGTATGGCTTTATCTTTATATTCAAATATCCAGATCATATCGGCTATGTCTTAGTGAATGGAGGGTTGGACCCTATTGTGTCTTTTTCCATATGGCTCAACTTGTGTCCCAACATCATTGAGTAAAAAAGTCACTTCCTCTGTGGCTTATGATGTGTCTTTCTTATATTAAGTTTATGCTAAATATATTAAATTTACAGTGGATTTCTAAATTTCTATATGTATCGATAATTGGGTCTTTTTTCTCTTTCTTGCCCCTTGGTTGGTCAGACTGCATGTGCCCACACATTCTGTTCAGATAAAATAGCCCTGGAGTTTGCTGGTTACCTAGTAGAACTCGCCCCATCTGAGGTTTTTTGGGTTTTTTTTGTTTGTTTGTTTGTTTTCTTTTAAAGGTTTATATGGCTGTTTCTTGAACAAATGAGCTTTATTTATAGTCAGAGTAGTCTCCAGATCCAAACTCAGAACCCCACCTGGGTGGGTCCTTCCCAGAAAGCATTCCGGGCTACCTCCCTGGTGAAACCTTGACTTGCAGCGTGCAAGGCACCTTCCTGGAGTACTACCACACCGTGACCGGGAAAACAAAACCGTCCTGACTTGTCTCACTTTCCATTCTTGTACCCAGCTGGTTAACCTTTTATAGCTTGGAAAAAAATACAACATTCGTATCTAACTGCTAAAGTTTTAGCTTATTAACTATGCATGTTTATGATTGAAAGAATCTGTTCACTAGTTGTTTTGTATTAACTGACCTTACATACTTGCTTTGACCTCTTTTTAAGTCTTTCAGCCTCCTATAGTGAAGCCTATCAGAGGAATAGCAAATGGTGCAGAGCGGAAGACTATTGCATAGATGCTGGGTTCGTTATTTGTTAGTACAGGTTCAAATTGCAGCTTGCGGATTCTTTCATTGCTTTCCCTAAGCGGTTAAGAAACTTATTTTATTAAATAACAGGCATCTTATTGCCTGGCACTTTCTTCACATTTATGTATTGACCTCTTGATCTTTCTAAAAACAGATAGTGTTTTTGTTGCTTCTGAGCATCGTTATGGTTAATTATATAAAAGAAATGGCCTGATTTTATAAATGACTCCCACTTATATGTTCTTAACTTAGTATCACGATTCTCTATATAAGAAATGTTTTCTAAAGAAATATGGCTTAGGGAAAATCTAGTAATAATATCTAATAATATCAACCTGATAAAGTGGTTGAGTGTTAATACATTTTATGGTCTGGAAACCAAGGAATCTTGGTTTTTGAGCTACTGGTTTTTGAGCAGGAAACAGGGAGCTCATCCACAAAGACTCAGCAGACTTGGCCAACTGCTGTGGGAGAGGTCTCTGAGCAGAAAGCTGTTTTATGTCAACCTTAGGTGCTGGCAGGCAACCAAAGGGTCATACAGGGGAACCCAGGGTCATGCAGTGGGCAAAATGGACAATACTGTCCTGCTTTTATCATAAAGACCTTTACTCAGTGTCTAAAATTAGACGGCTCCTGAGTTCTTTCTTGTACCTTTTCAGTAATAAATATGGCTACTGTTCTGACCTAGTCTTCATACTTCGTTGAGTAAGGTAGTCATGCTCTCCATGCATAGCATTAAGGATTGCTTGGCTCAAATAAGATTGTAATAAATTCGCTTAGAAATTCCCAGCATTTTGCAAGCGTGTTGGCTAGCTGTATGACAGTCATTTTTCATTCACTTAAGCAAATATTTATTAAATCTTTGTTATGTGGCAAGCACTGTTACAAGTTCAGAGGACATCGTAGGGAATAGATCAGCCAAAAGCTAATGAGCTTACCTTCTAGCATGGGAGAGATAGTAAATAATAAACTTGATTAACTACGTGTAAATAAGAAAGTGATGAGCTCCATGGAAGAAGATCAGATCTAATGTTAGTGGTTGAGTCGCAACTTTAAGGCAGTCTTACTAGTCTCACTGGGAACATGTTATGTGGGCAAAGATTTGAAGGAGGTAGCTGTGAAATCACCCGAGTAGAAACGTATTCTAGGCAGAGGGAAGAGCTGGTTCAAAGGCCCTAGCTGGGCCAGGATTGACGTGTTTGGTGACCATAAGGAGACCAGCGTCTGGGTGACAGAATGAGTAAGAGGGATGTAGCGGAGACGTAGTGGTCATAGAGGTGATGCCAGAAGTGAAGGCCCATGAGGAACTGGAGAATGATCACATACGCAGTTCTTACTGTTTTCTAAATTTAGCTACGTGGGAAATAGCAGTGGGAAATATGAATATGTTTGAACTCTACTGCCTTCATTCTGTAGTATTTCAGCACCTTCTGTGCGCCATTCATGGTGCTGAGGGAAGAAGAGGCAAGCAAACAAGAGCCACCCATGGCCCTTCTGGGGATTACCTTGATTCAGTGCAGATTGTTGTCTTAGTCGTACCTGACGCACTGTAAAGTTCTCTCACGTAATTCTGAGGGTTTTGTTTACAGTGAGATAGCCACCGTTGTTAACTTGGAATTCGGACAGCTTAATTTTTAAAGTGGGATTTATTGATGCTGATTTGATTTGTTCTGATCTTTTGGGTATGCTGATATTATTTTTATACTGCAGAAATTGTTCTAAACTGCAGAAATAAGTAATTTGGAAGTAGCATCTCTGTAGATTTCCTGTGTGTGCGTGACTTGTGTAGGGTTTCTCTGCCCTAAGTCCGTTCTGCGAAACTGCCTTATGTATGCATTGGGCTCTGCAGAAGGAATTTCTTAGGAACTTGTGGACCCTCCATGTAGACCACATAGCATCAGAAAGCTTAGAAAATTTCAGTTCAGTGCTATACTTTTTCTTGCCTTGTTTTACAGGCTATTGTAAGGACACAGGAGAGAGAAAATAGAGTTATTTGAACTCTTTATTTAAAAATAACTATTAGGTCTGGAGCAGGCACTAGGGCATCCTTGAGTTTAAAAAAATACACCTCATCATTAGAATTACTTGAACTCTTTATTTGAAAATAACTATTAGGTCTGGAGCAGGCACTAGGGCATCCTTGAGTTTAAAAAAATACACCTCATCATTTTACAATGGGAAGGGACCTTACATGTCCTGTCATCATACATGTAGTACTTGTATTTTCCTCATGGAAAGTTAGAATCTGGAAAAAAAAAAAAAAAAAAAAAAAAAAAAAAAAAAAAAAAAAAAAAAGACCAAGCTGAAAGCAATCCGGAACAAAGGTGAAGTGTCTGTTAACATGGGCAAATGAACAAGTTAGTTATTTTGCTGCCATTGGTTTTCTGAGCATTCACACAGTGGCCTGTAGTTGAATTGCTGAACCCTTTTTTTAAGTTCAGTGTTCCCCATGTATCTTGTATTTGATCTCTGTTAATGATAAGCATGGGTGTCCTATCTGGTAGCCTGAAAAGCAGTGACTGTGTCTTTGGTTGATGGTTTAAAAATATAGCAAAGTGTCTGATATTTCTGTCCTTCTCTTTTAGGAAACTGAAAATGGACCTTCAGCTATGCTAGGGTTATAATGGGAAGTGTCACAGTTCGATATTTCTGTTACGGGTGCCTTTTTACATCTGCGACTTGGACAGTTTTGCTTTTTGTTTATTTCAACTTCAGTGAAGTGACTCAGCCACTTAAGAATGTGCCCGTCAAGGGGTCTGGGCCTCGTGGACCATTTCCAAAAAAATTCTATCCTCGTTTCACTCGAGGCCCAAGTCGATTATTAGAGCCACAGTTAAAAGCAAACAACATTGATGATTTGTTAGATAATCATATTGAAGATCCAGAAAAAAGCCACCTGAAATTGTCTTCTGAATTGGGTAAGTATATTTTATTTTTACTAGCAGCCATATCAAAATTCTTAATCATTGGAAGTTTATATTCTTTAAATCATATGTTGCTCAAGGGATTAGAAATTAGTGCAATGTTGGGGCCTGCCAATGGTATGGTAGTTAAGGTACTGAGTCCCACATGGCCAACTGTGTAGTTTGAGTCCTAGCCCCAACGGCTTGAAAAACACTGTAGACACATGAGAGGAGAGGGAAGAAAGAATTGTAGTGTGGCCCTCCCTCTTAGGAGTTGCTTCCTCATTTTCCCTTTCTCTTCAGCGAGCACATGCACCCTATAAGAAATTGAAAAAAAAAAAGAAAGAAAAAAATGAGCAGTTTTCCCTCCACATTGATTTATTTTTGAACGAGCTGAGGTTGGTTCTCTGATTTTTGCAGACTCAATGGGAAGTTATATTCTAATTTGTCCAATTCTGGCTTAAGTATTTTATTAGGGTCTTGGAGAACCTAACAAGGCCCAGAGAAGATGAAAAAAAAAAAAAAAAAAGAGAGAAATTAAAGGGCCAGAGAGAAAATGTAACCTAGGAGGAAAGATTTTGTTGTGTTTTGTTTTTACATTTTTGCATGTGCTTGCCAGAGAGAGACAAAGAGAGGGAAAGGGAGAAATGACTCTCTGGGGGGCGGCCATGCCAAAGTTCCTTTCCTTTCCTTCTCCTCTTGGAATTTTGGACGTGCACACACCTGGTGTGTTTTTCAAGCCACCAGGTCTGGAACTTGAACCACAGAGTTGACTGTGTGAAATCCAGTGCTCTAACCATCATGCCAAGTGCTGGCCCCCCTATGGGAAAAGGTTTTAATTGCTAAGATTATTTAATAAAGGAAAGGAACGGATGAAAGATGATTTGATCATGTTTAACTTATTTTGAAAGGCAGTTTTATTTAAACAAATAAAGCCTTTGGTTTAGAAATAAACTGAGGATGCTTATATCTAATATAATTTCCACTTGTAAGGCTTATTAAAATGCTAGAATAGGAGTCAGCAGGTAGCATGGTGGTTAAGGTGCTAGACTCCCATATGGCCAACTGTGGTTCATGAGTCGCAGACCTGGCAGCCTGCTTTTTCACTTTCTCTTCGTCTCTCTGGTGAGTGCACTTGCCCTATAGCAAAATTAAAAAATAATAGTAAAATCAAAATTTTAAAGATGTTTTTTAAATACTGGAGTATATATTAAATGTAAATATAGTTTATGAAATCTTAGTTTAAAATAGAAAGCTTTTTTTAAAAAAGTATATTCAGTGCTTACTTCAGCATCACATATACTAAAATTGGAATGATATAGAAAAGATTAGTGTAGTCCCTGCACAGGGATGACACTCAATTCCTGAAGCAGTCCATATTTTTTAATATAAGAAGGAGTAAGAAACAAAGGATGGGAAGTAGGGGATTGGGGAAAAAATTTAATAGCAACAAAAATGAAAAATTATCTGTTGATGATAGTGTACATGGTGTTATCTGTGACTTGCCTAATGTGCCCTGTATTCATGCTGGGAAAAAAACATTTTTATATGCTGTAAAGATGTATAGTGATTAAATGTAAATTTAAAATATATTTAAAAAATGGACATACCCTCCAATCATGTTCAGTTTAGAAGTGAGAATTTACTGCATATGCTTTTGAATACAATTGTAGAGTCCTTGTTTTAGCAGATTTTATTCTAAGGAATAGGTGAGTCATTTGGTTGTCTTTAAAGTGTAAAAGAACTGGGCTAGCAGGTGATGTAATTGTTGTGGTGCTGGACTCCCACATGACTGACTGTGGTTCGAGTCCCAGACCTGGGGGCTTGAAAATCATACCAGGTGCTTATATGACTCTGTTTATATGCTTAAAATCATACCATGTGCTTATATAATCAAAATCCCAGAAAGAGAATGGAGGAGGGAGAAAAGGGGTCATGGTGTGGCCACCCCCCTCCCCCCCCAGGAGGTGATTTCTTTCTGTCCCTCTCTCTGTCTCTCTGGTGAGCACACATACGTTATGGCAAAACCTTTAATAATAATAATAATAATAAAATTAAAAAACAAATACTTGATATTAAGTTTAGCCAAGGAAGTGTAAAATTTGAACACTGAAAACTAGAAAACATTGCTGAAAGAAATTAAAATAGACTTAAATAAGTGGTAAGACATCCCAAGTTTGTGTAATTAAATACTAAATACTGTTAAGATGTCAGTACCACCCAAAGCAATCTATAGATTCAGCATAGCCCCTATCAAACTCCCAATGACCTTTACTAAAAAGATGAGAAAACAGATGCTAGTACCATAGAATTGCAGTAAGTCCTGAAGAGTTAAACAGTCTTGAAGAAGAACAAGATTGATTGATTTATACTTCCTAATTTTAAAAGCTTTCTACAAATCAAAACATAAGAATAGTTATATAGAAGAGTGGAATAGAACTGAGGGTCCCATAATAAACCTTGTAACATCTGTAGTCAGTTGATTTCAGAAAGAACTTAGGCCACTTATTGGGAAAAAATAGCCTTTCCAACAAATGGTACTAAGATAACTCGATACCCATGTGCAAAAGAACGGAGTTGGACACTTACCATAACCATATAAAAAATTAACTCAAAATAGATCTAAGACCTAAATAGAAAAGCTAAAACTATGAACTCCTTAGAAGAAATCATAGGGGCAAATCTATGTGATCCTGAATTTGGCATTGATTTCTTAGATGTGACAGCAAAAATATAATTAACCAAAGGAAAAATAGATAAATTGGACTATAGCCAGTCCTCGTTTAACGACCATCTTTTACACAACTGCTTAGACTTAGGACCAGTTCACCAGCATGGGGAGATCCTGCTTCTCGGTCTGTGTGAGTCTGAGACTCTCCTTGCTCCATAGTAGTCTCATTCTTGGAATCAGTATTCAGTACACGATGCATTCGCAATACGAGACTGCATAGTTGGTTTATAAATTTGTACTTTATCGTGCCCCTGGGTAGTATTCAGAATAAGCAAAAATGACTATACTGGATTTGTATTATTGTATCATATGTCTTGTTGCTTTCTGGTGCTTATCTTTTTTTTTTTTTTTTTTTTGTATAGATAGAATTACATTATCCTGGTATGGTGTCATGTGGTATCTATTGAAAAATACATATCTCACAGCATCACAACACACTGTAAGACAACCGCCCTTAAAGTCCTCGTTTATCAAACAATTTGCTTAAAGACTTGATTGTAGAAATGGAACTTGGTTGTTAGGTGAGGAGTGCCTGTACATCAAAAATAAACACTTTTGTATACCAAGGTATCTATAAGGTGAAAAAAAGACAACCTATAGACTGGGAGAAATTATTTTCTAATGATATGTCTAGTAGAGGTCTAGTTTATAGAATATATAAAGAATTCTTAAAACTCAACAATTAGGGAACCAGCAGTTGGCGTAATGGCTATGTCGCTGGACTCCCACGTAGTCGACCGCGGTTTGCGTCCTGGACCCGGTGGCTTAAAACTCACGCCGGGCACGTGTGCGTGCGTGCCCAGGATCCCGAGAGGAGAATGGAGGAGAAGGGATTGCGGCGTGACCATCCCCCCTGGGGGGTGATTTCTCGCTTTCTGTCTCTCTGTCTCTGTCTGTCTGGCGAGCGCACGCGCCCTATAGCGAAAAACCTCTCCAAAAAAATAAAAAAACTCAACAATTAAAAGACAAATAGCTCAATTTAAAAATAGGCAAAGGTGGGCCAGGCAGGTAGTGTGGTGGTTAAGGTGTCTGAATCCCACATGGCCAGTGGCGGGTCAAGTCCCAGATCCAATGACTTGAAAAATACAACAGGCACATGCGTGTATGTGCCCAGAATCTCGAAGAGAATAAAGGAGAAGTGAATGCAGTGGTCATCCTCCTTGGGGGATGGGTGGGAGGGGGGTTTCCTCGCTCTCCCGCCTCTCTTTCTCCAGTGAGCACATGTACCCTTTATTTTGCTATAGGACATGTGTGCTTGCCAAAGAGACAGGGAGAGATGGAGACAGAAAGAGAAATCACCCCCTGGGGGATGACCATGCCGCATTCCCTTCTCCACCATTCTTCTCTCAGGATCTTGGGCACGCGCACACATGTGCCCAGCGTGAGTTTAAGTATCTGGGTCCAGGACTCGAACCACGGTTGACTACATGGGAGTCCATTGATGTAACCTTTATGCCATCTCCTGGTCTCAGCAATTTAAAAAAAAGGGGACGAGACAAAGAATTTGTTACTTTTTTCAAAGAAAATATATAAATGGCCGAAGAAAACCGTGAAAAGATGCTTAACATAATTAATAGTTATTACAGAAACACATGAAAAGTTCAGTGAGATAACCACTTCACACCAGCTAGGATGGCTGTAATGGTAAGTAGGACGTGACAGGTGTTAGGATGCAGAGAAACTGAAATTCTCATACGTTGCTGGTGGGAATGTAAAGTGGGACAGCTCTGCGGATAGTCTAGTAGTTCCTCAGTGAGTGTAGCATAGAATCAACCTATACATGCCCCAGCAGTTCCACTCTTGGATTTATACCTGAAGGAGTTCAAACAGAATCGTACACAAATGTTCCTAGTGGCACTCCTGTTGCTCGAAGGTAGCAAGTCCCCATGTATTAAACCAGCTGCTGAAGGGATAACCAGACGTGGAATGTTCCAAGTTGAAAAGGAATGAAGTCCTGGGAACCAGCAGTTAGCGTAATGGCTATGTTGCTGGACTCCCACGTAGTCGACCGAGGTTCGCGTCCCGGACCCCGTGGCTTAAAACTCAGCCGGGCGCGTGTGCGTGCGTGCCCAAGATCCCGAGAGGAGTACGGAGGAGAAAGGATTGCAGCGTGACCATCCTCCCTGGGGGGTGATTTCTCGCTTTCTATCTCTATGTCTCTCTCTGTCTGTCTGGCGAGCACACGCGCCCTATAGCAAAAACCTCTCCAAAAAAAAAAAAAAGGAATGAAGTCCTGTCACACGCTGAGACTTGGATGAGCCTGGAGAGCATCGCTTACTCCAAGTGAGAACCACCAGACAGCACGGTCACATGGGTCCGTTCATTTGCTGAGAAGAGCGAGTCCACAGGCAGCGCGGCCGGCGTCCCAGACACCGGGACGTGAAGGACGGGGAGCGGGACTGCTCTGGGGGATGTGCGGTTTCCTTCCAGGTGGCGGAACATCCTGCAACTGGATAGTCCTGATGGTTGTGCGGCATTACATGTGCTGTGTCACTAATGGGGCATTTAAGTTACACGAGTAATTACCACCATCCAAAAATGATAAAAAAGCAAAGCTAAATGCCTTACATACAGGAAACTTAATTTAGAAGGAATCAGTGTCGATATATAGGACTAGTTAAAAATGTGATTTCTGGGGGCCAACAGTTGGCGTAATGGCTATGTTGCTGGACTCCCATGTAGGCAACTGTTGTTCGAGTCCTGGACCTGGTGGCATAAACTCACGCCGGGCACGTGTGCATGCATGCCCAAGATCCCGAGAGGAGAATGGAAGAGAAGGGACTGTGGCATGGCCATCCCCCCAGGGGGTTATTTCTCACTTTATGTCTCTCTGTCTCTCTGTCTTTCTGGCGAGCGCACACACCCTATAGAAAGAAGGGAAAAAAAAAAAACCTCTCCAAAAAAAAAGAGGGTCTATATTAGAAAATTATTCTTTTAACATGAGGTCACCCTCTGGTCCTGTTGAATCAAGGAGTATTTGTTGAGACTCTTCCTTGTGCCAGGTACTGCTGTAGGTGCTGGATATCAGGCAGCGATGTCTTTTGCTTTTTTTAATTTTCATGTTCTTTAACTGCCAAAGGGTATGTGTACTCATTGGAGAGAAGTGGGGGGGGGGCAAGATGGAGAGAAAGCCCCCCCACCCCATGGGCATGGTCACGGTCCCTTCTCCTCCACCTCCCTTTCTTCATCTGTCAGGATTTGGGGCACGCATACCCGTGTGCCAGGTATGTGTTTCAGGCCGCTGGGACTGGGGCTTGAACTGTGCTTGGCTGTGTGAGAGCCCTTCAACTACTGGGGTATGGGGCCGGCAGTTTTAGCTCTATTTCTTTTATGTTCATTTTCAACATAACCAAAGTCTTTTTCTCATGGAATTTCTGCCCTTAGGTAAAATACTGGAACTTCGTTCATTTGTTTTAAAAAACAATGCAGTCTAGCTACAGGGTCTGAGAGAGAAGGCGTGTTCAGAGCTAACATTCCCCAGGTGGGTCTGGGACAGTCACAGATCGGGAAATGCTGCTTCTGCACCCCAGCCCTCACGCCTGGGTCCGTAAAACGTGAAGCGTGTTAACAGAGCAGGCATATCATCACAAAACGAACCTCCTTTTCGAGTTGTGCATTTCCCTAGTATATTTAACCATGAGGTCCTTTCTTCTTAACCTCTGTTAATGCCCAGTGGGATTCATTTTGCGTGAACAAACTTTGGGAAAGGCTATTACAAGGGAATCGTCCTGCAGAGAGGCTGAAAGTTTGATAAGAGAAAGGGAAGGTGAAAGGTGACGTACTGTTCCATGTAAAGACAAAATCTGTGAAAGAACAGTAGAACAAAAATGTTAAATACAGTGGTTTTGATTAGAATTCTAGAAGAATTTCTTGACAGTGAAGCTAACGAAAATCTGAAACCAGAGACTGGACCACGGAAGCACTCTTTTTTTTTTTTTTTTTTTTAAGAGGTTTTTGCCTTAGGGTGTGAGCTCTGGGGGTGGAGGGAAATGGGGGTAGGGCAGAGACAATGAGGGGGAAAGTGAGGAATCACCCCCGGGTGAGATGGCCACACATGCTACAATCCCCTCTCTATTCTCCTCCCCAGATCTTGAGCTCAAGCCACTGGGTCTGGGACTTGAACTGCAGGCTGCCACGTGGAAGTCCAGTGATGTAACCGCTATGCCATCTGCTGGCCTCCAAGGAAGCGCATTTTAAAGGTTTATCAATAGGCTTTTTTAGGGTAGAGGTTCGTAAAAAAGTTTTCTTATAACTGGGGCTTGTCAAGACCCATTGAGATTCTGTAGATAAACTTTTCTTTTAACCTCTGTTTACTTTTTTGAAACGGGAGACAATCAGGATTTGATAAGCATGGTTATCTGTTTATGGCGAGATACAGTCCGATAAGATGCTGGTGTCATATCAGGAACCGTGGTGGCGCTCCCAGGTTCCGCGTACTGACTGTGACTTTGCTCTCCCGCAGGTATGATTTTCAATGAACGCGATCAGGAGCTGAGAGACTTGGGCTATCAGAAACATGCCTTTAATGTGCTTATCAGTAACCGCCTGGGCTACCACAGAGACGTGCCAGATACGAGGAGCGCAGCGTACGTGCCTTCCTACTTACTGCCAGGGCTGCCAGCACAGCCCTCTCCGTGCCCGTGAGGGGGTCCCAAAGGTGGCGGTCAGACGTCCTCATTCTGCACAGTAGCCAGTTGGAGAGTTTTACTTGGGCTACGCTTATTTTTTTTTTTTTTTTAACTTTATTTATTATTATATCATTATTATTTTTCAGTTTGATCAGAGAGAGACAGAGAGAGAGAGAGGAAGTGAGAAAGCAAGCCACCAGGTCCGAGACTTGAACCGTGGTCGGCCATGTGGGAGTCTAGCGCCTTTAACCACCACGCCACTTGCCAGCCCCGGTTACGCTTATTTTTAAGATTATTTTCTGGGGATCAGCAGTTAGCGTAATGGCTATGTCGCTGGACTCCCACGTAGTTGACTGCGGTTTGAGTCCTGGACTTGGTGGCTTAAACTCACGCCGGGCGCGTGTGCATGCGTGCTCAAGATCCTGAGAGGAGAATGGAGGAGAAGGGATTGCGGCCTGGCCATCCCCCCGGGGGGTGATTTATCACTTTCTGTCTCTATGTCTCTCTCTGTCTTTCTGGCGAGTGCACGCACCCTATAGCAAAAACCTCTCGGGAAAAAAAAAAAAAAAGATTATTTTCTGTATTCATGGTAGAATGCATGCATGTGGGCGTGAAAGATAGAGTCCCCCTCCCAGCCTGTGGTCACTGTGCTCCTCTCTTCAAGCCTCCAGCCTGCCGGGTCCTGGGCACTTGCATGTCCACCCAGTGTGTTTCAGGCTGGCCAGGCTGGGCATTCGGACTGTGGCCTCCATGTGGAACCCGGTTTCCCCAAGCGGCCTCATGGCTGTGCCCTAGAGCCGGCCCACGTGTGTGCTGGTGTTCTCGAAGCCACACGGTCTGAGGGTGTACTGAGTTCTAGAACCTGCTGTGCCTCCTTTGAAACTTCAAGTCAGGTGGGAAAGAGGAGCGGGTAATGATTAAGTAACCTGAGTATGTTTGTTTTAAGTGTTTATTGGATTCATGGCAAAGGAAATTAAAGTCAGTGAAGAATTTTACTCAAAGTCTTCATGTTTGTTTCGTTATTTTTGCTTCTCCAAAGGCCTGTCATTCATGTGGCCAGGCAGTCATTCCACAAACAGACCGCCCGCTGAGCACGTTGTATTTGCTGCACCCTGTACTAGGGCCTGGCAGTAGCAGTTGAGTAAGACAGTCCCTGGATTGGTAGGGCTCAGCCGCCAGCGGGGGTGGGAGGAAAGATAACCAGTCATCGCGGCAGCTCACACCCAAGGGCTACGCTAGGACCTGGTGACGTGGGGCCTGAACCCAGCGCAGCCAGGGGAGCTTTACGGAGGCGCTGCGGTGATGCCATGGGGCTCCCCCTGTGCCGGGACAGCTGGGGAGACCACTGGAGCGGGAGGCAGGTGGGCCAGGGTCCCCGCGCTGGTTCACTTTGGCCCCAGTAATGGGGGGCTGGAGGTGGGCAGCGTCCAGACGCTGGAGGGTTTCTATGGCGTGCCCTAGAATTTCCAATTCTGGTTTTATTCTTCAAGTTGGTAGTTTTTTTGTTGTTGCTTAAAGCCACGTAGCTAACCCTTTTTATCAAATAAGTGCTTATGTGGAAGTGCCTCGGTTAGCTTGATACATCCTAGTTTACTCAAATCTTTTTCTGTTATCGGGCAACAAATAAAAGTTTCAGATAGAGTGCCACACAGCCATCCGCCACCTGACCACCTCTCAGCCAGCCGCGGGCGCCTGCAGGACGGCAGTCCCATCGTGCCCCCGTCTGGGCCGGTAGCCCAGCGGCCCCCAGCAGTGTGACAGGCTGCACTCACACACCTAACCAGGTTTGTGAGTTCCCTCTGTGATGTCCCCACTGCAGCCACTTCTTAGAACGAACCCCCACCACGAAGTGGCGCACGGCTGCGGTTCTACTCCTCAGGAAACCTCATTGAGGGACAGTGAGGAGGTGCCGCCTCCGGTGTGCGACTTGAGCAAACGCAGATGCAGTGCACATTCTTACGTCCCCTCTCTACCAAAAAAGGGGAAATGAAGTTTTAAAAATGTTAACCTAAAAATAAGCAAGGTAGCAGGTATAGGAGAGAGAAATTAAAATGTAAAACTCTTGAGAAAGAATATTATTTTCTTGATTGTTTTTAAAGAAACGTTATTTCCTAAGACAAACTGAACAAAAGGTGGTAATTGTAGAGCAAATAATAACCTAAAAACACTTTGGCTTTGTAAGCCACCAGAATTTTCTCATCTCTATCTAGGTGTAAAGAAAAGTCTTATCCGACCGACCTGCCCGTTGCCAGCGTTGTTATCTGTTTCTACAATGAAGCCTTTTCTGCCTTGCTTCGGACAGTGCACAGTGTCATAGACCGCACACCTGCGCGTCTTCTTCACGAGGTCATCCTGGTCGACGACGACAGTGACTTTGGTGAGTAGTGCTGTGACTGCTGTTCACAGTGGCGCCCCAGGTCCCGCACGGTGTAACGGGAGCTGAGTGGATTCGACAGGTAAACGCAGGGTAATGCCGAAGAGGTGCTTTGACTGTGTGGTCCGCAGGTGGTGCTCCCAGATGTGGCCCTTGTTTTTCCCTTGGCTCACTTCACTCAAAAATCTTTTTCTTTTGAAATAACTAGATTGACACAAAGTTAGAAAGAGCGTCTGTACTGTTTACCCAGTTTCCCCCTTGGTCACGGGCATAATTATAAGGGTATATCAAAACCAGGACTTCTACCTGGGTACATGTTTGTATAGTCCTTTGTCATTTTATTTCTGCAGTCCACATCCAGGCTCTCTATCACCCCCAGAGATCGCTCTCCCGCCACCCTTTCATACTCATACGCCCTCTGTCTCCCCACCTCCCTCACCCCTGGCAACTGCTAGTCTATGATTTTGTTTTCATCTCCGATTTTGTCATGTCAAGAGTATTATGTAAATGGAATCATGCAGTAAGTGACGTTCTATGATTTTTTTTTTTTTACTTGGCATAATGTCTTGGCTTACATTTAATTTATCTACTAAGCCTCTATACTCATTGTCCACAGATAAAGTGAATTGTGGTCTGATAGCTCTTAGATCTCTGAATGCTAATTTTTAATAGAATAATTTTTAAATTTTTATTCATTCATTCATTTACTAGAGAGAGATTTTTGATACCAGAGAGACAGAGACACAGAACATGAGAAATCACCCTCCCCTCAGAGGGGATGGCCACACCACAATTCCTTCTCCATTCTCCTCTCAGGAACTTGGGCACACACGCACACGTGCCCCATGTGATTTTTTTTAAGCCACCAGGTCCGGGATTTGAACCATGGTTGACTACATGGGAGTCCAGCGACATAACTTTTATGTCATCTGCTGGTCCCTATTTTTTTTTTTAATTTGCTGTGGAGCACATGTGCTCACCAGAGAGAGAGAGAAAAAGAAAGCCACCTGGCCCGGGACTCAAACTGTGGTCGGCTACATGAAAGTCCAGCATCCTAACCACCACACCACCTACCAACCCCAAATGCTTGTACTTTTGATTCCCTACATATTTTAAATGCCCTTCTTTGATTCAGCATAGATTCTTATTAATAGTGCCTTCTTAGAAGCTGGCAGGTGGCATGCTGTGCTTTCTCACTTTCCCTTTCTCTCTCTTTGGTCAAATTTGGAAGTAATAATAATAAATAAAAGAATTATTTTTTTTTTTAAAGAGTGCCTTTTTGTACACAAGCAGGACAAAAGACTTTTTATTTACACTATTCATTCAGCTCTCAGCGACCTTGTAGGAAAGGTTCAAAGTTCATTTTCCAGAGGAAGAAGTCATGTAACTTGTACATGATCCCCTCGCTGTTAAGAGCTGGAGTTGAAATTAGACCCCTGGTTCACGTGGCTCCGGGCCTTCTACTCCTCGTGGCAGCAGCTGCAGAAATGCAGTCCCGAGGCGTGTGCCGTGAGGTTTTGGCACACTCGGGCACCTCAGGCGTGCGCAGCAGAGTTGGCTTACTCGTGTACATGAATGTGCAGAATGAGGAGGTGCGCACTGAGCCAACTGGAGCACAGTTTCCAAGCATCGTCGCAAATACTAAAACTTCACAGGAAAGGATTTAGGAATAATAGAAAACAAAAGTTACCCTTTCAAAAATGAGTGATTAAAAACAAGTAAACCTGAGTCAGACTTAAGGATTGGATAAATGCCAGAACTTACGGTGGAACTTTGTCTTTTAATCACGTGTATTTTGTTTTTTACTTTGTGCTATTTTATTTGAAAGGAAGAATCCATGATAAGTTACACCAGTGGTTTGTATACTATGGGAAGTATTGCTGCTTGTTGTCCAACACGATCTTTGAGGTTACTACAAAATTCAAATTTGAATTGACCTAGAATTTATTCTAAAAATTAGTGCCATCGGAAGTAAGGCGTTAAGTTAATAAAAAGTACATATTCACAGCTGCTGTTCATGTAATTCTTGTTGGAGTCAATAGAAGTGGTTTCTTAACTATTCTGAGATGGAGCAGGCCTTTGTAGATTACTTTGAAACAAGGGCATGGCGTCGCCCTCCTGTGTCAGGTGCGTGCCGGGAGCTGGCTGCACTGTGCTCACGAGGCTCGCTGCACAGCTGTGTGCGAAGCAGGAAGGGGACTGCTCCAGCTTTTAACCTTTGCTTCTTCCCTCTCTTCCTACAGGTAAGCTGCAATACTCTAAATAAAATAGATTCTGCTTGATCATTTGTCGTAGATTTAACACGTACCAGATGCAACTTTCCAAGAGCTATAAAATGTCTTCATGCCTGTCTTACAGGGTTTGAATAATTGTGGAACTCTCTGCTTTCAGATGATTTGAAAGGAGAACTAGATGAATACGTCCAAAAATACCTTCCTGGAAAAATTAAAGTAATAAGAAATAAGAAACGCGAGGGGTTGATTAGAGGAAGGATGATCGGAGCAGCCCACGCTACAGGTGTGCCTCCCTGTTGGCTTTCCTCTGGGGCACAGGCCCTGGTCCTGGAGCCTTTGCTGATTCTGCAGAGATCTCAGCGTCATTGCCTGCAGAAGACACAAGGCATTTTCCATTTGGGAAAGGCCTTTTCATAACTCTGAGCCCACTGCCCCAAAGAGAGTACAGAGAGGAGGAACTCAGATCCTCACCGGCCTGTGTTGAGAGGAGCCCTTTCTGGTTACTGCCCCTCAGCTGGGTTTTGTATCTTATTTTGTTTCTATAAGCAGAGTGTACCTGCCCGTGTTTAAGTGTGTGAGTGCGGGACCTTAGCTGCATGCCGCCCAGCTGTTGGAGCTGTCCCCCCCCCCAGGTGTGGAGTGCAGGCTCTGGCCGTAGGCCGCGGGACTGCAGTCGCGAGGGGGCAGCAGGTCGACTCGTACCCATGGAAGGCATTGTCTTCGAAACGCTCCCCGACTCTGAACCCACAGGGAGGACGTATCATTAAGTAACGTATCTTCAGAACCTTTCCACCGTACTACAACAGCTTGGGAAAAGTCACTGTTGAGGCTCAGTATGAGCAAGTGCAATCTCATTCCTTTCAGTTAAATCGGCATTAATGAGAAAAGCAACTTTTAGAATTAAAAAAAAAAAAAAAAAAAGGAAACCCCGAATGTGTTTTTCCTTGAAAGAAGCTGGTCAGATTGATCACACTGATGCTCAACCGCATCCGTGTGGACCCTGCAGTAAGTGCCAGCTGGAGGGCTGGGTGCCACCACACTCTCACCAAGATCATTTACAGATACAGCTCAGTGGCTGTGGGGGTATCAAAGAAATTTGAATTGCAAAAAAAAAAAAAAAAAAATCCCTGCTCACATTTTCAAGAAAAGTTAAAAACACAAGATAAAATTGTTATGATTTCTGTTTTGCTAACAAACAATGGTGTGTGCCCCACTGGCTGTGAGACCCTGAAAGCCAAGAGGGGAGAATTAGGAAAGGTGGGAAGTGCGAGCAAAAGGAAGGAGCACAGTGCCGGCCAGAGGGTGCGTGCATTAGCCAGGAGGTACCCCGTGGGGTGTGGTGGTGCCGGCCAGAGGGTGCGTGCATTAGCCAGGAGGTACCCCGTGGGGTGTGGTGGTGCCGGCCAGAGGGTGCGTGCATTAGCCAGGAGGTACCCCGTGGGGTGTGGTGGTGCCGGCCAGAGGGTGCGTGCATTAGCCAGGAGGTACCCCGTGGGGTGTGGTGGTGCCGGCCAGAGGGTGCGTGCATTAGCCAGGAGGTACCCCGTGGGATGTGGTGGTGCCGGCCAGAGGGTGCGTGCATTAGCCAGGAGGTACCCCGTGGGGTGTGGTGGTGCCGGCCAGAGGGTGCGTGCATTAGCCAGGAGGTACCCCGTGGGGTGTGGTGGTGCCGCCAGAGGGTGCGTGCATTAGCCAGGAGGTACCCCGTGGGGTGTGGTGGTGCCGCCAGAGGGTGCGTGCATTAGCCAGGAGGTACCCCGTGCGGTGTGGTGGTGCTGGACAGAGGGTGCGTGCATTAGCCAGGAGGTACCCCGTGGGGTGTGGTGGTGCTGGACAGAGGGTGCGTGCATTAGCCAGGAGGTACCCCGTGGGGTGTGGTGGTGCTGGACAGAGGGTGCGTGCATTAACCAGGAGGTACCCCATGGGGTGTGGTGGTGCTGGACAGAGGGTGCGTGCATTAGCCAGGAGGTACCCCATGGGGTGTGGTAGTGCCACGATCCCTTTCCCTCCATTTTTCTATCAGGATTTGGGGCACATGTGCCCTTTGTGTTTTTCACGTTGCTGGGGCCAGTATTCAAAAGGCAGTCAGCCATATGGGAACCAGGTCCCTTAATCCCTGTGCTACAGGCCCTACCTGCTGATTAAAATAATTAAAATACAAACATTTGCGCCTAGCTGGCCGCTGTCGTGAACCGAAAGGTCATGAGTCACTCAGTGGCTGGCCGTCCGAGGAGTTCATTGCCGTGAGGCTTTGAACCATTTCACTGGAGAGAATCTGAGTGGCCTGGATTTTTGCAACTACTGTGTGCACCCTTGCACATGTTCCTGGGTTAGAGCAGAGTTCTTGGCAGAGAGACTTCCCTCGTTGGGACCAGCAAATGGCCATGGTTACAGCGCTGGATTCCCACATGGTCAACTGCAGTTTGAGTCCCGGACCTGGGAGCATAAAACTCATGCTGGGTGTGTGTGCATGTGTGTCCAAAATCCAAGAAGAGAATGGGGGAGAAGGGATTGAGGCGTGGCCATCCCTCCTGGGGGTGAGTCTTGCTTTCTGTCTCTCTGTCCCTCTGTCTCTCTGGTGACTGCACTCGCCCTGTAGCAAAAACCTCTCTTAAGAAAAGGACTTCCCTTGTGTATGGCAGACAGTGACGTGGCGGCTTCTTGCTGGGCTGCAGGGTGGTGTGGTCTTCCGTGCCGTGGGAGTACCACGCCATTAGGCCACGCCAGAGGGAGTGTCGATGCACTCCTGAGCCTCTGCGTTGCCTCCCCAGGAGAAGTGCTCGTGTTCCTGGACAGCCACTGCGAGGTGAACGTGCTGTGGCTGCAGCCCCTATTGGCTGCCATCCGCGAGGACCGGCGCACCGTGGTGTGCCCGGTGATCGACATCATCAGCGCCGACACGCTCGCCTACAGCTCGTCACCTGCCGTGCGGGGCGGGTTCAACTGGGGCCTGCACTTCAAGTGGGACCTCGTGCCCCTTTCCGAGCTGGCAGGAGCAGGGGGAGCCACCGCACCAATAAAGTAAGACCCCTGTGTTTGGAAACACCATCTGCTCTTCTTTGTTTGTTTGTTTGTTTGTTTTTTGAGAGGTTTTTGCTATAGGGCACGTGTGCTCTCCAGAAGACAGAAACAGAAAGCGAGAAGTCACCCCCCGGGGGTGGCCACGCCACAATCCCTTCTCCTCCGTTCTCTTAGGATCTTGGACACGCACCTGTCATGAGTTTAAGCCACCAGGTCTGGGACTCGAACCGCGGTCGACCATGTAGGAATCCAGCAACATAGCCATTATGCCATCTGCTGGTCCCAAATTCCTCTTCTTTGTAAGGAGCAATAGTGTTACCTTAATTTGTCCATGCAGAAGTCTTGAGTGCGTACTGAATTTTTTTTTCTTTTTAATTAAATTTATTTATTTACATTCATTCACTGTACATCATTACAGCATACAAAGTGAGATTTTCCATCCAGAGTACACTGTATATTGTCTCAATCAAGCACATCAACATACATATTACTGTCAGCTAATAATTTTCCATTTCTTGTTTCCTGTATGTGTATATATATATATTTCCCATCCTTGATTCCCTATCTCTTTTTTTTTTAATTTTTATTTTTTATTTTATTTTATTTTTTTACATTATTTATTATTATTATTATTTTTTTTTTGTATATACTTTCAATCATATTGTTTGGCTTACAATGAGTGCGTACTGAATTTTAGCTCTTTTGAGTCCTAAGGAGAGATTTATAGCTGAGGAATTGTGACCTGAAGGATGTATAGCTTTTGGAGAAAGACAGACAGGTAAACCCAGGGACATCCTGGAATCTTGTCGCGCGGGGTGCTCTGGGAGTCCCCAGGGCCTTGGTTATGTTGGACGGTGGCCCCTGGCTTGTCCTCGGTTCTTCATTAGGGCGAACAATGGTGCATAGGACACTTACTCCATGGCAAGCCTTTTGAGAGTTGGGGCTCTCAGGGTAGTCCTCCTAGTACAGCCCCTCAGCCGTAGGCAGGACTTTCTCTCAGTCCCATCCGTGTTTCACACGGTCTCATATTTTACATGTGTCTTCTGTTCTCTCTTTTCTATTTTTGTTCTTTTTGAAATTTCTGTATTTTTTTATCTTTAACTTGTAAACATTTTTGGACCTACTCTTCCTTTTAAAAATCTTTTTTGTTGTGACAAGTAACATATGCAAGAAGTACATGTATAAGGTGTGTACATGTATGCGTATGTAAAGCTTACACTACACATATACACGCATGCAGTTGACTAAAGGGTTATACTCTGAGCACCAGCGTAGCTACCCCGGGGCCACGCGACAGCCCCAAAGGCCGCCCGCACATCCTGGCTGGACTCGGGGCCTGAGGCTGCAGGACACTGGCCCCTGGCAGCACCCACCAGGCGGCTGCTCTGTTCCTCTGAGCAGTGGTTGGTTTTACCTGCTGTTGGCATTATGTAAGTAAAGCCGTGACCCATGGTCTTGTCTTGTTTCTTTTGCCCATCGTTGATTTATTTTTGTGTTTTTTTTTTTTAAGAATTTTTCATTTAATTATATTTACTATTATTACTCAGTTTGACCAGAGAGAGTCAGAGACAGAGAGAGATAGGAAGCTGCCAGGTCTGGGATTCAAACCGTGGTCAGCCATGTGGGAGTTGAGCGCCTGAACCTCCATACCACCTGCTGGCCCACTCAGTGGGGTTGAACGTTCTTCCCTGCTGCAGTCCGTAGCTGCAGTTGGTGTGTCGCTGCTGAGTAGCACCCTGTTCGAATATACCCAGTTCATCACCCAGCTTCCTGTGTGTGGGCAGGGCAGATGGGTTGTTTCCTTCGCTTTTTTCTCTTAAATGTTATAAACAGTGCTGTTAACATCCTTGTTTGTGACTTCTAGCTTAGAAGTGAGAGGTTGGATCGTAAGTTTTCCTTTCTGCTACTTCAGTAGGTAATGATTTTCCAACAGATCAGGTGGCTAATGTGTCCTCATCTGGCCTCGTGGTTCTTGTTCTCTTCCTTTCATCCAGCCCAGACTGGAGGGGACGTTGATAGTCTTCGGCACGTTCCAGGGTCCTGATGTGGCCTACAGGCAGAGCAGGGTCGTCTTCTGCTGTCGGGCTTCTGTGTGGAATCTCTTGCAGTTGTTCAGAGGACTGAGGTCCGGGTGAGAGCTCACCCACCTCTGCTGCTGGCATCTCCTCCCCTCATGCTTCCTAGGGGTGTGGGCCAGTCTGCCGCTCTGCACACTGGAGCAGGGTGTGCAGCACCTCTCTCAAGGGGCCTGCCCCATCTGGGACTAGTCACCTGGCTCCTGGTCCCAGTGACCTCATGGCCTGTGCTGGAGCGGATGGTGCCGTCTCAGTTTTTCCCTATTTCTTTCTGGGCTGTCACGTTCCCCCCCTACCCCTGAAGTTGAAGTGTATATAGTTCAAAAAAGTATTTTGAACGTTTTTTCATTCCAAGAAGAAAGTACCCCAGATTTTGTGTTCTCGTTCTTAGTTTTTAGTTGCCAGGTTTTGCCTGTTTCATCATTTTCATGGATATTTATATTTCGTTGCTTAAGTTTTAGTATTTTAATCAGAAAGATATATTCAGTAACAGATCAACTTAGGATGAAACCATCTCCTACCTCTTTCCTCCCTATTCTCTCACCAAAGTCAAATTCTTTTAACCATTTCTGTTTGGGGCCTGTGTCTTTCTGAATTCTTGCTAATATTTGTCTCTTTAGCGTCAGCCAGCTTCAGGCCGTGCCCGCGGTCCTTCACCTCCTTGTACTCTGCCTCCCGGAACGGCATGTGGTCATTTTCTGTGTGCTGTATTGGTCACTTTTCTCCCTTTTACTGTCAGACTTTCTGTGGTCTTACATATGTGCATGTGTGCCTTGCAGGCAGCTTTTAATTATATTTTGATTTTACACCAGTATGGAAGATAGTGTCTTTTAAGATTGTAGGAGTGGCGCTGTCCGTTTCCTGTTTCATCCTGTCCTGTGCTCTTCTCCCCCTTCTTGCCTTCTTTTGGACTGAGTCCAGGTATTTTCTTACTCTGTTCCCAGATGCCATCACGTTATTAAAAGTGATATATTCTTAGATACTCTGCTTTTAGGGTTTGTCTTAGAGAATACAACATATGTTTTTGTTTTTGTTTTTGTTTTGAGAGGGATTTTTGTTACAGGGTGTGTGTGCTCGCTGGAAAGACAGAGACAGAAGGCAAGAAATCACCCCCCGGGGAGATGGCCACGCTGCAGTCCATTCTCCTCTTGAGGTTTTGGGCATGCACACACACGTGCCTGGTGTGAATTTCAAGCCACCAGGTCCAGGACTTGAACCATAGTCAACTACATGGGAGTTTAATGATGTAACCATTACAACCATTTGCTGATCCCCAGGATACATTCTTTTTTTTTTTTTTTTTTTTTTTTTTTTTTTTTGCTGTAAGGATGTGTGTACTTGCCAGAAAAACAGACAGACAGAAAGCAAAAAATCATCCCCCAAGGGGAACAGTCATACTCCCTTCAGCCATAATCCCTTCTCCATGCTCCTCTCAGGATCTTGGGCATGCACACGCACACTAGGCGTGAGTTTAAGCTGCCGGGTGTGGGACTCGGACTGTGGTCGACTGTGTGCATCCAGCAATGTAACTGTTAATGCCATCTGCTGGTCCCCCGACATACCAAAGTGGAGTATAGACTGACACTTCCCCCAGACAGTGCAAGATCCCAGCGTGTTCATACTCCAGCACCCCACCTCTGTGCTCTGGTTGATGGACCTGTTTTAAACCATCCTAGACTGCTTTGTAACCACGTTTCTCCTGTCGCTCTGCTCCTTCTGCTCTGTGGTTCACGGTTCAGGCTGTGGTTGGCCGTACAGCATCTGGCTCCTTTAACCTGTAGGTAGGTGCAGGGCAGCCCTGGGAGCTCTTGTGATGGTGTCTCATTCTTCACCAAATTCTCAGCCTTGTCTTATCCTCGAGTACACCACAGCTTAGTCTCTGCTCCGTCACTTGTACTTCAAGTCACTGCACATTGGTTTCTGTAGTGGGTGTTTGTTTTCTTTCATGTGATTTTTATCTTCCTGATTGTCTTAATGGTTTGCTTGCTTGCTTGCTTATTTTTGCTCAGTACCAGACATTGTATGTGACAAACTGGAAGTACACTCCTTCCTGGGCCAGCAGGTGGCATGATGGCTGAAGTGCTGGATTTCCAATTGGCCTAACACAGACTTGAGTCCAAATCAAATTGTAGGAGGCGTGTCAGGGCTCTCCTTGATGGACCTTGGAGCCCACATTCATCCCAGCGCTCTGTGAGATTGTCAGAAGGAATTAACATAATTCGGGTCAGCTGGAGTCTCTCAAAATGGTTATAAGAAGTAAAGTTCTTGTGATGCCCAGAAAGTAACCTCCATGTGCCGAACGCCCGGCATGTCCTTAGCAGCTTAGGGAATTAGTCGTGTAGGCAGCTTGCTCGTCCCCTGATGCTAAGGTACGCTCTGCAGAACTGATGAGTGATCTTGTTACTTTCTAACGCTGTGCCGAATTCTCTCAGACAGAAATTATAGGTAAGATAACCATGTTTAATTAGGCAAGATAACTATGTTGAATTAGGTGTAATTATTTTCATTTTCTAGGTCACCTACAATGGCTGGAGGTTTGTTTGCCATGAACAGACAGTATTTCAGTGAACTTGGCCAGTATGACAGTGGCATGGATATCTGGGGAGGAGAAAATTTGGAAATATCGTTTCGGGTAATTTTTTTGCTTTTTGTTTTGCTTGTTCAGTTTCTGACTGTGTGTTGAATATGCTTTCCATGCACAGTCTCGGGTTTCTGTAAGCTCAGTTATCTTCACTGAGAAAATCCCCGTGATGGACGCTGCCTCGCCACAGTCTGTGATACAGGAAGTACCCATTTAGAATGTCCAAGCACGTGAGCAGCCGTATGTCAGCTCGGGTCTTTGCAGGTGCACTGACCCAGGATGACTACAAGGCGGTGTTCCGTGACCTTACAGCTGAAGGCCAGCCTGTGGCTTGCTGGTTAACAGAGCTGGATGCGGGATCAGCAGATGGCCTAATGGTTATGTCGCTGGACTCCCACATAGTCTATCGCAGTTTGAATCCTGGACCTGGTGGTTTAAAAAAACTCATGCTGGGCGCATGTGCATGTGTGCCCAAAATCCAGAGAGGTGGGGACCAGCAGTTAATGTAATGGCTATGTCGCTGAACTCTCGTGTAGCCGACTGCGGTTCAAGTCCTGGACCCAGTGGCTTAAAGTCATGCTAGGCGCATGTGCGTGCGTGCCCAAGATCCCGAGAGGAGAATGGAGGAGAAGGGATTGCGGCGTGGCTATCCCCCCGGGGCGTGATTTCTCACTTTCTGTCTCTGTCTCTGTCTGGCAAGTGCATACGCCCTATAGCAAAAACCTCTCCCCCCCCCAAAAAAAAAAAATCCTGAGAGGTGAATGGAGGAGAAAGGATTGCAGCAGCATGGCCATCCCTCCCGGGGAGTGATTTCTCACTTTCTGTCTCTGTCTCTTCGGTGAATGCACGTGCCCTATAGCAAAAAATCTTAAGGAAGTGAGCTGGATGCCACGTGGTCGACCACACAGTTCGAGTCCTGGACCCTAGGGCTTGGGAAACATGCCCAGTGCATGTGCGTGGGTGCCCACGGTCCCGAAGGGAGGGAGGGAGAAGTGGATGAGAAGGGATGATAGCATGACCACCCTGTGGGGGTGCTCCCCATCTCTGGTAAGTGCACATGTCCTCTAGCAAAACAAAAATGTTTAAAGAATTTTAATGTTGAAAAGCATGATGTCATTCTTTTTTTTAGATCAAGTAACCGAGTCTTACAAAAATTAATGTAACCGTAGAGTAACTCAGACAGCCCAGGACAAAACTGAGATGAGAACTGAAGTCTTTTGAATTTCAATCGACCAGAGGTTCTGTGTGTTTTCTTTAAAAAATACATTTTTAAACAAAGAAAGTACTGGGACCAGCAGTTGGTGTAATGGCTATGTTGCTGGACTCCCATGTAGTTGACCATGGTTCGAGTCCTGGACCCAGTGGCTTAAACTAACACCGGGCACATGTGCGTGCGTACCCAAGATCTGGAGGGGTGATTTCTCACTTTCTGTCTTTGTCTGTCTGGCGAGCACACGCGCCCTATAGCAAAACCTCTCAAAAAAAAAAAAAAGAAAGTACCTCTAAAAGTGAAATTGGAGGACCAATGAATAAGTATTCCTTATCCCACAGCCCTTGAACTGTTAAATGAGCAGAGTGGTCAGGCCGTCTGGTTTCAGGGGTTAGCTCGTTTTCAGTCTGAAGTCAGGAGACTTTAAACGTACCCTCTGACGCGTTCTCTTGGAACGTTTGTATCTAATGTAAAGCGTCTTAAAGTTCGACACTTACTGATGCATTCCTCGGTGAGAGGCGGCTGTTAACCGTACTTTGCTCCTGGCCAGATCTGGATGTGTGGAGGTCAGCTCTTCATCATCCCTTGCTCTAGAGTAGGACACATTTTCCGGAAAAGGCGACCATACGGATCTCCTGAAGGCCAGGACACCATGACGCACAACTCTCTGAGACTGGCACATGTCTGGCTGGATGAGTACAAGGTGAGACGGAGCTCGGGGTCAGAAGCACGGGCAGGCGGGTCACTCCCTTGGCATGACTCTGGTAGTGTCTCGCTCGGGTGTCCCTGTCGGCCCAACCTTCACCTGAGCGCCATCGGTCTGTCCGTGCCCGCCGAGCCCGCTGTAACCCAGCCCTGCCGCTCCCTCCGCCCTCCGTAGTCCAGCACCTGCACCCCTCGCATCCTGCCCGCTTTCTCTTTGCTTTCACTTTCTTTGTGGCGGTTCTGTCGAGATGTTCTCTGCAGGCCGGTTCTGGAACATTAAATCCCCAGAAAGAAGTTCCGTGGCCTTCAGCTCGCCTCCCCGCCCCCACCCCCAGGCCTGGATGTCTGCACAAGTGGAGTCGCGTGACTGTGGTCTCCCCTCTGGCTTCTCACTGGGCGCGATGTGTAGGCTTCCAGCCGTGGGTGCCATGCATCGGCACGCCATTCCTTTTCATTGCCCTGTGAATACACCACCTTTCCTCCATCGCAGCCAGAGGCATTTGGGTGGTTTCCGCTTTCTGACTATGGTAAAAAAAAAATGCTGCTTTGAATATTTGTGTTCAGTTGTTTTAAAAAAACAAAACGATGTATTGAGTAGCTGTTAGGTGCCAGACCGCGTTAGGCTGTCAGGGACGACAGGTGCATAGCAGAGTGCACGGTGACTCCCAGCACGCGGACGGCGGGCAGTGCCCCTCCCGGCTGTTACCTCCCCTCCCAGGCAGGGCTCCTCGAGGTCCACCTCCACGTTCGTCCTCGCATCATCGCCCTCTGCCAGTGCTCTCGGAGCGTGGTCCACAGACCCACAGAGGTCCCCCAGGTGACAGGTGTCCTCGCAGGCTGATACAGGGCTCGCCCCTCACCACGCGGTGCCCGAGCAGTGGGGTGGGGGCTGGCATCACTGCATTCTTCGCTGCCGCCGCTCAGCGGTTAAAAGAAAAATCCAGTTTCGGTTAGGAATGTGATGGGTGAGGTCCTGAGGATGGGTTGTATGAACTCAGAACGCTGGCTGCGGGACTCCGCCCAGCACCTGGCAGCACCGCCGCGGGCTGGAGAGAGCACGTGCGCGTGCCCGGAGCTGCGAGCTGAGGGGAGCACTATGTGAGGGAGTGGCTCACAAACCTTTGGCGAACACCTCCACAGCGAACGGCTGGTGAAAATGAAAACAGCGCATCGCATTTGTGGCAAGTGTTAAAGTTCAGGCTCTCGAGTTTAAAACCCGCTTCCACCAGTGCGAGCCTGACAGCTGCCCAGGGCGCAGAGCTTCCCGGAGGCGGCGGCCGCGTACCTGTGGATGGAATCTCTGATACTCTGGTGAAGTTGTTTAGTTTGGTAGAATTGCACAACCTCGTGGAATGACTAATGCATGAGGTCCCCCAAAATCTCACGTGGGTAAAAGATCCACTCGAAGAACAAGAAAAACCCAGCAGGTTTCAGTGGGGCAGTGTGGAATCCCAGCGAGGCCACTGTGCGTACCATGTCATCGGTGAGGTTTGGTGCAGTAGCGACAAAAACCTGTGATTTCCTGTAACAACTAGTAAAGCATTCCCACTCCCAACTGCAAATTTTTATGAGGTTATTATTATTTTTTTTTGAGAGGTTTTTGCTATAGGGCACGTGCGCTTGCCAGAAAGACAGAGAGAGACAGAGAGACAGAAAGCGAGAAATCACCCCCCAGGGGGGATGGCCACGCTGCAATCCCTTCTCCTCCATTCTCCTCTCGGGATCTTGGGCACGCACGCACACGCACCCGGCGTGAGTTTAAGCCACTGGGTCCAGGACTCGAACTGCGGTCGACTACATGGGAGTCCAGCGACATAGCCATTACACCAACTGCTGGTCCCTGTGAGGTCATATTTTTTTTCTTTTTTTTTGGAGAGGTTTTTGCTACAGGGCGCGTGAGCTCGCCAGACAGACAGAGAGAGACAGAGAGACAGAAAGCGAGAAATAATCCCCCGGGGGGATGGCTACGCCACAATCCCTTCTCCTCCATTCTCCTTTCGGGATCTTGGGCACACACGCACACGCATACGCGCCCTGCATGAGTTTAAGCCACCGGGTCCGGGACTCAAACCGTGGTCGACTACGTGGGAGTCCAGCGACATAGCCATTATGCTAACTGCTGGTCCTGAAGTCATATTTTTTAAATATAAAATATTTAGTAGAAATAACAAAAGACAAAATGCAAATGGGAGATTTCAGGTGACTTTTAACGAGATGACAAAATGACTTGCAAAAGTATAAAACAGTGCCACTATTCTCGTTAAAACTTTGTTTTAGAAAATGAGTTTGTCTGGGACTAGCAGATGGCATAATGGCTAAGTCATTGGACTCCCACGTAATCCACCATGGTTTGAGTCCTGGACCCAGTGATGTAAAATTCATGCCAGGCGTGTGTGAATGCATATCCCAAATCCCAAGAGGAGAATGGAGGAGATTGTGGCGTGGCCATCCGCCCGGGGTGATTTCTTGCTTTCTGTCTTTCTGTCTCTGTCCCTCCAGTGAGCACACATGCCCTTTAGCAAAAATCTCTCTAAAAAAAAGGAAAGAAAAAAGAAAATGAGTTTCCTATTTGAATGAATTTCTAAACAGTTTTAATTCTCAATTTTAATTTCTGATATGGTAAATACCAATAGATACAGTCCATATAAACTGAACCTTCTTGCAGGCTTTGTAACGTTTTAAAATGTGGACTCCTGAGACCGGAGGGTTTGAGAGCTGCTGGTCCCACTCAAGAGTCTGTGTACTGGATCTACAAATGTGCAAATTTACACGTTTTGTCATTTCTGAAATTAGGATGTGTCTTACAATTTAAGATACATTTTGCTGTTGTTGTCAGTTAGTGATAGGCTTAATTGTATGAAAAATTTCTATTGACACTGGAGCTAGCAGGTGGCATGATGGTTAAGACTCTGATTCACGGGACCAGCAGTTAGCGTAATGGCTATGTCGCTGGACTCCCACGTAGTCGACCGCGGTTCGAGTCCCGGACCCGGTGGCTTAAACTCACGCCGGGCGCGTGTGCGTGCGTGCCCAAGATCCCGAGAGGAGAATGGAGGAGAAGGGATTGCGGCGTGGCCATCCCTCCTGGGGGGTGATTTCTCGCTTTCTATCTCTCTGTCTCTCTGTCTCTGTCTGTCTGGTGAGCGCACGTGCCCTATAGCAAAAACCTCTCCAAAAAAAAAAATAAATAAAAAAGACTCTGATTCACACATGACCGACCGCAGTTTGAGCCCCAGGCCTAGTGACTTGAAAGTCATGCTGGGCCCTGGAGGGGAGTGGAGGAGAAGGGATCGCAGCCGGAGCTGGTTTCTCACTTCCCTCTACTACCTCTCTGTGTCTGCAGCAACACATGTGGTGAGAACCTAAGGATGAAAAGCTTCATTGTTGCTGGCAACCTCAAGAAAACAATAACTTGAAAAAGACTTTTCATGATCTGTTTCCGTTTTTTTAAAACTTGAAATAAAACCGCATGATACTCATTTTTAACCAGAAAAATTCCGTGTCCCTCTTCTCCTTTTTTCAATTCAGGAGCAGTATTTCTCCTTAAGGCCTGATCTGAAGACCAGAAGCTACGGGAACATCAGTGAGCGCGTTGAGTTGAGGAAGAAGCTGGGCTGTAAATCATTTAAATGGTACCTGGACAATGTTTACCCGGAGATGCAGATATCCGGGCCCAACGCCAGGCCCCAGCAGCCCGTTTTCATCCATCGAGGGCCCAAACGCCCCCGAGTCCTGCTGCGTGGACGGGTGAGAGCGCAGTCCGTCCGTGTTCTGTTCACATGGAGGTGGGTGTAGGTTCACCGTGAGGTGCCCGTAAGCTGTAGCCTCAGTCTGAATTTAATGGAAGATGTTAGCTTGCCTTCCATTCTAGTCTCTCTACGGGAACTTCCTCTACACGGGAAGGTCTGGGACTTGAACTGCGGTCGACTATGTGGGAGGCCAGCAGCATAACCATTAGGCCATCTGCTGGCCCCTGCACTTCTGCTCTCAGTCCTCGGGCTTGCTGTAAGGTTTGGGGCGGTAATCCCCTCGCTTCCTTCGTCCCCTGTGGCAGGTGTGTGCAATTGCATGTACAGCTGGGGTCTCTGACCTGCCTGCGTGTGTTCAGACTGCTAACCATGCCGTCCGCCTCGGCGCTCTGGTTCTGAGGCCAGAACTCGGAAGCAGGCAGTCCTGACCTTTTTATGACACTTGAGTGTCAGCTCTGGGATGATGTTCTCACGTGTGCCCAGAAAGCTGCTCTCATGCCGGATTGTCACACTCTCCTTTGCAGCTTTACCACCTGCAGACCAGCCGGTGTCTGGTGGCCCAGGGACGCCCCAGTCAGAAGGGGGGCCTGGTGGTGCTGAAGGCCTGTGACTACGGTGACCCGAATCAGGTGAGTGACGCCTTGGGGCTCATGGCCAGGCCTTGGAAGGCGGGCAAGGTGGGACCCTGCAAAGGAAGGCTGCCGGAAGTCATGCCTGAGGACACGGAAGCGCGTGGTGACCTGACGTGGCTTTACCTGTGCGCTCTAAGGGAGAATGACCTCAGGGGTCACTGTAGGAGCTGCTTTCTCCACGTATCTTTCCTGGCTCGTGGTTAAGGTCGTGTTTCAGTTATTTACAGCGCTGTTTGTACTTCCCAGTGCTGTGTGAAATGAACTGTGACCTCCAGTTCTGCGAGTTTGTTAGAAATGGCAGGGGAGGGGCCAGCAGATGGAGTAATGGCCATGTCGCTGGACTCCCATGTAGTCGACTGCGGTTCAAGTCCTGGACCCGGTGGCTTAAACTCATGCCAGGCTCGTGTGTGTGCGTGCCCAAGATCTTGAGAGGAGAATGGAGGAGAAGGAATTGCAGCATGGCCATCCCCCGGGGGGTGATTTCTCGCTTTCTCTCTCTTTCTGACGGGTGCACGTGCCCTGTAGGAAAAACCTCTCCAAAAGAAATGGCAGAGGAAGGTCTCCTTCTTCCTGGACAAGACCTTACGTCTGTAGTAGGTGACGCAAGTCATCCTTCGTGGAGACGTCTCTCAAGTCAGAGTTCCCTGGTTTTCCAGTGGTCCCTGTATGAGTTTCAGTTCATTTCATTCACATAACTTAATGTCAGCTTATAGGTGTCTAAAAATAAGCAAACGGCGTGTTTCAAATTGGCACTGTCATTTCAAACGAACTCCTATCTGATAAAACAGTGTAACCTAATGGCATTCCATAGCTGGTGATCAGGACACTCCTGTGTCACTCCGGAATGAGGGAGAGCACTTGGGCTGCTGGGTGCATAGAGCGGACCTGACATTTCAAACACAGGACCTGGTGCTGCACGGACTGGAAGGTGTGGTTCCAGATGCTTTGGTGCTGTTCCTTAGAGATGGCATGTTGTAGACCCTGAAGTTCTAGAACTGTGGTGGCATTTCAGTGCTGTAAGTCACAGTGGCAAAAGATAGTCAAAATTTGTATCATAAAACACGAGCAGTTTGGAGCGATGGAGATTACCCTCACGTACTCATTTGGGTCATACAGATTCGTGCTCATACGTGACAGTCCCGCCCCTCCAGCCCTGCAGTCATGTTCCACGTGCTTCGGGGCTATATGTGGCTCCCAGCTGGGCAGGGGTGTAGGAACGGCGACGCGTCCTAGCTTTCCGTTACCTGGGCCGGGGTATTCACGGAGACCACAGTCGTCCCGGGGGTCTCCAGGAGAGGCGGTGGTGTGTGACAGGAGGATGGAGGAGCCTGTGCCCTCCTGAGCTCCGCGGCGGTGCGTGCTGGAGTTACGTACTCCTCGTGTTCGCCATGCCCACCAGGTTCAGGCCCGTGTCCCTGAAAACGGTGATGGACTGGAGACTCGGAAGGCAGATTTGCTTCCAGGGGGGAGATTACATCGTCGCTCTCATCCCAGGCGTGCCACGGTCTGCAGTGAGTCCAGCTCCCTGGGACGGTGTGCTGTGAGGGCTTGTGCACATCTGGCCAGCGGATGAGGCGCATACGAGGTGACTCAAAAGCATTTGACAAGTGCTGTTAAAGTACATGTTCATTTTGGTATTAAAAACAGCTTGAAATTCATGCATAAGTTTTTCATAATATACATTTTCCACAAATTTTTTCAATAATCCTTGTATGAAAATAGGAGTCTTGCCATTTTCTGTCTACAGAAGGCAAGCCAGCAGCCCAGTTCTTACACATCTGGGAGCCAGAGAACTGTCTAGTTGTGACGCCGAAGTTGGAAAGGATTTACTGTTACTTGCTCTGTTAGCTCCAGCGATGAGCAGAATTTGGCCGCAGCACGGCCCCTCGCTGTCCCCAGGTTGGGGGTGAGACTTGCGCAGTGCCTGGTCTGTCTGCCCCAGGCTGTACGGAGCAAGTCCGTTTTCCTTCCAGCGACACAGGGAGCGTTTTGTCCTTGCTAAGCTCTGCACAGCTGGCCTCTTGCTGTTCCTTCCTTCCGTAGGTCTGGGTTTATAACGAGGAGCACGAACTGGTCTTAAATAACCTCCTGTGTCTGGACATGTCGGAAACTCGCTCCTCAGACCCACCACGACTGATGAAGTGCCACGGGTCCGGAGGGTCCCAGCAGTGGACCTTTGGGGTGAGGAGCCACTTGGTGATGTCCAGGGGACAGGCAGGGGGCGGGGGGTGGCGGGGCGGAGCCGCAGCCATGGAGGCGTCTTTGCCCTCAGATCACCGTCCCCGCACCTCGGCTCCGCTGGCTTTCTGTGCGTGCGTCTCCACGGTCTGCTAGTGTGTTTAAGTAAAAGCCAGTAACTGGGGGAGTCTTTCTCTCACTGCTGCTTTTTCCCCCCAGAAAAATAATCGGCTCTACCAGGTGTCGGTTGGACAGTGCCTGAGAGTGGTGGATCCCCTGGGCCAGAAAAGCTCCGTGGCCATGGCGATCTGTGATGGATCCCCCTCTCAGCAGTGGCGTCTGGAAGGCTGAGGTGGACACCAGGGCTGGGACAGCACCGCGTCCGGCTTTGCCTGCTCGGAAAGTGTGATCTCTGGAGTCAGGTTGCTGGGCGTGGGAGGCTGGAGCAGATTCCCTGGCCCGATAGAGCCACCCGGGAGAGGCCTGAGGGCCAGCAGAGGTCACGTCGCAGATCTGCTGGTGTGGGGCCAGCAGGCGGAGGACGTTTTACTTGCTGTTAAGGAATTTCTTGTCTATAGTGAGAACCCAGAATGTAATTTTCACTCTCAAGAGTCAGGGTTGTACAGAAGGACAAAACCCAGGAAACGGACATTTCTAATTACATGTATTTATGCTGCTTTTAATCCCCTTCAATGATGGAAAGATCTTTATCTGATTGCAGCCTGTCATGATGTAGAAGAATTCACTCATAGATTTTTTTTTACTTCTGTTTGTTTAATATGTTCTAAATAATTTTTTAAAACTGAATCTACATTACTTCTAAATTCAGAAGGCATCATTTATAAGATAATATTTAAGAGGCAGTTAACTGTCGTAAGTTATTTTGATGAATTATGATACTGTCTACATTTAGAATAAAGGGGCTTTTTGTGATTTAACCAGCATCTTCTGTCCTTTGTTGTGGCCTGTGCTCTGAGCTGCCGTGTGGCCGGAGTGCTCCTGTGTCTGGTCAGTTAGGCGTATCAGATGCATTTTAAAATTATGATGGGCTTATCGGGCGTAACCGCTGTATTACATCCATGATCTATACCCTAAATATTTGACCTGTCCCTTGACTTCAAAGACCGGATAGTACATAGAAAAAGCAGGGAAAAAACAACATGGTAGGTTTTCAGTAATGACATTAAATGTGACTGAACTTAAGTGAGCCTCGGCGCTCCAGTACACGGCAGAGAGTGTTAGAATTTTGAATAACAGTGTGAGACCCCACCTGTGCCGCCCATAAGAAACTCACAGGTTAGAAATGCCGGGAAGGTAGATACGTGCTTAACACGGGCTCAGGGACAGCGGGGGTGGGTGCTAGACAGTAGCTTTCAGTGTGAGGAACCATCTCATTGTGCTGAAAGGTTTATTTCATCAAGAGGAAATAATGCCGAACGTACATCCACTCAGTAACAGAACTTTACTTACCTCAAAGATGGACAAACCTGGAGAAGTACACATGTGTAATTATAGTAGATGATCCGAACACATCTCTTGATAATTGACAGGACAGGGGCTAGAGAAGCCTAGGACAGCGCTTTGAACCATCTTGACATCCATTAAACGCTCCACCCAGTAACAGAATGCTCACTCTTCTCAAGCACGCATGGGTATTTACCAAGGTAGACCATATTCCAGGATGTTAAACAAGACTCTGTATACAAATTCAAGACGTGCCAAGTGTATTAGGAATCAGTGACGACAGCAGTAAAGAAACAATGACAGATACCTGGGGTCTGACTGTAGCCTGGTGGTTTAAGGGAGTGGATCCCACGTGACCAACCATGGTTTTAATTCCAGCCCTCGTGGCTTGAAAAACACAGCAGGTTCATGTGCATACCTGCCCCAAATCCTGACGGGGTGGAGAAGTGGAGATGGGATCGGGCCATTACCGTCCCTCATCGGGAGGTACCTTCTCTCCCTGTTACCCTCTGGCAATTGAAAACACCTGGAAAATGTCCAAATCCATGGACACGGACACACTTCCGAATTCCTTTGTGTGTCAGAGAAGACATCAGATGGCTGTCGTGAACTGACTGAATGGAAACATCCGCTCTAGCCTACGACAGTCGGTGCTTAGAAATTCCATACCACTGAGTCCCGAGTGCACAAAAGGACCACATTGCCCGTGAAAAAGAACAGCAAGTGGGAACCAGTAGTTAGCGTAATGGCTATGTCGCTGGACTCTCACGTAGTCGATCGCGGTTCGCGTCTCGGACCCGGTGGCTTACAACTCAGGCCGGGCGCGTGTGCGTGCGTGCCCAAGATCCCGAAAGGAGAATGGAGGAGAAGGGATTGCGGCGTGACCATCCCCCCTGGGGGGTGATTTCTCGCTTTCTGTCTCTCTGTCTCTCTCTGTCTGTCTGGCGAGCGCACGCGCCCTATAGCGAAAACCTCTCCAAAAAAAAAAAAGAACAGCAAGTTGGAGGCTCAAAGGAGCAGAGGAGTATTAAATATCAGAAGAGAAATGAAATAGATGAAGGAAAAAGAAAACCAAAAGCTGGTTTGAAAAATAAAATGGACCGACCGTGTGGTGGGAAGGGGAACAGCCACGGCGGCAGCGGGAAGGAGTTCAGCCTCCGTGGCGTCTACACCGCGGACGAGCAGATGCAGACGACAGGGACTCATTTCTGGCAGGAGTGAAAAGTGCGGCCCCTTGGGAAGAGTTCCCCACAAAGCTACACGTACTGATGGGCCCAGCAGCTGTGCTCCTTGGAATTCAGCCAGGAAGGTGGCACTTCCTCCCGCACGGGAGCTGCACACAGACGTCCGGAGCTGCTCACGCACTTGCCAGAGCTCGGAGGCAACCGCGGGGTCTTTCGGAAGGCGGAGGGGGCAGCGAGCCGCGGGCACGCGTCATTCGGTGCCAAAAAGAAAAGAGCCTCTGTAGACGCGGAAACCCACGGAGGAGTCGGAAATGCATGTTAGGGAAAAGGCGACACCGTGTGATCCCAGCTGTGTGACTGACGTGGCGGCAGTGACGGTTTGATGGTGGCCGGGGGTTAGGAGAAGTGTGAAGACTAGTGTTATTGGGGTGTCTGAAAAGTCAAGGCGTGCTTTTCTGTGCAAAAAAGCGTCATGACTTTTCCGACCACTCAGAACATGTCCGTGTGGCTGGGATGCCCGGGTAGTCGGTGAACGTGGCTTCTGGGTGTGGATGTGAGGGTTTTTCCCAGAAGAGATGCCCATTTAAATCAGGAGAGAGACAAGCAGTGCTCCCCACCCCGAGGGGCAGTCTGCAGGCGTCTGAGAGCGCAGTGGAACCAAGTGGAGGAAAGGCCGTCGCGGGCTGGGCTGGCCTCTCCTGCCCCAGATGCCCACGCCCTGGCTCAGGCCTCCAGGCTCGGACTGGAACTGTAGCCCCGGCTCTCCTGGGCTTCCAGCACCAGCACGGTCAGCCCCTGCCCGGCTCAGCCTCCGAGCGTGTGAGCCAGTCGGTTGCACGTAACGAATCCCCTTCCCTGTAGCTCCGTCCTGTCGGCTCGGTTTCTCTGCAGAATCCTAACACAGTAAGGAGGGGTACACAGGATTTGGGGGACAGGGAAACAGCCCTGTGTGACACTGACGGTAGATACATGGCGTTGTACTTTAGGTGAGACCCATAGAGGGCCCTGCGAGGGCGAGCCCCAGCATATCGGTGTGGTGCCGCGCAGTGCAGGTCCGTCAGCCCGACCGCCTACCACCGGGCCGCAGGGGGAGGGCGGGGAGGGCTGTGTGTGGATGGCGCAGAGAGTGTATGGGAACCCTGTGTGCTCAGTTTTGCTGTGAACCTCAAATTGCTCTAAAAAGCTTACTTTTTTCAAAAGGATGGGCCAGCCAGTGTCGTGGTGACGGTGGCCAGATCCCACGTGGCTGACTGTGTGGTTCAAATTCTGGACCTCTCAGCTTAAAAAAACCACCAGGTGCCCGTGCGTGTGCGCCCAAGTGTAAAGTGGATGGAGCGGAAGGCATTGCGGTGCAGCCGCCTTCCCTGGGCGCGAGTCCTCGCGTTCCCTCTGCCTCTCAGGTGCAGGGCCTCTACAGCAAACACCTGGGGGAGAAGAGATTTTTGTGACCAACTTTATGCCAATTTGAAAGTTTGAGAGGGTCAATGAAATGGACAAATTCCTTGGAAGAAACAAACTACTAAACTTCTCGGAAGAAAAAATAGACAACCCGAGTAGACTAGCACTTACTAAGAAAATTGGATTTATGGTTTAAAAACTTTCCCACAAAGAAAACTCTGGCACACACAGTTTCCCTGGTAATTCTGTCACATTAGAGGGAAGAATGAACAAGTACACACCACCTCTGTTGGGAAACGGGTTTTGATCGTATGGGTAAACCTTATTCATTTAAAAAGTCATACATAGGACAGCTGTAGACCAAATCACTCCTGATTATGAGGTAAAATTCCCTTACAAAATACTAGCAAGTCAGATTCATAATGTATCAGAAGGATGATACATTCTCATGTAATGTAAAAGGAGGATAAATTATGAAGAAGTGAGTTTTATCCCAGGATGCAAGCTCAGTTTAGCAGAGAATCTAATTTGTGATGTTAATAGGACAGGAGAAAAGGCATTTATGATCTTGCAGAAAAAAGGTGTAGAAAAGATGGATGGAATTCAATATTTATGATAAAGAACTCACCGAAACAGGAATGGAAGGAAGATTCCTCAACATGATAGGGGCATTTAGGAAGACACTGCAGGCAGCCTCATACGGGGTGGGCAGGGGGCTTAGGAACAAGACGGGGGCGCCTTCCAGCTCCCGTGGCCACCGCGGAGCGGAAAGCGCCGCCAGCACAGCACAGCAGGGAAGAAACTGGGGCCCGCAGGCCGGGCGTGCTCGATTTGCCGTCCGTGTCGAAGGACGTGAAAAATCACGGGGTCGTCAGAAATGATGCTGAGTGTATGGGGCCTTCGGAGAACATGTATTATGAGAAAACCTGCAGGCTCTCGGCCTAGTGGTTCAGTGAGCTGGATCCCAGATCTCCGACTGGTTTGAATCCCGGCCCTGGCAGCTTGAAGAGCACACCAGGCACGTACGCTCCGAATCCCAACAGGATGGCGAGATCACAGAGAAGACGTGTGTGACCGCACCCCCCTGGGGGACGCTCTCTTCCTCTCTGACAAGCACGCACACCCCCTGGCAATAAAGAGAAAAATCTCTGTAAGCTTTTTGTAGGCTTTGATAAGTTAATTTAAAAATTTATATGACATCTACAGGGCTAAGAGTGGCCAAAATACTCTGAAAGGAATAAAGTGGAGGCTTCCTGTGCTCTTGACCTGAGTGGTGATAGGACAGAAATAGACCCACACATTTGTGGCCAATAGATTTTTAGCAAGGGGACCGATGTCACCCAGGAGAACAGAAAGTCATAACGTGCTGGAAGAGTTTGATATTCCCGTGGACAAAAGCGAAACTGAACCCCCTCTGACCTTTTACCATACGACCTTATATCAGGGTGGATCGTACATCCAAATAAAATTTAAAATAATAAAGCTTTAGAAGAAAATGTGTATCAGGGCCAGCAGGTGGCGTGGTGGTGAAGGTGTTAGACTCCCACATGGCCAACGGCAGCTCGAGTCCTGGACCTGGCGGCTTCCTTCCTCACTGTGCCTCTGCCTCTGGTCAAATTTAAAATAAAATAATTCTCAAATGTACATATACACACTGTTGGGGCCGGCAGGTGGCGTGGTGGTGAAAGGTGCTGGATTCCCACATGGCCAGCCATGCTTCGAGTCCCAGACCTCGCGGCTTGCTTTCTCACTTTCCCTTTTCTCTGTCTCTGATCAAATTAAAAAATAATAACAAATGGAATTAAATAAATTAAAAATATTTATATACTATCCTGACTTCCGGTAAAGATTATTTTAAAAAAAAGTAAAACTAGTCCTAACAAATTGAACTTCATGACAAGGCCACAGACTTGTTCAACAGTGTGTGAACAGCATTTCCGGTTCAATAATAATACAACCCAGTATTTCCAATGGACAAAGTCCTTGAATAGACATTTTACTAAAGATAATGTGATTGCTCACACATGAGAAGGTGTTGAGTGTCACCAGAAAGGTGTGAAGTAAAAGCAGAGTCAGGTGTTACCACGTACCCATTGAACTGCTGAAGACAGACTGGCAGGGAGTCCGAGGGGCGTGGACTTGCTTTCGGATCCTCGCTCAGTGTCTGTGCACCCAGGACTGGGGAGCCGGAGCGCAAGCCCAGGTATCATTTCCGAGTCACGAGGTGACCAGGGAGCCTCGACTCTGCAGCAGGGCGGGTGGGGCCTCGTAGCCTCGGCCTGTCATTGACGCCTGTGCCTCGCAGCTGGTGCTGGGCGCAGTGGGAGCCCGCAGCAGGCGACAGGCATTCCTGGGGTGGGGGACGCACGTGGCAAGCTTAAGGCGTTAAGAAAGTAACAAGGAAGGCAGTGTGAATTTGGAAACTCAGAAATGTGGTGACGAAGAACTTTAAAAATTATACTAGAAATTAGTGGAGTACATGGCAAAGAAGCAATAATGCCTTAAAGGAAATAGAATTTGATAAGTAAAAATTGAAAACTGGCCAAGAGGGAGTGACAGGGTCTGGACTTGTTCTCCTGGGACAAACACCACTAGAAAAGTAGGAAAATGTGTGTATTTAACTCTTCACACATGAGGTCACAAGGGCACAGGACTCCTCGAGAAACAAGGTGAGCTCGTGACTCGCCCCAGCCTCCTCCTGAGATGGCGTCCAGACGCCTGCCCAGGGGGACCCGGAAGAGGACGGTCTCGGCTGAGACACCACAGTCAGGGAGGCCACATTGCTGGGATCTGCAGCAGCAGGTGTGGGAGAGGCGGGAGACAGAGGGTCCCCTCCGGTCCCGCCGTGTCAGCCTGCGCACCTGTCCGGCTCCACGGCCCCGGGCCAGAGCAATTCCAGGAGGCACGGAGTTGAGCAGCTTCCAGCCATGGGGTAGGAATCACGCGAGCCGCCAGCCACGCAAACACCTCGCGAGTGCCACCACCAGTGGGTACGCAAAGGCCCTTACCTTCGTGGCGGACCTGCCCAGCCCGGCAGTGAGGGCTGTGTTCGACGCCATTAAGTGCTTAAAGAACAAACTTCGGAAGGAGAAAATTGATGCTCAGCTTCCTTCCAGAATAGTCTTATGTCCTTAAAGGAATATAACACACTCCTGCACGCAACACGGAAGTTGCACGTTCCAGAATCCAGTTAAAACGACTAGACATGGGGAAAGCAGGAAAATGCAACCTTGACTGAGAAGATGACCAACAGCCCCAGAAATTAAAGAGAGGGTGAAAGAGGTGGCAGGATTCGTTCACAGACATGTTCTATGTGCCAAAGTGTCGGAGAACACGGGAACACCGGGAGATGAAGTGTTGAATCAGAACCGTCAGGGTCATGCAGGCCACGGCAGGTTTGAGAAACTCCTCTGCCACAGACTAGTGACCTGAAGACCAAATGGCACGTGGTACCCTGGGAAGGGTCCTGGGGCCCGGAAAGGACGTCACCAGGAGATTGGTGACGCCTTAATGAAGCCTGAGTTTACTTCATAGTATCGTACCAATGTTCACCTCTTAGTTTTGACAAATATACTGTAGTTCTATGTAAGGTGTTAATACTAGGACTAGGGGAAACTGGATATGGGTGTATGGGAACTGTGTTATCTCTGCAGTTACAAAGGTAATCTAGGGACCAGCAGATTGAATAATGGTTATGTTGCTGGACTCCCACATGGCCAACCGTGGTTTGAGTCCCAGACCCGGAGGCTTGAAACCCATGCTAGGCGCATATGTGTGTGTGCCCAAAATCCCAAGAGGAGAATGGAAGATAGATTGCAGCGTGGCCATCCCCCCTGGGGTGTGATTCTTGCTTTATGTCTCTCTGCCTCTGTCTCTCTCCCTAGCAAACACACATGCCCTATAGCAAAAATCTTTCTCTTAAAAAAAAAAAAAAAAAGGAATCTAAAAGTACCCCAAATAAGAAGTTACTGCAGGTGTACCTTGAGGACATGACAGGTTGATTCCAGACCACCTCCCATAAAGCACTGACTACAAGAAAGCAAGTTCCAGGAATATCTGGGTTTCCCAGCGCATGTATGTACACCTCTGTATACCGCATCGCACTGTCCAGGACACGTGCCACTGCGGTACATGGAAACAATGCACATTAATTTTAAAATGCTTTTTTTGTTTAAAAATGTGAACAGTCATCTGTCTTAGCTAGTGATAGTCTTTGTTGGTGGAGCGTCATCCCTGGTGCCCAGGGCTCTGCCTGAGAGTGGCGTCACCGCAGGGTGGGGTGGCTGCGGCAGTGGTTTAGAGAGGCAACAAGGAAGCCTGCCACCTCGATCGACTTTTCCTTTCGCACAAGTTCCTCGGTAGCATGAAATGTTGTTTGATGACATTTTACGCACAGTGGGCATCTTTCAAAATCAGACTTAGCCCTCTCAGACCCTGCTGTATCTTTATCGACCAAGCTTGTGCCATATTCTGTCCTCTGGGGCGGGCAGGTGGGTGGTGGTTGAGGCACTGGACTCCCACGTGGCAAAAAAAGGCCAACACATGGGGACCAGCAGGTGGCGTGGTGGTTAAGGTGCTGGACACTCCCACATGGCTGACCAGGGTTCAAGTCCTGAATCTGGTGGCTTGCTTTCTCACTTCCTCTCTCTCTCACTCTCACCCTCTATCTCTCTCTGGTCAAATTAAAAAATAAATGAATGAATAAATAAATAAATAAAATAAATAATTATAAAAAAAAAAAGCCAACACTGGCATAATTATATACTTTTTAAAAAAAGTCTGCCCTTTGTTGTCATTTCAATAGTGTTCACGGAGCTTGAGGGACAGAGTCCATTTCAAGGAATTACTGGCTTTGCTCACTCATCAGCCAGCTCCTCACCCGGCAGCTCTTGCGTGAGTTCGCAGCAGCTCGGTGACTGCAGGCTCCGCTTCTGGTTTGGGCTCTCCTGCCGTTTGTGTCAGGTTCTTCCTCCGCTGACTTCATAAGCCCTTCCAAGTCACCTGTGAGGACTAGAACCAACTTCTTGCAAACTCGTATTAATATTGGTATTTTTACATCTTCCCATGAATCGTATTTTTAATGGCATTTAGAATGGTAACTCCTTTACAGAAGGTTATAGCTGACTGCCCAGACCCATCAGTGGGATCAGGGTCTATAGCAGCTATCAACCCTGCAGAATGCATTCTTTTAATTTTAAAAAAATATTTAATTTTATTATTGTTGTTTTAAATTTGACCAGCAATGTGGAGGGGGAGTGAGAAAGCAAGCTACCAGGTCCAGGACTTGAACTGTGGTCAGCCTTGTGGGAGTCCAGCATCCCAACCACTATGCCACCTGCCAGCTCCCAAATCGTATTCTTAAATAATAAGACTTGGAAGTTGGAGTGACTCCTTGATTCATGGGTGAAGAATGGCGGTTAACAGGTACGAAAACAAAATGAATCTCCTTGAACGTCAGCAGAGCTCTTGGGTGACAAGGCCTGCTGCCGACAGGCAGGGATCTTTTCTCTGAGCAGTAGGCCTCAAGTATGGGTACACATTCAGCAAACCACGCTGCCCACAGGCGTGCTGTCCACCTTTGCTCCATTTGCAAGACAGGGCAGGGTGGGTTTAGAATAAAGGGCCCACAGATTCTCAGGACAGTAAATGAGCACTGACTTCCACTTAGAGTCACCAGCGACCTCAGCCCCTAACAAGCCAGCCTGTCCTTTGAAGCCAGGCAGCAGCGCTGGCTATCAAGTCCCCACCACTGCTGCTTCTAACAGCGGTTTCCTCTACATGGAGAGTTAGTACAGTCGCTCCGGTGGGTAGGCGCAGCTTGGTTTTCTGGAGAGATTGAGGCAGCACCTGTGTATGGCGGGAATTGGGGGTGGGCTTCCCTCCTGATTCCTGGTGAACAAAACCAGCCTCTGCTGACGTCACTTCTGAGCTCCCGCACCTCGGCCTTCACAGGAGTGCAGGTGGGGCCTTGCCCTGCATGCACCCATGGCGGAAGCCATGCAGCCAACACAGGCAGAACATAAAGAGCTACCTCTCTTGTCTAAGCAAGGCTTGGCTGAGAAGAGCTGCAAGCAAGGCTACAGCTGCGAGCTCAAGGTTTCAGCTGTCTGTTGTACTGGTTTGTGCTTTCAGTCTCTCTGCCATGGGCTTTATTGTCATTACAGTACCCCATAAGGGTAAAATAACACCCCCAGCCTTACTGTAACTTTTACAGTAAAATCAACTAATAATCCTAAAAGAATGCAGACCCCTAAGGTGGCAGCGAACGGGAATTGTTTCCATGAGACTCACCCCACCTGCCTGGAAAATGTCAATAAAGAATGTTACATTCGCTTCTCCTACTGGAGACTACATCGATAGCATTAGAAAGGTTTGGGTTAATGGAAAGCTACTAAATTGGTGAAATGACCTCAGTAGCTAGGAGAGGCTCAGGGGCTCATCCGCGAGGTACTGATACCCCAAACAAAGACCATGAGTCACCTTTGATCTCAGGACAAGGAAAAATTGCCGCTCCCTGAGCCACAGCCATTGTATAGAACGGCACGTAGAGGGTCCCAAGTACACAGTAACCTTTAGGTCAGTCATTAAGCTGCTTACAAGACCACATTCCTTTCCCATATGGGCAATAGGCTCACCCCCTTTGCTGTAATATAGACGTTCCACTTTAGTATATATTAACCGTGTCTTTACTAACAAGACAAGATTTCTATCTAGGCCTTTGTAACTGGCAATCCGCTGCCACTCTGGCCTGGGGCTGAAGTTATCGAGCTTCCTGAAAGCCCCCTCATCCAAAAGACCCTTCCCAGTAGTCAAGATCTAAGAAGAGAATGCAGCAGACAAATGGACTCCCTCGCCCTCAGGACTGTGACTGACTACACCTAATCAATCAGAACAGTGCATCATGTTTTATGATTATTGTTCACATACTTTGAATACCTCACTTCTTAGAGTAAAATCTTTTACCTCCCCCTCACCCCTCCTACTTCTGTAGACATCCCTCAATAAAAATGTACGTCTCCTAGCCACAGAGGCTGCAGTCTTGAGCTTGCTCTGACTGTGTCGGCTGAGAACATGCTAAATAGCATAGAGGTCTCTGCCTGAATTTCTTCTCGCCTGCGGTGCTTTCCATCGAGTCTCAACCCACCCCTGCTGAAGCAGGTCTCCGGCACACCCGGCTTCCAGGAGCGTCATGGCTGCCGTGATCCCTCATCTGAACGCCGGTGGAGCCGCTGTTCTCCATCTTACCCCCGTCTTACCGTCCGTGTGTTCCCGGGAGCAGCCCTTGGATTCTCCAGGAACTTCTCGGCCCTCACAGCCCCGCAGTTCAGCGCACGAGGCTTCTGTCAGCCGCCTCGCTGCCAATGGCCTTCCTGCCTGACCACAGCAGAGTATCCAGTTCGAGGGGAGGTGGCCACTCTATCCCCTGCACAGCCAGGGGCACTGGAAGGCTCTCAGCTGGCCCAAATGCACTTCTGTGGGACCGAGGTGGGCGATGGGAGCAGTCAGAGCACGTTGGTGGGTTAGCCTCGGTGGCTCAGAGGGGCACAGTCCGGGGCACCCCCAGATAATTACAGTAGTGACATTAAAGACCACAGAGCACTGTGACAGACTGCATGGGTGTCAGGACGTGACAGCCATCACCTCGGACAGGCACAGCCAGCACGTGCTGCAGGGAAACGGCACCAGCAGGCCTGGCTGGAGGCAGGACCCAGAGGACCCACCAGTTTGTATAAAACTGTGGTTACTGGCTGGACTCCCACATAGTCAACTGCGGTTCAAGTCCCAGACCTGGCGGCTTCAAACTCACGCCCGATGCACGTGCGTGTGTGCCCAAAGTCCCGAGGAGACTGGAGGAGGCGTGCAGGCAGGTAGCCAGTAATGAGCCCGCAGTCCTGAGAGAGGAGCAGGCCACCTGCCACATCAGTCACAACTTGGCTACAACCAGACCCTCCAGGAAAATGCCTCTCCCCACCCAGCTCCTGGCCTGGGAAGATGAGGCAAATCCCACGTTGCTTCCGTGGTACCTGAGGAGGTCACAGAGAGATGACTGTGAATTTCCTTATTCCTCATAAATACAGAAGACCCAGTCATCTTGGTCAACACCCTGACTCCCACTGGGACAACAGACCAATTGGCAGTTCATCCTAATAAGGGTGCTCCCGTCAGCGTGGCCCACACCGGGCGTGCACAGTTAGTAACCCATTCCTCGGTGGGGACTACGCTGCGGGGTGTGACGGCCCTCGGTGGGGACTACGCTGCGGGGTGTGACGGCCCTCGGTGGGGACTACACTGCGGGAGTGACGGCCCTCGGTGGGGACTACGCTGCGGGAGTGACGGCCCTCGGCGGGGACTACGCTGTGGGTGTGACGGCCCTCTGCTCAGTGACATCGCCTCCGGGAACGCAGCCTACCTAGCACCTGCCGCCCAGGAGTCGTCCGGGTGCGCTTCCTCTCTAACGCCTCTCCTTCCTGTTACATTCTCCCCTCCACCTACTTGTACGGCGGCTGTGGCCTTACTCTGCACTGAGGGGGGGTCTCCATTTAGTGATGTGGGCCCAGAGAACTGCGGAAGCTTCAGCTCGACACTGTCACATCCTATGACGGGCTGGGGCGTGGCCATGGCCCTGAATTCCTCGCTTTAGGTCTCTGTCTCTCCGATGAGCGCACAGCACCCAGTACAAAAGTCTCTCTCAGAAAGAAGCAAGCGGCTGCGTGTGCCGAGCGTGCGAGGTGTGCACCGTGGGGTCAGTGGGGGCTGTGGACGCTGTGAACGTGCCCTGCAGTGTTCCAGAGCAGCACACGCCCGTTCCCGTTTGTTCTGTTGATAACAAAATGCCTGAAACGGTGGTTTTTTTTTTTTTTTGAGAGTTTTTTTCCGCTATAGGGCGCGTGCGCTCGCCAGACAGAGAGAGACAGAGAGACAGAAAGCGAGAAATCACCCCCCAGGGGGGATGGTCACACCGCAATCCCTTCTCCTCCATTCTCCTCTCGGGACCTTGGGCACGCACGCACACGCGCCCGGCATGAGTTTTAAGCCACCGGGTCCAGGACGTGAACCGCGGTCGACTACTTGGGAGTCCAGCGACATAGCCATTACGCTAACTGCTGGTTCCCGAAACGGTGTTTTTTTATACACTTAAAAATTATAATTTAATTCTATTTGTTATTTTGTTTTAATTTGACCAGAGAGAAACAGAGAGAAAGGGAAAGAGAGAAAGCAAGCCACCAGGTCTGGGGCTCAGTCGGCCGCGTGGGAGCCCAGAGCCTTTAACCACCGTGCCACCCAGCAGTCCCAAACCGGGTGGTTTTTACAAACAGGTTTATTCAGTGCACAATTCAGCGTCCAAGATCCATGGGCCACTCTGGGCCAGGTCCCTAATGTGAGAACGGCGGTCTCGCTCCTCACGAGCCCACCGGAACTGGCCGTGGGCCGCTCAGAGGGCTCCTGTCCCTCCACACCACCTCCCTTCCCGCAGGACGGGCTAAGTTCTCGCTCTCCAAAGCGGCTCTGCCCACGCAGACCGCCAGGCGACCTTGGCATCCTTTAGTATTTGTGTTCTTTCTCCCTGCCTTTTATTGCCTTTTTAAAAGATTTTTTTGCTATAGGGCTGATGCCCTCGTCAGAGAGACAGAGAGACAGACGGAAGGCGAGACATCACCTCCCGGGGAGGGCCACACACTCCCTTCTCCCTCCTCCTCTCCGGACTTTGGGCATGCACGCACACGCGTGGGCATGCTATTCCCAGTTTCTCACGAGACTTAGCTTTTTTTTGTTAAAGCTTTTCCCAAAGGGCATGTGCACTCCCCGGTGAGAGGGAGAATGAGAAGTCACCTCCGGGGAATGGCGACCTCCCCCACCGCACACACACACCCTGCGTGATCTTCAAGCACCAGCTCTGGAACTAGAACGTGGTTGGCCCGGTGGGAGTCCAGAGCCTTAGCCACCGTGCCACCTGCTGGCCCCGCGCTGTCACGAACTTCGCAGCGTTACATCATCTGTCAGGAGCCTTTTGAAAACCCTCGGAGTGTCAGGGGCCAACAGCAAGGCCAGGGACCCCATGGGAGCCGCGGGCCCTGAGGGGTGACTCTGCCGTGGGGGCAGGAACACCTGGCCTCCCCGGCCTCCTGCTGCCAGCGCCCCCGCTCCACCTCCCCACCCCCAGTGCCTCACTGGCCGAACCCGGGGAAGGTCGCCTTCTGGGCCAGGGTCTGCTCCGCCCGCATCTCCCCTGCTCTTCCTGCGGTGGCCCCCAGGGCGGGGAGGGTGAGGCTCCCGCCCTCCCCTCGGTGCAGGCACGTTGGAAACGGGGCGGCGGCGGTGAGGGCGCTGGACTCCCCCATGTTCTCCCCGGGTTTGCGTCCGGGACCCAGCGCCTTGGCAATCACGCTGGGCGCGGGTGCTGGCTGCCCCAAGTCCCTGAGAATGGAGGAGCTGGATGGCGGGTGGCCGCCCCGGGGGTGACTTCCTGTCACTGCCTCGCCCCTGCCCCCAGGTTCTTAAAGATGTAAAGGGGGTGGGGTGCGCTGGGCGGAGGGCGCGGAGGTCGGAGGGGGCCACCAGGTCCCGGCAGTGAGGCCGGGTGGGCGGCTCGGGGGCGCTGGACGCCGCTCGGACTTGGCGGGGCAGCGAGTCCCCGGGCCACACGCTCGCCGCCCGGGCGGGGACAGCCGAGGCAGCTGCGTGTCCCCGCCTGGGCCCAGGGATGGCGAGAGCGGACGCGAACCGGCCGGGCAGCCTTTCGGAGCAGGCTCGGACCGGGCACCTCCGCGGGCTCCGCGGGGGCAGGAGCCGCACTGGGAGCCGCCCGGCGGAGAAGCCCAGGACGGGGGGCTCGGCCCTGAGCAGGCGGACGCGGGGACAGCCCAGGACAGACCGGACGCCCCCGCCCCAGCGCGGCGACGGCGCATGGCCTGCCTGGACGTGGCGCTCTCAGGGCGGCGCTCTGGCCGCCAGATTTCCGCCCACGAGGTCGCCTGTTGGTTTCCGCCGCAGGAAGAGGCAGCTCCGTGAGCCCAGGACGTCGGGGACAGTCAGCCGACCTGCCGCGGGGGCCCACGGGCGCCTGTCACCGGGGCCCTTGCAGTGGCCGTCGGCCCGCCCCCGCCGCCGCCATGCGCAAACCCAGCCCTGCGTTCTCCCCTCCGGGCCCACTCCCGCCACCGCACAGGAACTCGGTAACCGATGCCTGCCCTGGCCCGAGGGAACAGGAGCCGTCCGCCCAAGGCCCTGCCATCTTCAAAGGGGTTTCCCTCCCTGTGATCCCTGGAGACCACACTGTGCAGGAGGGAGCCATCACACGCAGGTGTGCACCCAAGGACAGCTTAGAAACACGGCCATTCCTGTCCTGGGTCCCGGCCCTGGGGACACTCTCACACAGGAAATACTCCCCATAAGAATGGCTGCTGGGGGGCTGTGTCGCTGGACTCCCATGTAGTTGACCGCGGTTCAAGTCCCGGACCTGGTGGCTTAAACTCACGCCAGCTGCGTGTGTGTGCACGCCCAAGATCTTTCTGGAGCGCGCACGTGCCCTGTAGCAAAAATCTCTTTTAAAAAATGGTGGCCAGGACCAGCAGATGGCCTAGTGGACAGGTCCCTGGACCCCAAGTTGACCACGGTCCCAGTCCCAGACATGCAGGGCCCTGTGCATGCGTGCCCAAAATCCTGAGAGGACAATGGAGGGGAAGGGACTGCAGCGACGCCATGCACCTAGGGGGTGATTTCCTGTTTTCTGTCCCTCTGGAGAGAGCATGTACTCTATAGCAAAATTCTCTCTTAAAAACAAACAAACAAAAAACCACAAACAGCTGCCAGGCTCCTGGACATGGAGCGCTCTACGGAGCAGGCCCACAGAAGGTTCCAGGTTTGTCTGCTGAGGTCCCTGTGTGGGCAGCACACAGCCGCAATCCGGGGCTGGCGGCCGATGCGGCATGAGGACCCTGCTGGGGAGTGCGGTCGCCCCGCCATGTCACTCACTCCCGGCAGAAATATGGCTAAAACTCTGACAATGCTTCAGGTGATAGCTTCTGAGAACTACGGAGCAACGCGGTCCACCAGCTTGCTACCCCAGGGTGCTCGTGAAGCACACGTTCAGAATCTGCCAAGGAGAGGGCTGGCGCCACAGCACAGCGGCTAAGTGCTGTGTATTGGGAGCCGGATCCCACACGGTCAGCAGGGGTTTGAATCCTGGCCTGGGCAGCTTGAAAAGCACACCCACGCAAGCCTGTGTGCGCCTGGAGCCTGCAGGGGCAGAGAGACGCAGGGCAGGGCTGCCGGCAGCCACGCTCTTGGGAGGGTGGCTTTCTCTGGTGGGAGCACATGTCCTCTGGGAGGGTGGCTTTCTCTGGTGGGAGCACACGTCCTCTGGGAGGGTGGCTTTCTCTGGTGGGAGCACACGTCCTCTGGTAAATACATACATACGTAAACTGTGAGGGAGATTCTAGGCCGGGTTTCTTCTCAGCAACTTTTTAAAATTTATTTTTAGATTGTTTTGCTATAGGGCACCTGAGCTTGCCAGACAGAGACAGAGATAGAAAGTGGGAATCACCCCCCACGCCCCCATGGCCATGTCGCAGTCCCTTCTCCATTCTCCTCCAGAGATGTTGGGCACACACGCACACATGCCTGGAGGGAGTTTCCAGCCGCTGGGTCCAGGACTCAAACGCAGGCCGCCACGTGGGAGTCCAGCAACGCAACCATCCCACCGCCTGCTGGTCCCATCTCAGCAACGCTTTCAAATGAGTGGCCACGTGAATCCCACAGGACAGGGCGGCATCCGCACCACCGGGAAGTCTGGACAGCTGCCCCAAAGCCCATCTAATCACTCTCCACCAGTGCAGGAAAGGCTCCAAGCAAGGACACAGGTGCCAAGGGCCGACCTCCTCAGTCCTGGCGCGGAGCTCGACGGAAACCCACGCCCGCCTGCACCGGCGCTGCTGGAGCCGGCCTGGGCCCTCGGTCCCACCCCGCCTGCACTCCGCGTTCCCTGAGCCGTCCCCGGCCGTCCCAGCCCGACACGAGGGGGGCTGAGAGACACTCCAGGAAGCTTTTATAGATGTAAAATATTTTATTTGTAAATGGTGATCTTCTAAATCTGTGTCCACAAATTCCAAAACCCATAACACTCTGTATACTTCAAAAAATTCCATTTTGCCAACATTAGATACTATTATACAGAACAGAGAACAGCAGAAACCCGGGAGGACGAATACTGGTAGGGCGTCGGCGTATTGTACAAGAGAAGAAAAATATTCGGAAACAAATTTCATACAGCTATTTATCAAGAGAAAAATATATACAATTGATTTCTTCTGTAAGATAAAAATACCTCATGCCGTGTACATTACAAGGTCCGCGCCGCCGCTGAGCGCGACGGCCCGCTCGCCTGTGCACACAGACGTGGCCTCACTGAGCCTGCCAGGTGTCAGTACCGGAATCTCAGCACAAAGAAAACGCAACCTGGTTCAAAATGCTGATTAAGTCTACAAGCAAACACAAAACAGTGCTGTTTATTTTATTAAAGAAATGTAAACAAACAGTTCATACAAACACACTTAAAATTACATCTTCCAGAAACCCTACCGCCGAGTCCCACAGCCGCACCTCAGCACGCTCTCACGCTGGTTTTCCTTTTTCCATTTTGTGTTAAATAGAAGGCTAACGAGTTAGATTTCAGTCCCTGCTACATATCCTAGTATGTTTACATGATTCTTCTGGCTGGAACCCAGTTCTAATCCACCACGTCTGCTGAAGGCCGCGCTCAGCCTCCGGGGTGGGAGCAGCTGTTCACAGTAATCACGAAGTGTGAGCACGGAGGCCGGGCTGGAGGAGGGTGCGGCGGCGCGGAGTATGAAAACTGAGTCCAAATTACCAAAACAGCTAGAAAATCGTCCTCGCAGACACTCGGTCGTCAGAAATCAGGTGTAGAAAACAATTAGGTACTAACAGCTGTAGGTTCCGAACGCCCGCACGGGGCTGTGGGAGTCACCGTCGTGGCGAACGCGTGACACGGACCAACACGGGCATCCCTAGGAACGTGTGAGCACCGAGCTGCTGCAGAGCCTGGTAGCATTTGGTCAATAACTATTTTTATACTGTATTTTTTCTCAAAATATTTACATATTTATACAAAGTAACAGGTTGGTTAGTTCTGCAGGTAACAGCAGCAGCTTGGCTTTCTTCTAACTTTTATTTAAAAATAGCTTCATTCACTTATTCAATAATAAATACAAAAAGTTTCTCTTATTTTACAGAAATCAAAAACTACAATAAACTGACTCATGGAATCAAGTATTTCAATGTATTTAGTGCAAGTTATTACCCCTTAGCTCTCTCCCTAAGGAAGTCGCTCGTACATTCCGCTCAGTGGTGTCTCCGGCGGGCACGACTGGAGCCCGGCCGCTCGCTGGTGACCTCAGTCTTACATTCATGGAGCCCCCGGGGGCAGGGCAGCCTCGGCTCTGTGCCCCAGTAAAAGTTTCTCCTTAGCGAGACCAAAACAAAACACCAAACCCACCCACAAGGAAAACAAAACAGAACAGAAACAGAAACAAAAACGAAGGAGGGAGGGAGTTGGGGGGGGGGGGGAGGGGGGAGGGGGAGGGGAGGCGAAAGTGCTGGCCCGTCCATCCGCGGTTCTGGGCTCCCGGCCGGAGCCCTGTCCTCTGCCCTGGAAGACGACGCGGACTCGGACTCCGAGCTGCTCCGAAGGCCGTCCCCGCACGTCCCGCGGCGCCGGCTCAGTTCATCCACTTGCGGCAGTTCACGGCCCCGCAGTGGCACGGGATCTTGTGCTGGTCATCCTCGAAGTCGAACTTGTAGTCGTAGCAGAGCTGCCCACGGAGAGGCGGGTGAGCGGAGACCCCGGCCAGCCCACACACCCGGGGCCCTCTCACCCCGCAACCCGCAGGAGAGACCGCGGCTGTGGGCACCCTGGGCTCTGGGTCAGAGGTCCTAGCCCAGCCCAGAGGAGCGCAGGGCCCGAGTCTGGGCAGCCTGCAGTGCTGCCACTCCTTGTCACCTGTCACTTTCGGCAATGTTTAAGGACACTGTTCTACCTCGGGGGCCAAACTACCCCCAGGACTCAGACTGCCCCATGAAGAGCATGACAGGATGAAGATGACGATGGTTGTCCCCTGGTGGGACCCCGGGTCACTCTGGGGAGGCCCCCTCCATAGCAGGGAGGCCAGCACCTGGAACAGCTACTGGGCCTCAGGTGGCCCTGCCTGCCCACCCACCGGCACTCCCAGCTCCTCCGGAGCCTGCAAAGAAACCATGTTCTCCAGTCACGGACAGTGAGAGGCCTGGCCTGGACACGGGGAGCGGCAGCCGGCGTCACCACTCTCCTTTCCGAAGTCACCCTGCCATCCCCCAGATGCTTGCTAGGCCTTGGGTCCAGTCAGACCCTCAACGCTTGACAGAAAAAGGGGATTTCTGGAAGACAGAAACCACAGGACTGACACCGCCAGGAGGGACCCGCAGGGGCCTGGCCAGGGCCCTCCAGAGCAGCCCCTCCACGGCCGCCCACACCTGGCACTGGCCTCCCAGCCAGCGAACACCTGCCGGGACTGCCCGACTGAAGTCAGCTGCCAGACCCAAGATGGGGCCACTCGGCGTTTTGAGGACAAAAACGAAAAACAGAAAAACAAAAGAACAAAGTGGCCGACGGAACACGGTGCACTCGAAGCCCGCTGAGAGCTCGGCCAGGCCCTGGCAGCGCTGCCTCCCGGCCACCAGGAGCCACCATGCTGCAGCTCAGTGACAGGCAGGCTCCAAGGGGAAGCTGCCCCGTCGCGCCCAGGGACATAAGTGACGCCGCACGAGTGACACAGGAGGCTGAACTCTGGGGACAGAAGACCAGGGCAGAGGAGGACTGGCGTGAAAGGCTTGGAGCGGCCGTGCAAGGAGGTGCTCGCGGCTGCCCGGGGAAGCAGCTGTGTGGCCGTGGGGGCGTGGCCTGCCTGCACAGCGGGCAGCCGCCACGGTGGCCACGCTCACCTCTTCTCCTTTCTGGATCCTCCGATTGGAGCTGATGATAATCTTGTGTCCTCTCTCGAAAGTCACCACTTCGGCCACACAGTTGGGGGCACAGGAATGGTTGATGTACCTGTCAGGCACCGTCAGAAAGCACTTGTCATGAGTGACTGGAGAAGTTCCCAAACTTCTTATCACAGAGAACTCTGCTCATTTCATTTCTTTTTGCCCATTAGTAGAATAAACATTTTACATAAACTTCTTCTCAACCCTGGTCTGCTGTAACTGTAATGGCTGCAAGGCCGCAGGACCCGTCTCCCTGCCTCGGGCTCCTCACTAGCACTGACCGGCAGAGCCCTCTGGCTCACCTGGCAGGCCCTCCTGTGAGCGTGGCGTCGATCACGTGGTCGTTGTCCATGCGGAACATGTACACGCCGCGGTTCTGCAGGAGGAGGCAGGTGGTCAGCGTGTGTACCAGGCATTGCCCTCCGTGTTTGCACCCACGGCAGGAGGGCAAGCTTGAAGCAGAACTGAAAAGCACCCGGACCCCACGCACTGCGGCCGCTACTCGGCACGGGGAGGTGACACTGACATGGCAAGGAAAAGCAGCCTCCAGCCAGGTGGTGTCTGGAGCCAGGCTCACTGTCAGTTAGGTCTTTGCAGGCAACACCAGGGGGAGAGAGAAAATCGATGGCAAGAGATGAGAAAAGGACAAGAACATCCTGGTGAGCTTTCATACAAAGCTAACAGCCATGGCCGAGGTGGGGCAGGCGGTGGGACACCATGTGGGGGTCCAGTCCAGGTCCGGGTCCAGGTTGCCCTGAACAGGCCGGGTGTGCCCAGCAGCACCTGCAACCCTGGCTGGCTGGAGGCGGCGGGATCACGGCAAAGCCTCGTGGGAGACGCCCGCCCTCTCCAGTAAGAAACTTAAAAGAAAAAAATGGACCCTGCATGTCGGACTGGGCCCCGCCTCTCCAAGCACTCGATGGCACAGGGACAGAGGACAGCTGTGCCCCGCCTGCAGCCCGCAGGGCCCCGCGGCCCACCTGAGACTCGTAGAGCTTCTCCTTCCTGTTGGCGACCTCGTTGCGGATGATGGTCCCGATGTACTCGATGACCATGGTGTGCTTCTCTATGTCCCTGGCGGCGTACAGGCCCAGGCCCTGCAGACAGTGCACGCCCTCAGTGAGTGGACAAGCTGCCTTCCCTTCCCACACAAACGTGACCTTGGGTCTTACCAAAATTTATTTAAAATTTCACTGAGGCAAAGGATTGCTTATAGAACATGCTATTTTCTGAAATTTAGAAATGTGCCTATCCTCCCCCTTAAAACTATGCCGTCGCCCCTGCTCCCTTGTCTCTTTACATCGGATCTCCAGGCGTGAGGTGGCTACACGCAGTGCTGCCGACAGGCTGTCCTCCTTCCTAACACACTGCGTACCTCCCACGTGACACCACGCTGGGCTCCCATCGACTAAACAGCTAATGGCCTCTGGTATTTACCTCGCCCACTACTGTTTCGAGGAGGACTTAACAATAAGCTTGACATGCAGAAGCAGGACTAACCCTAAGGGATTCGCTCCTACGCCCAGGCTGGTGCCGGGTAACCACGTACCATATGTGTAGCTTTTAGGGGGAGCTCTCAGAGTCCTGGATAAACAATATACTTTTTTTTTTTTTTTGAGAGGTTTTCGCTATAGGGCACATGCGCTCACCAGACAGACAGACAGAGACATAGAGAAAGAAAGCGAGAAATCACCCCCCAGGGGGGATGGTCACGCTGCAATCCCTTCTCCTCCATTCTCCTCTCAGGATCTTGGGCACACACACACATGTGCCTGGCATGAGTTTAAGCCACTGGGTCTGGGACTCGAACTGCGGTCGACTACATGGGAGTCCAGCGACACAGCCATTACGCTAAATGCTGGTCTCAAAAGATCCTGTCTCCTGAGAGGTATGGTATCTTTTTTCCTTATGAAGTTTTAATTTTTGTATATAAAACGTTTATCCTTCTGAGCTTCTAGTCTTGGTCAAGATCTTAGATTGTATGTATAGTCTCTTTGATTTTTCTTGTAGAAAGTTTTATTTGCATGTTGAAGGCAGTTTTCCATTGGACAGTGTGCAGTGTTTAGTAGATATAAATAGCCCCACTCACATTCAGCCTGAGTCTAGTCGCCGTCCCTTCCCCCTGGCGAGCTCACCCTGGGTTCCCAGGCTAGGAAGGCAGATCGTATTGCTCCGTGTGTGCGGTTCCCTCTGCGTCCCCGGGCACGTGTGCGTGCGTGCCCAAGATTCCGAGAGGAGAATGGAGGAGAAGGGATTGCGGTGTGGCCATCCCCCCTGGGGGGTGATTTCTCACTTTCTACCTCTCTGTTTCTCTGTGTCTGGCAAGCGCACGCGCCCTATAGCAAAAAGCTCTTAAAAAAAAAAAAAAAAAAAAAAAAAAAAAAAAAAAAAAAAAGAAGGCAAAGGATCTTTTTTAGGAGAAGATATCAGATAGTGTGCCAAGTTGCTATGAGTTGAAAAAGTGGACACAGGATGTAAATGTGCATTTGCAGAAAAGCAAATCTAGCGGCTGACATGAAAAGTCACTCAGCCGTCAGAAGTCACAAATTACAATCGATATCTGCTTATACTTATTAGTCTGGCAAAAATTTAAAAGGTGGGAAGACCTACTACCAGTGAGAAAACAAGAAAAAAAATAGCCTGCAGGAAGAAATGTACAATTACAGCCTTTTTAGAAAACCTGCAATATCTACTATGATGAAAAAAATACATACTTTTAAGCACAGAGAGCTGACTTTTGGGAATATACCACATGGGAGTGAAACTGATGGCAATTCTGTTTGCTGTCAACAGAGAGGTCACAAAATGAATGCTTATTGGTAGTGGAATGGTTTCCCAACAGCGCTTCGATGTCGTAGGACGCCAGGTGGCCGCGAGGGCTGACAAGGCTCCCTCTGCTGCCCTACAAGTGCCAGAGTGTTAGTGAGGAAGTGGACAGGACACGGTCCCACTGTCCGCAGTGCCCACGGCTGCACAGGGACCTCCGGAACCTGTGGAGGGACCACGGAGGACGCCACCAGATCGCCAGCGCGACCACTGAAGGGCGGCTGAGAGAACGGCAGGGACAACCAAGAGGAAAGAGCCCCAGAACAGCTCAGGTCGAAGACGGCAAACTGAACACGGACAGCGAGATACCGCCAGTCACGGTGCAGGGGAGTCCTCGACACGACAGGGATGCGTTTACAAGAGTGAATGAATATTTCAAACACTTAACAACAAAAATCCAGTTCATTTAGTAGTGAATGCTACAACAGGAAGGAGTGGAAACAGAGTACTGACTCACCCACCCACCTACAGGTCTGAGCGGCTCAGAGGGACACAAAGTGTATCCCTCAGTGAAAACAACAGCAACTGCAGGAAGACATCCAGAGCAGAGCTTACGGGCTAGCTCGTGGCCTGCTGGCTAAGTGCTGTATCCTACACGGCCAAGCGTGCAATTCAAGTTCCGGACCTGGTGGCTTGAAAAGTATGCCAGGTGTGTGCATGTGTACCCAAAATCCCAGGAGGAGAACGGAGAAGTGGAGCAGTGTGGCCATCCCCCTGCAGGGTGCCTTCTTGCTTTCTCTCTCAATCTCTCTCCAGCAAGTGCACACGACCCCTAGCAAATTGAAGAAGAAGAAGAGGAAGAAGAAGAGGAAGAAGAAGAGGAGGAAGAGGAAGAGGAAGAGGAAGAGGAAGAGGAAGAGGAAGAGGAAGAGGAAGAGGAAGAAGAAGAAGAAGAAGAAGAAGAAGAAGAAGAAGAAGAAGAAGAAGAAAAAAGCCCAGCAGATCTTAGATGGTCTTTAAAGAAAGATTAGCAGACAGGGTAGAGGAGGCCTCCGAGTGAATAGAGACAGGAATGTAAGACAGAACTTCTCTGGCCCGTATGAGAATCCTCCAGGGGTCGCACCCCCATGGCTGGTGCAGGAAGGTCTGCCGGCCCCACACCTGCTTGTCTTAATGAGTCCCCAAGTGACGCTGATGCTGCAGTCTGGGTCCCGCGTCACAGGGGTCTAACACTGGTCCAGAGGGGCAAACAGAAAACAGAAAGGAGGAACTGGTAAAACTAACATAAAACACATTGCTCAGATGGAGGGCCACAGGGCTCTCAGGATTTCATGAAGACCTCAGCCCAGCCGTGGCCAACAGGAGGGTCAAGGCGCCCAGATGGGTCGTGGCGTGCAGGTGGGCAGGTGTCCCTGTGGGATGCTGTAGCCACAGTTCAAGGTTCAGGGTTCGGACCCTGGTGAACCTGAAAACACTGCATGTGCCTGCGAACAATCCTGACTCACTGGGAGGCTGAGAGAAGATCGCAGCACGCAGAGACTGGGGTGCCTGGCGCTCACGTGCTCACTCTCGAAAGAGAGAGAGAAAACTGAGGGAGGAAAAAGACCTAACTCTGGCACGTTTTTGTGACATGTCTCAATGTTAAGAATAGAGGTCCCCAGAATCCCCAGTGTGGAGGAAAACAGTTTCAGTAGAGGAAAGAGGACCTGAATACAGGCAATGGAGGGCTGATCTGACTCAGACTTTAAAGGGGTTCCATGGCTCTGAGCAGGGACTGGCCGGGGAGACTGCAGCTCTGCACTGGTATAGACAGTGAGATGAGGACTGAGACAGGCGAGGAGCCGGAGTATGGATTTGAGAAAGCTTTTAGGAGCAAAAGTTTAAAAATCAACAGAACTGGATGATGCTTTGGGTCTGGGAAGGGAGGCCAACTGAAATGTACATCGATACCACCTGTAACAAGGAGTCTGCAGGGTGATGGGGTTAGGAACTGAAGAGCGCCGGCAAAATGACCAGCTCTGATAACCCCTTCTGGAATGTGCGAGGAGGGAAGCTGAACAGGCTTTCAGACGCTGGAGTTGGCAGCTCAGAAGGACGGCAGTGTACGTTGAATGCCTACCTCTAGCTGGCCCCCCTGCAGGCAGCCCGCGGTATCGGACACTCACAATGATTTCATGGAAAGGAAGCTCCCAGAAGATAACTGGGACCACCAGCTGGCACAGTGGTTATCGTGGGGGACTCTCATCAACCGCGGTCAGAGTTCCGGACCCGAAGGCTTGACACTCACAGCAACAGGCGTGCACATACGTGTGTATGTGTGCGCACCCAAAATCCCGAGAGGAGAATGGAGAAAAAGGGATCGCAGTATGGCCATCTCCCCAGGGGGTGATTTCTTACTTTCTGTGTCTCCACCAAGCACATGTCCCCTACAGCAAAAATCTCTTTAACAAAAAAAGGGAAAAAAAGATAACTTCTCAAACTGGAGTACCTTTTGAAAATATTTTCCTCAGTGCTTTTCCCAAGTCCTTAGAAAACACATGCCGTTCTGAACCTCACACAGACCCAGTGTGCAAAATGACCTCCGCTGCCTCCCTGGGTACCCATCAGGGTGCGAGGACGTGGACCTGCCTGGCGGGGGTCTCACGGGGCACCCACACCGCACGGTGTCGCCATGCTTAACTGCCGTGTTACAAACTGACAAGACCCCGTCCCTGCAGCCAGGGGCAGCCCTTCACCGTCTCCAGCTGTCTGGACTCCACCCAGACACGGAGCGCTGCTTCACCTGAATCCGGGACCGGGCCAGATACACGTTGGACTTCCACTCGGTCTTCATCTTCCGGTACTGCGACGACTTGGAGTGGACGAACTGCTTACTGTAAGGAGCGTTCAGCTCCCCGGTGACCGTGCTCTGAAATGACTTGGAGGTGCTGGTGCTGTTCAAGGTGTGAGGCCTGCAGATGACGCGTGTCAACAGATGAAAAGACAAAAGGGAAACTGAAGACACCTCTGCATAACGCCCAGAGCCAGCTGGATTCAACTCTTACTGACAGGGACACACATGGAAAGCTGCCTAGCAGAGACGCGCTGCGAGCTCTCTGAGGTGCCGCACACACACAGCCAGATGGCAGGGCTTGCAAGCAGCAGACACACCAAGCACGAGAACCGCGGACACGCCGGGAAACCCTGGGCTGTACTATGTGAAGTTAGAGCAGAATACCTTAACACAAACCTCTTGACATGGGCACTCATTTTAGGTTCAGAACGGGCACAACCTGTGGGGTTAACGGCAAGAGGAAGTTCCATGAGAGGATTTCGGCCGTATCGGAAGGTGTAGTTTTCACATGCCTCAACCCCAGGTAGCTGCAAAAGAGCAAAACAGGCAAAAATTAACTTGTTTTTGCTCAGGACTATCGACATCTTGAGCTGGCCAAAGAATGGTCCGATGTGGAAGTAATCTGCAAACATTCTCTCTGGGAATTAGTCAAATTAGTCTTTAGGCTTCAGTTAACGTGGTCCACCTGCAGGCAGCTCTGCCTAAGTATGAGTGTGCAGATCCACTCATGTGCCCTGAAGCACGTGGACATGCAGAACCACCACGCGCTGACCGAGGCACGTGCTCGTGTGATCTCAGGGTCTGACTATCCCAGTTCACAGACAGGAACCTAACGCTTGTGGGCAGTTCTTTCACCTGGAGTAACGCCAACTCATATCACCGTCTGGAATCCCAGAATCGAGGACAGTTAAAAATAAGGTATACGGTTACTCCCCAGATCACTTCTCACTTCAGTCTAACTATGACAGCATGGGACTTTCACACTTGGTGTCCGAGGAGGACAGCTGGTAACTTCAGGTTTACTCGTGAAGTGCAGTCAGGACTGCTCAGACAGGGCTACGCTCGAGAGGTGTGCCTGGAGGTCGCAGTGCCCTGGTGCAGACGTCGTGGGGTGTTGGCACACACTGGGGCGGCACCAGGCACCAGCCTGCTCTGCACCTGGGACCCATCATGTAATCCTATGGGACCACTGTTCAATGCACAGTCCCCTACTGACCAAAAAGTCACCGTGCAGAGTATGACTGATGTTTATAGGCTGAAGTTCTTTTCTAGAATTTATTTCTTATAAAACATGTTTTTCTGTAGTCATAAAAAAAAAATATACCATTTAGGCAGGTCTATTCCCCCAAAACAATTAGGCTTGTTACTCAGTGGCTTTTTAATCTTTCCAATTTTCCCATAGTATTTACAGATATAGTTCATTAGAGTGGGGTCAAACAAGCGTACCATCTTCTTAGTAAGAGAGGTCGGTGAAGGCCTGCACCTGTGCTCTGCCCCCCTGCCCTCTGGGACTAACCCTGGGAGGGTCCTGCCATTCAGCATGGCCAAGAGGACACGGGGCGGGGCCTCCCCTCGCTAGCCTTCAGCCCTGAGGACCCGAGTGTGGACTGCCGCACCAAGCAGAGGTCTACGAGTCATCTCCGTGCTTCGCCTCCGTTAAGAGAAGTTTCTCTAAAGCAAACCACTTCCTGAAAAGCACTGTGCACATGGTGCCACGTGTTAGGTGGTCACGCTGAATGCACAAGGCCAACCCGACCACACCCCAAGGCACTCACCGACTCAGCGATCCGGGCCACTGCAGAGACCGTGAGGCCGAACAGGTCTTCTCCTTTCAGATACGCTGGGAAGAGCTGGAGCATCTCCGACTTTTTCCTCACACAGGCCACAGGCTCCAGAATTTTATCCCAGACACCTGCACATGGGCAACACATAATTTTACAATAAGCTTGGTCTCGGCCAAACAGAACACAGGCACCGTATAGAGCACGGAGCCACCACTCACGAAGTGACTGCTTTCCAACTAACCCTGTCTGGTGATAACCCAACTCTGTGTACTTGATGGCAGCCATGTATTAACCATGTTAAAATAAATAAATCATAGTAAAATAAATTCTACTAAGGACAGAAAGCAGCAAAAGTGGAAAAGACAGTTTACTATCATTAAGTTCAAAGTCAATTCACTTTCACGGTGGCCTTACAACATACGAGATCAGGTGATTAGTCTGGTTGGTAGTACCTGTAGATATGTGTTCTTTTCCCCGCAGATGTAAAATGTTACACGGATGCAGGTTAAGGAATTATCTTTAGAGCATTTTCATACATTTTTATAAAGCTTGCTAATCTTTGAAAAAGCAGCTTTCCTACATCAGTAAAAGCTATAATTCAGACTCAATGCTGGAGGCCAAAATGAAGTGTCTAAATTTCCAGTTCTCAAGCTACGTCTAATATGCGACACTGCTGAGCCGTGACAATGTCCACTGCGTACTCCACACAGCTCCCGCCCTCTAGGGAGAGTCCCCGATGTGAACAACAGGCAGCTTTTACCTACAAATCGTTTTTGGATTCATTTTACCAACTCTCATGCTCCTCATACATTAACTGTAGACGTGTTTAGGAAATTGGGCAGCGAAGAGAGCCAAGTGCTGTAACACAAAGAAGTGAAGCTCTGCACGTGTAAATTTAACAATCTCTGCTTTTTGTTGTTGTTTGCTTTTTGAGAGATTTTTTGCTATAGGGCTGGTGCGCTTGCTGGAGAGACACAGAGACAGAAAGTGAGCAATCACCCCCCAGAGGGGATGGCCATCCTGCAATCCCTTCTCCTCTCGGGATTTTGGGCGGCGCATCCACACACATCTAGCGTGGTTTGAGCCGCAGGGACTGGGACTCGAACTGCAGTCGGCCGCGTGGGAATCTAGCGCCTTAACCCCGATGGCATCTGTTAGAATATGAAATGAACTGACAAGAAAGGTGGAGTGTTAGCATCAGACCCCGAGCCAGCTCGAGCACGGTGGCAGAGGCGCTTACCTTTGGGCGAGCTGTCGCTTAGGACGAGGTCTTCGTGGCCCTGCTCCACAATCCTGATGACGAACACCGGGTGCCCGTCCTTCTCCTCGATGGAGCACAGGTAGCGGCAGCGCCGGTTGGCGTAGCGAGTGCTCCAGTATAGCCGGCTGGCTTCGTAGCCCACGGGGAAGAGCGCCTTGGCCGAGTGGAATGCTTGCATCTGCTGCGGCAGCAGCTGGCCGATTGTGTGGAAGATGAGGCTCCCGACCCGGAAGGTGTGGTCGCGTTCTCCGCGCTGCACAATGCTCGCAATCTGACGCACCTCGTCGCGCTGAACGTAGACCCTCCTGAAGACCGCAAAGTAACTTAGTTCTTGATCATGGATTCCCTTTGGTTTGTGCATGGGGCAAAGCATAGTTTTATCTTTAAAAAACATGCATTGTGCTTTAATCGCGCAAGTAAAGTGATAAATGTTGGTGCACCGAAACCTGTGGCACCCGCTGGTCGCACCCATCTTGTGGCAGAAGACGCACTTCATCTGTAGACCTCTCCTCAGCGCCAGCTCCACGTTTATCAGGGCACCAGCCTGGGTCTCATAGACCTCTGTGGACCAGAGCGCACAGTTCAAGTGGACCCACAGATCCAGGTCAAGGTTGAGAAGCCTCGCCGGGCCGTCTGTCAGTCCGTCACCTTCCTCATGGCAGAAGCAGCACTTCCGACAGTCTCTGGGCACAGGATCAGGTTTAAGGGACGTGCCCAGTTTCTTCAGAAATTCATCAATTTCATCCTCGCAAGGTGGTTTGAAAGTCCCCTTGGGGATCACAATGTGAATGCTCCATTTCTTCCACTTCATCCCTCTCCACTTTTTATTGAGCGGCCTGCACTCCTCAAACCCGCCGTGCACCGTCCGCAGCCGAGGCTTTAACTTGACTGTGACCTTGAGCTCATCGGGCCTGGCTTCCACTTTGGCGGCTTCGAGAGCAGGAGGGAACGTGATGGGGGGCGAGGCGGGGGGAGAGCCCTTGTCCTGGAGCTGCGGGAGACAATGCACATCTAAAGTGGAGATGTTGTTACTGTACTGATGAAATGCTCTGGAGGGCTTTTCTCTCATAGGTGACCGTGGCAACGAAGGAACAGATTCCTGGCCGACAAAAAGAAACCATGAAAAAGAGGAGTAATTCTCGAGCCCCCAAAGCAACTCTTGTTAAAACCAGAAGCCGAGCAGTGGTTTCACAGGGTGCGTGACTGGAAGGGCTGGGGTCGGTCAGTAAGTAAGCGGCGACGGTTCTCGTGGGGCCGAGTCGGTACTGAGTGAGCATCTAAGGCGTGTGCATATCGACAGAGCCATGAAAGGTCCCTGTGGGCAGATACTCTCCCTCCTCTTCCACCAAGCCCTGGCTCTGGAGAACGGTCTCTCCTGACCCTTCCTGGACCCCCCTCGGTCTGACTATAGGGCCAGGGCAAGTCAATGCTGCGGGACAGCCGGCCGTCTGAGCTGTAAGCCAAGAACGCTGCAGCGGCACTGAGGAGCTATCTGCACTCTCCGAGAGTCCTGCACGTTAATCTCAGCCTCAATCAACTGGTGTAAATGTCAGAGAGGGAAGGAGTCGCCCGTTGACTAGCCAGTCGCGTTCACCTGTCTCCGCATTCCCTTGGCTCTGATCAGTGGCTGGGCGCGGGCTGAGGGAGGTGCAGTCTCTCGGCACCGGTTTTTGGTAGCATAAACTACTAAGCACTAAATCCACGGGTTCCCCTCTCCTCACATAAGCCCTCCTACGAGCTCCCTGAAAAAATGACATACCTCAGACAGACTCTGGAGGGGCAGAATTACACTCCAACGTAAGAAACGGGCAATTCCTTCTCTCACCTCGGATGATATTTTTTGAAGTCTAACCTTATCTGTCATATAACTTGGACTTAATTATACTGGGGACTGCTGCCTATTAAGAAATAAGTCTCCAGAATGTTCTTACGTGCAGGACAGTGGAGTGGGGGTCCGGAGGCCTGAAGGACTGGCAGTGCTATGACAGGGCAAGAGTCCCCTCACAGCGTGTGATTAGAGGCGTGTCGCCGGTCAGCCACACAGACACGCCGAACTCCAGGGTGCCCGAGAACAGACCTTCTCACGGTCTGAGCAAGGGATTCTCTTGCAAAACACTTTCTCTCAAAATCTATTAGTAGACTTCAACTTAATTTTTGAAAAGGCTTTCTTATATAAGATCAGTAAGAGCAATTTTTAAATGTCAGTTAAGGTGTTTGTAATTAAATTAGTAAAATTTAAATAGTTTCACATTAACATTCTCTTTAATTCTGCACTTCTAGGACATAATGTAAGTGTACCCACTTTGTCAAATGACTTACTTAACCTGAAATGACCTTTGTAACAGACTCTTTCTCAACCCAATCAGCGTCTACTCAGGGCTTCCCGCCAGAGGGCTCTCGGCAGGCGGAGCGCGGATGTATGTCCAGAGCGGGGACTCGCTACCCAGGTACCATCACCTGGCTGACACTGTCTGAATTTTACCTTGCTTTCCGAGCCTTTCGCCTGCGCGGTTGATGAATACAGAATAAAGCAGTTATTACTACAAAAGACAATGTCCTTCTCCACTCTCTTAGAGCTCTCCCGGGAATCCTGAAAAGCAAAGAAAAATGTGCGGGGTCTCAGGTCAAAGTTTAATAAAAGCGAGATCTATACACTGTTTCTACGGTGTATCCACACGTGAGAGTGGTTCTCTATCTTAGAAGTAAAAAGACAACTCTGCTCCAATATTTGGCAAATGATTTAACCACAGAGAAAATACATGTACAAAATCAAACACCCTACCCACACTGCACCATTTCAGAACACGTGGGCCTCACAATACTCAGGTGCCAAGGACACTTTCACTGGGGGTGGGGGGTCATAAAAAGAGCAGGACATTACCCTGTTTGTGAAGGTGAGATCTTGGAAAGACTTCCGCACGCCACTTCCAAGAATCACCACTTTGCAGTGACAGCACCACTGTGGTCTGAGGGCCCCACTCTCTGCAATACCGTGACTGGAATCCTTATGTCCAGAAAGACCTAAAGGCAACCAGCTTCTGTTAGCAATTAACACCGACCAAGGACACCAGGGGTGCACGGTGCAAACCTTTGCTCTACGGACTCTTTACGACGGGTTCATTAACTTACTTGGTATCACTCTCCAACTAAGAAAAATCTTAACTTCGAAGCGATGGCTATGGGGCACCTATTCTGGGACACCAGGGTGCAAATAAGAAATGGGCCTATTCTCACGTGGCTGGGCAAACAGCCTTGTATGAAAGACGCATCTGACAGAACCACGCCGCCGAGATCAGCCCGTGTTCAGGCCAGGTGCCAGGTGAGCCACAGGCAGAGACACGACTGCTGCTCGAGGAGCCGGATGACGTGTAAAGACGGAGAGCGATGTATGTAAGAGACTGGGGAAATGGTGGCTCAGTTAAAGAGACATGGAAGAGATTCAAGGCCAAGACACAGAACACCCAGAAGGGCTGGGGACGAGGAAGCACGGGACACTCAGAGCATAGCGGTCAGGAGGGCAAGAGCAGGGAAGGCAGGAAACGGGTGAGTGGCAGGTGCGCCTTGAGGCCACAAGTAAAAGCTCCAGCACAGGCAGCTTTCAGGAAGAGTTCCAAGATGGCAACGGAGGAGTTACCAGATTCTAAGACGAAGGATAGAAGTAAGACTGTAAGGGGAAGACACGGGGGAAGAAGAAGGGCCGAGACTGACAGCACCCAGGCGGGAAGGCGCTGTGGCAGGAAGGGCAGGCTGCCCCTCGCGGGTCTACGCAGGGCGCCCTGAGCACCTGCGGTGAGGGGCAGGGCTTTATGAGGTGAAGAGGAGGGTACAGGAGAACAGGAAAGCACTTGCCCCGTGGGACGTGAAGACAGTGGGATATGGATGCAGAGGAACCAAAGCCACTTTAAGGGGAAGCCGGCTGCAGGCTTCTCTGGCAGCCTGCACCGACGCTGGCACCCACGACATCCCGGGGGACGTGAGCACACAAGGTCAAATCAGACCTCAGAGACAGGACAGCACGGGAGTTCATTTACCAAGGACCCCACGCTGCCCTGTGCCTGTTCATGTGTTAAAATTAAATGCAGTCTTTAACAGAAGGCTTACTAGCTCACCATTGCTTGTGGGAGGGAACGGTACGTTGGGCTGCTTCAGTGGGTAAGAGCTCCCTCTGGGAGGGTTTGCCGATCCTGGCGGAGGCCCACGGAGAAGCAAGTGCTGCCGACACTCCAAACCCGGGTTCGCTCTGTGGCTATGAACCAGACCCACGGGTGGGACATCTGGAGCATTACTGACCTCATAGCTGTTAGGGATTCGGACGTGGAGAAGGTCGGAAAACGCAGCCACAACACTGCTAATGTTCTAGAACAAAAAGCACCGCGTTACTCCCTGGCAGGGGGCGGCAGCAGCCGCAGGAGGCTTAGGACAGGTGCTACACGATGCACACACTGCAGGGAAACCCAACCACTTTCATTCAGACCTAAAGCGTCTCAGAGAAAAAATGTGTTTTAATGGATTGATATCCAAATAAAGCTTTCGTAGACAGAAATCCTCACATGAGGGCTCCGCTAACGTGAACCACCTGGGCAGACACTGACTGCTCCAGCTCTCTGGGTACCTGGCAGGTGCAGAGGACACACCCACAGGGGAGCTCCGCACCGTGTCTCCCCGGCTGGTCGGAGCCCTACTGCGAGGGCTTCTGTCCAGTCTGGCAGAGAGCCTGAAGCAGTCCACGCGAACACGCGAGTGTCGCCCACTGGCTGCATGTTGTTGCCAGTCAAAAGAGCACATCATGAGGCTATTAGTTTGGTCTCCAAGGAAACAACTTTGCACAATTCAGGGTGACAAACAATGCCATCTATAGCAAATTATTTGTGCTTAATAAAAGTAGCTGCTACCTGAAGAACATCGCTACTGCTCCTGTAAAACCCTTATTTGACAAAATGGTCTTTTTTATTGCTTAATTTTCTAGAGTATTCCACAGTATGAAAAGGCTTTGTTTAAAGAGTTCTCAGAAGACCCACCCTCTAATGAGACCATCTGACCGCAGCTTCCCTTTTTGCCCTGACCTGATCTCAGATTGAGCTGATGTTAATTGCCGTAGCCAGAGCAGCTCGACTGAAAAGACTATTGGTCCTACTCTAAACTTCGACCTTTCATCCTCAATAACCCTGCTGCGTGTGTTTCGCTGGTAAGCCACCTGAGACATCTTTGAAAGCAAGGACAGATTCTAAAAGTGAAGAAGCCGTTTCATCTTTACCTCAGCAGCTGCAGGGTGCAGGGTGATTGCTACAGATATAAGACCCGATCTGGGACCATTTGGGGATGAACCAAAAGGTGACGTGAAAAATAAAGTGCCTGGCTCACTTTTGATATCATTTCTTCTTGATTCTGAACCTGAAAAGGGGGAAAATGGAAGGAAGGGAGAGAGAAGTATTAACAGCCTTCCCAAATCACACACGCGCCTCGGCGACTGTGGCATGTCCAGGAGGTTCAGGGCTGAGCATGTCCTTACTTTTCCCCACAGTGCTAGGAAGGATCGGGATGATGGGGGACGGCACTGGCTCCGGAGGCTCCTCTTTGACCAACGCCAGATCTGGATACCTGCTCACTTCCACCCCCACCACGCTCTCAGGAGAGGACGAGGGAACGAAACTGTCAGGAGTGTCCCGATCTCCACAGTGATCCTGCATCCTGAAAGAGGAGCACCCGTGTGTCAGAGCCATCACAGTGGCCTCCTGTGGCAGCCAGACACCTCCATGAGCCCCACAGCAAGGACACTCCAGGCAACACGGCATAAGTAGCCAGTGAGTCAGTTCAGGGTCAAAGGGACACCCTTTGGGGAAAAACGTAAGAAACGTATAGCTATAAAATAACGTAACCGTATGTTTTCCTCTGACCAAAGCTTCAGCGTAGAAGTTTAAAGACCTGCCAAACAGGAAAATGTTCAGACCATAACATAAAAGGATGAAACTAGCACTGGAAATCCCAGATAGCTGGACTACGAGAATATCCCTGCGGCCTGGCAAGCACAGAGCGAGGCCATGTGCAGCAGCCATGCTGTGATGACCAGCACGGACCAGCTACCCTGCCGCTGCGCTTCTATGGCAACATGGGTCTTCGTGGCTTTGCAGGCACTCACAGCATAACGTGGAGGAAACGGAGACCAGTCCGGCCCGTCTAGTCCACGAGCTGGCTTCGACCAGGGCAGCCCTGCCATCTCAGGCTGAGCTGCAGACATCCTCGTCCCCAGAGGAGATGCCATCATGTGGCAGGAGACCCGAGAGAGGCTTCTAGACAGGGTCCTGTGGATCCAGGGTAGAGCAGAGACCTGCCCTAGGTCACCAAACATGCACCCTGGGAAACTGCCACCCACATCTGCTGTCAGGGGGTGCTGCTTCCTGTTACCACGTTTGGGACTTCCTGGTGGGAAAGCACAAGATGAAGGAGACCTGGACTCTACATGAACAAGTTACTTTTCTCTTTGGTCTGCCGTTTTGTCATTAATAAAATAAGGGACACAGACTAAATGGATGTCTCATCAAATAGAAGGCAGTGAGAGCTATTCCAATGAGGGACCGTGATTTAATTTTGTATGTAGAACTCTCTGGAGTTGGGGATGATGGTCTGTTAAGGGGACCTCACTGCCCAATGAGCAGCCTGGGCTAAAGAGTGACACAAATCGGTCAGTGACGTCTGGGTAGGACAGTCTGCAGACCCTCCTGCATACACATCCTCTGCCATTTGTGGCTGCTGCTTATTTTAGAAATCTACAAACACCAATAAACCCGGCAGGTCACATTAGAAGCTTAGGAAGGACAGTCGTCTTTAGAGACCTCACACAGATTATTTGTCGCCTAATGTCTACTTGACTGCTAGGACTGCTTGGATTCTCTCTATCATACCGTATTTTTTATGCATAAACTAATAATATTTAATAATATGACTGTCTCAAACTTTTAATTCTAAAGAATATTGTTCACCAAATTTTACCTCTCAAATACTTTCGCATGCGATGCCTACAGACATTATAAATGCATACACACGTAAAAAACTAAGAATTGAGAAAAGGGTCTTCTACCTTAGTTCTTCCTGATTGTTATGAGGTGGCGTTGGAAGGGAAGCTGGAACATCGACGGTCTTGGGACCCTGAGCAATAGCCCTGGCCAACAAGTCGTCTGGTGGTCTGAACGGCAGTGGAAACGGTTTAGGTCCTAGAGTTTTAGTAACTGGAAAAGTAAAACACAGAACCTTAAATGGCATTTAGTGGACACTGGTAAGCCGGTGAACTTTACCATGCTATTGCCACCCCCCACACAGCTGGACAAGACCCTTTCCTCAAAGATGTCAACTCTGGAGGCTGTCCTCATACCTTCGTGGCTCACTAACACTCCGGCTTTCCCAGCAAGTTCTTCCGTTGTTGCAAAACCATTTGCCATCTTCTGACAAGCCATGGGAGGTGGTGTAGGAGGAAGAGAGGCAGGGGGTGTTGGAGGATTACTTAAATTATTCTGCTGCAGAAGACCAAAAAATTTTAAATTATATGCTACAGAGCAAATACGCAATGACCTTGCTAAAACTTAGTTCTGTGAATTTTTAGCACACGGAAGCAAGGCTATAGAAATGTAATCAAGTTGGATCTTCATCCCCAAATGCACACCAAGAAGAAAAATACACACACAGGCCAAAAGTCTCATTTACATTTCTTAACTTTTTACAATTTTAATTATATTTTTAGATATTATGATCCTCCTGGCCTTGCCTCGCACATCGCTGGCCACCACGGCCAGCCTTCAGGAGGCGCCGGGGTCAGACCAGGGCCTCCCGTGGTGCCGGCGGTGAGCACGGCATCTCAGCAGTGGGTCACAGTGAAGGGCCCAGAGGGCTTTTCAGTGCAACGACGCCTCATGCTTTCAGGAGCACATTTTTATCTACTACTCACTTTCACACAGCTAGAGTATTCAGCTCTGAAATGAAGAAGCTAATTTCCATTATGCCTGATTCTATTTTATGTCCCTCTTTTCAGTTTTCATAATTATAGCCAGTGAAGTTTAGCTTTAAAGTTCAACCAATAAATTGTAAAAGGGTCTCAAAAATTCCTTTATTAAAGTCTTATTAAGATACACCCAAGTTTGGGCCAACAGGTGGTGGTGTAGTGGTTAAGGCACTGGACTCTCACATGGCCAATCACGGTTTGAGTCCCAGACACCTGTTAGCTTGATAATCACGCTGGACACGTATGTGCGCGTGTGCCCCAAATCCCAAGAGAATGGAGAAGAAGGAATTGCAGTGCAGTTATCACCTCTGGTGGGGTGTGGCGAGGGGTGGTGGGGGAGGGATTTCTCACTTTCCCTCCATCTCTCTCCGCTTTTCTCCAGCAAGCGCACATGCCCTATAACAAACCACCCCACTCCCTGGCCAAAAAAAAAAAAAAAAAAGATATACCTGAGTTCTTGGACAAGCCCTTTAGCCTAGTGGTTAAAGGAGCTAGATCCCACATAGCTGACCACAGTTTGAATCCTGGTCTCAGTAGTTTGAAAAACACACCAGGCATATGTGCATGCATGCCCCACATTCCAACAGCAAAGAAATGGAGCTGGGGCTTCAGTAGGAGGAGTGCTATCTACCTGCAGCCCCGTCTGCTGCTCTTTGGCAAGTGCACGTGCCCTCTGGCAATTAAAAACAAGAAAAAGAAATGCCCTAGTTTTATTAATTAAAAAAAAAGACTAAGAATTTGTGGTCCTACTGCAACTTGCACTCCAGATATTAGAATCTGGATTGTCTAAGATCTCTAAAAGAAGCGAGGGCTGCAGCAATACTACTAAAATGGCCAAATCGTTACCAAATGTTCTTCCTCTTCAAACGTCTCTTCCAGATTAACATTTGTCACCAATCGGTCAGTTACTGACCAGTCTCTCAAGGAATGTTGGACTATCCCAATAATACCATGCAAATCAAGTGCAAAGGGGAATCACAAATCTCGCAAAGGTTAAGCAGCTCACAAAGAGGATGGAGTGTTGGTGGAGAGCAGCTTGCTCAGAAGAAAAGGCCTCTACGAGAGTCAGGACAGGTGGGAGGGAGAGCAAAGCCATCAAGACAGCAGACGGAGCATCAAGGAGAAGGACCTCAATACCAGAGCCGGAAGAGAAGCCCCTGGGAAACCCATGCCCTCAAATACTTTTGCAAAAAAAAAGAGTATTTTAGGAAAGTCAGATATGAATTAAAGATGTTTTATGATGCCATTATAGAAATGTGTTAGAAAATCATCATCAAAAGATAAACTCAATTTGGTTTGATGTTATTTTAATAGTCAAGAATTAATGCATAGTTCCAAATGGTACCCCTAATAACTAGATAAAATACCTTTAAGATTTTCAATTTCATTTTCCAAGGTAAAATATTAATCGTCTTTTTTTATTCCCATTATTTACCATGAATTTAGATTCATTTTAAGAGTTAAGAGACTTCAAGGAAATAAATACTTCCTCTACCTTGAAAATACATAACAGCTATTTCTCACAGCTTGTATCCTTACTCTTACACCTCTCTCCAATGTTCATGTTAGAAATACATCAGCAAATAGGTTCTAAACTTTCAGCTAAACTCAGGCTTTGTGACCCTCGGAAGACGGGATGTAAGCTAGATGCAGTAACTGAGATAGGTTCTGCTATGGTATCCAAGGACGTGGCAGAGACATACCTTGTAGATCAACTGAGAATAGTAGTCCGAAACCCCTTCAAGGGTGGCACTGCCAAAAGTTCCTAGAAGTCGATTCCCACTATTAAATTGGCCACTACCATAAGGAAGAAAGTGCGCAAAGTTCACTCCAATGATTGGTTCCATTAGAGGGAGCAGAGAGAGCTGCTATTAAAAAACACATTTGAGAGTAATGTACATGGTAAACAAACAAAAGTGAGTGTTTCTCAACTTCCTAAGATCCAAAGCAACTTAGTCAAATAAGGCTGGAGAAAAATAATGACTTAATACAACCTTCAAGTATTGAAATGTTGGAAGAAGTGAGAGAGACTACAGAATCTTTGAGACACTTAAAAATAAACTTTGCTCCTATCTGTCTTAAAGGTGTGTTGCGGACATCTACCATGCTTGCTTGCTCAGTGAGAACCAGGGACAGCTGAGGCTAGGTACCACCAACAGGCACTACTAGTAGTGGCCTACTCACAGGCTGCTGCCGCCCTCTGGAACCACCACGAGGTATGAAAGTAGAGTGTGCAGCGGGGAGAGCCCACTGGCTACATTTCTTTGGATCCAGTCACAGGTGGTGGGGACAGAGCTGTGCTGGGTCCTGACGCTGCTCCTGCACAGCAGGGAGGCTGAGCATCACCTACCAGCCTGTGTACGTTCTACGCACGGTAGGCGCCCACGAGAAAGGGGCAATTCTTTTGGAGACAGGAAGCCTAGTAGGTTCCTTATGAGAATGTTTTTTATCCCTGTAACTCTCTAACTAGGAACAATACCACGATAAAGAGGAAATCTACGTTTAACAGGATTTTAGGGCGTGTGTGCTCACTTCCCTGATCTTCGAAGGGGGTTATGAGGAATGACTCACCTGCTTCAGGTGGGTGAGTGTGTCAGTGTTAGAGTACATGGCTTGTTTCTCCTCTTCGTCCTTTTTCCTTTTCTTTGAGCGAGGTGCTGCTTTCTCCCCAGTCTTCTGAGTCCGTTTGCTTCGCTGTCTCTTGGTTTCAATTCCATCTGTTTTTGGCAACTGGTTGTTGCCACATCCAAAACCACCTTGCATTTGAGCCCCTACTGTTTGCTAATGTAATTGAAAAGGTTAAGAGATAAGTGAACTATTCACAGGTTTGATTTTTAGCCCTTGCTAATCCAGTCCACTCCCATGACTCTATTCCTAACGTGGGTACTACAAGTTGAGGGAAGATGGACAGTGATGTCAAATGCTCTCACTGTTCTTAGAAAATGTCATCTCTTTCTCCAAACGTCATACTCATGGTGGGAATGAGCAAGCTGCAGAGCTGGAGGAGAGGGAAATCCGAAGTACTAGGAAAGCTGTCCCTCTCACTGACCACGCCCCTCACTCCTGCTCACAATCTGTAGGGTCCCGGAAAGTTTCCCGGCCTAAGATTTTCAGGTGAGAGAAGCGTAGCCCCGAGAGGAGGAAGAATCGGATGCTGAGCTGACAAACACTGACTGTATACTGGAAGTCAGTGGGAATGAAGCTAGAGAATTCCAGAGGAAAGTTGCTTTTGTCTTCAGGTTAAGAAGTGAGAATAAGCTAATCCTGAAAGGCTTCCAAGGATAGTGTTACTAAAACCTAGAGATACAGGAATATTTTTTAGGCCGCATTATTCCTAAACTTAGGATCAATATTTTGGCCTGGACAATTACAGCTGAACTTACTGTAACAAACTGAGCACTGAGAGTTTGAAGATGAGTTTCCAGTTATATCTTCTATGACTTGGAGTGCGGGGGGAGTCTCCCACAGAGGGCTGGATGGTAGGCCGCGTGCTCACAGCCTCTGTCCTAACTACTGAGCTCGCCTTGTGCTGCAAATACGCAAGCTTGAATGTGTTCCAACAAAACTTTTCAAGTTTATGGACAAATTGTAATTTTTGTATAATTTTCACCCCGTTGTGAAATATTACTCTTCAACAGATTTTTTTTTTATTTTCCCCGATCATTTAAGTGTAACATCCATGCCTATCTCATATGAAGGGGGAAGGCTGGAGTGGACACAGACTGCCCCTTCTGGGTAGACCAATGGCTCTTGAAGGGTAGTCCCCAGAGCAGCAGCAGCACCAGCAAGTGGACTGGTGAGAAAAGCAAGTATCTCGTCCCACCCAGACCTACTGACTCAGACTCAGGGCTGGGCCCAGCACCCTGCAGGCGACAGTTGTACGTACAACAATGCTTCTCCAACTCCACAGGGAACCCTGGGGCCTGCTGAGCCACAGATTCTGACTCCTTAGGTCTGCGGAGGGGCATGAGCTTCTCATTACCTTTTAAAAAACGTATCTTATTGTTTTTAGGTTTTTTTTTTTTTTTTTTTTTTTTCCTTTCTGTAAGGTATGTGTACTTGCCAGAGACAGAGACAGAGACAGAGAGGGAGAAAGGGGAAGTGATAAACCATCCCCCTTGGGGCGGGGGGGTGGGGTGGCCACGCTGCAATCACTTCTCCATTCTCCTCTCTGAATGTGGGGCACGCACGCACATGCATCTGCCGTGTTTCTTGAGCTGCCGGGTTGGGGACTCTGACTGCACACTCGGCCTGTGGAATCCAGCCCCTCCACCAGCATACTAGCCACTGGCTGGTCCTGAGATTCTCAGCTCTATAAAGCTCCTCTAGGTGATGCAGAGGATGCTGACCTCTAAGGACTGCACTTCGAGTGGCAAGAGCTTACAGATTTCTGGCTGGCTTGTACGGGGCTAAGTACAGCGCCCCCTCCCCTTTGTCAGTGAGGGTATTTTCTAAGACCTCCAGGGGAGGCCTGAAACCTCGGAGCACCGAGTTCTATAGAAACTATGCATTTTCCTACACATACAGCCCTATGATAAAGTTTAATTTACAAACCAGTCACAGTAAGAGACTAACAACAAGAATACAATAGGACAATTAAAACAATATACTGTGATAAAAGTAATATGAATGCAGAGCTATAGTCTGAATATTTCTCCCAAAATTCAGGTGTCGAGCCAGTGACACGGAATTATCAGGGTGAATCCTTGGTCCGATGATAGTGTCAATGGATGGGGCCTCTGGGAGGAGATCAGGAAAGAGGCCATTAGGGCAGCCCCCCATGACTGACCTGGTCAGTTCATAAAGAGAAGAAGGGTGACTGGGAAACACCTGCAACGCAGAGCTCACACTTTTTTTTTTTTTTTTTTTCTGAGAGATTTTTGCTCTAGGGCATGTGCACTCACCAGAGAGACACAGACAGAAAGTGAGAACTCACCCCTCGGGGGGATGGCCACACTGCAATCCCTTCTCCTCCATTCTCCTCTCAGGATTTTGGGCACGCACACGCGCCCGGTCTGAGTTTTAAGCTTCCAGGTCTAGGACTCAAGTCGCGGTTGACTCCATGGGAGTTCAGAGATGAAACCGTTATGCCACGTGCTGGCCCGCAGAGCTCACACTTCTGCAACCTGCCATGTTGGGATGGAGCCAGAAGATACCCACCAGAGGGAGCCTCCAAACCGGGAGATGAGTCAACCTGTACTTTTGTAAATCACCCAGTCTTGGTTATGCCGGTTAGCAACAAAAGAGCAGACTGAGCTGTGGTCTCTCTACGTATCTTATTGTACTGTATTTACCTAGTTTCAGAATTGAAGAATAATTAAACTCTCCAAAAGTGAAAAGCAGAGTTGAAGGGGCCTACCGAGTGGTAGGTCAGGCACTTAAACTGCTTTATGGCCAGTGTATCTAATACGGTGATTCTTACAACAGCGTAACTACATTTCAATCAATAGTTATGGAAGACTACAAAAGGCAGAAACCTGCCCAAGACCCAGTTAGTATTATACTGTATCTGTTTTCCATCTTTTACTGATGCCTACAATATAACTCTGTCTTAAGCTGTTAATCCTATATTTTCAGTTGTGGTGACTGCTTTTATCAGCTGACATGTGGCTGTTTCCCATGCCACTAAGTAATCCCACGTAGTGGGAATGCAGACACAGATGCTCGAGACACAGCCCGTGCCCTAGGAGCAGTTCAACGGCACTGCAGGTGCCGCGCAGGGGTGGTGGTGTGTGCCGGCACCAACAAATCTCAGGCTGGCTGAGTTGAGAAAGGTATCCGGGGAAGATGGTGTCAGAACTGAGTTTTAAAAGAAAGATATTGGCTAGATCTATAAAGAGAAACCAGAGTGGATAGCAGCATACGGCCGTGCACAGAAGGGTGAAAACAGACACTCTCAGGACTGCAAGTCGGTCTGTCTTCCTCAGGGCACAGATGCTCTCGATGGAGCCTAGAGACTGGGCTGGCAGCTGGGTATGCTTGCTGGTGACAAATATGACTGGAAGAGTATAACCACTAAAATTTATACAAAAACTACAGGAACCCAGGTCAACACACAAATCTCTACTGAACGGTCAAAGATGAGACAGGGAGAGTAAGTCAAAGCTTGCAAGAAGATGAGTCTCAGTTACAACCTTAAAAATGAAAATTTCAACAACTACCTATACCATTTCCCCAACCCTCTTCACTTAAAATAGAAAAACGACTAAGATCTGGTTTGAAACCTCACGAGGAAAGCTTTACGCATGCACAGGTGGGGACACAGCTGACAAAAGACCAGGTGGTGAGAGCGGTCAGGCAGATCAATCCGCACGTCCCAGAAACTCCAGGTTTGGAAAAAAATCTTACTTAAATTTATCTAAATGAGGGGGACAGATTCTTATAAAGGTCTACCTCCAATTAAGCTCTTCACACAAATGAAAAAACAAAAGCAAACCCAATGTTGACGAGTCAAATTCGGTAGACTATTGATACACAGGAGACTAACAAGATAAAATACTACAGATAAGATTACATTTGTGGAACACTGACACATGTGTCAACACATGGTGACACATGGACACCTAGCATGCACTACCCCCTAAAGTCCCCGAGGACAGGAACAGCAGTGCACGAGCTATCCTCTATGTGTAACGAGGCAAATGGAAATGACATAAAGGCGCATGGACATTTACTTCTTTCACTTCGGTTAGATCTACTCAGAGTGGTTAGCAACCAGCTGAGCAGCACCTGGTACTTATGAAATGGATTATTACATGTCTTTGCTGTTTAAAAAAAAAAAAAAAAAAAAAAAAACAGTAAATACATGGACAATTAGTGTAGTTTACGGACAAGTAAAAATCATGGGCTCCATGGAAGTAAAAACGACAAAATAAAAAATGACTCTTTAGAGTTAAAATGTGGCAAATATTAATAGTATTAAAATTACCACCACTGATCTGCTATAAGAATAACCTAAAACAAAAGAAAAACCAGCAAGCTCTAACTACCAGGACGCACTTACCAGTCCTTCAGCTGGGCTCTGCTTCTCCAGGGGCTTACTGTCCTTCACACCGTCCTCTTCAGTGCAGAAACTGCCTTCAGGTTTTTGGAGTAGCAGGGAAGAGGACTTTTTATTCTTCAGCAAGTGTTTCAGAAGCTCATTCCCGGAGTCGCCTTTGGCAGTAGGGGCCCCGACCAGAAGGGGAGGGCTCTGCGCCGAGGGGACATGATGGGTTGTGCCTTGGTCCTCGACCTTGCGGCTGCTATGTCCCTCCAGCTGAGGTTGCTCTGGGCCTGGGCAGGGCTCTGTCTCAGCCTTCTCTACTTTCACCTCTTCGACTTGGGCAGGAGTTTCCAGGGCAAGCTTGTCCCCCCCTGGATTTGCATACGCCTGCTGCTTTGGAGCTTCCTGGGAGAAGTCACTGCTGGGTGCTGTGCTTTCTGACTCTGCGCACGGCTGCCCTGCTGCCACACTGGCTGCTGACAGACTGCCAGGCTCCGCCGACTCCTCTTCTGGCTGTGGTGGCGGCTCGCCCGGCGTGTTCACCGTGGGGGTGGAGGAGGGCTCTGAGACACTAGGAGTCAGCGGGGCGGTTATGTCCGACTGCGGAGTGGATGGGGCCTTGGTGGACTCCGCATCATCATCTTTTTTCTTTTTTCTTGTTCTTTTCTTTTTCCCCTTTTCTTCTGGGATTATATCAGAATACAACTGAATGAGCGACTGGGCAGATCCCGAGTAACTCTGCCCATGGGTCACAGTAGGGTCCTGGCCGCATGGGAAACTGCCGCCAGCTACTGTCAGTGCGGCTGGTAAGGCGGGTGTGAAAGGAGCCCTCACTGGGGACTGCTGGAAGCCATTCCCGGAGAGAGTCCCATGTCCCTGCTTCACAGGGTGGAAGTTTGGGCTTCCTCCAGGGACTGATGGTGAGTCGGGAACAAAGGAGGGAGGTCCCGCTGGCCTTCGCTCGCTGGACTGCACGAACGTCTGCACTGGGGGTGAAGCAATGGACCCTTGCTGCAAGGCCTGCTGCTGTAACGCCTGCCCCACCTGCTGCTGGTGCTGTGGGGACTGCTGAAGGGGCCTTGGAGGCTGCATGAAGTCACAAGGCAGGTCAGGACCGTAGAAGGGCACCTGGGGCACGGCCGTCCGACTGCTCAGCTCTGCGCCCCCCGCGCCATGCTGCCCCAGCCCCATCCTCTGCTGCAAAGCTCTCTGTCGGTCCACCTCCTGCATGAGCTGGATGCGCTGCCTCTCCTGCTGTTCCCGTAAGCGTTCTTTCCGTTCCCGTTCTTGAAAACTTTCACTGAAGGGGTTGTTGTCATCAAACTCTACTCGTGGAGGTGGCCCGCTCTGAGGATTTGCATTCGACACCGTCCCTGGGGCTGCTGGGCACGGTTTCATTGGTAATTGGGCCATCGGGGGCTGAATCCTGGGAGGGTTGAGGGCGAGGTGAGCACTGGCAGGTTGCCATCCGGGTAAACCGGGCATTCTCACAGGGCTGGTGTGGCCAGGAAGGACTGGGGGCTGCTGCGGGTGCTGAAGCTGCTGGGGCGCCATGGGGAAGCTGGGCTGGCTCAGGGGGGCTGGAGCGGCACTGGGAGCCAGGGGCGGCTGGGGCTGGACGCCAGGCAGCAGGGTGGGCGGGGCCACTGCACGCTGCTGCTGCTGCTGCTGCTTGATCCGATAATCTTCAATCAACTCGGCGTGTTCTTTCTGCTGTTTACGAATCTGAAATGAAACGGGCCATTACTCATTTACATAGAATATAGTTACCAAAATAAAACACGGTCTGATGATTTTGGTAGGGTTTGATTCAGAAGGCAGTTAGACTTGCAGAGGCAAAAATACTTGGCTTAGGCAATGGTAAAAATCACTAAAACGTGCCTTGAGAGACCTTAACTAAAGACTGCCAATGTTTTTAACAACAGGACTTTTCCAAAGTTATCTGTGAAAGGTCTTCGCATGTGAAATACTTAAGACAAGTTCCAAGATAATTTTCTGAATTAAGTAATAAGAAAAATCTTACTGGGCAAGTCGTATAACTACTTAAACCAGACGCTAACACGGGAAGACAGTATACAAGCAACACAGGAGCAGGGTAACTGAGATGCCTTAGAAATCACATTAAACAAGTTACAATAAATGTCAGATTTAACTCAAAGGTTAATCACTTAAACTGGTTAAGATTTCATTTCTTAAATACACAAGATTGCACATTTTAAATCAAGATGATTACTAGCACCTATAGCATTAGCAGACTCTCTTCTCCACAGGTTAACACTAGATGACTGAGTAATACTAGTTAATTCATTCCAAAAACCTCTGTGTCCCGGCGTGCTCGACAGTCCAGTCAAACACAGCCAAGATGTCCTGCAGACCTCACCAACTCACTCAGGGAGGTGGAGAATGCAGAGATGCCAAATGGATAGATATCCGAACACTATAGTTCTAATAGTCTTCCAACTATAATTCTAATACTTTTCCAACCAATTTTCTTGGATTTCCTAGGCACGCTAACAATATTTTCTGCAAATAGTAGCATCTGGTCTCTTCTCCAGTAACTTAACTGTTTTATCTTCTTGTCTTTCCAGACTGGGTTACTAGTTGGGACTGTGGTTGTTCGATGCCACTGGGCCAGTGCTGTACGAGCGAATGCACATAAAGCACCCAACGCCGTGTCAGGAATGAGGACCGTTCACCCCGCCTTTCCCAGGGTACTTGCAAATATTTGCAAACACGGTCAGCTACTTATCTTAATGTGATCACACTGCATCACTGGCAATTATGTCAGAATGGATGACGTGTCCATTTTTAAGAATTACTGGGACCAGCAGTTAGCGTAATGGCTATGTCGCTGGACTCCCATGTAGTCGACCGCGGTTCGCGTCCCGGACCCGGTGGCTTAAAACTCACGTCGGGCACGTGTGCATGCGTGCCCAAGATCCCGAGAGGAGAATGGAGGAGAAGGGATTGCAGCGTGGCCATCCCCCCTGGGGGGTGATTTCTTGCTTTCTCTCTCTCTATCTCTCTCTGTCTGTCTGGCGAGCGCACGCGCCCTATAGCAAAAACCTCTAAAAAAAAAAAGAATTACTCCTGCTTTAACTTATTATTTACCATCATTATTATTATTTTCCAATTATGACAAGAGAGAAAGATAAAGACACAGAGAGAGAGAGGGACAAAATTAAAAAGGAAGCCACCAGGTCTAGGGCTTGAGCCACGGCTGGCCATATGAGAGGCGGGAGCCCAGCGCTTTTAGTCACCACGCCACCTGCCTGTCCCGATGTGTCCATTTTTAAACACTAGCTTCTAAACAGAATTTGATCCACAGGTGTGCAAAAACTAGGACCCGTCAAAAAACCTTACAGAAATACACAAGGCAGGAAAAGTGCTAAAGATACTTTATTAGAAGTGTCTATTTTTGGGACCAGCAGGCGGTGTGGTGGTTAAGGTGCTGGACATTCCCACATGACCAACCATGGTTCGAGTCCTGGACCTGGTGGCTTGCTTTCTCACTTTCTCTCTCTCCCTCTCTCTCTCGTCTTGCTCTGGTCAAATTAAAAAAAAAAAAAAAATGAATGAATGAATAAATAAAATTAAATAAGTAATTAAAAAAAAAAAGAAGTGTCTATTTTTAAAACAATATCTACCTGCACTAAACATGACCCCAGAGAGGGACTCTAAAGATTAACCTCTTGGGGTCAGCAGACGGTACAGTGGTTATGTCACTGGACTCCAACAAGGCCAACCGTGGTTTGAGTCCTGGACCTGGTGGCTTGAAACCCATGCTGAGCACGTGTGCATGCGTGTCCAAAATCCTGGGAAGAGGATGGAGGAAAGGGGATTGCAGCGTGGATACTCCTCCTGGGGGATGATTTTTCGCTTTCCCTCTCACTGTCTCTGTCTCCCTCTCTCTGGCAAGCGCACGTGTCTTAAGGCAAAAATCTCTTTAAAAAAATAAACAAACCTCTGGGGAACAGCAGGTGGTGTGGTGGTTGGGGTGCTGGACACTCCCACATTGCCAACCACAGTTCGAGTCCTGGACCTGGTGGCTTGCTTTCCCACTTTTTCTCTCTCTCTCTGTCTCTCTCTGGTCAAATTAAAATAAAGGAATGAATAAATAAAATTAAATAAATAATTCTTTAAAAAATATAAAAATGAATAAACAAACCTCTTGTTCTATAATAGTCTTAGTTTTCAGCAACAGAAACATTGTAACTATCTTATTCTGGTACACGGCTGTGGTAGCTATGCTAGGAGATAAGACAGCTGAGTCCAAAGCCCTAATCCGTTGTTAGCTGTGAGCAAACATGTCTCCTAAGCTCTCCGGGAGTGTTCATTACACGTGAAGCACTCAAATGTTTATTGTACCAATTTAGTCGGAACTACACCCCCCCCCCCCCCCCCCCCCCCCCCCCCGCTTCTAGTACTATCCTTTGGGTTTCTTTCAATTTTACTTTACAAGCTAAAATTGGGAATTGAAGACAAAGTTTACTTTTGGGGAGTACTACTCCATGAACTTTAACATGTGTAGAGACTGGAATAGCAACTGTCACAATCAAGACACAGAAGAGTTCTATTACCTCAAAAACTCCCTCATGCTACTACCTCTTTGTAGTCAACCCCTTCCCCCACCTTCCTATGTTCAACTTTATAATTTTGTTATTTCATAAGAGAAATAACAAATGAATTATATACCCATTTCATCTGTGTTGGATATATAATCTTTTGAGATTGGCTTCTTTCATATAGCACAGAAGTCTTGAGATCCAAGTTGTTGCACACATCAATAGTTCACTCTTTTCTATCGCTATGTAGTATTCCATTGTACGGATGTACCACAGTTTATTTAACCATTCACCATTACAGTTTTTGGTGACCATGAATAGAGCTGCCACAAACATTCACATACAGCTTCTGTGTGAGCCAGTTTTTCATTCACTTGAGTAAGTACCTAGGAGAGGGCTCTGAATCCATTTTGAACATCATTATTATTTTAAATAAAAACTTAAAGGTTACTTCTTTCTTTTTCAATATTATTATTCAGTTTGAACATTTTTTAAAAAGATGTATTTTAACTGTAGTTATTATTTTTAAATTTGCTATAAGGCACACACGCTCACCAGAGAGAGAGAGAGAGAGAGAGAGAGAAAGAGAGAAAGAGAGAGAGAGAAGGAGAAAGCCACCAGGTTCGGGACTTGAACCATGGTCGGCCACGTGGGCGAGTCCAGCGCCCTTAACCACCACACCACCTGCTGGCCCCTAGTTTGAGCATTTTGATAAATATCTGGTAAGCAATGAAAAATAACAGTTTCATTTTTCAGAAATGAGTCTTTTATGTAATATCTATCAATGTATTAAAAGACCAAAATACTAAGAAATAATAAAAACATATCATGAAAAAGAACTACTATAATGATTCAAATGCTCTATTCGAAATTCACTAGAAACCAAAACAGAAGTCAACTCCTGGGTCCCCAATTCTTCCCACGTAAATCCAGGCCTCACCCTAACCCTAACCCTGTAAGCCTGGTCCTCAGAGAAGCAAGACTTTCACATGATGTGAGAATATGGTTTTAGAATAATTTTTTTTAGTGAAGAAATGTTTTCCACCATACCAGGGTTGCTGAAGAAAATGAAAACAGTTCCTCAGTGCCGTTTATGAAATTCGCACTCTGCCTTCCATTTAAGGCAAGACTGGGGTATAAGTTAGTTATTAAGACGTGTCGGGGTTGTCACCTTTTAGCAGCACACTTTTACATGCCATCCCCAAATCCTGTGTCATTAATGAATGACACAGCAAACATTCTACTTGCTGATAACTGCAGGCTTTCTATTTGTAAACCTGTTGTTACCTGCTCTAGCTGTTTCTGGACCATGCTCTGCTGTTCTGTTACATGCTTTAGTTGTTCTGCATCCTCTTCTGGAAACTCACGGCCAGCTTTCTTGGCAGTGCGTTGTTTAGCTGAAAGGGCCTTCTTAGATTTTCTGTGTGCACCAATTTGTTCTTCAAGGTATTTCTGCTGCATCTGAAGCAGCTGTTGGGTCTCCTGAAGCCATTCTTCATACTGCTTACGTTGGGAATCATCTGAGGGAAAAATTCAAAATTCATCTGTGTTATTTTTCTAAAGGGTCCAACACTGGAAAGTTACACAAATACATTCTGTAAGTAAATAAAAATTTCACCATAACCATTTAATACAAAATTTGAAAACGCAATACTAAATGTTACAACAATTATGCAACTGTAGAGAGCAGATTTTAGACAAATACTTAATTGAGAAATCTAGAGAATGTTTATTACTAGGGTACTAGTTAGCATAGTACTTATAATTATTACAAATCTAATCTTAGAAAAGTTGAAACTTTTATCTAATGAGATGCTTCTAGCTACTGGATTATCAAATTCTCCATCCCACAAGTCAAAACATGTACAAAGTTATACGAGTGTTTTATTAATTCCTTTTTACAGATTCTGAAGAACCGTGTAAGCTCTAACCCATTCTGTCCAGAGCATGGATTAGGGGACCATTTCCCATGCCGGTTTTCCCTAGTTTGTAACATTTTCTCTATTTCTTAGTTGTAAAAAAAAAAATGTTCTAAACGGAGAGGGAAGGAAACAGAATGTTTTTTTTAGAAAAGATTATTCTGAAATCTATGTTTTATGAAGAACACTTCTAAGTTGAAAACATTGGCAATTCTTGTTGATTTAGTAACTTATACATCCATAAATAGGCAAGGGGATGGAGCAGTTAACCAGGCCAAATCTTCTCTACTTCTGCGACTGCCATTAGTCATCTCCCCAGATGGTTTCATCTCTGCATCGCACACCGATACTCCCCTCTAACTTATTCGGCAAGGGCACTTTACTTCATTGAGGCCAAGTCAAAAAAATTAAAAGTAAAAAAAAAAATAAAATAAGGGCAATCTTATGTAGTAAAATTCTGATTATACCTTTTTGATTCACTCTAAGACAAAGAAATGAATAAATACAATTCTGATAAGGACATTAGCTGAAAATAACATCAATAATAACAGAGTATTGTTGCACATTAAGAATCCAACCAAAGCCAATGGGCACAATAAAGCCAGAAAAAGCCAGTTGGTTATAGGAGTTTACTTGTTTTTAATGCAAATATGTATTCAAATTACAATCATAATTAATGCAGGGGAAATTTCAAAAGGTCAGACTTTGGGTTTGTTCCTAAACCCAGAAGTTCCAGCACATGTATGAACTTGAATTCTAGTCTACTAAATTTGATGGGCATTTTTCAAGAACAGGCTTTTTCACAAGATTTCAGAAGTTCTGCTTCTGGTAGAATGAGACCTACCGCAAGGAAAGCCTTTCTGGTTTCTGGAACCAGGAGAGCAGAGGTGAGCAAAATGAAAGATAACGGTGAAAAAAGTTAGCTAAACAGTCTGAAGATTTCAGAAAGGTTCAGTTGGGGAGAACTTTACTATCCTGAACCACCTTGGGACCCCTGACGGTATCTAGAAAGGGGTGAGTGGCACCCTGCACACTTGACCTTCACGCCATGCTGCTAACCCGACTTAATGCTCAGCTTATTCACTCCCTTTGTTTTCCCATTTGGTGTCCTTGTCACTTAGGCAGACAGTCTTGAGAGTAAAAAGTGGTTTAACTCTATAGATTGTAAAGTGCCCGATCTATAAACAAAAACAGTAACAACGATATTGAAGAGAAAGGGGAAGATGATGTTTCTGTATTAAAATACTTATTTTTAAGTCTTCATGCACAGCAGGAGGGGGAAGCAATGAAAATACATGCCTTTGAGAAAAGACGCCTAGTAGGGCAGTGATGTTCGATAAGGGCACTTAGGCGTAAAATAACACACCTAAACTAACTCCGAGTGTTCAGAACAAGACAAATATAGTGCAAACAAGCAATCCCCAGAAAACATAGACTTATTAGATTTATACTTACTCACAAAGCCTGGACCAAAATTTGGAGGATTAGGCCTAGAAATCTGATGTGTTATACTGCCATCCTAAAATAAGTAAAATTTACAAATATGTTTATTCCACACTTCATTTAGAGGGGGGGAAAAAACTTTAAAAAGAAGAAAAAAAAAGAAAAAGAAATAGAAGAAGAAAATCTTTAATTTCCTAATACATCTCTGAAGTTTTGATCTTTTAAAAAATCAGAATGAATTTAGTGGTGACAGCCCAATTCTGACAATTTTTTACCATCTCCGAACTATCACATTTTCTAGATTTTAGTTGAAAAACTATTACATTGGAGGCGAAAGATTTGTCAGAAACACGTCAGAGAAAATCAAATGTCACTAGTACACAGCTCGAAAGCCACACAAAATCTCGCTGTTGATGATGTCCACCTCGATTCTTCTCTAATGAGCCTTACAAAAGCAGGCTGCAGAAGCGCAGAATGCCACACCACAGCAAGGCTGCCACTAACACCAACTAGTGTCTCTAACACACACGATGGAAGAAAAATACACCACTTAAAAATATTAGTCTTATTTCCTATTAAATGTCTTGTTTCTTCCAGGGTGACTAAGTAAATAGTTATTAATTTTACAATTCCCTGAAAAGAACCTGATAAATATTATGAAATTATTTCCAAAAAACTTTTTACTCATTATCACAAGTTCTTTAACATGAACTATGTATAAGGCAATAATTATAAATACTACTAGTAGCCAGAATATAGTATGTAAAATCTTTATAACACTATAAAATGGTATAAAATATGACACATCAGAAAATAGAGGGTTAAAGAACTTGCCCCAAGTTGAAGAGTGGAACTGAGTTTTGTTTTTTTTTAAACTCAGCAATAAACTCTGTGCTTTTTCTCTGTATTTTGTTTTTTAAGAAGTTTTTGCCTTAGGGCGTGTGTACTCAACAAGGAGAGAGACAGAGACAATGAGAGAGAAAGCGAGAAATCATCCCCTATGGGGATGGCACACATAATCCCTTCTCCTCCAGTTTCCTCCCGGGATCTTGGGCATGCACACACACGCGCCTGGTGTGACTTTCAAGCCACCAAGTCCAGGGTTCGGACTGCAGTGGGCAATGTGGGAGTCCAGTCATGTAGCCGCTATGCCATCTGCTGCCTTCCCCCCTTTGAACTGCCAGGGGGCGTATGTACAGGCCATGGAGGAGCAGATATAGGGAAGCAGGAAGTTCCTCATGTGCAGCCAGCCCTTCTCCACTCTCATAGTGTATTGGGATTTGGGCACACGCATACACATGCCTAGTGTAATTTTCAAGCTGGTAGGGCCAAGATTTAACTCTGGCCAGAGGACAAGAGGGATCTAGTTCACTTAACCACAGCCTAAGCCTATGCCTTTCCTTTCTTTCTTTCTTTCTTTCTTTCTTTCTTTCTTTCTTTCTTTCTTTCTTTCTTTCTTTCTTTCTTTTTTCCTTCCTTCCTTCCTTCCTTCCTTCCTTCCTTCCTTCCTTCCTTCCTTTTTTAAATTTGCTATAGGACACATGAGCTTGTCGGAGACAGACAGAAAGAGACTTGGAAAGTGAGAAAGCACACCTTTCCAGGGCAGACACCACACTGCATTTCCTTCTCTTCTGCTTTTCTCTTGGGATTATGGGCACACATGCACACACACCTGGAATGTTCTTCAAACTGCGAAGTCCAGTACTCCAACTATACTGTCAGTCATATGAAACCTAGGCCCCTTAACCACCAGGCTGGCCCTGCCTTTTCAGTCATTATCAAATGGAGTCTCTTATTTGAATAATGAAAAAGTCATATGGTAGGTAGCTCTCATTTTCCTAGGCAAGTACATTTTAAAACAATCGCTGGGGACCAGCAGGTGGTGCAATGGCTATGTCGCTGGACTCCCATGTAGTCGACCACAGTTCGAGTCCCAGACTCGGTGGCTTAAACTCACGCTGGGGCATGTGTGTGTGTGTGCCCATCCCCCCTGGAGGGTGATTTCTAGCTTTCTATCGCTCTGTCTGTCTGGCAAGCACATGGGCCCTATAGCAAAAACCTCTCCCCCAAAAAATAAATAAATAAATCGCTGAAAAAAAAAAATCTTCTACGAAACAAACAGCTCGACTTCCCCAGACTGCTTGACAGTAAGAATACACCACATAGATTCACTCTCAGAAGCCAGGGGTTGATGGCAGAGGCGCGGTGGTGACACGGCTGGACCTGCATCGTGCGAGCTTGTGCCTGTGATTCAGGGCAGCCGAGACTAGGGTGGATCATGGTGAGGAGACCCTGCTGGTGCCTCTTCCTCTCTCTCAAAAGAAATAAACTAAAAATAAATAAGTACCCCCCTCTCTCGCATTTACACACACACACTCTTACATTTAAAGATAATTATCATAAACGATGAATATTCAAATAACTAAATCATTCCAAGGAACAAACAGAACACAACTCTGTGGGGCCAGCAGGCAGTGTGGAAGTTAAGGTGCTGGATCCCACAGAGCTGACTACATGGATCGAGTCCCAGACCCGGCAGCTTGAAAATCATGTTGGGTGTGTGTGCGTGCATGCCCCAAATTCAGACTGTGGACTAGAAGAGAAGGGGTAGTGACATGGCCCCAGGGGGTGTTGATTTCTCACTTCTCCCCTCCCTCTGTCTCTCTCTGGCAAGCACATGTCCCCAATAGCAAAACTTTAAAAAAAGAAGGGGGGGAGGGGACTGCAGGTGGCGTGGTGGTTAAGGCCTGAACTCCCCCATGGTTGGCCATGGTTCAAGTCCCAGGCCTGGTGGCTTGAAAATCATGCTAGCATTTGTACATGTGTGTCCAAAATCCCAACAGGAAAATGGAGAAACGACTGTGGTGTGGCCATCCCTCCTGGGGGGTGATTTCTCACTTTGCTCTCACTGTCTCTCCCTCTCTGGCAAGCGCATGCACCCTCCCTTTGGCAAAAAAAAAAAAAAAAAAAAAAGGACACAAAAACCTATATCTAAACAGAATGATTATAATAATTTTCTACTGTGTACAGCAGCTTTATACTTTATAGTGAACTGATTCCAAAATACAAAACATGAAAGCATATTCGGAGAGTAGAAAATAAAGGGATGAATGTAAAACTAGACCCTAAGAATCTGGTTTCCCTCTAAGAGACTTTCCATCCTTAAGTTGTAGGTCCTCCTGAGAAATAACGATTGCTTTAACTTCCTCTTCAGAAATTTGTCAATCTTTTTAACCTTAATTTGTTTTTTTGTTTAAAAACTAACGAAACATTTCATCTTAATTTCTGCTGCATCAATAATATGTTTTGGCAAGACTCTAAGGTTCCTACTACTTCCTAGAAAGGGGCTCGCTGTCAGCGGGTCAGCTGAGAACACGGGGAACCGAGCACTCCAGAGTGACGAGCGACAAGTGGCGTTACCTGAGGAACGGCCTGTGGAATGCGACTCTGGCCTTCAGTCTGCGCCCCAGCTACCGACTGGCCCATGAAGGGGAACCTGCGGAAAGGAAGCACTACGTATCAAATGATCGGCTTGAGAACCAAGTTCTGTACATACTTCATTTACTCCTGCAAGAAGAGCAGAGAAGCAGCAGCATGATCCTCGCCAAACGCACTAAGCCCTGTGCACCAGGCATCCAACAGTCTGCACTGAGGCGCGCCACCGGACACTCTCACAGACCCCAGGGGATAGGATTCAGGGAGACTCAGCGCTGAGGTGCGCCACCGGACACTCTCACAGATCCCAGGGGATAGGATTCAGGGAGACTCAGCGCTGAGGCGCGCCACCGGACACTCTCACAGACCCCAGGGGATAGGATTCAGGGAGACTCAGCGCTGAGGCGCGCCACCGGACACTCTCACAGACCCCAGGGGATAGGATTCAGGGAGACTCAGCGCTGAGGCGCGCCACCGGACACTCTCACAGACCCCAGGGGATAGGATTCAGGGAGACTCAGCGCTGAGGCGCGCCACCGGACACTCTCACAGACCCCAGGGGATAGGATTCAGGGAGACTCCGTAACGTTCCTGGCAAGGGCGAGTGAGGCTGGGCACGGAGCCAGGGTGACCCAGAGGTCTTACTCTGTCACCTCATGTACCTTACAATAAAACAGATTCAAGCCTTCAGGACAAAAATATTGAGAAGGTTTAGTTTTAGTGTCTGAACTTTAAGAAAATTTCTTCTGCCTATCTTTATTAAACATTAATAGCTACTTTGTATTAAAAACAAAAGCTGTAGCTCCATCAAGAAGTTTTGTACATTTCTACACCAAATATTAAAGCAAACTGAAAATTGGGGACTAACCAAGAAAAATCTATCTGGCTAAAAATACTTGGCAAAATGCTACATATTCTAATTAAAGCTATAAAAACTTCACAGAGCATTATTACTAGTATCAAAACATTTTCTCTACAGTTACTAATGCTTTAACATATGATACATGCACAACGCAACTTTCAAAATATATTACAAATGTTGCACTAATAATTAAACACTACAAGGTGAGTATTCCTAATCCAAAAATCTGAAATCTCAAGTCTTCCGAAATATGAATGCTTTGGGTGCCAACATGATGCCACAAGTGAAAAACTCCACACACAACCTTGTATAATGGGAAGAGGGTACAGTCAAAATGCTGCAATTTAAAACTACTGTATAAAATTACCTTCGGGCTGTGTAAAATGTGTACATGAAACGCATGTGAATTTCACGTTTAGTCTTGGGCCTATTCCCAAGATATCTCATTATGAATGTGAAAATATCCCGAAACTGAAATGAAAACCTGAACTCTAAAATACTTCTAGTCCTAAGGATTTCAGATAAGAGATATTCAACTTTTATTAGAATATACATGTTTTACTTTTTCACTTGGTTTTTTGATTCATTTATCACCCCTCCCCCAGCTACAGCTTTGGTCTGAAATCACCTCTTACTTCAGACACCAATCACTGTCTATCTCCCAGCTCAACCCATACTTCACTGAGGACCTATCATTTCCACTCCTTCTAACTGCTCCCAGAAGATGGAACAATAGCCTGACGTGTAACACATCAGCATTTATGTGCGTGTGTCTGTGTGTGACACTCAGGGAGATTCAGGGGCTGGAAAATTTCTAACTGTAGGTGTAGCTTTTAAACTAAGTGCTAATAAAATGGAGCATTTCCCTCTACTTTAACTGTAAGTAGTGAGCCAGGAATATCAGCGGCACTGTGACGATCATGGGAGAAGACAGATTACTACCCCTATCAAGTGCTGCAAGTCTCTAACAGGTAAGTCACGCGCATCCTCAGTCTGAAGTTATGGTAGTTACTAGACTTAATATTAACTTTGTTAATGTATCAAGAAGCACACAGCACACAGTTAATTTATATATATATATATATATATATATATATATATATATACACACACACATACATACACACACATATATGTATGTATGTATATATATATATATATATATATAATGTATAAATATATAAATACATACTGCCCCACACACATATATATTTTAATTTGCCCGAGGGCGCATGCACTTGCAAAAGAGAGAGAGAGAGAGACAGAGAAAGTGAGAAAGCACTCCGCATGAGGAATGGTCATGCCATAAACCCTTTCTTCCATTTCTCCCTCTTGTCATGATTCTGGGGATGCATGCACAGGCACCCAGCATGTTTTTCAAGCTGCCGGGTCTGGGAATCAAACCACGTGGTCAGCCATGAGAGATCAAGTCACCTTAACCACCAGGCCATGGACTAGTCTTTAATTATATTTTAATAAATTTATCAAGTATAATTCATTTCCTTTGTAATATTACATTTCTGGTTTTCTGCATATAAATATTCTGATAAGAATCTCAAAGCCTTAATTGAATGCCAAAAAGGTTCAAGATATAAAAATATTAAAAACTCCTATGAGAGAAATAGTATTAATAAATGCTGCTCAAAAATGAAAATCATTAGAAACCACTGTCTCTCCTTTGATCTCAAAAATGCTTAACTATGTCTAAAATATTTCAACAACTGAAAAGAACTATACCCTTAAGGATTCCAATTTCTTTGAAGTATCACATGTATCTTAAATTCATGCAGATATTATATTCCATTCCATAATCACTCACATGCCTTTTTAAAGGAAAAGTTCTCAGATAATTAGACTGAACTAAAGCTCTACATGCCCTAATGTCACAGGCATACAAACAGCAATAAGTGAAGGGGTATCAGAAAGTTCATGGAAAATTCATATCATAAAAAAACGAACAAACAAAACTACCTGTGGATTTCAAAAAGAATTTTGTACCAAAATAAATTCATACTAACTTGGTATAACATGGACAGGATCTAGTTTGAGGCATTAAGAGGGATAATACATTAGTCTGAAAAGAACCCTTACTAGAGTGACATGAGTTCTACTAAAATGGAATCAAGGACAAACATCAGATTTATGGTGAAACTTGGGTGGAAGAATGGTGAAATCACTGATGCATTATGAAATGTTTATGGGACAATGCCCCCAAAGAAATCAGCAGTTTATATACAAATAACTATTTTTAAAAGGGACAAGAGATGATGCTGAAGATGATACCACTGGCATCAATCTGTGAGGGAAAAATCAATCCTGCTCACGTCCTAAAGGGAGGGGACGTGAACCAACACGCCACCAAACACCAGGGGCACCCCGACTGGCTCAGCTTACATCATCTGACCCCAAATTAAAGGTGAGTTTTCTGCTCAATGGGTACCAATGCTGCTGTGCCCGGATCAGACAAAAAGAGCAGATATTTCAGTGGAAATTTTAAAGAAGTGGGGTCAACATCCTGAGCATTTCTTTGAAGAACTGTAGGAGTGGACATGTGGCTCTACCAGCAGGATCCTGAAGGCAAAGCTCAGTCAAAGCAACGGCTACCAAGAGGTGGAAGTGATCCCGTCAAACCCAAAGTGGAAAGGTCAGGAGAAAAGGTCATGGTGACAGTTTGAAAGCTGCTCAGGGCATTTCACTCATTGACTTCCTGAATGGCCACAGAATGGTAATATCTACTTATCCTGAAAGTGTTTGGAGAATGTTAGCAGAAAGCTTTGGCAGGAAAACGTCACCAGCGGGCCCTTCTCCACCATGACAGTGCTCCTGCCCGACCCAACAAGGGCATCTGTGCTCAGGCTCTGATGGGAAGCATGAGGCGTCCCTGTACACTCCTACCTCACTCCTCTTCCCCCCAGTCTTACACAAAACAAAACAAAAACTTTAAAAGGCACTTATGGGGACCAGAAGATAGGGTAATGTTTATGCTGCTGGACTCCCATGTAGTCAACCATGGTTCTGGACCCAGTGGCTTAAAACTCACGTGGGGCATGTGTGCCCAAAATCCCAAGAGGAGAACAGAGAAGGGATTGCAGAGTGGCCACCCCCCCCCCGCCCGGGGGGGCTAATTTCTTGCTTTCTATTTCCCTTTCTCTTTCTCTCTCTCCAGCAAGCACACATGCCCTAGAACAAAAATCTCTTTTAAAAAAGCTCAAAGAAACTTATTTTTCCTCAGTTCATAATATGGAAAAGACTGTATGACAGATTAAATTCCCAGGATCCTCAGTTCTTTAGGGATGGTACAAATGACTGATACAACCACTTAAAAAAGGGTCTTGAACTTATAAGTTTATGTTGAAAAGGAAAGGTTATATTTCTCATTATTATCTTTTAATTACTTTTTCCACAAACTTTTTGAAGTATATTCAGAGTAGAAAACTGGAATTATAGTATGAGTTTATTCTGGTCCAATAAAACTGGAAATGTATGGATTGATTTTTCCTGATACACATTTTCTATGAACTTTTTGAAGACACTCTCAAATGTTTACCCGCCCTGAAATGAATGGAAATAAATTCCTTACTTTGATATAGCATTTTGTATCTGGTCACACCCAGGCAACATAACCACCCGTGTAAGTATTTATCATTCACTCCTAGAACACAGGCTTTTGAATTTTTGTATGCTTCCTTCTAGGACTAGCAACGGTCTCTTGCACAGCTGGGGCCCAGCAAGGACACGCACCACCCCACCTACCTGCTCATCACCATTGGCGGCATGCCCAGGTTGTTTTGAGCCATCACTTTATTAATGCCTTTGAGGGCCACCATTTTGGCCTTCATTATAGGGTCTGTAATTGCATCAAAATCTAAAGAAGAAATATATTTTAAAGTTACTTATTTAATAGCATTTGGTCCAAGGTACATTAGTAGGTAATGTAAGTAGCACAAACATTATGTAATTAATGACTCTTAACACCTTATAACTTGTTAATTATTCTGGGTTTCTGTACTAGATAAGGAATTAGGAGTGGTAATAGCCTTACCCTGAATTTAATTCTATCTCAATGAGCTGTACGTGATGTACGCTCTAATACCCGACCCTGCAGGAATGAGAACAAGGAGTCTGCCCAGTTTTAGGGAGACTACAGCAATGACCTAAATCAACGCAATTCCTTTCATTCAAACTTTTACAATTCTGATCAGAATAGTTCTTTAGTGATATAACACATGAGTGCAAAGTTGCAGTTATTTTCCACACAAGAAATCCCCATGAATTAGTTCTCTCTCTAGAAAAGTGAAAATAGTGGGGGCCAGCAGATAGCGTGGTGGTTAAGGCACTGGACTGTCACACGGCCAATTGTGGTTCATGTCCCAGACCCGGTGGCTTGAAAATCATGCCAGGCGCATGTGCATGTGTGCCCAAAATCCCACAAGGAGAAAGGAGGAGAAGGGATTGCAGCATGGCCATCCTTCCTATGGTGTGATTTCTCACTTTCCCGCTTTCCGTCTCACTCTGCTGAGTGTACAAGCCCTGTAACAAAAACCTTTAAAAAATTAATAAATAAAAGAGTAAACTGTACTAATTTCTTGAAGGACTACCCTCACAATAAGGAGAGACTACTGAGAAAAGACTTCTTTGCATACGAATGAATAAAAGGGAACAATGTGATGGAAACTGTTAACTTCTATGGGATAGAACATGAAATATATTTTACTGTTTAAAAGAAATCTTTCCTCAGTATGTGCCCAATGACTGCTAATTCTTGTTCTTAGAGTCATTTTGACATTGCTTTTGTTGTTTCAGGTTTTTTTTTTTTTTATTAGTAAGCCACTAGAAATAAGTTTAAGATGCTTTTATGGCAAAGTTAAAAAAAAAAAATTGTCAAGCATCTGTTGTACACAAAAGGACAGTGAGAAGCTTTACTTATTTCTATAGTTTCCTTAAACTTATATTTCCATGCCTCTACAACACATGGCAACAATGGTTGGGAGTCAGACACTAAAAAGATTCCAGAACAACAACATAAATAATGAATTGTGTGAGATCTGCAACTCATAGCTTTGAATCTCTTGATGTACTCAAAAGGAATCTAAAATTCTAAATTGCTTTCCTTGCAATGCCACCATAATACCCACAGTAATACATGAGACTCAAGGGAATTCCTACCAATGTTAGGGAAGAACGGTTCTGATCGCTGACGAATCATGGCTTGCATCTGTCTCTGCTGTTGCTGTTCTTGCCTCTCTTGGTCCAAAAGATCCTGCAGAAGTAGAGGCTGCTCCTCTAAAAGGAGGGGCCTCTCTCTATTCTGCTGGGTTAATGTTTGAGGAATCATGAGTTGTTGGGGTCCAGACATGGCACCAATACCGGACTGGCTTGTTAGAGACACAGTCTGATTTGTAGGTTTTCCTGTCCCCAAATTGTGGTTAACTGCAGACTGACCCTGACTGAATCCAGGATTTACCTGCATGCCCTGAGAAAAAGCATGGTTTACCCTAGAGACCACCGTTACGTTAGCATTCATGGTATTATCCAGAACATGGCCGGGTGGTGCCATTAAAGTAGGAGGCAAACTTGACACGTGGCTGGATGGTGAGTCTGGCACAGTTGATGGTGAAGACCCCAATGGCCTAAGGTCTGAATTATCAGGTTTTTCATTAGCAAGTAAACTTGAGAGGACTGGAGTCGGTCCAGTTATGCCACAAGAGTTCATTACATCTTGAGCAGGCAGCTGGGTGGATCCTCGGATGACACTTGTGCTGGTGCCAGCATTTTCTTGATTAGTTCTCTTCTCAACTAGATCTGGGTCACAAGGCTCCAGAGAGGTCTTTTCTCCATCATTTAGGTCTGTGTGGGTGGAAGTCTGTGAGCAGGGGGTGCCAACATCATCTTTACCCTCATCGCTTTTCTCATTTTCACATTTACTTTCCTCTTTAGAATTTGGAGACAGTGCTTCTGTTTTTATCTCACTGCTAACAGCGGATTTTTTTTGTGGTGAATGTTTACTAGAAAGAACCAGAGTTTTGTCTTCTTGCTCCTTTTTTTTGGATTCAACAGATACACATTGATTATCTAACTTATCATCAATCGGAACACTAAGGTCGAGTTCCTCATTAAACATGCTCTTCTTGTCCCCTAGGTCGTGTTCCGGGTCTGTGTATGCAATGATGTCAAACTCTCCTGACCTCAAGAGGTCATCCAGGTTTGGATCATTAGTTTCCAGATTACCTAAAGTATCTAATTCATCTCCCTTGCCATCTTCTGTATCTAAATTCAAATTTTCAAGATCTTCATCATCCAAGTCTTTGACTTCAACCCCTTCAAGGTCTTTAACATCTAATTCTTTCACAGAATGATCATCGGAATCAAGTTTTTCTTCCAAACCATCAGAAGACTGGCTGCTTAACTGTAAATTATCAGATGCTGCTTCGGCTGGTACAGATGTTGACAAAGGCGCTTCTGAAAACTCTCCACCCAAGGGATGGCTCAGCGACCTTATAACCATAGAAGACGAATGGACAGAATGGCCTTGCTCTTGCTGAGATGGTGGCGCTTGTTCCAAATTTGGATGCACAGGTAGCTGATTAGGTAGACCATGGGATGGTCGTCTCATGGGGTCTGTATGTCTAGGGCCTGAAAAGTCTGGCCGGGGAATGAAGTTTCCGTGTCTTGGATGAGAAGGTGCCTCCATGACGTTGCCAGGAGAGGCACTGAAGGGCAGCCGGGGCCTTCCATCAGGGGCCCTATGCCTCAGTTCAATAAATGCTTGGCCTAGGATGTTATGCTGCTGAACTGGCAGGCTCTGTGGTGGGAAATGCTGAGGAAGTCCAACTGGATTATTCATTTGTGAGTTATTTAAAGGCCTGGGCATGTCTATGGATAGTGACCTTCTTAGCTGTGGAGGGATGCCAGAGCTTTGCATTTGCTGAGGCGGCACAAGGAACCGTTCCTGACTTGACATGGTACCATGACTACCTCCTGGAAATCCAAATCTAGAAGGAAGTAAATAGTTCAATATTATGCAGAACTCAGAGTTAACTTGAAAAGAGGAAAATAAGTTTTAAACTGTATAAACCAAATTACTGTGGTCAAATACAATGACTTAGCAAAAACAAATCACCTTAGAAAATACTGAAAAACATCTGTGCTCATTATGTTTCTAAGTACCTTACAATGAACACCATATATAAGCTATATAGGCTTATAATCTAATCTGACAGAGACCAGGAGTAAAGATAAAGGAACAACCACTAAGCAAATGGGATCAATTGTTAAGAAATAAAACTACAATCAGAGTTTCTCAGTATGTGTCTATTTCCTTCGAATAGCAATTTAACTCTGACAGAAATTGAAAGTATTACCTAAATCCATGAGGTCTCATCCCCATACCAGCAACATCAGGAGGATATGGGCCACGCTGGTCTTTCGGGTAAACAGCATATCTAGGTCCTAGAGGAGGGACAACGGGAGATCTAATACTCCCGGGGTAGGGAGGAGGGGGTCTAGTGAAGGCCTGGCTGATACTTTCTGGCTGCCAGTGTTGCAGGGGCCCTGGATGAGGCACCGCTGGGGACTCCTGTGACCCCTTTTCCTGTCGGCCCGCAATCTTCTTCTGCTGTTGCTGCTGGAGAATGATTTCACGTAACTTCTGCCGCTAAATGGAAAGGAGCAAAAATCACTGGGATTATGACTGTTAGTGGCCTTTAGAGTGGCTTTTTACATCCTAATGCCATGCCTAAAATATCTATGTTTCAAAGTCTAATACATCAGTGTTATACTGAACCATTCAATAGAATGTTTCTTTTTTTTTTTTAAAAAAAAAGGATGATTTGACCTCTTTTGCTTGCCAGACAACTATCATGAAACGGAATGCTTTCATATTTGAGGACTCTTTTAAAAACTCACAAAAGCTGAATTAGATATAAAATAAATCAAATCCAACTGATGTTTATTTTACCAATCTCATTATTATTCTTTGCTGTAAATCAAAATCTATTAAGAAATGTGAAACTTTAACATCTGGACAGAAATTACTCAAATGTGATGAAATGAATAGCTTCTTCAAGTAATACATGCTATACATCTGAAAACATACAACATGTTTACCTGTCTTAACTTCTCTGTATCTGCTGGAGACATGTTTACGGTACTCTGTGTATCAGTTACTCCTGAGGTTGGTACTGGTCCAGGGAGCTGCGGAACACTGGAAAACTGAGGGCCTTGAGGATGCATTGGCGAGTTCGAAGGTGCACTGAAGCTCCCCTCCGATCCGGGCCTTGGCTGATCTGCAACATCGTGAGCAGCCTGACTTGTTCCAAAAGAGTCAGACTGTGACCTGGGGGTCATCGGAGGCTGATCGTAGGGGTCCCGGGCCGCAGATGGGGAAACGCGGCTCAGTGTGTCTGCAAGGCCAGGTCCAGGTGGCCTTGGTGCCTGGGAGCATGTGTCAGGTGGCCTTGCCAGAGGGCCAGGTAAGGCTGGTCCTCGGTTTTGTGCTGCTTGTAGGAAAGCATCCTGATTTGGCATGAGGACCGGTCTCGTCACTGAGGCCCTCGGAAAACCCTCTGAGACCCTTGGCCTTGGTGTTGCTGGTGGCTGAGAGTAAGGCGTGGAGATTCCCGGTCTTGGTGTGCCAGGAGGATGGGCATACGGATCAGAGTGCCTCTGACTGGCTGCAGCTGTAACAAACAAGTCCGTCTGTGCAGGCGGCCTGGGGGTTAGTGGCTGCTGACTGTATGGATCAATAGTGTTAGGCCGGGGAGTTCCAGGAGGTTGAGAATATGGGTCTGGATTAGACCGAGCTGTTCCTGAGGGCTGGGAGTACGAATCCACAACAGGGCGTGGAGTCCCTGGGGGCTGAGAGTAGGAATCCACAACAGGGCGTGGAGTCCCTGGGGGCTGAGAGTAAGGGTCCTGAGCTGTGGGCCTTGACATGGTTCCTGGCTGGGGAAAAGCCCTTGAGGGAGGAGCAAAAGATTCATTCATGGCTGGGTGTGGGGTCAGGGGAGGCTGGCCATGAGAGAAAGGATCCACAGGCCTTGGTGTCAAAGCAGGCCTTTCATAAGGGTCACCAGGCAACCGCCTCGATGCCTGTGATACTGTCCCGTAAGGGTCCTGAGAGGGTGGAGGCGGCTGCATTGGGGTCTTAAAAGGCCCAGGACCACTATCAAGAGGCGCAGGTGTCATCAGGGGTCGTGAATACGGATCAGGTACCCGTTGCCTTTGAAACGCATCTGCTCTAGGAGATGGTTTAGAAAAGTGATCACTGTTCCCAGCTGCTAAAGGACCTTTTGCAGTTTGTTCTGAAACTACAGGAGATCGGGACAGGCCCAAGGGTTTGGGAAACTGGTCTGTCATCACAGGCCTGGGTGTGTCTGGAGGCTTTGCATAGGGGTCGCTACTTGCCGTGGAGGAGGGGCATAAATCTCTGACCGGGGACGGCCTACCTGCTGCCGTCTCGCTCATCTGAACGGGCCTAGACGCTGAGGACAAAGGTGCACAGTTTTCCATCGGGGCAACAGAATTTCTCCGGGAAAAACTGTGGCCACCAGGAGGTGGTCTAGGGGTACCGACCATTTTTGCGTAAGGATCTGCTGGCGATGGTGGTCGGGAGTTAGAGGCTCCGGGTGAAAACATTTGTGGTGAAGGTGGCTGAGAATTCTGGGACTGAGTAAGACTTTCCTGGATGGGAATCCGGGCTGGGGCTGAAGGAGGAGGTGGAGCCTGTGGTTTCACAAACACATCATCGGAAGATGCAGAGGAAGGGGTATTGGGTATTTGTTTTGTAAACAGGTCTTTATGGAATGACTGTGCAGGAGACATGCTTCCATTGCCAGGCTGAGGGGTCAGGGGACTCTGGATCCCGCTACTTGGGGTGTCTGAGCCAGACTGCACCAGAAGGTGTTGAGAACCGAACTGCTGCTGCTGCTGCTGCTGCTGCTGCTGCTCATTTTTCACCTGCTCGAGTTTCTGCGTGGCTTCGATTTTAGCTTGCTGCTTACTTTTCTGACGCATTTGCTGTTAAAGTAGTGGAGAAAACAATCACACAATGGAAAAATGCAAAAGAAATTTTGTTAACGCCACAGCTCCCAGATTCCTCCCAAGTTAGAGTCTATAATCCAGAAGAAGAGAGACTACCATGCATACAGTGTGTCCCATTTACGCCTAAAGCAGAATAGTCTTTATAATATTGGGTTGTAGGAAAAGTTAGGACGTATTTTTCTGTTTTTCTATGCAAAAATGTGTCAAGGCTCTTCCGACGACCCAGTATTTCAATACAGTTCTCTTATCAATTTTAGTGAATTTACAGAAAAGGGAAATAAGTCTATTTGAATCACATGTTCATGTTCCACTAAGAGCAGCTATATTCCAACATAACAACATAAACATATACTCTTTCCAAAAAGCGAAGATGCAATTTAAAAAAGCAAATCATCTAAAAACGCATACCTGTCTAAACTTCCACTCTTGTTCATGTTCTGATTCTCTTTGCTTTAATGGATCTTTAAAAAGATCTGAATCGATACGAGAGCTGGGATCGATGCTGTCTTGGTGTTGCTGCCTTTTCATAGAATCATTTGACATCTGTACTTTATTAATGCGTAAAGCAGCTCTGTTATCTCTGGCTTTTTGCTTTGACAAAAAAAAACAGAAATTAGTATCATTATACGTTACATGTCTTAAGAAATAAAAATAAAACTGTAGTAAACTTTATCAGATAAAGGCACGGAATAGTCGCAATGTTGGGTTGTTGGAAAGTCCTGAGACATTTTTGCATAGCATAACAGAAAAATACACATGACTTTTCTGAGGACTCAATATTATTCTTTAGAACATATGGTCCCTCCTAAGAAAGGACCTAGACCCTAACACATCTTCTGTCTTTATTTACATTTAAAATTTTGCCAGAGGATGTGTACACCTGCTGGAGAGAGACAGAAAGAGCGAGAGAAAACAAAAAAGCACTCCCATGGGGAACAGTCTTATTGCAATCCCTTCTCCTCCATATCTCTCATCTTTAGGGATTTTGGGCACACATGCATGTGTGCCTGGAGTGTTTCTCAAGCCACTGGGTCCAGGACTCAAACCACACCATCAGTTGTATGGGATCCAGCCACATTAACCACCAGGCCACACGCGGGCTCCCATTTTCTCTGTTCACACACACAACTTGTCAGTTGAGGACGTACTTGCATGTATTTGAACCAGGCTGTGTAATCTAGTTTCTGGATCCTAATTTTCTTAATGCAGCCTTAGAAAATGGAAGAATTCATAAGTCTCTCCATTAGAGAAAAAGAAAAAGTCCTCAAAATAAAAAATATGGATTATTTGAAACTTATCACTGAAGAAAATCACTATGAAGCATTAAAAATATCCTGCAAAGGCCACCAGATGGCATTGTGGTGAAGGCACTGGATCCCACATGGCCAACTCCATGGTTTGAGTCCCTGACCAGATGGCTTGAAAAATACGGCCATGTGTGCATGCATGCCCAAAATCCCAATAGGAGACTGGAGGAAGAAGAACTGTGGAGCAGTGATCCCCCTGGGGGGGAAGGTGATTTCTCTTTCTCTCTTCTCTCTCTCTCTCTCTCTCTCTCTCTCTCTCTCTCTTTCTGTGGTGTGTGCATGCACTCTATGGTGAAATCTAAAAAAGAAAAAATAATCATGTAATTACCTTGCTAATGTCTAGGTAAAACCACTGTGTATCAACACCTCAAGTGTGTGTGTGTGTGTGTGTGTGTGTGTGTGTGTCTGTGTGAAAATGTGTGCACTGGAGTTGAGAAATAACTGTATGTATTTCAAAACAATAAAACAGACCCTATGTTTTAAAAGGAAAACTAGGATTTCACTCTATTGATAGTTGATAATGGTAATTTGACTCTGTGAGAGAAAACAATTCACCATCTGAAGTGTGAATCAAAATTTCCTAATGATTTCTGGCAAACATCTTCTTTCTAAAGCTTCTCAAAGACGTCTAGGTATGTCTCTGTCAGGCTGTACAAAGATTCTTTATTAAACCTAACAAGAGAAGAGCTTATTGTGTAAAAAACTGAGGCATATTAATTAATCCAGTCTCTAAGTACTCTTTGCTGAAAAGATAACATAATTTTAAAGTTAAATGAACTAAACGTGAAAATCTAAAAGAGCTGATTTTTCCATTTTCCATTTTTTCCATTTCCTGGTTCTCCTAACTTCTAACAATGTTACACTCTTATCTTAATACATAATGAGTCAGAAAACCACTATAAAACCAAACTGTACCATTGTACCATTATGAACAAGTTGTACCATCATGAACAAGTGTTTTCTGCAATGAAAAATCTTATTAAAATAAGACAATAAAAATAAGGTTAGTGTATTATGTGTACAGATTTATCATATAGAAGCTTTAAATACCACGTATGGGGCTCTCTCCTGCGAGCTTGCTTTTCTCCACAGCTTCGCAATCTGCTTGACTCTGGTAGTCCAGTCTGCACCAAGAGAACAGTGTATATGTGATTTTAGGACCACGGCAGTGACACGCTGTAATAACAATGTTGGCGAACTGCTGCCATGAGCATCACTCAGATCATATTTTCACGATGTAGTAGACTAGATTAGGTGCTTTAAACAACAAAGTTCCTGGCACATGGCAGGCCAAACAGGTATTTTCTGGATGAAGTGCTGCCTTATTAACAACCTGGCTCGTAAAGTCAGGAAGTCTTTAAATTCAAGGGGCTTAGCAGCCAAACAAATTTAAACCAAGTATAACACATTCCCTCGATTGTAAGATACTCCTTTTCATAAAAGGTCTGCATTAGGTAGTTTATTAGTTTGAGCCAAAGGAAGTAGTCGTGGTGAGAAATTAGCATCTCACTCTTTGTGTACAATGAAAACTTGGAAAACTACTGCTTGAACCACTTTTATGAAATTCATAGTACCATGACAGCATATAAAATGAAATTTGGGGGACCAGAAGTTAGCATAATGGCTATGTCACTGGACTCCCATGTACTCAACCGCAGTTCGAGTCCCGGACCCGGTGGCTTAAACTCAAGCCGGGCGCGTGTTATGTGCGTGCCCAAGATCCCAGGAGGAGAATGGAGGAGAAGGGATTGTGGCGTGGCCATCCCCCCTGGGGGGTGATTTCTCGCTTTCTGTCTGTCTCTCTGTCTCTCTCTCTTTCTGGCAAGTGCACACGTCCTATAGCAAAAACCTCTCCAAAAAAAAAATGAAATTTGGGTGAGATGAATAATTAATGAGAAATACAGGGAACCAGCAGTTAGCGTAATGGCTATGTCGCTGGACATGTAGTCGACCGCGGTTCATGTCCCGGACCCGGTGGCTTAAAACTCACGGGAACCAGCAGTTAGCGTAATGGCTATGTCGCTGGACTCCCACGTAGTCGACCGCGGTTCGCGTCTCGGACCCGGTGGCTTACAACTCACGCCGGGCGCGTGTGCGTGCGTGCCCAAGATCCCGAGAGGAGAATGGAGGAGAAGGGATTGCGGCGTGACCATCCCCCCTGGGGGGTGATTTCTCGCTTTCTGTCTCTCTGTCTCTCTCTGTCTGTCTGGCGAGCGCACGTGCCCTATAGCGAAAAACCTCTCCAAAAAAAAAAACTCACGCCGGGCGCGTGTGCGTGCGTGCCCAAGATCCCGAGAGGAGAATGGAGGAGAAGGGATTGCGGCGTGACCGTCCCCCCTGGGGGGTGATTTCTCGCTTTCAGTCTCTATGTCTTCTCTGTCTGTCTGTCTGGCAAGCGCACGCGCCCTATAGCAAAAACCTCTTCAAAAAAAAAAAAAAAAAAAAAAAAAAAAAAGAAATACAGAAATGATTTGCTCCATATTTCTGAAAAATGAATGCTTCCAAAAAGTCAATGGAAATAAAAGCCCGTTGAAAGACTAACAGCCTTAGCGTAGTATTTCCGGGGGTTCCTGAATCACAAAGTAGAATTATTCAAGGGAATTACTTCTTAAAAACCAAACACAAAAAATTACAGCTCTGCAATAAGGACGATTTACACGGACAAAGTGACTGAAGAAGACCAGATGTGCTCATCTACAGCAGGAAACAGCAGCGTGGAGAAAAGGCAGAGAATGAGGAGACCCGTCACAGGCACTGACCCTACCGTTAGATGAGGGAGCACTTGATTTACTTCCATACAAAAGGCACCTAAAGAGCAGAGGTCGCCTACACGAAAAGCCACTTCTAGGCCCCACCCAGGACTTTCAAAGAGCTTATGTACAGGAAGGCAGTAAAAAACACTGCAAGACAGAATTTCAGTAACTATTTTTTGCAGTCCTGTCTGACATGTACTCAAAGTACCCCAACAGCACCAACTGCAAATATTCAGTAACTGGCATTTATTAAGGTCAATGTCTCATCCTCTGGTTAACCAGAACTTCAAAACTAATATAGCTGTCACACACGCTTCTTTCTAAAGAGGCAGTGGTAACAGCAGGACGGTCAGGGAAGGCAGAAGGGAAGGGAGGGAAGATTATATTGATCAGTTTCAATACAAACACTAGTTAGAAATGACTCTGACTAAGCCTAAAGATATTTTGTTCAAATGTTTCTGCTCTAGAATTTTTTTAAAAAAGATTTTTACAATGCTAACTTCTATATATTTTTACAAGTACTGATAGAAACTTCTGGAAAACCAATCATTAATTAAAACTCATGTCTGGGAAGTATGCAAATAGGCGTAGGGCCTAGGACTAAAGAGAGGCAAGCTGTTTCTACATCTTCAGGGAATGTCTGCATTGCTGGACGGTCACACTGGATGAAAAGCACAGGGAGGGACACAGCACTTTTTAAAAAGCCACCGTAAATGCCAGAGGTTGTAAGAGACCGCAGTGATACATCTGTGACCTACCGGGAAACTCCTCCTTCAAGCTGGGGAAGTTAACGTTCGTGTAGAGGACGGGAGCGACCGTGGCCATTTCGCCCAGAGCCTCCTCTTTCTCCCACTTCAGTGTGCTCCTCTGGGAGTTCGACAGGGTGTCATTCTCTCCTTCCATCGTGGGGGCTGATGATGTCCAAGAGTTGTTAGGGTCACTTGCCATTGGATTAAATGCTGCGTTTTTATCTCTGGCAAAAATTAAACATGTTCACTTTGTAAACGCAAACTAATGCTCCAAAACAATTCCTCAGGAACAACTTTCATTAAAGTCTATTACAAAATACCCCAAAGTAACATGTTTGGTGATGTTTATCAAAAACAACAATAAACATATACTAATATTGTGCCCAATAATTTAAACAGACTATCTCTATCGCTGGAAAAAAATTCATGCGATTTAAATTTCTGTGAAAAGGAAGGCTTTTAAATACCTGGCATCGGGGTACGGGGGTTGTGCTATGGCAGAGAAAGTGCCCAGTCCACTTCCAGGAGGCAGAGAGTTATGTGGGAGATGAGGACTGGGCCCAATAAGGCCATTCATGAGCGGCATTCTTGAAAACACTTCTTAAGAGAAGAAAGCAGTAGTTCAGTTTCCATATTATTTATAAACAAAACAGCTGAAATACTTCTAAATAAAAACTACTGACGTTATTTAAAAGTAACTTTTTTTTACTACTATACCGTCCAATACCGGTTTGGACTCTACCCTTGTGAAATTCGGCCTCCGTGAATGTGTTTACCTCATGATGGAGTACTGGAAACTGCACGTGAGCCCAGCACCTCTGGAGGCTAACTTTGCTACTTCTCAGTAGCAGAATCCATGATCTATTTTGGCAAAATGCAGGTATTCTGTCGCATGGGTTGAGATAACGTATGTACAATTCTCAGCATGGTGCCTGGTATGCAGAACCTCTACAAGAATTTCTCTAAGAAAATGCTAGCACATCTTATCAAATATTCTTTTTCTTCTTCATTACAATTTACAAACAGATATTTCTTAAATTTTACTCCCATCTTTTTAAAGGAAGTAGTATGGGACCAGCAGATGGTGTCATGATTACATCGCTGGACTCCCCACATGGTCAACTGCAATTTGAGCCCCGGACCTGGCAACTCAAAACTCACGCCAGGTGAGTATGCATGTATGCCCAAAGTCCCAAGAAGAGAATGGAGAAGAGACTGTGGCATGGCCGTCCCCCCAGGGGGTGATTTCTCACTTTGTCTCTCTCTGGTGAGCACACGCTCACTATGGCAACTCTCTCTCTCAAAAATAAAATAAAGTAAGACCAGCAAATGGCATAATGGTTACATTGCTGACCTCCCAGGTGGTTGACTGAAGTTTGAGTCTTGGACCCAGTGGTTTAAAACTCATGCTGAGTATGTGTGCGTGCATGTCCAAGATCCCAAGAGGAGAATGGAGGAGAAGGGATTGTGACGTGACCATCCCCCCTGGGGGGTGATTTCTCACTTTCTGTCCGTCTCATCAGCAAGCACATGCACCGTACAGCAAAAAATCTCCCCCTCAAAAAAAAGTGATTATTAAACTGGTGCTTTCTCTGTAACAGTGCTGAACAACAATCAACATTTCATCTGCCATTACTGACTAGCTGGCTACTGCTACAAAAACACATGTTGTGTTTTGCACCTATTTTCATTACTTGCAAATCAGTTCCCAAATCCATATTAACTCTTATTCTAGTTTATTTACACACTTCAAATACCTTACCAAGAGACAGAAAGCGAGAAATCACCCCCCAGGGGGTATGGCCACGCCACAATCCCTTCTCCTCCCAGGATCTTGGGCACGCACGCACACGAGTCCAGCGTGAGTTTAAGCCACCGGGTCCAGGACTCGAACCACGATCGAATACATGGGATACCAGTGACATAGCCATTACACCAACTGCTGGTCCCTCAAATGTTTAATTTCAATCATTATTGTAATCATCTGCTTGTCTAAACTATTTGTAAATAAGTAAACTGTCCTTACTGAAGTAGTTTTTCCAGAAAAAGCAAACAAATGAAACATAAAACAGCACTTTCCACAAACCTTCAAAAAGCTCTCCCACTGAAACGCAGGGAAGCTCTGTGGAGACATACGCTAACACGCGGCTCTCACACCTACCACAGCGGCATTGCTACTGGTGAGCCGTGTGCCAGCCACGAAGGGCAGCGTGGAGGGCTGACCCCTGGGCTGACAACAGAGAGCCGCTAACCTAATGATTCCGCCATGTTGTCTATGAGGGCGATGTCACCTACAAACATCTGACGAAGCACCATGATGTCCCGTGACCTACGCCAGGCCACCAGGGTGTTACCACACGAACGAGCGCGTGTTAACATGTGCTCACAGGGAGGCTACCGAGGCTGATTCCTGACGAGGACTTCCCAGAGTGACCCGACCTCCAGGGAGAGGCTTATTCCATTAAAGGCCACTAGATGAGGATTTCACAATGAAAATGTCTCATGACACTTAGGTTTACTCCAAAGAATAAAGGGGAAATTTTCTGCTTTTCTTGAAAACAGAATGCTATGTCTATTTTCAACTTGCAGAGGAAGAAAGTTTCATAAAGGTATCTAACATTTTAATTAAAAAAGTCGAATGTCTCTCATATGCTCTACTGGCAACGTGAATGTGACCCACACCCACTGGCTAGCTACCTGCACCAGGTAGCACGGAGTGACCATATCGTCACTGCGTCTGCTCACCGGAGCAGCTGCTGTTCCTGGCCACCGGTCTACACAGTGAGCACGGTTCTGAGGGTGTGCACCACCCCAGCGTCCCCACGGGGATTACTAGGTGTAGCATCGTTTAAGCAAAAAAGACCCAGGGAAGTTACAGAATTTGTTCAAGGACACGAAGTAAATGCAAATTACTTTCCCTTCTTTCTTTTTTAATGAAGAAGTTCTCCCCTTTCGTCCCTTCTGTTTTCTTTAAGTCTATCATAGCTACCCAATCTGGTCATGTTAGTGTATAAAACTAACTTTTCTTCAGGCATGATTCATCCTAACAGTTGAACGTTAGCTCACACACCTTTGTACATGAAGGCACTTCACATTGCATATGGGTCTGGGATCACTGCCAACGTTAGTCTTCCTCCCTTTCTCACCGCTGTGAACTGAAGTTACTCCACTGACGGCCACTGGCACTGTTGGCACGGTCCAATGAAACCGTAACTTGGAAGTATTTATCTGCCTAGTGGACAGCCTGCCTCTCCTGATGGTAATTTCTGAGATCCTATACTTTTCAATGTCATAATCTCTATTTATTTTACTTTCACTTAACCCTTAAAAGGGCAACAGATAAGGAACATGTAACCGAAAACCTAACATGAGTGGGACGAGTCCAGCATAGATTTCACTACATTTCACTATAAGGAGGTCCTCAGGTTCCCGGCGTTGGCAGCATCTCCTGGGAAATCAGGCCCTTCCTGCAACGTCACCTCGCATCAGTGTCCAGGTGAGTCCCAGTCCCACCCACTGCCTCGACTACTTCCTACTGCGTGATCCAACACGCTGCACACGACCCAATCCCATCAAACTACAAGGGTCTCAAACTGAATGCAACACGCCTCCACCGCCTCCTACCACACCTGGGACTGTGCTCGCGCTTGCGCTCACGGAAACCCCCCCGTTCGGTGTTCCTAGCTGCAGCGAGATTACCCTGAAGGCCAGGCTGGCTTACAGACAGACTTATTCACTTTATCCCCGCCCCTTTTCCTCACACCTTACAGCCATTCGGCAGCACAACCGTACTTCTAAGTTCACTGCCCCATCGCTTAGCCTTCAGTTAACGTTAACAAACTCATCAGTACAACTCTTCGCGTCTCAGATGCATTTCCAACACTGTCGCCAGCAATACCTTGCCAAAGCAAGACTAATCAGGTCACTGCATGGGTGTGAGGTCTCTAACAGCTCTAGGAAGCAGGAGAAAAACAGGTCTACTGCCCCTGAACATTTCACTGCCATCTACAGCCCGGCCCCATGTGCATTTCTAGTGTCGTCTGTTCAAACACAGGCCCTTCCTTTGCTCCGGGAAACGTTAATGCTGCTGTTCTTGAACAGCTATGAATTACCCTGTATGTAATCTGATCACGTTTTACTTTGAAATCAGAACTATTATTCTTTCAAACATAAACACTGAAATCTTATTAATTCCTTATTTTATTATTATTTTTTTAATCACCAGAAAGTGCATGCAGCTTGCCAGACAGGGCGGGGCTGGGACAAAGGGCAGTGCTGGGGCTGATACATCCATTCTGGTCATAGGTAGATCACCGTGTGTGCGTGTGTGTGTGTGCACAGACACAGACACACACACAAATACCCACACGTGCACACTGGTGTCACCCCAGAACATCACAGCATACCTGGACTGTGCATTGGCAGCAGCTGTGGTGGAGGAGGGGGTTGTGGTAATGGGGTCGGCTGGGCGGTGGCGGGACTCAGTACAGCAGTAAACAAGTCTTCCACATCCTTTCCTCCAAGCTCTATAGGATAAAATAAAAATGGCACTAAGATTAAAACTCTATTAGCGTCACAATATAAGAAAGTCCACTTTCATATACTGAAAAAATCAGAACACGAATACCTGGAATCTTATATAACTTTCCAAGAATTGCTCCTAGGATAAAATAAAGAAACAGAAATATTAACAACTACCAGTTCCACACACTGATACAAAATAGCATTTAACTGATACAGAAATGATCAGAACAGAAGTTCAATGATAAACAAGCATGCAAAAATCTTTGAAAATCATATTTACTCATGTCTTTTAGAAAGCCTAGATGTAGGGCAAATATTTTACCATCTGTGACCATTTTGTCTAGCTCAGGACTGAGGATTCCATCTAGCTGCTCTTCACTTAACGGTCGTGAGCTCTGATTGACACTCGGCTGAGGCAAAGAGGAGGGATCATCAGTGATGGGGCCAATGTCTAAAAGAGCAAAGCAAAAACATTACGAAGTGTCTAGAATACTCGTGCAACACGAACAGCATTAACGTACAACATGATTACAGTACATGGGGTCCTCAAGTTCATGGAAAACGTGTATTATGAAAAACTGGTTTTAAACCCAAAAGGTTTTAAACCCAAGTAAACTCATACTTCAATTGTATTTTTCCATGAGCTTTTTGAAGATCCCCTGTAGAGATATTAAGTCTATAATTCTGAATCAGGATTCTTACATCAATTTGGATGGCTAAGCAGTAAAAATGAAGCACAATATATTTGTGACCTTAGGTGCCGCTGAAAGTTGTATTTTAATCAAAGGAAATATATTTCCTGAGGAATAAAAGAAAACATCTAATTTTAAGTAGGCGATTTCTGGGGGGAAAAAAATCCCATCTGGTCACAGAAGGGATAGGAATCTACGAGAAGTCAATACATAGATAACTGTTCTATCTTAGAAAGCAGTGGCACCAAACATACGGTTCAGCTATCAAATGCAATGTGTGAAACAGAAGGCATGTATTTCATATAAATTAATGAAAATGCCAAAATTCTCCATTAATGTTTATCAAACATGATCCATTATAAATCATTTCAATTATAAGTTATATTTTTAAAGATAGCCTGTGGCCATTCTGAAGATACAGATTATTTTTGTAACATGTTTTATCTCAAACATGTTTTAGGTTAGAGTCGCGTGTATAAGTGGGCTATCATCTACCTTCTCACGTTTTCACAATACTTTACTACTGAAATGTAAAAATTAAGGCTGCTCTTATTTTAGCTTATATTAGAAACTAACTCAAACACTTGGGTAATATTCTAAGTTATATATTAACAAGAACGAAACCATCAATTTAAAAAAACACTACTGAGAAAATTATCCAAGATGCAGTGTAGCGATGCGGAGCTTTAGCTGCACAGCAGAAGGGGACAAGGTGGGGTCAGTGACAGTCAGCACCTGCTACAGATGCATGCACCTACAGGCTGTCTCAGCCGACATCACTCTCGAAGGGACACTACTACTAGCCAGCGGTCATCCGTTGCTCAGTTTCTTACCAAATGGAAAAGGTGAATTCTCAACCTGGAAAGTGCATAAATCAAGACCTATAAGACCCAAACCAAATAAAATGGATGATTACCACAGGAGCGAGAGGTGAGAGAAAATGTAAACAAAAGAAGAAACAAGCTACAGCAAAAGACTTTAAGGCAGCATGCCTTAAATTTGATGCAATCGGAAAGGGAAGAAAAACTAGTATGTCCCCTCCTAAAGCAGGAAAGCAGAGGTAGATCAAATAAAATGTTGAGTTCTTTGACAAAACAAAAAAATAAATAAATAAAATAAAAAATAAACAAAAAAACACAAACAAAATGCTTCAGCTGCTGGGAAACAGACAAAAGATGTTCACACGCACACACCTCAAACAACGTAAGAAAGAAATCAGGCATCCAGCATTCACATGTACCTGAGTGGCCAACTGATTTTGCTAGGTCATCTGAAATTACTCCCAGAATGTCATCATCTGTGTTTAAGACTTCAGAAATATCAGCTAATGGGTCATCAGCAGTACCTAAACACAGTAATTGCAGTTAAATGTTGGTACTTTCCTGACATTCAGTTCTAAAACACCTCACTCATTCAACCACTTGTGCCTAGACACAGTACAGAGCAGAGCAGATGCAGAACCGTTAGAATGAGGAAAAGTCCAGGTTACTTCAAAAGCAAAAAAATCTTAGCTAAGTCACTATAATTTCTGAAAAACAAAAATGTATTAAAAATTCAGGCTACTCTTAGTTTTGTGACAACGTATACTGACGAAATTTAAAATAAAGACTTGTAGGGGCTAGCGGGTGGCATGGTGGCTAAAGGTGCTGAACTGCCCCATGGCTGATCACAGTTCAAGTCCCCCTGGCAACTTGCTTTCTCACTTTCTCTCTCTCTCTCTCTCTCTCTCTCGCTCTCGCTCTCGCTCTCGCTCTCTCGCTATCGTTCTGTCCTTCTCTGGTCAAATTTAAATAAATAAAAGTTAAATAAAGTAATTTTAAAAAAGATACAGTGCTAAGCATTAAAAATAATAAATAAATAAAGACTTGTAGAAAACAAAGTGTAATCAAATGCTCTAAGAAACAAAGCAAGAGATTTCATGAAGAAAGTGGCACTCTAAAAGTGACATCTGTTACAGAATGTAAAACACAGAAGTCAGTAAAGCATGAAAGACAACCCACTACTTCAAAATCCCTTTCACAGTAAGAGCAGATGCATCCAAGTTGCACCTGTGCTCTTCACACCCATTCCTCATCCACCCTCCATTAGGGGAGTGCTCAGTGCCCACAGGACTAGGTCTATGGTTCCCTATCAGGCACTGCTCCACCCTCTGGACAATGCAGGGGTGCGTAAATGCAGTGCACACCCTCCCAGACAGAGCTTCCTCCTCAGAGGGGGTCAGACAGTAAAGGAACAATGTCACTGTAAGTGCTATGAAAAACATAAAATAAGAAAAAAGGATTACAAGTAAGCTTGAGGTGTCATATTAGATAAAGTGGCCAGGGAAGAGTTTTTAAGAGAGAACATCAGGGCCAGCTGGTGACATGGTGGGTAAGGCAGCCAGATCAGACAGGGCTAACTGCTCGGCTCCTGGACCAGGCAGCTTGAAAGACACACTGGTCCCATGTGCGTGCGTGCCCAAAATCCCAAGAGAAGAACGGAGGACAAGCGATTGCAGCATGGCCATCTCCCCGTGGGAGTGATTTCTCACTTTCACTTTCCCTATCTGTCTCTAGTGAGTGCACATCCAAAAACTAAAATAAACAAAATGAGGGAGTAACATGCCTAAAGACAGAGAGAATTACCCAGCAAAGGGAAAAAAGACATACAGACCCTGGGAGGCAGGGCTCGCGACAACAGCCACAAAGAGGAAGGGTCGTGGGAGCGAAGGCAGCTGGGACAGGATGACGCACAGTTTCAAAGATCAGGGGGAAGGTGGGCTTTATTCTGAAGTGGAAGGGAAGATGGCGGAAGGCTAAAGACAACATGACATATTCTAAAGGGAACACCCTAGGCCGGCAGCCATGTGCACAGGTAGCTTTGACGTGGGGTTAGGGGAGAGCAAGCTGCAAGACCAGACACCGGACACCAGTTAGAAGCAAACGGCTATGGTGTAAATGGGAGGATGAATGGCCTGGAGTGTGCTAATAGGGAAAATCAAGGAGTTGGCTCTGGGATCTCTTCTGGGGCAGACACACGTAGTGAATGCGTAAGATGTGGAACGTAAGAGAATGAGAAGTCGAGGAGGATTCTAAGGTGTTTTGGTCTGATCAAGTAGGGAAACAAGAAAACTCTTAATTAGGCTACCTTTAGTAATTACATTAGTCATTTGATTAACGAATATCTATAGTTTCCATTTCTAATTCCTCTTGAGTATATTTTTACTTCTATAAAAAAGGCACAGCAGTGGGGAGTACTGTACTGCTGTACTTCTCTGCACTATGTCAGGTCGAATATTTCTGTGAAGCACAAACGCACACCTCACCACAGAATTCGTACATAAGAACGTGATTTTTCAAACTGAAAGTTAAGGTGAGTTTTGTAGGCCCAACTATTCAGAAAGCGCTTAGAGAATTCCAGTTATTTCAATACAATCATCCCTCTGTATCCACAGGGCATACATTCCAAGACCCCCAGTGGATGCCTGAAACCACAGCCTGTACCGAACCCTAGATATGGAGGGTCTCCAGGAAGGTCATGTAAATGTGTGCTAGGAAAAAACGATGCATGGACTTAAGAACATTTTTGCACCAAAATAAATCCATACTTTAGTTCCATTTTTCCACAAAGTGATTTTGTTTCGTTTTTTAATTTGCTAGAGGGCATGTGCAAGAAAGAGAGAGAGACGAAAAGAGAAGAGGAGGGGAGGGGAGGGGAGAGGTAAAATGAAACAAAATGAAACAAGAGAGGAGAAAAAATGAGAAATCATCTCCCAGGGTGGATAACCACACCACAATCCCTTCTCCATTTTTCTTTTTGGAATTTTGGGCATGCAAGCACACATGCAAGGTGTGTTTTTCAAGCCACCACAACTGGGACTTGACCCGGGCAGTTGGCCATGAGGGATCTAGCACCACACGACCACCACCACTGTCCCGCTGGCCCACCCTTTCCACAACATTTTGAAGTCACCTCGTATAGTACGTTTTTTCCTATACATACATACATATGTATAATAAAGGTTAATTTATAGATAAGGCACAATAAGAGACTAATAATAATAGAATAATAATATAAAGTAGTAAAAGTTTCTTAAGTGTGGCCTCTTTGTCTCTCTGAAAATATCTTATTATTCTGTACTCATCTACTTTCAGACCACAGTTGACCACAGATCAACTGAAACCAGAGAAAGCAAAACCTTAGATAAAATTGTATGACTTAAAATTTGTTTTTCCAAAGTGAGTTTATGAAATTAACTGAGCTGCTGGCCCTACAGTGCACTGCTTAAACATTGTGCATACAACGCTGGTAGGTGGACCATGGTTTGAATCCTGGCCCTGCCAGACTGAAAAATACACTGGGCACATGTGAGTGCATGTCTCCAATCCAGATGGGTGTAGAAACGGAGGAAGGATCCTAGCGTGACTGTGCCACACTGGGTGTGCTTTCTCTCCCTCTAGGGAGTACATGCAACTTCTGGCAATAAATATATACAGCTGGCTCTGTGGCCTGGTGGTTAAGGCAGCCAGATCCTACATGACCAACCCCATGGTTCAGGTCTTGGCCCCAGTGGGCCCTTGCTGGGCATGAGTGCATGCATGCCTAAACTCCCAAACGGAGAGAGAGGCAGAGCAGGAGGACTGCAGTGTGACCATTCCCATTGGGGGTGCTTTCAATTCTCCCTCTCTCTGCCCGGTGCACATGCCCTCTAGCAATTAAATATATATATGTATTTAAAAATTAATTCAGTAACCGGTATCATCTCTGCAAATAGGAAGTGAAAGAACTGGAACTTTCAACTGATAGTACTATAACAATCTAGAAGAGGGGGAAATGCTGGGATCACAACTCTTTTATACCCCACCTGTTAAATTCCTCAAACTCTGTTAATATGACTTTATAAATATAACAAATTCTCTTACCCTTCCTTGACTCCTAACAGTTTCCTAATCACTGCACTTAGAACAATGATGTCCCACCAGGGGCAACTTCGCCCACTAGGGAACATTTGGCAACATGTGAAGATCTTTTTGATCATCACGCTGTTGAAAGGCCAGAAATGGTGTGAAATATCCTCAATGCATCTGTCTCCTTCTCACAACAATGAAGTATCTGGCCCAAACTATGAGGAGTGAGACACTGTGACCTCGAGCAGTAACGTTTCACTGCATCAGCACCGTCTGACAGCAATTCCTCCACTACAGCATTCGTTTTTGGTTTGCCTGTCTTGAATTTCTTTGGGCTATGTAGTTAACAAAAATCTATCTTATCTAAGTCAAACATTATTGTATTTATAACTCATCATCCACTGTCAAATTATACTCCCTGAGACTGTCTCTAGCAAGCATAAACCAAACGTTTCCCTTCAAAACTCTTGGTTTTGATGGTCATTAGGCAAATTAATTTGTCAAATCTTACAGACTTGTTCACTTAAGAGAGCTGCATTTACTGAATGTAAACTATGTATGCTTCAACAAAGTTGATTTTTAAAATGCAAAAGTCCAAACAGAAGCATTTTAAAAGTTTAATTAAAAGATAAAAGTTATATAGCATAAAGAAAACATCTGTGAATTGTGCTATATACCTTGAGTTCCAGGTTTTGCTGGAGTTGAGGATGAACTGAGCAGCGGATCTAAGGAAGGGTCCAAGAAGCCTGTAGTCACATTTGTTTTATATGAAAGCTGAGCTGAATCTTCTGACAGATTATCTAAACTCAGCCTGTTTTGTCTACTTGTATCCAGAAGATCTTTTCCAAAGAAAGCTTCCTAGAAAAAGCCAAGCACATATGAAAAGGATTAGTTAGATTCCCCTTATTTTAAAAATAAGATGGTTTATAGCTTTACCAGAGACAAATGAAATCAGGCCAATAAAAACTCAAAATTAGGTTCAATACATTTCTAGCAATGTAGTACAATAATTCAATTCCAAGAGATTAAGCTACAAATCAATATAAAAGTTGCTCAGTTTACAAATACTACTGGCATACATAAATACAGTAAGCAAATATACACAGAATAAGCAAAACCGAAGCTTCGGGAGCATTATTAATGCTTATAGATTACTTGTAGAGGATAGATCGAGAGTTTTAATACTTAGCATACTTCAGGTAGATTCAGTAATTTCACACTGATTCCTATAACCACACACAGACTTAAACTACAAATCTGAAAGAGGGTTTTTGTACTTCTTTTAATGATACTATGGGTGTGAAGTTTACCACTGTCACAGGCTTTTGGCTTTCTACTCATTTACTCAGTATTTCTCCATTTTGATATACTTTCTCTACTCCAGTGGTTCAAGGTGGTTCCTTGCAACGCCCGCATCTCTCCAGAACGTCTCAAGAATCAACACAGGAAACACAAAGTAGCAGCCAGGCCCCTCTCCTACTCCACCCTGGCAGCCCTGCTTCAGTCCATTCTACCACAGTCTGACAGACAAAGGCTCCTTCTCCAGGACAATTCTATAGGGGCCGTCAGCAGTCAGCACACTTTTACCACAAATATGCATATGTGCAAAGGCCCACTGCAGCATTTTTTGTAATATCAAAAGGTGCAAAGAGCCTTAATGTCCACTGGCAGGCACATGGCTGGTTAGATTATGGACACTGATACTGTAAAATACAATATAGTGATCTTTTAAATCATGTAGCCTTATGCTATTAAAGAAAATCCCTTAAATACATTACTAAAAGGCAAGTTGGTTGATATGTCCAGTAAAACATTAAAATTACAAATCAAGACTATTATAAGTATGTAAAATATTTTTAAAATTCTGAAGGTACAGACCTAACATTTGGAAAGGGGTTGGGGGAGCGTGGATGATGAGGTCTGGTGAAGGTGATGACATATTTGATTTGAAATTTTCAGTTTTTTAAATAAACAAGTTGTTTCACTATGAAAAAGAAATCTGAAAATCCACAAAGCTGAAGCACAGGTGGTAGCTTATTTCTTACACCAGCAATATTTTTATCATTGCAGAAACGCTGAATAACAGAAAGTATCTTAGAAGTTTAGAGATCATTTATTTAGTACCAAATAAAAATTTAGGAAATCTAAGACCACCATTAGCAACAATTTTTTTTTTAATGTCTTACAATGACTTTACTGATGTTTATCAAAAACTATAGCCATCTCACTAAGGTGGTGAGTTTTCATCCTCACAATTAACACAAAAAAGACTGACCCCACATGGCTTCTGACTTCATGGTACTGTCCTCAACTTCAAGAACCAGCCAGAAATGGCAATTCCTAAAGTCACATGGATCACTAACTATTACAAGTCTGCATAGCTGTTTCTAGTAGATAATGCAATTGGCAGCTTATCCTGAAATTGTTATGATTAATAAAGAAAAATAGAAAAAAATATTACTGAATTTTTGGAGGATCTGTCACTGTGTGTACCTTCAATGAAAGAGAAAAAATACAACTATCACAAAATATCCAAGAAATAGGGGCCAGCAGGTGGTGTGGTGGTTAAGGGTGCTGGACACCCACGTGGTGGACTGTAGTTTGAGCCCCAGATCTGGCAGCTTGCTTTCTCACTTTCCTTCTCTTTCACTCTGTCCCTCTCTGGTCAAATTAAAATAAATAAATAAAGTTAAATGAAATAATTATTTTAAAAATTCAGAAAATGATAGTACCATTATAAAGACTTCACTCACATAATACATTTTTTTTAAAAGGTGAATGTTACTGATATTCACAAAAGGAAACAGTCCAGCAAAGTAGACAAAGGTAATATCTGTAATTGGGAAACCTGATCCAGTCTTCCAAAGGCTGTTTTGCCAGTGTTCATATTTTCAGAAACAAAACTTTTCAACAAAGCTCTTTGCACATTACAAGTTAAGAAAGAATCAATAGCAGGGGTGGGTCATCTTCTCATTGCTACGAGAAAATGACTATTTAGAAGGGAGTATGGCCAGCAGGTGACATGGTGGTTGAGGTGCTGGACTCCCACGTGGCTGACCATGGTTCAAGTCCCAGACCCGGCACCTTGCTTCCGCACTCCCTCCACTCTTGTCTCTCTCTGGTGAGCATGTGTCCTACAGCAAATTAAAAAATAGTAATATATAAAATTAAATAAATAATTCTTTAAAAAAAAAAAGGAAGGGAGTAAGTGATACCAACACCAATGAGACAGATACAAAGAAAGGTAATCTAAACATAAATGCATCCATTTCCTGACAAATAAGTTACTGCTCTGTATGTGTGTGTATCTCTTTAAAGGGGCAAAGCTAGAATAAAGGTATTTAATAGGAATAAGGGGAAAATAAAAGATCCTTAAGGCTGCATAAAAGTGAGGCTCAGCTTCGACATTTTACATATATATTCTTTCTTAATCTCTGAACACTTGTATGACCACAACTTTAGAGATGAGGAAACTGGGCACTTAGACATTACGTGGTGATAACATGACCACAGGATGAACTGGGAGTGGATTGGCACTTTGACCCAGGACTGTGACTTTTAAGGCTGAACTCTTTAACATGAACACAGGCATTAAGTTAGTGATCTAATTATAAAAACAAAAACGAAAACCCCAAACCAAAAACCAAAACAAAACAAGACCATTAAAACAAAAAATCATCGGGGAAGCTATATGTTAATTGAAAGGAAATGTTTTTTTTAAATCAGTTAAACTACTGGGTTGTCAGAAAAGTCATAATGTATTTTGTGCTTTTCTATGCAAAAATGCGTCATAACTTTTCCAACAACCCAACAGTAATGGCTAACTAAAAAATTAAGGTGAGAAAATAAACAGAATAAGCAACAAAACACATCTACACAGGCCATCATTCTGTGGGTGGGACAGATGAGATGAGCAGTCATATGCACTGAAATCAGGATGGACACTCAATAACAGTCTTTTCCAATTCAGTTTTGATACAAGAAACAGAAGCCTAGGAAGAAGAAAAACGTGCCGAGGGTTCCAGAACTAGCGATTAGGAGACTCAGATGCCAAGTCTCAGTCCAGTTCCTGACACAGGGCTCTTCCCAACATATCAGACGTCCTTGAACCCTTCTGTGACATAACACTTACAGAATAACTTAGAAAGAGCTTTTTATCTTATAACATACAACTACAAAGCTTAATGTCTTCATCTTGAGAGAGATTTTTCTGATATGTACTTTGGGCTTACAAGGTCTCTAAAAGATTATTAAAGTTATAGCTGGAGATACTACAGCCGGTATTGACGATGGGAAACTTCCACAGGACGTGGTCCGGTAAATGTTGATATGGCTGTGAGTGGTTTGGAAGACTAAGTCCTCCCACCCCAATGTGTCCTTGCTATGTCATACAGAATTTAGAAATGAAAAAATGGAATAAAAAAAGAACTTTATGAAAAGTATCAAAGCACACACACGAAAAGAAAGCAAAACCAAAAAAATCAAGTAAATGTTCATTTTTATGGGCTGCTGGATAGTAAAATGGCATTTATTATGACTAAAAGAAAACAAGTAAAACATTAACAAAAAACAACAAAGCTTTCTTAAAAACTTGATACATTACATTTCCTCAATTAACAAACTATATAGTATAATTTAAAGCAAAATATTACTTGTAAATAGGCAGGGAAAGTTTCTTCAAGTTTATTTTTCCTTTTTCGGTATCTCTTCTTTATCTTTTCAGTGCTTTCAGTAACAGAAACAGATTCATCAACTAGAGTATCTGGTAACTGCTCACTCCAGCCTGAAATAATAGTTACACTTATAAATATGTGGCATTTAAGATTTTCAGTGAAATCTACCCAAGGTAATGGGACAGCTTACCAACTTAAACAATTTCACATAAACTTTTTTTTTTCACAGAAAGTATCTCAAGATGAGTTAATTAGTAAGTTTTAAAAATCATAAAAATTTCATATTATGTGTATTTCGTATTAGCATGTTTCCTATTGATGTTTAACAATCAGTATTTCCTTGGAAAGAAGAAATGTTTTTTAAACACAACATTTTGCTTAAATGTTTAAAAAAATGAAAATACCCAATGCTCATGAGTATGAAGAAATTCACAAATTACTGAAGGAAATTTAGTGGCTACAATTTTTTTATTAGGTGAATTGGGACTATGCAACCAAAATCTTTACAAATACTGTGTGTCCTCTATCCAGCCATCTCCAGTTGGGAACTGTAAATGAGGGAAGCAGACACACATGTGAAAGCCTGGGACTCTGAATGTGCCTGGAGATACGGCTATAACCATAAACACATCCGAGTGCGCTGTCTTAAAATCAGATACATGGAGATAAAGCTGAATTGGGGGTGATGAAATGAGCAAAGAAATAAGACCACTTCTTAAAAACAGACAGTGATGCTCATATACTTCCAAATGACAGGGTAACAGCACCTGTTCCTTCTGAAAATAAATGTGGGTACAGCTAGTGCCCAGCTCAACAGGTGAATGGAGTCTTCTGATGACAGTGGGTGAACACTTTAAATCAATATTTTTGAATGTACCAGTAATCTAGCCAAGAAAATAAAGACTATCTGAAGATCAAAATTAAGCTAAACAAGGAGCTGCAAAACTAATGAAAGATGTGAAAGTTCTCTGACATTTGCTGAAATTAGGTGAGCTGAGCGGCAGTTTTCAGAAACTGAAAAGAAGCAGGAGGGCAGGAAACGAAGCAGAAGGCCCCTCTGAGGGAGACCGCTGCAGGTGCCTGGCACCAAAGTGTAGTCCTAAGGGACTGTGCTCAGAGTTGGTTTAATATAAGAGCCCTCTCACCCCACCCCTTCCCAGACCCAAATCTTCACTCACCACATCCTCCCACCCGGCCTTATCCCCAGTAGCAAAGAAAACTGGTTGTCACCACGTCAAGGAATTTGGTAGTGGATAGAAATACAAAAAATGAAACCTCTGAGAAGTCACAAACTTGATACAAGCCTAATGTATAATAAACCTGAATTTATATAGCAGGGGCAGACTAAAAAAAAAAAAATCAAGCTAATATGCAGCTTAAGGCGGTCCTGGGGTAGTAGAACTCCGTGCTCTTATGAAATAACAAATGCAAATCTCCCGTGAAAGAGTCAGCCATCAACTCAGTCCTAAAAACTTCAAACAGAGACTGTATCAAAGAATAGGTTCTCAGAAAAATAAATAATGTGTGTCTCTCTCACAATAAACATAATGACGGAGACAGCAGATTTAGGAGCAGAATGAGATGTGTGAAGGCTTCAGATATTTTACATTTTAAGACAATAAAATGGCATGGTGGTTGAGGCGCTGGACTCCCACGTGGCCAACCATGGTTCGAGTCCCAGACCTGGCAGCTTGCTTTCTCACTTTCTCTCTCTCTGTCTCTCTCGTGAGTGCATGAGCCTGGTAGCAATTTTTTTTTAGAATAATGATAAATAAAATTAAATAATTTTTTAAGAAATAAGTTGCAGGCACAGGCAATAACATTCTGAGCTGCACTGCGGGAAGTCAAACGGCCAACTGCGGGTTCGGAGCCCAAGTCGACCTGAAACACACAGGGCACCTGTGCCCAAGATCCTGACTAGCTAGAGAGCTGCAGGCAGATCGAGGTGTGACAAGACCTGTCAGAGGAGCCTGTCTTTTTTGTCTCTCACCCACTGTGCTCTCTCATAAAAGAAAGTAAACTTAAAAAAAAAAAAAAAAAAGAACAGGAATTACAAAGTGTTAAAATATCAAAAAGGCAGTTCAGAGAAAGAAAAAAATTATATATGAGATTAAGTTAATCAGACATAGATGAAGGAACGAACCACTGAACTGACAGGTAGACCTAGAGGTATTATTTGGAGGACAGAATAGAGAGGAGAGAGATAGAAACTACAAAAACTGTTTCATTGAACATATCAAATTTCTTGATTAGAGCTTATTATAGCAATATGAAGTCATTTTAGAAGCTTCTTGAAAGTCATTACAGCACTTCCTTTTTAAATGTGCATGACTGAATTTGTACTAACCCACCTGAGACAGAACTCCACCTCTTAGGTAAGGAAAGGCTCTATCCAAAGAACACGCTGAAAACATCTTCGTTTTGCTCACCTTCATCTTAGCATTACAAAATATATAATCATTCAGACCATGAACATACTAATTTCAAAGTCTTCATTAAAACTCTCTCCCAAATTGAGCAAAGAAAGCTGGGCATTCTTATACCACAGAAAGCTACGGCTTAAACAATGATTTAGCTTTCTTAGAAGCTTTAAGTGAGGATGACAAAATGTTCACTGAAAGATACATTTATAAAACACTATACAATTTTGTTAGACACTTTACAGTACTCTGTGACTATCAACTAAACGGCCTAAAATTTCAAACGATATCTCAAGTAGCTAAGAGGCAAATAAAGTACTTTTTTTTTTTTTGAGATTTTGAGGTGACCAAAAAGTATCTTACATTAACTAACTGATCCAGTCTCTAAACTATTTATATTTAACATATGAAATATATGTAATATGGGGAAAAAAAGAACTTGTTGAAAAATCTCAAAAGAATAAGGTCTATTGGATTTCATTCATCTCGTTATCAAACCTGATTGGTGTATTATAGATATAAAAAATATAGACATTCAAATCCTTTGATCAGTAAGAGACAATAAAGGTGTGTCTTTCCAATAGAGATATTAAGACCAAGAATTTAAAGTAGACAAAATCAATACTCTACCATCATCTCTGCTAGGTAACTGCTCAGAGATAGAGCCTGAAGAATCTTTTCTGACCACTGATCTTTTGGTTTTTCCTTGCCCAGTTCGACTTCTTTGCCGGACCATAAATCCACCAATACCTATCCAAAAAAGAAATTGGTAAACTGATAAATAATTTTAATTTCTCCCTGTATTTCCATAATATGTAAGTTGAAATTCCTTGTCTTAGTGAAGCATTTCCCAACTTAATCTAGGATAACTTAAGTCAATAATCTTGTTTTAATTCAAAACAGAAGGTTGGAAACAAGCAAAATCAAAATAAGTCAAATAAGTTATTATCATGAATCCAATAGGAATTACAACTGGCTAGAGTACAGAAGGAGCTGCATGCATTTCCTCTTCTAAACAATGTCAGAGTAAACAGTAAATTGTGCATGTTTATTTATTTAACAAGTATTTGTAACTCATACATCAAAACTATGTGCGTATTAGTTGGATAATAATTTGTTCATTATTGGATGATAGAAGATAGAAAATAGGGACCAGCAGTTAGCGCAATGGCTATGTTGCTGGACTCCCATGTAGCTGACTGCAGTTCGAGTCCCGGACCCATTGGCTTAAACTCACGCCGGGCGCATGTGCGTGCATGCCCAAGATCCCGAGAGGAGAATGGAGGAGAAGGGATTGAGGCGTGGCCATCCCCACTGGGGGGTGATTTCTCACTTTCTGTCTCTCTGTCTCTCTCTGTCTTTCTGGTGAGTGCATGCACCCTATAGCAAAAACCTCTCTAAAAAAGAGAGAGAAAATAAACTAAATGACACAAACACTCTTTGAGTAATATGACTTTAGGGGGTTGTATCTGGTTACTCTATATTATCAAGGCCTTAAGACACAAAACACACACAAGTTTGAAGTTAGAACAGTATCTGGAGCCAGACTATGTAATTTTGCTTACTAACTACATTTAGAAAATTTAATATCTCAGTGCCGTATTTTGCTCACTGGTAAAATAATGTATAGCATCTCCTCATCTATCTGTTATAAGGGTAACTTAATATTTGTAAAATGTTTAGAACAGTTCCTTGAACACTGTCAACAGTATCAATTTCTGACAAATGATAATTATCTACCAATATACTTTGTGATCTAATGAGCCCCCTGAATTAAAGGAATGATTTTGAAGTAAGGCAGAGGAAAAAAAAAAAAAAAAAAAAAAAAAGACAAAACAAAATAGTACAAGCACCAGCAGTTAGCGTAATGGCTATGTCGCTGGACTCCCACGTAGTCGACTGCGGTTCGCGTCCCAGACCCGGTGGCTTAAAACTCACGCTGGGCGCGTGTGCATGCATGCCCAAGATCCCGAGAGGAGAATGGAGGAGAAGGGATTGCAGCATGACCATCCCCTCTGGGGGGTGATTTCTCGCTTTCTGTCTCTGTCTCTCTCTGTCTGGCGAGCGCACGCGCCCTATAGCGAAAACCTCTCCAAAAAAAAAAAAAAAATAGTACAAGTTCCTACAAGAAATTTTCAATATCTATAAAGAAAGTGTATTTATAATTAAGGGATCAGCAGTTAGCATAATGGCTATGTCACTGAACTCCCATGTAGTCGACTGTAGTTCGAGCCCTGGACCTGGTGGCTTAAACTCACACCGGGTGCGTGTGCGTGCTCAAGATCCCAAGAGGAGAATGGAGGAGAAGGAATTGTGGCGTGGCCATCCCCCGGGGGGTGATTTCTCGCTTTCTGTCTCTCTATCTCTCTCTTTCTGGTGAGTGCACGTGCCCTATAGCAAAAACCTCTGAAAAAAAAAGACTCATAATTAAGAAGAAATAAAAATTATTTTCATAAAATGGTTTGGATGAAACTAATCTTAGGCCCAATGTGGCCCATCTATAATGAAGGTTACCTTTTAAGGTCTTGCAGAAGAAAAATGCAATGAGAAAGTTCTTCCTTGTGTATAAAAAGGAATCTACATTACTTTATCAATAAAATATAAGCAATTAAGAAGAATAAAGAACGTAGTGACCCTGGGGGCCAGCAGATGGCATGCCGGTTAAGCTGCTGGATTCCACATGGTTGATTCTGCAGTTCTAGTCCTGGACCCGGGGGGCTTGAAGAACATACTGGGCACGTGTGTGTATGTGCCTAAAATCCTGAGAGAACAGCTTGCCCATTCTTCCTGGGGTGGGTTCTCACTTTCTCTCCCTCTCTGTGTCTCTCTGGCGAGCACATGCATCCTACAGCAAAAAGCTTAAAAAGAATGTACTGATCCAATTAAATATCTCACAGACTAGTAAATAGACATTACTAAATTGTCTAAAGAAAGTGTACAATCTCTGTATTGTGACATTTCAATAATTTTTTTTTCAATAAGGTAAATAAAATTTGACAAGCAAGGCAGCTTTTTCTCTCTACCCCCAAGGCAGACAGCTAATGAGAGAATGTTTCATCAGCCATAGTACAAACTAGACTACACATTCTTGGAGGCTTACGAACCCTGGTCTTGTTCACCTTCACACCATACACGTACTGGCATGCCTACATAAATGCTGAAATAAGGTTTGAAAACCATAAAACTAAGAGAAAGTGAATGCTGAAAGTTAAAGGAACTGCAGAAGTACATATTAAAAGGAAATAATGCAGCTCTTTAATTTATACACACAAGTTTAAACAGTTGTTATTATATTTAATCTGGATCATCCTGTTAAAAATGAAGTCCTCAATGCTGAATTTCCTTGAATTACCTAAGCTCTGGCTATGTTACGATGCCTTGCTCAGGTACTATACCTGGTCTATACGGTTTCCTTTTTCGCTTTTTGACACCCTCTGTTCCTTCTACCCCTTTAGTTTCATCATCCACAACTTCCCGTTCTGGACTAGATTCTGATTTTCCATCACAATCCATAAGTTCTCCTTCTGGAAAAAAAAAAGTAAAACTGCAGATAAAAATTGGAAAAATCTACTGAACACAGAATCCCTACACAATGCAAAATACGAAACAGAGTAGTTGCTGAGCCATTCTAATCATGCATCCCGTGGTAGGGGAAGTACAGAGAGATGGAATAGGCCCCAACTGAGACCCTGATCGAGAAAATGTTCACACACTGAAGGTTTACAATGAACATCTACGAATACAAATGTACCCTCCATGTACCAGTGACAGTTCTTCCAATTCCAGAATGCCTGGATCAGGTGACACTCTAACTTGAACCTGGTGCCCATGTGTGTGGCAAGGGAAAAGGCTTGTGCTGATAACCAACACACTCAGGTCCAGCCCTCTGAATTTCCCCACGGGGGACCTTCAAAGAGATGGTGCTCCTAGAGATTTTAATAAAGTAGGTCTTTTTAAAAAGATACAGGAAAGGAAGAAAACCTGAAAGGCAAGGTCTACACTCTTAGGAAAGGCAAGTGTGACCTACCACTAAGACACATTTGAAAAGTTGCTCCACGCGCTTCAGTGCTGTGTGGGTAGTCCTGGAACAGGAGTTAGTTTACCTCGACTATCGTCCATTTCACCGTCCCTTGAATGCTCTGACTGCATGTCTGGAGGGGTCTGAAGGACAGCCACACTATTCTGATTAATGATCTTCAATTTCAATTTTGGTTTTGACCGTTTTCTTCTTGGAACTGTAACTGTGAGGCTCTGTAACTGAGTCATCCCTGATTCAGTCAAACATACACCATCCTGGGTGTAGGTTTTGGGTGGATCTAAAATGATAAAATCCCAAGACACAAATTTAAACTCTCATCTTAACTTTGACAAATAAATTGTTATTCTTAAGTGCTATGTTGAGGGAATGTGAGTATAGATTTATATAACAATTGTCTATAAAACACACACAGCATATTTAACTTAATGATACCCAATTAAAACTAGGAATAATTTGCCAAACTTTCTTGGATTATAGGCAGAAAGGCTGCATATTTAAAAAAAAATAGCCTTCCTGGCATTTCTATTTTCATCTATTAACATAAAGATTTAGAAAGAAAGTACTAAAGCTCAGAGAAATGTTTCAGGCTACTCAAGTATGTATAAGCCTCTTCCTAGAAAAGACCAAAAAATAAGGATCAAATTATATAAAAGAAACAAAAATACTCTAGCTCATTTGGAAACCAAAGTATTAATACAATCACTTAAAGAAAATAAGTACTTATAGTAAATATAAGCCCTATAGCTTTAACTTTTAAATGTACAAAACTATCGTTCAATAGAATAAATCTGTCTATCCAAATGTTTTTATATCAGATGATACTAAATCGAAGCAGTCCATTGAGTAATTGTTTAATAAAAGTGTCATATTAAACACCATTCTAGGTTGAACGATGACAGGAAAAAACAGTATGAGGCTGGATTAATTCCAAACGAATCTGTCAGCTAGGTCTTATCTTCTGCCAACTGATAACTAAGCACAGGAATGCATCAAAGAAGCTGAAGCAAATATGGCAATACTGGTTACTCTAGGAACTGTTACTTCCACTCCCAACCTGCTGAAATCTGTAGGAATACTGTCCCAGTAAAACCGAATAAGATACACATTTTATAGATCCCATGTTCTACATTACAGAAATGATTATCAGCATTAGTGAATTGGCAATGAATACTGATATGACTACAGCAGGTTTCACATAATGTGGCAAGCCCATGATATAAAAATTAAGCATTTCTATGCTTTTCTAAAGAATAATCAATGAAGCATTTCAAAGCATTTCTAAATTTACCTAGTTCTTTTACTTTTGTGACAATCTGTGCTACGAGTGAAGATTCACAGCAGTCTGAGGAAGGCACTGAAATGGAAAAAAAAAATCCAGGTAATTTTTTCAGAAGGTGACATGTACCAATATTTACCAATTTTATTGAAATAAATGCTTGAACACTAAATAGAGTTAAAAGTGGTTTTTAAAGAAACAACAAATGTAGCAGGTAGACTTGAAGGAAATGCACAGGAAAGAAGGAAAAGCTGCGAAGGTAAAGATGCGTGTACAGGGTTTCTCTGCATTGCTAACAACCACAGCGTTGTGTTCCTTGAAAAGTCATATCTTACATTTAAAATGTAAGCTTCCTATTCTCCCTTTATGTGAACTGTTTTAACACATCATCTTGGGATCCTAAGAATTAATTTACAAGGAAAAATAATTGACTTTTTCATGAAACACTTGTCTAAAAATAGCATCACAGAGACAAAGAAGCAGCTGCAACCCCCCCCCCCCCCCCCCCCCCCCCCCCCCCCCCCGTGAGGGCTTGCCCCACCCGTGAGGGCCTGCCCCCCAATGAGGGCCCACAGGGTGCACATGAACAGCTGAGCCCTGAGCTAGCGGGAGTCACCTCTTACCGTTTGAGGCAGGCATGTAGGGTCTGCACATGCTACAGTCAAAACCAACGTCCGCTACATTCTCCACTTCCTCCTCAGTACTTAAGTTTTGACAAACTGCATGCATCCATCTGAAAAGATCACATTTGCACATTTAACAAACTGAATACGCTAAGAACAATTTCCTTTTAAAAGCTGCAACAGGAGCTCACAGTCCTCAAATGTTGAAGTCCTCATCCCCCCCCACCTCCTCCTAACCTGCCCATCTAATCCTCTTCTCCCAACTATCCCTACTGACCCACAGAAATGTCCGCAGAGACACGAAGGAAAGAAAAAGGAGGAGAACAAGCAAGAGGGAGGAACACACTGTGCACATGGGATGGGACCGTCAGGCTAGGGTCACACATTCCTCATCGTAATCGCAGACAGCAGGAAGCCAGTCACAGCAAGTGCGGGCTTCGGCAGACTGCCGTGGCCGAGCGTGCGGGCATGCCTCGAGATACCCTTCCTGTGACTCAGGCAGGACCTCTGTGAAGGGATGTTACGTGGTAACTGGGAAATAAAGCTAATTTGCCTTGAAACAAGAACCCTCCAGGCTGAGTCCCAATAGCACTGCACGACTGATGAAGTAATACGGTTAATATCATGTGTACAGTGTTTAACTGCTAACAGAGAACAGTAATACGGCAAAAACACACCTTCTTTTTCTTTTTTTAAAAAGAGATTTTGATATATGGCCCCTGTGCTCGCCAGAAATACGGAAAGTGAGAAATCACCCCCCGGGGGGACTGCCATGCCACAATCCCTTCCCCTCCACTCTCCTCTCAGGACTTTGGGCACATACACACACGTGTGCCTAGCGTAAGTTTTAGGCCGCCGGGTCTGGCACTTGAACCACCGTCAACTATGTGGGAGTCTAGCAACATAACCATTATGCCATCTGCTGTTCCCCAAAGGAAACATTCTCAATTTTGAAGGGATATGCATACTACTTAGGGAAGGAGGGAGATGCTGTCTCTGATACCTCCATTCTCACATGTAGAGCTAGAAGAAAATGTTGGTTAAGAAAAGTGCAACATGCGAAGTCCTTTCAGAATCTAACACAGGGCTGAGAAAGCCTTGTAGGAACACGCGCACACAGCCGTCTCCCCTTAGCCACAAGTGCCGCTGCCGCCAGTTTCTGTTACCCACAATATGAAAACAGATGAGTTCAAACATTAGGGTATTCTGAGAGAGACCACACTCACTTAACTTTTATTATAACATATAGTTATAATTATTCCACTTCATTATTGCTGTCGTTCATCTCTTACTGTGCCTAATTTATGAGTTAAATTTTATGACAGTATGTATGTACAGGGGAAAATACACAGCACATGTAACATTAGATACTACCCAAGGTTTCAGGCACCCACCAGATGTCTTGGAATGTAACCCCCCCCCCCCCCCCCCCCCCCCGCAGATAAGGTGCGACCCCGTATGCACAAAATAATCTCAAAGGACCGAATTTCAAGAAATTCATAAACTGTCAAAAAAGTCTCAAGTTAAAAATTTAGTCTGGAATTGAGAATTCAAAACAGGAAACCACTTTGATAAGTTTCTAGCTAAAAATATAGAAAGAAAAAAACATTTAGTTTTTTAAATTATCATTGAGGAAATTTATTTTCCAATTTCTTTTCACTACATTCAAGAAAGGATTGCAAAAGGTTTTTTTTTTTTTTTAGAAAAAAGCACAATACCTATCGCACTGTCTACACTGCAGAATGAGATCTTCTTCTCTGTAGCTGCGACAGCAGACCGGGCAGGAAGACAAGCTTGCACAAGGCGCGCACTGCGTGTAATTGTTCTGCCACTCACATCGGGGGCCTGCAGACGTCGCTCCACAGTGCCTGCACCAAACACACCTGGAATCCAAGCCCCCCCAAAGTCTCTGTGTTATTTACTTGGTTACTAATGCTAGATGTGAGCAGGATAGGAGGGAAGCATTTAACGTGGAAGTGAACTTTTTCTGGTCAGTGACACCTACCAACGTAAGTGTGCACTACGTGATTAAACAGATGTGGTTAATCTTTACAACTAAAGTGACATGGGGAAGTTAGGAACGTGAGAGACAAACGCCATGACCACAGACATCAATCCTGGAGTACCATTTGCACTTCCAGCCTCCTTTGGGAACTGTCTGCAGTGGAGGATCCAGGCAGTAGGTGTGGTAACTTATGTCACAATCATCACACAGAAGGAGTCTTCCGGGATCGGTGGCCTTCCCGCAGGCTTCGCACACAGTGCACTCGAGACACCGCCAGCCTTTGCTCAGAACCACTTTAGTGATCTGCAAAAGAAACAAGCAGGCCGCGTGGCTTACAGACTCGCCTCCGTCTCATTTCGCACGACTGTACTGCATAAACTAACAAGGTGCTTATGGACCCAGCAGCAGAGAGGCAGGCAAGTGCCATCTGTCAGGCACCTCCTGTGGCCCTGTGCTGGTAAGGCATGCTCACGCCTCGAGAAACCGACCCACTGAGCAGGGTAATACAAACAGGCATCGTTTTCAAGAACTCAGATAAGCTGACGCTTTAGTGTTGATAAAGGATTTGAAAGCACATCAACAGACTCCATTTATGGCACTTGCATTAATTTCATGCTTCTGACACTTGTGAACATGTCATAGGGACTCAGATATTAAAAGCAACAGGAAAAATACAAAAGAAATTAAGATAAAACATAAGGGGCCGGCAGGTGGTGTGGTGGTTAAAGGTGCTGGATTCCCACGTGGCTGAGCACAGTTGAAGACCTAGATGTAGTGGCTTGCTTTCTCACTTTCCCTTTCTCTCTCTGTCTCTGGTCAAATTAAAAATAATACTAACAGATGGAATTAAATAAATAAATCTTATTTAAAAAAAAAAAAAAAGAAAAGGTAAAAACCTAAGCTCCCAGGACCATGCTGGAATCTCGAAGGTTTACAGGCTACTGGGCTGGGACTCGAAGTTCGATGTTAACTTCCCTATTTATCCTCTTTGGTCCCACAGAACTAAACTAGAAAACTTAAGCAGCTCTGTATTCCTGATAAACTCCTCGAAGAAGAAACTCCAAGGAGTACTGAGCCTGGGACCAGCGTGGCACCACGGCGAGGGTGCCGGAGGCGAGTGCTGGAGGCCACGTGGGACGGCTGGACCGTGGACAGCTGCAGGGCTCTGGAGTTTGCAGAGTGAAGACCATGCGGGTGGTGCGTGCTTTTCTCTCTCTCTGGAAATAAAACTTTAAAAAAAAGTTTTTGAACCTTCTTAAACATTTCAAAAGATTAGTGTCTAAAGATACAAAGAACCACAAAGTGCCTGAAATAGCAAGCAAATGAGGTACAGAGTTCAGATCACGAGGAATGAGAACGTGTAAGAGCTACGAGAGAGGAAAATAAAAGGGCAAAATCCAAAGGCAAACCTCCCAACTCTGGATCTAGAACAGTGTATTTGTTTCCAAATTCTTTAGGAAATACTTTACGAATGTGCCCTCAGCAGAGGGAGACCCCGTAGTGGGAAGTGCCCTAAGAGGCGTGGTCATGCCTCAGTCACTGCCTTCAAAGTGTGGCTCTTAACCCAGCTAAAAAAGTGGGAAGGGCAGACGCCTTGCAGATGTAAGAGGACTCACATTTCAGCTCCCACTTACTCCTAACGAAGGTACCAAGAGATGTGTGGAACAGAACAAGGACACATACCAAGAAAAGGAAGACATGCAGTGACTCCAACAAAGGGTATCAGTCCAAGAAAGTTAAAGGCTGAGAGCTGACCAACAGACATGGGAAATAGGGGCATGGGTGAGAGCAGGAAAACGGGAAGCCCAGGAAGAAGCAGGACTCCTCCAAGAAAAGACGACATTTGATATAATCTGAAGTGATTGTGCTTCCACGGGAGGTAAAAACAACAAAAATGAATCAAGACTAATGAGTCGACTCCTTGCTACTAAAAACTCCACAGGAGACCAGCAGGTGGCATAACGGTTAGGTCACTAGACTCCTACATAGTCGACCGCGGTGTGAGTCCCAGACGTGACGGCTTAAAACATGCTGGGTGCACGTGCGTCCGTGCCCAAAGCCCAAGAGGAGAATAAGGAGAAGGGACTGCGGCGTGGCTTCCCCCTGAGGGTGATTTCTCACTTTCTGTCAGTCTCTCCAGTGAGTGCACATGCCCTGAAGCAAAAATCTCTCTTAAAAAAAAAATCCTCAGAAAACCAAAAGTCTAATACACTATTTTAATCTGCAATGACCACTTAGTCACAGTTGACACTTTATTACTTTTACTAAATGTAATAATCTGACTCTATGGGGAGGATGCTGGGAAAAAGCAGGGGGTTATTTTAAGAGCTAAACCGGAATTTACTTATGGGAGGAGGTCAACAAAATCCAACATTGCTAAAGCAGTAGCACGAGCTTATTATCTAAAACTATAAAGCTAACCATTATACAAGACATACCTGATAGGATTAAAAGTGACCGCCTCTGGGCCCTACAAGAGGAGCCAACAGGTGGTGTGGTGGCTAAGGTTCTGGACTCTCCACAATGGCTGACCACAGTTCGAATCCTACACCTGGCAGCTTGAAAATCACATCGGGTGTGTGTGGATGTGTTCCCAAAATCCCAAGAGTAGAATGGATTACAGTGTGGCCATGCCCCCTGGGGGGGGTGATTTCTCACTTTTCTCTCACTGTCTTTCTATGGGAAGAGCATGCGCCATGTGGTGCAAAAAGAAAAACATGGCTGAGTGGTCATCTCAGATGGGGGGGGGGGGAATAAGACAGGGCGAGTTGTTCATTATGAAGTTTTCAATGTCATGTGATTTTTCTAAGGATGTGTACTTGTCATTCCGCTTAACCTACTGATTTTTTTAAAACTAGTATTAGATTACAAAGTTATATTATTTACTCAAAGGGAGGAAAGGGCCTAGGGTGGAAGAAGCAGGGTGGCTGACTGCAGTAGTGAGCAAACGTCCTGTAAAGAACCAGACAGCAAATATTCTAGGCTGCTGTGGCCATGTGGGCTGTGCCAACAAGCAGCTGTGCCACTGCAGTGAACGAGCAGCTGCAGAGAACACAACAAAAGAGCACAGCTGTGGGTCAGTACAAGCTTATTTGCAAAGAGAGGCAGCAGGCCAGGTTTGCCCCATGGGCCATGGTTTGCTAACCCTGGCTCAGAAGAGACACAGAGGACCTAGAGGAGGAGCAGACAGATCTAAGGCACTCAGCGGCAGAGGGTCGCATCCCTGCCTTCGCTTCATTTCTGTATCTTTCCACGCACACACACACGCCTTCACCCCTGCATCTTCTCACTTCACAGATACTTACCCTGTGGCCCCTTACAGCCTGACTCTCACGGGCTCTGTCCCCATCTACTCTTCCACATGCTGCTTCCCGGTCTCCATGGCCCCTCCACCCAAACCATGCAAGTCACCCAGTCGAGACTCTGACTCTGGGATCTAATCACACCTTGGCGTTTGTGTTACCCTTGTGCAATATTTTGACACTTGAACATTTTTTCCCCTTTTGACCTTTCTCTTACCCTAGATATTAGGGTTTAGCTATCAATTCACTTTCCTGATATGAAACTGGCTTAGTGAGGGTTTCTGAGAGTTCTTTTAAGCAGGGTGCTGTCCAGGACTCATACGGTACCAGGTGCAGAGCCCCACCGCCTATACTGGAGATCACAGCCACCGGGCCAGTCTTTTCCCCATCATCAGGGACTAGGAGACGGGGCAAGATGTGTCCAACTGCAGTTTCCCAGTCTAGACACCTCGCAGTCCAGGACTATGACCTCTGAGAGGTGAGGACAGGCAGGCCCGACCTGCACTCTACCCGTGGACAGCTCCCAGAATGCGGGAGCAGACACCCTGGGCAGAATACAATGGCCCTCTGAGCTGAGGAGAGGCTGCAGGAGCAGGAATTTGCAGGCCAGGGGACCGGAAAGGAAGCCGCAATGAGCAAGAGCTCAGAGGTCCACACAGTCCCGAGTCACTGTCACTGGCTGACACCACGCTGCACATCCCCCAGGCTAAATGAGGGTCCACCACCAGGGCAAATACCAGCTGGGAATTTGTGACCTGAGCAACTGCCAGGGCCGACACCGGCTGGAAGATGTGACTCCCACGCAGTCACAGTGTAGACACTGGGTAACAGGGGCAGGATCCTGCAAATGCCCCAGAAGCCTTCAACTAGCACTCGGTAAGCTAGCACTACAATGGCAGTTCTCAACGTTCAGCCTAGAGGGGCCAGCAGCTGGCATGGTGGTTGGGGCACTGGACTCCCAATGGCCCGCCGCGGTTTGAATTCTGCGCCTGGACTCCCAATGGCCAGCCATGGTCTGAGTCCTGGACCTGGTGGCTTGCTTTCTTACTCCCCAGACCCTCTGGTAGGTACACACGCCCTAGAGCAAACATACATACATAAAATAAATGCTTTTTTGAAAAAGCACACTCTAGAGAACCCCAGAGGGTGTGTGAGGTCAAAACGATTTGTACAGTTATTCAGATAGAATCCGTCCTCTCACTTTAATTCCCTCTGAGTGTGCCGTGGTGTCTGAGTGGCAACACATAGGACGTCGCAGTACTGAGGGTACAGCGTGGACTTGTACACACTTGTGGGCCAGCATTTTTCATTTTAATACTCTAAAATGCTAAATCCTGATCAACAAGTATTCTACAGGGTCTCTCAACAATTTTTAAGTGTGTTCAGGGTTCTAAAACCAAAAAGTTTGAGAACAGCCACCCTAAGGGAAACAATTTCCAGATCTATCCCAGAAAATTTTAAAAGAAGTTTTTTGTTTTTTTTTTTCTTTTCTTTTTAGGATTTGTCATAAGGCGGTGAGCTCACCAGAGAGAGGTAACTTGAGAAATCACCCTCCAGGAGGATGCCACGTGGTAATCCCTCCTCCTCCCCTCTCCTCTTGGTATTTTGGGCATGCATCCTGAGGTACTGGCATGACTTCAAGCCATCAGGTCCAGGACTTGAACCACAGTGGGCCATGTGGGGATCCAGCACCTTAACCACCACGCCACCTGCTGGCCCCAAATGGAAGCTCCTTAAACAAGATCCAAATTTTTCACAAAGACCTGTCACAACAAAAACAAGCGGAAACAATTCACCTGTCCCTAGTGCAGGGCTACACTCTCACTATTGACGGGGCGATGTCCTGTCCTACCCACAGTGGCATTTGTGGTATGAAAGGAACTGTGTGTGGTTAAAAAACCACACATTTAATCCCCCACTCTGCCAGAAATGAGTTGTCTGACAGTGTACTGTCTGATCTTAACTCACTTTAGCTTCACTTATTTGTAAAATGAGAACTGGGCACTGCTGGACGAGTTAATAAACACACGAGTGTTCTGAGCAGAAGCCCGTCCGTCCCCACTTCTCTCCGAACCGCCTTCCCCGTGCAGGTAAGGAGAGCTGTCACAGGCAGGCATCAGGCTGGCTCAGGGGCCTTACATCTCATCCTGACAGACCTTCCTCCATGCCCTTGGGTAAGAGATGGAAGTATTTTGAAAACAAATTCTAACAGCAGCAGCAAAACTTAACAAGAATGTAAAGATACAAAGAGGAAAAAACAAGCTTCTGTTTGTTCTGTGCATATCTAATTCTATTTTTTTAAACCATTGATACACAGTGTGTTGTTTACAGTGAAAATATTGTGAATGACTAATTCTTAACTTTATTTATTTGTTCATTTTTTTATTTATTTAAATTTGACCAGAGAGGGACAGAGATAGATAAAGAGAGAGAGAAAGAGAGAGAGAACGTGAGAAAGCAAGTAGCCAGGTCCGAGACTCGAACCATGGTCAGCCATCTGGGAGTCCAGCACTCTTAACTACCATGCCAACTGCTGGTACCATGAGCAACTAATTTTAGAAAAGCACATAAATTAATTGTACTACTCTTCTATTTGAATAGGTTAAGTACAGTTTTTAACTTCGATTACTAAAGTCAGAAACAACTTTATTACTCTAGAAAAGAACAGCAGTGTAGTTATCAGTAACGAAATCCCACAGGGTACATGATTTCTTTCTATACTGGCATTTGGGTAAGTCCATGATAAAACACTGGTGTTCTGAAGGGCAGAAGCGAAACAGGTAAAAACTAGTGGTGAGGTTCAGGGTGAGCCATGACCAGAGAAGCTGAGGCAAGTATTTGTAAACCCTAGAAAGGCACTGGTCGTGGGGCACACAGAGGACCCTACTGAACAGATACACCCCGTGCTTCCTTCCAGTCCCCATTCTGCTGCTTTATTCAAATAGTAAGTTTTATTTAGACTGAGGTTTTCCCCCTAGAGGTACATGTGCTTGACACAGACAAGAGAGAGGGCGCAGGCCCCCCAGCAGGGCACAGCCATGCCACAATTCCCTTCTCTGTGTCTCAATTCTGTTAGGACTTGGGACACAACTGCCATGTGTCCAGTGTGTTTTTCAAGCCACCAGGGTCAGGATTCAAACCAAGCTGTTGTCCATGTGGAATCTAGCTCCCTTAATTAAACACTAGGCCATGGGGCCAGTCCAACACTGAGCTCTTGGAAATAAATTTAAAAAAGAAAAAAAAAATTAGTACAACTGCTGAAGTACTGACTGAGACATGTCTGTCTTTAAACAGCCTTTGAAACGAAGTGCATGATTACCATTTAAAGGTTTCCCTGCAAATGCCTGGAACCAAGTGCTGTGGCTCCTGGTTATTACAGAATTACATGGAGCATGGCACTTGTTTGGTTTCTTTCAGCTACCAGAAGAAAACGTCTGTGTGTGCATGGGTAAAGGTTGAGAGTGAATGTGGAAGAATTACGGGCTAATGAACGTCAAGTAATCTAGTTCTCAACTTTCGTTCTCAGCAAAGTGAACTACCTAAACCTAATGCACTAGCAAGTAAGTGTACAGTCAGACTAAGGTGTCTTTCAGCTAAATGCATTTCATAAGCTTATTTTATTTCTTGGGAGAGAGAAAGAAGCAGGCAGGCACCAAGCCCAACAGGGCTCCCGTACGCCCAGCCCTGGTCTGTACAGCAGCCAGGATCCCAGCCCAGCACACACAGGGAGCCCTAGCCAGGGTCGGGACACAGGACTTTCCCTCGTGAGTCCAGCCCCTTGGAGTATGGCGCTCCCACGGCACAACTGCTGCCTGCCCCCAACCCCAAACATGCGTTTTCACATTTTACATCGCTAAGAGAATGGCAGTATACTTGGTTCACATTAAGACCATAAGTTCATAGAGAAATTAATTTATTGAGGTAACAAGTACTTGAAAGCAATACCTGAATGACACAGATATTGCTGCATATGTATAGTAGTTATAACAAATATTTTGAATAATCATAAGAACTAGCAGTGGCATGTACTACTCAAATCCAATCAAACCCAGTATGTCCGCTAACTCACTGAAGTGTGTTTACCTTAATACTGACACAGTACGGATGGTAACACTGACCACACTGAGAACAAGCCAGCAGTCTTCCTTCTGCTCCTTGGCCAAAACTGCCGCAGACCACACACATATCCTGAAATTGAAAACACATACACAATTTAATTGGAGAGGAAACTAAGAATACACAGATTTTACTTAAAAATACCTTCTTAACTAAAATGGCCCTACGGCTAAATGAACACCAGAGAACTTCCATGCATGTGGAATAAAGCGGAAATGAGCAAGGAGGCGCCGAGGAGCAGAAGGCGTGACCCGCACCTGATGCGCGGTGAACTTGTCGCTGCTGGAGAACAGCACCACTGTGTTGTGCATGGAGTTCTCCTCCTCGTCCTTGCAGGATGGGGTGTCCGCGGTGGAGGCCTGCAGAAAGCAGAACGCACAGATGTGAAGCTACATCTCCAATTGCATCACACTTCACTGCGAAGCTTTAGAAAATTCATATTCGAAATACAATTTCTGTTGAAGTCTAGACTAACAATCCCAAATTATATTATTAATGCCAAAGCACTACCTTAAAATGAGTCACCTTTTTAAAAAAAAAAAGAGAGATTTTTTTGCTATAGGGTGTGTGCATTAGCCAGAAAGACAGGAAGAGAAAGGCGAGAAATCAACCCCTGGGGTATGGTCATGCCACAGTCCCTTCTCCTCTCAGGATTTGGGGCACGCACGCAAATGGACCTAACATGGGTGTCAAGCTACCAGGTCAGGACTTGAACTTGTCAGCATGTGGGAGCCCTGTGCCTGAACCACTACACCTCCTACTGGCCCCAAATCATGACTTCTTTTAAATTCACTTAATTGTCTCTTTAGCATTTTAAGTCCTATTATATGAGAAAGTATAAATCTGTTTTTAGTAAGACTTGATTATGCAGAAATTCTAATCAAGAAATCATAAAATTGTAACACTAAGGGACTTCAAGAAGTTCATGGAGGAATAGAATTACATTGTTAAGTTTATTCTGGTGCAAAATGATTTTTTTAATCCATGAAAAGTTTTTCATAATATGCATTTTCCATGAACTTTGTGAGGACCCCACACATTACATGCACACACTAGTACACACACTCCCCACTCTATGTTAGTGACACTAAAGACCTGCACCGTGTTAAGCCCAAACTGCTATAAAGTAAAATATGTAATGATTTTGAGACATTGTAGCAAGCAAAAAGGAATGAAAAAACACCTCATTAATTAACTTGTATATACTACTACTACATATTAAAATAGTTAATATTTTGGAGATATCAGTCAAATAATATGCATGAAAAATTAGTCTCACCTGTTCATGTTTTTAATGTGGTATATGTAATTTATAAAGTCTATATAATTTTAAGTCTAAAATTACAAAAATGTAATCATAATAATTATAATAATTAACATTCCTAGACAGCATTGCTTTGGAACATAATATTTTGAAGAATTTATCAGAATAACGAACTTGGATGTGTGTGTTTGTTTGTGTGTGTGTGTATATATATATATATATATATATACACACACACACACATATGTATATATATATATATATACACACACACACATATGTATATATATATATATATATACACACACACACACACATATCTTTTTTTCTGAGAAATTTTTGCTATAGGGCACATGGGCTTGCTGAAGAGACAGAGAGAGAGAGAGATACAGAAAGAGAAAAATCACCCCCTGGGGGGATGGTCCCACTGCAATCCCATCTCCTCCATTCTCCTATCGGGATTTTTAACACAACACGAGTTTCAAGCTGCCAGGTCCAGGACTCGAATCATGGCTGGCCATGTGGTAGTCCAGTGCTTTAACCACTATGCTACCTGTTAGCCCTGAACTTGGTTATATTTGACCATATCAATGAAGTATCCCCTGGCTAGCTCACTTCCAGAGTGCTTATCATGAAAAAGTTCTGAATAGATACTATAAAAGAGAAAAGGGAGGCCAATTCCCCCCCCCCCCCGAATTGTAAAATACCATCCTTTTGCCTTAAAGAGAGAACACCCCACTCTGGAAAGAAAAAGTTGAAACGTAGTAAATTAAAGTCAGCATCTAACATAATGTAATATGATTACTTTTCTCAAGGAACGTCTGAAAAATGATTCACTAAATAGAGGAATATGTTACAGTACTATTCTTTAATATAAATACGTTTAAATGGACTTTTAATGGACAGTATTATTATTTTATGACAGAGTCAACAGTAAGAGCAGTTATAGTCATAAACACTCTCAAGACTACATTGGGAAATTGTAATGAACCTAAATATTCATCACTAGTGAATGACTAGAACTATGGTAAATCCAAATTTTGGAAAGTTATACATTTAAAAAAATAGGTAAGTAGAAGGGCTGCCAGATGGCGTGTTGGTTAAAGACACTGGACTCCCATGTGGCTGACCAAGGTTTGAGTCTCAGACCTGGTAGGTTGCTTTCTCTGTTTCTTTTGTAAAATTAAAACAAATAATAATAAATAAATACTTAAATAAAACAATCCTTTAAAAAAATTTTTAAAATAGGTAAGTAGAAACTTATATGGAATTCCATGTGGCATAATCAAGACACTGAGTGGAAAAAATAAGCTGCAGAATAATACGGAAGGAACAGCACTGTGGTATAAAAGCACAGTCTTACATGTAGTCTACTGGCACATATATGAGAATGAAACTGCAAAAAGTTCATGGAAATGCTCACTGTGAAAAAATTATGCATGGATTTCAAAAATTTTTACACCAAAAAAGGTTATAGAATTCTATTTTCTCATTTACTTTTTGAAGTCTCCACATAATACAGTGAACCATAGAAACTACTGATTTTGCAAGTCAAAAGGTTGAATATTGGCAATTTTGTAAGTCTAATCTATCAAAAATATGTAAGCAGACCAAACAGGAACGTAAAGAACAAGTACAAAATATATAGTAGTGGTAGAGTTCACTTCAATCTACCCAGTGTTTTATTCTTTGACAGAGAAAAGATATTCACATATGATTTATGTATCACAAAATCTGCTTTCTGAAATTCAAGAGAACCGCCCAAGGTGATAGATGGAAGTGGACTGACCCCCCACTGCAGTAGTGAGCGCTGCCCAGCACAAAGTGACTGGGCTCAGACCACAGGGCTAATGCATGCCAAGCAGGTCACTAAGTACAGAACTGTGGAGACGGCTAAGGTATGGATCACGAATGGGTACTGAAATAAAGTGTCCAATGGGACCCCCAAAACAGAAAACTCAAGACAGTATCACAGAGTAGCTCAAAGAATTGGTGCATGAACTCAATGGAGGGAGAAAGAGAGGGAGAGGAGAAAGAACCGCCAGTGGGGAATGGTCATGCCACAGCCTCCTCATTTCTCCCTCATTCGGGGATCTGGTGCACACGCACAACACGCACTTGGCCTGTTTCTCAAGCTGCTGAACCTGGGGCTCGAATCAGGCTGTCGGCCATTTAGAACCCAGCTGCCTCTATCACCCGGCCATGAGACCAGCCCTACTCTGCTTAAAGGGAGATTTAGCCAGAGACAATTATAAACAAGGAAGAAATATGATATCCCCAACAGGAACCAGAAACAAAGTTTGCAGTGTAAAACTGAAATATAGCCTAGATTTGAGAGGAAGAGAAAACATACTTTAAGAATAAATGCTGTAAAATCAAGAACTGTTTGTATAGCAATTATACATGCAAGAAATAAAACAATGTCACCTGACCCATTATTTTCATTTTATAATTTATTTCATTACCTTTCAAGTCTAAAAAAATAAAACCTGCCTCAAGGGCAAAGAAGGCAATCTTTGAAGGAAAGAAAGTGCTATTATTGGCTGTATAGATCTTAGTCTCAGCTACCTGAAGGTGACAGGAATTTCATTTTCCTGGACCACAGACAGAAGACCAAGAGATGGGAAAGCTCTGATCTATGCCTCACAGACTAGCGATTTCCAAGTAGGGATATGTAGGAGTGAGCCAAAAAAACTAGAGCAAATGAAACTCAATGCGAAAAGAAAGGAAATAAAGGGAACCAGCAGTTGGCGTAATGGCTATGTCGTTGGATTCCCACGTAGTCGACCGCGGTTCGCAACCCGGACCCGTGGCTTAAAACTCACGCCGGGTGCGTGTGCGTGCGTGCCCAAGATCCCGAGAGGAGAATGGAGGAGAAGGGATTGTGGCGTGACCATCCCCCCTGGGGGGTGATTTCTCGCTTTCTGTCTGGCGAGCGCACGTGCCCTATAGCGAAAACCTCTCCAAAAAAAAAAAAAAAAAAAAAAAAAAAGAAAGGAAATAAAGAGCAGAACGGAAGTAAATAAAACAGAAAGAAAAAACTGAAACAATGAAAGCAAAAGCTAGCTCAAGACCAACTGATAAATCTCTAGCAAGACTGATCAGAAGCAAAAGATGACACAAGTCACCAATATCAGAAATAAGGAAGGTGATGTCGCTACATTCACAGATGTTAGAAGGACGGTAAAGGAACATTATGATTAAGTCTATACCCATTAACTTGTCAACCTAGAGAAATGGACAGAATTACTAAAAGGACAAATTTAGGGAAGACAAAAAAGCATCCAAAACAGATTCCTATCAAAGGAACTGAATACATAGTTAAAAGCCATCTCATAAAGAAAATTCTAGGCCAAGATGGCTTCACAAATGAATAAGAATGAAATTTTCCAAGACTACATATTTTTTTCCAGAAAACTAAAGAGAATATACTTTCTAATTCATTCCATGAAGCTGGCATTATGCTAATTCCCGAATCAGAAAAATACATTAGGAGAAAAGAAGACTGTAGACCAATATCCCTCATGAAAAGCCTAAAAATCGACACAAACTGAACCCGGCAGTGAATTTAAAAATGCAGCATTGTGGGGTAGTTGGTAATGTGGCTGTTAGGTGGGCTGTATTCCACATGGCTGTGTGGCTGGAGTCCTGACCTGGAGACGTGGAAAACATGCCAATGGAGGAGAAGGGACTGCTGTATGGCCAGGCCCCTTTGTGGGGGGTTGGGGGGTGATTTTTCGCTGTCTGTGTCTCTGGCGAGTGCAAGCATCCTATAGCAAAATTCTCTCCTTAAAAAAAAATTACTGGAGTAAATCTTTCTCAAAAAAAAAAAAAAGTCACTGTATGAAGTGATAATATATATTAATTAGCTTGTGATAATCTCTTCACAATATATAAATATATCAAAACTTTATGTTGTATACCTTAAACATATGTAATTTCTGTCAACTATACCTGAGTAAAGCTGAAAAAAAAACAAACAAGCAAAAAACCCTCCAAAACCATATGACCATCTCTACAGATGCAAAAAAAAGCTTCAATAAAATGTAATACCCACTGATTTAAGAGGTGGGGGTAATAAAAGCTCTTAGAGAATTACAACCAGAAAGGGGCTTCTTCAAACTGATTTCAGGTATCTATTAAAAAAAAACGAAAAACAGAAAAGACTAGAGATAACACATTGCTTATGAAGAAAGACTAAATGCTACCTCCCTGAGACCAAAAACACCACTTGTAGTCAACAGTGAAACACAAGCTAGTGAATGCAATACGAAAATGAATAGAAACAAAAGGTCTCAAGATTGGGGAAAGAAGACATAAAACTATCTGTAGACACATGGTTGTTTGTATAGAAAATATAACAGATAATGCAAAAAGGCAACTAGAAGCAACAAAATAGCTCAGTAAGGCTGTAGGATAGACTACACAACACACAAATGAGTAGTATTTCCACGTACCAGCAACCAAAAGCCAGAATTTGAAATGAAAACAATATAACCATCTACAATCCCATAAAAATATGAAATACTTTGGAACACATCTGAAAAAAAATATGCAAATCCCCTGTATGTTGAAAAGAACAGAACATCATGGAGAGAAATTCAATAAATTTGAACTCATTCTGAAGAAATGGAGAGAAACATAAACCATGTTCACGGGTTCAATGACTCTCCATGACATTAAATGTTAGTGTAGGACCAGTTGGTGGCATGGTGGTTAAAGTGGCTGGATCTCACACAGCCAACAGCATGGTTCAAGTCGTGGATCCCAGAGATCTGAAAAAGCATGCTGGGCATGTGTGATTCATGCCCGAAATCTTGAAAGGAGAAATGGAGAAGGGATTGAGACATGACCATCCCCCATGAGGGGTACTTCCTCACATTCCCTCTTTCCTCCATCTCTCTCTCCATCAAGTGCACATACCCTCAGGCAAATTTTTTAAAAACTAATAAAAATTAATGTCAGTTTTCTCCAAATTTATCTATAATTTGAGTGTAAACTCAATCAAGATCTTCAAAGTTTTCCCTGCAAAAATTTACAAACTAATTCTAAAGTGCATAAAGAAGGGGTCATTAATAAGTTTGTGAAAAATATGTACTATGAATATGGATTTCAAAACTTTTGTACCGGAATAAACTTTTTTTTTTTTTTTTTTTTTTAGGTTTTGGTCATGGGGCTCACGTGCTCCTCAGAGAGAGACAGAGGAGAATCTCCAAGGGGATGGCCATACCACAATCCCTTCTCCAGGATTCTGGGCATGCACACACATGTGCCTGGTGTGATTTTCAAGCTGCCAGGTCTGGGACTTGAACCATGGTTGGCCATTGAGTCTCTAGTGCTTTAACCATTATACCACCTGCTGGCCCTCATAATAAACTTCTAATGTAATTTTATTATTTCACAATCTTCTGAAGTCCTCTATCTAAATACAAAGGACCTAGATTAGTCAAAACAAGTTGGAGGGCCAGCCCATGCGTAGTAGGTAAGGCGGGATCTCACGTGGCTGACTGTGTAGTTGAGCCCTGGATCCAGTGGCTTGAGAAACAAACATGTCAGGCACATGTGCATGCTTGCCCACTATCCCGAGGGAGAGAGGGAGAGAGGGAGAGGGAGAGGGAGAGGGAGAAAGAAGGGATTGCGATGTGACAATTCCTCGTGAGAGGTACTTTTTTACTTTCTCTGTCTTTGTCTAGAGAGCACATGCACACTCTAGCAAAATTTAAAAAATTAAATATTAAACAAAATAAAGCAAAAAAAAAAAACCAACTTTGAGAAAGTAGAAAAATCAGAAGACAATGTTTGATTTCAATAGTTACTATAAAAAAGTAATCAAGACCACACAGCATTGGCCTAAAGATAAATAAATAAATCATAAAGTAAAGAGTCCAAAAATACATCTACATATATATGAATAGCTAATTTTCAATAATGATAAAAAGACAATTCAGAGAAATGCTGCTAAAAACAACTGTACATTCAACATGCAAACAAAACTTTGATTTAAAGTCATACCACATACTACAACTAAGCAGAATTGGATCAGAGATTTAAATTTAAAACAATAAAAGTTCTAGAAGAAAATACAGAACATGTTTATGACCTTAGATTATACAACTACTTCTCAAATACCAAAAGCACAAACCGCACACGAAAAAAGTAATCAACTGGATTTTACCAAAATTATAACACCTGTGCTTGGAAAGATAAGGTTAAGAAAATGAAAAGATACTACAAAATGTGAGAAAATACTTGCAAATCCTAAATATGGTAGAGAACTTACGTCCAGAAGACATAAAGAACTCTCAAAAATCAGGAAGTTAAAATACGACTCAGGGCCACCTGGTGACATAGTGGTTAAGGCAGCTGGATCCTACATGGCTAACTGCACGGTGCAGCCCCAGACCCAGTGGCTTGAAAAACACACCAGTTGTGTGCACACTTGAGCCCAAAATCCCGAGAGGAGCTTGGAGAAGAAGAAATGGCAGTGTAGCCACCCTCTTTGGGGGTGTGTGTTCGTATCACCCCTTCCTGAGGCAGTACATGCGCCCTATGGCAAATTTTTAAAAATTACCCTAATTTGTTAAATGGGCTAAAGATCTGAATCGACTTTATCAAATAAAATACCCAGATAATAAATAAGCATCTAAAAAGATGACATCTTAGTCATGAGAAAATGCAAATAAACTACCATTAACATATCTATTAGAATAGCTGAAATTAAGACAAATGACCAAATCCTTAGTAAATTAAGAAAAGAGAGCAAGGATAAGAAGCCAGAAAATATCAAAGAAAACCAGACTGGAGGTTCAAACAAAATGTAAAGTAGAGAGAAAAAGTAAAATAATTTTAGCCTACTTATGTAATTTTAGGAACTAAATATTAACAATTTGCTACAAATGAGCTTATCATCATTAACTGGCCTTTAAAGATTATGGCAAATATAAATGAAAATGAAGCAAGTCTCACCCCCGGTAACACAACAGCTCCAATTCCAGTTTTTAGTTTTGACCTGCCCCTGCCACCTCGTCCTGACAGTCCCGCACCACGAGGTCTCCGCTTCCCTGGAAATCCAGACCCTCGGCCCTATGTAACAGATAAGAAAAAGTCAACATTCTGTAACTGCTCAAAATAATTTTTAAATCCAAATGTCACTGAGATAAAGCATTTTATTAAATGTTATACAAATATTTGCTTCTCTTATTCGGATCAGATGATAAGTATCAACAGACCAGGTTTATTACTTGTGTCTTTAAATATGTATTCCACAGCTTCAAGATATAAATACAAATCCTTATCACTTGAAAATCAAGCTTTGGATCTGTCATTCGGAACACTCTCCATCAGCAGACCTTGGCATGACTTTTCCATTTCTTAACACTAAATTCCAGGTGACAACAGCCACAACAGAATCCAGATTATCTCCATGTGCACCAAATTGTATCCTACAGAATAACTATGAGGAAAACTCCCTTGCTGACTGGTCTCTGTGATTAGAGGAATAGTTAACATTTATCGAGTACTAACTATGTACTGATTAAGTTCTTTTTATTTTAAAAAAAATCCTTCAAGGTAAACGCTATTTTCAATTTCCATTTTAGATACAAGTATATTGAGGGATAAAAAGGTTAATGTATGGTCTAATGTAAGACTTCATGTCCCTGGTTTTTAACCACTATGCCATACTGCATGAAAATTCATTTTTGCTACTGTATGACAATATTCTTCCTCTATAATTAAAATTCAATTTACTTAACTATTCAACATCTGTCTTATGAACAAAACATGTCCACTTCATCCTACCATTGTATTTGGAGGAAAAAAATTATTTTAAAAATTAAAGGAGGGGCCAGCAGGTGGCGTGGTGGTTAAGGTGCTGGACTCCCACATGGCTGGCTGTGGTTCGAGTCCCAGACCTGGCAGCTTGCTTTCTATCTCTCTGTCTCTGTTTCTCTCTGGTCAGGGTACATGTCCTATAGCAAATTTTAAAAAACTAATAATAATAGAAAATAAAATTTAATAAGTTTTTTTTTTTTTTGGGGGGGGGAGAGGTTTTTGCTATAGGGCGCATGCACTTGCCAGACAGACAGAGAGAGACAGAGAGATAGGAAGCGAGAAATCACCCCCCAGGGGGGATGGTCACGCTGCAATCCCTTCTCCTCCATTCTCCTCTCGGGATCTTGGGCACGCATGCACACGCGCCCGGCGTGAGTTTTAAGCCACCGGGTCCGGGACGCGAACTGCGGTCAACTACGTGGGAGTCCAGCAACATAGCCATTACGCTAACTGCTGGTTCCCAACAAGTATTTTTTAAAACATTAAAGGAAAAAAGGAATAAAGCCTTTCTTTTAAAACTGGGAAACGTGTACCAAAAGTAGAAATAATTTATCTCACTTTTTATCCAAGCAAAGAAAAGAATCCTTTGGAAAAACATGTTAAATTCCCATCTTTAAGACACTGGTATCAGTATTTTGGACTTCTGCTTTTTTTCTTTCTTCCTTATTCTTATATATATGTATTAATATTTTTCCCTGAAAAAAAATCTGGTATCTTATACTTCACATTATAAAATATACAGGAAAATCCTTTCTGATGCTTATTCCCCTAATAAGTGAAATAATGCCCTAACTTAAACTGATGCTACTTACTATGAAATACCACTCGTTTCCTACTTATCAGAATGGTTTGTAAGTGAACAGTTTACGGCAGACCCTGGTGGTGGCACAGGGGTGCTGAAGCAGACCCACTTGGAAACAGTCCTGGGCTCACCCCTGGGACCTCCCTGCTCACGCCGGTGTGTGCGGTGATCCTGACGGACGGGGCCGGACCCCGGTGTAAAGACCGTATTGGAACGGCCTATCTTTCCCTTCACCTCTGCCTCACTATGTGTGTGTCTCTTTCTCTTGTGGAAGAAATAAATAAACTTTAAATAAATAGTTTTAAAAAACGGAAGGCTCAGGTTCAATTCTCAGTCCAAACTAAAGTCCGGGCTGCTGGCATGAGCCTGTAATCCCAGCGATTTGGGGAGGATGACGCAGGAGGATGACAAGCTGGAGGCTGGCCTGGGTGACACAGAGAGACCTTGTCCGGCAAGAGCCAGGTGTGGTGGCAGTGACTGCAGCCTGGCTGGGAGGTGAGGCAGGAGGATGACATGGAGAGGCCCTGTGTTTGTTTGTTTTTAAACAATAATGATTATATTATGAACATAAAATAGATACACATGAACAAAAGGGGGGTTTTAATCTTCTCTTATACTTCGGTTTTAACAAACAAGCCCACCTCCATTTTTCAGATAGCCCCTTTTCCTTTCTCACCTGCTCTCCTTTAGAAGGCCATCAGCTTCTCTGAACAAAGATGCATGTGACAGGGTGAGACTGGACAGTTTGTCTTTTTTTAAAATGAGCATAAAAGATATTTAAATAGTTCTATCAGCGGAAAATTCAAGACTATAGGGCTCTCTCAACTTATTTTTTTCAGCAGCCAATGAAAGAGATTAAGAACATGTGGAAACTGGTAGTTGTTACAAAATTGTCAAAGAAGTCTGCTTTCCACACTCTTAAGTATTTATATTTCAATATCTTGAATGGTATCAAGGTGAGTTGAAAAATAATTCTTCCAGTAGATAGAAGATAAATACAATCTAGAACTCCTTGAAAGTCCTTAATTGGACTAAATTAAACAGCCTAACTTCAGAACTATATTAGAGATGAGGAAAAGTTGTATTCTATAGTCAATGAAGTATTTTAATGTTTGAGATGATTAATACTTTTTCAAATTAAATTTTGTCATCAAAAATGCATAAGACTACTTGACTTTCTTCAAAGACCAGTAAGGTCATCGGCCAATGACATGAAAGTGAGGCCTACAGTTCCAGGCCATGGATGCAGTGAACACACCCGCCGTTCTGGCGTTTCCTCCCCACTAGCACAGAAGAGATGGGCAGGGTTTTACTTTTTTTTCTCTTTAAGCAACAAAATTTTATGGTATCATGAATGAATAAGTCCTTAATTACACCTTTTGGCCTACATGACAAGGATTTCCCCTCATAGAAACACTGGTAATTATAACAAAAGAATCAACCACAAAAAGAAGTATTAACAACTTAACACTTTTAAAGTCACGATTTAACTTCTTTATAATACAGACTTTAAAATACAAGCATGTTGTATCTTTACATTAAGAGTTTTAGATTTTAAAAAAAAGAGGTTCTAGAAGCTGAATCTAGAAAAGAAAAATTTAATTTTTAACATCCAGTAGGACAAAACAAACCAGAAAGAAATGACACGTGAATGTAAATGCAATTTTATTTACCACTTTGATGCTCCAAATGGCACTGCCAGGAAGCTGCCTGGGTTTAAAAATTTCCCGACCTTCTGAAATGTCTGGGGACCAGGAAGGCGGGCTCACTGTATTATGGGTGCTCCAAGCCCCCTAGGATATGGCAGGTGAGAAAATAGATGTATAAAACTTAGCAACATAAAAGGTCAAAGCCAGCAACTAAGGAATTTCAAAACAGCAAAAACAAATGCAAACGTATGGAAATTTAGGACAAGTTGCTTCAAAATAGGGAAAACAAGCTTATCACAGCAACTGTGTACTTCAATGTTTGCAGCTATAACTTACATTTTATTCTGGCTGAAACATCAATACAGTGAAACATTAAAAATTAAAGTCCTCATCACATCAACATTGACTTGCCAACAGCAATTAATACACCCCCAAATAATTAAATCAATCACACTCTATAAATGAACTCCAGAAGAAACTAGTTGGGGATTATTGTCTTCTAACAACTATCACTCTACTGAACAGAAGAAATTAATAACCTTAAAGGATGTGATGTCCTACTGCTCTAAACAACCAAACCAGCAGGCCAAAACTGATCAGAAACATGAGCGGCCAACTGATACATACTTTAAACTGTGGAAAGTTGGTAACCTTAAAATGTAAATATCTAATTTCAGTTTTAATTATTCTTTCTTTAGTGACCATTAGTTATGGGTTTGAGTTTTGAATTTTATGCAGAATGACTATTTTACAGAGATCATATCCCAGAGACCAATTTGAAAAGAAAAGAAATGTTAAAGCAAAATGTCCTAAATTTGCAAATTAAAATGCTTGAAGTACCTGATAAATTTCACAGGAAATATTATCTTACTGAAATAGTTAAAACTAAGGATTTATTTCTAAATAACTACATTCAGCAGTAATCTGAACTGATCTGATGGAGATGCTGAACAACATGAAGAAAAATGTTTACTCCACAAAGGTAATATTTTAAAGAAAAACACACATGTCAAACAATAACCTACTTTGAATCAGGTAATTCAATGGTGCACATTATAATTTTATTAATTAAATGACCCAAACATAAGAACATAATACTTACCAGTTTCATAATATTACCAAACTAACAGGAATAACTTATTAATCACATAAAAATACCACTAGAAATTAAAATAACCAGAAATAAGAGCTTGGTTACTCTTAGAGGAAGAGGGTGTTAACGGAATAACTGTATTTTGAGAAAAACAATGCAATGGAGAGGCTAGTTTCATTTTCAACTTATAAACTCAAACCACACATTTTAACTCCAGCAGTCCAACTTATTCCAACACTTTTTTTTCCCAACATCCTCCAGGATAACTCTTGCCGAGGTTTTCTCCCTGACCATCAACTCTCTAACCTAGCTGTCCTCAAGTTGGCCTTAGACTCACCACATGGATCTGACTGGAACAGAAACCACTACAGCAAGGCAGTCCACCACTCTCCCACTCTGGACAGACTTGCGTCTGCACCTGTTTTCTGCCCCACTGTAGCAGCAGTCCCAGTCTCACACGCTAGGGGGGCCCGGCGGGCAGAACACCTGTGGACACTTCACCGCCCTCCCTGCTGAGCTTCCGCGGTCTCCTGGCTATGCTGTCTCTACCTGATAGCTCCAGCCCTGCTTTTCCCAGGACTGAAGCCTTGACCGTGGATGGTATGATCCTCTTGGAAGCTGCCTCCCATATTCCCACTTCCAGTTCTAACCTACTGTGAGATCCCCATGTCGGCCTAATTGCAATTTCTTTCTCTTATTCTCTACTTTGTCACACTAAACCTCCTAAGTTCCTTTAAAACCTCTCCCTTAACTGGTCTTGTCAGTCTTCCCCATGGCATTCAGTCCTCTGGTCAGAAACTACAAATCACTGATTTGTCCTCTTCCCTGTCATTCTCCCCTGCCTCATGGGTGCTCCCTGCCACCACTCCTTCAACCCAAATCAGCAGTATATTCAGCACTTTCATCCTCAAGTTCTAACGCCAATCATTCTACTTCTCGCTATTTCCACTGCCAGCAGCCCCGTCCAGGCCACCACTGTCTCTCAGCCCAGCCTGCTGAGAGTCTGCAGCCTGTGTGCTTCCTCCTTCGTCCTCGGGCCGTTCTCCATGCGGCAGCCAGAGGAACCTGAGCTTTTCAAAAAGGTAAACCTGATCAAGCAAGTCGGTCCCCATTCTAAACCCTTCAAGTGTTTCCTACCACACGGGAAAGACAAAACTCTGCCCCCACCCTCCCCAGCTCGACCTGAGCACTGTCCCTGCTGAGCTACTCTGGCTTCCCGGCTCCCCCCAAACATGCCAGGCCGTCACCAAACAGCCAGATGGACTCGGAACACTTCACGGTCCAACGCTCTGACCCTTAAAAAATGACTGGTGTCTTCTGATGAAGGATCAGGCATGGCCTTAAATACTGCCCTCACCAAGAAACAGGCCCTCATCAATTCAAATGAACCATCTTCTCCCTCCTACACCCATAGCATCCTCTTGTTTTATCACCATTCAGGACGTTTTATTGTTTATCATTTTATTTTGTGGTAAAAAGTAGGGGCAAAAGATATGTGAATCTAGCTCTTTTTGGTTTCCCGAGGATAATCTGGCTAGAGCACACCTTTATAACCACTAAGTAGACTGCTCTGTGTCTCATCACTAGACAGTTCTTGAAACACGACATGAAATGCCGTGCTCTGGGTCAGCAGATGGCATGGTGGTTAAGGCACTGGACTCCCTCAGGGCTGACAAGGTCTGAGAAAGAGACTTGCCTTCTCATTTTCTCTCTCTGGTGAGCACACAAGCCCTATATTAATAATATTGAGTTGTGGAAAAGTCATGACGTTTTTCTGGTTTTTTATTTTTGGAGAGATTTTCGCTATAGGGCGCGTGCGCTCGCCCGACAGAGAGACACAGAGACAGAAAGCGAGAAATCACCCCCAAGGGGGGATGGTCACACCGCAATCCCTTCTCCTCCATTCTCCTCTCGGGACCTTGGGCACGCACGCACACGCGCCCGGCGTGAGTTTTAAGCCACCGGGTCCGGGACGCGAACCGCGGTCGACTACGTGAGAGTCCAGCGACGTTTTTCTGGTTTTTTTTAATGCAAAAACATGACATGACTTTTCTGACAACCCAATAATAAATAATTCTTTAAAAAATGCTATACTCTAAGATATAAATAATACTGAATAATTTTATTTTGGAAATAAGAGTTTTCTGGTGACTATGTATTATTCATCATAATTTTAAAGTTTTGATGCCAAAAAACTGTAAATGTATAATCCATTTACATTTCATATATCACGGAGGAACCAAATGAAGGCTCTATAGATCAAGACTGATGCCATTTTAAGAATAATTATAAAACCACTCAATTACTATAAAGAACTTACATAATGAAAGTGTGGATTATTACATTATGAATTTTAAAGAGGTATGTTATCATAAGACACTGCAGGATAGGTTATGTGCAATTTCAAAAGAGCTACAGAAAAAATATTGTTAGATATTTTCACAAAGAAGAAATTACCTAATAAGGTGATTAGACTTGAAAATGAAAATACAGATATAATTATCGAAAGTTAGCTATAAATTATCCTTCAGATTTCAGCTTTAGTGGAAAAGAACCCACAGGTAAGGTGTGCTGCCCTCCTGCCTGGTCTACCCTGGGGGACCTGCCGCACTGCAGAGCTGTGGCCCCTGGACCACAAGCACCACGGGAAACGCTCCCCCTTTCCCTTCACTGCGGTTCAGCGCTCTGCTCATCACTTATGGAACATCTCTTTTCCTACCGAGCATCTTCTTTCTTCCTTCCTTTCGTGCAGTAATGAATCTGTCTGTGATCACTTTACTACAGCACTAAATATACTAATGTCCCACCAGTTACAGCCTAGAATCTTCCATTTCCTCACCTATTAAAAAACAAAAATGACCGATCTCTCCAACACATTGTTACTCTTAAACTGTGTACAAATGGAATTAAAAGTAAAAGGAAGGCAGCTGATGGTGTAGTGGTTAAGGTGCTGGAGTCCCACATGGTAAACCACCGTTCGAGTCCCAGACCTGGCAGCTTGAAACTCACGCCAGGCGTGTGTGCATGCGTGCCCAAAATCCCCAGAGGAGAATAGAGAAGAAGGGGTTGCGGTGTGGACATACCCCTTGGGGGGGGGGTGATTTCTCCCTATCTCTGTCTCTCTGGTGATTACAACATGCCCTGTAACAAAATCTCTGTAAAAAAAGGAAAATGGAACCATTAGGAGGAGAGTATAAATTATAGAGAGTTAAATAGAACCAATTTGCTACCAAATTCTATAAAAACTTTAAAAAAAAAAAAAAAAAAACCTAACTGACAAAGATTGAATTAGATCTCAAGAATTTTTTTTTTGTTCTTAATTTGCCAGAGGGTTCATACACTTACCAGGAAGGGGGGGGGGGAAGCACACCCCCAGTAAGGTGTGGTCACAACTGAATCCCTTCTCCATTTTTCCATCCTTTTAGGGTTTCTGGAATACACCTACAAACGTCTTCCCTGTGATTTTTGATCTATCTTATAGGCAAACTTCATGCCTCCAAGTCTTAAGTCGACCTTGGGTCCACTGTCTCCTGACATTATGCAGAACTAAGGTTGCTATTAAACAATGAAAGGGGCGGGCAGGTAGCGTAGTGGTTAGCTGGACTCCCACATGGCTGACTGCGGTTTGAGCCCCAGGACCTGGCGCCTTGCTCTCTCGCTTTTCCTCCCTCTGTTCCTCTCACTGTGTCCCTCTCTGGTCAAATAAAAATAAATTCAAATAAAATAATTCTTTAAAAAACAAAAACTCTGAGCTACCTTTATTTAGAAAAAAAAGAAAAGAAAAACGAAAAAGAAAAGCAAAGACATTGGAGGGAAACACAAAAAAGAGCAGTAGCAACCAAAAAGTCAGAATTGATTATGTGTCTTGTTAATAAATACACTCACTAAACTTGTGTCCGTTGGCGTTCTAGTGGCAAGCACCTAATTTTCATGAATTACAGAATTCTTTCACATGAAGAAGTCTCATACACAAAACGGAGTTCAACATCAGCGGGACTCGCAGTTACACCCTGCCGTGCCTTGATAAGGCGCCGGCGGGAACAGACAGCCCTTGGCAGGTTTCGCTCTCAACAGTCTGAGAGTGCAACGCGGGCTGATGCTAGCGGTGGTGCTGACAGTGCCGCAGAAATACCACCGAGGGCGTGGGGCCAAAGGCAGGCTCTGCTGCTTCTAACCCGTGTTTTTGTTTAGCTCTCCAAAGGCCCAGACCTATTTTAGGTTTAAAGCTACAGCTTCAGGGGCTAGTCCCATAGCACAGCAGTGAAGCGGTTAAACAGTTCAGCCCACGGGGAAGCCAGATCCCACCTGCCCATCAGTAATTTGAATCCTGACCCTGGCGGCCTGAAAACACATGCCAGGGGTATGTGCATGCGTGCCCAGGATTGGGGGGGGGTGGAGGAAGGAGGATGCACCCACTGGAAGTGCCTTCTCTGGTAAGCTCAAGTGCCCTCTGGCCATTAAAAAAAGAAAAAACCACCAGTAGCACATATACTTTTAAAAAATAATAAATACAGGAAAAGAACTACCTAGAAAACTTTGGTGCTTCTTGCTAAGAGATTAGAGTCTACAAAAGAAAGGAAGAGGGAAGGAAGGGAGAGGGAAGATGTTGCTTACTCCTAAGTGTTAATAAAACTACAGCTTTTTACAACTCACTCCAGAGCCCTGTTTTTCCCTCACGGGGATAGTGAAACTGTAATACCAACTCCAAACATTCTACTTAAAATACCATTGCAGTACACACTATGTTGCAATAATGCATAGTTCATAATAAATTTACTTAAAGTGACGAAAACAGCAGTTTATAAGGCCATGGGAATACAGTTATGGTCTGACTACCTTTGGAAATCGACTGTATTGATGAAATTCCACCTTCTCTATGAAAACACCTCAATAGGTATCAGTCTAAGAATTATTGTCAGACTACAGGGGGCTTCAGTAAATTAATGGAAAAAAGGAAGTAAGTGGGGAATAAAAGTTTATTTTAGTGAGAAGTTTCTTTGTAATTTTAAATTTTCTTCATGATAGAGAGGACCCACCCTTGCATGTGAGACAGACACACATTCCCGGTGGAGTGTCCGTGTGCCGTGATTCCTGTCCCGGCTCCCGAGGACTCGGAGCAGGTGTGTATGCCGGAGCCGGGGACCTGAACCCACTGTCAGCCATGTAGTTTCCACACTACAGTCCAGCATGCTACCATTTTGGTACAAAAAGTTTTAAAAATACATGCACGGTTTTAAATTTTTAATGCATTCTCATCAACTTTTTTGAAGATCCCCCATACATGTTAAGAAACGGTGTAAATGTAAAAATCGAAAGTAAAGAAACAATTCTTAGAAGTTCTCTAAAAGTTATGAAAATGTAGCACCTACGCTTCCTTTTACGAAATTTTTCTTGGAATATTTACCACAAGAAAATGAATTTCATGAAATGTTTAATAAAAACTTTCAGTACCACTATGGAACAGCTAACTAGTACATAAGAATGTCTGAAGCAGATCACAAGATCAAAGTAGATCACAAGATCAAAGTCATGTGACTGCATTACACAGATTCCCAGAACACACGCTGCGACAACAGGGGAGGCGGTAACAGGACCACCCGAAACGACCACTATCTCAGAATTTCCAAGTTAGGATACATAAAACTGTGGAATGAGGAATAAAAGACACTGGCATAACAATGATCTATCTGGGGCCAGCAGGGGGTGTGGCAGTTAAAGGCACTGGACTCCCACATGGCTGACCGTGATTCAAGTTCCAGACCTGGCAGCTTGCTTTCTCACTTTCTCTCTCTCCCTCTCTCATGAACACATGTGCCCTATAACAAATTTTTTAAGTATAATAACAGTAATACATAAAATTAAATAATTTTAAAAACAGATTTATTGTGATTAAACGTTTTCATCCCATTTTCCACTACCTTTTCTTTTTTCTTTTTTTTAAAGAATTATTTTATTTAACTTTATTTATTTCAGTTTGAGCAGAGAGAACAGAGTGAGAGGGAGAAGAGAGAAAGGGAGACAGAGAGAGAAAGAGAGAGAGAAAGCAAGCCACCAGGTCCAGGACTTGAACTGTGGTTAGCCATGTGGGACTCCAGTGCCCTTAACTACCATGCCACCTGCCAGCCCCTCTTTTTCTTTTTTTTAACATTTTCTATAGGGCACATGTGCTCCCTGAAGAGAGAGGAAAGAAAGAGACAGAGAGATCGAGAGAGAGAAAGTGAAAAATCAACCCCCTGGGGGGATGCCTGGCCACAATCCCTTCTCTCAGGATTTTGGGTATGCACGCACATGTGCCTGGCATGAGCTTTAAGCCACCAGGTCGGGGACGTGAACCATGGTCGACTACATGGGAGTCCAGCAGCGTAACCATTACACCATCTGCTGCTCCCAACATTAAGGATTTAAAAAACGTATCAGGTGATTACCATATGTGACAGGGTCAATAATCACTTTTCTAAATCCAAGTCCCAGTATAAATATACCTATAAAAATAAAATATGAAAATATTTATAATGTATGACTTCAGTAAAAGAAGAGAAAGCGCAGCCGGTTCATCAGGACAATCTGTAAAAAGTGTCCCAATGGCTGCCTCCGCTGCTCCTGTCAAGTTCCTTCTCTTACGCACCACATCGGATGGTTACTTCCTCATGGATCTTTGGGAAATTTGTGTCTGCAATAGGGAAAAAAACAAACAAACAAGAAACAAAAAGAATCGTGTTCTATCTATGACCAACAGAAAACTTTGTTACTATTCCTAGGAAAACTAAAGCTAGACAGACAAATAAGAGAACAAAAAATGACCAAGAAAAAGGCCAACTTAGTGGTAGGGACAAGTTCTGAAATATTGATAATAATGTTGAATGTTAATGGAAAGGTCAGACCACAGAAACACTGTAAATTCAACCAAAGAGAGATGGTGTGAGACTAAACTGGTGAAATAGAATTCTATGACTTTTTTCTAAAACATTACTGATTTTCTTCTATGCTTTGTCTTCTGGATTTAAGGATTTTTGTTTTGAGTTGTTAGGTTCAGCAAATTGTTTAAAAAAGTAATTTTTTTAATTGAAACAAACTTTTCTCCCTTCCCAATCCCTTTGCAATTGGAAAATATTTGTGAGCATTCTTTTTTGTGGCAGAATGCTTATTTGCATAAGTTCAATAATACAATAGTATCTGTTGCCTTGCATCAGAAGTTGAATTCTTATGAGGCTTTGTGCAAATAAGAGACCAAATTGAGATTATTTATTTATTTATTTTTGCAAATAAGTTAGTTTAGACCTCTCTTTAGTAAAAGTGGGAAGGGAGAGAGGGAAAAAAAATGTTTAAGAAGAAAATTACAGTGCACTTTTCACTAGGTTCTAGCTTTGTCTATACTTTAAGATCTTTTGTGAATCAATAAAATGTGGAAAAAGTTTTAGTATGGAAGGGAGGAAGGGTGGAGGAGAAGGGAAAAAAATGGGTAAAAGTATACTTAATTGACAAGAAGCTATTTGCTGATGATAATGTATATAGTAATATCCTTGTCTTGACTGACATGCATGGTATTTGTGTTGGGAAAAGAAATGTATACTGGAAAGACGTGATCAAATGTAAAGTAAAATAATTAATTAAAAAAAAAAAGAAAGGAAAACTTTGTTACTATTCCTGTACTCAGTAAAGTTCTGAAGCACACATCTGAGAGATATTTGAAACACCTAGTGAAGAAAATAAGCCCATGTCCCTCACTGAAGACAGCAGCTCGCCCTGGCCCACTGCGGTAGGTTCTGAGACCCCAGTGGAAGCTTGGAGCCACGGGCAGTACTGAGCCCGCACACACGGGTGAACACTGCGGAGGTCAGGGAGGCAGACACCCCACACAGCTGGGAAACTAACTTCTGATACACCAAGAACACTACTGAGAGTCCACTAGCTACTGCTCTCTGAAGTCTTCCCAATCATAAAAACGGCTGAGTAATACATGACATATTTTGTGTGTTTTATGTATTACTTACTATATTCTTGAATAAAGTAAATTAGAAAGAATGTTTAAAAAATCATCCAATATATACTTACAGAAAGAAATCCACATACACATGCATCTGTGTGGTTCGAACCTACTTGTTCAAGGGTGAAATGTACTGTATTTTTTTCTTGCACATACTGATGATAAAGCTTAATTTATAAATTAAGCTCAATAAGAGATTAACAATAACTAATGATAAAGTACAACAATTGTAGCAATATATAATAATATTTGGTCATCGGGAAAGTCATGACACATTTCTGCTTAGAAAAAAAGGAAATCTGTCACGACGCTGATCATGACGGAGTAACAGTGAGTGACTGTGGTCCCTCTTAGAATATCCCACTGCACTGCACTCATCTATTTTCAGACCATAGTTCACTGCTGTTAAGTGAAACCTGGGAAAGTAAAACCATAGACAAGGGGTGGGACTGGGTAACACCTAAAACTTTCCATATAAAAACACAATATATAATACTAACCTTAAATCACTAGTCCCTTAATAATAGAGGAAAAAGTAAACCCATATGTTTTGCCATTTGATAATGGATTCCCAATATCTAAGACAAGAGAGTCCATATTCTGTCTTGACGACACAGACTGAGCAAACCACTATATTGAGTTCTATGTATGGACTGTATATTGATAACAATATACACTAAAAATGCCAGTGATGCTGAAAATTAAAAAATAGCCAGAAAGCAAAAAATCTTGCTTACATCATAATCATGCCCCCTCCAATCGATCTCACTTTACAGTCACTCTTCACTGCCGAGAATATGTAAAAGAAACACTGAACAGAAACAGAAGTGTAACACATAGATGGAACAAAGAACACCTTCAGTGTTCCCAATATAAGGACACGCACACACCTGCTGAAAAGAATGTCCCCTGGGATGGTCTCACTGCCTCAGCAAGGGGAACAGCTCTCTTGCCCCAGTCGGCTCACTCTCTCCACAGTAACTACAGGGTATTAGCAAGTCATGAAGCACCATAACCAAAACCAAACTGGGAGACTGAAAAAATAAAGGGAGGAAAAACATGGCCTATAAACTCTTTAGGAGATTATCAGCAAACTTGGAAGTTTTACTGAGCAAGTAGCAGTTAGCTAGAAAGCAGAATATCCCCACATTTGGGAACTGGAAGACGACATAACAGAAGCAAAGCAAATATTAGGACACGGCACATGGCAGACGTAACGTGTCTGGGAAAAGGCACAGAGGTACACACAGCGTACTGTGGAACGTGCATCAATAGAAAAACAGTCCTAACTATTGAAACTGGTTTTCAGTTTGAAGAAAACTCTCCCAGTAAGGAAAGATCCAAGAAATATGTAATAGGAATATTTATGATGATCTTTAAAGAATATTCAAAAGTAAACCTGAGATTCAAACTGTTAATTTTGAGAGTCACAACCATGACGTGTTTATATAACTATTAAAAACAAAACAAGACAAAATAAAATCCAGTAACAAAAAGAAACCTTTGGGGGAGAAAAGGAACTGGTTTGAGAAGAAAAGCTCTCTTGGTATAATAGAAATATCAAAGAAAATACTTTTTTAAAAGGCATATATTCCATTTACTGAATACATCTTAGAGAAATGACTAAACTCTATGTGGCAACTGCTTTGCTTTTGGTGTAACTTGTTTGCAGAGACTAAAATATATCTGGAGTTTATTAAGAGATTAATTTTTATTAAAATAAATACATTTTTTAAAATGGCCTTACAATTCCCAAATCAGATAATGAAGACCAAGATAGGGCCTAGTCCAGGAGCTTAGTGATTATGGGAGCCAGATCCCACACGGCTGACCACAGCTCAAATCCCAGGCCCAGCTGCTTGAGAAACATGCCCGACGTGCCCCAAATCCCACCATGATGGAGAAAGATGGTGCCTTGCCCACATCTGCTGCTGCTGATGCTCACTGTGAGATGGGTTACTTTCCCCCTCCCCCTCCCCCTCTCCCTCTCCCTCTCTCTCTCTCTCTCTTTGGTAAGCACACATACTTCTGGCAATTAAAAAAAATGATCAAGATGTTATTCCTTTAATCACTGGAAGCAATTTAAATCATGTGACTTAAAACTCCAAATGACTACTGTGACTACTCATTTCTCCACTGTTTGATATCTTATTATTTTTAAAAGCTGTCAGAAAGTAGCAATTTTGTAGAATATATCATTCTTAGCTACAATTTATTTTACCAAGTAGTTTCACTTAAATTTCACTTAAAAAGAACTGGAACTCATCCTTGAAGGGTAGAATATACACTACTTAAAACAATCTTTGAAAGGGTCTACTTTCCTTCCTGGAGATCAACAATATGAGGGGAAATAGGTATTATGAAAAAACTATGCATGGATTTCACAAAGTTACTGCATTAAAATAAACTTGTACTTTAATTTTATTTTCCATGAACTTTAAAAAATTATTTGTTTATTTAATTCCATTTGTTATTATTATTATTTTTTAATTTGACCAGTGAGAGACAGAGAGAGAGAGAAAGAGAAAGGGAGAGGGCGAAAACAAGGCAGCAGGTCCGGGACTCAAACTATGGTCGGCCATGTGGAAATCCAAGGCCCTTAACCACCACGCCACCTGCCGGCCCCTTCCATGAGCTTCTGAAATACCCTCATGAAACCCTAAGGTATTTTTTCACGAAACTTGTAAAATACATCCTAATTTAATAAACAGAAATCCTACAAGAGTTAGCACTAGAAAAATGAAAACGAGAAATTCTCCAGCATGAAAAGTTCCCTTCATAAATATGCAGTAAATATAGGCTGGGTAAAATCTCTTAACAGGTTATAAAATAGATTTAGTTGTATATTCAAAACTTTACTGTTTCTTCAAGGTCTATTGTTACTATGTCACAGACTTTTTTTGAGAGAGAGATTTTTGTCATGGAGCACATATGTGAGACAGAGATAGAAAGTAAGAAATTAGCCCCCAAGGAGGATGGCCATGCCACAATCCCTTCTCCTCTCGGGATTTTGGGCACACATGTACCGGCGTGATTTTCAAGCTGCCAGGTCTGGGACTCAAACCATGGTCAGCCATGTGAGATCCAATGCCTTAACCATCACGCCACCTGCTGGCCCCTTAACAGTATTTTTAAAGTAACAGTCAAAACACCGAAGTCTACATTACTTCTAATTTCTACCTGAGGATAGAAGAACTGCCCTCCAAGCTGAGGCTGACTGACATACATTTGATTTTATATAACAGCTCTGACAAGTTTTCTGTCAACATAACCACAACCATCCTACCTGTTTGGAACGAGGTCTACCAGGAGAAAATTTTCTTTTGGTAATAGCCGGTTTACCCATGCCGATTTTGGGGGTGACTGAGATGTATGTGGTCGGCATGATGTTTCCAGCAGAGGAAGTGAGAGTTGGGGGGTAGCTACGCAGCATGTCATGGGAAGGCAATTCTGAAGGAAGAGGAGGCGAGGAAGACACCTTTGCCTTGCTCATGTCTGCTGCTGACGGCAGCGGTGGCTCCGTCTCAGACGGCAGTTTTACAGATGTGTCCCCCGTGCATGACCCATCCTTTACATAATCCTCTGTTACGGGAGTCATTTCAAAGTCTACAGTCCCAGTGGAAAATTCAGAATTTTCTTTTGGTTCCCTTTCTTCTTGTACACTTTTTATAGCCAACTGTTCCCTGGAACATAATGGAGTACTTTCATCATGTGGGGACACGGAGGTTTCTGGGGGAACAGTAACAGAGTCCGTGAGTACTTTCTGAGGCCTCAACTCTTCCTCGGATCCCAACGTTTCAGGCTCCGTTAACAACTCCAGTTCTTCTTGTCGCACAATGATCTGGTGTGGGAAGACTTCGATGTTTTCTGTCACTTCCATGTTGTCTTCATTTTGTTCTTCATCACAAACCTGCATCGCTTTAGAAGGTATTTCCACCTGTTCACTGTCAACCTCATGAGAGATCTGACTTTCCATTTCAGTGTTCAATTTATTTTGGGATGACTCTACAAAATTCAGAATATTTGCTATGTTAACATATGTATAAGTTGAAACATATCTTACTATGAAAAGGTAAGACATTTCGTTAAACCATGCCTTATACTCAAAGGTATTCATCAAGAAAGGCCATTATGAAGTTACTAAAAGTGAAAATACATAACAGTTTACAGATTCAAATAAATCACAGATGAGAAAAACCTTATAAAAACATGGCTTCAAACAGGATCCTGAGTTTAAGGTAAATTTTGTTAACAGTATTAAATATTAAAACAGAATTATGTAATTACTAATTTAGTTCTACTATACATACATAACTTTTTACAATTTAAGCACCCACAATAGGACTGAAAACTATGTAGGTGAAGTTATCTTACTCATTTTACAGCTAGGAAAATGAGGTGTCCAAGTTAGAAAGTGAAGGTCCGTCACAGCCGCAGGCTCCTGGACCTAACGGGCTAGGGCAGACTCGAATGAGGAGCACAGGGAGACGGCAGGTGGCCCAGAGACCCACTTTGCTCAGCTGCACCCACAAACCTACCCAGAACGTTTGCTATTACCCTTGATTATCCCCATCGTCTCTAACCTCGAACACTCATCTCAGCAAGTCTATATGCACAGTTAGGTATCAGAAATATGTGAAGTCACTGATTGGTAAATGTGAAGTCCATGTACTGGTATGCTAATCCTTTAACCCAATCTTACTTAGAGTAAAGTTGGAAGACAAAATGACAGGAGCCTACGTAGTTCTATAAAGTAGAACTGTGGAAGCTAAAAGGTATTATTTTTTCCAAATGCCCTGAAAGTAATTCTTTTTCTTTTATTTGCCACAAAGTGCATGTACTTACAGGAGACAGAAAGGGACAGTGAGAAAGCAACCCCCAGAGGGATGGCCACGCCATAGTCCTCTCTCCTATAGTCTTCTCCTAGGGTTCTGGGCACACACATGAACACACACAAACACAGGCTCGGCATGCTCTTCAAGTCACCAGATCCAGGACTCAAACTGTGCAGCTAGCCACATGGGATCTAGCCACTGCAACCACCATGCCACCTCCTGGCCCACAAAGTAACTTTTTTATAAAGGTTTTAGCCATAGGGTGCTTCACTCACAGGAGGAGAGACAAGAAAGAGGGAAAGTGAGAAATCACCCCCCAAGTGGGGGTAGCCAAGCCACCCACAATCCCTTCTTGTCCACTCTCTCTAGAGAATCTGGGCATGCATACATATGTACTCAGCATAATTTTCAAGCTCCTGAGTTCAGAACTTGAACAACAGTAAGCCATGTGGGAATCCAGTGTCTTAACCACCACGCCACCTGCTGGCCCCCATAAAGTACTATTTAAGTCACATTTATAAACACATGAATTTTCTCATTTATTATTTACCTATCGGTGACTAAATTTATCTATGTTCTGGTATCAAAATGAAATTCCACTTTTCATGATTACTTTTTAAAAAGATTACATCTGAGGATAAATGGAAAACATCAAACAATAGATCTAATAGAACTAAAAGAAAAATTAAAATGGCAAAACAAAAAAGAAGCCCTTTAGGCTTAGCCTGGTAGCACAGTGGTCAGACACAGTGTGTAAGGAGCAGGACCCCACATGGTGGGATCGAGTGCCAGTCATGATGGCTTGAAAACCACGCTGGTATGTGTGACCAAAAGCCTGATGGGATAGAGAAATAAAAGGACGGCAGCATGACCACACCCAGCATGAGCTAGTTACCCTCTCTTTTTCTGACGAGTGCATGCACCCTCAGACAATTAAAAAACAAAAAAACAAGCTTTGTTGAGAAAATAATCTTTAGACACATTGTCAATTCTTTTCAAGAAAAATAAATTACTTAACTAAAAGATTTAATTCCTAAAATGTGGACATGGTAAGTGAAAAATGTCTTTGGAATAATTTACTTGGAACGTTAACTCAATGAATAGCATCTCTGACCTGCATTACTCTAACTCAGTCACAGGATTGCTCACCAGAGACTAGGAAGCCGTCTGCACCCCGCCCTCCTGGTGGATCGCTCTGCTGCTGCTCTTCAGGGTAGACGTCAACTGCAGTGAACAACACATTTAGGGAATCTCCTCGAAGGACTCAAAGCCTCTCTAATACTGCCCCCTCAACAGCAATTTGAGTAAGAGTTTCACTCTACTACTAAATGCCAATTTCCAATCTCAGCACAAAACATACTGTTTTAGTTAGTAAGAAGGAAATGAAGATGAAATTAAGATCTGTGTAAGCATTAGAAGATTTATTACAGGTCTTTTTATTTGTCCACACTCACATCTGTAACAGTATAACTCTTAATGAGAGTTGTTAAATGTGGACTTAGTAAATTAAAAAAAAAAAATCTTGATGCTTTTTATGAACACATTCAAACTATATAACTTAACGTACAACTTTGTATGCAAAACCAAATACTTTCACATGAGCCCATCATTCAATTCATTAAGCTACTTTCCCCTAGCACGCTCTCATTAGCTGTAGAGCCTTAGGACATTAACAACTATTCTTAATATTGCAAAAAGTTCATTAAAATTTCACTGAGGCTGGCTCCATGGCCTAGTTGTTAGAGAGAGCCAGAGCCTTCGCTGTGGTTTGAATCTCAGCCATGCCAGCCTGAAAAACACATCAGGGGGGTTTGTGTACACACCCGAAACCCTGACAGGACAGAGAAATGGAGGAGGAGGATTGTGGTGTGACCATGTGGGTGGGTGCTTTCTTCCTTGTGCACACACCCTCTGACAATTTAAAAAAAGAAAGAAAGAAAGAAAGAAAGAAAGAAAGAAAGAAAGAAAGAAAAGAAGAGAAAAGAAAAGAAAAGGGGAGTCATCCCACAGCCTGTTGGTAAAGGTGGCTGGATCCCACATGACTAAATGTGTCGTTCAAGTCCCGGTCCTGATGGCTTGAAAACATGCAGGGTGTGTGTGCCCCAAATCCTGAGAGAAATGGAAGAGGAGGGATTACTGTGAGGCCTGGACCCAAGGCTTTCTCACTTTCCCTCTCTCTCCAGTAAATGCATTTGCCTTCTGGCAAATTGCGAAGGAACCAAAAAAAAAACTTCAAAATAAAAACTTAAGGGCTAGCAGGTGGCATGGAGGTTAAGGTACTGGATTCCACATGTCCAAATTTGTGGTTGGAGTCGCAGATCCAGCAGTTTGAAAATCCCACTGGGCATATGTGCATGCCCAAAATCCTGAGAGGAGACTGGAGAAGGGACTGAGGCATGGCCAACCCCACTGGGGGTGATTTCTCACTTTTCCTCTCTTGCTCTCTGTCTGTCTCTGGTGAGCATATATACCCTATAGCAAAACTGGGGGAGGGGGAAAGGAAAGATTAAAATAAGTAAAATAACCCTCCACAGGACTGCTGAGATGATCCAATCCCATTTCCATGATATTGACCTGAAACATTTCTCAACCTGCTACAGCTCTAGTTAGCAATTACAAGTGAAACCAAAGGAAAAAAGTTTGTTCTTTAATGAAAATCACCTGATCCCTAAAGAAAGTTCTTATGATTAAATCTAGATCACAGCTGAACTACAAGTGTATATTTGCCCTTTCTCTTATTAATTACTGCCTAAGATTATCTTAGTAAAAAGCTATCTAAACAATTTCTTATGTTACTATATCTTGGCTAGTTTTAATTTGGGGTACTCAAGTTTACTAGATATTCTCACATTCATTGTATATACATACTTTCTTCTAAAAGAGAGTGGTATATCCATCATCAGAAATACTCTTACCATCTGGAACAATTCCAGGTATGGACTCCTGACCACTGACATCTTTACTCACAACTTGCTCATGAAACACCAGTGGGTCTTCAGGTCGTTCAATTTCCATTTCATTGTTATAATCTAAACAGAAAATGATTTATTTTTTAGATTCATCAGAAAGTTTCTGGTTTTGTTAACAAAGTCAGCAAATATAACTGTTTCAGTAAATAATGATATATTTATATTCTTAAAAACTAAAAATTATAATGTAACAAATGGTAATTAGCATTTTATTATTTTAAAAAGATATTCCAGGGACCAGCAGTTAGCGTAATGGCTATGTCGCTGGACTCCCACGTAGTCGACCATGGTTCGAGTCCCAGACCCGGTGGCTTAAAACTCACGCCAGGCGCGTGCATGTGCGTGCCCAAGATCCCAAGAGGAGAATGGAGGAGAAGGGATTATGGCGTGGCCATCTCCCCTGGGGGGGGGGGGGGTGATTTCTCGCTTTCTGTCTCTGTCTGTCTGGCGAGGGCACGCGCCCTATAGCAAAAACCTCTCCAAAAAAAAAAAAAAAAGATATTCCACAAGTGTATACTGGTAACATCTGAAAATGAAATGTCAGTAATTAAGACACTTCTAATCAAGCCCCTTGTAGACTTTCTAAAAGTTGCCGCTCATACTGATGAAAGTGAAAAATGGCTGGTCTTTTTTTCACCCTCTAAGAACTTTATTATTATAACTATAGAGTATTACTAAAAGCATTCCATATTTGAACAAATTTTAGGGCCCAAGAGGTGATAATTTACATTTTGGAAGCACATTACAAAACCGAAACTTGTTTAAAGCAAGATAATGTGGGTTAGGAATAACAAACCAGGCTGCACTGGCCAACGGTGAAGGGACTCCCCACTGCGACTTCAAAGACACAGAGAAGGAAACGCATTAGACCTGTAATTCCAATACTGAGAGAATACTCTTAAAGAAGAGGAATTAGGAACCAGCAGGTGGCGTGGTGGTTAGGGGCACTGGACTTCCACATGGCTAACCACAGTTCAAGTCCCAGACCTGGTAGCTTGCTTTCTCACTTTCCTCTTCTCGCTCTGTCCCTCTCTGGTCAAGTAAAATAAAATAAAATAACAAAACAAAACAAAACAAAACAAAAACACACACAAAAGTTCTCATGTTTACCTGGAGCAAGTTCAGCCATTTCCTCTTCATCAACTGGCTGTAGTGGATCCATCCCGGCTCCTAAGTGTTTACAATACAGGCAGACATACTCTTCTTTGAGCTGAGAATCCAGTTCATGATCTGTTGGTTTGTCACATTCTAAGTGAACCCATCTGCAGTGATAAGTATATTTAAATAAAAATTTCTAATTTAAAGTCAAGTTAATATCTAGGAAAAGAGGAGGCAATTGCTGAGAACCTGGACATGAGGAGGGTTAAGGGTTAGAGGAGAGAGGTTGTAAGGGTTGGTAACTGGCAAAAGAGAGAGCTAGCATTTGTGGATGTCATTCAAGGTACAGACATTAACTCAGTGTTTTTAAACTACTTGCTCAATACTATCCTTCCTTAGTACTCATATCTGGTCTGGTCCTATCTTTTGATCACTCCCTTCCTCGTGCCTCTCACACATAAAACATAATTTAAGTCCATCTACAACAGCACTCAATACTCAGGGGATTGCTGGAGTGTAAGAGCCCTAGAGCTCCCTGATACAGGGTAGAGTGAATGAGCGACTGGATGAAAGAATCAACACAGTATCTAAATGGAGCAACTGCACCTGCTTACCTTTTGCACGTACTACAGTGAAGCATGTCTTTCTGCAACTCCGGATGGTAGCACTTTCCGCAGAATGGACATAAATTATCCTGCTGTTGGTAACAACTGTCACATATCAGGCAATTGTGATGCCACTGCGAACTAGATCGTGTGCCACATTCTACACATATTCTGCAATTCTGCACACCAGGAGAAATAAAAATAAAAGCAGCTTGTTATCTATTTAGGATTACAGTTCTGATATAAACCTTTTGAACTCAATGAATCATTTGCGGATTATACAGAAAGCTTTTAAATTTTTATGACACCAATTTAAGGCAAATGTTTTTGAAAAAACAATTTGTTTTGAATATCTAATGTGATCTTGCAAAATGTGCCCTAAAACCTACAGGGAAATGTAAACGGGATGTGGACATACAGGAAAACATAAACACGGAGGAAAGAAAACCAAGAACACAGCAACCCAAGTTTCAAAAAAGAAATGTATTCCAGAACCAGGAAATAATTATTGTGGCATAAGTCTCCTTAACTACCTCCTGTGGAAAGCAAAATGGTGCCGTTATGGCATTTCACTTGCTTCTTGCTGGTTTAGAACTAAACCCAAAAACTCTCCCCAAAGAAATAGCATGATCTACTCCATGTGACTTGATGTCTGAACTGTGAAAATAATCATTCCATACCAAAATCCAATGATGCCTCCCATTTTCAGAACAGAAAGTGGTCCTATCCTCACTGAAGGGGGCCTCTTTTGGAACCTCAAGCCAACCAGCACATCTTCTGTGCTTGTAACCAGACAACCTTCAAATCTGAGGCAAAGGCTCAGTAAGAACTCTCACTATCCACCCCAACTTTCCAGTCTAAGGCACCACTAAAGGGCCAGCCATGGTGTGGTAGTGAAGGCGACTGGACCAGGGGTCTGGATACCGCATGGCTGACTCTGCTGCTTGAGTCCCGGGTGCAGTAGCTTGAAAAGCATGCATGGGGTGTGGGTGTGTGGGTGTGCGGGTGTGCATGTGTGAGTGCCCAAAATCCTGAAAGGAAGGAAAATAGAGAAGAAGGATTACAACGACACCATGTCCCATAGTGGATACTTTCTTCTTCTCCATCTTCCTGTCTCTCTGACAAGCACATGCGTACTCCGGCAACTTAAAAATTAAAAAATTGGGACCAACAGGTGGCGCAATGGTTACATCACAGGACTCCCACGTAGTTGGCCCCGGTCTGAGTCTTGGACCCAGCGACCTAAAACTCATGCCAGACACGCATGGTGCGTGTCCAAGGTTTTGAGAGGAGAATGGAGGAGAGGGAATTGCAGCACTGGCTCAGGAGGTGGGGGGTGGAGGGTGTGGTTTCTCACTGTCTCTCTGTCTCTCCAGCAAGTACACACACCCTATATAAAAAATTTCTCTAAAAACATTTTTTAAAAAAAGAGAAGGAATTTTACCTTTTTGGGCTGCTGGGCTGATATGAAAGGGATGCTTACTCAAACAGAGGACCTTGTAGAAAACATTGACCTGCTAGTCTAACTGAATTCAACACATCTAAAAACAGCGATGCAAAATTCTAAATAAAATACCATCAAACAGACCTCAATATCACATGAGAAAATGCCGTTTATAAAAGCAGTGCATGGGGGCCAGCAGATGGTGCAGCAGTTACATCCTTGGGCTCTCCCTTGGCTGACTGCAACTCAAGTCCCAGAACCAGCAGCTTGAAACTCACGCCAGGTGGGACCAGCAGTTAGCATAATGGCTGTCGCTGGACTCCCATGTAGTCGACCATGGCTCAATTCCCAGACCTGGTGGCTTCAACTCACGCCGGGTGCATGTGCGTGCATGCCGAAGATCCCGAGAGGAGAATGGAGGAGAAGGGATTGCAGTGTGGCCATCCCCCAGGAGGTGATTTCTCACTCTCTGTCTCTCTGTCGAGCGCACGCGCCCTATAGCAAAAAACTCTCAAAATAAACAAACCAACAAACAAAAATCATGCCAGGTGCATGTGTGTCCAAGATCCTAGGAAGAGAATGAAAGAGAAAGGATTGTCCCCCAGGGGTAATTTCTCATTTTCCCTCTCGCTGTCTCTTTCCTGTGAGCACGCACACCCTAAGGCAAAATCCTCTTAAAGGGGGGGGGGGGGGGGGGCAGCACACAGATATTTGAATATAAGGGGAAAAAAAATCTCTTAATAAAGTTTAACATGTTAATAGTTCCAGGGGAAAAACTATTTTAATAGATGCTAAAAGAGTCTTTGGAAAAAATTTTTAAAACTACTCCTAATAAAAACTCTTCAGAAAATAAAAGTCGATGAGTATTTTCTTAACTGATGAACATATATACTTCTACTTTGAAAGGCAGCATCTTTTTTTTTTTTTTAAAGTCTTTTGCCTTAGGGCATGTGTACTTGTGAGGGGGAGAGACAGTAAGACAGTGACATCTCCGTGGAGATGACCACACTGCAATCCCTTTTCCTTCATTCTCCTCCTGGGATCTTGGGTGTGCACACATCCGGTGTGAGTTTCAAGCCACTGGGTCTGAGCCTCAAACCAGGTCTGAGCCTCACAGGGAGGTCAGCCATATGGGAGTCCAGTGACGTAGCCATTACGCCATCTGCTGGTCCCAAGGCAACATCATTTATAGGGAACCACTCCCAAGAAGGCGGGGAATAGCTCAGAGGTGCCTCTTCTTTCCTCTACTATGTAACGTGGCTCTGGAGTCAGTGGAACAAATGAAACAGGCATGAAACTAGTAAAGGAAGAAATGAAATGCGATTAATACACAGGATGGTATACTTGGAAAATCCTAGAGAATTAACCATAATTCAGCAAAATAATTCAACAAACTAGCAGGTTATAACTAAGCATGCAAACATTAATAAGGTTCACATACAACAATAAAAGATATAATAAATAAAAAGATCTCACGTATAACAGCAACATAACGGGTAGGATATTTAAGAATGGAAGAAATGTACAAAATCTAGATGAAGAAAATTTCCTAGAGGACACAAAACCTGACTTGAACAAATGCAGACATTCTTGGCTCTTAGATAGGATATCTTAATATCATCAAGGTGTTCATCCTCCCTAAATCAATGAATAAATCCAATGTAATTCCAATTTCAGTGGGGGTTTTAATGAAGCTAGATAAGGTGATCATAAAGCTCATATGGAAAAACAAGGAGGCGAACCAGCTAGGAAATATGAGAGGAGGAGACGGGCTGAAGGGCAGCCCCATCTCACCAGGTACCACGAAGCTCTGTAACTTTAACAGTATGGTACTGGAGCCTGAACGGCCAGATCAACCGAGCAGAAGAGAAATTCCCACCGTGCACAGTCTCCACCATATCTAAAGCTCAAGCCTGGAATTTCAAGTCACTGGGACAAAAAGTGTCTATTCAATGAATGGAAAACTGACTAGTCAAATGGAAGAAGATAGTCACACCATACACAAAAATCAACTCCAAATGAGCCACACAACAAATGTAAAAAATAAAACAATGTAAATACTAGAAATAAGAACTTCTTCATAACCCCAGTGTATGGCAGACCCTTGTAATTATGATTAAAATAAACCTAGAAACAATAGATAGATAAATCTGATTACTACAAAATAAATTTTGAGACCATCCCTGTAATATGGTGGAATTTGCATTCCACCATGGCCAACCAGGCAATTAAATTTCAAACCTGGTAGCTTGAGAAATATACCAGGTATGTGTGTGTGTACTTAAAATCCCAATGAGATGGAGGAGTATGGTGTGACCATGCCCCACTGGGGGATATACCCTCTCCCTCTCCTTCTGTCTCTGTGTTTCTCTCTGGTGAGTATGTGCACCTTCTGGAAAAATTTTTCAAAAGAAAATTGAAAACAAACTTTGAGGGCCAGTTGGTGGCGTGGGAGTTAGGGTGGCTGGATCCCACATGGCCGACTGGCAAGAGCTGGGGGAGAGACCAGGTATTCCTGAAGTAGACAAGTCTGAGTTCTCAGTCTCTATACCTGGGGGAAGAATCACGAGAACACTCTATAGTGGAAATTACAGTCAGGACTCCACAGCATTTGCCTCACCAAGGAAAATGACAAGTTCTTGGCCTCCCCCTGCATTTTTTTTTTTTGGGGGGAGAGGTTTTTTTTTTTTTTTTTTTTTTTTTTTGCTATAGAGCGTGTGCACTCACCACAGAGAGAGAAAGAGAGACAGAAAGCAAGAAATCACCCCCCCCAGGGAGGATGGCCACACCACAATCCCCTCTCCTCCATTCTCCTGTCGGGATCTTGGGCATGCACACACATGTGCCCGGTGTAAGTTTAAGCCACCGGGTCCGGGACTCCAACCGCGGTAGACTACATGGGAGTTCAGCGACATAGCCATTATGCTAACTGCTGGTCCCTCCCCTTGCATTTTTTAAAAATCCATTTTCAGTTTTATACCTTACCTCCCAACATTCTATACAAAATGTTATCATCAATATTCTAAATAAAAATCTGTATTACCTGAAAACATATTAGGAAATATTTACTTTTTACAGTCTTAAAGTAAAAAGGATTAACAAAAAGTCTTTCTGTCATGCTTTTCATCATATACAACAAACATACATTCTGTACAATAGAGTTTTATTGCCCCCCCTCCAAAAAAAGAACAGATGTGCAAGCTTAAGAGGTGGTGTACAACGGCTCAGGCTCAGTGGAAGTTGGTGTTGTGGGGGAAGGCCCTCCTTTGAAGTCTGGAAACCTCGCTAAGTACACTGGCACCGCTTGCCCGTGACCCAGGGCTGGCTGGAGGCTGGAGGTGGATGGAAACATTGAGATCCTACTGGTCTTATTCGTCCGGCTCCTTCTCTCTGTTTCTCTTTCTCTCACTGTCTCTCTTGCTCATGAAAGAAATAAACTCAAAAAAATATATTGGGAGGGCCAGCTGGTGGGATGGTGCTTAAAGCACTATATCCCACATGGCCAATACCACAGTTTGAGGCTTGGACTCAATGGCTTGAAAAACATGCTGGGTACGCAGGTGTGTGTGCCCCAAATCCCGAGGAGAATGGAGAAGGGACTGCAGTGTGGCCATCCTCCCAGGTGATTTGTGATTCCCCCTCCCCCCTTCCTCCCTCCCTCTCTCTTTCCTTCCCTCCCTCTCTCTCTTTCTCCCCACTGTATAGCAAAACTTGAAGGGGAAAAAAAAAAAGGGCAAAGTGATAGGACAACTAAAAGGAAAACCTAACAGCACACTAGATCCTGGAACCTATGTGGGAGGTGCGAAGGGAGGGAATGCCGTAAGAAACATTAGATAAATTATAAGCATGAAATATGACGGGAGATTGCATAAAGAACACTGTACTGATGTACATTTAGAAAACTGGTAACAGTGCTATGATTATTTAATATCCCTACCATTGGAAAACACGATACTTAGGGGCAAAGGCAGTACAGTACATAACGGTGTGGGTGGGTGAGACAGAGTGATAGCAGCCATGCACAGTGATAATGAAATGCTAACAACACATGAATCTGGGTAAATGGCACATACACATCATTTTTTTCTTTTAAAGTTTGAAAAATTATTTCCAAATAAAAGCTTTTTAAAAACATATAGTACACTAATGCATGGAAATTCTTGAGAGAAACAGGCAAAGGAAACCTCCCTGATCATGCCTGGTCCATGACAAAGATTCTGAGCTCACCCTCCCATGGACAAACCTCACCAGACTCACACCCCTTTGGGCACACCTGCTGACCCTGCAGTCTCCAGCTTCCACAACAGTGAAGTCTACCCTAGTAAGGCCTCCAATGTTAAATCAAAGTTAGAGCAAATTCTAACTGAAAACTACAGAGAACAATGATAGAATGTAACAGCAGAGGGACAATTACAGTCAGGAAAGTAAAACCAACAATTCTCTAGATCTTTAAATGAACTCACTGGAGACAGACTTGGTCACATGCTCCAGGCAAAACTAATCAGTGTACAAACGGGATTAGACACATCCTGAAAATAAAGTCAAAGAATTAACAAAAATAAAAATCCCAAAGTTTTCAAGGAGAATAGAGAATTATAAAGCAAAAATTTTTAGAGAGATTATTTTATTTCTTCTGTGACACCATTAACTGAAAAATCTTGGGGTGGCAGGGCAGGGGGAACAGAACAAAAAATTTAAAAGCTGTAATATAAAACATACCAAACCAGGGCCAGCAGGTAGCATGGTTGTTAAAGTCGCTGGACTCCCAAATGGCAGACTACAGTTCTAGTCCTGGACCTGGCTGGCGGTTTGCTTGCTCTCTCTCCCCACCTCTCCCTCTCTGGTCAAATTAAAAAAAATAAAGTTAAATAAAATAATTCTTTTTTTTTTCTTTTTTTGGAGAGGTTTCTGCTACAGGGCACGTGCGCTCGCCAGACAGACAGAGAGAGACAGAGAGACAGAAAGCGAGAAATCACCCCCCAGGGGGGATGGCCGCCGCAATCCCTTCTCCTCCATTCTCCTCTCGGGATCTTGGGCGGGCACGCACGCACAGGCGCCCGGCGTGAGTTTAAGCCACCGGGTCTGCGACTTGAACCACGGTTTAGAAGTAGTAGAGGAAATGTTGTTTTGCAATGAAAAAATAACAAAGTTTATGGTTTTGATTAACTCAATCAAGTCAAAGAGAGGGCGAAAAGAGCAAAAAGTCCTAATTTCTCATGAAAATTGAGAGAATAATACATATTTTCAAAATTTATAATTAACAGTCACAAAATAATATTAACTGCAAATCCTTATAGGAGGCAAAAGGAACTGAAAAAAAAGGAAACTAAAAGAACAATTTCACCTTCATATAGCTAAGCATTTCAATTATAATCAATCTAAGTAGTTAACTTTATCAAAATCTTTCAGAAGATACATTTAAGAATTCAGAATGAAAAATGAAGAGATGTGAACAGGTAGCATTCAGAGGGTGAGCTAACATCTTGTGTGGCCCCGATGTTAGGTAAAGGGAAACATACGAGGAGGGAGGCACTTCATAACATAGCGGAGTTCACCTCAGACTGAGGAAAGGGCACGAGTACATCAACACTGCCCTTGCTGCTAAACAGCCACAAAATGTTTTGTTTAAAAAAAAAGATAAAATACAAAGGGAAATTGACAATTATTTTAGTGGTCAAATTTCACCAATTTGTTCAATCAACTAGTCAAAAAATAAGGTGAGAGATTTCATCTAATTAAACAAAATTAATACATACAAATGCTACACCTTTAGAAAGCCATTATTTCAAGTATCAAAACATCAACAAAAACCTAAACTGTTTAAATTCCGATTAAATGCAACTAAAGTAAAAATTACGGTGCTTCAGCACAAGCCAAAACTAGTCAGGAATAAACACATATGAAATTACAGTTAATCTGGGTGCAGCCAAAGCTATAGTCAATGTAAATTTATAGTCTAAACATCTTTCTACCTTAGGAAAGAAATGGAATTATGAGCTCAACTTCATATTTCAGAAAAGTAAACGAGGCAAGCAGAGGCACCAGCGAAGATAAGCATGAAGTATTCAAGTCTATCCATCGGCAGGGTTTGCCCTAGCTGGTTATGAAGCACAGAACCACCTCGTCTTCCAGTCGAGGAAGAACAGGAACTACCCAGAAGGCAGACCGGATGTCTCGCAAGCTTCAGCCCACAGGCCCCAGCTCCCAAACGGCCACACCTGAGCGCAGTTACCCCGAGATTCTGATTATCCGGTGGCAGGCCCCTCCCGTCAAATCCCCACCAGGCCGCTAATTAATAGAACTTGCTGATGTGCTGGTCCTCACCGGCGGGGCTGGGTGGGGCGCAGGTGCGGGCGCCCTCGGGCCTCCTCCCACCTTCTACCCAGCAACCAGAAGCAACAGCCAGATCGCTTCCAGGCCAGGACCCTCCTCCTGCTAGAGAAGTCTTTTGTAAAACACTTAATAGGTAGTTCCAAGGAGTACAAGGAAGGCCGCCACGCCCTTTCCAGCTCGGGGAAAGACCCGCCCCAGGCCCACGTGGCACCTCTGGGTCGGCTCCACCCCTCAGCCTGGAGACCCCAGCAGCCCTGAAGCCTGCTCCCACTGAACGCCGCTTCTGGAGGGGAAGGAGTCCAAAGGGGGCGATAACTAGATGGGGAACCAAGGCAGAGGTCACAAACACCGGAGCACTTCCTGTGCCAGTGGGTAAGAATATGAAGCTGCAGGGTGACCGCGGATCTTGGAAAGCCCATGTTTTCTGATAACTAGAATTTTTTGAATAGAAATGCTAACCTAAAAATTTTAACATAAAATTTCGGGTACTTACTATGCAGATTTTTAGTGCTCGCCTTTAATATTTGTATTTTTTACATTAGTCTCAAACGCTATCAAGGATGAAAAAACCGGCCACGTTTTTGCATAATATAAAGAGGAGTGGGAATAAGAGTCTGAATGGCTAGGAAGATGTACCCCAACAGTCAGTACCATAATTCATGGAGCAAGCAGATCCACCATAGAACAAACAGAAGATTCCTTTGATTGTGCATATCAACATACAGCAGGCTACAAACAGCATTCCAGGAAATGAGGAGGGACCTGTTCCGTATTTGAGAAATAATGGATCCATACCCCGTTTATTAGAGTTCAGCTGCCCCACAACGGCGGTCTCTGACTAGAAAGCTTTAGCTTCACAGAATTGAGGGGACGTTTCATTAAATCTAATGTTCAAAGACTGCTTACTGGCATTCTGAGATCTGATTATCTTAAACTGGTAAACAAGGTTATGGCATTACCAACATATTTTTATACAAATACTTACATAAAAGGCATTTTCTATGTCAACGTTATTAAAGAAGAAGTGTAAGCACTTAACTGGATGTAAACAGTCACCTATGTATTAAACCCAATCTTGGCCATCTGTTTCAAAGCAAAACCATTTCTTAGATTAATGTTTTTACATTGCTGTTTTTACTTTATAAGTTTTACTTGTCTTTATTTTTACAAAATTAAGATTATAATAAATAAGTCAACATGGGAGAGAGGGAGAACAATGGCAAACGGATTTAGAGTCCTTGGTTTCTTAGAACCTATGTCCTAACAGAAATGAAACATATGGGACCAGCAGTTAGCATAATGGCTATGTCGCTGGACTCCCACGTAGTCGACCGGGGTTCGCGTCCGGACCCAGTGGCTTAAAACTCACGCCAGGCACGTGTGCGTGCGTGCCCAAGATCCCAGGAGGAGAAGGGATTGCGGGTGGCCATCCCCCCTGGGGGGTAATTTCTCGCGTTCTGTCTCTCTGTCTCTCTCTGTCTGTCTGGAGAGCTCACACGCCCTATAGCAAAAACCTCTCCAAAAAAAGAAATGAAACATAGACCAAGAGGTATTCATTTGTTTAAGAGGTAAAGGCCAGTGGACCAGCAGTTGGCGTAATGGCTATGTCGCTAGACTCCCACGTAGTCGACCAAGGTTTGCGTCCTGGACCTGGTGGCTTAAAACTCATGCCGGGCGCGTGTGCGTGCGTGCCCAAGATCCCAAGAGGAGAAGGGATTGCCGCGTGGCCATCCCCCCAGGGGGTGATTTCTCGCTTTCTGTCTCTCTGTCTGGCGAGCGCACGTGCCCTATAGCGAAAACCTCTCCAAAAAAAAAAAAGAAGAGGTAAAAGCCTGTTAAGTAAGTCCACTGTGACCGCACAGGGAGACACCACAACCTACTGGAATAAGACATACTTTAAGAAAGAACATCTAAATTTTAGTTCCTATTCTGCTTCTATAAATAAGGACATTTAGACAATTTATTTAACTATTAGTCCTTTACCACCTCTCAAATCTAGAATGTATTAGTTTACCTGTACAAAGTTCAAAGGAACCACGTGGGTTACTTTTAAGATTGATTTAACTGTCTAGAAAACAAAGAAAGATCACAGTAAATAATATTTCTAACTTTCTTCTAGGAGGAAATAAATTAGTTTTACTAAATCTGTGGAGAATTGAAAACAAACTATTTTGTGCTTGTAAATACTCTAAAATCTGCTCCTGCTCACACGGTGCTATATAAACCCTGTCCCAGTGAGTGGAACTGGGTCTACAGACACTAACGAACCTCAGTGAACTCCTCGGGAAACCTAATGTGCTGAGCATGGAGCACCCCAGGGTCACAGCCAGGATGCAGATGCAAGAACAGACACTAGAGAGAATCATTAATTAAAAGGATAACCGTTTTCTGGTTAGAAAAAAATTAAAAGTAACTGTCAATCGGTATTTAAAAGGGCACCAGTAAAATGAAAATGTGGTATCTTAAACAATAAAAAAGTGGAAAAATATCTGTCACTCTTGTGCAAATTTCAAACCAAGAAAATTATTAGAAAACATCTAAAAATAAGTGTTTGAGTCAATAATCACTTCTTTGAAACTACCATGAAGAAGAGAGGACCCAGAGGCTGCATATATAGTTCCAAATATTTAATGCAAGTACATATATAAATGCAGATGACACAGATAAGTACATATAAAGTAACTAATGAACCTAGCTACCTAATCAAAATGCAATGTCTACTACCTCTGTATTATAGATTTTTTAAAGAATTGTTTTACTTTTTTTTAATTTAACTTTATTTAAATCGACCAGCGAGGAACAGAGTAAGTGTGTGTGTGTGTGTGTGTGTGTGTGAGAGAGAGAGAGAGAGAGAGAACACGTGCAAGCCACCGGGTCTGGGACTTGAACCATAGTCGGCCATATGGGAGTCCAGTGCCCTTAACCACCATGCCACCTGCTAGCCCCTAAATAAACAGATTTAATAAATATATCTCTGTGTTTCAGTTTCCTCATATGAAGATACTACCTATTTCGGAGGGTTTCTGAGACAACTGATAAATCATTAAAAACAATTTCTAGCCTGTGAAATACCACACACATATCAGCTAATAAGCTCATAGCAAGTATCCTTTATAAGGGCTTCAAACTAAATGACTAAAACATCCATTAACAGATGATTCAGTAAACACTGTGGGATCTCCAACCACTCAGCAATAAAAGGGATCATTAGTGATATGCACAACAATGTGAATGAACCTGAGCATAATTACATGGAGTTAAAGACATCGGACAGAAAAAGAATACACAATATATAGTGGATTCATGCAAAATTAGAGAGAGAGAACGTAATCGACACTGAGAGAAAGCAGGAGGCCTGGGAAGACAGGAGAAGAGTGTGGACAACCAGGATTTTACAAGTGGTCACCAAGAGAGTACCATGAAACTCCTGCTAGTAATGACTGTTCGTTATTTTGAAGATGATGGTTTCATGGATGTGTACATGTGTCAAATTATAGACGTTAAATATGGGCATTTTGTTGTATACCAGTTATACACCAATAAAGCATTTATTTAAGTTGATGGTAATGTATAAATGTGAATAGATATCTGATTTGTCTGCCCTATATGTAAACATACAGAGGGTATTTTCCTCAGAAAAGGCAAAACAAAACAAAAACAACTTACTTTGCATTTCCAGCCATTGGTTGGTACTGATTTCATAACTGGTTGAAGACAAAAAGTATGGTACCCTTTGTCACACGTATCACACACTAACATCTTGCTATCTTCTCCCGATTGTCTAAAAAATAAGATAGCATTAATGATGCCTCGTCTTTAGACTTGTGTCTTGTACCATAAGTAATCATAAAAAGAGTGTCCTGGGAACTGCTAGTTCATATCTATTTCAGTATCTGTTTCGTCTCTGTCCAAAATCATAACAATGACACAGTTTACCCCCGCTGTGGTCCCCTAAAGGACTATCCCAATATAAAGCTCTCCTATTGTTAACTTGCTTTAGTCATTTTAGGATTCCTGCAAAGGAGGAGGGGTTAAGGCAAGACAACCTCTGATTTTTACTGTTTAAACATCTCATATCCATCCTTCTTGGGGGGAAAGAGCTGGAATGACAGTGCAGAGAGGAGGTGACCGTGCAGGAGAGGAATAAATCCTGGCATGGTGAATTGCAAAGGCACTGTCATATAATAAAATAAGGATCAAATGTGGCATCAGATCTGTATTTATATTCAGACTGCTGTTTCCTAACTGTGCAATTCTTAACAACTCAGACTTACGCCCTCTGAGTTTTGGGTATATAACATGGGAATAACATCAAAGATTAGGTGAGAATTTCATGTGATGCTGGTTCAAGAGCTCAGAATGTCCACTAAGCAAGGTGTGCTGAGTAATACATATTCAGAATGATACTCTTGTAGTAATTATTAGGAATTATAGTTAAACATCTAAAACCTTTCTCTAAACACTTCTGTCCCAAATACTGGAACCTGGCCCTCCAGTACGACCTCTCCTTGATTCTCAGCTATTAATCATTCTCAGATGCAACAAATATAACTCAAGAGGCAGGAGGAGAAAACATGGGGAATTCACGAAGAACTGGGAGAGGAACACCTGTGTGCGACGTGGGGCTACACAGTGAACAGATGAGTGAGCTGGCCCCCGGTCGCTACTCAGCTCAGTCCTCTTAGCCCTCACACACGTGATGGGAGGATGAGGACTCATCAGTCCTCTTATTCCTTCCCCAGAAACTGAGCACAGACAGAAGGTATCAAATGTTTACTGACATTATACTTATTTTTTCTTCAAAAAATAAAAGTATGTGGCCCTATTTATTCCACATGACTAAGATATTGATGCTTACTGTTACCAAGTTAACTAATAAAGCAGACAGATCGTGGCCAGGCTGGGCATAATTCCTCCTGGTTACAAAGACTCTTAGCCTGTGAACCATCTGAAGACTCCTGAAGATGCTAATTGTCATGCTAATTAGAATCACAGAAAAGACTGGAGAAATGGCCAAGGGATGAAACACACATAGGGAGATACCCCATTGCAAGCTCTTCAGCGCCACACAGTGCCTGCCTTGGAGGTATGGCAACAGGTCTGGAAGGCTCACGCAGACAGCACACAGCTTTACTAAAGCTTACCAGAAAGTGTCTTCCTGGAATGGAAATTCAAGCATATCACTGATTTTTTCACTTAACCCTAATAACTTAGTTTCTGTAGTTACAGGTCTAGTCTTATTTCCCTATTAAACCTTTCTCAGTCTTCTCAAGAAAAGTTGCTTTATTTTCCTAATGCTTAAATTGCTAATACCACACATTTACAAATTGTCAAATTTAAGTGAGCTTTTTATGCTACTAGAGAATTAAATTGCGAGGATTAGTTTTGTTTAGACGTGTCAAAGTAACGTGTTAATATGCACCCAGTAATTTGTAAGCATGATAAAGTCAGTTCGAATGAGCATAACCGTGGTATGAACCACTTTTATCCTATTGTACAAACCGTTAGCACCAACGGCAGGATCGCCCTTAAGCTCAACACACGCCTCCGCGTGGAATCACAACTTACTTGCAATTCTGGCACACTTTGCACTCGGGACACTGCCAGCCTGCACGCTTCAGTGGCGTGACGGCTATGTCCAGGCACATCCCGTGGTAGTGCTGACCACAAGTGGTGCAGAAGAGCTGATCCAGGAGGTCCCCCGGGCTGTCGCACACCGCACAGTTTGCGTCTTCTTTTGCTATAAGGAACAGTAAAGCAATTGTTGTGTAAGGATTTAATACTTTTCTGACATTACTATTTAAGGTCACTTGAAGGGAGTATGCACGGTAAATCTCTCAGACATCTGATGCCATTGCAGACACGGGTCCCCTTCCCGTAGCAGTGGCTGGCCCTAAAAGGCGGCACGTGCACACAGGCAAGGTCTGGAGAGTAACTGGGTTTCGTAGGCTCCTTGGTGGCCTCGATCACCAGCTTCTGATGAATGGGGGCTGAGCTGGCCTTCGAAGTTTAGTCAGGGGTCCAGCCAGCAGCCCGATTCCAGGGCCTCGATTTGTACTGCCTTCAAGCTAGGAATAGCTTTTATTTTTAAAGGACTAAATAAAAACAAAAAGTCTATGTGTTACTGTTGTGGCTCACAGAGCCTAAAATATTTACTGTCTGGCTTCCTGTTATTTTAGATTTTTGCCATAGGGTATGTGCGCTGGGGGGGAGAATTGAAAAATCACTCCCCACCCCGGGGGAGGGGGTGTTGGCCACACTGCAATCCTTCCTTCTCTATTCTCCTCTCGGGATTTGGGGCACACACACACGAGCCTGGCATGATTTTCAATCTGCCAGGTCTGGGACAAGAACCACAGAATTGGCCACGTGGGGTCCAGCACCCTAATCACCATGCCACCTGCTGGGCCAACCATGTTTAAAGCACACACACACACACACACACAGAAGCTCTTCCTTTTTTCTCAAAGGAATGGGTAAAGGCAGAAACCTTAGTGTCACTGGTGACTCCTAACTCCTTTCAGACCCAGGGTATTTGACCAGAGGCCGGCTCTTGCTCGTCTAGCTGCCTGCCTCATTCTCCCTTCTGTTTTAGTTTAACCCATGATATTGTCTTGATGACTGCATTATCTTCTTAGTGGAATCATCCCTCTGACCTCTTCACTAAATAGTCTGTATATCCAGAGCAGTCTTTCGAAATACAGATCTGTTAAGTTCTTCTTATATAAAAAGCCATCTATATAGCCTCCTCTTTCACCTAAAATGTAAAAAATTAGAATTATCTAGTGTCAGATTCTAACTGAATCTCACTGTTTCCTGGGCATAGCGAACAGCCTGCGATGCAGCCACCACAGCTGCCGGGTAATGCCAGTGCTTCCGTGGATCCCGTCCCCTCTGCGAAGATGTGTGCCTTTGTGGTAACCCTTCCCATTCACACATATTCCTGAACACCTATCACCACATCCAATACTCATTTAGTTGCTGAATATTCTTTTCCCCAATATGCTTAGACTGACTTCTGTTATGTAATCAATTACAACATGATACTGTGAACTCTTGAAGGACAAGGATCCTATCTTTTCTTTTCCTCTTTTTTCTTTCTTTCTTTTTTTAGAGAGAGATTTTTGCTATAGGGCACATGTGTTCACCAGAGAGACAAAGAGAGCAAAAAATCACCCCCAGGAGGGATGGCCATGTTGCAATTCCTTCTCTTCCATTCTCCTCTAGGGATTTTGGGCACGCACGCACACGCACCTGGCATGAGTTTTAAACCGCAGGCCCAGGACTTGAACAGCAGTCAGCCACGTGGGAGTCCAGGGACGTAACCATTATGCCATCTGCTGGTCACAAGGATCCTAGCTTTTCAACTTTGTGTTCCCAATTACCTACTACAAACCAAGTCTTATTGGATAGACTTTTAAGTAGGGATTTCCTTCTAAAATCACTTTTAAATGGCTTTTTAATGCATAGGCATTTAAAATAAGTCATTAATCTAAAAATTGAAATGTCATAAATTTGTTTGTTTTGAATAGAAAGGTCATTTGGTAAATTATTTTTCTTAATAATAAGAGAGTGTGTCAGTACCCTTTCAAGCTATGTAGAATTAAAAAGTAATCTTTGACTTTTTTTTTGGCCTACCCTAAGAACTTGGGGGAAATACTCAACTGATTATCAGATGCTCAGTTTACCTGGGAAGGTGAACTGTTTCTGCGGAACTCCCCAGAGCGTGCTGCTCTGGTACACAGATGTGCCATGGCAGCTGTCAGTCACTACGGTTAGCGAAATCTGTGTCCACATTGAGATGAGCAGTAAGTATAAAATGCACACTGGAATCCAAAGATGTAATGGGGAGATTATCATTTATTTTAAAAAGTGTTGACTAGATACTGAAGTATTAATATTTTGATATATCAGATTAAATAAGCGATATTAAAATTAATTCAATGGTTGTTTTTACTCATTTTAAAATGACTACTATAAAAATGAAAATGACTTACATTGCTTCATTACCTTTCTACTGCACAGCACTGTTAGGAACAAGAAAGCCCCTGTGCACTAGGACGGCTCTGGGTGTACCGCCTTCACAGGGATGGGTTTGCTCTGTGACAGACTCCATTTCTTAATGGGAACCCTGTCACACTGCTTGATTACTACAGAGCATTGGTCATGTATTAGTCAAAGAGAAGTTCCATGTGACACATCCAGTACAAAAACATTTACTACATATTATGTGGAAAATGATAGAAAAACACTACTTCTCAAAGGAATGAGGTTGCTTCCAGCCTTTTCTCCAGTGAGAGAAAAGATTTGTGCTCACATACTAACCCTCTGGAGGTCACGTACAAGACCATATAGTTGGGCAGCTTTGCTGTCAAGTAAGAAATAAGCATATGTGCATGTATGTCTGCAAGCCACGGAGACATTGAGGTTTGAAGCAATAACCAAACCACTAAGTGAAGTCTTTCTTATTTCAGAGATTGGAAAAGCAGAGGAGACTAAGAGACTAAAGCTAAAACTAATTTACGGAAGGACAGGCGTAAATCCAGTTCCATCTGCATTCGCAGGTCATATTCACTATTCATGACCAATACTGACTCTTATAGAAACTTCGCTGCTAATCGATGAAGGTGAGGAATACCGGCACGTACTCAAAAATGGACAGGGAAGTGCCAGCAGCACAGAACTAAGAAGCTAAATGAAGCAGGGGACAGTTCTTATGGCAGTGGAACAGTGGGAGAGACGAAAGAGGAATCTTTCAGAGGGCAGATCCCAAGTGGTGGCTATAAACACAGAAGAGATCATGGAAAAGACACCAAGCGAGCTTAGCACTGATCTTTACACTTGGTCAAACTGGAAGGTGAAATTACTGGTTAAGACCGTCTAGACAGTCCAGGTCAATAAAAGCATGGGCCAAGAGGGTGCAACAGGAGCTCAACGGCTGCCAGACGGGTATGTAAGGAGCCCAGACCAGCGGTGCCTTCCGACCGCCACCAACACTGATCGGCTCTGCTCTCTGACCTCCACCAACACCGACCGGCTCTGCACCCTGATCTCCACCAACACCAGACCAGTCTGCCCTCCATCCTCCACCAACACCACATGGGCACTGCATTCCGACCTCCACCGTCAACCTAGTACTGCACTCTGATTCCCACCAACATTACAACTACCCTGCTGTCTGCCAGCTTCCATCACTGGCAGGACACTCTGTGGAGTGATTCACCTATCAAAAGGAATGTCAATAAAGAAAAATTACAGTTGTTGAAAATTACTGTTGTCATCCAAAGAGGCTGGTTCACATAACTGGCTGGTAGAAAGGAAAGAAAGGTCATGGGATGACAGAATTTAGGGTAATAGGAAAGTAGCAGAACTTACGTCAAGAGATAAAAGGTAAACAAGCAAAACAGGTTGAAATTCAAAGCTTAAAGAGGTGAAAGGAGTTAAAACTATGTGATGGAAGAGAACAAGCAGGGAGACCAGGAGTGGACTAAGCACGGGAACATTCTCATGCTGAGACCCTGCACTGCAGACAATGAAGTCCAAACTGCTCCTCCACGTCCAAGGCATGCTCCATCTAGCCTCTCTGCTCACCCCGTCATCGCCACCACCTCATGGACTATGTGCTGTGTCATGTTCCAGTGGCCAGCTGTCTGTTCGAGAGTCACGCCAGGCTCACATGTCAAGCACAGTAGTTTCCTCTCCTACAAGTGCTAGTCCCTCTGATCCTGCAAGCTGGCTCCTTTCTGTTCTGCTTCCCTACTGAAGAAGCATATCTGTTATATCAGTATGCTAGGTGGGTAGTCAGTGTCAAATTTCCAGACAGGTTACAGTATCTTTCCATCATCTTAAAAATAATGGAGCCACGGCCAACTGTTTGTTTATGACAGAGCACCCTAAAATTGTTTTCTGGTGAAATTCCCTGTCATGTTCACGGATACTCTCATTGGTAGGGTTTTTTTTTTTTTTTTTTCCTAATGAGATTCATGTTTTTGTTAAGATTTTTAAACTATTATAAAAAGATGTCAGTCTTACTCCTAAATCAGCCAGCTGTCACAACACATTGCTCTGTCCTTACACAACTAGCGACACTAGGTATGCACACTCAGTATATATCCTCATACCGTGAGCTGTAGATAGCAGCTGAGATCGTAAAGCAGTGACTATATACAGGGCACACTGCTATGTGATTTCCATTAATTTCCATTCATTTAACCTTCAAAATAATACTGTGATTTTAAGATAACCCCATTTTAAAAACATTAAAAGTAACTTGTACCATGATACACAATTGGGACGGCTAGAAATACCTGCCAAAGATTTTATGAAGACAGCAGTATATCCTCTCTGCAAAGTCTTCTAAGTTACATCCATGGATGAAGACAGGCAGAAAGCTGTGGACTTACACTGCACTATTTAAGATCCCCAAGGGACAGAATTTACTCAACAGGGTTTTGGTTTTATACCACTTGCTTATTTTGAGGGCTGTTAAAAGAAATTGCCCAGTGGGGTTTGTTGTTGTTGATGGTGTAAGGCGGCCACTTCAGCACAGGTTTTCACCGCGGTACGCAGTGTCGACTCACCCTCCAGCCTGAGGATCAAGTGCACTCTTACTCCGTATAAGATGAGCCTGGTAAGCGTTCATCTTTCCTTCTCCGAGTCGACTGCCAGGAAGGTCTGAGGCTAAGTATGTGGTTAGATCTAGGAAGTATGTGTTTATTTGGGGTATCGGTCTCACCCTGACCTGTGCTCTTTATCCTATGAGTATTTCCCATGGTCACATCTCCTACCTCTAGTTGTATTTTACCCTACTGTCCATGTGCTTTTGTGAGTCTCCATCAGTCTGTTACGAAACAAGACACAGTACCAGTAATTCCAGCGTACTTCGTAGCTTCAGGCTGCCAGCACGAACCTCTCACTAATGGCATGTAAATGACAGCAAATTATCTCACCTTACTTCTTACAACTCATTATTTTACAAACAGATTTATGGTTACTAACATGTAACCTAGGGTACACTATTACAACATAGTTTTTAGTAAAATGTAGCATTGCCATTAAGCAATAAAATTTCCAACATCAGAACCATACTCAGATAGAAGTACACTGTTGTTTCCTGAGATATGAAGCATCACAGAATACAAGGGGGTGAATAAAAGTGCTTTATTCAGCTGCCAAAGTATATTATACTACGCAGAGTATAATCAGCTCTGATGACTGACATCTTAGTGTACGCACTTACTGAAGCAATTCACTAAATAACTAACACCTGTAACAGTTGCACTATATAAATATTTTCTCCCAGAATTAACAGTGTGTAATCCAAAACTTTGTTTAAACTTTAAATCCTTTATATATTAGAACTTAAACATAATTTGATATTTCAGTGTGCCTTACCTATAATTTATGACTATATAGTGAGTAAGGGCAATATGATTACATATGTGGACACAACATAACTTTAACTAAAGAGGAAATTACAGTACTGCACAAAGATAAAAAGTAATGATCATGTAGTCTAACTATATCTGAGATTACTTTAAGCCTGAGGTGGCTATATTCATGATTCATAACCTGGAAAAAAGCTTTTATCAACATTGCTAAGAAACAGATAAAAGGGTAACTAAGCAGTAATATAAAAAAAGACTGAATAAAATATGCAGATTTTACAAGGAAAAATTCCATTTGCTAGGAGAAGAAAGTTACCAAATATACATGCTCACTAGAAATCTATATAACAAGAAAAAGGGGCACTCTCTGCTTAATGATAAAAATAAGAAAGAATGGGGCCAGTAGGTGGCATGAGGGTTAAGGTGCTGGACGCCCCCATGGCTGACTGCAGTTTGAGTCCCAGACCTGGCAGCTTGCTTTCCTCACTTTCCTTCTCTCTCTGTTTCTCTCTGTTGAATTAAAAATAATAATAAAAACAAAAATAAATAAATAACTCTTTATAAAATAGGAAAGATTTTATGTCCCATATAACATACATTTCAAACATTAAGCATATTCACTGAATCATAAAGTACCATTTAGACAGGAATGAATGAAAAAGCATGAGTGTATATGATGGACAGCTGACACAGATGAGCCCCAGAGAGGCACTGCCAGGCCTCTGCTGCGGCCATCAGGGCTGCGTGGTCTCCGACCACAGCGGTGTCTGGTACACCATACAGGTGCACCTTGACATGGCACCTGAGTGAGTGCTCTTGTATTCTCCAACTGGGTGGTATTTTTAGTGTAAAAGACACCGAGTTCTAACATTTTAATGAATTACTTTATAGTACATATTAGAAATACTGTATACTCAGTATTTCTATCTTTCTATAGTTTTTGTTTGTTTGTTTGTTTGTTTGTTTTTTAATTTTAGGGACCAGCAGATGTCGTAATGGTTACGTTGCTGGACTCCTACATAGTCAACTACAGTTCAAATCCTGAACCTGATGGCTTAAAACTCACGCCAGGCAAATCTGTGCGCATGCCCAAGATCCCAAGATGAAAATGGAGAAGGGACTATGGCATAACCATCCCCCTGGGGGGTGATTTCTCACTTTCTGTCTCTCTGGCAAGTGCATCTGCCCTATAGCAAAAATCTCCTTCTAAAAATTTTTTATAAAATTAAGAGTAAATATCATGCAAACTATCTCTAAACCTCTAAGGAAATAACTTTTTGGACTTAAGTCAATAAAATTGCTGGTAACGAATTTCCCCCCACATACCTCAGGCAAGATCATTTAATTCAACTAGAGCAACACCCAGAGAATTTCCATTTGTTATTTTTAGTAAACACCTTGACAGACTGTGAAAATTCCTCTGTGGTGAACTGACCTCTTTCCGGGGCTTGGTCAATGTGCTCTGGACAAAGCAGAAAGAAGTGACTGAAGTCTTGGAAGGTGCCCGCCCCCGCGGCACATGGGTAATGGTACACCTGGGTGCACTTTTCTTCACAGCATTTGATAGTGGCTCCAAGGTGCTTGCAAAATGCACATCGCTGAGAGAGAGTAAAAGAGAAAAATCGCTAGATAAAACCTTAGAAAGGAATATTCAAAAGGAGAGCTAGAGACATACTAAAAACACACAAACCAAAAACCTCTTTATACATTACTAACACAACAATTGAACATACGAAATACTAAGTAGTCAAGCAAATAAAAATAATAAAACTTGGGCTAGTAGGTGGCAGGGAGGTTAAGGCAGCGGGATCCCACATGGCCGATTCCGTAGTTTGAGTTGTGACCTGGTGGCCTGAAAACACACTGAATACATGTGTGTGTCCCCAGAATCTCAAGGGGAGAGTAGAGGAGAAGGGACTGCCTTGTGGCCATTCTGCCAGGACCAGATGGAAGAGATGATTTCTCACTTTCCCACCCTCCCTCCTCCTCTCTGGCAAGTGCACATGCCCTATGGCAAAAAAAAAAAAAAAAAAAAAAAAAAATCTTTAAAAATTTTTTTTAGGAATTAATAATAATAAAACCTAAGATACTCAATTCAGTGCTTGACATACCACCAACTCATCCTTCCAAATTGAGAAGCTAGCATTTCCCTTTTTTCCTACCCACTTCATCAAAAACGTACAACTAAGGAGTAAAAAATTAAAAAAAGAGAAAATACTAAATATACACTATTTAACATATGGATAGTTGAGGGTTATTTTAGCCATTTAAAAACTCCATCAAAACAGACAACAGAAATACAACATAAAAGACCTACTACTATATTTTTTACTATGCCTTAAAATCAATATGAAATAAACTAATCAATCATAAAATAAGTAAATGGGGGACAATTACATGGCTAAAGGTACACATATAAATCTACATAACCTCCCTGTAGCAATGAGATTCAAATTTCTTTACAAAAGCTGGGTATCTGAAGAAAAATTATGCTATCCAGGTATCTTTGCCCCTTCCCTCCTTCTACCTACTCCACCTCCTTGCAAGTGGTAAAAGCAAAAAAAAAAAAAAAAAAAGTTCCAAACAAACAACAGGGAAACTGAGGGCAACAGAATTCATAAACCAGTACAAATTACTAAAATGCCAGGTACAGGCAGCAGGGGCACCGCTGTGCGGCAATGGAGACCATGTAGGAAGGTGCCAGGTCTGCACAGGACCACCTCAGCCGGAGCGTGCCTCTGAGCAGGTTGGCCACAGGGCTGGAGGAAGACTGCAGCATGGAGTCCTTGTGGAGGGTGCCCTTCCCCTTAGGAAATAAATAAACTTAATAAAATAATAAAAGGTTAAGATGCTCTGGGTTTTTTTTTGTTTGTTTTCAATTTGCCCTTAGACTATAATAGACTCTTCCTCACCCGCCAAGCCGGTTTCTGGATATTGGTGTGTTTCTGAAGCCTCTGCTGGGTGGCCCTGCACTGTACAGTACAAGCTCTGCACACAGATGTCTCATCTACCTTGTAACTATCTCGTGTGCACTTACAGTTCGGTGTTTAGGCCACTACATGGTAATCATTTCTTTTTTCTAGTCCAAATGCCTACAGCAGAGATACTGGACTGGACTGTCCTCGTACCCACGGCACCAGGAATGCTGCCTGGCACAGAGAGGCCCCAAAGCAGATGTCTGTACTGATACCAAATGGACTTTGCTCCGGTCACTTCGTTTGTAAGTGCAGTTCTCGAACAGCCTTACGTAACAGGGACCCAGGACTCTACGAACATTACTCTGCCTTCACCCGATACTACCCTGATCCCATATTCCACTAATCAGAGAACACAGCCGTGTTTAAACTAATTATTTTCAACAGTTCATGTGCAAATTTATGTATGGTATCACATCCCTCAAACTCTCTTGATGGACCACATAAGAAAGCTCAGTGACCCTCGATGTGCCTCTCGTACTTGCGCCGAGTGCAAGTCAACAGATCGCTGTAGCCTCGTGCTGTGTATGTGGCGTCTTAGTTTTATATGATGTTCACAAGTACACAGACTAATACACATCTCAGTTCTATTTCTGTACTTCAGGGTGGTTACTGCATTAAAAAGTCAGAAGAACAGAAGTAAAGAAATAAAGAATCATTCCTCTTCGTTGATAAAGTATATTTAATAAGCTTTTTCGAAACAGGTTGTATTTCTAAAACTCCCAAAGGTACTAAGTATGTCTGGTGTATTAATAGACCACAGATTAACCACAGGGACACCGAGGCTGTCCAGTATCCTACTGACTGTCCAAGAAAATATCAAGGGAAGAAACTAGAATCAGCCTGCTGCATAAATTTTATAACTCATTAACATAACAATAATTTCTGCTAAGTTGGTACAATATAGGCTTTCTTATTTTGATACCATATAGCAAATTGTACAGAAGCCTCTTACATTAAAAAAAACTTTGGCAAATAAAATATGTTTCACTTAAATGTATAAGGAAAAAACAGTTTAATCTGAGGCTTTTCCCAACTTTTATATCATTTTGGAAACACCAATATGTTCTCTTAATCATATCTGCAATAAAAAATTGAATATGACATTAGCTAAACTACTATAAAAAGTATTGACTGCAGCCAACATACTAATTTACAAAATCACATAACAGTATCAGGAAATAAAGGAAGGTAAATAAAACACTAAATGCATTTAAGTGAACCCTTCAATCCCATCTGTTACAATTACATAATTAATGAGGGACATTTGGCATTGAAAAAATATATGCATAGGCTAGAATGTATCTTCTTTAGCCAACTAAAAAATGTTTGAAAAAATTACAGAAAATATCAAAGAATGAGTTGTAATAGGAAATTTCCCTAATATCAGCACTCTCATATATCACATATCAGAAAGCAAGCAAGTTATAAACTAAGTAACTATTACAATCAAAATTATTTGAATCAGTATTTCAAGCTCCTAGACAGCATTATATTCTTTCTTACTTTTTAAAAATCTTAAAGAAAACCAAAGATAGAAAGGAGTGAATAAAAAGTAAAGTTTTTATATTATCTTTGACATTAATCCAAGAACACATTTTAAAAACCAGCCAGCTAGACGGTAGGGCAGAGCTATAGTGCAATGCTCTTGAGAGGCTGACCTACATATGGGAAGACCCCAGGTTCAAGTCTGGAGACCTCCCTATGTATGCCAAGCATGCATATGCCTATGACCTGGGCTGACTGAGGCCAGGGACAGGAGCGGGTCGTGGCCTCAGGACCCTATTGGGGTTGCTGCCCCTCTATTTCCCTCTTAGAAGAACAAACAAACACCTCTGTGAGAGCTCATATTACCCATTGTAAAATGAGCCTGAGAAACTTCTAAAACTTTTACTTAACTAAATTAAAGAAAAAAAGAATCCCTCAAAATAAATCTAGAGTACAAAACAGAATGATAAAAATTTTAGAGATTGAAGTTGTTTCATGAGGGGCCAGGAGGTGGCATTGTGGTTGAAAGCGCTGGACTCATACATGGCCGACTGTGGTTTAAGTCCTAGACCTGCGACTTGCTTTCTCACTCCCCTCCTCCCACCTCACTCTGCCCCTCTTTAGTTAAATTAAAATAAATAAATAAAGTTAAATAAAATAATTATTTTTTAAAATATTTGTTTTATGAAACAGCAACAGAGGTTCAAGGATATCCCAAAATGTTCAATTAATTAATTATCAAGCGTTGATTCTGTATCAACTATAGCAATCATTTTAGGATAGCTGCTTTAAGAAATATTAAGTATTATTAAACATTCTATATTCCAAAATTATTTTTAACCTTTCCCACCAACTTTTCTTATTATTCATTAGCTGGGCTTCTCCCAGAATGTAATATTATTGAACAAAGATAGAAAGAAACAGAAAAGGTTAAATAATCTGTTTATCAAGAGTACTAAAAGAAAACAGGAGATTATAATCACAGAAATTATCCTTTAAAAACTGTATGAAAATATCTAATAATAAGAAACTCTATTAATGGGACTCCGATGTGGAGTCAATACAATGGACCAGATTCTGGACTAATGAAACCCTTGTAATAGAACTTTGGTGACCACTCCCCACTTTCTACCTGTCTCATGAAAACTGATAGAGCAGACCTCACATTTCCCACCAAAAAATGCTACAAACCAAGTGAGAACAATTAGCAAAACTCATCACCACAGAAGTATTATTATCAAAATGTTAATGACATAAATTATTATAGTAATAGCTATATTATATATCAAGAGTATGTACATAATCACAGCAAAAAAATAAGTGAACTATCTTTTATATCACTAGTGGACTCAAATGATGATAGCAAACAGAAATGATATTAAATTTCATTTTTAATCTACTAGCTTTGAATATTTAACACCAGCACATTACTGTATTACTTTTAATAAACGCAAAAACAATAATCTTTTCTTCTAATTTAAGAATTAATTAAATCAACTGAACTTAAAAGATACAATTATAGCTTAGATATGGGAATAAAAATTTTTAGAGATACATGACACAGTGCTACTGAATTAACTAGAAAAATATCAACATGAATTCATGATTTTGAAACATATATCTTTTTCTTTTGTGTCTGTTTTCAGACAAGGTCTATATTGCACAGGCTGGCCTTGAATTCATGACCCTCTTGTCTCGATCCCCAGGTAGCTGGGATGACAAACGAGCACGACTGTATGTAGCTCAAAATAATAGACCTGTTTATGTTTGGGATTGATACAGGAGTAGACAAACAGGTTAGTGTAACAGAACAGAGAGCATGAAAACAGACTCGCTTTTTTTAGAGAATTGTTTAGAGAATTAATTTTTTTAGAGAATTGTTTATTTAACTTTATTTATTTATTTTTAATTTGATCAGAGATAGAGAGTGAGAGTGAGAGTGAGAGTGAGAGTGAGAAAGCAAGCCGCCAGATCTGGGACTCAAACTATAGTCGATCACATGGGAGTCTGGCGCCTAAACCACCACACTACCTGGGGCTCCTCAGTTTTTTACTATCAGGCCAAAATCATTCAAGAGAGCATAGATAAGTGTTTTAAAATGGCTCTCGAGTACCTTATAGCCACAAAGAAAGCAAAGTCTTCATATTAACCCATATTTTGTTTTCATATATAATATGTAATTTACTATAAAATGGACAGAAACCTAAAGGTAAGCTTAGGACAGGCATGTGTGTGTGTGTGTGTGTGTGTGTGTGTACGTAGGTATGTGCAAGTATGTTTAGAGAGAGAGGCACAAAAGGCATAACCTCAAAATAAAAAAATGATCAAAAAACAAATAAACTTCATCCAAATTAAATGCTCTGCTCTTCAATAAACACTGCTAAGAAAATGAAAACAAGTCACAGAATAGGTTAAAAAAACATACTGATAAAACACATCTCTAATAACTTCTGTGAAGAATATATAAAGAACTTTCACAATTCAGTAAGAAGATAACAGACAAATCAACTGGGAAAAGGGGGTTCAGGACAAAATATCCGAACAGATGCTTCACCAAAGATAAACAAATGGCAAGTAATGAAAACATGCTCAATTTCATTAATCATCAGGGAATACAAAATCGAACCCACAAGGAAGTTAACACTAAATACCAACAGACAGCGAAGCTTAGACACACTGACAAGACCCAGTACCGATAGCAGTGCAGCAAATTCAATGTCCACGTCCTGCTGAGGGACTGAGAAGCACGCAGACACGCACAAAGCTGAAATAGCCTCCCAAAGTTAAACCTAGTACTTCTGATGAGCTGCAATCCCATTCCTAGGTATTCACCCAAGAAACATAAAGAGACAGCAACATGAAGAACACTGAATAAACGTTCACAGCAGTTTTATAAATTCTAGCTAACAACTCTAACAAACAAATGGCTGGCTGATGAGTGAATCACATTAAAATGGTTACACTAAATAACAAAGTCAGGAAGAAAAGAAATATGCTGTATTATTCCATTCTTGTATCCTGTCAGGCATAGGAGCGTGCATGCCCCAAGTCCCAAAATGACAGAGGAATGGAGAAGAAGGGATTGTGGCATGACTGCTTCAGGGGGTGCTGTTGCCCACTCTCTCTTGCTCTCTCTTGCTCTCTCTGTCTCTTTCTGGCAATTAAAAAAAAATCAGATCTGAATAAAATATAAAGCCTAACTACTTCAAGTCACTTGTGAGTAGCCAAAAGCAGGCTGGAATGAGGACATTTGTCTCTTGAAAGAAGAGATTATCACTTGGTAGGAATTGAATTTAAATGGATTTTCAGCTAAGGACATTCTTAACATGCAGAGAAGGGAAGAATGGTACTACCGGTCAAGGGAAAAGTGTCATCCTTCCTGGTGTGCGAAGAGATCAAGTTCACCAATGCTAGAAATGTTGACATTGAATAGAATAAAACAGAATCCAGTACTTACAACCTAACATCTGAAATGTCCCACGAACAATAAAACAATTCTTAAGACGTATGAAGGTAATACAAAAAAACAGGACCTACGATGAAGAAAAAAGTATCTAATAGAAAATGGCGAGATAAACAGGGACTGTGAAGTGCTATTGATGAGGAGTCCATCAATACACAGGAATGCTCATCACCAGTTTGTTAACCCAAGAGACATGAAAATCATGAAACAAAACCAAAAGGAAATTCTACCACTAAAAAGTATAATCATTTAAATAAAATATGATGGATGTATTTAACAAGAGTTTGAATATGACAGAAGAAATGGTCAGTCACCTTGAAAAATGAATGATGTATCCATTCTGAGGAGCTAGAAGTAAAAATACTAAGAAAGAAATGAACAGAGCCTCAGATATCTACAGGATAATATCAAATGCATTAACATGCATGTAATTAGAGATTCAAAAAGAAGATTAAAAAATGGGACAGAAAAAGAATAAGAAATAAAGGTCAAACTTTTCGTAAACTTGGTGAAAAGTATCAACTTACAGTTTCAAGGAGCTCAGCAAACCCCAAGCAGGATGAATACAAAGAAAACCACACCTAGGCACACCACAGTCAGACTGCTGCAAACCAAAGATAAAGAGAGGACCCTGAAAGCAGCCAGAGAATATCAAGTCATTACATACACGGGAGTAGGGGTCCCACTGACAGAAGCAATGGCATACAAAAGAACGAAACATCTTTTAAATGCTCAAAGGAGAAAAACATGTCTACCCAGAACTCTACATTCAGGGGCTGGGGAAATCAAAACTGAATGCCGACTTCTACTTCCAGACACAACAGAAGAGGCACATTTCCCCCTGTTCTTTAAATAACCACTAAAAACCTCAGACAGGATACATAAGACAAAAGAAAACGATGAAGGTAGAGTGAAGGCAAACCAACTAGGGGCTTGGGTGCTGAAGAATAAGGAACATGAATTCCCTGGGTTCCCTTCCTGACTCCTACACACAGAAGAGATGCTCCAGCAGCTGACAACTCAGAAACACCAGCAGGCTCACAGATACACAAAAGCCTGCTGTCTCTAGTCCGAAGTGCAGGAAAGTAGCAGGCTAGCAGGACAAAAACTGGCAGACAATAAGCGACCAATTCTAACCAAATACTACAGAAAAAGCCTAATCCCACATCTACTGCAAAGACTAAAAGAAGAATCCAAATGTCCATTCCTACCCCCAAACAGGCTGGTTCACAGGAGCTCAGGCAGGGAGGGAGGGAGGCAGGGCATTCACACCTAGTGAGCAGGAATATGGCCTCCTTGCTCCAGAGTGGCAGTGGACAAAAAGTAGTAGGAAGCCTGGAAACCAATCTCAACGGTAAAGAGGTGACCCTTTGATCACTCGGCGTAGGGGTGGGGTTACCAGCAAGGGAGGCCTACTGAGAACCAGGACTCCAACTACCGGCCAGCACCAATGTCCTACCTCTCCACCATGTCAGTGGAGACCGAGTGGAAGGCAGGAACCCTCTGAGCCGGGTTGTTACTGCAGAAGCGTAAAGGAGTCTCGATTTTCACTCCTGCCCAGGGCTCACTAGGTGCCCACCCTCGTCGAGTCAGGGTAGCCCATTAGGAAACTAGAATTTCAGCACACATCTAGGGTAACACTGTGGTGCCCCTCTTACCGCAAAAGCAGTTTCAGATAAGTCCTGCTAAAAAGGGAGATTAAATATAGTTTCATAACATAATACTCAAAATGTAAAGAATTCATCTAAAAAAACTGTCACATCATACCAAGAACAAAACAAACCTTCAATGGGAATGAAAAGCACCAAGTCAGCCACCAGATATTACATTCTCGACACACTACAAGGCAGAAAAATTACAAAAGTTTCAAAACAAAAGTTTAAGAGTATCATTTAAAAAAGCACTAAAAGGGACCAGTAGTTGGTGTAATGGCTATGTCGATGAACTCCCATGTAGTCGACCATGGTTCAAGTCCCGGAACCGGTGGCTTAAACTCACGCTGAGTGCGCGCGCGCGCGCGTGTGTGTGTGTGTGTGTGTGTGTGTCTGTATGCCCAAGATCCTGAGAGGAGAATGGAGGAGAAGGGATTACAGAATGGCCATCCTCCCAGGGGGTGATTTCTTGCTTTCTATCTCTCTGTCTTTCTGGCGAGTGCATGCGCCCTATAGCAAAAACCTTTCCAAAAAGAATTAAAAATGAAAAAAAAAAAAAAAAGCACTAAAAATGATTAATGTTCTGGGGCCAGCAGGTGGCATGGTGGTTAGGGGCACTCGATTCCCACATGGCCAACTGCAGTTCAAGTCCCAGACCTGGTGGCTTGCTTTCTCACTTTCTCTCTCTCTTGCTCTCTCTCTGTCACTCTCTGTTCAAATTAAAATAAATGAATGAATAAAGGTAAATAAAATAATTTAAAAAATTATTAATGATCTTATTCGTGATCCATGAGTACTCATCTTCTAATATTTGTGTGACAAGATGGGAGTTACAACATAGAATAATGCAGCTAAACCAAAGCAAGATGATTTTCTTTAGGAAAGGCAATTCCATAATCATTTTACTTGATTTTTTTTTTTTTGGTAACGTTTTTTTCCCCATGGAATGGAACACCATTTTTACATGGAAGAACAACTAATAAGGACAATTCAAACGTGACTGTTTGACAGATATTTCCTCTAAAATAAACAACTGAGAGCCTTAGTTGCCAATGACAAAATTTGGAAAATTTACATCCACCAAAGCGAGTTCGACCACTTCTGTTTCCCAGTACTTTAAGCCTTTTCTGGTGAGTTCAGTAGGCAGGAATATGGCCTGCCATATACAACAGATACGACTTTTGTTAATTATTAAATGGGTCAATATTTGGAATACCTGGAGTACTTAGAGAACCATTTTTTCCCAAGGACCATTTAGTAACAGTATAAAATCATGCATGGGTTAAGAGACTGGCTGAAATTGCAATACAATGGACTATAATGTAAAAGTTCAAACTTCTCTTCTCTTTGACAGGAATGCAGATTCTACAACAGACCAAAACTTTAAGGAAATACTTTACAAGTTTTGGTGTACAATCAGACAGGAATATTCATAAATATTCCTAGAATGGCTAATAAATACTTGTTCATATTTTGTAATAGCTATTAAATATTTTTTCTTGGTACATATCTTTGTGAGGTTGAATTTCCTTCACATACTGGAACCAAAACAACATACTGGACACAGTGAGTGCAGAAGCAGATAGGAAAATTCAGCTGTGTTAAACCACACTTCAACTTCAGCAGATAACTAGAGTCTCTTTCCCAAGTCATTATTTCAATTTTCACTTTCTCTCACCGAGGAAGAGTACCTACAGATCAAATCCAGACCAGCACTTACTAAACTCAGCCCTAATTTTGTTGATCTGAGAGGTATGTAATATTACCTCACTGCAGTTTCAGTCTTGCACTCCATGATCACTAACAGAACTGCACATTTTGTCAAGTGATCACTGGACTTTGGGGCCATCTCTTTTGTATATTGCCTGGTTAGGTCTCCCATCTATTTTTCTATTAGAATGTTTCTGTTTCTCGTATTAATTTTTAGTTCTTGATATATATACCCTAGAATCCACCTTCTTGTTGACCTTATTTATTGCCATTATCTTCCTCTAGAGCTCATGTACTCCCACAGTACCTTTTATGTTATTTTTCTTACGTAGTTGAATTCTTCAATGCTTTCCTTACTGTCAGTGCTTTGTATGGTGTAAGAATTCCTATGCAAACATATCCTCCTGTATTCTCTTTTTTAAAATAATTTTATGTGGAAATACAAAAGCCAAAAATGAACCTGAAGATATTTTCCTATTATTTGTTCTTTCTCTCGATTTTCAGTGATTCAATCTTATCTTCTAGTATGCTAGGTAATTTCTGATTTCTTGCTGAACTTTGTTTTCTAAAAACCGCAGACATATATCTAGGCACTATATGATGATGTTTTTTACCAGAAAGGATTTTGCTGTTGTTGAGGTGAGTACTTAAGACTACAGAAGATTGTTTTAATTCAATTTATACATGAGCTGATTTGAAGCTAATGTCAAGTCTTTATGAAGACAGATTTTTTTTTTTTTTTTTTTTTTTTTTTTAGTTTTCCCTTATTTGAAGGGTGTAACCAAGGGGTCAGCAAACTTTTTCTGAAAAGGGCCAGATAGTAAATATCTTAGCTTTGAGGGACAAGAGGCAAAATCAAGGATATTATGTTAGTACTTACCTAACAAAACAGAAAACAAATTTCCACAACTTACTAGTAGTTATTTAAAATATGGTTACAGTATAAATTTTTGCAATACAGATCTACATAGTAACCAAAAGAATGAAATTGAGGAAAGGGCTAACATTTTACTTAATTGGGGTTGAAAGATATTCTCCCCATCAACAAAACTGGGTATAAAGGTTCATATGTTCGTTCTGATTTATAATGAGATTTTACATATCCATCTTTGAAAATGTTTTTCACATATAGTTGCTGACAAATACTGATATCAACTCACAGGCAGATAATTCTAATTGGGTATATTCATATTTCAAAGGTATGTATAAAAGTTTATTAAAATCTTCTCTTGATCTCTGCCTATTAGCAGGCCATTATATTATGAAATCACTTCCAGTTAAAGGATAGGTTGAAGCTTCCCAATTACACACTTATATGGAAATTTTTCCGTACTTGCCTTGAGGTCTAAAAACTGCTACAGAAACTATAGTTTGGGCTTCAAAATTATTTCTGAAGCAAATTTATGTAGAATAGAGATTTTGATATTTATTTTAACTTCTCACAACATGAAAAGTGTATAGAGCAGCCTGTCATTATTGGTGATCCAAACAATAGTAGTTGTAGAAATGGCATTACTGACAAGGAAATTTCATACATAACGACTGCTTGCTTTGTAATTTTAGGTTGAATTTGCTACAAATATGATCAAGTCTTCCTGGAAAGCTAACTTACAACACCATAAAGTATTTAGTGGATGAGGGCAAAGTTCTTATTCAGAAATAATCCAATCACAGACCTCAGTTCAAAACACCTGAAATAAAATGGTACCTATGCAAAGTCATCAACTGCTACACAGAAGGGCAACTCAGTATATTCAGCCTTGGTACCTAACAAAAATTCAAGGAGTTTAGGGGTAGAGTTCACAAAAGCAAGTCAAAGTCACTGTAAACACTACATGACATATTTAAATACACTCTACGAAGTATCTGTGAGTGAATAATACAATGAATAAGCACAGGCTTTATATACCTTACGTGTCAACACATTTTGTAAATTTGTTCAATTAATGTCTTTTTCTAGTCAACACTTACTTTAACTATCAATTTTAGCACATCTTAGGAGATTCCACTTCAGACTGTACTACTGAGTTAATGTTTTCTTAATTTCTTTCTTTTTTTTTGGGGGGGGGGGGGAGAAGTTTTTGCTATAGGGCACGGGCACTCACTGGAAAGACAGAGATACACAGACAGACAGACAGGGAGAAATCAATCCCCAGGGGGATGGCCATGCCGCAATCCCTTCTCCTTTATTCTCCTCTCGGGACCTTGGGCATGCATGAACTCACGCCCGGAGTGAGTTTAAGCCACTGGGTCCGGGACTCGAACCGCGGTCAACTACATGGGAATCCAGTGACATAGCCATTACACCAACTGTTGGTTCTAGTGTTTTCTTAATTTTTCAGAAAATATTTTCTCTTGTAGTTGTTTCACAAAGACTATTCATAAAGACTAATTCTTCAAACTGTTTATTGTCTCCTGGAATCAGCAACTGAGCAGTATTGATATCTACTGACTTAACAGACGCTAGGAATATGGCTAGAAATCATTGCCCTTTTTTTTTTTTTTTTTTTTGTGAGGTTTTTGCTATAGGGTGCGTGCGCTTGCCAGACAGACAGACAGAAAGCGAGAAATCACCCCTCAGGGGGGATGGTCACGCCGCAATCCCTTCTCCTTCTTTCTTCTCTCAGGATCTTGGGCACGCATGCACATGCGCCCAGCGTGAGTTTTAAGCCACCGGGTCCGGGACGCGAACCACAGTCGACTACGTGGGAGTCCAGCGACGTAGCCATTACGCTAACTGCTGGTTCCCCCCTTGTTTTTAAAATGATTCCTGATATTGCTTCCAATGACCTTAATATTTAGAGCAACTACTCTCACTGAAAAGTTAACAAACTTACACAAGTTTATTTTCTGGGGACACATTGCTCCAGTTGCTGTAATAAAAACAATTCACCTTGCCACTGATAAATGGTTTCCCTTGCCTGGCTAATAAAGGAGCCACTAAGAAACTTACATTAATTGTAGCCTCATTTTCTTTCTCTCTTTCTTTTTCTATATATTTTTTTGAGAGCTTATGCTGTGATGAGTTTTTTGTTCCAGTTTGCTGTTTTTCCCTAACCATGACCCCTGGGAGTCGGAGCTGTGAGGCGCTCCGTCGGGCAGTCTGCCTTCTTGCTGTATTCTTTCGGCACAGCGATTTTGTTCCCGCGTGAAAACATGATGCTGTACTCTCTAATTCGGAAATAATACAATGCATCCCGCTATGCCTCATATAGTCTACTTTTCTCCTTTTCTCATTTCAATATGACAGTTATGAAATGGTGATAAAGGAAATACTAGGTCGTTAAGAAAGTCATGACATATTTTTCTATGTTTTTCTATACAAAAATGTGCTATGACTTTCCTGATGACCCAATAAATGAGATGCTGGGGTAGTAAGAGTGGCACTCAAAACACTGATGAGTGTAGCTGTGTCACTGTCACAAACAGCATCCCGAGCAGGAATCTAGAGTGCACTCCATTACTGCAGTGCAACAGAAGTCACAGACAATATGCAAATGAGTGTGACTTCCCTCCGATAACACTGGATTTTATACACTAACACTTGATTTTCTTATGTCACGAAATTTTTTAATAATGAAAAATGTAAAAACCATCTTTCTTTGCAGGCCATATAAACACAGGTGGAAGGCTAGGTTTGAACCGCGGGCCCTAATCTGCTGACCTTTGGTGTGGCCTTCAAGGCTCCCATGTGAAAGTCTGTAATATTTATGGTACCTAAATTTTTTTTGTCTCCCTAGGTCTGTAGACAATAGAAACTTATTCAAGCTTTTGAATCTCTCAGGTAATTTTTTTCCTTTTTGGAGAGGTTTTCGCTATATGGCGTGTGTGCTCGCCATAAAGACAGAGACAGAGAGGTAGAAAGTGAGAAATCATCCCCCGGGGGGGATGGCTACGCCACAATCCCTTCTCCATTCTCCTCTTGGGATCTTGGGCACGCACGCACACGCACCCGGCGTGAGTTTAAGCCGCCGGGTCCAGGACTTGAACCGCGGTCGACTGCATGGGAGTCCAGTGACATAGCCATTACACTAACTGCTGGTCCCTCTCAGGTGATTTTTTTTGGGGGGAAGGGGAGGTTTTTGCTATAGGGCGTGTTCGCTCACCAGACAGACAGAGAGAGACAGAGAGATAGAAAGCGAGAAATCACCCCCCCCAGAGGGGATGGCCACGCCACAATCCCTTCTCCTCCATTCTCCTCTTGGGATCTTGGGCATGCACACACATGTGCCCAGCGTGAGTTTAAGACACCGGGTCCGGGACGCGAACCACGGTCGACTACGTGGGAGTCCAGCGACATAGCCATTACGCTAACTGCTGGTCCCCCTTCTCAGATGATTTTTATGAACTGGCCAAATGCCTCATAAGGCAAAAGAAAGTTAATGTTAGGTCAAAGTCTGCAGAATCCTTCCCTAAGGGCTCTTATTCTTTCAAGTCCTCACCACTCTGCCAGTTTTCTGATATATTTAATATTTCTTTGAAAAAATATTTTTATCCAGCTTTCCTAATTGTTCTTAGTTCTTTCTCTGCTACAGGTGAAGGTGGAAGTAACACTTGCATTACTAAATATCAAGACTTTCGGCATACAGCTACAGTAACCATGACAGCATGATACTGTCGCTGGCACACATACACATACAAGTGGACTAAAATAGGAAGCCTAGCAACAACCTGCGCAGAGGGACATGTGGTATGTAACAGAGGCTATTTCAAGTAAGTGGAAAAAGGAAAAGACGCTGTGATAAATGGGATAGTAATGATGGGTTTCCATATGCCAAAAAAAAAAAAAAAAAAAAAAATCTGAACCTCTATATCACACAATACACTAAAATCAACTTTTTTAAAGAGAGATTTTTACTGTAATGCACATGTGCTTGCCAGACAGAGAGAGACAGAGGAACAGAAAGCAAGAAATCATCCCTGGGAGGATGGCCATGCTATAATCCCTTCACCTCCATTCTCATCTTAAGACTTTGGGCATACAAACACACATACCTGGCATGAGTTTTAAACTACCAGGTCCGGAACTCAAACCAGGTTGACTACATGGAAATCCAGAAATGTAACCATTATGCCATTGGATGATCCCCAGAAAAATCAATTTCTAACAGAAAAAATACATATTTGTATAGAATTACACAAATAAGCTTTTGGAATATAGAATATTTTCAGGACATATTAGAAACTATGGAAGGGTTTTAAGTTTTGAAATAAATACATCACCATAGTTCAAAATTCAAAAGTTTGTAAAGGGCATGCAATGAAAAGTCAACCTGTATATGAAGCCACATAGATTAAGTTATCGAGTGGCAAAGACTTTTTACCAATTTCTTATGAAATCTTCAAAAGTTATTTTATGTTCATGTTGTTCTCCTCCCTGGTGCTTTACATCCAAAAGACCCTTCACAGTTTCAAAGAATATCATTCGCCTTATCAAAAAGTCAGTCATTTCTTTAAATCAAGCTTATTTAAAACTAAAAAGAGGGCCAGTTGGTGGTATGAGGGTTAAGGCAGCTGGATCCCACTTGGCCAAATGCTCAATACTAGTCCTGGACCCAGTGGTTTGAAAAACATACTGGGCATATGCTTGTGCATGCCCCAAATCCTGAAAGGATAAAAGAAGGAGAGGGAATTGTGGTATGATCATCCTTTATAGGTAGTGTTTCCCATTTTATTTTTCTGTCTGTCTGTATCTCTCTCTTTCTCTCTAGTAAGTACACATACCCTCTTGCAAATTAAATTAAAAAAAAAAAAAAAAACTAAGAAGAGAGGAGAGGCAAGGGAGCAGGACTTCAGAAGACACCTTCATGGCTCCTGAGAACTAGTGACTTCAGGGGAATAAGCAAAATGAAGATTTTCCACTGATAATTCAGCCTCCAGTCCACAAACTCAAGTGGCGAGGCAAGGGAGAAGGACTTCAGAAGACACTTTTGTGGCTCCTGAGAACTAATGATTTCAGGGGAATAAGTGAAATGGAGATTTTCCACTGATAATTCAGCCTCCAGCCCACAAACTTGAGTGGATGCTCAGATTGAACTTCAAGTGTGGGAAGAAACACACCATTTATCAATTGACTAGAAATCACCCCAGGGCCACAAGAAATTTGAGAAAGCAAGAAAATACCTCTCCTGCAAGGGAAAAGAATAACTCCTCTTCATCCACAGGCAGTTTGATGGAAATCATAGAAATGTCTGATAAAGAATTTAGAATATTCCTAATGGCAAAGCTAACAGAGATGCAAGAGAAGAGAGATAATGAACTGCAGAAGAGAAAGGAGCTGATGAGTTCCAGGAGGTAAGGAAATTCTTGCAAGATCTGAAAGAGGAATTACACACTTTACAAAATAATCAAGTGGAACTGTTAGAGATGAAGGCTATAATACAGGAAGTCAAAATAATCCCTTGAAAGTATTAAAAGCAGACTAGATCATACAGAAAATAGAATCTCAGAAGTAGAAGAGAAAACTGCTGGCCTAGAAAAATCCACCACAAAGACTGAGAAAACTGCCCCAAAATTTGAGAATAATAGACGAGAAGTACTAGATACCATCAAACATCCAAACATCTGGATAACTGGCATTCCAGAAGGCGAAGAGACTCATAAGGGCATTGATAATCTATTCCATGAAATCCTGCAAGAAAACTTTCCAAACCTAGAGAGGCACTCAAAGATCCAGTCCCAAGAAATACAAAGGACCCCAAATAGAATCAACCCAAGAAGATCTTCTCCAAGACACATTATAGCCAGGCTGATCAAAACCACAAAGACAAAGATAAGATACTAAGACTGGCAAGAGAAAAACGGCAAGTTACCTACAAAGGATATGTCATCAGACTAACAGCAGACCTCTCATCAGAAACAATGCGAGCAAGGAAAGAATGGGAAAATATATTTGAAGTGTTAAGGGAAAAGCAATTTCAACCAAGAATACTATACCTGGCAAGATTATCCTTCAAATGGGAAGAAAAGAAGAACATTCTTAGATAAACAAAACCTGGAAGAATTTACCAGCACCAAACCAGTTCTCCAAGAAGTTCTCAAGGGAGTGCTAGGTCAGGAAAATTAAATACAGACACACAGAAATATGAGTTCGAAAACTAAGAAAATGAGCAACTTAATCATAGGGACAAGCCTGCAGTTGAATATTATATCCCAGAATTCAAACAGGGAGATCAAACCACAACAGAATATATATTAAGTACATGAGACTGAACTGGTGAAATAGCATTCTGTGACTTCTGACTAAAATATTGCTGTTTTTCTTCTAGGCTTTGTTGTCCGATTTTAAGAGCTTTTGTCCTGTTTTGAGCTGTCAATAGGTTCATGTAGCTACTATTTGAACAGAATACTAACCTGTTTCCAGGCTTTAAGTTTTAAGCAAATTTCCTTACCAATTCAAAACTACTTTTCTTGAAATTACCAGTTGAACTTGCTATTGAAAGTAGTTAGATTATTTAAGAAATTGTGTGATCAATAAAATGTGGGAGAAAAAGGAATGGAAGACAACTGTAGACACCAGAGATAGTGTGAGAAGAGATGGGAAAGGGCAGAGGGTCAGACATAGGGGTAGATATATATAAATACATATATATATTTTATATGAAACTATGAAATGGAAAATTATTGATAACATGCATGATTAAGCCACTATGCAGTATATTCTGGATGGGAACCACATTTTGTATGCTGTGACGATGCTTAGGTAATGAATGTAAATTAATTAATTAAAAAAAGTTTCAGGAGAAAAAAAAACATAAAAACTGTTTTTCTTAAAATTAAAAACAATGCATATTTGATGACTGCAGTAAGCTATATAGCCCCAGCTAGGTGCTACTTTATAGTATGTTCATTCTCCTCACTGAGGTTTATGCCTAAAGTCAGACTTGTGTTCATGGATATGTATATATCAGCTGTGCTTGCTATTGGAAATATTTAGATTAAGTTCATTAGCAAATCAATAAAATGGGGAAAAGGCATAGAAAGCAACCATGGATACCAGAGACAGTGTGGGAGGAGGGTAGGACACTGTAGAGGGGAAGAGACAGGGAATCAAGGATGGCAATAAAAGCAAAATATATAGGAAACAAGAAATGGAAAATTATTTGTTGACAATAACATGTATGTTGATGTGCTTGATTGAGCCAATATACAGTGCATTCTGGATGGGAAATCTCATTTTGTGTGTGGTAATGATGTATAGTGAATGAATGTAAATAAAATGAATGTAAATTTTTAAAAAAATTAAAAGAAAACTTAGAAGCAAATTGTTACTTTTTCTGAAAAAATCTGAGGCTCAAGGACATCATTGAACAGGTCTACCAAATATACATTTTTAGATATGTATATAAACTTCTCAATTTTCTGTAACAGAATTTTTTACTTCCCCCTTACCTTCCACCCAGCTTTGTCCCTACAAAAAAATCTAAGGGTTAAGTTGGCAGGATGACAAGGAACACTTTGATTTTTTTATATATACCTAATGGTATTCCAAGGTCAAATAAATATCCCAGATATGCTGACCATATCTAGACCTTGCACACAGCACTGTGATGAAATAATGCACAACTGATTTTTAATGTCCTCCTTACAACCCTGCATTTTAGGCTGAAAAGATGAAATAATTTTTTTTTTTGAGAGGTTTTCGCTATAGGGCACGTGCTCTCGCCAGACAGAGAGAGACATAGAGACAGAAAGCGAGAAATCATCCCCCAGGGGGCATGGTCACGCCGCAATCCCTTCTCCTCCATTCTCCTCTCGGGATCCTGGGCACGCACGCATACGCGCCCGGTGTGAGTTTTAAGCCACCGGGTCCGGGACACGAACCGCGGTCAACTACGTGGGAGTCCAGCGACATAGCTATTACGCTAACTGCTGGTTCCCAAAAGATGAAATAATTTCTTACTGCGCAGATGAAAAAACTTGAACATGTACAGGTATCATAAAATGAAAATCGAGGATTAGCATGTAAAAGTACAGTTTTATTGGATGGAAGCCACACCCATTTACTTGCATTTTGTCTGTGACTTCTGTTGCAATGAAGTGACAGAGCTGAGTTGCCACAGAGACCACATATGCTTCAAATCTTATTTCAATTAAAATTTTTCAAAGTATCAGTACATAGTAGGACAACTTTAAATACTCTAATATGTAGGTAATTAAGAGTCCCCATAGGAGAGGAAATAGAGGGAGGAGAGGGGGGAACTAAAAAAAAAGTTGAAGAAATAATGGCCAAAAACGTTCTAACCATACTGAAAACTCTAAACTTATATCCAAGAAACTCAAAGCAGAAAAAGCACGAAGAAAATTACAAAGAAAATTACACTGAGATGTAACATAATCAAATTGTTAAAGATCAAAGACATTGGGACTAGCAGGTGGTGTGGTTAAGGTGGTGGACATTCCCCCATGGCCAACCACGGTTTGAGTCCCGAACCCTCCCTCCCTCTCTCCCTCTCTCCCCCCCTCTCTCTCTGTGTGTGTGTGTGTGTGTGTCTCTTCTCTGATCAAATTAGAATAAATGAATGAGTACATAAAATTAAATAAATTATTTTAAAAAAAAGATCAGAGACATAATTTTTTGAGACATTTTTGCTACAGTGTGTGCGCTCACCAGAAAGAAAGAGACAGAGACAAAAAGTGAGAAATTACTCCTCAGGGGGATGGCCATGCTGCAATCCCTACTCCTCCATTCTGCTCTTGGGATTTTGGGCACGCATGCACACACATGCACCTGGCTTGAGTTTCAAGCCACCAGGCTGGGACTCAAACTGTGGTTGGCCATGTGGAAGTCCAGTACCTTAACCACTACACCACCTGTTGCCCCTGATCAGTGACATAATATTAAAAGTAGCCAGATAAAAAGGCAAGTTACAGAAAGAGGAACAAAGATGAGGATGACAGAAGACTTCTCATCAGAAACAGTACAATTGAGAAGACTCAGACACTTCATTTAAACTGAGGTTTAAATGTCAACTAGAATTCTGCACTTGAGAAAAATGCCCTTTAAAAATACAAGTGAAACATGGGACTGGCAGGTGGTGTGGTGGGTAAGGACAGTGGACTCCCACATGGCCAACTGCGGTTTGAGACCTAGACCTAGAGACTGTCTTTCTCGCTTTGGCACGTGTGCGTGTTCTCTCTCTCTCACTTGTTCTGTCCTTCTCTGGTCAAATTAAAACAAGTAAGTAATTACATAAAGTTAAATAGAATAATTCTTTAAAAAAATACAAGTGAAATAAAGGAATTTCAAAAATATAAATACTGAATTAACTCATCACCAGTGGACTTACACTATAAGAAATGTTAAATAATGTCCTTTAGGCAGAAAAAAATAATACTCAATGAAAATGTGGATCTACACAAAGGAATGAAGAGTACAGAAGTGGAAACTATATAAGTAAATATATTTGATTTTTTAGTTATTTAAATGTCTTTACATCTATTTACCAAAAATAGCATATGCCATGGCATTTACAACATAGGTAAAAGTAAAATTCTTAACAGTTATAGAAGTCCAAAAGTGGAGAAATGGAAGTGTAACAGTATCACTTGAAGGTAGATGTAAACTCTATCACTATAAACCTTAAAGCAACCACTAAAATAACAAATAATCCAGTCAAGGAGATAAAATAAAATCATTAAAAATATTCAATGTACAAAAATGCAGAAAAAGGGAACAAAGAACAGAGACAAATATAAAACAAACAGAAATACTTAATTACATTAAATATACATGGTCTAAACATCCAACTAAAAGGCAGAACTATCAGATTAGTTTAAAAAATAAAATTACTGCCTACAGGAAACATACATTGAATATAAATATATAAATAGGTTAAAATAAAAGGACGGCCTAACATCTACTATGTTTATACTAACCAAGGTAAAGCCAGAATGTATCAAATAGAGTATACCTCAGAACTGAATATAGGATTTTACTACTAGCAGACAGAAGTATCCTTAATACTATCTTTCCTCTGCTCAAAGTTACAAAGTTCTTCTGTGTAACTAGTAGAACACTTAACATATCCTGCTTATAACAGAGAACTCAATGTTGCATATTGCATAACATTACTACAGTTATACAGAAATATGTTGAAACTGAGAGACTTTCCAATTATAAAACAGTCCCCACTCCCCCCCCCAAAAAAAAAGTTAATACAGCAGGCCTCAAATTGCTAATGTTTAGGAAGTTCTGATTGCATGGTTGACCCTAGGCTTGTCTCAGGGAATTGGTATTTTGGGAGAGTTCTCTACCTGACATGCATGGTGTACTGTGCCTCAACTATGAAAAAGAAGTGACTCACCCTGCTGTTCTTTTGGGTGAGCCTGGACATTTTCTTACGTGCTACACAGAAGGTGCCTATGTGACCAGCCCCCATGAAAACCATGAGCATCCCTGTGCATCATACAGGTTTGTGTATTTCCACTGCTGGGGATAAAGGTATTCTATGTAACCCATTAGAGGAAGGAGAGCACACAGGAAGCCTTTATCTGGATTCTTTCAGACCGTACCTGTGCCTTTTTCCATTGAGATCCTTCCATTTCTCCTATTTACCAATATTCATACTACATCACAACAATTTTTTTTTTTTTTGTAGACGTTTTTGCCTTATGGTGCATACACTCACTGGAAATAGAGGAACAGACAGTGAGAAGGAAAGTGGGAAATCACCCCTGGTGGGACGGCTACATTGTAATCCTTTCTCCTGCATTCTCCTCCTGGGATCTTGGGCATGCACGCACATGTGCCTGGCTTGAGTTTCCAGCTACCGAGTGAGGATTTGAACTGCAGTGAACCATGTGAGAGTCCAGTGACATAACCATGACGCCATCTGCTGGTCCCCACAGTAATACATCGTAGACATTACAACACTACGCTGAGTCCTGTGAGTTCTAGTTAATCTCAAAGGTGAAGGCTGTCTTGTAACCCTTGACACAAATGGAGAATGGCAGATCTATTAGGGTTTAGTCTTCTTCTTCCAAAACTATGAGGGAAAATAGACTCTGATAACTACTTGAAACTTACATTGCAAAGTACTAGGATTGTATAAAAATAAAACAGGGCCCAGTCACTCTGGTGTAGCAGTAACGAAGCACCCTATAAGGCTGAAAGTCATGTGACCAATCATGGGTTCAGACCTTCAGGTCAGTCTGAAAACATGCCAGGCACGTGCACAGGCACCCAGGACCCTGAGGAGCTGGAGGGCTAGGGAAAGGGGATCATTACGTGACAAGAGCCTGTCAAGGGTGCTCCTAACTCTCAAGCGTGTGCACACCTACACACTGTCACTAAAACGTAAAGTGAAACAGTATTATAATAACATGAGTAATATACAACTGTTCCTGTGGCAATACTGGAACTACCCAGATTTCCAAGATGTTGGTAACACCCCCAAATCTTAAAAAGGGAATTAAAAGAGGGACCAGCAGTTAGCATAATGGCTATGTCGCTGGACTCCCACATAGTCGACCGAGGTTTGAGTCCCAGACCCAGTGGCTTAAACTCACGCCGAGCGCGTGTGCGTGCGTGCCCAAGATCCCAAGAGGAGAGTGGAGGAGAAGGGATTGTGGCGTGGCCATCCCCCCTGGGGGGTGATGTCTCACTTTCTGTCTCTCTGTCTCTCTCTGTCTGGCGAGCGCACGCGCCCTATAGCAAAAACCTCTCCAAAAAAGAAAAAAAAAAGGGAATTAAAAGAGAAACATCACTGCCCTTCTCAAATCACAAATTCATAGTTTGGTTATATTCTTCTATCTAGCAGAAGCCAAATAAAATCTTCCCAGGAAAATCTGAAAATCTGAGGGAAATTCCTGAAAAACTAAGCCAGTTGGTAAAGAACTTCATTTAACAATTAAGGAAATTACATTAAACCTATGAATTTAAAAACAGGAACAATCCTGTTAATTCAATCAGGACTTTTCCACCTCAGCAGTGCTGGCATTTTGAACTGGGCAACTCTGGCTGTCAGGTTCCCTCGAATGTTCTCTATCTGCCAGGCGCCAGTAGGACCCAGCCCTCCCCCCACTCAGGTTAATCCCATTTGCATGTGCACCTCTGCCTTAAGTGCCTTTCTTGTGGACTAGGTCATTCGTCAGGCATCAGTGAGAAAACCATAAACCAGAACAGATACTAGCCATGCCCGCTTCACGTGACCTACCTTCGTGGGGAAGACGGAGGGGATAAAAAGCTCGCATAAGCAAATGTAAATATGCAAATGTCGCTGTTAAAAATAAGAGCTATATACTCAAAGAAAATGTATCAGGATACGTGCTCAACATTTCTTGTTAAAAGATGTGCGCATTAAAAAAAGAATGATGTGCACAATCAAAAAGCTTGGGGTTTACAACCCCTTTTATCCGAGCTTTGTTTCTTGTTCTATTTTACCTTCTTAAACTGAAAGGCCTGCTTTTAACCTTGGCTTATAATATCTGCTTTTAAAGACTCTCATAATTAAAAAAAAAAAAAAAGATTATCCCCTAATAGGGAAATCTACATAGTAGTAGTGCATGATTTCTATAAGCATCTCTTAATCTCCAACTAAAATCAGCAAAATCTAAGCTAGTAAAGTGTCACCCCCTTCCTAATCAAAAGTATTAAGTTGTTTTGTTTTGCTTTTAAGCGGTTTTTGCCTTAGGGCATGTGCACTTGCCAGAGAAAGAAACAGTAAGAGGAAAAGTGAGACCTCACCCCCCAACACACAGGGGGCATGGCCACACCACAGTCCCTTCTCCTCCATTCTCCTCCCAGGATCTTGGGCATGCATGCACATGTGCCCGTCGTGATTTTCAAGCCAGAGGTCCAGGACTCAAACCACAGTTGGCCATATGGGAGTCCAGTGACTTAACTGCCACGTAAACTGCTGCCTCCTAAAGTATTGAGTTTTTAACGAATGGATTTAAAACATACCAAAATTCTTTAGACTATTTTAAACAAATCAAGAAATTACGCATCCAAGTTTTTTAAAGAATTATTTTTTACTTAACTTTATTTATTAATTTATTTTAAATTTTGACCACAGAGGGATAGATTCAGGGGTGGGGGAGAGTGAGAAAGTAAGCTGCCAGTTCCAGGATCGAACTGCAGTTGCCCAAGTGGGGAGTCCAGCGCCCTTAACCACCAAACCACCTGCTGGTCCCCCAAGTTTTTTGATGACAACTATGAGGTTTCTGTTTTGTTTTGTTTTCATTTAACAAACTTTCAATGTTCCTGGCAATAAAATGTCAGCAGAAATCATTCCAAACATCTGCTTTCCAAACATTAATGCTAAAACGTGTTTCTTAAAAAAAGTCATTACATTTAAGTCATCCTTACCTTGGAGAAGCAGATTAAATGCTCATTTTCTTTGAAAATTAAGTGAGGTATCAGAATAGAGTCAATCGCATGTTATCATAACAAAGGTCAGTAAATATAGAACAACTTTTAGTAAGATAAAAATGTGTCCTAAGCTCAGGACCAGCCAGGTGGTGTTTTTTGTTTGTTTGTTTTGGTTTGGTTTTGGGTTTTAAGTTTAATTAAAAAAATTAAAAAAAAAAAACTGTTGTAATCAATCACTGTAAATCATTACAGCATGCAAAATTAATTTTCCCAGCATGAATACATTGAATATCAGTCCAGTTAAAGATATTATGATACACGTTATCAGCTGGTGTGGTCTTTAAGGTGGCTGGATCTCACATATCTGACTGCATGATTTAAGTCTTGGACCTGGCAGCTTTTTTTAAGAGTTTGGTTTTCTTGAGAATTTTGTTTTGTTTTATTTTGTTTTTTTGCTATAGGGTATGTGAGCTCACCAGAAAGACAAAGAGAGACAGAAAGTGAAAAATCAGCCCCCAGGGGAGATGGTCATGCCACAATCCCTTCTCCTCCATTCTCCTCTTGGGCACACACGCACATGCGTCCGGCGTGAGTTTAAGCCAGTAGGTCCGAGACTCGAACTGCGGTTGACTACATGGGAGTCCAGCAACATAGCCATTATGCTAACTTCTGGTCCCCCAGCACAAGTTTAAGCCACTGGGTCCGGGACTTGAACTGCAATTGACTACGTGGGAGTCCAGCAACATAGCCATTATGCCAACTGCTGGTCCAGAACCTGATAACTTTAAAAACACAAAAGGATGTGTACACGCATGCCCAATAATCTGGTACTTCCACGTTAATTTGTCCCAGGAGAACCTTTGGTGATATCAAAGACGTTTATTTGCCCCTGCCCAACTGCCCAATTATTTATCGATAAGTATAAAACATCTACTCTATTATAAAGGCTTGCTTTCTCACTTTCCCTTTCTCTTTCTTTCTTGGTCAAATTTCAAAATTAAAAATAATAACAAATAAAATTAAGTAATTCTTTTAAAATTTAAGGGAAAAGAGAGAGAGAGATAGCTCCCACTCATCTACCATAGTCTCTTTCTATTTTTAAGAATTATTGTATTTAATTTCATTTATTTATTTATTTTAATTTGACCAGCGAGGGACAGAGAGAGCGAGAGAGAGAGAGAAGGGGGGGGAGGGAGGGAGGGGAAGTGAGAAACCAAGCTGCCAGGTCATGGACTTGACCAACGTTGGTCATGTGGGGGTTTAGCAACCTTAATCAGCACATCACCTGCTGGCCCCTGATCTACTATAGTTTTTTTTTTTAGAAGTTTTTGCTATATGGTGTGTGCACTTGCCAGAAAGACAGAGAGAGACAGAAAGCGAGAAATCAACCCCCAGGGGGGATGGCCATGCTGCAATCCCTTTCTCCTCCATTCTCCTCTCGGGAACTTGGGCACGCACCCACACGCGCCCGGCGTGAGTTTAAGCCACCAGGTCTGGGACTTGAACCATGGTTGACTATATGGGAGTCCGGTGATGTAGCCATTACATCATCTGCCGGTTCCTTTTAGCTCTATTTTTTTTTTCCTACCATAGTCTTAATCTGGCCACCAAAATATGCTTAGATTAGGAAATACATTATCACGCATTACATTGTTCAAAACTTGATAATATACATGCACTTAGATGCGATATCAAATGTCCAAGTACTCCGACCTGACTATTCCTCCGTAGCATGGGGCTCTGTTCTGTTTGAGGACAGCCTTGCTGTGGCAGTCCTCCTGCCCCAGCTCCCAGCTGAGACAGCAGGCACCACCAGCTCTTTCAGACAAGATCTCGCCGTGTATCCAGGCCAGCCTCAAGCTCATGATTCTCCTGCCTCAGGTTCTTCAAGGCCCAGAGACGACAGGCACATGCCACAACGCTGGCTCCAGAGGGGACTAGGAATCAAATCTAGTCACCACCCCCAGGTGGTCCTAATCTGCAGGACAGTGTCTCAGCAGCACACACCATCACAGCTGGCTCTAACTGTTCTCGAGGGGACAGGTTCTCATCCATGTAAACCAGTCATTATGACATCTCAGTTGAGGTGCTGCCACAGCCTGAATAAACACGTGACTCGGGTCACCTGTGTCAGCCATACTTCTGAAAGCTTTACCCATGTCCTCTATCAAAGCTCTCATGGCTTTTGTGGTCAAAATTTCTAGTTTTAATATTTCTTTGGAAGGGCTGTCTCACTTCTTCCAGACAGACTTGTCAAAAACCAAAAAGAATTTTCAGATAGCAGGGAAATACAGAGTATGCTGCCTTTATAGATGAAAGGTAATTATTGCATTTATATTTATGATCATTTCAAAATTACATGAAAGCTCTGAAAAATGGCAGACTGTATGTGTTTTATTTCAGTATAATGTCAAGAAGATGAACTGAACTGGCACCCTGACTAGAAAAGAGTATTATTAATCAATGTTTAAAATATTTGACAGAGTCTACATTGTGGACTGCAAACCTGTCAAATCTTGTCTCTCTTATTTAAAATCTCAAATAGTTTTGCCTTAAAGAATAACCACATGGATGTAGAAGTATATATAGTATTTCTCTCCCACTCTTTCTCTTTTTTTGGCTAGACAGTGCATGCTCTCATGAGAGAGAAGGGGAGAGAGGGAAACACTCTTCCCCGTGAGGAATGGTCATGCCACAATTCCTTGTCTTCTACCTCTCCATCTTGTTGGGGTTTTTGACATACACACACATGTGCTTGGCATGTTTCCCAAGTGCCGTAAGTCGCATGGATCTGCTGCCTTAACCACTAGGCCATGGAGCAGGCCATATAGGACTTCTCAGTTCTAAAAATTTTAATTCCTGATTTAAATGTAAAACATATTTTAAGCTTTCAGTTTACTAACTTAACCTACTATATTCTAGTGGTCTGCACAAATTACTCTTGATTTGATTAGTAATCTGTTTTGAGGGTTTTTATACTATAGTAATCATTCACAGAATAACTCTTGCAAGTGAGCCTTTAGGTTGACTAAAACACATGTTTACAACTATGGCCTAACTATTTGTTTTTTCTACTTACTTCTGTGCTCCCTGAGACAACAGCTCTGTCCACACTCACTAATACCGCTTCTTCCAGCTGGCATTCTCCCAGAGACCACTCTACACAACGGCGATGAGCCCAACAAGTGCCTAAGATTGGAGAAGTGGAAAAGAGAAAATGAATGAGCTTTAAAAGCATGAATACTAACAGATGGACATAAAACTCCACAAGCAACTCCGATATGTAAATTCACAATGGCATCCTGAATTTCCGAGACCATTAAAGCAGGCCTTCTCAAAATGTGTTCCAGTGCCTGAGCTGCCACGATCAATATCCATCCGGAAACTTGTTAGAAATACAGAATCTTAGATCACGACTGAGACTTACTGAATCAAAACTCTTGTTGGCTCAGCCTCAAGAAGGGTGCAAGCAGAAGGTTCCTGCCAAGCAATGGCTGAGGCCACACAGGAGCCCAGCCTGCACAGGCTGCGTGCAGTGGTCACTCCTGCAGTCCTAGCTGCCCGGGAGCTGGGTCAGGAGGACTGCAACACGAGACTCCGTCATAAATGCACCCAACCCCACTTACTCATCCTCTCATTAAAAGAAAAAACAAACAAAACAATACTCTTGTGGTGAGTCTCAGCAATCTGACTTTAACAAACATTCCAGGTGATTGTGATGCACACACAAGTTTGAGAATCACTGAAGTAGTGATTATTTCATCAAAAAACAGAATTAGTTTATAGTCGCTTTGGTCAAATATCACTTATAGTTTATTTGGTATTTTAATATAAAATAAAGAGGACATTATTAATACTTTGTTGATAAAACAAGGGATATATGAAAAATCAACTACACACACACCTCTCCCACATCCCACAGCGAGCACATGTCAGTCATTAATAACAGCTTAGTTGGAAACTCTGCGTCAGCTGGCACTCACACCACATCACTCCATGTGCAGTTCAGCTGGGGAGCGAGATTCACTTAAACCTCAACGGCAGCACTTCAGGAGTCTGAGTCACTATACTGGTGTATAACAGTATAACTCGCATGTAAGCTACTGCCCTTTACCCACACCAGTAGGTAGACTCAAAATGTCATGTGCCCCCAAATCTCACATATCCATTTAAGACTGTCTTTTTCTCAGCTGTCAGGTCTCCATGGCACTGCTATCTATATGAGAGTAAATACAATTTTTATAAAAGCATTCAATCCAATGTTGGCACTGTGCAGAATAATTTATTTATTTACTTATTAAATAAATTAGAAAAACACAAGTTAGATCATTATTTTTACCTAACCAAGTATATTTAATAATCACATTTTTTATTATATGATTCTCATTATGCCTAGATGAAAGGTATTTACTATTGATTAAACTGTTAAAGTCCTAAAATAAAAATGCTTCTGGAGTAAAGAGAACCGCGAGGCAGTGACCCTGGAAGACGTGCGCACCTGTCGGGTCGAACAGGGCCCGGACGTCGATGGCGTCGGGGAGGCCCACCAGGCTGAGCTCGTCCCATAGCTTGCCAGCCTGCTCATCGGGGGCCGTCTGCGTGCTCACGCTCACACAAGGTGCCAGACTCTGCTCAAGAGCTCGTTCTCTGGAAACAAAACAAGGCAGCTGTGAAAGTGGTAACAAGTAGGAAACTGTTTCGTTTTATAATAATTTAAGTATAATGTACTGACAAATCAGTTGTAATCTATTATGCATTAACTGTCATAAACAACATTTATAATTCATCTGTTATTATTATCCATAATATAACATTAAAGTGGGTTGCTCTGCTATATCATGTAAGAAACAACTAAGAAAAAGTTCCCAAAGCCATGAGGAAGCATTAATGTTACACTTGTACACTTACATTCTATAATACTTGGGGTTTTTTTCCCCCAAAAAAACTGACTCATATATTCTAGTCAGAAACCATATTTCAACAAGTAAAATGAATATTCCTTTTGCCTTTAAGTAATTAAATGTTTACAAAACATTACTTGATCAAATCAGAAAATTTTAAATGACTTTATCTTAACTAAGAACTGCCATAACAGAAGTGGCAGTTAATTTTATGTTTAAAAAAAAAAAAAGTTTATCTTCCAGAGAAAGTAAAAACCCACTACAAAGTATGAAAAGGGAGGTGGGGAAGTGGAACATGTCAACTGTAGCTTTCTTACAGCCCCTCAACAAACCCTGACAGCTGGTCTGTGGCATGACTGTGAAAGTACTCTTAATCAAGACCAACCTCACTGATCAGAGGTAAAAGGCAAAAGCAAAGTAGCTACTGAAGGCACAGGGGGACTAAGGAAGGCAGAACAACCCTAAAAGTACAGTATAAAAATAAATCTTGAATAGGAGACACAACATACAAGAGATTGCAGACTTTCGAGCCCTAACACTGTATGTATTCTTTAAGATATTAAGTAAGTAAAGACAACTATTGTGTTTAACATCAAATAGGGGCAGTCAGATGACTATCACTAAAGCTTAAACCTTCTCCTAATATCATAGTATGTAACCTGATCAAAACTCTGTGTTAAATCACTATTGAATATAGATCATAACTCACTGCACTTCTGTATGCTGGATATTTATCATGATTCCTATTAAGAGAAAATCAGCACAATGACCAGGGAACTAAACATTTTTATACCTGGAATCATTGAAAGAAAAAAAGTATTAACATATTTCAATAAGTACAATTAAATATCAAACCATATAAAAATAACCAGTAATTTTTATGTTCAGCATTAGAAATGCATAGACTTTTTGAAAAGGTTCAGCATGCCATGCTAACTTTAAATTCTCACTTTTATAAATGTCCAAAGTAAAATGAGAACAAATGCTTTTCTATAATCTCTATTCCTACAAATATATTCGTTAGTAATCATTGTTATTTTACTGAGACAAAAAAAACCTAACAATTCATCTATAAATACTAAAGTACTCTTTTAACATGTTTTGCACTAGTAACTTGATGGTGGGAGGGGTGTAAAAACCAATGGAATGGCTAACCAGTCCATTACCAATCAGCTCCTAGCCAGCAGCTCAATCAAATCCAACCTTCAGTTTTGAGACAGGTTTGTATTTATGTACACCATCAGTAAGATGTCAGTGTCAGCCCTACGGATGACAGCAGCCTGGCTTGCGAAAGAGTATCAAGAGAAGTCAGAGGACCAGCTGTTAGCATAATGGCTATGTCGCTGGACTCCCAATGTAGTCAACCGCGGTTCGAGTCTCAGACCCGGTGGCTTAAACTCACGCTGGGCGCGTGTGCGTGCGTGCCCAAGATCCCAAGAGGAGAAGGGAGGAAAAGGGATTGCGGCGTGGACATGCCCCCTGGGGGGTGATCTCTCACTTTCTGTCTCTCTGTCTCTCTGGCGAGCACATTCACCCTGTAGCAAAAAAACTCTCCAAAATAAAATAAAATAAAATAAAATAAAATAAAATAAGCTAGCTGAAATAATTACCCATGAAATATTGATTTATAAAACAAAAGGAAAAAAGAAAACAACCCTTGATTATATATATTTATATTTAGTGAAAACAAGGAAAAAAAAAACATAAAAATCATTTGTCAAATTAAAAAAAAATTAACAGGTTGTTTATACTTCATTAATAACATATATTTTGTAAATATATAAAACCATTACCAAGCTAAATTAATTGCCTACTCTTAATTTATTGCCAAATTTTCTAAGTACTTCGTTAACTGGCTTGTTACCATTACTTAATAATTCTATAAGCACTAAGTACATGTAAAAGATTTCATTAACTAAGGCTATTTTTATATCATTATCTGAATGCATGAAAGATTCCACTGAAAATTAACTTTGCCTATAAAGTAAGTAAATGAAATGCACTTTTACTTCCCAGAACAGGATTTTATAAAATTGTCATTATTAGAGTCAAAACATAAAGGTATAAGATAACAGCCTGGTCCAAGCCATTAAATGTGCTAATTGCTGGTGGGCACTGTAAGTTTGCTGGACTCCTAATGCATTTTACTAAGGTATGTGCTGTACTGGATTGGTAACAAAATAAAAGGCTCTCATGTTTGACCCTCGCTATGGACTTGAAATATCACAACTCTCCAAATACAGTAATCCTAAGCTTCCTTAAACTGTTCTACCGTAAATTCTTTTAAAATATATTCTTTCTTGTTGTTGTATTTACTATTTCAGGTCTTCAAGGCATTGGCAACAGTTCAAACTAAAGAGCCAATCAAATAAGTACAACATGACAACACTTTAATACTTAAATTTGGATGTAAGCCAACTAAGCACTTAGAAGATTACATCATCACCCTCGAGGGGCAAAGCTTGGTTAGACTCTCCAGCTTAATTAATTTTTACACTTTCTCATCAAGTACAGAAACTTCTACTCCCCTAACCAGCAGTGCCAAGTCCACAAATCAAGATGTGCTTTAAACATAATTATAAGAAAAAAAAGAGAAAAAACCACATATATATATATAATTTTTAGAGAGGTTTTTGCCATAGGGCACATGCACTTGCCAGAAAGACAGCAAGTGAGAAATCACCCCCCCGGGGGGATGGCCATGCTGCAATCCCTTCTCCTCCTCTTGGGATCTTGGGCATGCACGCACATGTGCCCAGCATAAATTTAAGCCACCAGGTCCGGGACTTGAACCGCAGTTAAACACATGGGAGTTCAGCAACATGGCCATTATGCCAACTGCTGGTCCCCAAAATATATTTTTTAAAAATTAGACAAAGAGTTTTAGGTAACTACAATGTGCTCATGAATACAGATATATAGATATTTATGTAGATATAAATAGAGGAAATCCTTATTTTACTTTTCTTGAAAAAGCATCTTCTTTAACTATAGAGAGAACATTCTCAGTATTTAATGTGAGAAAGAGAGAGTAAGAGAACGAAATATAAAAATGTATAGGGCAACTGCACGTTCCCTGAGATACACATACACACAAACCTAATAAATGACACAATGGGGACCAGCATGGTGGCATGGTGGTTAAGGCACTGGATACTCCCACATGGCTTACCACGGTTCGAGACCCGGATCTGGCGGCTTGCTTTATCGCTTTCCTCTCTTTCTCTCTCTCTCTCTCTCTCTCTCTCTCTCTCTCTCTCTGTGTGTGTGTGTGTGTGTGTGTGTGTGTGTGTGTGTGTGTCTCACTCTCTGGTCAAATTAAAATAAATGAATGAATAAATAAATATTAAAAAAAAAAATGACACAATGACTGAAAAATGACAGTAAGGACAAGAGTAGTGAAAACCAGTTCAGGTTTGGCTCATGTGGAATGCCACCTTCTTACAAACAATTAAGAAGTTATTTAGCGAAAGGAAAAAAGGACTTAGTTTATCTATTTAGTCTTCTTTTCATTCATAAATTCCATGAACTCTCTGTCTCAGCTTATGTTAGGTTCTTTAAAGTTTTCTCTGAAATACCAGGTTTTGTGATCATACCTATTTTGTTAGTACACGATTAAGATAAAAAACTTCCTTACACTAAGAAAACTTTGAGAGAAAAGCTGCTTGCTGAGTTAATGGTGAGTCAAGGAATGGGGAAAACGTGGGAAACTATACTAAGGAATAACCCACCTGCGAATTTATAAACATGAAAATGAAAATAAATTATATACTGCATTATTTCATTCCAACGATTTAAATTCAAAACTGCTTACTTTCTCTGTCCTCTTAGTGTCCGTGAAGCTAAGTTTTGTGTTTTTTCACAGGTTCCATTGCTGTTGTCATCAGTGTCCCTCTTGCTGGAAGGTTGGTTTTTCCATGGCAAGATAAATCCAGGTGTCACTCGGAATTGTTTTAAGTCTCCTTGTCCTAAGGAACTTTTTTCCCCACAGTAACAAAAAGCACAGAGTTGTTCACTGGTAAAAATGAAAATCGAGGAAGACAGAAAAGAACAAAAGCAGATTTATTCAACTACTTTAAATGACAACTAGAAATAATTTTATTTTACATTATGTCCTTAGTCCAAGTTAAGCTTTTCAACATATTTTCGATAGTCTACTCAGTGAGCATACCACAAGGACAAGTAAGTTTAATGACAATTACACTTTGCAATTCTATTTTCCACAGCATGATTGTTCTAAATAGTAAACGTACCAAGCCAAATAATTATAGTTTATAGTTAGAAAAAAGATTTTCTTACAATCTACCATGCAGTAGTCTGAGTTAACATTGTGTTGGCTGTCATGGCAAACTGGAAGAAATTAGGGACTGAGGTATTTAAGCACATACTTAAAGAAATTCATTTCACTAAAGAAATGAATTCCATAATTAAAACAAAACAAAACAAGGCTTCTTTTGACTAAAGTGGGGCAGCAGGTGGCACAGGAGTCAAAGTACTGGATCCCACATGGCCAACTCCACAGTTTAAGTCCCAAACCCAGAAACTTGAAAGACATGTCTGGTGTGTGTACGTGTATGACCAAAATCCTGAGAGGAAAATGCAGGAGAAGGACTGCTGCATGGAAAGTGATTTTTCACTTTACCTTTCTCTCTGTCTCTCTCCAGTGATGTACGTACCCTATGGCAAAAAAAAAAGAAAGAAAGAGAGAGAGAGAGAGAGAGAGAGAGAGAGATGGAAGAAAAGGAAGAAGAAAATTTAATTAAAAAATAAATTTGGCTAAAAAAAATCCAAGTATTAAAAAGTATGAAGAAACTAAAGCTAAAGATACATGAAGAAGAGGACAGAATTTAACTGCCACTTAATTGCGTTTGCTGTGTAAAATAGTTATATTTAATCATTTGATGAAACATTCTTTATGCAGGAGATATATATCAAACAAAAGTGTATGCACATGCAGAGACAAGTTATAAATTAAATGGTTGTTGGGTTAAGGCTGAAGAGTAGGGCAGAGGGTGATACACACGGCACACAGGGACTGTTAAGGACATGAAGCCGTTCTGTGTAACACTATTCTTTCTGAGAGGTTTTTGCTTCAGGGCACGTGCACTCGCTCACGCACTGGAGAGAGAGACACGTAGTGAGAGGGAGAGTGAGAGATCACCCTCCCAGCCCCTGCAAGGGGGGTGGCCATGCTGCAATCCCTTCTCCTCCAGTCCCCTCCTGGGATCTTGGGCACACACACACATGCAGCCGGTGTGAGCCTGAAGGTACCGGATCTGGGCCTCGAACTGTGGTTGGTCATGTGGGAGTCCAGTGATGTAACTAACTGCTATGCCATCTGCTGGCCCCATTTTGTATGATGCTACTAATAGAATGGCAGATTCATGATCCATTTGTCAAAACCCATAAAACTGCTTCACGGAAAGAATGAGTCCCAACACAGACTGTGGCCTTCGGTCCCAGCACTGCACCTCTACCGGCTTCCCCACTGGGTAAGAAATGCACCGTGGGCAGGCAGTGCCCCAGGGACTGTTGTGCCGGGGACGTGCAGGCAAGAGAGTTCTGCACTGTCTGCTCAAGTTTTCTGAAAACTCAAAACTATCCTACAAACTAAAGTCTAAATATTCTCTGCACAACGTATTTCCTGCTGCTCTGGCAGTAGAACATTTCTGCTCAGGCATTAGTTTTCGCCCTTACCCTGTGGTACTTACCCATAAACGTCTGTAATAGGTTGCATTGAGAGATGACAGAAATAACTGAAAGCCTTTTGAGGTAACGTTTTTTATACTTAAGTTTAATTCATATTGGATTCTCTCAACTAATTATCTTTTGATTATGAAAATTACCTATTTAACTCTTCCACTAAATTACCTATTTCAATTACGTGACAAAACTGTATTGCTCAGTACTACTGAGACATACACATGAATATCAATTAAATGTCATCTAATTTCAGAAAAATGAAACCAAACATAATTTTTTTTTTCTTCTTGCCTGAAGGATCCTACCATCAGTATCCTTTGCTAGTATCTTCTTATACTCTCATTTATAATTTTTTCTGTGCTATTAAGCTTACTTTTTTAAAAAAGTTATTGCCATAGGGCGCATGCGCTCACCAGAGAGGCAGAGACAGTGAGAGGGAAAATGAGAAATCACTTGCCTGGGGGGTTGGCCTTTCTGCAATCCCTTCTCCTCTATTCTCCTGCTGGAATTTTGGGCATGCATACACATAAACATGCCTAGCATGAGTTTCAAGGCACCGGGTCCAAGACTCGAACCATGGTTGGCCATGTGAAAGTCCAGGGCCTAAACCACCACCCTACCTGCTGGTGCCACACTTTAAAGCATAAACCATTTCTGATTTGTTTCTTCTCCGTAAAAGGGAAAGAAGAGCAACCATCAGGTTAACATCAGCATGATCAGCAACATTAATTATAACACTGACTAGAAGATTGGGCTAAAGTACTGGAGAAAAAAAATGCCTTCGCCTTCAACTTTATACTCAAATGTAAAGTGTAATAAAATCTTTTCAGGTTTACCAAGCCTCAGAAATTTTGCCACACAACAGACTCACAGTAAAAATAATTTTAAAAAAGTGTTCAAATTAAGGAGTTAGAAAAGGCTGCCTGAAGAAAGGTGGTCAAACACCTCAAAATAATTTTTTATTGACTTGTAAAAGGGAGGCAAAGGAAACTCCTGGCTCCTGCTTTGCATGTTTAAAGCTAAAAAGAGGATCACACCCACCACACAACATAACCCTGTCAAGGAATCTTCAAATTCACTTTCTTTGAACCCACCAGAGGCAGAAACCACAGGGCAGCCAATTCAGTTACAATCAAATGCCTGACAGCTCCAAAAAGAGGTCAGACACAGGCACCTCTGGATGTCATAAAAGCAGAAGAGTTCAGTGAACATTTTTTACAGATTTCTAAACCCGAGTGTGAGACGATGAAAGGATAGAGGGTCCCTGTGCTGCACAGACACAAGAGGGTTCTCTCCACACCCCACCAGGTGCTCGTGCACAGATACAAAAATAAAAGCATGCAGACAGCAACTTAAAAGCGTTTTTAAAAGATGGCATACCAAATCTTATAATAACCATGCAATAAATGTAAGCAGATAAAAGTTACCAGTTCTAAGACAATTTTGAGATTTGATTACAATTATGGACAAAAAATTTGAAAATAGACAAAAGAGGGGCCAGGTTGTGGTTCTGTGGTAAAATGAGATGCTCTGTAAGCCTGACCCACACAGGAAGGTCCCGAGTTCACGTCCAAAGACCTGTCAGAACACACTGTCGGAACACAGTATTATTTACCATTAGTAACTTAATCACTGTTTTTTTTCCTAAAGAATTATTTTATTTAACTTTATTTATTATTATATCATTATTATTTTTCAGTTTGATCAGAGAGAGAGAGAGAGAGAGAGAGAGAGAGAGAGAGAGAGAGAGAGAGAGGAAGTGAGGTCTGAGACTTGAACCGTGGTCGGCCATGTGGGAGTCCAGCGCCTTTAACCACCACGCCACTTGCCAGCCCCAATCACTGTTAGTAATGAAGCTTGAGATATATATTTGGCTCTGAGTGTAACTGAGCGTTCATGTTCACTTCAAGCACACGGAACTATTCTGAAAGTAGGCTACGTGTTCAGCCATGAAGGAAGGCTTGGTACGTCTCAGATGGCCAGGTGCTCCTCCGACAGTGATGCAGCAGCACTGGACGTGTGTAACAAAAGGGTACTTAAGACTCTCTCAATGCTTGGAAACTAGAAAGCTCTGGATAAAGTGGAAATCACAGTATTTGAAACAAAATAATGAAAATACTGAATGTAAATATTTGTAGTGCAAGTTCATATAATAACTAAAAGGGAGCCTATAAATTGACATAAATTTTCAGTCAATTTAAAAGTTTAAATGTAAATGAGCTAAAATTTCAACTAAAAAAGTTGGGGGAAAAAAGCAAATGAGGACATTGATAGAAAGATGATGACAAACAGTAAAAAGGAACTAAAATCCAACAATGTGTTTAGAAACATATCACAGTTGAGTAGTGTTCACTATCAGGTTTTTTCCTTCCACTGGTTTTGCTTCTCTTGTTGATTTGCAGAAAGTTTCTAGGTTTTCTCATATTATTTTAAAGAATTATTTATTTTTTGGGACCAGCAGTTGGCGTAATGGCTATGTCGCTGGACTCCCATGTAGTCGACTGCAGTTCGAGTCCCAGACCCGGTGGCTTAAATTCACGCCGGGCGCGTGTGCATGTGTGCCCAAGATCCCGAGAGGAGAATGGAAGAGAAGGGATTGCGGCGTGGCCATCCCCCCTGGCGGGCGGTGGGGGAGAGGGTAATTTCTCACTTTGTTTCTCTGTCTCTCTCTGTCTTTCTGGCGAGCGTACGCGCCCTTTAGCAAAAAACCTCTTCAAAAAAACAAGAATTATTTAATTTTCATTTATTATTATCATCATCATTATTTTTAATTTGCTATAGAGCACGTGCACTCACCAGTGAAAGACAGAGAGAAAGAGAGAAAAGCAAGCCGTCAGATCCAGGACTTGAACCACAGTCAGCCATGTATGAGTCTAGCACATTAACCACCACACCACTGGCTGGCCTCGGTTTTGTCATTTTTAAATACACATGGACACAAGTCCTTTGTCAAATATATGCCTCAAAAATATTTTCCCTTTGTGTCATTTATTCTTTCATTCTTGTCTTAATGTTTTTTTAATAAAAACAAGTTTTTAGTTTTAATACAGTAGTATTAATCAATCCTTTCTCATAATTAGTGATTTTCATTTGTTTTAAAAAATCCTGCCTTACCATAAAGAATGAAGAAATTCTCCTACATTAAATTCTAAAAAATAGATTGGTTTGCCTCTCACATAGAAGTCTTTAAATTAACTGGAATTGATCCAAATGATGGGCCGCCTCCTCTTTTTAAAAGCATATGGATATTTAATGGTCTCAACACAATTATTAAAAGAAACATCCTTTTCTTCACCGACCTGGGATGTCACTTTGTCCTAACCTGTCCATATTATGAAAGCATTCTTCTGCGTCCCGTATTCTATCCCACTGGTCCACTTCTCTGTCCACATGATCATACAACAATGAACTAATTTATTGGCAAGCTACAAAGTCTCAGCACTGGTAAGGCAACCCCGCCCTCTCCTTCGTGAGTATCTGGGCTAATCCTACCCTTGGCACATTCATATCGTATTTTTAAATCAGCTTGTCAAGTTCCTTATAGAATTTTTTATTAGGATTGTTTTAAATCTACAAATCAAATGGAAAAGAATGAATGTTTTCACAATATGGAGTCTCTTAAAATATATGAATATGGTTCTTCAATTATGTCAGTGGTCTTGAGCATACATCCACAAATTTTTATAAATGCCTCCATAAAAGTTTTACTCACATTTTTGCACTTAGTCCTGGTTACCTGGTATTATTTAAGAGTATCATCAGAATTTCTTTTAAAGGTTTTTGCCACAGGATATGTGCACTCATCAGGAAGGAAAGGGGCAGAGAAAGGAGTGAGGGGGAAGTGAGAAATCACTCCACAGTGGGTATGACCATGCTGCAATCCCTTCTCTGCTCTCCTGGAATTTGGGGCGCATGCGCCCAGCATGAGCTTCAAGATGCCAGGTCCGGGACTAGAACCATAATCGGCCATGTGGGAGTTCGGCGCAGTAATCACTACAACACCTGTTGGCTCCCAGAACATCATTTTAAAAAAAATAATGTTTACCTCTGTTCCTGATACATAGCTATCTAAGTGAATCCTGCACTTTGCTTTTATATCTAACAATATTGCTAAAATCTTATTAACGATATTATTTGCTTATTCTTTTAGAATATTTTATGTACTGAATGACTAATTCATAAAATTCAACCTACTCATCCTATTTTAAGGTACTGGGGGTACAGGGAGAAAAAAATAAATAAAGTAGCCAAGCCTGGATTAAAAGTCAGGTCTGTATCAATGGTAAATTGGCTTTTTTGGAAGGCACATTCTCTTTTTCCTAATGAAGATGATAGAAGTGGTGGTAGTACAGTCTACATCAAATAAATAACATTGTTTATCAAGCCTGCTCAAAGCTCTTTTTCTCTGAGGTGTGAGCATTCATCTAACTTTTAATATACAGCCAATTATCAAGTGATCTATTCTTAGATTCCACCAGTGGGGCAGGCCATTTATATTATTATGAATTAGATTTTCATATATTCATGAAGAGCTTTTAACTTTCATTCTCTCCACAAGTATTTGATGAGGACTAATGAAGAGTTAGCCCAGCGTTATCACCAGTTACAGAGATCAGCCCGTCAGACAGTTTGTCCTGGGGATCTGCAGACCCACGCAAGGAGTCTGAGAACCACAGCGGGTTTCAGAAATAGACATGGACACTCCCAGATGGCTCTCGGATGCCTGCTGTAAACCAGCAATATTCTGCTTTCTTTACTTCTCAATTCTACATCTACACTACCATTTCTAATTTACATCAAGGATAAAACAGTAAAAATTAAAGAAAAGACAAGTTTAAGGACATATTATTCAAACTACAAGTAACATTTAGAACTTTTAAGTTATGATTAAGCAAATTTTTAAATTCTAATCAAACAGTAGAATTTTAAATTAATTCCAATTCTGAATTCCTAACTCTTATTTGTAACTTTAGCTTATTCTGTATTTGAAAAGACAACTGTGATGGACTCTAAGGAAAATATCAATTTTTAATTGACACCTGTGGTTCAGCCCTAGAAATGTAAATGTGGGCTCATCGGGACATACACAAGATTTACAGCCATCAGCCAAATGAATTTCCTCGGAGTAAAGAGAGAAATTAAGAGACAAGGGGCTGGCAGGTGGCATAATGGTTAAGGCCGACCTGGCAGCTTGCTTTCCTCACTTTTTCTCTTTCCTTCTCCCTCTCCCATCAAACTAAAAAGTGATAATGAATAAATAAAATTAAATAATAAAGAAAAGAAAAACAACAGAGAAGACATCTGAGGCCTTGGCCCTGAGTACTCCAGCGTCACAATGGTGTAGTGTCCCCACAGAAACCAGCAAGGGACAGAATCAGGAGAGAGTGTGCCAAAAGCAAGAGAGAGGAAACGCTGAAGAAGACAAGCGTGTCCCACTCACCAATGTCATCGTATAATGGTTTCTCTTGTCTTTCAAGAAAGATCTAAAAATGCAGTATTTCAAAGCTGAATTACACACTGATATGCTATAATCTCCTATATTTCTTTTTTTAATGAATGGGGGAGAAAATAAGGAGCAAGAGTATAAACTTAAGTTTATAGATAAGCATCACAAACTAATCCTAGATGGGGCCAGCAGGTGGTGTGGTGGTTAAGGGCACTGGACTCTCACATGGCCGACCGCAGTTTGAGTCCCGGACCTGGTGGCTTGCTTTCTCACTTTTCACTCTCTCACACACTCGGTCCCTCTCTGGCCAAATTAAAATACATGAATAAAAATAAAGTTAAATAAAATAATTCTTAAAAACAAATTAATCCTAGGGCTAAGCACAGGGGACCAGATCCCACATGGTCAACCATGTTATAAGTCATGGCCCTGGCAGCTTAAAAACATACTGAAAATGTGTGCATACATGCACAAAATCCTGACAGGATGGAGAATTAGGAGAAAGGAGGAAGGAGACTGTAGCATGAGCCTGCCCCATGGTGGTAGAGGGACACAGAGCTTCTCTTTCCCTCTCCCTCTTTTAGGAGAGTGCACATACCCTTTGGCCAAAAGAAAAACAAAACAAAAACCCTATGCTAAAAATTTCTTCTGCCAGGAAGAGAACACTAGTAACATTCTGTATTGGTCCAAAGTGACTAGAGTCTCACTCTGGCATACTGCCCTGCTCCGTAATAGCCTAAGCCCACACGTGTACTCTGCCCTCACACACAGAGGTCTTAAATTTAAAATTACTCAACAATAAGATTCCATTTAGATTTACATCCTCAACTCATATTCCCTGAACTTTCTCTGCAGCCCATTCACTGCCGTATTTACTATTACTTATCTCTAACCTAGCTGCATTCATTCTCTAACCTGATTTTGGCTTCTACACCAACAGAGACCAGGGAGTTGGCTGATTCCTCGGACACAGATCGCTGAAGAGCTGGGATTGGCTGTTTGTTGTTATCGATTTCTGCTTCAGCATCCTCTTCTGCAGATTGTTCTTTGATTTCTGCTTAAAGAGAGGGGTACAGAGTCATTTTTGTACATTAATCACTGTTGAATTTGTATATAAAGCATACATGATAATAGAAAAAGAAACCAAAAATTACACTGCTCCACTACTACAGGAAATCCATGTACATAATTAAGAACTTCTTTATATTCATTCTCTAAAGCAAAATGACAATGAAAATTATGCAAACCATGGTACACTTTTCCTTGTGCCAAATTAGGATAGGCCCAGAGAAGTTTCATCCTAGTAATAATTTCTAAAAGTCTCATTTTCAGACAGCCCACAGTAGTGCAACAGTAGTACAATCTACTCTGGGAATGCGAGAAGCACATGCAATGCTGGAAGCCATATGGAAGATCAGGATTTGGTTCCTAAATCAACCTGTGCAGTTAGGGCATGTGTGCCCTGATCCTGGCTGGCTGGGAAGGGCTAAGGGGAGGATCACAACATAAAACCCTATTGAGTGTACTTGTCTTTCTGTCTGTCTCTCTCCCTGCATTTCTCTCATGAAAGAAATAAATAAGTAAACTTCAAAAAAATCTTATTTTCAGGATTATAGTTGTTGGAATATAGAACAAATATATTTTAATGTGACTCATTAAAAAGTTTCTTCGCAAAGCCTATGTGACAGACCCATTGCTAATACCATATTAAATGGGGGAAAGCAAAAAGGTTTCCCACTAAAAATTGAAACAAGATTAGACTGCCTACTTTTCCCACTCGTATTCAGTATAATGCTGGTAGTCCTGGCCAATGCAATCAGAAAAGTGAGCGAAATAACAAGTGTTCAGATAGGAAAATGAGAAGCTAAACTGTTTCTATCCAGAGACAATATGATTATGCACATTAAAAAAAAAGAAATTCGGGACCAGCAGTTAGCGTAATGGTTATGTTGCTGGACTCCCACGTAGTCGACTGCGGTTCGAGTCCCGGACCCGGCGGCTTAAACTCACGCCGGGCGCGTGTGCGTGCGTGCCCGAGATCCCGAGAGGAGAATGGAGGAGAAGGGATTGCGGCGTGGCCATCCCCCCTGGGGGGTGATTTCCTGCTTTCTATCTCTCTCTCTCTGTCTGTCTGGCGAGCGCACGCGCCCTATAGCAAAAACCTCTCCAAAAAAAGAAAAAAAAAAAAAAAAAAAAAAAAAAAAAGAAATTCATGAAAAAACTCCTAGATTACAATACTACTATTGTAATCTACTCCTAGTAGATTACAATAACAGTATACAAAAATCTTTTTTTTTTTTTGAGAGAGAGAGGTTTTTGCTATAGGGTGCGTGTGCTCGCAGTATACAAAAATCTATAGCATTGTTATGCAATAGCAATGAACATACTGAGACAGAATTGAAGCAACCTCATGTACAATAACCACCAAAAAAAACACAAACCGGGACCAGCAGTTAGCGTAATGGCTATGTCACTGGACTCCCACGTAGTTGACCACGGTTCGCGTCCCGGACCCGGCGGCTTAAACTCACGCTGGGCGCATGTGCGTGCATGCCCATGATCCCGAGAGGAGAATGGAGGAGAAGGGATTGCGGCGTGGCCATCCCTCCTGGGGGGTGATTTCTCGCTTTCTATCTCTCTGTCTCTGTCTTTCTGGTGAGCACATGCGCCCTATAGCAACAACCTCTCCAAAAAAAAAAAAATTTTTTTTAAAACACAAACCAACATTTATATATAAATATATGTATATTTAGTAGTATATTTATATTTATAGAAACACATTATAAATATAAATTTATATGTATACATTTTAAAATGTTTTGATGGTTATTGTACATGAGGTTGCTTCAATTCTGTCTCAGTATGTTCATTACTCATGTATAACAATGCTATAGATTTTTGTATACTAATTTTGTAACCTGCTACTTTACCAAATATTTATCACTTCTAAGAGTTTTTTCACAAGTTCCTTTATATATAAATGTATATATATGAAATATATATAATATAAAATATATATAAAATATATAAAACCAAAAGGAATTTTCATAAATTTCTCTATATTTTATATTTATATATATATATATATAATAAATAACCAAAGAAGTAAAAGACCTCTACATGAAAAACTACAAAAAGCTGGGGGGAAAAACTGAGTATGATACAAAGAAATGGAAACATATCCTATGTTCTTAGATTTGAAGAATCAATATAATCAAAATGGCAGGAGCTTGAATTAATTTACATATTCAATATGATATAATCAAATTACCAGCAACATACTTCACAGAAACAGAAAAAAAAAATCATATACAATTTGACTAGAATCATAAAAAAAAAAAAAAAAGATCACCAAAGCAATACCGTGTGAAAAGAATAAAGCAGGAAGGACTAGCAGATGAAGTAATGGCTATGTCGCTAGACTCCCACATAGTCAACTATGGTTCAAGTCCCGGACCCAGTGGCTTGAAATTCATGCCAGGTGTGTATGCATGCCTGTCCCAAATCCTGAGAGGAGAATTGAAAAGAGACTGCAGTGTGGCCATTCCCTTCGGGGGTGATTTCTCACGTTCTGTCACTCTGTCTTTTATTGGCAAGTTACATGCGCCCTATAACATAAATCTCTCTCTAAAAAAAAATTTTTTTAAAGAATAAAGTAGGAGACATCTTACTACCCAACTTCAAAATATATTACAAAGTGGCGATAACAGAAACAGCGGGTACTGGCACAAAAACAGAAACATCAACCAATGGAACAGAAAAAGAAAATCCAAAAATAAACCCACAATCATACAGTCAATGATCTTTGACAAAGGGTACAGTGGGGAAAAGAAAGTCTTTTCAGCAAGTGGTGCTGGAAGAACTGGATATTCACCTACAGTGAAATGAAACTGGACCCTACCTCTCATCATTAACAAAAAACAACTCAAAAATAGATCAAATATTTAAATGTAATGCCTCACACTATGTAACTACTGGTAGAAAACTTGGGAGAAACTCTTGGAAACATTGGAGTTCACAAAGATTTCTTGAATTAAACCTCTTAGGCATAGGCAATAATCCCAAAAATAGACAAGTGGGATTACATCAAGCTAAAAAGCTTCTGCACAGCAAAGGAAACAACAATTACAGTGAAGAGATGGCCCTCAGAATGGGAGAAAATATTTGCAAATTATGCTTCAGACAAGGGATTGACGACCAGAATATAGAGGGAACTCAAACAGCTCACCCAAAAAAACCCTAATAATCCAACTTCAAAATGAGCAAATGGGGAACCAGCAGTTAGCGTAATGGCTATGTCGCTGGACTCCCACGTAGTCGACCGCGGTTCGCGTCTCGGACCCGGTGGCTTACAACTCACGCCGGGCGCGTGTGCGTGCATGCCCAAGATCCCGAGAGGAGAATGGAGGAGAAGGGATTGCGGCGTGACCATCCCCCCTGGGGGGTGATTTCTCGCTTTCTGTCTCTCTGTCTCTCTCTGTCTGTCTGGCGAGCGCATGCGCCCTATAGCGAAAAAAAAAAACCTCTCCAAAAAAAAAAAAAAAAAAAAAAAAAGAGCAAATGAACTAAATAGACAACTCTTCCAAAGAGACAAATACCCAAAATACATATAAAAATATGTTCAACACCTCTTATCATAATGGGAATCAAAATCACAATTTTAACCCCAGTTAAGATGGCTATGAACAAAAAATAATGAACAATAAGTGCTGGCAAGGTTGTGGTAAAAAGGGAACCCTCATAACTGTTGTAAAGAATGCAAATTAGTTCAAACACTATAGAAAACAATATAGAAAATCTACAAATAGAGCTACCATACAACTACGTAATCCTACTACTTGATATTTACCCAAAGGGTAGGAAAATGCTCGGTTGGAGAGATACTTGCACATTCATGCTTACTGCAGCATTATTCACAATTGCTAAGACATGGAACCCATCTAAGTGTCCCCAAACTGACTACTAGATTGGAAAAAATGTGGAACATATATTCTATGGAATACTACTCAGCCCTAAGAAACTAAAAACCCTGTCATTTCATTCAAAATGGGTATATATAGAAGATTTAATGCTAAATGGAGTAAGCCAGACTCTGAAAGGCACATACTGTATAACCACACTCAGTACGTACTGAATGTCTTCGCTCTATAGCAGAAATGGGAAGATATGAAGATACGATAGTAGGGAGGATAAGTATAAATAGCAGAGACTAGGGACCAGCAGTTGGCATAATGGCTATGTTGCTGGACTCCCATGTAATTGGCCACGGTTCGAGTCCCGGATCCAGAGACTTAAACTCATGCCGGGCACATGTGTGTGCATGCCCAAGATCCTGAGAGGAGAATGGAGGAGAAGGGAATGCAGTGTGGCCACCCTCCCACCCTGAGGGGTGATTTCTCACTTTCTGTCTCTCTGTCTCTCTTTGTCTTTCTGGCGAGTACCCATGCTCTATAGCAAAAACCTCTCCAAAAAAAAAAAAAAAATAATAATAATAATAATAATAATAATACATACATACATACATACCAGAGACTGTAAGGGAGGGCAATGGATGGTAGAGAGTGGGGTGCGAGGGGCAAAGGAAAGAAATACTTAGAAGTATTGAGGGCCAGCAGGTAGTATGGTAGTTAAGGTGCTGGATCCCATATAGTTGATTCTGCGGTGCGAGTCCTGGACCCAGTGGCTTGAAAAACACGCTAGGTATGTGCATATGCATGCCCAAAATCATGAGAGAAGAATGGAGAAGGGTTTGAGGCATACCCATCTCCCTAGTAGGAGGGGTGATTTCTCGCTTTCCCTCTCTATCACTCGCCAATGGCTGTACAAGCCCTATTGCCAAAAATAATAATAATAAATAAATAAATAAAATCTGAAGGGGGGGGGAAAAAGACGTAAAGTTCTCTTTTGAAAATGATGTAGATGGTAATAACCTGATTTGATGACCATGTACTATATGCATACTCTGAAAATCCATATTTGCACTATAGAGATGTTGGTGTCAGAAAAATCACAATGCATTTTTAAATAGAAAAACTATGCCATGAAATGTCCATCTGGAAGGAAGGTTACAAATGCTATAAATGTATTGTCAAGAAAGAAAGAAAGAAAGAAAGAAAGAAAGAAAGAAAGAAAGAAAGAAAGAAAGAAAGAAAGAAAGAAAGGCAAACAAACAGGCAGACATACAGACTATGCCATAACTTTTCCAACAATCTAACACTACGATGGAATGTATATAATAATGTAAAAAAGAAAAACGTTTCTTCACACTATATAAGTAGAAACTATCTTTAAAACAATAATTACGCATTGTAATTAGGAGCCACTCTAAAAGCTAACTATTTTTAAAGAACCCACCTTAACTGGATTGTAATTTTTTTCAGTTGCCAAAGGGCATATTGCCAGAGAGATATGGGAAGAGAAAGAGAGAAACAGAGAGAGAAAGCAGTTCCCAAAGGAGGCATGGTCATGCCATAATTCCTTCTTCATTTCTCCAAATCCTTTCGGGATTTGAGGCAAAGACACACACTCACCCTATGTGGTTTTCAAGCCAGCAGGTCTAGGAATCGCACTATGGTTGGTCATGTGGGATTGGGTTCCCTTAGCCACTAGGCCACGGTCCCAGTCCTTCTGCCTGTTTCAATTCTCCTCAAGAGTATAAACACTACACACTCCTGCTTTACCTGGTGATGGGGATACAGTCTAAGAGGGGTGCTGCTAGGTGGTTTTGCTGTGCAAACATCACAGCCTACGCAAACAGAAACCCAGACAGCAGAGCCTACTACACACCTGGGCTATAAGTTATGGCCTCTCAGAATCTTACAGGAAGGCAGTCACATATGTGGTCTGTCTGTCTTGACTGAAACACTGTTAAACACTGTTACATGGCACACGTCTGCCCACGGCTCTCAGGAGTTGATCTAATAGTTGAGAGCATATTCAGATACCCTTACCCTATCATCTGTCAGTAAATAAAAACTAAATATCCACTTTTTCATCCTGTATTAACAGAATGAAGGGCTATTACCCCTCCAACCAATGCTCCTAGCTAGCTCCAGTCATGCTCTTCCCTGGCTCCTTTTCTTCTATCACAAAATTTATTTAGACCTTTCTGCACCACCACCTACAAATACATTTTAAAAATCCTTCAAGGGCCAGCCAGTGGCATAGTGGTTAAGGCAGCCAGATCCCATATGGCTTATTGTGCAGTTCAAGTCCTGGACCCAGTGGCTTTAAAAACACACCAGGAGTAAGGGTGTGTGTGTGCATGTGCGTGTGTGTGTGTGTGTGTGTGTATGTGTATGTGTGTTTGTAGGCAAGCACCGAAACTCTCAAAAGGACGGAAAAAAGGAGAAGGGATTGCAATGTGACCATCCCCTACAGGGAGACAGGGACACTTTCTTCCCTCAATCCCTCCCTTTCTCCTTCCCTTCTTCCCTCCCTCCCTCACCAGTCAGCAAATGAGCCCTCTGGAAAATTTAAAATAAAAATTTTAAAAATCCTTCAGAAGTCCATCAAGATTGTCCTATCTTTCCTTTTACCACCACCTTTCATGAAATGGCATTTTGAATGACTAAACTCCATTATCTTTCACCCTCAACTAACCCTTTCTAGAACTCAACTGCCCTCCCTATCACCAACAAAGTAGGTGGCAATGGGACTAACAGCCCAGGGCCATGCACAAGCCTTCAAACACCAGGACTCCCCCTCCTCAGTGAAATGCTTTTCTACCACTTAGCAGGAGGATGCAATGGATGCAAAAAGACTCTGAAGTCATGATCCTGCTGTCAAGGTCCAGTCCTACCACCTACCCATGTTGGACATCCTGAAAAACTCAGCCTTTTTACTCACCTATAAAATTGGATTACTACCCTATAGCTCATGAGATTGCTAATAGAAACTAAATGGCCCAATATCTGTCTCTTCAGCCGATGTCTTTTAAATCTCCAAATCCTTTATATACATTTCTTTAAAGAGCTTAAGTATTAACCAAGTTTCAACAATCTTTTTCGTATCTGGTGCTTTTTAAAGGTAGTATCTCTAGCACTAACTCTTCTTCTGAGTTTCAGACTCTATTTTAACTGCACACTAGACACATCTAGCACCTTGAACACCAAATTTGATCTCAGGCCTCATAATAGAACTTCAATCTGACTCCCCTATTTTTCTAGCTTCTGGATTCCAAATGAAATTTTAGGGAAATATGTTCAAAAGGAACAGTTTCCAAAACTATTAGTTCTTTAGTTAGAAAAACTACAAACAGGGGCCGGCAGGTGGCATGGAGGTTAAGGGTGCTAGACTCCCACATGACCTACCATGGTTCAAGACCCAAAACTGGCAGCTTGCTTTATTATTCCCCCTACCTCTGGCCAAATAAAAATAAATAAATAAATAAAAATTTTTAAAAAGGGACCAGCAGATGGCGTAATGGCTACCAAGCTGCTTGGTCACCAAATAAAAGACACTGATTCTGGAATTTGAAACATCAACTGCCTCTTTCTGTGCTGCAACAAAATATTTGGTGTCGCTGCAAACTGCAATGACTTGGAAAGGAGACTGTGCCTACAGAGCCTATTAGCTCTAGAAAAAGCACCCGGACGAAGCCAGGGTTGTTCTGTGCTGCCTGATCTACAGTACTGTGACAGCCAAACACAGGAAGGAGTACAGTTCTGCTAAGAGAATCTCTCTGCCTGTCCACTACATTCAAAATACAACAAAATGACCATGTATTTTAAATACACCGTTACAGAAACACTTCATTTCTACTCAAAGAGGCCCAGCATGCAGGTGAGATATGCCCTTTTGTACTTTTTCTTTTTTAAAAAAAGAAATTTTTACGGGAGACCAGCAGGTGGCATGGTGGTTAAAGTGCTGGACACTCCCACATGGCCTACCATGGTTCAAGTCCTGGACCTGGTGGCTTACTAACTCACTTTCTCTGTGTGTCTCTCTCTGGTCAAATTAAAATAAATAAATGAATAAATAAAATTAAAATAATAATTTTTTTAAAAAAAGAAATTTTTGCTATAGGGCACGTGCACTCACCAGAGAGAGAGAGAGAGAGAGAGAGAAAGAGAGAGAGAAACCACCCTCCCACTCCCCACCCAGGGAGTGATGGCCACACCGCAATCCCTTCTCCTCCATTCTCCTCTCGGGATCTTGGGCCCGCACAACCCAGTGTGAGTTTTAAGCAGTTGGGTCCGGAACTCAACCCGTGGTCAACTACATGGGAGTCCAACGACGTGACCATTATACCACCTGCTGGTCCCATCCTTTTGCACTATTTTCAATGGTAGGTAACAGGAAAGGATGAATCAGAAAACACAACAGAAATGTAAAGGAGCAGTAAGAATAGTGCCTCAGAAACTTAGAGACAACAAACCGAATGGACTGGGGTCACAGGCCATACTTCTCCTGGGAACACGAGTGTTCTGTTTACCCCCAATCTGAAACTGTTCCCTCCAACAGTATGCCTCTCATCACGCTACTTTCTGCCACTCAAAACCTGGTTGAAAATTGCATTCTCTTGGCAAATTGTTCCAGCTTTTCCCGTATTTCTGATCTCTTAAAACAGAAAACACATGGGACCAACAGGTGGCGTGGTGGTTATGGCTCTGGACTCCTACATGGCCAACTGTGGATCGAGTCCCACACCTGGCGGCTTGAAAAGTCATGCTGGGCATTTGTGCGTGCATGCCCAGAGTGGAGGAGAGAGGATTGTGGTATGATTATCCTCCCCAGGGCGTGATTTCTCACTTTCTCTATCACTGTCTCTGTCTCTCTCCAGTGAGAACACATACCCTATGGCAAAAACTTTAAAAAAATATATAGAAAAAGAAAATACATAACATTTTGCTTTTTTTGGGGAAGACGTTATTGCTTACAACTATGGGAGAACAAGCAGGATAGTGTCTATCTATCTGTCTCTTTCTCTCAAATTAAGCCAAGAGAGAAATTACTAAGTTAAACATAATTTTTTTGAGAGGTTTTTGCTATAGTGTGCATACGCTCACCAGAAAGACAGAGAAAGACAGAGAGACAGAAAGCGAGAAATCCACCCCCCGGGGGAATGGCCACGCCACCATCCCTTCTCCTCCATTCTCCTCTCAGGATCTTGGGCATGCACGCACACACGACCAGCGTGAGTTTAAGCCACCAGGTCCGGGGCTCGAACCGCAGTCGACTACATGGGAGTCCAGCGACATAGCCAATACGCCAACTGCTGGTCCCAGTTAAACATGAATGTTGATGGTAGGTTTGTAGGTTTTCAGGTGTACAAGCCTTTAAAATTAGGTTTCCTGCATTTAGGAGGGAAAGAGCAGATTCGGACTGCAGCAGCTCTCTCTTATCTGCAGTCGCGCTTTCTGCCATTTCGTTACCGCAGTCTGGAAACGGGCGAGCGCAGCACAGCGCACACCGAGAGAGAGCGAGAGCGCGCGGCACAGCGCCCTCATCACCGTGCACTACCGCAGCCGCTCTGCTCTGGTGTTACGTTAGGTACCTCGCTGTGCCTGATGTGACTGGGGAGGACACAGCACATGCAGGGCTTCATGCTGTCTGTGGTCTCGGGCATCCACTTGGAATAGGCCCCCATGGGTGAGGGGGCTACAGGGCAAGGATTTTTTTTTTAAAGAAATGAGATCAGGACCAGGCCTGATCCACAGAGAGGGCCACAGTAAGGCAGCTCTGAGCACCCATCCCGCTCTCCTCTAGCTGTCGTGCCTACTGGTGCTACCCGTGACCTTGAAGGGGGCTCTGCTAGAGAAACAGTGGAACTGATGAGTTTGGGGTTGACTTTTGGTTTGGATTTTGTTGTTTCAGTCTTTGGGGTTTTTTTTTAAACAAATAAAGAGGAATTATATGATTGAGTCCTAGGGAGCAGCAGTTCCAGCCACAAAAAAATGAAACAAAATTGGGACCAGCAGGAGGCGTAATGGTTACGTCACCAGATTCCCACATAGTCCAGTTCAAGTCCCAGACCCAGTGGCTTAAAACTCATGCTGGGTGCTTGTGCATGCACGCTCAAAATCCTGAGAGGAGAATGGGGGAGAAGGAACTGTGGCGTGGCCATCCCCCCTGGGGGGGGGGTGATTTCTCGCTTTCTGTCTCTCTGTCTCTTCCTGTCTCTCCAGTGAGTGCACGTGCCCTATAGCAAAAATCCTCTCTTTTTAAAAAAAGGAACAAATTAAGATATCCCTAAATCTATGAAACTACAGGTAGTACAGAGCCTAAGTGTCACTGTCACTCTTACACTGTTACCATAAGTTAGATTTTACATCTGGCAAAGATAAAGCAGGACAGCTATCTACGTTTATGTCCTCTCTCTCCTCTCAGTCCTAGTCTCCAGCAGATTTTCAGGACGGCAGTGGCACAGGGGCAACGTAACTGAATCCACACAGGAAAGATCCTGGGTTGTGTCCCGGGCCCATGAGCCAGGCCAGCCAGGACTGAGGACAGGTCTGTGGAGGGTGCCTGTCTCTATTCTTCTCTCTCATGGATGTAATAAATAAACTTGGAAAAAAAAAAAACGTTATCAGAGTTTGGCAGCAGAACAAGAAACAGACTGCTCTGGTTGGAAACGATGTCTGCCCAGGATGCAACCAGCAATACCGTCTAGAGACACGCGAAGTGCGTGACTGTGACCTGGGCGGACAGGGGACGCTGCTGATGCCCACATTTGGTTATGTCCAGTTTGCTCCTTGAATGGCACCCCATGTTACACCTAAAGGAAGAAGTTGGCCATTTAACAATGAAGCAGACGGGCCTGGCTACTCGGCCACTTTGCAGGTCTTGCCTTTCACGAGGTTCTATTCATTCGAACTGCCCAAAGTCCAAAACTACATATCATAGCAGATTTTTTTTTTGGGGGGGAGAGGTTTTTGCTATAGGGCACGTGCGCTCGCCAGACAGACAGAGAGAGAGAGACAGAGAGACAGAAAGCGAGAAATCACCCCCCAGGGGGGATGGCCACGTCGCAATCCCTTCTCCTCCGTTCTCCTCTCGGGATCTTGGGCACGCACGCACACGCGCCTGGCGTGAGTTTTAAGCCACCGGGTTCGGGATGTGAACCGCAGTCGACTACGTGGGAGTCCAGCGACATAGCCATTACGCTAACTGCTGGTCCCAATATTTTTAACATTTAAAATTTTCAGCATAGGCTGATCCCACAGTCTAGTCGTTAAGACAGCCAGACCTCACATTACCAACATTGGTTCAAATCCTGGCCCTGGCAGCTTGAAAAATACTTGAGGCATGTATACATGCAAGCTCCCAGTCACCACAGGACGGATAAGTGAAGGGACTGTGGCATGACCACACCCCATCAGAGAGTGCTTTTTTCTTCTCTGGCAAGCACACCCTCTAATGATTTTTTTTTTCTTTTTTAATTTCACCAAGCCTCTCTTACAGCCTCACTTCCAAGATGACAAAAAAAGGAAGGAACAACGGCTGTGCCAAAAAGTACCACAGCCACATACAGCCTATTTGCTGCTCAAACTGCACCGGTGCGTGCCCAAGGACAAGGCTATTAAGAAGTTCATCATCATCTGAAACACAGTAGAGGCCACAGCCTCTACTTCAGACGCAGGGACATCTCGGAGCAAGGGTCTTCACCGCCCGTGTGCTCCCCAGGCTGCGTGTGGAGCTGCATTACTGTGTGAGCTGCGCCAACTCTAGCAAGGCAGTCGGAACCGACCTCGTGAAGCTCGGAAGAACCAAACACCCCCACCCGATTGAGACCTGCGGTGCTGCCCCTCGCCCTCCACCAAAGCCCATGTGAGGAGCTGCGTCTTTAAAGGCGAGTCTTTCCTCTGGGAAATAATAAAATGCAAATTATACATTAAAAAAACTCACCATGATATTTTTCTTCTATATAAAATCACCAGTTTATCTTTCCCCTTACTTTGAACCTGACCTAAAATACAGGTAAAGTCACTTGGTCACAAAATGCTCTGAAGTCAGGAAGGTGCAGACCACTGCAACCCTGGAGGCACAGGAGGGAAGTGAACATAAACAGCCACTGCCTGTGGCTGGTCTTTAACCACTAGGTGGCGCATGTGTAGTGCTAACTAGAGACTGATCGCTTAAGGAACAAAGCTAACTAGAGGAGACTGTGCACTTTATTAAACAGCATCACCTATGTGCCAAGCACACCTTTGGACATACAGAGATAAATTATACCTAGCCCCTGCCCCTACATAATTCTACTGCATATCCTTTTTTTAACCTTTAATTTTCCAACATCCATCATTAATCTAATCTTGCATCATTGGTTCTAAGATATGAGAAAGTTTAAATTAATATCAAAAGCTATTTACTGTGTTAGTTAAAATCAAAGGCTCAGAATCCAATGGTCCAGAATGTTCACCCTACTTCAGCATTTGCTAGCAATGTGACCTTGGCAAGTTACTGAGACTCACCTCGATTTCAGTTTGCTCAACATTTAAAAGATACCAACCAGTATACAACTGTTTATCAAAAAAGATAATGTATGAAAAGCACAGATATTGAACTCGAGTTAGAAGAGGCGAGTCCAGTCTCAAAATGGAGGGTCATGATCCAAAGGAACCAGAGCAGTTGAGAAAACTGTCATTGGTGGTGGGAGCTTTGAAACTACAGATGAGAATTTACGAGAACACTGCGAGAAAAGGGGCACACTCAGACTGTGAGGTAATGAGACCCCCCCAAACACAACGTCCCAGGGCTTTGGTTTCGTGACGTACTCTTGTGTTGAAGAGGTGGACACAGCAGTGTGTACTCGGCCACACGGAGTTGATGGGCTGCAATGGAACCAAACAGAGCTGTGTCCAGAAGGGATTCTGTAAAGCCTGGTGCCCGCCTAACAGTGAAGACAATGTTTGTTGGTGGTATTAAAGAAGAAACAGAAGAATATAATTTGAGAGGCTACTTTGAAAATTTGGCAAGATTGAAACCAGAGAAGTTATAGAAGATTGACAGAGTGGGTAAAAAGAAGATTTGCTCTTGTAACTTTTGATGATCATGATACAGTTGATAAAATTGTTGTTCAGAAATACTACACTATTAATGGGCATAATTGTTAAGTGAAAAGGGCCCTTTCTAAACAAGAGTTGCAGTCTGCTGGATCACAAAGAGGTTGTGGAGGTGGACCTGGCAACTTTATGGTCGTGGAGGAAACTTTGGAGGTGGTGGAGGTAATTTTGGTCATGGTGGAAACTTTGGTGGAAGAGGAGGCTGTGGTGGTGGAGGTGGTGGCAGCAGAGGTAGTTATGGAGGAGGTGATGGTGGATATAATGGATTTGGAGGTGATGGTGGCAACTGTGGCGGTGGGCCTGGTTATAGTAGTAGAGGTGGCTATGGTGGTGGTGGACCAGGATATGGAAACCAAGGCAGTGGATATGGTGGTGGTGGTGGAGGATATGATCGTTACGATGAAGAAGGAAATTTTGGCGGTGGCTAACTACGGTGGTGGTGGAAACTATAATGATTTTTGAAATTATAGTGGACACGGCAATCAAAATATGGACACATGAAAGGAGGCAGTTCCGGTGAAAGAAGCTCGGGCAGCCCTTATGGTGGTGGTTATGGATCTGGTGGTGGCAGTGGGGGATATGGTAGCAGGAGGTTCTAAAAACAGCCGAAAAGGGCTACAGTTCTTAGCAGGAGAGAAAGCGAGGAGTTGTCAGGAAAGCTGCAGGTTACTTTGAGACAGCCGTCCCAAATGCATTAGAGGAACTGTAAAAATCTGCCACAGGAGGAACGATGATCCATAGTCAGAAAGTTACCGCAGCTTACACAGGAAACCCTTTGTGTTCAGGACTGTCATAGCCACAGTTTGCAAAAAGTGCAGCTATTGATGAATGCAATGTCGTGTCAACTAGATGTGCATTCCTGAGCTCTTCTATCTGTTGTAGCTTTGTCTTTTTCTTTTCATTACACCAGGTATAATGCCCTGTAAATTGTGGTAGTGGCACCAGGAATAAAAAATTAAGGAATTTTTAACTTTTCAATATTTGTGTAATTCAGTTTTTCTACATTTTAGTACAAAAACTAACAAAATGCAGTTTTGAAGGTGTTTCCTTGTGAGTTAACAAGTAAAGAAGATCATTGTTAATTACTATTTTGTATGAATTTTGCTAAAATTAACTGTAAAGAAACATCTGCTGACTTGCAGTTTAAGGGGACTCTATTCTTCCCATTTCCAAACCATGATATGAATGGGTGTTGATATATGGAGAGAATAGATATTTGTATGTTTGCAGTGTGTGTTTTAGATACATAGGGTTCGGTGTTTAAATTGGCATATTTGTGAATCTAATAGCATTAAAATTATCTTCAAATAAAAAAATCTCAAAATTCCTATTTATTTTTTGTGCATTTTCTTTCAACATGTAATCATACGATTTTAGTGTATTAGATTTGCTGAATTCTGGCTGTGTTTAGAATATCTTCATTCTACATTTACTTTGGTCACATTTGAACTGCTGCCATAGTTGTTGGGTGTAATAAATGTCTACTGCCCCCTTATTTAAGTTCTGAAAAGGGGTAGTGCATGTTTTCCTTCTCCTATCTTAAAAACCATTCATAAAAACTTTGGGACCAGCAGTTAGCGTAATGGCTATGTTGCTGGACTCCCATGTAGTTGACCATGGTTCAAGTCCTGGACCCCAGCGGCTTAAACTCACACTGGGCACATGTGCGTGCGTGCCCAAGATCCTGAGAGGAGAATGGAGGAGAAGGGACTGCGGCGTGGCCATCCCCCCCCCCCCCCCGGGGGTGATTTCTCGCTATCTCTCTTTCTGGCGAGCGTATGCGCCCTATAGCAAAAACCTCTCAAAAAAAAAAACTGAAAATATAGGGCCAGGCCACTAAGCCTGCATATCTAAGCAAATTAGTGAGTACCTTTTTTTCCTCCTTAAATCACAAGACACCCTTAAATCTTTATTTTCCTTGTTTTCAAAAAATTTTTTTTCCAATCCAAGCTCTCAGAGCAACAGAATGAAAATCCTGCATTATTGAACGCTTAACCGGCCGACATGCTTTCCTGTTTGCACCCTGTACAATGTACCTGAAGGAAAGCAAGGAGAGGGTAGGAACAGGCATCTGAGATAACGCCGCGGGAGAGACGCAGCACGACCGCTTAGGACACGCTTCTCACTCCCAGAGACCTGGCTCAAATGTGGGTAGTCTTCAGGTCTTTATTAATCTTAAATTCCCAAAGAACACACTGCTAATGCCTTGTATATATTTCAGACCTAAATCGTGTTGGTGTGAGTTATCAATTTGTCGAGAAGACCCTGGCTGACAGGAGCTGTAGACGGTACGGCCATACTTATATAAGTCAATCGTCCACCGTTTGCACCAGCTCGTGCTTATGATTTCATTTGAGCCCAAAATATGTGCCCTGCAGTTAATCTTTGGCAGTTGAACATTGAATTCAAGATTCTTATTTTTGTTTTAAGAAGAACTAATTAAGTAAAACAGGCAATGGAAAGGGGGAATGGGGTGTGCTCATGTTTCAATACGCTCTATAGTTGCTCTTACTCTGTGCCTCTGTGCATTACTTGGGTGCATGCAAGGTCAGCATGGAAATTGGTTTTCACAGATAACTACAGTTTTCCAGGAAACACTCAAACCAATAAATGTAACAGGAAACAAAAACAAAAGCACATAAGCCAATGCCTTAAGTACATACAGGTGTGTGTTATTCTCACTATCTCTATCTACATTCATAGACTGCTGGGTTGTCGGAAAAGTCATGATGCATTTTTGCATAGAAAAATAGACAAAAATACATCATGACTTTTCTCACAATCCAAATATTCTACCTCATCTACTGAACATCTAACTCTTGATGTCAGGCCACAAACAATTAAATCATATTGTGACAAGTAATGGGAAGAAACAACATTTTCATCACCTCTTGTCTCTGTTCTATGCAGTTAATGTTTAATTACTTTAGAACAATTATGTACCCAACAAAATTGTACATGTACCATACACTATATTCAAATGGAAGTCAGTTGAAAATTAGAGTAAGGATTCTTATCCTTAATGCATCAGGCTGGGGATTACAAAATGGTAACAAAAGGACACAACGGTTGTCATGATAGAGGTGAGCACACAGCATCATGAGAATTAAATAAGTGAAGACTGGAGGACCACAGCTTTGAAAGGCTCCAGCAAGGTACCAGAAGCCCAGCTAAAACGAAAAGGATAAACAGATGAGTGCCTAACAGTTCTCTCTCAATTCTCTTTTAAGAAAAAGGAGCACCTGGCTGACCTGGTGGCATACTCCATGGGACACTGGATTGCAGTGCTGGGGGCCTCATGGCCATCCGCAGACCAGATGTCTGAAAGCGCACCAGATGCATATGTGGCGACCGAGTGCCCGAGGAGCTGGGGGGTCGTGGTGTGACAAGGCTCCCATCAGAGCGGCTTTCACTCTCATTTGCATGTATCCTCACACTCTACCATGAAAAATAACAACATCTGACGTGCTGTCCTCATAGGAACGACAAGAAAACCAAGTCAGAAAGGTAAACTACAAGCTAAAGATCACAGCGCAAATAGGACACCCACACAGGATTCAGAGCAGGTCTGGAGAACCCCCCAGTCCTCACTGCTCTTTCACTGCTTTGCACTGTCTGGCAGGCTCTCTGAGTGGCAAGTACCGCTTAAGAACAAATCGATGTTTACGAGAAATAGTAACAGCTTTGTTAGGACCGCGTTACTGGGAATCATTTGTTGAATGTGAATATGAGATAAAAACTGAAAAACAGAGTTTTCTTTATTTTTTTAAGCATAGCTGAATAAGATTATAAAGTGGAGAGAACATTTTCTCATTGTCAAAACAGGAAAATGAAACATTTTGATTTGGACACTTTTTAAATTCACTTAAGTAGAAGGTCTAGGACCTTGAGGCAAAAATTACTTCTGTATTTTTATAACCTCTAATTTTAGGTTAGCAGGTGGCGTGGTGGTTAAGGCACTGGACATTCCCACATGACCGACCACAGTTCGAATCCTGGACCTGGTGGTTTACTTTCTCACTTTCCTTTCTCTCTGTGTGTCTATCTTTTTCTGGTCAAATGAAAATGATTGAATGACTAAATAAAATTAAATAATTCTTTAAAAACATAATAACCTCTAATTTTTAGTGACCTCTGAAATTTAGAAATCTGAGAAAGTATTAAGATGTAAGTGAACAAGGACAGTATTATCAATATCTGTGTCCCTGTCACCAACAGAACACAGAGGTTTTCTCAGCACATATGACTGTTACAGACATAACAAAATATCACTTCTCCTTGCCACTACTTTAAAATCATGGTGGTGGGACAAGCAGTTGACGTAGTGGTTATGTCACTTGACTCCCATGTAGTAGATGGCGGTTTGAGTCCCGGACCCGGTGGCTTAAACTCACGCCGAGTGTATGTGCGTGCATGGCCAAGATCCCGAGAGGAGAATGGAGGAGAAGGGTAAGTGGATAAACTATGTTATATCCAGACAATGAAGCAATATTCAGCACTTTAAGAAAGGAAAAAAAGTGGGGGGGAGCTATCAAAAACATGAGAAGAGGAACCAACAGACGGTATAGTGGTTACGTTACTGGACTCCAACATGGCCAACTGCAGTTTTAGTCCCAAATATGGCTTGAAAATCATGCCCAGAGCCTATGCATGCATACATGCCAAAGATACCGGAAGGAGAATGGAGAAATCACCCCCCCCAGGAGGTGTCTCTGTCTCTGTGTCTCTCTCTCTCTCCAGTGAGTGCACATGCCCTAAGGCAAAAAAAAAAAAAAAAAAAAAAAAAAAAAAACTCTGGAGAAAAAATAAGTGAGAAGACACAGCAGAAACACAAATGCCTATTATTACGAAGTGGAAGGAGCCAATCTGAAAAGACTGCATGTTATATGACTCCAAGTATCTGACATTCTGAAAAAGACAAAACTATAGTTTAAAAAAAAAAAAAAAAAAAAGTGGTTGCCAGAGTTGAGGGAGAGGAGGGATGAAGAAGTGGGGCCCAGAGGATTTCTAGGGCAGTGAAACCACTCTGTATGAGAGGACACACATCTTTATACATTTGTCCAAACCAAGAGTTAACCCCTTTTGCAAACTATGGACTCTGGGTGGTAAGGTGTCGGTGTCAAGGCAGGGACAAAACCTGTAGCAAATGTACTCCTCTGGTATAAGACACTGACAGTGCAGAAGGGACAGGTATACTTGTGGGGGTAGCAGGCATATGGAATTTTTCTGTACCTTTCTTGAAACTGCTATGAACCTGAAAGTGTTCTATGAATTAGTCTATTTTAAAAAATTATGTGTGAGGTAAACTGAACTCATGTTTATACACACATTCACATCTATGTAATTACTAGTATAATGCTAACATGAGTTAACACAACTAATTCTCAACAGAAACAACATGATATGCATCCCCACAGTGTAGACTTTGTCTCTAATACTATTTTCCACTAAACTCCAAGTCCTTAAGAGAGTAGTTGATTTCTTAGGGCAGGGAGAATTAAAGATGGCTCTGAAAAGTACTTTTTGCCAAAGAGCAATGAAAAGTTCTGAAAAGTTCTGAGATAATATTTAAAAGGATTCAAAAGCCAACTGATGAAGGGCTCCCATTAGCTATACTGTGCTAACATGAAAACTAAAAGAAAAATTTGAATTACAATTAACTGCATTATAATTATTATAATTAATTAAAACAAGTTTGCAGAGCCCTGAATATAAAAAATCTCAAGTAACTAACATGTGATTCAAGCTGATTTTATTCATATAGGGAAATTCGGAGACTGGTAACCACCTCCAAAAGAAAGACAGGCTTTTCTTACTGCAGTATTTTAAGAATGAGGACTTCTCAAAACTTTCCCAGTGGCCACCCCTAAATTACTCGTTCCTACTCACCCACCATGGTAGGATGTTCATTTTAATTACTACCTTTTTTTAAATGATGGAAAGCACATGCAGGTGCACCGGAGTGTGAGAAGAGGAGAGAGATGGAGAGAGAGTACCCTCGACAGGGTCTCATCATGCCGCAATCCCCTGCCCCCAGCCCTCCAGCACCTCCTTGGCAGCAACACATGGCCCGGCATGTTTTTCAGGCCAAGCTGGGATCCACAACATGGTCACCATGTGGCTTCCAGCACACAGGACACTAAGCGTTACCAATGAGTCACAGTGGCTGGTCCTAATCAATATTTTCATATTACTACAAATCATTAAATGTTTCAACACGCAAGATCTATAGAAATAAGAGAACCTTTCAATAAAGCTTGGGTCTTACGGCACACAAAGAAAGGTTAAAACCTTACAGCAAACTTATTTGCCTTTTATGTTTAATTGCCAGAGGGCATATGCACTTGCCAGAAAAACAAAACAAACAAAGACAGACAGACAGTGGGGGTGGGGTAGAAAGGAGGCATCCCCAATGGGATGTGGTCACACTGCAATCTTTCTCCATTTCTCTAGCCTATTGGGATTTGGGGCATGCACACATGCATGCCTAGTATGCTATCAAGCCACTAGGGCAGGATATGAACTGTGCAGTTGACCACGTGGGATCTGGCTCCCTCAACCACTTAGCACAGGACTGGTCCTTGTTTGCTTTTACATTGACTTGAAATTCGTGGAACTATTCTTTGTATGCGTTTATTTGCAGATTAGTGGTTTGTTTATTTGTAATATTATTTCATTTATTTCTTCCATGAGCAAGAGAGACAGGGAGTGACAGAGTCAGAGACACAGGCACCCCCACGGGTCTTTTTTTTGGAGAGGTTTTTGCTATAGGGTGTGTGCGTTCGCCAGACAGACAGACAGAGACAAAGAGACAGAAAGCGAGAAATCACCCCCCAGGGGGAATGGCCACATCACAATCCCTTCTCCTCCATTCTCCTCTCAGGATCTTGGGCATGCACGCACACACGCCCAGCGTGAGTTTAAGCCACCGGGTCCGGGACGTGAACCACGGTCGACTACGTGGGAGTCCAGCGATATAGCCATTACACTAACTGCTGGTCACCCCCCCACGGGTCTTCATGCCACAGTCCAGCCCCAGACCGTGGGCACTCGTGTGTCCAGCATGCTCACGGAGGTCTCCAGATGTGAGTCTGGAACCTTCCCGCAGGGGTCGGCCTCACAGAACACTGGCTACCGCAGCACCACCAATGGCCCAGCAGGTTCATGTTTTTCCTCTCCTCCACTGCTCTTCCTGTCCTATGTGTTCACTGCAAGAACTGGACAACCAATAGCCCTTCCAAGGGCAAAGGCACAGCAAGGACTAATACACCGGGCTTTATTTAACCATAACCATGTAAAAGGCCAGGGTAAAAAAAAAAAAAAGTATCTTCCTTTCTTTAAAACATTTCTCTAATTTTGTCTTGACCTCTCATAGGAAAGAGCATGAGAAGACAGTCCCTTTGTAGAGCTTCCTATTATTCAGGTAAGGAAAAAAATGAAAAGTAATGTGAGAAAGTTAGTTTTCTGGTGATATTCCAATAATAGTAGGTAGCTTAGAAAATACAAAATGAAAAATGTAAGAGTGTAATGCTGCCTCAATTAGTGAACTGAATGCCTATTACAAGGTCTTTGGAAAGTTCATAGGAAATGTGTATTATTAAAAAACCATGATGGAGCTTTTTCTGTGCAGACAGCAGGCCCACAAGCATGGTGAAGTCCCTAAAACCCACCAGACCTTCTGTAAGCAGTGTGGCAAGCACCAATCTCATAAAGTGACACAGTACAAAAAGGGCAAGGACTCTCTGTGTGCTCAGGGACAGCGGCGTTATGACAGGATGCAGAGTGGCTACAGTGAACAGGTTAAGCCTATTTTCTGGAAAAAGGCAAAAACTACAAAGAAGATTGTGCTGAGGCTTGAGTGTGTTGAGCCCCACTGCAGATCTAAGAGAATGCTGGCGAGTAAGAGACGGGAGCATCGTGAACTAGGAGGAGAGAGGAAGAGAAAGGGTCAAGTGGTCAGTTTTAAACCTCATCTTTTTTCTTGTAAAGACGACAAAATCTTGAGGTGAACGTTCACCTCATTTAATTACAGTTGGTCTTTTTGTGAGGGTATAAAGTAATCAATAAAATCCCCCTTTTGGGGAAAACAAACTATGATGAATTTCATTTTTTTGTGCATCAAAATTAACTTGTACTTTAATTACATTTTCCATGAATTTCCTGAAGTTCTCTCATATGTACTAAACATATTTAAAGGGCTGGGGATAAATCAGTAAACAAAACAAACCCTCTGACCTCATGAAGCTTACATAATCTTAGGTTAAAAACTCCACATAAAACTTCAAAAAAATTTTACTAGTAACAGTATACAGTGTTTTTAAAAGATCATGTAAAAGAACTAATGGAATTTGTATGGATTCAAATTTAAAAGGGTGAAATTTAGAATTCTGAACTTCCAAGCTTCTCTCTGTAAGTCCAAGTAACAAGATTCTATTGGAAAGGAAGCTGTGAATTGTAGAATATGTGAAGGCTTTCCAAGAACTACAGCTCTGTAACAATCAACACACATGACAACCACAAACATTTTCTGGGAAACTGTATTTTAAAAGATGTACAATTTTTAACTTTTCTCTAAAAAATGTCTGACATTTTTTAAGCATCAAGATGATAGTCACCCTCAGAAAGAAAGCCAGTCACAATGCCTACACTCTAACAACCGCTGAAAACGCTGCCAATGAGAGAGCACCTCATGCAGACATCCTTTAATACAGTATGAAACCCAGTCCCTTTGACAACTTACTACATCACTAACTCTCAGTAAATTTTGAAACTACTTTGAGAAACCTACTCTATCTCCCTTTTGCAGATGTGCAATACAAATTAGCTTATTTAAGACACCTCAAAGTCCAGCAGACCAGAAACCGTTAGGTCTAGTTTAATTCATCATTTCACAAAATTATTTGCTAATAGAATGTATTTTTTTCCTCAGCACAAATATTAACAAAATAACCTTTCAACAAACACTGGATGGTTCGTAAGCCAGGAATGTAGTATGAGCTATCGTTCTCCTGGGTTGGGATTACTGTTTTTTCTAGTTGTAATTTTGTTTTGATTAAGCATTTACCCACAGATTAAAAAATAATTCCTACTAATGAGAACTGAAATGAAGAAAGAACTCAGGTTTTTATTTTTTATTTTATTTTTTTTACTTTGTCATCTGTTACTGAATCATTTAGGCAAATGAAAATTAGAGTTTAGTATATAGACAAATGGTAATATACTATATATTGCTATATGACTGCTAAATGTGGTGTATAAACAAGTGCAATTATGATGTATGATTTGAAAACTAAGCTTTGATACCTGTTTCCACAATATTTTCTGTTTCCGTTGTCTCCAATCCATCCATGCTGTCGTCATCTTCCACTGTAGTTTTTCCTCTACTTCGAGGCCTACAAAGAAATAAATAGAAACAGTTAGATGATAAATTCTCAGGCTTAGATTTATACTCAACATAATGGACAATCTGAAGGTATACAAAGTAAAGCAATGTAGGCATTTTCCAACATTTTATAATATCAAGCAGTAAACATAAGATTTTATAAACATTTTTCTCCCTTAAATTCAGCCCTTCCTTATGCCCTAAATGTGATCTGTGTCATCATAACTCGTTGCGCTTTTGTTTTTGTTTTTGGGTGGTTGTTGTTGTTTTATGTTTTTGTTTTGTTTGTTTGTTTGTTTGTTGCCAGGGGGAATTGCCAGAGAGAGACAGACAGAGAACAAGAGGGAGAAAGCACTCCTTAGCGGTGTGTAGTTACTACAATCACTTCTCCTCCATTTCTCATCCAGTCAGGATTTGGGGCACCCGATTCCTGTACTAGGGATGTTTTTCAAGCCACATGCACTGGGGTTTGAGCCATACATTCAGCCATGTGGAATCCAGCTCCCTTAACCCCCAGGCCATGGGGCTGGCCCATAACTCACATTTATTCATTTATTCATTCATTCATTTATTTATTTATTGTGCTATAGGGTATATGTACTCATCATAGAGATATAAAGAGTGCAAGAAATCACCCCCCAGGGGGCACTGCCGTGCCGCAATCCCTTCTCCTTCTGGGATTTTGGGCACATAAGCGCGCACCTAAGTGAAGCCTCCAGGTCTGAGACTCGAACTAGGGCCAGCTATGTGGGAGTCCAGCACCTTAACCACTATGCCACCTGCTGGCTCCCCATAACTCACTTCTTTAAGTCCCTCTCATTCTGGGCTTTGTCATCTTTAAGCTGTGCTTGTGATCATTCCCTCAGCCTGCAACAGAGCCTTTAACTACCTAATGGGTCCTTTTTACGAAGTTCACATAAAGTTATACCTCAACATATAAAGAAATGGGTAAGTGATACCCAGACATATGTACTTTTAAAAGCTCACATAAGTGGACCAGCAGTTAGCATAATGGCTATGTCACTGGACTCCCATGTAGTCAACCGCGGTTCGCGTGCCGTACCCAGTGGCTTAAAACTCACACCGGGCACATGTATGTGCATGCCCAGGATCCCGAGAGGAGAATGGAGGAGAAGGGATTGTGGCGTGGCCATCCCCCGGGGGATGATTTCTCGCTCTCTGTCTGTCTGTCTGTCTGTCTCTCTCTCTCTCTCTCTCTGGCGAGCACACACACCCTATAGCAAAAACCTCTTCAAAAAAAAAAAAAAAAGCTCACCTAAGTGACTACTATGTGCACACACATAAAATCCTTTTTTTTTTTTTTTTTTTTTTTTTTTTTTTTTGAGAGAGAGGTTTTTGCTATAGGGCACGTGCACTCGCCAGACAGAGAGAGAGACAGACAGACAGACAGAAAGCAAGAAATCACCACCACCCCCAGGGGGGATGGCCATGCTGCAATCCCTTCTCCTCCATTCTCCTCCGGGATCTTGGGCACGCATGCACACACGCTCAGCGTAAGTTTAAGCCACCAGGTCTGGGACTCAAACCGCCGTCAACTACATGGGAGTCCAGTGACATAGCTACTACGCCAACTGCTGGTCTCCAAAATCTTAAATATTAAGAAAGATCTAAGCTTGTCCACCTTATAAGTATAATAAAATTTAATTTATATACACCTAAGAAAAGGTTAAGAGTCATGGTAAGGTGAGAGTCTTTGAATCAATGTACTTTTTTAAATTATTTTTATTTAATTTTATTCATCATCATCATTATTATTATTTTAATTTGGAGAGGGTTTTTTTTTTTTTTTTTTTTTTTTTGGCTATAGGGCACGTGCGCTCGCCAGAAAGACAGAGAGAGACAGAGAGACAGAAAGCGAGAAATCACCCCCCAGGGGGGATGGCCATGCCACAATCCCTTCTCCTCCATTCTCCTCTTGGGATCTTGGGCACGCACGCACACACACACACCCGGCGTGAGTTTAAGCCGCCGGGTCCGGGACTCGAACCACGGTTGACTACGTGGGAGTCCAGAGACATAGCCATTACGCTAACTGCTGGTCCCCAAGTCAATGTACTTTTAAAAAACAAATAAACAAAAAATACCTAATGTCTTTAAAGTTTTTGTTTGTTTGTTTTTGTTTTTTTAAAGTATCCTAAATAAGGGACAGAAATAAACTTCTTTAAAAAGAAATAATGGCCAGCAGATGGAGTGGTGGTTAAGGCAGCTGGATCCCATGTGGCCAATTGTGCAGTTCATGTCTGGACCAGGTGGCTTGAAATACACGGTGAATACATGTTTATGTGTGTCCAGAATCTTGAAAATAAAATGGAAGAGAAGAAATTGTGGTTTGGCCATCCTCCCCACGGGTGATTTATCACTTTCTCTTCCTCTCTCTCTCTCTCTGGCAAATGCATGCACTCTATAGCAAACAAACAAAAAAGAGAAAGAAAGAAAAAACATTTAAACAGGTATTACATATTTTTAAAATGTAGAAATTGAGAAAGCAATAATCAAATAATTCAGAACTTCATCTCACTACTTAAAAAGAAAAAACACAGGTATCAGCAGGTGGCATAGTGGTTAAGGCACTGGACACTCCTAGATGGCTGATCACAGTTTGAGTCCTGGACTTGGTGACTTGCTTTCTCACATGCTCTGTGCATGTGTGTGTGTGTGTGTGTGTGTGTGTGTGTATCTGTGTCTCTCTGGTCAAATTTAAATAAATTAATGAATAAATAAAGTTAAATAAATAATTCTTTAAAGAAAAAGAAAAACACAGGGCTAGTCCCAAAGTGCGGGACTGTCCTATGTGGGGGACCGGCCGTTGTGTAATGGCTATGTCACTGGACTCCCATGTAGTTGACTGCAGTTCGAGTCCTGGACCCAGTGGGTTAAATTCATGCTGGGTGCATGGGTGTGCATGCCCAAGATCCTGAGAGGAGAATGGAGGAGAAGGGATTGCGGGGTGGCCATCCCCCCTGGGGGGTGATTTCTCACTTTCTGTCTCTCTGTTTCTGTCTTTCTGGTGAGCGCATGTGCCCTATAGCAAAATTCTCTCCAAAAAATAAATAAATAAAAAAGACTGTCCTATGTATAGGGAGCTAGATCCTACACCGCTGACCATGGTTTGAATCTCAGCCCCAAAGGCTTATAAAAAAAACATGCATGTGTGTACATCCCCCAAATTCTGATGGGTCTAAACCATAAAGGGAAAAGGACTGTGGTATGACCACACTCCATTAGGGTGTGCTTTCTCTCTGACAAGCTCACACATCCCCTGGCAATAAAAAAAAAAAAAAATTTAAAGGGCCAGCAAATGGCGTAGCAGTTATGTCACTGGACTCCCACATGGCCAACCTTGATTCCAGTCCTGGACTAGTGGCTTGAAACTCATGCTGGGCCTGTGTGTGTGGGTGCCCAAGATCCCAGAAGAAGAATGAAGAAAGAGTTGTGGCATGGCCATCACCATCCCCCCTCCCTCCCCCCCCCCCCCACCAGTTGGGCGTGATTTCTCACTTTCCCCCTCACTATCTCTGTCTCTGACAAGCACATGTGCCCTAAGGCAAAAAACCTCTAAAATGGGACCACCAGATGGCATAATAGTTACATTGCTGGACTCCCACGTGGCTGACCGTGGTTTGAGTCCCAGACCCATGGACTTAACTCTTGCTGGGCATGTGTGAGCACAAGTGTGTGGGTGCACCGAAAATCCCAAGAGGACAACGGAGGAGAAGGGATTGTAGTGCTGCCATGCCCCCTGAGGGGGGTGATTTCTTGTTCTCCGTCTTTCTGTGTCCTATAGCAAAATATCTCTCTAAAAAAAAAAAAAAAAAAAAAAAAAAAAAAATCCAAAAATTTTGAAAAAAATACAAATGCTCTCAGTAATTCATTTAAAACATTTCAAATTATTTTTAAAAAGGAATAAAAGATTAGTAATTTGAAAAAAAAGAATAAAGCAGATTTTTTTTAAATTTGCCAGAGGACACATACACTCACTAGAGAGAGACAGAGATAGAAAGAGAGGGGAAAAGCATCCCTCCCCCATAGGAAATGGTCACACTTCAATGCTTTCTCCTCCATTTCTCCCTCCCTTCGAGATTTTAGGCATATGCATGCACATGCAATCAGTGTGTTTTCAAGCCACCGAGTCTGGGACTTGAAACACACACTGACCATGTAGAATCCACCCACATAATCACCAGTCCATAGGCTGGCCCAAAGCAAAGAATTTTTTAAGTTTATAATTGAGAGGGACAGATGGAAAGGTGTATACTTGACAGAGTCTTGCCATAACACAACCTCCCTCCCCTCCCAACTAGTCTTCCAGTCAGCCAAGATCACAGGCATGTGTAGGTGCACCCAGTATGTTCGGATCAACCCAGAATCTGAACCTGGGCCTCCCATTTGGATCCAGTATCTCACAGCATCCCACCACCTGCATCACTGCAGTTACAACAAGAGCTTTTTTTTTTTTTTTTTTTGGAGAGGTTTTTCACTATAGGGCGCGTGCGCTCGCCAGACAGACAGAGAGAGACATAGAGACAGAAAGCGAGAAATCACCCCCCAGGGGGGATGGTCACGCCGCAATCCCTTCTCCTCCATTCTCCTCTCGGGATCTTGGGCACGCACGCACAAGCGCCCGGCTTGAGTTGTAAGCCACCGGGTCCGAGACGCGAACCGCGGTAGACTACGTGGGAGTCCAGCGACATAGCCATTACGCTAACTGCTGGTTCCCACAAGAGCCTTTTTTTAATAGAAAAAAATCTCCTTAAATCATATTCTAAAAAGGAAGGTAACCAATCTAAATCATAGAAGAGGTAAAGAATATGCTAAAAGTTCATCAAAATCCAAATGTTTTTGTTTTGGTTTTGTTTTTTTTTTTTGGAGAGAGATTTTTGCTATAGGGCAGGTGCACTTGCCAGAGAGACAGAGACAGAAAGACAGAAAGTGAGAAATCACCCACCAGGGGATGGCCATGCTGCAATCCCTTCTCCTTCATCCTCCTCTCAGGATTTTGGGCACGCATGCACATGCATGGTCTGGGACTGAAACCGCGGTAGGACATGTGGGAGTTCAGTGACATAACCATTACGCCAGCTGCTGGTCCCCTAAATGGCTTTTACAAGTGATTTACTATATTCTGTTAGTCATCCACAACCAATAAAATTAAAAATTAAAAGAAATATGGACCAGCAGATGATGTAAAGGTAATATTGCTGGACTCCCACGTAGTCGACCAAAGTTCGAGTCCTGGACCCAGCAGCTTAAAATTCACACTGGATGCATGCGCGTGCATGCCCGAAATCCCAAGTGGAGAATGGAAAAGGGACTGCAGCATGGCCGTTTTCCCAGGGGGTGATTTCTTGCTTTCTGTTCCTCTGTCTGTCTCATCTCTCCAGTGAGTGCACACACCTTTTAGCAAAATAAATAAATAAATAAATAAAATTTTTGATCTGGATCCTATCAAATATTGTTAGAAACAAGAGACAGAGAAAAAAAACTAAGTAAAATACTAGTAAATACAATCAGAATGCAAGGATGATTCAGTATTAGAAACCTGTAACTCTAACATAACTGATTAAACAGCCAAATTAGTATCATTTCAAATGTCATGGGGTATAGGAGGGAAAGGAGGCAGAACTAAATTAAGCAATTACAAAACTCTGAAAATGGGACAGGGGGATGAGGCTACAGCAGTCTAAAATTGATTTCATTGTTCATGAATTAAAGGAGAGAATTATCTTCAGAATTTAAGTAAAATAGTTAAGTTTAAATTTAACAATAACCTTTAAACAATCAAAGGGGAAAGAAAGGATGAGAAAAATCTGACCAGTGCTACAGGAGGACAGAGGGAAAACAAATAGTAAATAACAAATAATGTGACACTATAAGTATAAATTTTCATAGTCAATATAAATGCCTTAAACTCTGCCATCATTAATTACTATTACAAAGATTAATTCCACCTGGATAACATAATTCAAGAGAACTTCCCATTCTATAATGTAAACTTCACAGAACAACAAAGAGAAGCTAATACTTCATCATTAGAGCTGATTTTAACAACTGGGTCTTGGGAACTGAAAAATGAAAACGCTACAACTCAGAAGTATTTTAAACACAGAAATGGATGGTACATTTAGCCATCATTAGATAATTGCCAATCCTCCTTGTGTCTCTGTTCAAACTTGGGAATACATAAGTAAATAAAACATGATCCCTGCCTTCATAAAATTATACTTCAGTAATAAGAAACGGAAAAACAACAAATAAGCAAAACACAACATAACATCAAGAAAATAAAGCATAAACTGGGGACTAGCTGCCATTTTTAAGTATCAGATTTGTATGATTTAATTTTTAAAATAAAACTGTCAATGAGGAGACATTGAAGCACAGATCTGAAGTAGCAGAGAAAGCAAGCCACACAGATTTCTTTTTTTCTTTTTTTGGAGAGGTTTTTGCTATAGGGCACGTGCGCTCGCCAGACAGACAGAGACAGAGAGATAGAAAGCGAGAAATCACCCCCCAGGGGGGATGGCCATGCCGAAATCCCTTCTCCTCCATTCTCCTCTCGGGATCTTGGGCACGCACGCACACGCGCCCGGCGTGAGTTTAAGCCACCGAGTCCGGGACTCGAACCGCGGTCGACTACATGGGAGTCCAGCGACATAGCCATTATGCTAACTGCTGGTCCCAGGCCACACAGATTTTTAAGAGAAAACCACTACAGTAGAAGGAATAGCGAAATCAAAATTCTTGAGATGAGAGTAAGCACAGAGGATTAAGACACAAGAATACATTATAGATGGCGCACAGTGGGGGCTCAGAGGGCAAGAAAACATTAGGTCTGAAGGATCACTTTGTGGAGTGGCAGTAAACACGGAGCTCTCTGAAGCTGATCCACAAGGGAGGGTTCCAAGTTGGTGTTCGGAGACCTCACTGAGTACTCTAGGCTCAGGCATGCCCGTGAACCAGGACTGGATGAGGGCACTGCAGCAGCAAGTCCCTGCCAGGGGTGTTCACTCTCACTCATGGAAGAAATAAACTGGGTTTTGTCTTATTCTGTTTGCCATGGGGCGCATGTACCCACCAGAGAGAAAGTGAGAAATCACCTCCCAGGGGAATGGTCACACCTCAATCCCTTCTCCTCCATTCTCTTCTTGGGATTTGGAGCATGCATGCACACACACTTGGAGTGTTTTGTAAGCCACCAGGTCCAGCACGCGGACCAAGCAGTTGGTCACATGTAATCCAGTCACTTTAACCTCCACGCCACCTGCTAGCCCAAACTTTTTTTTTTTTAAGGATCACTTTAATCAGCCCTGTAGCACAAAAGTTAAGCCCTGTGTATGGCCAACGGTGGTTTGAACCTGGGCCCCAGTGGCTTGAACAAGATGGGCACATGTGCATGCGTGCCCCAAATCCTATGGAATGAATAAATGGGAAAAAGAACTGCAGCATGATGAAGTCCCATGGAGGAGGGACACACAAGCACATCAGGTGTGAGTTTCAAGCCTCCAGGTCTGAGACTCGAACTGTGTTTGGTCATGTGGGAGTCCAGCACCTTAACCACTACACCACTTGCTGGTCCCATTTTTAAAGAAATTTTAAGACATGATTTAGCTGTTTTTTTCTTGAGGACCAGTGCTCTACTTTGACTCCACTACTGAGTCTACATTATTACAATCTGGCACAACTGGCTTAATTTCAAACTCATTTTACACTCTAACAACATAATCAACTGTCTGTACTGTGCTCCTTACTTCTCAAAACATTTTTTAAATTTTGCTTAATTTTTTTTCTTCTAATTTCTCCTATTCTTGGTGTAGGCACCAATAAGACATGCTTTTTACATCAGTCTACCCAGCAGAATCCTTTTTCCTTCTAAGCAATGGACCAACTTAACATCATGTCATTTTTAAGTTTCTCATATTTCATTCATGCTTTGTTCATTGCTGCTCAGTAGCTCCTGGCATGAGGTGATTATTCTGACTAATCACACTTCTTTCCTTCTTTTCTTTTCATTTACAAAGGGTCTTGTCATGTCACAATCCTCCTACTTCAGCCTCCTGAGTAGCTGGGACTACAGGTGCACACAACCAGGCCCACCTTTTTCAAACAGAACATACTACATTGCCCAAGCTGGCTGTAAGCTTGCAACCCTCCTGCCTCAGCCTCACAAGCTGCTGGGACAACAGGTGTGTGCCACTGTATTCAGCCACAACAGCACGGCAATAACACAACACTCTGTAATGCTGCCTTGGAGCTTAGAGGCCTCATGAACTTGGGGGCTATGGGAACCACACATGCCCATTAACCTGTCTGCCCAAAGTCGGGAGTAAAGCAAGACACGAGGACCCTGGAGGGTGGGTGGTGTGTGTGCAAATGTGTGTATGTGTGTACGTGTCCCATTTTCTGTCTCTCTCTCTCTCACACACAAAAAATAAATAGGGCTGTTCCCACCGTGCGGTGGTTAAGCGCTATACATAGAAAGGCTGATCTCACATGGCCATCTGTGGTATGAATCCCATTCCTCATGGCTTGAAATACATGCCGGGTGTGTGTGCGTGTGTGTGTGTGTGCACGTGGGCATGTGCCTGTCCCAAATCCTGATGGGATGCAGAAATGAGAAACCATGACTGCAGCCTGACTACGTCCTACTTGAAGTTCTCTTTCTCTTTTTCTCTCGCTCTCGCTCTCACACACACACATACATACCTCTGCCAAATTAAAAAAAAAAAAAAAAAGAAAGCAGCTTTTTTAAAAAGCCACATATTTATTTCAGATATTATAATTTTCATATCAAAACAAGGATAATACAAGAAAATAAAATTATAGCCTGTTTTTCACTTTAAAAATACACATAAAAATCTCATGCAAAAGATTATCAGGGAGCCTCAATTCTAAAAAAGCTAAAGGAACATACACCAAACTTTCTTTCCCAATGAATGCAACTATTAAACCTGGAGGTAATGCTTGGAACAATACCTGAGTTTTCTAAGACATATATACCAGCAGACTGTTCAGGAAGAGATGCCATGGTTCACAGTACTCCAAAGTGGGGATCGCTTTACTGTTTTAACCCTCAGTATCTCCTGCCTGACTCGAGGCAGCCTGGACCCCAGGGAAGCGTGCTCAGTGCCATGAAATAATGCTCCCCTGGCTCCCCCACCACACACCACTGGAAGAACCAGATGCTAACTGGTACAACAAAGATGTTGAGAACTGAGCTGAACGATCTCCAGCCAGATCCCAGACCAGCTACTGGGTGCCACACACTCAGTGCACAGAGAAACAGCACCGTGAAGGTATGAAAACTAAACTGACATGACCACGGTCCACACAAAGCTGGTTAGAACATGTAGCCTGTTCCTACCCAGGCCAAGTGCGTGCTAGCAAAATAACATCAACGGTCTCCATAAATGTTTCCAAAACCCACAGGTTCCTAATATAATATTCATGATGTCCAGGGAATAATCCCAAATTATTTGGTACACAAACAACTACAAAAGTGTGAAATCACATGAAAAAAAACACAATCAACAAAAGCTGATGACAAAGTGACAACAAAGACTGAAACTGTCTGATACACACTTTAAAGCAGCTATCATAATCTGCTCAAATGAGTACTTACAAATAGTCTCATAGCAAAATTTAAAATAGGATGTATCAGCAAATAAACAAAAGCTATAAAGGTTGGACAGCTGGAGGGCTGGTCCCACAGCACAGTAGGTAAGCACTGAATCTTAGCTCCAATAACCTGAAAAAATGCACGGCATGGATGCGTGTGTGCCCAGAATCCTGACAGGATGGTGAAATAAGAGAAAAAAGGATTGTACCACAACCACTCCCCGTGGGGGGGAGGTGCTTTCTCTCTGTCTGGCAAGCACAAATGTCCTCTGGCAATTTACAAAAATAATAAAAATAGAAATAAGGTCCTGAGTTCGCATCCTGGGACCAAGCTGAGCACAAAGGAATGTCTACACACATGTCCACAACCTAGACCAGCTGTGACTAGGGGTGGACACGGGGTCAAGACCCTACTGGAGGGTCCTCTTCCCCTGTTCTCCCTCACTTGTCTGCTCATGGAAGAAATGAAGTTAAAAAATTTTGTAAAAATATAGAAAATTTTTAAAAAGCACTCACTGAAAATAAATAAATGATGGACATAAATGGAAACACCATAATTATATCAGTAATTATACCAAACATAAATGAATTAAAGACATGAATTAAAATACAAATATTGCCAAAAAGTGGCAAATGGTCACCCACAGTGGCACTTTATTTTATTTTTTCAAGTTTTGTCATAGGGCACTTGTGCTTGCCAGAGACAACGAGAGAGAGAGAAAGTGAGAAATCACCCCCCGGGAGGATTGGCCAAGCCACAATCCCTTCTCCTCCATTTTCCTTTTGGGATTTTGGACATGCACACACAAGTTCCCGGAGTGCTTTTCAAGTTGCTGGGCCCAGGACTCGAACCATGGTCAGCAGTGTAGGAATCCAGCTTAACCACCTTACCACCAGCTGGCCCCAGGTACTTTATTTTTAAAAAGACCCAACTATATATTTTCTATGTGAAAGTCAATTCAAATTTAATGACATTTATAAGGAAAAAGATAAACTATTTAAGCACTGTTTTAATACAATACAAAACTGAAGAAAACAAAAAAAAATTACCAGGGACATTACATGTTAATAAAAGTCAATTTGCCGAGACCAGCAGTTGGTGTAATGGCTACGTCGCTGGACTCCCATGTAGCTGACCGCAGTTCGAGTCCTGGACCCAGGGGCTTAAACTCGTGCTGGGCGCATGTGCATGCATACCCAAGATCCCGAGAGGAGAATGAAGAAGGGATTGTTGCATGGCCATCCCTCCTAGGAGGTGATTTCTCACTTTCTGTCTCTCTGTCTCTTTCTGTCTTTCTGGAGAGTGCATATGCCCTATAGCAAAAACCTCTCAAAAAAAAAAAAAAAAAAAAAAAAAAAAAAGTCAATTTGCCAACATATATGTATATATACATAACAAACTTCAAAATACATGAAGAAAAAAAGCTAAAAGGAGGAATAACTCCACAATTATACTAGGAAACTTCAACACTCCTCTCTTAATAATAGAACCAGTAGAGAAAAACCATCAAGAACACAGAACTGAGCAGTGTCAAGGAACTGGATATTAGTAACATTTCTAAAACACTCCATTCAACAAAAGCAGAAACAATTCATGTCAAGTGCACATGGAACATTACTAAGCATATGCCACATTCTGAGTCATAAACCAAACCCTAACACCTTTTGGAAAGTTGAAATTGTACAAATTATGTTCTCTGATGAAAGCTGAATTAAACCACAAAACTTACAAATAACAAAAATCTTCAAATAACTGAAAATATAAAATACATTTCTAAAGCCTAAGAGATTAGAAAATGCTTTGAATAAACAAAAATGAAAATACATGCCATATGGCAAAAAAAACTTTTAAAAAAATGTTGAAATTTATGTGACACATTTAAAGCAGTCTCAGAAAAAAATTTACAGTACCTAATGCCTGCATTAGAAGGAAAAAAAAACCTTCAAAATCAATCATCTAAGCTTCTACCTTAAGACGTTAAAACAGGAGACCAGCAAATGGCAAAATGGTTACACCACTGGACTCTCACATAGCTGACTTAGAGTCCCAGACCTGGGGACTTGAAACTCACGTTGGGTGCATGTACATGTGTATGTGTACCCAAAATCCTGAGAGGAAAATGGAGGAGAAGAGATTGTGGTGTGGTCATACCCCCAGGGGTAGGGTGTGTGTGTGATTTCTTACTTTCTGTCTCTGTCTCTCTGGCAAGTGCACACACCCTACAGCAAAAAATTTCTCAGACAAAAAAAAAAAAGCTAAAACAGAAAATGCAAAGCAAACCCAAATCAAGCAGAAATGAGAAAACAGAAAAAAATAAAAACAACCTGGGTTTGCATGGGTCCAGGCAGCCCAAACATGAATTATACATAAATATATAGGAAAATACAGTTCAGTATTAAAAATTGACTTTTTTCTTTTTTGTTTTAGGTTTTTGCCATAGGGCATGTGTGCTTGCTAGAGAGAAGAGACAGAGAGAAAGGGAAAGTAAGAAATCACCCTCCACAGCCATGCCACAATCCCTTCTTTTCCATTCTCCTCTCCAGATTTTGGACACACATGCACACATGCCTGCACACACGTGCCCAGTGTGAGTTTCAAGTGGCCCGGTTTAGGGCCGTGTGGGAGTCCAATGCCTTAACCACCATGCCACCTGCTGGTCCCTCCTTTAGTTTTTGTTTTTCTGCCACAGAGCCTTTGTGCTCACTGGAGAAAGACACTGTGAGAGACAGTGAGAGGGAAAATGAGAGAACACTCCCTAGGGAGGATGGCCAAACCACAGTTCCTTTTCCTCCATTTTCCTCCTGGAATTTAGGGTGGTCACACACACACACACACACACACACAGCATAATTTTCAAGTCGCTGGGTCTGTGACTTGAGCCACAGTCAACTATGTGGGAATCCAGCACCCCAGCCACTACACCACTGCTGTCCCCACTTCTTTATGATTTTAGTAACATTTTCTTTTCTCTAGTTTATTTTTAAGATCACATATATGACACAAAATACATATTATTCAACTGTTATAGATCAGTCTTCTAGTCAACAGGATGGTATTAGTAAAGTCTTTGGATAATTAAAATTAGTATATGGATTTTCAATTGTATAGGAGGGTCGGCACCCACCTCTGCACTGTTCAGGGTAACCAAGAGCACAAATCAATTGAAGTGAAAACAGAAAAACAACAGAAGTCAATGAAAACATCACCTATCTAAGGGTTTAACAGCAGAATGTATAGAGAACTCCTAAAACTCAACAACAAAAAATTACTTCATACAGAAGTGAGCAAAAGACTTGCACGAACATTTCTCCAAAAAGATACACAAATGGCCTAAAGCACATATAAAAAAATGCTGAGCATGACTAATCATTGGGGAAATGCAAACAAAAACTGAGATACCACCTCATATTCACCAGGATGGTACTATCAACAAAACCGAGAATCACAAATGTTGGAGAGGTCAGGAATTGGGACCTTCGTGCACTGTTGGAAGGAACATAAAGAAGTATAGCTGTCTGAAAAACAGTATGGCAGTTCCTCAAAAAATTAAAAACAAAACCACCATATTATTCAGAAATTCCACTTACAGGTTTATACCAAATCAAAAGGAGAATTTCAGGTATTTGTACACCCATATTTATAGCCCAATATTCATACTAGCTAAACCATTGAAGCCACCCAAGTGTCCACTGATGACGAACAGATAAGCAAAACATGGTATGTACACACAGAGAAATACTGTGCAGCCTTTAAAAGGAAGGAAATTCTGACATATGCTATACAACATGAATGAAGTTTGAGGGCTTTCTGCTAAATGAAATAAGCCAGTCACAAAACGACAACTACTGAATGATTCCACTCACATAAGGTACTTAGACCAGTCCAAATCAGAGAGTGTAAGGGAGATTGTCAGGGGACAGAAGCAGGGGGAATAACTGTTAGTTACTGAGCTCTACAAGCTAAAAAGAATAGCGGAAATGGATGGTCGTGATGGCCACACACAAAAGTATTGAACACCACTACTCTATGTACTTAAAAATGGTGGACGTGGGACAGAACGAGGGGATGCTGCCTGCCAGGACCAGCGTAACCAGTGTGATCTCGCCGCCAGAATATGGAAGAGCAGAGGGACTGGGTTAAGGGAGATCGCTGAGAGGACCAGCTTTCTGTGACCGCCTGCAAGCAGGGTGCCCCATCATCTCTCCCCAGGGACTCGGAGATCATGCAGCAGAAGCAGAAAAGGGCAAATGAGAAGAAGGAGGAACTCGACCAGCTTTGTGGCTTCGTGTCCAACCCTCTGCCCTTTGCCTGTGTGCCTGGAGCCAGTCCCACCACACTCCTCCTGTCTCCTGTCCTGCTGGCAAGATCCCAGCACAATGGCATTCCCTTTGCCCAGAGTCTGCAGTGGGTCCCTTTTATGCTTCCCTCCCCTCAGGTAGCCTCTCTCCCCCTGGGCCACTCCTGGGGGTGAGGGCAGTACCTCTTCCCAGTGTTTTTTATTAGGTAGGGCTCATCCCAAAGTATTGAAAGTAATAGCTTTGTTTTTAAAAAAGGTTCAGATGAGGACCTGTCCAGTAGTGCAGTGGTTAAGCACTGTGCGTTATGAACTAGATCCCATATGGCTGACTGCATTCTGAATTCCAGCCCCAGAGGCTTGAAAAAACATGCCAGGTATACGCGTGTCCATGCTTACAGTTCTGACAGAATGGAAAAGCCGAGGAAAAAAGGATTGTGGCATGACCACACCCTCCTGGGGAGTGTTTTTTCTCTTTCTCTCTCACAGGCATATAAACTCTCTAGCAATAATTTTAAAAATGGTTGAGATAATAAATTTAGTTACACATATTTTGCCACAATTAAGAGGAAAAAAAATCAGTGAAACCAAAAGCTGATTCTTTGGGGAAAAAATAGCAAATTGACAAATCAACTAGCAAAACTGACAAAGTAAAAAAACACAAATTACGAAACACCAGGAATTAAAGAGGAATGAAAGATAATTAGACATTCAAAGGTCAATAAAGGAATACTATGAACAGCTCTACACACTTTGATATTTTCAGAGGAAAAGGACCAATTCATCAAAAATGACAAAATGACTCAAACTCACACAAAATGAAATAAGTATCCTGAACAGCTTTGTAACTATGACAGAAATTGGGTCTGTATATACACCTTCTGAAATAACAATTTCCAAATACTTTCAGTGGCTAATTCATGCAACATTTTAGGATGAGATAACACTCGTACTGCAGAATATCTCTCAGAAAATACAACAGGGTGGCGTACTTCTCCACTGATTTAAGGGGTCACATTACATGACACCAAAATCAGACAAAGAAAAAAGAAACAAAACTAAAGAACAATATCCTGGGCCAGACTCATAGCCTAACAGTTAAGGACCTGGTACCACATGGCTGACCAGTTTGAACCCTGGCCCCCACAGTCTGACAAACACACCAGACGCACGTGTGTGTGCCCAAAACCCCAATGGGATGGAGCAATGGAGAAGAAACTGCAGCATGACCATGCCCACGGGCAAGTGCTTTTACTCTCTCTCCCTCCTAGCAAGTACATGTATATCTGGCAATAGAAAAAGAAAAAAAAGGGACCAGCAGTTAGCGTAGTGGCTATGTTGCTGGACTCCCATGCAGTCGACCGCGGTTCGCGTCCCAAGCCCGTTGGCTTAAAACTCATGCTGGGCGCGTGCGCGTGCATGCCCAAGATCCCGAGAGAAGAACGAAGGAGAAGGGATTGTGGCGTGGCCATCCCCCCTGGGGGGTGATTTCTCGCTTTCTGTCTCTCTGTCTCTCTCTGTCTGCCTGGCGAGCACACACGCCCTACAACAACAACAACAAAAAGAACAACGACAATATCCTAAATCAAAAGTACTCAAGAATATATTAATTAGAAAATCAAATTCAGGCTCTGGACTCCCACATGGCCAACCGTGGTTTGAATCCTGGACCAGGCTTTCTCACCTGGCTTGCTTTCTCACCTTCTCTCCCTCTCTCTCTCAAATGCACATGCCCCATGGCAAATTAAAATAATAATAATAATTAACAAATATTTTTTTTAAAAAAGGAGTCAAAAACTAAACTTGTGAAAAAGAAAACTGAATTCAAGAATATAAAAAGACTGGGACCAGCAGTTAGCGTAATGGCTATGTTGCTGGACTCCCACGTAGTCGACCACGGTTTGCATCCCGGACCGGGTGGCTTGAAACTCAGCCGGGCGCATGTGTGTGCGTGCCCAAGATCCCGAGAGGAGAATGGAGGAGAAGGGATTGCGGCATGGCCATCCCCCCTGAGGGGTGATTTCTCACTTTCTATCTCTCTGTCTCTCTCTGTCTGGCGAGTGCAAGGCGCCCTATAGCAAAAACCTCTTAGAAAAATAAAATAAAATAAAAAGATTTAACAAACACGTAAATAGAATAACATACCACATTATCCTAGGAGTGAAACACTTGCTCAGTATTCAACCATCAATCAATGGGGCCAGCCCCACAGTGTAGCAGTTAGGCACTATGCAAAAGAAGCCAGATTCCACATGGCCAAGCAGGGTTCAAGTACCTACTGGCTTAAAAAAAACACACCAGATGACAAGGACAGCAGATGTCATGGTTAAGGCGCTAGACCCCCACATGGCCACTCACGGTTTAAGTCTTGAACCTGGCAGCTTGCTTGCTTGCTTTCTCTCTCTCTCTCTCTCTCTCTCTCTCTCTCTCTCTCTCCCACATGCCCTGTAGTAAATTTTAAAATAATAATAATGATAGATAAATAAATAAATAAATCTTTTAAATAAATAAATACATCATACCAGATGGACATACACATGCCTGGAATTCTGGTAGGATAGAATTGGAAGAAATTGCAACATGACCAGGCCCTGTTGCGTGGGTGAGGGGGTAGAGTGTCTGTCTGTCTGTCTTCCTCTCTTTCCACCATGTGTACACATGGGCCCTCCAGCATTTAAAAAAAAAAAAAAAAAAAAAAAAAAAAAAAAAAAAAAAAAAACACTATTTAATCCACCATGTTAAAAATGCCAGGTAATACTGTAACAAAGGTATCTAAAGCAGTTAAAAAAACTTAAGTGCCAAAATGACTGTAGCTACAATAATCTGGTGATTGACACACAATATGTAAAAGGTAAAAACCATGTCATCAATAATATGAAATATGTGAGGAAAGTATTACAGCAGGACAAGTAGTTAAAATGTAGAGTTTTTGTATGTGCTTAAAGTTATCAGCTTAAAAGAGACTATTATAACTAAGATGTTTTGTGCTTCATGATAACCACAAATAAAAAGACTGTAGTATATACACAAAAGATAGACCTGAATTAAAACATATCACCACAAGAATTATCAAATCACAATAAAAGACAGCGAGAGAAAGAATGGAACAAAGGAACTACACAAGAATCAGAAAACGACTAACAAATGGCAGTGGTGATTCTTTACCTATCAGTAATTACTATAAATACAAATGAACTAAATGAATTAAATCCTCTACTCAGAAGACACAGAGTGGCTGAGCATAAAACCAGATCCAACTATAAGCCTTTAAGAGACACCCTTCAGCTTTAAGGACACACAGGCTGAAGGGACAGAAGACATTCCATGTGAATATTAACCAAAGGAGGGCAGTAGTTGCTATATTTATAATGGACAAAATAGACTTTAACTTAAAAAAAAAAAGAAAAAAGAAATAATAAAAAAACAAAGATCATTTACATGTTTATCAAGAGTATATAGCAATGGTAAACGTATATGCAACCTATGCTAAAGCACCTAAAAATATAAAGAAATATTCAAATTGAAGGAAGAAATAAACGGAAATACGATACTAGTTAAGGGACTTCAGTACCAAATGTCCACAAATGGGTAGTTCATCATGGCAAAAATTAATAAGGAAACACAGACTTGAACAACGCTATAGACCAAAGACATCTAACAGACCTACAGAACACTCTGAACATTCCATCCAACAGCAACAAAATATTCTTCTCAAGCATATTGAAAACATCCTCCAGGACCGATCATATGGTGGCCAAAAACCAAGTACTAACAAATTCAAGAAGACTGAATCATATCAAGTATCTATTCTGACAATAATGGTTTGAAACTAAAAATCAGTTACAAGAGGAAAATTAGAAAATTCACAAATAGGTGGATATTAAAAATACATTCCTGAACAACCAATGGTTAAAAAAATAAATCAAAAGGGAACTATATCGAGTACTACAAGGTTTCTTTTTTTGTCTTTAAGAGAGATTTTTGCTATAGGGCATGTGTGCTCACCAGAGAGACAGAGAGACAGAAAGACGGAAATCACTCCCCCCTGGGGAGATGGCCATGCCACAATCCCTTCTCCTCTATTCTCCTCTCAGGATTTTGGGCTCACTCGCACATGCCCCTGATGTAAGTTTCAAGCTGCCAGATCTGGGACTAGAATCGTGGTCGACTATATAGGAGTCCAGTGACGCAACCATTACACCATCTGCTGGTCCCAACTACAAGGTTTCTTTATGGAGTGATTAATAAGCTCTGAATTACATAATGGTGATGTCTGTACAACAGTCTGAATGCACTAGAAACCATCTTAGTGTGCAATATATAATGGTTAAAAAAGTGAATTTGGGACCAGCAGATGGCATAATGGTTATGTTGCTGGACTCCCACATATTCGACTGTGGTTGAAGTCCCAGACCTGGCAGCCCGAAACTCACACTGGGAGCACATGTGTGCGTGCCCAAAATCTCAAGAGGAGAATGGAGGAGAAGGGACTGCAGGATGGCCATCCCTCTGGGGGGCTGATTTCTCACTTTCTGTCTCTCTGTCCATCTGTCCAGTGAGTGTACATGCCCAGTAGCAAAAATCTCTCTTAAAAAAATGAATTTAATTGTATGCGAATTTTGTCTTAATAAAAGCACGTGTATAAAGTTTTAAAGTATAATATTTTGAGACAACTGAAAATGGAAGCACAACACAGCAAACTTATAAGATGCAGCAAAAGCAGTCATAAAAGGGAGATTTATAGCAATAAATATCTACATTAAGAAAGATTTTCTATAAACAACCTGACTCCTCAAAGTATAAGAAAAAGAACAAACTAAGCCCAAAGTCTACAAAAAGAAGGAAGTAAAGATGAATGAACAAAATGAATGAAATAGACAAGAATAATAGAAAAAGATCAATGAGTTGATTTTTCAGAAAGATTTTAGAAACTGACAAATTCGTAGCTAGATGAAAAAAATAGATGACAAATAAAATGACATGAGGGAAGAAGACATTAAAACTGATACCACAGGGACCAGCAGTTAGCGTAATGGCTATGTCGCTGGACTCCCACGTAGTCGACCGCGGTTCGAGTCCCGGACCCGGCGGCTTAAACTCACGCCGGGCGCGTGTGCGTGCGTGCCCAAGATCCCGAGAGGAGAATGGAGGAGAAGGGATTGCGGCGTGGCCATCCCCCCTGGGGGGTGATTTCCTGCTTTCTATCTCTCTGTCTCTCTCTGTCTGTCTGGCGAGCGCACGCGCCCTATAGCAAAAAAACCTCTCAAAAAAAAAAAAACAAAAAAAAACTGATACCACAGAAAATAAAGGGTGATAAGATTGCTATACAATCGAATAGCAACAAATTAGAAATAATTAAGTTCCTTAAAAAAATACAACCTATCAATACTGAATCATGTAGAAACAGGAGACTATACATAAATCAATAATGAATAAGGAAACAGAATCGGTAATCAAAAAGCTCCCAACTAAAGAAAGTCTAGCACCTGATGAGTCTACTAGGAAATTCTACTAAACAAACATTTAGAGGAATTAAACCAAAGCCATCTGGTGGCATGCAGGTTAAGGCAGCTGGATCCCACATGGCCAACAGCACTGACTACTGGCTTGAAAAACATGCCAGGGGCATGTACATACCTGCCCCAAATCCCAAAAGAATGGAATAGAAGAGACTCTACCCCAAGGGGATGCTTTCCCACTTTCCTCTCTTTCTGTCTTTGTCTCTAACTCTGGTGAACACACAAACCCTGTAGCAAACTTTAAAAAATAAAATAAAATAAAAATAAATAAATAAACCAATCCTTCTCAAATACTTCCCAAAAAAGTCAAAAGTGAAAGAACACTTCCAAACTCATTTTATGAGACCAGTATTACCTTGATACAAAAAAGAAAAGTACAGGCCAATATCACTGATGAGCATAGATACAAAATCCTCAATAATACACTAACAAATCTAATTCAACAGCACATTGACAGGACTATATATCATGATTGAGTAAGACCTATCAGCATATGCAGATCATTAAATGTGATACATCACATTAACAGAATGAAGGATAAAAATGACATAATCATCTCCATAGATGCAGAAAAAGCAACTGACAAAATTTAACATTCTGTCATGATAAAAAAAACTTAACAAGTTAGGTATAGAAGGGATGTACTTTGACACAATAAATGCCATAAATAACAAGGTCACACTAACATTATACTCAAGAGTGAAAAGCTAGGGAACCAGCAGTTAGCGTAATGGCTATGTCGCTGGACTCCCACGTAGTCGACCGCGGTTCGCGTCTCGGACCCGGTGGCTTACAACTCACGCCGGGCGCGTGTGCGTGCGCGTGCGTGCCCAAGATCCCGAGAGGAGAATGGAGGAGAAGGGATTGCGGCGTGACCATCCCCCCTGGGGGGTGATTTCTCGCTTTCTATCTCTCTGTCTCTCTCTGTCTGTCTGGCGAGCGCACGCGCCCTATAGCGAAAACCTCTCAAAAAAAAAAAAAAAAAAAAAAAAAAAAAAAAAAAAAAAAAGAGTGAAAAGCTAAAAGCCGGGACCAGCAGTTGGTATAATGGCTATGTCACTGGACTCCCATGTAGTCGACCACAGTTTGAGTCCCGCTCCTGGTGGCTTAAACTCATGCCAGGCGTGTGTGCGTGAGTGCCCAAGACCCTGAGAGGAGAATGGAGAAGAAGAAACTGCGGTGTGGCCATCCCCCCTGGGGGGCGATTTCTCGCTTTCTGTCTCTGTCTCTCTGGTGAGCGTGAGCGTGCACGTGCCCTATAGCAAAAACCTCGCCAAAAAATATAAAAAAGAAAAGCTGAAAGCCTTTCCTCAAAGACCAAGGGAAAAAATGTGCACTCTCACCACTTCTATTCAATATAAATAAGTAAAAGGCATCCAAACTGGAAAGGAAGAAGGAAAACTGACTCTGTGTGCAGACGACACGATCATATTTAGAAAAACCCTAAAGACATCATCAAATAACTATTAGAACTAATACTGTAGAAGATTTCAGTAAAGTTATAGGATATACAATCAACATATAAAACGCAGTAGTGTTTTGATACACTATAAATAAACTACCTGAAAAAGAAAACAAGAGGGGCCAGCAGATGGTGTGGTGGTTAAGATGCTAGATCCCACATGGCTGGCTGTCTGCTGGTGACTTTAAAAATATGCCAAGTCTATGACTGTGCCCAAAATCGCAACAGAAGAATGAAGGAGAAGGGATGCAGTGTGGCCAATCCCCCAGAGGGTGATTTTTCACTTTCCTTCTCTCTGTCTCTGTCCAGAGAGCATACACACTTATGGCAAAAATGTAAAAAGTGTGTGTGTGTGTGTGTGTGTGTATGTGTATAACTTTGAGGGGAAAATGTTCAAAAAGTAATGAAGGACATAAAGAAATAACTAAGTAAATCAAGAACTGATAATATGCACATGAATAAAGGGCCTCATTTTTGTTAAGCTGCCAAATCTTCTGAATTAATGTAAAGAATCCAATGTGACTTCAGCTATTTGGGGCCACTAAATGGAATGGCGGTTAAGACGGGTGGATCCCATACGGCCAACTTTATTTCAAGTCCCTGACCCGGGGGCTTGAACAACACACCAGGCACATGTACATGCCCAAAAGCTGTGAGGAGAATAGAAGAAAAGGGATTATGACATGGCCATCCCCCCTAGAGGGTGTTTTCTCACTTTTCCACTCTGTTTCTGTCTGTCTCCAGCAAGTACATACACCCTATAGCAAAAGTTAAATTTAAAAATATATATATTTGAAAGGCTAATCCTAAAATTCCCCTTTCAGCAATTGCTTTCCCAGCTTCACCAAAGTTTTTAAGGTAACTCCAAAAGGAGTTTCTTAAAATTTTTGTACACATCACTCATAAATCTTTGGAAAAGTAAAAATGTAATCAAAGGTGTCAGAAACTTTAAAAAGCACTGTTACATTACAGTTTTCAAACCCTTACTAAGATATACTATTAAGACACTTGTAGGACCAGAAGTTAGCGTAATGGCTATGTTGCTGGACTCCCCTGTAATCAACTACAGTTCGAGTCCCGGACCCGGTGACTTAAACTCACGCCAGATGCGTGTGCGTGCGTGCGTGCGTGCGCAGGATCCCGGGAGGAGAAGGGATTGCAGTGTGGCCATCCCCCCTGGGGGGTGATTTCTCACTTTCTGTCTCTGTGTTTCTCTCTGTTTGGCGAGCGCACGTGCCCTGTAGCAAACTCAAAAAAAAAAAAAAAAAAAAAAAAAGACACTTGTGATGGTACTGATGGAATACAGAGACAGCCACTGAAACACAGCCTGTTCTCACGACTCAACACACAAAATATCCACTTGCCCCTCCACTCTAATCACTACCATCTTCTCTCTCATTTATTGACAACTTAGTTTTAGCATCTGACTACTGTTTTTCTCTAACACTAAAGTTTGTCATCATCCTTAGCTATTCAAATACCCATCCACAGTAACATATGAACATTAGAAACTTCCCCATAGGCTATGCTGAACAAACAGTAGCAAGAGTCAACTCAAATGTAATGAAGAGACAGTAAGAATAAAGTTACTAGGAAAAATACAATATATAATCTCACTTAATGACACAAAAGGAAGAACTAAGAAAACAGAGAAATCGAATATGAAAGGGACTGACTTTTGAATAGGACCCAGACTCAGTTCTCTGGTTCAGTTCTCACTTCCAATGATTTGATCTTGATCTCCCAACACTTCAACCACCTACCTCCCTGACAATGTCTTGACCTTAAGATGACTAATAACTGCCCAAGTTCCTAAGCTCAACTCTGGGTTCTCGCTAACTATCATCTCATTTCTCAACTCATTCCCTCTAGGACCTCACTCTAATAATTCTTCAACCTTGCAGGACGTGCCAGTTCATCTGTGCTACCAGCTTCTCACTGTCCAGGCCAGTGACAGCTAGAGCACAGCGGTTACAAGCACAGACTGGAGCCAGGGTGTCTGAACTAAAGGGCTAACTACCAGCTATATCACCCTGTGCAAGTTACTTAAACTCTCTGTGCCTCGATTTTCTCATCTGCAAAATGCACTTGGAGGACTAAACATGAAGTGTTTAATGCCAACTCGGTTCTGCGCACCCCTGTGATCCTCTCCTCTCCCAACATCTTTCTTTAATTTTGTTTTCCAGCTTAGATCCCATGGTTAGCTGCTATAATCACTGCTCCACAGACATCAATTCCATCTCCCTTTATTTCTTCCTATTAGACTTGCCTCCAAAACATCAACCCTGATCAAATCTTGCCCTCCTCCTACTCAGGCCTTGGATTCAAGCTGAAGAAAAAAGACAAACCCAGCGTCACTGATCTCACTCTGTATTTATAATTTCCTATCTCAAGCCCCCCTCACTGTTGCTCAGGAAACATTCTACTTTAGTTGATTTACTCTCCTTTTACCTTATACTCATCTGTGTTCAAACTTTTAACACTCTCCATTTCCACCCTTTGGTTAACAGAACCTGCTTATTTCATAGGGAAAACAGAGGTACGAGAGACCTGCCATTCGCTCCTGCTAACTCCTCCAGTCCTCCTGAACTGCCTCCCAGACACTCTGTCTTGCCGTCTATTCAGCTATCTGTGCTCCTAGCTAACACCAACCCTCTATCTATGTTTCGTGCCTCTTCCTCATTCCTATTCATGAACTTGGCACCTACAGTTATTCCCTTGCTCTCCTACATTATCCATTTTCCTACTCTGAAAATCATTATCAGCACACAAACTTGCTGCAGAAACGATAATCTTTAAAAAAGGGAAACCCTCAGGCCAACAGATGGTATGAAGGCTAATGCAGCTGGATCCCAGATGGTTGACTGCACAGCTTGAATCCCAGACCCAGTGGTTTGAAAAGCACACCTGGCATGTGTGCGTGCCCAAAACCTGAGGGGAGAGTGGAGGAGAAGGGACTGTGGTATGGCTATCCCCCCGGGGTGTTCTCTCTGACAGTCACACACATTATCTCTGTCTCTCTGGCAGACACACACACCCTAGAGGAAAAAAAAAAAATTTAAAGGAGAGAGAACCCTCTTTGGACTCTACATCCTCTCTTAGGTACTGTCCCACATCTTTTCACCAGTCTTACGACAAAACTTCGGGGAAGAGCCCTGTGCGTGTCTACTTTCTTGCTCCTTGCCCCTGCAAGTAGGTGTTCTTCCCCACAATACACCGAAATGGCTCTGATAAAGGTAACTGGACAGACATCCTGATTTAGTCTGTCATCCTGGCAAAATGATTGACAGTGCTCTTGTCATACAAGAAAGTGTCTTGGTTTGGCCGATAAATAATGCATTCACTTGACCAGGGCCTACCAACTGCCAGTTCCAATGGTCAACTTCCAACCTTTCCACTGCCTGGGAGAGGAGTGAACATCTTCTCCAAGGCTTCCCGTACTCGCCTGACTGTTCAACCCCACTGGCTGATGCCTTTCTTTGCTGGTTCCTCCTCTTTATTAACCTCTAAATGGTTGAGTACAAGGTTTGGTCATAAGACCTCTAAATAAAGCCATTCCTCACTTAACGACCTACCTGTTGAACAACTGCTCTGATTTACAAGGTCTCCAGTACTGGGAATTCTTTCTCAGGATGTCTGTCTCAGTCTTTGTCTTGTTCCCACAGTCAGTCAGTATTCACTACACAAAGCATTCACAACCACGAAAGATTACACATTTCATTTATAATTTTGTACTTCATTGTGCCCCCTCAGTGGTACTCGGAATTAGTAAAAACAATTACACCGGATTTATAGAATTGTGTTGTTGTGTGTCTTGGCACTTTCTGGTGCTTATCTTATGTACGCTTTTATAGGAAAAGAATGGCATTATTCTAGTATGATGCTGAGTGATATCTACTGAAAAATACGTGCCCTATGGCACCACGACCCACCACAAAACATCCGCCTTTAAGATCCTTACTTATCAACCAATTCACTTAAAGACCTAGTTGTAGTTAAGTGAGGAGTGCCTGTATAATGTTCTCATTCCTTGGGTAATGTCACCCTGTATCTCTACATGAACAATGCTAACTCCCAAATAACTCCGTTCTCTTCCTCCCCACTGATTTATAACTCATATCTGAGTGCCCACTCAAAAGTTTTACTTGGAGTCAAAAAAGCACCACAAAATTAGCATGTCAAAAGACAGAGTTGACTCCTTTCCTGTTCCCCAGGCCATCAGGACATCCACCTCAGCAATGGGCCTTGCGACACAGTGAGCCTTTTGTCTTTTGCAGCTGGGAGGCTGTCCTGAGAGCATGGCTCATCCCCTCCCCCACAAGCCTTTAAACTCTCTGGTGTGTTAACTGGAGCTTGGAGAAGCATTCCTCCTCCCTGCCCCATGCCATCAGAACATCTGCCCCAGCAAGTGACCTGGCTGCACTGAGCAGTATGGACACTGAGCTACAGAGAGACTGTGGCTCATCCTCTGCCACATGCCTCTGAATCCTCAGACTTCAGGAAATGCTGAAGAATTCTACATTCCCCTCTGTCTTCTTCAATCGAAGCTCAACAGCTCAGCCCCAGAATGTACCTGTACTCTCGAAACTGGCAGAATTATCCAAGTCCAGAGACAAAAGTGCAGGCTGCTGAGTAGGCATCAGGGAGGTAAAGTAGCAGAGAGATTACCAATCACCACCTCCTGCTTACCTTTGAACACTCAAAATTAATTTGAAGAATTTAGGAAGAAATGTATAATTCACCTGATGACTAGAAACCATTGCACAAGAAATACAAGAAACCAAGAAAAGACCTCTCTCCCAAGGGAAAAAAATCAATTCCTTATCATCCACAGACAATACTATGGAACTCGTGGAAATGTTAGATAAACCATTCAGAATATTTATAGTGACAAAACTAAATGAGATGCAAGAGAAAAGGGGGAAAATGAGCTTCAGGAATGAGGAAGTCCTTTCATGATTTGAAAGAAGATATAGACACCATAAAAAAAAGAATCAAACAGATTTGTTAGAGATAAAGACTGTAATACAGGAAATCAAAACCTCCCTCAAAAATAATAAAAGCAGATTTGATCACACAGAAGACTGAATCTCAGATGTAGAAGACAATGCCTCTGACCAAAAGAAAGCTATCAAAAAGACAGAGAAAACAACCAAGAAGAATGAGGGCAATATATGAGAAATACTAGACACCATTAAGCACCCAAACATCCAGATAATTGGTGTCCCAGATGAAGAAAATAATAAGGGCATTGATAATCTATTCCATGAAATCCTGGAAGAAAACTTTCCAAACCTTGAGAGGCATTGAAAAAGCCAGACCCAAGAATTACAAAGGATCCCACATAGAATAAACCCAAGAAAATCTTCTCCAAGGCACATCATAGCCAGAATGGCCAAAACCACAGACAAAGATTCTAAAATTGACAAGACAGAAACGTCAAGTTACTTACAAAGGTTATCCCATCAAGGTTAATATCACACCTCTCATCAGAAACAATGTAGGGAAGGAAAAGTGTTAAATGAAAAACAATTTCAACCAAGATTACTATACCAGCAAGATTATCCTTCATATGGGAAGAAAAGATAAAAAACATTTTCAGATAAACAAAACCTGAAAGAATTTATCAACTCCAGATCAGCTCTTTAAGAAGTTCTAAAAGGAGAACTATACCAGGAAAACTAAAGTCAGACAGATGGAAATAAGAACAAAAAACAACCAAGAAAATGGCTAACTTAATGATGCCTACAAGAAACGCACCTCACTGATAAAGACATACATAGACTAAAAGTGAAGGGCTGGAAATAGGTATTCCATGCAAATGGAAATCAAGAAAAGGCTGGAGTTGTGATACTGATTTTAGGCTGTAAGATAAAAACTGTAAGAGACAGAGAAGGGCATTATATAGTAGTAAAAGGGCTAATTCATCAGGAAGACATAATGCTTATAAATATCTATGTACCCAACTCAGGAGCACTCAAACAGATGAAAGAAAGACTGCTAGATCTAAAAGGAGAGATACGCTGCAACACTATAATTGTTGGGGATTTCAACATCCCATCTTCTAGATCTTTTAGACAAAAATCGACAGATTTTTAGACAGATCTTCTAGACAAAAAATAAGCAAAAAGACACAGGACCTAGACAATACCATATATCAAATGGACTTATCAGACACCTATAGAACTTTCCATCCTAAGACCACAAAATATACTTTCTTCTCACCCCCGCATAGAACCTTTTCAAAGACTGACCATATGATAGGGCACAAATCAAGCCTTTACAGAAACAAAGGCATAGAAACTATATCCAGATCTTCTCGGACCATGATGGAATTAAACTTGATATTAATTTCAGGAAAAATCCTTGAAAATACAGAGAAACACATGGAAACTAAACAACCTACTCCTGAGTGATTTCTCAACTACCAAATAAATTAAGACTGAAATAAAAAGATTTATGGAAACAAGTGAGTACACAAGTTTCCATAACCTATGGGACACTGCAAAAGCAGTCATAAGAAGGAAATTCATAGCATTTACTGCACATAAGAAAAAGATGGAAAGGTGGTGAATAGACAACCTAACACCATGCTTCAGGGAATTGTAAGAACAACAACAAAAAAAATCCAAAAAAGGCCAGAAGAAATAATAAAGATTTGAGCAGAAATAAATAGAAAATAAACTATACAGAAATAAATGAAACCAAAAGCTGGTTCTTTGAAAAGATTAACACACCATTACCTAGACTGATTAAGAAGAAAGAAAGGAATCAGACTAATCAATTTCATAATGAAATAGGCAATATTACAAAAGACACAATAGAAATACAAAACATCATTAGAGGATACTCTGAGTAACTACATGCCAACCAACAAGAAAACCTGGATGAAATGGACAAATTCCTGGACACGTATAATCTACCAAGATCAAATCAGAAGGACACAAAAAGTCTGAATAGACTCATTAACAAACAGTGAGACTGAATCAGTAATAAATAACCTTCCAACAAAGAAAAGCCCAGGTCCTGATAACTTCACTTCTGAATCCTACAAAACTTTTAAAAGAGTTAACTCCCATTCTACTAAAGCTGTTTCTAAATATCCAAAAGGAAGGAATCCTCCCAAATTCATTTTATGAAGCCTCCATCATCCTCATTCCCAAAACAGATAAAGATATGACAAAAAAGGAAAACTTACCAATATCTCTGATTAATATAGATGCAAAAATTCTCAACAAAATACTAGCAAATCATATCCAACAATATATAAAAAAGATTATTCATCACGACCAGGTAGGTTTTATTCCAGGGTTGCAATGATGGTTCAACATATGCAAAATCATAAACGTAATATACCATATTAACAGAAAGAAAGATAAGAACTATATCATCATCTTAATTGATGTAGAAAAGGCATTCAACAAAATACAGCATCCCTTCACAATTAAGATTCTTAGCAAAGCTCTTCTTGTTAGCGGCCTGAGGTGATCTTTGAAAATGGTTCGCTATTCACTTGACCCAGAGAACCTCACAAAGTCATTCAAGTCAAGAGGTTCAAATCTTTGTGTTCACTTTAAGATCGCTTGTGAAACTGCCCAGGCCATCAAGGGTATGCATATCTGAAAAGCCACCAAGTATTTGAAGGATGTCACTTTACAGAAGCAATGTGTGCCATTCTGTCATTACAGTGGTGGAGCTGGTAGATGTGCCCAGGCTAAACAGTGGGGCTGGACACAAGGTCGGTGGCCTAGAAAGAGTGCTGAATTTTTGTTGCACGTGCTTAAAAATGCAGAGAGTAATGCTGAACTTAAGGGGTTAGATGTAGATTCTCTGGTCATTGAGCACATTCAGGTGAACAAGTCACCAAAGATGTGCCGCCATACATACAGAGTTCATGGATGGATTAACCCATACATGAGCTCCCCCTGCCACATCGAGATGATCCTCACTGAAAAGGAGCAAATTGTCCCTAAACCAGAAGAAGAAGTTGCACAGAAGAAAAAGATATCCCAGAAGAAACTGAAGAAAGAAACAAAAACTTACGACACGGGAATAAAGTCAGCATAAAATAAATGCAGATAAAAGTAAAAAAAAAAAAAAAAAAAGATTCTTAGCAAAATTGGCAGAGAAGGGTCATTTCTCAATACAATAAGAGTCATATATGGAAAACCTATAGCTAACATTATACCGAATGGAGAAAAGCTAAAAGCTTTTCCACTAAAAACTGGTACGAGACAAGGCTGCCCACTTTCTCTACTCCTTTTCATTGCCGTGCTGGAAGTCCTTGACAATGCAATCAGAAAAGAGAATAATATAAAAGGCATTCAAATAGGGAAAGAAGATTTGAAAATATCTTTATTTGCAGATGACATGATGGTATACATAGAAGACCCACAGGTATCCATAAAAATACTTCTTGACATTATAAATGAATACAGTAAAGTGGTAGTATACAAAATACAAAATCCAAAAAATATCCAAAAATCTACAGCATTTCTATATACAAACAACAAGCTGACTCAGGAAAGAAAGTAATCCCTTTTACCATAGCCAAAAAAATTATAAGATACCTAGGAATAAACCTAACCAAGGAAGTCAAAAACCTTTACAAGGAAAACTATGAAAATCCTAAAAAAGATATTGAAAAAGGCACAAAAAAGTGAAAGGACATCCCTGTTCCTGGATTGGAAGAATTAATATAGTCAAAATGGCAATTCTAACCAAATCAATCAACATATTTAGCGCAATTCCTCGAATTACCACAGACATTCTTCACAGATTTAGAAAAGACAATCATAGAATTTGTCCGAATCATTAAAAAAAAAAAAAAAAAAAAAAAAAAAAAAAAAAAAACAACTCATATTACCAAAGAGATCCTGCGCAGGAAGAGTGGAGTAGGAGGCATCTTACTCCCAAAATACATTATAAAGCTGTGATAATCAAAACAGCATGGAACTGGCACAAAAACAGACAGTTGGACCAATGAAAGAGAATAGAAACCCCAGAAATAAATCCCAAAACAAACAGCCAAAGGATTTGTGACAGCATAGCAGCCAATCCCTGGAAAAGGAAAACCTCGTTAGCAAATGGTGCTGCAAAAACTGGGTATCCTCCTGCAGAAAGATGAACCTGGACCCCCGTCTTTAACCATTAACAAAAATCAACTCAAAATGGATCGAAGATCTAAACCTAAGACTTCAAACTATAAAACTACTGGTGGAAAACATTGGGGAAACTCTGGGAGACATTGGGGTAGGCAAAGACTCCTTAAATAAGATGCCCCCAAAACACAGTCAATAATCCCAAAAATAGACAAGTAGGATTACATCAGATTAATAAATTCCTGCACGGCAAAAGACACAGTAATTAATGTGAATTGACAACCCTCAGAATGGGAGAATATTTTTGTAAACTATGCCCCAGATAAGAAACTGATAACCAGAACACACAGGGAACTCAAGCAGCTTACCTGAGGCGGGAGGGGAATTAACCCAATTAAAAAATGGGAAAATGAGCTAAACAAAAAACTCTCTAAGGAAGACATATGAACAACCAAAAAGCACAAGAAAAAAATGCTCAACACCCCTCATCATAAGGGAGATGCAGACCAAAAACAAAATGAGATACCACCTAACCCCTGTCAGAAGGGCAAAGATTAAAAATACAAAAAAAATGTTAAGTGTTGGCAGTGTTGTGGTGAAAGAGGAACTCTCCCACACTGTTGGTGGGAATGTAAATTGGTCCAGCCACTGTGGAGAAAAACATGGAGGTTCCTCAAAGAACTACAAATAGAACTATCATATTATCCAGTAATTCCACTCCTCGGTATCTACCCAAAGGACAGGAGAACACTCAGTTGGAAAAGTGCTTGCACATTTATGTTTTTGGTGGCATTATTCATAATTGGTAAGACACAGAACCAACCCAAATGTCCATGAATAAATAAATGGATTTAAAAAAATGCAGCACATATACATAATGGAATACCATTCAGCCAAAAAAAAACAAGACCTGGCATTTGATAGAAAGTGGAGAAATATGGAAAATTTATTGCTGAGTGAAGCAAGTCAGGCTATAAAAGAGAGACATTGTATGTCTCCACTTAACATATACCGACTGTCTGCACTCTATGGTAGAGTCTGAGATTAGAGGACATAAAAGCATTGAAAATAGTTATGAACATTGGAGAAAGTGTGGAAGGATGGTGGGAGAGGGGAAGAGTGCTGGGAAGGAAATTAGGGAGAAAAAATGGAGAGGTTAAGACATTTGTGGGACACAGAAATAGCTTATTACCTGTTAATGATAATGTGTATAGTATTCTCAACTGGACTGTTCTGAGCTAAATTTCATGTTGGTTAAATTCTGTTTACAAGCCAAATGATGTATATGCAATTAAATGTATAAAATAATAATAATAATCATAATAATAACAACAACAAAGTCGATCCCATGCCCTGCCTTCTGTACCCAACTATTTTTCCATGTTCCCCTGTACTAATCAATTTTTTAAAACTCTTGTGCTTTTTTTGAAGAGAGATTATTTTACTATAGGGTGCATGCACTCGCTGGAGAGACAGAGACAGAAAGACAGAGACAGAAATTAAGAAATAATGCCTCCCCCTCCCCACCCCGGGTGGATGGCCATGCAGCAATCCCTTCTCCTCCATTCTCCTCTTGGGATTTGGGGCACACATGCACACACACCTGGTATGAGTTTTAAGCCACTGAGTTCAGGACTTGAACCATGGTCTACTACATGTGAATCCAGCAACCTAACCACTGCATTCTCTGCTGGTCCCAGATCCTTCCAGTACTTAACTACAGATATCAGATATTCAGATGCTTATTTTGGTACCAATTCTAGATTTATATCTGCATATTTCTGGGTATTTAAGCTCCCACTTTGATGTTCTTTAACTTGTTAATATGAAACAATAATTATGAATCATGCAATCCAATTAACAAATCCAAATTCTAGTATCTTTTTGATTCTGGAACAAACATTTTCAACAGGGACCAACAGAATGGTATAACGGTGACATTGCTGGACTCTCATGTGATGGACCATGGTTTTGAGTCCCAAGTCTGGTGACTTAAAACTCATGCCAGGTGCGTGTGTGTGCATGCCCAAAATTCCGAGAGGAGAAGGAATTTCAGTGTGGTCATCCCCCCAGAGGGTGATTTCTTGCTTTCTCTCTCTCTCTGTCTCAGACGAGCGCACGGGCCTATAGTAAAAATCTCTCAAAAAAAAAACTTTTCCCCCAATAGTATATTAGTTAGAAGTTCTAGGCTTTGGGAATAATGTATCTCAATATTTCTGTGCCCTATTTTTCACTTCAGTTAAATAAGGATATGAACTTTCTTATCTCCCTTACAAACATGGAAAGAAGAAAATGAATTTAATATTAAAGTTGTTCAGTTTCTTCCATCTTCAAAAAAAAATTCCTGAACTATATAAGAGAACTTCAAAAAATTTTTAGAAAAACAGAATTAAAATACAAGCCTATTCTGGTGTAAAAAAAAAAAAAAAAAAAAAAAAAAAAAAAAAAAAAAAAAAAAAATTGGGACCAGCAGAAAACGTAATGGCTATGTTGCTGGACTCCCACGTAGTCGACCGCAGTTCAAGTCCCGGACCCGGTGGCTTAAACTCACACCGGGCGCGTGTGCGTGCGTGCCCCAAGATCCCGAGAGGAGAATGGAGGAGAAGGGATTGCGGCGTGGCCATCCCCCCTGGGGGATGATTTCTCGCTTTCTCTCTCTCTGTCTCTGTCTGTCTGGCAAGCACACGCGCCCTATAGCAAAAATCTCTCAAAAAAAAAAAAAATTACATTCTGCCTAGTTTTTTCATAATACACATTTTTAATTAATTTGTTTAAAGTCCTATCATATTTCTTTCCCATTAGCTATCCTTTTCTTTCCATGGTCTAGCCCAGCAAGAAAAACAATTAAAGAAACAGCCCACAGGACCAGCAGGTGGTATGGTGGTTAAGGTGCTGGAATTCCCACATGGCTGGCCATGGTTTGAGTCCCAGACCTGGCAGCTTGCTTTCTCACTCTCCCTCTCCGTCTTTCTCTGGCAAAACTCATGTGAAAAAATAATGTTAACAATAATAATAAATAAATAATTCTTTTTAAAAAAAAAAGAAAGAAAGAAAAAGAAAGAAGGAAACAGCCCACAGAATGTGAGAAAATATTTTTAAGCCAAACATCTGATAAGGGGTTAATAGCCAAAATATTAACCAGAATTGAACCCAAGAAAAAAATCATCTGATTTTTAAAATAGACAAAGAGGGGCTGGCAGGAGGCACAGTGATTGAGGAGCTGGACTCCCAGATGGCTGACTGTGGTTCAAGTCCTGGACCTGGCAGCTCACATTGTTATTTTCCCTTTTTCTCTCTCTGGTCAAAATTTTAAAATAATCAGACCAGCAGTTAGCATAATGGCTGTGTCGCTGAACTCCCATGTAGTTGACCGCGGTTCGAATCCCAGACCCGGTGGCTTAAACTCACGTCAGGTGTGTGTATGTGCGTGCCCAAGATCCCAAGAAGAGAAAGGAGGGGAAGGGATTGTGGCGTGGCCATCCCCCCTGGGGGGGGTGATTTCTCGCTTTCTGTCTCTCTGTCTCTGTCTTTCTGGCGAGCGCACATGCCCTATAGCAAAAACCTCTCCAAAGAAAAATAATAATTTAAAAATAATAACAGATAAAATAAATAATATTTTTAAAAATAGACAAAGAATTTGAATAGACATTTATCAAAAGATACACAAATATCCATCAAGTTTATGAAAAAAATAATCAACATCACTAATCAGCATACTGAGCCATGGCACTGGAAGCCATGTGGCTGATCGCTGGTTCAGATTCTCGGTCCAGAACCTGAAATACAGCAGGTATGTGCAGGCTCAAGATCCAGAACTGCTGGAAGGCTGAGGGAAGGAGATCGCAGCAAAACAAGACCCTGTTGTGCTTCTCTCTCTCTTGTTCTCGCTCTTTCTCTCACACACGTACACACACAAACTTTCATAAATAAAATACATTTTTTAAAAATCACAACGACAGGGGGTGGCAGGTGGCATGGTGGTTAAAGTTGTGGACTCCCACATGGCCGACCATGGTTCAAGTCCCAGACCCGGTGGCTTGCTTTCTCACGTTCCTTCTCTCTCTCTCTTGCTCTCGCTCTGTCCCTCTCTGGTCAAATTAAAATAAGTAGATAAAGGTAAATAAAATAATTATTTTTAAAAAATCACAAGGACATATCACCTCATATCTGTTAAAATGTCTAATTACCAAAAAAGGTTAAAGATAAATGTTGACTAGAATGTAGACAAAAGAGAATTCTAGTACACTCTTAATGGGGATGTAAATTAGCATAACCATTACAGAGAACCGTATGGAGGTTCCTCAAAAAATTACAAATAGAACTACCATATGATCCAGCAATTCCACAACTGGGTATATATCCAAAAGAATTGAAATCAGTATTTCAATGAGGTATCTTCCACATTGCAATGGTGTTCACTAAGAGGTGGAATCAACTATCCATCAACAGATGAACATACAAGGACATACTATTCAGCCTTTAAAAGTTTCAGAATGAGGAAATTCTATCATTTGAGGAAATATGGAGAAACATGGAAGACACTAAATGATATAAGCCAGGCACAGAAAGACAAATACTCCATAATCTCACTTGTTTGAGAAATGAAAAATATAGAACCTATGAAATTAGGCTAGACTGGTGGTTACTGAGGGGAGGAGGAATGTGCAGAGGTGGATCATGAAATGTTAACCAAAAGCTATGAAGTTTCAGTCACACAAAAGAAATTTTTGAGATCTATTGTACAGAATGGTAACCACAGTTAATAATAACATAGTGTAAAATACTGTAATAATATTTCAAAATTGCTAAAATAGACTTTAAATGTTTTATTACTAAAAAATTATAAATGAGATAATCAGTTCATTAATTAGCTTGATAGACAATAATAATTCTATAACATACACATATATATTTAAAAAATCATATACCCCCATGAATACATATGATTATTATTTTTGTAGAGATTTTTGCTTAGGGCATATGTACTCATGGGTGGGAATGAGAAATCACCCCTCCAGGGGGATGGCCATGCCTTAATCCCTTCTCCTCCGTTCTCCTCCCAGGATCTCGGGCATGCACACACATGGGCCCAGCATGTTTCAAGCCACCAGGTCTTGGACTGAAATTGTCATCAGCCATGTGGGAGTCCAGCAACATAACCACTACTCCATCTGCTAGACCCTGTACAATTATTAAGATAATTAAAAAGAAACATTCAAATTATAAAAATAAATTGGCACAAATTTTAAAAAATAAAGACTTTACAAAGAAAGAAAATTTCAAGCTGGAAAATAGAAAAGGAGAAAGAGTGAGAAAGAGGAGGGGAAAGCAATTCTAGCAGCAACAATGGCTTGGGCAAGAAAGAGGTAAAAGTAAAACCAGCCACATTTAGAAGAGAACAAATGAAAAGGTAGAATGAACCAGGACTTCAATACCAAGTCATAAAATCTGAACACAATTCAGCAGAGAAGCTCTGAAAGTTTTACAGCAAAAAAAGGGTCAGTTACACGTTAGAAATATTAGCTTTACCAATTTAATAATCCAGATTAGTAATATCTGCAAGAGCTGTTTAATCATTCTGTTATAAAGCAACTTGAGCAGTCCATGGCCACATTTGTTCTGTTTTTAATTCACAGCCAAAATCTCAGCACTCATTTATTCAACAGTGTGCTGAGCACTGTTCTGGCGAGCCAGTGACTTTTATTCAGTGGTCTTAATTCTGTAACAGAGGTTCTCAACCAGGAAGGAGGGGCATTTTTGCTCCCCAGGGGACATACATTTTTGGTAGCATCTGAAAGCATTTTGGCCCTCACAATGAGAAGGGAGGATGTTAGTCTATCTAGTGGGCAGGGGTAAAGAAGAGGATGTGGCTAAACAGCCTGCAATGCACAGGACGGCCCCATCCCAAACAAGGAATTATCCGGCCCAAAATGTCAGTAGTGCCAAGGTTGAGAATCTTGGACTAGACCACCAACTTACCTTCCTTCTGCCCCCGCCCCTTTTCTTCTTTCTCTTTTTCTTAAATTGCCAGAGGGCAAGTGTGTGTGCCAGAGAAAGGAGAGAGAGAAAGTGGCCTCAATGGGGCCCCCGGTCATACCACAATCCCCTTTCTTCCTTTCCTTTTTCCTGTCAGGATCCTGGACATGCACCCATGCCTGGTGTGTTTTTCAAGCCACTGGGGCAAGATGTGAACCACGGTTGGCCAAATGGGATCTGGGTCCCTCTACACAGTACTTAAAGACTGCACTATCGGCCAACCCTAAAATAACACATTTATTTATTTATTTATTTATTTGGAGAGATTTTTGCTATAGGGCACATGTGCTCGCCAGAAAGAGAGAGACAGAGACAGAAAGCAAGAAATCACCCCTAAGGGGGGATGGACATGCCGCAATCCCTTCTCCTCCATTCTCCTCTCAGGATCTCGGGCACGCACGTACACGCATCATTATGAGTTTAAGCCCCGGTCCAGGATTCAAACCCCAGTTGACTATATGGGAGTTCGGCAACATAGCCATTACGCTAACTGCTAGTCCCCTAAAATAACACATTTCTATTCTCTCTTCTACAGTAACTGTTAATAAACGTTAATTCCCCTTTCTCCTATTTCTATTCTACAAGAGGCCTTGAAATATCTTAAGAAACGTAAAACATTTTAATAATTTGACAGGTGGAACTAAAGAAAGCATAAATCTTGACATTTGGTTTATTTTTTTTTCTTTTTTCTTTTTTTTTCTTTCTTTTTTTAAAGGTTTTTGCCATAGGGTACATGCACTCGCTGGAGACAGACAGAGAAAGGGAAAATGATAAATCGCCCCCCCACAAGGGTGAGATGGCCACAACACAATCCCTTCTCCTCCTTTCTCCTCCTGTGATTTTGCACACACACGTCTCACATGGTTTTCAAGCTGCCGGGTCTGGGACTCAAGCTGGTCAGTCAAGTGGTAATCCAGTGCCTTAACCACTGCAATACCTCCTGGCCCCGATTTTAAATTTCTTATAAGCTACATTTATCTTATATCTTTTAGGAACAAAATTGTTCTTCCTTCCAAGCATCTATTGTTATCAAAAGCTCGGGCTAAAAGCTTAGGGTAATGTTCGGTTTCTCTTTTTATTTTTGGGTTGTTACAGCAGTTAACCTGCACATTCAGCCAGTTCTCTTCATGTAAATGCTGCACACCTCCAAGTTTCCTTTTCTGCTCCCAATACTATCATCTGAAATATTTTACCAACTGGTTTCTCTGGATTCCTCTTACGTATCTTGTCTCCCAACCTTCTAAGTCATCCTGTTCATAAAGATGGCATTTTTCACCTGCTCAAAAATCTATAATGTTGCCTAAAGCATACCAAATAGGAATGAAATTCCTGATCTTGACATTCAAGGACTTTTTTCACGAACTGGCTACAACCCACCTTTCCAACTTTTTCCACTGTTTTCTCAGAATTATCTTTTGGCAAGATGACTTATTCTGAGACACACGAACAACCTTTCCAGAACAGAGAAATCAAAGACCGCTCAAGGCTTCATTCAGATTTTTAAAATTTGCTTTGAACTCTGATTAACAACAAGGGCTCAACCTACAGAGAAACTGGATCTACTCACTGTCCTTTAAATATGAGCGAGAACTCCCTTGGCTCACACCACTGTCCTTATCGTAGAACATCCCCTGTTTGTCGGTCCACCTCTCTGTACTCATCTTACCCTTCAAATTTACCATCTTTTCAAACACTTCTCAAAGCACCCTAACAGAGTTGCTTACTACCACCACCTACCCCTCACCCTGGCCCACCCAATACCTGTGGCTCCAAGGCCATTTGTCATCCAAATTTTACCAGCCCTCTTTTATGCTCAGATGGCAAAATTGCAATGGATTCATCTGTAAGATGAATGGAAGAAATGGGATATTTAAATTCCCAGGTCAATCTCCGATTCTTTTTTTTTTTTACAATTTATTTATTTGCATTCATTCACTGTACATCATTACAGCATACAAAATGAGATTTTCCATCCAGAGTACACTGTATATTATCTCAATCAAGCACATCAACAAACATGTTATTGTCAGCAAATGATCTTCCATTTCTTGTTTTCTGTATGTTTAGCTTTTTCCCCCCCATCCTTGATTCCCTATCTCTTACCCTCTGCCATCTCCCATTCTCCTCCCACACTGTCTTTGGTATCTATGTTTGCTTTCTATACTGTTTTCCCCCCACATTTTATTGAATCACCAAAGACCCTAATCAATCCAAATACCCTCACAGCAAACACAGGTGACATACACATTTCCATGAACACAAGTCTAACATTATGCATCCTATAAAGTAGCACCTAGCTGGGGCTACATATCCTACTGCAGTCATTGAATAGACTTTTTTTTTCCTGAAACTTTTTTTGTTTTTGTAACTCAATTTACATCCCTTCCCTAAGCATCATCACAGCACACAAAATGCGGTCTCCCTTCCAGTACACACTGTATAGTGACTCAATCATGCACATTACAAAAAATTTTCCATTTCTATTTCCTAGAAATATTTCCACCCCTCTTTCTGACCCTCTGTCCCTTCCCACCCTCCTCACCCACCACCTCCAGTGTCCACAATTGTCCTTCATTCCCTTCCCACCCACACTGCATTGATCACACAATTTCCTACATAATCTAACTACTTTCAATGGTGAGTTCACTCATTAAGAAAACCAGTTTTAACTTAAATCAAAGAAATGCCAAGGAACTTTGCTTAAAGCCAGGAAACAGGTTAGGATTCTGTTCAAATGGTAGGTGCATGAACCTATCAGTCTCATGTACTTTTATCTTCTGTTCTGGTTCAATTTTCCTGGTTAAATTCTGGTATATAATATTCAACTCCAGACTTGTCCCTATGATTAAGTTGGCCACCTTCTTAGTTTTTGGACTCTTATTTCCGTGTGTCTGTGTTTAATTTTCCTGATATAGCACACCCTTGAGAACTTCTTGGAGATCTGGCCTGGTACTGGTAAATTCTTTCAGGTTTTGTTTATCTGAGAATGTTCTTGTCTTTTCTTCCCACCTGAAAGATAATCTTGCCGGGTACAGTATTCTTGGCTGAAATTGCTTCTCTTGTAACACTTTGAATATATTTTCCCATTCTCTCCTCGCTCGCATTGTTTCCGATGAGAGATCTACTGTTAGCCTGATGGGATGTCCTTTGTAGGTAACTTGATGTTTTTCTCTTGCCAATCTTAGTATCTTGTCTTTGTCTACGGTTTTGGTCAACCTGGCTATAATGTGTCTTGGAGAAGATCTTCTTGGGTTGATTCTATTTGGGGTCCTTTGTATTTCCTGGGACTGGATCTTCAAATACCTCTCTAGGTTTAGAAAGTTTTCTTGCAGGATTGCATGGAATAGATTATCAATGCCCTTATAGATCTCTTCACCTTCTGGAATGCCAATTATCCGGATATTTGGACGTTTGATGGTATCCAGTACTTCTCGCATATCATTCTCAAATTTTTGGGCCATTTTCTCAGTCTTTGTGGTGGATTTTTCTAGGCCAGCCATTTTCTCTTCTACATCTGAGATTCTATTTTCTGAATGATCTAGTCTGCTTTTAATACTTTCAAGGGAGATTTTGACTTCTTGTACTATAGACTTCATCTCTAGCAGTTCCGTTTGAGTCTTTTGTAAAGTGTGTAATTCCTCTTTTAGATCTTGCAAGAATTTCCTCATCTCCTGGAACTCGGCAACTTCTTTCTCCTTTCTCTTTAGCAGTTCATTATCTTTCTTCTCTTCCATCTCTGTTAGCTTCGACATTATGAATGCTCTAAATTCTTTATCAGACATTTCCATGATTTTCACTGAACTGCTTGTGGATGAAGAAGAGTTACTCTTTTCCCTTGGAGGAGAGGTATTTTCTCGTTTTCCCATATTTCTTGTGATCCGGCGGTGATTTCTTGTCATCTGATGGGATAGTGTGTTTCTTTCAAATTCTTAAAGTTCAGTCGCTAGCTCGTTTGTTGGAGGCTGAATTATCCGTAGAAAATCTTCATTCCCTGAAAAATCTAGTTCACTGGCGCCATCAATCTCCGATTCTTTATGAAAGATTTTGTTAAAATCACAATTCTCAAAAAATTGAATTGTCAAAGAATAAGTAAATATATATTCATATATTACTAGTAAGAGTATAAACTGGCACAATTATTTTATAGTGTTATTTGTCAATATTAAAAGTCTTTAAAACCTGTATACCATTTGGTCCAGGGATTCAACTTGAGAATTTATCATGAGTAAACAATAAAGTGCACAGAAGTTTAGCTATAAGGATAGCCATCTAAACACTGTTTTAACTCTCAGGAATTGAGAGAGGGGAGGGAACTTATTTGTCCAAGAAGAAAACACGATTCAAGATGAATCATTTAAATAATATAACACTGTGTAGCTGCCAGATTATTAACATATAAGTCTTTTATAAATATTTTCCAAGTGGAAAAATACAAACATGACTCCATATATCTTTATTTCATGTTTTTATATTTCATTTTTTTACACATGTATACATATACACACAATCAGTGAATGTGTGTGTGTAAATAAGATATAACATTAAGTTTTGTCACCTTAACCAACATATTTTTATATCCTTCTGTTGAATATTTATAATTTAGCTATGTTAAACTTTAACTAATATAATAAACATTTTTAAGGTCCATTTACAGTTACAAAAAACCTAAGCAATCCTTTTTTTTTTAAAAGAGAGGTTTTTGCTATAGGGCACGTGCGCTCACCAGAGAGAGAGAAACACAGAGGCAAAAGCAAGAAATCACCCCCCCCCCCCCCAGTGGGATAGCCATGCTGCAATTCCTTCTCCTCCGTTCTCCTTTTGGGACTTTGGGCATGCATGCACACGCACCTGACACGAGTTTTAAGCCTCCAGGTCCTGGACTCAAACTGCAGCTGCCTATGTCAGAGTCAGCGACACAAACATTAGGCCATCTGCTGGTCTCAATCCTAAGTAATCGTAGTATGTCTGTGGGAAAAACCTTTCAATAGGAGTGCAAGAACGTTCCAGTTGTCAAATAGTATCACCAGCTAGACAGGGGATTATCACTTTGACATAGACTAGACAACTCCTAGGTCAGAAAAGCTAGGACAGATGATGACAGAAGGCTAAGGAGAAGCCAGAAGGCCTGGAAATCCTGGCAGGTGAGGGTTTATACAGCTTGCTGCAGGGACTACTCTGTGTGAGCTGGGCACCACGCACAGGCTTAGATGAAAAAGGGGTCATAAAAGCAGGAAGGCAATGTAGAATCTTATGAGCATGAACTCCAGAGGCAGACAGCTTAGGTTTGACCTTCATCTGCTGCTTACTATCAACAGAAATATAACCCTTAAGCATGTCACTTTGCTTCTCCCTGCTGTACCCACCTAATCTGTATAGTGGGGTAATGGAGCCTATTGGCAGGTTGTCTGTAACGCGTGCTGAGAACAGTGTGTTTAGGGAGGTGGGAGAGGGAAGATGAGGAGTAACACCAAGAAAGAAAATCATATCCATACGAGCAGTTCCAAAAATGGTTCCCTGACTCACTCCCCTCCGCGCTGCCAGAGCCATCTTAGCACTTCTTCAGTCATCCACTTGTGTTAAGACCTTCAGGTCTCTCCAGGGCCTTCAGAGGGAAATCAAAGCTGTCCCTCAGACTGATTTTAAAACCCATTCTAGGGACCAGCAGTTGGCATAATGGCTACATCGCTGGGCTCCCATGTAGTCGACACCAGTTCAAGTCTCGGACCGGTGGCTTAAACTCACACCGGGCGCGTGTGCGTGCGTGCCCAAGATCCTGAGAGGAGAATGGAGGAGAAGGGATTGCAACGTGGCCATCCCTGGAGGGGTAATTTCTCGCTGTCTCTCTCTGTCTTTCTGAAGAGTGCATATGCCCTGTAGCAAAAAACCTCTCAAAAAAAAAAAAAAAAAAAATTCTAGAGGCCGTCAGGTGACATGGTGGTTAAGTTGCTAGATCCCCACATGGCCAACAGTATTTTGAGCCCTGGACCTGGCATCTGGAAAACTACGCCAGGTGTGTGTGCATGTGTGCCCAGAATCCTGATAGGAGAATGTAAGAGAAGGGATTACAGCGTGACCATTCCCCTCACCCCTGGGAGGGTGATTTTCTCACTTTCTCTCTCTCTCTCTCTCTCTCTCTCTCTCTCTCTCTCTCTCTCTCTCTCTCTGATTAATGCACACACCCTATGGCAAAATCCTTTAAAAAAAAAATCTACCTCTGTAGCCTCAGTTCTTAATTCTCTTACACAAAACTCACCAACTTTCTAGCCATACTATTTGCCTCATGTGTTTGCTCTATGTGTTCTTCTCTATTAAGGCAAACATGGGAAGATCCAACCATGCAGGCAAGTCAAGAAAGAGTATCTGAATGGCATGAGGAATCACCAACGGAATGGTTACTGCCTCCTCGGGCTTAATATCTGCTTGTGGATGTCCTCTTTAGCCTGAAGCTGCGAACAAGTCTCAGTATGAACTGCGAGATCAAAAGGAAACAGGCTGCAGGTAGAAGTAAGGGGCAGGCTGAATCATGCAGTTTCCTGGCCATGCTGGCCTGGTCCGAGCAGATACGTCTGCTGCACTGACTAAGGCTTCCTCACATGACAAAGAAAAATCTTCCCATGACCATCGAAATCAACTAGTAGTGAATAATGGCTGAGAACTGCAACTTGGTTTTGCCGGGCAGAAAACGAACCTCTCCCAGGTCTTCTTTTCCTTTTTTTAATTGTTAGAGGGCACAGGTACTCACCATGGAGAGAGAGAGACAAAACTCCACTATAAAAGAAATAGTTTTGGGGGCCTGCAGGTGGCATGGTGGTTAAGGGCACTGGACTCCCACATGACTGACTATAGTTCGAGTCCTAAACCTGGCAACTTGTTTTCTCACTCTCCCTTTCTCTCATTCTCACTTGCTCTCTGTCCCTCTCTGGTCAAATTAAAATAAACAAATAAAGTTAAATAAAATAATTATTTTTAGAAAAAGAAATCGTTTTAAAAAAAGAAATAGTTTTTATTTTGTGGCATAGTGAGAAGTCTGGTCTACCATCATGTTCTATTTGGCTTGTTTTTAAATAACTTGGTGATTTTAAACATAATTCTTTACATACATTATTTTAGTTACATAACTACAATATCACAAACCACCTCAAAATGTGGTGACTTAATGTACCAACCCTTTTATCCAAGTGAACAATATGAGGATCATATTGCCATACTCAAGCTGGGCAGTTCCTATGTGCTTCATGTGCTATTAACTGAGGCTAGCGGATGACAGTCTCCGATGGAGGCTGGCTTTTCTAGGGTGCCCAAGTTGGCTTCATTCACAGGCCTATTAATTTAGAGAGGTGTTTAGAAAGCTCATCTGCAACTCTTTCCCAAGGAGGACTTCTTCCATGACTGCTCAGAGCTCCAACAGCTAAATGTTTCAAGATACAGGGAGCATCAGCTGTCATTCTCCTAGACTAGGTGTGACAATGGCACAGACCCCTTCCACTAGAAGAAGAGAGACACAGGGCTTGGCACGTGGGAAGGGGCACAGGTGCCCTCTCCAGGTGCCTCCCCCTCCAGCAGCTTCCAGTGCTCACCTACCCGGAACAACAAGCCACACTGAATTTCTTCAGTTACAAATTCACTCACCTCTCAGGGCCTTTGCCCATCCTGCTCCCTCTGCCTGTGAAGCAACCTCTGCCTCCTGAGGCAGCAAACTGCTATTCTGTCTTGAAACACACCGGAGATCAACTCCAGAGCCCTTTCCTGACCTTCGCCAGTCCGTCTGCAGCATGCCCCACAGGTGCCTGATACTCTCAGTAACACACTGCACCGACCCACCCCAGCCTGCAACTTACTGATGAGAGCTCATCTTTTCGCATTTCCAATGACAGATATGTAAGAAAACAAGAAAAACTTATTATTCACAGTTAGAAAATGTAGGGAACCAACTGAACATGCTGAAGACTGGTAAGGAAAAAGAATGAATCAAACATTTATTCTGCCTCTTCTAGATAAAGGGCTATATTAGGCAACCAAATAAGAGATGACGGGGCTTTTTCTCTTTATAGAAAGTACTCCAGAAGGGTCAGCAGGTGGTGTGGTGGTTAAGGGCGCTGGACTCCCACATGGCCGACCACCATTCAGTTCAAGTCCGAGACTTGGTGGCTTGCTTTCTCTCTCTCTCTCGCTCACTCCTTCCCTCCCTCCCTCACTCACTCTCTCTCTCTCCCTCCCTCCCTCTTTCTTCTTCTCTCCCTCTCTGGTCACATTAAAATAAATAAATAATGAATAAAATAATAATTTTTAAGAAAGAAAGTACTCCAAGGCCAGTCCCATAGCCTAGTGGTTAAGAGAGCCAGATCCCACATGGCTGACTCATGGGGTGAGGAATAGACATTAACGTTCAGAGGCTGAAGGGAAAAGGAATGCATCTGAGTCTACTGAATACCAGGGCAACGGGAAGAACATGAAAAAGTATTATAGCATAAAACAGACCTTTGCTGAAGAAAAAACACCACCAAAAGAAGGCTCAGGATACAAAAGAATGCAGAAAGAACTTGAGCTGTGACTACTCAGCATTTTTAGCAGTGCTAAGAGCACAGATCCTGCAGTGAAGGCTGTCTGGGTTCAAATTCTGACTCCACAACTCACTCTGAGCCTTAAGTTTCCTCAGATGTTAAAAAGTAATAAAAGAGGGGAAGGGAGAAAAAAGGCCACGGCTTGGTAACTGAGGCAGCTGGATCCCACATGGCCAACTTGAGGAAGCATCGGCATGTATGCAAGCAAGCCCAAGTCCCAACGGGATGGAGGAAAGGAGAAGGGGTTGCAGTGTCACTCTTCCCCATGAAGGGAAGGGGTGCTCCCTCTCTGTGTCTCTAGCATGCGCGCACAGATTCTGGAAAACGATCTTTTTAGAAAAGGACATTAGCGGGGCTGACAGGTGGCATGGTGGTTAAGGGCGCTAGATTCCCATATGACCAATCGTGGTTGAGTCCCGGACCCGGCGGCTTGCTTTCTTGCTTTCTCTCTCTCTCTTTCCCTCTCTCACTCTGTCCCTCTCTGATCAAATTAAAATAAATAATAAAGTTAAATATTTTTTTAAAAAAAGGACATTAACTCTTTACTTCAGAAGACTTTTCTAAGAGTTAAATGAATTAAAACAGTCACACGATGTGCACAATTTTCCTGAAATAGTACACCACAGTGCTTCTCCTCCTCAGCAACTTCCCCACTTGACACACGGAAACACAGACCCCAAGAGGTGAAGTGACCCGCTTATGGACAAGAGAATCACATTCTGAGCACTGTGCCGAGAATTTATGGCAAAGACCGCTGGCTATTCACCAAAGCCTTTCTTGCCCCTCTCTTCCGGAGCACACACACAGACTGCATTTCCCAGCTTCCCTTCCATGAGAATAAGTGTGGGACAAAGCAATGTGAGTAGAACTGATGCCAGCCCCTTTACCGTGCCCAGGCATGGTCCCAAAATCTACGCAGTTCTCCACCCCTTCTCCACCTACCAGGTGGACCTCAGTGCTCGGGGCACCCTTAGAAGTCATGAGCTGAATACAGCAGAGAACAAATTAGCCAGAGCACCAGTATAATTAAATCATCATTCTGCTAAGCTCCTGAGATTTCAGAGGGTGAAACTTTCAACTAACATGGAAATCTGTACGGATGCAATCACGACCATCATTATTCACATTTTACAGAAAAAGGAAATAAGCATAAAAAGGTCATGAAAAATTATTAACTGATAGATCCAGGATTTGAACCAGCACTGGCTTCACACATAGCTCACGTTTTTAGGTATCTTCAAGATCATTAGTCCAGTTAGTGGAAACACGATTTCTAACTTAGTGCACATAATTAGTATAGAATTTTAAGTAATCCTAGAAACACCACTTTAATTTGCCAAAATGGCCACACTTTAAAGTGTTAGTGTATAGAAATGGATCCCAAACAGTTTAAGTGGGGTTTTACTACAGACAAGAGACACACCCAATTAAGATATTTTTTAAATACCATGTATATTAGAGAGATCACACTTCCTTACCCTCATAAATAGCCATGTAGTACAATGCTTTTGGTTTTCTTTTGCCTTTTTTTTTTTTTTTTTTTTTTGACTATAGGGCACGTGCGCTAACTGGAGACAGGTAGACAGAGAGAAACAGAGAGGTAAGAAATCACCCCCCAGGGGAATGACCACACCACTCTCCCTTCTCTTCCATTCTCTTCTCAGGATTTTGGACACACACACACACATGCTCAGCATGATTTTCAAACTGCCAGGTCCAGGACACAAACCACGCAGTCAGCTGTATGGGATCCAGAGCCGTAACCATAATGCAACCAGATGGCCCAATATATACATAACTTTCAAGTGTTTTTAGCCCATTGTTTATATATGAGAAATTTGCTGATGGTTTGAAAATTCAAAATAAAAATATTTAGAAAACGCCCTCTCCCTCTCTTTTTAGGGGTGTGTGTGTGTGTGTGTGTGTGTGTATCTTTCTCTCTGGTCAGTGCATGTTCTCTCTGGCGATTAAAATAATAAATAAAGGCACACTACAAAAAAATAGATGATTGAGAAAAAAGTATTACTACAACACAGCCCTCACCCTGTACTGTTTCTGAAATTAAATTTTGAACTGGTATACGACCTCTAACTGAGCTTTGCTACATGAAATCAGTGTGCCTGTGCCACGCTTCTCAAGGTAAGAATTCCTGTGTAGAAAAGTATATTAGCTTGAACTTCATGAAACTGTCAATATTTGACTATTTTTATCCTTTAAAAGAAGGGTAAAAAAAAAAAAAAAAAAAGAAAAGAAAAGACAGCCCAGCAGGTGGGGAGTTTAAGGCAGCCACATCCTACAAGGCTGACTTCACAGTCTGAGTTCTGGACTGGGAACTTAAAAACTTCTAGGCACGTGTGCATCCATGCCCCAAATCCTGAGAGGCGAATGGACGAGGAGGGATTGAGAAGCAGCCATCCTCCTGGGAAGTGATTTCTCACTTTCCCTCTCCTTGTCCCACTCTCCATCTCTTTCTGGCAAGCACATGCACTCTATAACAAAACTTAAAAAAAAAAAAAAAAAAAAAAAGACAAAAAGGCAACCTGATGTGGTTTGATTTAACTCAGTCTCCTTTACTGCTGTGATTATTAGGGAAAAAAAAAAAAAAAGAAATTTGAACATGCTCCTTTCCACCTCCATCCTACTCCTCTCCCCCTAAAAACACAGTTAATCTAGAATTGGTCTTTTTAAAAACTGTAAGGTTTTACTACAAATCAGTAGGAAAAGCCAACTGTCTGATTATTAGAATTGGGAACCATCACTCAAAACTAATTTTCACTGAAAAGGAGTAAGTTCTTTTTGTGGGGGGGGAGAGGTTTTCGTTATAGGGCACATCTCCTCACTAGAAAGACAGAGAGACAGAAAGCGAGAAATCACCCCTGAAGAGGGGTGGCCACGCCACAATCCCCTCTCCTCCATTCTCCTCTCGGGATCTTGAGCACGCACACACACATGTCCAGCATGAGTTTAAGCCACCAGGTCTGGGACACAAACTTCGATCAACTACATGGGAGTCCAGCGACATAGCCATAACACCATCTGCTGGTCCTGTGAGTAAGTTCTGACTTGAGTTTTAATGCAACAACAAAAGACAAACTCTCAGGAGATACCAAAGATGAGGGAGAAAGAGTAAGCCAATCTGCAAGACAGAACTGGGAGGGCTACTACCGATTCTGTCTAAATAAGTCAGTAGTAAGTTGAAGAGGTTCACTTTCTTGAAATGAGGAACGTCCATGCATAGAAACTCCCTTTACCTCCCTCCACAGTTGTCTGTAGAATAACTAACAGTGTGCATTACTTAAATTTTTGTAGAAATCTCTATCTCCTGGCTCCTTCTCTATCTCCCTTATGGTAGATCCTTCTGACCACCCCTGAAAAAAACTAAAGCTCCCTGGAATACAGTCCTTCCACTAGACACAAGCTTCTTCCCCACCCTCCACTTCTACACTGACTCTCAGCCCTCCAGCCCACACCCACTACCTGCACACATCCACAGAGCAAGGGGCCGACTTCTTCTGAATCTAATACAGGCGACTTCAAACTCAACAGGTCCAGACCAAATGTGTGGTCATATGGCTTCTCCCCAAAACAGCTCCAACCACTTAGAAACACCCATCACTTCAGCTTCTTCCTCTTCCTAAATAACACCTATTAATCCTAACTCTGAAAATTCTTTTCAACCTGTTGCCTTTTCATCATCCCCAAAACTGTCTTATTTCAGGCATTAATTCCTCTCACCTACTAACACCAACTACTTCCAAACTCACTGTGTTTATATCCTTCATACTAAATGCCAGACAGATATTTTTAAAACATAAACCTAATACCACCCCTTCTTTTATCCTTCAACGGTTAAGAACTCCAAGGCCTTAAGAACAGAAATACAGACTTCTTCAACAGAGCATGGAAGACCCCCTCCGACGCAACGTATATAACCAGTGCTTCCCTATCTGCTGTCACTCCTCTACGTGTTCTTCTGTTATATTTAACCACCTATCTCCCCTTTCAAAGTCCTTCACCTTGACATATACTTCTTCTCCTGCATACAACACCTTTGGCCAGTCCTTACAAGCTTCAGTTTAAGTATTACCTCTTCTAGGAAAGTTCCTTCTAAGAAATAAATCAAATTCACAGATTGACACACACAAGCTTGAGCTCATCAAGATCGTAAGACACATATACGACTAATCAGCTTCACAGTGCAGAGGCACCAACAGTCAGTACTGGTATTTAAATCCATATGCGTGCATGCATGTGCACATGAGCGCACACACACATGCACGTGTATCAGGGTGTCTGAGTTCATTTACCCAACCTGGTACAGTTCTATACTAACTATACCTAACCATATAAATTAATATGCTCACAGATATATGGACAAGAAAATTTTCTGAAAATACAGCAATAATACAGTTACTGGTGGTTGTAAGGATAAGGCAGCATTATGGACTGAATTGTGAAAGTGTTAATTTCCAGTTCCTCAGAAAGTGACTTTATTTGGAGACAGGCCCTTTAAAGGGTTAATGAAATTAATGGAGCTGCTAGAGTGAAATGCAATCAACATGACTGGCTCCTTACAAGAAAAAGAGACTAGAACCTAGACCATACACAGGGGAGGGCCATAGGAGCGGCCATCTGTAGCCAAAGAGAGGGGCCTCAAAAGGAACCAACCTGCTGACGCTCTGGTCTTGAACTTCTGGCCTCCAAAATTGTGAGAAAATTCAAATTTCTGTATGGCAGACTGAACAAACTCCCATATGGTCAACCACAGTTTGAGTCTCAGACCTGGTGCCTTGCTTTCTCACTTTCCCTCTCTCTCTCAATCTTTCTCTGTGTGTCTCTCTCTGCTCAAATTAAAATAAATGAATAAATAAAATTAAATAATTCTTTTTTAAAAATGAAATTCTTAATCACATTCGTTCATTCATTCATTCATTTATTTATGAGCGAGAGAGAGGGCAAGTCTCCCTACTCTGATCCTCTGTCCCAGCCTGGAGTCAAGGGCACATGCCAGTGCTCAGCCTGCTTGACTGGTCTGAGAATTCAACCTGCCCCCCCCCACCCCCACCTCCCCGTGCAGCCCCAGCCTGGATCAGCAGTGCCTTGCCCCTTCACTGCAGCAGGGTCGATGAAATGTTTTAACTTGGCAGGAGTTATGTGAACAGTGGGATTATAAGCATTTTCATTTTCTTCTTTATTCTGGTCTGTACTTACAAACCTAAAAGTCATTAAATAAAATAACATAATTGAGTATCCTATATATCAGTGTACAATATGTTGTCCAAAAAGAATATAAAACACACATTTTATCTTATTACTTATCACTAGAAATACAATTATATATTATGTTAAATAAGATACTTCTGGGTCAGCAGGTGGTGTTGAGGTTAATGTGGCTAGATCTCACAGAAAGATATTTGAATTCAGATTTACGAATCTGACTGCACAGTCTGAGTCTAGACCCAGCAGCTTGAAAAACATGTCTGGCTGGGGTGTATGTATGTGTGCACGTGCCCACACTCAAAATCCTAGAGGAAAATGGAGGGCTCTCTCTCTCGCATGCTCGCTCGCTCACTCTCTGATGAGCATACGTGCTCTATAGCAAAACCTTTTAAAAATATATGATATTTCTACTTTTTTTTAACAGTTCTGCAAATGAACTGGTAGAAGTAGAAATTGGAAAAATGCCTTTTGTTAAACACTTCCCTAGAGATTAGAAAACTGACAGCTACAGGACCAGTAGGTGGCATGACGATTAAGGTACTGGATTCCCACATGGCCAACCACAGCTTAAATCCCAGACCCAGTGGCTCAGAAATCACACTAGGTGCGTGTGCATGTGTGCCCAATATCCCAAGAGGAGAATGGAAGAGAAGGGATTGTGGTGTGGCCATCCTCCCTGGGAAGTGAGTTTTCACCTTCCCTCTCTGTCTCTCTCCAGTGAAAACACAAGCCCTATAGCAAAATCTTCAGAAAGGAAAGAAAAAAGAAAACCAATAAGGAAATTATTCTCATACTGGGATAAAATTAAGTCATTATAGAAATTATGTACCAGAAACCAGACTACGTGTGTTAGACATTTTATATATAATACATTATCATTTAATTCTCATTACAACCCAATGCAATAGGGTACTAGGATTTCTCCTGGGCCAGACCCATGGCTAGTGGTTAAGAAAGCCAGATCCCCTTCCAGCCCAATGCCAAGCAAAGTGAGAACTCATGTGCATCTGAGGTGGGCCCAGCCCTGGCCTTTTTTAACTGAAAAGTCTAAGTCTTTGGCTCAACATGGAGTGAAGACAGGTGGGGGGGGGGGGGGTCTCTGTCTTCTTTCTATCTCTGTCTCTCTTCCTCTCCCTCTCTCTTGGAATTTTTCTTTATATATATATATGTACGTATATATATGTACATATATATGTGTGTGTGTGTGTGTGTGTGTATATATATATATATAAAATCTGTAAGTACTGTCTCTTTTCTCTGATCTCTCCTTTCTCTTGCTAATTTCAGAACCCATATGCATCTGAGGTGGGCCCAGCTGTGCGCATTTTGTGCAGCACACTAGCATGTTGCGCAGTTTTCATTTTTTTGCATTTTTTAAAAAAGAAATTGTCTTGGGAACCAGCAGTTAGCGTAATGGCTATGTCGCTGGACTCCCACGTAGTCGACCGCGGTTCGCGTCCCGGACCCGGTGGCTTAAAACTCACGCCGGGCGCGTGTGCGTGCGTGCCCAAGATCCCGAGAGGAGAATGGAGGAGAAGGGATTGCGGCGTGACCATCCCCCCTGGGGGGTGATTTCTCGCTTTCTGTCTCTCTGTCTCTGTCTGTCTGGCGAGCGCACAGGCCCTATAGCGAAAAAACCTCTCCAAAAAAAAAAAAAAAAAAAAAAGAAATTGTCTTTTCACTTGGCTTTTTTTTTGGGGGGGGGGGTCTTTTTTTTCATTTTCTTTTATCTGACTTTCCCATCCTGCTTCTCAGCTTCCACACACTGAGTGTCTAGGTAGGTCTAGGTGCACAGTAGCGCAATATCTGAATACTTTTATGATCATAGAAAACCTCGACCCCCACTGAGCTGCTACAGAAAGGGAGAAAGGCATCTTCATAAATCTGAATTCAAATCTCGTTCTGTGGGTATCGTGTTATAAAATACAGTAGTAGAAGAGAAATAGGCACAGAAGTACCTCACGGTAAAGTGAAGCATAAGAGCTTACAATAGCAGAAATCTCCAAATTAGCCAAACGTGAATATACCATCAAATGACTAAAAATCAGAGAAGAGAGACTGCAAAGTGAACAGCAGGGAGAAATGCAAAGCTGCAACGAGTGTGGCTTGTCTCCCCCCAGATACCTCTGGATTCTCAGTTGAAACCCAGCAGCTTGGCCCAGGTGCACCTATTCCCTAGAAAACTGTAAGGCCTTACTAAAATCCAATTCTACTGACGAAAGTGCAGGTTGCTTGGTGAGGATCAGGGAACAGAACTGCAGAAATATTGTAGGTCATCTCTTCCTGCATGCCTCTAACATTCAAAATTAACTCCAAAAAAGTAGGAAGTAACATATAACCCATCAGATAACCAGAAACCACTGCAGAGGCACAAGAAATATGGGAAACTAAGAAAACATCTCACCCCCAAGGTGAAAGAACAAACAGCCCTTCATCATCCACAGACTGTACAATAAAACTCATGGAAATGTCAGATAAAGAATTTAGATTATACATAGTGACAAAGCTAACAGAGATGCAAGAGAAGAGAGACGATGAACTCCAGAAGATGCAGAAGAGACAACGAGTTCCAGGAGGTGAGGAAGTTCTTGTACGATCTGAAAGAGGAAATACACACCATAAAAAAGAATCAAACAGAACTGTTAGAGATGAAGGCTGTAATATAGAAAATCATAACCTCCCTCAGAAATATTAAAAGCAGATTAGATCATGCAGAAGATCGGATCTCAGATGTAGAAGACAGAATCTCTGACCTAGAAAAATTCACCAAAGACTGAGAAAATAACCCCCAAAAATGAGAATAATATACAAGTAATACTAGATACCATTAGATGCCCTAATATACAAAATAATCGGTATCCCAGAAGGTGAAGAAACTAATCAGGGCATTGATAATCTATTCCATGAAATCCTGGAAGAAAACTTTCCAAACCTAGAGAGGCACTCAAATATCCAGACCCAAGAAATACAAAGGACCACACATAGAATCAATCCAAGAAGATCTTCACCAAGGCACATCAGATTGACCAAAACCAAAGACAGAGACAAGATACTAAAATTGGCAAAAGAGAAATGTCAAGTTACTTTTTTAAAAAAGATATCCCATCAGGCTAACATCAGACCTTTCCTCGGAAACAATACAAGCAAGGAAAGAATGGGAAAATATATTCAAAGTGTTAAGTGAAAAACAGTTTAAATCAAGAATACTGTATCTGGCAAGATTACCCTTCATATGGAAAGAGAAGCTCAAAACATTCTCAGATAAACAAAGCCTGAAGGAATTTACCAACATCAAACCAGCTCTTCAAGAAGTTCTGAAGGGAGTGCTATACCAGGGAAACTAAAGTCAGACAGAAATAAGAGAACAATGACCAAGAAAAAGCCTAACTTAATGGTAGGGATAAATTCAGAAATACCAATAATAATGTTGAATGTTAACTTCCAGGATTTAAACAGAAAGATCAGATCATGGTAACACTACAAATTCAACAAAAGAGAGATTACATAAGACTGAACTGATGAAATCGAATTCTATGACTTCTGTCTAAAACATTACTGATTTTCTTCTTTGATTTGTCTTCCAGATTTAAGGATTTTGGTTTTCTTTTGAGTTGTTGATAGGTTCAGCAATTTGTTCAAAAAAAATTTTTTTAATTGAAGAACTTTTCTCCCTTCCTGACACCTTTACAATTGGAAAATATTTGTGAGCATCCTTATTTTGTCACAGAATGGCTATTTGCATAAGTTCAATACAAATAGTATCTGTTGCCTTGCATCAGAAATTGACTTTTTATGGGGCTTTCTGCAAATAACAGACCAAATTAAGATTAACCTTTTTTTTTTTTTGCAAAGAAGTTAGTTTATCCCTCTCTTTAGTAAAAGGGGGAATGTAGAGAGAAAAAAAAAGTTTCAGTAGAAAATTACAGTGCACTTTTCACTAGATTTTAGCTTTGTCCATATTTTTAGTTTAAGATCTTTTGTGAATCAATAAAATGTCAGGAAAAAAAGTTTAGTATGGAAGGGGGGAAAGGAGAAGGAAAAAACAAGTAAAAATATGTTTAGTTGACCAAAATAATGAGAAGCTATTGGCTGATGATAATATACATAGTAATATAAAGCAATATCTTTGTCTTAATTGACACGCATAGTATCTGTGCTGGAAAAAGAAATGTACGCTGTGAAGACATGATTGAATGTAAATAAATAAAAAAAGAATAAAAATAAACTATGGGGAAGATGTATACATGGACAGAGGAAGAGGAAAAGAATTTCAGACTGATAATACAGTGTGGGCAAAAATATCAAGTCTTTCATTTGGTGTGAGTCTCTTCACTTAATAAAGTGTACATATTTAAAAAAAAAAAAAGAGAGAGAGAGAGAGAGCTAGATCCCACATAGTTGACTTTACAGTTCGAATCCTGGACCTAGAGGCTTGAGAAACATGGCAAATATGTGTGCATGTGCCCAAAATCCCAAAAGGACAGAGAAACGCAGAAGGAACTGCGGTGTGACAATGCCTTACTGAGGAGAGCTTTCTCCCTTTTTCATTCCTGCTGTCTCTCTCTCTGGAGAGCATGTGTATACTAGAGCATGTGTATGCTGGCAAATTAAAAAAAAAAAAAAAAGATTCTCCTTTGTCGGATAAGGACACTTGGGATTAAAGAGATTATCTATCTATCTATCTATCTATCTAGAGATTTTTGCTACAGGGCAAGGCAGAAACTAAGAGAGAGAAGGTGAGAAATCACCCCTTGGGGGATGGTCACACCACATTCCCTCCTCCTTCATTCTCCTTTTGGGATTTTGGGCACATATGCACATGCGCCCAGCTGAGTTTCAAGCCGTCGGGTCCACAATTCGAACCGCAGTCAGCCATGTGGGAGTTCAGCACTATAACCACAACACCTGCTGGCCCCTAAAGAGATTATTAATTGGCAACGGTCACACAGCTACAGACTCAGATGAGTCCAGTCCATGTCTTAAAGCCTCACATTGTCTGGTAATGAAGGTCCATGAGTGTTGATAAATATTGACAAAACACTTGCCACATGCACTGTGTTAGTTATACAAGACAATGAAGACCCAAGAAACAGTCACTACCTTAAGGAACTTAAAATCTCTCCAGCATCCTGTTGCATGTTATTTTTTTTGTTGTTGTTTTTTGGGGGTTTTTTTGCCTACATAACCAGATTTCAAAGTTCTTCAAAAGAGCTAGAACATTAAAAGGAGGCCAGATGGTGGCACAGTGGTAAAACACAAAACTTTGTGAAGCTGACCTACATCAGATGGTTCCAGGTTCACATCCAGTGACCCCCCTGAGAGCACCAGTTACACATTTGCCCATGACCTGTGGCTGGCTGAAACTGGGAGTGGACCGTGGCATCAAGACCCTGCTGGTGGTGTTGACTCTCTTACTCTCTAACTCATGGAAGAAAGAATAAATAAAACTTTATACACAGACACTCACACACACACACACACACACACACACACACACACAACACATATATACGCACACATATACATGCATGCACATATACACGTGCACATATATACACATACACACATAAATACATGTATAGACATACATACGGACGCATATATACACACATATACACACAGAGACATATAAGTATATATACACAGAGAGACATACACACACACAGCTTTGAACAGAGACCGGGAACATGTCTGGCTTGATCCCTTAAAATAACACACTGGATGCCTCATGAGTAACAAGATTTCAGACTAAGTGACACACATGAGAGAGGTTCATGCACAGTGAACAGTAAATAAATGTTAATAAAACGTGAATATTCATTTGCAACCTACACAGGTTAAGAAGATCCAGAACTTGAACTTTTTTTTTTAAGTGATATTTTTGCTACAGGGTGTGTACGCTCTCTTTGTTGCCAGAGAGACAGAGAGAAAGCAAGCAAGAAATCATCCCCCTGGAGGGATGGCCACGCCATAATCCTTTCTCCTCCATTCTCCTCCTGGGATTTCGGGCATGCATGCATATGTGCCCAGTGTGAGGTTTAGGCCACCGGCTCTGGGACTTGAACCATGGTCAACTATGTGGAAGTCAAGCAATGTAACCATTATACCATCTGCTGATCCTCAGAACTTGAACTTTGTATTTCATGTATACTCTAATTTCTCCAGTGGCCTCATCAAGATTCAAAGATTCTACTCACTGTACTCTATTCATTCAGTTTTTACACACTTCATACTGCCTGAGACTCAAAGAAGAAAAACGGACATTCTGAATGAGCTACTTGGTGACACGGTCTTTAGGGCAGCAGCCTCTGCAGTGGAGTGCACGCAGGACTCTTGGATTTCCTCAGCAAGGGCCTGCAAGTATCAGAACTCTGGGTCACCAAGCGAGGAATCCGCATGTAACCGTCCTAGGCTGACCTGATGAATGTGTACAATTTACTTGGAAAACAAAAATAAAAAGGAAACATACTCTGAGGCCAGGGATTCCAATTCTAACTGATGGGAAGTGATTCAAATAAAAGTTTAGAGACTACTGTTTTAAAGTTTCAATTATGTCATTAGGTTAAATTCTGCGTGAAACAATGCCATTCTGCACATGGTATTTTACTAGTACTGAAGCCTTCACAGATACACCAGAAACTCCCCATTCTATGCCCCGGCTCTTTGCGGGCTCCTTCCACCTGGACCACCTACTAACACGCAGCTCTTAGCCCTCCCAGCAAACACCCACTCTCCTTACCATGTAGTCTTCCAGGTCTGCGTGACAAGACGGGGTCAGTAACTACCCTATAAACACAAAGCTATGAGTTTATGAGTACAGTTAAAGTGCAGGCCTAGCATACAGAAAGATGTGAGTACCCTTCTCCCAGCCTAAGACAAAACCTTCATTAAGAATAACAGCCTTGGGGGAACCAGCAGTTAGCATAATGGCTATGTCGCTGGACTCCCATGTAGTCGACCGGTTCATGTCCCGGACCCGGTGGCTTAGAACTCACGCCGGGCACGTGTGCGTGCGTGCCCAAGATCCCGAGAGGAGAATGGAGGAGAAGGGATTGCGGTGTGGCCATCCCCCCTGGGGGGTGATTTCTCGCTTTCTATCTCTCTGTGTCTCTCTGTCTGTCTGGCGAGCACACGCGCCCTATAGCGAAAACCTCTCCAAAAAAAAAGAATAACAGCCTTGGGACCAGCAGTTGGCATAATGGCTGTGTCGCTGGACTCCCATGTAGTCCACCGCAGTTTGAGTCTCAGACCTGGTGGCTTAAACTCACGCCAGGCGCGTGTGCGTGCGTGCCCAAGATTCTGAGAGGAGAATGGAGGAGAAGGGATTGCGGCGCGGCCAGTCGCCCTGGGGGGTGATTTCTGGCTTTCCGTCTTTCTGTCTCTGTCTTTCAGGTGAGCAAACACGCCCTATAGCAAAAACCTTTCAAAAAAAAAAAAAAAAAAAAAAGTAAAGAAAAGAAAAATAGCCTTGGGGACCAACAGTTGGCACAATGGCTATGTCGCTGGACTCCCATGCAGTCGACCGCAGTTCAAGTCCTGGACCTGGTGGTTTAAACCCATGCTGGGCACGTGTGCATGTGTGCCCAAAATCCTGAGAGGAGAACGAAGGAGAAGGGATTGTGGCGTGGCCAATCCCCCCGGGGGGGGGTGGGGGGGGGTGATTTCTCACTTTCTGTCTCTTTGTCTGTCTCTGTCTTTCTGACAAGCACACGCACCCTATAGCAAAAGCCTCTCCAAAAAAAAAAACAAAAAACGAATAACAGTCTTGGAGTGGTTAAGGGCACTAGACTCCCACATGGCTGATTGAGGCTCGAATCCTGGACTAGGCAGCTTGCTTTCTCACCCCCCCCCCCACCTTACTCTGTCCCTCTCTGGTCAAATTTAAAATAAATAAATACACACACACACACGCACGCACGCACGCACACACACATATATATAAATCAGTCTTGTTTACGCACACACACACACACACATATATAAATCAGTCTTGTTTATCATTATATTCTCCATATCTCCTAAAAAAAATTCCTGAGGGAAATTTTTATCAAAAGAAATACACTGTAAATAATGCACAATAAACATATTTCCTCCTGAATTTATACTTAAATTTTCCCACATGGCTAACCATGCAGTTCGTGTCCCAGACTTGGCAGCATGAGAAACATACTGGTATGTGTAGCGTGCATGCCCAAAATCACAAGGGAAAAACAAAGAAGGGATTACAGTGTGGCCATCCCTCATGGGGAGGTGGCTTTCTCCTTCTCTCTCTCTCTCTCTCTCTCTCTCTCATGAGCACACACTCCCTCTACAAAAGGCACAAAATTTTAAAAAAGAAAAATTTAGTCTAATATCCTACCAAAAGTAAATTAAAACCGACACTTTTAAAAAGAGAACTATTATATACAGATATATAGATACATAGGTAGTCAGAAAACTTATGACACATTTTTGCATAGAAAAATACTCCATAACTTCCCGACCACCCAATATATATTTTAGTTTACTATAGGGCGCATACACTTACCAGAGAGAGACAAAGAGAAGATGGAAAGTGAGGAATCGCCCTATCCTACAGGGATGGCATGCCACAATCCCTTCTCCTCTTGGAATTTTGGGCACAATGCCCATGTGTCTGGTGTGATTTACAAGCTGTCAGGTCCAGAACTCTAACCATGAGATCAGTCAAGTAGAATCCAGCACCTTAACCACCACACCACCTGGCTGGACCCCAACAAATTACATGTATTTTTACTTGCCACCAGTAAGTTCTTTCTCTTGGCTATGCCTTGAGAAATCACCATGCAAAAAATGGAAGCATATCTCATCTATTCACCTACAACAAGATGGGAAACTGGAAAGGCTTCAGAGCACCCACAAAACTGTGGAGGTGGCCCAAACTCAAATACTCACACTTTCTTTTTGACAATGAAATATGTAGTCTGAGAGTAAAAAAAAAAAAAAAAATATATATATATATATATATATATATATATATATATATGATTATCATATATATCATATAATCATAATATGTATCATAATATATCATATACAATCATATATATGATTATATATGTGTGTGTGTGTGTGTGTGTGTATAAAATCTTTTTAAATATACCTTGCTATTTCATAGCTACTCATCCCACCTTCTGTTAGAACTCACCTAGCTGGTTACTGGAAATCAATCCTTAGTCAAAGGTAAAACAAGGGTAGGGAACTGCTCCCTAGGTCCCACTCCGTGTCTTACAGCACTGTCTTAGCATTCCACAGGAGTGGTCTCACTGAAAGCTCAGGGCTTAGGGAACTGGCCCACAGCCACAACAGAATCGCCAAGTGCACAGTCCGGGCAGCACAGCCTCGCTGGGCTGTAAGCGAATGCCCTCCCTCCTGTGTGCAGCGTAAACAGGGTGCACTGACGGAGGCGGGGCACACGGCTAATAACAGGTGCAGCTGCGGCTCAAAAATACCAATCTGTCTGAAAAACCCCACGCTCAAAGACCTTAAAACTACTCTGCCTCCCATCACTGAAACCAAAGGATGAGCAATGAGTATTGTAGAATGGAAGCAAAACAAAATAAAAATCCCTGTTACATAACCCAGCCTTGTTGGTGAAGAGCATGGGGGAGATGAAAAGTCAACAGTGACTGACTACTGAAGAGACTCGCAGGGAGAATGCAGAGACCATACTGCAGGTCTGCTTCCAGTCAGACGACCCCCTGCACTAGGAGGCAGTGACAAGACACCCACAGTCTGGAGGCATCGGGGTGCTGTGCTCTCCCCCACTGCACAGGTGGCCTGGAAGACACAATGAGAGTTTTATAAAGAACGACGATCGCCGTGCAGACTAATGACACTTGCACCCAGACTAGGAAAAACCGTATATTATGCACTGGACTCTGCTGTCACTTGCTCCTACTTGTAACTTTGAAAGGAGTTCATTTATTTTAAAATTAGAACACTAATCTCAGTAAAAAACCTTACTTGTGACTTGGAAATATTTAGGATCTACTATAACAGTACTTTTTTTTTTAGAGAGAGAGAGATTTGCTATAGGGCACCACAGAGAAAGACAGAGACAGAGAGTAAGAAACTCCCCAATCCCCGGGGGGATGGTCATGCTGCAATCCCTTCTCCTCTAATCTCACCAGATCCTGGGCACTAACACATATGCGCCCGGCATGAGGTTTAAGCCACCGGTTCCATAAATCAAACTGTGGACGACTATGTGGGAGTCCAGCGATGTAACCATTACACCATCTGATGGTCCCAATAGTACTTTTTTTGTTAGCATGCAAAGATTATATACAAATCACTAGGGAAAAAAAGGCCAGTCCAACAGAAAAATGGGCAACAACACCCTGAAGTCACCACTAGTTAACCAACAACAGCTGCGTCCCCCAAGCTGCCGCTGGCTGCGAGTCACGCCATTCTGGCCAAAAGACACAGGTTCTTGCTTTCTCTGCCTCACTTGTACCTGGGGCACAGACACAACCAATCAAGGCCCACAGAATCTGAGGAAGCTCTGGAAAGTCTACCAGGAGGGGTTTTTATTCCAAATAAAAGAGAGGTGTGTGAACAAACACAGTTGCTTCTTGGCTGTAGTCATTGGCCCTGGTGTGAATTCTGAATCCTCTTTTTCTCCTATCCCACATCAAATTCCTCAATAAATCCCTCCAGTTCTACCTCAAAACATACGCAAATTCACTCAACACTTCCCTGACTCTTACCTTGTTTCAAATCATCTTAACAGTGACCTGCAATATTCTTTTTTAGCACCCCCCCCAATGGGGCACAATCACAAACCCTTCTCCTTCACCCTGTCAGGATTTGGGGCATACATGCACACACCCAATGTGTTATACAAACTACCAGGGCCAGGATCCTAACTGTGCAGTCGGCCATATGGGACCCGGTTCCCTTAATTACTAGGCCACAGGATGGGCCTACTAGCTACTTCAAGTGCATTATTTACTACCAAAACCACCCTACAAAACAGGTACTGTTGTTATCTCATTTTAATGTTGAAGAAACTGAGCTACAAAAAAGTGCAATCATCGATCCAGTCAGTGAGTGGTGTGGTGGTTAAAACAGCTGGATCCCACATGACCAACTACGTGGTTCCAGTCCTGGACCCAGCAGCTCAAGAACCATGCCAGGTGTGTGTGTTTGCATGCCCCAAATCCCAAGAGGAGAATGGTAGAGAAGGGACTGCAGCATGGCCATACCCCGCCACCAGGGTGGGGGAGGATCTCTTTCTCTCTGTGTCTCTCTCTGTAGAGTGCACGTGCCACATGTATAATTTTATATATATATATATATATATATATATATATATATATATATATAATATATATATACATGTGTGTATATACATATATATATATATATAAAATATATATATATTATATATATGCATATATGCAATGATCAGCTCCACATCAAATCCAAGACTAGGATTTAATCCTAGGCAATTCTGACAACCAGAACCCAACATGCTCACAGCACTAACAGCCAAGAGCAGAGAATTTTCCCAAATAGGATGTGTTCACTCCATTTGTACCTTTTTCTGCCACTTATTTAGTGTCTGTGTTTTGACCCATATCAACTGACAAAATGCATTCAAGTGACAGTGCTAAACTTACTATTAAAAAAATGAAACACATTAATAAAGGGGGGGAAAGGTAACAATCAAAGATGGATGGAAGTCCTTTGCCTCAGTTTCCTCAACTAAAAAAAAGAAAATGAAGATAGTACCAGTAGTTGCCCATCGGTATTCACAAAAGGTTGGTGCCAGGGCACCTGCACACCAAATCGGGAATGACTCAGTCCTTACAGAAAACAGTCCAGTGCCTGCATATGTCCCACACAATCCTCTTCGTATTTTAGATCATCTCTACTTTCCGTACCTCATATATCGTGAACACTAAGTAAACACTTGTTCTACTCTATTGTTTAGAAAATAATGACAAGGAGAGTTGGGCATGACCAGTACAGACGCCACCATCACAGGCCCACCTACACAGTGCAGGTGCGCAACAATGAACATTTCAACCCAAAGCTGGTGGAATCCAAAGATGCAAAATCCATAGGTATGGAGGCTAACTGTGTATACTTTTTAGACTGTTGTCAAGATAAAATAAATAAATATGGCTCATGTAAAGCACTTAGGATAGTGCCTGGCATGCATTAAACAATCAACAGTTTATAATTATCATGCAGTTAAGAGTAGTTTGTAATTACTCTAACAATTATGAAGCTCTTCATAAGTGTCAGTGAAGCCTAGAGGGACTGACCAACAGCTATCTGACGTGACAGGAAGAACATGGCCAACGACACATTACAACTTTGGGGATAACAGCAAAAGGGCAGCTGCTGACTGTCATTCTGGGAACGCAATGCCAAAGGGATTTAGAGGAAAACGTCCTCCCAGAACCTCCACTCCCACAGTCAGACCTGGACATCCCACCCTCTCCTCTCCCACCAGCACAGGTTGCTGGTGAGCACGCCAGGGGAAGAGGTCTCTGCGTGGGAGCCCAGGCCAGGAAGGAGCTCACTGCTGGAGGACAACCACACAGCACTCAGCAAAACCTGAGCACAAGTACTCTCTAGTGAGAGAGCTTCACATCGGGGAGTTGATCTAAAATATGCCCACGTGTACAAATATGTAAGTGTTAGGATGTGTGCTATAGCGATGACAATAAAACTGGAAACCGACTAAAGGACCATCAATAGGGAAATGGCTAAAGTAATCAGAATGCCTCCAATCTAGTTGGGACCTTTTTTCCATTAAGACCTCTAATAAGTAAATGACTAACATCCACTACACTGCTAAAACCAAAATCCAAAGGGCAATTTTAATTTTTTCTCTCCCATTCCTGTCATCGAATCCCTTAGCAGATCTCATCACTGGCTTTCCCAACACTTAGGATCACCCTTCTCCTCTGCCACCCCCTACTCTAAGCCATATCTGCCAAGATGACTTCAATAGCCTACTGGTCCCTCAGTGTAAAAGCCTCCACTGGCCTTCGCTGCACTGAGAAGAAAACCTCGGCTCCGCACGGCAGCACGCAGGCACTACGTGATCAGGACTGCATTTAATTCCAGCCTGCCCAACATGAGTTTTTGACTTCTGGAGACTGCAGAGTCCCCCTGAGACCCAAGAATGACAGGCTCATTTCCGTTTTGGAGATTCACAATGAACCATATTCTAAAATCTCCCACAGCTGATTCCTCGTCATTCAGGTGTATTTCCACGCCATCATTCATACAAACCCTCCCACCGGCCACTTGTAGTAGTCTCTCTCAGATCCAGAACAGACGTTCTCAAGGCATTACCACATTTTATTTTCTTTATGGTGTGTCTCGCTGTCTCAAATTAATTACAATGCATTTATTCTATGTCTGTCAATATTGAAACACTGTTCCGAGGGCAGAGGCTTAGTCTCTCTTGTTTGCCACTGGATCCTCAGCACCTAAAACACTCCTTGGCATAAGTAAGCACTTGATTCACATCACTGGATGAATTTAGAAAAGGATGAGAGAGATGTATGTATGTTAAAAGAAAAGATGTTCAAGACAAACTGAGGTGACAAAAAGCAAACAACAAAGCAATACACACTGAGAGATTCTGTACTGTAAAAATGAGTAAGAGAAGGACCAGCAGGTGGCGTAATGGCTGTGTCGCTGAACTCCCATGTAGTTGACTGCGGTTCGAGTCCTGGACCCAGTGGCTTAAACTCACGCCGTGCGTGTCCAAGATCCTGAGAGGAGAATGGAGGAGAAGGGATTGCAGCGTGGTCATCCCCCCTGAGGGGGGGGGGTGATTTCTTGTATTCTGTCTCTCTGTCTCTGTCTTTCTGGCTGGCGCATGTTCCCTACAGCAAAAACCTTTCAAAAAGAAAAAAAAAATGAGTAAGAGCATGTGTGTGTGCAGACAGCAGGGAGATGCAGAGACACATCAAAAGGAACTGAGGGCGCAGGTGGTGGCAAGCAGGGCCTCCACGCTGTGAGGCTGACCTGTGTATATCCTTTATTTTCATACTTAGAAAAAAAGGGGGGAGGGGTATGAAATAAATAATTAACAGTAATTCTCTCTGAAATGTGAGGGTGAAGAAGAACCAGCGAGTACCGCATGCCTAACTTTTTATGACTCCACTCCTGATCTCCACTCGCTTTTGTAAAGCAGGCAGCACACCAGCGGATGCAAACTTTTCTAAACATCCAGAACACCTCACACACATTGAAGGCTCCTACAACATTTCCAGTCTGACATATCCTGCAACACTGGGTAAGTATCTAAATATTTACTAGTTTTTGATCTAGTCCAGTTTTCGTTTGTTTTTAAAGTTAATTTATTTCCTCCATAAGAGAGAGAGACTAAGAGAAAGATACAGACAGGCATCCCCAATAGGATCTTCGTGCCACAATCTTCCTCAAGCTTTGGCCGGTTCTGCATCATGGGCACACATGTCTGGCATTTCCGGGGAGGTCCCTGGATACGAACCTGTAACCTTATCACATCGGTCATGCACACAGAGCATTCCATTACCTCTGCACCACCATCTGGACCTGATAGTCCAAGAGCTAATAAAGAACCTCTGGTTCAAAGAGCAACTCAGACAAATCCACCTTTTTGAAATAAAGGGGCCAGCAGGTGACACTGTGGTTAAGGTGCTGGACTTCCACGTGGTCAACCATGGTTTGAGTCTCAGACCCAGAAAGTTGAAAATCACATGAGGTACATGTGTGTGCGTGCCCATAATCCCAAGAGGAGAACAGAGAAGGGACTACAGCATGGCCATCTGCATGGGGAGGGGGTGATTTCTCACTTGCTTTTTTTTTTTGAAGAGGTTTTTGCTATAGGGCGCGTGCGCTTGTCAGAAAGACAGAGAGAGACAGAGAGATAGAAAGTGAGTAATCACCCCCCAGGGGGATGGCCACGCCGCAATCCCTTCTCCATTCTCCTCTCGGTATCTTGGGCATGCACGCACATATGCCCAGTGTGAGTTTTATGCCACCAGGTCCGCGACTCGAACTGCAGTCTGCTCCATGGGAGTTCAGCGACATAGCCATTAGCTAACTGCTGGTCCCATCACTTGCTCTTTCTCTGTCTCTTTAGTGAGTACACGTGCCCTACAGCAAAAAAAAAAAAAAAAAAAAAAAAAAAACTTTCTTAAAAAAATAAAAACAAGGGACCAGCAGTTGGCGTAATGGCTATGTCACTGGACTGGCATGTAGTTGACCACCATTCGAGTCCTGACCCAGTGGCTTAAACTCACTCCAGGAGCGTGCGTGTGTGTGCACATCCAAGATCCAGAGAGGAGAATGGAGAAGGGATTGCAGCATGGCCATCACCCCTGGAGGGGTGATTTCTTGCCTTCTATCTCTCTCTTTCTGGTGAGCACATGCGCCCTATAGCAAAAACCATTCCAAAATAAATAAATAAATAAATAAATAAAATGAAAACAAAATATTATTTAAACAGTAGAAAAAAATTTTGAAAAATTATTTTTAAAATGTTTTAGATATATTCTAAAGGAAAGAAATTATGGGTTGGGGAGAAGAAACTAGTTGAGCCTATGGTGGTGTTGGCACTTTAGGGAAAGACAATGGATTCCTAGATAACAACACAAAAGAATAATTACTAGCTTCTGCCAAAGGAAAGCCTGCCAGTATTAATTCCCACCAAGAGCTTCTTGTGAGCAGTTCTACTAATTCTTACATTTGATAAGCAAAGAGCAGTAGATATTTGATTTACAAATATATGATACGAACAAGACCAAGGTAAACAACAAAACATAACTTACACTAGACAGCCCAGCTGTGACCACTGCGTGGTACTAGAGCAGTACGGGGGCCAGGGTGGAGTGTGGTATCACACCAGGCAAAGGCCCTGTCACGGTACCTGTGTGTGTGTGTGCGCGCATGTGTGTGTGTATGTTTCTGTGTGTCCCTTCCTCTCACACTCTGGCAAATGCACACACTCTCTGACAATTAAAAAATAAATAATAAATAAATAAAACTTTATTTTAAAAATTATACTAGAGGGTCTGGCAGGTGGCATGCTGCTTGCTGGACTCCCACATGGCCACCATGGGTCAAGTCCCAAAACTAGTGGCTTGCTTTCTCACTTTCCCTCTCTCTCACTCTCTCCCTCTCTGGAAAATTAAAAATAAACAAATAATATTAAATTTAAAAATTAGTATTATTCAAAAAGTTATGCTAGAGAAAAAAAGGAGATGAGTGAGGACATTAAAGAAAACTCTTATCAACGATTTCTTAGCGATTCAAGTTATAAATCCATAAAATGATAAAGGATACTGTCAGAGGGAAGAAGGGGGGGAAGGGGAATTCTCAAAATTTTTAGACATGACTGCCAAAATAAAATAAAACGGTCTGAGAATAGAGTTGAAGAAATGCCCAGAACAGAATAAACAGACAAAAGATGGAGGCTTGGAGAGAATTCATTCAGGAAGTTTAACAATCAACTAAAAATCATCAAAAGAGAAAACAAAGAAGAGAAAATTAAGCAATAATATCAATTTTTAAGAACTGAAGAACCTGCCTTTAGCTTATTGTAATGGAAGAGAATCACACAGACATGTTTGAAATGTGTCAGCTTAACAAAGATAAATAAAAAGAGGGCTAGGGCCATCCTGTGGTTGGACACCTGGGGCACGCATAGCCAAATGAGCAGTTGGAATCCTGGACCCAGTGGCCTAAAAAACATGCTGGGCACAATGCATGTGAGCCCAAAATCCTGGAAGAGAAGGAACTGAGACGTAGCCATCCCTCTGGAGCGGCAGGTAATTTCTTTCTTTTTTTTTTTTTTTTTTTTTAGACAAAGGTTTTTGCTCTAGGGCGCGTGCACTTCCCAGGGAGACAGAAGGCAAGAACCCCTCCTCCCGGGGGTGGCCATGCCACAATCTCTCCTCTTGACATTTTGGGCACGCACGCACACGCGCCCGGCATGAATTTTAAGCCTCCAGGTCCAGGATTCAAACCGCGGTCAACTACGTGAGAATCCAGCGATGTAACCATTACGCCAGCTGCTGGTCCCACGGGGGTGATTTCTTACCACCCAATCTCCCTACAGAGAGCACACATGCCTCTGTAGCAAAACTAAAAGAAAAAAAGGGAAAAGAAGGATGTAAAGAGCTTCCGTGGATGAAAGCACATCATCCACAAGGAAACAAGAATCCCCCTGTATCAAGACTTCTGATCAACAATGGTTATCAGAAGACATTAGAGCAATGCCTTCAAAGCTCTGAGAGAAAACAACTTTCAATTTAGCTGAACTTGGATAAAATAATACCAGTCAACTGTAAGGGCTATATGGACTTTCTCAAACAAGCAAGGACTTGGAGATTTATCTCCCACATACTCTCTCTTAGAAACTTATGTTAGGAATGCGCTATGTCAAAACACGACTCAAGAAGGAATTAAGATTTAGTAACAGGAATCAGCCAGGTGGTACAATGATGAAGGCAGCTGGATCCCACCTGGCTGACTACACGGTTCAAGTCCTGGGCCCAGCAGCTTGGATAATACATTTTACACGTGTGCCCAAAATCTCGAGAGGAGAATGGAGGTAAAGGGGTGCAGTGTGGTCATCCGCTCTGGAGGATGCTTGCTTGCTTGCTTGCTTTCTCTGCCTCTGGCAAGCACATGTGCCCAAAATGTGTGTGTGTATATATATGTATGTGTGTGTGTGTATATATATGTATGTGTGTATATGTATGTATGTGTGTATATATGTATGTACGTATATATGTATGTGTATATATGCATGTGTATATATGCATGTGTGTATATATGTATGTGTATATGTATGCATGTGTGTATATATGTGTATATGCATGTGTGTATATGTATGTGTATATATGTGTGTATATGTATGTGTGTTTGTATGTATGTGTGTATATATGCATGTGTGTATATATGTGTATATGTATGTGTGTATATATGTATGTGTATATATGTGTGTGTATGCGTGTATATATGCATGTGTGTGTAAATACATACACATGCATACATACACACACACACACACATATCAATAACAACAGAAGCAATGAACAAACAAACTGAAGAAAAATACATCACAAGAGGTGGGAAACAGGTCTAGAGAACATCTAGTCCAAACTGAAGAAAGAGGACTGGGGGAAGCCATTTCTCGGTGGAAGAAAGAAAACACATGATATGCTCAAAATAATAGTAATACAGACTGGGGGGGAGGACAAAAAACAAACAAACAAACAAAACGTTTAATTGACCCAAAAATGAAAAGCTATTTGCTGATGATAACGGAGATGGTAATGTCTCTGTCTTGACTGATATGCACTGTACTCACACTGGGAAAAGCCACGCTGTACACTGTGAAGCTGTTCAGCAATTACATGTAAGTAATGATAAATACTAATACAGACCATCTTAATGGAAAGGCTGAGAAAACAGAAGAAAGGGGCCCGGCCACAGTGGCACGGCGGTGGGTTGCCTCTGTGCGATACTGGTGCTGTGTAGGAAGGCCGGGGTTGTGATCCCAAGTACACTGAGACACACCGGCGCTGCAATCCTGCCTGGCTGGGAAGCTAGGTGGAGGGAGTGGAGTGGGGCGATCGAGACCTGAGGAGCCCCTCCCGAGGGTGCCAGTCTCCCCTCCTTTCCTTCTCTCCCTCTACTTCTCTCCTTCACTCTCTCTCTCGAGACAGACTTTTTTAAAATGGGAAAATAAGTGAAAAATATGGCAAGGAAAAGGCAATCATAGATTCAAATTAAAAAATCAAAACAAGAGGGACCAGCAGTTAGCATAATGACTATGTTGCTGAACTCCCATGTAGTCGACCGCAGTTCGAGTCCCGGACCCAGTGGCTTAAACTCACTCCAGGCGTGTGTTGAGTGCGTGCCCAAGATCCCAAGAGGAGAATGGAGGAGAAGGGATTGCGGCATGGCCATCCTGTTTATTGGGAAGTAGATGAAAGGAAGCCAAATTCTTATTTATCAGAGTAGAAATCAATCATAAATCATAAAATAAGCGTATTATTTAGCCACAATATCACATGAAGAAACAATTTAAATGCTTCCTTCAGAGTATGGCGCTAGAAAGTGGGAAAGAGTTACCTTTATAGTAAATATTCTGGGCTGTCTGAACTTGCTTCAACCATGCATATATATCACTTTGTAAAACTTTTACATGCACTTAAAGCCTCAAAAAAATAGTCATCTTTTCATGAATAACACCATACATAACATATCCTTCCTAAATTTTTTTTTCTGTAATGTAACAAGTGAAACTACTCTTCTTTTTCTAAGTGCCAGAATAACTGAGGTTTCGCAACCATTTCAAGAGGCATCTGTAGGGTCAGCAGGTGGCTTGAAAAATCCTACTGGTCACAAGTGTGGGTGCCCAATATCCTGAGGGCAACAGAAGATAAGGAATTGCACATGGCACCACCCCCCAACCCTGAGCATGACTTCTCTCCCCTCCCGTGTGTGTGTGTGTGTGTGTGTCTGTCTGTCTGTTTGGTGGGCACACATGTCATGTAACAATTTTTTCTTTAAGAGGTGTTTGTAGACAACTAAGTAAGTCAAGTTACAGGCTGCATGCATTTACTACACCATCAAACATAATGGACCATCACCCCATACCCAAGTGAAATACAACCACAAATTTAATTCACAGTACTTCAACCAAGACAAAACAGCCACACTCATCCCTGACTTCTCAATTTTGAAACTTATTTTACCATAAATATAGAAATGTCTCTTTAACACCTTTTTCTAGATTGCTTTAGGTTTTTCAATGTTAGTGGTATATATACAACATCATTTCAAATTCAACAAAACTAAATTTTTTTTAGTTATCCTCCATCTTTTTTTGGTTATCCTCCAACTTTTTCTTTATACTTTTTTTTAAAAAGATTTAGTCAATTTTATTTATTCATTCATTTATTTTAATTTGACCAGAGAAAGGCAGACACAAAGAGAGAAGGAAAGTGAGAAAGCAAGCCACCAGGTCCAGGACTTGAACCATGGTCAGTCATGTGGGAGTGTGCAGCACCTTAACCACCATGCCACCTGCCATCCCCTTCTTTGTACTTTTTTTTTTTTTTTTTTTTTGGAGAGGTTTTTGCCATAGGGCACGTGCGCTTGCCAGACAGACAGAGACAGAGAGACAGAAAGCAGGAAATCACCCCCCCCCCGGGGGGGGACGGCCACACCGCAATCCCTTCACCTCCATTCTCCTCTTGGGATCTTGGGCACACACGCACACGCGCCCGGCATGAGTTTTAAGCCACTGGGTCCGGGACTTGAACCATGGTCGACTACATGGGAGTCCAGCAACATAGCCATTACGCTAACTGCTTGTCCCTCCTCTTTGTACTTTTTATAAGAACTTTTTAAGTGATATAAATGCTGTTTCCTTATTTTTTTAATCTGTAAGAATTTGAAAGGGGAAAAAAAACTAAAATTTATATTTAACCAAAATACGAAAAGGAACAAGTTATCACTTACTACTATTCAAAGGAGACAGTTCAGTGGCCCATACATTGTGGAGCAGCGGTAACACAATGGCTTACAAGGCTGGAAGACGCATGGGGGGCCCAGGTTCAGTGCCAGGGACAACCTGAACATAGCTGCCATGCAATACTGCCTGACTGGAAGGCTTGGGGAGAGGGATCAAGACACAGGAAAAGAAAGGGGGGGGGGGGGGCAGTGTATAGACAGTTTAGCTAAAATAAAGTGTTTATGTAAAAGTACAGCATAATAGGTTAGTTACAGAACAGAAATTGGTTGCAGGACAAATTTATAGATAAGAACAAATCCTGAGAGAAATATGCCAGATTTTAATCTACAATGAAAGATTCAAGTAAGGTATCAAAAACAGTAACACAAAAATCTGTAATAAGCTTTTAGTTTTTAACCAGAGAATTTTTAAAGCAGTTTGGTTTCCTCTGTTGTTAAGGGTAGTAGTGGGTGGTGGTGGTTTCTTTTTTGTAGGAGGAAAGCAGCTGGAAAGAACTGTGCAGCACTGTGGCTTATGGTGTTTACTACCATTTTGTTTAACAATATTCCACCCTGGAAACAGAAGCTGGTTTTATCATTTTTTAAGAATTATTTCATTTTATTTAGCATCGTCATTATTTTTTAATTTTGCTACAGGGCACAGGCATTCACCAGAGAAAAAGAGAGCTAGAGAGAGAGATAGGGAAAGTGAGAAAGCAAGCTCCCAAGTCCAGGACTCGAACCATGGTCTGCCATGTGGCAGTCAAGCACCTTAGCCACCATACCACCTGCTGGGCACTGGAAGCTCTTTTTTTAATAAGACATCTAAAAACATACTGTGATTTATTTCTCCAAAATGCAAATTACGCTGTGAGGAAATTACACTGTGGTGGAGTGTCATCAATACCAGCTAAACAAACAAATCAGCACGACCATTGACAGGGAGGAGAGTTCAGGTCCCACTGCCTGGCTAGTTCAGCCCAGTCACAGACTCACTTTTCTATTACCTATGGAATATAACAAACACCTAAGAAACAGGAAAAGTAACTAAGCAAACTCTCCTCAACCCGAAAGATAAAAGCTGTTGAATAACTTGACACTTGAATTACATTTTTTGTTGTCATTAAAATGAAGCAAAGAAAGAAATGGCTCTTTATTAAGGCATTAGTTGGACTAGAAAGGATACAACTATATCATATAGGTCCTGTATTTATTTTACCTGGATTTATTGATATTATGTTGTGGATAGGTCTAAAGGTTGAAAATACATGCACAAAGCAACTATACAACTACAGTAATAAAGCTCTTATAACAAATATGACACTGTGCATTAGAAGTAGTAATTGTTTATTCAGAAATATATATTGTTAAATAGTTACATTTAAAATTTACTTTGTTAGAACACATTGTTTACAAATCAACAGACCATTCAGAACACAGAGGACATACTTTAGTATCATTTTACTTTTAGAAAAGTGGCCAAGCAGGATTTTGCTCCCTTGGTTTAAAAGAAAAAAAAAGAAAAAATTAAGAAGTCTGCTTATAAGCTAGGCACTGCTCCTTCAATATATAATAAAAATTAAAATAGGGACCAGCAGTTAGCGTAATGGCTATGTCGCTGGACTCCCATGTAGTCGACCGTGGTTCGCGTCCCGGACCCAGTGGCTTAAAACTCACGCCGGGTGCGTGTGCGTGCATGCCCAAGATCCCAAGAGGAGAATGGAGGAGAAGGGATTGTGGAGTGGCCATCCCCCCTGGGGGGTGATTTCTCGCTTTCTGTCTCTCTGTCTCTCTCTGTCTGTCTGGCGATCGCACGAGCCCTATAGCAAAAACCTCTCCAAAAATAAATAAATAAATAAATAAATAAATAAATAAATAAATCTAGAAAAGACAGTTCATCACACTTAATACTATAAAGTTTTTAAGAAAAAAAAATCACCTGAGTTTAATAGTTTAATATGAAATATATTGTAATAGGTAACAGACTAAATTTGAGTTTGTGAATATAATGAAGTTAAACTTTATATATTATTATTTTAAGGTTTTTGCCATAGGTCACATGTGCTTGCCAGTGAGAGACAGTTAAAAGGAAAGTGAGAAATCAACTCCCAAGGAGATAGTCACGTCACAGTCCCTTCTCCTCCTAGGATTTTGGGCACCCACGTACACGTACCCGGCATGACTTTCAAGCCGCCAGGTCTGGGACTCGAATAGCAGCTGTAGGCGGAGGAGGAGTCCGGCACTGAAATCACTATGCCACCTGCTGGCCTGAACCTATAGTATCTTTAATGTTTTTATTTAACAAAAAAAGACCATGTAAGAAGTCACCAAACTAATTTTCTCTCAGGATGAACAGTTCTCTAGAACATACTATGTAATACTATCAAACTTTTTAAAAAATTTATTCTGTAGGCCAGCCTGTAGCCTAGTTCTTAGGAAAGTCAGTTAAGTGAGCTAGATTTCACATGGTCTATTTGCAGTTCAAATCCCAGATCCTACAGCTTGAAAAACTCACTGGTACATGTGCATGCGTCAATGCCCACATTTCACTGGAGGGTGCTTTCTCCCTCTCCCTTTTTCTCTCTCTGGCAAGCACACGTGCTCTCTGGCAATAAAAAAATAAAATAAAACTTTGAAAGTAAAAATAGGGACCAGCAGATGGTGTAATGATCACACTGATGGGCTCCCACATAGTCAACTGTGGTTCAAGTCCAGGCCTGGCAGCTGAAAACTCACACCAGGTGTGTGTGTGAGTGTGTGCCCAGAATCCTGAGAATGGAGAAGGGGTTACAGTGTAGCCAGACACCCAGAGGGTCATTTCTCACTTTCTGTCTCTCTGGTTGGTGAGCACATGCACCCTATACCAAAAATCTCTCTCTCTCTAAAAAAAATAATAATAATAAAAAGGTAAAAATTATCATCTAATTAAATTCTGCCAATCAGATTATCAGAAGAGATATGTCAAATCTAGTTAAGGGATCAAAGGTCTTATTATTTTGGGGGGAGGGGTGTTGTTTATTTGTGTTTAATTACAATGAAATTAAACGAACATGAAGAAATGTTGAAAATTCTCTGACCTGTAATGTCATACTGGAATTGATGTGTTTTTTTCAGTGCTTTAAGTATAAACACATTTCAAACTATGTTAAATTATCATTTATTCTGGAAGTATACCTACCCTTGTCTACACATACACTATATACAGAATTGAGACAAAATGCTGAAGTTATTCTAGTATAGCTAACAAAACTACTTAAACTAAGTAAAAATCCTTGAGAACCAAAGAGGGGAGAAGATACTATTTTATTTCCATTAATCTTATATCAATCAATTCACAAAGCCAGAATATAAACGTTTATGATTCTTTCCTTGTTCATAAATCTATATTTGATTCCACAATAGAAATACACTTTCTATAAGTAGTGCTATCGTATTTAATGCTGTAATACAGTTAAACAAAATACATAATATAATCACTCTTTCCATTTTGATTTTAACAGTACAATCCCAGCCAAGTTATTCTTCAGAACCAGATGAAAAAATATTCTCTGAAAAGAAACAAAACCTGTTATCCTTAGGGCATTTGGGGGTTCTGGCTCTCTTCATTGTCATTTTACGTTTTTATACTTACATAAACTATCTTAAAAAATTGCTATGATGCCTCAGATCAGTCATATTACCCTGAAGGCCCAATAGCCCTTGATAAGAACACTTGCAGCGTCTCCCATCCACCCTCCAGCAACTAGATTCACAGGGCAGGCTTCCAGCTCCCAGTCGAGTCCTGCCAACCCATACCATACCCCACGCTTGGCACCATTCGAGAAAATGAGAAAAAACACATGAGCATTAAGGTCTTTCTTGTAACTTCTCCAGCGGCTCTGGGAATCTCCTGCTCCACACACTCGCACCACACCAAAACACACATGCACACGTGCGCACGCGCGCGCCTGCACACACAGGGACGTGAACATGAACACACGCCTACAAGAAGAGGAGGGGTGGATTAAAAGGCACCACTCGAGAAAGTAGATCCGAGCATAGCAGGCGCCTTTAAAAAGGTGGGATGGATCTCTCCAAGCCCAGATCCGGAATCCTGCTACAGTCAGCCGGTGAAAGGCTCCTCTGTTAACCCTTTGCTAGCCATTTACAGGAACGGAAGATTCCCCTATACCATTTAATTTTTAAAAACCCACAAGTCCATTTTATGACTTTGTACTAAAACTGAACAAAACACACACACGATTACGTAACTACAGTCTACCTTTGTTGATCTAATTAACTAACAAACTAGCTTAAATGATTATTTAACACTCGTTTACCAAAGAATTCCTATTTATATTTTTACTCTTCATTTGTTTTAAATGGGTCAGAGGGCACACGCACTTGGAGGGGGGTGGGGGGAACCCCATGAGGTAGGTCATGTTTCCCTCCTTTTGGGATTTTAGGCAAGCGCACCCATGTACCTGAGGTGTTTCTCAAACTGCTGGTGTGGGTCTCAACTATGCAGTCGGTCATGTGGGGTCCAGTGCCTTCACCACACCACTGACCGGCCCAGAACTCCCACTTTTAAACAAATGGCTTGAAGACGTTCAGTGCTACAGCCTGGGCAGGGGAGAGGGGGTGGAAAGGGTCAGGTCCCGCCTGTCTTTCCACCCGCCAGGTCCATGCACTGTGCTTCCCCAGACACGCTACACTACGAAATCTACCAGCTCAGAACCCGGAGTATAGATCACCTTCCACGCAATATTCTCCAAATCTGAGATGTTATAGGAATCCCAATAAAATTCAGAATTAAAACAACTAGGAGGAGTTAAGATTTAAGATATAACCAAGAAAGCAGCCCTTCCACATGCTGCTGAATGCATGTTTCTGGGCTTTTTGGTCAGAAGAAAACAAAAAATATAACTCTATTATTTTAATGTAACAAATTAAACCAACTATAAAAACTGTAAAATTGTTTTAAATAAATGTTTAGGAGACACAATGCAGAAGAGTCTGGTTTTATTTCCACTATGATGTAATTATTTTCAAATATGAGTAAGAGTCTATACAAGTTCCAACCCCAGTATTTTTGCTCTACTTTCATTAAATTCATAACATACAGTCGGGGCAGAAGGTGGAGCAGCAGCGAACGTGGTGCTCCGTGAGGCACCATGGGAAGGTTAACACCAAAGCCCTCCTCGGGTATGCCAGGTGGATCACAGCATTGAGACCCAGTGGGCAGTGCTGTTTCTGCCTCTTTCATGCTTGTGCAAGAAATAAACTTTTTTAAAAATTTACAAAAGTTGAGGCTAGCAGGTGCTGTAGTGGTTGAGGCTCTGTACTCCCACATGGCTAACCACAGTTCAAGTCCCGGACCTGGTGATTTGCTCACTCTCTTGCTCTCTCTCTCATGCCCTGTAGTTAATTGAAAAAATAATAATGGTAATGATAAAAATAAATATATATTTTTTTAATTTACAGAAGTCACTTCAAAAATGTGTATGAGCACAAAATTTGCTGATGGTAAAACCTATCCATTATAATTTAAGAAAGATACTACATTTGGGGGACCAACAGTTAGCGTAACGGTTATGTTGCTGAACTCCCACGTAGACGACCACGGTTCGCGTCCTGGACCCGGCAGCTTAAACTCACGCCAGGAGCATGTGCGTGTGTGCCCAAGATCCCGAGAGGAGAATGGAAGAGAAGGGATTGCGGTGTGGCCATCCCCCCGGGGGGTGATTTCTCACTTTCTGTGTCTCTGTCTCTGTCTCTGTCTTTCTGGCGAGCGCACGCACCCTATAGCGAAAACCTCTCCAAAAGAAAAAAAAAGGAAAAAGAAAAATACTACATTTGGAAAAACTTCTATTACCATTAGTTAATACACTTCCTTCACTTAACCATTTTTGATTTTATGCTCTTTCACCAGGACACAAACTAAGGTGTGATGCAATGGCTCGTTCTGAATGCAAGAATCTTGTCAGCAATATAATCAATCAAATGAGGGCCAGACGGTAACACAAGAGGCCCAGCACCACACTGAGGCTGACCCACGCGGGAAGGGTCCCAGTTAGCATCCAGAGACCTCCCTTACTAGGAGGGGCACGGATGTGCCTGTGAGGTGGGACCAACTGGGGGTGGATGGTGGAAGCTACATCCTATTGGGAATGCTGTCTGTCTCTCCCTGTCTGTGTCTCTGTGCCTCTCTTATGCACACACTAATGGAAGAAGTGGATAAACTTTTTTTAAAATCCTTTAAACATTAGTCAAGTAGCATTGGCTTTAATTGACTTATCACTTCTCCTCACCCACTCCATGGTGCCCCTCATTTCCCACACAACTTCCCCTAAAATCCAAAATTATCACCTACAAACAAAACTACAGCCACGAGTGGGCAGGCACAGAGAAGTCAGCACTTGGTAGAAGCACGGGCTGCTCTTGTTTAGCACCCGCCAACATAAATGTTAATGGAGAAAAAGCAGTAACAGTTAAAAGAGAAGAGTGACAATAAATAAACTCTACTTAGTATACTAGTCTATGTGATATGTTTCTCTGTGACTCAAAAATATTTAACCCTTTTTCTCAGTTTTTTTTTTTTCTTTTTATGAAAGAGAAACCTGGGGGCCAGCAGATAGTGTGCAGTTTAAGACAGGTGGATTGCACATGGCCAACTGCACGGCTTGAGTCCTAGAGACAACGACTTGAAAACATGCCAGGCACGTGTACGTGTGTGTCCAAAATCCTGAGAAGAGAATGAAGAAAGGACAGCGGTGTGGAGGGGTGATGTCTCACTTTCTCTCTCTCTCTCTGCCCAGGGAGTGCACGTACCCTATAGCAAAACTTAAAAGTAAAAAAATATGTTTTTAAAGAGATGTATTGTAAGTCATAGATTATTAACTATTACAAAAAAACAAAAACAATACTATGATTAAAATGCTCCTGCCAAATACTGTGTTCTGCTACAGAGATAAAGAATGGAGACAGGGCCAGTTAGGGTGTGATGGCTAAGGTAGCTGGAGCCCACACGGCCTACTGTACCATTCAAGTCTTGGACCCAGTGGCTTAAAAGGTACATGGGCACATGCATGCCCAAAACCCCAGGAGGAGCAATGGAGGAGAAGGGACTGCAGTGTGACCATTTCCCAGGGGGTGCTTTCTCACTTTCTTCCTGTAACCTCACAAGCTGTGCTCTGGCCAAAAAAAAAAAAAAAAAAAAAAAAAAAGGAAATGAACAAAAAGGACATTGTTTTGACTTTCCAAAATTCAGAAAGACTAATCCTTTGGGTCGGCATAAAGTCATGACTCATTTTTGCATAGAAAAATATGTCATGACTTTTTCAGCAACCCAATACTTAGAGCAAATGTCTTAAAATATAAGACATATAGTTTAAATAATATGGAAATCGTTAAGAATGTCCTCCCTAAAATAACTACAAACCAAACTTGACTGGGCAATTTGCAAGACATAAAAGTAGTGAAATTTAAAAATCTTCAATGTCCTACTAAAGCAAGTATAATCAGGTAAAAATTTTAAATTTAAGGATTTTTTTGATAGGGGGCACTTGTGCTTGAAAAGGGTCTGGGAGAAAAAGCACCCCTGCCCCTGCAATCCTTCTTTTTCATCTCTCCCTCTGTTTGGGATTTTGGATGAATGTGTGACCAGCGCGTTTTCCAAACTGCTGGGTCTGGGACTCAGACCTCACAGTCAGCCACATAGGATGCACCTGCCTTAACCACCAGGCCACAGAGGCCAGCCCTGAAGTACCACTTTTTGACAGAAAGAATAAGATAAAGATTTTAATACATCAGGGACCAGCAGTTGGCGTAATGGCTATGTCACTGGACTCCCATGGAGTCAACTGCAGTTGGAGTCCCGGATCCAGCGGCTTAAACTCATGCCGGGTGCGTGTGCATGAGTGCCCAAGATCCCAATAGGTGAACGGAGGAGAAGGGATTACGGCGTGGCCACCCCCATGAGGGGGTGATTTCTTGCTTTCTGTCTCTCTGTCTTTCTCTGTCTTTCTGAGGAGCTTACGCATCCTATAGCAAAAACTTCCCCAAAAAATAAAAACTAAAAACATAACAGTGTCTCTTAGAGTGGTACGAAAAGGGTGAATATTTCCTTTTTTCTGTATTTCAAATTTTCTGTAGGGGACCAGCAGATGGTGTAGTGGCTATGTTGCTGGACTCCCATGTAGTTGACCACGGTTCGATTCTCAGACTCGGTGGCTTAAACTCACGCCAGGCACATGTGCATGCAGCGGGAGGAGAATAGAGAAGGGATTATGGCATGGCCATAACCCCTGGGGGGTGATTTCTCACTTTCTGTCTCTCTCTTTCTGGCGAGCGCATGCACCCTATAGCAAAAAACCTCTCCAAAAAATATATTTTTCTGTAATAAAAAAGTAATTTTATAAATAGGTTCAAGTTTTCTTCTTTATTCATGATAGAGGGTGTATATGGAGACCGAGAGGGAGAAGAGCACCCTCCACAGGGTCTGATCACACCGTGATCCTCTTCCTCCAGTCTTCAGCCCAGCATGCTTCAGATGGACAAGGTAGGGATTTGAACCTCTGTTGCCATGTGGGATCTAGCTTCTCTTGAGCAATGCATTACCACTGTACCACAGAGTTGGCCCAGCATATAATTTTTTTTTTTTTTTGGAGAGGTTTTTACTATAGGGCGTGTGCGCCCGCCAGACAGACAGAGAGTGACAGAGACAGAAAGCAGGAAATCACCCCCGAGGGGGGATGGCCACGCCGCAATCCCTTCTCCTCTGTTCTCCTCTCGGGATCTTGGACATGCACACACACGCGCCCGGCGTGAGTTTTAAGTCACCGGGTCCGGGACTCGAACCGCGGTCGACTACGTGGGAGTTCAGCGACATAGCCATTACGCTAACTGCTGGTCCCGCCCAACATATAATTTTAAATAAAATGTAAGTGACTGAAGTCACAGATTTCCACAATCAGAAATGCACAGGTTACATATGATGGCAGCAGAAAAGATACAAGCTCAAGCTGGAAAAGACAGCAAAGCTTTGGCATGGCTTACTAGGGTGATCTAGTTCATATTTCAAAATTTTAAGGAAAAAAATTGTATGTCATAATATAATCCCAAATCTTGCTCATTTTAAATTAAACTGAAATTCCATTTCAGCTAAAGCTCAAACGCGTCCCAACTTATCACCAGCATTATCCCAAACACCTTGAAAGGAAAGACCCACATTTGACAGTAGCCTCTTAATAACATCTGGTAAAAGTTACCCAGAACAGGGTTAAGATCAGCAAATACTAGGACCAAAAGCACACAGAGATCCCATAAACAGATACTAATATGGAACTGTGGTAAATAACTTTTTACACTCAAAATGGTCATTAAGTTCTTTTCTTTTTTTTTTTCCAAAAGAATTACTTTATTTATTTATTTTAATTTGACCAGGCAGGGACAGAGTGAATGAGAGAGGTAGAGGTAGCGGAGAGTGAGAAAGCAAGCCTCCAGGTCCAGGACTCGAACTGCGGGAGTCCAGCACCCTTAACCACCACACCACCTGCCGGCTCCATCGTTAAGGTCTTTATCTAGCATTATTTTCCAATGGTAGCACCAGGCAAGTGACAAGTCTCAAGACACCTGTCACCAACACAAGCCATGGTAATGCTTAGAGAGCCCAGCTCTAACCGAACAGCTCCTCTCTCCCCCAGGAAGAGCAAGCCAAAGACAAGGGCTCAACAGAAAGGCCGGGTTAGTGAGAGGAGCAGGTCACTAAGAAGGCTGTAAGTGGGCCACATGGTCAAGACAAAGGAAAATTAAGAGGTGAGAGATGAGGCCAGGGACAGAAAGGGAGTGTAACTGTGATGTAAATTAGTTAATCTGAGAGAGAAAAAAATCTATACTTTGGTTCATTCCATTTCCTTCCTTCACCTTATAAAAACCAACTCGCTGGACTCCCATGTAGTCGACTGCGGTTAGAGTCCCAGACCCAGTGGCTTAAACTCATGCCGGGAACACGTGTGCCGCGCATGCCCAAGATCCCGAGAGGAGAAGGGACTGCGGCATGACCATCCCCTCTGGGGGGTGATTTCTCACTTTCTGTCTCTCTGTCCTTCTGGTGAGCGCACATGCCTTATAGCAAAAACCTCTCCAAAAAAAAGGGGGGGGGCAGTTTAAGGCCGTCCCCGTAAGAGCCTCACTGCTCCTCACTCACCTGCACTTCACCATGCCTTCCTGGGTATAATCCTAACATAATACACACTTTGGAATCATGCATCACCCAGTCTCGCAAAATACAATACCCATAAGAAAGTACCTTCCCTTAAACATTTTCCTAGAAGAAAACAGCATTTTCCTAGATGAAAAAAGAACAAATGCAATTTCACTTCTTGAACTATGCCCTTCAAGGACCTGCTTGGGGGAGAGAGCTCTATCCCTTCTGCATCCAAGACAGTGTCCTTCATAGGGCATTTTATCCTTAGAGGAAATTTTCTTATTCCGGGCACTATCAATTCAATAAAGGTTTTCTTTCTTTCTTTTTTGTTTTGGAGAGGTTTTTGCTATAGGGCGCGTGCGCTCGCCAGAAAGACAGAGAGAGACATAGAGACAGAAAGCGAGAAATCACCCCCCGGGGGGATGGCCACGCCACAATCCCTTCTCCTCCATTCTCCTCTCGGGATCTTGGGCACGCATGCACATGCGCCATGTGTGAGTTTAAGCCAATGGGTCCGGGACTCGAACCGCGGTCGACTACATGGGAGTCCAGTGACATAGCCATTACGCTAACTGCTGGTCCCAAGCTTTTTTTTAGGAGTATTTATTTCTTTTCTTTCTTCTATGAGTGGGAAACAGCAGGAGCGAGAAAAAGACAGGTACCCCAGGGTCTCCGCACAGAGACCCGCTCCCGACTTAAGCCAGCCTCAGACCACAAGCACACATGCATGCAGCCTGGGTATGGCGATGTCTGTGGACGCGAAGCAGGACCTTCCCTGTGAGCCAGCCTCGCAGACCTCGGCATCACCATGGCACCGCTGTGCACCCCCACATACAGAAAGCTTCTGAATATGTTTCAGGAGGACTGCTGACCCTACCCCCTTTAAGTTTCACAAAATTTGTCTACATTCACGTATGCATTCTTTCATGGAAAGAGAGGCTGCACCGAAGGCATCTGCAACCTCCAAAAGATTACCACCTGTCCAAGATTTCACTGAACCCACACTGATGACACGACAGCACTTCGGCAGTTTTCCTGCTAACCCTCCTGCTCAGTTCCTGCCTACTGAATGCTAACAAAATTGCAGAGTACTTTCTGTACGTTGGACACTACTCTGCGCACTTCACACACATCCCTGACTCGGTTCTCCAACCCCGTGAAATAAGTGCTGATTATTACTCCTCTCAGCGATGAAGACACTGAAGCACCACGGTAAGTCTCACAGCTGCCTGAGAACAGTAAAACTTCCCGAAATGAAGTATGGCTGTTTGCTTATGCACATATTTCTTATCCTCCTAGCTAACATATCTTTCTGTTTACCCCTCACCTGAATCAGAGAGAAAATTAAATCGTTGTGTTGTCAGACTCATCTCTGCTAGGCTGCCAATTACGCACACAGATATCACGAAATTGAAGAACAGCTTTAAGTACAAGTGCTGAAAGAGTTGTGAAAATTTTGTCCAAGGATAGAACTTGGTTTGGGATTTCTAACTAAGCTATGCTTAGTTTAGAAATACCTGCTTAGGGGCCAGCAGGTAGAATGGTGGTTAACTGGACTCCCACATGACTGAGTACAGTTTTGAGTCCCAGGCCTGGAGGCTTGAAAATCATGCCGGACACATGTGCATACATGCCCACAATCCCAGGAGAATGAAGGAGAAGAGACTGCACTGTGGCTGCAGTCCATAATCCTCACAGAGGGTTATTTCTCCCTTTCCTTCTCACTGTCTCTCTCTCAGGTGAACACACACCCTATGGCAAAAACCCTAAAACAAAGACCTGCTTAGGTCAGTGGTGTGGTAATTAAGGCAGCTGGAATCCACAAATCTTTCCCCTATATTCTTCTTCCAGGATTTTGGGCACACGGGCACACGCGTCCGGTGTAACTGTCAAGCTGCCAGGTCTGACACTTGAACCATGGTTGGCCATGTGGGTACCCAGCACCTTAACCACCATGTTACCTGCTAGTCCCTGGCCTTTGCTGTTTTTAAGAAACTCTAGTACAGTGTGTGAAGAAATGGCAAAGGAAGTAAATTGAAAATACTGAATTTTTACTGTAGATAGTAGGGAGAGAGGAAAAGTGAGAAAGCACTCCCTGGGGGATGGCCGCTTTGCAACTCCTTCTACATTCTCCTTGGGAGTTGGGGCATTCGTGCATATGCACCCAGTATGATTTTCAAGCTGGAAGGTCCAGGACTCAATCCACACAAGGCAGAGGGATTGCTGCATGGATGAACCCCCTACGGGTGATTTCTCACTTTCCCTCTTTCTGCCTGGCAAATGCACGTGCCCTATGGCAAAAACCTTTTTTAAAAAATTTTTTTAAAAAAAATAAAAATAAAGCCAAGGCCAGAGTCAGATACACCTGCACTGAAATCCTTACTCAATCACTTACTGACTACATGAATTTTCTGAAATTTAGCTACTTCACCTGTAAAACTGAAATTAATGATTCCAATGCATGTGATTATTATCAACTAAAGTAACTTCTGGTAACACTAGGACCAAACACATCATGGCCAAGTTCTGTACTAGTTCCTCCCTCCTTCATTCTCTTCAGCAAAGTCTGTTTCCATTATTTTTTATTTAAAAAATTATATATGTATTTAATTTTGTTTGTTATTATTATTTTTTAATTTGACCAGAGAGAGAGAGAAAGGGAAAGTAAGAAAGCAAGCCACCAGGTCTGGGACTCAAACCATGGTCAGCCATGTGGAGTCCAGCACCTCAACCACCACACCACCCACCTGCCAGCCCCTCTATTCTTTAAGACTCAGATGTTTTCTTCTTCAGTTCCCCATCAATAAGTTCTTCCTTCTCAGCTTTCTCTGCACTTTGTGCAGTCTTCCATTACAGACTGTCACTCTGCATTATACTTCACACTGAACTGTAAGGAACTGAGGCTAGGGATCTTGCCTTATTTTGGTTTCTCCAGTGTACAGCACACAGAAGGTGCTTACTAACTATGTAATACTGCCTAGCATCTTCCCTGGGTGATGAGCAGAAAACAAATAGGCAAAGTAATACACCTGACAGACTAAAACATTTGCTTTAGGAATGTACTTTGAATAAAACAGATTTTAAGTCACCTACAATCTAACATCACATGCCCAGTTTAATATTTGATCCCTCCCCCTCCTTCCATGTGAATAAAGGGAGAAAGAAGGAAGAGAGGAAAGAAGAGAGAAGAAAGCATGATCTACAGAATGCTTCCTACACTAATTCCATGCCTGGAAATTTTTTATATGTAATAGTGTAAACAAACCCTCTTAACTAACATGTTACAATCCAACAGTCTACCAGGCTGTCATACTTAAACACATGACACAAGGGGGCTGGACGTGGCACGCTAGTAAACCGCAACGCTCTGCGAGGCAGACCCACAAGGAAGAGTTCTGGGTTTGTGTCCACAGAACTCCCAGAGTACACCGGGTTTGCACATGCCCCTGACGAGGGGCTGAGGACGCTGGGGGTGGATCTCTGTTAGGACTCCGCTGGGAGTGCTGCCCTCCTCTCTGTCTCCTCCTTGCTTGTGAAATAAATAAATAAGTAAATAAACTTGGGGGAAAAAACTGTAGGTAACAAAACACACGTCAAAGTCAAGCAGGAACTTCTGGACTAACGATGTTCCCACTCTAGTGTTCACAGTGTTCTTCACCAGGTACTTCTTCCTCCAGAACCGTGACAGGACTTCACTCCCTTGACCCCTCGAAGTGAGGTGCTGTCACCTGACCTCCTTGGGCCAGTGGAAAGTAAACAGAATTGATATGTGCCAGTTCTGGAGAGTGTTCTCAGAGCCGGAGCACAATCATCATGCTCTCTTCCTCCTGCCTTGGCCATGGTGGAAGGACGGGGATGCTGCCTCCCTTGGCCTGGGTACACAACCCAGGATGAAAACTCACAACAGGCAGGAAATAAGCCTTCGCTGGCTGAAACCACTACAAAGGAAGATTCTCTGTTACTAGAGCATCTTCTAGATATTCTGACACATACATAAAAAGTGTTAATGGGGCTGGCAGGTGGCATGGTGCTTGAGGCACTGGACTCCCATATGACCAACCATGGTTCAAGTCCTGGCCCTGGCAACTTGTTTTCTCACTTTCCCTTTCTCTCTGTCTCTCTGGTCAAATTAAAAAATAGTAACATATAGGGACCAACAGTTAGCGTAATGGCTATGTCGCTGGACTCCCACGTAGTCAATCACGGTTCACGTCCCGGACCCAGTGGCTTAAAACTCACGCCGGGCACGTGTGCGTGCATGCCCAAGATCCCGAAAGGAGAACGGAGGAGAAGGGATTGCAGCATGGCCATCCCCCCTGGGGGGTGATTTCTCGCTTTCTGTCTCTCTGTCTCTCTCTGTCTGTCTGGCAAGCGCACGCGCCCTATAGCAAAAACCTCTCTCTCAAAAAAAAAAAAAAAGTAACATATAAAATCAAAGAATTCTTTCTTTTTTTTTCTAAAAAAGATGTTTAGTACTGCTCTGTATCACTCCCATCTCCGGTGCTGAAAATGTTCTGCACAAATTGAGAACTCAAATTTATTAGCAAACTTTAAAAAAAAAAAAAAAAAAAAACAGAATAGAATGAATATAAGCTATTTTTAAAGAGAAAAAAATAGTTAAATGACAGTATAATAATCGAATATGTTGGGACCAGCAGTTAGCGTAATGGCTATGTCGCTGGACTCCCACGTAGTTGACCGCAGTTCACATCCCGGACCGGTGGCTTAAAACTCACACCGGGAGCGTGTGCGTGCATGCCCAAGATTCCGAAAGGAGAATAGAGGAGAAGGGATTGTGGCGTGGCCATCCCTCCTGGGGGGTGATTTCTCGCTTTCTGTCTCTATGTCTCTCTCTGTCTGGCTGGCGAATGCACATGCCCTATAGCAAAAACCTCTAAAAATAAAAATAAAAATAAATTTTTTAAAAAATTTAACTTCCTCAGTAAAAGAAGTTAGAAAACTAATTATTTTTGTCATTTATACCTCAAATATTCTTAGTTCTCACAATCCCTTAAGTCATCTGTTTCCGTTACATATTAACTGTACAATAAACCACAAAATAGAGTAAAACCACCACCAATTTATTCACTCATGATTTTGCATTCTGGGCTGGGCTCTGCAGAGTGATTCCTCTGCTAGTCTTCCTGGTGATCACTTCCTGGTTGTATGCAACAGGTGGGCTGACTAGGGGCTGAACTCAGCTGGGACAGTGGATGTTAGGCCTCTCTTTCTATGTTACCTCAGATCCCTGCCATGCAGTCCCTCCTGCAGGGTACAACCTAGCTTCTTGCATGGCAACAATTTTGGGCTCCCAGGAGTACAAAAGCAGAAGTTGGCTGGCCTTCTTAAGGTTTACACCCAAAACTAGTAGAGTATCACTTTGCCTACATTCTACTTGTCACAGAGTCACGGGGCTAGCCAAGATGCACAAGGAGGTGACCATATGCAACAGCACGGGACACCAGCAGGCATGGCTTGCAGGGAGTCACCAATACAGCATACTCCCATTTCCTCCTTCGCTGATCATACAGGTAACACCTGGATGTGCGACCACTGAGGTTATAACCTCCCTCTGGCACTCAGGGTCTGTAAGTGAAGAGTTAGACTAGATGGTCTTGGAATTCTCATCCAATTTTAAATATTCTATAACTTATAAATACATCTGCTATGGGAAAAGTTAGTCATATTAATCAAATGCTTCAATTTTGGTAGAACAATCCAATTATGAAAGCTTTAAGGTTAGGAACATGGTTGTGTTTGATTTCATTTTCTGTTTTTTTTTTTTTTTTTTTCCCTAGAAGGCACATGGGCTCACCAGAGAGAACGCACTCCCTGACTCGACCCCATGGGGAACGGTCAAACTGCAATTCCTTCTCCACAATCTCTCCCTCCTTTCAGGATTGTGTGCATGCATGCACACATGTCTAGCATGTTTCTCAAACCACGGGGTCCAGGACTCGAACTGTGCAATTGGTCATGTGGGATCGAGCTGCCTTACTCACCAGGCCACCTAGTCAGCCCCATTTCATTATTTTATATAAACTGGGCAGTGCATGTCATTAGAATCACAAAGATCAGGAAATCCCAGAAAGTTTTTTGCTAGTTCCACTAAAATGGAATTAAAAACAAACCTACACAGACTTCACTGTGACCAAACTACGCTGCTTCTAATGCAAATAGATTACGGAAGTATAAATATTAAAAATGACTAAGTACAAAAGATGCAAGAAATAATTTTAAAACCACCTAATAAATAAGTCTCACTTAGGGAAGTCTATTAATCAAACCCTGTTCAACAGAGTTAAAGTATTATTTCAAAACCTAAGGCCCAGCTGTAGTGGTGTGGGCTGCTAAGACATAGCTGCTCCACAGCCTGGGGCCATACGGGACACCCAAGTTTATTATCGACCCAACCCAAAGAGCGGTGGTGTGCACTGTAGTCCCAGCCACTCAGAGGCTGAGGCAGAAGGACCACAATAAAGAACTTGTCTTAAAAACAAAACAAAACAATAACAACAAAAACCTACAATAACATTTACAGGTAATGAAAATTTTAAATCGCTTTGTAATAACATTACTACATATAAAGCATCTAGGGAATTGCTCTGGTTGTTTCTCATGTGCTACTCATAATGAAAAACACTCTACAGAGCTTTCTGCTGACCTAGCTTTTTTATCTTCTTTTTCTCTTTATTAAGGACATCTGTACAAAAAGGAAATCTCTGCCCCTCGCCCCCAATAACTACTATTTTATTTTATGTCACAGCATTTTTTTAGAGTGACTTTGGCATCTCATCACTTCTGTCATTAACTAGTACTGCAACAGGCAACTGCTTGATTGATAATTGATGATTAGTGGCAACAGCAATACAACAGTAAATCCTTACTTTTGTGCCACTTGTTTTTTTTTTTTTTTTTGAAGAGGTTTTTGCTATAAGGCACGTGCGCTCACCAGACAGACAGAGAGAGACAGACAGAAAGCAAGAAATCACCCCCCCAGCGGGGGTGGCCACGCCACAATCCCTTCTCCATTCTCCTCTCGGGATCTTGGGCACGCACGCACATGCGCCCCGTGTGAATTTTAAGCCACCGGGTCTGGGGCACAAACCTCACTCAGCTACATGGGAGTCCAGCAACATAGCCATTACGCTAGCTGCTGGTCCCTGTACCTCTTGGTTCTTTTGAGAGATTTTTGCTATAGGACGCATGTACTTGCCAGAAAGACAGACAGAGAGAAAGTGAGAAATCGCCCCCCCCCCCCCCCGGGGGATGGCCACGCCGCAATCCCTTCTCCTCCATTCTCCCCTCAGGATCTTGGGCACGCACGCACACGTGCCTGGCATGAGTTTAAGCCACAAGGTCCGAGACAAGAACCGCAATAGACTACATGGGAGTCCAGTGACATAGCCATTATGCCATCTGCTGGTCCCTTTCTTTTTTTTTTTCTTTTTTTTTCTTTTTTTTTTTTTACTTTTATACCTCTTAACAGCACTTAGTTTGTATCAGACACTATTTTGAATTCTAAGCAGTTCTAAATTAGGTATACTCTTGTGCTCTTTCTACAAATGAGACAACCAAATCACCAAAAAGTTACATAACTTGTCCAAAGTTAACCAGTTATTAAGTAGTAAATCCCAGGTCTGAATACAGATCATTTGGCTCTGGAGTCCACGATGTTCCCAGAACTTAATCTTCTCATTTGTAATACAATATTTATTTGGGCCAGCCCATTGTATGGTGGTTAAGAAGGCTGAACCCCACATGGCCAACTGCTCAGTTCAAATTCTGGACTCAGCAGCTTGAGAAACATGCTGGGGAGAGTGTGTGTGTGTGTGTGCATGTGTGTGCGCGCATCCCAGAATCTTGAAAGAAGAGAGAAATGGAAGAGAAGGGATTGTGATGTGACCATTCCCCACAGGGAGTGCTTTCCCATTTTTCTCTGTCTCTGTCTCTCTCCAGCAAACACGCATACCCACTGGCAGACTGAAATAAATATATATACGCACAAATACACACACATACATATAGATATTTTAACTAGCCTTTTTAAAAATATGGATGTTGGGACAGCTGGTGGTGTGGTGGTTAAGAAGGCTGAACCCCAAATGACCAACTCTGTGGTTTCAGTCCTGGACTCAATGGCTTGAAAACACATACAGCACGTGTACATGCATGTCCAAAATCCTAAGAAAAGAATGAAGGAGAAGAGATTGTGATGTGGCCATCCCCCAAAGGATGGTTTCTTACTTTCTCTCTTTCTGGAGAGCTCCCACCACCAATATAAAAAACGAGGGTGGGGGTGGGGTAGCAGCACAGATGTACATTTAAACATATATACTTCCCCAGAATTATTTGTTTATTATGTATCCCTCCAAATCTTTTTCTAGGAACAAAATATACATATGTGCTTTTTACAAAATTAAGTTAGTACTAAACTTACTGCTTTACGACTTCTTTTTCTTTCTTCTAAGTTTTATTTGTTTATTTTTAGTTTTGCTATAGGGTGCATGCACTCGTTGGAGAAGGACAGAAAGGGGGAAAGAGAGGGAGAGAGAGAAAAAAACATGAGAAACCACCTCCCCAGTGGGATGGCCACACTGCAATCCCTTCTCCTCCATTCTCCCATTCTCCTCTCAGGATTTCGGCATCATGAGCCTAGTGTGTTTTTCAAGCCACCTGTCCGAGACTCAAGCTGCAGTTGGCTGTGTGGGATTCAGCTGCCTTAACCACCATGCCAAATGACTGGCCCAAACTCCTGGATAATTTCTACTCAAATCAACAATGTATCATAAACGTTTTCCCACACTGGGTCCACAGAGCTTCCTCTACGTCTTGATGAAAACTGCATGGTAGTTCATCGGCGCATACTGTGTTGCTGCCAACACTGCTGCCCCCACATCTCCGTATGTATGTACGCCCATCTGTACTCGGAATGTACCTGATTTCCTATCTCATTTTTCTGGACATTCCTGGTTTCCTATCTCCTAAGAGCAATTAACCAACCGAGTCATTTACTGTTATATTTTCAACTTTCTTCACTCTCAGTAATTTCAGGTAAGCTGCATCTTTAATGACCTATTCTCACCTACTAAACTCCAATCTTACACCCCCAAATGCTCCCTAGACATTTCTAACCCCCAGACATCAATGCCAGTTAGCTCGAAGTCTCCCCCCTGCAGTGTCTGCGATGTCTCTTCCTTCCCATCCACACTCCCAACGACCCATCCCCTTTTTGCCTTGGTCACTTTACCCTATGACTACTGCAACAGCCTATTACTCAGCCTCCAGTTAACTCTTCTCTTGGTATTATTACTAGGGCGGTTTTTCTAAACAGCTATCATCAAATCACCAAGTATTTGAGTGCCAATATTGTGCAGCATAAAATACTACACAAAATACAAAGTAATAAGGTTCCTGTTCTCTGGAAGACAGCAAATACCTGCTTTAAAAATGTTAATTTAGGGTCCAGCAGGTGGTATGATACTTAGATCACTAGTTTCCACTGTGAGTCCCAAACCTGGCAATTTGAAAATCATGCCAGGGACATGTGTGTGCATGCCCAAAATCCTGAAAGGAGAATGGAGAAGGGACTGTGGTGTGGCCATCCCCCCCCCCCGGGGGGGGGGGGGGTGATTTCTCACTTTCCCTCTGCCTCTCTCCCCTGAGCATGCATGCCTTAGGGCAAAAACCTACTTAATTTAAAAGTTAAATAAAACAAACTGATCATAAAGCACAGGCTGAAGATCTATAGCTCACTGGTGGTCCACAGAGTCTAGCCCCACAAAGCATGGTCCCAAATAGTGTTTTAAATTTTAATTATATAGGAACACTTTTAAAAATCAAGATATTTAACATTAAAAAAATGCAAGTTTCCAGCCTCTGTTGAAAATCTAAGTATCTAGAAACAATATCTTGCATAGCAACCATTAGTTAGGATTACATATTAGTTGCACATAAGCAAGGAATGAAACCTCCTAGGACTTTCTAAAGCTGTTTTTATTCACCATTTTCTCAAGGCCTTCAATGTCGGCTGTCATTCAGGATCTTATAAGCACCCTGCAATTCATTTAATTGCCTACCTGGTCCCTGTAAACAGTTCACAACCCCTGGACTGGAGGGTAAAGCCAGCACTAGTTAGTCTGGCATGCGAGAACCATCCCAGTGTGCCCCCTCAAGCTCCTACAGTAAGCAGGAGCTGTTCCAGTCACACGCCACCAGCAAAACACTTTTTATGCTCCCTTCCTCAATGATTTTATTCACATTGCTACCCTAACACTCTCTCACTTTCTTCTCACACCACTTCACTGAAACCCACCAATACTTCAAGGTCTAACGCAAGTACTACTTCCTCCAAACCCTCGAGGGCTCCCTCAGTCACTAGGAATCTCCTTCCAGAGCTGACTGTCCATCCCACACACATGTAGCACTACCAAGCTTTTGAGTAACACGCCAAATGAAAGACCTAAGAAGTTACAGAGAAGTAGAGAGCACAGACTTCTTAGAGAATTTCAAGTCTGTGCATCATACACAGCTACTACAAGTATAAAATTAAAGGCAGAAGCAAAGTGAAATATTCCTACCTTCCACATGAGGTCTTTTCTAGAATATCATAGACAGAGAGCAAAAAGAGCTGTGTCATTCCTCCTTCTCTTAACTTGTGTTCTCAAGTCCTTCAAATTCTGCAAATAAAAAGACCGACACTTCCGATTCTAAATTCAAGGTTTGTCTTCCCACTTAATTTCCTGCAGTAATTGCTAGCATACACTTACATGCAGAGGCCATCATTAAAAAAAAAAAAAAAAAAAATTCCATCCCTATTTCACTCCATAACTTTGCAATGTTTACTGCCAAGAAGTTCTGAAAATAGTAATACAAACATGATAAAGAAAAATTTTAAAGAGAAAGGGATAAATCAATTTACCAAAATTAAAAGGGAAAAATGGGCCAGAACAATATAAAATTTTAAGAAAGAAAAAAATTAAAGAGAAATACATACGATTGATCATAAAGTTTATTCCACGGCAACTAAAAATTATTTTCAGTCCAAACACCTCAAAGATTAAAAACTAAATCATTTTCTACATCAGTTACCTCACACTTCCCACCAAGCAAGAACACAGAGAGAGCATCCAGCGTTCTTATAGCTAAAACCTGATCACTTTCATTTTGGAAGGTCACAGAGGTTGCATGGAAGCCCCTCAGTCGAACTTCAGCTGACTTAAGGACACCGAGCTGGGCAACCACACTATCTGCCCAGAAGAGCTGTGACTGTGCCCCTGGGGAATCACATTCAGTTATAACCTGGGGGTGGGGTGGCGGGTAGCAGTGTGGCTTGTCACTCTGCAGTCTGACTATCAAATTAACTGACATAATAGGAAAATATAGTAAAACACAATTTTCAGAATGAGAAGATAAACTACTGTGATACTTTTAAACTTACAAGGAAATCTGTTTTTCAAGTTTACATATTAATAAACAATATATTAAATATCAAACTGTACAAAAGACTAAAAACATAGTCTCAAATTATAGAAATCTGCACAAATAAGCAAGCAGGGCAACAGGAAACTATAGTTAGAGAACAATATCTGACCAGATGAGAGAGGCTGCCAGTTCTGGACCAGCTATTCAATTAAACATTTTGGTACCTGTGAAGTGCCAGAGACCATTAACTACCAAAAATTTCCATTTATCTAATTTCTGTTTTAAAAAAATAAAGAATTGTGGGGTTGGCAGGTGGCGTGGTGGTTAAGGCACTGGACTCCCACACGGGCAGCCATGGTTCGAATCCCAGACCTGGTGGCCTGCTTCCTTACTTGCTCTCATTCTCTCTTTCTCTCCCTCTGGTCAAATTTTTTTCAATGATAATAATAAATTAAATTAAAGAAACAGTTTTTTTTTAATTCATTCACTTTTTAAAAAAAATTTTAAAAATCAAGAATTGCTATCATAAAAATTACAAATCTGCATTATTGAGGAGGCCAAATGGTAAAACAGTGCTCTTTGAGGCTGACCCGCAAGAGAAGGTCCCAGATACATGTCCAGAGACCTACTAGAGTACACCCAGCACATGCATGCCCGTAGTCAGGGGTGGCTGAAGCTGACGGTGGGCTGCAGTAGTAAGACTCCATTAAGGGTGCTGTCTCTGTCTCTCTTGCTCATGAAATAAAGAAACAGGCTTAAAATTTTTTATTTAGAAATGAATAAGGGGTCAGCAGTGACTGGTCCCCATATGGCCAAATGCACGGTTCGGATCTTGGGCTTGGAAGCTTGAAAAACAGGCCTGGCACAAGTGCATGCATGTGTGCCCAGAAATCTGGAGAGGAGAAGGGACAGTGGGGGGCCATTCTCCCTAGGAGATACTTTCTCACTTCTTTCTCTTTCTCTCTCTCCCCCTATGTAATGAGTGTACACATCCTATAACAAATTAAGGGAGAAAAAAATTAAAATAGTGTTATGACTAGAAATTGATGTTTTATTAAGTTGTACATATTATACAGTATGGTACATACCACTGATGCAAGTTGGTATGGAAATAAGAAATTTCGTTGGGCAAAGGGCCTTACAAATGCAGAGTACAGGCATAGCTCAGCCAGTTTTCGCTGGTTCTTTGTATGACATCACTAGTTGTACCCAATTTTTCTATATCAATAATGCTTGAGGTGGTTCTCTAATAATAGCAGAAGCTTTCTGAGAAGTGGCTCAAGGTATAAAGACTTGCCTCAAAAAAGGCCAAGGACAGTGCCTTAGAAATCTTATCCTTACCACCTGGTGTTTGTAGGCCGCCCCCACCCTCACCCTCACCCCCACCCTGTCCCTAACATTGAATGACTTAGAAATACGGTAGATTGCTTTCTGGGTTTCTCAATTTATGTCAATTTATGGTCCAAGGAAGGAAAACATAAAATCAAAACTTCAACAGCAGTTCCCTTAAAACTAACAGAAATATAATTAGACCTCTAGTCTGTGCATATTCTGACAGGAGAGTCTGCCCATGGCAAGACCTGTCCCTCCAATACAGACTATGAACTACTACTCCACATAACCAAATAACCAGACAATCTTTACAGCTGGGGAGAACTTTTAGGCAAGTGTATATTTCACTGTTCCACTTGACATTCGTACAACAGAAAATCCCTATCTATATATCTACTTTCCAAACTCTGCCTATAATATTAATACGTTTAGTTTAAAATTCTTGATTTTAGTTAATAAACATAATTCTAAAGCAACTGTAGTTGATATAAAACCAATAACCTCATAGGCTGTGCTTTTTAAATAAAACACAAGGAAATTATGTAGCTAACACCATAAAAATATTTAATTTCTTTACTTATTAAAAATTCAAACTCTATAATTGCCAGTGCATGGTTACCATTTCTTTTACTCCAAAGACAAATCCACTTTTTAAAAAGTGTCATGAAGCATCTTCTCTAACTTCACACAACCCACTAAGCAGTGACCATCTAAATAACATTAGCAATTTGAAAACCTTTATCTCCATGACATTTCACAAAAAATATTAATTTTCATTTCCTAGGTGAATTATTTGCAGTTTCACATAATTTCATCGATTACAAACCTAATTTACATTTGTTACACATTAGTTTCACTTTCAGGGGCTTGACTACCCAACTAATTAGTCTTTTCTGCGTGACTGTAACATGGTGTGGAAATACACAATTGAAAATCCTCCTCTGGGCTTTCCATTCCACACCTTAGTATCTATTTGCATGCTTCTAAAACAACTGGAGATCTTATTCCCTTCAAAAGACACCAAATTTTAAAGAATTCACATTAAAAAGTTGGGAGCCATCAAAGTTACCACTGGACTTTACTTTCCTATAAAGAAAGCTGTGCTGGTTTCCAAATCTTAAAAAAAAAAAAAAAAAAAAAAAAATACAGATAGAAAGGCCCTCTAAAACTTGTTCTAAACATTTCCTAAAGTTTTGATATTTTATATACTGTTAAATTATACTGACATTCTGTAGAATATCTTTAAGTTCACAAAACATCAAGTTTTCCTTTACTCATAGTATAAGAAATAAGAATTAAAATAATAACGTGGTAACGCCCTAAATCAACCTTTCTTCCGGTGCACCCAGGAGTTACACTAACGCAGATGAGCCCATTTCAATAGTGGGGAAGTGTGTGCGCTTACATGCACGCATACGGGCTGAGGGGTGTGACAACGCAGGACTTCACAAAACACGAAGTTAAGTGCACCTCTAAAACATACAATAATCGCCAATTAATATTCAGTAAGAGACCAAGGAATGCTCTCCGTACCGAAAATGGGAAGCAATCGAGTTAAAACTCTATCATGGCTTGCCATGAACTGCTTTAAAGGATACAAAAAAGTGTGGAAGACAACTGAAGTTACTTAAAACTCCACCTTCCTTCTCAGAATTGCAGTTAATAAAGGCATAACTGCAGCGTTTTACACCCGTTCTATCACAATGCCAAGGCACAATAAACCCTAACTTTGTATCACAAAGCAGCTAATGCAACAATGTATACTTGTGTGGTTTCCCTCGATTTGTCACAGCTAGGTAGGTGAGAGCTGGAGATAAAATATGGAGGCAAGCTGAAGGCCCTGAACCATTTTCATAGTAAAAGAGCAAGGCAAAAAAAGAGCACACTCGGCCGAGAGCTTAAAGGGTTCCACCTCCCGGCTCCGCTCCGCCTTAGGCAACACGGCTGCTACACTACAAATCACCAAACGTAACACAGTTGCACGCGAAAGCAGCCGAGGCGGGCGGCCGGCCTGCCCAGAGGTGCGGGGCCCCGGCGCACCCCGCAGCCGGCCGCGCTAGACCCGCCCGAACCACGGAGGGAGCCGCGCAGGCCACTCCACAACTTCGAGCCGTTCCCGACCTTCCCGTCGCGCCGCACCGCCACCGCGGCCCCGCGAGCCCCCGGCAGCCAGAGGGTTCTCGGTTCCCGCGAAGTTGCCGCCCGGCGTTCCGGTCCCCTACCGGGGGACACGGAGTGGGCGCGGGGCCGCGTGTGCGCCCGCACTCCCAGGGCCCGCGAGCGCTCTCTGCACGGCCGGGAGAGGGATGCTGGCTCCGCTTCCCAAACTTGGGCACGCTCCACCCCGGGCTGTGCGATCGCACACGAGCTGTGCTTTTCGGAGCCGGGCCGTACGGTGCTGGGTGTCGGGGAGGGAGGAGAGGAACACGTCAAATGGCCTCCTAATCCATCATTAAAGGACGAAAATACAGCTTCGGGATCGGGAAAAGTTCAGGGAGCAGCGAGCTGACAAAGAAAACCTGCGCCGGAGCTCGGCGGCCGCGGCTCGCCCCCACCCCGCGCGGCGGGACCACCTGGCCCCGGCGTTTGACAGCTCCGACAGCCGACCGCCCTGCAGTTGGCCAGAAATCCACCGGGGGACGGCCCGGGCGTGCTCGGTGTTTGTTTTTTAAATGATCTAGCTAGGCCACGGCGAATCTACGAGAAATTTCTCCGCAAAGACAGGCACGAAGCAGACGCGGCGGAAGGGCCAAACTAAAAAGTAAAGTGCGCGGAGCCGAGCGCCGCGGGAGCCGGGGCCGGCGCGGGGACCGAGCGGGGCGCCGGCGGGGGAGGCCGGCGCGGCGGCCGCCGAGGGGCGCGGGGCGCGGGCCGGGCAGGGCCGGGAGCCGCCGCCGCCCGCGGGCCCGCCCCGCCCCCACCCGCCGGGGGGCGCCGGGGCGCGGGGGCCGCGGGGCGGGCGCCCGGTGACAGCTCCGGCCCGAAGGCGCCGCTGGCTCCCGGCCTGGCTCCCTCGCACTCAACTTACTTCTTTCTGGCTCTCTGGAAAGGGGAAGCGCCATCTTTGCGAGGCCGGCCCCGAGGTCTTTTGTCTGCGGCTGCGGGGCTCGGGGCCGGGGCTCCGGGCTCCTCGGGGGGTGGTGGCGGCGGCTGCGGCTGCTCCACGCTCTTGTCCTCCTCCGACGACATCCTAGTCACCAGGAAAGACACATGGATCCCGGTCCTCCTCCTGGGGGGCTCCTCCCGCCGCCGCGGCCGCCGCCGCCGCCGCTGCTGCTCGGGTTCCTCCTCCCCGGCTCAGCCTCTCGCATTTCCCGCAGCCCCGGGAGCAGCAGCAGGTACCGGGAGAGGCGGCAACATGGAGCGAGCAGGACACGCACTCACACACATCGGCGCGGGCGCGCGCACCTCGGCGCGCAGGGGCCGGGCGGGGGGCGGCGGGCGGGGCGGCCGGGCGGGGCGGGGCGGCGGTGCGGGCCGGGCGGGGCGGTGCGGGCCGGGCCGGGCCGGGCGGTGCGGGCCGGGCGGGGCCGGGCGGGCCGGGCGGGCCGGGCGGGGCGGGCGCGGGCCGGGGTCTCGGCGAGGCCCCTCCCCCGGCGGCGGGGCGGGGAGGCCGCGGGGGCGGGCGCGGGCGGGGGCGCGGGCGGGCGGCCCTCCCCGGCCGGCAGCCGTCAGCCGGGCGGCGGCGGCGAAGTTTTGACAGCTGCTCCAGTTGCGGGTTCCGGGTGGCGCGAGAGCCGGCCCCCGGCGGCTCACACTCGCGCTCACGCTGGCTCACACTCGCGCTCACACTCGCTCACACTGGCTCGCTCTCGGGCGGCGAGGGAGGAGGAAGTTTTGCGGCTGTGCGTGTGCCTCACACACACGCGCGCACACGGCCGGGGCGTCGCGCGAGGCCCGCCCGGGCTCCCCCGGGGCGCCCGCACCACAGACCTCTCAAACTCGCCGCCGTCTCGCCCACACACAACCGCCTCGACGGCCCCCGCGCCTCCCCCACGCCTCAGCCCCTGCCCGCCCCCCGCGCGCCGCCGCCACTCACGGCGCTCGCTCCGCGCATGCGCCGCTCGCCGCCGCCCGCGGACGCGCCGCCGCCGCTGACCTCACCGCCCCTCCCCCCGCCCCGGGCTGCCCCCGCCCCCTCCCTCCTCTGACGCGGCGGCCCGGCCCAGCCCGGACTCCGGCTCCGGCTCCGGCTCCGGCTCCGGCTCGGGAGACAGCCAAGCTGCGGACAAAGAGATCCGGGATCGGGATCCAGCGAAAGCGGGGCCGGCTGACCCGAGCGGGTCAGCTCTCCGAGAGGTGCACGGTCGCAGAGGGCGAGCGGGCGTGGTGCGGGCACACGTGTGGCCGGTGCAGGCGCTGCGCTCGCGTCCCCTCCACGTCTGCCCCACACCGGCGTGTAGACGCGCCCGGGGACCGTGCTACGTTCACACACGGCGTTCTTTCGGTTTAGTGTGTAGCTGTGGAGAAAAAGAAATGGAGTGCAACTTCGTAGTATCAATTCCAGTTACTGCTTTTATATTATAATGTGTTTTTTTTAATGTAGAAAGGGTTTATAACACAAAGCTGTAAGGCAAAAAGAATGACATTTTGAGAAACAACACGCTTAGCAATAAAATAAACTACTAAAAACAAAACAACTTTATTTTAACGTTCAGTGCGTCTGGGATAGACAAAAGTCAAAATATCCCTAAGCTACCCTTTAAATACATAGAAATAAGAGAAATGCGGCTGGAGTTTTTTAAAGTCTGAAATACTCCCAGGAAGGACAGTTACAAATACAGAATTTCGAATTTTTTATTCTAGTAACAGTTGGACGATGCTGTTCTGGGCTTTGCTTTCCATTCACACTTGATTAATACATAGGAGCAGGATCCGGTCCACTCCAACTCGGTTCACAGCATCTGCACTCAGTGCACCTACAGGCGCTCTCCGTCGTGACTTTTTTAGATACCTTTCCTCACAACATAGTTCTATTGCTCCTTTTCCAGCACTGTTGTTCATCTTTCTCTCCTTCCAGTAGCCAGGGCGTTGACTTTCAACTGCGTTTTCTATTTAAACAAAATACGCACACATTGACTTCCGGACTCTATTCTAACTTGAAAGCATAGGTTTTTGAAAAGGCTGAAATAAGGAATACAGTAAAGTAGTCATTTGAATTGCTTCAGAACTTAATCCCTGCTGGCTTTTCCAAGTTTACCAGATTGACAGCCAAAGGAATTCTGGGATTGTGGAGAAGGTCCGAGTGAATGCAAACTGCAGAAGTACTAAAGACCACAAAGAGAAGTACACCACATACAGAACAGTAATAAATTTATGTGGTGAGGCATTTACATTTTATTAGTAAATACAAATAGGAAAAACATCCTTTTTAAGTGCACATTGCACTTGAAATACACCCTCAAAACTGGCTTATTGATCTCAATGCTTGTGATCAACACTGAAATTAGAATAATCACTCCATTACGAGTTTCATATGCACCAAGTTATACATTAGGGTGGCTTTAATACATTTCTTCAGCTCTTCCAAGCCAAGAACTCAAGTGTCAATGCAGACAAATGGCAAGTCTTCTCTGTTGGAGAGTTAAAAGAAAGCAGACCAAGAGTAGGGAAGTGGGTAGAATGAGGGGAAGGGTAGAAATAGAGGCTTGTGCACCCAGGATCTGGACAGACCTGATGAGTAGACCCAACTTTCAATCTCTATTGCTTTGGCCACTGTGAGCAGAGAGTCGAGCTCTGTTTTAAGAGGATCCATAGCATGAAGTTGTCATGGGTAGAACAAATAAAACCAGGATGCTGAGGAAGGATGCAACACAAATAAAGGTTTTCGAGGGGTTTTTCCATCTGAATCATGCAACCTCACACTACCTGCTGGCCTGACAAATGCAATTTTTAAAGATTAGAATGTCTACTGTTTTTCTCTCTCATTTTGCTAGAAGGCATGTGCACTCACCATAGAGAAACAGAGAGGGAGAGAGCACCTGCCAGTGGAACATGGGCATGCCACAATCCCTTCTCTTTCTCCATCCTGTTGGGATTTGGTATGCACATACATGTGCCCAGAGTGTCTTTGAAGCTGCTGCAGGGGCTGGAATTTGAACAACACCGTCTGCCATGTGGGATCAGGCTCTGTTAACCACTAGGCCACAGGGCCAGCCCAATGTCTACCTTCTAAGTACATATTAAACATGCATTTTGGGGGGGGGGGGCCGGCAGGTGCATGGCAGTTAAGGGTGCTGGACTCCCACATAGCTGACCGCAGTTCAAGTCCCGGACCTGGCAGCTTGCTTTCTCACTTTGTCTCTCTCTCTCTCTCTCCCCCTCTCCCTCCCTCTCTGGTCAAATTAAAATAAATAAATAAAGTTAAATAAAATAATTCTTTATTTAAAAAAACATGCATTTTTTTCAACATGGTAGATGTACACTAAAGTCATCAGCAATCCTCTCTGAAGGATTAGTTTACAAGGATTACAAAGACTTTCACTTTTTATGCAACATTTTTCTATAATGTTATTTTTTTAAATTTATTTTTTATTTAATTTTATTTATTAGTAGTAGTGGTTGTAGTATTTTCCAGTTTGATCAGAGAGAGACAGAGAGAAGTGAGAAAGCAAGCCACCAGATCTGGGACTTGAACCGTGGTCAGCCATATGGGAGTCCAGTGCCTTTAACCAGCACACCACCTGCCAGCCCCAATAGTTATCAATTTCTTAATACATGTACTATTTTAATTGTGTGTGTATGTGTGTGTGTGTGTGTGTGTGTGTGTGTGTAACGGAGAGGGGACTGGATGAGAGCTGTTATATATGAAACAAAAAAAAAAATCACATCTCAGGAAACTCTAGTCAAGAGAATCTCAGGGCTGAACGGGGACATGGCAGTACAACCACACACTCTGCAAAGCTGACCGCAAAAGAAAGTTCCAGGTTTGTTCCCCGAGACCGCCCAAGTTTACTCGCACATGCGTGTCCATGAACCAGGGAGGGCTGAGGCTCACAGCACGGAAACCCTGCTGGCTACCTATGCTCTCTGTCTCACTCACAGAAAGAAAGAACCTTTTCTCGAAAACAATAATAATAATGCTAAAGAAAAAAAGATATTCTCAGAGAGTCTAGTGAACAAATAACCATGAAAAAAATTTGTAATACCATAGTTATTCTAACTAGTTGAAGTCCTGTAAAATGTCATTCATATGATTTTTATTCACAATGAAGTCTTTACTATTTTATTTTAGTGAATATAAACATGTTTATAAAGCCTTTCCACACATTCATTACTGTCTATTTCTTTTTGTTTTTCCCATAAAATCTTAAATTCTTTGGGGTTTTTTAGAAACCAAACTTGGGACCAGCAGTTGGTGTAATGGCTTTGTTGCTGGACTCCCATGTAGTCGACTGTGGTTCGAGTCCCGAATCTGGTGACTTAAACTCATGCTGGGTGCATGTGCGTGCGTGGCCAAGATCCCCAGAGGAGAATGGAGGAGAAGGGATTGTGATGTGGCCATCCCCCCTGGGGGGTGATTTCTCGCTTTTTGTATCTCTGTCTCTCTCTGTCTTTCTGGTTAGCGCATGCGCCCTATAGCAAAAACCTCTCAAAAAAAAAAAGAAAGGAAAGGAAAGAAACCAAACTTCAGTAACTATGGAGTACCACTGAGAAGTTGTGAAATCTAAAGTGGGAGCTGAAGAAAAAGAACAAAGAAAAAGGAGGAGAGGGAGGAAGAGGAGAGAAGATAAAAAGAGTAGGAACTGGGGCTGACAGGTGGCGTGGTGGTTAGAGACACTGGATTTCCACATGGTGACCATGGTTCGAGTCCCGGACCTGGAGGCTTGCTTTCTCGCTTTCCCTTTCTCTCTGTCTCTCTCTGGTCAAAATTTTAAAATAATAATAATAATAATAAATGTAATTAAATAAATAAATTTTTTTAAAAAAAGAGTAGGAACTGGCCAGGTGAGGGGATTGGACACTGGTGCAGTTTGCAGGCCACCAAGAGTCATGGGGGGGCCCTCCCGTGAGAGCAGAGCAGTAGGGGAGGGAAACAGCACTGGGGGGAGGTGCAGGGGCTTTCTGTGCCAGGACGACTGAGCAGCCAGCAGTAGGAGTTTAGCCTTGAGCCCAGACTCTAGCGGAACGGGCTGTAAGTTCTGTTCTGATATGATACCTAATTCTGTGTGGTAAAATCTCTCCCACGTGTGTACACAGCACAGAGGAAAGTAATGGATGATTGATCACTGTCTTTGAACCCAAATGATGGCTAGTCTCATAAACAGGTCCCAAAGAGTTTTGTTTTTTCCCTTTAGAGAGGTTTTTGCTATAGGGTGCGTGCACTTGACAGAAAGACAGAGAGAGACAGAAAGCAAGAAATCACCCCCCCCCCAGGGGGAATGGCCACGCCACAACCCTTCTCCTCCATTCTCCTCTCGGGATCTTGGGCATACACACACATGCACCCGGTGTGAGTTTAAGTCACGGTCCAGGACTAGAACCATAGTCGACTACATGGAAGTCCAGCGACATAGCCATTATACCAACTGCTGGTTCCCAAAGAGGATTTTTTAAAATTTTGCCAGCACGTTTGCTCTCCCGGGAGGAGAGGCAGAAAGCACCCCAGTGAGGCATGGCTATGCTGCAATCCTTCCTCCATTCCCCTAGCCGGTTGGGATTTGGGGCACACACATATGCCCGGCTTGTTTTTCAAGTCACCTGGGGCGGGGATTCAAACTGCATGGTTAGCCATGTGGGATCCAGCTCCCTTAACCACTCAGCCACGGGGCTGGCCCACAAACAGTATTTTTCAGACTGGATGTTTTTTACTCCATCTCTACACAAATCCAACCAACCCCATGTGTAATCATTCCTAACAATGGAGTTGCTAAGATAGGTGACTGCCAATGCAGTTGGACTGGGTTGAGGAGTAGCCTCCCCAAACTCTAAGACCTCCCTAGAACCTGGGAAGTGATCTGAGTTGAAATTAGGGTTGTCGCGGGTGTAACTAGGACGAGGTTGTAGGAGGAGGGTAGGCCCTCAACCCGTATGCCTGGTGTCCACAGGAGAAGAGCTGAAGACGCTCGGGCACCGAGAAGTACCCGGTGAAGACAGATGGACGGGGAGAAGGCCATGCGATGACAGAGGGAGGGCTGGCCAAGGGACACCAAGGGTACTCTGGGCAGCCACTGGAGCTCGGAGAGCGGTATGGGGAAGACTGCTCGGAGCCATGGAAGCAGCCCGCTCTGCCCACCGCGGCTGTGGACGCCTGGCCGCCGCAGTTAAGAGTCGCCCGGTTTGTGCCACATGGTCACCGCAGCCCCGGGAATCCCACAGAGCAGTCTGGCATGTCTGTGGAAGGTGTGTGGGAGAGGCAAGGTCTTTCCAAAGGACTATCATCCCTTGTCACTTGGGAACTTCTAGTTTATGACACTCGGCGGCAGAACGTCTTCTCTGTCACCTCCTCCAGATGCACATGGCTGTCCACTCCCACGGCTTCGCCCCCTCTGCCCTTCCCGCAGGTCCCACAACTGCATTTCTTTTACAGCCACGGTCTCGTACACAATGGGTGTCAATTCTTCATCTTTCTATGAGCGTGTTTTCCGTGTCCATTTCTAGTTGCCTGCCTGCCCTTTTCGTGTTTATCCCTGTCACCCCCGCAGGCTCGCAGGGCAGATCCCTAGAGGGCAAGATTCCTATCTGCAGGAAACGGTGGCCAAACATCTACTTATGCCTCACGTGCATATGCACACCCTACTTTTGAAGATAATTGTTCTGTGTATCTCCTTCTCAGTTTCTTCCTTTAACTTTCCCATCACACAGGTACACAGTACACATTACTGAAAGAACTCACATAAAGCAATATACATTTTTTTTTTATTACCAGAGAGAGATGGAGGGAGAAAGTACTCTCCCGTAGGGGTGGTCACACTGTAATCCCTTCTCTATTTCTTCATCCAGTCAAGATTCTGGGCACACGTGCACACACACCTGGCATGTGTTTTCCAGCCACTGGGGCCAGGACTTAAACTGTGGTCAGTCATATGGCTCCTTTAACCACTAAACAACGGGGTCGGCCCCACAATATAAATCTTTAACCTAAAGCTGCACCGTGGGCTAAATATGAACTACTTTTAGGTGATTGAAAAAAAAATTTTTTGAGAGGTTTTTGCTATAGGGCACATGCACTCGCCAGAAAGACAGAGAGAGACAGGGACAGAAAGCCAGAAATCACCCCCCAGGGGGGATGGCCACACCGCAATCCCTTCTCCTCCATTCTCCTCTCAGGATCCTGGGCATGCACGCACACGTACCCGGCGTGAGTTTAAGCCGCTGGGTCCAGGACTTGAACCACGGTCAACTACATGGGAGTCCAGTGACATAGCCATTACGCTAACTGCTGGTTCCCTCTAAAAATTTTTTTGTGTTCATATTTTTACTATTAAATTTACAGTTTAAAGAGTTACAGTCGGGAACCAGCAGTTAGCGTAATGGCTATGTCGCTGGACTCCCACGTAGTTGACCGCGGTTCGCGTCTTGAACCCGGTGGCTTAAAACTCACGCCGGGCACGTGTGCGTGCGTGCCCAAGATCCCGAGAGGAGAATGGAGGAGAAGGGATTGCAGCGTGACCATCCCCCCTGGGGGGTGATTTCTCGCTTTCTGTCTCTATGTCTCTGTCTGTCTGTCTGGCGAGCGCGCGCGCCCTATAGCAAAAAACCTCTCAAAAAAAAAAAAAAAAAAAAAAAAAAAAAAAAAGAGTTACAGTCATAGATGATTTTTTTTCTCTAAAAAAAATTTTTAGAGAGATTTTTGCTACAGGGTGCGTGTACTCACTGGAGAGACAGAGAGAAAGAGAGACAGAAAAGGAGAATCATCCCCATGAGGGATGTCCACACCATAATCCCTTCTCCGCCATACTCCTTTCAGGACTTTGGGCACACACACATGCACCCAGCGTGAGTTTTAAGCTGCTGGGTCTGGTACTTGAACCATGGTCAATTATGTGGGAGTACAGCAACATAATCATTATGCCATCTGCTGGTCCCATGAACACAAAATTTATAAGTGCTGTCTCCTTCCCCAACTGCTTTGCTGTCATCTGAGCCCAAGTCTCTGCAGTAACTCATGGGAGCCAGTGCCCATCCGGTCATCCCCTTCCTGCCCCTCGCCTGGCCAGTTCCTGCTCTTTCTTTGTACCTTCTTCTTCTCCCCCCACCCTCCTTTCACTTCATTCTTTTTCTTCAGTTCCCACTTTAGACTTCATGACTTCACTCTGCTCTCCTTGTGAGGGTGGTGACGTGTCCTCTCCACACACCTCTGCAAGGCTGTGCCCCCCAGCTCTCACTGCTTGTGATGACAGTGCCCGTGAGCCCTCTGTAGCCACCGTAAGTCCAGTGGAGGTGGTCACCCTTAGCTGCCTTAATTACCCTGCTATTCAGCAGCAGATCAGTAAAAGTTGTGGAATAGGTGAATCCAACATGAAAGTGTATGCTAGATGTTAGAGCTAAGGTGAACCCTTGCAGGAGTGTTTATTGTTTAAAAAAAGGAAGTCACAGGGTCGGCAGGTGGCATGGTGGTTGGATGCGCTGGACTCCCACATGGCCGACTGCAGTTCGAGTCCTGGACCTGGCAACTCACTTTCTCATTTTCCCCATCTCTTGTTCTCACTCTTTTCCTCTCTGGTCAAATGAAAATAAATAAGTTGAATAAAATAATTCTTTAAAAAAAAAAAAAAAAAAAAGGAATCCTCAGGCCAGCTGGTGGCACGGTGGTTAAGGTAGATGGTTCCCACATGGTCAACTGGACCCAATGAGTCTGGAACCTGCAGCTTGAAAATGCACCAGGCATGTGTGCACATATGTGTACCTGAAATCTCCATGGGAGATGATGGGACCAGCAGTTAGCATAATGGCTATGATGCTGAACTCCCATGTGGTCAACCATGGTTCGAGTCCCGGACCCTGTGGCTTAAACCCATGCCGGGCATGTGTGCATGCGTGCCCAAGATCCCAAGAGGAGAATGGAGGAGAAGGGATTGCGGCGTGGCCATCCCCCCTGGGGGGTGATTTCTCACTTTCTGTTTCTCTGTCTCTCTCTGTCTTTCTGGCAAGCGCACGCACCCTATAGCAAAAACCTCTCCAAAAATAAAAGTCTCCACACAGAAATGGGGATTGTGGTGTGGCCGTTCCCCATTAGGGGTGATTTCTCTTTCCTTCTCTCTCCCTCTTCTCTCTCTCTCTCTATCCCATTAGGGGTGATTTCTCTTTCCTTCTCTCCCTCTCTCTCTGTCTGCCCCCAGAGAGCTCATGTCTTTTCTGGCAAATAGGAAGGGGGGGAAAAGGAAACTGCTTCTTTACAATGTATGCTCCATTTGCTACAAGTTGCATTAGCTGTTACATTTTATATTCCCATAACTACGTGGGGAGTCTTTGCTCCCATCACCAGCCTGTGTTCCTGACACCCCACTCAGCGTTATGGACTTTCAGAAGCCTGGAAGTGCAGGGCACGCCTGTTTCTGATGGAGTCTTCAGAACTAAAAGAGGTCAAAATAGTTATCCACGGTCTTCAGACAAAATAATACACCCTTGGAAATATTTCTCTGAGCCAAGATAAGGTTGAGGGTAAATGATTACAGAATAGCATATATAATGTGTACTATATAATCCACTTACGTAAAACGGTGTCCATCTATAATTATCTATGTGTGCATGTAATGCAACAAGCCTTCAAAAAGCTCATGGAAAATGCATATTATGAAAAAATATGCATGGATTGGGAACCAGCAGTTAGCGTGATGGCTATGTCGCTGGACTCCCACGTAGTCGACCACGGTTCACGTCTCGGACCCGGTGGCTTAAAACTCACGCTGGGCGCATGTGCGTGCATGCCCAAGATCCCGAGAGGAGAATGGAGGAGAAGGGATTGCGGTGTGACTATCCCCCCTGGGGGGTGATTTCTCGCTTTCTGTCTCTATGTCTCTCTCTGTCTGGCGAGCGCACGCGCCCTATAGCAAAAAACCTCTCAAAAAATAAATATGCATGGATTTCTAATTTTTTGGCACCGAAATAAACATGTACTTTAATTCCATTTTCCATGAACTTTTTGAAATCCCCTTGTATGTGTGAAGTGACAATATTCAACAAAATGTAAATAATGTCTCTCTCTGGGCTGGGATGGCTTCCGTTTTCTTTTTGCTTTAGGGTATCTGTGCTCACCAAAGAGACAGAGAGGGAGGAAGTGCCTCTCAAGGGGGATGACCACATTCGATCCCGTCTCCTCCATTCTCTCGGGATTTGGGGCACATGCACCTGGCGTGCTTTTCAAGCTACTGTGTCTGGAACTCGAACTGCCCGGTCAGCCATGTGGGATCTAGCCACCTTGGACTCCAGACCAGAGGACACCCCAGAATGGCTATCATCGTTACAAACGCGGCTACGTTTCTTTTTTTTTTTTTAAAGGTGTTCATTCTCCAAAATGGTCTTTTAGCTTTAATTAATTTTTAAAAATAATTCTTTTAACTTTATTTATTCATTTTAATTTGACCAGAGAGAGATAGTGTGGTGGGGGGAGTGAGAAAGCAAGCCGCCAGGTCTGGGATGCAAACCACAGTCTGCCATCTGGGCCAGCGTCCTTAACCACCTTGCCACCTGCCGGTCCCTAGCTTTAATTAAATCTAACGTTCACTGCGATATTTGTTCCTGGCTTTCTCACTACCTGTCATCTTCTCTGTGGGAATAGAACCATGCCCACAAACTCATGGCTCCTGCCTGGTGTCAGGGTTTAAGAGCTCTATTTTTCCCTTAGGACATCTGCCATTAAACAAGGTAAACTGATTGTTCCCTCAAATAAAAATGAACAAAGTGGTGTTTTTTTGCCTTTCTCCTAATCTCAGTAGATATCTCCTTCACCTCCACCCCGCGTTCTCCCTAGCACCTCTCGGGTGCCAGATTCATTTCTGCGAGCCGGCTCCCCAGTCTGCCAGCTCCTGCCTTGGTACCCCACTGTATGGAGCACCGCGGAGCAGGAGCAATACTTGCTGAACTCAGTCACAAGCGTCCTTTCTCCAACAGGCTTGAGAGGCGGGACGGAGGGAGGACTGGAAGAACGGACTCGGCTGCTAAGGCTGCGGTTAGGGTGGGAGGGCGCTGGCAGCATTCACACCGCAGGGCCCCGGGGCCATTCTCTCAGTCTCTGGCCTCCCTGACCACGGTGTTTCTGGCTGCTGTTCACTCATCGGCGGTCTGACTGTCTGCAGGGTGACAGCACCTTCTCCGCTCGTGTCTGGACCTGCCCGCGCCAGCTCAGTGACATCCCGGGCGCTGGGAGCTGTGCAGCCTCCACACCCAGAAGACCAACTGACGCCTCGGTGGTTGGAATGTCCCCCGAATTCCTGTGTTGGACTTTGGTCATTTTGTGATGTATACGAGGAAACTTAAGCCTTCGTGGTGTTGAAGGGTAGGGCCTCTACAAGAGCTCGGGTCATCAGTGCAGGGCCCGGGATCGGGATCGACTCCTGGTGGGTTTACAGGGAGTGGGCAGGAGACAGACTCCGGGACGCACAGGCTCCAGGCTTGGGAGGTGAGCCTCCGGATTCTCTGCAAGAGCCCCCAGCAGATGTGGCCCGTGGCCCCTGGCCCTCCAGACCAAGAGCTGAAAGAAACTCTCTTCTCCTAAATTACCCAGGCTCGGCTATTTTCTGTCACTAGAAACTGAGCAGGCTAGAACAGATACCTTAAGGAACCTGATAAAGAGGCACAAATCGATAACAGACAAAAAGGCCCAGGCGGACAGAGAGCAAAACACGGCTAGTGTTACTCAGCGCTGCGAGAGAAGGTAAACCGACACAACGAACGGACCTCACCTCTCCACTGCCGCTCAGAAACCAAACCCAGCCAGCCTGCACAGCTTCCCCGGGAATCCGAAGGGCACAGGCGTTTTCACCTGCCTTTTCTTCATTGTCCCGGGTGTAAAGGGCACGCTCGGGCGTGTGACGCCACTGCCTGCCGGTGGGGGCGCTCCAGTTCCAAGCCTCCTTCGGTGACCTCATTGTCTACCCCGGGTTCCGTCACCACTTTGTGACGTCATCAATGGACGATCTCGTGCGGGTACCGGGGTCGGAGGCCCCAGGAGTCCAGTTCCTTTAAGAATCAGCCCTGGGCTGGTTTTAGAGCTGCTCTCTGCGGATCACCCTTGGCCCAGCTGGAGGACCTCCCCGGCTGGCTTCCTCAGACCCCAGCTGATGGGCACCGGGCCCCTTGTTTCCAGCGACCACCAACCCACCGAGTGGCCTCAGGGACTGGTGTCCAGGGTGCCTCTGCAGCCTGCCTGATCTCTGCACGGGCCATGGACGGCAGAGTCCCTTCAGCCTTGGAGCTGCCCCAGCGGCTGGCGCCGGTCCCCAGCGAGGACGCGAGGGGCCCAGGCGGGAGAAAGCAGCACCTGCTGGGCAGCACGGCTGCGGTCCAGACCCTGGCCAGCGTCGTCCGGCCTTGCTACGGCCCCCACGGCCGGCAGAAGCTTCTGGTGACGGCCAAAGGAGAGACCGTGTGCACCGGAGATGCCGCCGCCGTCCTCAGGGCTCTGGAGCTGCAGCATCCGGCCGCCCGGCTCCTGCGGGAAGCCGCCCAGAGCCAGGCAGAGAGCAGCGGGGACGGCGCGGCCTTCGTGGTCCTGCTCACCGAAGCGCTGCTGTTGCAGGCGGAGCTCCTGCTGCGGGCCGGCCTGCCCCGCTCCCAGCTGCGCGAGGCCTACGCTGCGGCCGGCGCCGAGGTCCTGGCCGCGCTGCCCGCCCTGGCCATCCGGGCGCTGGGGCCGCTGGAGGACCCGTCCTGGGCCCTCTACTCCGCGATCAACACCCACATCCTGTCCCACGCCGACCACCTGGCCAAGATGGTGGCCCACGCGTGCTGGGCGGCCAAGGATCTGGACGGCAGCTTCAAGCCCGAGCGAGTCGGGGTGTGCACGCTGCTGGGAGGGACGCTGGCGGACTCCTGCCTGCTCCCCGGCCTGGCCATGTCGGGGAGGCTCTGCGGGCAGGCGGCCGCCGTGCTCACCGGAGCCCGGGTGGCGCTCTTCGCCTGTGCCTTCGGGCCGGCCAGTCCGCAGGCACCAGCCACGGCCCGCCTGGCGAGTTACGCGGACCTGGCTGGATTGAGGAAAGGAAGCGAGAAGCTGATAGACAGCCAAGTGGCCCAGCTGGCGGCTGCGGGCGTCAACGTGGCGGTGGTGTGGGGGGAGGTGGACGAGGGGACCCTCGCGCTGGCCGACAAGCATGGCATCGTGGTGATCCAGGTCAAGACTCGGAGGGAAATCGTCTACCTGAGCGAGGTGCTGGGCACACCGGTGCTGCCCCACCTGCTGCCTCCCCGGGAGCCTGGGCGGTGCCAGAGGGTTTACCCCGGGGAGCTGGGGGGCGGGCTGGCCGTGGTGTTCGAGTGGGCAGGCCCCCACACACCTGTGCTCACCTTGGTCCTCAGGGGGCCCACCACCGACGGGCTGCGCCAGGCCGAGCGGGCGGCCTACCACGGCATCGACGCCTACGACCAGCTGTGCCAGGACCCCAGGGTGCTCCCGGGGGCGGGCGCCGTGGAGATGGCTCTGGCCAGGGTGCTCTCAGATAAGGGCGGCGGGCTGGAAGCGCCCAACGGCCCCGCGTTCCTAGCATTCGCTCGGGCCCTGAGGGTTCTTCCTACGACCCTGGCAGAGAACGCAGGCTTAGCTGTCTCCGACGTGATGGCAGAAATGAGCGGGTTCCACCAAGCGGGGAACTTCCTAATGGGGGTGGGAGACGAAGGGGTAATAAACGTGGCCCAGGAAGGGGTGTGGGACACCCTGATGGCCAAGGTGCAAGGGTTTCAGGCCGCAGTGGAAGTGGTGCTGCAGCTCGTCACCGTGGACGAGATCATCATGGCCAAGGACGGCCTGGCACATCCGGGGACCCCGAGTGCTGACCCGGGGAAGGCGAGCAAGAAAGTGCCGGGGCTGAGTAAGCGGCAACGTCCTTAATGAAGTGGGGCTGCCGAGGAAGGCACATTGGCCTCGGGATGAATGTTCTGACCCACTCCCTGCGTGTGGGGGGCATTTAGAAGCTGTTCCTTAAGATAAAAACATGAAGGGACAGAAAAGTTATTTTCTGACTTAGTTCTTTGGAATCTTGACTTTTTTCATATCCTATCTCTCTCTATCCGATTCTGTTCCTTTCCTACAGGAAGAACAGAATTCAATTCTATTAAGATTTTTAAATAGTGATAAGTAAACCTGGACGTTGGAGATGAAAAAAAAAAAAAAAAAAAAAGTATGCTCACCTCTTCCTGACTGCTTGAGTACACTGTGTGAGGGTCTAACCTGTGTGCGCTCACGGCCGGCTGCCACTTAACACTCTGAGAACACCACTTCCAGCCCACAGGAGTAGCTGGGGATTCCTGCTGTAGTTGCTTCAGAAAAGAAATATTACTTCAAACTTCCTCTCACCCTCCCCCCCCCCCCCCAAAAAAAAAAAAAGGCAAGAAAAGTTGCTGGTGGCAGGCAGGCAGAAATTCGTGTTTTAGTTAGCTGGTTAGTCATTTTTAAGACCGGTCGATTTATTTGTTGCTGTTGTCAGAGAGAGAGAGAATGAGAGGAAAAGTGTGAAATCACTCCGCCAAGGAGGTGAGCACCCCCAGTCCTTCTCCATTCTCCGCTCGGGATTTTGGGCATGCAGACTCAAACCACAGCCAGCCATGTGGGAGTCCAGTGCCTTATCCACCAGGCCACCAGCTGGCCCCTATTTTTTTTTTAAAGCAATCTCATGCTTAACTTAAGCAGAGAGGCGAGAGCCAGTAGGGCAGGGCCAGGGCTGGGAACCCCTGAGCATTGAGGAGGGACTCTGGACGGAGCTGCGGCCTCAGCACAGACCGCTGGGAGCTCTTCCCACTCTACCCACCCCGTTACTCTGCCTCTCTGGGAAAAGGAGGCTGGCACAGAGCTGAGGAAATGAGAAGCTGCTGTCTTTTAGAATCAAAAACGGGCCCAGCTGCTGGGACCCAGTGGTAAAGTGCGTGCTCCACAGGGCTGGACGTCACACAGCCGACCATGGTTCCCATCTCTGTTTTGGCCTGAACACGCACCAGGAGCACAGGCCCCCAGGATTCCCAGGAGCTGGGGCAGGGCTGAGGAAAAGAGATCCTGGTGTGATGAGACCCCCGTCAAGGGCGATTCTCTCTTTCTCATGCACACGTACACATAAGCACACACTCTTTACCATTAAAAAAAAAAAAATCAAGGACCAGCAGGTGGCATGGTGGTTAAGGCAATGGACTCCCACATGGCTGACCACCATTCCAGTCCCGGACCTGGTGGCTTGCTTTCGCATTCTCATTCCCTCTCTCTCTCTCTCTCTCTCTCTCTCTCTCTCTCTCTCTGAGTGTGTGTGTTTCTCTCTGGTCAGATAAAAAAAAAAAAGTGAATACAAACAACTAAATAATTATTTAAAAAAAGAATCATAAAAACAAAAAAGCTCTAGACAGAGAAGCAGATACAAAAACAAATGTCTTATAGCACACATAGCTGCAACAAGACAAAGCAGATTTTTTTAAAGGTTTCTTTTTTAGAGAGAATTATTTAATTTTATTTATTATTATTCAACTTGACCAGAAGGAGACAGAGAGAGAGAGCAAGCCATCACATTCGAACTGCAGTCGGCCATGTGGGAATCCAGCCCCTTAACCACGAAGCCACCTGCCAGCCCCCAAAATGGATTTTTAAACATTCTCTTTAACTCTGAAGAAAATTCTGAAAAGCTTTTAATGAGCAAAGGATGATAAATAGAAATGTATAAAACCATACTCATTACTAATTTGAGAATATAAAACATGATTGTCATATGTCTTTATTAGTTTTGTCTTATATTTTAGTGAATATAACTAAGAGCTTTCATATTGCTCACATGCCGTTGGGTTTTCTCTATTCTCAGAAAGTTTCAAATTCCATAATAATAGTGATGACATGACAGTTCAAATATTCGTTAACTTTTCAAAGCAGTTCAAAAGCACTTTACATGTTTTATTTAACCATCAAAACAAATCTACAAGAAGGGAACTTGGGCCAGCCAGGGCATGGTAGTTAAGACAGCTGGATCCCACATGGCTGACTCCACAATTCAAGTGTCAGACCCGGCAGCTTGAAAAACATGTCGGGTCTGTGTGTGCACGTGTGCGTGTGCACACACACATGCCCAAAAGCCCCAGAGAAGAATGGAGGAGAAGGGACTGTGGAATGGCCATCTCCCCAGGGGATGATTTCTCACTCTGTCTTTAGAGTGAGCACACATGCCTGACAGCAAAACTTAAAAAGAAAGAAACTTGGTTATTTCCCACTTGCCCAGGATACAATTGAGCTTTAGGAAAATCAGTTGACCAGTGCTGGGTAAGAGAGGGACGCCCATTTTCTCTCTCATTTACTGCTGTGTTGTCCCAATCATAAGTTCCTCGCCTTGGCTATATTCAGAGGCAAACCCCTATGATGAGGGAGCAAATGTGTGTCAAAAACAGCCCTTAAGAATCTTACACTTAGTTGGGTTTCAACCAGCTAAAAGCCATATTTAAGAATAGCCAGTGGCAGGGTCCAGCAATTAGTGTAATAGCTTTGTCGCTGTACTCCCATGTAGCCGACCGCAGTTCGAGTCCCGGACCTGGTGGCTTAAACTTAGGCCAGACGCGTGTGCGTGCATGCCCAAGATCCCGAGAGGAGAATGGAGGAGAAGGGATTGTGGCGTGGCCATCCCCCCTTGGAGGTAATTTCTCGCTTTCTGTCTCCTTGTCTCTGTCTCTCTGGAGAGCTCACACACCCTATAGCTAAAACCTCTCCAAAAAAAGAATAGCCAGTGGCACAGTGGTTAAGGCAGCTGAGTCCCATGTGGCTGAACTTGTGGTTTGAGCCCAGTGGTTTAGGGAAGACAAAAGCAAACAGCAGGTGCATGTGCATGTGTGCCCACATCCCTCCTCCATTTCTCCCTCTGCTCTGGATTTTGGGCAGCAGGCACACACACACACACACACACACACACACACACACACACACGGGTGCTCAGCATATTTTTCAAGCCACCAGGTCTGGGACTCGAGCCGAAAGATCAGCCATATAACTGGCTCCCTTAACCACCAGGCCACAGGCTAGCACACGGGTATCCTCTTTAATGTCATAGTTAAGTGTCCTCCTTTAGTATCAAAACACATGACTCAGGCATCAAGATGTTTTTTTTCTCCTGGTGACTTGGGAGAAGGTGGCCAGTTTCTGACCTGAGTTTGACAGGATCCAGATCCTGCTTGAGTTTATGAATCAAGGTCTCTTAGTATGCAAGATCTCAAGTCTCCAAAGGACTTGGCTTTGGAGCTAGCTGCATATTTTTCTTCCAAGATGTGCTTTACTTCCATTTCAGAAGCAGCTGAACTACAGAAAGGACAATTTCTAGAGCACGTTCTCCACACAACGTACAGTTGGTGGACTAGCCTGTTCTTCCATCTGAAGAACTGCTTTTTGGTACTCCGAGTGGGTCTGGCAAACAGAAAGGAACACGCTCTAGAGAAAACAGGGAACAAAAAGTCTCGGAGAGCAAAGGCGATAGCAGCCTGACTCGTTGGCAGAGGCTGGGGCTGAGCGGGAAGGCTGGTCCCAGGTGGGCAGTAGAGAGCACCGACCAAGGCCACCACCTGCAAAAACGTCAGAGTTCTGAAGGGAGGAGAACATCGATGCCAGACTACGAGGAGTGAAAAGCAAGCTAAGCCAGAGTTGTCAGTAGGTGGCCAGCCCTTTCTCCACACAAGCCCATGTCCACCTACACTGAGTCCCTTCCCAAGACTCCCTTGTGAACTCAGAGACCCTCTTCAATAGGGGCTTTGCTTTCCAGGCCTACAAGTCTGAGGACGCATCAGTGCAGAGACCACGGGATGAAGCAAAGATTCAGAAGAGGAGGCTCAGCCACCACGGCGCACGGACAGTGCCCCTGCGGAGGGAACTGGGGCTGCATGGGAGGTTCAGGTCTGGTGCCCGGGCTGACCTGGGCTGGCTGGTGCTGCTGTGTGCCTGTGGTCCTACCTAACTAGGGCAGGGGTCAGGACATGGTGAGGCCCTGGCCAGTATACGTCTCTCTTTTCCTCTCTCTTTTTCTCCTATATATATTTTAAAAAGTGAGAGATAAAAAATAGAAAACTCTAAACTGGAACATCTGAATGAGAAGAAAGGAGGATATTGAAGCTCAAGGACCCAACAATTTCACTTGTGAATAAGCAAAACTATCAGTGTTTAAAAGATTGGCTCAGGGCTGGCCCCATGGCCTGGTGGTTTGAATCCCAGTCCTGTCAGCTTGAGAAACACACTAGGTACAGGTGTGCACATGTCCCAGATCCCAACAGGACAGAGAAGCAGAGGACAAGGAGTGCAGAGTGGCCACGCCCTGCTGGGGGTGCCTTCTCCTGCCCCCCCCCTCTGGTGAGTTACATACCCTCTGGGCAAAATAAATAAACAAATGATTGGCTCATACCCTGTTGGTTAGACTGACGTTAACGCTACATGTCACGTCACAGCTCCAGACCAGCCCCATTTCTGCTAGAGCCTTTCTAGAATAACCACCGCCTATTAGGGAGGCACGACCATAAATGTGATGGCGATGAACTGTTCTGTATCGCTGATGGGCTGGTCCCCACTACGATTCACTGGACATTTCCCCTGTATTAGTTACCGAGTTAAAAGGCTACCACTGCCCAGAGGGAAAGTTGTCCCTGTTGCACTGAAATGCCAAAACCTAAGTAGAAAGGAATGACAGATTCCCAAAGTAGCTGAGCCAATATTTCCCCTAAACATCAAGCGATTCCCCTCTCCCAAAGATCTTTTCTAACTGGGGAGGGAGAGGAAGATTCCGGTGGGAATGAGAGAGGATCTCTGAGGTAGGATCTCTGGGAGGGATTCAGCTCCCTTCCCAGTGGGCTCTAAGGAGTGGAATGGGGAATAGAACAACAGAGTCTCCAGGAAAGTTTATGGGCTAAGAACAGAGGAGATTCTCTGATTCCAGTCTGGCCCCCAAGGAGTCCCCTGAGCCAACAGAAGGCAAAGCTACAGAGCCAAAATGGCAATGGCGAAAGGGCGAGGAGGCCAACGGGGTGCTCCATGGGGCCGCAGCAGTCTGGTTTCTCTGTGCTCCAAGAAGCATCAGGTGTTTCAGGGTATGGCCCAAAAAGCATCTCAACGCCACGACCAGAGACAAGGCTGCGCACTTCGGCAGAGGCTGGAAAGAGAGAAAACGGGCACAGACCACGTGTCACCACGATGCCTCATCAGCCCATGGGTCTGTGGTTAACTGTGGTTAACAAGGGGGTGAGAAAAGGAGGCGATCAAGAACCCACTTAGTTGGGACCAGCAGTTAGCGTAATGGTTATGTTGCTGGAATCCCACGTAGTTGACCGTGATTGAGTCCTGGGCCTGGTGGCTTAAACTCACGCTGGGCGTGTGTGTGTGCGTGCCCAAGACCCCGAGAGGAGAATGGAGGAGAAGGGATTGCGGCGTGGCCATCCCCCTGGGGGTGATTTCTCGCTTTCTGTCTCTCTCTCTCTGTCTCTCTGGTGAGAGCATGCACCCTATAGCAAAAACCTCTCAAAACAAAAAAATAATAATAGAACCGACTTAGCTAAGGTTTGGAATGATAAGGAAAACCATGACGAGACTAAGTTTGCCAGGAGCTAATTAGATAAAGCATTCTATCAGGTAGAAAGGGGGCCGGAAATAGGAACACTGCAATTATTTCATTATAGACAGCTACACGTATTTCCTACACACCTGAGTTCAGACCTTGCAAACTTGAGCTGCCTACAAGTGTCAATGCTGAAGAAGGAATTCAGACACCATCTTTCCTACAGCTTGACGTTTAGCTACTGCAGAGCTACAGAAGAGACTAGTTGCAGGTTAGCAAAGCAACGGTGATCTTTTTGAAACGCAGCACATACTCGAGATGCAGTTTCAAACATTATACAGATCGTAGAAAAGGGTTCTCTTGAAGTTCCTCTGTCTCACCAAAGGCATCAGTGAGTTCAGGGCAGATGTGCCTCTCCAGGATAGAAAACGTTTTCTTTTTTTTTTGATGATTCTTTTTTTTGGAGAGGTTTTTGCTATAGGGCGCGTGTGCTCGCCAGAAAGACAGAGAGAGACAGAAAGTGAGAAATCACCCCCCAGAGGTGATGACCATGCCGCAGTCCCTTTTCCTCCATACTCCTCTCGGGATCTTGGGCACGCACATACATGTGCTTGGCATGAGTTTAAGCCACTGGGTCTGGGACTCGAACCGTGGTTGCATACGTGGGATTCCAGCAACACAGCCATTACGCCAATTGCTGGTCCCATGCTTTCATATTCTGATCAACATACATCTTTAAAGCACCTTGGTGCTTCCGTATTCTGCCTCCTGTGCCCAGACTCGCGCCCCAGCAGCACAGAGGTCCCCATGATGGCTGCTTATCTGAGTTTACCCTCTGGGAAGGCACTCCAAGCTTAGGACAGGCACCTCCCCTCCAGAAGGGGAGATCGAACAGCAAGTCTCAGATTTCTCTGTGTAGAAGCAAAATATTACATGCTTCATATTTCATTTCTGCATTCATTTAGATAGAAAATCTCCTATTTGGGGGCCAGAAGATAGTGTAATGGTTATTTCACTGGACTCCCACATGGTCAACCATGGTTCTAGTCCTGAACCTGGCAGCCTAAAACTCAGACAGGGCGCGTGTACATGCACGCATGCCCCAAATCCCGAGAGAATGGAGAAGAAGGGATTGCAGCATGGCCATCGCCCCCGGGGGTGATTTCTCACTCTCTGTCTCTCTGGTGAACAACATGCACCCTCTATAGCAAAAATCCCTCTTCAAAAAATTCTATTTCAATGTTATTATTCTAAGTTTGTTGACGAAAGGCCTAATAATCCATGAACCAAGATTGCAGGTTGTCTCATGCAAAAAACAATTTCTAAAACTTTGTGTAATTTTTTTACATCAGAGTTAAATTTGAGAAAAATCTATACTTGCCTTAATTCCTGAAACTAAATAGAAAATGTTTCAAAATATACCCAGTTGCAGAAATTTAAAGTGTTTATTTAGACGTTCAGCATCAAAGCTAGAACCCCCCAAAGTCTGACGTGCTGAAGTCACAGGTGGGCTTTCCTATCTTCATGTGGACTGTTGCCTTCCCTAAGCCGTGGCCAGCATCTCACAGAACGACCTAGAAACATTCATGCAATAGTATTTATTCAGGAGAGGCATTCTGATTTACTGTTTTGTCACATTCTACTTCATTTTCTATTATCTCATAAATTCATTAGCTATAATTACTTTTTCTCTCCCCTATTTTATTTTCTGTGTAGTCTGTCTTTTCACGCCGCGTTTATGCCAAACTCCGAATCTTACATTTCTTACCCATTTCATTATTTGTCTGCCCATAGTCTCTACTTCTGCATCAGTTTCTATGGGTTTTCCTTACAAGTAATTAATCTGGTTTGCTTTTACTTCATCTACGGCTTCTGAAATGCCTGTTCAGCCTTATTCTTTTCCATCTTGAATAAGTTTATATTTCCCAGAATTTTCAGGAAGATAATGTCCCATTTTACTCTCAAGATCTGAATTTCCTTTGAATACATTGAATTTCTCTTCTTTCGTTTTTTTCACTCTCTATTGAATATTTGGACTTTTTACTTTCGAAAAGTTTTTCTTCTTTTATTTGATGAACACTCATCGATGGTTTTTATTTTGGGCTTATCCAAATGATGGGCTTCTAGGAATGCAGGTGGTTTTAAATTTCTTCTCTGTTCTACAAAGAAACAGTGGAGAGTTCTAGAAGTAAATTTAATCACATTTCAAATCATAGCTGGTCCACTTGGATTTACTATTGCAATTTGAATATTGATTAAATGCCAACCTGGTGTGTCTTGCTTCGTTTTTTGTGTTGCTAACGGAAATACCTGAGCCTGGTGATTTTATAAAGAAGGCAGAGGGTTATTTACAACTTGAACTCGTGACTCTGGTGGGTGGGAAATGCAGAGGCCTGCCGCACAGCCAGCAGAGCATGGAGGAGGGGAGCAGCTTCTGGTCTCGCTCTCATAGCAACCAGCTCTCATAGGAACTAACCCTCCTCCAGAGGGCTAAAACTCGAGACCAGCAGATGGCGTAATGGTTATGTCACTGGATTCCCATGTAGTCAATTGCGGTTCGAGTCCGGGCCCTGTGGCTTAAAACTCACACCAGACATGTGTGTGTGTGCGTGTGTGTGTGTGTGTGTGTGTGTGCGCGCGTGCCCAAGATCCCGAGAGGAGAATGGAGTAAAGGGACTGTGGCATGGCCATCCTCCCTGGGGGGGGTGATTTCTCGCTGTCTCTCAGGGGAGTGCATATGCCCCTCTAAAAAAAGAGAGAGAGAGTTAAAACTCACTGAGCCAACGCTCAGGTCATTCTCCTAAGAAAGACATCATCTACCTGTGAGAGGGCTGCCACCATGATGTCATCACCACGAACGAGTCACTGTCCACTAGGCTACACCGTCACTTAACACCCAATTCCAAAACACAGAACTCTGGGGGACAAACCAGGATCCAAATCATTGCATGGTGTTAAGAATTACCTGGCAAGGGACCAGCAGTTAGCATAATGGCTATGTTGCTGAACTCCCATGTAGTCGACCGCGGTTCGAGTCCCAGGCCCGGTGGCTTAAAACTCACGCCGGGTGCGTGTGCGTGTGTGCCCGAGATCCCGAGAGGAGAATGGACGAGAAGGGACTGCGGCGTGGCCATCCCCCCTGGGGCTGATTTCTCGCTTTCTGTCTGTCTCTCTCTGTCCGGCGAGACAAAAACAAAACAAAAAACAAAAACAAAAAAACAAAACAAAACAAAAAAACCCACCTCTCCAAAACAGAAAAAGAAAGAAGAAAATGTCGGTGGAAGACACTGGAAAAACAAGGGTCACATGCTTTGGTTTGCGGCTGGCACAGGGTAGAGGGGCGGGCTGTTGAATGAATGAGTGGAGCCTTTGGAACCCGCGGGGTGTGGTGGGGACTGCGAGGCACCCGCTCAGGTCTCCTGCTGCGGAAAGAGTGACCGACTGCACTCTCCCCACTTTCCCAGGGCTTCGCAAGGGCCACTCTCAGCTGGTGACGGGTCAGCTCCTGTGGGACTCCTCTCTTGGGGAGCCTGGCAAACCCGTCTCCCAGCCGCACTGAGCGGCCCTGCCCCACTCCGTCCTACCCACTCTGCTCCTTCCTGTTCCCTCCTAGCGTCAGGTTGCTTCCTCCAGCGCCCCCTAGTTTCCCTACAGGTGTCCCCCCATACATCTCCTGCCTGACAGTCTTCTAGGCGGCCTGCCTCAGAGGACCTGAACTAGTAACGTAAGGCTACTGTGTACCAGGGTGCCTCTTCCTAGCCTGGGCCTGTCCTCCCACGCAGGGACTCCCCTCTTCTCAAGGAGAGACAACTTCAATTTATAACCAAGCCCACAGCCTAAGAGCCGTTCCCTATGCCACTCCCTGATGGCAGGAGGGCTACCTCTCCACCGCAGCCATACCTCCCCGCCTCACCCTGCCAAGAACACACCTCGCACTTTCCCAAGCGTCATTATTCATCTGGAGCCAAGGAAGTGTATCCTTTGAGCGTGTCCTCTCCCCTTCTCCTCTTAATGAGGCATCATTGCCACATTAATAATAATACAAATCGATGCTCTGCACGAGAATAGCACACTTTGTTACTTTCCCAAGCCCTCTGTATGAACATTACTTCATTTGATCCTCATAACCCTGAGTGCCAACAGGGCCAGGATTATTGGCCCCACTTTACAGGTGCCCACTAATCTCTGTGGGGACCAGTTTCTGAGTCTATTCAAGGGAGAATTGAACCCTGAGAACTCTTGCACTCCACAAACTAAAAATTCCATAACCTGTCTAAAGTCACAAGGCTGGCAGCCAGAGGCAGACCAGGGACCTGGGACGCGCACTCGGTGTCGGCTCACTCACACCGTTCTCTCTGAGGACAGCGACGGCCAACGTGGGTCGTCCCTGCCATGTGCACTGCCAGCTACTGACAGGCATTGCTGGGGCCGCTAGCCCCCTCTGCCTGCTGAAGACCATTGAGATCTCAGGTCCACACATGCCAACACCACTCCCCTCGGCCCCTGGCCCCCCTGGTGGATTTAACCTGCTTGACGCGTTCCATTCCCATGGCCCGGGTCAATGTGGGCTCCCCAGGCCCAGAAGATCCCGTCTGGGTGAACTGAACTGGGGGACTCTGGGCTGGGGTGGAAGGACAGAAGTACACTCTCAGGGGACACAACCCGGGGGGAACCGGCTCTCTGGGGCCGAGGGGACGCCACGAGACTTGGCTTTAGTTGGTAGCAGTTAAAATCTGTGAGCTGTCTTGCTGCCTGAAACCAGGAATGACACCACAGGCAAAGGCAGTCATGACACCCAGAGAGGACACTAGACTTCGCCAAGCTCACACAGCCTGTTTAGGACTAAATTTCACCCTCCAGCACCGGACGCAGGGCTCTCGTGGCCTCAGCATGTAGAGGGTCCCCAGGTGCAAAGTTCCTGAGCAAGACTAGACAGAGGTCAAAGCTGCTAACAGACCCTCGAAGTGTCTCAAAGTGAAGGGGAAACCAAAGGACGGGGGGAGCCTCCTTCCCTTCTGCTTTTCTGCCCTGAGGGGATGACACCGAACCAGCTCCAGGGGCCCAGTGAAGGGAAAGGACTGGTCACTGCGAACCAGGACTCTTTCTCCTCCTCCACCCATCCTGCCAAGCAAAGAGCCTCCGAGGCTGCCCTGGAGGAAGGAGCTGGCTCTGGTAACTGAGCACCTGGGCAGGGTGAAGACAAGGCCAGTGCTCTGTTAACAGCTGCACAAGAAGAGGGCAAACGGGTGGCCTTGGGGTGACAGGCCTCGTTTCTCACTCTCCTGGGCAAATAACAGGAAACAAAGTATGCAAACCAAAGAAACACAAAATATTTACAGAGATTGGTTTCCAAACTAATACAATTTTGGCAGAATCCAACAGGAGGGCCAGTTCGGTTGGTTCATTTCATTGCAGTAATGTTCTTACTCATCAAGGGTTTGTTGAGTACCTACCTTGTGCCCTGGAGACACAGCTCTGAAAAGGCACAGGAAAGGCCTCCAGTCCAGGAACTGACCGTAACCAGCAAATAAACAAGAAGACCTCAGACTGTGCTAAGTGCTCCAAAGGAAATAACAGGGTGAGATGTACAGTGATCAAATGTAAACTTAAAAAATACAAAAATGAAGATAATGCAAAAAAATTATGTAAAATGGAAAGAAAGATGTTAACTCTACCAATTAAAACATGTAGAAGGTCCCCATGTGTAGAGGGTAATAGTTATGTCACTGGACTCCCATGTAGTCAAACACGGTTTGAGTCCCGGACCTGGAGGCTTAAACTCACGCTAGGCACATGTGTGTGCGTGCCCAAGATCCCAGGAGGAAAATGGAGGAAAAGGGACTGCAGCATGGCCATTCCCCCCTGGGGGGTGATTTCTTGCTTTCTGTGTCTCTGTCTCTTTCTGTCTTTCTGGTGAGCGCATGTGCTCTATAGCAAAAACCTCTCAAAAAACACAGATACTAGGATCTATTGTTATCAGCAATAAGGCAATGAAGATGTTCTGTTGAGAATTCACCCTGGCAAACAGAAAGGGCAGGCCAGAATAAGACTGAGTACACCATGAGAGCTGAGATCTAGTGATTTCAGAGATAAGAGCAATGAAGGTGTTCTGCTGAGAAGTCACCATGGTAGAACCCCTGGAGAAAAACGCAGCACCAAAGAGTTTGCAGACCACATCCTCCTGTGTACCTCTGATCACTCAGATTGATCTTCTAGAAAGGAAGAAATGAATAACCCATCAGATGACTAGAAATCACTGCAGGGGCACAAGAAATATGCGAAACCAAGAAAATACCTCTCTCCCAAGGGAAAAGAATAACTCTCTTCATTCACAGACAGTACAATGGAACTCCTGGAAATGTCTGATAAAGAATGTAGAGTATTCATAGCGACAAAGCTAACAGAGATGGAAGAGAAGAGAGACAATGAACACCAGAAGAGAAAGCCAATGAGTTCCAGGAGGTGAGGAAATTCTTGCAAGAGCTGAAAGGGGAAATGCACACCATAAAAAAGAATCAAATGGATGAAGGCTATAATATAGGAAGTCAAAACCTCCTTTCAAAGTATTAAAAACAGACTGGATCATCCAGAAAATCGAATCTCAGATGTAGAAGACAGGATCTCTGGACTAGTAAAACCCACCACGAAGACTGAGAAAAAAGCCCCCCAAAATGAGACTACTATACAAGAAATACTAGATACCATTAAACATCCAAACACCTGGATCATCGGTATCCCAGAAAGTGAAGAGACTAATAAGGGCATTGATAATCTATTCCATGAAATCCTGGAAGAAAACTTCCCAAACCTAGAGAGGCATTCAAAGATCCAGATCTGAGAAATACAAAGGACCCCAAATAGGACCAACTCAAGAACGTCTTCTCCAAGACACATTATAACCAGAATGACCAAAACCACAGACAAAAACAAGATACTCAGACTAGCAAGAGAGAAATGTCAAGTTACCTATAAAGGCTATCCCATCAGGATAACATCGGACCTCTCATCAGAAACAATGTGAGCAAGGAAAGAATGGGAAAATATATTCAAAGTGTTGAGTGAAAAACAATTTCAACCAAGAATACTATACCCGGCAAGATTATCCTTCATATGGGAAGAGAAGATAAGAACATTCTCAGATAAGCATAACCTGAAAGAATTTACCAACACCAGACCAGATCTCCAAGAAGTTCTGAAGGGAGTGCTATACCAGGAAAACTAAAGTCAGACATACAGAAATAAGAGATCTAAAACAACTAAGAAAATGGCCAGCTTAATGGTAGGAACAAGTCCAGAGTTGAATGTTATCTTCCAGAATTTAAATGGAAAGATCAGACCACAACAGAAGATAAGGTACATGAGTTTGAACTGGTGAGATAGAATTTTATGACTTATGACTAAAACATTACTGACTTTCTACGCTTTGTTTTCCAGTGTTAAGGAGTTTTGTCTTCTCTCAAGTTGGGACAGGTCCATGTATCTACTATTCGAACAGAATCCTAACCTGTTTCCTGGCTTTAAGTATTAAGCAAAGTTCTCTTAACATTTTTTGATGTACTAAAGCGAAAACTGCCTTTCTTGAAATTAAAAAAATGTATTTTAAAAAATTAAAAATAAAAAACATATACTAAAGGACCAGCAGATGGCATAATGGTTACATGGCTGAACTCCCACATGGCCAACCACTGTTCGAGTCCTGGATCCGGAGGCTTGAAACACACCAGGCATGCGTGTGTGTGTGTGCCCAAAATCCCAAGAGAAGAATAGAAGAGAAGGGATTGCAGTGGGGCCATCCCTCTTGGGGGGGTGACTTCTTGCTTTTTGTTTCTCTCAGTTTCTCTGGTGAGCACACAAGCCCTACAGCAAAAATCTCTCTCTCTCTCTCAAAAAAAATTTATATATATATATATGTATATAAAACACACATTAAATGACCAAAAAAAAAAAAAAAAAGAACAGGGTGATATGACCCAAGGTAACTGGCTAGGGACAGAGAGGGGACCTACTTTAGACAGAGGGTCAGAAATTAATCCCCGCGGTATGTGACCAGCAGTTAGCATAATGGCTATGCCGCTGGACTCCCATGTACGCGACCGCGGTTCGAGTCCTGGACCCAGTGGCTTAAAACTCACACTGTGTGTGTGTGTGTGTGTGTGTGTGTGTGTGTGTGTGTGCGCGCGCGCGCGCGCGTGCCCAAGATCCCCAAGAGGAGAATGGATTGTGGCGAGGCCATCAGGGGGGGGAGGTGATTTTGCGCTCTCTCTCTGTCTCTCGCTGTCTGGCCAGCGCACACGCCCTAAAAAAAGAAGAAGAAGAAATTTATCCCTGCGGTGACATAGGAGCTGAGCCAAGTGAGAGGCCTGAAAAAATGCTACTTGGGACAAGGAACAGGAACAGCAAGGGTGAGGCCTTGAGGCAAATAAGGCTTGGCAGGGAGGAGTTCAGTGTGCCTTCGGGGGAGTGATTGCAGCCAGGAGGTAGCCAGGGTCTCATAGGAGGGCCTCGGAGGTCGCAGTGGGAAGTGCTATCAAGACCCCTGTGACAGGCGATAGGCGCAAAGGCAGCTGAGAATAACAGTTCTGCCATCCTTTGGGATGTATTAGGGAGCCCCGACAGACGGTCCTGATGAACTTCTGGAGTCTGACGGGTTCCCGTTTGTGATCTTTCACTTTAATGACCTTGGGATAGTTATTTGTTTCCTCATTTGAATAATTTTCTCTTTTGATGCCAAGAGATTCGTGTATTAGCTCCTTATCAACTTATCCTTACAATCGGAGCAGTCATTTATCAATATAAAACCATCTCAAACTTAAAAAAATGAATTTTCAGTTAGAACAGTGCGGTAGAAGCGAACGAAATAGGGGTAAATTCCTCAGGAAAAGCTTATTTTATTGCTGGGTTATCAAGGGGTAAATTCCTCAGGAAAAGCTTATTTTATTGCTGGGATATCAAGGTGGTCGTTGCAGCCTCACTCGGTACTTTAAGAACTCAATCATGAACCTAGGTCTGCTCTGTCTAGGCGGGCCAGTTCATTGTCCGTTTCAAAAACCAGAAGCAATAAAAATGTTGATATCGATATTCATCATTTTTATCTTCGCCCTCTCCCTGGTTACGCTGGGAGATCTGTTCCACTAGGCTGAGTTTAGGGAGAGAGCAATGACGGGGCTGGGAGCGGGGGACGGGGATGGAGGCGTGGTGTGGAGAAAGGTAGAAACCACAACGAGAAAACCCGGAAAAGGGACCCGATGTCTCTTATTTCGGGGAAGAGAGATAAACGAGAAGTGAAAAAGGAGTCCGAGGCAGGTGTCTCCACGGTGACAGGGCCTTCTCCTCTGCACAGTGGAGCCAAGCAACAGGCTCCGGCTCCCGGAGCGGGTGGAAAACGGGAGAGGGAGAGTCAAGGGAGCAAGAAGAGAAGCGACAAGGGACCTGAACGAGGCAGAGCCAGAGAAACGCCCGCAGAACCCAGAGCGCAGCTGCCAAGCGCACTCAGTCCCGGAAGAGGGCCGTGGTAGGGCGGGGCGTCAGGCGGGGCAAGACCAATGGGAGGGCAGGCAGGGGATGGGGCGGGGCGCCAGGCACGTGAAGCCAATTGGAAGGCGAGCGTGGGCGGGAGCGAGCCCGCAGAGGCGAGGCGGGCTGCCAGGGAGGATAATGGGAGGGCCAGCCGGACTGGGGGCGGGGCACCAGGCGACGCGAGGCCAATGGGAGGGCGAGCGCCCGGGGGCGGGGCCGCGGGCGGCGCGAGGGTCAGTGGGAGGCCGAGCCGGGGAAGGCTGGCGGCGGGCCGCCCCGCGCGGGGAGAGACCCGGAAGGCGGTGGGGGCGGGGAGCCGGACTGACAACCTGTCAAATCCACTTGGGGACGAACTAGGTCACGCGCCTCCCTGAACAGAGGCGCCCCGCCCGCGCGGCCCGGCGGGTGGCCCTCGGGCCGGGCAGGGCTCCTTCCCCTTCCTCCCGGCGGGGCGGGGGCGCGGGGCCTCTCCGCTCACCCCTCCCGGCCGCGCGCTGCCCGCCGCGGCTTCCCAGGCGGCCTTGGCGCCAGGCGGCTCCCGCAGCGCCCGTACCCGCAGCCGCCGGAGGGGCCGGGGCCTGGCAGTTGGGCTCCCCGGCGGCTGGCCGTGCAGGTGGCCCGCGCGAGCGGCCGCGAGGGCTCCTCGCAGCCCCCGCCGTCCTCACGCCGCTCGTCCACGCGGCCCAGGCCTCCGCCGCGGCAGGCTCCCGGGCCCACGGCGCACTACTTTGGCGCGGAAGGACCTGCGGGCGGGCGGAGGGATCCGCGCTCGCTGCCAGCCGAGCCCGGGCCGGGCCGCTGCGGGCGCCGGCGGTGGGCGGCCAGGTACCTGGAGGGCTCGGCCGCCTGCCGGGGCGCCCGGCGTCCGCTGCTCCGCGGGTCCCGTGGTCCGCCGAGAGGAAAGCGGGATCCCGGCTCGGCGGCGGGCGCGAGCGGCGGCCTCCGACGCCTGGAGAGCTGGAGCGGCGCTTTGTCCCGCCGGGGAGCGGTGGAAGGAACCCCGGCTCCGGTCACCAGCGCGTCCCCCGGCGTGCGGACCCGGATAGTTTCCAGGAAAAGAAGCGAAATAAAGGCTGCTAGGAGTCAGCACGGTCCAAGTCCCGGGGACGGTGAACCTCGGGGTGGCCATGTGGAACGTGCGCCCTCCGCCGCCGCCTCCCTTTCTCTCCAATATGGACTCGTAATAAAGCTGTCTCCGCCTCTGAGCGCCTTCCGACAGCGTGGGTTCAGTCTAATCCAGCCTTGCTGTTCCTGATTAGTTCTGTTCGTCTCTCCTCGGTGGCAGTTGCCTTAGAACTTCAGCACTGAGTAGACAGTAAATGGAATGCTTTGTTACATTTTCACAACTTGGCCGTTCTAATTTTGTGTTTCCCCCAGAACCAGGTGACGTGTTGTTTTCAGTAACAATAACTAACCCGTGTACTCCTTTCCAAATTGTAAATGTAAGGGGAAAATGTATAAAACCGCACAAATCTGAATGCTAAATTTGAGTGACAGCAATTATTTGAATTATTTCCTCTCAACATTACGGCGATATTTAACAAGCACATATTTCATCTTTATTGAAACATTTTAGTCAAAAGAAGTGTGTTCAGAATGTTTCCATTAGTTTACCAACTGTGTATTTCATCAGTTAAATTTTTTTTGTTTTAAATTCCCGCGTTTATTTACATGTATGTAAAGAAAAAGAATTTTCCATATACAGATGTAATTTTTTCACTTTTATATGGACCATAGTTATTAAGAAAACTGGATAAAGAAAATATTCTTTAAATTCAACCTAAAAACAAGCTTACTCATGAATTAGCTGTAGCAGTTGTCTTTGGAGAAGTACAGTATTTACTGTTTTATAATATATCATCAATAAAAGAACTTGTTAATAAAAAATTAAACTCCAACATAACAAAAAGACCTTTCATATGTGGTTATTATTTTTTATTACAGGTAGTGCCAGCTAATTTTCCAAAGGGAGTAGTTGCTTTCTGTTTTGATCATTTGGCAACTCAACAATGTTAGAAACCCTTAGCCCTCATTGAGTGTATGAAATGTTTTTCTTAGAGAAAGTGAACAAGCACCGCCCCCCCATAACTCCATTGCAGTCTCTTCTCTTCCATTCCCCTCTTGGTATTTTGGGTACAGATACACCCAGTGCCTAGTGTTTTTGTTGTTGTTGTTTTTATGTGTTCTTTTTTGTTGTTTTTTGTTTTGTTTTGTTTTTGAGAGGTTTTAGCTATAGGGCGCGTGCACTCGCCAGACAGACATAGAGAGACAGACAGAAAGTGAGAAATCACCCCCCCCCCAGGGGGGATGGCCACCCGCAGTCCCTTCTCCTCCATTCTCCTCTCAGGATTTTGGGCACACACGCACACACACCTTGCGTGAGTTTTAAGGGACGCAAAACCGAGGTCGACTTCATGGTAGTCCAGCGACATAGCCATTATGCTAACTGCTGGTCCCCCCAGTGCGTTTTTTAAAGCACCTTAACCACTATGTCACCAGCTAGTACAAAATTTTTTTTTTTGTAAAGAATAATTTTATTTATTTGGTTTTGAGAGGTTTTTGCTGTAGGGTATGTTTGCTTGCCAGAAAGACACAGAGAGACAGAAAGTGAAAAATCACCCCCCAGAGAGGCTGGCCACGCTGCAATACCATCTCCATTCTCCTCTTGGGATCTTGGGCACACACACACACACGCGCGCGCCTGGCGTGAGTTTAAGCCACCCTGCGGTTGGCTACATGGGAGTTCGGTGACATAGCCATTACGCTAACTGCTGGTCCCTCAATCATTTATTTTAATTCGACCAGAGAAAGAGAGAGAAAGTGAAAAAGCAAGCCACCAGGTCTGGGGCTTGAACTGTGTTCGGCCATGTGGGAGTGAGTGTCCAGCACCTTGACCACCACACCACCTGCTGGCTCCAGCCCAGAAATGTTTTTTATTTCAAAGGTTTTATTATGGGGCCACCAATGACATGGTGGTTGGGCGCTGGACTACTACATGGTTGACAGAGGTTCAAGTCCTGGATCTGGCAGCTTGAAAATCATGCTGAATGCTCATGCATTTATGTCCAAAATCCTAAAGGGAGACTAAAGAAGGAATTGAAGTGTGGCCATCTCCCCTGTGGGTGATTTCTCACCTTTCCTTCTCTCTGTCTTTGCCCAGTACAAGTGGCCTATGGCAAAAAAACAAACAGAAGTTATTCCCACTGAAGGTTGTCTTTCTGCATTGGTAATCCTTCTTTTTTTTTTCTTTTTTTTTCCTTGCCAGAGGGCAAGCTTTGCTAACCAGGCAGACAGAGGGAAAGGGAGAAAGCACGCTCCAGTGGGGCATAGTCCTGCCACAACCCTTTCTTCATTTCTCCAACCTATTGGTTGGCCATTTGGGATCCAGCTATGGAGCTGGTTGTTCATCCCTTGAAATATTAACACTAGGAAGACAAGACCACAAATTATTTTCTTTTTTTCTTCCACAAACCACGAGATTGTCAATAACAAAGTCAATACTGTCAAAACATGAGAATCTATTGGATATCATTGCACAAAAATTGTTATAATTCAGCTAGTAAGTATATTATGTTAATATGTAAAACAAAGATTTTTTAAATTTTAAATTTAAACAAAATCCAATACTAAGATGATCATACATTTAGGTATATTTCACTTTAAGAGAGGGTAGAAGGGGCCACCAGATGGCATGGTGGTTAAGGGTGCTGGACTCCCACATGGCTGTGGTTCGAGTCCTGGACCTGGAAGCTTACTTTCTCACTATCTCTCTCTCTCTCTGTCCCTCTCTGGTCAAATTAAAATAAAATAAAGTTAAATAAAATAATTCTTTAGGAAAAAAAAAGAGAGAGAGGGTAGAAAACATAACATTTCTTGGGGCCAGTAGGTGGTATGGTGGTTAAGGGCTCTGGACTCCCACATGGTTGACTGCAGTTTGAGTCTTGGACCTGGCTTTTTCAGTTCCCTCCCTCTCTCTCTTCATCTCTGGTCAAATTAAAATAAATAAAGTTAAATAAAATAATTCTTTTTTTTAAAAAAGAACATTTCTTAAAGTGAATGTTTTGAATGTTTTGATATGATATGTCATATCGTTTTTAACTTATAATTTCATAAGAAAGAGAACTTCCATTTTCTTACTGAAATTAGACACATTCTGCCTAATTATTTCTTCTGTTGTACCTCTTGCTCACAAATTATTTCGGAATAGATTTGGGAAATTAATCACCTTTATAAATGGAAACTGTTTTACCTAAGCACTTCATATATAATTCTCTCCTCTAAGGAGGATTTTTATAATTCTTTTTTTCTTTCCTTTTTTTTTTTCTTTTTTTGAGAGGTTTTTGCTATAGGGTGCATGCGCTCGCCCGAAAGACAGAGAGACAGAAAGCGAGAAATCACCCCCCAGGGGGGATGGCCACGCTGCAATCCCTCCTCCTCCATTCTCCTCTCGGGATCTTGGGCACGCACGCACATGTGCCGGCATGAGTTTAAGCCGCCAGGTCTGCAACTTGAACCATGGTCAACTACATGGAGTCCAGTGACATGACCACTATGCCAACTGCTGGTCCCAATTTTTATAATTCTTTACCAAAATGGCACAATTTTATTTCTCAATCGCTAGTAAGTTTCCTGCAGGAAACCTCCTTGAATCTTTTAGGGAGGAAGGTGATTGGCCTTACCCCAGGGAAAAGAGGATCTCATGGTAGCTCAGCCCGGCAACTCGGTTGGAAATCAACCTTGTACCAAAAGAGGTAAAATCATTTTGTGAATGAGAAACAGATAGGCTTTGAGTTAGAGGATGTAGACTGCAGATGTGTTTTATCTCTCATGATTTGGAACTTTTAAATTAGTTTCAAGATTTAAGAAGAGAATTCAGATAAAAAATACAACATTGTATTTTCACTTTAAAATCTGGCTTTTATTTATTGTGCCATAGGATGCGTGTACTCACTGGAGAGAGACAGAGAGAGGGAAAGTGAGAAATCATCCCCCAAGGGCGATGGCCACACCACAATCCCTTCTCCATTCTCCCCTGGGATTTTGGGCGTGTGTGTGTGTGTGTGTGTGTGTGTGTGTGCACGCACACACACACACACACACACACACGGCATGATTCTCAAGCCAGCAGGTCTCGGATTCAAACTGTGACCAGCCACGTGGGAGTCCAGCACCTTAACCATCATGTCACCTACTGGCCCCTACCATTTCCCTTACATTTTTTTTTCTTTTATCATTAGAGGGGATATGTGAGAGGAGAGAGAGGAAGTGCTCCCAATGGGGCACGATCACACTGCAGTCCTTTTCTTCATTTGCGATTTAGCATGTGTATGAGATAAAAAGAGAAAGGTAAGAACATTCCACAGGATATTGTGGAGTTTGGGCACTGGTGTATGTGTCCAACATGTTCCAAGCTGACCAGGCTGGGGGTTTGAACCAGGGTTATGTGCAAGCTGGCTTTTCCTGAGCAGTGCATTACTGCTGTGCCACGAAGCTGGCCCTAATTTTGTTCGGTCACAGGCTGCTCTAACTGGCCGCCTGCTGCCCTCTAAGACACAGCACACACACCTATGTACATCAGGCTGGGTTTACGCATTTTTAGCCAGCTAGCCACCATAGAAATCTGTGTTTGGAATATCTGCTCTAGGTTATATAAAATTCTGGGGACCAGCAGTTGGCATAATGGCTATGTCACTGGACTCCCATGTAGTTGATGGTAGTTTGAGTCCCAGATCAGGTGGCTTAAACTCACACTGGGCGCGTGTGCGTCAGTGCGCAAGATCCCAAGAGGAGAATGGAGGAGAAGTGATTGCAGCGTGGCCATCCCCCCTGGGAGATGATTTCTCGCTTTCTATCTCTCTCTGGTTTTCTGGTGAGTGCGTGCACCCTATAGCAAAAACCTCTTCAAAAAAAAAAAAAAAAGTTTTTGAAAGACTGTTGCCAAAGAGAAAAGTTAGACTTAAGAAGATCTTAAGTTTTCGTTCTAGGTAAATGTGATTGAACTAAAACTTGGAAAGTCATTTGGGTTATATGGTAACTGGACATTTGTCATTATTTCCATTACCAATCTCAGGTACAGGGAAAGACCAGGTTAATAAAAATATGGAAATAATGTTTTTGTTCTTTGCCTTCTACTTAGAAAGTCCTTGCCTGGGGGGACCAGCAGTTACCGTAATGGCTATGTCGCTGGACTCCCATGTAGTCGACTGCAGTTCGAGTCCCGGACCCAGCGGCTCAAACTCACGCCAGGCACGTGTGTGTGCGTGCCCAAGATCCCGAGAGGAGAAGGGATTGCAGCGTGGCCATCCCCCCTGGGGGGTGATTTCTTGCTTTCTATCTCTCTGTCTCTCTCTGCCTTTCTGGCGAGCACATACGCCCTATAGAGAAAAACCTCTCCAAAAAAAAAAAAAAAAAAGACTGAGACAACAAATGTGGAAGGAGAAAAATGATGGATGAAAGAGAGAGAGAAACAAGGAGCGCTAAATGGAGAGAGACATAGGACACCACCTTTCCTCCTCCGCCATCATCATCAAAACTGAACAATGGGGCTAGGCAGGGCAGCGGTAAAACACTGCGCTCTGTGAGGCTGACGCACACGGGAAGGTTATGGGTTTACATCCAGAGACCTCCGTGAGCATCGTGGGCACACATGCACCCACAGCCAGAGCTGGCTGAAGCGGGGTGGATGCCAGACTGTACTGGGAGTGCTGCTGCTCTCAGTCAGTCACAGAAGAAAGAAGTCTTTAACATATCTATTAACATACACAGGGCCGGCCCTGTAGCCCAGTGGTTAAGGGAGCTGGGTCTCCCATGGTTGGCTACATTACAAATCCTCGCCCTGGTGGCTTAAGAAACACCCTGGGCCCATGCGCGTGCATGCCCCCAGTCCTGACAGGTGGAGAAACGGGGAGCATGATCATGCCCCACTGGGGGAGCTTTCTCCCTCTCCCTCTCTCTGTCTCTCTCTGGGGAATGCATGTGCCCATTGGCAGGCAAACAAACAAACATCAACTACCCAGTGAAAACAGCACCCTTGAAAAGATCCCAAGTCTGTCCAGATGGTTCGTCCATTTCGATGACCGAGGAGTTGGAGAAGCCGACTAACTCTGCAGTTACATCTGGAAAGACCCGGGTACGTCCATGGAGAGATGTTTCGATGAAATTTGTCCTTTCATACAGAGAACGTTTATGAAAAGTTATAATTAAATTGCCTATTATGTCATGTTAGATGAAGAAAAAAATTAAATTATGGATAAAAACATTTAAGTGTTAAAATATTGAGTTTTTTAAAATTAAAACATATTTAAAAGGTGAGAAGAAAATATGGCAAAAGTATGGTGGTTATGGATTTCCAAAAATCTTCTAGTGAGCATGTAGTACATACATAATAAAAAAAAGAAACTAAAAATGAAACTGAGAACGTACTTACTGAGTTTTAGTTCTATAAAAGGTACTACAAAATTATATTACAGCTACAGATGTTTCTGTCGCCAGACTTCAAAAGTGTTTTCCAACCATCTCAAGGGGATGGGCACGAGAGGACAGGTGGCTGAGCATAACCTACTCCCAATGCTAGAAAAGGCATCAGAGTACATGTCGCACTGACGCCACGTCTGTGACAGCGGCTCCGAGCAGAGAAGGCTGCCACCTACATTTTCCGTTCCGCAGCTCTTAGAGACTTCAGTCTTCCAGTTCTTTGAGGAAAGACAGTGTGTGATGCGGAGCATCCAAGAACGTGTATTGGTGTCTACAGCTGTTGTAATAAAGTGCCACAAACCGAGTTAGACAACAGAAACTTACTGTCTCTCAGTTCTAGAGGCCAGAAGTCCGAGGTCAAGGTGTTGGTGGGTTTTCTTCCCAGGTCTCTCTTTGGCTTGCAGATGACCACCTTCTTGCTGTGTCTTTCCACGGTCTTCCCTCTAGACCAGTAAGTGGTCCCCAACATTCCCGAAACCAGGGACCAACCCTGTGGAAGACAGCCCTTCCACGGATGTCAGGAGGCAGGGAGGGAGGTTGGCCCTGGGACGACCTAAGCCCCCATGCCCAGTGTGCACCCCATTCCCACCACTACCATATTGCAGTGGAACCACCACACCACAGGGTTTGCGCTGCCACGACGACCCAGTATCATTGCTGAGCAACAGGAGACGGCAACGCGTGGGATGAGGATGGGGCTTGCTGCCACCTGCCCACCCTCCTCCACCCACTCTGTGACCTGGTGGACCAGCACCAGTCTTTGACCTGGGATTTGGGGACCCCTGCTCTATACCATGTCTGTGTCTTAGTCTCCTCTACTAATTAGGATATCATCAGATTAGATTAGGATCCATCCTAATCGTCTTCGTTTGTTTGTTTATTTGTCAGAGGGTGTGTGTGCACTTCCGGAGGCAGAGGGATGCAAAAGAGAGAGCACCCCCAATGGGGCGTGGTCACACCACAATCCCTTTCCCATTTCTGCATTCTGTTGGGACCCACACTACACAGGCCCAGCAGTGTTTTTTCAAGGATTTGAACCACATGGTCAGTCACGTGGGGACCTGGCGACCCCAATCACTAGGCCACAAAGTATTTTAAATGATCTCTTTTGAGACCCTAACTCTAAATACAGCCACCTTCTGAGGCGTTGGGGTTAGGGCGTCAACATGTGAATTTTGGAAGACACAATCCGACCTATAATACGAGGCGAAGGGCTGGCTGGAGAAAGCGGCTCTGTCACTGTGGCAGCACTTATCAGCACACTTGGGGCTGTTCTTGGATTGGAAGGCTTCACCTGAGCTTTCTGGGGGCCCGTAAGATGGCCTGTTGACCAGAAAGGTGGACAGCTCTCAATGGGGAAGAATAAAAGTCTGGTTACAGCGGAACTAGTCCACACAGCTAGGATTTCAGAAACTTTTGGGTGGTTGGCTCTATTTACATTTTGTAGAATTGAATAAAACCACTTTTTAAAAAGGGTTACTTACTTCTTTTCTTCCATGAGTGAGAAAAACAGGCCCCCCAGCAGGGTCCCCGCCCTTCTTCAGTCAGCCCTGGATCATGGGCACGTGTACTCCCAGCATGTTCAGGAAGGTCTCTGGGTGTGAACCTGGAACCTTCTTTGAGGGTCAGACTTGCAGACCATTGTGTTGCTGCTGAACCACCATCTGGTCCCCAAAGACCCTCACGGGAAGATCACCTGTCTCTGGCTAGGCTGCTCCCCAGCAGCATCACTTGTGTTATCATGAAGATTACTCTGACACTGGCGAGGGCTCTTTTTCCGCTTGCAGACCGTTGCCTTCTCCGTGTCTCCTTTATATGGCCAGGACAGGACGGCACCCTGTGACCACACTGAACCTAGTTCCTCAAGACCCTATCTTCAGAGGCAGAGACTTTGGGGGTTAGGGCTTCGACACATGAGTGGTGAGGACACAATTGCATCTGCTGCATCATCTGTGTCTTAGAGCTTCCCCCAGATAAAATTCCCATGAAACCTAAATAACAAGAAGTGTGGTAGAAGAGGAAGTCAAAGTCTGCTTGATTCATTGGCTTACGTGGATTGATCTCCTTTGAGTTGACGCTGATATAGATGTACACACTCAAATGTTATTAATGCTGAGGGACATAATAGCAGATCTGTTAAATATCCTACATGGCCATTTTAATATTTTTAAAAATGTAGAGATGGGAACTGTATCATGTCTACTTAGAAGAGCTACTAGAAAGTAGATTATCCTACCAGCCGCCAACTGTGTTTAAAGAGCTATGTCTATCTGCCTGAAAGCAGCGGGCAAGTGCATCCTAAGAAACACCTTGTATGGCCTGCACTGCAAGACGAGGTGGGGCTGGGCCCACAGCCTGGTGGTTAAGAGAGTGGATCCCACATGGCAGACTGCTAGCATCCCAGTCCCGGCAGCCTGAAGGACGTCCAGGGCACATGTGTGCATGTGTCCCAAATCTCTACAGGATGGAGGAAGGGAGTAGAGAGGATTGTGGTATGAGCGGCCAAGCCCATTGGGGGTTGCCTTCTCTCTCTCTCGCCTGCTCTCTCACTCTCGCTCTCTCTCCCTCCATATCTCTCTAGTGAAGACATGCACCTCTGGCAATTAAAACAAAGAAGATAGAGGAGGAAGGAAGGAAGGAAGGAAGGAAAGAAGGAAGGAAGAAGCAGAGTTTGGGAAGGTAAAATAAAAAGCAAGAATAGCAAACACAAACAACAACAAAACAAATTCCACCCCGCCTTGACTTTTTCTGCAGCAAGAGAATTTTGAATTTGAGCCAAATAATTCCCTATTTCATTTCATGAGAGTCCCCAACCCCTTTTGGAAAAGGTGAGGGTACGTGTAATGAATAAATAATGTCACTGGATTTTGCCTCAGTAGGAAAAAAACTTGCATGGGCAAGCAACAATCTTCCTTGTTTCAATATTAAATTGCTTACTTGGACTAAAGCAAACCTTTAAAAGTAAAAACTGTTTGGCATCTGTCTCAGTCAGTGTAAACTTGAGGGAATCAATCAGCAGAAGCAAACGACATCGGGAGCTTGGCCTTTTGCCTCTATAGGTCGTCGGAAAAGTCACGACGTATTTTTCTGTGTTTTCCTATGCAAAACGCGTCATGACTTTTCCCACAGCCCAAGACTACCGTTCTTTTTATTTAGGCTTCATGGGAATTCTATCTGGGGGAGATTCCAAGGCACAGATGATGTTATGGATGAAAGCGTGTTCCCTCAGTTCACGTGCGGAAGGCCTAGCCCCCAACGTCTGTTTCTGGAAATAAGGACTACAGGGAGGCCACTGCGGTTCACCGAGGTCACAGGGCGAGCCCCGTCTCGGCGCTCTCTCCACCCTGTGCCGAAGACACGGCGAGAAGGCAGCCGCCGGGAATCCAGGCAGGGAGCCCTCACCGGCTCGAACCTCAGTAAGCACAGAGCCTCTCCGAAGACGTGACCTGCGTTTGGGAATACTCAAGGTTGAATTCAAGGAGCGAAAGGAAGATGGAGTTTTTAAGGCAAAACAAACAGGGTCACCAAGTTGTTCTGGAACAGTGATCCTCGGCTACCGGGACCAGTAGCGGGGCTGGCATCAGCCCGAGGTCGGACAGGCAGATGTCCTTGCAGAAGTAGTTTAAGTACCTTCAGTGTCAGCTCGGCGGCCTTTGTGCAAGGCTGTGGTTCTGGCAGTGCCTCTTGTGACAGTGCTAGCTGTCGTCAGACTGAGAGCCCCTCTTCGTAACCTCTTGGCTCACCTCCTCCCTTTTCCTTTCCATTCTTTCGTGACGATTTGACACAAGTGATTTGTTTTGAGTCTGACAACTTTTACCCCGGAAACCAGTTTGGCCTGCCCCTTGGTCTCGGAGTCCCCAGCCTTCAGAGCCGAGAGAAAGCCCTTTCTTGTTGGAGTTACCGGGCGTGTGCTCTGATGGCACCCTGAGTGCACGAGCACAGGTGGCCCATCTACGACCCAGTGCCCTTTTCGTCCTCCTGGCTTCATCTCACGCACCTTCCCACCGCTTCCTGTACTGAGGGCGACACACCCAGGCTTCTGGGCCTCGGTAAGCCCGGCTCTCTTCCATCAGAGCGCTTTTTAAGGAGCGTTTGTCCTGGTCTCTACATATTTGTTTACTTGTTTTTCACCTGCACTAGCACAAAGGGTTCGCAGAGACAGGGGCCCATCTCTCTTGCTTTCTGTCACGTCCCTAGTGCAAAGCGAAGGCACGGAAATGGCGAGCAGCATGGCCACGTGCTCTTTACAGAACGGCTCTGCCCAGGCTGGCGAGCCAGTGGCGCTCAGGGCGCTGTCGGTCCCAGTCCCGGTGAAGGGCGGGTACTAAGGGGGGCCAAGAGAAACCACGTCTAACCCTGACCAGGCACTTAGCCTACTGACCCAGTAAGGTGGAGCTCCATGAGCTGATTCTCTTTTTTTTTTTGGAGAGGTTTTTGCTATAGGGCGCGTGTGCTCGCCAGAAAGACAGAGACAGAGAGACAGAAAGCGAGAAATCACCCCCCAGGGGGGGATGGCCACACCGCAATCCCTTCTCCTCCATTCTCCCCTCGGGATCTTGGGCACGCACGCACACGCGCCCGGTGTGAGTTTAAGTCATCGGGTCCGAGACGCGAACTGCGGTTGGCTACATGGGAGTCCAGCGACATAGCCATTACGCTAACTGCCGGTCCCACTATGAGCTGATTTTCTATTTCATTCACAGCAGGTTCAGACTAATAGAATAGGGAATCTGGGACCAGCCGGTGGTGTGGTGGTTAAGGCGGCTGAGCCCCACATGGCTGACTGCATTGTTTGAGTCCCAGACTGACAGCTTGAAAAACACACCGGCTGCATGTGCGTGTGTGCCCAAAATCTAGAGGGCAGAAGGGACTGCAGCTCGGCCATCATTCCCGGGCGGGGGATAGTGACTTCTCACTTTCCCTCTTTCCGTCTCTCTCTAGTGAGCCCATGTGCCCTATAGCAAAAAAGGAGCGAAAAGGAAACTGAAGAGAGAATCTGTCCCAAGTCTGGGGACAGGTTCCACTGCTCACAGACAGAGGGTGGGGAAGGGCAGAGCAGACATCAACTAATCGGCGCTCACGGGGAGAAGGGCTGAGAGCGAGCACCCAGGAAACTCCCTCTCCCATTTGGTTTCGCGGTAGCTAGTGGGGTGGCCTTGGGCCAGTCACTTACCACACTCCGCACTTTTTCTCTCAAGTAAGACAGACGACATCGGTACCCACCCTTGTGGGCTGGGGATGCTAAAACAAGGTAATGGCGCTTTTAAATCTTAAACCAACTGACTCTGAATGGATTTAAAGTCTACGGCAAATGAGCCACTACTGAACTCTAATTCTGTTGTCTGGGCAGCAGAGAAGGGACACAGAATGTCCCTTTGGATGAGGGAACTAGACAGATCTGATCACCCTTTCTGGTTCTTCCCACGCGGCACTCAGGTTCAGCCTTTGTCAAAACTGACTTGTCTTTTTTCCTCCTTTCCAGCCATGAAAGGCTCAGCCGCACAGGCAGAGCTGGCACTCATGATCCCGAGTTGCCGAAGGCTGCCCTGTGCTTCTTAGGAGGGTGAAAAGGGGGCGCAGACCACCCTCTCTGTGGCCAGAGATTTCACACTCCCTTTAGAACCTGCTCCCTGTATAGACCCTCCTACCAGGAAACGAATGGAGGCATTTGCCCAGGAGGAAATCACCAATGGTGTGAGTCTGAGGCCGGCCTGGCCACTCCCTCCAGCTCTGTGACTGCACTGGCAGAGGGAGGGGAGGGTCTTCCGTAGGGTTTAGAAAGCCAGTGCAGTTAACAGGCGATTTACAGCCAAAGCCTTCTCAACCCCCAGCCAGGAGGAAGCCGGGAACTTGTGGGATTCCTTCCACTACACATCTGCCAGGTTAACTAATTCCAGCTGAGTCCGCCTTTCCTGGCCCATGTACCTGGTGCTCTCTGCAGCCAAGCCCACACCTGCAGCAAATCAGGTTTTTTCTAAAGGATGGAGAACTATTTAGGGAAGCCAACCCAGATAGGGGCCAAAGCGACCCAAGTCAGGAACTGAAGTGGAAGTACACAGTTCACTGTTACTCTCTTCCTACCACACAAATCCTCCAAACGAGACAGAAGGAAATTAAGGAAGAAGGAAGAGCAGGGAGTGCAAATATTAAGTATCAGAGTGGTCTGCTTTTGTTGAGCTTCCTCGGGTTCTACCATGGGCCCCCCCCCCCTCCCTCCCTCCCTCCCTCCCTCCCTCCCTCCTTCTCTCCCTCCCTCCTTCCTCTCGGGCCCGCATGATAATTTTGTGACATAGGCACTGCTGACACCCCACTACTTTCAGACACTGTCAGAACAGCTGTTGTCAGTGACTGGCTCTGCCCTGGGAGCTCTCACCTCTGCGCCTCTGCCTCCCTTCTCAGCAGCTCCTGGACTGCACTACCAGCATTCCCGGCACCTCTGCCTCCTCGTGGAGGACTTCCCATTCCCTCCCAACCAACAGCTCTTGTCCACACCTGACTGCTGGCGGCCCCTTGTCACTCAGCCCAGAGATAAGTGGGCCTCAGCCTGGCTGCACGTGACAGTGCACGGGGTGGGGGGCACTCTTCCAAGCTCCCCAGGTGATTCACACACGGCCAAGGCAGAGAGAGCTACTGGCCGGCTTGCAGCCGTCTCGGACTCTGCCTTTGCAACCAAGTGGTTGCGAGTCTGAGCTCTAACTTTTACCTTACAGTGTCTCAGGAATCTGTCTTCTCTCTATTCTCAGTATTATCCCTTTAGTTTAAGCATCCTTAAAGAACCTGCTGGTGACTAGACAGTGACGCAGCGGTAAACCGAGGCTGACACACAGAAAGCTTCCTGACTCGAGTCTGGAGCCCTCCCTGAGTGCGCCAGGTCCGTGCGTGCTGTGATGGGGTGGCTGAAGGCTGAAGGCAGAGCATGGCATCTGGGTGCTGCGGGGGTCCTGTCTCTCTGTCTCTCTGTCTCTCTCACTAATGGATGAGTAAGTAAACTCAAACTCCACCACTTGGCCTGTTTTCTCCATTCCTACTCGTGCCAGCAAACCCTCCTAACATGCGGTTCTGAGCCTATCAGCCCTCATTTCGAGACATTTCAGCTGCTTTAATCAGAGACATATCTGTTCCTGACGAGGCCGCCGCCTCCTTGCCAACCTGAGTGCCCTCTGCTCCATCTGAGGACTCCTGAGACGAACTCGGCAGGCGCGTGTCCTTCCCTCAGCGTGCGCCCGGTCGCCGGGCTCTGTGCCTTCGCCATGGGGCTCTGCTTCCCACACCACCTTCTCCATGTGTCCATGTCCCTGCCCTTGTCCTGCGTACTCATCGTACTCATGGGGCCCTTCAAATGCTCCATCTCCATATCAGCCTTCCTCGAACTTTGCAGCGAGGACTAAATTTTTCTTTGAATTCTTTAAGGGTTTATTTGTTCTGTCAGAGAATTACTACAGGGAGAACAGTTTGCAAATGAATGACCTGTTTTTCTACTTTTACTCTAGTAGACAAAGCTAGTTATTTGCTTTACTAGGACAATGGTTCTCAAAGTTGAGTACACCATACATAAAAACTAGCTTAGGCCAGTTGGTTCTGTGATGGTTAAGAAAGCTGGCACCTACATGACTGACTACACAGTCAAGTCCTGGGCCTGATGGTTTATAAAACATGGTAGGTGCATGTGCGTGTGAGCCCAAAATCCTGAAAGAAGGGAGAATTAAGGAGAAGGGATCGCAGCGAGACCATCCCCCTAGAGGGTGCTTCCCACTGTTCCTCTCGCTTCTCTTTTTCTCCTTCTGGTAAGTGCACTCATTCTCAAATTAAAAAAACAAAAACAAAAAACCTAACTCAAAAAAGATTGAAGACTTAAACATAAGACCAGAAACCATGAATTTATTAGAAGAAAAGGGGGAAATTTTCAGGATTTTGGTTTAGGCAAAGCTTTTTAAAATAGGAACTCAAGGGAACCAGCAGTTAGTGTAATGGCTATGTCGCTGGACTCCCACGTAGTCGACCGCGGTTCGCGTCTCGGACCCGGTGGCTTAAACTCACGCCGGGCGCGTGTGCGTGCGTGCCCAAGATCCCGAGAGGAGAATGGAGGAGAAGGGATTGCGGCGTGACCATCCCCCCTGGGGGGTGATTTCTCGCTTTCTGTCTCTATGTCTCTCTCTGTCTGGCGAGCGCACGCGCCCTATAGCGAAAAACCTCTCCAAAAAAAAAAAAAAAATAGGAACTCAAAAGCACAGGCAATAACAGCAAAAAAAGAGACAAATGGGATTCCATCAAACTAAAAAGCTCTGTGCAGCAAAGGAACAATTAAGCGTGTAAAGAACCTACAGGAGAAAACATTTGCAAGTTCTACATCTGACAAGGGATTAATAACTAGAATATATTGGGTCATCGGGAAAGTTATGACATATTTTTGCATAGAAAAAACAGTTACATAGAAAAATATGTAATTTTCTATGCAAAAATATGTTATAATTTCCCGATGACCCGGCAGAAGGAACTCACAAAGCTCACTAGCAAAAATCAAATGATTCAATTAGAAAATGAGCAATTGGGGCTGGTAGATGGTGTGGTGGTTAAGGCGGCTGGACTCCCACATAGCTGACTACGGTTCAAGTCCTGGACCTGGAAGCTTGCTTTCTCACTTTCCTTCTCTCTGTGTCTCTCTCTGGTCAACTTCAAAAAATAAAATATAAAAAATAAAATTAAATAAATAAATAAATAAAATAATGACAATAAATAAAATTAAATAACATAATTATTTTAAAAATGAGCAATTGATCTAAACATATAGCTCTTGAAAAAAGACACCTGAATGGCTAATAAGTACATGAAAAAAATACTCACCACCACTAATCATCAGGGAAATGCAAATCAAACCAAAATGAATGATCACTTAAAAAAAAAAAGGAAGAATAACAAATGCTGCTGAGGTTGTAGAGAAAGAGAAGCTCTGTGTACTATTGGTGGGAATGTCAATTAGTATAACCATTATGGAAAACAGTATGGAATTTCTCAAAAAATTAAAAGTAGAATGACCTTATGCTCTAGTAATCTCATTACTAGGTGTATACCCACAGGAAAAGGAATGAATACGCCAAGGAGATCTCTGCACCCCTACATTTATTACAGAACCATTCATAATAGCTCAGACATGGAGCCAACCTGAGTGTCATTGTGAATGGAAGGAGAAAATGTGGCATATACACTCAATGGAGTATTTTTCAGCTGTGAAAGGATATGACCCTGTCATGTGTGGCAACATGGATGAGCCTGAAGGAAATAAATGTAAGGTAAATAAACCAGGCTCTGAAAGACAAATCTCACGTGTTCTCATGAGAGAACGTAATCCCCAACCTGGTCAGCCCGAGACAGGCCAGGCTGTAGGACTCGGGAAGTCGTGTGACCAGACCCTGGGAGGGCTCTTTTCTGTGGTGTGCATGCCATGCCCTATAGTGAATAAAGAAGAAAAACCAACAACTGTATTTTAAATCATTAATGTAGCTCTTTGTTTCCTTTTAAAGATGTAAATTTAAATTACACTCTTATGTTGTGCTGAAAATAGGTAAGAAATGTATGTACATGTACAGCATTTCCCAACCCCCAATTGTAGTTTCACGCCAAGGATGGGCTATGACAGTGATTTCCACCAATGCAAGTTCTGAGTGAGGCTTCCCCTTCCCACCTCAGTCACATCTGCATCAGGATATGCTGCTCTCCAGCATGGGGTCCTCGGCGGGTAGTCTGAGGCCTCTAGGATCCTGGAGACCCTTTCAGGAGGTCTGTGATGGCCTCCCTTCTCCCCTTTCACATCCAAGTGAGGCCAAATCTCCTGATGTAATTCAGCCAAGACATTAGAGTGCGATAGATTGAACGCAGATATGAGAATCCAGCTGTCTTCTATTAAGCCAGATAGCAAAGAGACTTAGAAAGCTATAAAACAATGCCACTCTTCTCAATGTCTTTTGTTTTGGGGAATGTAATTACTTTTTATAAAAACGTGTTATTTAAATTAACATGATAGTTTACCATCATTGTTTTAAAATGAATTGCTAAGGAAATGTTAGTTTCTAATATGGTAAATGTCAATAAATACAACTCACAGAGACAATTCTCCTGGGGGGCTCTCTGCAATTTTTAAGAGTGTAAAAATGTCCAGAAACTAAAAAGAAAAATTTAGTCTGAGAACTTCCTGCTTCAGCAGAAACATACGCCACATTGTAAATGTGTTTCATATTGAATGGAAAGGACTCAACGTTGTAGTGAAATAAAGAATTCTCCTCTGGCCTAAACTCACCTACGGTGTTGTAGAACACAGCTGATCTGGGCTAGTAGACATTTCTGTAAGAGACTAGCACCTTCACGGACCCTTGACAATGGGCTTCATAAGAGGAATCTTGGAGAAGGGGGAGTTTCTGTCTACTCAGATGGATCAAGTCTGCCCAGGAAATCACAGGGGTGACAGGTGAGGGAATCAAACTGGCCTCACATCCAATAAGAATTTCCTTTTTGTAGATTTGTATTTCTGTAACATTCTTTTATTTTTTCAATTAAAAATATGGGACCAGCAGATGGCATAATGGTTAAGTCGCTGGACTCCCACGTAGTCAACCGCAGTATGAGTTCCAGACCTGGCGGCTTAAAACTCACACGGGGTATGTGTGTACACATTCCCAAGATCCTGAGAGGAGAATGGAGGAGAGGGTATTGAGGAGTGGCCATCCCTGGGGGGTGATTTCTCTCTTTCTGTCTCTCCGGCAAGCACATGTACCCTATAGTAAAAAATCTCTCTCTTGGGAACCAGCAGTTAGCGTAATGGCTATGTCGCTGGACTCCCACGTAGTCGACCGCGGTTCGCGTCTCGGACCCGGTGGCTTACAACTCACGCCGGGCGCGTGTGCGTGCATGCCCAAGATCCCGAGAGGAGAATGGAGGAGAAGGGATTGCGGCGTGACCATCCCCCCTGGGGGGTGATTTCTCGCTTTCTGTCTCTATGTCTCTCTCTGTCTGTCTGGCGAGCGCACGCGCCCTATAGCGAAAAACCTCTCCAAAAAAAAAAAAAATCTCTCTCTTAAAAAAAAAAAATTGATTGGAATTTAAAGTACAAAAATGGAACTGGCCAGTGGCATGGTGGTTCAGACGGCTGTATTCCACATGACCAACTGTGCAGTTCGAGATCCAGGCTTGGCAGTTTGAAAAACGTCTTGGGCATGTGTGTGTATGCCAAAAATGTTGAAGGGATAATGAAGGAGAAGAGACTGCAGTGTGGTCTTCTCCCAAGGCAGGGTGTTTTCTCACTTAAAAATAAAAAAGACAAAAACTTATGTACTAGTTGGATGGTTTTGCCTAATGTATGTCCTTTCCAGAGCTTCAGAATGAGCACTTATTTGCAAATAGGATCATTGCAGGTATCATGGTAAGTTGATTAAGATGAGGTCACGGGAGGAGGATGAGCCCTTAACGCGCAGGGCTGGTGATGCAGACAGACACACAGGAGAGGAGGGGGAGACTGACAGAGGGAAGATGAGCACGTGTGGACAGAAGCAGAGATCCGGGTGGCGCAGCTGCCTGTGAGGTCAGCCCGATCGCCAGCACAGCAGGAGCCAGGGGGAGCTGTGGGACAAGTTCTCCCTCTGGCCCAGGAAGGAACCAACTTCCTGTCACCTTGGTTTTGGCCTTCTGGTCTCCTGAGCTGTGAGGAAACAAATCCCTGCCTTTCTAGGCCCCCTGGCCTGCAGTAACCATTACACAATCTGCTGGTCCACAAATAAACACTTTTTTTTTTTAAAGAAAGAAGATGCAATCATATGCATTGATCTTGGCTCCCCACCTTCCCTGCTTCCCACCCCCCCCCCCACCCCCCGTTTCCTGGATTTCACTTCCCGCTCAAGTAGAAGCACTCAAATCTTTGCTTCAGGCTCTTCTTTCTGGGGAGTGCAGGGTAATGCAGGTCTTAAACACACAGCTCTGTTAAGTTTAAATGAAAAATTATCCTAAAACTCAAAGTAGTAAGACAGATGGTAAGAAATGGAAGTATCCAGAAAGCTTTTTTTTTTTAAAGTAGCCATATTTCTTGCTCATCCTTTCTGAAGGAATAAAAAGCTATATATGCTCATATTTGCTTAATAAACGTTATCATACTATAATTTTATTTTTTCATTTGAAATGTACCTTGGAGATCTTTCTCTGTCAGGACACTCAGAATTACACTGTTTTAAATCCCTGCAATGTGGGAACTAGCAGATGGTGTAGTATTTATGTCACTGGACTCCGATATGGCTGACCACAGTTTGAGTCCAGGACCCAGTGGTTTCAAAATCACAGCAGGTGCGTGTGCATGTGTACCCAAGATCCTAGGAGGAGAATGCAAGAGGAGTTGCACTGTGTCCATCCCCTGGGAGGTAATTTCTTGCTTTCTGTTCCTCTCTCTCTGTTTTTCCAGTGAGCACATGTGCCCTATAGCAAAAATCTCTCCAAAAAAAAAAAAATTGGAAGGACTTTACAGTCCCCGCGAATTATGAATTATGCTTCAGTAGGTAACAAGTAGTTGTGGTAGTCACAACTACTTGTTACCTACTGAAGCATAATAAATTGCCTCAAACTTGGTAACTTATGGAAGTAATTTATGGGGCCAGCAGGTGGCAGGCATGGTGGTTAGGGCGGCTGCACTCCCACATGGCTGAGTGGTTTAGGTCCCAGACGTGGCAACTTGCTTTCTCATTCTCCTTCTCTCTGTCTCTCTCTGGTCAACTTCAAAAAAATAAAAAATAAAATAATGACAACAAACAAAATTAAATTTAAAATAATTCTTAAAAAAGGCAATTTATTTTATTTTTTAAAGAATTATTTTATTTAACTTTATTTATTATTTTATTATTTTAAAAACATATTTATTTCATTATTTAATTCCATTTATTATTATTATTATTGTTTAATTTGACCAGAGAGAGAGACAGAGAGAGAAAAAGTGAGAAAGCAAGCCACCAGGTCCAAGACTTGAACTGTGATCAGCCATGTGGGAATCCAATGTCTTTAACCACCACGCCATCTGCCAGACCCTATTATTATTATTATTATTATTTTCCAGTTTGACCAGAGACAGAAAGAGAGAGAAGGAAGTGAGAAAGCAAGCGACCAGGTCCAGGACTTAAAACGCAGTTGGCCATGTGGGAGTCAGTGTCTTAACCACCACGCCACCTGCCAACCCCAAGAAAGAAATTTATTTTTATTTTACTTTATTTTCAATTTTGCCAGAGAGCATGTACACTCACCAGAGAGAGAGAAAGATGGAAAGGAAGAAAGCATGTCCCACGGGAATGTTCATGCCATAACTCCTTCTCCATTTCTCCCTCCTAGCAGGATTTGGAGCACACATGCACACACAATAGGAGTATCTTAAAAACTGCTGGGGCCAGAATTTGAACTGCATGGTTGGTCAGGTGGGATCTGGCTGCCTTAATCACTAGACCACAGAGTCGGTCTAAAAACGCAATTTATTACTGTTATAGCTTAAATTGTGTCCCACAATTCATATGTTGAGGTCCTAACCCCTAATACTTCAGAAAGTGACCTTATTTGGAAATAAAGTCTTTAGAAAGGTAATCAGGTTAAACTGTGGTTTTAGAGTAGGCCTTAATCCAATAGGGCTGGTGTCCTATGAGAAAGAGGAAATTTGAGGGACCAGCAGTTAGCATAATGGCTATGTCGCTGGACTCCCATGTAGTTGACCGTGGTTTGAGCCCCGGACCCAGTGGCTTAAACTCATGCCAGGTGCATGTGTGTGCGTGCCCAAGATCCCAAGAGGAGCAGGGAGGAGAAGGGATTGTGGTGTGGCCATCCCCGCTGGGGAGTAATTTCTCACTTTCTGTCTTTCTGTCTCTCTTGTCTTTCTGACGAGTGCACATGCCCTATAGCAAAAACCTCTCCAAAAAAAAAAAAAGAAGAAGAAAGAGGAAATTTGGACACAGAGACAGACATGCATAGAAGGAAGATGATGGGAACAGCTACAGAGAGAAGACGACTATTTACAAGCCAAGGAAAGAGAGCTGGAACAAATCCTCTCTCACAGCTTTCAGAGGGAATGAGCCCTGTCAACATCATGGTTTTGGACTCCCAAGTTCCAAAACTGTGAGACATTGAGTTTATGTTATTGAAGCCGCCCATTATATGGTAGTTTGTGAAAACAGCCCTTGGAAACTGGCTCAGTTATTATCACTCATGTCCATGGGTGGGACAGGGCTCAGCAGGGTGGTTTCTGCTAGTGCTCACACAGTTGGAGTCAGATGGATTCTTGGGCTACAGTCATCTGAAGCCTTTATTGGGCTCAGTGCCTAAGGTGGCACACTCACATGGCTGCCTTTTGATACTGGCTGTCAACCATCCCTAAATACGTCACTCCATGGGATTTCGTCTTCCCATAATATGACAATTGAGTTCCAAGAGCATATATTCCAAAAGACAACAGTGGAAGTACCCAGGCCAGTTGAAGTTTTTGCCCATAACTCGCATAGTGTCCCTTCTGCAATGTTCTATTAGTCAAAGGAGTCCCAGGGCCAACCAAGGTGGTGAAGAAAGAAGCAGACATGCTGACAGTGCAGAAAATTCTGTTAAGGGGACCAGAAGATGGTGTAACGATTGTTCGTGGACTCCCACGTAGTCAAGTCAGTTCAAGTCCTGGACCCAGTGGCTTAAAACGCACGCTGAGTGTGTGTGCATGTATGCTCAAAATCCCAAGAGGAGAATGGAGAAGAAGGGATTGGATATGGCCGTCCCCCCTGGAGGGTGATTTCTTGTTTCCTGTCTCTCTGGCGAGCGCATGTACCTTATAGCAAAAATCTCTCTGAAAGAATTTTAAAAAAGAAAATTGTGTTGAGCTCATTTTGGAAAGTATCAGCTGCCACCTCCTCAAGTTCAAGCTGCTATCTCCCCCCTTTAACTACTGTAAGGGTTTTTCCTTTGTTCTTGTTTCCTCCTAATCTCTTGTCAGTAGGCACTGCAGTCAGAATCCTTTCTAAATGCAAATGTGATCATTTCCTCTCTATTTTTAAAGGTTTTTGCCACAGGGGTGCATGCACTTGCCAGAGAAGAGGGAACGTGAGAAATCACCCCCCCAGAGGAGATGGCCATGTCACAATCCCTTCTCCTCCCTTCCCCTGTCAATCCTGACAGGGGCATGTGTGCACACATGCCTGATGTGCTTTTCAAGGGGCTTGGGGCTTGAACTACATTTGGCCACGTGGGAATCCAGCCACTGACCAGAAAGAGACAGAAGGACATAGGAAAAAGAGGGAGAGAAAATACCCCCATTGGAGCGTGTTCACTCTGCAATCCCTTTCCCTCCATTTCTCCATCCTGCTGGGATCTGGGGCACGTAGAAAACATGCACAACTTGTTTTTTGAGCCACCAGGACTGGAATTCAAACCACATGGTCGGCCATGTGGGATCCAGGGCCCTTAACCAACAGGCCGTAGAGCTGGTTCTCTCTCTCTCTTTAGTATGAGTGAGAAGCAGCCTACAGTGCAAGTGTAAGCACAGGAAGAGGAGGAAGAAAGGTCGATGGGTATTTCCTTCAGGATCTCACCACTGATCCTCTACCCCAGCATCCCAGCTCGCCAGGATTCCAGGCATGGCATCTTCAGATGGGTTAGGGGTCTCATCCTGGGCCTCCTGTGTGGCCCGCCGCACGCAGCAGCACCCTACCACGGCACCACCGCGGCCGGGGAGATGCGCTCTTTCATCCACCATAACTACTGGAAGCATTTCCCATAGTTTGTCACTTGTCTTTGACCTTTAAAATATTGCTCACTGTTTATATATAGTCTTATTATCCAGCTATTTCCACTATGAACCCCGCGTGTAGTGTCTTAGAAAGAACGTTGCATGTCAATATTATATTCACTCATTTTCTTCTCACTTCTATGCTTCCCTTTTTAATTCTTCTTCTTTAATTCTCACAACAACTAATGAAATGTGATCATTACATCCATTAGACAGATACGAAAGTGAAGGGTCTGGGCGGTCATCTAAGCAATTAGCCAGTACTTCCCTGCTGGTGAGGCTGGAGCTGTTCAAATCCCGCAGCCCCTGGAGCCCCAGTGCCTCTTCTCCAGCAGAGAGAATGCCAGGGGTTGGGAAATCTGAAGAACACCCATTCGGGAGGGTGGGCTTACAGTCTCCAGCCCTTTCCTCAACAAATGTTCTGCCAAATTAGTAAGAAACATTTTCATCTATCACCCCCACCCTTTGACACACAGGTAGGACCCTCCTGCCACTTGCAGAGATGAATGCCCATCTCGCAGGAGCGAAAGCCTTTAGGGTAGGGCGTGTTCACCATTCCCCTCCCTCCCTCCTCTCCTTTCCTCCTTTCCTACCCCGGCTGTGCTACCGTTTATGAACTGTTTTCTAGCTTTTGTATCTGTTTATTGAGGTGGAGATGTTTGCCCGTCTTTTTCTTACTGAAAAGGAATTTTAGTAATATTACCCTTTAGTTGTATGGCATTTTATATATTACAACGCATTTTCTTATTCAACACTATATATATATATTTTTAAGAGTTTTTTGCTACAGGGCGCGTGCGCTCGCCAGACAGACAGAGAGAGACATAGAGACAGAAAGTGAGAAATCACCCCCCAGGGGGGATGGCCACGCCACAATCCCTTCTCCTCCATTCTCCTCTCAGGATCTTGGGCACACACGCACACGCGCCCGGCTTGAGTTTTAAGCCACCGGGTCCGGGACGTGAACCACCATCAACTACATGGGAGTCCAGCGACATAGCCATTACACCAATTGCTGGTCCCAACACTATCTGTTTTGAGACTCACAACAACTCAGTCATCTGGTTAACTCTGAAGTCCAAGAAACCGAGGTTCAGAGGTTACTGCCGACTCGTCTAAGAGCGCCTGCTTAGCGAACCAGCAGGTCAGGACTGACGCGGACTGAGCCGGGCCCTCGCCGCGCCTGCCTTTAACCAGCCCCGGCTCGTCAGCTTTCCTTCCGAGCATCTTCTCCATTTGCTTTTGAGCACGGTAAGGATGCCGGGTGAGGAAGACGAAGGGAAAAGTAGAAGCAGGTTTTCTAAACCCCTGGCCCTGCCCCTGGGGTCACTGTCACTGCTATTGTCAAACATGTGCGTGTTTTTAACGGGGTGGGTACTATCTGGAACATTCACCGACTAATCTTTTCCTTCTTTCTTTCTTTTCTTGTTTTGAGAGAGGTTTTTGCTGTAGGGCGTGTGCGCTCCTTGAAGAGACAGAGAGAGAGAGACAGAGACAGAAAGTGAGAAATCGCCCCTGGGGGGATGGCCATGCCACAGTCCCTTCTCTGTTTTCCTCTCAGGATCTTGGGTACACATGCACATGTGCCTGGTGCAAATTTCAAGCCGCTGGGTCCAGGACTCAAACACAGCTACACGGGAGTCCAGCTACACGGGAGTCCAGCTACACGGGAGTCCAGCTACACGGGAGTCCAGCTACATGGGAGTCCAGCTACACGGGAGTCCAGCAACACAGCCATTGTACCGAGTCCAGCTACACGGGAGTCCAGCAACACAGCCATTGTACCATGTGCTGGGCCCAGCTAATCTTTTTTTTTAGTTTAGTTTATTTCTTCCATTAATGAGATAGGGAGGGGCAGAGGTAGCACCCCAGCAGGATCCTAACATCAGGACTCACCCCCAGCCTTCAGTCAGCCCAGATCCCGGGCAAACAAGGGTCCAGGATTCTCGGGGACTTGAACTGGGAGCCTTCGCATGAGGAACTGCCTTGCAGAGAGCTGCATTTACTGCTGTGCCACTATCTGCCTGGCTCCATTTTCAAAAAAAAAATTTTATTTTATTTTTTAAGTTTCTTTCTTCCTTTCATGAGAGAGAGAGAGAGGGGAGCACCTAGACAAGGTCTTCACTCCACAGTTCCCCCAGCAGCCCTGCCCCTGGCCAGGATCACGTGTGTGCCCCATGATGCATCCAGGTACCGGGATGCGAACCCAGAGACTTTCTTTCTTTTTTTTTTTTTCGAGAGGTTTTCGCTACAGGGCGCGTGCGCTCGCCAGACAGACAGAGAGAGACATAGAGACAGAAAGCGAAAAATCACCCCCTAGGGGGGATGGTCACGCCACAATCCCTTCTCCTCCATTCTCCTCTCGGGATCTTGGGCACGCACGCACACGCACCTGGCATGAATTTTAAGCCACCGGGTCCGGGACATGAACCGCGGTCGACTACGTGGGAGTCCAGCGACATAGCCATTACACTAACTGCTGGTCCCTAACCCAGAGACTTTCTACAGTAGATATGTGGCCTCGCATCCCAGCAGCGTCCCCAAGCCTGCACCGCTGGGCTGGGGCTCCCAGTGGTCTTGGCTCCGCCCCACTGGAGTGCACCACAGCCTGGCCAACCGCGCTGTCGCCTAATCGGACAGTTATCACTGACTGTAAGGTGTTCTTTGTAATCACACGAGAAGTCAGGTCTGTGACATTGAGGGACTCATCATTAATTAAATACTGGACTCCTTCTGAGGGGACTCTGAAAGGACTAGGAGGGCCGTGTTTCCCGCACGGACCCCTCCCTCTGCCCCTCTGCAACCTTATCCAGGCTGGGGTGGACCACACTTCTCGTCCTAATGCAGGGTACCATTCTCCGTCTCTCAGACCAAAATTTCTTCCAAGGTGTCCTTGGGGGTGGACAAGTTAATTAAGAATTTTTTGAGAAGGAAAAAATCTCAAACTTCTATCTTCCTCTGGGCTACTGCTATAATATAAAAATAAGAATTTAACAGAGATGATAATGCCTTGAAACGTTTAAGAGGATTAGTATTCGGAACATTCCTTACTTTTCTGAAGTATATGTTCTTTGCTATAATATCTATGCACTTTTCAGAAGATCAATACGTAATGTTGTCAAAAAGATTTTCTCAAATTCTAGGTTATATACCACCCCTCTGAGACAGGTCTGGGGAGGGCAGAGGAGGTTAGAGACAGGACATTTTTACTTTATGAGTTGATAATGTTTGATTTTTATGCAGTAAACATGCATTGTTTTTGTAATTAAGTCTTGTTAATTAAAAAAAAACCATCCCTGATAGTTCAAGATCTGGAAAAAATGATCTCAAACATCGAAGTGTTAGCTATTACACAATGTTATAGTAGAGGCTTCTTTTGAAAATTAAAAACTAATTCCAGCTGATACAGAATCAGAGCTTAAAACAGGTGCAGATCCTGGGATCGGCAAACGGTGTAATGGTTAAGTTGCTTGATTCCCACAGTCGACAGCAGTTTGAGTCCTGGATTTGGTGGCTTAAAACTACCCCAGACATGCGTGTGCGTGCGTGCCCAAGATCCTGAGAGGAGAATGGAGAAGGGACTGCGGTGTGGCCGTTCCCCCTGGGAGGTGATCTCTCACTGTCTCTCTCTGTCTCTCTGAGACGAGCACATGCCCCCTATTGCAAAAACTCAAAAGCAGAAAACAAAATTAAAAACCCATGTGCAGATCCTCAAAGAAGTGCAAGCTTTTGTCCGTGGAGCGGGTTAACACTTTCTGGGTGCTACAGCTCTGAAACCCAGGGCAATATTATTGACTGCCTCTCGTCCACTGTACCCCTCATGTCGAGTGACCATTCTCTGTGGAGGGCTCTTCCTCACTCCTCCCTCCCGCCCTGCCCTGGTGAACACATGCTCAGACTGGCGAATTTTTTTCATGAAGAAAATAGGAAGTTGTTTTAGCGTGTGTTTCTATCGCTATAACAGAACACTATAGGTTGGGTCATTTATAAACACTAAGGTATATTCAGCCCGTAGTCTGAAGGCCCGCAGGTGAGGGGCTGCGTCTGATGAGGGCTTCTCGCCAGTCGGGGCTAAAGACTCCAGGCACCCAGGGCATCCGTGGGCAAGGCAGGGGCACGTCCGGGCTCTCGCTCTTCCTGCAGAGCCAGCGGCTTCCATCACGGGGCGCCACGCTAACGACCTCACACAGACCCTGCCTCCTAATGCCGTGGTCGGACTGCATGTCCACTCTCTCGGTGTCTTCACGATAGTGGCCAGTTTTCTGCATATGAATTTGGGGCGGTGTGGGGTACAGGCAAACCATGGGCAGAAGTGAAGCATCAAAATGGTCAGTATTTAAGATGATATAATAATCTCCATAAAAAGCCCAACAAAATCAGTAAGCTATAGCAACTTGTGACAGATCAAAGCAATGCTGCCAGATTCAGGTTCGGTTTATGAAAATCAGGATCATTTGTGTGACTCCAGCCAGGAGACAGAAATCACGCAGTAACTTAAGCAGAGAAAGCTGACCTGAGAGAATTATTAAGCTATGGGGACAGGAACTATATAGAGATGGAGAGAGAGCTTTAAAGGAAACACTAAGGGACCCCCTTTGGAAGGGGACTTCTCGCTGAGGAAGGAATGGTCGTAGCCCACCCATGGGATGGCGGAGCGGTTCCTGGGCCACAGCTGCTCACAGCGTCCAGGCGAGCGGGAGAAGCCCTCCGGAGCACAGGGGGCAACGCTGGCGGGTGAGCGCACAGGCGGCAGAGAGGGAGGGGGAGGCCCTGCAAGCACCAAGCCTGGCGTGCCCAGTGTCCCTGTCAGGAGGGCTCTGGGAAACCTCTCCGGGATGCAGCAAGGTGAGGCTGAGGGGCAGCTGTCTGCAGGGGTTGGATGTGCTGTGAGTCTGGGCCACTGCTCTGAGCCCTGCTGAAGCCAGCAGCAAGAGGTCATGGCTCCGAGGTCTCCTTAACTGAGAGGTGGAGTTGGAGGTTCAGAGGAGCCAGGAAACCAGAGTGACAAGGCAGAGGCCAGGAGAGGAGAAAGCTGCAGAGGGTCCTCCTCGGCCGACCAGAGTTTGCACATGAGAGCCCCTGAAGGTAGGGAAAGAGCTACTGGAGCGAAGGTGGAATTCTCGTCCCGACAGGACTGGGAGTGGTTGGTATTTCCACCAGCCAGTGAGGAAAACATCACGATACAAGGGGCATGAGAGAGAGTGACCAGGAAGGGTGACCCTAGGAGTGGAGAACAGCCACCTCGAGACTAAAAGACGACTCTGGTTCTAAGTCAGAAGCCTCCATAAGATCAAACTGTTCCCAAGTAACTCAACTGTATCCCAGAACAGAGTGGAAGAATACTTTTTAAATATAAGAGGTCTTCAGGACCTTGGGGACCAGCAGGTGGCGTGGTGGTTAAAGCGCTGGACACTCCCACATGGTCGACCAGGGTTCAAGTCCTGAATCTGGTGGCTTGCTTTCTCACTTCCTCTCTCTCTCACTCTCACCCTCTGTCTCTCTCTCTGATCAAACTAAAAAATAAATGAATGAATAAATAAAATAAATAATTATTTTTTTTTTTTAAAAAAAGAGGTCTTCAGGACCAGTAGATGGCATAATGGTTATGTCGCTGGACTCTCACATAGTCAACTGTGGTTTGAGTCGCAGACCCAGCGACTTAAAAACTCATTCCAGGCATGTGTGCGTGCATGCCCAAGATCCTGAGAGGAGAATGGAGAAGGGACTGTGGCGTGACCATTCTCCCTGGAGGGTGATTTCTCACTTTCTGTCTCTCTTTGTCTCTCTGGTGAGCACATGTGTCCTATAGCAAAAATTTCTCTTTAAAAAAAGGGGGGATCTTCAAAAACTTCATGGAAAATGTGTATTATGAAATAACTATGAATTGATTATAAAATTTATTTTGCACCAAAATAGTCATACTAACTTGTTGGAACAGGATCTAGTGTAAGGCTCTAAGAAGAATGGGACGTCAGTTTGAAAAGAGCCCCCATCAAGGACCAGCAGATGGTGTAATGGTTACATTGCTGGACTCCCAAGTAGTTGACTGCTGTTTGAGTCCTGGACCTGGCAGCTTAGAACTCATGTTGGGAGGATGTGCACATATGCCCCAAATCCTGAGAGGAGAATGGAAGAGAAGGAATTGCATGGCACGGGCACCCCCTCCGTGGGTCATTTCTCGCTTTCTGTTTCTATCTCTCTGGTGAGTGCATGTGCCCTATTGTAAAAATTTCTCTCAAAAGAAAAAAAGAAAAAGAAAAAACAAGAAAAGACTTGTCATTAGAGCAAGATGAAGTCTACTAAAATGGAAGCAAGAACAAACATCAGTTTTATGGTGAAGCTTGGGTGGACAAGGGTGAGATCACTGAAGCTTTATACTGAAATGTTATGGGGTAATGCCCCCAAGGAAGTCAGCAGTTAACATACGGACGATTCATTCTAAGAAGGAACACACCGGTGTTAAAGATGATACCTGCGGCGGCAGGCCATCCACATCAACCTGTAAGAAAACGTTCAACCTGTACATGCCGTAACTGAAGAGGACCAACCACAACCTGCGGAAACCAGAGCTAACACCATAAACATCTCAACTGGTTCAGCTAACATAATTCTGACGGAAAGATAAAGTTGAACAAACTTTCTGCTCAATGGGGTCAAAACTGTTGTGTCCAGATTGTCTGCACGTAAGAGCAGAGCTTTCAAGGAAAATTTTAAATAAGTGGAATCAAGATTCAGAAGCATTTCTTTGAAAAATTATAACAGGAGGGAGCACACGGCTTTGTCAGTATAATCCTGAGGACAAACACAACAAAACAATGGCTACCAAGAGGTGGACATGGTCCAGTCAAGAGAAAAGCGAGTTGGTCAGTCAAGAGCAAAGGTCATGCCAGGCCAACTGTAGTCCAGCGGTTAAAGTGCTGGATCTCACGTGGCCAGCTGCGAGAAAGCCAGACCTGTGGCTTGAGAAACATGCTGGGCACACGTGCATGTGTGCCCAAAATCCCGAGAGAAGAATGAAGAAGGGACTGTGGCATGGTAATTTCTCACTCCTCACCTCCGCTCTGGGGAGCACATGCATCCTATAGCAAAAAGAATTAAAAAAAAAAAAAAAAGAGCAAAAGTCATAGCAATAATTTTTTTTTGTTGATGCTCAAGGCATTTTTCTTGATGTTCTGGAAGGCCAAAGAACAATAACCTCTGCTTATTATGAGAGTGTTTTGAGAAAGTTAGCTGAAGCTTTAGCAGAAAAACACCCAGGAAGGCTTCACCAGGGAGCCCTTCTCCAGCACGCTAGCGCTCTCACTCAAACAACTTTTCTGTAAGAATTTTGACGGGAAATCATTAGGCATCCATTATCCATCTTACAGTCCTGATTTGACTCCTAACAAATCTTTAAGTAACATTTTTTCAGTTAATAAGGTAAAAGCGACTGCATTTACATGGTTAAGTTCCCAGGACCCTCAGTTCTCTAGGGGTGGACTAAGTGGCTGGTATCACAGTTTACAAGAGTGGCTTGAGGCCCAGCCTGGTGGTGCAGTCAGTAGTGACTGAATCATTGTGCTGGAAGCCACCTGGTTGGCTGTGGGTTTGAATCCCTGGCCCTGGTTGACCTGAACCACACCAGGAAAGCACCCAATGCTGAAGACCCTGCCAAGCTGGAGGACTGGGGAAAGAGGACGGTGCTAGGATGAGACTCTTCCTCTTTCTAGTGTGCATGGTCACATGTTTTTTATGATGAATACAATTTTTAAATATTCATTTAATTTATTATTATTATTATTATTTAAACATTTTGCTATAGGGCATGTATGCTCACCAGAGAGACAGAGAGAGGGAAAATGAGAAAGCAAGCCGCCAGGTCCCGTACTGAAACTGCAGTCAGCCGTGTGGCAGTCCAGCACCTTAACCATTCCGCCACCTGCTGGTCCATGAATACAAATTTTAAAAAGCAAAGAAAGAAAAGTATATTGAACTTGATGATGCTTATGTTGAGAAATAAAGTTTATATTTTAATATTTATCCTTTAATTCAATTTTTCTGTTAACTCTTCGAAGACCCTGAGGACAGATGTCTGACTGCTTTTTCCCATTTTCAAAATCCCTTCCATAGGGCCTGGGGTGAGTCATGCTCACAAATATTAACAAATAATTTTGGTCCAGTTAATGATAGGACTCTTCCTATCTCCTGTCCCCGGCACAGTATCCTTGTGATGGGTAAGTCACACCCACAATCAGTGAAGACCTTTTTTTTAAAGAGAGATTTTTTTTTGCTATAGGGTATGTGTGCTCACCAGAGAGACAGACAGGGAGAGAGACAGAGAGACAGAAAACAAGAAATCACCCCCTAGGAGGGATGGCCACACTGCAATCCCTTCTCCTCTTGAGATTTTGGGCACACACATACCACACTCAGTATGAGTTTTAAGCTGCCAGGTCCAGGACTTGAACCAGGGTCAATTATATGGGAGTCCAGCAACGTAATTATTATACCATCTGCTGGTCTCAACAGACCACTCTGTCTCATTGATAACAGGACTCTTCCAACATCCCGTCCTTGGGACAGTATCTTGTTATGTATACAAGCCCCCTTATCTCTATTACAGTACACTCTTTGCTGATGCTTTCCTGAAACACAGATCTTCCTTTCCAATCACCAGCCTAAGAATTGTAAAACCCACCTATAGCCTACAAGACCCACTTCCAGATGTCCTGTCTTTTTGGGCCAGACCAATGAAAGAACTCCTTGCACTAAATTCCAAATCTTGTTTCTCACTCTCAAAATCAAATAAAAGGAAGCCCTGTACTTGATCACCTTGAGAAAGGCATGTTTGTCTCTTTTCCAGGCCTGGTCACACACATTTGTGCTTAGACATAAACCACATTAATTATTATTTCTGCAGAGTTGGTTATTTCTGTCAACAACCTTCATATAAGAATATACAGCACTAAGAACATAAAATTAAAAATGTTTATCATATAATAAAGAATTACCACATATGCAAAGAACAGGGGAAAAAAGGCCAATAGTGAGAGAAAATTCCAATGATAATAAGTTTGGTATATTTTAAAATAGCTATTAAAATAACATTCTATTTGTTAAAAAAAAAAAAAAGCATTTTAGGGAAAGATTTAAAAAAAGAAAGATAGGGATAAGCAGAAGGCATAGTGGTTACATCGCTGGACTCCCACATAGTCGACAGCAGTTCAAGTACTGGACCCAGCAGCTTAAACTCACACTGGGCATGTGTGGGTGCATGCCCCAAAACCCGAGAGGAGAATGAAGGGGAAGGGATTGTGGCATGGTAATCCCCCTGGAAAGTGATTTCTGACTTTCTGTCTCTCTGTCTCTTTCTGTTTCTCTGGCAAGTGCACATGACCTATAGCAAAAAATCTCTCTCAAAAGAGATAAATGAAGAGAGAAAGAATGAAAGATAGAAAAAAACATTCAAATTAAAAATAGAGATTGAAACTACAATGTCTGAGATGAAAAATACACTAGATGAGATTAGACACTAAAAAAGAAAAGATTAGTAAAATTGAAGGCAAAAGCAAACACAAAGAGAAAAAAACTTCAAAAAAATGAACAGAACATCTTTAAGTGGAACAACTTTAAGTGTCTAATATACATGGAACCAGACAGAGTCTATGACAAAGAGAAAGATGAGATGAACACTTTTTTTTTTTTTGGAAGTAATAATGGCCCCAAATTTTCTGAATTTGAAGAATACTATAAATGCAAAATTCAAAGAGGCTCCTGAACTCCAAGCAAAACACAATCTACACTAAGTCAATCATGATAAAAAGATATTAATAAAACTAGTGTTAAAGAAAAAGAAATCCTCATGCCAGGTGGGTGTGTGTGCATGCATGCCCAAAATCCTGGAGAGAAGAATGGAGGAGAAGGGATTGTAGTGTGGCCATTCCCCGTGGGGATTTCTTGCGTTCTGTCTCAGTTTCTATGTCTTTCCAGCGAGCCCACATGCTCTATAGCAAAAATCTCTCTTAAAAAAAAATTCTAATAGCTCAGAGAGACAATAATATAATATGTAAAAAGTGATGAGAGAGAAAAAGTGAGAAATCACCCCCACACACACCCCTGTGGGGATGGCCATGCTGCAATCCCTTCTGCTCCATTCTCCTCTTGGGATTTTGGGCATGCACACACACGTGCCCAGTGTGAATTTCAAGCTGCCGGATCTCGGACTCAAACCACATTCGAGTCCCTTGACAGAGAGTTTAGCGCCTAAATCACTACACCACCTGCTGGCCCCAAGGGTTTTCTATTTCTCAGAGCAAAACAAATCCTACCTGATGGAAAAGTGTGCTATACATCTCAGATAAATTACATGAAACACATATTTTATAATATTTATTTTTACCTTCTTAGTTCTTACTGCAGAGGAGGGAAGTTCTTACTTAATGGAAATAATACATTAGGTAGTGATTCTTTTAAGGACAATAGAAATCCATAACTAATAGTGATAATAATCACTGTTTTGTGACTCTTGTTCTGTAGCACTGTAGAAGGTATTTTATAGAGATACTATAAATGAATTCGCTAATATCTGTGCTCCTTTTCTAGTAGCAGAATTCCTGATTTTTTTTTTTTTTTTCTGAGCACATGGCTATGAAAACCACACTGCTTAGCTCCTCTCAATAGTGGTGAAGCTTCTGAAAACTGTCCTTACAGCATGCCTATTTTGATTTTCTTCTTTTTTAAAAACTTGCTAGAGGGTGCACACACTCACCAGACACAGAGGGAAAGTGAGCGAGCACTCCCTATGGGGCATGGTCACGTGGCAATCTCTTCTCTTCCATCTCTCTCTCCCTTCAGGATTTTTGGCATGCACAAACATGCACCTTACATATTTCTCAAGCTGCCAGCCCCAGAACTTAACCGTGCAGTTGGCCGCTGGGATCTAACTGCCTTAACCACCAGGCTATGGAGCCAGCCCAGGGTCATTTAAAAATTTTTATTTATTTTATTCACAGTAGAGAGCACATGCCTATGAGAGAGGGAGAGATGCACAGCACCTTGGCAGGGTCTCATCACGCTGCAGCCCCCCTTCCATGGCCCTCTGGCTAGTAGGATCTTGGGATCTTGTAATGTGGCCATTCTCCCAGTGGGTGATTTCTCATTTTCTGTCTCTCTGTCAGTAGCCAGCACATATACCCTATAGCAAAAATCTCTCTCAAAAAAAAAAAAAAGACATAAAGATAATAACAACTACTTACATTGATGAAGTTTAGATTTATCTGTACGTAATGAATATACTCCCGCACAGGCCCAGCCTGGTGGCACTGAACTGCTATGCTGGGATCCACACGGCCAGCCACAGGTTTGGATCCCAGGGTTGGCTTGAAAGCATGCGTGTGGCTTGAGGCACAAACATGCCCAAGATCCCATTCGCCTCTCGGGATCTTGGGCACGCACGCACACGCGCCCAGCGTGAGTTTAAGCCACTGGGTCCAGGACTTGAACCACGGTCGACTACATGGGAGTCCAGCAACATAGCCATTACGCTAACTGCTGGTCCCTAGTGACGTAACTATTATGCCACCCACTGGTCCCTTATCTTTATGTCTTCATTCTTTTCTTTTTTTTTTCCTTTTCTTTTTTCTTTTCTTTTCTATTCTTTTTTAAGAGAGGATTTTGCTATAGGGTGTGTATGTTTGCCAGAAAAAAACAGAGAAAGGAAGAGACAGAAAGCGAGAAATCACCCCCCAGGGTGGATGGCCACACTGTAACCTCTTCTCCTCCATTCTCCTCTTGGGATCTTGGGCACGCATGCACACGTGCCTGGCATGAATTTCCAGTCACCAGGTCCGAGACTTGAACCGCGTTGGACCACGCGGGAGTCCTGCGATGTAACAATTACACCACCTGCTGGTCCCTAAGCCCTCACCTCTTAATACTGTTACACTGACAACGCATGTAATTCAATCACAGCACTCTGTTTTCCAGAGCCCAGTGGAGTGGTGAAGCTTGGGTTTGAACCAGGTCTGTTTTTCTCTAAAGGCCTTGTTATTTTCAGTAAATTACTCTTCTTATCATTAACGTTTTGAAAAATGGCAGCTATACACTATTAATGCATTTGCAAAGGATACTAAATCAAAATATCAATAGTCACTAAGAGCTTTACCGAAAACTCTCAGATAAATAAATATTTAAGAATGTCTAAAGACTTGGGACTTAAAGGGAATATTTACATTGGAATAGGGACATCAACTGAATGTTAGAAAAACAAACAAACAAAATACATAGAAGAGGGCACCCAAGAGACCAATATTTTAATTTCAGGAGTGTTCTTGTCCTTTGTGACCTGACGTTTTAAACACACACACACACACACACACCCACACTCCCTCCCAGAGTTTTGGAGACCAGAGGTTAGGGAAAAACAAATACTTCCACAGCTTACAACTTTAGTTTTATGGTGGAAATTTTAAAAAAGGGAAAAACGAGAACCCACTGTGTCACGTGTAAGAAGACTGAGCTGAACAACGCCAAACGCAGAGTGGTGCGGCCGGATGTGCGGGCCGGCTCACAGCTAGCGGAGAGGGGAGGCGGGCGTGCTGGGTCGGGCAGGCTTCTGAAGCTCTCAGCCAGCGTGAGGCCCTCTCCTCAGCCCGTCCTTCCCAACAGCCACCAGACCAAGCGCCACGCTGGATGTGGCCCGAAGCCTCCACTCAGTGCACGGTGGACAGTGACCACCCCCCTCCCCGGCGTAACCTCTGCACTGGGTCATGCCAGTGGGTGAGAAGCTTGTCCCCACGGAGTGGCCCCGGAGCACGCTGTAGCCTGAGACACCAGGCAGCATGTGCCAGGGCCCACCCAGAGTGAAGGGTGGGAGCAGGGCCATGGGCACTGCCCGCACCAAGCAGGGAGGTGGACTCGGCAAGTCCCTGGTGCGTACTCCACGGGCCCAGGGCACTTCACTTACAAAACTGAAGCTGAACGATAAAATAAGAATTCGAAGACAATGATCCCAAAAAACTTACGCCCAAGCATGGGACCACCCTGAGCAGCCTACTCTGTGTCACTGCCCTGGTGACATGCCCTGCGGCCAGTGTGCCTGTCGGATTCACATCCAGTCTTCACCAGCCTGTAGGGGCAGGTCCCAGTCCTCCATTCCACAGGTCAGGAAGGAGGGGCACTGAGGGAAGACTCGGTCCCCGGGATTCTCCTGAGCTTGCTCAGCCGACCCAGAGCTGCACTCAGGGGGCTCCTGCTACTCTCTTCCAAGAGTTTGTGCAGAAGCTAGAAATTCAGACAGCACACCGTCTGGCTCGTGAGTCCAGCTCTCGTTCTAGCTCTGTGCTCCCGTAGTCTCCCCCGCACTAGCCTCACCCGAAGCAGAGGAGGAACACAAACGACAGGAGAACGCAGCTTAGGGACATCCCAGGAGCCCCCCTGGGCCGACAGAAACGGCAGGAGCGGCCGGAGGCCCCCTTGCCCCAGCACCCCAGCACCAGTGCCTTGCACGATGGGCTCTTGAGCACCTGCGCTTGGTCCCCTCAGGGCACCAGATGCAGGCCCTGATCAGCCGCGTTTAGGAAGGACCTGTGACAGGAGCTGGGTGCCGGCCAGGACTTGGAGTAATCTAGAACTTTACCATAGTTCTTTTCAGTGCCTACACTTCCTGGCTGTATTCTAGTTTATTGCTCTGTAAGTGGGCAGGGTCTTTGAAAATACTGTTTCAAAAGAATCAGTGACTCCCCTTACCCACCCCTGCATTTCCACCATCACTGGAGTGACCATCGGGAAGTAGTTAGAGAGTAGCTTCGACAGTGGAGACAGGGGCAGCGTGCTGGTAAGTGTCCAGCGGACAGCTCTGGATTGCATTATCTTCAAAGCCCCGGGTGTGTAGTGTGTGATGACTTCGGTGGTGTTGACACTCTACCAAGTCCAATTTCAGGCTACCAGGGTGACATCCCTCGCCTGCAAGGTACCTGGGGTTGTGGCAACCTGCTTTCCACGCCTGTGGACACAGCCCTGCTAGCAAGCAGCCTTTAGGTGAATGTCCTACGTGTCACCAGGATTTGGGGACAAGCTGGGCCTAGGGAAAGGAGCTACAACAGTAACATCTGTTTTACAGTTGAGCAAATTCAGATCCAACACATAATATTTCGCTGCAGGGCCTGGCAAAGGCCCAGTCCCAGATACAGCCAGCGTCCCACCGCGATCGTGTTCGAAAGGTTGAGTTTGGCAGGAGCCGAGGCTTGCCGCCATAGGCTGCGGTCCTGAGGAAGAGAAGGAGCAGCAGTAGTGACCGGACGCCGAAATGGCATGACTCGAAGGTGCTGACAAGCCCCCAGAGCAGGGATAGTGCCTTTAGGCCCCTCTGAGTGCACTCAGGGGAATTAACTATGGCAAGGACAGGGTGGCAGGAAGCACTGAGGGATGTAAGTGATCCATTTAGCTGCAGGAAAAGTATGGACTCACAGTGAGAGGGGCTGCTTGTCCCTCCTTCACGTTTAAACCCATGCTGACCCTTAACTGGGTTAAGGCACTGGGCTCCCACATGGCTGACTGTGGTTCAAGTCCTGGACCCGGTGACCTGGAACTCATGCTGGGTGTGTGAGTGCACGCGCCCCTAAAATCCCGAGAGAATGGAGAAGGGATTGCGAGGTGGCCAACCCCCATGGGGGGTGATTTCTCACTTTCTCTCTGTTCCTCCGGTGAGAGCACATGCCTATAAACAAAACTCTCTCTAGAAAAATAAATAAATAAGAAAGGACTGGCCTGTCTCACTCTTGGAGGAGTACCCAGCAGGGTGACATCACTACCAAAGCCACTTCTCTAGCTCGAAAGTCGGCGTCAGGTTCATATCTGACTAACTCTGCTGTGGGTCTTCGGGTAGGTTGTCCACGGGCACAGGTCTCTGTGGGGATAACGCAAGACAGGGTTTATCCCTTTTCTAAGCTGGCTACAGCAGAGGACAGGATGAAGGCTCGTGACACTTCTCACATCAAGGAGAATGTTGAGTAAGAAAGGAGGAAGTAAAGTATAAAGATGGAAAACTCAGGAAAATGTACGTAAGTGTACTTTATTAACAAACATCCATTTGTGTTTAATGTACAGCGTCCTTACTGGGGCTTAAAAATAGAATGGTGAAAGATGATTTGGTGGGAGTAATTGTTTGGGGAATAAAATCAATTTAATCTCACTTTGCTTTCAATTTCTTCTGCCAAGGCTCATGCTGCATCTTCTAATTCAAACAGAAGTGTCTCCAGAAACCTTTGGATCACATATTACAAAGCCCCATCTGTCTTACTCTTTAAAAATTAGCATTTTAGCTTAATTCACTTATAAATTTTCTGACATTAGCTTGATTTTTCTCCTCCCTCCCTTTTTGTTATCTAAGAACACAACCGGCATCCTTTAGATTTGGATTGAACTGGGAGATTAATTTTTATCTATTTGAAATTCTTTTTAGTAGTAAGCAGGATAAAAAATAAATACAATTTACATCATAATGCAAATATCTATGTACAAGAATGTTGCAGCATTGTTTATGAGTACAAAATATTGGAAACAAATGTCTATGAATTGAGGGATGGTTAAGGCAAAAATTGCTAAATCATTAATAACTGCTAAACAGAGTGAGTGTGTGTGTGTGTGTGTGTGTGTGTGTACACACACATCCTGATATGGAATGCTGTGCAATGATATATTAAGTAGAAACGAGCAAGCTGCAAACAGGCAGCTGAGGGCCAGCCTGTGGCACTGTATTAAATCAGCCGGATCCCACATGGCTGACTGCACAGCTTGAGTCTCAGACTTGGAGGCTTGAAAAATATGCTGGGGGCCTGTCCCTGTGTGCACGCGCACGTGCCCAAAATCTTTTTTTTTTCTTTTTTGGAGAGGTTTTTGCTATAGGGCGCGTGCGCTCGCCAGACAGACAGAGACAGAGAGGCAGAAAGCGAGAAATCACCCCCCAGGGGGGATGGTCATGCCGCAATCCCTTCTCCTCCATTCTCCTCTCGGGATCTTGGGCACGCACGCACACGCGCCAGGCGTGAGTTTTAAGCCACTGGGTCTGGGGCGCGAACCGCGGTCGACTACGTGGGAGTCCAGCGACATAGCCATTATGCTAACTGCTGGTCCCGATGTGCCCAAAATCTTGAAAGGAGGGAGAGATGGAGGAGAAGGGATTGTAACATGACTATTCCCTATAGGGGGTGCTTTCTCATTTTCCTTCTCCCCCCACCCCTGAGTACATTACCCTTGGGCACAATTAAAAAAAAAAAAAACAGTTGTAGTTATAGAAATAAATCAAAGCTTTTAAAAGTTTTGTCTTCATGTAAGAGCACAGGAAGGAGATTACAATGCACATACCACCTAAGGATGTGATTACCTCAGCAGTGGGGACAGGGAAAGAAGTGGAGGGACAGGAGAGACAGTCACATTTTTTTCTATAGCCTTGTGGTATGTTTGAACCTTCTACAATAAGAGTGTGTAGATTCATGTTATCTTGTAATTTTAAAAATATTCAAATGAAAAGCAAAAATTCCTGAATTGCCAAGCAATATAACAAAAATAGCAAATGACACAATTAAGGGTCATTGGACATTTAAATAAAAAAAAATTTTTTTGAGAGATTTTTGCTATCGGGTGTGTGCACTTGCTGGAGAGACAGAGATAGAAAGCAAGAAGTCACCCCCCGGGGGAATGGCCACGCTGCAATCCCTTCTCCTCTATTCTCCTCTCAGGATCTTGGGCACGCATGCACACGTGCCCAGCGTGAGTTTAAGTCACCAGGTCCGGGACGCGAACCACGGTCGACTACATGGAAGTCCAGTAACATAGCCATTACACCAACTGCTGGTCCCTAAATCAGACATTTTTAAAGGCCTCCCTTCTATACCGATTTGAATCATCTCTTATCTACACTCAAGGCAAAATAAAAGGGAAAGAAATTTAAAATGTATATATGAGAGAAAGTTTGTTAAAGTTGAAGATAACAATGAGTGTGTAACTATCTACTGAACATAAAGAGATTATTATTTTAGGGCCAGGCCTGTGGCCTAGTGATTTGTAGTTAAAAAGGAATTTATAAAATTTGGTTATGTAAGAAGGACATCCACAGAGGAACACAAAAGAGAGGAACAGCATTTAGCTGAGACCTTGGGCTTTGGCTTGCGGCAGCTCCCACTCGGCTGTGTGATCTCGAGTGGATTATTTAATCTTCTGGGAGACCCGTTTTTCAGCTTCCTTACAAATGGGGGCACCACTCTGGCATCATTGGTTGCAGTAGGATTAGAGAAGGAAATGTAAGAAGACTTTGGCTCTGGGCTCCCTGGCAGCCTGGCCGGGTCCCTCGGAGCCACATGCTCCTCAGGCACCTCCTACCCAATCTTTCCTGGCCCCCCATCACCGGGGGCAGACTGCCTCGTGGTATGAACTTTCCCGGCCAGTCCAGCCCCTTCTTCTCCAGTATGGCCCACAGATTTTCCCCTAGTGAGCCTCCCAGACTTCTAATTCCACCTTAGCATTTGCTTCCCAGCAGGTCTGGGACTCACACAGGGGCTGTGGAAGTCCCTATGCGCTGACAATAATGAGAAACAGGACGTTGCGAACAGAGGCCAAGACAGAGCCAAGACACTTAGCCAAGGGCCAGCCTGTGGGGACGGTGGGATACTGCAACGGCACTTAGTCCAGGCGGTCAGCCTGCCTGGGGAACCTGCCCGAGAGACGGGATTTCTGTTCCAATCCGTTCTGTTGCTAATAACGGAAATGCCTGAGTTTGGGAAATTTATACAAATAGAGGTTTATTGAGCTCATGATTTGGGAGCCCAAGGTGGAGGGGCTGCGTCTGGTGAGGGTCCTCTTGCTGCTGGGTTATGTGGCAGAGGGCAGGAGCAGAGCAGAGCAGGTGTGTCTGCCCCTCTCATTCCTTCTCTGTAAACCCACCAGTTCTCCAGCCTGGGGTCCACCCTGATACCTACGCACTTCCCAGAGGCCCCCTCTCTGAACCCACTTTTGGACTAAGTCTCTACTCTCACATCACCACGATGAAGGCTTCCAAATTTGAGCATGAATTTTAGGGGACACATTTGCACCACAATGGTTGCCCATGCCCTTCTTGTAGCTCTGAGGCCCAAAATGTTGGAGTCAGAGGAATGTGGGGGATGGAGACCAGTTAGGGTCTGTGGCCCTCCAGTGACCTCTGCTAGCATCTCTCAAGCCTGGCAAAGGGCGTAGGTCCTTTTGGATGTCCATGGACCCCTTCTTCTCTTACATCTTTTACAGACTTTTCCAGTCTTATCTCGGGGGAGTTCTTTTCTCAGTGAGAGATGTGGCAACCGGGAGCTCAGGCCTGCCCCCCAAGGATGGCTGTTGTGAGCTCACAGCTGACCAGCGGCCCCAGGTGGCTGCCCCCTCCTCTGGAATACCGCTCTGGCTGGTGGCAGCCAGTTTTCCCCGAGAGTTTGCCTTCCTGCCCCGTCCCTCCCGAGGTGCCCCACAGCGTGACTAGTGACTGATGCCAGGTACAGAGGCTGTCCCTCTGTCTCAGGGCGAGCAAGTCTGCATGCGGCTTGTGCTTCAGGGTCCTGCTGCTGTGGATCAGGCTAAGAACAGACTTTTAGGGCCCATATCCTCACTCAGCTTCACCTTGTCTACACCCAGCTCCACAGCCCTGCCCTTTCGGTCCCTCCTGCAGAGCACTTCCTGCTCAGAGTCTGGGGTCTGCTCAGAGGCGGTGCTGTCTAAGGAGCAGACTGAGGATGGGGCTCATGGGTCACCCAGCCTTAAGGACCTGACCTGAAACTGCCTGCTTTTCCCAAAGTACGACCCACGAATCTGCTTTGAAAACACCTAGAATAAGTGTTTAAAAATGTAGATTCCTGGCCCCGCCGTTAGGAGAACTGGCCTTCTCAACAACTCCAGCAGTGGACAAGGTGACCGAGGTTCACCCCACGTGCTCGCTGTCTTCTCCACTCCCTCGCTCCTTGCCTCCTCACCCAGCAGGCTCTCCCTTCTGTTCCCGAAGCCCTAAGCAAGTTGTTTCCTCACCCCTGTCTGCCTGGCGGCTTCTGCTAACGCTTGCCCGCTTGCCCGGTGCTGACTGCCAGGCAGGGGGCTCTCCCTCCACGGAAACGGCCACTCGTTTCCCTGAATCCCACGCCTCTGTGCTTCCCAGAGCCTCCAATGGTCTGTGCAATGGACTTAACACTTTATTATATTTTTGTTTAAAAATGTGTTTTTAAAAGCCTAATTATTTTGAGAGAGAGAGAAGCACCTTCAACACGCTGTAATCCACCTGCCCCTGTAGCCCCCCGGCCAGCAGGATCACGGGCACGCGTGCCAGGTCTTTACGGGTTAACCTGGGAGCTGGACCTGGACATGCCAGACGGACCCAGCATCCCTGAGCAGCGCCGTACTGCTGCGCCAGGGCCAGCCCTCTCACACCCTTAGTTACTTTGTTGGCAACCTTTCACCCTGGCCTTTCTCCTGATCCATTTTATAATCTGCTTGAAGACTGTGAAAGTGGCTTTATTCTTTTTTTAAGCTGTCATTCAACATTATGCAAAACTTCAATAATGTTTTATCTAGTCAATAAATATTTGTTGAGCACGTATGATATGCTAGGCACAGTATCAGACTGATGAGACAAGGATGAATGCATTGTCTTTCTTTGAAATACAATCTAATTGATTAAACACTTTCAAGAGGAATTTTATTGCAAAAATAAATAAATAAAAATAGCATCAAAAGGCTTCAGTTCTGGGACCAGCAGTTGGTGTAAGGGCTATGTCACTGGACTCCCATGTAGTCGACTATGGTTCAAGTCCCGGACCCGGTGGCTTAAACTCATGCCAGGTGCGTGTGCATGTGTGCCCAAGATCCCAAGAGGAGAATGGAGGAGAAGGGATTGTGGCATGGCCATCCCCCCTGGGGGGTGATTTCTTGCTTTCTGTCTCTCTGTCTCTCTGTCTTTCTGGCAAGCGCAAGTACCCTATAGCAAAAACCTCTCCAAAAAAAAGAAAGGCTTCAGTTCATTTACTCATTCATCAAGTGTGAACTTGGCACCAATTCTGCACCAGACACCACCAAGGTGTGGGGACATGATGGCAAGTGAAACAAACACAGGGCCTGCCCTACAGAAGCTGTGGTTTGATGGAGTAGATGGACTGATTTTATGATAATTCAGTTACAAAATGTTAAGTGCCGTGTGACAGAGAACAGCAACTATGTGTTACGAAGGGCTGAGTGCGGCCTTAGAGCACCTCGCCCTGAGGTTACGTAACACTTGGAATCAGGCAACCTGGGAGAAAGATAAGGAAATTTTCCAGGCACTGGACACCGCGTGTGCAAAGGCCATGAGGCCAGAGGGAGCTTGGCTTCTAGGAACTAAAAGAGGCAGCAGAGCCAGAACCCAAGGAGCGCTGGTGAGAGGGGAGGCGGCAGGTGAGGCTAGGCCTGGGGTGGCAAGAATCAGGTCTACGGGGCCTTGAAGGCCACGTGGAGGGGTCTGCTCTTCCTTCCAAGTCAGTTGGCAGCCAATGAAATGAGTCTGCTCAGATGACACAGGCACAGAAAGGACTCTGGCTGAAATTTGGCTGAGACTCCGGGGAGGGGGACATCCCCAGGCACTGCCTGGTCTGGCTGCTGTGAGGCCCAGCCTCAGCCCTCAAGGCCTCTGTGCTGGCCCCTGGCCCGGGCTGGTCCCTCCGCTGAGAAAGTTCTGCCTGCCTCGGGTGCGGCTGCTCCCGTCAGAACGTGAAACCCGCCCCTCCTAGAGGGGCGCCACCTCAGCGAGGTCGGGTTCGAGGTCTGCTTCTTGGTCCCGTTCTCGCTCCCTCTTAGCCTGTGATTCTTCCCTTCTTGGCGCTGGTTACATTTGCAGCCCTTTATTTATTTGACTTGTTTCTATTTGTTTCTAATCTCCCTCCTATAAGCTCCATGAGGGAAAGACGCTGCCCAGAATCTCTCAGTCCCGTGTAGTGGCGGCCCAGGTGGGTGCTTAGTGGCAAAGATGCTGGCCGGTTGGGGGTCAAGTGGATGGGGCAGGAGCACAGTGACGCGGCCTGGAGGCTGGACTGAAGCAGCTGTCCTCAAAGCATTTGCTTTCAGGGCCTCTTTTCACTCTTAAAATGTACTAAGGACCCGCGCTTTCATCATAAAAGCACTGATTGGAATGATCTCTGCGGTTGCAGCTCTGGATTAATGAAAATCAAGTTCCGTCCTCAGACAAGGTGAAGGAGGGAAACAGAGCCGGCCGATTCTGGTTTTACCTTCCTCCTGTCTTTGTCAGAAGACATTGCTGGCCCGCTGTTTGGAGTTTTAAAGACAGCAAGATATTTGTAAATTATCTGACAATAAATAACTCACAACAGGAAAAAAACGTATTAAGGACTTGTTTATGTGATACATCTATCAAGATATATCATCTTAGAAATTGAAACGGAACATTTAAAACTCCTTAATTGGGCGACAATGAACAGTACTATACCCACTGGGCAGTAGGATAACATTACAAAAACTCATTCAGAGCGGAGGGTCGGGGAGATGAGCAGGGCTGATTCGCTGACCCCACTGCTCCGCGTTGGACGTCTGGCTCAGTGGTGAGCCGGGGGACTCTCACCTGCTCCAGCATTTCACGTGGTGCTGAATCACATAACAGGTAGCTCTGGGAAGCTCCGCCGTGCGCCTGAGAGAGTGAATGGCAAAGGCAGATGGCATCCCAGTGTCATATCAAAAGAACCTTTTGGACTCTCTGGAAGGCCTCCAGGAGACCCAGGGCACACTAGGGGAACTGCTGGCTCCGGAGTTCTCTAAGAGGCAAGCCTTAGTTACACGATTAGTGACGTACTCAGTGCTGTGACTGCGAATGGCTACTGCGTGGCCACTACACATTCTGTGCGGTAGGCACCGATCGTGTCGTGCTTCACACTTGGCGCATCCGTGATGTCAGAGAACACAAATGAGGCACACACAAACAACATGTGTCTGTGTACGCTTTCCCACAATAACGCTGGGCATTTCTATCTTTGAGAAAGTGACGAACACAGCTCAACAAATTTGTAGTTTGGGGCTGTAAGGCTGAGCCCAACTCCAAATGTGGGCTTCTATCACCTTCTACAATTCAATTACTTTTGAAATCTAACTTTGATTTAAATGTATTTTTGAGCCATTTCATTTTTAAGAGCTCATTTGGAGATCTTAAAAAATTAATTAAATCTTTTGTCTGTGAAGTCTAATTCTTCCACTTCTGGCATATTATCTACGGCTTGTGAGAGACATTGCCAATCACTTGGGTAATTTGCACCTAAAATAAAGGTGCAGGAAAGTTGAAATGAGAAGCAGCTGGAATATGAGTTCCTTAGTTTCTCTTGCTAAGATTTTGGATGAAAATTCACAGACCTCTCCTTTTGCGGCTGCCTTTTTTAGGCGCTTCTAGAACAAAGTGGTACTTGGACTGAGTCTTACTGAAGGCCCTGCTTTCTCAAGCCACTTGGTAACCACCACTCTCTCTGTCCCGACCCGCAGGACAGTCGAACAGGTTTCCTGAGGGAAGGAGTGAGAGACGGGATGAACGGCGCAGTGTTACAACGCGGAGACGACGCAGTGTCACAGCTCTTCAGGGTCGTCCGGAGACGACACAGTGTTACAACTCTTCAGGGTCGTCTGTTTATTGTGGGTAGCACAGAGAGAACAGTGTCATAGCTCTTCAGGGTCGTCCGGAGACAACACAGTGTCACAACTCTTCAGGGTCGTCCGGAGATTGTGGGCCAGGGATCCTGGTTATATACATGTTGGTGGGTGGTGACTGGTTAAATGAAGGATTGTAAAAGGTGGGTTATGATTGGTTGCTTTTGTGGACCAATCGTGAGGTGCCGGATATGCAAATCTGAGGGATTCTAAGCTCACCTATGGGAAGTGGCCAATCAGAGTATGGTTTTGAAGGTGAGGTTTTGAAGGGGAGCCAGTCATGGCCTTTGGCATTGTGTAACTGTTTGCTGAGAAACCGAAACCTAAGGGTGATATTCGCTGGTGCGCAGCCTCCCACATCTCTCAACCTTGAATATGAACTATGAACTCTTAGAGATGCACACTGGGGGGACTCTTTTCCTCCATTTCTCCCTCCTTGGGTGATTTTGGGCATGTGCACATATGCACCTGGCATGTTTCTCAAGCGGTCATGCCTGGGACTTGAAACACATGGTTGGCTATGTGGGATTCAACCACCTTAATCACCATGCCATTATGGGCTTTAAAATGTTTATAGCAACGAATATCTATAGAGGGACGTAGGATTAAATTTTGAGAAAACAGGCCAACATAGGGGCCATTATTGTCCTGATGGTACTGATCCAGTGGGTCTTAAAGAACAGGCACACAGCTGGCTACAGTATCCTGAGAAGAAGAAGAGGAAGTCTAAAACTGCCTCGAATGTGTATGATTACAATAATACTGGCTCCTGCTTTTCCCCACAGCTAAGTGTGTTAAACAGGTAGGTGTTTCTGGCAACTCTTGAAGGTACTCAGCTTAGCTGGGACAAAAGTTTTAAAAGGGAGTAAAGGGTGGGGCCAGCATTTGGCATAATGGTTACGTCATTGGACTCCCATGTAGTCAACCATGGTTCAAGTCCAGGACCTGGCAGCTTAAAAAATGCACGCTGGGGGACCAGCAGTTGGCATAATGGCTATGTCACTGGACTCCCATGTAGTCGACTGCCATTCACGTCCCAGACCCGGTGGCTTGAACTCATGCTGGGCGTGTATGTGTGTGTGTGTGTGCCCAAGATCCCGAGAGGAGAATGGAGAAGGGATTACGGCATGGCCATGCCCCTGGGGGGTGATTTCTCACTTTCCGTCTCTCTGTCCTTCTGGCGAGCACACACGCCCTATAGCAAAAACCTCTCAAAAAAAAAAAAAAAAAAATGCACACTGGACATGTGTGCACGCATGCCTAAAATCCTGATAAGAGAATGAAGGAGAAGGGATTGTGGCCCCAGGGGGACCAGGGGGGTGATTTCTTGCTTTCTGTTTCTCTGTCTCTCTGGCAAGTACACGTGCCCTGTAGCAAAAATCTCTCTTAAAAAAAAAAAAAGTGAGTAAAGGGGGTTCCATCAGGTGGCGTAGCAGTTAAGGCACCGGACTCCCACAGTTAGAGCCCCGGATCTGGCAGCTCTAAGTACACACTGGGTACATGCGTGTGCATGCCTGGGATCCTGAGAGGAGAATGAGGAGAAGGGACTGCAGTGTGGCCATTCCTCTGGGGGGTGATTTCTCACTCTCTCTTTGTCTGTCTCTCTGTCAGGCACATGTACCCTATAGCAAAAATCTCTCTCTTAAAAAAAAAGAGAAAATGGGTAAAGGAATTCATGTTGCATTTAACAAACTCTAGACCTTACCCTAAACCCTAATCTAAATAAGAGTATTTTCACTGGGTTTCCAGAACTTGAGGCAGAGATGAGCACGTTCACGTCTGTGTGCTCAGCATGTGCCAGACATGTGGGAAGTGCTCAGCAAGGCGGTTACGTGGACGGTTTCCGTGCCTGACGCGAGCCTGTCACTGCTTTCATTCTTGGGACGTCTGCCTGCCTGGCGTGCTTTCACCTGGGAGTATTATGTTGCAGGAGCCCACTATGTCTGTTAAGTAAAAAAATCTGTGTGATTGTGCACTGGGCCCTAAGTGACCATGGGAGTGAGACAGGGACAGACGAGGTTCTCCACCTAGCTTGTGTATTTGGCTACCGCTCTGTAGTAACTGTACCGTGAGATGTCCGGCAGCATGACCTGAGCAGCCTTTCCTGCCTCATCTTCTGTAGGACGCCAAAGCAACGTGGTAGAAAAAGCACGAGACACGACTCTGGACTCTGCTCATGCATCCTCGCCGTGTGCTGCATCTACTGCTGCAGAGCCAACTGTCCTGAAACTTAGTGGCTTGGAACTGCTAACAAAGACTTTCCTTAACCAACCGTAGGCTCCTCTGTGCCCTCGTCTCACTGGGCCTCAACCTTGGCCTATGAGAACCACAAACTCTCAGCCCAGCCATCCACCCTGCACAGCAGGACTCTCAAGGACACCGTAGCCTCGTCTACCGCCCAAGGCCATGTCCCCATTTCTGAGTCCCTGCCTGGGAAAGCTCAAGGCTGCCCAAAGCACTTACTGCTTGAGATTTACCTTGACCCAATACCTGCCTTACCTAACAGTTCTCAAAAATAAATAAAATAAAATAGCCGCTCTACACCCTTTTGTGTAATTTTCCACTTGTCTGATTCTGCGTGAGCCCCTGCTTGTTCCTCCTCCCTCTCCCTCATTCCCTCCTCAGAAATGCCCTGTCACCTCTGCACTGAGTCGTGCTCAGTGTTCACTGAGGTCTCTCTCCCCTCCTGCAGGAGTCGAGTAAACGTCCAGCTGTTTCTCTCTGAGCCTACGGTAAACGCTTGTTGACTCACACGGTTTCAGAGGGGGCACTCAGGAGAGCCTTAGTTGGGTGACTTGGCTCTAGGTCTCTCCGTCTTCCGGACTGGACTGGGGCTGGAGGGTGTGCTTGCAAAGCAGTCCACTCGCGCGGCTGATAAGCCAGTGCTGGCTGTGGTGGGAGGCCTGTTTTCACCACACGGACCTCAGCTTCCCCCCACACCCCAAGTGAAGAGACAAGATGGGAGCTGCAGTCCTTTACAGCCTAGCCTAGAAGTCTCTCACTGTCACTTCTGCAGTGTCCTGTTGATTTCACAAGCCCTTCCTATTCACTGTGGGAAGAACTCCAAGGGCGTGGATACTGGGAGGCAGGAGTCACTGGGGGCCATTTTGGAGGCTGGCTGCCATGACTCTATTAGTATCTGCGTCATGACCTTGGGCAGGTTACTACCACTTTCTGGGCTGAAATAGTAAGGGAGGGTTAGGCTCAGTTTAGGAGGTCCCTCCCAGCTCTGACTGCTCCTTCTCCTAAGTAAGAGCTTTTCCATACACGAAGGAGTTAATGTGCTTACAAAAGCACTGCTCACAGAGTGACTTGTCGCCAGGGTCTGGCCCACTTCCTAGAATCGGGCTGCTTGTTTGTGGGGACGGGGGAGGGGTCGCAGCAGCTGTCTGGGTTTCCCATCGTTTCTGCTCGCACTTCCGAGGTCAGGGAGATAGGAGGGGACAGGAACAGGTGGCTCCTGAGGCTGGCTTGGATCAGCCCTGATACAAAGACACTAAGGACTTGGAAACGAAACGCAAGTGGGGAAATTGGCAGGCTGCCCTTGGAAGGAGCTGGTCCTAGTTCTGCTCCTTTTAGGAGTTTTGCACCTGATTAATGATTCTGTTCAGGATGGATTAAGCTGCTGGAACCTCTCTCCATTGGCACTGCCAGCTCCTTCCTCCTCTTAACACTTTTTCTTTCTTCTTCTTTTTTTTTTTTGCTAGTCCCAGTTTCCCCTTCCCGCAGCTTGTTCTCGAGGCAGGCCACTGGTCTGAGATGAACTCAGTTTTCACCAAATGGCGACACCACTGACTCTTCTCTCAGGCCAGGACTGGGGAGAGATGGGCCCACGACCACAGGTGGCGAGAGCTCAAGTCGAAAGTGTCCTGGGTCCCAGATTCCAAGTGTCTCTTGTCTTTCTCAGAAGGTTTCATACTGTACAAGTATCTCGCCTTCCGGTTCCTGGCTCTGCTCTGTCCTCCCGGAAACGAGCAGGGAGAGGGCTGAGAGCAAGCCACCAAACCACAGAACTGCGGGCCTGATGTCCCTGGCAGAGGTGACACTTCCCACCTGCCTCTGTCTGCTCCCGTTCCACGCATGGCCTTACACAACAGAGGGCGAAGCCTGGAAATCAGGGTCTCCTCATTCTGCCCATGACTGCCAAGGGCTCTCTTCCATCCTTTGTCTTCTAAAGGGCATGCTTTTAATACTCACTGGTTAACCATCTGAACACTGCTCTTCCTGCTTGACAGCTGTCAGTGAGCCTTTGCTCGGACCTCGGCTGTTTGGGGACAGAGTGGCAGTGGGGAGACGAGGGAGCCTGGCTGCACCTGGGCTCCAGTCCTGCCCCCGCCCCTCTTCTGAACTCCACTCTCCTCTTGGCCCTCCTGCCTTCCCCCATGTCCCCCAGTGTCCCTCGCCACCTTCCGAGTCATTCTCTATTCAGCCGGGGAGGCCGAGCACTTCCCTCCAGGGGAAGCGGCCCAAGGCCGGCCGGCTCCCTGACTCCAGGTGCCCGCCCTCGCGGCCAGTCTGGAGCCGGCACAATGGGCCTTTATGCCTCGCTGTGAGCTTTCCTGGCCCCAGCTGCCCCGTGCTCTGGTTTTCCTCAGTCTTTTCTCCAGTGTTTCTTTTTTCCAGTTGACTTGGTTAATACAGTCCATGGCCTGGGGAAGAAAGGCCCTGGAGGCTGGGCCTGATGCCCAGGGTGTAAGAGCAAGTGTGCTCCCAGCCCTGCCACATGTCACCTCTGGGCCCCGCCTTCCTGGGCTCCCCTGTTGTGATTACCACCTCCTGTCAAGGTCCTGGCCCCACCAGACAGGGATATTTCTCTCTCTCTCTCTCTCCCTTTCCCTCCCTTCCTTCTTTTATTTTTGCTATAGGGCAGTATGCTCACCAGAGATAAAGACAAGAGACAAGGAAAGTAAGAAAGAACACTGCTCCCATCCTCCCCAAGGCGATGGCCATGCCACAATCCCTTCTCCTCCATTCTCCTTTTGAGATTTTGGGCCTCACGCACACAGGCCTGGAGTGATTTTTCAAGCTGCCTGTTCAGACTGGAACCACACACGGCGGCATGTGGGGTTCAGCCGCCAGAACCTGTCGCCAGCTGCTGGCCCAGACTGGGATATTTCTAAAGGGATACTAAGTGTTGAGAGGTAGGGAGGCCACCATTTCTACTCTACCTCAGGCGGAAGTACAACAAAAAGATCATCGTACTTAAAAAGGAACGGTTCCAGGACAGCTCCGTGGCCAGGCGGTTGAGGGAGCCGTATCCCACATGGCTGGCACCGCAGTTTGAATCCCAGCCCTCATTACTCGAGACACACAGAGCATATGTGTGTGCATGCTCAAAAGCCAGCAGGGTAGAGAAATGGAGAGAAGGGATTGTGGCATGGCCAGGCCTTGCTGGCGGGGTCCTGTTTGCCCTTTCACTTTCTCTGTCTCTCTCTGGTGTTGGTGCTTCTGGTAGAAAGAAAGAAAGAAAGAAAGAAAGAAAGAAAGAAAGAAAGAAAGAAAGGAAGGAAGGAAGGAAGGAAGGAAGGAAGGAAGGAAGGAAGGAAGGAAGGAAGGAGGGAGGGAGGGAGGGAGGGAGGGAGGGAGGGAAGGAAGGAAGAAGGGAAGGAAGGAAGGAAGGAAAAGAAAAGAAAGAAAACAGGAAGGAAGGAAGGAAGGAAGGAAGGAAGGAAGGAAGGAAGGAAGGAAGGAAGGAAGGAAGGAAGAAGGGAAGGAGTGAGGGAGGGAGGAAGGAAGGGAAAACCTGCTCCAGTGAAAGGCAAGGCTTGGGGTTGGGGCAGTGGAAGCAGAGTTGCCAAGACCCAGGGCTGGGGGACTTCAGCTGGGGGCGAGACCACTGTCCAGGTAGGTGGGGCCCTGCTGCACCAGCCAGCCCTTCTGCAAGGCCCTGCTCTGACGGGCAGAATGGACTCCCCCTTCACTCTTGTTTACAAGGGGTTACTAGAACTTCCGAGAGCTACAAAATGTGGTGTTGACAGGAAACATCTGCTTTAAATTTAAAATAAAATTAAAATTAAACCCCTTAAATTTGTAATCAGATCACTGGCGCTTCCTTCCCCCCTCTCTCCCTTTCTTCCTCCTTCGACAGGGTCTCATTATGTTGCTCTTCTCCGCCTCAGCCCCAGGAGCAGCTGGGGCTACAGGTGCCGAGCCACCCCACCGAGCCTGGCTTGTAGAGCGGGTGGGGAATGGACCTAGGCCTCCCACGTGGCCTCCGCCTGTGGAGGAGCAGTTTGTTATGACGTGTGCCCACCCGGCTGGGCTGGGGGTTCGTCTCCAAGGTCAGTTAATGTGGAGAACAGAGATCAGCCAGGACGGGAAACAAAATCGCCCCGCCTTCGTTTTGTCCTTGTTTCCGTACCTGTCCGGGAGGTGGCATCTGCTCGCTGTTTCCCGCATGGCCCGGAGGTGAGCCCCCGCGGGCCATTTCCGTCCACGTCCAGGAGGTGGACATCTGCGGGCGTTTCCATACCGTCCAGGCAGTGAGCATCCGTGAGACCGTTTCCTCCACGTCCCGGAGGTGAGCACGTCTGGGAGGTGAGCACCCACGGGGCGGCTTCTGTCCACGTCTGGGAGGTGAGCACCCACGGGGCGGCTTCTGTCCACGTCGGGAGGTGAGCACCCACGGGGCGGCTTCTGTCCACGTCGGGAGGTGAGCACCCACGGGGCGGCTTCTGTCCACGTCTGGGAGGTGAGCATCCCCGGGGTGGTTTCTGTCCACGTCGGGAGGTGAGCATCCCCGGGTCGTCTCCGTATGCATCCAGGTGAGCATCCGCTGGGCCGTTTCCTGCGCATCCGGGAAGTGGGTCTGCGGACCGTTGCCTAAGGACTGGGGCAGAGGCCGATGATGCCCAGGTGAAGACCCGCAGGGGTCGCCTCAGGTGTGCTGCGCCCATGGAAGCTCGTCCAAGGTGGGACACGGCCCCGTACACCCGCCCCCCGCCCACAGCCGCTCTGACTGCAAGGGGATGCTCGCCCGGGTCGGGAGGGTGCGAGGGAGGGTGCGCTGCTCCGGGCAGGCTCGGTGCTGGTCGGCACCTCCGCACGTCGCATGTGACGGTATCTATGGGCCACGTCGCATGTGACAATATCTATGGGCATCTCCGCATGTCCCTCCCCATCTCCCCTGCTCTCAAAGTCTGTCTGCACCGGCTCTCTAGGGACCTGCGGCGCTCCTTAGTCCGGCTGCTGAGCGCCAAGTGAGGCATCGCCGGGGCGCAGGGCCGCTCCGGGAGCTACAGCTAGTACTCCGTCAGACAGTTGGAACCCCACCCTGCCGTATCAGTGACTGTAATATGTGCTGGCAGAGGGATCTGGAAAGAGCTTTGCTGTGGCAATGCTTGAAGGTCTGATTCATTGAGTCTGAAAGTGAGTTCTGGTGCGGGGTGGGGTGGGGGCCCATGGCATTAAACCCATTCCTAGACATCAAATTTTGATTTATTAGCATTGGCAGCAGTTACAGGCCATCTTGCCAACAAAGTTTCTGAAACTGAAATCGCATGAAACTTTCCTAGTTCCTGCTAGTGCCACATACGCCCTTTCCTTTCTAAAGCAGAAAATTCACTTAAAAATAATTAAGAAAAGATTGATGGGATTTTGGAATTGTAATGAAAAATATGATCTCATTAGTAAGTCATGAGTCAGGGCCAGGCACTCTGTCAGATGTATGCACTTCTGCATAATTAGAAGCTGATGCAATGAGAGCTAATAATGGCATGAATTAAAAAATTAAAATAGTTTCCCTTTATACTTTTTTGGCTGTGCTGAAATTCTTTTTTTTCTGCAAAAATTCAGAAAGAGATCTCTTTAAAAAAACCTTATCATATATGTAACTAAGTTGATGGGGGAAAATGGCAGCAAAAAGAATTGAAATGACTAAGTAAAAGGTTCCTTTTCACTAAATCCATTCTGAGTTCTCATTTAGGAGACTAGTCCACATGAGACATGTCCTCTCTTCTCTTCAAGGGGATAAATTCACTCACGAGGGGAGCATAGTCTGAGAGCCACTAGAGGGGCCAGCAGGTGGTGTGGTGGTTAAGGTGCTGGACTCCCACATGGCTGACCATGGTTCAAGTCCTGGACCTGGTGGCTTGCTTTCTCCCTTTCCCTCTCTGTCTCTCTCTGGTCAAATTTTTAAAAAATAATAATAAATGGAAATAAATAAATAAATCTTAAAAAATACTTTCTAAAAAAAAGAGAGCCACTAGATGAATCATGTAAATTCCATACTCTGATTTGACCCATAGACTAAGACAATTACCCCACAGAAGAGACACACAAGCTTTAAAAAGGCTACAGTGAGTCTGGAGTGAGACAGTGAATAGCACCTCACCTCTGCCACTTCCATCTGGCAGTAAATCAGTTTAAGCCTTGATTTACTCATTTGTAAAGTGAGGATGAGGGGACCAGCCTCTCAGATCTATGGCAAGAACTAAATGAAATAACATTTAGAGAGTGGACATTCCTTACTTATCTTTTCCCCTTTCCTTGGGGACCTTACTTGGTTGATGTTTGAAAGTAGAACACTCTCCTTTTCTTTGATGCAAAGGAATAAACATTTATTGCGAGTCTGTGACGTACAAGATGCCGTGGTGAGTGCGTAGAGGAGCAGGACAGCCTTTGAAGAAGCACGTAATCTTGTTGCGGAGAGCTGAGGCGATGGCCAAGGGTGCACCACTGCGACACAATGCAGAATGGACAAGGTGTCACAGGAGACATCCAAAGACAGTTTGGAAGTTGCCAGAAGAGGATGATTACATGAGGATGCACAAAGAGGAGTGGCTGCTCTGCCAATATACATTGTCATGCCCATGGTTAAAATGCTGGGATACTTCCGTCCAGAGCCCCAGATGGCCCCTGCTACCCTGGCTCCCTCTCTTGGAATCCCAGACTTCCTCCAGTCCGGCAGCAGTGGGTTACCGCCTATCATGGCAGGAATCATGGAGGCCTTCTCTCTCCACAGCGGAGTTGCTCTGAGTAGATGGTGCCTGTGGCTGACAGTGGGTGAATCTCACACTGGACATGTGTGAAGGCCCAGTCTTCATAAGCTTGCTAGCATACGACACGAGTCTCATGAGAAGAGAGGGATTCTGATGAGCAGAGCTCAGAAAGAGGGCATCTCGGGGAGGAGGAACGTGAACAAACACAAGAGATTGACTTGGGGACCATGAGTGAGAATGAGTGGGTAAAAAATATAATCTGTCTATTGTAGGAAGTTAAGTGAGGAGATCTAACTTTATCTGGCTGAGAGTAACTGAAGGTTTTGGAGCAGGTAAATGACGGAAGATTCGCTGTGAAGTAGTACATAGAAAGTGACATGGAGATAAGAAAAAAAAAGCAGTTGGGGGACTCTCTAGTCCAGGAAAGAAATAACGGAGCCAGAGTCAGGGTGACGGTAATGGAAATAGAAAGGAAAAAAGGGGATCTAAAAGATGTACCTAAAGTAACCTCTAGAGAACCTGGCATCGACTAAGCATACAGGTCCTACAAGCTCCCCAGAGAGACAGAATATGACACTAACGTCACTCTTTCAGGCACTATTCCAAGAGTTGAAATCTCCTGGGACCCTGATATTAGGCCACATAACTTCACTCCACATCTCATTCCTATCACCCTCTCCAGCACCCAGAGGTAAGCCCAACTGTGTTCTCCTCCAATTGCATGTGCCTCCCTTCCTTTGGCACACTGCCCCGCTGTGACCCTCTTCTCTATCCCCAGTGCCTTTTAGCTGACACTTGGTGAACATCTCCTGTGGGCCAAACACTATGCTGGGTGTCTAGTGCAACCTCAGGTAAAACCTCTCTCTCCCCCCCACCCCACCTTTTTTTGGAGAGGTTTTTGCTATAGGGTGTGTGCACTCACCAGGCAGACAGAGAGAGACAGAGAGATACAAAGCGAGAAATCACCCCCCAGGGGAGATGGCCACACCACAATCCCTTCTCCTCCATTCTCCTCTCGGGATCTTGGGCATGCATGCACATGCGCCGGCATGAGTTTAAGCCACCAGGTCTAGGACTTGAACTGTGGTTGACTACATGGGAGTCCAGCGACATAGCCATTACACTAACTGTTGGTCCTGAGAGACTTATTTTTTTTATTATTTTTTTATTTTTTGGAGAGGTTTTCACTATAGGGTGTGTGCGCTCGCCAGACAGACAGAGAGAGACATAGAGACAGAAAGCGAGAAATCACTCCCCAGGGGGGATGGTCACGCCACAATCCCTTCTCCATTCTCCTCTCGGGATCTTGGGCACGCATGCACACGCGCCCGGCGTGAGTTTTAAGCCACTGGGTCCGGGACGCGAACCGCGGTCGACTACGTGGGAGTCTAGCAACATAGCCATTACACTAACTGCTGGTTCCCCTTATTTTTTTAAAAAAAATTATTTTATTTAACTTTATTTATTCATTTATTTATTTCAATTTGGCCCAAGAGAGACACAGAGAGAGAGAAAGTGAGAAAGCAAGCTGCCAGGTCCGGGACTCCAACTGTGGTCAGCCATGTGGGAATCCAGCCGCTTTAACCACCACGCCACCTGCTGGCCCGAGAGATTGATTTTTGACAGTGTCTTGCTATCCTTCTGTTTCCCGGCCTCCTGGCTTAGCTAGGACCACCAGTGCATACCATCGTGCCTGACCTGTTCAGGCTGGGCTGGGAACCTAACCTGGGCCTTCCACATGGCCCCAGCTGTTGTGCAGTAACAGCCTCCTACTTGCACCACTGTGGGGGGGCTATAACCCCCATCCTTTTTTTTAATTGTCAGAAGGTATGTGTACTCCTTGGGGTGGGAAGGAGGACAGTGAATGAGAAAGCACCCACCTCCAGTGGAGCGTGGTCATGCTGCAATCCCTTTCCTCCATTTCTTCATCCCATCAGGATTTGGGGCTAACACACATGCCCAGTGTTTTTTAGGCCTCTGGGGTGTGGGGATCCAGCTCCCTACACAGTGCTTAGCCACTGTACTGTTGGCCAGCCTCATACCTTTTTAAATGGAAGCTCCATCCAGAACTGTGTTGGGTAGAGGTGGTTTTTTAACACAAAGTCCATGTAACAAGGACTTACGGGCAGTGTTCTCTTGGTTCTTAGTCACCACCATCATTTTCAAAGCATTATACCTTACCCTGGTGTAGAACTCCTCGCTCTTTCCGAGTATGCCATTTGGTTTTACTAGTTTTCACCTTTTCCCCTCCATAGCATCTACTCAAACCCAGGCCACTCTTCCTTATTTATTGAAGGCTTTGGCATGAGTTTAGTCTTTAGTTCTAGCCCATGTCCCCTATCAGCCTGAGTGACTCCAGATTAAATAATCCATATAAAACTTTCACCTTTGGATTCTTTACCTCCAATTCCTAGTCTTCACCTCCTTTCTCTTTCAGCCATCTATTCCAATGGTACAACTAAATCTTGCCATTGCTGGAACTATAATTTTTATCAAAAATACCAGTCTCAGAAACAGCACATGACATAATGGTTAAGTCATTGGAATCCCATATAGTCGACCGTGGGATGAATCCCAGACCTGGTGGCTTAAAACTCATACCAGGCATGTGTGCATGTGTGCCCAAAAATCCTGAGAGGAGAATAGAGGAGAAGAGATTGCAGTGTGGCCACCCCCCCTGGGAGATGATTTCTCACTTTCTGTCTTTCTGATTCTGTCTCTCTGGCAAGTGCATGCACCCTATAGCAAAAAATCTCTCGAAAGAAAGAAAGAAAGAAAGAAAGAAAGAAAGAAAGAAAGAAAGAAAGAAAGAAAGAAAGGAAGAAAGAAAGAAAGAAAGACAGACCACTCTCAAACTCTAACTTCTTATCCCTGGAGTTCCCTCAAACTACCACCACCACCTCCAGAACAATGTTGAATAGAAGTGGTGATCACAGTGGTGTTCTTTTTTCATTCCTAATTTCAATGGAAACTTTTCATCATTTCTCTATTAAGTATATTTATATAGGTTAATTTTATCAAACATTTAAATGAATCTATTGAAATAATAATTCAAAATTGCTCCTTTATTTTGGTAATGTCTTAATGATGTCATTTTTTTAGAAAACCAATTTGACACTCAGTATATACTCAAATTGGTCATGATGCATTAGCATATTTATACATTTTTAGAATCTGTTTGGCAACTTTTATTAGGAATTTTTGCACCTATGTTTATAAGTTATATTGGCTGTAATTAATAAAATGTTTTTCCATATAATATCCTCAGCAGATTTTGGTATAAAATTATGATAACCTCATATAAAGAGTTAGGGAACATATTCTTTTTCACTTTTCTGGGAAGGATTGTGAGAGATTGCTTTTGTTTCTTACTTACAAACTTGTTGATAGAATTCACAGGAAAAGCCAGCTAGACTTAGAGTTTCACTGGGAGAAGATTTTATTATTATTATTATTATTTTGGAGAGGTTTTTGCTATAGGGCACATGTGCTCGCCAGAAAGACAGACAGAGACAGAGACAGAAAGCAAGAAATCACCCCCCAGGGGAGATAGCTATGCTGCAATCCCTTCTCCTCCATTCTCCTCTTGGGATCTTGGGCACGCATGCACCTGCACCCTCCGTGAGTTTAAGCCACTGGGTCTGGGACTCGAACCATGGTCAACTATATGGGAGTCCAGCGACAGCCATTATGCCAACTGCTGGTCCCATGGGAGAAGGTTTTAAATGATAGGTCAACTGCTTTTACATTTATGCTTATAGGACTACTCTGGTTTTCTACTTCTTTTTGTGTCAATTTTGTTTCTCATAGAAAATTTCAAATTTTAAAATAAAACTACTTAAGCTATAATCATTATTTTTCAAAAGTCTGCAAGACTATAATGATGTCTCTTTTTCCATTCCAAATATATTCTTTTGATTACTCCCTTTTTTTCCTGAACAGTCTCATTGGAGATTTATCAATTTAATAAATCTTAAAGATAAAATTTTTTTATTTATTGATCTTTTTCTATCTTATGTTTGTTGTCTATTTCATTAAAAAAAAACTATTTATCTAATTTTATTCATTTATTATTATTATTATTATTATAAAAATACTAACAATTATATTGTTAGTATTATTTTAATAATAAACCAGAGAGAGAGAGAGAAAGGGAAAGTAAGAAAGCAAACCACAGCAAGCTGCCAGTTCTGGGACTTGAACTGCAATTGGCCATGTAGGAGTCCAGTGCCCTAACACCACACCACCTCCTGGCCCCTGTCTATTTCATTAATGTATGCTCTTATCTATATTATTTTATTCCTTCTACTTTTTTTTCTTTTTTAAAGAATTATTTTATTTAACTTTATTTATTTATTTTAATTTGACCAGAGAGGGACAGAGTGAGAGAGAGAGAGAGAGAAAGTGAGAAAGCAAGCCTCCAAGTCTGGAATTTGAACTGTGGTTGGCTATGTGGGAGTCCAACACCTTTAACCACCACACCACCTGCCGGCCCCTCTACTTTTATTTTTAATTTAATTAAAAAATTTTTTTCTTCCTTCTACTTTTATTTGATGTTTCCTGCTACTCTCATTTTAACTTTTGAGATAGATGCTTAACTCATAACTTTGTCTTTCTTCATTGTAAATATATTAAGGCTATACAAATTCTTTCTTAAATAAATAGCTGAATCTCACTGCTTTATGTGTAATATTTTCATTATCATTTGGTTAATTTTTTTTTTTCTCTGGAGAGGGTTTTGCTATAGGGCGTATACACTCACCAGAAAGACAGAGAGAGAGAGAGAGACAGAAAGCCAGAAATCACTCCCCCCAGAGGGGATGGCCAGGCCTCAATCCCTTCTCTTTCATTCTCCTCTCAGGATCTTGGGCACGCACGCACATGTGCCTGGTGTGAGTTTAAGCCACGGGGTCCAGGACTTGAACTGCAGTCAACTACCTGGGAGTCTAGCGACATAGCCATTACACCAACTGCTGGCCCCATATTTGTTATTAATCATTTCTAACAGAGTTGCATTGCAGTAAGAGAATGTATTCTGCATTATTTCAGTCATGTGACAATTGTTAAGACTTCTTTCATGAGGGCCAGCTCATAATGCTGTATCTCTGTTATGTGCTGTTCAAGAGAAAATGGCTCCCACATGGTGACCGCAGTTCAAATCCCCAGCCTGGTAAGCTTGAAACATACTGGGCACCTACCCAAGTGCCCAGGATCTGACAGGCTGGAATGAATTGGAGGCAGCAGATCGTGGCATGATCAGACCTGTGGGGAGTGATCATGTCTCCTTCTCTCTGTTACTTTCATATTCATGTGCATGTGCTCTGTCACAAATAAAGGAAAAATAATAGAAAAGACTTCTTTCATGAGGCAGTATGTGATCAATTACTATAAATGTGCCCTGTGTGCTTGAAAAAGTATATATTATGCAGTCTTGGGGTGGACATAAGTCTTTTGGATCAGTTTTTTAATTTTGTTGTGCAAATCATATATGTTCTTAATGATTTTTTTCTTTCTCTATTCATTACTGAAGAGGTGTATATAAGAATCTCCCAGAATAATAATAGATCTATTTTTCCTTGTAGTTCTGGTGAATCTTTCGCTTAATTAGAGAAAACAGATCTCTTATATATTTATACATACAGTATCATATATATATATATATATATATATATATATATATATATATATATAAATTAAAGATTTTTGTCATAGAGTGCATGCACTCACTAGAGAGAGGGAAAGTGAGAAATCAATGCCCCCCAAGGGGTATGGCCATGCCTCAATCCCTTTTCCTCTATTTTTCTCTCAGGGTTCTGGGCAAGCACGCACAGGCACCTGAAGTGAGTTTCAAGCCCCTGGGTCTGGGACTTGAACCATAGTCAACCATGAGGGAGTCTAGCTCCTTCACCACCATGCCACCTGCTGGTCCCTTAATATATACATTTTAAAATTTGCCAGAGGACACATACACTCACCAGGGAAACAGAGAATGAGAGGGAGAAAGCACCCTGCAATGGGGGATGTTCACGCCATCATTTCTTTTCCTCATTTCTTCTCCCTGGAAGGATTTAGGGCACACAGGCGTGTGTGCCTGATGTGTTTTTCAAGCCACCAGAAACAGGACTTAAATTGCATAGTCAGCCATGTGGGATCCGGTTCCCCTAATCACTAGGTCACAGGGCCGACTTGTTAGTTTAATATTCTGATTTTTAGAATGTGTGCCTCTCACCTTTGACATTTACAGGTATCTAGAACATTAGAACACTCTTCTGTCGGGACCAGCAGTTAGTGGAATGGCTATGTCGCTGGACTCCCACATAGTCGACCGTGGTTCGTGTCCCGGACCCGGTGGCTTAAAACTCACGCTGGGCGCGTGTGCGTGCGTGCCCAAGATCCCGAGAGGAGAATGGAGGAGAAGGGATTGTGGCGTGACCATCCCCCCTGGGGGGTGATTTCTCGCTTTCTGTCTCTCTGTCTCTCTCTGTCTGACTGGCGAGTGCACACGCCCTATAGCAAAAACCTCTCAAAAAAAACCCAAAACACTCTTCTGCCAACCCTCTGACCACCCTCCACAGCTCCTCTCTTCAGCTTTTTGTCTGTGCAACTCCTGTTCATCCTTTGGAGCTCAGCTTAGTGCACTGTTTCCAGGAAACTTCTCTCATTCCCTAGGTTTGGGATGGATGATCTTCCTCTGCATTCCCATGGCCCCATCTGTGAACTAGAATCCAAACACCTACTACATTGCATTGCAATTTCTTTCTTTTCTTTTTTTTTTGGAGAGGTTTTTGCTACAGGGTGCATGCGCTTGTCAGACAGACAGACAGAGACAGAGAGACAGAAAGCAAGAAATCACCCCCCGGGGGGATGGCCATGCCACAATCCCTTCTCCTCTGTTCTCCTCTCGGGATCTTGTGCACACACACGCAGCCAGTGTGAGTTTTAAGCCACCGGGTCGGGGATGCAAACTGCGGTTGACTACATGGGAGTCCAGCGACATAGCCATTACACTAACTGCTGGTCTCTGCATTGCAATTTCTTATCGTTGGTCTGAATCTTCCCATATTAAAGAGAATTCTCCAGTTTTCAAAGTCCCATGAGAGCATGAGGAATGTTTGCCATTACATTAGTTATGCCTTGTACGCAAAAGGTGCTCACTAACCCTTTACTGCAGAGTGAGCTAGTGAGTGCCCCTAGGCTATCGCTCTTTAGTTTCCACTTCTATCTGTACGACTTCTTACCATTTCTGGCTCTGACCTTTCTCACTTTGCATTCCCTGGGCCTGTGCTGTTTACCAGTGTACTTAGATTTCCAGGCCCTCTTTGCTGTGGAGTAACTCGTTACAAATGATGCCACCAGCTACCTCGCCCTTGGCCTGTGAAATGATGAAGGCCTGCCCCTATCTTTCAGTCTGCACACTTTTTATATCTAGATACTACTGTGTTGATGCCTTGGACTGTAGTCACGAGGCTGGCCGAAACTTCAGGTTGGTTCTTACGTGGCAGGAAGACTACAAAGGCGTCGAGATGGGTCTAGGATGTCCTTCTGTTTCGTTGGAATGAGCGTTTCTCTTTTGTTCTCCCCCTTAGCCTACCCTGTTCCCTGTATGGTGTTGGATAATGGACTATTTGTGAGTTTGTTTTGCTCATACATAGCAACTCATCCTCTATGTCTACCACTGTCTGTGAGCTCATGGATTTTGAGCCATCTCCACCCTAGCTTCAACCCTGCCTTCTGCTGAGCCACTGCCTTCTGAGTTTGGCCTGTCCCTATAACTCCTTCCTGGAGACACCTCGCCTTCCCACTGCTCCTCTTCGTCCCTTGTCCCCAGCAGCACGTGGTGGCAACACCAGACTCCAAATCAATCCATTTACCAGCACCACTTCGAACTCGTTAACTCAGTGCAATTTAAATACCACATTAGATTGCTGAACGAGTCACAGATTAAACTGTGTAAGGCACTAGAACTCTAAGGGTAATTTAGTATCCTGAATTTTGTTGTTTCTTTTCTTTTTGTCTTTTTTTTTTTGGAAATTATATTTAATTTCTCGGATCTATTAGCTTCAAGTTTGCTTTATTGCTCTTATCATGGATGTAGGCAGTGAAAATAGAAGCATAGACGTTAAAGTTGGAAAAGCATTCAAGATAAAATAATACAACTTTCTCACTTTATAGATGAAGAAATTGAGGCCAAGGCCTCAAGGCCTCAATTTCTTGCCTTTGGGCATTTACTCCCTCTACTAGATGAGAAACTGGGTTATGGGCAACACTACGACCTGCCGGGGTTTTGAGTATTTGTGATTTGAATGTTACTGGGTGCTGGCCAGGGAAGCAAGAGACATAAACCACTTAGATGAGTAAACAGGTTGTTTGTTTATTCCTTTCCTTGTTACTTTTATTTGTTTACTCAAACTAAACTGCCCGATTCAGATGACATGGTCTATTTACTTGCTAATAACAGCAGGCCCTGTTTAAGTGTTTGCTCAGCGGGGTGCTACTCGCAGTCCTATGTCACAATAACCTGGGAAATAAACGCTCCATTGCTCCCATTTTGCAGATGCAGATGCTGAGGCATGACTGCATTAAGTAATTTGCCTAAGGGCACGGTGCCACGGCTAGACAATTTGGTGACAGACTGGCTCTTACCCTGGTGACACCACCTCCTCTGATAGTTTTTCTTCTCCCTCTTTCCTCTGTCTTCACTGGAAAAAGCCCCTGATTCATCAAGACACACTTGAAAGTCACTTATCTCCTGGAAGAACTCCAAGAGTCCCTGCCTGGCTCCGATCTCCCGCACCGTGTCGTTGCTATTACTCTGTAATTATCTGCTTACACATCTGTCTCGTCTCAGGGAGTTCTGTGACGGGCTCATGTCATTTTGTCTTCTATCCCCAGAAGATAGCACGGTGCTTGGCTCCAAAAAAGTACTCTGGTCCTATTTCATAAGGAGTAACTGAATGACTCTAAGAGACAAGCCGTTTCCATAGGCATAAACTCAAACGACACGGACCAATGGTGTTTTTGCTTTGATCATGGCTAGTGACTGGCATAAGTGACCCTAGGTTTGCCTGAATCATTAGAAAATAGAAAGAAGGGGCCTGAGCTGACCCTCCACGCAGCCGCAATGGCTCTGAGGGCTTTCAGTGTCCCCACTAATCCAGGCCCCGCTGACAGCAGTCTCAGCTCGCCCTTGAGGCTGGAGAATACGACAAGTGGATTTGACTTTAAAGGCTGAAGTGCATTCAAGACTCTCATCGGTAACGATTCCTTGACAGAGTTTTGAATGTTTCTTTACTCAATGTGGCAAAATAAGGAAATAGAAAGATTCCCTAGGATGACAACAGCCACGACATGGAGTCAGCCCTGTGTTCATCGCCCTATGGTGGTTTTGTGGGGGAGATGTTATACTGTCCCGTCTTGCAGGTTAGGAATCAAGGCCAACATGAGACCCTGCCGCTCCACCTCTAGTAGCAGGCCAGGCTGGGGCTCAGACTCTCAGCTTCTCTGGCTCCGAGCCTGTGCTCTTAACCACTGCTCCAGACTCCCACTTTTACAGATCATAGTATTTTCTGAACCGGAAGGTATGGCCAGAACTTTCATCTAAATTACTAAAATCTTACTGAAGAATTTAGTAACTGAGGGAAAAAGTAAGAAAGACATTTCTGGATATAGAGGTCACCTTGCTGCTCCTAACGTCACATCACACCACCTCTTATTTCTGTGGATTTGGTGACAGTGAAGTAAGGACACTGGAATGTAGAGGTTAGGGAGTCCCTCCGGCCTTCTGTAGACCAATTCAGTACTCTAGTGATCAACCAATTATCCCTCTTCAGTTTTTTTACCAAGATAAGGCCAGAGATTTGCCAAGGATCCTTCATCCTTCTGCTAGCAAAACAAATCTTCCACCACTCCCTGGAGAATAAGCCAGTTTTCAGAAGAGAATAAATATGAGTTCTTCTGAGCTTTCAAAGAACTTAATGAGGAGCTCCTCCCTCTCCCCCTTCCTAAACTTAAATTTCCATAAAAATGAAGGGGAAAAAATCCCTGGGTAATGATAGTTAAAGTGATTATAGCAAAGTTAAAAATACCTCAGACATCTGAACATTTCTGTTCTTGGTGCTAATAACATTAAACATATATCTGTAGCATAATTGTTAGCATTGTAATCACGGCCACCCATGGTGCATGCACACAGGGTGCGTCTGTGGGAGAAGGGGCTCGAGGTCACAGAGAACTGGTGTGCTGGTCACAGCGCCCCCAGCAGACTGCGCTAGTGCCACAGCGTCAGGAAGACAAGACAGAAGGTTCCTTTTCTGACTAACGCCGCGTGTGACCTTAGGCCAACCTCTCCTTTCCCACTGAGTCTCAGTTCCTTAAACTGTAGAGTAAAGACTTGGGCCAGCAGGTAGAGTAGTGCTTAAGGCACTGTGGTTCAAGCCCCAGACCCAGTCCCAGACTCAGACTGGGCACGTGGGTGTGCTTACCTGAAATCACAAGAGGAGAATGGAGAAGGGACTGCAGCATGGCCATCCTCCCTGGGGGGATGGTTTCTTACTTTCTGTTTTTCTGTCTCTGGTGAACACATGTGCCCTAAAGCAAAAATCTCTTTAAATAAGTAAGTACGTAAATAGAGGAACCAGTAAGGGTACAGGGGCCAGCTCCATGGCCGCATGGTTAAGACATCTGGAGAGACAATAGATGTGATTTCCACATGCCTTGGCAGGGGGCGGGGGGTGAAGCTGGAATAGATGACTTCTGTTTACTAGCTGGAGAATCTAATGCTAACAGTAATATTTATTTGTGAAATTTTTCATCCACTCAGCACTAATTCATCCCTTCTTTCAACGAGTTTATATTCTCAGAGAGCTGAGCCAATGCCAAAGTAGGAGCGACCTTCATGAGCACATTGACCTTTGCATACGATTCGAAGGAGTAATGAGAGGCCACCTATTCAAAAATACATCGCCTCAATTTTGGCTTTAGTATTACCATACCACCTCACCCTTAGATTTAAAGGAGCACTTCTCAATTCCTAGTCTTTGGCAGGCTTACTTTTTCACTGAACACCTGCCTATTGGGTGCCTGGCGGTTTATTGCCTTCACAGGAAGTTCCATGGTCAAGCAAGTTTGACAAATATCGGCATCAACAAAACTGAGACCTCTATTCTCATGTGCAATGTGACCTGTGCTCTCAAGAACGGCTACCATGGAAACGTTACTTTGGAGGAGGAGCTCATGGCTCATAGTCCTTCAGCACATACTTTAAGTAATAAAGGTCACTTAAAATATATGTATTTTGTGAGGTGGAGAGTGGGAAATAAAATGCAATTCATGCATGTATTGTCCAACATCTTAGCTAAAATGAGGATATTATATGGTAGCGCTATCAAAGTATTCTTCCCAGAAACTTGATTTAAAGAGTCTCTTCCTTGAGATGACATTCTTTTCAGGATAGAATTATAATATTAGATTAACTAAAATTAATTATTAAGGCCTTGGAAAATGGGGCCAGAGCTCACCCTAACCAGTGGTACCATCTGATTTATTAGCACTAAGACTGTTATTTCAATGTGGGTGACATCTCTTTCCCCAGTCTGCTGAAAAGAATGGGCCAAAATATGCTAACTGGAGAAAGTGGAAATGACAGGAATTTGGAAATGGAGCTGATGAAAATACAACCAGTGCTAAGCAAAGGCTAAGTGTGATGGTCAACTGGCAAGATAAGCACTTGAGGTACGAGTGGCAGAGACAGATTGGTGGAGGGGGACGTGGAGGCCCAGACCAGGCCGGGATGCCACTGCAGAGATGGTGGGCTTTTCCCAGAGGTTGTTTTCTGAGAGTGTTTCTGATTAGTCAAAAAATGTTTTGGGGTTTGTATCCTCTTGTTTACCAGATGAAGGGTTGCCCCAGGGGCCTGAGCTCCAGGCCAGTAATGACTGTGGTTGGGGGATGACAATTTACATTTGAATGGTCCTCCCCAGAGGACTCAGAGCTGGGGAGGAGTGCTGTCTGCCTCTTCCTTTCCTAACTATGTTTTGACTTTGGATAATCAGATTAAAACAAGGAAAGAGAAACAAAAGTTTGCAAGGGAGGTTTTAAAAGATTTACAAGGAGGACCTCTGGGTGATGGTGGGTAGGGAGGAAGTTGGGACTGGCTGTAACCATTTTCTCTCACAGACTCCTTATTACAGACCTCTTCATTGTATTTCAAATATATTATTACTGGGACCAGCAATTAGCGTAATGGCTATGTCGCTGGACTCCCACGTAGTCGACCGCGGTTTGAGTCCCGGACCCGGTGGCTTAAACTCACGCCGGGCGCGTGTGCGTGCGTGCCCAAGATCCCGAGAGGAGAGTGGAGGAGAAGGGATTGCGGCGTGGCCATCCCCCCTGGGGGGTGATTTCCTGCTTTCTGTCTCTCTGTCTCTGTCTGTCTGGCGAGCGCACGCGCCCTAAAAGCAAAAACCTCTCCAAAAAAAAAAATATATATATATATATTATTACTTATTATTTGCATTCTATTGCTTCATGGGCTGTCTAACTTGTGGGTTCCGATCCAACTGCCCAACTTTTCATACCATAGGGATAGCTCTATAAAAAGCTCTTTGGAAGACTTAATATAAGGTATTCCATTCCTTGAGATGGTACCGTCTCAGGAGTATAATAATATAAGAAACAGGGACCAGCAGGGGGTGAAATGGTTGTCGCTAGACACCCAAATAGTCGACCCTGGTTCAAGTCCCAGACCCAGTGGCTTAAAACTCATGCTGGGCATATGTGCATGCATGCCCAAGATCCGAGGAGACTGAAGGAGAAAGGATTGCAGCATGGCCATTTCCCCTGGGTAGGAGGTGATTTCTTGCTTTCTGTCTCTCTGTCTCTCTCTGTCTCTCTGGCAAGTACACAGACCCTGTAGCAAAAATCTCTGTTAAAAAAAAACAATGATAATATAAGAAATAGTGAACCTCAGCGATCACAGTGTAGGCCCTGAAAGGCAGGGGAGTTACTATGTAAGCGGTCCCTCCTGGAAGTCAGGATGGCAAGGTTTTAGCAGTGAGGCCATACTGACCCTAGGTTATCCTCATTCCAGGTAGGCACCCAATACTATCTAAGATCTGGGCTCCTCCATCCACATTTACACAGAATGACAACTACGTAACTCACTGAGAACGCAGTTACTCCAACAATCTTTCTCAATGGTTCTTGTAAATAAGTTACTCAGGGCCTTTTTTTTTTTTTTTCCAGGCAAATACTGGGATCATTGTGTTTCAACAATGGTAGGAAGGGAGCTCTTTGGAATAACAGGGAGAAAAAGTCGACTTGCAGACCCAAGAGCTCAGGTACAATTAGCCCCATATGAACAGCTAGAAGTGAAACCAGCGTTCCCCTCCTCTGTGAGGGACCCCTCCCCAAGCCCACTCTCAGGACTTCCCAGAGAGTCTGTTAGTCTGAGGGGAAGGAGAGAGACACATAGGGCGTATATAGCTTCTAATCGGGCAACTGGAGAGCCAGTGATATAAGCACAAGTTGAGTATAGGAGATAAGAAGTATTTTTTCAAGAATTATTTATTTAATTTTATTATTATTATTGTTATTTTTTAATTTACCATAGGGCATGTGTGCTCACCAGAGAGAGACAGAGCAAGAGGGAAATATTCAGTAGGAATCACTGCTTCCCAGGCAATTCCTGTTGGTAGCTAAACAATTCTTTCTTGGGGCCAGCAGGTGGCATGGAGGTGAGGGCAGTTGGATCCACATGGTCAACTGCAATTTGAGTTCAGGACCTGGTGGCTTGAAAGTCGCACTGGAATCAGGTGTGTGCATGCCCCAAATTCTGAGAGGACACTGGAGGAGAAAGGCTTGTGGTGTGGCCATCCCCTCCAGGGTGTTCTCTCTCTCTCTCTGGTGATCTGTACAGAGCTCATGGGCCCTGTAGCAAAAAAAAAAAAAAAAAAAAAAAAAAAAGTGCTTTCTTGGATTAGGCTTCAATTTACTTCCTCATAATTTTTTTAAAAGACCCCCCACCCCCCATGGTCTATGCATTCACCAGAGAGAAAGAGACAGTGAGAGGGAAAATGAGAAATCACGGCCCCCTCCCAGAGGGTAGGACCACACCACAATCTCTTCTCCTCTGTTTTCCTCTCAGGATCTTGGGCATGTATGCACACACACCAGGCCTGGTTTTCAAACTACCAGGTTCAAGATTCGAACCATGGTTGGCCATGTGGAAGTCCAGCACCTTAACCACCACACCACCTGCTGGCCCACTTTTTCATAACTTTCACTCTTTGGAATAGTAAGAGCAACTGTAGCCCTTTACCTTCTACAACACTGCCTTTCTAAAGGTTAATGATTAGTGTTCTCTTCTCAGACAACGGGAAGGACCCAAGGGTGAAAGAAGGCGCCCTGGCCGAGTCAGCGCTCAGGTTAGGGGCATTCCCTCCCCGCCCAAGGAAAAGCGTTCCCACTTCTCTGTCCCAAGGTAGTGGTCTGACCAAATTCTTTTTTTTTTTAATTATTTATTTTCATTTATTCATTCATTTATTTTAATTTGACCAGAGAGAGACAAAGAGAGAGAAAATGAGAAAGCAAGCTGCCAGGTCCAGGACTCCAACCATGGTCAGCCATGTGGGAATGTCCAGTGCCTTAACCACCACACCACCTGCTGGTCCCCTGACCAAATTCTTTATGAGACACAAATAGAGAACTAACAGCGATAACATTCAGACAAAACAGTGTCGTTTTAAAGACTTTCTTCCCTATTCTTATCAAATTTCTCCAGTGAGGATTTTACTAAGAAAATTCCTAAAAAAGAAAGGCAAAGATCTGCAAACTACGTGGTAAAGGTTTATCATCCTTAGTGAAGTTGTTTTCAAAGTCTGTTCTGCTTTGTTTTAAAGACTTTGTGGTCAGTTGCAGTGGTGCAAGAGGCAGTGCCACTGCACAGAGCTGGGCCGCAGGGGAGGCCGGGGCTCAGATCCTGGACCAGCCTGACCCGTGGTTCTTGCCAGCTGGGGGGCTGGGCAGGGGTCCGCAACAGCAAGACCTTGTCGAAAATATCTTTCTCCCTCTCCTCCCACTATCTTCCTCTCTCTCATACAATAATAATAATAATAAGATAAGAGACCAGCAGATGGAGGAATGGTTACATCACTGGACTCCCGCGTAGTCAACTGGGGTTTGAGTCCCATACCTGGCAGCTTAAAACTCATGGTGGGTGCATGTGTGTGCGTGTCCAAGATCCCAAGAGGAGAATGGAGGAGAGGGGATTGCGGCATGGCCATCCCCCCGGGGAGTGATTTCTTGCTTTCTGTCTCTATCTTTCCAGCAATGCATATGCCCTATAGCAAAGACCTCTCTAAAAACAAATAAATAAACAAGAAGAAGAAGATAAATTTTAAAAACGTGAAGACTTTTTTTAAAGAGCAGTTCTAAGGGTCACAGCAAACCTGAGTGGGAAGTACAGAGATACCCACCCCCCACCCCACGGGCACAGCCTCCCCATCATGACAGCCTCTCCCCAGAGTGACCACGTCTTAGAGCTGAGGCCCACGCCAGCCCATCGTCACCCAACATGGACAGCCCCTCCTGGCTCAGACTTGGCATGGTGCTTGACTTGCGTGTTACTGGGCACGTACCAGCGCACGTGCGCCAGCTCGCTGTGAGCCAGGCTCTGCCTGAGGAGCTCGGCTTCCATGAACTCATTTACTTCTCCCAGCCACTCAGCTACCTGTCACCCCACTTTCCAGACACGGTGCTGTGGTACGGGGACTTGTTTGAGACTGAGCAGAGAACCCCAGTGGCCTGGCCCCAGCCTGTGCCGGTCCCCCTGGCCTCCGGCCCGTGCTGTCCGTGGTGAGGAGAGAAGACAGGCACTGGGCAAAGGAGAAAGCTCACAGCAGTCACAGGAAGCAGAGGGAGGCTGTGACACTATTTGAAGCTAAGACCTGAAAATCTAGTATCTGGGAAGCCACAGAGTGACAGCATGGTTCTGTGCTTCTAGGGGTCACAGCCTTTCTGAAGATCGGGTCAGCACCAGGCACCAAACACCAACCACGTGCACGTCTATGATTCAGAAGTGATAAGATCTCATTCCAAGGAGAGGAATCAGAATGCACACAAAGGCTTATAAAGATGTCGGTGTGTTTTGGTAGAGTGGCTATGATACAGGACAGCAGGGAAAATGCAGCCTTCCTGGGCTGGCTCTGTGGCCTAGTGGGTAAGGGTACTAGGTCCCACATGGGCAACGGTGTGGTTAGAATCCTGGCCCCGGTGGCTTGGGAAACACACTGGGTGCATATGTGTGTGCCCATAATCCTGAAAGGAAGGAGAACGGAAGAGAAGGGATTGCGGAGTGACCACGCCCCATGGGGCATCCCTCTCTCTAGGTCTCTTTCTGGTGAACACATGTGCTCTCTGGCAAAGTTAAACAAACAAACAAACAAACAAACAAATAAAAACAGGGACCAGCAGTTAGCGTAACGGCTATGTTGCTGACTCCCATGTAGTCGACTGCGGTTCGAGTGCCAGACCCGATGGCTTGAAACTCACGCCAGGTCCGTGTGTGTGCGTGCCCAAGATCCAGAGAGGAGAATGGAGGAGAAGGGATTGCGGCATGGCCATCCCCCTGGGGGGTGATTTCTCGCTTTCTGTCTCTCTATCTCTCTCTGTCTTTCTGGCGAGCGCATGTGCCCTATAGCAAAAACCATTCCAAAAAAAAAAAAAAGAAGAAGAAAAGAAAAGAAAAAAAAACCAACCTCTCCACCAGATGAGCTAAGTGAAGCAAGACACATTCATAGAGTGGGACCTCAGGCAGCCAATGAAAAATCTTACTGAAAAACTGCAAAAGAATATTTAATGCATAGCAATGTACTTGTGGGTGAAAATGAAAAAAAAAGCAAATTTGGCATAAGAATAAACCACTATTTTATTTTTTTAAATAAAAATTGTTTATATACGCACTGAGAAGTTACAGAGATATATGCCAAGTTGTGACTGATGTTTCTCTCTTAGCAATGGTATAACAGTGATGTTAATTGTCCTCTTTTAGTCTACTATATTTAATTTTTTTCTAAATTCAACACATAAAACTTTAGTAATAGAAACTAAGTGTTATTTTAAATTAAAAATAGTAAGCAGAAAATTGCAAAATAAAAAAACCTATTGGGATTCTACTCGGAAAAAAAAATCCTGTCTCCCATGGTACCTTGTTGTCAAAGTCCACAGGGGGTCACTGAAAAATGGTGATTATAGCTCTTTTGCTATTAAGACAAAAATCCCATCAGAGCCCAGTAATTTTCTTGTAAAGGAGAAAGTTGTTGGTAAGGGAATCTGACATAAAAATAGTTTTTCATTTTCTTTAAATTTGTCCATGGACATTTCATACCTGAGCATGGACTCTTGAGAAGATTAGGATCTGCCCGGTTTCTGTTCCAACTAGCATTTCTAAAGAGGTCAAGACACTAATGTTGACTCTTTCAATCCTGGGATAACTTCGTGGGGGACTGAGAGTCTCCAGGCAAATCTTACTCTGTAATGACACGTTTTCTCCTGTTATTGGATGTCTCCTAGACTGGACAAAGTCTGTTCAGTTAGTGAAGTTGGCTAACGTTTGAATCTTGGCTCCAGGGTGCTGTCTGAAGCAGAAGGACATGAGGGGCCTTAGCGATATTCATTAGGGTCAGGATGTGAACCTGTGTGTTGATGGCTCAGCCCTGATTGCCAAGGCCCTGTCCCAGGGAGGGCTGGGGGCGGTTTCCTGGTTGGCTTGGGGCTACAGGACATGCCCTGGGCCTGCGCTGGGACCTGCTGTAGTAGTGCTCTTTTGCCCTGGCCAGAGAAGAAACACCAGTGACCAGCGTCCTCGGGAACCCAAAAGAGACCTGGCATCCAAATAGCTGAGCCCCTTCTCCGGCAGCAGAAACCCGGGAGCAGAGGGAAAGTCCTCTCTTTGCCTGGGCTACTCCTTATTTTTGTCCACGGTGTTAGGACAGGATATAGTATTAAAGTGTGTGTGTGTATTTAAAGCCCAGATATAGTAACCTAATGTCATTCTTCAAACGGACAGAGCTTTTTCCAAGTGTTGGGTGATTGGGCAGGAGGGTCAAGTCTAGAGAGTACATAAAGTCTTCTTTTTGGCAGATTATCTGAGAATAAGTCTCTTCCTTAGACTTGCCATTAGCAAGAACAGAGAAAGTCTGGGGTCTGGCCTTTACTCAGGTTGTAAATGTGTTCACTGACGCGTCGCCTGCCTTCCTTTGCCTGCCCAGGTGGCCCAGGCCTGCTTCCCTGACTCGCGGTTCCAACCTGAGCCTCGTCACCACACAGTTCCCCTACCCGCAGCCTGCCTTCACTCCTCTGCAGCCCCAGCTCCACTAGTAACAGCCAAGCCTGCAACCCCACCTCCAAAACCCTCACGTCCCTCTCCCTTGTTGAGTTCACACTGCCAGTGCCCTGGTTCAGGCTTTCTTGTCATAAATATAAGTTTAAAGGCCATCCCAGAAGACAAAGAAACTGCCTCTACTTCACTGATGGGACTAGAGAGTTAGTTCTTTTGTTTTTAAATTGCCAGAGGGTACATGTACTTGCCGAAAAGAGAGAGGGAGAGAAAAAAAGCATGCCCCCAGTGAGGTGTGGGCACCCTGCAGTCCCTTCTCCTCCGTTTCTCCACGTCCACTGGGATTTGGGGCACCCTCACACACACAGCTGGCATGCTTTTCAAGCTTCCAGGGCTGGGATTCAAACCATGGTTGGCCATGTAGGCTCTAGTATCCAACTTACAGCTCTTAATTACTGTACTATGGGGCCAGCACTATAGAGATCTTAATCAAAGATTTTCTACAAGGTAGACGGTGCGGGACGGGGGGCAGTCTTGCACATGGATGAGTAATTGAGGAAAACCAAATAAGAACTGGTGAACGGCAGTAAAAGATGGATCGACGTCTGACAGCATCATTTAAAGTGACCAAAATGATTAAAAAAAAAAAAAAAAAAAAAAAAAGAGTAACCTTCTGTATGACCCTGGATCAAAATTAAACAAAAAATGGATTTGTACATTCCTCAGTTTAAGAAATACCAATTCAGCATTTCACTTATTGCAGAAATACTCCTGGTACACAACGGACTCAGTATACATTTGCTATAAAGACTTGATGTTAGACTGAAGTTAAAACTTGTCAACCACAGGGCCAGCAGGTGGTGTGGTGGTTAGGGAGCTGGATTCCCACCTAGCTGACTGTGGTTCAAATCCTGGACCTGGTTGCTTGAAAATAACACCAGGTGCGTGTGCACGTGTACCTAAAATCCCGAGAACGGAGGGCAAGGGACTGAAGTGTGACCACCCACCCTGGGGGGTGATTTCTCACTTTCCCTTTTTCTGTCTCTCTCTGGTGAGTACATGCACCCTATGACAGAAACCTAAAAAAAAAAAAAGTCAACCATGTGTCCTAACTTTGCCTACAGTGACACTCATGAAAAGCCCAAGCTCTCTGGAAAATGTTTCTGTCACTGATATTCCATAATAATATTTCCACCTTTCCATTCTTGCCTTTAAATTGCTTATCCCTCGGGCCATGCACAGGCAAAGGAGCCAGATCCTAGGTGGCCTACTGCACAGTTTGAATCCTGGCCCTGGTGGCTTGAAAAACACGGCAGGCTCATGAGAGTGCGTGTTCCAAATCCCAGTAGGATAGGGAAATGGAGGAGAAGCGACTGTGGTGTGACCACGTCTCATTGAGGGGTGTTCTCTCTCTCTCTGGCAAGCGCATGCGCCCTCTGGCAGATTAAGAGCAAGAAGACACACCTCCCTCGAGACTCAATACAAAAGACCCTTCCTCCACGAAGCCCCCTTGATGCCCACCCCTAACGATACTGAAGGTTCCCTCCCTGGAGTTTCTGGAGCCGACACGCCCTGTGGCGCAACCTGGAGGACAGTGCATGGCTTTCTTTCTCCTACTAGTTTTGGCTTTTGAAAAGTAGGATCTGCTTTTCATTCACTCGTGTTCTCCTTGGCACTAATCAGTGTCCCACGTGTTATAGACGTTTAATAAATACCGAGTTGAGGGGATCAGTGAAGGACGTGAAGACATGGCCCCCTTGCCCGCACACACACAGCGACACCGAGAAGCAGGCAAGTCCCACGGGAACGTCTGATACACATTTGCTGGAGCTTGAACCTTTGCGCCCTGAGAGTCAGGCACTTGGCTCTGGCCCTGTCCAGCAGCCCCATTACTACCGCGCCTAATCTGCAACCCCAAACTGCTCTGTGCCCAGGCAGCGACTGGAGCGACTGGAGAGCACCGCCCCTCTGCACAGCAAGAATCCCCCTGGGCTTCTGCCCTCGAACCGCTCCTTCCACCACATAGAGTGGGCACAATCGAGCTCTTTGTACCGAGTATCGCCTGTCAGAGTGGCGTTGTTCTGTGGTAATGGGGAAGGTGGATAAAAAGTTCAAACTGAGCGTGTCCTTCAGGAGTTTACACTGCAGAGGGAAAACAAGGAATATTCATATGAAAGAAAAACGAAAACTGTAGCCCTCAGTGCCTATGCTGAGAACGCACGTGGAAACATCACCAAGCGTACCCGCACGTACAGAGGGATGCCCACGGAGGTGACCCAGTGGGTACACGTGGCACTTGAAGGGCACAGACGGAGTCATCATCTCCATTTGACAAAGTATTTTTTAAATACCTAGTTTCCTGAGTGTACATGAATGATCATGTACAGATTTTCTTGCTGGAAAGTCCTTAAAGGTTATCTATTTTAACATTTACATTTCATAAGCGAAGAAACAGAGGCCATCTGCTTTTCTCACTCTCATTCCAGGACTCTTGAGCCCTGTGGGAGAAAGATCAAGAGCGAAGCTGACGGTGTCATTGCCAAGTTGGGGGCGACTTCAGTCGGGGTGCCCAGCGACCTGTCAGTCCCCTTTGTTCACCGCCCCAGCTTGCTCCCCTTCAGACGCTCCCAGGCCTGCCCCCTGCGCCCTGCCTGTCTCACCCCGCCCGCTCGTTCTTCACGGCCGACCCGCCTTCAGCGATGTTATTAAGCACCTCCTGTCCCGGATACGTTCCAGAGCGGTGCTTACAGCAGCCCATAGGCCAAGGTTCCTGATCAGAACAAGCTTCTGCTCTTTCTTGATTTCTTTCATGAGACAGAGAGAAACAGAGACAGAGACAGAGAGACAGCTGCCCTTGACAGGGCCTTGTACACCGTGACTCTCCACCCGGCCGCCCAGCCAGCCAGGATCATGTGCATGGGCATCTGTTGTGTTCAGATCAGCCCAGGATCTGCACCTGGGCCCCCCGTGTGACTCCAGTGTCACATAGTGGAGTCCTACTGTTGGTGTCACCATGGCTGGGGCACGAAACCTCTACTCTTGTTGAGGACGAAAGGGAAACCAGACCACACAAACACAGGCAAAAAGCACATTTTTGAAAGTCGATGGTAGGGGGACTAGCAGTTAGCGTAATGGCTATGTCACTGGACTCCCATGTAGTCGACTGTGGTTTGAGTCCTGGACCCGGTAGCTTAAACTCATGCCAGGCACATGTGTGTGCGTGCCCAAGATCCCGAGAAGAGAATGAAGAAGGGATTGCGGCTTGGCCATCTCCGTGGGGTGGGTGGTGGTGGTGATTTCTCGCTTTCTGTCTCTCTGTCTCTGTCTTTCTGGCGAGCACACTTGTCCTATAGCAAAAATCTCCCCCCCCCCAAAAAAAAAAGTTGATAGTAGGGACTAGCAGATGGTGTAATGGTTACATCACTGGACTCCAACATAGTTGACTGCGGTTTGAGTCCCTGACCTAGCGGCTTAAAACTCATGCCAGAAGCGTGTGTGTGTGTGTGTGTGTGTGTGTGTGTGTGTGTCTGCCCAAGATCCTGACAGGAGAATGGAGGAGAAGGGATTACAGTATGGCCATCCCCTCTAGGGGGTAATTTCTCACTTTCTGTCTCTGTCTGTCTCTCCAGTGAGTGCATGTGCTCTATAGCAAAAATCTCTCCTAAAAAAAAAAAAAAGTGGATGTGAAAATGATATTTGGCTACTTTGCATTAGGTGGTCCGTTTGTTTTGTTCATTGCCAGAGGCTGTGTGCGCTTACCAGAGAGAGGCAGAGAGGGGGAGAGGACAGCATTCCCAGTGGGTCGCACCACAATCCTTCCCTTTCCTTTCTCCATCCTGTCAGGATTCTGGGCATGCACACGTGTGTGTGTGTGTGTGTGTGTGTGTGTGTGTGTGAAGCCCCCAGGGCCAAGATTTGAACCATGTAGTCGACCATGTAGGTTCTGGCGCACTTAACCACCAGACCACGGGGCTGACTGACCCAAGCATTAGCTCTAGGTCTCTAGGAGGAGGTGACATTTAATCTGAATTCTGAATGGACAAAAGGCCCAGCTGCTCCATGCTCACGGGAAGAGCACTCCAGGCGGTCGCGAGGCGGGAGTGGCAAGAATGCAGTCTGGACAAGCAGTCCCACCAGCTGTTCGGTTCAGGTCTTGAGATTTAGATTTAGATTCCAAGTTGTGCTGGGAGTCACTGGAATAGTTTAAGTGGTGGTGTGACAAATTTTGACTTATACTTTAAACACTGGCTTCCACGTGGACAAAGGTGACAGGAAGGCTGCAGAGGTGGGGGTGGGAGGGAATTAGGCACCATGCATCAATCTAGGTGTGGACGGGGCTGGGCCCAGGCAGGGGAGGAGACCCGGGAATGTGTGAGAAGCTGAACTAACAGGGCGTGGTGGGGAGGGGGAAGGGAGAGCGGGAGGTGGGACACCAAGGCTTCTATCTCACCTATGCTATGTTTGAGGTCTTTGGGATTTTTTTGTTGTTATTATAGGGCATGTGCTCTCGCCAGAAAGACAGAGAGACAGAGAGACAGAAAGCGAGAAATCACCCCCCAGGTGGGGATGGCCACGCCGCAATCCCTTCTCCTCCATTCTCCTCTTGGGATCTTGGGCACGCACGCAAACGTGCTCGGTGTGAGTTTAAGCCACCAGGTCCGGGACTCGAACCGCAGTTGAGTCCAGCAACATAGCCATTATGCCAACTGCTGGTCCCAGCTATGTTTGAACTCTTAATCTGACATTCATAAAATAAATACACTTTTTAAAACTTTTTTTTTTTTTTTTGCTAGAGGGTGTGTATGCTTGCCAGAAAGCGAGTCAGAGAAAGGGAGAGGCTGGGGAATGACGACACGATTCCTTCCCCATCTCTCCAGCAGAGTCAGCTCGACTTTTTAAAAATTAAAATAAATAGGTAAGTCTTCCTCTGACCCTGTCTTCTCCTTCTGGCCTCTAATCCTCTCTCTTCTATACATTGCCAAGATTCTGGAAACGTATCCCACTTTCGCCTCCCACGTCCTGCTCAGTCCACTGTGACTTTAGTCCACTCCCGCAAAAACCCCACAACTGCTCTTGCTAAGGTGTCAGCGCAGTGTGGTGGCACTGTGTGGCGGTCCTGTGTGGTGGCCCCGTGTGGTGGCCCTGTGTGGCGGCACTGTGTGTGGCCCCGTGTGGTGGCCCTGTGTGGTGGCCCCGTGTGGTGGCCCTGTGTGGTGGCCAAGGGGGTCACCTCGTCTTCCCTCGGTGTCCTCTGCATCACCCTCACGGACGCTGTCTCCTGCCCTCCAGAACTGCTGTTCTGCCTTCCTCCCTTAAACCACCCACTGAGCGCTGGTGTTACCCCAAGTTCCTCGTCCCTTGTCACTCTCCACACTCTCCTTGGTCAAGTGACTCGACACTGACTGCTTTGATTACTATCTGGGTATTTGTGTTCCCAGATCCTGATCTCTGGCTCAGACTTCCCAAGACCCTTGCCCCAGCGGCCAGTTACACGTGGACAGAGGGCCATCTAACAGGCTCCCACACTGAGTGTGCCCCAAACCGAAGCCCTGTCCCCCCCGCAGTGTCTCACAGTTCTCTAGGACTCACCGCCCCATGTCTGTCTGGCCTAGGCTGAGACCGGAGACTGCCCGTTTCTCCTGGCCAGCACCCCGCCCTGCCTCTCCCAGGTTCTCAGTCTGTTCCTTCTCTCCACCCCCACTGGCCTGGCCTTCACTGGCCCGTCGTGGTTCTCAGCTAGTCTGTCGCCAGCACTGTCAACCTGCAGCGCCATGCCTCCCTTTTGAGATGTTTTCGGGAGTGAGCACATTCACGCACGTGAGAGTGAAACTGAGAGCCGGACACCTCCGCAGGGTCTGGTTGCACCCCGGCCCCCTTCCTCCAGTCCTGCTGGACCCTGAGCACTCACACGTGTTCCTGCTGTGTTGTAGGCTGACCAGCCAGGGATTCAGACCACGACCGCCACGTGGGATCTGCTTCTTTCAGACCAGAGTCACTGCCGTGCCACAGAGCTGCCCCACTCCCCTCCTGAGTCCATGACACCAAATGACAGTCTTTCAGAACAGCGGTCTGATCATCCCCGCCTTGGCTTAAAAAAAAACTGCTTAAAACTCTATGATGAGAAAAACCTAAACTCCACAGTGGATTTTCCATTTCAAGAAGATAGGATGAACACACATTGAAAATGCGTTCTCCACAGACAGAGACATAAAAATGAGAAAGTACAAAGACTCTTGAAAAGAAAGGGAATACTTTGTAACAAAAACCTGCCAGGATCCCTAGAAGACAGAGAGGAGGCGACCACAGCAACAGAGGCCGTGGGCTCACAACAGGCCGTGCCCAGACAGCTGGCTGGGAGCCCCCGTTCCGGAAGGTGGTCCCTCAGTAAGAGTCACTAAACTGCGGGGAGCAGCGGTAGGCGGAGAGGGGCAGTAAACACAACACGGGGACTGCCCGAGTCTCAGGAGAGAATGGACGCGACGAGACAACGAGTTGGGAACATTTGTTATGGGCAGAATGCGAGCCAAGTCACACCCAGCAGAGAAGCCAGTAAGCCACGGACAGAATCACCACGTCCTGGAGCCCTGAGGCTAAGCTGGCAGAACGCCCGCGCACCTGCCCAGGAGCTGGAGATGGATCCAGACGGGATCGAGACCCTGCTGGAGGCGAGGTGTGGCCTTTCTGTTTCTCTCACTCACGGAGAAAATAAACATTGAAAAACAGACAACCATTTACAAATGTTTGAACTAGGGTCAGCAGGTGGTGCAGTGATTAAGGACCTGGATTCCCACATGGCTGACTGTGGTTCGAGGCCCAGACCTGGAGGCTTGCTTTCTCACTCTCCCTCTCTCTCTGGCTGTCTCTCTCTGGTCAAATTGAAGAATAATAATAAATAAAATTAAATAAATAATATTTTTTAAAAGTTGGAAACAAAAGAATACACATTTAAAACTTAAGTATAATCATGCATCATTTCAGTCAGTGCAAACTGCCTATGTCACAGTGGTCCCATAAGATTCTAATAGGTGGGGCCAGCCACTGGCATGGTGGTTAAGGCGTTGGACTTCCACATGGCTGACAGAGGTTCAAGTCCCCGACTTCGTGGCTTGCTTTCTTGCTTTCCCTTTCTCTCTCTCTGTTTCTCTCTGGTGAGCACATGTACTCTATAGCAAAGAATAATAATAAAAATAAAATAAGTAAATAATTATTTATAAAGAATTCTAATAGGTTCCACCATATAGCTCAGGTGTACAGTAGGAAGTACACTCTGGGACGTTCACGTGATGAACTGCCTCATGGCACACTTCTCGGAAGACAGCCCTGGTGAGAGGCAGCGATCAAGCTGCAGACTGAACATGTGACCCGGGGATGTCATGGACGTACATTGTGCACACACACTACGCGTGAAGAAGAGATGGACACCAGGCAGAGAAGATGCGCATCCAGAGGAAGAGGCAGAAGCGCCAACGTTCTTTCCATAGGAATGCCAGGGGGAGAGAGTGGAGGCGTGGGGGCGCACAGAAGTACCGGCCACAGAGCCTCCCAGAACACATGTTCTTGCATGTTCTCACGTTGAGTCCAGAGAAGCATAAACATAAACAAAAGCTTCCACACCCACATGGAGGTGATTACTAAGGAATCCTTGAATGTTATCAGAGTAAAACAGGCAGATTACCTGCAAAAGAGTGAGGAGGAGACATCAGCTCCGCCGAGAAGATAGAGTGGCACCCAGAGCTCCGAGGAAAGTATCTGTGCTCTTTGAAGTTATTCTTAGTCAACCTCCCATTCCATACGGGAGCCAAATAAAGACCTTCTAAGTCTTCAGTGCTTTCTGACCTACAAACTGCTCTTAAAGAATGAATAGGGGACATTCTCTGGGAGTAAGAGAAACAATGATCTTAAAGAATGAATAGGGGACATTCTCCGGGAGTAAGAGAAACAATGATCTTGGAAGAGATGAATTGCAGGAAACGATGTGTGCAGAGAAATCAACAACAGTTATTTTGTCTAAATAACTAGATGTCTAATAACATCGACTGGATGCTTCCCGGGTTTTAGAACAATCGTCTGTAACTAAGGACCGGGCCTTCCATGGAGGAGAAGGCTCAAGGATCCAGAGTCTGACTACTTGTTCTGTAGCCGTAGAGTCTGACTCAAAGCCAGTGCCCAATAACTGCCTGCTGCGAGAATGCATGGATGGTGTGGCGAGCGGTCCTGTCCGGTGAGTATGCAGCTTTTCCAGAAGATAAGCATTTTCTAAGAGCGAGATTTACACCTCCACGAATCTGCCAAGGCTGTTGGAGCCATGAGCTGGAGGTGGGCCCCCAGGGAGGGTCTTGCTGCCCGACTACTCTAGAGACAAGTTTGCGTTGTGCTCCTTCCAGGGGCTTCTGGGAAATGCCTCCCCCCCTCTGGCACCGTTGTCCTTTGGCCTGAGGCCAAGAGCCCTCTGACAAATAGCCTGCTGCCAGCTGAGACCAGGGGAGGCCAGTCACGTGTCTGGGAGCACCCACTTCCTGCTTGCTGAGTGCCAGATGGGCTTTCTTCCTACTCCTTCCAGATCAGGTCTAGATTCTTGACAAAACAAACTGACCACCCCTGTGTGTGTACCTCATGGGAAAACAACAAACAGACGGTAGCAAATCCAAAGTCTCTGCTCCAGGGTTGACCCTGTAATGCAACAGTTAAGCCCTATACATAAGGAATTAGATTGCACATGGATTCGTGGTTTGAATCCAGACCCCAATGGCTTGAAAAACATGCCAGGTTTGGGACCAGCAGCTGGCGTAATGGCTGCGTTGCTGGACTCCCATGTAGTCGACCACAGTTCAAGTCCCAGACCCGGTGGCTTAAACTCACGCTGGGCGCGTGTGCGTGCATGCCCAAGATCCAGAGAAGAGAATGGATAAGGGATTGTGGTGTGGCTATCCTCCCAGGGGTGATTTCTCGCTTTCTGTCTCTCCATGCCAGGTTCATGTGTATGCGTGTCAGGGCCCTTACAGGAAGGAGGAGTGGAGGGAAAGGGATTGTGGTGTGACTGGGTCCCATCAGAGGGCAATTTCTCTCTCTCTCCCTCTCTCTCTCTCTCTCCTCCCCAGCAATAAAGAAAAAAGAAGTCTATGCTCCATCTTCTCACCTTCTTTACTTCTGAGACTTTACTTCTGGAAACTAAATGATGCACTAAACATCATCTATTACACATGGAGAGGTGCTTTTATTTTTATTTAATTTGCAGAAGATTCTTGACTCACCAGAGAGAGATAGGGGTGTGGGGGGGGGGGACGCTCCTCATGGGGGCTGGCCACGCCACAATCCCTTCTCCATTTCTCCTTTTGGGATTTCGCGCACACACACGTGCACCTGGTGTTTTTTTCAAGTTGCTTGGTTTGGGACATGAACTGCACAGTTGGCCATGGAAGATTCAGTCACCTTAACCTTCACACCACCTCTAGCCAGAGGGGAGATGCTTTTCAATGCAAGGCACAAAATACGAAGCCATTTGCCCACCTTTTTCTAATGCTGGGTGGAATGTAACCAAGGGGAGGGCAAACTCCACCCATCACTTCCCAGGAAGAGATAATGGTGATCTTGGGGAGAAATTTTGAACCCTCCAACTAATTTCTTTATTTTCTAACTTTATTTGTTATTATTATTATTTTAATTTGCTATAGGGCATGGATGCACACCAGAGAGAGACAGAGAGAGAGAGAGAGAGTAAGAAAGCACGTCCGCTATGTCCGGGACTTGAACTGCAGTTGGCCATGTGGGAGTCCAGCTCCTTAATCACCATGCCACCTGCTGGCCCTACCTCCAACTAATGTCTAAGACAACTGTTGAGTTTCCGGTAATTAGAAACCAAGGCCTGACAAACAGGAAATCTGCCTGGCTTCGTCAATACTGCCGGCATGGATGGCCATGTCGCTTGCCTGCTGGAGAGGACTCCCTTTCAGATCTAGCGAGATCATGGGACCCCATCTTTGAGGTTCTTGCTAGCTCTCCAACTCTGTGGGTCACCATAGGCTGACTGCAATCATTCTGTAGCTTCCTGCCGTCATTCCTACTCATTTACTCATCTTCAGTTGCATAAGTGTTACCCAGACATACTCTCATAAGAATTTTACACACTTCCACAGCTACTTTCAAACCACATGCCTGCATCTACTCGGCCACCAGCCCTTTCGGATCCTACCCAGCCACCAGGCAGTCACCAAGTGTTTATCAAATGCCTACCGTGGGCAATGTTAGACAACGAAGAAAGCAGAGGCCCCATGTCCAGGGAACTTACGTCCCATTGGGGGATGAGAAACAAGAAAGGTGTAGACCCACGCATATGTCCATGGGGTAATTTTAGGTGCCAGTAACTAGGAGAGATGTGTTTTGTAGGGTGAAAGCAAACGTTGACGACCCAGGGGAAGAGCAGTGTAAGCAGGAGGAAGAGCACCCGCTGCTGTGTGGGCATGAGGAAGGCATGGCGTGTCTGAGGAGCGGGAAGAAGGCCATCATGGCCAGGTGTAGTGAAGGAGGGAGAGAGTGGACGGAGAGGAGCCGAGGAGGGGATGAGCCTTTGGGTTTTATCCTAAGTAAGGACTTCGGCTAAGTGCAGTGGTTTTAAGAAGGGAGCTACATGACCTGACGTATTTAGAGTATCACTCTGTGTGCTGTGTAGGGGTAGGCTAGAGAGGGCAGACCATGCTGGAACGTAAAGAGAAATGGCTGCCGGGCTAAGGTGAGCGCTGCGGACGGTGACCAGGACCTGGTTTGAGGGTTTACCATGTCCCAAATAGTAAGCTAAAATTACGTTTTTGTTATTTATTTATTCACTTGTCCAGAAGGCATATGAGCTCACTAGAGACAGAGAGTGAGAGAAAGAGAGGGAGAGAGCTCCCTACGTAGGATGGTCACACCACAACCCTTCTCCACTTCTCCTTTTGGGATTTTGGGCATGCATGCACACATGCCCAGTATGCTCTTCGAATTGCTGGGTCTGGGACTTGAACCACTCGGTTGGCCATGTGGGACCCTGCTGCCTCAACCACCACGCCACTAGCTGGCCTGAACTAGAGCTTTTAACACATATTTTCTTTCTTTAAAAAAAATAATTAGTTGTCTTATTTTATTTCTTATTATTTTAAAATTTGATTAGAGAGAGACAGAGAAAGAGAGCGAGTGAGAAAGCAAGCCTCCAGATCCAGGACTCAAACCACGGTTGGCCATGTGGGAATCTAATGCCTTAATCAACATGCCACCTGCTGGCCTCTAACACATATTTTCTTATTTTCATAGGTTTTAGACTTCTTGTCCATATTTTATAAAGGAGAGAACCAAAACTAGATTAAATAATTTATTCAACGTTACATGGTTAGCAGGGAGAGTAGCTGGGATTTGAACTTTGCTCATGATTTGGTTTCAAAGCCTATGCCCCTTGTGATTGTAATATATTGTCTCTTACTTGCAGAAATTACATTCCTGGAAGTCTCCAGACCAATGCTCTTGCCTCTCTTCCCTCTCTTTCCCTCTTCCCCACTTAGTCGATTCTACGGTTTATGGCCCGATTCAGTTTTCCCATAATCCTGCTTTAATCCTTTCACTACCTATTCAAAGCACTCGCCTTTGCCCAGAGGAGCAAAAAGGATCTCAATTGTTCTCTCTCGAGATACCCCTTGCACAACCTCCACCTGCAATTGAGGAGCTGAAGTTCTCCAGAGCAAGAGTCAGGAGAGTACACTTTGAGTGAACTGATATAAAACCTTATGGATATTTTCTACCTTTATTAATATAAATCATTAATGGAAGTCTTTTAAATAAAGATAATATCAATGACATTTACACATCTTAAATTACAAACGATGGCTAATGTACAATTAAATTCTCTTTACCATCTGTTGCTTGTTTAAACTTTAGTATGTGTTTCCAAGGAAATTTTAATAGGAGACTCATAAAACTAAAAAATAAAGTTAACAAAAAATAAGAAAAAAGAAGAAAAACTCTTACATTTTCCAGATATGTACACTGTTTTGTTTCTTGTGTGAGTTATCCAACTGTTTGATTTTTTCTTTCTTTCTTTTTTTTAAGAGAGATTTTTTGCTATAGGGCACATGTGCTCACCAGAGAGACAGAGAGACAGCGAGAAATCACCCCTCAGGGTAAATGGTACACCACAAAATCCCTTTTCCTCCCATCTCCTCTCGGGATTTTGGGCACTTATGCACACATGCCCAGCAGGACTTTGAAGCCGCCGGGTCCAGGACTAACTGTGGTCAGCCCCCAGTGATGTAACCACTTCGCCATCTGATGGCCCCCCAGCTATTTAATCTTTCTTAAATTGCCAGAGATTGTATGCACTTGCCAGAGAGACAGAGACAGAGAGAGAGAGAGGGAGAAAGCACCCCTCAAAAAGGGAGTGGTCATCCTGCAATTCCTTCTCTTTCATTTCTCCATCCTTTCAGAATTTGGGCACACGTGCACATGTGTCTGACGTGTTTTTCAGAACACTGGGACTGGGACTTGAACCAAGCACTTGGCCATGTGCGACCCAGCTCCCTTAATCACGAGGCCACGAGGCAGCCTTTAACGTTCTGGTTGTAAGATGCATTAGGCGACACAGTGTGAGCAAACCCCTTTACTTCTCTTCCTGTTGAACAAAAGGTATGAGGAAGTGAGTGGTGTTTTCCAGTTGCTGTTATGGTTCAACCAGTTTTGTCTGGCTGTTACTAAATTCTCATCCCAGTAATCTACTGATTAGCTTCTGTGTTTACTAAAACTTATTTTTAGAAAGCTCCAGAAAAGTGACATGGAGAATAAATGCTGCAACACGCTTCGGGGTGTTTTTCTTTAGAGAGGGCCCCTTTTGCTTTCTTTTCTTTCTCTCCCCTGAGTTTGAAGTGAGAGGAGAGACCCCGGCATGCGTTGCCTGACAGAGGGGACTGTGTCCTACCTGCTCTTTCTCTATCAGACCCGGGGGCCAGGTACCCTCCCAGCCAGCACTCGGGAGGTGGCCCAGCGTGGGCATTCCTGCACCCGGGCCTTTCAGTCTAACTCGTCTCCATGACTTCGGTCCTTGGCAGCCACTGTAATAATTGAGTGTGGCCTCGACGCGTTACCGAGGCTCCAGTTTCCCCACGGTGTTTGCAGGGTTGTCTCTGCGGTCTGTACACATCTCAAACGCAGACTGGGAGCGAGCTGTCACCTCGGGGGCAGACGTCTGCCTTTTCCACAAGGTGTTCTTCTTGTGGGTACTTTCCAGATTGTCATTTGATTGTAGAAAAACAGGACCACAGTAAACGGACACATAGGAGTGGCACGGGGGGTTTGAGGCACTCTGCTGCAGCACAGCTGTGCTCAGTCGCCCTTCCGTGGGTCTGTCCCTCCTGGCAACCGCGGAGTGTCGTGGGTTTGCCTGGTTCACAGAACAGCGCGCCCTCACACGGCGGCCACCACGTCCCATTACTCGGGACAATTTTCACTGCACTAAAATGCTTGTCTACAGGCCGGCAAAGTCTGACTGCTGGCCCTGGAGTCTGGGTGGCGCTCTCTCTAACTGGCTGTGTGACATGGGGCAAGTGACCTACTGGCCCTTATTTTCCTGACCTGTTTGAAAAAGTCAGGGAGGGGCATGTCAGGCTACCTGAGAATCTAAAATTCAATGGTTACATGATTCATTGTCACCTGAGGCCAAGTTACAAATACCCTTCTACCCCCAGGGCCACCCCTTGGATGTCCCCACCCTGGGCCCTGCCCCTTCTCTGCCTCTGCCCTGGGGAGTTTGAACCCAGGCTCAGGATCCAGGGCGTCGGGCTGTTTCTACACAATAGGGAGAGCAAATCCCTGCCCCGCCCACAGGAAGCCTGAGATAAACCCCTGTGCAAGTGCAGAGCCCATCAATGTTTAATTGGGTCCCAGTGACCAGAACAGCCTCTCCGGCTCCAGTGAGCTGACTCCTCAGCAGAGATTAACCAATCAATGATTCCATTCTCTGAACCACTGGGAAGCTGCAGCGTTTACCATATGCTGCCTGTATTGTGGAGGCTGAGGAGGCTGAGCAGCCAGAGCGAGAGGAGACCCGAGACCGGAGAGCGGACCGGTGGTCTGGCACAGCTGTGGGACACCACAGATCTAAGCTGTCTTCAAGCTGCCTGTCCCTACCCTCCAGTCCTGACCTCCCAGGTGGTCTTCCTCACATTGATTTTCTTTTTTTATCTCTTGTTATTTCCTTTTGGTTTTTAATTATTTTTTAACTTTTACCACATGAATTTTCTATGGAAACAGTGATTATTTTAAAGTGAAAATCTGCCTGAAGCTTTTTCTTGCCTAAAATTCTTTTTTTTTTCCTATAGAAAAACGTGCTCATAGGAGACAGCGACAGAGAGAGGGAAAATGAGAAACCACCCGATGGGGGATGGCCACACTGCAATCCCTCCTCCTCCAGTCTCCTTTCGGGATTTTTGGTCACACACACAAATGTGCCCAGTGTGTTTTTCAAACTGCTGAGTCCAGGATTTGGGTTTGAGCTGCACTGTCGACCATGTGGGATCCAGCTGCTTTAATTTCCACGCCTTTGCTGGCCCAAAATTCTATTTTTTTAAAAAGTTTACTTATTTATTTCATGAGCGAGATAGAATATACACCCCCAAAAGGGTCTCGATGCCACAACTCACCCTCAGAACCACCAGCTCAAGATCAAGGCACCTGGCTCGGCTCCTCCCCAAAGTGTCTTAAACCAACCAATACCTCGGCAGCCAGAAACCCTGGCTGGGGCATTTTCACCCTCGAAGATCGCCCTCAGGTCTTCTGAAAGCTGCTGTCGCCTTGTTAACCCCTCCCCCTCCTGGCAAATCTCTACCCACTTATGCCGTTCTACCGTATTTCAATTGTCTGATTGTTTTTACTATTTTTTCTAAAAAAGCGGGATAGAGAGTGCATGCAGGAGACAGAGAGAGAGCGAGACAAAGGGGACCCTCTACAGGGTCTTGTCACACTGCGATCCTCTTTCACAGCCCCCAGCGGGTCCAGCCTTCCAGTGCTCACACGCACACTGACGCAGGTTAACCGGTGACCTGAACCTGAGGGTGACCGTGGCTTCCAGCACTCTCCACCACCATGGGCCTGCCTGCTTTTTCTGTGCCATCACTGGCCGGAAGCCTACGAGGGCTGTCCTTACCTACAGTTGTGCATTTGGTGCCAGGCGCAGGTAAGTTTGCATTGAAGTGAGCCCTCAATGTGTCTTTGTTGTCTGAGTTCATCTGGGATGTATAATTACATTTCTGAGCCTAAACGGCTTTTGGTTTGGAGAGAAGGCAACCATCTACACCTACGTCTCCGGAAGGTAAGCAGAGAAACAGAGCAGCAGGTTGAGTCCAGTGCCACCAGACCAGTGGCTGCCTGGCAACTCTCCGGCTCCTCGGAGTGTGTGAGCAGGCACTTGTCTTTCTGTTGTGTCCAAAAGACTCTAACAAATGTGCATTCATAGATTTCTTACTGCTAGAGGGTGCATGTGTGCTCTCCAGAGACAGACAGACAGGGAGAGGGAGAAAGCACCTTCTAACGGGGTGTGGTCACACTCCTTTTCTGTTCATTTCTCCCTCCTTTCATGTTATTTTGGGCATGCATGTACATGTGTCTGGTGTGTCTTCAAGCCACTGGGCCTGGGATTCAAACCATGCCAGCCATGTAGAACCCTGTTCCCTTAACCACTAGGCTATGGGCCCGGCCCACAAATGTGCATTATCATTGCACGCCTGGGCCAGACTCTTCTTCATTGTCCAGAATCAGGGCTAGCACAACTGTGTCTATCCTCCTTGCCTTTCTTCTTCGCAGGGGAGAGCGGGGCCTGTCCTCTCTATCAGTCCGAGGATGGCTATCAGTCTGGCTATAGCCAGTGCTCAGCACACAAGCTCTCACTGCTGCTGTCGCTGCTGAGCTGCGCTGGCATTCTGGCTGTGGCTGTTCTCCAGGATGCTCCCTGGACTTTGGGGTCTCCAGTTCACGAGGAGGACCCTGGTCATCCCCGGGATATGAACTAATTGCCAGGAGCGTGTGCCAGATTCCCAAAGCTCTGTGTCTGGCTGGAGCTATTACAGAAACTGCTCTCACTGCAAGTGTCCCTGCTGCCAGGAGGTGTCTTGAGCACAGGGGACTCGGCCAGTGGCTAGCGGAGGCAGTTAAAGAAGTGCTTCTTTGACTGGGGAGCCCACTCTTCTCAGTGACCCATGCTCACTGCCTTAAGTAAGGAAACCTTCTCTTCATCTTTACTCCCTCTGGGAGACTCAAATCTACCCTTGCTAACTGTCTTCAAAACCTCATCTTAGCCTCTTGGTGTGTTTCTCTGCTCACGGATGCTCTAGACAATGCTCACAAATGCTCTAGGCAACTGTAACCACTCAGTCAGTCGTGCAGGACCCAGACCCCTTAACCACCTGACCATAAGGGCTGACCCCTGCGAGATTCTGGTTGGGATTGTGTTGAATCTAACAACACTGTGTCTTAAGGGCTAGCTCTGTGGTACAGAAGACAGGTGCTGCTTACGAGAAGCCAGATCCCATGTGGCGAAAGTGTTCTGAACCCCAGACCTCATCAACCCAAACACATCAGGCACACACGTGAAAGGGGACTGTGGTGTGACGACTCCCTGTGGAGGGCGCTCACCTCTCTCTCACGCTCACATATGCATGCTCTCTACCATGAATAAAGGAAAGAAGGTTCAAAGAAGTGTTGAGTCTTCCAACTGATAAATAAATATATTTCTCTGTTTATTTAGGTATAACCTGATTTTTCTCAGCAGATTTTATTAGTTTTCAGTGTACAACCTTTGCATATCCTTTGTGTAAAATATTATATTTTAAATTTCAAATTCTAACTGTTCATTGTTTGAATATATTGAGTCATCAGTAAAGTCATGACATATTTTTACATAGAAAAACACAGAAAAATGTATCATGATTTTCCTGGCAACCTAAGAGAAATACAACTGATTTTGGTATACTGATAGTGAATCCTACAATCTTACAAGATTATTATTAGCTCTTTTTTTTGGAGAGATTTTTTCTATAGGGTGTGTGTGCTCACCAGAAGGACAGAGAGAGACAAAGAAACAGAAAGCCAGAAATCACCCCCCGGGGGGGAAGGCCACGCCACAATCCCTTCTCCTTCATTCTCCTCTGAGGATCTTGGGCACGCACGCACATGCGCCTGGCATGAGTTAAAGCCGCCGGGTCCAGGACTCAAACTGCGGTTGACTACATGGGAGTCCAGCGACGTAGCCATTACGCTACCTGTTGGACCGATTTCTATTAGGTTTTTTATTATAGATTCTATCAGATTTTTTACAAACAGATTTTCTACCAGTATTGTGGAATTCTAGTTCTTTGCTTTGCTTTACTACTCTTTTCATTTAATTATTTATTGTTCAGGTCTTAGTGCCCTGGCTGGAACACTTGTTAAATAGAAATGGCAAGATTAGACAGCCTTGCTTCCTTTCTGGCCTTGAGGAAAAGTATTCAGTCTCTCACTACGAAGTATGCTGTTAATTATAGGGGTTTTTTCTTTTCTTTTTTTTTTTTTGGAGAGGTTTTTGCTATAGGGCGCGTGCGCTCGCCAGACAGACAGAGAGATAGAAAGCGAGAAATCACCCCCCCCAGGGGGGATGGCCACGCCGCAATCCCTTCTCCTCCATTCTCCTCTCGGGATCTTGGGCACGCACGCACACATGCCCGGCGTGAGTTTAAGCCACAGGGTCCGGGACGCAAACCGCGGTTGACTATGTGGGAGTCCAGCCATTACGCTAACTGCTGGTCCCCAATTATAGGTTTTTCATAGATCCCCTTTCCAGGTTGAGAAAGCACTCATCTATTTCTACTTTGCTGAGAGTTTTTACTAGGGATGGATGATGGATTTTGTCAAATGCTTTCGCATCTATTGAGATTTTTATTTCCCTTGAATCTATATTGGGTTGCTGGAAAAGTCATGATGCATTTTTGCATAGAAAAATACGTCAGGACTTTTCTGAATACCTAATACATTCATTGATTTGCTAATGTGAAACCAACTTTTCCATTCTGGGTTAAATCCTTCTTGGTCAGTTCCTTTTTATATATTGGTATCTTTAGTTAGGAATTTTTACATCTATGTTCATGAGGAATACTGGTTGATACTTCTCCTTAGAATGTCTTTATCTGGTTTTGATAACAGAGTAATGCTGGCTTCATGAACATGTTGGGAAATGCTTGCCCCCTTTGGATACCCAGGAAGGCTGTGCAGAATTACTGTTATTTCTTCAGTAGGATCATGTGTCCCTTGATGGCAGGGGTCGGCTCTGAGAAATGCATCATTAGGTGATGCTGTTGTTGTGTGAGCATCACAGAGGGCACTCGCACAGACCTGGCTGGTGTAGCCCGTCACAGACCTCGGTGCTGTGGTAGTCTGTGATAATCTGGTGGGACGCCTTTACATGTGCGGTCTACCATGGCCCGGTACATCTGGTGGCACATGGCTACATTTGGTAGAATTAAAAAATAAATGCTTGCCAGTGTAGAAAAAACAGTGAGAGACTGAAAAGGACAAAAAGATTACTGGGTGAATCCTGTCTAGCACATGCTTCTAGGCTACCTCAGCCTCTGTCTTTGGGCTGTTATACAACTCTGTAAATTGTAGAAAACTGATAATAATGCAAATGACTCATGTTCAGAGCAATGTGAACTGTGCTGGTGGAATGCAATTTATTATTGCCTGTGGCTAGACCTATCTTGTATGTACAGTAAAATCACTTTATATCATTGCTGGTTTTTTGAATTACCTTTTAAATCAGTTGTAATATCTTATTGGTTCTCCCATTAGTTAATGAATTAAATACTCTTTGACATTTGTGCTTTTTTTTTTTTTTACAGCAATTTTTTTTTTCTATAGGGCACATGTGCTCACTGGAGAGACAGAGAGAGAAAGTGAGAAACCACCCCACAGGGGGAATGGCCACACTGCAATCCCTTTTCCTCCATTCTCCTCTTGGGATTTTGGGCACACATGTACATGCACCCAGTGTGAATTTCAAGTCACCAGGTCCAGGACTGGAACTGTGGTCAACCATGTGGGAGTCCTGCACCTTAATCACTATGCCACCTGCTGGCCCCAGAAATGTGCACATTTTATATCTGCATGAGAATCATAATTTTGTCCTTAAATTTATTCTTCAATGTAGGAATGACGAGAATCTGTAGTACAAGCATTGTTTACTCCAAGCGTTACCAGGTTGGTTAGTTGTTAATGACACACAGTCAGATTCTGCAAATGGTGAAGAGATGGTATCCAGAGAAAGGTTATTTCAAGATTACATGAGGATTGGAATTTCTTTTCTCATTTCTTTTCTTTTAGGTTTTTGCCATAGAGTATGTGTGCTCACTGAAGAGAGACAGAGAGATAATAAGAGCAAAAATCAGAAAGTACCTCCCAGGGGGGATGGCCACACCCCAATCCCTTCTCCTCCATTCTTCTTCTGGGAGTTTGGACACACACACACATACACACAAACACACACACACACACACGCCAGGTGTGATTTTTAAGCTGCAGGTCTGAGACTCAAAATGCAGTTGGTCATGTGGAAGTCTAGCACCTTAACCACCATGCTACCTGCTGGCCCCTTGTTTTCTTATTTCTTCTCCTTCTTTTTTTGTTTTCAGAAAGAAAGCTTTTTTTTTTTTCTCCTATAGTGTACATGTGCTTGCCAGAGAGACAAAGAGAAGCAGAGAGGCAGAAAGTGAGAGATGATCCCTCAAGGGGATGGCCATGCTGCAATCCCTTCTCCTAAATTATTCTCTCAGGATTTTGGAAGCACACACATACTCACCCAGCGTGAGTTTTAAGCTGTCGGGTTCGGGACTTGAACCGCAGTCAAGTATGTGGAAGTCCAGCAACGTAACCACGTAACGGGACCATCTGCTGGTCCCTGTCTTCTCACTTCTAAAAAGAGATGTTGGGATAGGTAATTTCTAAGGCCCTTTCTTATTCTAATCATCTAACTCCAACCCAGGGATTTCACAATAAATTTATCTGAAGTTTCAGAGTTCAGTTCCATTAATGATTGGACAGGATAGTAACATTTTTTTCTGTATGTCTCAGATAATAAAGTGAGATAACAGGTTTGAAATGTTGAAAATGGTATATCAGTGTAAAGGGTTATTATCTGTGCCTCCTGGAAAGTAAAGATAAATGAGATTTTCCTGACTCTCATTCCCTCATTTTGGCTGAAAGTCTACATTTTGTAATCTACACATTTGTCTAGGAAACTTGAATGAGTTGATTTGTATTTAACTATTATTTTCCCATTGGAGAACCATCATCTTAAAATTACATAATTTCATCACAGGTTTTAAATGGTCTAGAATTATATTACAGTCTAAAACTGGAGCCCTGCACAGATCCAACGTCTCTGGGCCTGCTCTCGATGCAGAGGCAACTGCATGGACAGTGCTGAGATTGAGACTGGGCCATTCTAGGCAAGAGCCCCTAGTAGTGAAGGGAGCCAGAACCCACATGGCCAACTACAGTTCAAATCCTTGTCCTGGCACCTTAAAAAACACACTAGGGGCATGCAGGATAGAGAAGTAGAAGGGAAGGGACTACAGACTGATCATGCCCCATTTGGGGATGTTTTCTTCCTCTCCCTCTCTCCCTGGTGAGTACATGCATGCTCTCTGTCAAAAAAAGAAATCAAGAGGGACCAGCAGTTAGCGTAATGGCTATGTTGCTGAACTCCTATGCAGTTGACTGTGGTTTGAGTCCTGGACCCCGTGGCTTAAACTCACACCAGGCGCGTGTGCGTGCATGCCCAAGATCCTGAGAATAGAATGGAGAAGGGATTGAGCTGTGGCCATTCCCCTGGGGAGTGATTTCTTGCTTTCTGTCTCTTTCTGGTGAGCGCACATGCCCTATAGCAAAAACCTCTCAAAAAAAAGAAACCAAGAGATAAGACCATTCTCACTCCTACTTTGTAATTTAATTATGTGGAAGGGTTTTATTTGTTTGTTAGTTTCTGATACTGCAGAGTTCTTCAAAAGCTATGAGTCTTACGTTTCTCGTGGCCACGTTGCCAGGATGCTTCTCTACAGAAGACCTGATGCTCCCACCACCCCTTATTCTAGCTCATTCTTCAGTCACCTGGAGGAACTTCAACACATTCAGTGTTAGTGAAGTACAGAATATGCACCGCCTTGTGCAAGGGCTCGGGTCCTGAGCGAGAGTCGCACTCACGTGGGGGACACGAGGCTCTGCTGGTCAGTGGTGCTCAGTCATCGTGGAAGGGAATTCCGAGCTGGCCGCAATCTGGCCACCTCTGAAAGGGAGACCTGAAGACCATTCAGAACATAACCAGGTTTGGTTAGCTGAGTCTCCATAGTTCATTTTACTCTAGTGAAAAAAGACTGACTTGTGGACCAGCAGTTAGCGTAATGGCTATGTCCCTGGACTCCCACGTAGTCGACAGCAGTTCGCGTCCTGGACCCGGTGGCTTAAAACTCACACCGGGCGCGTGTGCGTGCGTGCCCAAGATCCTGAGAGGAGACCAGAGGAGAAGGGATTGCGGCATGGCCATCCCCACTGGGGGGTGATTTCTCGCTTTCTGTCTCTCTGTCTCTCTCTGTCTGTCTGGCGAGCGCACACGCCCTATCGCAAAAACCTCTCCAAAAAAAAAAAAAAAAAAGACTGACTTAATGGCCTTGTCGATCCTCTTAGCTTATTCCTCTAAGCTTCGTGGGCTTGTTTTCTTTAAAATAAAATTTGACTAGGTGGGTGCTGGCAGGGGGCATGGTGGTTGGGGTGTTGGACTTGCACATAGCCAACTGTAATTCAAGTCCCAGATCTGGCAGTTTCCCTTCTCACTTTCCCTTTCTCTCTCTCTCTGTCACTTTCTGGTCAAATTTAAAAATAAATAACATTAGCAAATAAAATAAAATAAACAACTCTTTTAAAAAATCAGATTGAGTGATAAGTTCTCTTCCAATTTGAAGTTTAAAAAGTGTTATGCGATGGGAGAAAGGCAGGAAATGCACCTTCCTATGTGCCTTCTGGCCCGCGCGCTCATCCATCTACCCTGCAGGGTTTCCTGTGCGTGGCATTGTGCTGGCTGCTGGGCTGTCTAAGGGGTAGCCCTGCTTTTAAGGGTATTACGGAAATACTTCTCCTGTCAGGCCATGTGAGGAGGAGAGAGTGTGGGGGAAGGTCCCTTGAAGGGGCCTTTACTAGCCAGTGCTAGAGGAACTGCTAATTAATTAATTAATTAATTAACAATCAGCAAATGGCATCCAGTGGGGACGTGTGGCTTAGCTTCCAAATGCTAATTACGGGCCCCTTTATGGAGCCGAGACAGTTAGGGCGAACCATCGCAGGATCCCAGATGAGTTGGCACGCAGACATTGCAAGGAGGCTGTGATTCTCATTTGTACCAGCATGCTTGCCAGTTTTTATCTAGTGAGATTAATTAGAACTTTCAGAAGTGCAAGTTAGAGCCATAAAATATTCACACTCATGTCACTGGTAATGTGTAAGTGCACCGAGATGGCCCAGGGCAGTTTGGGGTCTGCTCGTTCTGACTGGCACTTCCAGGTTTCCTTCTCCACTGCCTTTCATATGGTGGTTCCTTGGCAGCTGCTCCAGTGGCTCCGGCCTTTGCATTTAACTCTGCCGTCTCTGTGCACCTGCATCCCTCTTCTTTAGTTCTTTCATACCTCCCCAAAGTGCAGTGTTCTCATGAACATTTGCTGACACCTACAGCAGGAACCCCAGCTGTGGCACCTCCAGAACTGCCCGGCTCCATGTCCCGGCTGCCCCTGCCTCACTACCATGATCTCTGATGCCCCACTAGCCAACTCTCCAATAACATGCTCTGGTGAGGGGCTGCTGCTTTCGGAGGGCTTGTTTGCCCTCCATCTGTGCACAGTATACTCCTCAAGCGTCCCCGTCTAGTAACTATTGTTGACCCTTGAACATAATAAACTCCGACAGGAAAGGTCTGCTTTGGATAAGTTACACAGGTCCAGGGACAGAAATGGCAAATAGCAGGTTGATGTTTCTTCCACTCACAATGGCAGTATCATGGATTTACCCTAGAAGAAATATACATGAAGACTTTGAAGGGATCTAGGTAAAATACTTCATATATAGTCAAACTAAACAGAACCCCAAGGCACTTCCCACTCTCACGCTGCCTTCTAAAGGACAGTAAGACCTGGGTCTAACTAGAACCTGGCAGGCTGACGGGAGCTATGTCGGGTGTCATGGGGTCGGGCGCTTGTCTTAGTGAGGCTTCCCCTCACTCTCTGAATGCCTTTTCCCACTGGGAATAAACTCCCTTGCTGCAAAGCCTGCCATTCCTACTGAGGAGTCCGAGCTCCGACTCCTGGCCATACTTCCCAGATGACACCAGGAGATGCCCATGTCAGCCTTCAACTCGATGCAACTGGCTCTGTGCAAGCAACACTCTGCAGGTGACGGTGGCAGCAGTGACGTCTGGCTCCGGGTGCGGCAGCGGTGGCAAGAGTCCCTGACGGCAGGGACGAGTTATGCTGCAGGCAAGCCCTATTCCCGGCGTTCAGTTCCCAGCTGATGCTGCGGGTATGGTGTGGCTTTGAGCGGTGCTTCAGGAAGCCCAGCCAGAAGCCTTTCTTCTGCCTCTCACTGAGTCTGTGAGCTACCCAGTCTTCAGTAAATCCTTTGTAGCTTCTATCCTTTTTCTGCTTAAATTAGCCAAGGTGGATTTTGTTTTTTGAAATAAAAAATACTGACCCTTACAGTACTGGCACCAGAAGCAGTGCCCTTCAACAGACCTTCAAGAAAATGGGGGTGTACGTCTGTCATTGGAAATAAGTGGGTCTGAGAACAGTGTGAGCACTTAGTGTCAAAGGGTAGGTTCAGGACACGGTGGCAGAACTGTTAATGCAATGAGAACTTTGTCATTAATTGCAATGTCACGTCCACTGAAGGCAAGGCCTCGGGGAAAATGACTGGCAACAGCCGTGGGACGTGACAGAAAAAGTAGGGCAAAGTCTGTGGTGTTGTCTGGTTACTTTTAAAAATACTGGTGACAAAAAAAAGAAAGATTCCAAATTCAGCCTAAATATGGCTTATGGCATTACAAACAAACAAACAAAAACCACCAGCATTTCTGACTACTCTGAGTGTGACTCTAGTTGCTGTGCGGGCTGCCAGGTCTCCGCTGATGTGGCTCTCATCCCTTCACTCATGACCTATAAAGAAGCAGACTCACAGGAACTGTCACGTGAAGGGACGCTCTAGTCCTCCCCACGCTGAACTCTTACCCCACTATCGCCTCTAAGCCAGTGAATAGGCGTGGGCTGTCTCTAATTGAGCTATTTTCTTCCAAAGTTTATTTCTTCCATGAAAGAGAGAGACAGGCATTCCCAACTAGGTCTTCATGGCACGAAGTACCCCCGACCTCAGCCATTTGAGGAAGCAGTCCATCAAAGAGCACACACGGATGGCTACCCGGCTCTCGGGACAGTCCTCCGCCCAGGCTCCAACCCGGTCAGCGGGTCTGCCTCCTGCCCTTCGCATCTTCAAGGTCGACATTCTTTACTTCCTAGATGAAATTCCTGTTCGTTCCTGTCTCCTGTGGGAAGGCTGCCTGCAAACACCTGAGGAATTTCTCTTTCCATAAGCAAGCTACTTAGTCCCTGAGCAGTTTCTGGATTTGTCTGTGGACACTTTAGGGAAGATAAACAGCAAAATTTCGATAGAGTGTGAAGTTCTGGGAGTGGGGATGATAAGAGGGACGATGAACATCTCCTCCAGCTCTGGGAGGAACTCAGGAGGCTGTGGCTCTGCCCAAGGCTGTGGGCCTGCTCAGAGCCCCGGCAGCCCTGCATGAGGTCCCAAGATTACGATGAGCTTCTGCAGCTTTCTTTCAAGGCCTTTCTTGGTCTATAAAGTATGTTGGATGTCCATACAATCACGTGCTTGAATGCTGTTTGAAAGGGAAAAAAACTTGGAAATAGCTTTAATGCCCCTAGCAGGAGAGAGGCTGGGCTGATTATGATGTCTAGAGACAGAACATGTAGGTTTATAGGCAGATGTCAGAAACAAAGGGAACCAAGCAGCCAGCCACGGGGACACATATCTATAGTCCCAGCTCCCTGGGAAGCTAAGGCAGGAGGATGGCAAGTTCAAGGCCAGCCTGGGCAAACACGGAGACAGTCTCAAAAAAAGAAAAATTTGGGAACCCGAGTTTCAGAGAAGTTTCTCAAAAGAAAAATGGCTCAAAGACTTTTTTTTTTTTTTTTAAGAGTTTTTTGTTACAGGTTGCATGTGTTCACTGGATAGACAGAGAGACAGAAAGTAAGAAATCACCCCCCAGGGAGGATGGCCATGCTGCAATCCCTTCTCCTCCACTCTCCTCTGGGGATCTTGGGCATGCACACACACACACACACACACACACACACACGCCCGATGTGAGTTTCAAGCCACCAGGTCTGGGACTCAAAATGCAGTCAACTATGTGAGAGTCCAGCGACGTAACCATTATGCAATCTGCTGGTCCTTCGAAGACAGCATTTTAAATGACTGCACGTGACTGGCCCCACAGCACAGCAGTTTACTGCATCACGCCCACTGAAGGCAAGGCCTTGGGGAAAATGACTGGCAATAGCCGTGGTTCGTGACAGAAACAAGAAGGGCAAGGCCAGATGGAAAGCCAATCCCACATGGCCTACCACGGTTCAAATCCTGACCCTGGCAGTTTGAAAAACACACTGGGCATGCGTGCATGCATGCCCCAAATCCTGCTGGGATGGGAAATGGAGGAGAGATAAGGAATACAGTGTAACTGCCTCACCGAGGGGTGCTTTCTCTCTCTCCCCTTTTCTCTGCAGAGCACACACTCTCTGGCAAAGAAGAGAAATGAATAAATGGCTGCATATTTGCAACTGATCTAATCTTCTACTTTTAAAATGGTGAACTTGTTTTCAATAACTTAATGAACTTTTTTTTTTTTTTTTTTTTTTTTTTTTTTTTTTTTTTTAATTTTGCTATAGGGCATGTGTGCTCACCAGAGAGAGAAAAGGAAAGTGACTAAATGAGACTGCTCCCCTTGGGGGAATGGCCACATCACAGTCCTTTCTCCTCCATTTTCCTCTCAGGATTTTGGGCATGCATGCACATGCACCTGACATGTTCCTCAAGCTGCCAGAACCAGTATTCAACCCGCAGTCAGTGTGGGATCCAGCCACCTTAACCACCAAGTCATCTCCTGGCCCGATGATCATTTTTTAATATAAAATTTTCTATTATTTAACACTCTCCTTGAAATAGATTTCTGTGAGGGGAACTTCCAGGTGAAAGAGTGTGGATTTTAGGGGTCTTTGTTCAGACTTCCAGGTGCTTCTCACACTCACACTAATGTACCGTCCTACCACAGGCTATGAAAATGATGTTCTCCTCTCCCAGACTGATTACCTGCTCCAGTTGGAAGGCCAAAAGTGGTGTTTCATACTGTTTCCATTTACATTTCTGGATCAGCACTTTGGCAGATGGTTTTTAAAATTACTTGTGTACTTTCTGGGAATGAATTACTATTTTACATATTAGGCCCATTTTCTGTTGCGTTTTAATGTTTCTCCTACTAATTTACACAAACTCTCAGTGAAGGCAATCTGGGCACCTGCACCCTGCCCAACCAGCCATTGGTTCTTAGGAATAATTGGGTTCCGGCAGAGCAAGTGGCCACCATCTTACACCCCAGAGTTCCACTGCTAATCCCAAAGTAAAGACCTTATAACTTGTCCCTGCAAAAAGAGACCACCTACACAGCCTTAACAAGAATGCATTTTTCTTTTTTTTAAATAATTATTTTATTTAACTTTATTTATTTATTTGATCAGAGAGGGACAGAGTGAGCGAGAGAGGGAAAGTGAGAAAGCAAGCCGCCAGGTCCAGCACTTGAACCACGTTTGGCCATGTGGGAGTCCAGAGCCCTTAACCACCAGGCCACCTGCCAGCCTATATTTTGTATTTTTCAAGCTGTGTGAATAATTCAAATTATAATTAATTTAAAATGTGATCTAATTGCATGAAAGGAAGGAATCGGCAGCTGAATTTATTTTTATGCAGTGATGGAACACCATGCACTCCTACACAATGGTAGTTTACCTGAGTCTGAACAGCCATCCCAAGGCACTGGTACAGCTCATGTAAATTATAAACAGAGGTACCGATCTCCATGAAAAGCCATTATTACTGTGAAGGGACTTTTAAAACAGACAAAATAACGTGGGGTTGTTTAGGCAATGACTCAAAGGAGTCATGACTTTTCTGATGAGCCAATACAACTGATTTTTATTCTTTTTTTTTTTTTGGAGAGGTTTTTCGCTATAGGGCGCGTGCGCTCGTCGGACAGACAGAGAGAGACATAGAGACAGAAAGCGAGAAATCACCCCCCAGGGGGGATGGTCACGCCGCAATCCCTTCTCCTCCATTCTCCTCTCGGGATCTTGGGCACGCACGCACACGCGCCCGGTGTGAGTTGTAAGCCACTGGGTCCGAGACGTGAACCGCGGTCGACTACATGGGAGTCCAGCGACATAGCCATTATGCTAACTGCTGGTTCCCTGATTTTTATTCTTTTAATGTTCTTTTAATTGCCAGAGGGCACATGAACTTGTCAAAGAGACAGAAAACATCTCTCAATGGGGGTGTGGTCATACCACAATCCCTTCTCCTCCATTTCTCCATGTGGTTGAGATTTGGGGTACATATACACATACACACACCCAGTATTCTTTTCTTTTCTTTCTTTTGAGAGGTTTTTGCTATAGGGCACGTGTGCTCATCAGAGAGACAGAAAGTGAGAAATTACCCCCTGGGGGACAGCCACGCCACAATCCCTTCTCCTCCATTCTTCTCTCGGGATCTTGGGCACTCACACACACATGCCCAGCATGAGTTTAAGCCACCAGGTCTGGGACATGAACCGTGGTTGATTCCATGGGACTCCAGTGACAGAGCCATTATGCCAACTGCTGGTCCCACATCCAGTATGATTTTCAAGCCCCCAGTGGTGCCAAGATTTGAACTGCCATGTGGGATCTGGCTCCCTTAACCACTGAACTACTGGGCTGGCCCTAGAACTGACCTTTAAAAGAGGCCATAGGACAAACTACAAGCTAGATTTAAGTAATGGTTATGTCATTTCACCCAATCCACGCAGGTTACATTCCAAGACCCCTGGGGGTGCTGGAACTACAGATGGTATGGGACTCTTTTTTTGGGGGGTGAGAGGTTTTTTGCTATAGGGCACGTGAGTTCGTCAGAAAGACAGAGACAGAGACAGAGACAGAGACAGAGACAGAAAGCAATAAATCACCCCCTGGGGGGATGGCCACATAGCAATCCCTTCTCCTCCATTCTCCTTTCGGGATCTTGGGCGCACACACACACACACACACACGTCCGGCGTGAGTTGAAGCCATCGGGTCTGGGACTCGTACCGCAGTTGACTACATAGGAGTCCAGCAACATAGCCATTACACTAACTGCTGGTCCCAGTACAGGACCATTTATGTACTATGGCTTTTTTATTTTTAAAGATTTATTTATTTTATTTTAAATTTTTGAAGAGCAAGAGAGAGAGAAAGTGAGAAAGCAAGTGGCCAGGTCCAGGACTCGAATCGTGGTCAGCCATGTGGGAGCCCAGTGCCTCAAACACCATTCCACCTGCCAGCCCCACTATGTTCTTACTTATATAATCATACCTACAATAAAGTTTAGGTATGAATTAATTTTTCAACTTTTTTTTTCAATTGCCAGAGGGCACAAGCACTCGACAGAGAGCGAAAGATAAAGAATTCCTTAACGAAGCACGGTCATGCCACAATCCTTTTTCCTCCATTTCTCCATCCCTTCAGGATTTGGGGCATGCACACACATGCACACAGAATGTGTTTCAAGCCACCAGGGCTGGGATTCAAATGCTAGTCGGCAGTGTGGGATCTGGCTTCCAATGCACAGGGCTTAACAGCTGTGCTGAGGGCCGGCCCACCTACAATAAAGTTTAATTTATAAAAAAGCACAGTAAGAAATTAGCAGCAATAACTAATAGTAAAATAGAATAATCATAGCAACATACTATAATAAAGTTATATATTTATTTTATAAAATGACAGATATCTCAAAATATCTTAGTGTACTACACTTATCTATTTTCAGACCACAGTTGGCCATGGGTAACTGAAACTGAGGAAAGTAAAACTGTGTATAAGGAGGACCATTACATTTCATTTTCCTTTTTTATTAGTTTTTTTGAGAAGTTTTTTCCATAGGGTGCATGCACTTACGAGAGAGAGAGACAGTGAGAGAGAAAGTGAGAAATCACTCCCCAGGGCTATGGCCACACCACAATCCCTTCTCCTCCAGTCCCCTCCAGGAATCTTGGGCACATACATACATGCGACTGGTGTGAGTTTAAAGCCATCAGGTCCGGGACTCAAACTACAGTTGGTCATGCGGGAGTTCAGAGATGTAACCGCTAAGCCACCTGCTGGCCCCCATTTTCCTTGCCACTCCTGAGAGTCTCGTCTTCTGCACGTTTACCGTTCTACTGCGGTCTTGCTTTTGCTAGTTGTGCCCCTAATGAAAGACACGTGATACTTCCCGCCCCCTTCCTGCTTTTCCTTTCAGCATCCTTGGGCAGATGCATTCCACACTCATAGCAACTTGGTTTTCAAACAGCCAGCTTTCGCTTGCCACTTGCTCTCCTGAATGAACGCCATCCTCGTTTTCTCAGACTGAACCTTCTGGAGCCATTCCTGACTGTTGCTTCTTGCTTTCTGCCTCAAAACCATCAGCACAGCCTGAACTGCCTGTTGGTGCTCACCCTCTTCGCTGCCAGCACCTGTCTACGGTCACGCGCTCACTCACCTCAGCCGCGGGAATGGCCCTAACTGGTCTCCTGTGTCCACACCTGCTCCTGGCAGTCTCTCCACACAGCAGCCACAGGGGTCCTTCTAAAGCGTGAGCCAGATAATGTCAATGCCCATGACAAAACTCTCCAGTGATTTCTTTTTAGGAATTATTTTATTTAACTTTACTTAATTAATTAATTTATTTTAACTTGACCAGAGAGGGACAGAGAGAGAGAAGGAAAGTGAGAACGTAAGCTTTCGGGTCTAGGACTTGAACCGTGGTTGGCCATGTGAGAGTCCAGCGCCCTTAACCACCACACCAACTGCCGGTCCCTCCAATGATTTCTGATCACATTTAAAATAAAATCCAAAGTCCCTCCTGGAACTACGCCCCAGCCTGGCCCCTGCCTGCACCTGCCTCACACCTCTCATCCTGTTCCGAATTTCCGCTGCTCCAGCCTCCAGCCAGGCCATCTCTGCCTGAGGGTCTCGCACTGTCATCCTTCCGGTAGAATGTCCTTCCCAGATACATATTTGCAAGACTCTCCCTCACTGTATTTAGGGCTCTGCTTAAATGTCACCGCCTACCTGAAACACCACCCCAGCATCGTCCACCTCCTCTCTCCTTACTTTCCTATCAGCGCTCACTGCCACCCGGCTCCCGATGACCCGGTTAGTCAGTACTTGCATTCTCTGTGTACAGCCCTCCCACCCGCACCATGCTGAACCCACTACTGAGAACACTATCTGCTGTACTACATGCTCGGTGAGCTCAACGTTATTTGAGTGAATGGATTTTTGACACTTTATGCATCCTACTTCTAAATCTGAGTGAGTAGGACGGGGTCAGTAATGGTGTGACCTGGGTGACGCAGTGGTTGATAAGGGACGCTCACCACAGAGAGCAGCATCTGAGCAGCAAATGCGGGCCGTGGGCAGGAGCGGGCCAGCAGAGCGCGAGGTTCGTGAGCAGTGAGGGTACCAGAGGAGAGGGTGACTTCAAACTACACACTCGGCTTTGAACTCCACGTGTGGGCGAGGCCCGAGAGATGGAGCACATGCAAATCATGTTGTGGATGCTGGTGCCATTACGGTCTTCACTTCCAAAAAGAGCATTTGTTACATACTTGGTTGTTAAACAGAATTTTTCAGCGTAGCCACAAAAAACAAGGAAGTAGAACAGCTCAATCAGGGAAGGGGGGACAAAGGGAAAAAATCAGATCAATGCAGCAAATACAAAGGGAGAAAAAAGCAAAACTATATAAAGCAAGGTAAGTAGAAAACTTGAAGATATTGGAAATTAGACCAGCCATATCAAGGACCATTAAAATTTTAAATAGATTAAATTCTATTAAAATACAAAGAATATTAGATTGCATGTAAAAAGCAATAGGCTTTTTACAGGACCTACCTCTAAATAGAAATCATGAAGATATTAAGAATTAGGCCAGTCATATTAAGGATCATTAAAAATTTAAACTGGCCAAATAAAAGAAATTGAACTAAATTCTATTAAAATACAAAGAAACCTATATTGCAACTTAAAAGTTATGATTTTTACATGAAGAATATCCAAAAGAAAAATTTTCACAGTAAAGCTGAAAATACAGAATGGACAGAAAAGAAAAAATAAAGAAGGACTTTAATAGGTAAGGCAAAAAGCAGTAATGGGAGTAAACTAGGCAAAGATATAATAATGATTCATTATTAATTGAGCAGCATAGCTTTAAAATCATAAAGTAGGGACCAGCAGTTGGAGTAATGGCTATGTCGCTGGACACCCATGTAGTAGACCACAGTCTGAGTCCCAGACCCGGTGGCTTAAACTCATGCCAAGTGCGTGTGTGTGCATGCCCAAGATCCCGAGAGGAGAATGGAGGAGAAGGGATTGCAATGTGGCCATCCCCCCTGGGGGGTGATTTCTCGCTTTCTGTCTCTCTGTCTCTCTTTGCCTTTCTGGTGAGCTCACGTGCCCTATAGCAAAAACCTCTCCAAAAAAAAAAAAAAAAAAATCATAAAGTACAAGACATTAGAAATACTAGAATATGACAAGGCAATGATAAACAGATACTAAATTCTCTTATTTTTGGAGCCAGCAGATGCTGTGGTGGTTAAGGCCCTGGATTCTCACATGGCTGACTGCAGTTCAAATCCCATACCCGGTGGCTTGAAAATCAGTCCAGGACGGGGCCAGCAGGTGGCATGGTGGTTGAGGCACTGGATTCGCACATGACCGACCATGATTCAAGTCCCAAACCTGCAGGTTTGCTTTCTCACTTTCCTTCTTTCTCTCTGTCTCTCTCTGGTCAAATTAAAATAATAATAATAATAAATAAAATTAAACAAATAATTCTTTTTCTGGCATGCACGTTTGCCAGAAAGACAGAGAGAGACAGAGAGACAAAAAGTGAGAAATCATCCCCCAGGGGGGATGGTCATGCCACAATCCCTTCTCCTCCATTCTCCTCTTGGGCACACACGTACACGCGCCTGGCGTGAGTTTAAGTCACCAGGTTTGGGATTTGAACCATGGTCAACTACATGGGAGTCCAGTGACATAGCCATTATGCTAACTGCTGGTCCCCAAATAATTCTAAAAAAAGAAAGAAAGAAAGAAAGAAAGAAAGAAAGAAGTTAAGAAAGAAAGAAAGAAAGAAAGAAAGAAAGAAAGAAAGAAGTTAAGAAAGAAAGAAAGAAAGAAAGAAAGAAAGAAAGAAAGAAAGAAAGAAAAGAAAAGAAAAGAAAAGAAAAGAAAGAAAGAGGGACCAGCAGTTAGCGTAATGGCTAAGTCGCTGTACTCCCACATAGTCGACCGCGGTTCGTGTCCCGGACCCGTTGGCTTAAACTCACGCCGGGCGCATGTGCATACATGCCCAGGATCCCGAGAGGAGAATGGAGGAGAAGGAATTGCGGCGTGGCCATCCCCACTGGGGGATGATTTCTCGCTTTCTGTCTCTGTCTCTCTCTGTCTATCTGGCGAGCGCATGCACCCTATAGCGAAAACCTCTTCTAAAAAGAAAAAAAAAGAAAGAAAGAAAAGAAGAAAATCACTCCAGTTGTATGTGCATGCATGTCCAAAATCCCAGGAGAATAGAGGAGAAAGGATTGTGGTGTGGGTGATTTCTCATTTTCTGTCTCTCTCTTTCCAGCAAGCTCACATACTCTATGGCAAAAACAAACAAAAAAAACTTTTGATTTTTAGTTTTTAGATTTTAGCCACAGGGCATGTGCAGGTCGACAGTGTCAAGGCAAACAGGTAAGCAGAGGTAAAGGCCAATGCAGAGACATTTTGAAGTTATTGTCGGGGTCCCTGGATCCAGCTGTGCCCAAGTTTAAATCTACCTCTGGATTCCCAGACACCTGAGCCAATGTGTTCCTGTGTTCTCCAGATGGTGTGGACTGGCTCTCTGACCCTGAACCCCAATGTCCTAACTAGGCTAATTCAAATATCTTCAGTAAGTCAGGTCTCCACCTACCAAAGGAAAAGACCTCAATTAATACAGTACAATGGACAAAGCTTGTGATTAAAAACTCAACGAAGAAATATAAATAAGTGTTGATTTACATTTCCCTCCTTCACCAGGAAAGGCCTGTACCCTCCAGAGAGGAGTTAATTCTATCTGGGACAGAACTCTTGGAACTACTCCCTGGGCGACACGGGCCTCTCCCTGGTGACGGACCTGGCATGATTTCTATCTGCTCTTCCCGAGGTCTCTCCACTGCCAAGAGAGCGAGTGTCCTACAACTACCTGAGCCGCAGATGGCTTCCTGGGACCATGTTTGCCTGGTTACATAAACCTCTTGCTTGGTTCTCTGAAATAACCTCACTTAAACACACAGGTGAGAAATCACTAATAGCACCTTGTTTCTGAGACATTAAGGAACTGAGCAGGCTCTCCCCACCGCCGGGCCCTTTAGGCACGAGTGGCTATGGATGCACGCGTGCGGTGGGAGGGGTCTGGGTCGTTAGCTGGGTCCTTCTCGCAGCCCTGACCACCCTCCCACGTGGCCTGCAGCAGAGCGGTAACGAAGCCGGCAGCTCCTCCAGGCACGATTTCCTTCCGTAATGCATGGCTTCTTTGGAACAGAATCAATTACGGAGTTTTATTTTATTCTGCCTCCATAACTCGGTTATGGATGATGCTTCTTCGGTGTTGATGAAAATGCCCTTGGAGAAGGGGCTGATGTAGAGCAGAGAGTATGTCACCACCTCATCAGTGGCACAGACAGGGACAAGTGACAATTCAGTGTGCATGCTGGGAGAGGACCTGCCCTGGCTGAGCACCGTAGGACATCCAAAACGAGCAGAAGACACCATTCTTGTTCTCAGAAGTCCTCAACCCACAACAGTTCAGAGCTAAGACGGGGAGAAGGAGCCATCTATGGCTCACAGACAGAGCAAGTGGAAGACAGGACCGTGAGGAGGCAATGGAAGAGGCCAGGCGAAGGAGGTGCACACTTGTTCCTTTGGGACAGGGGGAGGAGGCTTAAGATGGGCATAAGTGAATACAACTATATGCATATTTATCTTTTTAGTTTGCGATAGGGCACGTACACATGTGGAGGCAAGCTGGGGAAAGAAAGTGAGAAATCACCTCCATGGGGGATGGCCACACCGCAATCTCATTTCTCCTCTTAGGATTTTGGGCACACACGCACACGTATCCAGCGTGTTTTGTTTTTCAAGTCTCTGGGTCAGGACTCTAGCCACCCAATCTGGCATGTGGGATCCAGCCACCTTAATATCCATGCCACCTACCATCTCTGAGCACACATCTGTAGGGTACTGATGTCACCCAGAATCTGATACAGATTCACTGTGTCTCGTTCAGCATAATGTGCTAGATAGACTAGAGGCAACGACAAACCATTAGCAAGGAACACCCATAATGCCTTGTTCTCCTAGAAGGAACCAGGATTCCTTGGAAAACTGTTACTCCTGGCGTAGGTCAGAAAAATGTCAGACTAGTAGAGCAAGTCAAGTGCACAGAGAACAAGCTTGAAAAGCTACTACTGACTACTCTTGTGACAATTTTAGCAATGGAGAGTAGGACTGTGGGACAATCAGATGGCATAATGGTTACATTGCTGGACTCGCATGTAGTCAACTGCAGTTCGAGCGCCAGGCCCAGTGGCTTACAACTCACACCAGGTGCGTGTGTGTGCATGCGCAAAAACCTAAGAGGAGAACAGAGATGGCGCTATGAGGTACCAACCTCTCTGGGGGTGATTTCTTGCTGTCTGTTACTCTGGTGGGCACATGCACAAAAAGTCTCTCAAAAAAAAAAAGAAAGAAAAGTAGGACTGCAATAGACTGAAACATATAAAACACAAAAATCCTTGGGCTTATAATGGTACTTCAAATTATTTTTTTCATAGTTCCATTTGGAGATGCTTAGCGGATCAACTCATCTGTCTGGTATAAACAAAAGGAAGAAGTCAAGTATTTATCCTGCCTTTGCAAACATGGGGGTGGATTTTTTTCTATAGAATTATAGGTAACCAGCAGTTAGCATAATGGCTATGTTGCTGGACTCCCATGTAGTCAGATCATTGTTCAAGTCCTGGACCCAGTGGCTTAAATTCACGCTGGGTTTGTGTGCGTGCGTGCCCAAGATCCCAAGAGGAGAATGGAGGAGAAGGGATTGCGGCGTGGCCATACCCCTGGGGGGTGATTTCTCACTTTCTGTCTCTCTGTCTCTCTCTGTCTGGCGAGTGCACATGCCCTATAGCAAAAACCTCTCCAAGAATTATAGGTAACATATGCCAAAGGAATGAAAGCAGTAGAACATCACACTCCGTGACTCCTAGTGAATAATCACCGAAGCACGGCCCACTGGTCCCTGCTGAACCAGGAGGTGAACTGCCAACAGGGACTTGGCTCAGACGGCTGGGAGCATCGCACTCACTGGTCCATGTTACGCACCTCATCAGACAGGTGGACACTGTGAGCCTCCCGAGGAAGCAAAAGAAAGTTCACAGCCCCACCTAGGAAGTATGCCTGGTGCTCACGCTTCTAGACTTTACAACCAGTTCACAGAAATGGTGGGAGCTGGAGGAACACAGGAGCACGGCGAGGGCTGCAGAACAAGGGCCGCCTCGTCACTCAGTCTCAGCTGAGAGTGTGGCCTGGATCGGATCCTGATTCGCACAGGCCAGAAGGGCACTTCTGAGGCACTGTGGGAACGTGAGCACGCCTGCACGCCGGTGATACGGGAGTTATGGCTCACTGTGTTGGGTGCGGTGATGGTGCTGTGGCTGCATTTTTAAACATATCTTTTAACTATTCGAATTACACACCAAAGCACTTATAAGTGAAACACGGCTAGGATTTACTTTAAAATACTCCAGTAAAAAGGAAAAAAGTGGAAATGGGAGGGGGAGAGCAGGGGGAAAGGTCTAAAAGGACAGTAGAAGGCAGAGAAGGCGGTGATGCACGTGGGGGCTCGTTTACAGTATCCTACTTGGTGAAGCTTTGAGAATTTTCACAGTAGGGCTTTTTCTTGTTCAATGCTGTTTCGCGTTCTCCTTTAGGAAGCATTTCTTGCTACTTCGTTCTTTCTCACAGGGTGGCTCTAGAGATGAAGCAACCCCAGTCTCTCAGGCGAGCTTTCCAAAATGAACCTCAGGCACACACGGGCGGAATCTGGCTAGGTCACGATCTCTGCGAGCCTGGGACACCGGGGGTTAACTCCCTGTCCCTGGCAGCGGAGGTCCCCACAGCTGCCAGCAATTAGGCTAGCTGGCAGTCCCCTTAGGAAACTCCCGCTGCCTGATTAGCACTAATTGCTAGCCAGCATCTAAGTCCCCAATCGATAGAAATGGAAATCCATCAGGGAAGGGCTGCGGCAGGGGCTGCCTTCTGGTGGGTCTGCAGCGGGGAGTGCGGGGCTAACTGGTCTCCCCGCACCAGGGCGGCGCCCACCGCGCCCACCGCGCCCAGCTGCAGGCGCTCCTGGGAGGCTGCACTGGAAGCGCTCTCAAGGCTTTGACCGCCCCACCCCCGAGAGAATATTCTTTGCCCCCTGATTTTGGTCTATAACTGAAAGGAGCCTGTTTCCACCAGAAATGGCGTGATGGCAACTCTCAGCGGTGAGAGCGAGCTGGACGGGGCACAGGGCACGGCAGCGCGGCCACGCGGGCTCAGCTGAGCTGCGAGCTGGGCCGCTGTCCGCACCGCGTCCACCTGGTTCGCAGACGCCTTGGCAAGTCTGAAAAACCTACGCCAGATCCTGTCAGAAATATGTGTCCCGACAATAAAGGTGGCAGTTTTCATGGGAATTATTTCAACCAATAGTTTCTGAGAATAGAAAGATGAGTAAATTCTGGTCTTTAGCCTAAATAAAAAGACAGCAACTACTTAAACCGCTATGAGAACCAAAAAAGGACTATTCTACCCCGCATACACACATTTTCGCATTTTATTAAACTTGTTAAAACCACCCCCCAACACGCACACAAGGACTTCAGAGTTTTAGCCAATTTTGAAATTCAAGGCTGTTACAATAAAGTCTGGGTCATTATTTGAGGACATACATTCGTGAGCTTACTTTAAATGTATTCACAAGCAGGACACAGTCACATGAACGCCTTCTTTATCAAGTGTCTAGGAATGAAAAGTTTCTCTGTAGATTATATGTAAAGACATTAAACTCAGCCTGTGAATTTGTTTCTCCTGAAATAACGTGATTGCCTTTCTTTTTTTTTTTTTTTTTGAAGAGGTTTGTGCTATAGGGTGCGTGCACTCACCAGACAGACAGAGAGAGACAGAGAGACAGAAAGCGAGAAATCACCCCCCGGGGGGGGATGGCCACACCGCAATCCCTTCTCCATTCTCCTTTTGGGATCTTGGGCACGCACGCACACGCGCCCAGCGTGAGTTTAAGCCACCGGGTCCGGGACTCAAACCGCGGTCGACTACGTGGGAGTCCAGCGACATAGCCATTACGCTAACTGCTGGTCCCATGTGCTTGCTTTTTTAAGAGTTTATGAAAATTAAACAAGAACCACAGTATTTTGAAACTTTCTGCAGAAGCAGATTCTTGTCCCCCTTGCACTAAAAGTACAAGAATTCTAAAAGGTATTAGGGTAAAACTATCACAAAGTAAAAAGTGATTACAATGTATTCTTTTTACTTCTTCCTTATTTTTTTTTTTTAATTTACTCTCAGGCATGCATGCTCCCTGGAGGCAGAGAGAGAGAGAGAAAGAGAGAGAGAAATCGAGAAAACACCCCCTCCCCCAGGACGGTCAGCCTGTAATCCCTTCTCCCCCATTCTACTCTTGGGATTTCAGGCTCTGCATGCACATGCACCCCGGAGTGTTTGTCATGCAGCCATGTCCAGGACTCCAACCACACAGTTGGCCATGTCAGATCCAATCGCCATAACCACCACCACCAGGATGGCCCTATGATATTGATATTGATATATATATATATATATATATATATATATATATATATATATATATTAGTTTTTGCCATAGGGCACTCGTGCTTGCCAGAGAGAGATAGAGACAGGAGGACATGAACCGCGGTCAGCACGTGGGGGTCCGGTGCCTTAACCACTATACCAGCTGCTGGCTCCCCTGCGATGTATTCTTAACTGGCTATTGACTACAAAGATACTCTAGAGCAACCTGTTAATGCACCTTTAAGTTCTCATTTGCTCTAAAGTCAAGTTCATTACAAATGATCCATTTATTAAAGAAAGCCTGGCTGGTTTCACTGACTCATTTACATTGCTATGTATATATGAAAGTAATAATCAAGCTGCATTTCTGTTTAAATGTTCTGATTTATGTTTTCCCAAAGTAGTATTGTTGTTCGATTTAGACTTAACTGATTTCAAATGCCAATTACCAAATTATAAAGAAATCCTTAAAATTCCTGGAGGGTTTTCTTTTTGGATAAGTGTTACAGAAAAGAGGCCCACCGAAATGATCTGGGTTTTGCTGGACAGTTATGTCCTTAAGGTTGCTGGCTATAAAACCACTTTTTACTAAGAGATTGCTGTGTGGGGTTAATGCTTACTATTCTTCCATGTCGCTGTACTGGGGTGAGGTCATGCAGGAAGCTGCAAGTGACGGATGAATTTCAGTGACTGAACTCAGGAGAGAATAGGACTTGTCAGTGACTTGCAAATTTACTTTTTTTAAAGTACTATTTTTTTCAGTGCTTTCATAAAATAGTACAGTTATCAAGTGAGGAGACTACAACACAAAGGAGCACAATTACATGGCTGATTAATAGCAGAGCTGGTCCTGGGACCAAGTCTCTCCATTTCTAACCCAATGATCGTCCTTCGCCATTCTTTCTACCTGGCTCTTCTTTCCTAACGTGATCTTGTTATTCATTTCCTTGTCTTTCATTTATTTTTTTTCTCAAATGGAAGCTTTTGATTTCTTCCCTCTACTTCTTATGTCTTTTTTTATTTTTTAGAGATTTTTGCTATAGGGATCATGTGCTCACCAGAGAGACAGAAAGCAAGAAACCACCCCCCAGAGGGGATGGCCACACCACAATCCCTTTTTCTTCACTCTCCTCTCAGAACTTTGGGCACACATGCGTATGCACCCAGCGGGAGTTTCAAGCCGCCGGATTGGGGACTTGAACCATGGTCCCCTATGTGGGAGTCTATGCCATCTGGTGGTCCCCTCAGTTCTTTTTAATCATATGAATTCCCCAAAGTGGAAAGTGGTGTGAGAAGGTTTCGACAATGTAATCAGGTATTAGAGTTTGCAACCACAAGATTGAAGGACAAACGGACTGCTTAGTACCTCAGGTTGTTGGGAAGGTCATGACGTATTTTTCTATCCAAAAATGCCTGAATTTCCCAACAATTCAATGAAATCCCACTCAAACTCAGGGTATTTGTCATGCACCAAAGTTGTATGCTGCTAACAAGGAAGAACTCCAAATAAAAACCCAGATCCGAAAAGGTCTTGATCTTAAACTTTCACATTCTATTCTTATGTAACCTCGAAAAAAGTCCCCGAATTTTGGGCGCTCTAGCGATCTAAGTTTGCGGAGAGTGAAGCGCTCTGAAACTCTAGCTGTGATGTCCAAGCACTCTCAGTGTCATGCAGAAGGAGCTCTCTGCCCTCCTTGTAGAGCAGGGCTTGCTGCTCTGCATTGTCCTGCCCGAGCTCTTACTATTGTTTCCAAGGAACTGCAAATCTTCCTTAAAGCTGTGGTTTAATTTCACAGCAAATAGGATTCTAGATTTCAAAACTTTCAACCTACTGTATGAGCCAAAGTGATAGCAACAGGCTCAAGAGTTAAAGGGAAACAAAGAACAAGAAAAAACTGGCTTGCGAAGCAAAGCAGAGAACTAGAGAAAAGTCCTGAGTGCTCTCAGATGAATATAAAGAGAACTGACTGTCCTGGGAAAGGCAACTTCCAGACTGAAAATCTGAAACCCTGGCTGGACGCTTGTGTTTGCATTTGAATCAAGTACAATACTGTTCTTTAAAAAACAAAACAAAAACAAAAACAGGTAATATATTTTCATTGCTTAAACAGTCTCACATGATGTATTTTTTAACAGCTTTATAGAGAGAGATATAACTCAGCCATTCAAAGTATACAATTCAATGAGTTTTAGTGTTTTCAGAGTTATCCAATTATCACCATAATCAATTTTACAACATTTTCATCACACAGAAGAGAAACCCCCTACCTACTAGCAATCACTTCCATTTCCTTCCAAGCCCCCAGCCGTGGTTAGTCATTACTTACTCGCCATATCTCTATAGTCAGTCAGTTTAAAGGGAATCACACAACACGTGGCTCTCTGACTCGCTTCTCTCACTCCACATAATATTTTCAAGGTTCATACAGGCTGCAATCCATTCCTTTCGCTAATAACATTGCATTATATGAATATATCATATTTTATTTATCTATCCATTTTTTAACTTGTCCTGTTGAGAGACATTTGTGATGTTTCTGCTTTTGGTTATTATGAATAATGCTGCTGTTAACGCTTATGGACAAGTTTCTGTGCCGTTTTCACTTCTCTCATGTAGACACTCAGGAGTGGAATTACTAGGTCATATGGGAACTCTGTGTCACAACTTTTGAGGAACTGCCAGTCTTTTCCCAAAGCAGATGCACAATTTTACATCGCCACCAGCAATGTACGAGGATTCCAATTTCTCTACATCTTCTATACACTTATTATCTGCTTTTTGACAGGATGCGAAGTGACATCGCATTGTGACTCTGATTTGTATGTTTTTCTATTTGCCAAAGGATGCACACACGAGAGAGCGATCTAGCATCAATTTCGCTGTTTTTTTTTTTCCTGCCACTTTAAATCTACTGTTGAGTTCCTCTAATGACGCTCACATTTTAGCTATCATGCTTTTCAACCCCAGTTCTTCCATTTACTTATATTTTATAAGTTTTTTTTTTTTTTTTTTTTTTTTTTTTACTGATAGTCTCCATTTGATTAGACAGTGTAACCATGTCTTCCTTAATTCTTGAATCCTTTTTTTAGTTCTTTGAGCGTATTTGTAATAGCTGCTTTGGTTTTTGCCTAAGTCCACCATTTACACCTGCTCATAGGTGTTTTGTCTGCTCTTTTTCATGTGTATGGGTCACACTTTCCCCTTCCTTTGCGTTCCTGTTTACTTTTTTGTTAAAAACTTGGCATTTCAGATAATATGCTATAGTAACTCTGGGTATTGATTTCCCTCTCCCACTCCTCAGGCCTGTTAATGTTTACATAATTTTTAGTGACATGGCAGGACTATTTATGCTTACAGTCACCTATTTTTCTGATCTTTCTGTTAAGCTGTTTTTGGCTTTTGGTATCACACCCACCTGTTAGCCTTCCCTACCAGCTGGCAGACTGCTTCCTTGTTTCCAAAGATGCCCCGAGGCGTCACTCTCTCCACAGGCCTATCCGATTAAATTGGGGCCCCTTTGCAGGAGTACTTTCAGTTTTATTCTGACTGTAGTATCATCTTAGCAGTCTTAGTCCCTGGTTTTCTCTGGTAAACTTCTAGCTGGTTTATAATGTAGCTTGTTGCTCTGATAAATCTGCCAGTCCCCTCTTACTGCTTATCATAAAATCTCCATTAGTGCAGCCAGCAGATGGCATAGCAGTTATATAACTGGACTTCCACATGGCTGACCACAGTGTGAATACCCAGACTTGGTGGCTTGAAACTCACACTGGGTGCATGTACATGCGTGCCCAAAATCTCAGGAAGAGAATGGAAGAAAAGGGACTGCAGCATGGCCATCCCCTCTGGGGGGATGACTTCTTACTTTCCCTCTCTCTCTGGCTCTCTCCAGCAAGCACGTGTGCCCTGAGGCAAAAATCTCTATTTAAAAAAAAAAAACAAAAACAAAAACAAAAAACCCACTCCATTCATTTGGGGAGCCCTTATGCTTGAACTTCCTCACACCCTGATCCAAATAAAGTCACAGCCCTTGGGGAGAGTTCTGGAGTTTTCTGTTCATTCTTTTCTTCTCTTTCTTCCTCCCTCCCTCCTTCCTTCTCCCCATGTTAGAGCACATGCGTACATGAGAGAGAGCGGGAAGCACCCTCCACAGTGTCCAGTCATGCTGTGGCCCCCTTCCTCCACTCTTCTAGCCTGCTGGGTCCTGGGCAGGCATGCACCTGCCCAGCATGTTTTCAGGTCAACTGAGTGGAGAACTTGCAGAGTGGTCAGCATGTGGCTTGCAGCTCCATGTTCCAATATGCGACCACGTGTACCACAGAGGCAAGGCCTAGAGCTCTGAGTTTGTTTTTTTCAAATTCATGACAGAGCACATAAGCACGCACATGAGAGTAGCAACACGAGAAAGAGCGAGAGAGCGAGATAAGCACCCTTCTCAGGCTCTGGTCACTGCCATACACTCTCTTCAGTCCTCTGGACCATTGGAGCCTGGGGTTTCCTCGAGTATGACGGACACACATGTACCATGATCTGAGCTGGCTGAGACTGGAATGGATCACAATATTGAGATCCTCTTTGGGGGTATCTGTCTGTCTCTCTTATGGAAGGAATAAATAAACAAACTTTTAAAAAAGAATTAAGTCAAGGAGCCAGCAGGTGACGTAGTGGTTACAGTGCTAGACTCCCACATGGCCAAGTGTGGTTCAAGTTCTGGATCTGGTGGTTTGAAAACCACGTCAGGAGCGTGTGCATGCATGCCCCAAATCCCAGGAGAATGAAGGGATTGCAGTGTGGCCATCTCCCCGGGAGAGTGATTTCTCACCCTTTTACCGGCTCTGTCTCTGGTGAGCACATGTGCTCTATGGCAGAAACTTTAAAAAATAATTAGTCCAGATAGCATAGTCTCAAGTGAGGGATGCAAACACATGCATAGAAGTTAACTTTGGCCTATGGTGACCAAGGATGTTGCATAGAACATGTAGAAATTGAGCCAGGCTTTGAAGCTCAGTCTAAGTTTAATGAAATGACGCACTCAGTGCTGTCTTGGGCAAAACACTCCACCTCAGCCATAGTCATCATGGTGCTTTTCCCCAAAGAGACATGTTCTTTCCCACAGTCTGAATCTGTTACACTAGGGTATTAGTTACCCTGAACAGAGAGTGATCGTTTATGGAACATTGATTTACTACTGGTGCAGGGAGCGTTGTCTGTCAGCTTACTCACCTGACGAATGTTAACAAATTAATTTCATCTCACTACCCTCAGGGATTGTTTTCCTCTCCTGCTTCGGCAAAGCAGATTATGACTGGAAACAGTACCGAGAAGCTACGTGGCAGTACACCCCCACTCCAACTTTGCTCACCGAGCCCTGTGGGCCACGCTATCTACATACGTGGCAGATGGAGTGGCTGAAAGAATGGTCTGGCAAAGCTCTCTAGCCTGTCTCTCTTCTGTTACAAACAGAGAAAGCACTCAGCAGTGAGAGAAGAAAAATTAAAGAGAAGTCTGGGACTTGATTACCAGTGGCTGCTGCTTCTTAGCAGCAGGAGTATGTCTGTTGTTTCTAACCTATTTGAAGGCTAAAATGAAAAAGAGTCTCTCATAGTAGGCCAGAGAGTAATTTTCTCTTCTTTTCTATTTGCTAGGGGACACTGTATTCACCAGAGAGAGACGGAAAGAGAGAGGGAGAAAGCCCTCCCCCCCCCCCCCCCCCGAGTGGCAGAGTCATACTGCAATTCCTTCTGTTCTATCTCCCCATCCTGTTGGGATTTGGGGCATGCACGCACATGCTTTTCAAGTTATCGGGGCTGGGATTCAAAGCTCACAGTCACCAGGTGGTACCTGACTCCCTTAATCACTAGGCTACAGGGCTGGCCTGAGAAGAATTTTCATTTTTTTTTGTTTTCTAGAGAGATTTTTGCTATAGGGCGTGTGTGCTCACCAGAGACAGAAAGTGAGAAATTATCCCCCAGGAGGAAGGCCATGCTGCAATTCCTTTGCCTCCATTTTCCTCTCAGATTTTGGGCATGCATGCAGATGTGGCAGGTGTGAGTTTCAAGCCACTGGGTCAGGACTTGAACCACAGCCAGCCACGTGGGAGTCCAGCAATACACCCACTATGCCATGTGCTGGCCCTAAGAATAATTTTCAAAAGGTTAAAAACATGACCTCAAGGCTGGCCCCAGGATGCAGTGGTTAAGCCTTGTGCATAGGGAGATCCTACATGGGCAAATGTGGTTCAAATCCCAGCTCCGGTGGCTTGAAAAACATGCTGGGCATTTGTGTGTGCTCAAAATCCCGATGGATGGAGAAATGGAGAAAAATAATTGCAGCATGACCATGGTCCATTGGGGGTGCTTTCTCTCTCTCCCTCTTTTTTTCTCCCTGGTGAGCACATATAAGAATTTAAAAATAATAATATTGGGGCCAGCAGATGGCATAGCAGTTATGGCTGACCATGTGGGAGTCCCGGACCCAGTGGCTTGAAACTCATACCAGGTGCATGTGTTTGTATGCATAAGATCCTGGAAGAAGAATAGAGGTGAAGGGACTGCGACGTGGCCATAACCTCTGAGAGGTGGGTTCTCACTTTCCCTTTCACTGTCTCTCTTTCTCTCTGGCAAGCACATGTGGCCTAAGGCCAAAAAAAAAAAAAAAAATCTCTACAATAATAATAATAATGTTACTATTATACAAATATAAAATGAGCATGTAGTCAAATATTTTATTGGCCTATTATTAGTCTATTTATTATTCCCTCATTAGTTAATTAGGAAAATAATGAAACACTGGGCTCAGATAAGATTTTGAAGAGGCAGATATTTATAACAATAATAAAGGAATGTTAGGATAAGATTACTAGGTTAGATATAAAACTAGTTCATGTTTACAGGGTAGCAAACCACAACCTCTGTGGTCCTTTTTCCCACTGAACAGAACTTACTTGCATCTCCAACTGAAGAAGATACAAGGTAGCTTCTGTTACTGCAGAGCTGTCAAATAACCCAGTCTAGACAGTCTAGCAAAGGTAAAGCCCTGTGGTGCCCTGAAGACACATGATAATCTCTGCATCCATTTCCAAGTTTTGAATAATTTTTCTGACACTTAGAAGAGGCTCTCCAAAAATAACAGCAAAGGCCTAATGTTACATTAGAATAGTATGCAGCTGACAAACCAACTCTCAACACGGGTAGAGCCAGTGTTCATTCTGTACTGTCTGAGGAGAAAAGATTGATTTATGTAACAACCAGACTCAGAAAGGAGGGCGGGAATACCCATTCCAGTGAATAGTAATGAGTACAGAAGTCATTTACATGGCAACCTCAATGATCTGGGACCCATTTGAAAACCAATCTAACGATAAATTCAGAGGGTACTTGAGTCAAGCTCTATTATTTGCAATAGTCATAGCCACCTGGAGAAGGGTAAGCATAGTCATACAGCAGTGGAAAGATGCCGTTACCAAGGAATCCAGATCGGAGCCAGCAGATGGTATAGTGGTTACATCACTGGACTCCCACATGACTGACTGCAGTTCGAGTCCTGGACCCGGTGGCCAGGCACGTGTGCACGCCCAAGATCCCAAAAGGAGAATGGAGAAGGGATTACAGGGAGTGATTTTTCACTTTGCCTCTCACTGTCTCTATCTCGCTCTCCCTGGTGAGCACATGAGCCCTAAGGCAAAAACCTGTAAAAAAACAAACAAAGGAATCTAGATCTGTAAGCATCTAGGGATTTTTACTTATAAAGCCCCAGAAACCTGTGAAAGCATCAATGTCTTATAGGAGAATTCTGTATATCATCTTTATGTAAGTGTCAGTTATCAAAACATCCTAGATTATTCTTCAATAAATTCTGCTTCAGAATGTATGAAAATACATAATTCAGAAATACGCCTATCAAAAATATTTAAAAATTTAAAAGCATTAGTATTTGGGAGCGAACATATCAACTCCCTGTATTGAATATGTACTGTTTGTAATGTATGTTATTGGGCCCTGAGTTGTGCTAATAGGAATGAAATATTGTTCTTGATTTTGAAAAAGTCGTAAGAAGAGAGGCAGATTGATAAACTAATAGAAGAAAGTGAATGAAGTCACACAAGAACATGGAGGAGGGATGTGAAACCCAAAGAAAGATTATCAAAAGTCAGGCTTGAGTTAGAGTCAGGGAAGACTTCATAAAAAAAGCAACATTTTGGGGCCAGACAGTGGTGCAGTGGGAAGGCAAACTCTGGAAGACTGACCCACTTTTTTTTTTTTCTTTCTTTTAGAGAGGTTTTGCTATAGGGCGCGTGCGCTCGCCAGACAGACAGAGACAGACAGAGACAGAGAGACAGAAAGTGAGAAATCACCCCCCAGGGGGGATGGCCACGCCGCAATCCCTTCTCCTCCATTCTCCTCTCGGGATCTTGGGCACGCACGCACATGCGCCCGGCATGAGTTTTAAGCCACCGGGTCCGGGACACAAACCATGGTCGACTGCGTGGGAGTCCAGCGACATAGCCATTACGCTAACTGCTGGTCCCCCAAGACTGACCTACATGGGAAAGTCCCAGGTTTATGTCCAGAGACATAAGTACACATCTGAGTACACAAGTACACTTGTGCTCATGACTCAGTGACTGGGCTGGGGGGATTGTGGCATCAAAATCCTGTTGGAGGTACCTGTCTGTCTCTCTTACTCATGGAGAAAACAAACAGAGAGAGAAAGAGAAAAGGACACTTGAATTGAGCCTTGAAGGATTTAATATTCTTTTGAATATTAAAATCTCTAAAAGGAGTGTCTGCAAATAAATGAAGGGTTTCTATAATTTTTTTCCTCAAAATCATTCCAATTATGTAAATTATGTGTATACTATAAACAAAGACAAATTGAGACAGATGGAGATAAAAATATTTTAAAAAACAGACCCATGTTGAGGACAATTCACAAAAGAAGCAGAAATGGCCAATGAACATTTAAAATTCATTACGATCTTGCTAATAACAAAAATGCAAAGCAAAATGAGATAACGTCTGCACAGTACAGCATGACAAAGATTTTTTAAAGAGATTTTTGCTATAGGGCGCATGTATTCGCCAGAGAGACAGAGAGACAAAAGCAAGAAATTACCCCTGGGGGGATGGCCATGTTGCAATCCTTTCTCCTCTTGGGATTCTGGACACACATACACATGCAACCGGTGTGAGTTTTAAGCCACTGGGTCTGAGACTCAAACTGCAGTCAACTATGCGGGAGTCCAGCAGCATAACTGTTATGCCATCTGCTGGTGCCATAGCAAAGATTTTCAGAGGAATAACACCTGCAGTTTGCACTTGTATAAGGAAACAAATGCTCTTGTGTGCAGTCTAGGAATATTAGCTGGTAACATTCGTTTTGCTGCAGGGCAGGGCACTCTCTGGAGAAGACAGAGACAAAAACAGAAACAGAGAGACAGAGAAATTAAGAAAACACTCCCCCCCTGAGGATGGTCACACTATAGTCCCTTCTCTGTTCTCCTCCAGCAATTTGTGGCAGGCATGCACACACGCCTGGCATGTCACTCAAGTCACCATCTCTAGGACTTGAATGCAGTTCCCTGTGTGGGATCCAGTCACCACCGCCCTGTGCCACCGATTGGCCCTGACCTTTTATTTTAAAAAAAAAAAAAACTAGACAGGCACTTTGACCAGTTAAGCCACCAGGGCCTTTTCTTTTCTTTTTTGAGAGTTTTTTGCTATAGGGCACGTGCACTTGCCAGAAAGACAGAGAGAGACAGAAAGCAAGAAATCACCCTCCCAGGGGGGATGGTCACGCCGCAATCCCTTCTCCTCCATTCTCCTCTCGGGATCTTGGGCACGCACACTCACGCGCCCAGCGTGAGTTTAAGCTACTGGGTCCGAGACTCGAACCGCAGTTGGCTACATGGGAGTTCAGTGACATAGCCATTACGCTAACTGCTGGTCCCAGGGCCTTTTCTTTCAACCTTTTTAAAAGAAATGTATTTCCACTGCTAAGAATTTTAAAAATGTTTTTGTATTTTTTTAGATAAAACTCATATAACATTATATCCACCATTTTAGCCACTAGTATTATTATTTTGAATTTATTTTAAATTAAAAAAAACTGGAGTTGGCAGGTGGTGTGGTGATTAAGGGCGCTGGACTCCCGTGTGGCTGACCACCGTTCGAGTCCTGGGCTTGGCAGCTTGCTTTTTCACTCTCTCTCTCTCTCCTTCTCTGGCCAAATTATAAATAAATAACTTAATTAATTTAAGAAAAAAACTGTGGTAAAACACATAAATAACATTTACCATGTTAATCATTTTTAAACATATTTATTTAATTCCTTTTATTATAATTATCATTATTTTAATTTGACCAGAGAGAGAAAGAAAGGAACAGAGAAAGCAAACCCCCAGGTCCGCAATAGGCACCATGTTAACCATTTTTAAGTGTCTAGTTCAGAAATACCCATTCAATCATGAAAATATTAAAGATTTGGAAATATTTTGGGAAATACAATTTATTATTATTTTTTTTTAGAGATTTTTTGCTACAATGCAGCAAGAAATCATCCCCCAGGAAGGATAGCCACACAGCATTCCCTTCTCCTCCATTATCCTCTCAGGATCTTGGGCATGCATGCACATGTCCCTGGTTTAAATTTTTTTTTTTTTTTTTTTTGGAGAGGTTTTTGCTATGGGGTGCATGCACTAGCCATTACGTTAACTGCTGGTTCCCTTCCATGGTTTCTTTTAACATATCAATTTTACCACGTCAAATGAAAGAAACATAAACTCAAGGTACTTTCGTGTTTTATTTTAACATTATAGTTTCTTTAGCTTTTAGACGTTGATGTGATGATATGAACAATTTGGTCTGCAAAGGTTCGATGTAATGGCATAGAGAGTAGCAGGAACTTTATGAGGAACACCTACCATCAAAGTGGGTAGCACCAACCACCAGCTGGGAAGGTGGGGGGACAGAGAGAAGTGGTAAAGTCTGGCTCTTCTTGCCTCCCTGCACATGCCTGGGGACCTGCCTGTTCCTGTCCACCAGGGAGGGTAGAACACGAGAGGCCAGCCTGAGGCCAGACACATGTCCTTGGATTTTTCAGTCACAAGAATCAGGAGCCAATAGATCTTTACTTACAAGTAACCCAGTCTTGGGTAATTCTGTTGCTAACAGAAATAGAGACAGACTCATTCAGTTTGATATTAAAATCCCTATTTATTTTTAAACTGGGCAAGTCTCCTTCCTGGTATCACTGATCAACTAATTCTATTTATTTATTTAGTCATACTTATATTTAGACTTACAGATCTTATTAAGAAACGCATTTCTGGGACCAGCAGATGGCATCGTGGTTACATTGCTGGACTCCAATAGTCGACCACAGTTCAAGTCCTGGACCCAGCCATTTAAACTCACGCCGGGTGCCTGGGCGTGCATGCCCAAAATCTTGAGAGGAGAATAGAGCAGAAGGCATGGCCATCCCCCTGGGGGATGATTTCTTGCTTTCTCTCTCTCTGTCTTTTCGGCAAGTGCATGTGCCCTATAGCAAAAATCTCTCTTAAAAAAAAAAGAGAAAAGAAAAGAAAAAGAATTGCATTTCTAAGACATTTTACTTTGTGTTACTATTATTTACCAATATTTGAAATATTTAGGTTCTTTTGACCATCTGTTCTACTAATAAATGTTACAATTATGCAGTTAATACTTGATCTTAGGGACACAGGAGAAAATGATTTCTGTTTCACATTTATGTGCATATATTTGTTGCAGAGGCATGTGATCAGGCCAATGAAGTAAGTAACTTTCAATTAGCAAAGTATATTAGGTTAGATCAAAATTTTCTCTAGGAGAAGGTGAATGGGAATACAAATAAATGAAACTAGAAATAAAATTAAAATTCGGGACCAGCAGATGGCGTAATGGTTACATCACTGGACTCCCACATAGCAGACCATGGTTCGAGTCCTAGACCCAGTGGCTTGAAACTCACACCAGGCACATGTACATGTGTGCCCAAAGTCCCCAGAGGAGAACGGAGGTGAAGGGACTATGGTGTGGTCATCCTTTCTGGGGAGTGGTTTCTCACTTTCTGTCTCTCTGGTGAGCACACACGCCCTACAGCAAAATAAATAAATAAATACAAATTCTATTATACTAGCTTAGATTTATTTTTTAACTTAAAAAACTGGTAAAATATACATAAATAACATTTACTAGGTAAACTATTTTTAAGTGTATAGTTCAGTAATAACAAATACATTCACACTGTTGTAAAACCAATCTCCAGAACTCTGCACTTTGCAAAACTGAAATTCTATGTCCACTGAACAGCTCCCCACCTACCCCACCCCCAACAGTCCCTCGTCACCACCTTCCTCTTTCTGTCTCTGAATTTGACTGTAGTAGGACCTCACAAAAGTGGAATCATTAAGCTTTACTTTTGTATTTTTAAAAATGTATAGTGAGTATCAAATTGCTATGTTATGTAGATTTTATTGTATGTATTTAACAAATATTTTATCTTAAAATGTTAATATTCTTGAAATTAAATAATTTGCCACTATTAATATAATATACTTACGAATGAAAGTTTCAAATGTTAAGACAAAGGATATAAGGAGATACATAATTTTCCAAATTTCTTTTAGGGACTTTGTGAGTAGAAAATAAACCCATTGATCCTAATTAAGTCTCTGTTTTATACATAAGAGTGTAAATGACAGGTACATGGTTCCAGACCTAGCTGACTGTAGTACTTCAGGAAGAAGCTAAGGCTGCAGTCGCCCAGGAGCTCCTTCTACTCATAGATTCTGTTCTCCATAAATTTGATTCTGTGCATTTTTTTTTTTTTTTTGGATAGGTTTTTGCTATAGGACACGTGCGCTTCCCAGAAAGACAGAGAGAGACAGAGAGACAGAAAGTGAGAAATCACCCCCCGGGGGGATGGCCATGCCGCAATCCCTTCTCCTCCATTCTCCTCTCAGGATCTTAGGCACACACGCACACGCGCCCAGCATGAGTTTAAGCCACCAGGTCCGGGACTCAAACCACGATCGACTACAAGGGAGTCCAGTGACATAGCCATTATGCCAACTGCTAGTCCCAATTCTATGCACTTTTAACATGGTGTGTAAACACTTTGTGTAGACAAGAATCCATTAATTAATACCCTATAATTTATCTATGGCATAAGTTAGACTTTTTTATCATGGATTTAAATAGACAAACCTGTATTTGGTAATATAGGCAGTATTCTATTTTAAGCGAGATGAAGTATATCATGCTACTGATTATTATTACACTGATATAGACTTAAACAGTTGTAGAAGAAGCTTGAAAGGTCATCTAGTCGGAAAAATACAGAATAAGCTACGGCACAGTGAATTACCCCCAAATAGCCTTCTGGAAATTCCGAATCATTTGAGACATTAAAGATATGAATTATGTGACTAGCCATAAATATTTTTTAATCTTTTAAAAAGGATCCTTTAAGAAACTTCAAAATAAATTAATGAGATCCAATAATTTAAAACTCAAGTGCTGTTATTTCTACAAGACCTTGGATTATATGTTCATTTGTTCATTGGAAGAAAAATCACATTTTCATTTCTTATATTTTATTTATATTAAAGAGAGTACTTCAATATTAATTCAAATATCTATCCATTAAATGCAAAAATGTTAATGCAATATTAAAAATGAAATTTAAATGAAAGCAAGGGAATATCACATTAAGGTTCCCATGGCAACTCGTACTATGCTTTTCAGATTCTGCATTGTAATTTGGTCATTTATTACAGGCTCATATAAAATATAATTTTACAAATATTTAAACATGCATAGGTTAATGCATATCAATTCAAAATTTCAGATGCAATGTGATATAATACTTAAGCCAAGAATACTCTAAATATTAGCCCATATTCTTAATTTAGACATATCCACATAAAGCAGAAGGAAACTTCCTAAATTTTGAATGATTTGTTAGCAGTCACATGAATCCTACCAGTCTGCGGTTCCCACCATAGCTGGTATCTGAGCCCATGTTACTGAAATACTAATGCAAGTATGGCCAAGTGACTCTCAATTTAGGAAGAATTTCACATTATAAATGACAAGTTTTGCCAGACTAGGAAAAATGTAGATTCATCAGTTGACAAAAGTTTAAAGTCCAAGAATTGATTTATGCAGATCAAATAGTCTTACCAAAGCCCTACCTTCATTATTAGCCCTGCTTTTTATTACAGCCTTGAGTAGTACATATTTCGATTTTGAAACTCAAAAATGTAAACATCCTTTCACCAGCAATGTATCTTTATTTATCTAAAGAAAATAACTGGACTACTACCAAACTATGTGTACAAGGATTTAGAAAAATATATAAACAATCTAAACGTGCATCAGGAGGGGTAGGTTAAGACAACTGTCACATGCAAAGCTTGGGAAAAAACAGAGCAAAACAAAAAGTAAAAACACGATCTGGAAAACAATGTGTGCACCAGGATAGACCTGTTGGACTGATATACTCCAAAGTTAACGCTGGAAACCGCTGCCTGGTGCCATGATGGCTGCCTCATGTTTCTGAATTTTTCAAATCAGTATTATAGGTATAAAACATAAATAAGTATTGCCTGTGTCAAGACATTGATTCCTCCACTCAGGACAGGAGTATAAGCTGGTATAAACCTTCTTGAGATGTTTGATAACATGAAAAAGTTGCAGCAAAACTTCTATAATTCTACTTTATAAAAATAACCACAGGGCTGACTCAGTGGTCCAGCAGTAATGCACTAAGTGAAGCTGGATCCATGTAATTGTGGGATTGGTCTCTGGTCAACATATAAACACAAGCAGTTTATTTTGGGGTGATGAAAATGTTCTAAAGTTAAATGACTGCACAACTCTGAATATGCTGAAACCACTAAATGGTATACTTTAAATGGGTGAATTTTATGGTATGTGAATTATCTTGATAAAGCTATCCAAAGAGGTATTCTGTATTACCCTAAAAGAAAATCCAACATTATGTTTCTAAGATTTATTTATCTAATGTTTATGCATTTTGCAGCAGAGCATTTTTTCTTTTCTAATGATAGAGGGCATGCAAGCTAGCATGCCTATACACATAGGAGAAAGACAAAGAAGTACTTTCACTTGGGTGTCATAATGCTGGGATCTCCTTATCCTGGCCTCCCAGGCCCTCAGGGTCTTGGGCATCTGGAATGTTTTCAGACCAAGTCAGGGCTCCAAAAGTGTGGCTGCCCATGTGGCTTTCAGGACTGTATTTCAGCATAAGTGGCTAAGGACTGTGCCACCAGGCTGGGCGGACATCTTTTTATCTTTTTTTTTGGAGAGGTTTTTGCTATAGGGCGTGTGCGCTCACCAGAAAGACAGAGACAGAGAGACAGAAAGCGAGAAACCACCCCCCAGGGGGGATGGCCATGCTGCAATCCCTTCTGCTCCACTCTCCTCTCAGGATATTGGGCACGCACACACACGTGCCCGGCGTGAGTTTAAGCCACCAGGTCTGGGACTCAAACCACGGTCGACTACATGGGAGTCCAGTGACACAGCCATTATGCCAACTGCTGGTCCCATGGGTGGACATCTTTATAACATTGAGTCTAGCATGAATATGCAACCTCTCTCCATTTATTTAGATGTTCTTGAAAGCTTCTTTCTACATAGTTTTGTAACTTTATCTAAAAAGTGTTGCTATTTTTGTTAGATTTCTAGGAATTTAATATTTTTGGTTGATTGAAAATTGGAAGTCAGCAGGTAGCATAGTGGTTAAAGTACTGGACTCCCACATGGCCAACCGTGGTTCAAGTTCCGGACCTAGTGGCTTGCTTTCTCACTTTCCCTCTCTCTCTCTGGTGAGTACATGTGCAAACTTAACAAAATAATAATAAATCAAATAATTTTTTAAAATTTAAATAATTTTTAAAAGAGATACTTGTAGGGGCCAGCAGGTGGCATGGTGTTTAAGGCACTGGAATTCCCACATGGTCAACTGTGGTTCAGGTCTTAGACCTAGTGGCTTCCTATCTCACTCTCTCTCTCCCTCTCTGTCTTTCTCTGGCAAAACTCATGTGAAATAAATAAATAAATTCTTTAAGAAAATTGTATATTTTTCAAATCTTATTTTCTAATTCTGTTGCTGGTATTTGGGGAAAATTAAATGTTAATATTTTAACTCACAAATTTACTAAACTCGGAATTCTTTTTTTTTTTTTTTTTGAGATTAAACTCGGAATTCTAACAATCTGTAAATAACTTGGGTTTCCACACACACAATCATACAGTCTTCAATGGCAGTTCTGTCTCTTTCACATGCCCTTTATTCATTTCCCTCACCTTCCTGTGCTGGCACTTTCAGTATAATGTTGAATGCAGCTGATGACAGCAAGGATTTTTGTCTTGTCTTTTATTTTAAATGAGACATTTCCAGTATATCACTATTAAGTAATGTTTACTGTGGGATTTTTGTATATATCCTGTATCAGTTCCAGGAAATTATCTTCTACTTCATGATATGAATTATCATGAAAAGATGTTGACTTTTATTAAAAGTGTTCCTGTATCAACTGATTCTTATTATCTTTGTAAAACTTACATTGACTTGTTATCATGAAGGTATTAAATTCTATCAATTATTTTTTTGCCTTGTTTGATATGATCTTAACTTCTCCCCCTTTAAGGCAGTTTATGTAGCAAATTATATTAATTGATTTTCTAATGCTAAACTAATCTCGTGTTCTTAGGATAAATTTAATTTGGTATCCTATTTACATTTTGAATTATGTTTGTTAAGTTTTATTTATTTATTTTTTTTAATTTGCTAGAGGGTGTGTGCACTCACCAGAAAGAGAGAAAGAGAAAGTGAGAAAGTACCTTCCCCATGGAGCACAGTCACACCGCATCCCCTCTCCTTCATTTCTACTTTTGGGATTTGGGACTGGCATGTTTTTATAAACTACAAAGTCTGGGACTTAGAACATGCACTCGGCCATGTGGGGCCCACCATCCTGACTACCGTACCACCTGCTGGCTGGTCCCCACTTACTTAGATTTTATTTAGTATTTCTGCATACATGTTCATAAGAAAAATGGGCTTGAGGCTGGCTCCACAGTGCAGTGGTAATGTGTTATTCAAGAGAAGCAGGATCCCACACTGTGACCGCCATCCACATCTCTGCTTAGTCAGCCTAAAACATGGAGGTCACATGTGTATGTATCAAAAATAAAGAGGGAAAAAACGTAAGAAAAAAAAGTTAAAGAATATATTATTTCAAAATAGATTGGCTGATGGGACCAGCAGATGGTGTAATGGTTATATCGCTTGCCTCCCACATAGTTAACTGCGGTTCGAGTCTCAGATAGGCAGCTTAAAACTCATGCTGGGCATGTGTGTGCACACCCCAAATCCCAAGAGAATGGAGAAGGGATTGCGCTGTGTCCATCCCCCTGGGGGTGAAGTCTCTCTCTTAAAAAAAAAAAAAAAAAAAAAAAAGATTGGCTGGTAATTTTCCTTGGTATCAAAGTTTTGGTAACCTGATAAAATTAGAATCTGAACTTTTTTCCCTGGTCTCTGAAAGAGTTCATATAAAATTGGTACTATTTTCTTTAAGTGTTTGGTAGAACTCTTTGGTAAAGCTATCACAGCCAGGAGTTTTCCTGAATCTTCGATTTCTAATTTAATAGTTATAGGCTATGCAGGTCTTAAAAATGTCTTCTTGTGAGCCAGCAGGTGACGTAGTGGTTTTGTTGCTGGATTCCTACATGACCAATGTGATTTGAGTCACTGACCCGTGGCTGGAAACTCATGCAGGGTGCGTGTGCATGCATGCCCCAAATCCTGAGAATGGAGAAGGGCTTGTGGTGTGGCCATCCCTCAGGGGGCGGGGGAGGGGTTGATTTCTGACTTTCCCTCTCTCCACCTCTCCTGAGAGCACTTGCCTTAGAGCTAAAATCTTAAAAAAAAAAAAAGCCTTCTTGAGCGAGTTTTTTTTTTTTTTTTTTTTCTTTTCTTTAAGGTTATTTATTGCCATAGGATGTGTACATTTTCTGGAGAGAGACAGAGAGGGAAAGTGAGAAATAACCCCCTGGGGGGGGGGGATGGCCATGCCGCAATCCCTTCTCCATTCTCCTCTCGCGATTTAAGGCGTGCACACACACATGTGCCTGGAGTGATTTTCAAGCTGCTAAGTCTAGGACTCGAAACCCACACACCACCTACTGGTCCCTCTTCTCATCTTAATAAGCTGTGTTTTTCTATAACTTTGCCCATTTCATCATTTTTCAAAATTTTTGAGCATAAAGTTATTCCTTATATCTTACTTTTGAAGGTCAGTAAAATATATAATGATATCCCCTTTTTCATTTCTGGTATTGGTTATTTATGTCTTTTTTCTTTTAATCCTTTTATTTTAGTTGTCAGAGAGAGCGAGCAAGCACTCCCTAATGGAGTGTGGTCCTGCTGTAATCCTTTTTCCTGTTTCTCCACCCCATGAGGGCTTGGGGCATACACACATATGCACTGGTGTTTTTCAAGCCACTGGGGTCTGGACTCGAACTGCAGTTGGCCATGTGGAATGTGGCTCCCTTAACTGCTATGCTATGGGGCTGGCCACGTGCCTTTTTATTTTTTTGTCTTCACTGACCTAGCCAAGGGGGGTTTACCAATTTGATTAGCCTTCAAAGAACCAACAACTGGCTTCCACATTTGTTTTCTATTTTATTAATTTTTATCTTTATAACTTATAAAGAGATTTAATTTGCTATTCATTTTCTTCCGGAAATAAGTACTTACCTAGCTCATATTTTTTAGTCTTTCCACTTATGTAACATTAGAGTTTAAGGCTAAAAATTTCTCAATTATTATTATTATTTTTTTAGCAATCTTTGCTATAGGGCATGTGTGCTTGCCAGAGAGAGACAGAGAGACAGAAAGTGAGAAATCACCCTGCAGGGAAGATGGCTACACTACAATCCCTTCTCCTCCATTCTTTCGGGATTTGGGGCACACATGTACACACACCCGGAGTTTTAATTCACTGGGTCTGGGACTCAAACCATGGTCAACTATGTGGAAGTCCAGTAACGTAACCATTATGCCATCTGCTGGTAACTCCCCCTAAATATTACTTTAACCAGAGCCCTTAAAGTTGGTAAGATTTTCATTAGTGCGTTCAAAATATTTTGTAATTTCCACTGTGAAATCCTTGAACTACATTTATTATTTTAATGATCACATAACATATATGGGGGACAGTGTGGTTTCTCAGTACAGTAATACAATGAATAATCATCACATCAGGGTAATTAGTATACCCATCATCTCAAACATTGGTCTTTCTGTTGGGATTTTTTTTTTTTTAATAATTGTTTAATTTAAAAAATCTATTATTACTTTTCAACTTACTATAGGGCACGTGTGCTCACCAGAGATTGAGAGAGGGAAAGTGAGAAAGCAAGCCACCAGGTCTGGGACTCAGACAGCAGATGGCCATGTGGGAGCCCAGTGCCTCAACTACCACACCACCTGCTGGCCCTTTTGTTGGAAACATTCCCCCTCCCCGGGGAAGATGGCCATACCCCAATCCCTTCTCCACTCTCCTCCTGGGATCTTGGGTACGCACGCACACACACCCAGCGTGAGTAACACCACCAAAATTGCTCACTCACGGATGCTTCCAATGAAGTATAAATTTCCAGTCTTTTCTGGATCTTGGCCTAGTGATTCTTCTTCACTAACTTCCTAACTTTTTAATGCTTTAAATATAAATTGTTTATTCAGTTTGGTTTTTCAATATAGTGGGTGAGTTTGCTTAAATTACATATTCTGCACTATTAAAAGAAGTCTCCTCAACTGTCTGGTGGGAAGAGTTCAAATGACTGACAGTCTTGTCATTATTGCATTTTCCTATATTTTGGACATAACTTTAGTAAGATGTGTCCACTGCCTTTTTTGAAATTTATTGATATAAATATTCCAGATTGTCTCTAGTTTATTTATAGTTTTGTCCTCGTATTCATTCCTACAACTCATTATTTGGTCTCTTTTTTTTTAATTGCCAGAGGGCATGTGAATTCACCAGAAAGACAGTAATAAAGAGGAAACAAAAGCATTTCCCAGTGGAGCATGGTCACATAGCAATCGCATTTCCTCCATTTCTCCATCCCACTGGAACATGCATGCTCATGCACTCAGTATGTTTTTCAAGCTGCGAAGCTGGATTTGAACCACAGTTGGTCATACAGGATCTAGCTCCCTTAACAAGTGCACTACAAGACCAGCCCAGAACTCTCATCTTAATCCTTCTCGAACAGAGCCAAGTCCGGCTTTGCCCTTCCTATCTGGTTTCCTACTTCATTAATTTTGATTATTTATATTCCTTCTGTCAATTATAGTCTTACTTTTCCCCAGTAAGCTATTAGCATTTTCTAATTCTGAATTTTCAGACAGGGTCACTGTGTTGGCCAGGCCAGCCTCAAGGCTGAGATTCTCCTTCCTTTGCCTCTGAATCACTGGGTTCAGGTGTATGCCGCAAAGCTTGACCTCCAGGTTGGACTAGAACTGAAACTGACCCTGGGTCTCGCCTGTGTCCCAGCCTGTGGAGCAGTGTTGTAGCCACTGTGGCTAGGCCTATTTTTCTTTCTTCTTTTTTTGTCAGAGGGTCATTTACTTGTCAGAGAGACAGAGACAGAGAGAGGGAGAAGGCATCCTGCAATGGGATGTAGTCATACCATAACCCTTCTTCTCCATTTCCCTACCCTGTTGGGACCTGGGGCACACCATTTGTGTGCTTCTGTGTATTTTTCCAGCCTTGAAGGCCAGGATTTGAACTGGGCAGTTGAGTCTGGCTCCATTCATCATGAGGCCAGCACTACAGTTATCTTAAATGACAAACCAAACCCTCCAATTTTCTTTAATACAGGAAATATTCCTACAGTTAGGCCTGTTTATACAACTATAGGAGTTTCCTTTTGATATTTCTCTGGTATATTTTTTTCAACTTTAGGTTTTTAGTTTATGTATTTTTGCTTTATGTGCATTTCTTTAAAAAGCATACAGCAGGAGGTAAGCAGGTGATGTGGTGGTTGAAGCATTGGACTCCCACACTGAGTGAGCCTGGTGGTTTGCTTTCTCACCCTCCCCCACCTTCTCTCTCTGTCTCTCTCTGGTGAGTGTGTGTGCCCTATAGCAAATTAAATAATAAATAAAAGTAAATTCTTTTTTAAAAAGCAAATAGTAGATTGTTAACATTTTAATGACCCAATACTTTTGCAGACAAATTCAATCCATTTATAATTGGACTTAGTTCTACCACAGGGATAGGGATATATGATAAACATTGTGAGATTTGTAATCATTCACTTACAATATTCTTTTGATTCTACCCAGCATCCATGGTGCATGCGTGCTAGCTGTGTAACTTAGGTCGTGCCATTTCTATCTCTTTCTCTTTAAGCTTGATTCTTTTTATAAATGTTGAAATTTCTATGGGATTCACAAAGTCCAATTAGTATAACTTTAAGTTTAAAGGAATTTTTTATTAACTGGTATTTTTAATTCCTTCCAACATGTCAGATAACAAATCTTTTAAAGATAACTAAGTCTTTGGTCTGACACATTAATATATAATTGATAATTTAAGTTAATATAAAAGTTCATTATTTTTTAATCATGCTCCTTAAGAATGTTATAAATCTGTGAATAACAGTCCATTAAATTAACACTTCATTTATACAAAAAAGAAATGGAAATTTCTATCATATTCAAGGCTAGAGTTCTGCTAAGGTTGGTGAGTTTTTCATATACACTTGTCACTCACGCACACACACCTCACCAGACTACAGGGCCTGAGAGGGAAGATAACTGAACTTTCCTTTCTTTTCTCAGGAGCTGAAAGTAGTGGCACCCTAGAGCAAGCAAGATTCTTAATTTTACAATCATACTCTGATGAGGGGAAGAAACTAACATAATCCTTTGACTTACAAATATTTATAAGGCACTTACGTGTAACATGTAATGCATAAAACATACACGAATATAAAAATTGAAAGATGAACAGTAGATAAAATGTTTAAAAATTGTGTTAATGGTAAAAAAAACATTAATTTATGAGAGCATAGAGGCGTGTGGGCGTGAATGGTACAGTAGTTGATCCAACGTGATCTGACAGCCAGTCAGGTTGCCATCACAATTCACCTCAGTGTGGCTGAAGAGCCAGGGCTACAGAGGGCTGTGAGTTTGATGACTTTGTATTGTCTCCTCTAGCCCCTGAACAAAAGTACTTCCTTAACAAGGATTCCTCATGTATGAGGACAACCATCCCAGATGGTCCCAGGAGAGAATGGGAAGTGAAAGGGAAAAGAGAGAGGCCTGTGTTAATTGCTCTGAGACTCCATCCTCTGAGGCTACTCTGAGAAATACATCAGTGTCCTGTCACAGAGGGCGAGGGGGCTGGGGTATGTGTATACCAAATACTGTCCCGCACTGGTTAAGGATTGCACATCATACCCCAGGCAGCACAGCAGTCTCTGACATCCAGAAGGTACCCTCAGAAGCCCTGGGTTTGGTGGGTTAGCCAGAGTAGGCCAAGAGCACATGGGTGGGGCACAGACAGTATATGCCTTATCAGTTATGCCTGCATTATGAAGACTATTATCCTTTTTTTAAAAGATTTAATTTTATTATTACTATTTCAAATTTGCTATAGGACACGTGCACTCACCACAGAGAGACAGAGACAGAGGGAGGGAAAGTGAGAAAGTAAGCCACCAGATCCTAGACTCAAACTGTGGTTGGCCATGAGGCAGTCCAACACCCCAACCTCCACGCCACCTCACGGCCCCAAGACTATTATCTTCCATCTTAGTTTCTTTGAAGGATTTTTTTTTTTTTTTTTTTTTTTTTTGGAGAGGTTTTTGCTATAGGGCGCGTGCGCTCGCCAGACAGACAGAGAGAGACAGAGAGATAGAAAGCAGGAAATCACCCCCCAGGGGGGATGGCCATGCCGCAATCCCTTCTCCTCCATTCTCCTCTCGGGATCTTGGGCACGCACGTACTCGCGCCCGGCGTGAGTTTAAGCCACCGGGTCCGGGACTCGAACCGCGGTCGACTACGTGGGAGTCCAGCGACATAGCCATTACGCTAACTGCTGGTCCCTTTGAAGGATTTTTTAAGCCCTTAAAAATAAAAATCTTTGTCACATAAGTGAATTTATAATTAAATGGGTTTAACTAAATAGTTAACATATAAATTAATAAATTAGCTCATGAGAATGACTGTTAATCCTGTCTACTTTTCCCACAGAGTAATCCAGATATAATGTCAATGTCACATTGACATATGACATTCTGACATAAAAATTGAAGGAAACCTCCAGGGTCAAGAGTACCAAATACTGATGTAACTTAATCTTTTCTTGGATTAAAATGTATAAATAGAATTTCCAAAAATGTCTTCCTCTACCACAATACATTACCTTGTATACCCCTTCAGGTGCATACTTCTCATTTTGGCCATCACTGAGTGTACAGAAACTCAGCCAGCTGGGAACCAGCAGTTAGTGTAATGGCTATGTCGCTGGATTCCCACGTAGTCGACCGCGGTTCGCGTCCCGGACCCGGTGGCTTAAAACTCACGCCGGGCGCGTGTGCGTCCGTGCCCAAGATCCTTAGAGGAGAATGGAGGAGAAGGGTTTGCGGCATGACCATCCCCCCGGGGGGGGATTTCTCGCTTTCTGTCTCTCTGTCTCTCTCTGTCTGTCTGGCGAGCGCACGCGCCCTATAGCGGAAAAAAAAAAAAAAAAAAAAAAAAAAAAACCTCTCCAAAAAAAAAAAAAAAGAAACTCAGCCAGCTCTCTAATGGAAATGACTCAACTGATCCTAAGGTATGTCTGACTACTCTAAATAGGTAAGAAAATACTACTAACTTACAGTTGTAATATATATGTTTATCACTTAATAAGGTGGAACAGCATTTCAAAACAAATTGCACAGAATTCCTTGAATAGGCATCTTATTTCCCTGTGTTTATTAAAAAAGTATATGTGGGGGTCAGGTGATGGCAAAGAGGTAATGCACTGTTCTGCAAGGCTGGCCCCATTGGAAGGTTCCAGATTTAGGTCTGGAGACCTCTTTGAACATGCTGGGCACTGAGGTGCCCATGATCTGGGGCTGGCTGAAGCTAGGGGTAAATCACAGCATGAAGACCCTGTTGAGGGACCAGCAGATGGCGTAATAGTTACAGCACTAGACTCTCACAGAGTTGACAGCAGACTGGGTCCCAGACTGGGTAACTTTAACTCATGCTGGGCACGTATGCGTACGTGCCCAAGATCCCAAGAGGAGAAAGGAGGAGAAGGGACTGTGGTGTGGCCATCTTCCCTGGGGGTGATTTCTCGCTTTCTGTCTCTGTCACATGCCCTATAGCAAAAATCTCTCATATATATATATATATATATATATATATATATATATATATATATATATATAATCCTTTTGAGGGTACTTACCGCTGTTTCTCTCTCTCTTGCTCATGAAAGAAATTTTAAAAAACAGAAACAAAAACAAAAAACAAAGAAAGCACATTAAAAAGAAAATAACCCAACCATAATGCAACTTCATCTTGGAATTCAGTGTACCTCAGATCAAATTCTCTAGCATTCCAGTTTTGGGTGTGAAAGATGGGTAGGAGGAACTCCTTGTTATTGTCCCTTATACAGAAATAGCAGCCCTACAGAACCACTTTCCAAAGTCGCAGCTTCCTAAAAGAGTTATGTAAGGAAGATCAGTAGTGCATTTGGGGGCCAGCTATGTAGCCTAGTGGTTAATGGACCTGGATGGCACATGGCTGACCAAGATCTGAATCTCAGCCCTGGTGGCTTGAAAAACATACCAGGCATATGTGCATATGCACCTGCCCCAAATCCTGATAGGATGGAGAAATGGAGAAGAGACTGTGGTGTGACCACATCACACTGAGGGGATACTTGGTCTCCTTTTCTGTCTCTCTGGCGAGTGCATACATGCTCTGGCAATTAAAAACAATGCACTTGAATTTATCTGAACAAATAACTATTAATACTCAACTGAATTTATAAAGTGTGACACAAACTTATAAAAGCCCATTTTATTTAGGATGAAATATGTATATTATTTATTTAGTTCTAAAACAAACCTAATACAAAGTTTAATGGTTTATATCACTGCTTAATCTTAAATGGTCTGGAAACAAAACAGTCTGAAGTTTTACTGTACTAGTTTAAGTAATCCATTCTGTGCAAAAATATTGCTATGTTAATTTCCCTGGAGTTCAAAGTTTTAGATTCAAATTGCTTATATCTAAAAACCTTTTTGAAGTTTGTATAATATCTTGCAAAAGATTATTTTATGATATGTTAACAAAACTCAACTCCACTTTCTCTAATAATAAACAAATGTTTTTTTAAACTGTTACTTTTTAAATGACGTGAAACCAGTGAAAATTGAGTGCTGCCTTTAGAATCATCTTGCTTAGAGAAGAATATTCTATGCTTTACCACTTGTTGCCATGTCTTACAGAGATAGGGTCTGTAGTCTACGTCGGCATCACGCTTACAAGCAGAAGGCGGCTCTTCTGGTAAGTTTGAGGTTTTCTGCATTATACTTTGTGTTGTTGCAAAGAGAACCAAGTGGTACTCATTCACAAGTTTCTCTAAGAACTGAGAACATTTTTTCAGAGTAGACTCCTGCAAGTTAACACTTTCTCCTCCATTGGCCCGGTCTATCCAGTAAAAAGCAGACAGGCTATCCAAAATCAGAAGACAGAGGGATGGGTGACTACAGAACATAGCTTCCAGTGAATAGACTGTGAGGAGCAACTGGGTGCTACTACTGCAGTATACCAGAAAAAGTCTTCCAAGGCAGAACTTGATTATTTCTTCAGAGCTTTGAGATAGTCTATGTTCAAGAATGGTAACAAGCCGGAGCATATCAAAGTGGTAATCAGTATCAATAAACAGGACTTCAACTTCCAGTCCACCTTCTGATTTTGGAAGTATACATCGTGCTGTTAAATGATAGAGCATTTCTGTTTTTCCAGTTCCTTCTGGACCATGAAATTCAAGAATATCACCTGTGTAAAATGTAAAAATGTCAGTCAAAATGTAGCAGCACAATGGCAGGCTACAAAATGAAGTCTGGCAAAAACTGTAAAAGGGCATTAGAATGTGAAAGAAAATCTAAATCCATTTGTCAAAATAGATTTGTATAAGCAAATACTAATCATTAAATATCACCTCTGAGAAAGCAGATGGCTATTAATTAGCATCAAGGAAATTTAAAATAGTCAAGTGACAAGGTTGAAAGGAGCCTGGGGAATCTCCGAGGATGAGCGCATACGTACTCACACCTGGAGTGGTGAGTTAGAGAGTCGGGAACTCCGTGCACACATTCCTATGTGGAGTGGTGAGTTGGAGAGTCGGTGACTCCACGCACACACTCCCACGTGAGGTGGTGACTTAGAGAGTCAGGGACTCGCACACGCACTCCCACGTGGAGTGCTGAGTTGGAGAGTCAGGGACTCTGCATACTTTAGGAACAAAGTACAGCAGACTTGGCTCCTGCCTTTCAGAAGCTACTGATTCCTGTGGTAGAAGCCATTTCTGGTAGTTGATGATACCATATCCATTTTAGCTTATTTCATAAGTGTTAAATGTAATTTGAAGACAGAGGCAATAAGTCCATATATATATATATATATATATATATATATATGGACTTATTAAATATATATATATATATATATATATATATTTTTTTTTTTTTTTTTTGGGAGAGATTTTCGCTATAGGGCGCGTGCGCTCACCAGATAGACAGAGAGAGACATAGAGACAGAAAGCGAGAAATTACCCCCCCCAGGGGGGATGGTCACGCCGCAATCCCTTCTCCTCCTTTCTCCTCTCGGGATCTTGGGCACGCACCCACACGCGCCTGGCGTGAGTTTTAAGCCACCAGGTCCGGGACGCGAACCACAGTTGACTACGTGGGAGTCCAGAGACATAGCCATTACGCTAACTGCTGGTTCCCTCCATATTTTTTTTTAAACAGTGATAAAATATACTTTTTTTAACTTTGTTGAGAGGGTTGTAAAAAAAATTACGGCTGAAGTAGATCAGACAAACAGAAAGGTGCTTTAGAAGGGCAGTTACCTTAGAATTTACTTAAATTAGGAGAAAGTTCATGTTTTCATGCAATACATATTTAGTTCTTTAAATATGACAAAGAGCAGAAAGAATTAAGGAATGCTGCACTTACGATCCATACAAACACCAACATTTTTGGGTTGTACATATTTTAAAAAAATATCTCAAACACCTCTTGAAATACTGTAGTAGCTAATACATAGAGCCTGCCTTTGGTGGGCACAGAAATGCAGTTTAGGGGGAAAAAAAAAGGGGCTAGGGAACCAGCAGTTAGCGTAATGGCTATGTCGCTGGACTCCCAAGTAGTCGACCGCGGTTCACGTCCTGGACCCGGTGGCTTAAAACTCACGCCAGGCGCGTGTGCGTGCGTGCCCAAGATCCCGAGAGGAGAATGGAGGAGAAGGGATTGTGGCATGACCATCCCCCCTGGGGGGTGATTTCTCGCTTTCTTTCTCTATGTCTCTCTCTGTCTGGCGAGCGCACGCACCCTATAGCGAAAACCTCTCCAAAAAAAAAAAAAAGAGGGGCTAGCAGCTGGCATAATGGCTATGTCGCCTGGACTCCCAGGTAGTCGACTGCGGTTCGAGTCCTGGATCTGGTGGCTTACACTCACACCGGGCACATGTGTGTGCAAACCCAAGATCCTGAGAGGAGAATGGAGGAGAAGGGATTGTGGAGTGGCCATCCCCCCTGGGGGGATGATTTCTCGCTTTCTGTCTCTCTGTTTCTCTCTGTCTTTCTGGCGAGCACACGTGCCCTATAGCAAAAACCTCTTCAAAAGAAAAAGAAAAAAAAATCCATACTACAAGTACTAAATTTTTTAAAAATCACAGAGCAAGAAGAGCAAAACTGAACTTCCATACTGACTTTACTTGACTTCTATACAGTATGCTGACTTAAATCGAAGAGCAAAAGTTAAAGACTTTCTTTCCTCTACTTTTGGTAAAAATTACATGGTAATCTTAGATGACTTCCCCTTAGATTTTACCCGGAAGTGGCCTTTTTAATTTTTTATTTAAAAGAAGGCAGCAAGGCCAGCAGGTAACATAGCGGTTAATGTACTGGATTCTCACATGGCTGACCATGGTTCAAATCTTAGACCTGGCGGCTTGAAACTCACTCCAGGCATGTGTGCATGTGTGCCCAAAATCCCAAGAGGAGAATGGAGAAGGGACTGTGGCATGGCCATTCCCCCCACACTCCCTGGGAGGGAAGTCTTTTTGCTTTCTGTCTGTTTCTCCAGCAAGTGCACATGCCCTTAGCAAAAAGGTTCTCAAAACAAAGAAGGGAAGGCTTGGTACTTTTAAACTGATGTCACCAATGTTACTATTTCTTGAGATCTCAGAGAGACTCATATACTTTATGAGTGATACAGCATGGGCTGGCGTTCCCAAAAAGCCAGCCTCAGATTTCTCCAGTTTATTTTATGCATCTATTTGTTAAACAATGCCATCCATGTCGGTCTCTAATACCAATCCCCATCACCATTCCTACAAGAACACTATGAACCTTGTCTACATGGAAAATTAAATCCAGTTCATAGACATTTTCAAAACACTTGTCTAATGTTTCCACGAACACATGAACGCAACCTAAAACACTAAGTTTACTTTCTGAAGAATCCACATAGAAGACAAAACATAGCACTGCGTAATGTCTATAAATTGGTATGTTGTCAGATCCTCCAATTAATAATCCTCCTTCTAGGAAATTATAAACATTTTCATCTCTCTTAGATACCAAATGGAAAGTCTCCGATGCCTTGCTGTTGTGTATCTTCACTACAGAGCTGGGAGAGCCAGCTTTCCTTAGCGGTTGAAGATGAGGATCATCCTGAACTTGGCTGGGGCAGGCTAACTCACTGAGTGACCGATAGGGCTGAGGCAGGGGTGGGCCCACAATCCTCACTTCTAGATCTCCTTGACAATCCTTCCCCACCCACCCACCCCTCCCGCATACACCAGACACATCCATCTTAAAAATTATTCTTAGGGGCCAGTAGGTGGCATGGTGGTTAAAGTGCTGGACTCCCACATGACCAACTACAGCTCTAGCCCCAGACCTGATGGCCTGAAAATCACACTGGGCACATATGTTTGCATGCCCAAAATTCCAAGAGGAGAGTAGAGCTTGAGAAAGGACAGTGAGATGGCCAATCCCCCATGGGGAGTGGTGACTTCTTTCTTTCTTTCTGTGTCTCTCCAGAGAGTGCCATACACCATACAGAAAAAAACTAAATAATAATATTATTACAATTATTAAAATTTTTCTTAGTCTCCTACACAAGGCAGGGTTACCAAGTAATGTAGTTGTGGCCAGTGAGATGCAGGTGGATATCTGTTGGAGATTTTTAAGTTTTGCTTTCCTATTCAGGTGATACTCTGCCCCATACTCTCCTCTAAAGGTGAGGTAGCCATACTGAGGCAGTAAGGACACAAGTGAGGACACCCTAAGGATGGTGGCGCAGGAAGACAGAAGGTACACGGGGCTTTGGCAACATCGTGTGGCTCTGTGCCAACTGTACACAGCCTGCCTTTCTACCACTTACAATGTGAAGAAAATAAGCCGTATGGGTGAGCCAGTAAATAGGACTTCGGTTACACACAGTTGAAAGCTATCCCTAATCAGGGTTTCCCAATGTAACTGACATGAGTAGAACAATTCTTGATTTTGCAGTTCTTTAACTGCTAGAGAGGTAGAACGTATCCCCCATGCAGCATGGTCGTGCTGCAATCTCTTCTTCATTTTTCCATCCTGTTGGGATTTTGGACATGCCTGCATGTATGCCCAACATATTTCCCAAGCTGGACTGGGACTCAATCTGTAGTTGGTCATGGCCCAGAAGCTAGCCTCATTTTATAGTTGCACACGTTGTAGATCTAAGAGTCCATGGCTAAGTGGTGATAGCATCATTCAAGTGTAAACACTCATACACATTTCCAAAGGTCCTTCAGTTACTCTTTTGAAACTGTGAAGAGCTGTATTATAAATTATTTTTCTAGCACTATAACTCTGCACTTTCAAGATTTCAAATCTCCTTTTTCTTTTTTTTTTTTTTCAAATCTCTTTCTAAATAGGTTCTAGTTCATTTTCATTGAGGATAGCACATGTTAAATAAAACCACCCCTGAAGACACTATCCTGCATCCAGAGCTTTTTTTCTTCTTTAGGGTTTTTGCCATAGGTTATGTGCACTCAGTGGAGAGAGACATGGTGGAAAGGAAAGTGAGAAACTATCCCCCGGGGAAGGTGGCCATACCACAATTCCTTCTCCTTCTGGGATTTTGGGCCTACAAGGACTCTGCATTATTCTCAAGTCACCAGGTGTAGGACTAAAACTGTGGTAGGCCGTGTGGAAGTCCAGCATCTTAACCACCACGCCACTTGCTTGTCTGCTTCATGAACTTGTAACAATCCATTTTAAACTATGGTATTCCAATTTTCTCTAGCTTGTCGTTACAGGCTGAGCACACCCAATCTGAACATTCAAAACCCTCCAAAATCTAAAACTTTGGAGCAATGACATGATGCCAAGTAGAAGAGTTCACAACTGACCTTATGTGATGGACTGCATACTGTCACTAATATTATATAAAATTACCTTCAAGATATGTGTATAAGTTGTTTATGAAACAAATTAATTTCATGTTTAGACTTGGGTTCCATTCCCAAGAAATTTCACAATGTATATGGGCAAGTATTCCACAATCTGAAATCTGAACTATTTCTGGTCCTAAGCATTTGAGATATAGGATATTCAACCTGTAATATTTTATAGCTGACCTACCTAATTGTAAACACTGTGTTAAAAACAGATTCTTAGGTCCTGATAAAAATAAGTTTATCTAAGAATTCATTTACTGAGCCAGCAGGTGGTGTGGAGGTCAAGGTGCCTAGATACTACACGGCCAACCATGTAATCCTGATATAGCTCCTTGAACAATACCCCAGGTGCATGTACATGTGTGACCAAAATCCCGAGAGGAGAATGGAGAAGGGATTGTGGTGTGGCCATATCTCCTGGGGGTTGATTTCTCACTTTCTCTCTCTATCACTGTCTATCTCCAACAAGTGTACATGCTCTATAGCAAGCAAAAAAGTTAATTTACTTTATTTTCTATTACTACTAAGAAACCATTGTATGTTAGAACCTTCCAAAATACCATATTTTATAAAACCTCAGCTAATTTCCACTATCATCTTAAATAAAACTTGTAATTTTAAACTTGCATTTAAAAGAATTTTAAAAAAAGATTACAGCTTCAATAAGTAAAACTATTTTCATATCAACATTTATGGATATTCTTATTAGAAGTTAACATAGTGGCTAAAACTGTATTCAATCCAGATGTTCAGTTTATCCTTTGCTATTACTAAGGAGCTAAAATGAAACCTACTCCACAATTCCCATGAAAATCTTTTACTATCCTATATTACATAAACAGAATAAACTACCAGACAAAGAAACATTAACACAGAACCAGTATTAACAGTTAAGTGAGAAAGCTGAGAACAGTTTAGGAAGGTCTATCTAAAAGTGGCTTGTAGGACACCATGGAGTACACAGAAGCACCAGCCGGGGAACCAATAAGCAAAATGCACCTTATCCTCCCTCTCCTTCCACCCAGAGAGCAGCCAGAAGAGGCTGCACAGCAACTATTAACCTTTCTAGAGTATTTTAATTCTAAAAAGGAATTTCTCATACAAACCTCACAGGATCCTAAGAGCACTCTGAGGTTGGAAACACAAACTTTATCATTGCATTTATCTGCCTTTTTAGAAAAACTTTTAATTGCCAGAGAGCACACGTGCTCACCAGAAACAGAGAGAGCACCCCACAATGGGGCATGGTCAAAGCACAATTCCTTCTCATTTCCCCATCCTGTTGGGATTTGGGGCATGCATGCATGTGTACCTAGCATGTTTTTCAAGCCACTGGGGCTGGGCTTAAAACTGTGGTGAGCCATGTGGGACCTGGCTCCCTTAACTACAAGGCTATGGGGTTGGCCCTGTCATGCTATATAATCATTGTCTGTTTAGTTGATACTATTTTCTATCAGCTTCTTTAAAGGTTAGGACTTCAATACTGAATATTCTATCGCCAGCACAAAACACAGAATCTTTTGGATGTAGTTCAATCAGTGTGCTCTCTTAAAGTCTTCTAAGAGAAATGTAAGTACCAACCGATGAGGGTTAAAGGGTTTAGAACACGGCATTGTGAAAGCAAGTAGGTCCAGTAGGAAGTCATAGGTGGGAAGAAATGGCTTTTGTTAGCCAAGTCTGGCAGGTGTGATAGCTCCAGACCAAGGATAGGCACAGGGACCAGCACAGGGTTAAGACTAGAACAAACTGTCCAGGGCTGGGCCTGCCCACTCCAGCAACCAATTAGTGATGACAGTTCTGTCAGATCTCTAGTCCTGAAGAATAAACCTAATACAGTGATTTGAAAATTTTTTCTCAGATAAGTTCGGGAGTACTTGTACAAATCAAATTCACATGTGAAGTAAGGATGTATTTATTTACTTATTAATAAATAAATTAGAGGGCACATGTACTTGGAAAGACAGAGGGAGAGGAAGAAAGTACCCTCCTGGCACACCAGTAGGGCGTGTTCATGCCGTAAATCTTTCCTCCTCCGTTTCTCCACCCATCCCATCAGGATCTGAGGTATGAGTACACACGTGCCCAGCATGTTTTTCAAGCTGCCAGGGCCAGGATTTAAAATACGGTCAGCCATGTGAGATCTGACTCCTTCAACCACCAAGACATGGGGCTGGACCCATGAAGCAGGGATTTTTAAAGCAAAGTATTCTGAAAACAATTTAACTTTCAAAATGGCATATTCTGATGTATCTGTAGGCTTTACAAATAAAAGCATCCTACAGCCACTAGAATTTAAGATTCCAGTAATAAGAGGCTGGGTTTAGCAATCTGGGAATAATCTAAGCAGAAATAATAAAAGTACAGAGAACTCTCCTGATAGGTGGATATGGGCCTGAAATTAAGAATAAAAGGCCCAGGGCTAGCAGGTGGCATAGTGCTTAAGGTGTTGGACTCACAAGGCTGACCACAGTTTGAGTCTGGGCTCAGTAGCCTGAAAATCACACCAGGCATGCATATATACTTGCTCAAAATCCCAATAGGAGAATGGAGGAGAAAGGATGAGAAAGGATTGTGGCATGGCCTTTCCCTCTGGGGAATGGAATGATTTCTCATTTTTTCCTCTATTTGTTTCTTTCTGGCAAGTACATGCAACCTATAACAAAAACCTAATAAAATAAAAAAATAAGAGGCCCCAAACTCAATTCTTTCTTGAAATACACCCAAAATTGTAAGTCAGCTAAAAGTAGATAAAAACCAGAAGTTTAATAATAATAATAAAAAATAAAAACAGGAGGAAAAAATCCATCAGGCCAAAAAGAAGTTTTTAAGAAAATGAATACTAGTAAGTAACAATTCAGGTTGAGTATCACTTATACAAAATGACTGGGACCAGAAATGCTTTAGGTTTCAGATTCTTTTTTCAGATTCTGGAATATCTGCATATTCAAAATGAGACATCTTGGAGATGAAACTCAAATCTAAACACGAAACTCACGTATACTTCTATACCTTATACACATAGCCTGAAGGTAATCTTATCCGCTATTTTAAATTATTAAAAAAAAAATACTTTTGGCATCACCATCATTCCCGACTCCATATTTATATGTTACTGATTAGCAATTATTTTCTTATACTTATTCACACCAAGTACTTAGCAGTAAAAAATATGACATATCATTAACGCAGTGAAAAATAATGTGTTCAGCAAGCAGCATCCGCTGTTAAACCACAACAACATGGCAGGCTCTCAGCCTCCACCTACAATGCTGTGTTTTGATTAAAAGGTTACTGTGCGTCATGTTTTTAAGGGGAGAAGAAACATCAGAAGCAGTTGAGGAACCAGGAAATGGGTCCTCCAGGGATGAGGAGGAATTCTGCTGAGCAGTTTTTGTTTTTGTTTTTGGTTTTTTTTTGAGAGGTTTCTCGCTATAGGGCGCGTGCGCTTGCCAGACAGACAGACAGACATAGAGACAGAAAGCAAGAAATCATGCTACAATCCCTTCTCCTCCATTCTCCTCTCGGGATCTTGGACACGTACGCACACGCGCCCGGCGTGAGTTTTAAGCCACCGGGTCCGTCACCCGAACCGCGGTCGACGACGTGGGAGTCCAGCAACATAGCTATTACGCTAACTGCTGGTTCCCCTGGGCAGCTTTTTAAAAATGTTTCCCCCAAAGTTATCTGCCTCATTAACAATGATTGCTGTCTTAGAAGTTGCTCTTTGAGGGAGAACCAGCAGTTAGCGTAATGGCTATGTCACTGGACTCCCATGTAGTCTACCGCGGTTCACGTCCCGGACCCGGTGGCTTAAAACTCACGCCGGGCGCGTGTGCGTGCGTGCCCAAGATCCCGAGAGGAGAATGGAGGAGAAGGGACTGCGGTGTGACCATCCCCCCTGGGGGGTGATTTCTCGCTTTCTGTCTCTATGTCTCTCTCTCTCTCTCTCTCTCTCTCTGTCTGGCGAGCGCACGCGCCCTATAGCGAAAAACCTCTCCAAAAAAAAAAAAAAAAAAAAAAAGAAGTTGCTCTTTGAGGGAACCAGCAGTTAGCGTAATGGCTATGTCGCTGGACTCCCACGTAGTTGACCCCGGTTCGCGTCCCGGACCCGGTGGCTTAAAACTCACACCGGGCGCGTGTGCGTGCGTGCGTGCCCAAGATCCCGAGAGGAGAATGGAGGAGAAGGGATTGCAGCATGACCATCCCCCCTGGGGGGTGATTTCTCGCTTTCTGTCTCTATGTCTCTCTCTCTGTCTGGCGAGCGCACGCGCCCTATAGAGAAAACCTCTCAAAAAAAAAAAAAAAAAAAGAAGTTGCTCTTTGATGTTACGAACATGATTTCTTGCTCTGTCATGAATCCACCTGCAGCTCCTGCCCTTGAACAAGCCCATTCCACATTTCACCTATGGTCTGCAATGTTAACACCACCATCTTTATCCTATTTTCACCATCAGTCAATGAATAACCAATCAGAGCCTTGTTATCCATAACAAAAATTTCTCCTGGACCAGCAGGTGGTATGGTGGTTAAGGTCCTGGATCCCACATAGCCAATTTCACTGTTCCAAGTCCTTGACCCTGCAGCTTGAAAAACACACCAGGCTCATATTCACAGGTGCCCCAAATCCTGAGAGAAACATGGATAAGGGATTGCAGCATGGCCAAAGGGCAAGCACGTGCTTCCTACAGCAAAACTAATTAAAAAAAAATTTTTTTTTCAATAATCATATTCACTCTAGCTTACTGTTTATTTTGCACAATCAAAATCTTTTAGTTTTATGCACTGTTTTTCTATCTTTCATTAGCTTTTGTCCATCACTTTCAGCATAAAACTTCAACAGTTTATTCTTCTGTTTCTTCAGGTCACATGCAAGGGAATTTCAAAAAGTATGGGGGAAATGGTCCAACAGAAATCGAAATCCACATGGTTTTCTCATAATCCATGAACATTTTCAAAGACCCCACATACAGTGGTTGTTCCAATACACACTGTTCAGCAAGATGTTTCACACACTGCCGTCCAGTTTCTCCAGCAGTTTGACCTTCTGTGCTATAGATAAAACATAAATGCTTCCTCTTTTTCTTATCACTGTTTTTCACAGGGACATCTGCAGGCTTTTCTGACATTTCCAACAGTATCTTTACACCACAGGCAAAGAATAAGCAAAACAACAGTGAGTAATGCATATAGGGCTTGGGCCCATGTGAGGTATCAACCTGCATACCTGTGCACATGACATGTATCACCCTTTGTGGGTGTGCTCATGTTAGGGAATCTGGGCATGATGGAAAAGACCTATCACAGCTGAAGGGGGCAGGAAAGGTCTCTTCCCTTTGCATTCACTGAATACACTATGTGTCATGTGCCTGTGCTTTGATATTAGGTCACATGAGATTAGGTGTGGAATTTTCCACTTGTGTGAAGTTCTGTCAGTACTAAAAATATTTTGGATTTTGAAACATTTCAGATTTTGGATTTGGGATACTCAACTTAGAAATACACAGAAGGGACCAGCAGATGGTATGGTGGTTAAGGCGCTGGACACACCCACATGGCCAACTGTGGTTAGAGTCCCGGACCTGGTGGCTTGCTTTCTCACTTTCCCTCTCTCTCTCTCTCTCTCTCTCTCTCTCTCTGTGTGTCTCTCTCTGGGCAAATTAAAATAAATAAATGAATAAATAAAATTAAATAAATAATTCTTAAAAAATAAAGAAATACACAGAAAACTTACATTTATAAAAAAATAAAAATAAAAATAAAAAAGGCAGGGAAAGGGTAGGGAAAAACTCACTGAATTGATCCAGAACAGTGACCTTAGAACTGTAAATATGTAGTGAGCAAAAGCATATTTATAACATAAATAATATTTTGTGAACCAAACTTTGAAAATTGAAATATCAGAAGACAGAATGAAAAGACACTGCAGGATGTGTTCACTACTTTTAATTATTAGCAAGGAAAGGAATCAGATTGCAGGAAGTGAGAGAATACATTAGTATTTAGAAAATGAATAGTATAGAGTATGGTTTATATCCATTATTTTAAATTAAAAAAAAAAAAACTCAGTAGTAGTTTCATGAGGCTGCAGGATCAAATAAAGGTGATTTAAGATAAATGAAACAAATTCTGAGATGATGAAGAAGGGACTCTACAGGAAGAGAAATACATAAGGTAAGTGTGTGATATCTCTGGACACCTCTAAAATTCCCAAAGTAGGGAACCAAGTATTTTCTTGGATAGAAGGTGGTACTCTAAATATCGCTTACTATAATTTAAGACCAAATACTTGAAAGCACTTATCTATATGGTTTAACAAGGTTTTCTAAATCCAAACATTAAAAATACTGAGGTAGGACCAGCAGATGGCGTAGTGGGTATGTCGCTGGATTCGCATGTGGCTGACTGAGGTTCAAGTCCTGGACCTGGTGGCTTGAAACTAACACCGGGTGTGTGTGCATGTGTGCTCACCCAAAATCCTGAGAAGAGAATGAAGGAGAAGGGATTGTGGTGTGGCCATCCCCTCTGGGGGATGATTTCTCACTTTCTGTCTGCCTCTCTCTCTCTCTCGCTCTCGCTCTCGCTCTCTCTCTCTCTCTCTCTCCTGTGAGCACACGCACCCTATAGCAAAATATCTCTATTTAAAAAAAAAAAAAGAAAAGAAAATACTGAGTTAAGTATATAGTCGTGGGAATCCTTGGTTTGATATGAATTAAACTGAGGCAAAGTTGTTTAAGGTCAAATCCTGGGTTAAGCAATTGATATGTAGATAACACTGTTCTCCTTTGACAGATTAATAGCAAGACAGGTGTAAAAAAAGTAATTTACAGCAACCGGGGGAGTAAAATCTGCAAACTTGCAAATTATACATGAATATTATCACCAAGGTCTTTGAATTAAATTTTCTATAAAGATATCTAATTGAAATCAGTTTTACTGATTTTATAAACACTTATTAATTGTTAACATCAAAAATCATAGTCAAACATGTCCTAGAGGGGGCAGAGTGCTTTTAACTTCATTTGCAGTCACTATCTCATATGTTTCTGTGAGCTGTTATGAAAAATAGCACTCTTGTCCAGCTGAAGTACTGAATATGACAACTTATAGTAAAAAAAAAAAACGTCCCCATGGCTTGGCACTTGAAGAAATTAAACTAAATCAGAAAATCTGGATGATTTGGCCTTGACAGTTACTCTTACAAATAGAATGCTGTAAGGAGTTCGGGTAACAGATTGTCACAAAGAGTTTATGATTTTGAAGATCCTTCAAAATAAGGAAAAGAAAAAAAAGCCAAAAAATACATCATCTTAGTACCAACCTACAAATGATATAACACATGTTTAATTTTCAGATTACAATCATTACAGTACTGAAGAAGAAATGAACTGGTGCATGGTACTGAGTAACTACTGTCCAAAATAGCATTAAAGGTATGTTTGCAACATTAGCGGCTCCAATAAACCCCAACTCTCTCTGCTTCAACTGAAGCTGTCCTGTAACAATTCCTCATAAACTACGAAACAACCCTTATAATCCCAGTCTTATATCTGCTATTGCTCTAATAGGGTATTCCTCTAACTAGTTTTATAGCTATAAGATCTGCAGTAGTTCTTTTTTCTTTTTTTTTTTAAGAGACCTTAGGCAGGAGGACTGTCATGTTGTGATTCTCTGCCTAATGCCTCCCCGCTGGGATTACCAGGCCATGCCAGCATGCCCAGCTCTTTTTTATACAGTCTCAATATGTTGCCCAGGCCAGCCCTGAACTTAGGATCCTCCCAACTCTGAGACTTATGACCACCATGCCCAGTCTTTAAGCTAGACTAGAATCTGAACTTAGGCTTTCCAAGTGGTCCCGGCCTGCAGAGCATGATGTCTTATTTGAGCAGCGCATTACCACCACAGCGACCATCTATGGTAGTTTTAGACAAACGTTTTTGTTAATGTCTAAATGTGATGATGTTTTTCAAAATTTCTTTAATGAAACAGCATAATGTAGAAGTTCTGCCTCAAACCTGCTTAACATTTTTTTTTTTTTTTTTTGGTGAGGTTTTTGCTATAGGGCGCGTGTGCTCGCCAGACAGACAGAGAGACAGAGAGACAGAAAGCGAGAAATCACCCCCCAGAGTGGATGGCCACAACGCAATCCCTTCTCCTCCATTCTCCTCTCGGGATCTTGGGCACACACTCACACGCACCCGGCGTGAGTTTAAGCCACCGGGTCCGGGACTTGAACTGCGGTCGACTACGTGGGAGTCCAGCGACATAGCCATTATGCTAACTGCTGGTCCCAACATATTTCTTTTTTGTACCTGTTTAAAATATTAATATAGTTTCATAAGGTGCACCTTAATATCTTTTCCTATAGAGAATATACAGTTTAGTCTTTTGTCTAATATATTTGATCAAACCTTATCTTTTATTACTGATGGTTTAAAAAGAGCTTTTTTTTTTTTTGGCTAGCTGATCTGCTGTACAAGAAATACTAAAGGGACTCCAGGCTGAATGAAAGGATATTAGACAGTAACTTGAATCCAGATGAGGAAATGAAGAGCATAAGTAAATGTAACTACAAAGGTAAATCTAAAAGACAGTGTTTTATATTGCATTTTTTTCCACCTATCTATTTATAAAATAACTGCATCTGGGCTAGCCCCATGGTGCAGTGTTTAGGTACTATACAGAAGCAGCCAGATCCCACATGGCCAACCAGGGTTTGAGTTCCAGCTCCAACAGTTTCACATGTGCATGCATGCCCAGAATCCTGATGGGATGGAAAACTCAGAAGAAGGACTGTCGTGTAACAGTGCCCTGTTGGGCATTGTCTGCACACATGAACATGTGCTCTCTTGCAAGTGCATGTGACCTCTAGCATTAAAAAACACTTCTATACTTAACAATTTTAATTCAGTAATAAGAAATGTGTTGGTGGATACATAATGTATAAAGATGTGATTTGTAACCGCACAGGGCAAGGAGAAGAAATGGGGGTGTATAGTAGCAAAGTTTTTATAAACTACCAAAATGAAGGTGGAATTAATCCAAACTAGATTGTTATAAATTAAGATATTAATTTTAATCCCAGGACAATCACTTTAAAAATTTTTTAAAAGAATTATTTATTTATTTATCTTATTTTATTTATTCTTCTTCTTCAATTCTGACCAGAGAGAGTGAGAAAACAAGCCTCCAGGTCTGGGACTCAAACTGCAATAGACCATATGGGAATCCAGTGCCTCAACCACAACACACCTGCCAGCCCCCCAAATTTTTTTTTTAAGGTTTTGCCATAGGGCAAATACACTCAGGAGAGAAAGAGACACACACACAGTCAGAGGGAAAGTGAGAAATCACTGCTCGGGTGGATGGCGATGCTGCAATCACTTCTCCATTCTCGTCCTTGGATTTGGGGCATGTACACACACACACACCTGGCATGATTTTCAAGCCTCCAGGTCTGGGATGCAAACTACAGTTGACCCATGTGGAAGTCCAGTGCCATAACCACTATGCCAGAAGAAAAAAAAACTTTTTAAAGTGAAAACAATGACAAGGGAATTAGTATAAAATGGTACACCAGAAAACTTCTATTTAACACAAAAGAAAAGGGCAAAGAAGGACTAGAGAATCAGATGACATCAAAACAGCAAAATGAGTCATAAATTCTAAGTACATTAATGTAAATGGATAAAATAATCTAACCAAAAGGCAGAGACTGGCAGAATGAAATTTTAAAACTGTGATCCAACTATAGGCTATGTACAACAGAGACACTTTACATTCCAAGTCACAAATAGCTCCAAAGTAAAAGGAGAACTATAACTGTGCAAATGGTAACCAAAAGAGAACTGAAGTGACTATATTATTATCAGATAAAGAATTGTTATTAGAATGAAAGGATTTTTTTAAATTGTGGTTAAAACACAACATAAAATTGATCACCATAGCCATTTTAAGTGAACAGTTCAATCGTGTTAAGTGTATTTACATTGCTATTAAATAGACCTCCAAAACTTTTTCATCTTGTAAAACTGAAATCCTGTACCTATTACACAGCAACTCTATTTCCCCTGACTCTCCTCTGGCCCCTGGTAACTATTGTTCTTATTTCTATCTCTATGAATTTAACTACTTTTTAATTAATTTTCTTAAATGTTTATTTATTTCTTCCGTAAGAGAGACAGAGTGTGGGGAGGTGCTTCCCTAACATAGCCTTCATGATGCAATCCATCCTCAGCCAGCCTGGATCATGGACATGCATGTGGACCACTGTGTAGAGACAGGGTCCATGACAAACCTGTGACCTCCCCATGTGAGTCAAGTTGCATTACCATTAAGCCAGTCTGGTCTCTGCATTTAGCTGCTTTAGGTACCTTGTTTAAGTGGAACCATGTAGTCTGACTTTTTATATCTGGCTTATTTCACTTAGCATATTGTTCTCAAGGATCATACATGTTGTAACATGTAACAAGATTTCCTTTCTTTTGAAGGCTGAATAATATTCCATTGTACATACATACCACATTTTGTTTATCCATTCAAACATCAGCAGGCATTCACGTTGCTTTTATCTGTTGACTATTGTGAATAATAATGTTATAAACATAAACATAAGTTTGCAAGAATCTGCTTTACATTCTTTTAGGTATACACCCAGATGTGGAATTACTGGATCATATACTATTTCTATTTTTAATTTTTTTGAGGAAGTACCATACTGTTTCCATAACAGTCTCACCATTTTACAATCTCACCAATAGTGTACATCCTTGCCAATGCTTATTAATTTATGTTTTGATACTAGTCATTCTAATGGGTGAAAGGTGGCAAATAAAGTTATTACATAATAAATGGGTCAACCAGCAATTAAAACATAATAATCATAAACCTATATGTGCCCAATAATACATGAAGCCCCAAAATACTTATAGCAAAATCTGACAAAGGGAGAAACAGACAATTAACAAACACAGAAGACTTGAATAACACCAAAGAAACCCCTAAAAGTAAGAGAGATCCAATAGAACACATGACCCAACCACCGGAGAAGAGGATCTTCTAGAAGTGCACATAAAATAGTCTTCGGAATAAATTGTAAGTTAGGCCATAAAACAAATCTCAATAAATTTAAAAAGACTGAAATCACAGAAGCATGTTCTCTAGTCGGAAAAGAATGAAAGCAGAAATCAGTAACAACAACAAAAAGCCACTGTTCTTCTTGACACTGGATTAATCAATAGCTTCTCAGATATGCTACCTAATCATGAGCAACAGAAGAAAAAATAAACTGGACTTCAACAAAATTAGTATTTTTTTTGCTTCAATGGACATCACCAAGACAGTGAAAAGAAAACCCACAAACTGAATGAAAATACCTGCAAAATCATATATCTGATAAAGGACTTGTATTTGAAATATATAAAGGACTTCTATAACTCAATAATAAAAAGACAAATAACCCTGTTTTTTAAATCAGCAAAGGAGCTGACATTTCTCAAAAGATATACAAACTACTAATAATCACATGCATAGATGCACAGCATTATTATCCATCAATGAAAAGTTTCAAAACCACAATGAGTACTGTATACTGACTGGGATGGCTATATAATCAAAAAGAAAGGCAGAAACAATTATTCCTAGGATGTGGGAAAATTGGAACCATTCTACACTGCACTGCTGGTGGTAAGTAAAATGTGAAGCTACTTTGGAAAACAGATCAGCAGTTTCTCAAAAGGTTAAGAGTTTTCATATGTCCTAGCAATCTCTGCCCTACATATTACCCAAGAGAAGTGAAAATATCTAGCAACAGAAAAACTTGTACACGGGACCAGCAGTTAGCATAATGGCTATGTCGCTGAACTCCCATGTAGTTGACTGTGGTTCCAGTCCCAGACCCGGTGGCTTAAACTCACGCCGGGCCATGCGCATGTGCCCAAGATCCCGAGAAGAGAATGGAGAAGGGATTGCGGCATGGCCATCCCCCCTGGGGGATGATTTCTCCCTTTCTGTCTCTCTGTCTCTCTGTGTCTTTCTGGTGAGTCCACGTGTCCTATAGCAAAAACCTCTCAAAAAAAAAAAAAAAAAAAAGAAAAACTTGTACACAAATAACCTGGCAGCATCATTCCAAGAACATGGAAGCCACCCAGACGCCCATCAACTGATGAATGAATAAACAGAATGTAGTATACCCACACAATGAAATATCAGACAATTGTAAGAATGAATTACTGGTACTTGTTACAATATGATGAATCTTGAAAAGATTATACAAAGTGAAAGAAGTCAGTCACAGAAAAGACAAGTTATTGTACAGTTCCAGTAACGTGAGATGTCCGGAAAGGGCAAGTATATAGGTAGAAAGCAGATGAGCAGCTGCCTGGGGCTGAGGGACATGGAGAGGATAGGGTGACTACTAATATGCATGAATTTGTGTGGTGATGAAAATGTTCTAAAATCAATTGGAATGATGTTTGCAACTGTGTGACAATATTATACATCATAGAACTATACACTTAGATGGGTGAATTATAGCTCCAAAAGCTGTCGAGTTTACCTTAAAAGAAACAAAAACAGCTCTCTCGGTCGCCTAGTGAGCAGACCTCTCGCCAGGGGCCACGGGATCCGTGGGCAGAGGAAGGGCGCGGGCTCGGTGTTCCGCGAGCACGTGAAGCACCGCAAGGGCGCCCCGGGCATGCGGGCGGTGGATCTCGCCGAGCCGCAGGGCTACATCAAGGGCATCGTTAAGGGAATCATCCACAACACGGGTCGTGGCGCGCCCCGCGCTGGTCTTCCGGGACCCGGGCCGAGCTGTTTATCGCGGCCGAGGGCATCCACACGGGCCAGTTCGTGCACTGCGGCAGTAAGGCTCAGCTCAACACTGGCAATGCCCTACCCGCGCACCATGCCTGAGGGCACCATCGTGTACAGCTTGGAAGAGAAGGGGGGCGGGGCAGCCCGGCAACTCTGCTGCTGTGGTCTCCCACCACCTGGAGACCGAGACCCGAGTGAACCTACCCTCAGGCTCAAGGTCATCTCCTCTACCAACAGAGCTGTGGTCGGTGTGGTGGCTGGAGGTGGGAGGGCTGACCAACCCATCCTGAAGGCTGGCCGTGCCTACCACAAGTATAAGGCAGAGAGGAACTGTTGGCCCCGTGTGCGGGGCGTGGCTGTGAATCCCGTGGAACCTCCCTTCGGAGGCGGCGACCACCAGCACATCAGCAAGCCCTGCACCATCCGCAGGGATGCTGGCGGCAAAGTGGGTCTCATCGCCACCCGTGGACTGGGCGTCTCTGGGGAACCAAGACCGTCCAGGAGAAAGAAAACTAGGGCTGGGAGCTCAATAAAGTTTCTTCTTTTGTCAAAAAACAACAAAAAGAAACAAAAACAGAACCTAAGCATACTACCTCCTTTCTAAGTTTTCCCCACAGTATTAGTGATAGAAGAAGTAGGTACCTATTTACCCTGCTGTTGAAATATTAACAAGTAGATACCTAAGGACTTCCAGTAATTCTGGAAATTTCTAAAGAATAAAAAATGAACTATAGTAACAAAATGTCTACAAATATTGTATGTTAGGATGAAAGAAGGTGGTCAATGTACATTATGAAGTTTTACTGCAGGTAAGCCAAACCTCATCTCATATGACACAGAAGAGGAAACCTTACCTGTTTTCTGTTATGTTTCGTTTTTTCTTTTTAACTATACAAGTTAATCTATATACTTCTGGCCATATATTTATATATATATGAAAAAGAAACTTGTTTTACATATAAAACTTAATGGATAATACTATATTTATTTGAAGTTATTTTTTACCATGTACAGGTGACTCTTCATCAGCAAACAAATATGGTTCTATTTCTTTCAAGGAACTTCTACCTTCAAGTCGGGCAAGGAGCTTACAAAAGAAAAAAAGAGGAAAATTCATTATGTAAAAAATATAAAATCCTAGAAATCTACATTTTTACAATTTTCTGAAAGTCTCTAAAAAAGACTATGATTCTGGGGCTGGCAAGTGGCGTGGTGGTTAAAGGCGCTGGACTCCCACATGGCCGACCATGGTTCAAGTCTCGGACCTGGTGGCTTGCTTTCTCACTTCCTCTCTCTCTCTCTCTCTGATCAAACTGAAAAATAATAATGATGTAATAATAAATAAAGGTTAAATAAAATAATTCTTTAAAAAAAAAAGACTATGATTCTGAGGATTTACAGAAAAATATGAGCTAGGAGGTAATTTAGAAAAAATATTATATTCATTTATTCTTGCAATATTTGGGGCCAGCAAGTGGTATGAGTAACATGGCTGGATCCCATATGTCTGATGGCATAGTTCAAGCCCTAGGTACGCAGCAGCTTGAAACACAGGCCGGGCACATGTCTGTGCACGTCTAAACCCCAAGAGGAGAATGGAGGAGAAGGGATTACAGTGTGGCCATCCTTCAGAAAATGAATTCTTTCCTTCCTTTCTCTCTCTCTCTCTGGTGAGCATACACACCCTACAGCAAGCTATATATACATATCACTTGTTTATGTACCAAATACTAATACTGACTATGTAAAATGGAAGGAATGGGTAGTCTAGTTGAGGATACAGGGACAGACTTAATTCCAAAACATTTACCACCAAATCTGTATCTGACTTTCTACTGTTATTAAAAAAACAAAAAATCAAGTTTATTTTCAAAGGAGGAAACCTATCAACCATTGAGCATATTCAAAACAATGTTTTACAATGCCAACAGGGAATATTAGTAAGTGCAGTGGCCAAGCGTAGCAGTCATAGTACTTCCCAGATCCTGGAAACAGTGGATAATGTTAACAATTCAAACAAGTCACTTTGTTAGACAAGACTTTTCTGCAGTATGTATAAATTCAGTAATAATATAAGGGATTAATCAGGTTTTTTTAACCCAACATACTTCATAGCAACCAAAACTAACTTCCAATTTTTTATTCATCAGTTATTTTAAAATTCAAGGCCTACTAGGACTTTTTAGAAAGTGAAAAGTACACCATTATTTAATTACATGTAAATGAAGCCATGTGGTGGATGATACCAAAATACTGCCAAAATCACGGCCTATTTTCTAATAATTTCAGTGAGACATAGAAGTCCCATTGCTACTGTGCAAAGACAAGGTAAAAATGGATTGTTTTTACTGTAAATTGTTTTCAAATGCTTGTCTTCTCTAAATTGAGAACGTTGTGTTGAGGTTGTAACACTAATGAATTAAAATGTTAAAGGAGCTTAGTTCAGTGTCTTGGGATACTGAACACAATTCCTTCACCAAGTAGAACCCAAAGCAGATTAAATGTGCACAAAGGGAAAGTGTCCAAGGCAGTGTTAAGTAGTGGCCTTATAGTCCCAAAAACACTCATAGGAAAAGAGGCTTGCTTAGTTGACTTTGTTCATAGAAAGCAAGCCAGAATAGCACCAATTGCTTAGCTTCCTATCCTGCTCCACTTCACCCCATTCTTCAAAGTAACATGAGTGAGGCAACCTTGCTCAGGCTGTCTAGACAGACCAGGTAGGCACACGTATGTTACATTCTGCTCTATGACCTTACTGTGCCAGACTCCCATTTTCTGGCTGCTAGGCTTGTTCTGACTGCAAAAGTTATCTATGTGTGGCCTGCAGGCCAAATCTGAATTTCACGGCAAACAAGCGTGCTCATTTGTTCTGGTATCTCGGGCTGCCTTCATTTTAGAACAGAGGTGGGCTACGACTGCACAACACCAAGGCCGAGTTTCTCCCTGACCCTTCCCGGGGAAAGGTCTTAGAGACCTCCCGACTCCCTCCCCAGTGTAACAGACCCTTCCCACTCTGCCTACTTCTCAGGGATTGCTTCCCGACATTCGCTCCGCCCTTTTGTTCCTGCTAAGCCTGTACAGAACTGATTATGTTCCCCCATAGGCCACGTTCTTGATTAACACAGAATGCCTGCACTTGCTACCCTCCCTTTCAATATCATACCCCCTTGCCTAGCCACTTGGTGTAGCCGCCTCCTGAAGCTGGTCTTCCCCTCGGCGGGAAAGCATGCTCTCTCTGCAGGCACCGCAGATCTTAAGGTAACCGACCTCACCAGCTCTTTCATGGCTTAAGTTGTGTCTTCTGTGTCCCAGTCCTCTCTCTTAACTAGTGGATGGCACACAAGAAGTGCTCGGCCTGTGGCTCAGTCCTTGCAGAAGGCATCAACTGGGTAGGAATGGAACTCCTGGATGGCAAGGGCTTCGAGCCACAAGCAACGCCAGGTGGACTACAAGGATGAGGTGCAGCAGCCTCCTCAAACTCCGCCAGTTGGGGAAAAGCGTCTACACCGGCTTCTATGAGGAGTCTCCGCCCTGCCCCTAGCTTCTCCGGCACGACTCGCCACCTCGAGCTGTAGCTGCCTGGTGCCAGAATTTGGACCGTTCTCCTTGCAAGTAGAGAGCTACCTTACACCCATCCCGGCAATTCCTGGGATCTACCGGAAGACTTCATTTCCCCTCCTGGGCAGGGTGACGGGCGACTGAGGACGCTAGCACCGCCGGCATCCAAGCAAACGCCCCTTCCCTACCCAGGGCGCCCCGGGGCCGGCCCAGCTGTTCCGGAGCCGATCCCGCCGGGCTGGCCGCCCAGGCGTTCCCCACCTTCCGGGGTCCCGCGGCTTCCTTCGACCGCCAGCGGCCTTGCTCTCCTCTCCCTCGCTCCTACCCCGGCGGCCCTCACCTCCGTCCCAGATTCAGCCCTGTGGAAGTCACTGCACATAGCCCTGAAGGCTCGGCCACGAGGGACTCAACTTTCCCGCCACCTACGCCATTTACCGACGGCGCGGGCCACGCAGCCAGTCAGAAGCCGGGTCCGGCGCGACACGCGTACGCACTGCGCCAGCCGCCCCCCGACCGGGCCGGAAGCGGCGAGCATGCGCAGTAGGGCGGCTGGGCCGGCCCCTCCCACCTCGCGTTACGTCACACTCGCGCGTCCGCCTCCGCGCTTTCTTCCGTCTCCTTGGAGACCGGGAGCGTGGCCGCGCTTTTATTTTATTCTCTGTCGTAAACCACGGTTGTTTTTAGTAGGTAGAAAACGAGCAGCAGAGTTAATGTTTTTAATTATTAAAAACATATTTACTGAGCATAGGCGCTTTTGCTCATTCTTAGGTTAAAAGCCTCTGACTGGCTGTCAGCATGGCTTGTGATTAAATACAGAAAAGGAGCAGAAAGTATATTAAATTTAAAATAATTTTTTGTTAAGGTTTTTGCCGTAGGGCTCCTGCGCTCAGGAAAGAGAAAGAGGGGGGATATGAGAGCTCACTCCCCGGTGGGGTGGCCGCACCATAATCCTTTCTCCCCTCGGGGTTTGGGGCCTACAGGCACACTCCGGGTGTGATTGTCAGGCCTCCAGGTCTCGGACTTACTTGAACCTTGGCTGGTCCTGTGGGAGCCTCGTATCTTAACCACCACACCACCTGCTGGCCCCTAAATTTAATTTTTTTTTTTTTTTTTTGAGAGGTTTTCACTAGAGGGCGTGTGCGCTCACCAGGAAGACAGACAGAAAGCTAGAAATCACCCCCTAGGGGGGATGGCCACACCACAATCCCTTCTCCTCCATTCTCCTCTTGAGATCTTGGGCACACACGGGCCCAGCATCAGTTTAAGCCACTGGGTCTAGGACTTGAACCACAGTCGACTACCTGGGAGTCCAGCGACATAGCCATTACACCAACTGCTGGTTCCTTAAAAGAATTTTTAAAAAATGAGTGAGCCTGCAGATTTGTCAAGTTCTTTTTTTTTTTTTTTTCTTTTTTTTTGGAGAGGTTTTTCGCTATAGGGCGCGTGCGCTCGCCAGACAGAGAGAGACATAGAGACAGAAAGCGAGAAATCACCCCCCAGGGGGGATGGTCACGCCGCAATCCCTTCTCCTCCATTCTCCTCTTGGGATCTTGGACACGCACGCACACGCGCCCGGCGTGAGTTGTAAGCCACCGGGTTCGAGACGTGAACCGCGGTCGACTACGTGGGAGCGCCCGGCGTGAGTTGTAAGCCACCGGGTTCGGGACGCGAACCGCGGTCGACTACGTGGGAGTCCAGCGACATAGCCATTACGCTAACTGCTGGTTCCCTGTCAAGTTCTTTTTTGAGGTAGGAGAATTTAATTATTATTAGCTGTCAGTTTATTTTTTAAAGTGTGTTATGTTTAATATTTATATTCTATAGCTAATATAAACATTGTATCTACACACATGTATTATACACACAAGTATAGATACATACATGTGTACAATTTACCATACCCCAGACCTGTGTTAATTTCCAGAAATATTACAAAGAATAGGAGACATGCCTGAATATAGAGTTTACTACCTATTAAATCACTTAATAGAATGAGTTGGTGTGTGTTTGTTTTAGATTTTTGCCACAGGGCACGTGTGCTCACTGGAGAGAGACAGAGAAAGAAAGCAAGGAAGCACCTCCCAGGTTTATGGACACCCTGCAATTCTTGCTCCTCCATTTTCCCCTCAGGATTTTGGGCATGGATGCGCACAGGCCCGGCTTGTTCACCATACTACCGGGTCCAGGACTCAAACCATGGAGTTAGCTATGTGGGATCCAACGCCTCAACTATCACACCATCTGCTGGCCCACTAGAATTAGTTTTTATTTTTATTTTTTTTATTTTTATTTATTTTTTTGAGAGAGAGAGGTTTTTGCTATAGGGCGCGTGTGCTCACCAGACAGAGACAGAGAGACAGAAAGCGAGAAATCACCCCCCGGGGGGATGGCCACGCTGCAATCCCTTCTTCTCCGTTCTCCTCTCCGGATCTTGGGCACACATGCACACGCACCCGGCGTGAGTTTTAAGCCACCGGAGTCCAGTGACATAGCCATTACGCTAACCGCTGGTCCCCATATTTTTATTTTATAAAGAATTATCTATTTGATTTTATGCATTATTATTACTTTTAAAAATTTGCCATAGGCACATGCACTCACCAGAGAGAGACAAAGAGAAAAAGTGAGACAGTAAGCTGTCAGTTTGGGACTCGAACCATGGTCTTCAATGTGGGAGTCCAGCACCCCAACCACTGTGCCACCTGCTAGCCCCTAAAATAATTTTTTAAAGGGTATCTCATTTTATTTATCATTATTATTTTTTAATTTGCTGCCCGATGTGAGTGCTCACCAGAGAGAGAGAGAGAGAGAGAGAGAGAGAGAGAGAGAGAGGGAAAGTGAGAAAGTAAGCCACCAGGTCTGGCCTTCAAACCATGGTTGACCATGTAGGAGTCCAGTATCTGAATCACCACACCACCTGCTGGCCCCTATGAGGTTTTTTTTGTTTGTTTTTTTAGAGAGCTTTTTGCTATAGGGTATGTGCATTTGCCCGATAGAGAGAGAGAAAGTGAGAGATCACCCTCTTACCCAAGGGGGGTGGCATGCTACAATTCATTCCAATCTCCTCCTGGGATTTTAGGTATGCACACACATGCACCCAGTGTGAGTCTCAAGCCTTCGGATCAGGGACTTGAATCACGGTCGACCACGTGGGAGTCCAGCACTTTAACCACTATGCCACCTGCTGGCCCAGGCTCTATGAGGTTTTGTTTTGTTTTTAAGAGAGATTTTTACTACAGGGCACATGTACTCACAGGAGAGACAGAAAGAAGAAGTCACCTCCCAGGGGGATGGCCACACTGCAGTCCTTTCTCTTCCATTCTCCTCTTGGGATCTTGGGCACGTGCGCACACATGCTCAGCATGAGTTTAAGCCACCGGGTCCAGGACTCCCACTAGACTACATGGGAGTCCAGTGACATAGCTATTGCGCCAACTGCTGGTCCTAATAAATAAAAATTAAAAAAAACACAAAACTCACTTTCCGACAGTGAGTATCTATTGTTTACATGGGCAAAATGGCAAGGTTGGCACTCTCCTAATCTTTTTGTAATCTTTGTACAGGTGTATAATTAAGAAAGAGATTATAATCATATTTAACACAGAGCTTAGTATGTGCCACTCACTATCCTAAGTGCTTTATATATAGTAACTCACTTAATCCTCCCGGTCCATTGAGGTAGGTAGGGTTATTATCCCCATTTAATAGATGAGGAAACTGAGGCACAGTTTTGTTCCACGTCACTTTGTTGACCAGAGTATAGTGAGCTGATTTCATTAGTTGGAAATAGAAAGTGAAGACTATGCATACAGACAATAAAGAAGCTCAACTGTGAAGGAAAGAAATAATATCCATAAAATACCTATATTTTAAGAGGACAAAGACTGGAGCATGTTTAAATACTTACAGGAGAGCGTTTGTAGGGATTAAATGGTTAAGTAAATCTGACCTGATATTAAAATGATATTTGATGGAATCAGAACCTAAGGAGGAGGGTAGACCAGGAGTCAGCTTTAGATAGAAGTCCTCTGTTTCTCTGTGTTGAGTGAAAAAACAACACTACAGTAAAAGTTATAAAGAAAAGAGAATTATTGGCCTTACAAGGCTAGCATAAAATAAGGGCCAGACCCTGTTGGAACCCGAGAAGCGGGGTGGGATCAAAGTGACAGACACTCCTCTGACTCCAAGAAAGTAAAGGTCTTCTGTGGTAGCAAAAGGGGTACAATCCATGCAGGTCACAGAAAGAGTTCACAGTGGGTGAGGAAAACAGCGGGGTTTTATGGCGATGGAGAAAGGGGCAGGACTGGGTAAAGTCCACTAGCAAAAGTTGTGTGAAGCAATGGCGGCGGTGGTGGGCATCAGTTCAGCAGGATGTGCTGTTGGCTCTCAGGGACACCGTCAGAACGGGCCTGCCTACCAGTGAGCGGGCTGGTCAGCAGCCTCTACCTTCTCTTTTGTTCTTCCCCCCACCCCCAACTTTAATTTAGCATAGTGATTTCTGCTCTGGATAAGCTTTTATCTTCACAACCAGGACCAGAAACTAGGAGACCAGAATGGGTGCAGGTGCAGATAAAATTTGGGGTGAGGAGTTCAAAAGGGTTGAGGAACTGTGGTCTGAGAGCTTACATTTTTTTCTTCTCTGAAGAAACCAGGGCCACCTTCTGAGTCTCGAGTTACAGTTGTAGGAGAATTCAGGCACAGCCAAGCCCAGTACCTAAGTGAATGTTCTCCTGTCTAGGGGCTCTCCTTAAAGTCTTCCTCAGACCCATTCTTGGCCTATTCTAGCATATCGAGGACTGGGTGATAGAAGAACGGAAGTACTGTAATAAGTTAATAAAGACTATGGCAGCCATGGCTTTAACTGGGAAAGTTTTCCTGCAGTTTATTGTCCATAATCACATTTAAAACTCAGCATATGTTATATTAGAACTACTCTTTTTCTTTTGGAGAGGTTTTTGCTATAGGGTACATGCACTCGCCAGACAGAGAGAGACAGAGAGACAGAAAACGAGAAATCACCCCCCAGGGGAGATGGCCACGCTGCAATCCCTTCTCCTCCATTCTCCTCTCGGGATCTTGGGCACGCATGCACACACACTCGGCGTGAGTTTAAGCCACTAGTTCCGGGACTCGAACCGTGGTCAACTACATGGGAGTCCAGCAACATAGCCATTACGCTAACTGCTGGTCCCATAGAACTACTCTTTGATTGCACAGAACTTTTCTCCCCAGTTGAGTTATAATTATCTTGAATGCCAAGACAAGTTTTCTGAACTCGCCATGGATGTTGATGTCAGATACACCTGAATTTTAACTGCGGTTCTGTCACTTCTCACCATGATCTAAGTTACTTAACCACTCCAAAACTTAGTTACAGTATCATGTGACTAAATGAAGTAAAGTTTCTCAAAAAGCTAGTTCAGTATCAAGCAAAACATACAGACCCCTTTCTGCCTTCCCATCTCTCTTACATCATTGATGAACATGGTGCCAAAAGTCAACGAACACCAACATGGAGCTACTGCTCATAACGATAACAGTGAGATAGGCCAGACTGAGGGCTGAGCCTGTCTGGCAGTTAGCTGTCCAGGTGGAAATTTAGTACTGGCAATCGCAATGCCCATCTTTGGGTTACGAGAGGCAAGAATTTGGAACTGGTAGCATTGGCGAATAACATTGAGATGACAAACTCTTCTGGAATGAGAAAGGTTCATGTAAAGATACATCTTCCAGCCATCTTTTCTTTGTTTTTATTTAAAATCCTAGAGAATAGCTCTCATAAGTAAACTACAGTTGCTCATTGTACAAATTCAAGTGTTTTTGACTGCAAGTCACAGAAAACCCAACTCTTATTTATAGTTAAGAGGATTTATTGAATCCTACAGCTGGACGGGCAGAGGAAAGACAGGCTTCATGGATGGTTCAATCAAGAAGCTCAGTAAAGCAAGCAAAATACCTAATTTTTTTTTTTTCTTTTCTCAGATTCATATTCTCTGCCTTGGCTCTTACAAGGCGATTTTCACACCTGATATGTTAACAACAACCAGGGAATAAAACTGGGTTGATTGTCTTATACACATGCACCACCACAAGATCCAGGGGGAACAATCCATTCTTTCAGGTAGATAGGCCCTGTGGAAAGGTGGAAACAGTAAATGACAGTAACAGGGGAATCTGCATGGTTAGCCAAAGAAGTGAGAGTAGATGCTGGCGAAGCAGCCTCTCCCTCGGTCACCCCCTCCATGACGAGGACACACATGCCCAGAGCTACACATGTAGGTCACCCCCTCTCCCATTTCACTCACTTCTTTACAAGGCATATCTTTCCTCACAAAGAGCCAATCAATATTTGAGAAAGAAGGCTTTCCAGCTGACTAGCTTCTCCAGGCTAAATGAGCTCCCTAGTCCTTACACCGGTCCTAATGAGGATTACATGTCGGCCGAGTCAGCTTAGTCCATTAAGGGTGTACCTGTTTGTGTGGCCATCTTTTATGACATGGTTTTGAAATTACTTCGGTTTTAATGCCCTCGAAACATCACTTCTCATTTAAAAGGACATTTGAGGTCCTCTCATAAACTGCCAGAAGAAATGTGAACACGTACAATCTTTTTGGAGGGGAATTTGGCAATATGTAACAAGGCAACACATTCATTAACTTTTTTTTTTTTGAAGAGGTTTTTGCTATAGGGCACATGCGCTTGCCAGACAGACAGAGAGAGACAGAGAGATAGAAAGCAAGAAATCACCCCCCGGGAGGATGGCCACGCCACAATCCCTTCTCCTCCATTCTCCTCTCGGGATCTTGGGCACGCACGCACACGTGCCTGGCGTGAGTTTTAAGCCACCGGGTCCAGGACGCGAACCATGATCGACTACATAGGAGTCCAGCAACATAGCCATTACGCTAACTGCTGATCCCCATTCATTAACTTTTTTTTTTTTTTTTGAGAGGTTTTTCGCTATAGGGCGCGTGCACTCGCCAGACAGACAGAGAGAGACAGAGAGACAGAAAGCGAGAAATCACCCCCCAGGGGGGATGGTCACGCCGCAATCCCTTCTCCTCCATTCTCCTCTCGGGATCTTGGGCACGCACGCACACGTGCCTGGCGTGAGTTGTAAGCCACCGGGTCCAGGACGCGAACCATGATCGACTACATAGGAGTCCAGCAACATAGCCATTACGCTAACTGCTGATCCCCATTCATTAACTTTTTTTTTTTTTTTTTTTTGAGAGGTTTTTCGCTATAGGGCGCGTGCGCTCGCCAGACAGAGAGAGACAGAGAGACAGAAAGCGAGAAATCACCCCCCAGGGGGGATGGTCACACCGCAATCCCTTCTCCTCCATTCTCCTCTCGGGATCTTGGGCACGCACGCACACGCCCCCGGCGTGAGTTGTAAGCCACCGGGTCCGAGACGCGAACCGCGGTCGACTACGTGGTAGTCCAGCGACATAGCCATTACGCTAACTGCTGGTTCCCCCCATTCATTAACTTTTGACTCAGCAATCCAACTTCTAGAAACTTAACTTGAAGTCAAGCTTTCAACATTGCAAAATATATATGCAAAAAAACCCTTAAAGCAGCATTGTTTGTAATTGTGAAATATCTCACACAGCCTTAATGTCCATTCCCTGGACAGTGGCTGAATAAAATATGCCACCGCCTCAAAATGGAGCTCTAACAAAGAACGAGGGCTGTCTCTGCGTACTGAAATGGAGAGACAGTGGTAGTGCTAAGTAAAGAAAGTGACGGCGGTAGGAGTAGGTCTAGTTTGTTAGCTTTTATATAAATGAGAAAGGGAAATAAAATATACATGTTTCTGCTCATCCGGGCAAAAGAAACACAGGAACAATCATCATCTCTAATGAGACTGGCTGTCTATAAAGAAAGCACAGAAACAGGTTGGAAAAGAAGGGGGACTGGAATCGGACGACTGCATAGTGACCCACGCAGTGTGTGTGCCACACATCACTTTTGCGTGTCCTCCTGACAGTGAATCTCCAACTCTGGTTAGCACACAACAGTCTGACGAACATTCTTATTTAAGCGAGGGGTCTTCAAAACATTGGTGGGAAAAATGGAATGAAAGTATGAGTTTATTTTGGTATACACACAAAAAATTGAAATCCACATATATTTTTTTATGATACAAGTTTTCCATGAACTCTTTGAAGACACTACACACACACACACACACACACACACACACACACATACATGTGAACACATGCTTAACCTGACTAAGTTCCGCTGGGCTGCCATACAGATTGGCAGAAAAACTCCTCTTTCCTCCATCCTTATCCCTTGGCTTCATCCAATTGTATGATTCCAATTGCAGTAAATGTCCAGAACAGGTAAATCTGGAGATAGGAAGGAGGTTAGTGGTTGCTGAAGGCTGGAGGGGGTGGCTGAGTGGGATGATGGCTATCAGGGACAGGGCTTCTAGTGTGGGTGATGAAATGTTCTAAGATTTGTTGTGATGGATGCAAAACTCTGAATACACTAAGAACCATCTAACGGTGTCCTTTCCATGGGTGAATTATATGGTATGTCGGTTATTTCTCAAAAGGCTGTGAGTTGGCTTATTTTTTGATTTTCTTTTAGAGAGATTTTTGCTATAGGGGACATGCACTCACCAGAGACATTGCCACGCTGCAATCCCTTATCCTCCATTGTCCTCTCAGAATTTTGGTCACGTGCACAGGTGCCCAATGTGAGTTTCAAGCTGCCTGGTTTGGGACTTGAACTGCGCTCGACTTCTTTTTTATCCTTTGTACATCTCTTTTGGGTTCTATGGTATAGAACCTCCAAATCCCTTTTCCTTTTTATTATTATTATTTTTTATTTTAAGACAAGATCTTGCTACGTTGTCCTCCTGTTTGAGCCTCCCAAGTTGCTGAGCCTTTATGTTGGTCCAGGAATCGAGCCTGGTCCCCATGTGGCTCCGGCCTGTGAAGCATAGCATTTTAGCAACATGCCACCACGGCCAGGCCCTCGTTATTTATACGAATAGACATAAATGTACAAGAGTCATTATAATACAAACCTACTTTATAGGTGGTGGTGGAACTAACAGAATTCTCTTACTTTGTGAGATTAAAAAAGGAATTCGAGGGAGATCTAATAAAGCTATCCAGGTTTAATTTGCAAAATTATGTTTTAGTAAGCATCTCAAACTCTTGGGGCCAGAAGCCCTGTATGTCTTTAAAATTATTAAATACACCAAAGGGTTTTTGTTTATGTAGGTTAATCTATTGACATTTACTCTACAAATAGAACTGAGAAATTAAAATTTATTTATTTATTTACTCATTGCATGTCAACATCACATACTTATTTATGAAAAACACTACTTTTTAAAAAAATAAAATGCTTGTGAGGATGGTATTGTTTTACATTATTGCAAATCGCTGGTAGGCTGCACTTTTATATCTGCCTCTAAATTCAGTTTGTTACTATGTCAAAATAATGCAAATGCCAGCACAACAAAAAAAAGAAAATAGTATCTTAGTTTTCTTTTCTTTTCTCTTGTAAAATGTAGCCAGAGGACACATGCTCTTGCTGGAGAGACAGAGAGAGATGGAAAGTGAGCAAGCACCCCCGTGGGGAATCGTCACTCCACAATCCCTTCTCCTCCCTAGAGACTTTGGGCATGCAGCACCGTGCCCGCATGCGCTCCCAGCTGCTGGGTCCAGGACTCAAGCTGTGCGTCAGCCATGTGGAACCCAGCCACCTTCACCACCACACGGTTGGCTGGTCCATGGTCTAAGTATTCTCACGAGCATAGTTTAGATCTTGCAAACTGCCTCAAAAGTGTCAGGAATCTCCAGGGGTCTTTGGATTTTACTTTGAGAAACACGTCTCATTAAAGTTATCTGTTCCTGAGACCAGCAGATGACATAATGTTTAAGTCGCTGGACTCCCACATGGTCAACCGTGGTTTGAACCCTGGATCAGTGACTTGGAACTCATGCTGAGCGGGTGTGCATGCATGCCCAAAATCCCGAGAGAAAAGTGGAGGAGAAGGGATAGCGGTGTGGCTATCTCCCTGGAGAGGGTGATTTCTCACTTTCTGTCTTACTGTTTCTCTCTCCAGCAAGCACATGTACCCCATAGCAAAAAAACTCTCAAAAAAAAAAAAAAATCTAAAAAGAAAAGGTACATTGTTCCTGATACAACTGCTTTTTACTAGGATTCACATTTCATTTTAATAATTATTTAATAATTATTCTTATTTGTTATTTAATTGTTACCTAATAATTATACTGCAAAATATGTGCACAGATGTCATGGTGCACGTACAAAGATTAATAGAGCCTCTGCCTCAAAACTAAATATTTCCTTTTGCTCTATGAAAATATGGTAACCTTTTCAATAACAGAAGGGAAATGGCTAGCAAAAATTGAAAATCCTGGGAACCAGCAGTTAGCGTAATGGCTATGTCGCTGGACTCCCACGTAGTCGACCGCGGTTCGCGTCTCGGACCCGGTGGCTTACAACTCACGCCGGGCGCGTGTGCGTGCGTGCCCAAGATCCCGAGAGGAGAATGGAGGAGAAGGGATTGCGGCGTGACCATCCCCCCTGGGGGGTGATTTCTCGCTTTCTGTCTCTATGTCTCTCTCTGTCTGTCTGGCGAGCGCACGCGCCCTATAGCAAAAAACCTCTCCAAAAAAAAAAAAAAAAAAAAAAAAAAAATTGAAAATCCTTCACAGTGGTCTGAGGACCTTACAGTTGGGTACTTTGTAGAACATATTGCACTTACACGCAGATTTAGGTTGGGAGTCACAGTTGCTGAGAAGCGCAGGAAGACAGAGTGTGTTACCAATGGTTTTTAAGCCTTGTGTGAGAAAGGGGAAGTGTGTGCGGGAGCAGGAGTTGCAGCGACAGAGTCACAGTAACTCTCGAGACAATACGAGGCCTAGAAGAATCGTTATTGCTGCAACAGTTGACATGGCTGAGTATAGAACTTGGGTACCAAATAGTGAACTTTGAGTGCATGGTAGAAAATGGTATGAAAATCACTGAGTGGGGCAGGTCCATAGTGCAGAGGTCAAATTCTGTGCTTTAGGAGCTAGCTCCCACATGGCTTATCATGGCTCAACTCCCACCCCCAGTGCCTTGAAAAATATGCTGACTGCATGTCCATGCATACCCCTAATCCTGATGGGAGAGGAATGGAGGAAAAAGAATTACATTGTGACCATGCCCCATGGGGGGTTTTCTCTCTGGCAGGGTATAAAATTCCTGATATGAATAAGGAAATAAGAGGGTGTGCTATGTTCCAAAGAGCCATACATATTGAAAGGTAGAAGTGAACTGGCACTTTCTATTGAAAACGTGTTCTCTTACTGAGGAAATACACATTCTAGCAGAGGCCATGGGGAAGCCTGTGGGGAAGCAGCGGTGAGGTAGGGAGGGTTACCGCTGCGAGAGCAGACCACAGACTGCCAGACCACGTGGAGAAGATGAGCCACATCTTCCCAAAACAAGACAAGGAACCAGCCCAGGAAACATGGAGAGGGTCAACTGTCTCTTCTGTGACGCAGTATCACTCTGTTGAAAGCAAACGTCAGATACGTCCTTTCCTTGTTTTGTTGGAAATTAAGTTGTTCAAAAAGACATTAAGAGAGAAGAGTTGCTATATAAAGCTCAGCTCTGAGCGAGTGGAAAGGGGCGGTAGAAAACACCATGCTATCTTAGAGGAAACACTGGGCCCACTCAGACACATCCTAGCCCTAAGAATAGTTGAATTTCAGGAAAGAAAAAAATAGCTAAAACCATATAGGGAGATAACTTTAAAAAAAAAAAAAGAGCCAAAGAAAGATAAGTTTCTAAGAATGAATAAGTCTCTTGTGAAATTGTCATAGACATGATATATTTTGATTAAACAAAGCATTTAATATGTAGTTTATGAATAAGATGGAGACATAACAACTGACTGACAGAACACATTGACTACTGTCAAGTCTCTATTTCTAGAAGGTTTAAGTGTGTGACAATATCTTTAACTCTTTGATTCCACTCTAAGAATCTGTCCGTCAGAAATACTAGCACACAGACATAAACAAACGAGTGTAGAGATGTATACTGGATCTTTGTAACTGAAATACAAATAAATAACAAACATCTACAAGTAGGCAACTGGCTCAATAAAATATGGAGATAGTGTGTAAAGGAATAGTATACAGGACTCATAGCACAAGATAGATCCATACAAAAATATTAAAAGGGAGCCAGCAGGTGGTGTAATGGTTAAGGCACTGGACTCCCACATGGCAAACCGCAGTTCAGGTCCTGAACCTGGCAGCTTGAAAATCACTCCAGGTGTATGTGCATGATGTCCAAAAATCCCAGGAGGAGAATGGAGGAGAAGGGAGAGTGGTGTGGCCATCCCCATAAGGGATATTTCTCACTTCCCCCTTTCACTCTCTCTCTCTCGACGAGTACATGTACTCTGTGGCAAAAAAAAAAAAAAAAAAAAAAAAGATCTTTGTAACTGAAATACAATGTTTAGTAAGGGAGACAGAGCACGATGTGGCAGAGGACACGAGCTCTGTACTGACAGATGTGACCAAGGGGAAAACCTGAGGGGCCAACAGGAGGCAGAAACCAGCACTACATGAAGGCAGAGGGGAAAGGAAGTGGGTTCTGGCAACATCATTTGAATCACAGATCACAGGTATGAGCACACCTGCATCTAGACCTCAGCGTTCAGTTACATACGCCAAGTCCATTTGAGCTCACCTTTATCTGCAAGCAAACAAACACATAAAACAAAACACAACCAGATGCATTATGTTGTCTTTGCCTGTTTTCTTTTTGAGGGGCTGAAATATTTAGTTTAAACTTTTAATCTAACTTTAGCGTGAAGTCATAGAAAAGACATGGAGCTTCAAGGTGCTTCAAGTCTCTTATTTTCATATTTAATGATTTAACAGGCTTAAGGATGTGATTTCTCTGAAACCCATATTAATCAATGCCACATCTGGGAATCTGAATTCTACTCTCCCAACTTTTAACTCATGATCCATCACTTTGCATTTATTTCCCAGAGATAGTCCATGAGAAAGTGTGGTAATGTAGGTTTAAAATGCACGTGTAGGGCCAGCTGCTAGAGTGGTGGTTAGGGCAGCCAGATCCCACGTGGCTGACTGGCTGACTGCCTGGTCTTGAGTCCCAGACCAGGAGGCTTGAAAATCATGTCTGGTGCATGTGCGTCTGTGCCCAAAATCCCAAAAAAAGAATGGAGGAGAAGGGATAGTGTCATGCCCCCCTCCCCCCAGAGGCGATTTCTTCCCCCATCCCTGCAGTAACCCATCTCTCTCTCCAGTGAATGCAGAATTTTTTTTTAATGCATGTACAGTTTCTGCTTTTAGCTCTGATTTATAAAGATCTTAGGAGTCATCACTCTTAAACTTACAACAAGAAAAGAGCTACACAAATGGAAAATTAATGACTTCTCCTAAACCCCTGAGAGAACTAACATCTCAGGAGAAAATGCCACCCCTAAATCTGGAGAGGCAGGTAGATCCAGAGAGTTATAGCCAAGACCTGCTTTCCTGGAGCTGAAAATGCCAGAGCCAAGAAAAGAATAGCTAAATGGTCATTTTGCCAAATTGCTGGAGGTTGGCTATGGATTAGCAGAAGAGTAAGAACACCTGAGGTTACAGTCCATAGAGGCCCCCACACCTTTGTGGGCTTTATCACCAGGAATCTCACCACCTTCTTGCTGTGAGGGGCCATGAAGACCCCTCACATTTTTTCAGGGGAAGGAGAAGAGTAGCCATTATGAAACACACCCAGACTGTTATCCACAGCAGACATTCCAGAATAAAAGTCTTTACCAGAGTCTTATCCAGCTTAGGGGAAGGGTACTTCCCAAGGCCAGTCCTGTCTACCCTTCCTGGCTCACCAAGGAGAGGCAGCTAAGAAACATTTGTGGAGACCAGCAGGTGGTGTGGTGGTTCAGGTACCAGACTCCCACATAGTCAACCACAGTTTACATCCTGGATCTGGTTACTTACAACTCAGGCCAGGCACATGTGCATGTGTGCCCAAGATCCCAGGAGGAGAATGGAGCAGGAGGGTGATTTCTTACCTTCCCTCTCACTGTTTCTGTCTCTTTGTCTCTCTGGTGAGCGCGTGGGCCCTGAGGCAAAAACCTCTCAAAATAAAAAAAAATACAACTCACCAAAGAGGAGAGGATTTAAGATACTGACCTAAGATATGCTGGAAATGAGTGGCATCTGCTAAAAGCAATGGAACTGCACTTAAACAGTCTCGTTGATAATAATTGCCCGTTGTGCTATATTATTAGGCTAGCAATTCTATTGCTCTATATGTAGCCTGGAAATGAACAATTAAGTAAATAGATGGTGGTTGGTGGAAGCCATGTTTCTCACTGCTGGAGTGGGAATGTTTAAGAAGCAAGGGTAGCAGGCTAGAGTGATCCATATGGTAATAGACTGGAGTTGCATAGATTAGGAATAACTCATGTCTAATTTAATACAGATACAGATGGTAACATATAGAAATATTTACAGATGCATGTGTGTGTGTTCACATATTTCTTTGCTCTGTCTCTAAGAGGGCGTAAAAGAAATGACACCACAGTAGCAATGAAAATGCATCGTGCCCAGATCTTACTTTCTACTACCATTCTTCTACAAAAGGAACCAGGGATTCTTGGAGAAATGGTTGATTCTAGAATTGAGGAAGAAAGTATACAACATGTGCCTGGAGCATCTTGTAGTGCCAAAATATAAGGAAGTGCTTTAAAAAAATCTTCCCAGTGATGAAGGTATCTCAAAGGTGCATAACAGCCAACCGAAAGCGCTCTCAAAAGCCAAAGCTAAAACAATTTGAGCAAAAACATAAGTGATGGTACTGCATTATAACCCAAAGTATAAAATAAATATCCAAGATTCTCTACTGAATAAATGATTACCTAAATTAATAATTGGAGAATAAGAGACAAATCCCTAATGAAGAAAGCTTCCAAATAATTTATGTAGAAGCTCGCTCTCAAGGTGGAGCATAACTCCCAACTCTTAAAGTGTGAGATCTGCATCATTATACCCATTTAAAGAAGACAGTACAGAGGGGGACCAGCAGTTAGTGTAATGGCGATGTCGCTGGACTCCCATGTAGTCGACCGCGGTTTGTGTCCCGGAACTCACGCTGGACGCGTGTGCGTGCGTGCCCAAGATCCCGAGAGGAGAATGGAGGAGAAGAGATTGCGGCGTGGACATCCCCCCTGGGGGATGATTTCTTGCTTTCTGTCTGTCTCTCTATGTCTGTCTGGCGAGCGCACACGCCCTATGGCAAAAAAAATAAAAATAAAAATAAATAAAGAAGACAATACAGAAAGAGATTTTTTTAAGAAAGAATAACTTTGGAGGGGAGAAACCTGGCAAACACTATCTCAGTCAAGTAATCAAAATCATATCAATAGTATCTACCCTGAATATGGTCTGATGAGAAGGGCACTTTACATCTGTGGTGTTCCTCTCTTAAATCCATAGTTCTAGTCTAATCATGGGAAAAACATGACACAAATTCCAGAAGAGGAACATGCTGCGAAATACCTAGCCAGTATTCCTCCAAACTCTCAATGTCATCGAAAGCAAGGAAAGTCATTAAAACTGCTATAGTCAAGAGGAGCCTTAGGAGACATGATGATTAAATGTAAAACGCTCCGGGTTGGAATGCTAGAACAGAAAAAGAGACATTAGGGAAAAACTAAGGCAATCTGAATGAAGTCTGGACTTTAGATCATAATCAGATATTAACACTCACTTATTAGCTGTAACATGTTGTACCAAGATGAGAGGCTAACGGTAGGTGAAACTGGGTGCCATATAGCAGAACTTTCTGTACTATATTCTCGATTTTTATGTAAGTATAAAATTGTTTTTAAAATAAAGTTTATTAAAAATGTGTACAGGGACTAGCAGGTAGCAAGGTGCTTAAGACACTGGACTCCCACATGGCCATCCAAGGTTTGAGTCCTGTAACTGGTGGCTTAAAAATCACACCACGTGCATGTGCATGCATGCTCCAAATCCCAGAAGAATGGAGGAAAAGGGATTGTGATGTGCTTATCACCCCATGGGGTGATTTCTCACTTTCCCTCTCTGTCTTTCTCTGTCTCTGGTAAACACATGTGCCCTATGGCAAAATAAATAAATACATACATAAATAAATAAAAATAAAATTAAAAACATATATGAAATATATGAAACATGATGAAATAAATTGAAGAAGATCCCAAAAACTGAAAACAGCCTATGTTCATGAATTAGAAGAAACAATATAGTTAAAATGTCCATACTACAAAAAGCAATCTACTACTTCAATGCAATACTTATCCAAATACCAATGACACTGTTCACTGAAATAGGAAAAACATAGCATTTGTATGGATTCACAAAGGACCCTGAATAGCTAAAGCAACCCTGAGTGAAAAGAAGTAAGTTGGAGATACCACACTACCAGATTTCAAAATATACATAAAGCTACAATAACCGAAAACAGCATGGTACTGACAAAGGAACATATACATTGACCAATGGAACAGAATAGAGAAACCAGAATTAAAACCACATAGGGAACCAGCAGCTAGCGTAATGGCTATGTCGCTGGACTCCCATGTAGTCAACCGCGGTTCGCGTCCCGGACCCGGTGGCTTAAAACTCACGCTGGGCGCGTGTGCGTGCGTGCCCAAGATCCCGAGAGGAGAATGGAGGAGAAGGGATTGCGGTGTGACCATCCGCCCCCCCCCCCCGGGGGGGGTGATTTCTGGCTTTCTGTCTCTATGTTTCTCTCTGTTTGTCCGGCGAGTGCACGCGCCCTATAGCGAAAAACCTCTCCAAAAACAAAACAAAACAAAACAAAACAAAACAACCCACATATATAATATAAAATCAGCTATTTTTTTTTTACATAGGTGCCAAGAACATCCAATGAGAAAAAGACAGTCTCTAGTGCTGGAAAACTGAACATCAAAGTGCAGAAGAATAAGACTGGACATGTATCTCTCTCTCTCTCTCTCTCTCTCTCTCTCTCTCTCTCACACACACACACACACACATCTGAAATGGATTAAAGAGCAGGCCCAAATGCTGTGGCATAGTCAGTAGACAACAACACAATGCTGAAAGCCATATGGGAAGGTTCCAGGTTTACATCTTGGGTCTACCTGAACACATAGTCATCCTGGCCGGTGATAGGACTGGGGGAAGGATCATAGCCTGCCAAAGGTGATACTCTTTCATCATGAAAGAAACAAATAAATAAACTTTTAAAAATAGATTAAAAACTTAAACATAAAACATGAAACTACTAGAAGAAGAAAATGTAGGGGAAACACTTCACACTATTGCTTTAGGCAAAGGGTTTTTGAACAAAACCTCAAAAATCATAGGCAACAAAGAAAAAAATAGACAAATGGGTAATATCAAACAAAAAAGTTTCTGTATAGAAAAAGAAATAATGAATAGAGCCTAGAGACAATCCACAGAATGGGAGAAAATATTTGCAAATTATACATCCAACAAGGGATTAATAACCAAATATATAAATAATTGAAACAATTCATCAGCAAAACAAACAAATAACCCAATTTAAAAATGGGCAAGGCTGGTCCCATAATACAGTGGTTAGAAGAGCCTGATACCACATGGCTGACTGCAGTTTGAATCCAGACCCTAGTGGCTTGAAAAAGCATGTTGGTCATGTGCATGACCAAAATCTTGATGAGATAGAGAAATGGAGGAATAAGGATTGCAGTATGATCATGCCCCATTAAGGAGCCCTCTCTTTCTCACACATGTGCACAAGTGAGTGGTGAGTACTCACCCTCTGACAATAGAAAATAAAATGAGCAAGTGACCAGAATAAACTGCTTTCAAAAGAAGACATACAAATAGCCAACAAGCATATGAAAAAAATGTTTAACATCACTAATCATCAGGAAAATGCAAATCGCAACCAAAATGAGATATCATCTCACCCCTTTTAGAATTGCTATTAACAAAAAGACAAAAAAAAAAAATAACAAATGCTGGCAAGAGTGTGGAGAAAGAAACTCTGATACACTGTTGAGAATATAAACTAGGACAGCCATTAGGGAAAAGAGTATGGAATTTCCTGAAAAACTGGAAATAGAACTGCTGTATGATTCAGCAAGCCCACTACTAGGCATATATCGAAACGAAAGGAGTTCAGTATGTCGCTTATTGCAGCCCTGTTCACGGTAGTTAAGATACAGAATCAACCCAAGTGTCCATCAACAGATAAATGAATAAAGAGAATGTAATATATAGTACACGTAATACAGACACATACAAAATGGAATTCTATTTAACCACTAAGAACAATGAGGTCCTGGGGCCAGCCTATGGCCTGCTGGTTGGGGCAGCTGGATCCCACAGAGCTGACTGTGCAATTTGAGCCCTGGCCCTGGCAGCTTGGGAAACATGCCGAGTGTGTGTGTGTGTGCATGCCCAAAATCCAGAAAGGAGGGAGAAATGAAGGAGAGAGGATTGCGGCTTGACTATGCCTTATGGGGGGTGCTTTGTTCCCTCTACCTTTCTCTCTCCTATCTTTGTCTCACTCTGGTGAGTGCATGTGTACTCTAGAGAATTAAAAAAAAAAAAGGACCATCAAATGGCGTAATGGTTATGTCACTGAACTCCCACATAGTTGACCATAGTTCGAGTCCCAGACCTGGCGACTTAAAACTCACATTGGGTGTGCGTGCATGCGTAACCAAGTTCCTGAGAGGAGACTGGAGAAGAAGGGATTGTGGCATGGCCAACACCCCTGGGGTCGGGGGCAACTTCTCACTTTCTGTCTCTGTCTTTCCATGAGCGCACATGCCCTATAACAAAAATCTCTCTAAAACAAAAACAGAGAGAACAAAATTCTGTCAGTTGAGGCAGCAGGGCAAACCTGGAGGTGCAGAAAGAGAAAACTGTATCTTTTCATTCATTTGTGGAAATTGCAAAGGATGACCTCATGGAAGTATAAAGTAGAAGAATGACTATTAGAGGCCAGAAGGGTGGTGGAGAGAGGGGACAGGAAGATATTGGTTGACAGAAACAACATTACAGATAGATAAGAGGAACAATTTCTGGTGTTACAAAGTAATAGCTGAAAAAGAGGATTTTGAATGTTCTCAACACAGAGTAGTGATACATGGGTGAGATGATGAATATGCTAATTAATATGATTTAATCATTGCATATCATATTGAAAAATCACACTGTGCTCCATAGGTACGGACAATTATTATATGTCAATAAAAATGCATGTGTACACATGCAAGGATAAAAAAATGCTATTGAAAGTGGTAATTTAATGTTTTATCACCTTTTGTATTAAAACAAAAATGAGAAAAAATGTGACAAATATCACAATATGTTTAGCAGTTTTATTAGGAAATTGCAATGACTAAAACATTCCATATAAATTATAAATTTCTCATAATTTATACATTTATTTTTAACTACTGGTGGCAAAGGAATATTCTTTGCCTTGCCTAGATAAAGTATCACTAAAATTGGAAGCTCATTTTCCCCTATTTTTCTCACTTTAGACTTGAAAGTTTTTTGTTCCTGTTAGTCTCTCAAGACCTCCTGTCAAGCTGAAATATATGACTTTTTTCATTTTTGATCTTAGCATTTGTAAGTGATAAATAATTGATTAGCATAGGAATTCTGGGAATATATTTAGCCTATGCTCAGCACTAAACTATTTTTAAATGTCCTTAGGCATCAACTGAAAATGTACGTCCAAAGGATGTCGATGGGAAATTAGGAAGGGAAGTGACATTATGGATTAGAATTATGACATGTGAAATGCAGCGAGAGGAATAGCAGTTGTCAGTTTCACTGCTACTTAAATAGTCAGTCTACCTTGCCACATATTTTTAAATTCCTTAAATGTCTCTATGGTAAGAATATAACCTCTGTGAGGGCAGAATCCTCCCTTCTAATTGCAACAAAATCTGGTTGAGAGTAGAAACTTCAAATGAATCGAAGGGACAGTATAATTTAAAAGTTTTTTTTTTTTAATGTTACCATGATAAGAACACTTCACACTTACCCTCTTAATACAATTTTGAAAGTATGTCTTAGTCTGTTATTGTGTGCTAATAGAAATACCTGAGATTGGGTAATTTTAAAAAGAAACAACAAAACCTTGGCTTTTGACAGAAAGTGGAAGAATATGGAAGATTTACTGCTGAGTAAAGTAAGCCAGGCTATGAAGGAGAGACACTGTATGTCCCCACTTAATATATACCAAGTGTCCACACTCTATAACTGAAGCTGATGGGCTAAAGGATGTACAAACACAAGAGATGGGTGTGAATGCCAGGTGTGGTGTGTGTGGAGGAGTGGGGCCTAGGGGAAAACATTTGGAGGAGGGATATGGAGACAGCATTGTTGAGACAGGGAAGTAGTATTGTTATAATTTGATCAACTGTACCAGGGAGAAATGTTCACATATTAAAATGATCACCTTGTAAGCTAAAAAATGTGATTGAATGTATTTTAAAAATGTAAAAAAATTAAATTAAATTTTAAAAAAAGAAATAGAGAATTATTCAGCTCACGGTTTGGGGGTCCAGGGAGCTAACTGCCAATGAGGCCGCACCCTAGTAGAAAGTAGGATCTTGCATGGAGCAGTTGTCTGTGTTCCTGCCTGTTTTGGTCTCCTTCTCCTCTCATAAACCTGTCAGAAATCAACACAAGGGCCTCCCCCAACGACCTTATCACACTCAAAGCCTCACTCTAGGACACCAGAAAGGATCAAGTTTTCACTTAATATCTTTGCAATACAACCAAGTCCCAACACATAAACCTGGGGGGACAAACCATTATCCAAACTGTGACAACACACAATGCGGTATCGTGAATGTAGCACGGTGCTGCAAAGCAGAGCTCTAGCACCGACCCGTCTTGTGTAACTGAGACCTTATGCTAATTAGGCACGCCAATCATCCTCCCCAGCCCTGGTAACCACCATGCTACTCTCCGATTCACTGAGTTTGACTATTTTAGATATCTCACAGAAGAATTATACAGCACTTGTCCTCCCGTAACTGGCTTATTTCCTTTTTTAAGGCTAAATAATCTACCATTGTATGTATAAGTCACAGTTCACCCATGCATCAGTTGATGAGCATTTTGATATTTTGACTACTGTGAGTAATGCTGCAATGAACATTGGAGTGCTAATATTGCTTAGAGATCCGAATTTCAGATCTTTTAGATAAACACACAGAATTGAGGTTATTGGATCATATCACACTGTGACCCTTCCAAATCTCCAGCCAGCCAGGGTTACAATTTTGCTCAGTGTGTTCGAGTCAACCTGCAGTCTGAATGTGGTGCCTCTCACGTGGCTCCGGTATTGCGCAATGGCACCCATACCACTCAGTTGAGCCGTTAGCCCATTTTTAAAAGCTTCATGACGTTGTTCTTGGTGATGATTTCATGAATATGACACCAAAAGCACAAGTAACAAGGGCAAAAATATACAAGTGGGACTACATCAAACTAAAAAAGCTTTTTGTACAGCAAAAGGAGCAATCAACAGGGCTGGCTTCATGGCACAGATGAAATGCAATGTGCTGCTCAAAAGAAGCTGTATTGGGGATTGGTGGGTGACTTGGTAGTTAAGGGTGCTGGATTTCCACATGGTTAACTGTGGTTCAAGTCCTGGACCTGGCAGCTTGCTTTCTCATTTTCTCTCTCTCTCTTTCACTCTGCCCCTCTCTGGTAAAATAAAAATAAATAAGTAAGTAAAGAAACATTAAATTAAATAATTATTTTTATAGAATTAAGGAAAAGGAAAGAAAAGAAGAGAAAAGAAAAGAAAGAAGCTGTATCTCATGGGGTAACTCCATTGAAATCCCTGGTCCTGTCTGCCTGAGGTGCCTGAGGCGCTTCGGGCATGTGCTGAAGTGCCCAGGATCTGACAGACTGGAGGACTGGAGAAAGGAGGTTATAGCGTGACTATTTCCTGTAGAAGATGCTCATCTCTCTTTCTTTCTCTCAGGTTCGCATGAACATGCATAACCCCTACGTAAATTTTTAAAAAGAAGGGGAAGAAATGGTCAACAGGGTGAAAAGACAACCTATGGAACAGAAAGTAGTATTTGCGAACCATTTATTAAGAACAGGATTAACTCCTAAAATATAGAAGAAACTCAGCCCAGCTGCAGTGGTGCAGCACTAATGAAAATGCCCTCCAAGGCTGGAAGCCATATTGCCAAATACGGGTTCAGATCTATGGGTCAGTTTGAATACATATCAGATACACGTGGGTGCCCAGGATCCTGAGGAGCTGAAGGACTGGAGGTAGGGATCAGGGAAGGATGAGCCCCTGTTGGGAATGCTTCTCTTTTTTTCTCTCTCTCACATGCATGAATGTGTTCTGTATTATTTATTTGCCAGAGGGCATGTGTGCTCACCAGAGAGAGATAAAGAGACAGGGAGAGAGAGAGAGCATGCCCCCAGTGAGGCATGGTTGTGCTGCAATCCCTTCTCCATTTCTCCATCCTGTTGGGATCTGGGGCATCCACGCACATGTGCCCAGAGGGATTTTCAATTTTCTGGGGCTGGGACTCAATCCATGGTCAGCCCTGTGGGATCTGGCTCCCTTAAGTGCTTGACCATGGGTCTGGCCCTCTCTCTCATTAGCAAAACAAAACTAATAACCCATTATTTTTATTTTTTAGAGATTTTGCCTTAGGGCACGTGTACTCACTGGAGAGAGAGAGAGACAGAGACAGTGAGAGGGAAGGTGAGAAATCACCCCCCTCGGGGGATGGCCATGACATAATCCCTTCTCCATTCTCCTCTCAGGATCTTGGGCACACATATACAGGCAGCTGGCATGATTTTCAAGCCACCAGGTCTGGGACTCAAGCTGCAGTCAGCCATGTGGGAGTCCAGCAATGTAACCGCTATGCCATCTGCTGGTCTCAATAACCTGATTTTTTTTTTTATTTTGGAGAGGTTTTTGCCATAGGGCGCGTGCGCTCGCCAGACAGACAGAGACAGAGAGACAGAAAGCGAGAAATCACTCCCCAGGGGGGATGGTCACACCGCAATCCCTTCTCCTCCATCCTCCTCTCGGGATCTTGGGCACGCACGCACACGCGCCCGGCATGAGTTTTTTTTTTTTTTCTTTTTTTTGGAGAGGTTTTTCACTATAGGGCGCGTGCGCTCGCCAGACAGACAGAGAGAGACATAGAGACAGAAAGCGAGAAATCACCCCCCGGGGGGATGGTCACGCAATCCCTTCTCCTCCATTCTCCTCTCGGGATCTTGGGCACGCACGCACACGCGCCCAGCGTGAGTTTTAAGCCACTGGGTCTGGGACGTGAACCGCGGTCGACTACGTGGGAGTCCAGCGACATAGCCATTATGCTAACTGCTGGTCCCAATAATGTGATTTTTAAAAGTATATCTTTTTAGTTTTAAAACTCGAATTTCTGTATATTTATGAAAGTAAAATTTTCATTCAGAAAATTATTAATTTCTACTCAGAACTTAAGGTCCCAGGTGGAACTGAAGTAGCACCATGAATGCCTTACACAGGATGAGCCTCAAGTCCCATGAGCTCATGAAATAACTCAGCTCCTTTTATACCCTACCCCTCTACAGGAATCTCTGGGATTTCAGGGTTGGGATCCACGTATTCTCAAAACTGGCCCCCAACGTTCTTCTACCTGGCTTCCTTCTTGAGGGGTCTTGCCCTGGCCTCTGCTGCTGGTGTCCTTATTGACTCGGTCCAGCTGTGCTCAGAGCCCTTGGAGGATGAACATGCAGACCCTGACGGATGACCCTCTCACAACGCTGTGCTGCAGGCTGTCAGCTGGCCCTCAGCCATCTAACTCTCAGCCAGAGCTTTACAAAACCTTTTGGGACCACCTCTATCTCTCCACCTTGGGGCTCAGTCCTTGAGTCAACAGGAGCTGGGGGACATACACCTGGCTATCTCCCCCTTCGCCCTCATTTCACCCGTTACCTCTAGGCATTCACACTGCCCGTCTGCCAGCAGCATCACGGATCAGAGATTCTCTTTGGACCAAACTAGGCACCTGCATGAATCGTCGTACTCAGAATTCTAGTTAGAAATTAGGACCCGCTAGGTATAAAAAGGAGCAAAGGTCTCGGTACACTTAACCCGATACTAGACTTCCTATGTATCTCTTTAATGTTGGTTTTGGGAAAGAGAATCTGCTGCACCTAAAAAAAAAGTCTTACTTTCCACTTTCGCTGTAGGTAGGGAGACTAGTAGAGCTCATATCCACACTCACCCACCATGAAGTATACACTTAGCTGCCATGTGCAGGACCTCACCCAAGGCATAGGGAGGTGAATAAAGAGGAATGTAACATCATTACTATCCTTGAGTATCTTAGAGAATGTATGGCATTCACAGGTACAAAGAATAATTGTGACGTACCAGTTATATGAAGTGCCATGCTTGGCACGGTGCTGATTACAACACTTTTGTCACTTGTAGCAAATGTCCAGACCTTGAGTAATTGCTGTTTTCAGAAACTGCCCTTCATAATGTCGCTGTCCTTGCAATTATGTTTGTACAATCTGATCTTACCTCTTGTCCTAAATGAATCAGACCAGAAGCGAATACCTGGCCCAAGTTGGAATTTTAGAATCAGCGCCCACAAGGCTGCCACTTAGTCCTGGTGCACGGCTGGACCAAAGCCCACAACTTCAGAGGCAAGCAGGTGGTCACAACTGGTTTCGTGACTGGAAAAGAGGAAGAAGACAGTCTTCAGAAGGATCAGTGGAAGAATCAGAAATGTAAACAGAAAAAGGGAGAGACTGTACTTTGTGAATGTTAGGCCAAGTTAGCTTAATCACTGCCATGTTAGGGAATGCTGGGATGAGTTAGCTTAATTGCCACACTGTTAAGTCTTCAAGGACAGAACCTGAGGAGTCTGAGACCACATAAAAAAACAAAGTGCGGATGGGCCCTGACGATGCCAGGGCCAGGTCAACCTGACCTCAACTGAGAGTCCTAATCTAAACCTAAACATATAGTGACAGCTGGCTTTCACACACCCCCTCCCTCAAGTGGAAAATTACTGACTGTACTTCCGGCATTGCAATTCGGAGTTATAAAAGATCCCTTTATCTTAGGCTCGGGGTCCTTGTGAAGGCCCACTGCGACAGGCAGAAACTTGGACCCCAGCTAGCTGGAAAAATAAAAGCCTCTTTTGCAGTTGCATTGTCGTTGTCTTTTCTGCGTCTCCATCAGTTAGACCGATCTCTGGACCCTTACATTGGGGGCTCGTCCGGGATAGGTCAACCTGGTGGCCACCAGATTAGACATGACAAAGGGAGGCTCTGCATTTTGCCGCGGAAGGAGGATTGATCACCTCCGTCTGGGACTTGCAAAGGGCTAAAGAGCCTGTCTCAGACCTGTCTTGCTCTGGAAAGGAGAGTTGGCCGCCTCCGTTTGGAACTTGCAGGGGGCCTTAGAGCCTGTTCCCAAACCTGTCTGATTCTGGTAGAGAATTCTCCGTGGAGGAACCGGGTTAGCCACCCTGGAGGCTCCACTTGAAGTCAAGGGAGACGTCCCTGACAACCAGGAGATCAACGAGCGTCCACCTTGGTCTAGCATTTGGTAAGGATCCTATACGGACTGGTGTGAATCCGGTGCATGTGGTGGAATTGACCGGCCGGTGCGTGTGGTTGTCGTCTGTGCATGTTTGCTGGGTGGCAGGGGTGATTGTGATTCTGTGTCTCTTTTTGTTGTGGCCTCTGTTCCTTTTCTTTCCTGTCATGGGCCAAACCCAAGTAACTCCTAAGAGTCTAATCTTAGATCCCGGCAGTCCTGGAGAAAGCTCACACCTATGGACTAGAAGTAAGGAAAGGTAAGTTTAATACCTTTTGTTCTTCAGAATGGCCAGCCTTTGATGTGGGCTGGCCACCACAGGGGACCTTTTCGCTGAAAGTCATCAAGCGGGTCGAGAAATAATCACCCCGCCTGGCCTTCAGGGTCATCCGGACCAGTATCCATATATTATGTGGCAGGATTTGGTAGAAAATCCCCCTTCTTGGCTTTTTTACCAGAAAAGAATAAAGATCCCCCAAAATATTGACTGTGGAGGGTACCCACCCCCTCAGAGCTGGGGGAAACTACAAAGGATCTCAAAAAAACCAGTCCTTCAAGGGGACTCTGGGATTTATCCTTCCCTGGCAGATTTAGATTTGAAACTTAGCCACCACCTTATGTGGCAGCTGCGGCTCCTCAGGCCCAGGCGGCTGCGGCTCCCCAGGCTCAGGTGGCAGCACTCCCCCAGCCAGAGGTGGAACTCCCTCCACAGCCTCAGCAGTGGCCTCACTCTACCGTGGGGCCCTCAGCACCTCCGGTGTTACAAGGACCTGCTGCAGGACTTAGATCCTGGAGGGCCTGGGAGGAAGAAGAGCCCTCATCCTCTGAGCGGGCCCCCATCCTTCCCGTCCGAGCCCTTGGGGGCACAGGTCCTCAGGGAGAGCACACGTATCAGTACTGGCCCTTTTCTAGCAGCGATCTTATAATTGGAAAACTCAAAATCCTCCTTTTTCAGAGGATCCACGGGGACTCACCGATCTGTTTGAGTCTATTCTGTATACCCACAGCCCCACTTGGGATGATTGCCAACAGTTTCTCAAAACTTTATTCACTACCGAGGAACGGGAGCGAATCCTCACCAAAGCACGAAAAAATGTACCTGGAGAGGACGGTCATCCGACCACTTACCAAACCTCATTGATGAGGGGTTTCCACTCACCAGGCAGCACCAGGTATTAGGAAAAAATTGTATAAACTGGAGGACCTGGAAGAGGACTGCTGTTACCAGCTCGGCAGGCCAATAACCCCTGAAGCCCTTGAACAAGTCATTATAGATCAGGTACACCAGATTACCTACCTGGGAAAAACAAAGCTTGCTAAGCTGGTTAAGAAAAAGACTTCGTGCCTAGTCTAGATAGCCTTGTCAATGGTGTTGTCTCAAAATGTGTTGCTCATACACACGGAAATCCTAAACCCTCAGGCAAGGCTCCCTTGGGAATCAAATCCCAGGGGGGGGAAAAAAAGTAAAAGGGGACAAATAATCAAGGAATAAAGCATGTTGTAAAAGGTTTGAGTTATGTTGAAGAGGGTCTGAGAGGGAACTGTAAAAGATGTATATATAACAGATGGTATCTGAAGTGGCCGTAGAACAATGGGTATGCTTAACACTTAAAATTTACATCTGGGAAACTGGGTCGATGGGTTGCATGTGCGCTCTTCTGTCTGATGTCATGCGTTGTATCAGTGGATTTCTGTCACCCCTAAAATCTATGATAAAAGCCAACATGATTGGGAAAAGGTCAAAAAAAAAAAAAAAAAGCATTTACAAGGTGTCTGGTATGGGGCCAATGGTGATGGGGTGGTGGGGGTGGTGATGATGATAGTGGGGGTGGTGAGGGGGTGGCATGGTGGTGAGGGGGTGGGAAGCTGGGAGTGGTGGTGATGTGGGGGTGGGGGTGGTGGAGGTAGGGTGGGGGGGGATGGGGGTGGTGGGTGGTGATGTGAGGTAGGGGTGGAGAGAGGGTGAGGATGGCAGAGGTGGGGTGGTGGTGAGGGTGGTGGGGATAGTGGGGATGGGGGTGGGGGTGCTGAGGGGGTGGGAGTGGTGGAGGTAGAGTGGTGAGTGGAAGTGGGCAGTGGGGGTGCTGGGGGGGTGGGAGTGGTGGTGGTGGGGGTGTGGAGACAAGGCAACAACAACTGGAAGGCACAGTGCGACATTGTCACTGGGGAGGGGTGCTTTAATTTCCTTCTTGTTCTGGGACCAGCCCGGAGGAATGCCAGGGAAGGGAATTTCACACTGGTTTCTGTGGGCAGAGAGGGAAGCGGAATTTATACCTCTCCTGGGGCACAGAGGCAATCCCGGCCCCCAGAAGCAGAGCCAGAGTGCCATTTCCCCAGAGTCGATCCTGTTTCTCCCCCGGGCTGACAACCACTTCAGGACAGGGTAATGTTTGTTGATAATATCTGCCACTGTGCTCTTTTGAAACGAAAAGAGGGATTAAATGCACAAGCAGAAAAGGAAAAAAAAAACGAGTGTAGGCTTCCGGCCGCTAATTCTGCATTGCACACACTGACAGAGGAAGCCCCTTCTCGCATCTCGGAAGGAAACTGGGTAGAACAAGACACCCACTTTCCCGTCTCTCCTGCCTTACCTTTCTCCACCTGAACAACCAAAATAGCATCTCTAAACTAAAAGGGAACTTACTTACCCTGTCATGATTCTGTCCTTACCCAAAGTAAGAATTTCTTTTAAAGTATTCCATTTTATTTTTAGAAGTTTATTTATTTACTTCATGAGCAAGAGAGATGAGAGAGAGAGAGACAGCACCCTCAACAGGGTCCCAAAGCCAAGATGACCCCCAGCCCCTGGCCAGTCCGAGACTGTTGGCAAGCATGTGTCCAGCATGCTCAGAGGGGTCTCCAGACTGAACAGGGACACTTCCCATGAGGGACTGCCTGGTAGAGCAGGCACCGTCCAGTCCCACCCCTTTTAAGCATTCTTATCTACTGGGTGGCAAGACTTTGCTTAAGTATCATCAATGTCGGAAAAGTTAGGGTGTTTTTTAAATTTTCATTTTATCATCTATGTGTGTGTGTGTGTGTGTGTGTGTGTATTTTTTTAAAAAATTTTTTTAAAGAGAGAGATTTTTGCTATAAGGCAAATGTACTCACCGGAGAGACAGAGAGACAGAAAGTGAGAAATTACCCTCTAGACTGATTGGCCACCCTGCAGTCCCCTTTTCTCCATTCTACTCTTGGGATTTGGGGCACTCACATACACACACCTAGTGTGAATTTTAAGTTGCCAGGTTTGGGACTTGAACTGTGGTTGAATACATGAGAGTCCAGCAACATAACCTCTATGCTATCTGCTGATCCCCATTTTTTTTTTAGAGGTTTTTGCTATAGGGCGCGTGCGCTCGCCAGACAGACAGAGAGAGACAGAGAGACAGAAAGCAAGAAATCACCCCCCGGGGGGGATGGCCACGCTGCAATCCCTTCTCCTCCATTCTCCTCTCGGGATCTTGGGCATGCACACACAAGTGCCTGGCGTGAGTTTTAAGCCACCGGGTCCGGGACGTGAACCGCGATCAACTACGTGGGAGTCCAGTGACATAGCCATTAATGCCAACTGCTGGTTGTCCCTGCCTGGCCTGCGGGACAGTCGAACAGGTTCCCTGGGGGAGGGAGTGAGAGATGGGACAGACACACAGACACACAGAGTGGAGACAAGACGAGGTGCCGATCAAGTCTCGTTATTAAGGAAGAACAGCAAGCTTATATACAGGCTGGTGGGCATTGATTGATTGATTGCCCGAAATGCAAATGAGATAGAACAGCATGAACCAATCATTGATGTGGGTGGATCTCTCCCGTTGCCTAGAAACCCAACCACTTCCAGGGAGAACGGTTGGTCACATGATTTCTGAGAACCGGTTTGCTTAGTGAGGAAGTGAAGCCTAATGGTTTCCAAGATGGCGGATAGCTCAAGATGGCTTCCGTATGCAGTGCCCTCCACAGCTGGTCCCCCCCATTTTATCATATATTAAAATGCATGCAGAACAGGACTAACCTTGTGCCTAGTGATTAAGGAACCCAGATTCCACACAGTCAACTGTGCAATTTGAGTCCTGGCCCCAGTGGACTGAAAAATACACCAGGGCCACAAAAATACTGTGCCCTAAACCCTGACAGGATGGGGATGGAGGAGGAGAGAGTGTGGTGTGACCACAGCCCCCTGGGGGTGGGTGCCTTCTCTCCCTCCCTTTGTCTCTCATCTCTCTTGCTAGTGAGCAAGTACTCTCTGGTAATTAAAAAAATACATGTAGAACTTAGAACGCATGCCAAGAAAGCTGTTCTCTGTCCTTCATCAGTCCTTCCCTGCGGCAATCGTTGTATTTCTGTTTGTTTTTCTGGGACAGGTTTATTCACAGGACATGTTGATAGAGCACTCTGCCTTCATCAGTACCACACACACACTTTCAAAAACACAGACGACAGGGTCGGCAGGTGGCATGGTGGTTGAGGCACTAGACTCCTACATGGCTGACCACCGTTTGAGTCCTGGACCTGGTGGACCATCCCCTGCAAGTGCATATGACTTAGAGCAAATTTAAAAACTATTAATAATAAATTTAAAAATACAAATGACAGCATAACTATACTAAGTTATAGCTGAGCACTCTTACTGATCAAAAACTATCTATTCAATAAAACTGAACCGGAATGTCTGTGGATTTCAGAGAGCTAGTCCTTGTTTTGGCTTTTAGAACTTAGCAGAGTGAGTTGAACCCTTCAGTGCAATGATGCTTCTGCAAGAATTTCAAGACTGCTACTGCTTATCTTCTGTACCTCTCCACCCCTCTCCCACTAACTCCTTCACTGCACAATTCATTTCCAAAGTATCTCCAGTTTATTTCATTGTTCCTCCTGTGACATTATGGAATCAAAATACTTATATGCATATTCTGCCAAAGAAAAATTCAGAGTAGCAAGCTCGCTTAAGTTGAGTTCAATAAAACAAATTAATTACTTTAGTCTGTTGCCATTATGGTATCATTGTGGTGTAATATGGCACATATGCTGTCATGGCACTGGGCTATACACTGGGTCCTTTCTGGAGACTTCATGGATCTGAACGATCTCAGATTGATGTGCATAGTCAAGAGAATCAGATGCATGTGTGAATTTATTTTGCAGGTGGAAAAGTAAACTTTAAAAATCAAGATAAGGGGCCAGCTAGTGTGTGGTGGTTCAGTTGGACTCCCGTGGCTGACCAAAATGGAAGTCCAAGGCCTGGTAGCTGAAAAATCCTGCCAGGAGTGTGCCCATGTGGGCCCAAAATTTTAAGAGGGAAGGAAAACAGAGGAGAAGGGGTTGAGGTGTGGCCATATTCCCTGGAGGGTGATTTCTCACTGTCTCTCTCACTGTGTCTCTCTCTGGCGAGTGCACGTGCCCTATGGCAAAAAAAAAAAAAAAAAAAAAAAAATCAAGATAACTTAAAAATGTACAGAGTATATTTTCTGAAGCGGAAAAAGTTTAAATACATAGGTATTACCAAATTTACTGGTTGAAAAGAAAATCAATGGATTAAATTGAAAGAAGATTTAGGGATCAGCAGATGGTGTAATGGTTATGTCGACAGACTCCCAAGTAGTTGATCATGGTTTGAGTCCTGGACCTGGCAGTTTGTAACTCACACCGGGTGTGTGTGCATGCACACCCAAATCCCAAGAGGAGGATGGAGAGGAAAGGATTGGGGCATAGCTATCCCCCCCTGGAAGGTGATGTCTCACTTTCTGTCGCTCTGGTGAGAGCGAGCCTGATAGCAAAATCTCTACAGAAAATAATAAAAGAAGATTTAAACCCTCCACGTTAAAGGAAAAACTTCAGACAATTTAACTTAGCAGCCTTTAACTGGGCAGAAACAATTTGAATCGTGCAGCAGCCAGAATAGCTTCCGTGGAAATCCAGACAGCCACGTGGGGGGGTGACAAGAGCAAGAAAGGGAAAGTGACGTACAAAAACACGGAAGGGCAGAAATGAGAGACGTCGCTGGATTGGTTGCAGTTTGATGTTCGCTGCAGGAGCACAGCCTAAAGGGCGGGCTCTCTGAAGTGTGGCGGCTGTGATTGGTTGTAACTTAGCAACCCACTTAGGAAGCAGACCTCCGAGTGTTTGCTTACGGACTCGAGCAGGAGCACCGAGGCCTTTTCAGGCCAGTAACTAACACCGACAAATAAATTCTGTGACCCGGAAACCAGTTGACACTAGTGGCCAATTAAGCTTTCTTCTTTGGAGTACGGCAAGTAGGGCTACCTCAGGAACTTATTTGTCAAAGAATCTGTGCTTTGAAGATCAAAACACACACCTGTAGGAGCTATTTCAGGACAGTAGGGTTTCCCGAATTCCTATGTGCACAAACGGAAAACGAGTCAGAAGGCTCTGGGTTTCAGGCGTGCCTCCTGTTGACCGCTGCCGTTTCCCCGTGATGTTGTCAGCAGCAGCAGCAGCAATGGTATCATATTTGGTGAGCATTTCCTGTATGCCGCCCTGCTCGATGATCGCTGCCGTCTGCATCTCTATCCTAGGAGGGTCAAGGTTAAGGAACAGGCCCAGGGGGTTAACCAGTTTGCCCAAGCAAGCGAGCTGGAAATCACGGGCAGGTGGCCTGAGCCCCACCTCCCTCACCTGAGCGTAATTTGGGTATTGTGATTTTTATTTCTATTTTAAGTACTTTCTTGTTAGGGACCAGACAGCAGTGCAACGGGTAAACTGCAATGCCCCGTGAGTCTGATCTGTGTGGGAAGATTCCGAGTCTGGTTGTGGGTATGTATACCCACCATGGGGCTGACTGAGGCTGGGCTGGGGGCTGCATCAAGACCTCTGGCTCTCTTTCTTTCTCATGGAACAAATAAATAAATAAACTTTAAAATGAATTAGTTAAGCATACCCTTGCTTATTTCCTTTTATCTACTCTCCCCAACTTATTCAGACAGATTTTCTTGCAAGACATCTGTCAGATAGTTCTTTCCTAAAAATCTCAACTGGCTCTTGATTTACATATGCTAAACTCCACATTTTCTAATCTGGTATTTAAGGCTTTTTTTTTTTTAATTTAGGTTTTACCATAGAGCACATGCACTTGCCATGGAGAGAGAGAGAGAGAGAGAGAGAAATCACCCTCCAGGGAGGATGGCCATGCTGCAATCCCTTCTCCTTCATTCTCCTCTCAGGATTTGGACATACACATACACAGGTGCTCAGTGTGATTTTCCTTTTTTTTTTTTTGAGAGGTTTTTGCTATAGGGCACGCGTGCTCACCAGAAAGACAGAGAGACAGAAAATGAGAAATCACCCCCCCGCCCCCAGGGGGAATGGCCACGCCACAATCCCTTCTCCATTCTCCTCTTGCGATCTTGGGTACGCATGCACATGCACCCGGTGCGAGCTTCAGCACCCAGGTCCGGGACTCGAACCACGGTCGACTACGTGAGAGTCCAGCGACATAGCCATTACACCAACTGCTGGTCCCCCCTACCCCCACCCCGGTGTGATTTTTCAAGACATCAGTTCTGGGACTTGAACTGTGGTCAGCCATGTGGGAGTCCAGCACCTTAACCACCATACCACCTCCTGGCCCCATGGCCTTTTATTTTTTAATGTTTAAAATAATTATTTTAAAAATTTTATTTATTATTACTATTATTAAATTTGACCAGAGAGAGACAGAAAGAGAGAAAGGGAAAGTGAGAAAACAAACCACCAGGTCTAGGAATTGAACCACGATCGGCCATGTGAGAGTCTAGCACCTTAACCACCTTGCCAGCTGCCAGCCCTGGGCCTTTTTTCAATACATTTCCAACTTGCTTTTCTAGACATTTCCTTAGAGATCTGCTCACTACTCCTTGAATTGACTAAAAGGCCTCGCTGTGGTGCCACTCTTTTGTGAAGACAGTTTATTCCAGTGTGAAGGGATCTCAACCTAGCCCACCTGGAAATGTCAGGGCACTGTGAAATTCCTATTATTCCTTCAATGCAACCTCACGTACAGTTATGAGTGGACATGAAGTATCTCCTTTGATATCCTATAGGAAGATAGAAACCAAAGCCTAGCTCTTTCTGTACCCATCTGAGGAACTCCAGGAATATTTCCAGAAGACCTGGGTTGTGGGCTCTTTTCAAAGAAGTGGGAGTCACCAGAGGAACTTGTGGCCCCTATGGTGGTGGAACTGCTCACAAGAGCGCTCTAGACTCTGGTGCAGCTTCTCCATCCGGACTATCACCAGCTTCCTGTTGTGTCACCTCTACCTTGTTGCCCACAAAGGAAAAATGTACTGCCTCAGGCCATCGGCTCAGCGAGAACACCCTCCCTTCCAGTCAAAGCAGAGCCCTGGGCTCCATGTTCTACAAGTTTACCTGGGGGAAAAATCTGAGTTTTTATTTAGTTCTGGAGGCTCTTTTAGCTTTTCTTGAAACCAGAACTTGATCCTGTGGCTTTAGGTTGAACGGTTTTATGTACCGAGGTGATCATGGCAATCAAAGGTACCTTTGCATTTTCTTTGACCATGCCCCATGAACCTAATCTATTTAAACGGCTGTGAGACAGACTACTAAGGATGTCCCTTTACCTTTTTTTACAGTAAGGATTCACAGTCCTTCAGCAAGTGGGACTGAAATAGAAAATAAAAAATATCCTTGACTTATGACTTACAGACGGCTAGTCAACACTGCCTCCTAGTGGCTTCCGTAGCCACTGCCCAACATATGTGGACCTGAAGCCATCGCTGGTTGGAGATGGAGGTTGGGGACCTGTGTGAGCATTGACTGACCAGCGTAAACCTGTGGAATTAAAAGTCTAATTATAAAATGGATCTCAAACAAAGGACTTTAGACTTTTGACTAGGATTCAAATCAGACTTACAAACTCATGAGCCTTCTTGAGCCCAGCAGGTAGAAGGGAGCTATCAGGAACGTGGCAAAGGAGTGGGCCTCTGAAGACATGAGCTTTCTCCAGTTCTGTCCTGTGAGCCCAGAACGCCTCTGAAGACCACGTCAAGCTCTAAGGCACCAGTTTGCACGTAAAGGACTTAAAAGGAGAGGAAGAAGATTTTCTCCTCTCCTAATTTCTCCCCTTTCTCTTAGATCTTCGTTTTTATCCTAAAAGGTCGCCAAAGCCAGTGGGTTATGTCACAGTTTCAGATCCAGGTCCCTTGTTCCTGTCAGTTGGTCCTACAGCTCGATGGGCGATACCTTATTACCCAGCCGGCTCCCTGGGCATATGACCTGTACGAACATCTTAGGATGTGCATCTTAGCATGGCCCTGTACTTGGTTCAAGACTGCTGTTACTATCTTGAATTTCTTTCTTTTTTCTTTTTTTAATTGCTAGAAGGTGTGTGTGCTCATCAGGGAGAAAAAGAGAGGTGAGGAGAGAGGGAAAAAGCACCCTCAAAAGGGGCATGGTCACCCCACAAGTCCTTCTTCTCCATTTTTTCATTCAGTTGGGATTTTATGCATGCAGGCCCATGTGCCCAGCATGTTTTCAAGTCACTGGAGCCAGGATTTGAGCTGTGGTCAGCTGGTTCCCTTAACCACTAGGCTATGGGGCAGGCTCAAAATTACTTATTTGTTTGTTTTTCTAAGATATTTTTTGCTATAGGGCATGTGTGCTCACTGGAGAGAGAGAGAGACAGAGACAGAGACAGAGAGACAGAAAGCAAGAACTCACCCCCTCCAGGGGGATGGCCACACTGCAATTCCTTCTCCATTCTACTCTTGAGATCTTGGGCACACACGCACACACACCCGGTGTGAGTTTCAAGCTGTCAGGTCCGGAACTCAAACCATAGTTGACTACGTGGGGGTCCAACGATGAAATCATTATGCTATCTGCTGGTCCCTCAAAAGTCTTTTTTTTTTTTTTTTGGTAGAGGTTTTTGCTATAGGCGCGTGTGCTTGCCAGAAAGACAGAGAGAGACAGAGAGATAGAAAGTGAGAAATCACCCCCCTAGGGGGGATGACCATGCTGCAATCCCTTCTCCTCCATTCTCCTCCCGGGATCTTGGGCACGCACGCACACGCACCCAGCGTGAGTTTAAGCTGCCGGGTCCAGGACTCAAACTGCAGTCGACTACATGGGAGTCCAGCGACATAGCCATTACACTAACTGCTGGTCCCCCTTAAAAGTCTTAATAGCATTCGAACTAGGGCCCCCACATTTTCATTTTACACTGGGACCTGCAAATCATTAGGTTGTCAGGAAAGCCGTGATATATTTTGCTGTTTGTCTGTACAAAACTGTGTCACGATTTTCCTGCCGACCCACCATATAGGTGCTGTTTGTGGGATACGATTTCCTACCAGGCCAGCTGGTGGCTGGGGGCTAAGGGGGCTGGACCCTACAAGGCCGACTGCAGGCTTTGGGTCTCCTGCTGGTCAGCCTGAGAAATGTGCTGGGTGTGCGCATGTGCCTAAGATCCTGAGAGGGGAATGGAAGAGGAGGGGTTGAGGGTGACCACCCCAAGGGGCGCTTTCTCACTTGCCCTCTCTCTCCCTACTCCTCTCTCTGTCTTTCTCTGGAAAGTGTATGTGCCCTATAACAAATAATTTTTATAACACCACCTTGGCCTCTTCTTTCTTCTGCCTGTTTCCTGCTTGCCCTCTGTTTTTGATGCCTTACTATTGCCTTAAACCTCGTGGAGAAGAGGAGAAGAGCCTTAGCAGTGGCAGCCGGCCTACTTTTCACCTTCCAACCTCAGCAGTGTCTGAGACCAGGAGCCTGTCCTCTGGAAGAGCACCTGCAACGGTCACCACACAGTCCAGATGGCAAGACCCGTGTGTCCTCGTGGCCTGCTTGTCATCGAAATGGGTCCTGTGCAGTGGCCACGTTTGGTCTTAACTCCCTGGCTAGTCTTTAAACAGTCACCCTGAGGGTGACCACCGGTAACAGGAACAAGAGCACCAGGGGCTGACCGCTCAACGGCTCAGGGGACTGTTCTGATCCGTGTCTTCAGAACACACATCCTTGACTCATCAGAGCCTTTCTCCTTGCTCACTTCTGGCATTTCTGCTTTCCTCTATGACCCCTGCCTGTCTGCCTGCCTATAGATCGCACGCTGGAGACCAACCGTGTGCCAGGCACCAGTACTGGTTCTGCAGAGGTGCTCCTCAACTTGCAGTGGGTTCTGTTTCAATAAGCCCATTGTAATCTGTGGCCTAGCTGTTGAAGAAATCAGCTCTCACATGGCCAACTGCATGGTTCAAATCTCAGCCTTACTGGCTTGAAAAAAACACCAGGCATGGGGCTGGCAGCTGGCGTGGTGGTTAAGGATTCTGGACTCCCACATGACTGACCATGGTTCAAATCCCAGACCTGGTGGCTTACTTTCTCACTTTCCCTCTTTCTCTCTCTCTCTCTCTCTCACTCTGTCCCTATCTGGTCAAATTAAAAACAAATAAATAGGGGGCCAGCAGGTTGCGTGGTGGTTAAGGTGCTGGACACCCCCACGTGGCCAACCATGGTTTGAGTCCTGGAGCTGGTGGTTTGCTTTCTCACTTTCCCTCTCTCTTTGTATCTCTCTCTGGTCAAATTAAATAAATGAATGAATAAATAAAATTAAATAATTCTTTAAAAAATTAAAAACAAATAAATAAAATTAAATAAAATAATTCTTTTGAAAAGAAACAAAGCACCAGGTGCTTGTATGCATATGCTGAAAATCCCAAGAGGGGGAGAGATGGAGGAAAAGGGACTGTGATATACCTGTGCGCCACTGGGAGGTGCGTTCTCCCTCTTTCTCTCTCTGTCCCTTTCTGGTGAGTGAGCACATCCTCTGGCAAAGAAACATAAAGGGAAAAAAAACCAAAAAAACGCATTTAATACACCGGCCCTACCAAACATTGTAGCTTAGCTTAGCCTACCTGAATCATGTGCAAACACTGTCATTAGCCCATAGCTAGGCAAAATCATCTAACACAAAGCCAATCTTATATTAAAGTATTGAATATCTCATTAATTTACTGAATACTGTATTGAAAGTGAAAAAGAATGCTTGTATGGATAATTGAAATGCAGTTTCTACAGGCTGTGCATCACTCCGGCACCACTGTGAAGTTGGCTTCTTCAGTTGAATCACACACGTCAGGGGCTGTCTGAACATACATTCCCTTTTTCCTCACACAAATAGAGAGTCAGGAGTTTGTGTCTGCCTTTCGTGGTGAGAAAATGGAAGCTCATCCAGAAGTTACATAACTTGGCTGAGCTGGGAACTCCTCTCAGGTCCTGCTGAATCCAAAGCCCGTACCTCTTCCTCGACATCTGCGGTTCTCAAAGTGCAGACCCCAGACCAGTACCCGGGCGCTGCCTACAAAGGCTGACTCTCGGCCCCACCAGGCCTGCTGAATCTGAGGTTTCGAGCTCCGCTGGATTCTGAGGCACCGCTGTGCTAAAGCGCACTGCGGCCCACCCGTCTGCCTTCCCATGTGCTAACCTGGGACTTAGCGGCCAGCATCCTGGACTCTTAGATGGTCCCTTGTTTGGATCACGATGCCCCCTTGACTCAGCTCCATCAGACTATGTCCACTGCAGTGGGCAGGTTGGTCCCTGGGCCCGGGTCCCTACCTTCTGGTCTTCACTCTACTGGGTCCCCTACAGGCCGCTGTAAGCCAGCATACCCTCCAACATGCCCCTCCTCTGAGCTCCTTGTTTGGGTTAGTTATTTCACTTCTCTCCCGTACACCTGAGCTACAAGCCACGGTTCTCCTCGGCTCTTGTTTCTTTTGCTACTCTGTGTGTGTTGCCTGGAGTGCATCTCTCACATACCCTTGCTCTTCTAGCCCTGCCTCATGCCACAGTCTCCAGATCCTCATCATTTCTCATCTTCTGACCCTCCTACCACCGTCTGTGTCCACCTAGGTACAAACGCCTTCAGGGTCATCCTTCTGAAGAGCAGCTCCTGAGCCCATCAGGCAGAAGGTCAGGCCTTGGTCTTGCCCTCCCCCACAGCCCTCTGCACTGCTTGGACGGCACCTTCTGTGAATTAAAACCACATGTGTGTCCGTCTGCTGGGATGGCATGGTGAGGAGGTGAGATTGGTTTCCAGGGGCTATTCAATATAATCAGCTTCAGTTTTTGTTTTTTTTTTTAATAGTCACATCAACTAACTGATTAGATGTCTGTCACTGGGAGAGAATTTGAGGAGCGTTGCTGACATTTTTGAAGACCAGTAATGAACATTCTCAATGACCCAGAACAAACTCCCAGTAACCCAGAAACCAGGTTTCAGTGACTGCAATAAGAAAAGCCCTACAGTGGAAAGCAGAAAGCTTTTTTTAATGACCATAGAATCACCTTTTGGAAAAGTCGCCTTAGGGCCAATTTAAGGAGTAGACAGATTCTCAGTATTAGGGACTTAATGACACAATTATACCACCCTCCTGATTTAGTCTGATTCATTAGGCCCTTAGTTTCCATGAACTAAATCCAGTCCTTTTGTTGCCAGTTGAGGTAATAAACAGTGAATGGCACCTTTCTCCAGCCGCCCATTTGATTAGCTTAGAATGACCTCATGCTAGTTTATATACCAGCATGACTCAGACTGATGTCATCAATCTGCTGAGCGCCTGTTGGTTCCCCATGGCAATCAGCACCTTCCCAGAAGCTGCCACAGAGGAGTCTTAAAAGCCTTTTGGAGGTTGACAATAGACTTTAGCCTTGAGTTAATTGTCCCTGTTGACATGTCAAGTCTTTAAATTTTAGTGTCTTGAATGCAAACAACTGGTTGAAAATAAGCCACCCTTTCATTTCCAGGTTTTAGTAAGAACCATCTTCTAGTAATACTGGGGAGTAGGGGCCGGCAGGTGACATGGCGGTGAGATACTGGATTCTTACATAGCCAACTGTGGTTCAAATTCCAGACCTGGCGGCTTGCTTTATCACTTTCTCTGGTCAAATTTTAAAATAATAAATAAAAATAATTCTTTTTAAAAAATGGGAAAATAAGACTGTGTAATAAAAAAAAAAATCCAAATCGGAGAGCCAATGTACTCTGAGTAGAGAACATTAGTCAGTGTTGAGTTTGTGTTAGTAATAGTAACACCTGACTTTCGTGTGGCTCTTGTTTCATCAATGCACTTTCACCTGCAATGCCACATTTGACCTCCCAGCATTCCTTTCAGGTGACTGAGGAGTTCCTTATGGCTCAGTCGGCAAGGGTGGGCAAGGCCAGGGGTCCATCAGCTGGTGAGAGACAGGAGAAGCCAGCCACAGGGTCTCCTTGAGCAGGAGGCCGATGCTAACGTTCTGAATATCACTAAGTAGTGCCTTTGAACTGAATAAAATAGACAGGCGATCCTGGGACATAGAGGAATTAGGAGGCAAGAGGAGGAGTTATGAAGGGGAAGGGAAGAAGGGAAAAAATTTTCTACCGATGGACATCAAATCTCAACTTTCCAAACCTAAAGAGAAATATATTAGCTAGTTTGTAAAAATGAATGGTTATCAGTTTCATATTGACAGCTTCCTCTTTTTATAGAAAACGTCTAGATTTATTCTATTACCATAGATGGCACCTAGAATTTGATGGTGGGGATATTTTAAAAGTTACGAAGTCAAAGAGACAAAGCATGCACATGAGGAGGGAGTGTCTGACCTTAGGAGACACGTTCCTCTGCTCTCTGATGTCCCGTCTTGGACTTCACAATACCCCCTTGCTCCCTACCTCCCATTCTTCTTCCTGAGCATTATCCTGCTGCCGGTGGTGCAAACAGCTTTCCACCTCTGTGGCTTAATTGTGTCCATCTGGGTCTGTTACCTAGTTGACTAGATCTAAAATGTGTTTGACTCTCATGCAAAAACTCATCCTAAGGTTGATTTGGAAACCTAACAAGACTGAGAATTTAATATCAATATTGAGATGTTTAAAAATGCTATGTACTGGGAGGCCAGCAGGTGGTGTGGTGATTGAGATGTTGGACTCCCACATGGCTGACCATGGTTTGAGTCCCAGACCTGGGAGTTTGCTTTCTCACTTTCTTTCTCTTTCTCTCTGGTTAATGCATATGCTCTATAGCAAATTAAAATAAATAAACAAATAAAATTCAATAAATAAATCTTGGGACCAGTGGGTGGTGTAATGTTTATGTCGCTGGACTCCCACGTAGTTGACTGCAGTTCAAGTTCTGGACCCAATGGCTTAAACTCACGCAAGGCATGTATGCATGTGTACCCAAAAATCCTGAGAGGAGAATAGAGGAGAAGGAATTATGGCATGGCCACTCCCCTTGGGGGGGGGGGGTGATTTCTCACTTTCTGTCTCTCTGGTAAGTGCATGTGCCCTATAGCAAAAATCTCTCTCTCTAAAAAATAGGGAGGGTGGTGGCGGGTGGCATTGTGGTTAAGGTGTTGGATTTCTACATGGCTGATCATGGTTTGAGCCCCAGACCTGGCAGCTTGCTTTCTCTCTCTCTCTCTCTCTCTCTCTGGTCAAATTGAAGAATAATAATAAACAAATAAAATAAATAATTTTTTCAAAAATTCAATAAATAGTTCTCAAAAAAAAAAATGTACTCAACATGTGTCTCTGAGGGTTTCCTGAAGCAGACTGACCAGCTGGGAGGAGAGTAATAATCAAAAGCCAACAACCATTTATTGAGCACTTATTTTACGTCCTACATTGTCATAGGTGCCAGTAATAAAAGCTTATAACTGACAAGTACATCGTTGGTTCCCCCAGCAGGTTGGCAATGTTCCCCGTGGTCTCATAACCTCTGAGGTAGGTCAGCATTGGAGGAAGACTTCTTTGCTTTTGGCAGGTGAAGAAACAGGTGCATGAGACAAAGGGACTTGACCAAAGACTCCAGCTTCCAGTCAATGACCGATACAGGCCAAAGTATGAAACTTTCTGCCGATGTCTACTGGGTATTGCACTTAGAGAGGCCTTTTATTGGTTTATTAGTTATGGAATCTATTCCTAAGGGAGTGGGAAGAAAACTGCAGACTTGCGGTTAAGAGTTCCAGTCAGAATGAAGGGCAAGGTCAATTATAACAGACCTTTAACCAATTTGTACACCAATATAAAGAAGGAAATGAGTAAGGCTATGCGACAGTAACTGAAAGTTGAAATGCTGAGAGTCTGATTTTGTTGTTTTTCCTTTATACTATTTTGGGAGATAGACCACACATTCAGTATATGTAGTAGAATTGGTTTTTACATATGTGTATAGCAGTGTAATCACCACCCTAAACAAGATGTAGAATATTTCTGGCACCCAAGAATATTCTCTTAGTTCCTTACCAGTCAACACCTACCCTTCCCACCCATAGCTAAGAGCAGTCAGAATTCTATAACCCTCTAGTAGGTTTGCCTGTTCTTACCTTCCATATAAATGGGACCAGATGGTTCCCACTTTTTGTGTCTGTTCCTTTTACTCAATATAATGTCTGTAAGGTTCATCCATGTGATAAATAGTAATAACTTTTAGTTTTTCTTTTTTTCTTTTCCTTCCTTTTTTTTTTTTTTTTTTTTTTTTTTTTTTTTAGGTTTTTGCCATAGAGTGCATGTGCTTTCCAGAGAGAGGCAGAGAGAGAAAGTGAAAAATCACACCATAGTCCCTTCTCCTCTTCTCCTCCATGCTCCTCCTGGGACTTTGGGCATGCAGGCACAAGCACCTGGTTGCAAAGTCTGGGATTCAAATCGTTGTCGGCCATGTGGGAATCCAGTGCCTTAACCACCATGCCACCTGATGGCACCAACTTTTAGTTTTTAATTGTTATGCAGTGTTCCACTAAGCGACTATGCTATGATTTTATTCATCCATTCTACCATAAAGAAATATTTGAGTTATTTACAGTTTTTAGATTCTATAATAAAGCCCCTATGAGCTCATTTGTATCTTTTAGAGGAAGTATCTATTCTTAATCTTGGATCTGTATTTAGGAGTGGAATTGCTGGCTCACAAAGTAGACATATACTAATCTTTTAAAATATACTTATTTATTTCATTTATTATTATTTTTTAAATTTGACCAGAGAAAGAGAGGGAAAGTGAGAATCCGGGAATCCAAGGCTTTACCCACCATGCTAACTGCCAGGCTGACACATATTAACCTTTAGTTGAGCTAGTTTGAGCAGCCTCTTGGGTGAGTCACGCTAGGGGCCTGGGAGCAACTTTGGAACTTTTTGAACTCTGTTGCCCACCACTCCAGTGGCCTGGGATCACCCTGTCTGCCCGCCCACCCAGAGACTACAGCCTGGTCTTGGTAGGTGACTCGGGTTGACGTGGAGCAACCCGGAACTTGTGAGCAACCTTGAAGCAATCCAGGGCTGATAGCTGCCTGGGCTTTCTGTTCCCCTGCAAGCTAGCTGCTCCTCCCTTGAACTGTTGAGCATCCAGAGGACTTGAGCCAGGTGAATTCCCTGCTTCTCTGGCAGCTCTGTATTAGGGCAAACACTGAGCTTCTTCTCTGATAGGATACTCCAAGCGTGCTGAAACTGCCCCTCCCAAATTCACCCATAAAAGACTGTGTCCAACTCTCAGCTGAGGCCAAAGATTCAGAGTATTAACTCCTCCATGCCCCCTGGCATAATAAAGGGTCCTCGTTTCTTTCATGAGTGCCACTTTTCGTTCTTCAGCGTCTGTTTTTCTGCAACATTTTGGTACATGGGCCGGGAAGAGAAATTAGACTAGCACTTTGAGCCACTGACCCCAGGGCATTTCCCCCCAGGATGGGCATTATGGTGTGGAGAGATAGGCGTTCCCCCATCTTGTTTGATGGGATACCTCAGCTGGGGTGCCTGCCCTGAGGCCAAGTGTTCCTGGATCATCGGACTCCAACTGGAGAAAAGAACCAACTCCTGGACCTCAATACATCAACTGTGGTCAAATCTGGTAATCTGGTAAGCCCTATTCAGACAGACCTACTTGGACTGAGTAGCAGAGGAGACCCAGTCATTCTCCTCCGGTTGCCAGACGGCAGTTAGGGCTCATCTGGTAATTGGCTGATGTGAGAAGGGAATGCATAACCTCTGAATGAATGTGTGTTTGTGATGAGCAACTGTGTTTGAGGCCCCACGGTGTCACACTATGGGGCATGATTGGGTCTGTTTTCTGCGGTTCTGTAGTGTTTCTGGAAAGACTAAACGGCAGAATTGTACTTTCGGGGACCCAGTCCCTCCCTGCGCATTCAATCTGGCAGAGTTTCTATATCTGATTGCTTATTGCCAAGGAACTACACAAAGCCCACGAAAGACATGGCCAGATAGATGCCTGATTGGTCCCTTGTGGGGGGACACCCACTCTTCGTCTGCTATGACACCATTCACAGTGGTTGGGGGGCCACAGAGTCTGAAGGAAGGGCTTTCCCTGTAAAGGTAGACAAGCAAAATAATGACTGACAGGACGTCAATTTTGCCCCTGGAAGTTGGGGCACAAATTTCTACCGACTGTGACACATTTATAGACAGGTTGCAAAAACATTTGCAAAGGCAGGTAAAGAATGTACATGTGGCTGAGGCGAAGCAACTAGCCTTTGAAAATGCTAATGTGGACTGTCAAGAAGGGTTACAGGAAATTTACAGCTGTGGTGACCTTGTAGCTCAGTCCCCTGAACAACTTAAAACTCTTAATGACCAGGGGAACCAGCAGTTAGTGTAATGGCTATGTCGCTGGACTCCCATGTAGTCCACCGCGGTTCGTGTCCCGGACCCGGTGGCTTAAAACTCACGCCGGGTGCGTGTGCGTGCCCAAGATCCCCAGAGGAGAATGGAGGAGAAGGGATTGCGGCGTGGCCATCCCCCCTGGGGGGTGTTTTTTTGCTTTCTGTCTCTATGTCTCTCTTTGTCTGTCTGGCGAGCGCACGCGCCCTATAGCGAAAAAAATAAAAATAAAAAACCTCTCCAAAAAACTCTTAATGACCTTGTAGCCCTGATAACAGCCTAACAACTCTGTTTAGTGTGGACAGACACAGAGTTAACCATTTCTCATCCCTAGGGTGCTCAGGGCTTTCTGTTCAGGACAATTGCTTTGGGGTTTCCTTTCCTGCCTTCTAAAGGTTTTTTCAAATGATTAAACTCTTAAACTGTTACAATAAGAATGTTTTGTTCTATTTTGGGAAATTTGTTGAGCAGTTTTTGTTTGGTTGTAAAGTATACATCAATGTATAAAACAAACTCTCACAATTTATGTCAAACAAAAGAAAGGGGGATGTGCTGCCAAATTACTCTACCTAACCATGTTCAAATCAAATAACTGAAATTTGACTTTTTTTTTTTAATCTTTTTTTTTTTTTTTGGAGAGGTTTTTCGCTATAGGGTGTGTGTGCTCGCCAGACAGACAGAGAGAGACATAGAGACAGAAAGCGAGAAATCACCCCCCAGGGGGGATGGTCACGCCGCAATCCCTTCTCCTCCATTCTCCTTTCGGGATCTTGGGCACGCACGCACACGCGCCCGGCGTGAGTTTTAAGCCACCGGGTCCGGGACGTGAACCACGGTCGACTACGTGGGAGTCCAACGACATAGCCATTACGCTAACTGCTGGTTCCCTAAATTTGACTTTTGACTCAAAATCGCATCAACAGAATACCGCCTGGCAGCATTTATCATCTACTCAAAAACTTCCTCCAACCAGTGATCGCCCAAGCCTTCTGGGAAGTGCAGGCTTTTTTAAAATTTTTTAAATTTTTTTTAGAGGTTTTTGCTATAGGGTGCGTGTGCTTGCCAGACAGACAGACAGAGACATAGAGACAGAAAGCGAGAAATCACCCCCCAGGGGGGATGGTCACGCCACAATCCCTTCTCCTCCATTCTCCTCTCGGGATCTTGGGCACGCACGCACACTCGCCCAGCGTGAGTTTTAAGCCACCGGGTCCGGGACGCGAACCACGGTGGACTACGTGGGAGTCCAGCGACATAGCCATTACGCTAACTGCTGGTTCCCGGAAGTGCAGGCTTTTGATAACTGGGGAGGGCAGAGATATTTGGGATACGATGGGAAAACCTAAATCCAAGTCTTCCAAGCCTACTGTACTGGCCTGTATGCTGACTAATTTTAAAAAGGGCTTCTCTGGTGATTATGAAGTTAAATTGAAACCAGAGAGGTTAAAAGCCCTCTGTGAGATCAAATGGCCTTCTTTTAGAGTGAGATGGCCACTGGAGGAAGCTACATCTCCTCACTGTGTGGGCTTTAGATAATGTGGTTACTGGCACCCCAGGCCACCCCAATCAGTTTTCCTATGCTGACTCCTGACCACAGATAGCCCAAGTCATTCCGCCCTGGGTGTGAATCTACATTAGAGGGAAAAACCAATGCATTATTTTGGCTGCTTGTGCCATGCCACCTGTGCCCACCTCTGACCAAAAGAAACCCACAACTCCAATCTTACAGGTACCCCCCCCCCAAAGAAGAGCCATTAGCAACTCCACCCCCATATGTCCTGGCCGAGCCAATAAGAAAACCTCTGCCCCCATCTGTGTCCCAGAGCCTAAAGAGCAGCTGAGCAGCCCAAGGAGCCAGCCCCAGCTCCCAGCTCCGCCAGCTCAGGAGGGAGGCCGCCAGTTGTCCCAAATCCTGTGCCCAGATTCTACCTCACCTGCCATCACCCGGCGAGCTACTGCAACCCGGGGCAACCTCACTCTTCAGGTGCACCTTCAGAAGACTAGAAGACCCTCCCCCCAAGATAGGCATAGATGGGACTATCACAGAGGGCAGAACAACTCCTACCGGCCCTTCACCACCACTGATCTACTTAATTGGAAACACCACACCCCCTCCTACTCAGAACAGACCCAGGCAATGATAGATCTCATAGAGTCTGTACTCCAAACCCACCAGCATACCTGGGACTATCACAGAGGGCAGAACAACTCCTACCGGCCCTTCACCACCACTGATCTACTTAATTGGAAACACCACACCCCCTCCTACTCAGAACAGACCCAGGCAATGATAGATCTCATAGAGTCTGTACTCCAAACCCACCAGCATACCTGGGACAACCGCCAGCAACTACTCCTCACCCTACTTAACACAGAGGAGCAGCACAGAGTCCTTGTAGCAGCAAAGAAATAACTACAAAAACATGCCCCCAACGATGTGGTAGATCCTGAGGCTTGGGCCAGAACTGCTTTTCTGAATGAAAAGCCTGACTGGGAATCAATACTGAGGGTAGACATCTCAGCAAGTATTGAGAGACACTCCTGCAAGGAATGAAAGCCGGTACAAAGAAAACCATTAACATGGCAAAAACTACAGAAATAATTCAGAAGATAGATGAGCCGCCGGGGCAGTTTTATGAGAGACTCCGAGAGACATACTGGATCTAAACTCCATTTGATCTAGAGAGTTCTGAAAGGTAGCAGATGATTAGTGCCTCTTTTGTCGCCCAATCGGACCCTGACATCCATAGAAAACTCCAAAAGCAGGAAGGCTTTGCTGGAATGAATGCTACCCAGCTCCTGGAGATTGGTAATTGAGTTGTAAACCGAGACTGAGAGGAAAGAAAGGAAGCAGACTGGCAGATGAAGCAGAAGACAACCCGTTGGTCGCCGCCCTCAGACACCTGGATACCCCACCTGGTCCAAGAAGGGGGCCAAAACTTGGCCACTCTACGCTCCGACAAACCCAATAGACGTACTACAAAGAGGATGGACACTGAAGAGGTGAACACTCCAAGCAGAAGGCAAACCAAGGGAAAATGACCAAAAATCCACTGGGGTCCCCCAAGACTTTCCACCCAGAGCTCCCAAGAGACCTCCTGGCTATGACAGAATCAGAGCATCCTGGGCCCTCGGGTGCCCCTGGTCAACTCTAAAATGGGGGCCAGCCAATGACATTCATGGTAGATAGCAGAGCTGAGCCCTCCATTGTCACCCAGCCCCTGCTTCCCCCTCCAATCAGGCCAAAAAACCACTATCATGAGAGCCACTGGAAACACCAAAGCTCAGTCCTTTTTACAGGCAAGAAGCTGACAGCTGGGGGGCACCTGGTTACCCATGAGCTCCTGTACCTGCCTGAGTGCCCAGTCCCATTGTTGGGAAGAGACCTATTGACTAAACTCAGAGTGCAAATCAGCTTTGACTCACCAGGTTTGGGTATATTGACTGTCAGCCCTACCCAAATCCTGATTATAACAATGCCCCTGAAGAAGAGTGGCGAATATTCGGCTCTGGGGGAACACTTACTACCGACTTAGAAATTTTCCAGGTCAGGAAACAGAGTGTCCTCTGTTCCAATATGTTGACAACTTCCTGCTCGCCAAAACAACCCAAGAATTGCTGGAAGGGAACTCAAGCACTGTTCCAGCTTCTCTCCCAGGCCAGATACAAGGTCTCAATGAAGAAGGCCCAGATCTGTCGTACTCAGGTACAGTTCCTAAGATTCATTCTGACTAAAGGACATTGAGCTCTCGGGGACAAACACAAACAGGTAATAATATGGGCTGCCTCAGTCCGCAACCAGGAGACAACTGCATGAGTTCTTGGGAATAGGATTCTATAGGATTTGGATCCTGGGCTTTGCTGAGAAGGCCAGACCACTGTATGAGCTACTCAGAGGCCTAGAAGAGGCCATTGAATAGAGACTCCCTCCAAGAGCAGGCTTTCCAGGACCTCATGTCAAGTCTTAGAAAAGTCCTGGCTTTGGGGCCCCAGATATCACCCAAGAATTCAATGTTCATATATGAAAAAAGTCAGACAGCACTAAAAAGGGTTCTGACTCAGCCTGTTGGACCTTGGGAGAGACCCATTGCCTACCTATCTAAAAGATTAGACCCAGTGACATCTGGATGGCCCCCTTGCCTCCAAGCCCTTACTACCACTGTTGAATTGATGAAAGAGGCAGACAAGTTAACCTTAGGCCAAGTTATCAATGCTGGGTCCCTCATTTGGTGACTGTCCTAATGAACACCAAGAGATATAAGTGGCTAGTCAGCTCTAAGATGGCCTGCTACCAGGGCTTATTAATCGGAAATTCACGAATTAGACTCTAGACTCTGTAGACCCTCAATCCCACGAGCTTCCTCCCAGCCACACTGGGGCCTCCTGACCACAACTGTGAAGAGGCCTTTGATGAGGTCTTTTCTGGATGTCCTGATCTTGTAGGCACGCCACGGAAGGCCCCTGACCTCACCCTCTTCACGGATGGCAACAGTTGCATGAGGGATGAAATTAGATATGCAGGTACCTCTCAGGACTCAGTAATTGAGGCTGGGGCACTGCCCTGAGGATGGTCAGCTTAAAAGGCTGAACTCTGGACATTAATCCAAGCCCTAAAATTGTGATTGACAAGAGAATAAACACCTACGGACTCACGATATACCTTTGCCACCCTACACATCCAGGGGCATTATATCACGAGAGAGAATTCCTCTCGACAGAAAGACAGTTAAAAACGAAGAAAAATCTGCCAATTATTAGAAGCAGTCTGGGAGCCAAAGAAAGTGGCAATCACCCATTGCAGAGGACACCAGAGTGGGGAGGATCCCATCACCCTAGGAAACTGATAACAGACCAGGCAGCCAAAGCTGCTGCCAACCAAAGCCTGACTGCTGTAACCAGAGTGTTACAACTCACAGGTACCCCAGAAGCCTTTCCTTATACCTCTGATGAACATCGTGGGCAAAGTCAGAGAGCAACCCCGGAAGAAGACAGATGATGGAGATTAACAGATAAAAGAATATCCATACCACAGTCCCTGGGATATTTGTTAGTAAAGCAACACCACGAGTTGACTCACTGGAAAAGACTGACCTAGAGAACATACTAGGCCAATACCATTTTTTGAGCTGCCTACCATTATTGTGTGCAACTGTGAGCATGCGATCGAGACCTTTGTCAGAAATAATTCCACTCAGGGGCCAACTCGGCCAGATGGAACACAAGCCACTGGGACAACTCCCCTGAAATTATTGGAGACAGACTTCTCAGAAGCGTGACCATGCCGGGACTGTAAGTACTTACTAGTCCTGGTTTGTACTTACTCGGGTTGGGTAAAAGCCTTCCCTATGCAAACTAAAAGAACCAAAAAGTTACTCGAGCCCTTCTGAGGGAAGTCATATCTCAGTTTGGGCTTCCCCTTATGATTGGGTCAGATAATGACCTTGCTTTCATGACAGAAATTACACAAAGAGTGACAAAATCCTTGGGCATAAAATGGAAGCTCCACACAGCTTATCGACCTTAGAGTTCTAGGAGAGTTGAACGAATGAATTATACCCTCAAGTCCACCCTGGCTAAGCTCTGTCAGGACACTAGATACCCCTGAGTGGATGTCCTCCCACTAGCCCTACTCTGAGTTTGACATACACTCCAAAAACAAGGTTATTCCCCTTATAAAATCCTGTTTGGCCACCCACTTCCTCCAGTCACCCAAACCCAAATGGCTGACATCCATCAACTGGACAAGACAATCCTGACTCAAGATCTGGTGTCCTTGAGAAAAACTTTAAAAGAAAGTAGCTCATGTAACCTTAGGAAAAAAAAAAAACCCACTCCCTTCAAAAACTGGGCCCAGGGACTTTATATGGGTTAAAAATTGGGAAAAAAATCACTGCAGCCCACCTGATTGGGGCCGTATGTTGTTGTGCTTGCTACCCTCCCTACAGTTAAGGTTGCAGGGCTCACCCCATAGATCCATCACTTGTGAGTGAAATAAGCTGCAGTACCGGAAGATCCTGAGACCTGTATGCTGCTAAGCCACCCTGAACAGCCAACCAAAATGACCTTCCAGAGGACCAAGACCCATCATGAGGCCTACAGTCCTACTGCAGCCACTCCTGGAATGGCTGCTTTATGCACGGTGGAAGTTTGAGGAGACTACAGCCCTGCTTTGGTCACTCCAGATGCTGACCAGTCTACATACGATAGAAACTCGAGGGCAATGACAGATGACACCCCTACAATACACTTACAACCTCCCGCCTTGAAGCTATCAAATATTAACGACTTGTCACTGCCCCAGAAAGCTATGTTTACTGCCCTCCTGTTAATTAACCCTCCTCGAGTATGGTTGAGGCGGCTCAAGAGGAGAGAATGATGTGGAGCAACCTGGAACTTGTGAGCAACTTTGAAGCAACCCAGGGCTGATAGATGCCCGGATTTTCTGTTCCCCCACAAGCTGCCCCTCCCCTGAACTGTTGAGTGGCCAGAGGTCTTGAGAAGGATGAATTCCCCACTTCTCTGCCAGCTCTGTACCTGGTCTGGGCATGCCTCTATGGTGAGTCCATGCTCAGGGAGCAAGTTTGGAACTCTTTTTCTTTTTAAGAGAGATTTTTGCTTTAGGGCATGTGTGCTCACCAGAGAGACAGAGAGATATAGAGAGACAGAAAGTGATAAATCTCCCACAGGAGGAATGGCCACACTGCTACAATCCCTTCTCCATTCTCCTCTTGGGATCTTGGGCACATAGGCACACACAGCCGGCATCAGGTTTAAGCCACCGGGTCTGGATTTTGAACTGTGGTCGACACCTCACTGATAAGGACATACAAAGGCTAAAAGTGAAGGGCTAGAAAAAGATATTCCATGCAAATGGAAACAATGAAAAGGCTGGAGTAGCAACAGACAAAATAGATTTTAAGATGAAAGACATAAGAGACAAAGAAGGACATTATATCGTATTAAAAGGACTTGTTCACCAAAAAGATATAACATTTGCAAATAATGCACTCAACACTGGATCTACTAAATACTTCAAAAAGAGACTGTTAGATCTCAAGGGAGAGATAAACTGCAACATAATATTGTAGGGGGTCTCAACATCCCACTGACTCTGTGGACAGATCATCTAGACTAAAATTAAACGAAGATATACAAGATCCAAATAATACAATACGTGAAATGAACTTGACAAACATCCACGAAGTATTTCACCTACCACAAAATATACATTTTTCTCATCCCCACATGGAACATTTTCGAAGACTGACCATGTGATAGAGCACAAAACAAGCCTTTACAAATTCAAAGGTATAGAAGCTATATCTAGTGTCTTTTCTGACCACAGTGGAATCAAACTTGAAATAAACTACAGAAAGAACCCTTAAAAATTCACAAACACATGGAAACTAAACAACCTACTCCTAAATGACTTTACAAATACAGAAGAAATTAAGACCAAAATAAAAAGGTTTATAGAAACCAATGATAACGAACACACAAGTGTTTATAACCTTTGGGACACAGCAAACCAGTCATAAGAGGGAAGTTCATAGCAATTAGTGCCCACAAGAATAAATCAGAAAGGTGGAAAATAAATAACCTAATGACATAACTCAGGGAACTGGAAAAACAACAACAAAATCCAAAAAAATTCCAGGAGGAAAGTAATAATAAAGATTCAAGCAGAAATAAATGAAATAGAGAATAAAAGACCTATATAGAAAATACATGAAACCCAAAGCTGGTTCTTTGAGAAGATAAACAAAATTGACACACTGTTAGCAAGATTAATCAAGAAGAACAGAGTAAGGAACCAGATAAATCAAATCAGAAAGGAAACAGGCATTGTTACAAGGGTGTAACAGAAATACAAAATATCATCAGAGAATACTATGAGCGACTATATGCCAAGAAACAAGAAAACCTAGATAAAATGTACAAATTTCTGGACACAAATAACTTACCAAGATTGAACCAGGAAGAAATAGAAAGTCTGAATGGCCCCATAACAAGCAATGAGATCGAATCAGTAATAGTTTCCCCAAAAGGAAGAGCCCAGGTCTCAGCTTTATGTCTGATTTCTACAAAACTTTTAAAGAACTAACCCCAATTCTTCTTAAACTATTTCTAAAATTTTAAAAGGAAGAAACCCTCACAAATTCATTCTATGAAGCCTCCATTATCTTTTCTTTTGTTTTCTTTTTTCTTTTTTCTTTTTTCTTTTTTTAAATAGGGCAAGTCGCTCACCAGAAAGACAGAGAGAGACAGAGAGACAGAAAATGAGAAATCACCCCCAGGGGTGGACACGTCGCAATCCCTTCTCCTCCATTCTCCTCTCAGGTTCTTGGGCACAGATGCACATGCGCCCAGTGTGATTTTAAGCCCCTGGGTCCGGGACTCCAATTGTGGTTGGCTACATGGGAGTCCAGCGACATAATCATTATGCCAACTGCTGGTTCCAGCCTCTACCATCTTAATTCCAAAACCAGACAAGGACATGACAAAAAAGAAAGAGAAAACTTCAGGCCCATATCCCTAATGAATATGGGTGCAGAAAATAAGATACTAGCAAATCAGATTCAACAACATATTAAGATTGTACACCATGGCCAAATAGGATTTACTCCAGAGATGCAAGGATAGATCAACACATGCAAAACAATAAATGTAATATATCACATTAACAAATGGAAAGATAGAAATCCTATGATCCTATCAATTGATGCAGAAAAAGTGTATGATAAAATACAACATTCCTTCATGATTAAAACTCTCAGCAAAATTGGCATAGAAGAGATATTCCTCAACACGATAAAAGCCATCTATGAAAAAACCATAGCTAACATCATACTGAAAGAGGAAAAGCTGAAAGCTTTTCCACTCAAAACTGAAACAAGACAAGGCTGCCCACTCTCTCCACTCCTTTTCAACTGGTACTGGAAGTTCTAGCCAATGAAATTAGACAAGAGTCAAGTAAACAGCATCCAAGTAGGAAAAGGAGTGAAATTATTTCTATTTGCAGATGATGTGACTATACATCGAAAATCCAAAAGAGTCTACAAAAAAACTCCTGGGAGTGATAAAGGAATATAGTAAAGTGGCAGGATACAAAATCATCATACAAAAATCGATAGCATTTTTATATACCAACAATGGACAAACTGAGAGACTGAAAAAAGAAATCCCATTTATAATAGCCACAAAATTGATAAGGTATCTAGGAATAAGCCTTACCAAAGATGTCAAAGATCTCTACAAGGAAATTATGAAATACTAGAAAAAGAAATTAAAAATTATACCAAAAAGTGGGAAAAGATCCAATGTTCCTGGTTTAGAAGAATTAATATAATCAAGATATCAATTCTACCCAAGTTAATCTACAAATTTAATGCAGTCCCAATCAAACTACCAGAGATATTCCTCACAAATAGAAAAAACAATCATAAAATTTGTCTGGAAGCATGAAAGTATATATATATAGTCACCAAAGCAATACTGTGCAAGGGAAATAAAGTAGGAGTAATCTTGCTTTTTGACCTTAAAATATATTACAATGCTGTGATAATTAGAACAGCATGGTATTGGGACCAGTAGTTGGCATAATGGCTATGTCGCTGGACTTCCACATAGTCGACCGTGGTTCAAGTCTCGGACCAGGTGGCTTAAACTCACGCTGTGTGTGTGTGTGTGTGCCCAAGATCCTGAGAGGAGAATGGAGGAGAAGGGATTGCAGCATGGCCATCCCCCCTGGGGCGTGATTTCTCACTTTATGTCTTTCTGTTTCTCACTGTCTTTTTGGTGAGTGCATGTGCCCTATAGCAAAAACCTCTCAAAAAAAAAAAAAAAAAACAAAACCAACCAAACAACAACAAACAAAAAACAAACCAAAAAAAAAACACAAACTACCATGGTAGTGGCATGAAAACAGACAGGTAGACCAATGGAATAGAATTGAGAACCCCCCAAATAAACCTGAAAACATACATCCAACTGGTCCTTGACAAAAGGCACAAGACAAATCAGTGGGAAAAATACAATCTCTTTAGCAAATGGTGCTGGGAGAACTGGATATCCACCTGCAGAAGAAAGATACTAGATCTTTATTTCTCATCACTAACAAAAATTAACTCAAAACGGATTGAGGATATAAACATAAAACCCCAAACTATAAAATACTGGTGGAAAATAAGAGGAAAAACTCTTGGAGACCTTGGAGTAGGCAAAGACGACTTTCAAAGCACAGGCAATAGTCCCAAAAATAGACAAGTGGGACTATATTAGACCGAGAAGCTTCTGCACAGCAAAAGAAACAATAGGTAGAGTGAGAAGACAACCCTCAGAGTGGGTTAATATATTTGTGAACTATACTTCAGATAAGGGACTGATAACCAGAATATACAGGAACTCAAGCAGCTTACCCACACACACACAAATCAATCCATTTAAAAGATGGGAAAATGAGCTGAATAGACAATTCTCTCAAGAGGACATACGAACAACCCTAAAGCACGTGAAAACATGCTCAACATCTCTTATCATAAGGAAAATGCAAATCAAAACCACAATGAGATATCACTCACCCCCCAATCAGAATGGCTAAAATTAAAAAAAATAAATAACCATAAGTGCTGGTGAGGCTGTGGTGAAAAAGGGCCCTCCTACGCTGTTGGTGGGAATGCAAATTAGTACAACCACTTCGGAGAATGATATGGCAATTCCTCAGAAACCTACAAATAGAACTACCATACGACCCAGTAATTACACTTGTAGGTATTTACCCAAAGGATAGAAAAACCCTCAGTGGGAAAAACACTTGCACGTCCATGCTTATTGCAACATTATTTACAATTGCTAGGACATGGAATCAATCCAAATGTCTAAAAATAGATGATTGGATTGAAAAAAAGTGGTATATGTATTCTATGGAATACTACTCAGCCATTTAAAACAATGAGACCCTGACACTTGATACAAAGTGGATGAATATGGAAGACGGAATGCTAGGGAAAGCAAACCAGACGGTGACAGATTTTGTACGTCCCCACTCAATATATACTGATTGTCTGCTCTGTGGCAGAAACTGAACGTGTGGAAGGTATAGTAGCAGGGAGGGCATGGTACATACTGGAGTTAGTAAGGATAGGGGTAATACAGGGGTGGGGAAGAGAGGGAGGGAGGGGGCTACAGGGAAAGAAAAAAAACAGAAGTACATTTAATTGACAAAAAAAATGAAAAGCTATTTGCTGATGATAATATATATAGTAATGTCTTTGTCTTAACTGATATGCATGGTATTCATGCTAAAAAAAAAACCCCAATGCTGTATACTGTAAAGATATATGTGATTAAATGTAAATTAAAATGCAAAAAGTATTTAGTCAGATCCTTCCCCAACATGGCTGTACCAGTGTGCATTCAGTCCAGCAACGCACGAGGTTTCCACCTTTCCAGCACTGTTACAGGATCCAAAGGCTTGCTGTGAAGAGGTGGGATCCTTTGGCAAGGAGTGGAGGTGGTGCTGTGTTTGTTCATCAGAGCTCCATGATACATGGCTTTTGTTTTTCCTGCAGCATCTTTAAATAAGTAATTGGGCCTCACGAGCAAAGGCCTTTGGTGACCTTGGCGAGTATGCTGGATGAGCACATTCAGTCACATACCTAGGACGGAAGGATTGCTCAAACAGGCTTTCCCATTCCGAAGATGGAGCACTCCTCAGGCTTTGTACACTGAGACGTGGAGCCTTCCAAGTAATCTTAAAATCAAATTAAACAGTACAATAATTACTTTTTTTTTTTTTTTTTTTTTTTTTTTTTGGGCTATAGGATGTGTGCTCTGCAGAGAGACAGAAAGAGGGAAAGTGAGAATCCCCCCAGAGGATGGCTACACCTCAATCTCTTCTCTATACCCCTCTCAGGGTTTTGGGCACGTGCAGGACACATCTGGCCTGAGTCTGAGACTCAAACCCAGCAGCCTGCCATGTGGGATCCAGTGCCTTAACCACCACTCCACCTGGGGCCTCACACAATAATTACTTTTAATCCATGAGTATTTGTCAAGGCGCACTTGACAAATGAATGTGACACTTTTACTGTAGTTGTGCAATAATAAGGCCAAATGCAGGAGAACAGCTTTTGCTTATGATCAGACCTAGTCTTTGGGGACCTGCAGATGGCATAGTGGTTATGTCACTGGACCCCCACATGATCGACCACAGTTCGAGCTTGAGACTGGTGGCTTCAAAATCCCCGTGTGTGTGCGTTTGTGTGTGTGTGTGTGTGTGTGTGTACCCAAGATCCCCAAAGGAGAGTGGAGAAGAAGGGATTGTGGGGGTCATCCCCCCACACCTCACCTCCCTGTCAGCGCACATGCCCTAAGGCAAAAACCTCTGGGGAAAAAAGAACTAATCTTTGAATATTATTTATGTTCACAAAGAGAGAAACTATTTTAAAAACTACTAAAGACCTGGAAATAGGGCCCAAAACAAGGTGGCCTGCCCTTTCCAAGCCACACAGGGCAGAAGCCTACTGCAGGGTTCCTCTGTGGGGGTGCGCACTTCCTTTGCCTCACTCCTTAGTACTGACTGCGCGAGATGGCCAAGCCCTGGTCATAAACTCTTGGCACCTGGCAGCAAAGGGCACTTTCAAAAACTCTCCTTCAATTATAAGGCTTCATTCCCCCATTATATTTTCTTAAACCGCTTTATTAAAAGCAGTTTTGGGGAGTGGGTGGTGGTAGAATGGTAAAACGTGAGGCCCTGCAAGGCATCTCACATGGGAAGGGTCCCAGTTCAAGTCCGGAGACCTCCCTGAGTGCACCAGGCACTCACTTGCCCATGGTCCGAAACGGGCTGGAGACTGGGGGTAGATTGTAGCACCAGGACAAGTTGGGAGTACTGTCTCTATCTCTCTCTTATGGAAGAAATAAATATGCTTTTTAAAATAACAGCTTTTAATTCTTTCTTTCCCCAAAGAGCACTTGTGAATTGATGGTGCACCTTGTGATGGAGGGCCAGCTCTGCAGTCAAGCAGTAAAGGGAGGCAGATCCCATGCGGTCACCCACCGTTCCACTCTGAGCCCTGGCAGCCTGAAGAACATGCCAGGCACGAGTGCAAGTGTACTCAAAATCCTGACCGGGTGCAGGGGTGGAGGAGAGGGACTGCAGTGTAACGCTTACACTGAGGGTGCTGTCTCTCTTTCTAGCTCTCCTGGGCAGGTGCATGTGCTCTCTGGGAATTAAAAGAAGAAAAGAAAAGAAAATGTACTACTTTATCAACTTTATTTAGAGCCTTTTAGGAATCTATATTAAGTAATCAAATCGTCTAATTTTCCATTTATTCCTTTAACACACTGGTCGACGTTAGAGTGGTATCAATAGCTGACAGCAATCAATCAATCAGTTATAAGCATAATTACGAAGACAGAGCTTGTCAGTCCTTTTTAATTTTCTTCTCCAACTGAGTGACTATTTTGATTGCTAGGTAAAGTGAAGCAGAGATATGCAATATTTTGACTTTGAGCATTTAAATTTTATATTTTGAATAACACAGCTGTAGTTATTAATTAAACATTTTTTGAAAATATTCAATGTCTCAGGGTAGATATTGTTTTAGCTGTATGGCTTCATAAAGCAAAGAGAATTTCATGGTCCCTTGATGGTTACACATCCTGAGTTGGAGGATTATTCAGGCTTCTTATTTTTCTTACAATGGGGTGATTTTTTTTTTTGAGATATTTTCGCTTTAGGGCACCTGTGCTCCCTAGAGAGAAAGAGACAGACACAGTGAGAGGGAAAGTGAGAAATCACCCCTCACACCACAATCCCTTCTCCACCATCCTCCTCCTGGGATCTTGGGCACACAAGCACACATGCCTGGCATGAGTTTTCAAGCCATGGGGTCTGGGACTTGAACCGCAATTGGCCATGTGGGAGTCCAGCAACGTAACTGCCATGCCATCTGCTAGTCCCTGGAATGATGTTTTAAAATCATTAGGACTTCAACTTGAAAGTGAGCTGAGAAAATGTAAAATAAACTAAAAAATATTTTGAGAGAGATTTTTGCTATAGGGCGCATGTGCTCTCCAGACAGACAGAGAGAGACAGAGAGACAGAAAGCGAGAAATCACCCCTCCTTCCCAAGGGGGCTGGCCACGCTGCAATCTCTTCTCCTCCATCCTCCTCTTGGGATTTTAAGCCACCGGGTCTGGGACTCGAACCGTGGTCAACTACATGGGAGTCCAGCGATGTAACTGTTATGCCATCTGCTGGTCCCATAAATAAAAAAATTAAACTGAGTCATTTTGTTGCTTTTTGATATTCCTGAAAATAGATCATTCTAGTAAATGGTAGATAAAATAAATGTTTCCCCCCTCAGTCCAGTTGATAAACCTGACAGTGAGGTGGAGGTTATACATGTGCAAACATATTCCTGGGAGAGGGAACGTCGAGCGAAGACCTATAGTTTCTTGTTCTCTGTTTCTGACAATGATCAAACCAGAGGCGTTGGGCGTTCTCTCCCAGACGAAGAGGCGAAGACACCCCTCAAAGACTTTGTTCACATTTTCCCCCAGTTGTTTTCCTCTGTGTCAGAGTAAGATGACTATATTTCCTGTTGACATGAGTTTCTGCATTAACTCCATGCTGGGAACTTGTAGAACGTACGATGACAAAGGGCCAGCCCTGTGGCCTGATGGTTAAGGGAGTTAGATCCCACATGGCTGACTGGGCAGTTCAAATCTTAGCTCCAGCCGCTTGAATAACACCGGGACCATGTGCCTGCATGCCCCAGGTTCCAACAGGATGGGGAGATGGAGGAGAAAGGACTGCGACGTGACCACATCCCATTAGGGGTGCTTTCTCCTCCCCCTTCTCCTCCCCACACCCCTCTCTGCCTCTTTCTCTGGCGAATACAGGTGCCCTTTGGCAATTAAAAAGCAAAAGACGTGGTAGAATCCTGGTTATTGGGAATCCAAGGGGGAAGAGTTGATGCCAACAGATAAAGGCACTGTCTGTGTTTAGAGAATGGGGAGAAAGGATAGAATCTGAAAGTATAGTCCAGCCTGCTTAACTTCAATTCTGAAAATGTTAAGAAAGTTATTTAATAAAAATAAAAAACTACTTCCCAAAACCTTAACTGTTGGTTTTGGAAAAGACCCATTTCATCAGACCAACCCTAATTTTCTCGTACAACAGAATGATTAATTACTAGAAGGGCTTGGGATGGCTATGAGATATTTCCGTTCAGTGAAGTTTAACATCTTACGGCAAAGTTACCGAGGAGAACCGGAAGGTGTTAGCTGCCTGCAGGCTCTTGCAGCAGCGTCCTCCCCCAGCCAGCCTGGGTCACAGCACAAGCACGGCCTGTGTGCGGCCTGTGTGTGCCCGGTGCGCTCAGGGAGGTCCGGCCATGTGAACTAACCTCCTGCCTTCCTTCCATGAGTCGGAGAGACAGACAGAAAGACAGAGACGGCACCCAGCAGGGTGCCACGTTTCACCCCCTGCTTCAGCCAGCCCTGGAAAATGGGCGCGTGTATGCCCAGTTCACTCAGAGAGGTCTCCGAGTGCAAACCCGGCGTCTTCCATGTGGGCTGGCCTCGCAGAGTATCGTATTTTACTGCTGAGCTGCTGTCCAATCTCTGATTTTTTTTAAAAAGAGAATCGTAAGAGGACCCAGCAAGTGGTATGGTGGTTAGGTGCTGAACTCTCACATGACCGACTGCGGTTTGAGTGCCAAACCTGGAGGGTTCTTAATTTCTTTCTCTTCCTCTGATGAGCTCATGTACCCTATAGCAAATTTAAAATATAATAATAATAATAATGTATAAAATTAAATAATTCGGAATTCTTTAGAGAGATTTTTGCTATAGGGCACGTGTGCTTGCCAGAGAGAGATGGGACTTCTGCGTGGTGGTCCAGGGACCGAGTCTGGGTTCTCCGTAAGTCTGTGGGACTTGGCAGCTACATCCCAGCCAGGGGCAGCATGTGTGTTCTCAGATAACAGAAGCCTAAGGGACTCGAACTGGCCAAACCCCAAACTGGGACAACATTCTGACAAGTACAAATACAGTTACGTGGACAGTGGGACTGACTGACTAAAACTGGGATGTGTGCCAAAGTCACATAGCAGACAGAGCCAGGCAGAGCTGACAGAGACACATTTCTAGATCCGTGTCACGGACAGAGACAAGGCAAACCACCACGACTCGCCCTGCGCCTTCCAGACGGAGGAGAGAGGCCGTTCCCACGTCTGCTTCCCCGCCCAGCCCAGGCAGCCTTCCTGACTCCTTCCTGAGCCTCTGTCCATGACATCCTAGAAGGCCCAGAGGGAACCTCCTGACCCTCCCTCAATTTCAGGTCATGGCTTCAGCACGGATGGAGCCATCCAAGGTAAGGACAAACTTATTTCGTCCTCCTCACTTTTAAAAAGATACTCCCGGTCGGAAAAAACTTTTATTTCTACCTCTGAAACATCTTCCTATTCCCATCGCCTCTTTTGAACTACTACCTCAAGAGCTCCGTAATTAAATTCCTTGTATCCAGTCTCATCCTCCACACACCTTCCACCCAGCAACACACGTGCACACACCGACACACACAAAGATACACAGACTTACACACACACATGAACACACACATACACAGAGACAGACGCAGACACACGTGTGCTCACACACACACAGATGCACAGACATGTGCAGACACAGACACGCACACATACTTTCCTCTTGAAAAGAATCTTTGGATATTTATCGTCTAGCCTAAAGTACAGATGTCAGAGAATAGGATCGAAATTTCTTGCCAATTTGATTTCCACCCTTTCTTCCTAACCTCATCTCAGCTAACGGCCTCACACCAGTCACACTGACCCCCCAGCCCTTTCCTGAACCGAGCCTCGGTGCCTTTGCAAAGCTGCTCTCCTACTTTTTTCTTATTTTTAAGCATTCCCCCCCCTCCGTGGAGTTTGTCGAGTTCTTCTAGTTGGAGTTGATGGTTCTGTTGGTTCCCCCCATCCCTATCCCTGGCAGGTGCGTGAGTGTCCCTACACATTCTTTTAAAAAAATATTCACTCAACTTTATTTGTCATTGTCATTATTATTATTTTTAAATTTGCTACAGGGCACACACTCTCACCACCAGAGATAGAGTGTGAGCAAGAGAGAGAAAGGGAAGGTGAGAAAGCAAGCTGCTGGGTTCAGCTTAAGCGGGTTTCTTCGTTATCACTATTCCTCCCCTTTCATTTTTAAGCTTTCTGTCTCTCTGTCTCTCTCGGTCTCTCTGGTGAGCACATGTGCCCTAGAGTAAAAATCTCTCTCAAAAAAAGAAGTCTTTGCCTTAGGGCATGTGTGCTTGCCAGAATGAGACAGAGATAGAGTGAGAGGGAAAGTGAGAAATCACCCCTTATGGGGATGGCCATGCTGCAATCCCTTCTCCTCCGTTCTCCTCCTGGGACCTTAGGCATGCATGCACATGTGCCAGTATGTTTCAGGCCACCAGGTCCAGTATTCGAACTGGAGTCAGCCAAGTAAGAGTCCAGCAACGTAACTGCTATGCCATCTGCTGGTCTCCAGCATCATGATACTTTTATACATTTATTTTATTTTATTTACTTATTTATTTTTTTGGAGAGGTTTTTTCGCTATAGGGCGCGTGCGCTCGCCAGACAGACAGAGAGAGACATAGAGACAGAAAGCGAGAAATCACCCCCAGGGGGGATGGTCACGCCGCAATCCCTTCTCCTCCATTCTCCTCTCGGGATCTTGGGCACACACGCACATGCACCCGGCGTGAGTTTTAAGCCACCGGGTCCTGGACGTGAACCGCGGTTGACTACATGGGAGTCCAGCGACATAGCCATTACGCTAACTGCTTGTCCCGAGGCCATGAATTCTTTAAGAACAAGATTTACATGTCTAAGGGCAAAATAACATGGCGACTAGTAGAGGAGAAGAATTATGGTTGAACAAAAAAAAGGGGGGAGACATAACAGTGAGGGGCCACACAGCTCAGCGGCTCTCTTGAGGCGGGAGCTAGCTGCCTACCATCAATGCGTTCTAACTTTTGTCTCACATGCTTAAGCTTCTGAGATGAGATTTGAGCCCAAATCTGAGAGATTTCAAGTAATATCCATTTTGTATATATTTATTTACTTATTTATTTTAGAGAGATTTTTGCTATAGTGTGCGTGTGCTCGCCAGAGATACAAAGAGAAACAGAATGAGAGAAAGCGAGAAATCATTCCCCAGGCAGGATGGCCACAGATGTGACCCTTCTCCTCCATCCTCTCAGGATTTTGGCACACACGCAAACATGCCCGGTGTGAGTTTCAAGTCCAGAACTTGAACCATGGCCAACCATGTGGAGGTCCCATGCTTTAACCACCATGCCACCTGCTGGACCCTTAGAGATGTTTCAAATAAAACATGTAGGAGGCAATTGTTTGGACTGAACTGTTGCACTGGACCTCACGTAGACCAGACTCAAAATCAAACCGGAGGGGCTGGATGGTGACACAGTGGTAAAACCCCACTCTGTGAGCTGACTCACAAGAGGGTTCTGAGTTGGTGTCTGCAGACGGCTCTTAGTGCCCTGGGCATGTGCATGCCCGTGATCTGGGGCTGTGGAAGGTTGGGTGGAGTATGGTGTCAGGGCGCTGCTGGGGGTGCTGTTGATCTCTCTCTTTCTGTCTCTTTTGCTCATGAAAGAAGTAAATTAACTTTTAAAATATGTTTTTTAAAAAATGGAGTCGCATGTTACAGTTCCAAAATTATTATCTGATCTTCCCAGAAATCAAGAGCGATCACAGCCTAGTTTCCCCGCTAGGCCAGTTTCATTTGGCATGATAAGAAAGTCTCTATTTTAGTTCTTACACCAAAGAAGTAGCCTCAAGTAATCTGATGCTAACTAATCCGTTATTTTTCTGTCTTCTATCTTCCTGTCTCTGCCTTACAAAGAAAGTAACTTTGAAATGACCAATTCACTTTTTGTTCTTTGTTTCTGATGTCTTTAAACTCTCCTCTGTCTAGAAAACAAAACTGTTCTGTTCAGCTCATTGCAACAACTATTTTATTTTATTTATTATTATTATTTTATTTGCTATAGGGCACGTGCGCTCACCAGAGAGAGAGAGAGAGAGAGAGAGAGAGAGAGAGAGAGAGAGAGAGCGAGCCACCAGGTCTAGGACTCGAACCATGTGGGAATCCAGCACCTTACACACCATGCCACTTGCTGGTCCCACCCATGTTATTTTATGGAATGAACTGTTACCTGATTCTAGAATCACAAGTAAAACCAATTAAGATCTTTGAACTGCTGTAATGTTGCCTCGGGGGAACGTTTGGATGAAGAATGCAGTATAATGTTGTTCCTTAACTGATAAGATAGCTCTTTGATATCAGCTCTAGCTACAAGGACTCTGTAATTGTGGCATACCATGTTTTCTCCAAGTCGCTCCTGATTAGAACTCATTTTGCACCTTGATAAATATGACATAGAAACATATTGTAACTTCATGTCCAGTTCCCAGGAATATTGTTGCAACCAGCGTTTTGGTGGGATGAAAAGATCCAATCTCTGCTGGCATGAGCTGCCAGAGTTCCTCCTTCTCACTGGTCAGGGCTGGGCTGTCGCACCCCATTCGCTATGCTTCTGTGAATTTCCAACAGAACCTCTCCTGCCATGTTAGGATCTGGTGAAGATATATTTTTTAAATTTATTTATTTATTCCTTCCTTCATTCATTTTAATTTGACCAGAGAGAGAGAGAGAGGGAAAGTGAGAAAGCAAGCCACCAGGTCCGGGACTTGAACCGTGGTTGGCCATGTGGGAGTGTCTAGCGCCCTTAGCCACCACACCACCTGCTGGTCCCGTGAGGATATTTTGGAAATGGCACAGTCATGCTTCATTCATTTTCTTATAGTTACATGAGTTCTTGCTGTGCTACTTTTGAAAATGTTCTAGGGGGACCAGAAGATGGTGTAATGGTTACGTCACTGGACTCCCGGACTGGTGACTTAAAACTCACGCCAGGCACATGTGCACGCATGCCTAAGATCCCTAGAGGAGAACGGGGGAGAAGGGATTGCAGCATGGCCATCCCCCTGGGGGTGATGTCTCACTTTCTGTCTCTTTTTGTCTCTCTGGCGACATGCTCCCTATAGCAAAAATTGCTCCCCCTTAAAAAAAAGGGTCTAGCATGAACAGCAATAAGGAGAGGTCCTGGAAGAGCCACCTCCCCAAAACCTGTCGCTCATGAGGTTGCACAGTGACAAGCAGTTGGCAGGACACTCTGTCCACTTACGCTACTCAGCACTTTTCGTTCCCTATTGGTAAAATAATCTAAGTGTTATGGGATACTACTCAGTCTCTAGAACATATAGTGATTACATTATGGGAGTTTCTGGGCGTTTGTTACTGGAAATAGAAAATATTCGAGGTAAGGAGCTCAAAAGTAGAATAATCTATTTGAGATGACAAAAGGACTGGATTAGTTCAGAGAGCCGATCGCTGAGATCCTGCCCAGTTCTCACAAACATCATATCTATGTCACTGACAGCTTGTGTGAGGCTTCAGCATTTTGCTCTCACAAACATCATATCTATGTCACTTACAGCTTGTGTGAGGCTTCAGCATTTTGTAATTTTTTCAAGAGAGCCTAAAGAAGGTGCTCAGAATAAAATTTAATTTCAAATGGGCTAATTTTAAAAGTACTAGGCTCAGTTTTCTTTTTTGACTAAAAGAGGTATTTACAATTTATATATATAATCTGATATATAAGGTGTATACATATATATATATATATAATACCTCATGGGAGTGTTATGAAGATTAAAATGATGAGGAGCTGAACATGCTTTATAAATGGAGGTATTATTGTAATTCAGTTCTCCATATGAATGGGATATGAAATGGTCCCAAATAGTGAAATACTGTTCGGTGGGACAGAAGATCCCAGAATTCATGTCTGGATTCTGACCAGAGGGTATGGCATTCATGGTTGATTCTGATGAGAAGCATAAATGATGCGGATGCAAATGGAAATTGGAAGGCTGAATGAGCTTCGAATAACGTCATGAAGGATAAGGAGAATGGAGCAGGTGAAGGAGAAGGATCTGGACTGAGGGACCTGCATGAAGACCTGGCAATACAGAGGGTTTGAAGAACAGCGTGTGGTCTTGTGTGTCCAGAGGTAACAAGGGGTTAACGTGAGGTGAGATTAGAAAGGTAACTAGGAGGTAAGGAGAGGACCTGGATCACATTCTGGACTAGTAGGGAGTCTCTGATGTTTTGGAGACATGACACAGAAACTTTCCGTCCTCTGCAATCATGCCTCTCAAAACTGTGTAATTTTCCCCACTGATGCCTTGGGGGGCGAAGGCCTGGAGACAGAGTGGCTAGTGGGAGGCTATTATGTGGCTGAGTAAGAATGACAGTAGGAATAAAAAGTAGGGGGTCAAGGCACAGGGCAGTCGTGGGCTGAGTGACCCGACTTGGCAGCTGAGTGGTACGGGGGTGAGCGAGAAGAGAAGGGGGCACGGAGGACCGCGCTCTCAGTCTGAGTAATCGCCGTGGGTGGAGACCACATGTAGCAGAGGGGACCGGAATGTGTGCAGCACTCCAGGTAGTTCCCTTGTCTCGTGATTTCGGTCTGTTGTGAACTCACTGACACACTCAGCACACTGGCCAATCAGCTCTTGCTTGGACCGTTTTCTCCCGCTGTTGCCAAGACATCAGGGAGGTCCATTGAGTGCAGTGACAGGTCCTTCCTCTTAAAGGAGGATGCCAGCTTCTTTCAAAGGAATGGGGTTCTAAATTTTTGGTACTCCTTTCTCTTTTTGCGTCCTCATGGCAACAGGGAACACACAGATCGCTCCTGCCTACTGCTCTGAGATTTACGATTCACAGGGCTGCTGGGTGGGCAGTTTCGAAGAGCCTTTAGTCTCTGTGTTCTTTTTCCTTCTTGGCCCAGCATGCCTAGTTAAATGCAGGAAGTTAAGATCATGTTGTCCAAGTACTCATGCACTGAACCCCACTCAGCAGGCACTTTTACTTCCTGACTACTTTGTTCGTAAGTTGTCTTCATATGCATAAATATGCATCATGATGGGCTTTAAAAGGTGTTTATTAAAAGTTCATTTAAAAGGGGGACCAGCAGTTAGTGTAATGGCTATGTCGCTGGACTCCCACGTAGTCGACCATGGTTCGCGTCCCGGACCTGGTGGCTTAAAACTCATGCCGGGCGCGTGTGCGTGTGCGTGCGTGCCCAAGATCCCGAGAGGAGAAAGGAAGAGAAGGGCTTGCGGCGTGGCCATCCCCCCTGGGGGGTGATTTCTTGCTTTCTGTTTCTCTGTCTCTCTCTGTCTGGTGAGCGCACGCACCCTATAGAAAAACCTCTCAAAAAAAAAAAAAAAAAAAAAGTTCATTTAAGATTTGAGGGTGGTGCTGGGATGATGTGGTACTCAAGATGGTGGCTAAGAAACAGCCACAGGCTTCTCCCTGGAGGAAATGCTCACTTCGTACAGGAGGTGCCGGGGCTTCCATGTTTCTGCCTGCTGGGGAGGTGCAGCAGGTTGTTGTCAGGGAGAACAATAAGATGTCCCTTTCCGCTAACGAAAACCAACCAAAACACTTCTCTTTTCACAAGTCAGGGAGCAAGCTGAGCTACCTAAAGGAAAAAGAATTCTAAGTCGAGGGGCATTTAGATGAAGAAATTGTGCAAAGCATACCGGAGAGAGCAAGCCTCCTTAGCAATACACTGGGTCATCAAAAAAGCCATGGCCTGTTTTTCTAGGTAAAAATCACGTTTCCGATGATCCAACAATTAATAAAGATTGAGCTTGAAGTGCTTCTTAAAGAATGAGAGGCCAGGGACAGCAGGTGGCATAGTGGTTAAGGTGCTGGACTCCCACGTGGCTGATCCCACTTCAAGTCCCAGATCAACCAGCTTGAAAATCATGCCAGGCAAGTGTGTATGTGCCCACAATCTTAGGAGGAGAATGAGGGAGAAGGGATTGCAGTGTGGCCATTCCCCGTAGGGGTAATTTCTCACTTTCCCTCTCACTGTCTTTCTCTATCTGTGGCAAGCCCATGAACCCTATGGCAAAGACCTCACAAAAAAAAAAGAACGTTGGGAACCAGCAGTTAGTGTAATGGCTATGTCGCTGGATTCCCATGTAGTCGACCGCGGTTCACGTCCCGGACCCGGTGGCTTAAAACTCACGCCGGGCGCGTGTGCGTGCGTGCCCAAGATCCCGAGAGGAGAATGGAGGAGAAGGGATTGGGGCTGGGGCGTGACCATCTCCCCTGGGGGGTGATTTCTCGCTTTCTGTCTCTCTGTCTCTCTCTGTCTGTCTGGCGAGCACACGTGCCCTATAGCGAAACCTCTCCAAAAAAAAAAAAAAAAAAAAAAAAGACTAACACAAAGGTGGGATCGTCCTAGCTCAAGCTGCCTGGCAGATTGCTGTGGTCTTCAGGGCCTGGACAACAGCTGTTTATTTCTCACAGTTCTGGAGCCTGGAGGCCTGAGACCAGAGTGTCAGCATGGTCGGGTTCTGGCGACACCTCTTCTAGGCTTGTAGATGGCTGCTTCCGTTGTGTCCTCACGTGCTAGTCCTCCCACAATGGCCACTCCCCTTCTTGCTGATCAAAATCCCACTCAAGTTTTGGGAGTCACCTTTTCAGAGGAAACGGGACCATCTTCAGCGCAAGGGCAGAGTCTACGTCAGCACGCCAGTGTCTACTTTTGGCAGACAGGTGGAATTGCGTCCCCTAGAAAGACATGTTGACGTCCTAACCTTTGGTATGTGTGAATGTGACCTTACTTGGAAAGTGGGTCTTTGCAGAAGTAATCAAGTTAACATGAGATCATCAGAGTGGGCACTAGTCCACTGCGAATGATGTCATAGAAAAAGGAAAACGCAGGGACCAGCAGTTGGTGTAATGGCTATGTCACTGGACTCCCATGTAGCCAACCGTGGTTTGAGTCTCGGACCCAGTGGCTTAAACTCACTCCAGGCACATGTACATGCATGCCCAAGATCTCAAGAAGAGAATGGAGGAGAAGGGGTTGCAGTGTGGCCAAAACCATCCCCCAGGAGGGTGGGTGATTTCTCACTTTCTCTCTCTCTGTCTTTCTCTATCTTTCCGGAGAACGCACGCGTCCTATAGCAAAAAAAAAAAAAAAAAAAAAAAAAAAAAAGAAAAAGAAAAAGAAAAAAAAGAACGAACGAAAGGAAGGAAGGAAGAAAAAGAACTCAGTGTGACGCTACAGACAGACACAAGGGAGGATGCCACGTGACGGTGAAGGCAGAGGTTAGAACGATGCACCCCGAGCCGAGGAACACTGAGGATTGCCCCCACACCAGAAGCCATGGGAACCTGGAACAAATCTTCCTGTAGAGACTTCAGGGAGAACGCGGCCCTGCGACACCCTGACCTTGGGCTCCAGGACTCTGGAATGGAGAGCACGAACATCCGTGGTTTAGGCCGCCCTGTTGTGGTACTTTGTTATGGTCACCTAAGAAAACAGCTGGTTCAAGAAGAAAAAGGGGAGCTGGGGACTTCTGCGACAAGTTTCCTCCTGATCCCGCTTAGAGAGGCAGTCAAGATGTCTTTGTCCAGAATGGTTACGACACACGGGGTGGCTGTAGCCATCCGGAAACTGCCCAGGGCAAAGGCCACACGTGGGGCCCAGGGGAACGGAAAGCCCAGTCCATGATGACGCCGCCATTCAGTGACGGGCTTGTCCCGGAACTACCACACTTTATACAGGAGAGAATAACACTGCTCGTTCCTCGTGCCACTTTTCTGTTAGATTTTCTGTTACCTGCCCACAAAACGCCCTTGGTATTGTGGCTCGAGTGTATTCCTCAAAGATTCATGTGTTGAAAGTTGGCTGTGGGCCAGCCTGTGGTGCGGTGGGTAAGGTAGGTGGATCTCACATGGCCAACTGTGTAGTTCCAGACCTGGCAGTCTGGGAAGCAAGCCAGGCATGTATGCCCAAGATCCCAAGAGGAGAATGGGAGAGAGGGGACTGTGGTGAGAAAGGTTCTTTCTCACTTTCTCTCTCTCTCTCCCGTGAGTGCACATGCCCTTCAGAAATTTTTTTTTTAAACTTTTTTTAAAAATAAAAAAAAGGAAAGAAAAGAAAATTGGTTGCTATTATGAAGGGATTAAAAAGGTGTAAACATGGGCCAGCTCCGTGGCCTGATGGTTAAAGGAACCGATCCCACATGCTTAACCATGGTTTGAATTGTGGCCGCAGGGCCAGCAGGCGGCATGGTGGTTAAGGCCCTGGACTTCCACATAGCTGACTGTGATCTGAGTCCCGGACCTGATGGCTTGCTTACTCACTTTCTCTCTCTCTCTGGTGAGTGCATGTGACCTAGAGATAATAATAATAATAATAATAATAATAATAATAATAATAATACAATGAAATAAATCACTCTTAAAAAATTAAATGAATCCCGGCTGCAGGGGCTTGAAAAATACACTGGGTGCATATTTTCACGTGGGCCCCAAATCCCAACAGGATGGAGGACTAGAAAAAGAACTGTGTGAGACCATGTCCCGTTAGGGGGTGCTTTTTTCTCTCTCCTGCCCTCCCTCTGTCTCTTTGTTTCTCTCCGGTGAGTGCCTGTGCCCTTTGGTAATAACAATAAAGGACAGAAACTTAACACAATGTGGTGCTGAGAGGTGAGGCCTTTGGAATTTGGTTAGGCATCATGGTAGGATTCTCTAGGACTGAATACTCACGGGTCTATGGGGAGACACAGCACAGACACGGACGAAGACACAGGCTTGGTTGATCTTATCATGGGATGCCTTAAACTGCCTGGGGCTCTGCAGAGCACCCCTGTCAGCAGGAAGGTCCTCACCAGATGTGGCCCCTGGACCTTGAACCTCCAAACTGTGAGATGAATAATAATAATTATTCTTCCAGATTACCAGCTTCAAGTATTACAGTTGTTAGCCACCCAGTGGGCTAGAACAGCAGTGTCCAGATTTAATCATCTAAGTCAGCAAGTCATTCATCTCCTACCAGCTACTTGTCATGGCCACTGCTCTCAATTAATCCTATGTGGAGGGAACACCCCTGAAAAGTCACACCCTTTTTTACTAGCCACTCTCAAATTCTTGTAAAGGCTGCTTCCTTGCTAACGTGGCCTGGACTCTATGTAAGCCTTGCGTTCCTCCTGGCTGTTGTATGCTTCCTGTCCCAGAAGCACTCCCTCACCCCACAATTTTCATTCACCTAACTCCTCTCTCCATACCCTTTGGGTTTCAGCTTAGATAACATTGCTTTGAGAAACCTTGCTGATTCCCAAGTGGAGAGCAGATGCCCCTCTGGTGATTTTCTGGGCTCCCTAGATTTGCCCTATCCTAGCATTTACTGTAGGGTATTGCAATTGTCTGTTTACCGTCTCACTAGACGCTTGGGGCAGATACTGTGAACATCTTGCGTGCGTGCTATTGCACACCGAGTCTACTGCAAAACCCGACTCACACCAGGTCCCTGGGAAACATGCAGCAAGTAAATGGAAACAAAGACACGGCAGTTCCAACAGTCTGTACTCTAGAATTTACGATATTTTGGCTAGGATGACAGGAAAATGGGAGCTGAGCAGAGTCTCGTCAAAATGCAAAGTAGGTAAGACAGTTTCACCCCAGTTTTAGGGTCCTCCCTGACTGTTATCTAGGTCTGGGCCTTATTTGAATCCTACAGGTTAAAAAAAAAAAAAAGGAAAGAATGATAATGGGTCACCTAGGAGTGCTCAACTAGTCCAGTACATCTCCTAGGGAAAAAAAACCCATAATGCTTTAAGTACCTAAAAAGCTACATAAAATTACGAGTCTCCAGAAAGCTTCTGAAGATTAATGTCAAGAATTTGTGATAGGGAGAGACCAGCAGTTAGCGTAATGGCTATGTCACTGGACTCCCATGTAGTCGATCGCGGTTCGAGTCCTGGACCCGATGGCTTAAACTCACACCTGGCTCCTGTGCACGTGTGCCCAAGATCCCCAGAGGAGAATGGAGGAGAAGGGATTGTGGTGTGGCCACTCCTCCGTCCCCGATGGGGGGGGGGGTGTGATTTCTCGCTTTCTGTCTGTCTCTCTCTCTTTCTTGAGAGCCACCCGTCCTAGAGCGAAAACTTCTCAAAAAAAAAAAAAAAAAAAAAAAAAAATTGTGATAGGGAAAGAAGTAGGGAGCAAGTGAGACTTTTGGTACCTTTATAATATCCTAATGTTTGCCTTCTTTGGTCCCTGGTTTCCTGTTTTTAGATGATTATCCCATCTTTGATTCTTTGGGCACATTTTCCAGTAATTATTACAGTGCAGGGTTGAGTTTTTCTTAGGTCATCCATTCCCTAAGCTGACCATGCATTTGTTTTGCCGATTTTTTCTTGTTAGAAGAAATTATGCAGAGCTTTGCTACGTGTAACAACTATTTTTTTTTTTTGAAAATACAATTCGACCAACCCCCCCCACCCCATAGGTAAACTTTATTCACTTAATATTTGGGTGTTTCTCATGTATGCTGCAAACAACCTGCCAAGCACCAGGTTATAATAGGAAGGCCGACTCAAGTCCTATCCCAGAGGATCCAGTAGGGGAGACAGACCACAGATAAATAAACAAATATAAAATAATGGCTCCAAGTTATAGGAATGAAGCCAAGCAATTGTTGGTAGAGAATAAGGTGCGGGGAGAGGACTTGTCAGGGTGATCAGGGACAGTTTCTCTGATGAGGTGACATCGGAATAGAGACTTAAAAGGTGAGAAAGGATCCAGGCTTCGGAAACCGGGTCACGTTCACCTAAGTCAGTTAAAAATAAATCCCAAACTCCAGTCGCAAGGTTAGACGTGCGGGCGAAGCCGCCTCGCCGCCAGCACTAAAGATGGCGGGCGAGGGGCGGGGAGTGCGGGTTCTGATTGGCCGGCCCGGAGGCGTCACGTAGCGGCCGCGGAGCATCCGGGCTCCTGGCGGCGGCGCTGCGGAGGCTCCCGGGAGACGCGGCGCGCGGGGCGAGCGGGCTGCCGAGCGGACGGCGGCGGGCGCTCCCGGGCGGGCGGCCGGCGGGGCCGAGCGCCGCGTCCGAGCATGGCGGGCTCCCTGCCTCCCTGCGTGGTGGACTGTGGCACCGGGTAAGAGCCGCTCGGCGCCCACCCCGCTCCCCCGCGGCCGCGCTCCCTCGGCGAGAGGTCGAGCTGCGCCCGCCGCCCCGGGCTCAGGCCCCCCGGCCACCTGGGCAGGTGGGGCGCGGGCTCCCGTCCCCGCCGCTGCGGCCTGCACTGTCAGATTCCCTGTCCCCCCTCGGCAGGGCCACGAGAGAACTGAGGGGAGGGTCGTGCCCGGTTCTCCTGCCCCTCTCACGTGGCGGGGCGGGGGTCCCCTGGACTTGAGCCCCACTCCGCCCCCCGCTAGGGTGGGGTCGGGAAGCCCGCTGGACCGCTCCTTCTGGAAGGCCGGCGTAGGCTCCGGTCGCTGCAGATGCCGTCATGTCGTGGACCTGCTGGCTGCCGGTGCCCTGCCCCTGATCCCGCTGGAGCCGGCCCTCCCTCCGCGCCCTCCGTGCGTGTCTGCCCCGGCCGACGAGCCCTGGCCGCCTACTCGTGCCGATCCTCGCAGCGACCTGCCCCTCGACCCCTCCCCGAGTGCCCACTCTGTTCGGGCTGAAGTGCCTCGCTGTGGCTAAGCTGCTTCGGTTTGCAGCCTTGCCTTTTCACTTAAAAATGATGTGTTTAAAAAGACTCCATTTTGAACAATAGTCTAAATTTGGGAAAGCCTATTTGCGGTGTTTTTAAGATTTTTTCCTTCTTTTCTTACTTTTGGGTCCGATCGCTTCTTTTGATGTTAAGATAGTTCCAAGAGACCTCTGGAAATGTCCTGATCTTTCAGTGGCCCGAGCTTAGCCAGCGTTAGAAAGGTGATCCCCACCGATCTAGGTGGTAGTTAAGGAGATACAGGCTTGCCCCTCTGTGCAGTGTGGATGTGGTGCTTAACCCAAGAGCCTGGGAGTAAATTTTGACTCTTGAAGATTTTTCAAGAAGAGATATTCCTCATTTTTGCCACAGAATGTTCCGGGGCATCCTCACCTTACCCTCCATTCTTTTCTATAGAAGAATGCATTTGGTTTGGTTTCCTTGACAACCTTGTGGGGGTGTCTTCTTTAATTTGCTACAGTCCATCTCCTACTGACAGTGCTTTTCCTTCTGCTTCCAAAGCAACCTGTGGTGGTTACAGACTGGGGGAAAAAGCCTCTTTGTACTAATTCTTGGTGAAATACACATTGTACCAGAGGGTTTATAGGTCTTTATGTTAGAAGTTGATCTGCTACCCCAGAGGCAAGCCAGATCAGTGTCGCTGTTACCCCAGTCCCCCAGCTGCCGGCTCCCTTAGTCTGCTCCTCCCCCAGATCTCAGTGCTCACCCTGTACCCCCGCAGATCTGATGTTCAGAAGGGAAGCAGCCTGTCTAAGTGCTTTTCACATCCACATTTCCATGTGAGCTTTTTGCTTTTTTTTTTTTTTTTTAAATTCCTCTCAGTCTTACAAAACTATTGAATATAAAGCATTTCTTGGTAGTAGCAGTGAAATAATGCTCACAGTTTGTCATGCCTTTAATACCAGTAAGCTGGGACCTTGCTTAGCCTTCGGGCTATATATATCTAAAGTGTGGTCCTTAGTTTTGACCTTGGGGTAAGTGGTAAATGTAACTTTTCTTACAGGAGATGCCGCAGCAGTAGATAATTGTTTCAGGCTGCTACAAGCTTTGGTGTTGAGACTTAGAGACAGCGACAGGGACTATTCCCCATGGGTTTCACGTGGACGGACTCTTGTCTGAGAGACTGCTGAGGCCGCCCTGGTCCCACATGTGCCCAAAGGAGCAGCCTTGAAGAGCTGAGCTCACGGCTCACGCACTCTGACATGGTAGTTCTTAGGGTTAAAATGGTTTTTGGATTGCGTTTTGTCTCAAAATAGGGTAAAAAGCGGTAAAAATAACTAGGACTGAGGAGAAGAGTGGACCTGGGCAGTCGCCCTAAACTTCAGACTTGTGGTCCTCATAGTTGCCCTTGATCTTTGTGTTGACGACATCATGAAACAGTCATCATTAAGTAATTCTCAGGTGACAAAGCCTGTACTAGTGTTGAACCCTGAAAGAAAAATTTCCATTGAACTCTACACAATAGGCGCTCGCGATTTAGTCTGAGACACACACCTATATAGAGACATTAGTTTACTAGAGGGCCTGTGTGCTCGCCAGAAAGAGTGACAAAGTGGGAAAGCGCCTCCCCCATGGGACTGGTCACGCTGCAGTCCCTTCTCCATTTCTACCTTTGGGATTCTGGACACAAATGCATGTACCTGGTGTGTCCGCCATCTTCTGGGTTTGGGACTCAAACCCACAATTGGCCATGTGGGACCCAGCTGCCTCAAGCAACCATGCCACCAGCTGGCTCTCTCTATTTTTTTAAGTTTATTTTCTGGGTGTGAAGCACAAAAACTCTCACCAGGTTCATGATCACCCTGGTCATTCCCAGCCAGGCAGTATCATGCCTGTGCCTGCTCTGCACCGTGTCCCCGCCCCCCAGCAGGGAGACAGGTCAGCTCGGGACTTAACCGCAGTCTTCCATGTGGGTCAGCATTGTAAGGTGTTCTGCTCTTGTGCCACTGCAGTTGTACTAAACTGTTTTTTTAGAGGTTTTTTTTTTTTTTTTGGCCTTAGGATGTACGTGATTGCTGGAGAGAGAGACAGAGACAGTGAGAGGGAAAGAAAGTGAGAAGTCACCCCCTCCTCATGGAGGGGTGGCCATGCCACAATCCCTTCTCTATTCTCCTCCTGGGATCTTAGGCACGCACACACATGCACGCACCTGGTGTGAGTTTAAGCCTCTGGGTCTGAGACTTGAACTGCGTCAGCCATGTGGGAGTCCAGTGATGTAATTGCTATGCCGTCTGTTGGACTCAAACAGTGTTTTTTTTTTTTTTTTTTTTTTTTTAAACAGCAAATAAACTTAATTCGTGTAGTCTTGGATCTTCTGATAGACCCTGAGACAAACTGAATGAGTGCAGTGTGAAGGGACCAGAAAAATAGGGATGGGGTATCTGCCTGACCCCCAAGTAAATTTCCATCTGTTTGGAGGAATGACAAGGCTGCATTGTTCTCAGATAGTATACTACAGATCCAGTCTAACGTCTCTTACGTGTTTAATATTTTTCTACTTTTTTAAGCTTTTTTTTTTTTTCCCCCTTATTTGCCAGAGTACATGTGCTCGCCAGAGAGAGAAGACAGTAACCCCCAGTGGGGCATGATCACATTGCAATCCTTTTTTCTCCATTTCTCCATCCTTTTGGGATTTTTGGCATACACACACATGTGTCCTGGTGTGTTTTTCAAGCTGCTGGACCTGGGACTTCAACTGTGGTCAGCCCTTTGGGATCCAGCTCCCTATGCAGAGTACTGAATCACTGTGCTATGGAGCTGGCCCATAAACTTAATTTGAAATAACTTCAGATCTACTGAAGTCTGGAAGAGAACGAGAAAATAGGATTCTATACTTCTAGTTTTGCCAGCTGTTAATATTTGCTTTATCATTCTCTCTGTGTATTCGTACATACTACTTTTCTGGACCATTTGAGAGTCAGTTGCAGATATCTTACTCTCTTACGCCATAATACTTCAGTGTAAACTTACAAAGACTAAGAATCTTTTCTAGCATATGTAATCACAGACCAGTGATCAAAACCAGAGACTCTGGCAGTTGTACAGTAGTACTGTGTACTACTGGATTCGCAGTGAGCAGTCTCATTTATGACTTACAGATGCCCTGCCATCTCCCCCTCATTCTGCACCATGTACAGCATTGGGTGATCCTCATGTCTTACATCTCCTTTAATCTGGAACTGGTCCTTAGCCTTTTCTTTTCTCTCTCTCTCTTTTCTTTTTAAGGTTTTTGCCATAGGGTGTGTGCGCTCACTGGAGGAGAGAGAGACAGAGAGAGAGTGAGAGGGAAAGTGAGAGATCACCCTTCAGAGGGTATGGCCGTGCCACTATCCCTCCTCCTCCATTCTCCTGGGATTTGGGGCACGTACATATATACATGTGCCCAGGGTGATTTTTAAGCTGCCAGAACTGGGACTTGAACCGCAGAAGACCACGTGGGAGTTGAGTGCCTTAACTACCATGCCACTTGCCTGCCCTAAGTCTTTTTGTTGTCTTCAGGACATTGACAGTTTCGACAGTTAGTTGTCAATTTAGGCTTATCTGGTATTCTGTTGTGATAGATATAGGGTATACATTTTTTTTTTTTAAGGGAGATTTTTGGTATAGGGCACATGTGCTCACTGGAGAGACAGAAAGTGAGAAATCACCCCCAGGGGGATGGCCACGCCACAGTCTCTTCTCCATTCTCAGAATTTTGGGCATGCACACACACACACACACCCAGCGTGAGTTTTAAGCCTCCAGGTCTGGGACTTGATCTGCGGTCAACTATGTGGGAGTCCAGTGACGTAACCATTATACCATCTGCTAGTCTCCAGGTTGTGCCGTTTTTGAAAAGTTTGTTTCTTCCATGTGTATAGAGAGCAGACAGAGACAGCACTCCACCCCCAACAACAGGACTTCATGCTACCATCTGCTCCAGGCTCAGCCAGCCCCGATTATGGCACACACTTGCGTCCATTGTGTTTGGGGGACCCTGGGGCACTACCCCAGGACCTTCCTGTATGGTCCTCCCTCCCCACTATGCATTTTTGCAAAGAATGTCATGTTCAGAATCTCGATTGTTCTTAATGCATACCTGCATACCATCAAAAAGCTTGAGAGAGGAATTTGCCTTACTCTTGATGAAGTTCACTGGTGGTTTGAGTAGGTTGATATCTGCCAGGTTTCTTCCTGCACAGTTACAGGTTTTCCCTTTGTAATTAACAGTCATTTGTAGGAGAAGTTTGAGATAGTGCAAGTACTGTGTTCTTTAAACTCTGACTCACTGGTTGTAGTAGCCATTGGTGTTTCTTGCCTGATTGGTTAATAGCCTGACAGTCACACAGTAGTGCTTTTTAAAAAAACTATTAGTTTTCGCCAGAGGGCACGTGCGCTTGCTAAAGAGTCAGAGAAAGTGAGAAATCAACCCCCAGGAGGGATGGCCACATCACAGTCTCTTCTCCTTCATTCTCCTCTTTGGATTTTGGGTACTCAGGCACACGTGCTAGCTGAGACTCGAACCATGGAGTCAGTCATGTGAGATCCTGCCACCTTGACCTCCACATCACCTGCTGACTCTGATTTCTTTTTCTTTTTAAAAGAATTATTTGTTTAATTTTATTTATCATCATCTATTATTTAATTTGACAAGAGAGAGAAAGTGAGAAAGCAAGCCATCAGGTCTAGGACTCGAACTGTGGTTGGCCTTGTAGGAGTCCAGTGCCTTATCCACCACACCTCCTGTTGTCCCCCCCTCCGCCCCTTTTAACTCTAGTATTTTGTCTTTATTAGTGTTTTACTGCAAGGAGTTTTTCCATAGGTTACGTTTATTTATCATCCATTTGGATTTTTTTTTAAAGAGAGAGAATTTTGTTCTAAGGTGCATGTGCTCGCCAGAGAGACAGAGAGACAGAAAGCAAGAAATCACTCCCCAGGGGAGGATGGCCATGTTGCAGTCCCTTTTCCTCTGTTCTCACGCTGGAGCCCAGGGTGAGTTTCAAGTTGCCAGGTCTGGGATTTAAACCGCTGACAACTACGTGGGAGTCCAGTGACGGAACCATTATGCCATCTGCTGGTCCCATTGTACCATAGTTTTATTCAAAGCCTTGTAATCCATTATGTCATTCTTACATTCAGTGTAGGGACATTCACTCTTTATGATGTAAGTTGCAAATATGGTCCCCTGCTTATCATTTGTCTTTTGCCATCCAGAATTTTTTTTATTTTTTTTTAAAAGCAATCAGATTTACCTTTTCTGTACTGTTTCTTTGGTTCATGGTTAAGGGATTTTTCATTCTCTGATAATATAATGGTTTTAAAAAAATGGTTTCATGTGTTCATTTTAATCTCTTAATCCATTTGGAATTTATCCTGGTGTATCATATGAGAAATGGACTCAGTTGGATCAAATTCTTTTTTCCTTTCAGCTGTCTCGACATTATTTATGAGAAACACCAGCGACTGGAGATGCTTCCCTAATTGTGTACTAAATTTGTCTATGCAGTGGAGTTTATTTCTGGATTTTGTTTTTGTGTCTTACCAGTCTGTGATCTATTCATACACCAACATCACAGAGTTTTATTTACTGAGGCTGTTTAAAATGGTTAGTGTCTAAGGGACAGGCTTCCCCTAACCATCCTCCTTTTAGGGTATTCTTGTCTATTCTTGCTATTGTTCTTGAAATGAAATTTATAAAAATCAACTTCTTTAGTTCCACGGGGAAGAAACCTGATGGCCTTTTCATTGGGGTTGTATCTTCTGGGAGATATCATCTTGTTGTTTCGAACTAGGTAGTTGAATTTTCTTTTTATTATCATAAATGTTGTCTTTTATTGTTATATCATTTTAAAAAAATATAATGAATTAATATAAAGGCTATTAGTTACTGTGTATTTTATAACTTGCTGCTTTACAAACATGCTCATACTTGTGTGAATTTTACCCTTGATCTTTAGGGTTATCCAAGTGGAGGTCATTTTGCCTCTTACCTCTTCCTACTTCTAGGGATGCTAATTGCTTTTTTTTGGGAGAGGTTTTTGCTATAGGGCGCATGCGCTTTCCAGAAAGACAGAAAGCGAGAAATCACCCCCCAGGGGAGATGGCCACGCAGCAACCCTTCTCCCTTCTCCTCTCGGGATTCTGGGCATGCACGCACACGTGCCCGGTGTGAGTTTAAGCCACCAGGTCTGGGACTCAAACCACGGTCAACTACATGGGAGCGATCCACTACATGGGGGTCCAGCAACATAGACATTACGCTAACTGCTGGTCCCAGCGGATCTTTTTTCAAAGGACAAACTTTGGGGTTTATTTTTTGATACTCATATTTTTAATTTTATCCTTCTTTCCTCATCCTGCTTTCCTTTTTTCTTGTTTCTGAGTGGGTGTTAGATTCATTTTTATTTTTTCTTACTGTTAAAGTGGTATTTAATAACCTGAAATTTCGGCAGATGTTTATGTATCCCTCTGATTTGGAATTTTTTATCATTTTATTTTTTTAGAAGGTTTTCACTATAGGGCGTGTGCGCTCGCCAGACAGACAGACAGAGACAGAGAGACAGAAAGCGAGAAATCACCCCCCCAGAGGGGATGGCCACTCCGCAATCCCTTCTCCTCCATTCTCCTCTCGGGATCTTGGGCACGCACGCACACGCGCCCGGCGTGAGTTTTAAGCCACCGGGTCCAGGACGCAAACCGCTGTCGACTATGTGGGAGTCCAGCGACATAGCCATTATGCTAACTGCTGGTTCCCTTTTATCATTTTCAATAAATTTCTGTAGCTTTGTTTTGAATTTCCCACTTGACTCAATATTTCTTGCTCTTTTTAAACAGAATTTCTTTCATGAGTAAGAGAGCGAGAGAGAGCACCGTCAGCGGGGTCTTGATCTCTGATCCCCCCGATCTCAGCCAGCATGGGTCCTGAGCACGCATCTGCCCAGTGTACGTAGGGAGGTCTCCACAGAGCGACCTGGAACCTTCTCATGTGGGTCGGACTCTCAGAGTACTGCATTTTACTGCTGCACCAATATCTGTATCCAGCCTCTTTTTTTTTTTTTTTTTTTTTTTTTTTTTTTTAAGAGATTTTTGCTATAGGGTGCACAGTTCACTGAAGAGACACAGACAGAAAGCAATAAATCATCCCCCAGGTAGGATGGCCATGCCACAGTCCCTTCTTCAGTCTCCTGTTGGGATTTTGGGCACACCCACATATGTGCCCGGTGTGGTTTTAAGCTGCTGGGTGTGGGATGTGAACCACAGTGGACTATGTGAGAGTCCAGCAACGTAACTATTATGCCATCTGCTGGTTCCCTCATGCCTCTTTTATTTTTTGTCCATTTAATTAATCTTGTTCTGATAGTGGTGTGTCACGGGCTCCTTTTACAAGTGTGTTTCTTTTTATCTCTCCTTGCATTTCCCATAATTTCTGCTTTACGAAAGTTGTTTCTGCTTTGTTGGTTATATGTAAATAACTTGTGTCTTCACAAGGATATTATGGTTGCCTTATCTTTTTTTCTTTTTGTCTTAATGAGAGAGAAAAAATTCTTTAAAGCATTAATATAATTGATTTTCCTATATATATTGTATTCTTTTCATTTTAAAAGGTTCTTTAATATTTGTTGGTCATATGGTGGTATAAATATATATTCACTCCTTGGAACCTCAAAATAAACAAAATAATGCAAAGCAGAGAAGATAGCAGTGAGAACTCAAAATCACGTTTATGAAGTTTACGGCCAAGTATGGGCCTGCTGGTGATAGGGTACTGGGATCTGACATTTCTGCCCATCTTTGGCTGGTTGCAGGTGTTGAAGTGAAAGGTGGGGTATAAACTACCCACAGTCTTGGAGAGCTGGGAGCTAAGGGATGGTAAGCCATTGCCGAAGAAGGGCTGTTCAGGCAGTAGCTTGTTTTCATGCTCCAAAGTAGCAGCAGGGCATGCTGGGCTGAAAGAGGGAGCATGGTCACATGTCCCGTCTTTGTGTTCGGTGACTTGGCTTCTTACAGAGGAGAACCTGTGACGATGCCCAGCTTATCTCTGAGCAGGAGTTACAGATACCTAAGAGGAGCCCTGTTGCTCACAGTGCTCTGGAACTGGAGTCCCTCGAATGAAGGGTCACATAGAAATAGTGGTGTATTACACCCAGACTCAGGCCCCCGCTGCCCACTGTCCCAGCAGATTCTTTTTTTCTTCCTCCATATATCCAAAGGACTACACAGTGATTGCATGACACTGAATTCAGTCTGTGTAAGTTAATGGGGAGAAGAGTTGTTTTGTTGTTGCGCGAATGGCAGGTCCAGAGAGACCTGCCTTGGTTCAAGGCTAAGCATTAAGCAGAAGGACCCAGAATGGGGCCAATGGCTAAAAAATAAGAAAAGGAACATGACAAGCAAAAGTAGATGAAAAACTCTACTTTGGAAGGAGGAGAACTTCAAGAATCAGAGTAGGATTTAAGACCAAACCGTATTGTTCTCAACAGTTTAGACAGGCTCAGCTGCAGTGGCGTGGTACTGAAGCCACATGGGAGGCCTGTGTTTGTTTCCTGGGTTGACCTGGATATGCTGAGTGTGCATAATCCTGGCTGGCTAGGAGTGAGGGGGAGGATTGCAATATGGTGAGACTGCCAGGGTTGCCCCTCCACATCTTTCAGAAAGAAGGAAACTTAAAAAGTTTAGAGGCCCAGTTGCTGGGGTGCAGCAGTAACACCAGTGCCCTGCAAGTCTAGAAGCCATATGACTGACTATAGGTTTGGATCCCCACATTGACTTGAAAAACATGCTGGGCATGTGCACAGGTGTCCAGGGTCCTGAGGAGCTGGGAGACTGGAGAAGGATATAGTGGTGTGGCAAGACCCTACTGAGGGGCTTTTCCTTTTGCTTTCTCATGTGCAAGCTTGCGTGCTTTATATCATTAAAAAAAAATCGACAACATGGATTCAAAAGAAGGGACAAAAAATAATGAAAGAAGATGACTAGGGAGATAAAAGGATGTGAAAGCAAGCTGATATTCTAAGGAAAGCTGATATTCATAAGGAAAGTTGGAAGTTGCAGGAGGTGGTGTCAGTGCTTCTGAAATTCTGCTCAGTTACGTGGAGGAAGTGAGAAAGACCACGGGGAAAGAACAGGTGATAGTGATAGAGGGAAGGTGGAAGAGAGTCAGAGAGATGTACTGTGTCAGAGCTGGTGTTACTGAACATGGGAAGTTAAGTAGAAAAGATGAAACATTCATAAATATAAGAAAGTTTCCTGAGATAAGAGTCATATAATTATATAAAGAGCTCATTGTGCACTGAAGAAATTCAGTAGAAAGAAATTCTACTGAAGAAATTAAGTGGTCATTAAAACAGACATGTTGGTGAATTTATTAAATCTGAAAGACAAAGAATCCTATACATATTTCAGCAGAACAGATCTGAGCATAAAGACCGCCTATAATGGAAAAAATAACATCAGCTCAGTCTTGGATTTTCCAGCAGTGTAATTCGCCAGAAGGTGATGGAGTGATGTCTAAGAATGTAGGGACCGGCTGCTGTGGCAGGGTGGTTATGCAGGCGCCCTGCAAGGCTGGAAGCTGGGTGGTAACTGTAGGGTCAGCCTGAGACCAGGGCCTGGAGGGCTGGAGGAGTGGGCTCACAGGGTGATGGGGTCCCTCTCAAGGGTCTGTCTCTTGCTCTCATGCACACACACGCTGTCATCCAAAAAAAAAAAAAAAAAAAAAAAAAAAAAAAATCCCCCCCCCAATATATGTAGTTTGGATTTATTTAGATATTTTTATCACTGTGACCTGCCATTTGACTTACATCTAAACTTATACCTACCTACACTTATACAAACACCATTTGTTTTATACCTACAGAATCAACCACAATATATATAGATAGATATCCATATAGATAGACATAATGATATAGATAGATGTATGGGTACATATATGGACATCGCATTGTCTCCCCTACCTATGGGAGACAGTGGGATTAGATTGAAATGTCATTAAAATGTAACATAATGACATTTTCAAAAATGCAAAAGCTCAGGAATTGTAGCATTCATAAACCTTACTGAAAAATGAGTCAGTGAGGATTCCACAAATAGGCTGAAGTACGAGAATACCATCTTTACTAATTAGAAAAGTGCTGACTGAATTTTGAAGAGTCATCGTAACAGTGGCATGGCAGAAATGCCTGTAACCGTCAGTGTAGAGGGGAATTAAGTGGGGGCTGGAGCTGGGGAGTTGGGGCAGGGAGATACCCTGAATTGCTTAATCTTTCACATGTTAGGGAATACTGTTTTCATTTTTGAATTTGATAAATTAGGGCTATTGTTATTCTAAAAACGTACTGTGAGGCTGGCAGGTGGTATGGTGGTTAAGGTGCTGGACTCTCACATGGGTGACCACTGTTCGAGTCCTGGACCTGGCGGCTTGCTTTCTCACTTTCCCTTTCTCTTGCTCTGTCTCTCTGGTCAAATAAAATAAAAAATAAATAAAAATAAATAAATAAAATGATAACAATAATAAATAAAATAAAATAAACAGTTCTTAAAAAAAATCCATGTTGTATACCTTTGAAATTTACAAATTGGGAGAAAGAAAAACAACAAAATAATCACTGAGTAAACAACGAAGGTGACAATAAGGAATATAAAAGTCAGAACCGGAAGACATGTCTGTTGCATGTGAGATGAGCTATCTGGCATTGACAACTAAATTTATACTCCTTACTAATTGAAACTGTGTTTGCTACAGGTAAGTCAAAGTCATTCAGAAAGCAGAAGGGGCGGAGCTCCGAGGCACAGTAGGAAAGCCTGCCCAAGAGACTGGATCCCACATGCCAGGCTAGCCTGAACCATGCACCAGTGCCCAAGAGCTGGCGGGCTGCAGGACTGGAAGAGGGGTTTGTAGCGTGCTTAGGCCCTGTGGAAGGCACCCCTATACCTGTGTGCCCAGACACATGTCATATCAGGAATAAAAAAAAGAGGGGGAAAGCCCGGTCAAAGAGTGACAAACAAAATGAAGGCTAAAAGAAAGTAGGAGTATTCTTTGCATGCAAGGCAAAAACCTTTACTTGTGTATTTATTTACTTATTTTAAGATCTCTGTATCTATCTTTGCTATAAGGTGTGTGTGCTTGCCTGAGGGACAGAGAGAGACAGAAATCGAGAAATCACCCCCCCAGGGTGGGGAGGGGGTGGCCATGCTGCAGTCCCTTCTCTTCCACTTTCCTGTCAGGATCTTGTGCATGCACATGCGACTGGTGTGACTTTTAAGCCTGTGGATCTGGGGCTCAAACTGGTTGACTATGTGACAGTGTAACCATTACACCATCTTCTGGTGCTGGCAAAAAACCTTTAAATGAAACGGGTTTATTTCATTTTGGGGGGGTTCATTTAAATATTTTTATCAGTACACTGTGACCTGCCAGTTGACTCGAGACCAAACGCCATTTGCTTTATGCTTTCCAGAGAATCCATTTCCAAAGACTGGAGCTGGGGAGGAGCAGGTGCCCAGCCATGTGGGGCGGGGGAGGTTCATCTCCTCAGTATTTGGGGCCATTCCCCACTTGGTCCTCAGCCCTTCAGCTCCTGTCCTGCGGCATCCACAAATTTATATACCTACAAATTCAGAGACTTGAAGGATGTGGGAATATGTTGAGCTGGTTCTCGGCTTTTGCTCCTGCTGGCTTCATCACCGAAGCCTGTTACCATAGATGAGATCATCTGCCTCCCAGGACCAAAATCTTGCTATTATCTCTTCCCACTCCATTCTTATGATTTCACATAGCTTTTAAAGAATCATGTCATTTTGGTTTTAGTAAGGTTTTGGGAAAGATGAAGTTTGACTATATGTTTAGTCCGTCATTTAGACAGCCGACACACTTTTTTTTAAAAGAATTATTTGATTTTCTTCATTGTCATTATTATTATTTTTTTAATTGAAGTTGACCAGAGGGAGACAGAGAAGAGCAAAGTGAGAAAGCAAGCTGCCAGGCTTGGGACTCTAACTGTGGTCAGCCATGAGTCCAGCTGCCCCAACCACCACACCACCTGCCGGTCCCTGGGCACACTATTTTAAAAACCATTTTAACCTGGAAGACAGAGTTCACTTTATAACACTCAAAATCAACAAAACAGCAATACCTCATGATCTGTATTTGCCAAATAACAGGAAAACATGCACTTAAAAGGAGAACTAGGCATGTATACTAGGTAACGTATAATTTAAGGGCAGATCAAATAGACAAAACCCCCCGCCAAAGATGGAGTTAGGTAAAAAAGTTATTAGGGCTGGCTGTGTATCCTGGTGATTAAGGCAGCCGAATCCCACATGACCAACTGTGGTTCAAGTCCTGAACCCAGGGGCTTGAGAAACATACTAGGTGCATGTGTGTGGCTGCCCAAAATTCTGAAAAGAGGGAGAGGTGGAGGAGAAGGGGTAGTGGAGTGACCACTCCCCATGGGGAAGCTTTCCACTCTCCCTCTCTGTCTTTGGTGAGTGCACACACATTTTAACAAAATAGCAAAACAAAACATTTAAACTTACATGTTGAGCTCTCTGCCCTGTAATCAGGCTTTTAAAACACGCAGTAACCCAAGGGACATTTAAAACATAGATCATAAATTTAACGATGGATAATGTAGGATTGTATATATTTAAAACTATCGTCGAGATCTAGGGACGGTTTTAGTTTTATCAAAATAGTATTTAAACTGAAAATTTTAGGGAGTAGAGCTTTTCAGATTGAAATTTGAGACCACATCTCACAAGGGGTCTTAATCAAAAGGAACTTCCCTGGAGAACACAGTTTGAGAATTCTCTGTAATGATGTAGAACTATTTTAATGTGTCTCATTTCCAGTTTTGAACATTAATTGAGCCTACTTCATCACCTTCTGCTCAAGACACATGGTTGTAGGAGGAATTTCAATTATAGATAAATATGTTGAGTTGACAGTAGATTAATTCTCCTGACTTTGCAGAATTAAGACGTCTATATGTTTCTGGTGTTGAAAGATAGTGGCATTTAACAAGATGAGTGAAAGAATCTTTGCATAAGGACTGTTTAAAATGTTTGGTCCAGAGGACCAGATGGTGGTGCAGTGGTACCGCACCTGGAACCATATGGGAAGGCCCTGGGTTCACATCCCAGGGCCTCCCTGCATATGGAGAACACGCCCATGCCCATGATCTGGGCTGGCTGAAGCTTGGGGTGGATCATGGTGTGGAGACTCTGGTTGGGGGGTGGGCAGTCTCTCTGTCTCTTTCTCTCAAGGAATAAACAAACCTAAAATATTGGGGGTAAAGAAGAATATATTGTTTTTACGAACAGTGGGAAGACAGAATAGAAGGTGAGTAGAAGACAGAAGTGGGTGGGTGGGTGGGTGGGTGTCTGAGTGGGAGTGAGACTTCTTTTTGGATACTTTGTTGCTTTGAGTTGGAACTGTGAGAACATGATATTAAAAAGGCAGGTATGTAGCTACTGGTGTTGCTATATGCAGCTGCCCTGCCAATTCTGCTTCCTTCACTTCCTCTTCTGTCTCACCTGATCTCCATTTTTTTTTTCTTTTTTTGGAGAGGTTTTTGCTATAGGGCGCGTGTGCTCGCCAGACAGACAGAGACAGACAGAGAGACAGAAAGCGAGAAATCACCCCCCCAGGGGGGATGGCCACGCCGCAATCCCTTCTCCTCCATTCTCCTCTCGGGATCTTGGGCACGCACGCACACGCACCTGGTGTGAGCTTAAGCCACCGGGTCTGGGACTCGAACCGCGGTCGACTATGTGGGAGTCCAGTGACATAGCCATTACGCTAACTGCTGGTCCCACCTGGTCTCCATTTGAGAAAAGTCTCAGGGAGCACGGGGAAGGTTTTGAGAATGGCTGGCTACTCCCTTAGCACAGGTTCTATATTTTTGAGACTGGTGCCTGCCTCCATCATGCAGGCAACCTATTGGAAAGTAACGTTAAACAAAAAACCAAATGCTGTTGGCAGTCTTGAGTAGCCATACACATGTTTGGGAAAATTTGATTAATGATTAATGTAGTCTTTCAAAATGGGAAAAAAGGTATGATATACATAAAGCCAGCCTATAAAATTTTGGTACACAGACTACACAGACTTTAAAGGGGAAACATAATGAAGCAAATCATTCAGGAAATAATTGTTAGATTCAATGACTTAGACTGTGATGTTTCAGAAAATGTATAACTAAAGGTAAATAACAAACTGGGAGAAATTAGAGCTATATGTGAGCAAGCTTTAATATTTGTGGTAGGAATTCACACACCTTGGTAAGATATTTAAACTCTAGGAGAAAAGTTATCTAAAGACAGTTTGTGAAAAATAGAGATGGAGACCAGCAGTTAGCATAATGGCTATGTCGCTGGACTCCCACGTAGTCGACCACGGTTTGCGTCCCGGACCCGGTGGCTTAAAACTCAGGCCGGGTGCGTATGCGTGCGTGCCCAAGATCCTGAGAGGAGAATGGAGGAGAAGGGATTGCAACGTGGCCATCCCCCTGGGGGGTGATTTCTTGCTTTCTGTCTCTGTCTCTCTCAGTCTGTCTGGTGAGCGCATGTGCCCTATAGCAAAAACCTCTCAAAAAAAAAAAAAAAAAAAAAAAGGAAAAATAGAGATGACTAGTACACATCAAATAATATTTAGTAGCTATTAAATAAAATTATTGGGTCATGAGATCCTGCTTTTATTTTTCAAATTAGGAAATATTTTCCAAAAATAATAATATTTAATGTTGAGGTAGAGATTATAATGCACAGTTTACAGATGAAAAAAGTGACATGGGGGATTAGTGCATTTGCCTAGAATCGCCTAACTAGTGCTGAGATTTGAACCCAGCATTGTGGTCTCATTAAACTACTACATATCATAAACATGTCCTGCTTGTAACTGCTTCCAGTTATATATCTGCTTATGGCAGTAACTATAAACCTTCATTTTTTTCCCCTTAATTGTTAGAGGACATGTGTACTCACCAGACAGGAAGATAGAGCAGGAAAGCAACCCCGGCCCCCATAGGTCACACTGCAGTTCCTTCTCTATGTCTCCATCCTGTTGGGATTTTTGGTGTGCAAGCATGTGTGCCCAGAGTGTTTTTCCAGCCACCAGGGCTGGGGTTCAAACTGGAGCTGGCCATGTTGGATCTGGCTCCCTTAACCATGAGGCTATGGAATTGGCCCTAAATCTTGATTTTTGAGAGTTATATAGCATTTTATTGAATGGATGTAATAAATATATTTGCTGTAATCTCTATTTGGAGTGTTGAGAGTTTTTTATTTATTTTTTGCTTAGATGGCATGTGCTGTCTCTTCAGAGTGAGAGAGAGAGAGAGAGACTGATAGAGACAGAGAGACAGAGAGATGGAGGAGAAGGGATTGCGACATGGCTATCCCCCCTGGCAGGGTGATTTCTCATTTTTTGTCTCTCTGTCTAGCACATGCACTCTATAGCAAGAATCTCTGTTAGAAAAAAATCAGATTCTGACATAACTTGGAGATACTGTGTTAGGTTCGTGGCCTCCAGTCAAGATCAATAATGTAAGTCACATGGATATTTTGTTTTCCACTTCATATGATATTTATGTTTATGATGGGGCCAGCAGGTAGTGTGGTGGTTAGGCACTGGACTCCCACATGACCAACTGTGGTTCAAGTCTCAGACCAGGCTGCTTGCTTTCTCATGTTCCTGCTTTCTCTGTCTCTCTGGTTCAATTTAATAATAATGATAAATAAAATTCAATAATTATGAAAAAACTTACATGTACCCTACTCTGGAGTCTGTTAAGTATGCAATAGCATTATGTCTAAAAAAACAATGTAGATACCTTAATTAGAAATGCTTTATTATTGGGCCAGCCCTGCGACCTAGTGGTTAAGGGAGCTGGATCCCACATAGTCACCCATGGTTTGAATCCTGGCCCCAGTGGCTTGGAAAACAGTGGGTGCATGTGCATGTGTGTCTCCAATCCTGGCAGGATGGAGAAAAGATTGCAGTGTGACCCCACCCCACTGGGGGTGCTTTCTACCTTTCCCTTTCTCTCTGTCCTGCTCTTTCCATTGGGTGTGTATGCCCTCTGGCAATTAAAAAATGCTTTAATGTAGGGCCAGCAGGTGGCATAGTGGTTAAGATGCTGGACTCCTACCTACATGGCTAACCATGGTTTGAGTCCCAGACCTGGTGGCATGAAACTCTCACTGGTCATGTGTGCGTGCATGCCCCAAATCCCTAGAAAATGGAGGAGGAGGGATTGTGGTATGGCCATCCCCTCTGTGGGGTGATTTCTCATTTTCTCTGTGTCTCTGGTGAGCACATGTATCCTATAGCAAAAATCTCTCTTAAGATAGAAGCTTTAATATGAAAAAATGTTAACAATTGGGACCAGCAGATTGTGTAATAGTTACGTTGCTGGACTCACAGCTAGTCAGCTGTGGTTCTAGTCCTGGACCCAGTGGCTTAAAACTCATGCTGGGTGCATGTGCGTGCATGCCCCGAATCCTGAGAGGAGAGTGGGGGAGAAGGGATTATGGCTAGGGCATCCCCCTTTGGGGGTGATTTCTTACTTTCTGTCTCTCCAGTGAGAGCACATGCTCTATAGCAAAAATCTCTAAAAAATAATGTTAACAATCATTTGAGCCTTTAGTCGTAATCTCTTTGGTGGTGGAGGGTGTTGTCTTGATGGCTGCTGACTGATTAGAGTGATGGTTGCTAAAGATTGGGATGGCTATGGTAGTTTCTTAAAATAAGACAAGGATGTTTGTACATTGACTAGCTTTTTTTTTTCATGGCAGATTTCTCTGTAGCATGAAATACATTTGGATGGCATTTTACCTGCAGTAGAACTTTCTTCAAAATTACAGTCAGTTCCCCCATCCTGCTTCTGCTTTATCACAGAAGTTTATGTAATATTCCAAATCTTTTGTTTTAATTTCGACAGTGTTCCTCCATCTCCCAACAGTAGAGTCCATTTCAGGAGTCACTGTCTGCTCATCCTTCAGAAGCAGCTGTTCATTCATTAAGTTTTATCTCAAAACTGTATCAGTTCAGTCACATTTTCAGGCTCTACTTCTAATTCTGATTATTTTGCTGTTTTCCGTCATGTAGTTCCTTCCTCCACTAAAGGCTTGAACCTCTCGCCAAGTCATTCATGAAGGTTGAAATCACTTCAATCAAATTCCTATTAATTTTTTTTATCTTCTCTTATGAGTCATGGATGTACTTGGTGGTATCTAGAAAGGTGAATCCTTTTAAGAAAGTTTTCAGTTTATTTTGCTCAGATCCATCAAAGGAATCACTGCCTATGGCAGCTATCGTCTTACTGAATGTATTTCTTAACTAATAAGACTTGGAAGTTGAAATGACTCCATGGACTGCAGAATGTAGTTGGGTTAACAAGCACAAAAACAAAATTAATCTTGTACATCTCCATCAGAGGTCTTAGGTGAACAAGTACTTTGTTGGTGAGCAGTAATGTTTTGAAAAGAATCTTTTCTCCCCAAGCAGTAGGTCTCAATGGTACATTTACTATCCAGTAAACCATGCTGTACACAGATGTGCTGTCATCCACACTTTCTTGTTCTATTATAGTGCAAGGCAGAGTAGATTTAGCATAATTCTTAAGGGCTCAAGGATTTTTGGAGTAGTAAATGAACATTGGCTTCAACTTCAAGTCACTAACTACATTGAGTCAGCTTGTCCTTGAAAATTTTGAAGCCAGGCTTTTGACTTCTCTCTCCTCTCTAACTATGAAAGTCCTAGATGGCAGTTTTCTTCCAGGCTAATTTTGTCAACAGTTCAAATCTGTTATTTAGTGTAGCGAGCGACCTTCATTAGTGATCTCAGCCAAGTCTTCTGGATAACTTTTGCTGTAGCTTCTGTATTAGCACCTGCTGTTCCATCTTGCACTTTATGTGATGGAGACAGCTTTCCTTAAATCTTGAACCAACCTCCTTCAAACTTTCCCCAGCAGTTTCCCCACTTCTCTCAGCCTTCATAGACTTGAATAACGTTTGTGCCTTGCTGTGATTGGACTTTGGCTTATAGGAATGTGACTGGTTTGATCTTCTGTCTAGACCATTAAAACTTTCTCCACGTCAGCAATACAGCTCTCTGGCTTTCTTATCCCTCAAGTATTGACTGGAGTTGCTTTTTGAATTTTCTTCAAGAACTTTTCCTTGGCATTCACGGCATGACTGTTTGACAAAAGAGGCCTAGCTTTCAGCCTCTCAACTTTCAGTATTTTCTGCCTCTCCCTCCTTTTGGGATTTTGGGCCTGCACACACAGATGCCTGGCGTGTTTTTCAAACAGCTGGTTCTGGGCTATGGAGATGGTACAGCTGCCTTAACCATCACACCACCAGCTGGCCAGTCATTATTAATGTTTATTGTCTGAAATTTACTTCCAGAATGATGATCAATTAGGGACAATCTGGACTTTTGCAGTTGGATCTGTGTTGCCTCATCTGGAAGCCCTGGGATCTGACTTAGCGTTGACACTTTCCCTGGGGGTCTGTGGACTCACTGGGTGTGTGCCCTGCTCCTAGAGCTGTAGTTTGTAAAACCTGAGAGACTTCAGATGGATTTCACTTTCAGACACTCCTTGTAGGGCCTATAGGGACTCAGGGCCTGGCCTCACTCTGACTTTTTGGCATGAAGACCCCAGAGCCACTGGAGTCTAAATAGTCAGGTCTGATTTAAGGAGAGCTGACTTCTTTTTTATCTCTTCAAACCCATCCACTCACTATGTGTTCAACGGTAGTAAAATTAACATATGATAAAATATATTTAAAAACCATAAAATTAATTTATTGGAATTTGGACATAATACCATAAAAATTTAATGTCAAGCATCTTGAAATAATTTGTAAAATAGAATGAATTAATAAAGTCGCTTTCAACACTGCTACTGTTTTATTCATTACGGAATAATGACTTAATTGTCGAGACTTCTCTATTAATTAGCGTAGTCCTAATAGGAAGGAAGAGTTGATGAGTCTTTTCAGTTTACTTTTTGCTTTTCAACTTCTCATTTCCAGCAGATGGTTCTGAGTGGTGTTTTTTTTCTTTTCAATTCCCCCTCTCCCCTTTTATATTTAGAGATTAGCAAATGCTTTTGGAACAGATAGTAGTATTTTGGCATTTGTTTTAGTTAAGACTGTTGGAATCTCTCATACAGAGTCTCTTGACAGAAAACGGGCTCCTTCTGAAATGAGATGATAAAGAGCTGCTCCTGTCAGATATTCTCAGGAGATGGCAGTAGCTGTTGCGAGACATATGCCATGACATTTTAAGGACATTATGTAATCATTTTCTAACCCCCCAAAAGAAGTTCAAGAAGTTTGGGAATAAGCGTACTTCCTGGAGAGCCAGTGCATATTTAGATTGGGGCTCTTCAACTGTTGGGCTTTAGTCGGCCTAATTAACTTCTTATTGCCCCCGTTTTCTCATCTGCACAGTAGGGGTAATACCTGCTTCATAGGGTTTTATAGAGATTTAAAGAGTATGAAGGTGCTTTTAATATTACTAGGGATGCACAAATATAACTTACGTGTTAGTGTAAATTATATGCACAAATTATAATATGCATTTCTATTTTCCTCATATAGGTGGGCATAATATTTTTAGTTTTTGCAACTGTTTCCTTGTTTGAAAATAGTGTTTGATTGTCAGTGATGAAACACCTCCCACCCCACCCCCGGGGAGTATGCTGAGGCTTGATTTAGGACTCCGAGAGCTGGAAGTAAAAGACTTGAACTGAACGTGGATGAGAGTACCACTGTCTAAACGTGTGTTGATGACTTTGTGCTTTTAGGTATACCAAGCTTGGCTACGCAGGCAACACTGAGCCCCAGTTCATTATCCCTTCATGTAAGTAACGCTCTGCGCGGTCCCTAAAGGGTGTGTGTCTCCCAATTGTCCTCATGCGCATTCCAGTTCTGTTTTTCAAGTGCCTCAATTTACTTACCATCTTTTAGAGGATTGTGGTGATTACTGGGAAGAGTTATTTATTTTGACACCCAGTTCCTCAATGTTGCTGCAGGCTCTATCTGACCCCTCATCTCTCTAGTCCTTCGATAACCTTTCTGCTACAGCCCTCTGTCACTGTCATCGGAGTTTCACCTGGGTGGCTGTCGGGGCCATTCATTCGATCACATATGTCCAAACTGCCTAGAAGTAGTATGTCTGGTTCTTTAAGGTGAATTTGTATGAAATTTTAAGCAAGTACAGTTGTGTTAGCTCGCAGCTTCATGCGTGAATACCTGTTATACTGCCCGCTCACTCTATTGAGGGATATTTTAATTGTGTTCTGTTTTGCTTAATATTCAGTCAGTAGAGAATGATAAGCTTGAAAGAATTATCCTCACGCTCTAACAAAAGTTCATCGTGCGGGCTTTTTATTTCCCACAGGAGTCTCCTCACAGTCAGGTTGGTTGTTTATAGGGTAGAATTCTTCTCTGGAACCTTCTAAAATCCATCTCATTATCTGGAATTAGTTTGCCAGAGTCAGGTGTATTAATCAGGAGTCAAGTGACACCCTGCTCCCTAAGTGGGGCTCTGGAAAACACGCTGTGGTCTTAGAAGCTGGAAGTTGGCGGGAAGTGATCCTGTAATGACAGGCTCTGGTGGCCATTACTGAGGGTGGGCAGCGCGGACAGGCTGGAGGGAGGAAGCTTGGTTAGTATTGCTCAAGGCCAACCTTTTTGGTGAAGTGGGTAGTTAGCTCATTAGAAAGCAGACTCCGGATTGCTTAAGAACATTTAGTCATCTCATTCCAGGTCCTTGCTTGCTGGATAATGGACCGTGAATTTGATTTTCTGAATCTAAACACTTCGGTACCATGGGTGTGTTGTCCTTGATGGTAGGCATGGCTGGTCTGCTGTCGTCATTTTAAATTTATAGGTTGGTGTATTATCTGCAAGGGCTGCCCCAACAAAGCACCACAGCCTGGGGGCTTAAACGACGGTATACTTGATCACAGTTTTAGAGACTCAGAACCCACATCCAGGAACCCTCAGGGTTGGTTTCTTTCCTTAGGTTGGCCTCTTTCCTTAGCTTGCAGATGACCTCGGTGCGCCCTCGGTCTCATCTCTGCGTGAGCACGTCGGCTGGGGAGAACTTTCTGATGTCTCCTCCTCTTACAGGGCTGCCACCACTGCTGTCAGATTAGGACCCCACCAATGACCTCATTTAACCTTAATTACGTCCCTGAAAGTCCAGTCACACAGTGGGGTTTGGGGCTTTTTTTTTTTTTTTTTTTTTTTTTGGAGAGTTTTTTTTGCTATAGGGCGTGTGTGCTCGCCAGACAGACAGAGAGAGACATAGAGACAGAAAGCGAGAAATCACCCCTCCAGGGATGGCCACGCCGCAATCCCTTCTCCTCCATTCTCCTCTAAGGATCTTGGGCACGGACGCACACGCGCCCGGCGTGAGTTTTAAGCCACCGGGTCCGGGATGCGAACCGCGGTCGGCTACGTGGGAGTCCAGTGACATAGCCATTACGCTAACTGCTGGTTCCCGAGGGGTTTGGGGCTTTAACTTAAGAATTTTGTGAAGACATGGTTTAGTCATAACAATTGGCATTCTGTAGGATGGATCAGTCTTTTGTGAATTTTGTTGATGTGAATACCCCAGAAATCGATCATTCAATGCTCTGTTGGTAAATTGGACTTTCTGCATATTCAAAGTAGTAGATTCGATTTTAACCGTGTTAAGTGCAATAGCTGTAAAATTACGGCTGACCTTGCACCTTTCGCTCTAATGTGCTGCTATTTGAAACTGTCAGTAGCGTTCAGTTGGTTGCCCCATTTACCTTGTCATCATGAATAGAGAGGGGAATTGAAGACAGTTATTAGCAGGATTTCATTCACTGTCAAAAGGCAGGAGGGCGCTCAGACTTTTGCTGTCAGAACCTTAGCAGTGGCAGAAGGTAGAAAGATAATAAAAGTGTCAAAAGAGGTGGGAGTAAAAGAAGAGTTGTATTGTTGACTGAATTTGTTGCAAGAGAGGGTGGTCTGGGGAGGCAAAGTTAGATGTTTGGGCAGAAGTGAGGATTTGGGGATTGGTTGAGGGTTCCAGATACCTCGAGCAGTTGGCCTACTGTTTGTCTTGGTGCTAGGAGAGGAACCATTTTTCGAGTTACTGAGGCCCCATTCACAAGACCAAGTTCTGGATGTATACGCTAAAGTGATATTGAAAGAAAAGGTAGGGATAGCCCTGCAACCTAGTGGTTAAGGGAGGCCGATCCTGTATGGCTGTGGCTTGGATCTTGGCCCTGGCAGCTTGGAGAACATGACAGGTACATGTATGTGCATGTCCCAATGGCGACAGGGTGGAGAAGTGAAGGAGAAGGGATCATGGTGTGACCATGCCCCACTGGCGGGTGCTTCCCTCTTCTCCCTGTCGCTCGCTCTCTCTGGTGAGCACATGTGACTTCCAGAAATTTAAAAGAGAGAAAGAGACTGAAAAAAGTGGAGTTTTTGTGCATGTATGGATATGTGGTGAGAACTGGAATAGTGTTTCTGATTCTGCTGGGCCTAGAGGTGGGACAGACTATGTTTGAGGAAATGGGAACTCTCTGATCGTATTGGAGATCACGACTCTTAGCACAGTGGCAGGAGATGTGGTTGAAAGTGTGGAGAGGGCCAGATGGTGAGGACTTTGAAGTGTCCTTTAAAAAAAATGTTTACTTAAAATTAGTTTTATATATTCAATCATTGTTCAACACCACAGCTTGTAAAAATGAATTTCCCCAGCATGAATACACTGCACACCAGACCAGTCAAAGATGTCATGCATATGATCATCAATAGATAGCCCTCCATTTCTGTATCCCTTAGATGTCTTGCCTCTCCACTTTTCTCCTTGATTTCCTTCCTCTCACCCTCCCTAACCTGACATGTCCTCTTAAGGACTTTCACCTTTATTTGTATACCAGAAATTTTCAAAGTGTGTCCGAGGGCTTCCTTCGGGGCCTGGCGCACAGACTAGAAAAGTGCTTAGCAGTGTTTAGGCTCTAGGAAGCAGTTCTGCTTGTGTCTGGTGCATCTGAGCGTCTGTGCAAATTTGCTTGATTATTTGAAAAATGTTTTTTCCTATCTTACTATTTTTTTTTAAGTTGGTGCATGTTGGGAAACATTGAACAGTTTCGGGCAGAGAAGTGTATGGTGATGACATCAGTAGACAGAAGATGGAGAAAGAGCTAAGAGGGTCGGGAGAAAGTAGCTTTCTATTTGAAGAGCTCAGGTGTGAAGGTCACAGGCAGCAAGTAGAAGGATGATGGCTCAGAGAAGAGACCTAGACTGGAGATAGAGATTGAGCCCTCAGGTTTGTTTAGTCGTTGTTTTCCCCTTAAGGAGTGTAATAATATTTTGATGTTGGCAGAAAAATGCAAATGAAAATATAACAAAGATGTATGGACCTTTCATGTGGAATGAGAATGTGGGCATTTCATGTTTGTGTCAGAGCAAATCGCTAAATGATACATTACGGGTTGAATGCCATGCAGCCCGTCTGCTTCTCCCAGTCCTTTCTTCCTCTTTTTTCCTCTCTCCCCTCTGGTGGTAGATGTTTTCTGATAAGTTTCCAGTCCATGTTTTATGCTTACATAGTATACAAGGGTACATTGTTGGGCGAGTTAAGACATTTCCAAAATGTATCATCTTGTACCTTACTGCATTGTTTTTTAACATTTATGACCACTCATATATACAGATCTAGATCAGAATTCTAACATGGGTGTGTAGGGGGGCAGTGGGTAGCATGGTGGTTGAGGCACTGGACCCCCACATGGCTGACCACCATTTGAATCCTGGACCTGGAAGCTTTCTCTCTCTCTTTGTGTCTCTCTCTGATGAGCATATGTGCCCTATAGCAAATTAAAATAATAATAATAATAATAATAATAATAATAAAAATAAATAAAGTACATAATTCTTAAAAAAATTCTAACATGTGAATATACACTTTGATATATTTTTCTCATGTGAGCATTTTCCAGTTTTCTCTATTATACAGAATGGTCCAGTAAATATCTTTTTATGCACATGTGCTAGTTTCCCAAAAGGAAATAATAAAAAATGGAAATGTTCCTTTATTCTTCTTTCTCAGAATAGCTTTGGCCTTTATTCTTTACTATAAATTTTAGAATAAGTTTCAGTTCCATGAAAAATTATAATGTGATTTTGATTAGATAAACATTATATCTAGATCAACTTGGAAGAAATTTGATATTACATTTGATGTTCATGAATAGATGTTTTTTTTTTTTTTTTTTTTTTCTTTTTTAGATTTTTGCCATAGGGCATGTGTACTTGCTGGAGAGAGACAGAGAGGGAAAGTGAGACATCACCCACCAGGGGGCATGGCCATACTACAGTCCCTTCACCTTCATTCTGCTCTTGGGATTTTGGGCACATAAGCACACGTGCCCAGCATGATTTTCAAGCTGTTTGGCTCTAGGGTTCAAACCATGTGGGAGTCCAGTGCCACCATACCACCTAATGACCCCAGGAATTGAGAATTCTTATCAATGACTGTGAATTAAGTATTCCTGTGCAAGAATATCCATGAGTTGATTATTCCTTTCCATGGATATTGTATATGTTTTATTGTTTATTCATGTTCCCTATATTTTTCATTTTTTTTATGTGTGTGTTTTTTATTGTCAGAGCATGTGCTCTCACCAGAGAGAGGCGAGGGAGAAAACACTCTACACTGGGTATGGTCATGCCACAATCCTTTTTTTCTCCATTTGTCCATTTTGTCAGGATTTTGATCACTCTTGTACATGTGCCTCATATATTTTTCAGTCTGCTGGGACTGGGACTTGAATTGCAGTCAGTCATGTGAGATTTGATTCCCTATGTATCATGTTTAATCACTGTGCTATGGGGCTGGTCCGGGTCATGTTTTATTATATTATTTAAAAAGTTTTTCCATGTCTTTCACTAGATTAATATTTAGGTACTCATGGGGCCAGCAGATGGTATGGTTGACCACGGTTTGACTCTGGATCTGGTGGCTTGCTTTCTCACCTTCTCTCTCTCACTCTGTCCCTCTCTAGTCAAATTAAAAAAAATAATCAATCAATCAATTTAAATAAAATAATTCTTAAAAAATTTAGGTACCTTTATGCTTTTATTGGTGGTGTGAATGTTTTTTCCAGTGATACTCTAGTTAGTTATTCCCATCATATAGGAATGCTATTGAGGTTTGTCAATTGTTTTTAAATCCAGCACCCTTGCTGACTTTTCTTATTGGTCTGACAGTCTGCAATTAAAAAAATCTTGCAGACTATTGAATTTCTTGCAAATAATGGTTATATTTTCTCTTTCAATTCTGGTACTTCATGTGTCTTTTATTGGTCTTGCGCTGGCTAGAACTACTAAATAGAAACTAGAACAGGAGAGAGACAGGTGCTTTGGTCTTTCTTTCTTTCTTTCTTTTTTTTTTTTTTCATTTAGAGGTGTTTGCCATAGTCTGCATGTGCTCGCCAGAGAGAGAAACAGACAGAGGCAGTGAGAGGGAAAGTGAGGAATTACTCCCAGGGGTGATGGCCATGCCGCAATCCCTTCTCCTCCATTCTCCTCTCGGGATCTTGGGCACGAACACATGTGCCCGGCGTGAGTTTAAGCCACCAGGTCCAGGACTCGAACCGTGGTTGACTACGTGGGAGTCCAGCGACAGCCATTACACCAACTGCTGGTCCCGAGAAATATGTTCGATATTTTTATATTAAAAGTTACTATAGTGTTTCTCTACTGTCATAGCAAGGTTTCTTTCTTTCTTTCTTTCTTTCTTTCTTTCTTTCTTTCTTTTTTTTTTTTTTTTAAGAGAGATTTTCCTATAGGGCACATATGCTCTCCAGAGAGAAACAGAGAGAAAGCAAGATATCACACCCAAGGGAGGATGGCCATGCTGCCATCTCTTCTTCATTCTCCCAGGGCTTGCATGCACATGTGCCTGGCATGAGTTTTAAGCTGCCAGGTCTGGGACTCAAACCGTGGTCGACTATGTGTGAGTCCAGTGATGTAACCATTACACCATCTTCTGGTCCCTGTAGAAAGGTTTCTGAAGATAGAGAATGTACATCTAAATTCTTAGATATACTCTTCCTTAGATAGACCTTTCCTGATAATCTTCCTTAGATTGCCTCAGGTGAATTTATGGCCTCAGATGACTTTTCAGTATCAACAAAAATAATCAATTCTGGTTTTCAGATTCTGTATCCATATAAGTTTTTTTTTTTTTTTTTTTTTTTTTTTTTTTTAATTTGCCAGAGGCCATGTGTGCTCACCAGAGAGAGACAGAGAGACAGAGAAGGAGAAAGCCTCCACCAATGGGATATGGTCATGCCACAATCCTTTCTCTTCCATTTCTCTATCCTGTTGGGATTTTGGACATGCACACACACAGGTTCGCCGGTGTGATTTTTAAGTGGCTAGGCTGGGATTTAAACCATGTGGGACCAGGTTCTGTTAACCGCCAAGCCATAGGGCTGGTGCTTTTTTTTAAAAAAAAAAAAAACAAAAAAACAAAAAACCCTGTTTCTGTGTTTGTTTGTGTTTAATTGCCATAGGGCATATGTGTGCATGCGAGAGAGAGAGAGAGAGAGAGAGAGAGATCCTCAGTGGGACATGGTTATGTTGCAATCCCTTCTCCTTCATTTCCCCATCCTGTCATGATTTGGGGCATGCACACACATGCACTTGGCATGTTTTTAAGCCACCAGGGTAAGATTTGGGCCACAATTGGCCACATGGGTTATGGGGCTGGCTCTTACACTTGCCAAATGTAAGCATTTAGTGTGAGAATTTTCACTTTTAGCACTGCTTTAGCCGTGTTCCATATGTTTTGATATGTTGTATTTTCATTTCAACCTGTGCACATATTTAACATTTTTTTCTCTCTGAGATTTCCTCTTTGTCCCATGGATTATTCAGTACTGTATTGTTTAGTTTCCAAATGTATGTGGGGCATGGGGAAGGATCTTCTTGTATGTCTCTTAGTGATTTTTTTTTTTTTTTTTTTGGTCAATTTTATTGTAGCTAGGAAGCATACTCTATATGAAAAATTCTTCTAAATTTGTTAAGGTTCTTTTTATGGCCCAGGATAACGTTTATTTTGGTATAAGTTCCATAGACACTTGAAAACAGTTTGTATTCTGCTCTTGTTTGGTAGAGTATGCTATCTAAATGTTGATTAGATCCTTTAGGTTGATAGTATTGTTGCATTCTTTTATATACTTGTTTGTTTTCTACTTGTATTATCAATTGTTGAGAGTGAGGTGTTGAAGTCTACAACGTGAGTTGTAGATTTGTGTATTTGTCTCAACAGTTTTTTTTTTTTTTTTTTTTGAGAGGTTTTTGCTATAGGGTGCATGCGTTCGCCAGAAAGACAGAGAGAGACAGAGAGACAGAAAGCAAGAAACCACCCCCCCTCCGGGGGGGATGGCTATGCCGCAATCCCTTCTCCTCCATTCTCTTCTTGGGATCTTGGGCATGTACGTACACATGCCTGGCTTGAGTTTAAGCCACCGGGTCCAAAACTCGAACCGCGATCGACTACATGGGAGTCCAGTGACATAGCCATTATGCCAACTGCTGGTCCCTCTCTCAACAGTTTTGCTTCACATATCTTGTAACTCTGTTCTTTGATGTGTACGTATTTAGGATTCTTATGTCTTCTTGATAGATTGACTATTTCCCCCTCTTTTCCTGTTTTTGCTATAGGGTGCATGCACTTGTTGGGGATGATAGGGAGAGAAAGTGATAAATCGTTCCCCAGTGGGGATGGCCACATCACAGTCCTTTCTCCTCTATTTTTTTTTTTTGATTTTGAGCAGGCATGTACGTGTGCCTGGCATGATTTTCAAGCTGGTGGTCTAGGACTCAAACTGTGGAGTTGGCCGTGTGAGATCCAGCTGCTTTAAACTCCACATTACCTGCCAGCCCCATTAGATTGACTCTTTATCATTATGCAGTGTTCTTGACTATCAGTGGTAATTTTATTTGCTCTAAAGCCTACTTTTAAAAATAATAAAATAACCACTTATGCTTTACATTTTTTGACTTATTTATGATAGAGCACATGCGTGTGCATGAGAGAGAGTGAGAAGCACCCTGTACAGGGTCTTGTCATGCCCTGATCCTTTTCATCTGATCCTCTAGCCCATTGGAACCTGAGTGCTCACATGCATACCTGGTGTGCTTTAGGAAGACAAAGCAGGGGATTCAAACTGAAGTCTCCATGTGGGATATAGCTTCTCTTGAGCTGTGTGTTACCACTCAGCCAAAGCCAGCCCCTCATGCTTTCTTTTGGTTGTTTGTGTGAAATATCTTTTTCTATTCTTCTACTTTGAACTTACATGTATTGTTAACTTTGAAGTTTATTGTGGACAGCAGAATTCAGACATACTTTTAAATTTATTCTATTGGTATCTGTCTTTTAAATGGTATATTTTAGATCATTTATATTTATTGTAATTAGTGATTAGAATTTTTTCTATTAATTCTTTTTGTTTTTTTGTTTCTTGTTTTGTTAGGTCTACCTCCTGTGGGTTACATTCACATTTTTTCGAATTCCATTTCTATTTATTTGTAGTGTATTTGAGTACATCCCTTTGCATAGTTTTTTTAAAGTGGTTGTTCTTGCTATTACATTATATGCATATCTTTTTTTTTTTTTAGTCTCCTAGTGTCAACATTTTTGCCAATTTGAGTGAAGCATAGAAATTATACCTCCTTTTTATGTGCTATTACCCCATTTCTAATGAAATTGTCTTAACTTTTTCCTCCATATACAATGAGATTCCTTTAGTGCTATAATTTTTTTTTTTTTTTTTTGAGAGGTTTTTGCTATAGGGCGCGTGCACTCGCCAGACAGACAGAGAGAGACAGAGCGACAGAAAGCGAGAAATCACCCCCCGGGGGGATGGCCACGCCACAATCCCTTCTCTTCCTTTCTCCTCTCGGGATCTTGGGCACACACGCACACGTGCCCGGCGTGAGTTTTAAGCCACTGGGTCCGGGACGCGAACCGCGGTCGACTCTGTGGGAGTCCAGCGACATAGCCATTATGCTAATTGCTGGTCCCAGTGCTATAATTTTTTTTTTTTTTTTTTTTTTTTTTCTTTTTTTTTTTGGAGAGGTTTTTGCTATAGGGCGCGTGCGCTCGCCAGACAGACAGAGACAGAGAGATAGAAAGCAGGAAATCACCCCCCAGGGGGGATGGCCACGCCGCAATCCCTTCTCCTCCATTCTCCTCTCGGGATCTTGGGCACGCACGCACACGCGCCCGGCATGAGTTTAAGCCGCCGGGTCCGGGACTCGAACCGCGGTCGACTACGTGGGAGTCCAGCGACATAGCCATTATGCTAATTGCTGGTCCCAGTGCTATAATTTTTTGATATAACTCCCAGTCATACTCAGAAAACTTAAGAGGAAATGGAAGTTGTTACTGTGTTTTGTTCTTTGCATTATCTTTCTGTCTTTCCTTCCTTTTCCCAGATTCCTTCTTTTATCATTTCCTCTCTCTTTAGAGAACTTACTTTTGCTATTTTTTAAAGTAGGTATGCAAATTATATTAGTTTTCCTATATCTGGTAATGTCTTGATTTGCTCATCATAAGGAATACTTTAAAAATTTAAAATTTATGATAAAAATTATGCATGTGTTATAAAGAGCACTCCTTCAGCAGAGTCTCACCACTCTAGTTTTTCAGCTTGTCAGGATCTATGCCTGGCATATTTCAGGTTGACTAGGCCAGGGATCAGAATTCCTGATTGGCCATGTATTTTGGCATGGATTTCTTTGGATGTATTTAGGTATGGTTTGGACATTTTTTCAGCTCGCAATAAACATTTGAGTGAATCAGAATATTAATCTCACAAATACTTCTGTAAGGCCTGCTCTTTGCAGTCAGTAGCCTGCTTACGTGTAAATCCTGGCTCTATTCCTTAAAGCTGTGCGACCTGATAAGCCCCACCTCTGTAAGATGGAAAAAATAGTACCTACCTTGTAAGCTGTTGTGAGGATCACATGAAGCAGTGTATAGAAGGAAATGCTTATCATGCTCGATAGATATGAACTATTATTATGATTATAGTCATTGCAATAGGTACCTCCAGTAGAGAAGCAGTAAAACATGGATGTCGCCTGACTGCAAGGAATCTGCAGTATAGTGGGTAGACTGATTGTAATAGTTCTAATTCATCATGGAATAAAACATCTTAATGGGTGAATAGAAGGGCCAGTGAAAGCATTGAAACACGTCCAACCTGCCAGGCTGCCAAGGAAGGCTACAAAGGCATAGGTGGCATTTGCCAGAGCTCAGTGTGTGACCAGGTATTAGGGATTTAAGTGGAAGAGCGTGTCTTTGCAAAGCTTTTCACATTTCATTCAATGTTAAATTCTGGAGTGAACTTTTATACCATTTACTACTAAATATATTCCTAAATATTGGGTCGTTGGAGAAGTCATGGCACATTTCTGCATAGAAAAACATAGAAAAATATGTCATGACTTTTCCTACGACAAAATATTTAAGATTAAGAGCTTATTAAAATAATGTATTATAAAGCCATCAATATTTGAACATTTTATATGATATGGTTGTTTGATTATTGTATTTTTCTTTTTGCAGCAGGTATGAACCAACAGCCTTCTAGTTTTTCCTCTTCATGGGAAGTCACATTGTTTTTGTTTTTATTTTTTGCTTACAACAAAACTAAAAACATATTTTAAAACTATTTGAAGTAGAGTTTTATTAAAGTGAATTAAAAACATACAGGCATAATTTTTCAGTTACTCTTGTACAGACTTTTGTCCCTTTCTACATTGTATTTTATTTTATTTTATTTTTTTTCTGGAGAGGTTTTTTGCTATAGGGCACGTGTGCTTGCCAGCCAGCCAGAGAGAGACATAGAGACAGAAAGCGAGAAATCACCCCCCAGGGGGGATGGTCACGCCGCAATCCCTTCTCTTCCATTCTCCTCTCGGGATCTTGGGCACCCATGCACACGCACCCGGCGTGAGTTTTAAGCCACCGGGTCCGGGACGTGAACGTGGGAGTCCAGCGACATAGCCATTACGCTAAGTGCTGGTTCCCATCTACATTGTATTTTAAACATTGGAACCTACTGGTGTATATATTAGAATGGTTGTCAAAAAAGTCATGATGTATTTTTCTATGCAAAAATACATTATGACTTTTTCAATGACCTAATAATTCACAGGCATTTCACTTACTATCTTAAGGGGTTTTTCCACTGAAACTGAGAAATTTAGTAATGTAGCTTCTTTCAGCATTAAAAGCAGACCAGCTAAGTTCCTTTGTGCCATACTGAAACTAATATTAGAATACAAGAGCTTGTTTTTGTATTATGTGCTCATTGACATTGTCTTTTCTGTGATCACCCTTGAGCCCAGATAAAACCCTAACATTGAGAATCACTTGTACATACATAGGGCTTATATTATCATTTCTTGGTCATTCAAATAAATGTGGACAGTGATGGAAATCTTTTTTTTTTTCCCTAAGGTATTGCCATCAGAGAGTCAGCCAAGGTCGTTGACCAAGCCCAGAGGAGAGTGTTAAGGGGAGTTGATGATCTTGACTTTTTCATAGGGGATGAAGCCATTGATAAGCCTACATATGCTACAAAGGTAAACTTTGATGTTTTTATTTATTTAATGAGAGCATGAGAGAGCCCATGTGCACATGAGATAGACAGTTAGGTATTCCTTACAGTCTCTGGTCACACTGTAAACCCCTTCTTCCAGCCCTGCACTCCACCAGGATCTTGGGTGTGCACACACCTGGCACGTTTCAAGGTGACCCAGGATCTGAAGCCTGGTCGACTGTGTGGCTTCCAGCACTGACGGTCAGTATGCCATGACTGTGCCACTGAGGCTGCATCTAGAGTAAAATTTCTGAAAGGAATTTACTTCCTTAAGTACAGAGCTGAGAATGGAACAGTAGAATAATGCAGAATGGTAGATTTATCTAGAAGCTGTATGTATGAGTTGTCGAATGTATTTATACTTTTATGTTTGAACGGAGGTGGTGTGGTGGTTATTTTGGAATAGGAATGTTTTTGAGTGGTTAATCAAGTGAATTAACAAAGCCTGGAATGCAGGATTGACTTGGGATACACTTGTCTCACATCGAAGCAAGCTCTGTCCCCTGGAAAACTGCAGGTTGACTAACCTGTCAAATACTGAAGATTGCAGATTGACTGATTATAAAGAACCACTAACATTATTTAAGCAGTTGTTTCTTCTTAAAAAAAAAAGTTCCAGACCCAGTTGTATGGTAGGCTAGCTGCAGTTTTCCCTCTGTTCCCTTGTTGTTAAGGTGATTCTCTGTATTTAAAAATGGGTGAAGCAGAGGGCTGGTGCTGTGGTATGGAGGTAGAATGCTACTCAGTAGGAGCCAGATCCTGCAGGGAAACCAGGGCTCGAATCCCCAGTCGAGTCAGCTTGAAACATGCAGGCATGAAGGCAAGCGCCCAAGATCTGACGGACAGCAGTAGGGGGATTGTGCCCTGGCTAGACCCTGTGGAGGGCACTCCTCTCTCTGTCTCTGTCTCTCTCATACACACACTCATGAGCACGTGCACGTGTTCTGTCGTGAATATAAAGAGAAAAATTGGGGCCAGCAGGTGGCATGGAGGTTATCCCACGTGGCCAGCTGTGTGGTTTGAGTCCTGGACCTGGTGGCTTAAAAACATGCTGGGTGCGTGTGTGACCAAGATCCTGAGAGGAGAATGGAGAAGAGGGAATTGCAGCATGGCCATCCCCACAAGGGGGGTGATTTCTCATTTTCTCTCTCTCTTTCTTTCTTTTTCCAGTGAGCACACATACCCTATAGCAAAAAAACTAAAAAGTAAACAAACCAAAATATTAAAAAAAAATAGGTTGAGTAGAACATAAGCAGTAATATAACTTAATGTTTCTTTTAAAGTACCTGTTATTTATTTATGTGAATTAACGTTAACTTCCCAAGGAGTCTTTTCTGTGCCTGTGCTGCTGAGTTCTTGCTCTGGCCGCTGGGGTCTGAGGTTACCATGTCTTGCTCTCTTTCGCTTCAGTGGCCAATACGACATGGAATCATTGAAGACTGGGATCTTATGGAAAGGTTCATGGAACAGGTAGTTTTTAAATACCTTCGTGCTGAACCTGAGGACCATTATTTTTTAATGGTGAGTAACTGGAACTAAGAGGACTATATCCCTTAATATCCAAATTGCTTACATTTTAAACTCAAGGTAGTCTTCTGTAGGTAGTTTAAAATTTCTTTTAAAGATACTTGCATGAATTATCTCCCCCAACCCCCAAATAACAGAAAGCTGAATAAATATGTCCAGAACCAACGGAGACCTGAAGGCCGAGGTCGGTGATCCTAGGGCTGGGTATTTCAGCAGCTCAGGGTGGGATTGGATTCCGCCTGGTGCTTCAGCTTGACCTCATCTCTTAGTTCCTCCTGGGCCCCTGATGGTTGCCAGAGTTCCTACATCACCTCCTGGGATATTCTGTTTGGAAGTTGAAGGGAAGGTTTTCCTTGCACATTGCTCTTTTTATTTATTTATTTATTTATTAGAATGATTTATTTAATTGAAAAATAATTATTTATTTAATTCTATTTATTATTATTGTTTTTAAATTCACTATAGGTCGTATGTGCTCAACAGAGAGGCAGAGAAAGTGTGTGTGTGAGAGAGCAAGTGAGCAAGAAAGCAAGCTCTCAGGTCTGAGACTTGAACCATGGTTGGCCATGTGGGAGTTCAGCGCTTTTAACTACCACATCACGTACTGGTCCTGCACATCGTTCTTCACACATTGCAAAACCCTTTCCTAAAAACCTTCCCAGTGGATTTGCCCCATCTCCCCATGCCGAACCTGGTCACTAGCAAGAGGGATGGTGTTAACTTGATAGCGTTAAATAATCAGAATTCTCTCCCTGGGGCTGGGGAGAATTCTCTCCCTGGGGCTGGGGAGAGGCCTTTTCAGATCAGCTGGACCTGGGAAGGGCTAAGGACCTACTCGGGCCTCCAACGGCGATGAGGACCATTGAGGGGGGATGTGAATAGGAGACCAGCTCGGTGCTTCCAGAGCTTCGAGAAGCAGCCAGGTGACTAAGTACTGCACTTACTATGGCAGAGGAAGCCGAGTCAAGATGCTATTTTTTCTAGGGTTTTAATGTTACTATAAAGGAAAACTGAGCTGTTATAGGCCCTGCTTATGGTATTTAATTGATCTTGTTCAACAAAATAAAGCATTGCAGAGAATGAGAAGAAATGTGGGTTATGGTATCTGCTCTAAGTGTTCCACTCAGCTTTACATACTTTCTTCCATGAAATGTTCTTTTTAAGTCGAAATTAATTACATGCACAAACTGCTTGCTTTATAGAGAACAATGTTATGTAACATAAGTTGCATATTAAAACCTATGTTATTTAGTGTTAGATTTTTTTCCATGCAATACATTTCAAGTGTTCCCAGACCCAATTACATGAGTCTTCCCAATGTTAGAACATGAAATGGTCTTTAGAATATCTGGTTTAAAAAATATGCTCACCACAAGGCTAATAGAATGGAATTTATATATTTAACATCTATTAAGGCAGGTCCTTGAACGTGCTCTACTCTTTTCCTGGCTGTGTCCTCACAGCTGGGGCTGCCAGGTGCCCAGTGTGGCCACTCAGTGTCTGTCCTGTACGGACACGGTGGCTTGTGTGGAGTAGGTGCGTGGAGAGACTGACAGCGCGTGTGAGTGGCTTTGAGTCTATAGTCCAAACCGATCACTGATTTTCCCTCTCCATCTGGCGTTTTCCTTTCTCTGGCATATCATTTACCTGTTGGACAGGATTTTAGGACCTGGTACCATGGCCAGCTGCTCCCTTCTGTCTGCTTCAGCTGCCTGTGCCAGGAGTTCTCCTTGCTCCACTTAGTGATATCTGATCTCAGCCCCTGGAGCTAAGGCAGACCACCAGGACACAGCCCACAGGCATTTTGTTTTTGTTTTTGCCATAGGTGCATGTGCTTGTCAGAGAAAGAAAAGACAGTGAGAGGAAAGTGAGAAATCACCTTCCAGGAAGCATAACCACATTGTAATCCTTTCTCCTCCATTCTTGGAATTTTGGAAACGTGTGCATACCCGGAGTGATTTTCAAGCCACCAGGTCCAGAACTCGAACTGTGGTGGGCCATGTGGGAGTCCAGTGCCTTAACTACCATGCCACCTGCTGGCCCAACAAAGGAAATTTTTACTCGAAATTCTTACTGATTTGGCTTGCTTACATTAACTGGTAAAATATAACTACTAGCCTGGGAGGAATTGGAGGTTTCATTGCAAACATGTACAAGTCTAAAGACATTATTGTTCAAAAACAATCAAGTTTATGGGAACCAGCAGTTAGCGTAATGGCTATGTTGCTGGACTCCCACGTAGTCAACCGCCGTTCGCATCCCGGACCTGGTAGCTTAAAACTCATGCCGGGCGCGTGTGCGTGTGTGCCCAAGATCCCGAGAGGAGAATGGAGGAGAAGGGATTGCGGCGTGACCATCCCCCCTGGGGGGTGATTTCTCGCTTTCTGTCTCTATGTCTCTCTCTGTCTGTCTGGCGAGCGCACGCGCCCTATAGTGAAAACCTCTCCAAAAAAAAAAAAAATCAAGTTTATTACAAAAAGATAAGAAATTATTGTATTATACAGGTGATAGAATGTTAAAAATATGTGGAGGGGCCAACAGGTGGCATGGTGGTTAAGGCTTTGGACTTCCACATGGCTGACCATGGTTCAAGTCTGGACCTGGTAACTTGTTTTCTCATTTTCCCTCTCTGTCTGTCTGTCTGTCTGTCTCTCTCTGGTGAGCACATGTGCCCTACAGCAAATTAAAATAATAGTAATAATAATAAAAAAACTTAATTCTTTTTAAAAAGTACTGGGAAAATGGAATTAAAGTATGAGTTTATTTTGGTGCAAAAATTTTTGAAATCCATGCATTTTTGTTTCCATAACATGCATTTTCCATGAAGATTTCTTCTTCTTTTTATTTTTTTTTAAGTTTATTTTCAGGACCAGCAGATGGCACAATGATTATTTCACTGGATGGCCATGTGTCGACTGCGGTTCGAGTCCTGGACCAGCAGTTTAAAACTCATGCTGGGTGCGGGTACATACATGCCTAAAATCCTGAGAGGAAAATGGAGAAGGGATTGTGACATGCCGATTCCCCCCCAGAGGGGGTGATTTCTTGCTTTCTGTCTCTCTGGCAAGTGCATGCACCCTATAGCAAAAATTCTCTCTTAAAAAAAGTTTATTGGGACCAGCAGTTAGCGTAATGGCTATGTCGCTGGACTCCTATGTAGTCGACCGCGGTTTGCGTCCCGGACCCGGTGGCTTAAAACTCACGCCGGGCACGTGTGCGTGCGTGCCCAAGATACCGAGAGGAGAATGGAGGAGAAGGGATTGCGGCGTGACCATCCCCCCTGGGGGGTGATTTCTCGCTTTCTGTCTCTCTGTCTCTGTCTGTCTGGCAAGCGCATGTGGCCTATAGCAAAAACCTCTCCAAAAAAAAAGTTTATTTCTTCCAGGAGTGAGAGAGACAGAGAGAGAGAGAGACAGAGAGCACCCCAAACAGAGTCTTGATGCCACAGTCCTCTCCCAGCTTCAGCCAGCCTGGCCCATGGTCACACATGCGCTCAGTGTGCTCAAGGAGGTCTCCAGATGCAAACCTGGTACCGTCTCAAATGGGTCGGCTCATCAAGTATCACATCACATGGACCACTGCCCCCGTCCCCTTCAACACAGGGACAAAACCTGGCCTCCTCCACAACTTTTTTTTTTTTTTTTTTTGAGAGGTTTTTGCTATAGGGCGCATGCGCTCGCCAGACAGACAGAGAGAGACATAGAGACAGAAAGTGAGAAATCACCCCCCAGGGGGGATGGTCACGCCGCAATCCCTTCTCCTCCATTCTCTTCTCGGGATCTTGGGCATGCACGCACACGCGCCCGGCGTGAGTTCTAAGCCACCGGGTCCGGGACGCGAACCGCGGTCGACTACATGGGAGTCCAGTGACATAGCCATTATGCTAACTGCTGGTTCCCTTCCACAACTTTTTGAGGACCCTTTCATTGTGCTTTGAATTCTGCAAGTTAGTTAGTTACATGATGTGGTGGAGGTGATGAGGGCTGGTAAATTTCCTTCAGGTTTCTGTCCTTACTCATCGGTTGGTGGACTGAGTAAAGAGGAGTGAAGCGGGTGTAGGATTTGTGATCAACCTATAGAAGTGAATTGAAGACATTTCTTGAACTGTTAAATTGGATCAGAGCCCTTTGGTTTGAGAGTCTACGAGGCCCAGGTTGTGGTTTCCTCCCTGCTGAGCGCCGGGCCCCATCATCTGACCATGGAGCGAGAGTGAGCTCCTTCCCACCACGAATGCCAAGGCTGAGACTCAGCCCACAGTGGCCATGTGGATTGAGCGGGTGCCAAATGGGAGTCACACTCTTCCCCAGTACAGAATTGCTCCGAGTCCAGGATGGAATCATGTATTTTAAAAGCTGAGTGGAATTTTCGTATAGTTTCAGAAGAGATTTTCCACCTTTATGAATATAAATTGTGCTACATGTGAAGGGTCAGCAGTAAGAGAACCTGGTGACTGAGGGGCTGACGCCGGGGCAGGTGAGGGGTGCGAGGAAGGAGGACGCTCAGCAGTCATGGCTGGTGTCGGCCAGTGGGCCGCCTCCTGGCAGGTTCTGTTTTAGAGAGAGTGGTAGGGAGGCACAGGTGGCACATGGAGTCCTTGTTTTGTTTGTTTGTTTTGATTTTTGCTAAAGAGTGTGTACACTTGCCAGAAAGACAGAGACAGCCAGAAATCACCCGCCAGGGGGGATGGTTACGCTGCAGTCCTCTCTCCTCTATTCTCCTCCTGGGATTTCAGGCACACACACACACGTGCCTGGTGTGAGTTTCAAGTCGCTGGGTCTGGGACTCAAACCGTGGTTGACCACATGGGATTCCAGCACCTTAACCACTGTGTCACCTGCTGGCCTCAGCACACGGAGTCCTTGTGACACTCCACTGAGAGATGGTGAGGCCTGAACACGGCCATGGCTGTGATAGAGGGAGGGGCGGGTATGGGGGGTCCTATCTGTTGCAGGGTCCTTAAATCATGTGAGGTGACGTTATAACAAAGTGACCCGTGGGTACCTTTGGGAAGGCTCTTGTGGGAGACCAGCACCACAGCTTTCAGTGAGGGGGACAGTTCCTGTGCTCCAGCTGCGGTAGTTGACTTGTGTTCTGGGGTGCAGTATAGTGCGGTGTGGGGAGCATCGGAGAGTTATTTATTGGAATCACCCTCAGCCCAGCAGCATGCTCACTCTCTGAGAGAGCAGAAGTTGAGGCCACCTGAGAGCCTGCGCACGGCCGGCCTGCTGCGGAGGACGGGGCAGAGCTGTTCGTGTCAGCACGTGGAGCTGCCCCTGCTCCCCCGCATACCTGCACAGCTGTGTGCTGCTCTGCTCCCAAGGAAACAGCTGCTCTGACAAGGTCCATACGCACTGGAGACGCGGGAGGGGAACGGGTGGGTCGAGGGGGTTCCACCTGGCGGCTCAGGGTTTCAGATTGGGCAGTGTCCAGCTGGTGGTGTGACTGCTTGAGGGCTCCCTGGGGAAGGACGAGGAAGGCGAGTTTGGTTTTGTACCTGCTGAGGTCGAAGACTAACGGGCTGCACAGGTGGAGGAGCCGAGAAGGAGCCTGCTCTGAGCCGTGGGTGCTAATTTCGGAGTTCGTGGCACTTACGTGTTTGTCATTGTTTGACAGTTAACTCTGTTCACCAGAAATGAATACACCATCCTTGGTATTTTAGAAAAAAACTTACAGGGGCTAGCAGGTGGCGTAGTGGTTAAGGTGCTGGACTCACACATGGCTTACCGCAGTTGAGTCCTGGACCTGGTGGCTCAAAAATTATACCGGCACATGTGCATGTGTGCCCAAAATCCTGAGAGGAGAAGGGAGTGTGGTGCGGCCACCCCTCTGAGAAGGGGTGATTTCTCATGCTCCCTTTTCCTGTCTCTCTCTGGTGAGCACATGTGCCCTATGGCAAAAACCTTAAAAAAAATGGAAATGAATATATAAATCCATGGTTGTCTTGAAATCTCTAGGTAAAGTTTAGGTAGTGGTTCTGTAAAATAACATTTTCTCACGAATGTGGTGAAACTGAAATTGACAGGTGGGGCTGGACTCTGCACAATGGTAACTGTGCTGCAAGGCTGGCCACATGGGAGGGGCCGGGTCGGCTTAGACCTCCCTGAGTATGCCAGGTGTGTGCCCATAGTCCAGGAGGGTTGGAGCTGAGGGTGGGGCGGGCTGCTGGGATGCTGTTTGGGGAGCTGTCTCTCTTTTTAAAAAATATGTCTTTGCCTTTTTCTTTCTCTTTCTCTCTTGCTCTTGGAAGAAATAAAACTTTAAAAATTGATAGCCATTTATTAGCAGTGCTGCGTACATCTGAATCACAGGTATGATATATCCTAACTTACTATAAATAGTTCCCTTCCTGAGGTTTTTTTATAGCTTTCTCTTTTCATTGCCAGAGGGTGTGTGTGTGTGCTTGCTAGAGAGGAGCAAGAAAGACAAGAAGAGAGAAAGCACCCTCTAGTGGAGCATCCTCAGGCTGCAGTCCTTTCTCTTCCATTCTCTGTTCCATCAGGACTGGGGGCACGCATGCACGTGCACACAGAGTGTTTTTCAAGCCATGAGGGCCAGGACTTGAACCTCGGTCAGCCACATGGTACCTGGTTCTCTTTAACACTGGGCCCAGGGCTGGCCCCGTCCCTGAGTTCTTGAGCGTGCTTTAGACCTGCCTTGCCTAGTTCAGTAGCCCCTGGACAGCGTAGGGGTCGGCCTCCTTGGGCTTGCTAAGTCGGACCTTACCCCGGCTGGTATGCTTTCCAGCTTCCGGTACACTGTCCTCTCCTGTCTCCCTTCCTTAAGGCTTTACATTTTTTTAAAAAGTTTCTTTCCTGCGGTTGTAGAGGGCAAGGGATGTGAATGGAGTAACATTAGGCACATGTGTTTAGTTTGAAATCTTTATCCAGGAATATGCATTGCTCTCACGGTATTCATTAATTATTCATTTTTGAATTAATACCAAATGATAATTTTACCATCGTAATGCATAAACAATGTTTATGTAATTTATATTCTTATAACATTCTGGCTATATGCTTCAATATTAAACTAAAAAACATGACACCCTTAGTTTAGAGCTGATTATAAACAATGATTTGGGAAAGTTATATTTCTGTTTGTCTCTGACCTGTCTCAGAGGCACACACTCACGACACTGGTCTCTGCAGGCTGAGACCGCATGGGAGGCCTGGATTCCATTCCCCGTCCAACCTGAAGGCTGGGCATGGCGGCTTTGCCTGTAGCCCAGTGCCCTCAGCAGGCCAAGGCAGCAGGGTCGCAAGCTCCAAGGCAGCGTAGCAAGACCGGCTCTGAAGTGGATACATGCATAAATAAATCAAAAGGGCTATGTTGTCTCAAAAAGAAACAATGACTATTTTGGTGGTGGTAGGGGTGGAAGAAGGGAAGATTGAGAAAGAAACAGGTTTAGGGAGCAGTCTCAGAGCCCAGGGGGCACGGTCTTGATGATTCTGCCTGGTTCAAGCTCTAGGAGAACCCAGTTACACCAAGTGTTTCCTTAAGTGGAAGTTGGAGGTTTTAAGTCTTCAGAGATGGTGAGTTGTGTTTGGCATCAAGTAATAGAGGTGTCAAACCAAACAGCAGTTTAAACAAGTTAGGGTTTATTTTCCTTAAATAAAATAAACTTGTAGCAGGGAGTCCATGCTGGCATAGCAGCTTCCTGGTCTCAGTAGGGAGCTCTCTATTCTAATATTTTTAACTTTTATTATTTTTATTTAAACAAATAATTATTTAATTTTACTAAATATTATTATTTTTTCTAATTTGACCAGAGAGAGAGGGAAAATGAGAAAGCAGGCTGCCAGGTCCGGGACTTGAACTATGGTTGGCTATGTGGGAGTCCAGCACCTGAATCACCATTCTACTTGCTGGCACCGTATTCTAATATTTTTAATATTTGGCTTCTATTTTAAGAATGTCTCATGATCTCCAGTTACTGTAGTTGCAGGCATTACCTCTGCATTCCAGGAAGCTTGAAGAAGGAGTCAAGTCGGGAAGGGTGTGTATTAAGTAAGTCTGCCTTAGGCTTCGTGAGGAGTTTCTAGAAGCCATGTCCATCAGCTTTTGCATCTTCTTGGCCAGCACTACTTGCTTAGTCATGCCTGTCCACAAGGAAGACCAGGGCCCGCTGCCACTTCCTATACCAGATGGGTGGTAGGCCACTGGAGCTCAGTGTCAGGGAGCGTGGTCCAGGGCCCGCCTCCGGGCAGTAGCGCTCAGGCGGGAGGCCAGCGTGAAACAGGACTCTCCTGCGTCCCCTCTGCCAGCTTCTGCCCTCCGGGCTCAGGTGGTCCTGTGGGGAGCCTGTGGTCAGGAAAAGCTGCGGCAGGCGTGCTGTGTCTTCTCTGGCTGTGCGTCCCCCTCTTGCTTCTGCTGAGCTCTCTGTCTGTGGATAAATAGGTCAGGGGGTTTTATCAGGAGTTTATGTGGCCACGTTCCACGGGCCAGCGCGCAGAGGTCCACCCTTCCTCTCATTAGCTGAACTGTGAGTCTGGTGTAAAATTCAGAAGACACCTGTGATACTTGTTATAATCCTGGCACGTTAATGTGACTGTTGTTAACATTTAGTATAGTTTCATTTAATCTTTTCAGCTATCTTTTTATATGATTTTGAATTCAGTATTGTATCCTCCAATTTTCTGTTTTTATAATGTTAATTTTTATAGCTATCTAATAATCCTCTAGGTACTTCCTATCTGTTCAGCAATTGTACTATTTTTTTTCTTTTTTGGAGAGATTTTTACTATAGGGTGCGTGTGCTCACCAGAAAGACAGAGACAGAGAGACAGGGAATGAGAAATCACCCTCCAGGGGAGATGGCCATGCCGTAATCCCTTCTCCTCCATTCTCCTCTCGGGATCTTGGGCACACATACACACGCACCCAGCATGAGTTTAAGCCACTGGGTCCGGGATTTGAACCGTGGTCGACTACATGGGAGTTCAGCAACATAACCATTGTGCCAACTGCTGGTCCCATGTACTATTTTATAAAAAGAATTATTTAATTTAATTTATTATTATTTTTTAATTTGACCAGAGAGAGACAGAGAGAGAGAGAGGAAGAGAGAGAGGGAGACTGAGAATGAGAAAGCAAGCCACAAGGTTTGGGACTCAAACCATGGTTGGCCATCTGTGAGTCTAGTGCCTTAACCACCACACCACCTGCTGGCCCCAATTGTAGTACTTTTAGACACTAACTTCTGCTTTCGATTTCTTGGTTTTATAAGAAACAATGTGATCTTTGTGCATAAAGGTTTTTTTTTTTTAAATTTTTGCTGTAGGGTGTATGTACTTTCTTGAGACAGAGAGAGAGAGACAGAGAGAGAGAGAGAGAGAGAGAGACCATCCCCAGGGCAGATGATCTGCCCCAATCCATTCTCCACTCTTGCGATTTTGGGCATGTATGCACACTCCCCTGACATTCTGTTTTCAAGCCACTAGGTCCAGGACTTATGCTTGCAACCAGCCACGTGGGATCCTTCTACTTTATCCGTTTCCAGAGGATGTGTGTGCTCTCCAGGAGAGAGAGAGAGAGAGAGAGAGAGAGAGAGAGAGAGAGAGAGAGAGAGAGAGGGAGGGGACCCCCTAATTGGGTGTGGTCATACCCCAATCTTTTTTCCTTTTCTCTATTCCATTAGGATATTAGGATTTGGGGCGTGCATGCATGTGCTCCCAGCATGATTTTCAAGCCACCAGGTCTGGGGTTCCAAGTGTAGTTGGCCACGTGGGATCTGGCGCCCCCTGCATGGGACCTAGGTGCCGCACCTCAGGGACTGCCCTTTTTATACCTTTTACTCTCTTAATACTCCTGTCTACTCAGGTGGCATGGTTTGTTTATCAAGTTAACTGACAGTGCTTGCATTTCTATTCAAGGTGAAAAATACCGTTACAGATCTTTGTAGTAACTGAATGTTATTTCTTCTGGTACGAGACACATCATTGGCAATTACAGCTGGTAATTACGAGCCTGTCCTTGGTGCCCAGCCCCATTCTCAGAATCTACAAACATCGTTAATTCATTTTTGTAATCCCACCAGCAACCCGTCGGTGGGTAATGTTATTAGGCCCATTTTTTCAGATTGATAGGAGACACATTATAACCAATGCTGTGGGAATTTTAGCATTGTTTGTGTGCTATACATGAAAGAATCTAATTTAAGAATTTCTATCATTTATAGTGCTAACTCTGGCTGGGCATTTTATAGGTATTAGCAATTTAACTTTCTTAACCCCTTTAGGTAGGCGCATTAAAATAAGTGGTTTTAGTCACTTGTTTTCAGTCAACTCTTTTTTTTTTTTTTTTTTTTTTTTTTTGGAGAGATTTTCGCTATAGGGCGTGTGTGCTCGCCAGACAGACAGAGAGACATAGAGACAGAAAGGGAGAAATCACCCCCCAGGGGGAATGTCATGCTGCAATCCCTTCTCCTCCATTCTCCTCTCGGGATCTTGGGCACGCACGCACACGCGCCCGGCGTGTTTTAAGCCACCGGGTCCGGGACGCGAACTGCAGTTGACTATGTGGGAGTTCAGCGACATAGCCATTACGCTAACTTCTGTTCCCTTCAGTCAACTCTTGAAGGTGATGTCATTCTTTTTTCTCTCACATTTTGAGATGGCTTTCTCCTCTCTCTCGTCTGGGAAATACCTTGATTTTTTTTTTTTTTTTTTTTTTTTTAATTTGTCAGAGGGTATGTGTGCAGGAAAGAGAGAGAGAGAGAGAGAGAGAGAGAGAGAGAGAGAGAGAACGAACAAGTGAGAAAGCAGCCCTTATGGGGCAATGACATGCTGCAATTCCTCCTCCATCTTTCCCTTCTGTCAGAATTTTGGGCACACGCACCTGACATGTTTTTCAGGCCTCCAGGTCCTCGCTAGTGTAAGCTGAAGCTGCACTGTCAGCCGTGTGGGATCCACTGCCTTAACCAACATGCTGCTGGCCCTCCGCCTTGTTTCTTAAATGCAGTTTTTTTTACAAACTGTCACTACAAAGAGTATTTTAAGAATGTGTGCAGAACGGAGACACCCTTCACGTTTTCATTTAACAGTTCATCATTGAGATTGTTTGTTTACAGAGCTCACCCTTTGTGATTGCTGGAAAGCGTTATATTTTATGGATGTAGCATAATCAATTAATTCCTTAGGTTTGGACATTTAGTTTGCTTCTGGTGTTCTAATGCTTGCAAATAGTAGAGACTTCTGACCTCTGAGCTACTTTGTTTTAGATTATGTCTCTTGCTTAGAATGTAATTTGATTTTTTTCTTAATTAAGAGACATTTTCTTTTAGTAGGTAAGTTTCTCATTTATATTTGCTATTCATTTTAATGTTAGCAACTCGCTTCCACTGAGCACACCTGTGTGCCAGGTACTTCTCTAATGACTTGGGTCTCCTTTCATCCTTCCAGCTCTGTGAGCCATATTCTTACGGGTTGTCAGAAAAGTCATGACATAATTTTACATAGAAAAAAATGCGTTTTCATTTTTCCACCAATGCAATATTGATATCATCTTACCAAAGAGGAAATGCAGGGCAAGGGGAAGTCACTTACTGACCTTAGGAACTTGGAAGGTCACATCCCAGCTGATGTTCTGGCCTGGCCTGTTGCTCAGCACTTCTGTTTTGTTTTGCTTTCTATTTTAATGCATTTTGTTTATGTTTTTTTTTTTTAAGCCCAAGACTTGTATTCACTTTGTGTATGTTCTTTCTAATGACTTAAAAAGTTTTTATGCATATTTTAGTATAATTTTATGTATTTACCAGTACTTGTTTAGGGGAGATTATCTGCTTCCTACTGTGATCAGTGACCAAGGTGGCGTTTCCACATATTCTTACCTCCCCTTCCTTCCCTCTACCACTTGCTTTTAATTGCTGGTAGTATACTAATCTTACCTTGATAACATTTATAACTTTACATGTGTCGTTGCCCCGATGCTTCATCAGTTCTAAACAATGCCTTTGGGTTTTATAAGAGGACCCCTTTCTTCTCATACCTCCCGACTTGATATTATCTCTGCTGTTTTCGTTTATACCCTGTTCCATAATTCCCAGGAAAGAAAAATCCTTAGTTCTCTATCATAAGTGGATTGTGTTCCCTGTCCTTTGCCATACATTTGCATCTTTTTAAAAAAAGTTTTTATTTCTTGCATGAGCAAGAGAGACTGAAAGGGGGTGGGGAGAGAGGGAGAGAGGCAGCAGCCCCAAAACAGGAGTGCGGCACTGTGGTCTACTCCAGCCGCCGGCCCTGGGTCCCAGGCACACGTGTGCCCGGCGTTCTACCCCAGCCGCCGGCCCTGGGTCCCAGGCACACGTGTGCCCGGCGTTCTACCCCAGCCGCCGGCCCTGGGTCCCAGGCACACGTGTGCCCGGCGTTCTACCCCAGCCGCCGGCCCTGGGTCCCAGGCACATGTGTGCCCGGCGTTCTACCCCAGCCGCCGGCCCTGGGTCCTAGGCACACGTATGCCCGGCTTTCTCCGGGAGGAGTCTGGAGGGGGATCAGGACCTTCCCCTGTGGGTCAGCCTTGGAGAATGCCCGGTTTTACTGCTGTGCCCCTGTCCTTTTGGATAAAGTTTATTCACTAGTAGTTAATTCGTGAAGGACTTATGGGAGCGATACTTCCCAGTTCTTACATGTGTAAGAATAACTTGTTTTTGTGGTGTATTGGATTGATGGTGTGGCCAGATGGAGAATTCGTGCCTCCTCACCTTCTCGTTCCAGACTCCTGCTAAATGTCATTGTGCTGAAGTCTGAGACGGGGATGTCTCTTTCCTTAGGGTGAAATAGTCTGCCTGGCTGTCACCACTTGCTACTGGGTGGCTTAAACAAGGCGGCTTATTTTCTCACTAAACAGAGGCCAGAAGTCCAGGATCAGTGTGCCACGAGGGCTGGTTCCTGGGGGGGCCCTCTTCCTGCCATCTGGCGGTGTCCGTGCAGGCTCTGGTGTTTCCTCCACCCTGTCAGACTGCTGGTCTCCTGATGAGGGCCTCATCCTTAGGACCTTAGTTACCTCCCTAAAGTCCCTACCGTCACATCTGGCACAGTGGACGTCATTGTATGAGTTTTGGGGCTGGGCACAACTCTCAGTTCATCCTAAAGGGTATTACTGGCTTTTTGCCAAAGGCTCAGAGGCTCTTTATTCTTTTTTTTCCTGCACCTTTAAATAGGAGATGTAGTTCATGTTTACTGATATTGGAAAACATTCCAAACACATTGCTAAATGGCAAAAGCTAAGTCTGTTCACATGCTCACCAGAGAGACAGACAGAGAAGGAAAGTGAGGCACCCCCATGGGCGTAGTCACCCTTCAGTCCCGTCGGCACTCTCCGGGACCTGGGGCACGCACACGCACCTGGCGTTGTTTTTCAGGTCGCCAGGTTGGGACTCGCACTGCCCAGCCAGCCATCTGGGATCAGCACCTTAGCCGCCACGCCAGCAGCTAAACAGTGGATGTTTTGATTATTGGAAATGTCCTTGATCGTGATTTGTACCTGCTTTATTTTTATTTTTTTTCAGATCTGTGTGTGTGGCCTGCCATTTGTTCATCCTGTTACTCTCTTTCTCTGGTGTTTTTCTATGACCACTGGCTGTTCCTCTGGGATCTCACCTTCAAATTCTCCTGCACTAGCCACGTGTGCCGTTAGGCAGTGGAGGGAGCCGTCTCTGCCTGGGCCTCTTCGGCCTCGTGCTGGCTGGCAAGGCTGTTGGTCTTGCTTTGCTGCCCCTGCTGCTCAGGAGCCCAGGTCTCCTTTCCGATGCACCGAGTCCAGCAAGGCTTAGCCCTTGGCTGTCCATGGAGAACTCGTTCTTTGCCCGAGATCAAAAGTACTCTTGGGGCTCTCGCTCAGTGTGGGTGCTTTTCCTGGCCTGGGCACCTTGTTTCAGCGGTGTTCAGTTTCAGGGTCTTCGGTGTTACGGGGGGGAAGGATACTAGCTCCCTTTCTGTGGCTTGTTCTTGTTTTAGGCCGAGATTGAGGCCAGATCCCTTCAGAGAGGTCATTACTCTGTCATCTTAAAGCTTTTAAGACCAACAGCCAGATTTCTTTAATTAATCACTTTGGGCATAGTCTATGTGTAAAGTTAGGGAGTTTTATCATATACTAGCTAACATGCTTTCAGGTTTAACCTTTTTATGGTTCTGATGTAATTACATGAGATTTGGGTAAATGCTAAAAATAGTGAATGTTTTCTTACAGACAGAACCTCCACTGAATACACCAGAAAATAGAGAATATCTTGCAGAAATTATGTTTGAATCATTTAATGTACCAGGACTCTACATTGCAGTTCAGGTAAAACATTACTTTTGTGATTTCCAAGGAACTGTAGCAGTTTAGCAGTGGAAACAATGATAATTCCAAAGGTCCTCTGTTGTGTGGTTGTGCTGTGTGTTCTTTCTTTCCACTCCCTCATGGCACACACACACACACACACACACCAGTCTGGTTTGAACGGAAACACTGTAGAGAACATGTCCCGTGACATTTACGTTTATACTTATGTTTATATGGCATCGACTCTGTGAGGCTCTTTTTCAAGTGTCAGTGTCTAAAGTATTTTTTTTCGAGATGACAAGGTAGAGATATAGATATGATTCTTCTTTTGGCATTTTGTTACTAGGAAAACAAAATAAAGACCTCTTGAGGGCCTCTTCTGTGGGCTGGTGTTCTGTCTTGCATCTGAGAGACTCTGGATTCATGAACTTCAGAGCTTCTTCTGAAGCTACTTGTTCTTGGTGCAAGGTTTTTATGGGTCGCTTTTAATTATTATTTGTCTTCTACCTTTTGTAAAAGATTGACTGAAATTTTTGGAACAAACGAGTTGGGTGTTTCCTTAGTGTTTTCTGCACAACACTAGTCCCGTCTAAGGAAAAGGTGGGAAGCGAGTGAATTGGGGGTTGCTGTATTCAGTGCATGTTAGCAGAGTAACAGCTCTGAGCTTTGAGGGGGTCTGTTTACTCTGGCACTTTCAAGTTATTTAACCACAGATTGATCCTCTCCCCTAGGTTATGTGTGTTCCATGGAATAGGGGAATATTTAGAGGACACTGGACAGGTGGTTCTCAAAGTAGTCTGTTCTTCAAATTCTCCTGCAGAGTATTTTTGCTCACCTTAGACCAGGGTGTTCTAGCCTCAGTTCTGTCTCGTCGCGTGGCTGTCCTGTGTGCTGCAGCCAAGCCCTGGCCCCCACATGCAGGAGTCAGTAGCTCTCCCACCAGCCCCCTACAGGTGTGGCATGGAGAAACGGCTCAGACATTACCTGACGTCTCCTGGAGAGCAGAACTGCCACTCTTGGCAACCGGTGGACTAGACTTAGAGGCTTAGGATTTGGGCTTGTGAGGTCTAGTAACCAGTACTTAAAAAAGTTCACAGTGATTTTACTGCAGTCAGTGTATGACCTCACATTGGGAAGCAGGAAATGAAAAATTGGAATCTTATGACCCTATAATAAAATTCTTTCTTTAGTTCTTTTTTTTTTTTAGGTTTTTCCGTAAGGTGGGTGTGCTTGCCGGAGAGAGAAAGACAGTGAGAGGGAAAGTGAGAAATCACTCCCCACCCCAGGGTAGATGGCCATGCTGCAGTTCCTTCACCTCCATTCTCCTCTTGGGGTTTTGGGTTCACAAGCACACATACTGGGTACAATTTTCAAGATACTAGATCTTGGGCTTGAACCATAGTTGGCCATTTGGGAGTCTAGCGCCTTAACCACTATACCAACTGCTGGCCCCCTGAAGTCCCCTTTTCACTGGCTTTTTTGGTAAGGCTTCAGGTCTCTTTATTGGAAACTTGACTCTTAGAGTTTTAAGTACACAATTTTTATGGTATCGTCCAAATTGGAATGGAAATATTGTTGAGGGGAAGTTAGATAAAGGATGCGGAAGGGAAAGAATTACTTGTATTTATTACCAGAAACAAGCAGGCAGAAGACTCTAGAAAGTCCCATGTGTCAGTGTTTCTGTGTTTTCTCTCTAGGCAGTGCTGGCTTTAGCAGCGTCTTGGACATCTCGACAGGTTGGTGAACGTACGCTAACAGGGATAGTCATTGACAGTGGCGATGGAGTCACCCACGTTATCCCAGTGGTAAGCAGAATAGTTAGTATTGAACTCTCGATAGCCTTATCACCTGATTTGAGGTAAGTAAGGAAAGAAATAATAATAAAAACCCTTCTATACTTACAGTACCACTTTAGTAATAGTTGTACTTAAAGAAAAGATAATATTGAGTTTCTAAAACCCAGGTATGTGAGAAAGTGGAAAGAAGGCCAATATGTGTGGCTTTGGCCATTTTTAACTCATGGTGACAAATTTCTACAATCGAAATGTCAGTTGTTATTTGGGACTCCAGGGCCTCTGCTTGATTCCTGTGCGTGGAATAGCAACAGGAACATTTTCTTTGATCTTTTTTAAAATTTGCTATTGGGCACATGTACTCACTGGAGAGAGACACACACACAGAGAAGAGGGGGAAGTGAGAAATCACCACTAGGGGATGGCCACACCACAGTCCCAGCTCCTCCACTCTCCTCTTGGGATCTTGAGCACATGTTCCTGGTGTGTTTTTCAAGCCACTGGTCTGTGACCCGAACTGTGCAGTGGCCATGTGGGATCCAGCACATCAACTGCCAGGCCACGAGCTGTCCCAGGAGCGTTTTCTAGTTCTGTGCTCTTAAGAGATAGACATCATTTTGATGCGTGAGTTATATTAGGTTATCTTAATATATTGACGTATTTTCTATGGTTTTCTTTGCAAAAATATGTCCTGACTTCCCTGACAATCCAGTAAGTGCAGTGCATGATCTTCCGAAGGACTTGGTCTGTTTTCTTAGAAAAGATCTAAATGGCTTTAGCCAGCTTATGCAGCAGAGAAGTTGCTTCTTGTTTTTTAAAACTTATTTAAGAGCCAAGGAGGATAAGTCATATAGTTTGACTTGCAGAAGGCTCTGTGATACCACATTTAGTTTTTAATTGTCAAAACATTAGAAGAGTAATTTCTAATTCAAGTTTCAAGAGACCTCTGTATTTTTCTTTTGGTCCAGTGGACTATATAAAGGATTTTTTTTTTTTTTCTTAATTAATCGGGTCTATCTGAAGGAGGCTTAAGGGGAAAGTCAGATCCATTCCCGACCTCCCCCTCTCCCTCAGATCCCTCCTCAGTGACCACCATTACAAGTTATTTATGTATATTTCTGACATGTTTTCTGCATCTACAGGTGTGTGTACATACACCTTGCCTTTTTGTTTGTTTGTTTTTTGAGAGAGATTTTTGCTATAGGGTATGTGTGCTTGCCAGAGAGACAGAGAGAGGCAGAGAGACAGAAAGCAAGAAATCACGCCTTGGGGGAATGGCCACGCCACAATCCCTTCTCCTCCATTTTCCTCTCGGGATTTTGGTCATGCTTGCACATGCGCCTGGCATGAGTTTTAAGCCACCAGGTCTGGGACTTGAACTGTGGTCGACTATGTGGGAGTCCAGTGATATAACCATTACACCATCTGTTGGTCCTGCCTTCTTTTTAAAAATTATGTATTTCCTTCTTCTTTCTTTCTTAAGATTTTTTTTACCATAGGGCACATATGCTCACCAAAGAGAGAGAGAGAGACAGAAAGAGAGGGAAAATAAGGAAGCAAACCACCAGGTCCAGGATTCAAACTGTAGTCAGCCACATGGGAGTCCAGTATCTTAACCACCATGCCACCTGCTGGCCCCACACCTTGCCTTCTAAAAATGTAAATTGAGGCATTGATCGCTCTTCATTTTTAAAAATTGGAATATAGTCATCATTTCATTGTTAAGAGTTCGAAAGGGTGATGTACTAATACACTAAAGCTTTGAATCCTTAAAGGTCAGAAATCACCGAGTGGAAAGGGGTCATGGTCGATGTGCCTGAAGTCAAAAGAACGTCCCACCCCCCAACCCCCCACACACTCCCTTAGCCCCTGCGAGTGCGTTGTCTGCGTGTGTCTCCCTGTGTAGTGTGCTCTAGGCTGGGGCCCCTTCAAGCCAGTTTCCAAGCCCTCCGCGTGTGGACTGCTGCGCAGTTTAATGCCGCTCTGTGTGACATGTGCTTACCGAGAACTCGGGATCTGACTTTCTCCGCGGGCTGCTTGGAGCGGATCCAGGATCATGTGCTCAGGGGCACTGGGGCTGCCTCCTGCTTCTGTGCCTCTTACGTGTGTTCGATTTAGGAAAAAGAAAAGAAAACACATGTCCCATGGTGTTCAGGCCCACAGACAAGGTTTTTTTTTTACAGAAAATTACTGTGTCTTAGTTTATCCCACCCCATTTCTTGTCAAAAATTTAGATAAAATAGAGAAATGTGAAAAAGAAAATAGAACTACCCATAAACCCAGAGAGAGCCACATTATACTATTTGTTGTTTGGCCTTTCATGCTTCTTTGCTTAGAACCAAACACGTGTGTGTGCATATGTACATGCATGTATATATTTTAAGCAAAATTGAACATACTTAACCCAAAACCTATGTTTGGTTTTGGTTTTAATTACGTAATACAGTCTTAAAATGATATTTTTCATATTAACTCTAATTTTTTTTCTCATGATTAAGTATTCTGTGAAATAATGTTTTCTGAGTATATAATAGCCAGTCTTGTGGGCACGGCATAGTCCACGTCCTCATTGTCCTGTGGTTGGGTATGTAGCCTGTTCGAATGTTTTCACTGCTGTAATGAAACCAATACTTAACAATGATTTGATTTTAGAAGGTGCTTTATATAATGCAGAGACTAACAATTGTCTGTGTTAGAAAACTAGTATTATTGTTACTGGTTGTAATAGTTTGGATCCTGGTTTGTACCCCAAAGCTTCATGTTTTAGAATTTGGTGTTAGGAGAGGGAAAATGGTGATGGCACCGTGGAGGCCACACTCGTGAAAAGATGAATGATGTCCCAGTGAGTTCTAGATATAGCAAGGAGAGGTTCTCGTGAGAGATGGTTGCTATAAAATAGAGAGCGAGCAAGCAGCCGTCTCTGCACTCACCTGCCCTCCTCTGCTTCCATTGGCCGTGGTGTAGGCCAGCCAGATGTCAGGCCTGTGCCTTTGAACTTTCCAGCTGCCAGAGGCATGAGTTAATAAACTCCTGTTTTTTTGTTTTGTTTTTAATTAAACACCCAGTCTCAGATATTTCTGTTAGAAAAGCAGAAACAGGCCTTTCCGTAGGCCCTGGTGGTTGCTGTCGAAATGGGCAAGTTCATGAAACCCGGGAAAGTGGTGCTGGCGCTGGCCGGACGCTACTCCGGACGCAAAGCCGTCATCGTGAAGAACATTGATGATGGCACCTCAGATCGCCCCTACAGCCATGCTCTTGTGGCTGGAATTGACCGCTATCCCCGCAAAGCTGCCACGGGCAAGAAGAAAATCGCCAAGAGGTCAGAGATCAAGTCTTTTGTGAAGGTTTATAACCACAATCACCTCATGCCCACAGGGTACTCTGTGGGTATTCCCTTGGACAAAACTGTGGTCAACACGGATGTCTTCAGAGACCCTGCTCTTAAACGCAAGGCCCGGCGGGAGGCAAAGGTCAAGTTCGAAGAGAGGTACAAGACAGGCAAGAACAAGTGGTTCTTCCAGAAGCTGCGGTTTTAGATGTTTTATGTTTCAGTCATTAAAAAGGTGGAAAAAAAAAAAAGCAGAAACAGACTAAGACACTATTTAAATAGATTTGTACATGTCTTTTGTTTCCATCTTAAAATATTTTACGAAGACCTGGGCTCAGAAGAACAGCTCGCCCTTCTCTTACTTCTAGAAGTGGGCCCGCCAGGGCGCCATGGGCAGCGCTCAGTGAGCTGTGCCGAGCTGGCCGGGTGACTGCCGTGCCTGTCATTGTCCCTCGTCGTGGTCACTCACTGCATTCCCTTCTGCGCGTGAGTCTCGTGGCACAGACGTGACCCTGTGTTGGGGTACAAGACCCAGTGAATCCGTGCTGGGCGTTATCCACACTGCCCATCCGCACCCCTCAGCCCACCTCGCAGAGCAAGCCCTGTGACCCTCCATCCTGTGGGAACTGTGGTGAGGCCGTGGCCACAGGAAGGTGGTTGACAGCCTGAGCGCTCCTGCATGGATATGTGGGCCCTTGAGCCTGGTCTTGCCAGCGATGGGCACGTCCTCGGCACCTTTCCTCCTGGCCCCTCACTGGCCCATGAATCAGTGGAGTGAGAGAATCCAAACTCTGAGTCAGACCCCGTTCTCACACGGCTTAGTGTGAGGTTAACTTATCAAAATTGTTCCTAAGTTCACTCACCGGGCTGCTGACTGGGGCTTCATCCGTGCCTCAGAACGGGGCTGTGTGCTCGGCATACGAGATTTTATGTAATCTGGGCCTCGCTCTGGCGCCAGACGCGGCGGTTGCTAGATGCCTTCTCTGCGGTACCTGCTCCCAGTGGCCCCAACGGTGAGGCCCTGAGAACTAGGAGGTGGTGGGGGAACAGGTCTGAGAGGCCGTGTGTTGTGGCAGCGTCCGTCACAGCGAGGACCTGGAGGAGGAGACCCAAGGATAGGCCCAGGAGTAACGGAATCTTAAGAACAAGCGGCAAGAAACCTCAATGTGGACAGTTCCCAACAGGAAAACGAAGGAGAGAAGCAGGCTCTTTGCAGAATGAAGAGGAATCCATCCATTTTGGGAGGGTGGGCAAAGGCCAGAGCCTGGTGGAAATGCCAGGCGGGGCCCTGTTAGACGACTTGTCCCTAGCTTTTGATGGGCCATACCTGATAGGCGAATTAATCACAATGACGTGGGAGACGCCGTAGAAAGGTTCGTAGGGCAGGCGGTGGAAATCAAGAGGAAGGCCAGGGGCCAGCAGTTGAGGCAGTCCGCGCCTCCCAGCTCTGGACTCTGACGGTCGACTTTTGTCTCGTACCTGGAATGCTGAGATTTCCCAGGGGCTCCTAGCTTGGCCGCTGCTTTACAGCCTTGTATCTTTGTGATTTATTTTTCCATGAACCTTTTGGTGTTTCCATTTACAGTTTCTAATTGAATATTAAAATCATTTTGTCTCAGTTTAAAAGTTTCTGTCAGCATGGCAAGTTCACCCATTTTCAGAAAAAAATGTGCTTTTCATAATTTGAAATTAATAGAAGAACTTAAAAAGAAAAAGATTTTATGTAATCTACTAATTGATGTAGTCTACAAACAAAAAGTTTCTATAAAAATGGAGTTAATGTACACGCTTATTTTGGTTCAAAAAATGTTTGAAATCCATACATAGTTTTTTCAAAACGTGCATTTTCCATGACCCTTTTGGAGACCCCGGTGTATTGTGAGCCCTGCGGGGTGCTGTCTGCCCCGTGTCACGGGTGAGGTGCTGAGCTGGAATGTGCATGACGCATCCGCTGTCACTCAGCCAGCGGAGGCAGAACTGAGATTGGAATCCGAGTTGCTAGAACTGAGTCCTGTGCATTTAATCAAACTACTGACTTTTAAATACAAGTAGATTTATAGTTTAACAATTTATAGATAAAATTTTTTTTAGCGACAAAAAGAACTTTTAGACTTACTGTTCTCATAGACAGCATTGGTTTTTGGAAATGAGCTATTCTGTGTGTGTGTGCGTGTGTGCGTGTATGTGTATTGTTTTTTATATTTATATTCCTAATGAAAATACCATTTTGGCTGCTTACAGAGAATCTCCAGCTACTGGAGTAGTTTAGAATTTTAAATATTACAGGGATGTCACGGGTAGTCATTTTGAGCAACCTCCAGTCCTGAGCTAGTGCGAGTGGGGATCAGTAACAGCCTGTTGGTGTCTGAGGGGGCAGGCCAGGGGTGGGGGCAGGGCCAGAAGCCTCCCGAGGCCAGGTAGCTCTTACCTGCGGAATTACTTACTGGCTGTCCTGCCTGCTCTTCTTCCCTAGGCAGAAGGTTATGTCATTGGAAGCTGCATCAAACACATCCCAATTGCAGGTAGAGATATTACGTATTTCATTCAACAGCTGCTAAGGGAGAGGGAGGTGGGAATCCCTCCTGAGCAGTCACTGGAGACCGCAAAAGCCATTAAGGTAAAAACAGACGGGAAACTGGCTGGTTTGGGGGTGAGAGAGCGTGGTGTCTGGACGGGTCCCTGTGGCGCCACCCTGCGCCCCTTCTTCCCCTGCCCTGTGAGTGTGGGTCTTTGTTCACACCTGAGCGGAGTGGGCTGCCGATGCACAGCTCACCTCTGCTTCTGAGCAGAGGTGCTCTGCTGAGGCTCCAGCTGTACTGGGCTTGGACGAGCCCGCGTGTGGCACGCCCCTTGGTTGGAGCCTGACCAGGGCAGACACAGCCCCAGAGACCACAGCGCCAAGGGGAGCCTGCCAGTCTTCACGCGCATTTCCTGTGGTCTTCACATGTAGTTCTGTGCCGAGGGTAGGCCTTGAGTCATGCCATCTGGATCAGAACTTTTCATCTAATTCACCTGCATTTCCTAGATTCCAGTTACTGTGCTAGAAAAATGGCAGGAAATTTTAGGATAGAATCAGTAAGATTAGAAGGAAATGGCTTATCAGCCCTTATTTAATGTCTGCTTGACCTGGTCCAGCCACTAGCTGGTCTTTGTATTGTTCTGTACATGGCAGTCAACAGGCCCTTTTTAAAGGAGTTTTTCTTCTCAAGTTGGAAAATTAGGGCAGTTTTTAAAGCCAACATGCAAGGCATCCTCAGTGACCCAGGGGTGACTCTTACACAGATGAAGGGGGAAGGATTTTGGTGTTTTTGGAGAAAAACTTAGTGTGGGATGTGCCATGCACCTTTGGCATCTTCTCATAAAACACAGTATTTGAGTTGCCAAGGAGCTAGAGGGGGTGAGCCTCACACCCTCTTCTCCGTGCTGCTTCCTGCCATTGGAGCACCTTGTGACTGAGGTGGCTGGTGGACACGATGTAGCAGAAATGCTTCCTGAGTTTTGCATGACGCCGTTGGTAAAGACAGGCGTGCTTAGGTTGAGGCACTGGGGTAGGGCCGGCTCTGCCCCGTCCCAGCTTAGCCCAGACCGGAGTGGGCAGGGATGCAGCTTGCAGAGCTAAAATGGTGACGTCCGGGGTGAGCCAGTTACAGCTGGTCCTCCCCCTGGGGCAGAGGCTTCTGGGGGTGTCACAGGCCTTTTCTTGTTAGACCAAAGTATTTCTCAGGGTTTTCCCTCCGTTCTTCTTTTTCTTTCTTCAATGGAATAAAAATCTGGGTGTTTGATTCCAGCTCCCTTGCCACCCCAGATCTGTTTACAAACGAACATCGGAATTGGAACTTGTGTTGATGCCCTGGTCAAGCTGGCGTGTTGGGATTCCCAGGTGACACTCTTGGTCCTCACGCCGGGCACCATCACTGGCTGTCTGAGTTACAGTCCCCACCCTGACCTCTGAGCTGGCACCTTCTGGCAAGGTCTGGGCTGGTGGGAGTAAGAGGCACCTCTTCAGGCCGGCTGCCCTGACTGACCCACGGCACGGCTCAGCCCTGTTGGTTCTCATCTCACTCCTGTAAGGGGAGATCCTGGAGTGGGAGCCGCAGTCACTCCACTGTGCGCTGCTGTTCTCTCCCGTGGGCACCGGCAGGCCGCAGGTTGTACACTGGGCACGCCCTCTTCGCAGTGTGGATCCAGACCCTCAGGGCTGCCCTGCCACTCCATGCCCTGCTCTGTGGGAGCATTTCATGTTGCTGTGAAGCCTGTTGCCCTGCCTGGGCGTTGGCCGGCCTCTGAGCACAGCTGCGTCCTGGCCTCCAGTTTGGGTAGATCCTCAGTGAACACAGGCTGGGTAACCATTCTTGACCTTCAGCCTTGTCTGTTTGCTGGAATGTGCTAGAGATATCCAGAAGATGGTGTTAGAGTATGTCCAGGGATTCTAAGAAACTTTAATTATAGTATCACAAAACCCCCACGGAGGTCCTGGAGGGAGCCGCTCCTTCGTGTGTGGGGAGCAGCAGCTGGCACGGATGCTTTGGAGACAGCTCACCCTAGTACCACCTGCTGCTCTCCTGAGGTTCACTCTGAGGATCGATGACCAGCACAGAAACCCCAAGAGTGTCAGTGTCACCAGATGTCAGGAAACACCTTGTATACCACAGTCGCATTGCCAGTGCCAGAGTGGAAGCCACGAACAAGCTCCCTGGCAGCAGCAGTGCATGGGCGACTGCAGTTCCCTGCCAGACCCAGCTTTCTCTGTCCCATGCACCTGTCACCTTAGAACATGGCCCGCCACTTACTGACTTGTTACGCTTGCTTACCGTCCGACTCAGGCAGGGGTCCGCGTGTGTCTCGCTCACTCCATAGCCCTGGTGCTTAGATGCTCAGTGTTGAGTGAGCACCTTGGACAGACTGGGAGGGTGGGGGCCAGTGCTGCGTCCAGCCCCACACCAGCTGAAGCCCTTCCTTAGTGTCCTGGTGTCACTCAGCTTGTCATGTGCTGGGGCCCCAAATGTGGACATGGCCACATTCAGCAGGTTGGGCTGCAGTGTAGGTCTGCAGGCCTGGGGAGGGTGACAGTGAGGTGGCCCGGGCAGATGCTGTGTGGAGAGCCCAAGGGACACAAGGGAGGGCTGGGTGGAGACAAGGTCCCGATACCTTGTGGACTCCTTTGGATATGACTTCATTCACTGCAATGAGTGTGGTAGGCCAGGGCTGAGAGTACCAGCCACGTTGCTAAGGAGGCAGACTCACCTGTCCACACTCCAGGTGTAACTGTGCCCAACCTGAAAGGTGGTGGACGAGACGTGAGACACACTAATTCCACACTGGAATTAGAACTGACTTCTCGGATGTGTCTAATGCATGGGGCTCCTGGGTATTTGTCAGAGGATAGACCTGGGTACTTGTTAACGCATGGCGACATCTTTGTGTGTATACAGGAGAAATACTGTTACATTTGCCCTGATATAGTTAAGGAATTTGCAAAGTATGACATGGACCCCCGGAAGTGGATCAAACAGTACACGGGTATCAATGCGATCAACCAGAAGAAATTCATTATAGACGTTGGTTACGAAAGGTTTCTCGGACCCGAGATATTCTTTCACCCTGAGGTAAGATGTCCCTTTTCGTGTTGCAGCATGGTGTGCGTGGAGAACACCTCAGCTGAGGTCTGGCCCGCGAGCTGCAGCTCTCAGTCACCTCTCTGTAGATTCTGTCCCCTCCCCCTGGGTGTAGTTTGTCTGTGATTGACCACCGGTCTCTCTCTATAGACTTGGTTATCTGATTTAGTAGTTAAGGATGGATTATACCCTAAGAGGTTAGGGAGAAGTTTTAAGAAAGTAGAAGACAGGGATTTGAAGTCAACCTCCAAGGGGCAGGGAAGAGGCACCTGTGAATGTGAGAGCACGTGTGTCTCCAAGGCTCTGCACAGTTCTCCACACAGAAGTGGAGGGCAGGCACCCCTCCTCCGTGACTGTCCTTTTCAGTCCCAGTCCTAACCCAGGACGGCTGGTCCTGCCGGGCTGCCGCTGGGGAAGCTTCTGTGTGAGACCGGCGCTGCGTGATTCAGATGGTGTACGTTACAGGTGTCTCATTTTAACTAGGGGTCACAGGACTCATTCACACCTGTAATCGTTCAGAGGTAACTTTCTGAGGATTACATGCAGTGCGTCGCACCCGTGCTTTGGCGTGTTGTCTGACCTCATTCGGTCCCCACTGGCCAGCGTTGTGGGTCGCTGCCCACCGCCTTTGTTTAGGCGCATACGTGAGCCTCCTGCTGGGAGGTGGTCCAGCGCCGACACCTCAGCAGTGTTAGAACGCATGGTGCTACGACTGGATGGGCCACACAGAAATACAGAAATCTGGTGGACAGTCGTGCTCTGACAGTGTTGACCCAAAATAGACGCCGAGCTGGCGGTGTCCAGAGCGTCTGAGCGGCTGGCTGTGGCCCCTCCTTTCTCAGAGATGATTGCCGATCAAAGCTTCCCTGCTTTTACGTGTATTTTGGATGTAATGTGATTGAGTTGAATTACTTGTACCTTCGCTTATTTAACTTGTGGAATTGAACATAAGGCTCAATATCATAACTTTTTTTTGAGAGATTTTTGCTATAGGGCATGTTTGCTTGCTGGACAGACAGAGACAGACAAAGTGAGAAATCACCCTTGGGGTGATGGCCACACCACGATCCGTTTTCCTCCATTCTCTCCTCGGGATCTTGGGCACGCACGCACACGCACCTGGCGTGAGTTTTAAGCTGCCAGATCCAGGACTTGAACCATGGTTGACTATGTGGGAGTCCAGTGATGTAACCATTATGCCATCTGCTGGTCCCAGTACCATGATTTTCATGTGGATTGTTTGATTTTGAGCCACCATCATCAAACAAAACATCCCTCCCATTTTCTGGACCACATGGAATTCGTCTTTCTTTTTTTGGAGGGGGCTGGGGGAGAGGTTTTTGCCATAGGGTGTGTGCACTTGCCAGAAAGACAGAGAAAGACAGAAAGCGAGAAATCACCCCCTGGGGGGATGGCCATGCCGCAATCCCTTCTCCTCTATTCTCGTCTCGGGATTTTGGGCACACACGCACACGCACCCAGCATGAATTTAAGTCACTGGGTCCAGGACTCAAACCACGGTCGACTACATGGGAGTCCAGTGACATAGCCATTACTGCTGGTCTTTCATGGAGCATGTTACAACCCCTTCCCCGACCCTGGCTGGCTTTTTCGTGACATTTATATCACAAATGACGCATTTGCATGCTTCTTGCGCATCGCACAGATCACCCACACGCTGTCACTGCTCTCCTGAGCTCTCACTGTGCTCACGATGCAGGGCTCGTCTTTGCTGCCGTTGGACACTTTCCGTTTCACCTTTGGAGGAGCCCTGCCTTAGCATCATTTCATGCACACGTAGCCAGTCACCGGGCTTCATTGGACGTGTCCTCATTCCTCAGTGCAGTATTTTATGCTATAGTAAAACGTATGCTGGTTAAAGTTACCTTTTGGTTGTTCTGGTTGAGAGAAATGTGTAACATTTGTCTTATGTTTATATGAAATTCAGTTTGCCAACCCAGACTTTATGGAATCCATCTCGGATGTCGTTGATGAAGTGATACAGAACTGCCCCATCGATGTGCGCCGCCCGCTCTATAAGGTAAGGTATCCGAGTCGTTCCAAAGGGAAGGCCTTCATTCTTAGAAAAGGCTGTCGATATCAGTACACAGACATCTGGATTTCACTTTCTGTTTTATAGGATTCATTAAAGACCAAATACTTGTAAAAATTTTAATTGGCAAGGGGATGATGGGACTTAGTTAACTAGAAGTATTTCACTTAAATGTTGTAATGTCTCTATTTTTATCTGGCAAGCCCTATTTTAATTTGGGTAATTTTAGCCACACCTTTTTTTTTTTTTTTTTTTAATTCCCAAAGGGCACTTATACTCGATAGACAGACAGAAAGAGAGAGGAAGAAAGAGAGCATCCCTAAGTGGGGCATGGTCATGCTGTACCCCTTCTGCTTCATTTCCCCACCCCCATACATACGCACATGTGCCCAGAGTGTTTTTTGAGCTGCCAGAGTCAGGATTTGAACTGCGTTCAGCCATGTGGGATCTGGCTCCCTTAACCACTAGGCCATGGGGTTGACTCTTTGTTGTATGTTTTTAAAGTTTATTTTTTCACAAAGAGAGCATATATGTGCACATGGAACAGAGAGAGAAAAGGAGAGTGATTGAGTGATAGCGAGTGAGCCCCCTTGAAAGGGTATCACGTTGACTTGGGATCTGAACCCATGGTCAGCCGTGTGGCTTCAGCACTGCAGTTTGGTATTCTACTGCCTGCCCACCAAGGCTGGGCCTTGTCACACCTTTTGATTGAGCAGCGAAAGTGGTTCCTCCTCATCCTTTCTGGGACCTCCCTTGGCCTTGTCTCATCATTTTAGGTTCAGTGACACTGCGGTGTGGGCAGATACAGCCTGAAACAGAGCAAAGAGAATGTGCTCGTGTAATAGTTTTTTCCAAAGTTTTGACTGCACGGAATTGGAAAACTGGAGTGAGAAAAATCTAGTCTCACACACACTCGGGCAGCCAGGAGGGCAGAGGGAGGCTCAGGCTCAGCCCAGTGGACTCGGTTTTAGTTCAGCTGCACAGTGGGTTACCAATAGCCTTTAAGAAGAATCAGGTAAATCAATATAAGCTCAAATGAAACAGTACCTATGGTATGTATTGTTAATGGAAAAAGCGGTTTGTGAAATTTACATGTGATAGTTCATTTCATTTAAAATAGAGTCTGCATATTTTTTGAATGATCCATATTAATCTCTGGAAGTAAATATTCAATAAAATGTCTTTGGGTAAGATGATGGCTAATTTTACTCTCTCCTTTTTGTGTTTTAAAATTATTTGAATTTTATAGTTAAATGCTGTTTTATAATTAGAACTTTTTTTCTATATAGGCAACTTTTTATGAGTAAAAGCAAATGGTAATTCTTTATATCCTTAATTTGATGCATATCCTTAATTAAACACCTCTCTCCTCCAGTAAAACATACCAAGAAAATGGCCCAGCTATGGTGGTGCCGGCAACAGGCCGGTGCTGTGTGACACTGAGGCCACAGGTAGGCCCTGTTTAGTCTGGACTGACTTGAACACTTTCTTGCTGGCTGGAAGGCCAGGGGTAGGGTGGGGTAGGATGATGGCAGCATGATAAGACAGGTGTCCCTATCTCTCCCCCACCCATTAAATAAGTGAACAAACAAACATAAAACAAACAAAACACAGGAAAGTCGAACTCTGTAGAGAGAGACTGTAGTATGACAGGAAAACCCTGTGGTGTGTGTGGCTCTTCCACACTTAAATCTCAACATTAGCTGTGGGTTCCCATCGGTGAAAGCAGGCTATGAGGGGACACTGTTTCCTCTTACTGTCATCACAAAGGAAGGGAGACTCTCCTAGCACATGCAGATCATGCACGGTAGGGTGACAGATACTTCCTTTTGACAATGAGTTCACTTATTTCAGTGGATTTTATAGAATTTTTGAGTAGAGATGGCCAGGAAGATTGAGTGCCTTACTTAACAGACGATGACTCTGAGCGCGGAGCTGGGAGATGGTGGCCCAGACTAAGGGCACTGGAGAGGGAGCCCGTTGGCGTTAGACTACTTGGTGCCGTTTCCTCTTGTTCTTGTTGTGGGGCAAATTCCTCAGCCTAGTTGGTGTGAAATGTTGAGACTGAGTAGCTTGGCACAAAGGCCGTGTTGTTCAGAGAAGACAGCCTGTTTCTGTTTTTACTGTGTTATGTACAAAGTCACCTGATGTAATCGGCCTGGCTCCTTCGTGTGGAGAGCCACTCTTTTCTGATTGTAACTGCATTGTGATCCATTTCTAGTCTTAGAATTATTAAATTATTAAGTAACACTGTGCAAAATGAGCTAGTCCTAAACTCAGGGAGGCTCCACAAACGGGGGACCCCAGGAAGCACACAGGGAGCATGGGACTGCCATCAGAGCCGTTGGTCCCTGTGATTTCACGTGTCGTGGCCGGGGAGGTGTAGGTCAGGTGGGCCCTGGCGGTGGTCGTGTGTCAGGCAGATGTCTAAACCCAGGAAGGAATCATTAGAGGGAGGAAGGATTTGAGGTGGTAGGGGATGTGGCTTATAATGAAGAGATGAGGGATGGGGATGGGAGCGTGGCCACAGGATGCTCAGACACGGGGCCTCACCCTGGGGTGTCTCTCCCTTGGCATTCAGATTCCTGTCGCCATCTTGGACACCTGTGGCTCCTCCGCTACTGTGCACAGATGACCTCTGCTAAGTCTTTCCCCAACCCTCATTCCTCTCCTGTCACCGACACTGTGACTGGAAGTGTCAGGGAAGGGTGGGAAGAGTCAGGTCCTAGCCACACGGTGTGTCACCTGCATCTTAGTGACATGAGACGTGAGCCAGAGTGCCATGAGCCAATGTGCACCCTCTCTGGCCTTCCAGAGTCATCCTCCTGGTGGACGTGCAGGAAAGGGTAGGAAGGGATGTTGGTCAGTGACCGCTCTGTAGTGAGAGCAGTGATTTGGGGCATTGATAGATTTGTAGGTCCAAGTTTCCTGTGGATGATCTGGCTAAAGGACTGAGCTGGGGTGTGGATTGTAGTATGAAGATTCTGTTGGGTGTTCCTATCTGTCTTTATGTCTCTGTCTCTCCCTTTCACCCTTTTCCCATCTCTCTCTCTCATGAAAGAAATAAAATAAAAAATAAAACTTAAGGAAAACAGCTTCTCAAGTGATTCTAATGCGGTCTTGGATTAGGCATGTGTAGTAACCTGTGTGTGTCACTCGAGGACCGAGGCAATAACCTGAGTGCTTTGTTATATAACTGTGTTTCTTCTCACTTCTATTCATGAGTTCTCAAGTGCCTGCTAGGTACGAGACACTACTGTTGTTAAATTAGGGGATTTAAGTATATAGGAGATACTCTTGTCTTCAAAAGCTTGTAAAACTAAAAACACCAAAATAACTCTAATGGGAACCACTGTAAGCAAAATTCATTAAAATGAATCATGCAAATTATGGTGATTGGAGAAGGGGCAGATTGCATTTTAATTAGATGGGACGAGGAAGGCTTTGGGAAGGTGCCATTGAGTGGTGTCTTAGGCCAGCTGAGCTGGTGGAGGGGAGATGGCCAGGTGGAAGGAAGTGGGTGGGCACTGGCTGGAGGGAGCCGATGTCTCTGATGTTTGTTTTGCAGGGCACATCAACAGGCTGGAAGCTCAGGCAGGTTGATGCTGCAGTCTTGGACAAAATCTCTTCTCTGGAAAATCTGGATTTTGCTCTAAGGCCTTCAATTGATTGGATGGGGGCCACATGTATTAATCTCTCTCTTTTTTTTTAGCTAATTTCTTACATCAAGAGACAGAAAGCTTGTACACACACACACACACACACACACACACACACACATGTGCGCATACCTTCAACAGGGTCTTGACCCTGCACTTCATTCCCAGCCTTCCCCAGATAACGGGCACACAGTATACCTGAGTACACTAAAGAGGTCTGAGGACGTGAACCTGGAACCTTAACATGTGGGTCAGCCTTGTAGAGTTGCATTTTACTGCCACACTAGTTTCCGGCCCCTGTGGAGGTCATCTTAATGTTAATCACACCCACAAGACACACTCCTAGCCACACCGGGGGTAGTGTTGGGTCAATCACTGGGTGCCGAGTCCTGGCCGGGTTGACACATAAAATTAACCATCACAGAAGCCAAAAAGGACCTGACTAATAAAGAAGGGAAAGAGAACTCTAGACGCCAGGGGAAGATAGCCATTTGTCTTGTGAAGTGACATTGAGAGGTGACATAGGTGAGCGCTGGGAAGGGGCCAGTGGCTCACCACGAGGAGGGATGTGAGGGATCAGACAGAGGCCAGCCATGCAGTTTGAAGGGAAAGAGGGGCTCAGGAGAAGAGAGAGGATGTGAGCAACTCTTACAGGAAATCTGTGGTCAAGCAGCAGTTGGGGGCCAGGCCTGGAGATTCCTTCATATTTCCTTAAAATATGAGGGATCTTTACAGTTCGTGAGAAATGCACATTATGGAAAAACTATGCATGGATTTTGAAAATTTTGTACCAAAATAAACTTTAATTCCATTTTCCCACAAATTATATGAAGTCCCCACATATATATTTAATTTGAAAAATTTGAAAAGTACCACTTTTGGGGCCAGCAGGTGTGGTGGAGGTTAAGGTGCTAGTTCCTAAATGGCTGACTCTGTGGTTTGAGTCTGGACCTCGTGGCTTGAAAATCAGGCTGTGTGTGTGTGTGTGTGTGTGTGTGTGTGTGTATGTGTTCATGTGCCCAAAATCCTGGGAGAATGGAGGAGAAGGAATTGTGGCATGGCCATTTCTCTGGGGGGTGATTTTTCACTTTCTTTCTCTCTTTGTCTTTCTCTGGCAAGTACATGTGCCCTAGAGAAAAAAAAAAAAAGCTACCACTTTGGGATATTGGAAGCCCACATTTTAGAAATAGATTTGTTTCCAATATACAGTATACTCTGGATGGAAAATCTCATTTTGTATGCTGTAATGATGTACAGTGAATGAATGTAAATAAATAAATCTAAATAAAAAAAGAAATATATTTGTTCAAACTTTGTTTGGATTACAGTCTTTGGGTTCCCTTTGAGAGTCGAAAACCTCAGTTTCTAATGAAAGAAGCCTTCCAGGATACTGGTATAGAAGCTGCGGGGACATCTAAGATAGTCATCATCATATTTTTTTCTTTTAAATTTTATTTATTTATTTTATTCTTTTTTAAAAAATTTATTTACATTTAATCACATCTTTACACTGTACAGCGTTTCTTTTTCCAGCACAACTATGCATGCCAGTCAAACCAAAGATATTTCTCTATAACTTACCAGCAAATAAACTTTCATTATTTTTGGTCAATTAAGCATACTTTTACTTGTTTTTTCCTTCCCCTTTCCCCTCTCTCCCTTCCATATTAAACTTTTTTCCCACATTTTATCAATTCACAAAATACCTTAAACTAAAAATATGGGCAAAGCTGGAATCTAGTTACAAGTGCACTGTAATTTTCTTCTGAAACATTTTTTTAAATTAATTAATTTACATTCATTCCCTGAGCATCATCACAACATACAAAATGTAACTTCTCATCCAAAATATACTGCATAGTGGCTTAATCATGCATGCTGTTGTCAATAATTTTTCATTTCTAGTTTCATATATATATATATATATATATATGTATATATATGCGTGTATGTATGTATATGCTTACACGCATATATACATACATACATATACATATATACATACATACACACATATATATACACACACACACACACATATACACACACACACACACATACAACCCATATATATTTTTTTCTTTTGGGGAGGTTTTTGCTATAGGGCACGTGTGCTTGCCAGAAAGACAGAGACAGAGAGACAGAAAGGGAGAAATCATCCCCCATGGGGGATGGCCATGCAGCAATTCCTTCTCCTCCATTCTCTTCTTGGGATCTTGGGCACACATGCACACGTGCCTGGTGTGAGTTTAAGCCACCGGGTCCAGGACTTGAACCGTGGTCGACTACATGGGAGTCCAACGACATAGCCGTTATGGTAACTGCTGACCCCTATATTACCCATATTTTTCATCCTCTGCCATTTCCCACTCTCCTCCCACACTGTCTCAGGTATCTACAGTTGTTTTCCATTCCTTTTCCCCCCCCCACATTTTGTTCACAAAATTTCTTAAATAACTACTTTCGATAGCAAGTTCAGCTGGTATATACATATCTGTGAATTCATGTCTGACTTGAAGCCTGAAACTCTGAGTAGAATGAATATACTATAAGGTAGCACCTAGCAAATGCTATATAGCTTAGTACGATCAATAAATAGGTGTTTTTAAATAGATTTTTTAATTTCAAGAAAAGCAGTTTTATCAAAGAAATGCTAAAGAACTTTGCCTAAAACTTAAAGCCAGGAAACAGGTTAGGATTCTGTTCAAATAGTAGATACATGAACCTATCAGCAGCTCAAGAGAAGACAACAATTTTTAAAACCAGAAAACAAAGCCTAGAAGAAAATCAGCAGTGTTTAGTCAAAAGTCATAAAATACAATTTCACCAGTTCAGTCTCATGTACTTAATCTACCTTCTGTTGTGGTTAGATTTTCGGATAAAATTCTGGGATATAATATTCAACTCCAGACTTGTTCCTACGATTAAGTCGTCCCTACAATTTTCTTAGTTTTGAACTTCTATTTCTGTGTGTCTTTAATTTTCCTGGTATAGCACTTCCTTAAGAACTTCTTGGAGATCTGGTCTGGTGTTGGTAAATTCTTTTAGGTTTTGTTTATCTGAGAGTGTTCTTGTCTTTTCTTCCCATTTGAAGGATAATCTTGCCAGGTACAGTGTTCTCGGTTGAAATTGCTTTAACACTTTGAATATATTTTCCCATTCTTTCCTCGCTCTCATTGTTTCCCATGAGAGGTCTGCTGTTAGCCTGATGGGATATCCTTTGTAGGTAACTTGATGTTTTCCTCTTGCCAATCTTAGTATCTTGTCTTTGTCTGTGGTTTTGGTCAATCTGACTATAATGTGCCTTGGAGAAGATATTTTTGGGTTGATTTTATTTTGGGTCCTTTGTATTTCTTAGGACTGGATCTTTGAGTGCCTCCTCTTGGTTTGGAAAGTTTTCTTGCCGGATTTCATGGAACAGATTATCAATGCCCTTAAGAGTCTCTTCACCTTCTGGGATGCCAATTATCTGGATGTTTGGACGTTTGATGGTATCTAGTATTTCTTTGATATTATTCTCATTTTTTTTTTTTTTTGGCAGTTTTCTCGGTCTTTGTGGTGGATTTTTCTAGGCTAGTGATTTTATCTTCTACGTCTGAGATTAAATTTTCTGTATGATCTAGTCTGCTTTTAATACTCTCAAGGGAGATTTTGACTTCCTGTTTTATAGCCTTTATCTTTAAGAGGTCCATTTGATTCTTTTTTATAGTGTATATTTCCTTTTTCAGATATTGCAAGAAATTTCTCACCTCCTGAACTCATCATTTCCTTTCTCCTGCCTCTTCTGCAGTTCATTGTTTCTCTTCTCTTCCATCTCTGTTAGCTTTGTCACTATGAATATTCTAAATTCTTTATCAGACATTTCCATGAGTTTCATTATACTATCTGAGGAAGAAGAGGCATTATTCTTTTCCCTTGGAGGAGAGGTATTTTCTTAATTTTTTTTGAGGGGGAGAGGTTTTTGCAGTAGGGCACATGCGCTTGCCAGAAAGAGAGAGAGACAGAAAATGAGAAATCACTCTCTAGGGAGATTTGGCTACACTGCAATCCCTTCTCCTCAATCTCCTCTTGGGATCCTAGGCACACACACACACACACACACACACACACATGTGCCCACGTGAGTTTAAGCCACTGGGTCTGGGATTCGAACCGTGGTTGGTTACATGGGAGTCCAGCGATAGCCATTACGCTAACTGCTGGTCCCAAGGAGAGGTATTTTCTTGCTTTCCCATATTTCTGTGACCCTGTGGTGATTTCTAGTCATCTCATGAATGGTTGGTTTCTTCCTAATTCTTGAAGTTCAATCTGAGCATTCAGAGGTGTCCAGAAGGAGGTGATCTGTAGTCTCTTCAATTCCATTTTCACTCTTAGATTCAGTGGGAATAGAGGAATATTCTGACCCTAATCGTATTCAGATGTTTGGATCCTGTTCACTTGGACCTGTCTAGACACTTAGTGAGAAGAGGCTGAGCAGCCAATGAATAAAGATAAAGAAAAAAAGAAAAGAATTAGAGAAGAGGAAAGAAGTAGAAAAAATAAAATGAAAAAGAAGAAAGAAAAAAATGATACTAAAAAAACATTAGATTTTAACTTTTAAAAGTAAACAAATGAAAACTGTGTGACGCTCTCCGCGTGAAAGCAATATTTCAGAGTTCAAGTTCAGTATCCATCTTAGGATGGGCCTGGCCTGGGTTTGTGCCTTTCCTAAATGAAATGGGGAAAGGCAGCAATTAGCATAATAAAGGAGGGGCTTGAGAGCCCAGAGAATATTTTACCTTAAAAAAATAAATTAAAATAAAAGTTAAAAGTCACAGGGAGACACAGCAAAACAGAAAGAGACAGAGAGAAATGGAGAGAAGGAAACAGAAGTAGCCCTACCCCCTAGAAATGAATCTGGAGGAAGAAGTCTCAGCAGAAAAATCTCCATTTTTGGTCAAGGGAAGCAATATTTCAGAGCTCAAGTTCAGTATCCATCTCAGGATGGGCCTGGCCTGGGTTTGTGATAGTCATCATCTTAATTTGTAGTCACAGTATCTAGATAGCAAGAGAGGAGGCAGTGACATCTCTACCGGGGTTTGATGTCACACCTGCAGTTATGCAGAACGGTCGATAGGTGGCACTGTGTGTCTATCACTGAGTTGCAACTAAGCGGAGCATCTTAAATACATTCAGCATTACAGGAATGGGAATTTTTGTTATTTTTTAATACCACGTTAGATATTAATGAAATGAACTTGCTGTTAATATATATTTTATTTAAATCTTTCCTGAGTGAACTAGCAGGGCAGTAACAGGTTAAATGTGGTATTTGTAATCATATGTGCCACAGCATCCTCTTCCCAGCATGAAACAGGACCTTCTCCCTCGCAGAGGTGATTGGGAATCGAGGCCTTTATTTGATACCATTGAACATACTTCGACGCAGCTGGGTACAGCGCTGCAGTAGTTGTTGAGGGCCACTGAAAATCCCAGTTGGCCCAGTGACTTACACACCGAATGCTGTCTATGATACAGCCACTGTGCAGGTGAGGGTCGGAGTGTGGAGCAGGAGGAGGGTGACCAGGGGATTGTGTTGTCCAATACAGGTTCAGCATCGAAAGCTTAGGTTCGACGATGAGCAGGTGGCAGTTTCCATTTAACGTGTGCATTCTATTTGGGAAATCTGTAGAGTGCCAAAACCTTTAACAAAGAAGAGAGAGTCTGCTCTGTAATCACTTCCTTTCAGCTATTATTTTGAGTATCTTCTTCGGTTATTTTAATGAAACATAACAAGGTAGGTGGACACATCATGTCATGTGTATATGTGTGCGTGTGTGTGTGTGTGTATGTATATATATATATATTTTTTTTTTTTTTTGAGAGGTTTTTGCTATGGGGCATGTGAGCTTGCTAGAAAGACAGAGACAAAGTGAAAAATTATGCCCCGGGGGGATGGCCACACTACAATCCCTTCTTCATTCTCCTCTTGGGATCTTGGGCATGCACACACATGCACCCGGAATGAGTTTAAGCTGCCGGGTCCAGGACTTGAACCATAGTCAACCACTTGGGAGTCCAGCGATATAGCCATTACACCAACTACTGGTCCCCCAATTAGATAAAAGAATTATATAATACACACACACACGCACACACACACACACACACACACATATATATGTATGTACACACACACACACACACACACACACACGTATAACTGGGCCAGCAGGTGGTGTGGTAGTTGAGGTACTGAGCTCCCATATGGCCAACTGCAGTTCATGTCCCTGACCTTATGGGTTACTTTCAGAGCACAGGGGACTTCTGCAAGAGACAGTCCAGTTCCCTGGCTCTCTTTCCTTAAACTTCAACACTTTATTAGTCTTATTTTCCAGTAAAATATGTGTGTAATATCAAAAGAATGTTCCATACCTTAACTGAGTGGAAGGATGGCTACACAGGTATGTGTACATTTGTCCATTCACTTCAAACAGCACTTTAAATGGGTTCATTCTACTACATATAAATTATACCTCAAAGCTGAACTTCTGAAAGTAGAGCAATGTAATAAAAAGAGTGACCCAGCAAAGGCCATTTGAGTGGGGCAGAGAGGGGAGGCCTGGCTGACAGTCAATAAGTGAACCAAAGCCTATGTGATAAGAAGACAGGATAGCACCAGGTTAAAAAGCTTCTGTAGAGTAAAAGAAACACTAATTAGAATGAAGAGACAACCTTGGAACAAGAGAATGTATTTGTAAACCCTCCCTCAGAAAAGGGATTGATAACCAAAACACATGGAGAATTCAAGCAGGTTACCCACCAAAAAAAGAAAAAAAAAGAAAAAAAAAAAAAAAGGACCAACCCAATTAAAAGATGGGAAAAAGAGCTAAACAGACAACTCTCTAAGGAAGACATATGAATAGCCAAAAGGCTTATGAAAAAATGCTCAAAATCCCTTATCATAAGGAAGATCCAAATCAAAACCATAATGAGATACCACCAAACTCTAGTCAGAATAGCTAAGATTTAAAAAATGAGGAATGACAAGTGCTGGTGAGGCTGTGGTGAAAAGGGAACCTTCCTACACTGTTGGTGGGAATGTGAATTAGTACAACCACTGTGGAGAACAATACAGAGGTTCCTCAAAGACCCACAAATGGAACTACCATATGATCCAGCAATTCCACTCTTGGCTATCTACCCAAAGGATAGGAATACACTCAGCTGGAAAAACACTTGCGTATCCATGTTTACTACAACATTATTCACAATTGCTTAGACATGGAACCAACCCAAATGTCCTAGAACAGATGAATGAATGAATGAAAAAGTGTGGCATATATACATTATGGAATACTACTCAGCCATTAAAAAATTGGCATTTGATAAGAAGTGGACAAATATGGGAGATTTAATTCTAAGTGAAGCAAGCCAGACTATGAAAACAAAGAACTGTATGTCCCCACTTAATAGGATGTCTGCACTCTATGCCATAAATTGAAAGACTAGAAGGTATAAAACCATGGAGAGCAACTGTGGATACTAGAGACAGTGTGGAAGGAAGGAATCAAGGGGGAAAAGACGCAAAAACTTAAGGGACACAAAAATGGAAAATTATCTGCTTATGATAATGTGTATGGTAATGTTTTTGACTGGACTAATATACAGTGTTTTCATGCTCAGAAAATTCATTTTGTATGCTGTAAAGATATACAGTGATTGAAGACAGCCCTAATGAGGCACATACACTATGCAGCAGCTCCCTCCTACACACCCTGTCCTGGGGATTTGGTTTGAAATGATTTCTAACCTTGTTTTTCCACCTTTGATCTATGGCTTAGTTAAAATACTTAAATTCCATACACTCAGCCAGCAGTATAAAGTCTTATTTTCTTAGTGTACTGAGCCTATAAGAGTGAGATTTGAGCAGTCACCCCCACGTGTTCACCATTTCAGCTTCACCCCAGCAGCTGCTCCAGCCAATGCCATGCTACCCGGCCTGCCCTGGCCAGCCTCTAGCTCTCATGCAGCTCCAAGTCCTGCACTGTGCTCAGCAAGTCTGTTGTGAACAGCAAGTTCAACAGTGGAATGACCTGATTACAATATACTCACTTCCAAAGTCACTGTTCACCCTTCTAACTGCCCTTTCAGTATGTGCCCGTCACTGCTTACCTCCATCTTCACAGCTCCTGTGTGAACTGTGAGGGAGAGGAAAGCCCAGGAGGGTGAGGGCTCTGTGCCCAGGCAGGTAACAGATCTGTGTCTCCAGCTTCATGCCTGCCTGGACCTCTGAACATCGGAGCCACCAGGATACATACCCCATGTCCACTGCCTATGGAGACATGGCACATGCTGGGTGTGGGATGTGGTGGCAACTCAGAGTTGACACATGCAGAACCATGTCCCGACACATACAGAACCATTAGGGCTGCTCAGATGCTGCTTTGAAATCAGTGTTTCCAAAGCATTCTCATCTTCCTCACATTGCAATTCACCCTGGAGTTATGGCCCTCCAGTCCCACCAACTTGAGTTCTATAGACAGAAGAACTATGGCTTCCAGGTGGGTGAGGAGAGGCCATCATGGGAGAAGCCATTCAAGGCAGAGGTTCCCAGCCAACTCCTGACCAGTGCCAAGCTACAGGTCACACTCAGGCTGCACGTGTGCAACTTGTAGACCCCCAAGGCCAGCTCACCCACCCCCAGGCTGACTCCCACTATGACTCTTCTCCTGCTCCCCATGGCCCTGCAGAGAGTCTCAGGGGCAGAGGGTACTGGCCCACAGGAGTGGTGGGTGGGACACAGTTCATTTTAAAGGAACACGCAAATACTGGCTGATAATCCACACTGTAAAAGGCAGGCTCTATGAAACTGTTTTGCCTGATGGGAATATCAGGGAAGAGCAAGAAACAAGCCAAAGACAAACTTATAAAAAGATGAAAAAAACCTGATCAGGACCACTGAAGACCCTCTGCCCAGACTTCACCCTCCTGCCCCCAGATCTAGCCAGGAGCTAGAGAATACAGGGGAACTCATGGAAATGTCAGATAAAGAATTTAAAATATTCATAGTGACAAAGCTAACAGAGATGCAAGAGAAGGGAGACAATGAACTCCAGAAGGTTCAGGAGAAAAGAGACACCGAGTTCCAGGAGGTGAGGAAGTTCCTGCATGATCTAAAAGAGGAAATACACATCATAAAAAAGAATCAGATGGAATTGCTAGAGATGAAGGATGTAATACAGGAAATCAAAACCTCCCTTGAAAATATCTAAAGCAGATTAGATCATGTAGAAGATCCAATCTCAGATGTAGAAGACAGAACCTCTGACCTAGAAAAATTCACCGAAAAGACTGAGAAAATAACCCCCTAAAAATGATGATAACGAGTAATACTAGGTACCATTAAACGCCCAAACATCCACATCATTGATATTTCAGAAGATGAAGAAACTAATAAGGGCATTGGTAACTATTCCATGAAATCCTGGAAGAAAATTTAGCAAATCTAGAGAGGCACTCAAATATCCAGACCTAAGAAATACAAAGGACCCCACATAGATTTAATCCAATGTTTTCCCCAAGGCACATCATAGTCAGGTTGACCAAAACCTCAGACAGAGACAAGATACTAAAATTGGCAAGAGAGAAATATCAAATTACTTTCAAAGGATATCCCATCAGGCTAACATCGAACCTCTCGTTGGAAACAATGCAAGCAAGGAAAGAATGGGAAGATATATTCAGAGTGTTATTTAAAAAACAATTCCAACCAAGAATACTATATCTGGCGAAATTATCCTTCATATGGGAAGAAAAGCCCAAAGCATTCTCAAATAAACAAAACCTGAAAGAATTTACCAACACCAGACCAGGTCTTCGAGAAGTGCTGAAGGGAGTGCGATACCAGAAAAACTAAAACAGACAAAAATAAGAGAAGAAAAAATGACCAAGAAAAAGGGCAACTTAATGGTAGGGACAAGTTCAGAAATATTAGTAATAATCTTGAATGTTAACTTCCAGGATCTAAATGGAAAGATCAGACCACAGTAATGCTGCAAATTCAATAGAAGAGAGATTAATTACATGAGACTGAAGAAGTGAAATAGAATTTTTTGACTTTAGACTATTGCTCATTTTCTTTGATGCTTTGTTTTCCATATTTAAGGATTTTTGTCTTCTCTTGAACTGTTGATAAGTTCATCTACCTACTATTTGAACTGACTCCTAACCTTTTTCCTGGCTTTAAGTTTTAAGCAAATTCTCTTCACATTTTTTGATTTTGATCTATGAAAACCAAAGCTGTTTTTCTTGAAATTAAAAAAATGCATTAAAAAAAAGATGAAGAAAACTAGAACCAGCAGATGGTGTAAGGTTACACTGCCTGACTCCTACATAGTCAACTGTAGTTGAAAGTCCTAGACCTAGTGGCTTCAAACTCACACCGGGCACATGTGTGTGTATATCCAAATTCCTTAGAGGAGAATGGAGGAGAAGAAATTGTGGCGCGGCCATCCCTCTTGGGGGGTGATTTCTCACCCTCTGTCTCTTTTTCTCTCTCTCTGGCAAGTGCACACATCCTATAGCAAAAATCTCTCAAAAATAAATAAGATGAAGAAAAACTGCTGTAGTGCCAGGCCTTCCTGACAGGCACGCTCAGCCCTTCCCAGCCTGACCTGCTGTGGTAGGCGGAGAAGTGCAACCTGCACCCACCACCGACTCCAGACCAGACCAGATACCTCCTGCCTCTCCTGATGGGGACATCGAGGTCCTGCCCTACAGAATCCCTTTCCCAAGTTCTCACAGGGCTGCTGAGGGAGCTAGACAGGGTGCCATCCAGTCAGCACTGGCCCAGATAGGGAGCCAGAACAGGCTGTGGAGAGATGGCCACTGACTGGTGCTGCTGGGCCTCCCACCACCTGTCAGCACTTGCCCCACATGGGCCTGGGTAGGTCGGTCTCACCCCAGCCTACCTGTTCCTCCTGGTCCCATCACTGTGCACGTGCAGAGGGCCAGGGCGTGCCACAGACATCTGTGGAATGGACGAAGGCTGCTGCGTTTACTTTACTCTCGGAGAAGGTGGGGGAAGAACATGGACTCCAGCCAGGAACTCGGGTGCTCAAACAATGACTGGCATTTCAGCACTCTTGAGTACTGGTAACCACCTCTACTTCCCCCTGGTGAGCTGGGTCTCCCCGAGGGACACCTTTGCCCACAGGGGACATTTAGCAACAACTGGAGATGCTTTTGATGGTAGGGGAGGGGGTGCCATCAGCATCTAATGTGGAGAGGCCAGGGACCTGCCGGACACTTTGCAGTGCACAGGGCAGCCCGTGACTCCGCTCGCCTGGCCCCGTATGTCAGAGCACCGAGATGTGAAACCCAGCGTTGAGCAAGAAACCCAAGGTGCCGCAGGGAAGGGGTGCTCCTCTGTGGCTAACACGAGGTGGACAGACGTCCCTAGGAACAGCAGTCCACCAGCCGGAGGCCACTTGGGCTGGGTGACTATGGGCCCAGCCCTGGATGCAGAGCGCACTGGAGAAATCGCTTGTGGTCACGTCACTGAATGCAGCAGAGCTCACGAGCCCCTAGTCCCAGGCACAGCAAGGTGCACGCCTGCTACCAACTCCTTTCCCTCCCTGCAGTGGCACAGAGTGGGTGCTAGGGCTGAAGTTACACAGCCTAACACCGGTGAGCAGAGTAGGACCCACACGCCTACCATGGTGCTCTAATTCCTGGTCTACACGGCCTCCCTTCAGTGACACAGAATTCAGATCCACATTGCTAGACAGGCCAATCTGTAAGGCAGCTCCACACGCTAAGCTTCAATCTGCCATCTTGATGGCCTGGTTTGTTCCCTGGCACTGTCACATACCTTCCCATATGAACGTCCACCAAACTTCCAAGACGCCATCATGCACCCCAGCGAACCTCCTCTTCAAAGGCAAAACAACACAATTTCCCTCACTGCTACTCGCAGGACTCTCTCTGAGACCTCCCTCAGTTCTGGAACACTCTGCTCCACAGACCTCAAAAATCGACACCAAGCCTCTCCTACTGTGGAGTACACCCACCTTGGCAACAGAATGCAACCCTGTTAACATGGCAGTCGCAGCAGCACATACAGAAATAAACTACAGAGGAGAAACCAAACCAAACCAAACCAGTGCCCTTTGGGCCAATCAAACCAACAAGATGTACACCTCCCCTAATGCAGCAAAACAGCCTGAGGCTGCAAAAATCTCCAGTCAAAGTATGTACTAGAGGAAGCCTTTCTACTTTTGAAGTCCCTTTGGGGGAAATGAACAAATTCTTACTATCACCAACCATGTTGTACCTGACAAACAGAAAATCAAAAATTGTTGATAACTAAAACCAAGTACAATTTCCTTGTCTCAGCACTCAACTATGAAAACATCCTTGCTTTACCCAATTACAATTTAAATGGAAAAGCTACTTCACACCAGGAAAAAGCCAAGACCTGGACCCTGCTGCAGTTCTCCAGTCCCCTATTCACCATCAGCACTCTATTCCTGGGGCTCCACAACCCCAGCAATAAACCACAAGGCCAGCCACAGCACAGTCCGTCTGGGTGCAGTCACCCAGTCACAACGCCCCTCGGCCTGCCAGCTGCTATCGCTGTGACACACAAACCAACTTCCTGAGAAGGCAACACTCTTTCCTTCCCACACATATTCAGCCAGACTCTTATGAGAAGATTAAACACCAGGAGATGGCCCGGGAGGAGGTGAAGAGACCAGACAGGGAGGCCAAGAACCTCCCCTGCCCGGTTGCTGTCTCAGTGCTTCTTGTCCAACCTTAGTTTGCTTGCTTGCATGAAAATAAGACGGGTTTCTAACTAATCTTTGTGGGCACTAAAATTAGCTCCTGAATTTATTACTTTTCAACTGATGGTTCAAACCTGGCTTAGGCCTCATTTGCTACTTCTGTCTAAAGAGTAGAGGAAAACAAACAAAAAGAGATAAGTAAGTGGAATTAGCAATAAATATATCCTTTCCATCTCATTTCAAAGGACAGCAACGGTGCTTATTTGAATGATTCTGTACCTCGGCAACACGAATGTTCAGCCTAATTCTTAATTTTAGCCTGCATCCTTGATTTTACTTACATGGCAGGGTAAGTAAATAGTTCCAAGAAAGTATTTCAGAAAAAAGGTATAGTGAATAATAATATTTTGAGATCGAACCCCTTCACGTAGTAATACTGTTTCCAAAGCATGAAAACCGGTGTTATAGCTATGTTCTACTCACAAAAAGCACAGGCCAGCATGACTTCTTACAGTGAGATTTTGGCCTCGATGTTTATTTGAACAGTCCAACAAATACGTCCTGGAACTGTTTTCTGAAATACTTCTCTCCTGACCTGACTCGGTCCTCAAACCTAAAGCCCAAGCCCCTCACTCGGCCAGCCTCCCGCCAGGCCCACCCTAGCCTGCCACCTCGCCTGCCCTGCACATCCGCGTGGCCTGTGTCCACTGGCTGTGGGGCAGTAGGCACTGCCTGATCTCCCAGGCACGGTCCTCCCTCCCAACCCTCTGGACACTGTTCCTGGGTGCCTGCTGCAGGCCAGGAGCCACACTTGGCACTGCAGTGGGCACGGATCCGACAACTGAAGGACGTGGGGTCCAGCACGACAGACAGAAATGAGCAAGTGAAATGCAGCATGTGAGAGGGGCGTGCTAAGGGGAAGGTAGGACCTGTGAACTGGGTGGAAAATAAAGGCCGAGGTACAGTTTCTTCCAGGGTCATCAATAAGCCTCACAAGATCATGGGTTTGGAGCAGAAGCCTGAAAGGGCCATGAGTCCAGGAAGTGAGTACATGAGTCCAGGAAGCAAGGACGTGAGTCCAGGAAGTGAGTCGTGCAGACACCTGCAAGGGTTTTCCAGGCAGGAGGAGCTGCAGTGCCACAGCCCCGGCAGAGCCATGCTTGGTGTTAAGAACAGCAGGGAGGGAGGGAGGGAAGGAGGAAGGGGGTTGGGCTGAGTGTGGAGGGAAGTCAGGGGACCAGGTCACACAGCCCCCAGGGGCTGGCCTCAGCTCTGGGTGAGCTGTGGCTCTGCGTGAGCTGTGGCTCTGCAGGGCTTTCACCAGATGACCTGATGGGACTGTGGATGTTACCAGCATCAAGAGAACAAAGGTGGAAGCAGGGAGCCCAGGAAGCAGGCTTATTCCAGTAACACTGGGAAGAAAGGAGGGCAGCCTGAGCCCCGGGGGGGCAAATGTGTTGGTGGAAGTGACTGGTCTTGGGACCAGCAGATGGCGTAATGGTTACCTCGCTGGACTCCCACATAGTCGACCATGGCTTGAATCCTGAACCCAGCAGCTTAAAACTCATGGGGAGTGGGGGCAGTGGGTGGTGTGGTGGTTAAGGGCACTGGACTCCCACTTGAACTGCTGACTGCAGTTCTAGTCCCATACCTGGTGGCTTGCTTTCTCACTTTCCATCTCTCTCTCTCTCACTTTGTCCCTCTCTGGTCAAATTTAAATACATAAATAAATAAAGTTAAATAAAATAATTCTTAAAAAACAACAACAACAAAAAAACTCATGCCAGGTGCATGTGCCTGAGTGCCCAAATCCCAAAATGAGAATGGAGAAGGGATTGTGGCTGGGCCGTTCCCTCAGGGGGTGATTTCTCATTTTCTTTCTTTCTCTCTCTCCGGCAAGTGCGTGCACCTTATAGCAAAAGTCTCTCCTAAAAAAAAAAAAAAAAAAAAAAAAAAAAAAGCAATAGTGGTGACTGGTGTCTGTGAGTGTTTGGGAATGGAGCCACAGAACCCGCCCACAGGACCCATGGGTGGAGTGAGAAAAGGAAAAAAAAAGTTTTTTTTTTTTTTTTTTGGAGAGATTTTCGCTATAGGGCACGTGCGCTCACCAGACAGAGAGAGACATAGAGACAGAGAGTGAGAAATCACCCCCTGGGGGGATGGTCACGCCGCAATCCCTTCTCCTCCATTCTCCTCTTGGGATCTTGGGCACGCATGCACACGCGCCCGGCGTGAAATTTAAGCCACCGGGTCCAGGATACAAACCGCGGTCGACTACGTGGGAGTCCAGCGACATAGCCATTACGCTAACTGCTGGTTCCCCAAAAAAGTATTTTTTGAAGAACATAAATGTTTATTTTATGAAATCCAATTTATTAATTTTATTCTTTTATGATTCATGCTTTTTATGTCCTAAGAAATTTTTGCCTTTCTTCAATTCATGAAGTTTCATTTTTTAAAGAAATTATAGTTTAATTCTTATATTTAAATCTATAGCCCATTTTAAGTTAATTTGCATATTTGAAGTGAGAGAGTAAGTAAATGTCCATGCCCCCTCCCCACCATAGATGAAAAGTTATTCCAGCATCATTTTTGAAAAAGTCTATTCTTTCTCCTATTGAAGTACCTTGGCAACTCTCTCAAGAGTCATTTAACCGTATATACATAGTGCTGTTTTTATGGCTGTGTGAATAAATGAAAAAGTGAATCTTATATATTATGCCTTTGAAGGCAACTCCCACTCTTACAGTGCTTCTGAAGTATCATAATGAACATTTATTTTCTTACCCTAGTGAATTATTTTTTAATTAAAAAATCCATTACAGAGCGTGACAAGTAATTGCACAACCCGACCTTACACTGGATCCTGGACTGGGAAGGAAAAAGCTGCTATAAAGAATATTAATGGATCAAGGGACAAAACTGGAATAGAAACAATAGGTTAACATTTGTATTAATATAAGTTTATGAAGTTGACACCTGTAGTAACAGAAGAGAGAATGTTTTTAGTGAGTACATACAAATACTTTTAGTAAATATACACTGAAGGGCCATGATATTTATAATTTACTGCCAGATAATTCTGGAAAAATGTGTGGATCTCGGGGGTAAGAGACTGAATGAATGTCAGTGATAACGCAGAAACACTTCAGTGGAAGTGTGGACAGTGGATAAGTCTGAATAAGGGGCATATCACTTTTGCTAAGCTTGAAATTGTCTCTAAATAAAAAGCTTTTTATTTTCAAATAAAATATTTTTAAAAATCAATTACATCAACTTGTTGGCTTAATATTTGTCTTTTTTTTTTTTTTTTTTTTTTTTTTTTTTTTTTTTTTTTTGAGAGGTTTTTGCTATAGGACACGTGCTCTCACCAGGAAGACAGAGAGAGAGACAGCCAGAAAGTGAGAAATCAATCCCCAGGGGGGATGGCCACACGGCAGTCCTTCTCCTTCATTCTCCTCTTGGGATCTTGGGCATGCACTCACACATGCCTGGCATGAGTTTAAGCTTCCGGGTCTAGGACTTGAACTGCAGTTGACTACATGGGAGTCCAGCGACATAGCCATTACGCCAACTGCTGGTCCCAATATTTGTCTTTTCTAAGAGGTAGAATTTAAATCTATCAAAATAGCCATTAACAGTGATTAAAAAACCCCAAAAACTAGGTTGCTGTACTTGTTTGAAATTTAAATAGAAATCCACTTGAAAAATGAATGTCCATTCTAGATGTCATTTATCATTTGAAAAATTGTTTGGGGATGAGGTCTTGTGTTGCAAATTCTGTGAAATATTACGCTCAGTTCTGTTGGTTAAACTGTTCTATTCGAAGTTTTCTGATGATACATTTTATCTCCTCTAGTATTTTTTAGATAGTTTTATTGATATGAATGGCTTAAAGTTGTTACAGATCCCTAAGCACAGGAACCCTCGTGTGTGTCAGTTAGGAAGGTAGAATCGCTGTGAAGGTCAGGTGGCACGCCAAGGATTTCATGTGAAGCTACTGTGTTTTAAGTCCTATTTTGTATTTGACCTATTTCCTGCCACAACAAAATCAGAGAAAGTCTAGAAGCAGATCTGTTTCTAGGACAGAAATCTGGGAGGATTTAGGAAAAGTAGTACAAATAGGCTCTCCTAAGATAGTGCTTAGTTGACCTGGTTAGTGGGCGCCATCCCATCCCCTCACCGAGGCCAGTGGGCGCCGTCCCGTCCCCTCACCGAGGCCAGTGGGCGCCGTCCCGTGGGCCCGTCCCCCCTCACCGAGGCCAGTGGGCGCCAGTCCTGTCCCGTCCCCTCACTGAGGCCAGTGGGCGCCGTCCCGTCCCCCTCAGTGGGCGCCGTCCCGTCCCGTCAAGGCCAGTGGGCGCCGTCCCGTCCCCTCACTGAAATCCATGAAGTCTATTCCATTTGCCGTGATCTGTGGGAAGCATCTTGTCCTCTTACCGCGTTCAGGAAGACCCAACCCCTCTTGCTGTGTTAATGTGAGCCACCTTGTCCACTTACCATGACTTGCCAGTTCAGTATCTTAGTTGAGTCAGTTCAAGGACTGCTTTCTTCATCTTGTGTCTGTGAAGTTTATATATGCATTTGCACACAGTACATCTGGTGGAAATTAATTTTACTGTAACCAGACCACCCCTAAGTTAGCGTTTTACTGTCTCTCTTTTATGGGAGTGAGATAGGTAGAGAGAATGCATGCACACACACAAGTGAGGGAGAAAGAGCGTGCACAGGCATGTGAGCACACATGGGATGCAGAGGCACATGGGAGAGAGCAGCGGTCCTGCAGGGTCTTGCATTTGCAGTCATCTGCCCCAGAGTCTCAGTTCCACCATACCTGGCCTGTTCGGGCTGGCCCGGGATTCGAACTTGGGCCTCCACTGTGACTCCAGCCTCACGTAGCAATGTTCCACTGCCTGTTCCACCTTCGCTGGGTCTCCCAATCCACACCCTTATCATTTGCTGTTTTTCTGAGTTCATGATATGACTTTTTGAATTCTTTAACTTTTTCAGAACCTTCTTGATCCCGACCCTTGCCAATAGTCATGCCAGTATTTTCTTCAGGTTTTGTTGTGTTGCCTCGTTTTAAGGTTTGCTGTCTTTAGGACTACACTGACTGTGTTGACCTGGACTGAGTGTAAGCCGTGTGGAGCCCTGGTCTGTGCTGAGCTGGCATTTGAGCTCCGGTGACATCTCACAGAGAGGAGGTAGTGTTTCCCGGGGGACGAGACACAGAAGCCTGTCGGCCCACTCGAGTCTGAGCTGCAACCATGCCTTCTAGTTCCCTTGAGGTAGACACTCTCCTGGAATGACTTGCTCCTTCTAAGGAGCCACTAGGGAGTCCATGGTGGAGGACAGGCCACCTGAGGGACAGCTCCAGGCTCTGCAGGGCTGCTGCCTTCCACACCCAGCCCTGAGACTGCAGGGCTTTGGCTCACTGTTGCCTTTCTGGGCATTCGGGGCTGTTCTTATAAATGATTAGTGAAAATAAAGATTTAGACACAGAGTGATTTTCACTTTACTTTTGTAATGTAGAAAAGAAATTCCTTTTAAGAAAAAAATCTAGGGACCAGCAGTTAGTGTAATGGCTATGTCGCTGGACTCCCATGTAGTCGACCGCGGTTCGCGTCCCGGACCCAGTGGCTTAAAACTCACGCCGGGCGCGTGTGCGTGCATGCCCAAGATCCCGAGAGGAGAATGGAGGAGAAGGGATTGCGGCGTGGCCATCCCCCCTAGGGGGTGATTTCTCGCTTTCTATCTCTCTGTCTCTCTCTGTCTGTCTGGCGAGCGCACACGCCCTATAGGAAAAACCTCTCCAAAAAAAAAAAAAAAAAAGAAAGAAAAAAATCTGAAATGAACACTTTCATAGATTCAAATATTAATGTTTTAAAATATAGACTTAGAGTGACAAGCAGTATGTTTTAAAGTTTCATTCTTACATTTTTTAACATTTGAAGCTCCAGATTCAGGGGTGCTGGGTTGCAGATTCAGTCCAGAGGCTACCTAGAGCAGTCAGGTGTGCATGAGCCTGTGGGCTGGGGCTGGACTGTGGCCGCAGACCCTCAGCACCGTGGGGTGCTGTCTCTGTCTTGCTCATGGAAAAATCAATTTAAAAATGGAAAACAAAAATGCATTCAATTTGAGATTTTTGAAGGTGGTTAAAAAAAAAAAAAAGTGCTCGCACAATGTAGCAAGCCCACAGGGGCTGCTTGTCAGTGGTTCTCCCGGGGCGGGCCTGCCTGGCTGGTGGAAGCCTTCACCTCTGACTGTCCTTTGATCCCAGCAGTAGGTTTAGATGATCACAATCCATTGGTGGGTTATTGAGGGGCAGTGTCTCTAGGCTCTCAGGGTGGAATAAGGGGGTCGAAGTGTACCTACTCTTAGCTTGGCCTAACTTTAAGAAAGAATTGTTATTCTAAATAGACTCCATACGAATGCGCACTTCATTGTTTAACTTGTTTGTCTCTACATTTCCCTGTGTTTTTTTTCCTTTCGTAATTTGTAACATGTAACATGTACTCTTATGATCACCATGCATTTTGTAAATAATAAAATGGTATTTGTTAAAAAAAAAAAAAAAAAAAAAAAAGAGGGGTTCCTAGGCAGGAGGGTGGTCACTGGTGGCTTCTGTGGCCCTGCCCTCTCTGCCCCATCTGACCTGTCCTTCCCGCATCCCGGGTCTTAGGAGTGAGCGTGAGAGAGAGAGAATGGCCCTTTCCGCCAGTGCTGGGCTGCAGTGAGCTGGAGGTGTACCTGCGCTGCTGGAGACAGCATGAGTGTCCCATCCTGGTTGCTGTGACCTTGCTGGCCTGTAGGCTGTTGGGGATCTGCTGCAGACACAGCCACCCAGAGGGCACCTGCCTGTAGGTGTCCGGGGCTGCTCCGTGCTGGGAGGAGCAGGGTGGGGCTCCATGGTGCTGCTGGAGGCCTCAGAGTGGGGCTGCTGGGTTCTCCAAGGGTCAGTTTATTTTCCTTTAAATGCAGTTGTTTCGATGGTTCTTCCTGTAAGAGAGTTAAATCCAGATATATGTAATTTCACTGTCATTGTCTGTGATAATATCCTGTAGCCTGAAAAGGAGTATGAGTTGTGATCTTTCTCAGACTCCGAAGGGGGGTTCAGGTCCCCTCCAGACCTGCCATGGCCACCTAGGAGGTAGATCCCAGCTATCCGCGGGTGGGGGCCGGTGGCCTCAGGTCACCTGAACGTCAGCTCCCGTCGCACCTTCCTGCAAAGTCCACATGGTGATTGGAAGGCTTTCCCTCGGGATTACTAGGTCGGTACAGAAGTAATTACAGTGGCCGGGGAGGGCCGCTCGGGAGCGCCGCAGTCGGGCCGGCTGCGGAGACCAACGCCGGCTGGGGCTGCCCCGCGAGCCGTGGGGCGGTAGGCTGCTGCCCGTACTGACCAAGAAGAAGCTGCAGGACCTGGTGAGAGAGGTGGACCCCAGTGAGCAGCTGGACGAGGATGCGGAGGAGATGCTGCTGCAGATAGCGGCCGATTTCACCGAGAGCGTGGTGACGGCAGCCTGCCAGCTCGCCCGGCACCGCGAGTCCAGCACCCTGGAGGTGAGGACGTGCAGCCGCACCTCGAGCGCCAGTGGAACGTGTGGATCCCAGGCTTCGGCTCAGAAGAAATCCGGCCCTACAAAAAAGCCTGCACCACAGAAGCAGACAAGCAGAGGATGGCACTGATCCGGAAAACGACCAAGAAATAGCACACGGACAGGTCTGGGCACGGACACCAGTGTGCTGGGAGGTGTTGGCGCTGAGGCCTCGCCCGCGCACCTCGGGATGTTTTTAATGCTTTAGAGAAGCGTATATTTTGTATTAACAGTGCAGCAATATCCGTAATGACTGAGAACCTGCCAAAAGAATAAAGCCTCCCACCCCGCGTGCGGGTCCTTGCCTGCCTCGTACAGGGGAGCGGTTCGTCCTGCAGAGGAGCCCTTACGGCGGCCGGTCCTAGACGAGAATGCGGCGAGTCAGAGCGCAGTGATCCGCTGCGCAGACAGTGTCAGCAGGATTTGTAGAGGGCGGTGTTCCCCTTCCCCTCCTCCCTGTCCTTGGTGACGTCAGTGTTTATACGAACATGACTGTCGTTTGCTTTTCCAGAATAAAGAAGTTGTGACTTGGGAAAAAAAAAAAAGTAATTACAGTTTCACTTGTTGAAATTCGCTATTCGCTATTAGATATAGTAAATGTGGTTATGTTATATACCATTTTAATGTGCATTTCTCACTTTTGTTATGAATGACTTAACACTTGCTGTTTTATATGTATTTTAGACTATGGAAATGATACTACATGACAAGCAAACTCAGTGATTTTATTTGAGTTCTAAACATGTCGTAAAGCAGTGCAGACAACTTGTAACATCACTAGTGCATCTGGCCCAGGAACTGCTAAGGGATGGGCAGTGTGGTGGTTCAAGAAGTTGTGCAGAGCAGCCGGGAGCCTTGAAGGGGAGCGTAGTAGCCAGTCACCGGAAGTCGACGAGGACCATCTGAGAGCGATCATCTATGCTGATCCTTTTGCAGCTACATGAGAAGTTGCCGAAAAATGCAACGTTGACCGTCTTATGATTGTTTGGCATGTGAAGCAAACTGGGAAGGTGAAAAAGCTTGATAAGTGGGTGCTTTATAGGCTGACTGAAAACAAACGAACAAACAGCTATTGCTGCCGGCAGGTGGCGTGGTAATTGAGGGCGCCGGACTCCCACATGGCCGACCACAATTCGGGTCCTGGACCTGGTGGTTTGTTTTCTCTTTCCCTCTTTCTTGCTCTCTCACTCATTCTGCCCTTCCCTGATCAAATTAAAACAAAACAAATAAATAAATTGAAAAAAAGCTCATTTCGAGGTGTCATTTTTCTCTTATTCTATGCAAAACTGAGCCATTTTTCCTTCTGATTGTGACTTGTGCCGAAGAGTGGATTCTGTATGGCAGCTGCAGAAGACCGGCTCGGGTTGGTCGGAGAAGACGTTCCGTAGCACTTCCCACCGCCAAACCGACATCAGTGAAAGGTCACGGTCCCTGGGGGTCTGACCCTATAGCTTCCTGAGTCCTGGTGAAACCCCTGCACCTGAGAAGCATGCCCAGCAAGCTGGTGAGATGTGCTGAGCACTGCGACCCTGCAGCCGGTTCCCAGGAGCAGCCCTGTTGTCCTCCACAGCAATGGCTGCCCACACGCTGCATAGCTAGTACTTCAAGAGTTGGAGGAACTGGGCTGCGAAGTCCCGCCTCATCCGCCACATTCACCCGCCCTCTCGCCGGCGACTGCCACTTCAAGCATCTCGACAGCTTTTTGCAGGGAAAACACTTCCATACCCGTCTGGAAGCAGAAGATGCTGTCCAAGCCTTCATCAAATTGCAAAGCACAGATTTTTACCCTAAAGGAATAAACCCATTTTTTCTCACTGGCAAAATGTGTTGATTGTAGTGGTTCCTATTTTGTTTAATAAAGATGCCTTTGAACCCAGGTCTAGTGATTTAAAATGCACGGGCTTGTACAACCTAACAGTGAGGCGAAGCCTCCGAGTTGGTGAGCTCACCCAGCGGTTCGGGCTCTGCGATCCTCATGGAGGTGCTGCTTCACCTCCCCTTGGGTAGAGGGAGGGACAGTTTCCGACACATTGTTACTGAGAACTATGCCTCCTTGCCTGGTGGGAGACCCTGGGCACTCTGCCTCCCTGAAGCCTTAGCTGTGCTCCAGGTCGTGCTCTCGCCGGGGGCAGCGTGGTGCCTGCAGTGGGCAGGCCGAGAGCACTGCAGCTGTGACCACATCCAAGGCCCTCTGCTCTGTCTTCCAGAATGTCGTTCTCTCAGGAGGCTCAACCATGTTCAGGGATTTCGGACGCCGGCTGCAGAGGGATTTAAAGAGAGTGGTGGATGCGAGATTAAGGCTTAGCGAGGAGCTCAGCGGCGGCCGAATAAAGGTAGGAGACAGAGCCGCCCAGCGCCCGCCGCGACCACTCGGCCTCCATGGCTGCTGGATTTGGCTGCCTGAGCTTACTCCCAGCCCGTGGTCGTGGGCGGCCTCAGCAGCGCTCGCGGCCCTTGCCAGAGTGTCTCGCGCTGTCAGAGATGAAGCGTGTAGCATGAGGACCAGGGTCCTGAGGAAGCGGGGCTGGTGCATGGGGCATCTCAATGACCTTTGAACGTGTTCTCATTAGCAGGGGTTTACAGGGCATTCCTCCCACAGATTCTTAAGTAGCTGCTGATTTTATCTGGGCTTCTACCAAGATTGGGCTCTGGTAGGGTAGGTGGGAAGAGGGGTGCCCACTGCAGTGGGGTCCACTCTTGGAAAAATGCAGTTTCTTTTAGTGTTTGGGGGTGGCTGGTATTTTATGGATTGTCTCTGCACTGCTGAAACATCTGGCTTGCTCAAAAAATAATTACGTTCGTTGCTTGGATTTTTTCACTTTTGGGCTTGTAAGAGCTACTGCCAGTCTGTGTACCTGCTTTGCTCCTCCTCTGACCCCCGGGCTGACCGGGCAGGGGCACCTGGCGGCAGGAGCTGGGCGTCCGCACGGAAGCTGCCCGCTCTGGGTGCTCCACTGGCAGGAAGGCCCCGGCCCCGAGGAGGACGGAAGCCCAGGAGGAAGCTGTCGTCTTGCCAGCTGCTGGGTAATCGAGCTCTTTGTGCTGCCTGGGCCAAACCTGAAGTCCTTTCCTTTGCAGCCTAAGCCCGTGGAAGTCCAGGTGATCACTCACCATATGCAGCGCTACGCCGTGTGGTTCGGAGGCTCCATGCTGGCCTCGACTGTAAGTCCTTCCAGATTGTTCCATGTTTTCACTTCTGCACCCTCTGGCGCGTTTGCATAAATACTGTCTGTCAAGGTTAAGCAGTGTGTGTTCTAACTGTGTAGCTTCACACACACACATTTAATTCTGTAGGATATAAAGACATTTTAGCTATCATTTAAATTGCATGGCTAACTTACTGGTATCGTTGCTAATTAGAGGTTATAGATAACATGTAAAAGAAATCCAAAAATGATCTAAAAATATCTTTGATTAGTCATGACCTCCAGTGACTTTTCCAAGTGGCTGTTATTTTTTCCTTCCAGTTTGTTAATGGCTAATGTGTTATTAGGACATGGTTGGTCCTAAATAAATGTGAAGGGACTTTTAAAAGTATTTGGAAATGGAATTAAATTATGAGTTTGTTTTGGTGCGAAAATTTTTTTGAAATCCATGCATAATTTTTTCATAATACACATTATCCACAATTTTTTCTTAAGACAGCCTCTCTCCACCACTCTCCTGTAGAGGCAGAATAAAAAATTGAAAATGAACTCAACTCCCACGGGTAGTTCAGTGCCGTGGAGGGCAGGTTTACACCGTGGTCTGGAGGGAGGGAGGTCTGGGTTAGGAGAGCCTCTCACCTGCTTAGTTAGGGCCCGGTGTGCCTCCGCCCTGCAGTCATTGTGCGCTCCTCCCACTGTCGCCCCGGCAGCCGGAGTTCTTCCAGGTCTGTCACACCAAGAAGGACTACGAGGAGTACGGCCCCAGCATCTGCCGCCACAACCCTGTCTTCGGAGTCATGTCTTAGGGTCTGCCTTGGGGTCGTCGCTCGACCACGGCGTGTGGGGAACAAGTGTCCTTCGAACCCAGAGAAGACTGCAGTCTGTACATAGCGACGCTGGCGTCGCCGCCAGCAGCCAGCTCCACCGCCCAGTGCATGAGGCCCTGCGCAGTCGTCCAGTCAAAGCCATTCCCTCTCCTGCCGACTGGGGCCGCCTACGCCTTCTCTGTCGCCCTCCCGCCCCCGTCTCTCCCCTCCCCCCGAGCTTCTAGGTGACAGGTGCAGTTCTGGAGGAGTTCAAATGCGACTTTACATGGTTAGGGAAAAGCCCACTAGAAAACGGTGCAGAGTAGCTCCCCTGCTCCCCTCCTGGGAAAGAATGTGGGGTGTCAGCCCCTTCCCTCCCGCCTATTTTTGTAAATAAAATGTTATAAACTTGAAATACAAATCGATGTTTATATTTCCTATCATTTTGTATTTTATGGTATTTAGTACATCTGGCTGATTCTAAGCACGAATAGATGTTGGTGTCATGGAGTGCTGTAGTGCAGTTCTTAATCGTGAGGCATGTCCGACGTCCGTAGGCAAACAAAATACAACCACAGACTCTGGCCACGTGTTTGCAAGAAAATGACCGCACTTTATGGGAGTGGTGTGGGTGTGGGCACTGAGCGGTGCTGTATAAGAATTACTGCGGATAATGCTACCTTTCCATTTCTTCTGTTGGAATTTCTGGAACTGTTTTATAGAAGATGACGGTGTGTTGTTAGTGGGTGTTGGATGAAATACTCCTTGCAGCGTTGTAATAAAAGCTGTTAGAATCTTTATAAACATTTTCTCGCTTCAGTGTGATTCTTTTGGTGTCCCCTTGTGTGCTCTTACTTCTTTAAAAGAGTATTGTAATTTGTTTTGTGTCAATAGAAGATCTGAGGATTAATACCAAGTTTGTGGAGGGAAATTTCTCAGAATGATAGGGGCCGTGTGTTCTGCACTGGGGCACTAGGAGTGGTGGGGACACCTAGGTTAGAGAGGGTTTGGGGCTAGGGATATAGTGGGGGGTGTTCCTAAAGATTTCCAAGGTCTCTTTCTAGAAATTTAGGATTCATATATATATATATATATATATATTTTTTTTTTTTTTTTTTTTTTTTGCCTGAGGGTATCTGTGCTCACTACAGAGACACAGAGAGAGAGGGACAGAGAGGGAGAGAGAGAGAGCACCCCTAGTGGGGTGTGGGCATGCTGCAGTCCCGTGTCCGCCTCTCCGTCCTGACAGGATCTGGGGCACACACACGTGTCTAGGCACTTGCCAAGGGAAGGCAGGAATGGAACCGGTCAGACTGGGTGGGGGTTTCAGGTGGGAGCCACAGCTCCCAGCAGTAGAGAGCCGAGACGGAATACGGGGTGCACCAAGGCCAGGATTCGAACTGCAGTTGGCCGTGTGGGACCCAGCTTCCTTAAATGCTAGGTTGTGGGGCTGGCCCAGGGTTCATGTCTTTAAGCTTTCAGTAAGTACTGGAGGTAGTTCACTAGATTTATAGATTTAAGTTTATTTCATTTTTTTGTGTAATTATGTTACTTTTCAAACTTTTTTTTTTTTTGGAGAGGTTTTTGCTATAGGGCGTGTGTGCTCACCAGAAAGACAGAGAGAGACAGAGAGAGAGAAAGCGAGAAATGACCCTCCAGGGGGGATGGCCACGCTGCAGTCCCTTCTCCATTCTCCTCTCGGGATCCTGGGCACGAACGCACACGCGCCCAGCGTGAGTTTAAGCCACCGGATCTGGGACTCGAACTGCAGTTGACTACATGGGAGTCGTCCAGCAACATAGCCATTATGCTAACTGCTGGTCCGTATGAGATACATCTTAATATTAGAAAATTTACCCTTCAAACGTTTGGGTGATTATTTAAGTTTAGAAACAAGTTCAGTAACAGTAACTTGATGTGCTAAGAGCTGAGTTTCCGAGCCATGGAGGGTGGTCCCTTCCAATCGCTCCTATGTTGTCCGTGACACAGGCCCCGCCCTGGAGTCTGACGCCATTTGGTTCTTTCTTCAAATAAATGGATTCGTCCCATTCCCTAGGGACCTGCTCCTTCTCAGGCTCACTGACTGTCCAGCCCTTCGATTGCAGCCTGTTCCCGTCAGCCTGCCTGCCTCCCAGAAGGCCCGTGCACCGTGCTTGGCAGCAGGGATACGTCCCTTCCCGTCAGTTCCGTCTTGGCCCTCTGCGGCCTGGGAACTGCCTACCCTGACACTCCTGCCCAGTCTGGCTGATTTTGGTTTTGCCTTCTCTTTTGGGCCCTTGGCCTCACCGAGTGAGCATGCTTTGTGTTCCCCGCAGGGAATGCCATCGGTTCTGTCCTTGTGCTGTGCTCATATACCTACAGATCTTTAGACTTTGGCCATTGGATGGTTGTGCTCACCCAGAGAGGGACAGAGAAAGTGAGAAATCACCCCCCAGTGGGGATGGCCACACCACAGTCACTTCTCCTGTCTTCTCCTGGGGCTTTGGACATCCACACACACATGCTCGGCATGATTTTCAAGCCTCTGGGACTGGGACTTGCACCGTGGTCAGCCATGTGGAGTCCAGCGCCTTAACCAGCACAGCATCTGCTGGTCCCACGCCTGCAGGTTCTGCTGCGCCATCTCCAAACTCTCGGAATAACGCTGCCTGTGTGTGTCAGTGGCGGTTCTAGCATTGGCTAAAGGAGGGGCGACACAGCCAGCCCTCAGGCTGCAGAGCTCCAACGCTTCCCCTTCCTTGCCAGGGAAGGTCATCTTTGAGATTAAATTCATTTGTCACTTCACAGGCTTGTGACGACAGCGTTTTATTTAAACACCAAGTGGATAGGAAAGAATGATCTATTCGGGTGCTCCCGTGTGGTGTTGTGGTTCAGCCCTGGCCAGGGCCCTTCCCGGATCAAGAGAGGGTGGGTGTCTCGGGAACAGGAGCTGAAATCGGGGAAACATTCCATTTTTGCTCTTTTTGTTTGTTTTTAAAATTTGCTACAGAGCATATGTACCTGTGGAGAGAGACGGAAAGTGAGAAAGCACTCCTCGGGGAGGGGTGGCCACACTGGAGTCCCTTCTCTTGAGATTTTGGGCACACCTGCATGCTTCTCAAGCCTCCCTCAAACCGTGAAGCTGGCCACATGGGGTCCAGCTGCCTTAACCGCATGCCACCCAGCTGGCCCTGCTTTTTTTTTTTGGAGAGGTTTTTGCTATAGGGCACATGCACTCGCCAGACAGACAGAGACATAGAGACAGAAAGCGAGAAAGCACCCCCCAGAGGGGATGGCCACACCGCAATCCCTTCTCCTCCATTCTCCTCTCGGGATCTTGGGCATGCACGCACACGCGCCCGGCGTGAGTTTTAAGCCACCGGGTCCGGGACGCGAACCGCGGTCGACTACGTGGGAGTCCAGCGACATAGCCATTATGCTAACTGCTGGTTCCCTGCTTTTTGTTTTTAAGCTCCTTACATGAAGCCAAGCTGTTGCTGGTTACCCGCCGCTGCAGCAGAAAGGAGGGCTTCTGACTCGGAGAGATCTGAGTGTGAATTCTGGGTGTTCCCTGAGCAAAGGCTGTCTCCCCTGGTTCTTCATCTGAGAAATCGTAATGGTCCCACTCCTGCCAGTAGGTTGGAATTACAATGTTCTATTCATTCAATCAAACTTCCAGATACTCTGTGTAGAGTTGAACTGACTGCAGAGGGTACTGGCCAGTGTGTAAGGAGGGAAGACGCTGAGCTGCGTTACTAAGATCTGCGGTGACCTTCAGTTCAGGCTTTACTAATCAGCACCTGTCATAATGTAACAGTGAGTTAAATACGACGGAATCGATGCGTAAAACCAGCCTCCTACTAAAAAAGCCTTACAGCTCTAAGTGAACAGTTTTCTATAAAAACATTTCAACAAACACAGTCGTCGACAAACATATTCTAAAATGATGTCTGCAGTCTTTAGGACTGTTAAAAATAATACAGCAAGAAAAAAAATACAGGAAGCTGCTTTGACTTATTATTATTATTTTTTTTTTTTTGGAGAGGTTTTTGCTATAGGGTGCGTGCGCTCGCCAGACAGACAGAGAGACAGAGAGACAGAAAGCGAGAAATCACCCCCCGGGGGGATGGCCACGCCGCAATCCCTTCTCCTGCTTTGACTTATTTAACAGACATAGTCACAGTCCAACTTCATGGTGGTAGGAGTATTACAGAAATGGCTTCCACTGGTCTTTTATAGAGAGATGTTTGCTATAGGGGGTGTGTGCTCACTGGACAGAGAAAAGACAGCCACGCCACGATCCCTTCTCCATTCTCCTGGGGTTTGGGGCACGCAAGCATGCACATACTCAGTGTAAGTTTCAGGCCTCTGGGTCCAGGACTTGAACTGTGGTCGGCCATATGGGAGTCCAGTGCCATAACCTCTATACCACCTGCTGGCCCCATGGCTTCCATTTCATAAGAAGGCTGGCAACTGGTATGTGAGTGTTGGTATCTTTCTAGTGAGATGGAATGGCTATTTCAGAGCTCTCCACGATGTGTACCCGAGACTGCCTCCCATTTGCAAAATGGAGTTCCCAAGGCCAATAGCTTCTGCTTTTACTAATTCATACTAAATGGGCGCAGGGGAGAAGCACAGTGAGAGCGGGAAGCCTCCATGGGGGCTGGGGGGGCCGACTTGTTCAGGGCCCTGAGGTGAGAGCTGGTGTCACGTGGAATATGACAGGAGGAAGGGGGGACCCCGAAAGCACCAGGTGCTTAGAGTGGGACACACTCGCCCAGCTGGGGCTCTCTCCAGTTGAGCTTCTCCGTGGCTAGCAGGGAGGAGGGGTGTAGCACAGCTAGTTTTCCTGGGGATGGTTGTAGCCCTGTCCAGGCAAGTGTAGGACAGGAGTAAAGGGAACTGAGAGCCTGGGAAGGACGGAGGAACCCCGGGACCGGAAGTTCTGAGCTTGTGTCATGGAGCAGGGTATTAGTGCTTAGGGTTCAGAGGGGCACATTTCTCATAGAAGTGTGTCACTGAATGGCCATTGTATACAGCGCAAATCTATTGGAAGCTGAAGAATTTAGGGCGTTTTGAGAAAAGTGCATTAACTAGGCTGTCCAGTGGGTACTGGTGTCCCCTGGTGGGCATGAAGGCCCAGAGAGGAGAGCGAGACTGATCCCATTCCCAACGTCCTGCATCAGTGCAGGGCGTGGCTGTAGGTGACACTGCGTGACCATATCCGTCTCAACGACAACCTATGAGATTGGTGTTCCTACTACCTAGTTTCCATACAGAAAGCTATGGCTGAAAGAAATTCAGTAACATGTCGAGACCACGTAGCTAGGAAGCAGGGGGGACCTTGTTTTCTCTGTTTCAAACTGTGCATTTGTCATCATCCCTGCAGAAGTAGGTAGATCACAGAAACCAAGAGTGGATGGAAAAGCCCAGTGACACGAGTCTGGAATGGTTTTAGAAGATAATGGGAGGGCCAGCAGGTGGTGTGGAGATTAAGGCGGCTAGATCCCACATAGCCGAGCTCATGGTTCAAGTCCTCGGCCTGGTAGCTTGAAAATCATGCTGGGTATGTACGCATGCATGTGCAAAATCCCAAGAGAAAAATGGAGGAGAGGGGATTGCAGTGTGGCCATCTCCTCCTGGGGAAGAATTCTCACTTTCTCTCTCTCTGTCTCTTTCTTTGGCAAGTGCACGTGCCCTATAGCAAAACAACAAAAATGGGGAAAAAAACCCTATATATGTGTGTGTGTGTGTGTGTGTGTATGTGTGTGCATGTATACATACACATATACACACACACATGTGTATACATATATATATGTATATATATGTATATATATATGGTTTTTTTTCCCCATTTGGGGGAAAAAAAATGGACTAAAGAAGATAACGGAATAGAGAGAGTTTGGAAATGACAGTGGGGCGAGTAATAATGACCCCTCTGGCCCAAGGCCTTGGTAAGGAATGTGTTTTACAAAGCCACTCATGTAGAGTGTGTCGATAGGATTATTTTCATTTTTGTTTGTAATGTCTTCCTAACACATATCTTATCATGTACACTGACTATGATACAAGGCAAATAAGATAAGTATTGGTTAATCTGAGCACTTAGAACCATAACGAACCCCTAGTAAGTGTCACAGATTCTAGACACTTTATTATTCTGTTGCAAAGCAGTTGTATTCTAAGAGCCCTACCCATTAAAGTTGCATTAAAAACAGTTTCAGTGGAGGAAAGGAATTTTAGTTTCATTTTTTATTAGCGTATAACAGTTGTCCAAATTTCTTCGTGTGTAATTGTACAGATTTATTAGTGTGTAATAATTGTACAGATTTGGGCTAGTCCTGTAGGGCAGCAGTTAGAAGCTGTACATAGAAAGCCTGACCCCACATTACCGAACACAGTTCACATCTCGGCGTGTGTGTATGTCCATGTGTGCACGCCCCAAATCCTGACAGGATGGGGGACGGAGAAGGGGCTGTGACCATGCCCCACCAGGGGTGCTTTCTTGCCCTCTCCCTCGCTGGTGACTGCACAGGCCCTCTGGTAATTAAAAACACCCAAATTGCACATATCTGGGGGGGGGGTATTGTGATTTTTCAGTACATGAAAGCAACTCGCAATGATCAAATCAGGGTAATCAGCCACTTGTCATTTGTGTTGGGAATGTTCACAATCCTCTTTCTCAGTGTCTTTGAGATACACAGTAAGTCGTTAACCGTACTCAGCCTACTGTACTTCATAACTCCAGAAAGTGTTCCTCTTATCCATCTGGAATTGTCTCCATTAAACCACATCCTTCCATTCCCACACCCTAAACTTGCCCAGAAAAGGGAATTTCATTCATGAACTCCATTGCCTTTAAGAATTTTGTTAGAAAGGGTTAGAAAATAGATAGTTCTAGAATGTGAACTCCGCTGAGCTTTTTCTTTTCTTTCTTTTTTTTTTTCCTTGCTTTGGGCAACTTTAATTTTTTTTATTGTTTTTTTTATTTCAATTTATTTGCATTTATTCACTGTACATCATTACAGCATACAAAATGAGATTTTCCATCCAGAGTACACTGTATATTGTCTCAATCAAGCACATCAACAAACATGTTATTGTCAGCAGATGATCTTCCATTTCTTGTTTTCTGTATGTTTAGCTTTTTTTTTTTTTTTTTTGGAGAGGTTTTTCGCTATAGGGCGCGTGCACTCGCCAGACAGACAGAGAGAGACGTAGAGACAGAAAGTGAGAAATCACCCCCCAGGGGGGATGGTCACGCCGCAATCCCTTCTCCTCCATTCTCCTCTCGGGATCTTGGGCACGCACGCACACGCGCCCGGCGTGAGTTGTAAGCCACCGGGTCCGAGACGCGAACCGCGGTCGACTACGTGGGAGTCCAGCGACATAGCCATTACGCTAACTGCTGGTTCCCTGTATGTTTAGCTTTTTTTCCCCCCATCCTTGATTCCCTATCTCCTACCCTCTGCCATCTCCCATTCTCCTCCCACACTGTCTCTGGTATCTATGTTTGCTTTCTATACTGTTTTCCCCCCACATTTTATTGAATCACCAAAGACCCTAATCAATCCAAATACCCTCATAGCAAACACAGGTGACACACACATTTCCATGAACACAAGTCTAACATTATGCATCCTATAAAGTAGCACCTAGCTGGGGCTACATATCCTACTGCAGTCATTGAATAGATATATATATATATTTTTTGTAACTCAATTTACATCCCTTACCTAAGCATCATCACAGCACACAAAATGCGGTCTCCCATCCAGTACACACTGCATAGTGACTCAATCATGCACATTACAAAAAATTTTCCATTTCTAGTTCCTAGAAATATTTCCACCCCTCTTTCTGACCCTCTGTCCCTTCCCACCCTCCTCACACACCACCTCCGGTGTCCACAATTGTCCTTCATTCCCTTCCCACCCACATTGCATTGATCACACAATTTCCTACATAATCTAACTACTTTCAATGGTGAGTTCACTCATTACTACTAAGAAAAGCAGTTTTAACTTAAATCAAAGAAATACCAAGGAACTTTGCTTAAAGCCAGTAAACAGGTTAGGATTCTGTTCAAATGGTAGGTGCATGAACCTATTAGTCTCATGTACTTTTATCTTCTGTTCTGGTTCAATTTTCCTGGTTAAATTCTGGTATATAATATTCAACTCCAGACTTGTCCCTATGATTAAGTTGGCCACTTTCTTAGTTTTTGGACTCTTTATTTCCGTGTGTCTGTGTTTAATTTTCCTGATACAGCACACCCTTGAGAACTTCTTGGAGATCTGGTCTGGTGCTGGTAAATTCTTTCAGGTTTCATTTGTCTGAGCATGTTCTTGTCTTTTCTCCCCACCTGAAAGATAATCTTGCCGGGTACAGTATTCTAGGCTGAAATTGCTTCTCTCGTAACACTTTGAATATATTTTCCCATTCTCTCCTCGCTCGCATTGTTTCCAATGAGAGATCTGCTGTTAGCCTGATGGGATGTCCTTTGTAGGTGATTTGATGTTTTTCTCTTGCCAATCTTAGTATCTTGTCTTTGTCTGCAGTTTTGGTCAACCTGGCTATAATGTGTCTTGGAGAAGATCTTCTTGGGTTGATTCTATTTGGGTTCCTTTGTATTTCCTGGGACTGGATCTTTGAATGCCTCTCTAGGTTTGGAAAGTTTTCTTGCAGGATTTCATGGAATAGATTATCAATGCCCTTATGGGTCTCTTCCCCTTCTGGAATGCCAATTATCCGGATATTTGGATGTTTGATGGTATCCAGTACTTCTCGCATATCATTCTCAAATTTTTGGGCCATTTTCTCAGTCTTCGTGGTGGATTTTTCTAGGTCAGCCATTTTCTCTTCTACATCTGAGATTCTATTTTCTGAATGATCTAGTCTGCTTTTAATATTTTCAAGGGAGATTTTGACTTCTTGTATTAGAAACTTCATCTCTAGTAGTTCCGTTTGAGTCTTTTGTAAAGTGTGTAATTCCTCTTTTAGATCTAGCAAGAATTTCTTCATCTCCTGGAACTCGTCAACTTCTTTCTCCTTTCTCTTTAGCAGTTCATTATCTCTCTTCTTTTCCATTTCTGTTAGCTTTGACATTATGAATGCTCTAAATTCCTTATCAGACATTTCCATGATTTTCACCGAACTGCTTGTGGATGAAGAAGAGTTACTCTTTTCCTGTGGAGGAGAGGTATTTTCTCGTTTTCCCATATTTCTCGTGATCTGGTGGTGATTTCTTGTCATCTGAGGGATGGTGTGTTTCTTTCAAATTCTTGAAGTTCAGTCTAAATGTTCGGGAGCAAGCGGAGGTGATCTAGAATCTCTTTGCCGTTCTGTTGTGATTGCTGGTGTAGAAGATTGAATGGATATTGGAGGGTGGAGAGACAAGAAAAAGGAAAAAGAAAAAGGGAGAGAGAAACAACAACAAAAAGAGAAAAAAAGACAAAAAAATTTTAAAAATTGTAATTACTGTACTTTTAAAAAAAAAAAAAATCACAAAATGGAAAACCGCGTGGCGCACAAGCTCGTTTGTTGGAGGCTGAATTATCAGTAGAAAAATCTTCATTTCCTGAAAAATCTATTTCGCTGGTGCCATGTGGAACCTTGTTCTGAGGGCCCGGCTTCTTTTGCCTGGTGGAAGGACCAGAGCGCTAATTAACAAGATAAGAGGCGGAGCCAAGAGCCAGAGAAAAACTGTGCCTTAAAAAAAAAAAAGTGTAAGAAGGAAAAATTACAAAAAATAAGGGAAGGCAGAAGCAGGGAGAGACAGGAACTGAGAGACAGAAAGAGAGATAGAAGGCTGGGGGTGCGGTGGGGGCTCCCTATCGCTAGCTCGTTTGTTGGAGGCTGAATTATCAGTAGAAAATCTTCATTTCCTGAAAAATCTATTTCGCTGGTGCCATGTGGAACCTTGTTCTGAGGGCCTGGCTTCTTCTGCCGCTAGCTCGTTTGTTGGAGGCTGAATTATCAGTAGAAAATCTTCATTTCCTGAAAAATCTATTTCGCTGGCGCCATGTAGTGCCTAGCCTTTTCTTATCCCCACAGTGCTGACATGATGGGATCACTTTTCGCATCCGTGTAACGAAAGACAAGCCGCCCAGAGCATCCGTGTGGCCTGCACAGAGCCATCCCCACCAGCTCCTTGCTGTGACCAGCTTCTGTCCTCATCTCGGGTCCTGCAGGGTCCGCAGAGAGGGTATGTAGGTGGCGAGGTGGAGGGATGGGTCTTGAAGTGACTTCCCTGCAGGAGTTCCCTGTCCCTGGAGTGTTGCTCTTACCCGTTTGGGGCCTTCAGCCTCGTCTCCAGCATCACCTCCAGGGAAGCCTTGGACTGCCCCGTAGAGTAAGCTCATCCCTGTGCACAGGCGTGCCTGTCCTCCCCTGAACGGCCATCCTGGAAAACGGGGCCAAAAATCTCTCTAAATAACAGAAAAAAGTGGGAGCCATATGTTGCTAATTGCACCCCTGGGGCTGTCATGTGCCTGACACGTGGGAGGTGCCCAATATTGACTGAACTCAATTTTACCCAAAAAGAATCCACTGCTTTCCCTGTGCTGTGCTCTGGGACCAAGGAGCATCACAGGTTTGGGTAGCCTTAGTTAAAAGATGGCTTTCCAGCATCTGGGACACTGCTACCCAACGAGTTTTCATGGTCTAAAATACCACTCGATTTTGGGCTGGGGGGGGGGTGTTTCGAGTACCCGAAGAGCAGACAGCCAAGCCTGCCCAGTGCTGAGCCCCTCACTGAGTGGCCTCCCCTCCTCTGGTCACCATCACAGTGTGACCCAAGGAGGGACCAGGGAAGAAATCGTGAAGACAGCGTGCTTTATGGCAGTAACGGGCCGTTCCTTCTGCAGCTTTGCGACCGTGAATAACGAGCCCTCGTGTGACTGAAGTATGGATCGTTTGTGATCAATTCATTCTTTATGCCCCTTCTATTCTCTCTCATTTGTAAAAATTACAACCATGCCCACAAGCTCGGGAGGTTAATCAAGTGCCCGGCTTATTTAAAACCACAAGAGAGTCCTATTAAGAATATTTATCTGTTAAATAATTCTTTACTTAATTGAAGAATATTTCATAATGTTTCTTTTAAAAGTAACTGTCACAGTTGTTAAATAGAAATATAAATTGATTGGTAAAATAATTGTGTGAGGTTCTAATTGGCAATTACATCAATTTCACTTGGTCGGATGGAAATAAATCTTTTTAAGAAGAGGAAAAGAAACTGTAACTTGATTTTGGTATTCATATGATAGTTTTTTTTTAGTTTTAAAATATTAGGTCTTTTTACATGGTATTATTTCTTAAAAGCAAGCAGCTGTTTTAATAACTCAGGTTGGCTTCTCATGCTTTATTTTTTCATTTTTATTTTGGGGTGCTGTGGATTATTATTATTTTTAATTTGCCAGAGGGTGTATGTGCTCACTGAAGAGAGAGAGAGAGAGAGAGAGAGAGAGAGAGAGAGAGAAAGCAACCTTCCCCCCCAGTAGGGATAGTTACACCAAAATCCCTTCTCCTCCTTTTCTCCTTCTGCTCAGGACTTTGGGCACACGTGCACACAGCTTTCTGGACCTGGGGATTGAACTGCACACTTAGACGTGTGGGATCCAGCCACCCCAGCCACCATGCCATGGGCTGGCCCACTGTGGATTATTGTCTGTGTGTTCAGGCATGTATAATCATAAATGTATGTAGTTCTTAAATGAATAGCATATCGCTATTGGGTGTAAGTAGGTGGCATGGAGGTTAAGGCGTTGGCTCCCATATGACTGACTATAAGGTTTGAGTCCTGGACCCAGCAGCTTGAGTATCACTCTGGGCACATGTGCATGTGTGCCCAAAATCCCAAGAGGAGAATGGAGAAGAGATAGCAGCATGTCTATCCCCTTGGGGGTGATTTCTTGCTATCCCTCTTTCTCTTTCTTTCTCTCTTTGCCTCTCTTTGGTGAGTGCATGCACCCTGTAGCAAAAATTTAAAAAAAGAAAAAATAATCCTACTAATTGATAAGAGGGATGTAGCTTTAAATTACTAAACAATAATTACAAACCTTAAAGTTTATGATGTCAAGTCAAGTGATACGCACTGGCGGTATCTGCAGCGTCAGGGTCAGATCAGACGTGATCGTTGGGTTCACCGAGTTCTCGCTTGGCTGTTACATGAGCGCTTACTGCTAAGGCGGCAGTTCCGAAGGTTCCGTCAGACGTGCTCCGGCCTGCAGCAATGCTGCCTCACTCTGTTTTGTGACTACACAGTGACCGCAGGACAGTGTGTGTGAGCTGCTCTTTGTGTCATTTGCTCAGGGACTGTGGCGGGGCGTGGGGCTCGAGTAGAGACAGACCCACTAGAATGTGGAGTTGAAACGCTGCCACTGCCATGGGCTTGCCCTTGGCGCTGGCCCTTTGCAGTTCGTTTCTGTTTGTGTTCTCTCTGTCTCTCGCCCTGGTGAGACACTGAGATCATGGTAACATGCGTGGGTGGTCCTCAGGGCCATGGGTCCCCTGAGACTGACCCGTGGAGGATGCGCTCTGGTATCAGCTGAGGCTGGAGGTCGGTGCTGGAGTGCTGTGGTCCTGCTCCCGCCCACTGCAGACTCCAGGGCCTTCTGGTCCCAGCGTGCGGATTCGAGGCCCCCCTGCTCTCGGATTTGCTCTGTTTTCTCCACCGGGAGAGGCCGCCAGCTAGAGTGCAGGCTTGGCCCTGGGTCGCCTCTCTGGGCAGCAGTGCTGACGGCAGAGGAGGTGGTCGTTGATGAGATATCGCCGTGTGAGCGCAACTTGTGAACGGAAATGCAGGCCAGGGATGCCGCCGCAGCGGGCCTGCACCAGTGTGCAGGAGGGAGCCGTGGCCGAGGCGCCCGAGGAGGTGTTGGCTGAGATCCCGAGTCAGTGCGTGGAGGCCGGCCAGGTGGTGGTGAGGACGGGAGGAGCACCCGGGGAGGAGAGGCTGCTTCTGTAGGCCAGACAGCAAGATGGCTCGTTTGTAAGACGCCTGGCGCAGGAGGAAGCTGGCCTTTCAGGAGCAGAGGGAAGGCTGGCTGTGTGGGGTGTCCAAGGGGCGAGGCGAGGTTGTGTTGTCCAAAGTGGGGGGCTAGTTTGAGAATTTTGGTCTTTCCCCCTGAACCAAGCCCTTGGACCTGTGAAAATGTTCTCAGCAGAGGAGCGGGCGATGGGTTTGTGCCTCCTTGAGAGCAGGTACACTAGCAGCCTCAATCGAGGGATGCGGCCTTTCCCTGAATCACTGCGCACCTGGAGGTGGAGGTGCGGCCAGCTAGGCGCGGCTGCTGTGCAAGGAAATGCTACAGAGATGTATGCGAGCAGGCGGGTGTGAGAGAGCAGGCGGGTGTGCAAGAGCAGACGGGTGTGTGAGAGCAGGTGGGTGTGTGAGAGCAGGCGGGTGTGCAAGAGCAGATGGGTGTGCGAGAGCAGGCAGATGTGTGAGAACAGGGGTGGAGAGCAGGTGGGTGTGTGAGAACAGGTGGGTGTGCAAGAGCAGATGGGTGTGCGAGAGCAGGCAGATGTGTGAGAACAGGGGTGGAGAGCAGGTGGGTGTGTGAGAGCAGGTGGGTGTGTGAGAGCAGGTATGTATGTGAGAGTAGGCTGGTGTGCGAGAGCAGGTGGGTGTGCGAGAACAGGCGGGTGTGGGAGAGCAGATGGGTGTGCGAGAACAGGCGGGTGTGTGAGAGCAGGCTGGTGTGCAAGAACAGGGGTGTGCGAGAGCAGGCGGGTGTGTGAGAGCAGGTGGGTGTGCGAGAGCAGGCGGGTGTGTGAGAGCAGGCTGGTGTGCGAGAACAGGGGTGTGCGAGAGCAGGCGGGTGTGTGAGAGCAGGCTGGTGTGCAAGAACAGGGGTGTGCGAGAGCAGGCGGGTGTGCGAGAGCAGGCGGGTGTGTGAGAGCAGGCTGGTGTGCGAGAACAGGGGTGTGCGAGAGCAGGCGGGTGTGCAAGAACAGGGGTGTGCGAGAGCAGGCGGGTGTGCGAGAGCAGGCGGGTGTGTGAGAGCAGGCTGGTGTGCAAGAACAGGGGTGTGCGAGAGCAGGCGGGTGTGCGAGAGCAGGCGGGTGTAGACGCAGTCAGGGCAGCGCTGGGAATCGGTCTGTCTGTGAGCGACAGGCAGTGAGTGCACAGGCAGGTGAGAGGACAGTCAGAACAGCCAGGTGGGTGACCTTAGCCGCAGCGAGGGCGTGGGCTTGGAAGTTTAGAGAAGCAGGCCGGGGACCAGCCATGCAGAGTGATCACTAAGGCAGCTGGACCCTATGTGGCCAGCCGTTGGAATCCCAGACCCAGCAGCTGGAGGATCATGACGGGCACATGAGCGTGGGTGCCCGAATCCCGAGAGGAGAATGGATGGCAGAGTGGCTGTCCCCCACCCCGGGGTGATGTTTCCTCACATTCTCTGTCTCTCTCCCTGATGGGCGCACACACCCATAGCAAGAAGAAAAAAAGACTAATAGCTATGGATACAGTTAGTTTTTAGTTTTAACGAGAAGTACTAATAAGATGGTCCGTACTGAATTTAAAAAGAAGTCGGCTCTTTATTTTTAAAAATTTTTATTGCACTGACTTTGAGTTCTTTCACAGAAAAAAGGCAGCGAACTCCATGGTCAGTGGTATTTGAGCGCTAAGGCAGAACTCGGGGCACAGCGCAGGGCAGAGAGGGCCTGGCCGTGTAGGTAGCTGGAAATGAGCATCTGGAGAGACAGGTCGGGAGCCGCGGAGGTCCGAGCGACCGACGGAAGCCTCCCGCTGCGTGTCTCGTCTTGATTAGGCTAGCATGCCGAAGTGGCCTTGCTGAGCATGCGTTCGTTTCCTTTAGCTGAATTAGCGCATTTTAACATGTATTCATTAGGCCTTATGTCCATGATAAATTAAACTTTATAGGTAATCAAAACATTATTGCAGGATATAATTACACTCTCTGAACTAGAGTTTAAGAATGTTATTGCCGAACTATACATAACTTAAATGGCAAAGATTAACAGCAATATAAACTTCCCGGTAACACGCGCGGTGTGTGTCTGGGCTGATTTACGGTCGGGTGATGTTTAAAGTGCTGCCAGCCCTGTGTGGAGACTTGACGACAGCATTGTCCCCACGTGGAGCACCCCTGTGGTTTCCAGCTGATCCCCGGGCCAGTCACGTGTGTATGGGTCTCTCGTGCCGGAGTTCTGAGAAGTGGCTGTACTTGTGACACTGAAGTCGGTGCTTGGTTTCACCTGGACATGGACTAACAGTGACAGCCACAGAGCTTAGTAACCACACCTCCAGGCAATTTCCAGGTTTATTTTCCTCCTCTTAGAAGAAAAAAAAATCACTGAGACTTCCACACAAAGGGTACACCTTCTTGAATGGATATATACGTGTGTGTATACACTTACATACACACACACACACTTATATACACTTACACACATATACACTTACACACATATACAGTTACATACATACACTTACATACACACACACTTACATACGCTTACATATGTACATCTATGAGGGTATGTCAAAGAGTTTGTGAAAAATGGAATTAAAATGTAAATTCATTTTGGTGCAAAAACTTGAAACCCATGCATAGTTTTTTCATACTATGCATTCCCATGAACTTTGGAAGTCCCTCACATACATACGTGTGTGTATGTGTGTGTGTGCTCTGGACAGCCGTGGGTATGATCACTGGGGTCACGTCTACTTGGCCCCCACCCTCAGGGGATGAATGGGTCAGGAACAGGACTGGGTGTTCACTCCCTGGCGTTAGGGCTGGATGAGTGGGGATGCCCTCTGCCCTGTCCTAGTTTACCCACTTCCCAGATCGCTCTGGCCCCGAACGTTCCAGGCCCGGAGCATCTCAGAGCAGCAGCAGGCCAGAGTGCAGTCCTGGCGTGCTCCTCGGGAAGAGCTGCCTTCAGAGGGGCTGTCCAGGAGGGCTCCCGTTCCTGCTCTTGGGAGACTGTGCTCAGGGAGACAGCCAAGTGGAGGTTTTTGCAGAGAAATTGTTTTGACTTTGGAATATCTTATTTTATGTGAACTGAAGGGAAACGATAATTGTGCTTTCAATGGTTGTTGGTGATAAATAATTAAGGACAATTTGAGTTACAGATGGTTTCTTGGTACTTTGCAGAAAGTAATGAACAAAATGGACTGTTTGGCATTTCTTTCTGGTATTTTTCACTTATTTTTCATGCTCATCTCATCATCTAAGATAATGGAAAATTCGATCTATTACTCTCTCCGATTGTATGGGAGCAGCCTCTTTTGTCCAAAGGACATAATTTCCGTCTTTTGGGATTCAATTTCAAACAGAAACAAAACACCCTGAAGGGAAGGGGTGACAGGTGCAGGTGACTGTCGGCATTAATGAGGACAGTTGCTACGTGGGTGCAGGGGAGACTGGCATGGACTTCTTGTTTCTTAGGGAGAACACACTTCTTTCTTGCATGTGGCGGGGTAAGAGCTGAGGTGCTGTGCAGTCTCGCCGTGTTCCCCAGCGAGAACTCTCTTATTTCCGCGTCACTTGGAGCTGCGTGCCCGGGGAGGTCCTGCAGGAGGAGCAGCCGCTGTTCATGTTAGCAGTTGTGGGGCCACGGCGCCTGCGCTGACATCTCTCAGTGCCTGCGTGCTGTGCCCTCGATTCTGAACTTGGAAGGCCGCGGCCAGTTCCCTGCCACCCGGCTCTCCGTTCATGCAGGCAGGACTCGCCTGTCTGCTCCTGCCATCGGCCACCCTACAGCGTGCCTGAACCTTTCCTGCAGGGTAGGACAAAACGTCGCGGTGTGGACATCAGCAAAGACCAGCCCGGCGAGAGCAGGCGGAGTGGATCCTGCTAGGGGATGCGCACCAAAAGTTGTTAGAAATAATGAGTTCAATAAATTTGCAGGATACGAAACTGACATACAAAAGCCAGTAGTGTTTCTATATGCCAATAGTGAACTATTGTAAAAAGAATCAAGAAAGCAATTTCTTTTATAATACATATAAAAACAAAATAAAATAAAATACTTAGGAATAAATTTAACCAAGGTGAAAGATCTCTACAATGAACACTATTGTATAAAACACTGATGAAAGAAATTGTAAAGGACATAAATATATGAAAAGACATCTCATGTTCATGGATTGGAAGAATTAATATTATTCAAATATCCATCCTACTCAAAGTGACTATAGAGTCAATGGAATCTGTATTGAAATATCAGTGATATTCTTTACAGAATAGAAAAAATTCTCAAGCTGGCCCCAATGCCTGGTGGTTAAGAGAGTTGGATCCCACATGGCCAACTGTGGTTCAAATCCTTGCTCTGGCAGCTTGAAAAAACATACTGAGTGCATGTATGTGCATGCCCTAAATCCCAATAGGATGGGAAAATGGAGGAGTAGAAATTGTGGCATGATCATGCCCCATTGGGACTTTCTTTCTCCCTCTTTTTCTCTCTGTCTCTTTCTGGTAAGTGTATGTGTCCTCTGGCAATTAAATTAAAAAAAAAAAAAGGAAAGGAAAAAACAGTCTTAAAACTTGTCTGGAACCACCAAAGACCTTGAGCAAAAAGTTAAGTTGGTAGCATCACATTAACATTAAAATATACTACAGAGCCATGAAGTGGAAGGTCCCTGTGTGAGGGGGCAGTGGTGATGTGGGTCTTTGCAGGATTACTGAGGAGCAACAGCGAAGCAGATAACTGGCTTCAGGCAGCAGTGGAAAGCAGGTGCATGGTTTGCTGAGATGCCATGGAGGGTGGTCAGGGAAGTGTCAACAACCATGGTGGGGTTGGTCAGCTTTTTTAGAGCTTGTGTTGAGGCTACCCACACATGGATTTGGCCTGTGTCTCTCTAACTAATATGAATAGTCTGTCTACTCTAAAAAATGCGGAGCCATGGGAACTTGTGCAGCATACAGATGGGTTTATCTTACCAACTGGAGCAAATAAAACCAAGGCTGTATTTGAACTAGCCTTTTTTTAAAAAAAACCATTGGAGGATGCTGTATGACAGGAGCTGCTTTGGGGCAATGAACAATCTTGGTCTAGGACTCAAGAAAGCCCAGAACAAGGCATGGTCCAAACCAAGAACCATGGATAGTGAATATGGTTACTAAGCAAGGGGTACTATGGGCTCACATTCTAGGCTCTCTGGCTTTCTCTGCAGCAGTGATGACATTTGTTGTCATCATCCAAAAACATAAGGTGCAGAAAGTGGCCTCCACACAGGAGCAGCCAGGACCATGGTGGAGATGTCACATGAATGTACGGGTGGTCTTTGAGGGGAAGCAGAAGACGGTCTGGAAGGAGGAACACACCCTTTCTGCACTATGTGATACCTGGGAGCACATGGAAGGCTCTTTGCTCCAATAGTCACTCTGTAGACTTTGCCAGTTCATGAATGGAGGTACATCAGCAGGCATCCAGATCTATTTATTTCTCTGTGGAGTTACATGCTTTCTTCTACCGCCATTAGTTTGAAAAATTGGAGATTCTGATATGCCGTGAGGGAACTCATGGATGGTTGACCAGGACTGGCACTCCTTCCAGCTCTTAGTGAATTGAAGCCAAACCCTTTTGGTGGTTTACTGAGTAACATGATTCTCTTTTCACTAGCAGAAGAGATCCCACACCTGCTCTCTTCTCCCTTGGAAAAGAGATCTCTCACCTGTTCTCTCTCCTACCTCTGAACTGAAAAACTGCTTTCTCTCAGAATTCAGATCATTCTTGTTGTCATACTATATCCGAATTTGTCCTTTTAATGATCTGAAACCATGACGTTGCTTTGTATACCAAATAAAGGGTGAAACTAGAAAAAAAATTACTACAAAGTAGTAGTAACCAAAACATCATAGTACTGGCATGAAAACAAACACACAGACTAATGGAACAGAATGAGAGCCCAGAAATAGGGACCTGCAGATGGTGTAATGGTTATGTCGCTGGATTCCCACATAGTTGAGCGTAGTTCAAGTCTCAGACCTGGAAGCTTAAAACTCACTCCAGATGCATGTGCATGTGTGCCCAAACCCCAAGAGAATGGAGGATAAGGGGTTGCGGCATGGCCATCTGCCCCGGGGGCTTATTTCTCACTTTCTGTTTCTCTGTCTTTCCAGCAAATGCATGTGCCCTATAGCAAAAATCTCTTAAAAAAGAAAGAAGGAAAGAAAGAAAGAAAGAAAGAAAGAAAGAAAGAAAGAAAGGAACGAAGGAAGGAAGGAAGGAAGGAAGGAAGGAAGGAAGGAGAAGAAAAAGAATTAGAGCCCAGAAAAAAATTACATACATTAATAGTTGCCTTTTAAACATAGACATCAAGGACACACATTGGGGGAAGGACAGTCTCTTCAATTAATAGTGTTGGGGAAATTGCATATCCACATGTGGAAGAATGAAACTAGATTGGTGTCTATCACCATATACGAAAATGAACTCAAAATGAATTAAAGACTTAAATGTAAGACTCAAAAACCATGAAATTACTCAAAGAAAATATAGAGCAAATGCTTCATGATATTGGACTGGGCAAGGATTTTTTTGAAGTTCAACAAAATCAAAATAGACATGTGCAATTACATCAAACTAAAAAGCTAGTGCACAGCAAAAGAAGCAATCAACAGAGTGAACAGAAAACTTATGGATAACATCAGGAATATATAAACTACTCAGCCATAAAAAAATAACAAGACCCTGGCATTTGATAGAAAGTGGTCAGATATGGAGGATCTATTGCTGAGTGAAGTAAGCCAGGCTATGAAAGAAAGATATTGTATGTATCCACTCAATATATACCGACTATCCACACTCTATGGTAGAGAGTGAAATATTGGAGGACATAAAAGCAGTGAAAGTACTTAATGAGAATAAGACAGTGTGGAATGGGGCAGGGGGTGAAGAGAAGAGGATAGAGAAAGATAGCAAGAGAACAAATAGAGAGGCAGGACATTAGTGGGACACAGGTATGGTTTATTACCTGTTGATGATGACGTGTATAATATTCTCAACTGGTATGGCCTGAGAAGTATTTCATGATGGGTAAAGTCTTTTTACAAGAAAAATGAGAAATAGTGATTGACTGTTTAAAAAATATAATTGGAATAATAATAATAATGATTGGAAAAAACAATGAAAAGATATTGAATGATGAAGTGGGGAGATTAATGTCTCTGTATTGACTGACATGCATGGCATTCCCTTTTGAAAAAGCAATGTAATACACAGTAAAGTTATATGTAATTCAATGTAATATAAACAAAATTAAGATGATTAAAAAAAGAATATATAAAGAACTCAGACAACTCAATAGCAAAACAAAACAAAACAAAAATTTGACTTAAATATGGGCAGACGACCTGTATTTCTCAAAAGAAGACATATAAATGGCTAAAAAGCATAAAAAAAGCTCAATGTTACTAATCTTTGGAGAAGTGTAAATCAAAGGACAATGAGATATCACCATATCCATGTTAGATTGGCTATTATTAAAACAAAAAAAGACAAAAAACGAAAACAAAACAAATTCTGGTGAGAATACAGGGAAAGAAGAAATCACACACAATTGTTGGTGAGAATGTAAATTAGTGTAGCTATTATGAAGAGGTTTTTTTTTTGTTCGTTTTTTTTTTTTTTTTTTTTTTTTTTTTTTTTTTTTTTTTTTTTTTTTTTGCTATAGGGCAGGTGCGCTCTCCAGAAAGACAGAGTGAGACAGAGACAGAAAGAGAGAAATCACCTCCCCAGGGGGCATGGCCACACCACAATCCCTTCTTCTCCGTTCCCCTCTCGGGATCTTGGGCATGCACTCACACATGAGTTTAAGCCACTGGGTCTGGGACTCGAACAACTGTCGACTACATGGGAGTCCAATGACATAGCCATTATGCCAACTGCTGGCCCCAGTGTAGCTATTATGGAAAAATTAAGAGCAGGACTACCGTACTGCCCAGCACCCCACATCTAGCTCTACATAGCAAATGAAATGAAATCACCAGGTTACGGAGATACCTGCACGCCTGCATTTACGGCAGCCCTAGTCACAATAGCCAAGACATGGAATCAGCCTAAGTGTCCATCGAATGACCCCCGAGTGAGCAAAAGCTGCAACACACACTGTGGGCATCATTTACAAGAGTGACCCCGGCTCCATAAAATGAAGCAAGGAGAGGATTTTGAGAACAACTATGCCCATAAGTTTTTAGGCAAGAGTTTTTGTAAATTACTGATAAAGTCAAACAACATTTTACTTTTACAAGACTGTTTTTCCTCCAAAGACTCTTCTATTAATGTGTTAGTTTTGTCACAGTGCTTTGGCAAAGATTGAATTTGTCCTTCAGAATTTATTATTCTCATTTTCCATTTGGAAAGCGTGTTGATTGTCTACAGATAGAACATAGTGAAAACACAATAAGTTAATTCAAGAGTTAGGTTGGAAGGGGATTTTAAGAAATACTCACATCAAGGTTTGATCTTTCAAATTTAAATAAAACCCAACTCCAGAAAGCTTTAATACAGAGATTTCGTATAGAATTCCCAGTGGAACAGGGCAAGGCTTTGCATACAAAATTCAGCAGCTTAAATATTCCCCTTTCTTCCTGTGTCAGGGTTTTAGCTATAGACAATAGAATCCAAGGTAGCTTATTTTTTTAAGTTTATTTATTTCTTCTGTGAGTGGAAGAGACACACGGGGAGACACAGACTGAGATAGCTCCCCTCACAGGACCTGAAGTCGGGTGCACCCCAGCCTCAGCCAGCCCTGACCACGGGCGTGTGCACAGCCTCTGTACTCACGGAGCCCTCTGGGCACAGACCCAGACCTTCCTGTGGACCAGCCTCTCAGACACCGAGGTTTATCGCGATGCCCCCACGTTAGTGTTTGAAAAGCAGAAGTAGCTTCAGACAGTCCTGGAGAGGGCCTTGATAGTGAAGCGGTGATTACACAGTTGGACCCCACATGGGAGAGTCCTGGGTTTGCACGGGGCTCCCTGTGGTGGGGTCCTGGGTGCATTCCCAGGTCTCCCTGAGGGTATGGGCATATGTGGCCCATGATCTGGGTGACTGAGAGGGCCATGGCTGTGACACATCTGCCCAGAGCCAGAGCACGTCCACCAGGAGCAATGTCCAGGTGGAAATGTGGAACCGCGCTGCGTTTCCTGCAGAACCGCGTTGCTGCTCGCCACGGAGCAGGACAGCGAGCCGGAGAGTGGCAGGCTGGGTAGAAGGCCGTCTCTGGGCAGGCGGCTGCGCTCCTGGCGGGTGGTACTGCTGGGTGCCTGTCTGTCCTGGGCAGATGCTGCTCCCCGGACAGAGTGCTCTTGGCGGCTTGTCCACGTGCCGCCTCTCAGAAAAAGCAATCGAAACACCTGGTTCACTTCAGGCTGTCCCAGACCCAAGCTCTTCCCTCCTTTGTCCAAGGACCTGGAATGTGCTATCATTTTGGAGTTCTTATATCCGAGCAGTGTCTTTAAAGCAGTTAAACACAAATTGAGTTCCTCCCAGGAAGTAGCATAGGCACAAAAGAAGCTGAACTCTAGGATAGTCAGAATAGTTAGTAAAGAGACAAAGAACAGAAAGAAAAAGAAAAAAAAGACTGTGTGGGAAAGAAATAGCTGAACCCACCAGTTCCCTTTGTCAGGAGATACATGGAGATTTAAACTCTGGTTAGGAATTTAGCATTAGAAATAAAAATGTTAGTCAGTGACTAAGAACCAAGAGCTGAAACTACCCAGGTCAACTGAAGACAGAAGCTCAGTTTTACTTATTGACTGAAGTAGAAGCCACACCCAAGGATTAGAGCAGTGAAACACCACAAAGAAATGGTTAACCTCTTGCTACAGTAGCTCTGTAAGCCAAAAACATGCCTATTTCATGAATCAAATGACTTATAAACAGGTATTCCATGGGTAGAGGAGGTTGGTTAAAATTCTGTGGGTAGAGCCCTAATTTTCTCCATCCATGCATTTTTGGGCTGTGGAAATAGTGCCACAGGGAGAGCACGAGTGGAAGATTTGAGACTCGGCAACTTCTGTGAGTGGAGAGACACGCATTTACTCCCTGGCTCCCAGCTGGTAGCTAACTGGGGATGAGGATCCATGGAGATCAACGAGGGGACTAATTACACAGATCGGAGGGAGCATATCGGGGCCTAACTAGAGGGGCGGGTGCATAAATTTGACCAAGAAGCTTACAAAATGACCGAGGAAGTAGGTAACGGGTTTCCTAATGGTGTGCTCGGAAATTCTAATTAGTGGTAGCGATTGGCTTCTGCAGTTTTTTCTTCTGTGCAGCCCCAACAAAACCAATTAACTCTTATTGCATCTCTACATTACCACGTGCACAGGCTATAAGCAAGGGAGGCAGTCTAACTGTTGCCTTTTGGCTTTTAATGGAAAATCAATTTATTTCAGCATATTAAACCATTAGTGCCTATTGGAGATTAACTTCCACATTTTCTTTACATTTCTCTTCTACTTCCTCTTTCTCCACTGCTGGGGACGAGGCTCTCGACTACAAATGGTGACCACGAGCCTGCCCAGGGAGCAGGGCACAAGTCAGGCACTCATCTCCTATTGCTTTACCCCTGAAGGAATTTTCTGATTGATTAGGAAAGTCCACAGGCTCCTAAGTTCTGTGACTACCTGCCACTGTGCGGTCGCCAGATTCTGTGAAGAGGCGTGTTGAGAACCCGTGGGATGATGGTGTCGGCGTCGCCCGAAGGTCCACAAAGCTGAGATGAGCAGCACTTTCTGAAACAGGGACGGGACATGCATGCTACGAGGGATGGTTCCTTTTATGTGTCAGCCTGGTAGGCTGGGGCGCCCAGGTTCTCCGCGGAGCGCCATCCCCACGTTGCCGTGCGGCGTTAGAGGCGAGTACTGTTTACCACTGGCTGGCTGTAAGTACAGGGATGGCCTCCATTATGCGAGTGGGCCTCATCCAAACAGCAAAACCGCTGTGTCCCGGGGAAGAAGGAACCCTGCCTCAAAGCCCGTAATGCTGAAGTACAACTGTTAGACCTGAGAGGCCCCAAAAGCTTGTGAGCCCATTCCTCAGACTGTCTCTCAGGGCTGGCCGTATGGCCTAGTGAGTGGTTAAGGGAGTTGGAGCCCACATGGCTGACCATGTGGTCCAAATCTCAGTCCTAGCGGCCTGGAAAAATATGCTAGGAGCATGTGTCCGTGTATGCGCAAAATCCCCGAAGAAGGGAAAATGGGAGAGCAGGGACTGTGACATGACATGCTTCGCCCCCCTTCTGTCTCTGACGAGTGCATGTGCCCTCTGCAATGACAAATCTCTCTCTTCCTCTCTCTTCTGCTGGTTCTGTTTCCCTCCTGGAGAACTCTGACTGGTCATCTCAGGTTGGGGCAGTTATTGACTGTGGCCGACTGTTGGTTAGAACCGTCTGGAAGAGGCAGTGACCTCGATGGGTCTGAGCTCGCACCTGACGGGAAACCTGCTGTTCTAATTCTAGGGCTAGTCCTTGTTTATTCATTAGCGCATAAACAATTCTAGGGCTATTCCTGTGGACGTTAGTGAATAAACAAGTCGTTGTCATAGCAAGTACCATGTAATTAATTTTTCAACAAGTATTTGTGAGCTTCGGATGCCACTGGGCTATTTGCTGCCACAGGGCGTACACAGACGGTGGCCCTGAGCAGCAGGAAGATTCGGGCCGGCTGCTTTTCCTGGCCCTCCTGGGCGCTCCCGAGGGTGGTGGAGTGAGCTGGCGGAGGCAGGGTCGGGTCCCACTCATGTGTGTGACGTCGCCATCATTTCCTGTCTGAAGCTAGCAACAGGAAGGGGACAAGGACGTACGCACTGTGGGATGGTCGGGGATGGCCACCGGCCCCGTGCCCCTGATTCCAGAGCAGCCGGGGGTTCCCAGCAAGAGGGCACGGCCAGCACCGTCTGTAATGCTGGTGCTCCCGAAGTGGTTCCGTGGGCCACGTAGACTACAGTGACGCGGTCGCCCGTGGGTGAGAGAGGTTTCGTTTTGTAAAATTTGCCGGAGGTCACGTGTGCTCACCAGAGAGAGAGAGGGGAAGTGAGAAAGCACGCCCCCGTGGCGAGCGTCTCGCTGCAATCCCTGCTCCGTAGTGCCCTGCTTCCAGGACTTCGGGTATGTGTACACGCCTGGTGTGTTTTTCCAGCCAGTCAGTCCAGGACTCATGGCTGCCTGAGCCTACAGCTGGCCTGAGGGCCGAGTTATGAGCCAGAGAGAGAGCAGAGAAAGGACTTTGAGCTCATTGTTGTGTACACGTGTGTGCACACGTGTGCCAGATTGCGTATGTGTATATATGCATACACGTGCATGATTGTGTATATGTACACATGTGTTCACATGTGACAGACTGTACACACATACATGTACACACGTGTGATTATGTCTATACACACGTGTGTTCATGTGGGCCCGACTGTGCCCGTATGTACATGTGTGCACAGGTGTCTGATTTGCCTGGAGTTCCTGATGCCGTGTGGCACTCGGGCTGACCCCAAGAGGAGAATGGAGCAGAGGCTGCAGTGTGGCCACCCCTGGGGGTGCTTTCACGTTCCCCCTCTCTCTCTGTCTCTGTCTCTCTCCAGTGAGTGCACACATCCTACAGTGAGACAGACCGGAGAACTTGGAGAACTCGGAGCACCACATTAACCCGGGGCCGGTCAGTGGTCGACTGCGTGACCTCTCTCTCAGTCTTCTACACAGAGGCCAGGTGTTACGCTATCGGGGGGGGGGGGGTGCCGAGCTGGGCCACCTCTGGGCACCTGCTCTCTGTGCTCTCTGTTCCCTGCGGTCTTCAGGGAGGGAGGGGTCAGTCCAGGCCACATGCTCCCTGCTCCCCTCCTTGGGGCCAGCACCCATCTGATCTCGGGCAGCGGTTTCCAGGCCTGCCTGTCCCAGAGGTGGGCACCAGAGGGCGCCCGCCACCACCTCCTGCCTGGAGTTCCTGACGCCCTGTGGCACTCGTGCTGACCGCTGAGTGTGCGGATGGCGCTTTGTAATTTGAAAGTGCTGAACAAATGACCAATTCTCAGAGGTCAGGTTTGAGTTGAAATCTGAAGGAGTGGAGGAAAAGTCACCTGCATTAACTTTTTCAGGTTGTTTAAACATCATTGCATGAAGTAGTGACGAACCACATGGATCTGGAGACAGAGCACCCTCAGGGTGTGCACACCCGTGGAACCCTGTTGGCTCAGCACCCGAGCCAGGTGCAAGTCCTGTGTGCAGCGGTGCCAGCTGTTGTCAGTGTGGCTGAGAACGGGGCAAGGTGGTTCACCTGGCACCTGTGGCCGGCCTCCCTGCTCAGGCTGCGGCCAGAGCCCTGGTGGATTCCTTCCCCTCCGGCCGCCCATGCTCCCTCCTCCGTCACACGCCTTCCTCTCTTCCTCTCTTCCTCTCTTTTCCTTCCTTCCTTCCTTCCTTCCTTCCTTCCTTCCTTCCTTCCTTCCTCCCTCCCTCCCTCCCCTCCCTCCCTCCCTCCCTCCCTCCTTCGTTCTTTCTTTCTTTCTTTCTTTCTTTCTTTCTTTCTTTCTTTCTTTCTTTCTTTCTTTCTTTCTTTCTTCTTTTTCAAGAGATCTTTTTGCTACAGGGCACATGTGCTTGCCAGAGAGACAGAAAGCGAGAAATGACCCTCGGGGGGATGGCCACGCCAGAATTCCTTCTTCTCCAGTCTCCTCTTGGGGTTCTGGGTACACATGCACACCCACCTGGTGCGAATTTCAAGTCACTGGGACCAGAAATTGAACTGCAGTTGACCACGTGGGCGTCCAGTGCCTTAACCACCATACCACCTGCTGGCCTTCCCTCTCTCATTTCTAACACTGGCCTCTCCCTATGTCTGGCAAGCCTGGGCCACCCAGGTCATGAAGTCTGGCCACTCTGGCTGACTCTGGCTGCCCTGCTGTCCCTGCCCACTGAGCAGACGCTGGCAGCTGAAGGTCTCCTGGCCGAGGTTCAGGGGCCACGCTGAGCTGGGCATGGCGGGGGCAGGGTGGTGGCAGGCACCATCTCCGTCCTGGAGGGTTTTACAATCCACCAAGGAAACAGCTACGCAGGGAAGCTACGGAGGTCGAGGCGGGTTCAGGTCTGCCTGGGTGCTGTAGAATTGCAGCGAGGAAATGAGAGCGATTCCAGTCCGCCCAGAGAAGTCAGGCGCAGTGGCACCTGTGGGCCCAGCTCCTCGGGACGCTGGGAGGAGGATGGTGACAAGGAGACCCCGCATAGAAGGCACTACACAGGTTAGTGCTCTCCCACACAGAGGGGAGACTGAGAAGGTGCTGTGACGAGGCTTCGCGTTAGGGGGGACCTGGGGGTTTAGGCCGCACTAGGCCGGCGGTCGGTCTGAGGGACGGCTGGGAAGCCGCGGTGGCTCTGCTGGTGGGTGAGGTGGTGAACCAGTCCTGGCCTAAGGCCTTTCACCCGGAGGAGAGCGGGTGAGCAAACGAGGCCTGCCTTCCAGTGCGCACACACACGTGTAAAGTGTGTGCACTTAACGTGTGTGAGATGAGCGGGGTGGGCTCCCAGGAGTGGCCAGCTCTCAGAAGCAGGGCTCTCACTGCTGTGGTGGCCGCAGGTTGTGTCACGGCCCCGTGTGCCAGAAGCAGCCATGGCTGTGCGGCTGTGCCCACGCTGACCTCGCTGCCCGGCCTCCCTCGCCCACTGGCCCTGACTCGGGTCCCCCTCCACGCGGGATGCTCGACCCGGCAGTAGCGGCAAGGGAGAACCATTGCTCCTTTTCAGCTCGGCACTTGGGAAGGAGAGGCCCGTGGGGCTGGTCAGGTGGTCCTGGGGGACCCCGAGAGCAGAGGAAAGTTTTGTTTTCCTAAAGATGATGGGGGAAGAGTTCCCTTGGACATAGGCTGTTTATTCTAGGCAACAGAAACGTGTGGCATTCCAGTTTTAGAGAGATCATAAAGATAGCCGAAGTGGAACCAGCAGTTGGCATAATGGCTATGTTGCTGGACTCCCATGTAGTCAACTGTGGTTCAAGTCCCGGACCCAGCGGCTTAAATTCACGCCGGCCGCGTGTACGTGCGTGCCCAAGATCCCGAGAGGAGAATGGAGGAGAAGGGATTGCGGCGTGGCCATCCCCCCTGGGGGGTGATTTCTCGCTTTCTGTCTCTCTGTCTCTGTCTTTCTGGTGAGCACATGTGCCCTATAGCAAAAACCTCTCCAAAAAAAGAAAAAAGAAAAAAAAAAAGATACCTGAAGTGATGGGAATTCAGGGCTGGTGAGAGTCGGGCCTGCCCTTGGGGGTGGCCCCGGTGTGAAGGACGCGTCACCACAGAGAGCTCACCCAGTCACTGGGGCTGCAGACTCCCAGACATCGCACCTGCCCTGGCCCAGCGACTAACTGGAGGGGCGCGGGGGTCGTTTGTGCTGCCTTCCTGCCCCCCCGCCCCAGCCCTTTCCTTTCCAGTCACGACATGTTGGCGTGCTGTCCTCAGGGTATACCTGTGGGGCAGTATGGCTTTTTTTTTTTTTTTTTTTAATCTGCTTACATTTTTAGCTGTATCTCTTTTAAGACTGTCCAAATGAAAATAAACTAATATACGATGCTAGTTACCCAAAGGAAAAGAAAAATCGTTCATGGTCTTTCATTCATTTCATTAATGAGGACACCCGAGGCAGCACCGTCTTCTGTAACCTGGTCCCTCCTATGACCTGGGTTGTCTCTGCCGTCCATCCCGTCCAGTGCGACGTTCCTGTCGTCGGCATCCACTGGCTCAGTTTCCACTCTCAGCCCTGCTTCAGAATGGGGCAAGTCATCAGGCAAAGAAGCCGAGCGATTCTGAATCACCTCGATTACTCTTCCCAGGTGTTTCTGAAACCTCTCGGGTGTTTCAGGCCGTTGTTTCTGGACCTCCGTCATGACTCTCAAGGTCTCTCTTGCTTGGTGGGGTCGGTGTTCATTCGTAAGATGATGCACGTGTACCAAAAGCAGCTTAAGGGCTTCTAATTTCTCTTCTCGTTTTATACTCTCAGGCTTCTTATCAATGTATCTAAAAGGTCTAAAAATTAAAAGGGTGGACATTTTGAGTTTTCTCAGTTCTTTCTTGTGACAAAACTGCATTGGGGTGCCTTCCCTGGGGCTCCCTGTGCTCCCAGGGCTGGTCGGACTGACTTCCTTTAGTCACAGTTAGAAATTCATTTCAAAACACGACTCAGGAGCTGCACTTTCTGGAATGTCCTGGACTCCCCGTGGAGCATGGCTCAGACCCACTACCTCACTGTCCCTGGGTTCTGCCTGGGGGTGGGACCTCCCGGTGTCCCCGGGTCTCTGCCTCAGGTGCTGGAGCTCAGGTGTCGACCTAAGACCACGCAGGACCACGGCAGAGGAAGGCCCAGCCCCCTGCCCGGCTGTAGGCGTGCCCGCCATCTTGACCTGCAAGCAATCATAGATGTGATGTGAAACCAGTGGTGGCTTTTTGATATGCAGGGTGTATTTCTCCCGAAGGCGTTACTTTTCTCTGGGCAGAAGTTGCTCCCACTAGAGAAATTCAACTGCAGCTTCTATTTCCTCTCCAATTTGAACATACCAGAAAGAGCAAGCACGCAGGTTGCCTACCGAAGGGAAGAAGTACGCGGGGCGATGCAGGCGTGATGGACAGTCCCTGGGGCCACGTGGGGCCTGGCCTGAGAACGGCGGTTGGCTCCGTCAGCCTTGCGTGCTCCTGGGGGAAGGAAAAAGGATTACCAGAGCTGCCAGTGACCTGAGCCCCTCTGGGAACGTCTCCAAGTAGCAGCCATTACATGATTCATTTCTTCTTCAAATATTTGTTGAGGCCCGAGAGTGCTGTAGCCAGCGTCTAACTGCCTGTGGTGGCCGTCACAGGTGCCGCCGCCGGGTGGCTTGAATGCACAGCCCTGGACGGCCGAGCTCAAGGTCTCATCGGGCCGTTTCCTTCTGAGGCCGCCTTGCTTGGGGGTGGCTGTCCCGCCTTTCCGAGGCGCCGCCCTGCGTCTCTGTGTCCTACTGTCCTCTCCTCAGAAGGACACCTGGGACGAGGGCCCAGGCCGAGGGCTCGTGTTACCATCAGGACCTCTGTGCAGGCACTGTCTCCCAGGAAGGTCCTCTGCGGTGTGGGGGTTAGAGCTCCCGCCCGAGTTTGAGGGACCCTGCCGGCCCTCTACGCTTGTATCTTTGTTCGTATCCATGCCCGTATCCACTTCCATGGCTGTGTCTGTCGCCGCGTCTGTGTCCAGGTCTACAAAATTTGCAGAAGTGATGTCCTCCTTCCTGAGGCCGTGTCCATGGGGTGTGGAGTGAGGGCCATCGTGAGAGAGACAGGGCAGGCTGTGAGCCCACGCTCCCGTGTTGAGGTGTTGCCGGGGGCGGTGGCGTGAGGGCTCTCCTGTCTCATCACCTCAGAGCGTCTCCCTCGAGAACGTCTCTCCCCAGGCCTTGTTTCTCTCAGCATCTGGAAGGTCGTGCTCAGCCGCACCCCTCCACAAACTTGTCATGGCCGTAGATGGCTCTTTCCTAAAGGAAACCTCCTAGTGAAGCTCAGAGTCGACAGCTTCCTCTCTGGTCGTGCAGCGTAAGCACGCCTGAGACCTGCAGCTGGGTGAAGCAGCGTGGGTGGGCACACAGCGGCCCTGCAGGACCTGTGCCTTCCTGGGCCATGCTTTCGCTGTGAGCGGGACTTCTGTGCAGAAGGGAAGACTGTGTGGTTTTAGGAACATGCTTTAGGTTTGCTTCTTGCAGTTTGGAAACCATCTGGCAGTGCTACTTAGACTGTTTTAAAACATTAAATCACCTGTTCAAACTTTCTGATTTCGAGCTGCAGACAGTGTTTTGGTTTCAAGCTGTTTTTCAGGGTGATTGATTTAGAACTGGATCTGTGAGAACCGGCGATGGCTCCCAGGTGGAACTGTGTCTCTAAGAGCTGGCTGGGTGCCCCCGCAGGTCTGAGCTGTATCCTGGCTGGGCTGCCGCGTGTCCTTCCTCTTCCCCGCACCTCATGCCCCTGCGCCCGGGGCTCTGGGACCCCTTCCTTCCATCGTCTGAAGCTCCTGGTGTCTGGGGGTCTCCCAGACCATGGATCAACTTGGTCGGCTCCCCGAAAGCCAGCTTGGCAGATCCCTTGTAGAGCTGAACGCACCTAGTTTCCTGTTGGAGGTCTCCGGAGAGTCCAAGAACTAACAGTTCACCAGTCCAAGGCTTCTCATTGGTCCGCTCCTTCTCTTCCACTGTGAAATATGTCGGGGATAAGATGAAGGTATTTGAGTGTCTGCTATATTCACTCAGTGAGAGCACTGTCCCGTGGGGTCACATCTCCCTATCTGTTTTTTTTTTTTTTTGAAGAGGTTTTCACTATAGGGCGCGTGCGCTCGCCAGACAGAGAGAGACAGAGAGACAGAAAGTGAGAAATCACCCCCCAGGGGGGATGGTCATGCCGCAATCCCTTCTCCTCCATTCTCCTCTCGGGATCTTGGGCACGCACGCACACATGCCCGTTGTGAGTTTTAAGCCACCAGGTCCGGGACGCGAACCGCAGTCGACTACGTGGGAGTCCAGCAACATAGCCATTACGCTAACTGCTGGTTCCCCACATCTCCCTATCTGTGCTCAGAGGTGGCTTCAGAGACCTATTAAAGGCTACTTTTAGATCTGACAGGACAGATGTCCCCCCATTCATCCAGGTATGGATGAAGCCTGAGTGGCTCATTGTGGGACCAGGAGGGTGGATGAGGCCTGAGTGGCTCTGACCTTGGCAGGACAGGCAGGCCCCAGGCAGCCTCAGGGTGCTGGAGGGTGTGAAGGGGCGAGGTGGGTGAGCAGGTTTCTAGCGGGGGGTGCAGGCACTGATGTGGTCCTGGTGGGTGGTGCAGGGCTGGGCCATGCCCCGGGAGAGCCACACCCTCCATCATGGGGAGTGAACCAGGCCTTGGAAAACTTGGCGGCGAGGAGGGAGCTGCGGGGGCTGTGGTGGACAAAGGGGTTGTTTCCCAGCGCTCGCTCAGGTGGGGCTCCTGGACCTGCCTGCTGTGCGGCGGGGTGGCCACGCTGGGTTCTCAGGTCTGAGCAGGCTCCGGCGGGTCAGCATCTCTCGAGGGCCCTGGGGCCCACGCAGGTGCTCATGTCTCCAAGGACGCTGCATGTGAGTCAGAGGTGTGGGCCTCAGTTCTGGGATGATAACCTGTGGGTGTCACCGGCTTAGGTAGCAATCGTGCCCTAAGGGGAGCGTCTGTCCCCTTGTGAATGACATGCAGTGTGCTGAGCTGAGCAATTCAGACCTTCCCTTGCAGGCTCCACGCTGGCCACCAAGCGGACTGGTGCCTGCTCCTCTCTGCATTTTCTTCATTTCCAACTGTCACCCGTTCACCCCAGCAGTTCATCAGGTGGGTATTTAGCTGAAGTGACAGATGACAGGCAGCGCTAACCTTATGAGGTTGGTGCAATGACAAACAGGACAGGCGACCTTTGCAAACTAGCCTGCCGGGCGTTTGGCTCTGGGCGCTCTCCATTCCAGGGGCTGTGTTCTGTGTGGTCCGTGTGACCGCCTGCGGGGCTTGCGGCAGTAACTGAAGCCCGCAGTCACTGGGACCATGGCTGGCTCTGAGCCGGGCGGGCTGGAGGACGAAGGGGCAGCACAGGCCGCTCTGGCTTTCCCAGCAGCTGTTCCGGAGTCTACGCACATAGAACTCCTTTTCCCACACAAAGTAAGGGCAGCTGAGGCTTTCGTAGATGCGCCCCTCCACGTGTCCTCACTCTCCATCGTGTAATGCCCACAGTTAGGCAGGATCATAACGCACGCTAAGATGACCATGGAAATATGTGCCCCGTAGTGTGGGCCAGAGTTAGTTCTGGGGAGACCTGGGGTCGGACACAGCTCTGTGCCTTAGCCATGAGGAGCTCTACGACCAGTTCTCTCATCGCTCAGCCTCACGTCCTTCACCCGTAAGACGGAGATGATAATACCTATTGCATAAGGAAGCCGAGAGCATGAGATGAGCTTGAACACTGCGTGCTGCCGGGCTCACTAAGGTGCTCAGTAACTTGTGGTTTCCCTGACTGTTCCCTGCGCAGTGGAAGAAGCACAGACGTACATGCACGGCTTCCTTAGGCGCTGGGTCTACAGGGCTTGCTGCAAGACATGCGAGATGCCCATGCGAGCATGGGGTGGTCACTGCTGCTGCACAAAGGAGAAAGGCACAGAGAGGAAGAGGACTAGCAGCAGGGAAGCGAGCTGGTGACACCATGAGGACATCACCGAGACCGTGCTGTTGGGGAAGGAGGCCACGCTGCAACTTTCCCAGTAGCACGAAGTGGCCAAGCCTTCTCCTGGTGCAACGCGTTTGTCCTGGCAGGCCAGAAAGCCCACCAGTCTCTTCCCCTCTTCCCGTTCATATCTCTATAACCTAAACAAACTGGCAATGAGGAGCATAGGAACCTCTGGGTGCCAGAATACCTGCTTTCCCCAGAGCTCCTAGAAGATTTTCCAATGTCTTGCCAGACTAGCAGCGTGAAAGGAAGAAACCAGCCCACTGCTTCCTGCAGCCAAAGCCCCCAGAGCTGGGAGACCAGGAGGGTGTGTGGGACGTCTCTGGGGATGGCGAGAGGTGGGGAGAGCAGCCCTCTGCATGCACGACCCAGCCCAGTGCGTGGGCTCCCGAGCGTCCCAAAGCTTAACTGAGAAGCACCGAGAGAGGGGGGGCAGCTGCTACTGCTGGGTCAGTTTTACGGGGCGCCTGCTTGGAGGTGTGCGCTGCGAGAGAATGAGATGCCACGTCGTTTTCCGAAATGATGCTCAGCCCTCCGTTTGAGCTTTACTGCTATAGTTGGCAATAAGAAAGATCTACACCCATGTTCTAAGATATTTCTAGACTAGCAAGAGAATGTATTCACTGTATATAAATTAAATTAATTACTCACGAGAGATTGCTTAGGTCGAAGTTACTGAGTTCATTATAACAAGGGTGGCAAATGAATTTTGTTTTCTATGGCACACATGAGTCAGAGAACAGTGGTGATCTTCTGTAACAGACACGCTACCACATACAACTCCCCACAGCAGGCATGTAAGGGGACCCCGAGTTCATGTGGGTTAGAGGTTATAGGAGCAAATTCTCCGAGGATGGAGGCCGCATATCATAGAGTATGAGATTACATCTATTAGACATAGAGAAGAAGTAGTTTCTTAAGGAATTAATTTTAAGTTTCCTTTCTTAAAGAACACTCTGTCCCTTTTGGCAGAGGGCATACATTTTTCAGATACAGTGCGTGTTGCTGTTAGGTTGTTGGAAAAGTCAGGAAGCAGTTTCACATAGAAAAACAGAAAAAATATATCATGATTTTTCCGACAACTTGAGTTTACAGCAGGCAAAAAGGAAGGTGTTTTCAGGCCAGCCCAGAAGTTACATTTTCAGAAGTGATCCTTCCTAGCGTGCCCCTGGTGACAGCCTGCAGATGAAACTCAAAATAAGCAGAAGAAAGAGAATAAAAATGATAAGAACAGGAATCAATAAAACAAAGGCAGACAAACAATAGAGAAAATCAATGGTATGAGAAGTCGGTTTTCAGAAGAGATCAGCGAAATTGATAACTGACAGGGAATACAGACATCAGGTCCGAATGACAAATACCAGGAGTGAGAGAGAGATACCCTACAGCTTCTATAGACATGAACAGGGCAACAAGAGAATATCGGGCCAGCATGGTCTCACTAAGTCCAATACCTGTTTCTGTTAAAAACTCCAGGTGACTCTCTCTTTTTCTTTTTTTTTTTCAGAGAGATTTTTGCTATAGGGCATGTGTACTCACTGGAAAGACAGAGAGACAGAAAGCGAGAACTCACCCCCAGGGGAATGCTGCAGTCCCGTCTCCTCCCTTCTCACAGGGTCTTGGGCACACAAGCACATGTGCCCAGCATGAGTTTCAAGCTGCTGGGTCCAGGACTTGAACTGCAGCTAACCATGTGGGAGTCCAGGGATGTAACCAGTAAGGCCCCCCTCCCCCCAGGTAACTCTTTTTTTTTTAGAGGTTTTTTTTTTTTTTTTTTTTTTTTTTTTTTGCTATAGGGCGCTTGCGCTCGCTAGAAAGACAGAGAAACAGAAAGCGAGAAATCACCCCCAGGGGGGATGGCCACACCGCAATCCCTTCTCCTCCATTCTCCTCTCGGGATCTTGGGCACGCACGCACACGCACCCGGTGTGAGTTTAAGCCACCACGGTCGACTACATGGGAGTCCAGCAGCCTAGCCATTACGCTAACTGCCGGTCCCCCTCCAGGTAACTCTTTATACAGCTGCTCGCCCTCCCTGGGTTCTGGGACAGCTCCTTTCTTTGCCCTGCTGTGCTTTGAACGTGTCCCCACCGATTCTATGCTGAGACTTGGTTGTGACAGGATTAAGAGGGTGAAACTTAATCAGCCATGGTGTTGGGAGGTGGGGCTTTGGGAGGAGACTAGGAGTCAGGCCACTGGGGTGGGGCCCGTGGTTGATCCTAGTGGGTTTATGTGAGGCTCACAGACACGGATACTCCCCTCTGCTCTTGCCCTTGGATGTGAGGCTCCAGGAGACATGGCCCCTGGCCTTTGGGCCTCCAAACCATGAGCTGAATAAATCTCTGTTGAATGAATTGCCCAGACTCGGTATTTCCTGTTATTAACAACAGACAGACTACAAGACCTGTCTGACCGTATGGAAACGTTCTCCACCGCGCTGGCTCCAGGGGTATCCCCCGTCCCGAGCGTGCGCTTCTTCCTCCTGGGAACCTCACTGGCAGGGCTACCGTGAGGCCACTCCTGAGGTCGGAACTGCACTGCCTTTAGGAATCTGTAGCTTACAGCAGCACGACGCGACTCTCCCAGATCGCACGCACTCAGTACTCTTCACTTGGTATTGTCAGGGCTTGGTCTCAGTGCAGACCTGCAGACCCGTTGTCATCACTCAGCAGACTCCTAGCAAGGACCCAAGCCTCAGCCCGGGGACAGCGTCATAGACCACGAGCTTTCGGGGACATTGGTGACCTTGAAAATGCTGGGCCTGGAGTCAAGGTCCCCAATCTAGCTGGCTAACCGGGTCACCCGCGCCTTTTGAAAATGCCGACTCTCAGGTTTGCCCCCCACTTCAGGGCGCCTCCGGTGAGCACCTGTGTTTGAGATCGATGCTTTTAGTAACCAAGAGTCTCTCATGGGGACTGACAAGTTCGGTCCGTGAAAGACCGGCTTTGGAAAATAAAGGTCAGCGAGCAGAATAAGCAGTTCGTTTACGGGGAGCCGGGCACCTCCAGGGCTGGTGGTCTCCTGTGCCTTTCCCCTCGTGAAATCAGGGGACACTGCTTCCCTGTCCTGTGACAGCGGCAGATTCTGGCCACTGGCTGGGAGCAGCAGGGACGTGTCACCAAGGAGGGAGCAGGTAAAATGCATGTCTTCACGCTCCTCCCACCGCAGGATCTGGGAAGTGACATTTGCTGGGAGGGGCGCGACACCAGGCGGTCTGCATCGCAAGCCGTCATGGCGCGGCAGCCCGGCCTCCCAGGCCCCTTGGACTTTGGGTGAGCATAGCACACACTTCCCGTGACGGTCTAGAACGATGGCTGTCACAGCAAAACCAGCTCAGCTTAACTGATCTACCGTCGTTGAGACATTGCTCGACCATTGTAACTTGTTAAAAAAGAGCTATTTTTTTTTTAAAATAATTAATTTTTATTTTATTTATTCATTCATTTATTTCAATTTAAACAGAGGAAGACAGAGAAAGAGAGAGAGAGAGAGAGAGAGAGAGAGAGAGAGAGAGATAAGGAGAGAGAGAGAGAGAGAGAAGGAGAGAGAGAGAGGGAGAGAGAGAGAAGGAGAGAGAGAGAGGGAGAGAGAGAGAGAGGGAGATGGAGAGAGAGAGAGAGAGGGAGATGGAGAGAGAGAGAGAGAGGGAGAGAGAGAGAAAGTAAGCCACCAGGTCTGGGACTTGATCCGTGGTCGGCCATGCGGGATCGTCCAGTGTCTTAACCACCATGCCACCTGCTGGTCTCCAAAAAAGAATTATTTTATTTAAATTAACTTTTATTTTTTAATTTGATGAGAGAGAGAGGATGTGAGAAAGCAAGCCTCCAGATCCGAGACTTGAACCGTGGTTGACCATGTGGGGTCCAGTACCTTAACCACCATGCCACCTGCTGGCCTTCCAACTATTATAACTTAATTTTAAAAAGGATATAGCATCATGGAAAAATGCTTATAATAAAGATTCAGTGGGTAAATCAGGGTAAAATATTGCTTGTAGTTGCGTACATGTATTAACACTGTTAATGTGATGAGAGTTATGAGTTATTTAAAAGGAAAATAGTTTTGCCTTTGAAATGTCTTTGAAATGATTCTAATAGTTTCGTCCTTCTCTTTCTTCTCCTTCTCCCCCTCTTCCTCTCCCTGCTTGTTACTTTTAGTGCCCCCGGGCGGTGGCATTCTTCTACAGTGGCAGGACAGTGTGAGCAGGGCTGGTCCCACTTGCTGACGGGAGGGAGGGCAGTGGGCGGCCAGCCTGTGCCCGTCGGAGTCGGTCCCAGATCTCACGAACAAGGATGTTTAGACGGCGTGAAGTTCTTTGAGAATTTGAGTGAGATTCTCTTCCACATTTGGATGAAAGTACACTTAGACTTTCAGGGGGGTTATCCTCGCACTGTCCATATTTCCTGTAATTACCCTTTCTGCTTTGCATCAGTTTTCCGTTAGCTTCATTGAGTGATAATTGACCCAAGGCACCTGTTCTCAGCCAGAGACAGCTTTGCCTCTGGGGACATTTCTGGTGTCTGGAGCCATTTTTTTTTTTTTGGAGAGGTTTTTTTCGCTATAGGGCGCGTGTGCTCGCCAGACAGACAGAGAGAGACATAGAGACAGAAAGCGAGAAATCACCCCCCAGGGGGGATGGTCACGCCGCAATCCCTTCTCCTCCATTCTCCTCTCGGGATCTTGGGCACGCACGCACACGCGCCCGGCGTGAGTTGTAAGCCACCGGGTCCGAGACGCGAACCGCGGTCGACTACGTGGGAGTCCAGCGACATAGCCATTACGCTAACTGCTGGTTCCCTCTGGAGCCATTTTTAATTGTGCTACTGGGACCTCGGGGGTAGAGGCCAGCGAAGGCTAAGTGTCCTCTAGTGCACAGCGTGGTCCCTGCAGTGAGGAATTATTTTTTATTAAAAAATTTTACTCTAAGGCATGTGTACTTTCTGGAGAAAGAAAGTACCCCCTAGGGGGATGGCCATGTTGCAATTGTTTCTCCTCCTTTCTTCTCTTAGGATTTTGGATATGCGTGTACACACACCCAGTGTGTTTTTCGAGTTGCTAGGTCTGGGACACGAACCTCACTTTTGGCCATGTGGGGTCCAGCTGCCTTAACCCTTTACCTGCTGGTTCCAGTGAAGAATTATTGAGCTCAAAATGTCGATAGAGCTGCTGGCGAGGCACCCAGGCCTAAGGGCTAAGAAGGGGGCTCTGGCCTCATCTTCCTTCCATCTTCATAGGAGGAGTGGGCAACCCGGGACTTGGGACAGCCCAAATGTGTAACTCCCGGGAAGACAAGGCTCGGGAGACCAGCCCCTGTGTGGCCAGCTCCCTCCCACCCTTGCATCCACTTCTCTGTTGGAAAGGATTGCGCTTTTACAGAAGCTCTATCTTCACCGCCCAGGGGTGTTAATGTTCATATCTGCCTCTGGCGACTGGCAGGACCAGGGGCAGGGTGGGAATTGTGAGTTCCTTGGGAAGCACGGAAAAGGAACACAGGGGTGTGAAAACTTAACTCAATGACCTCACCAGTTTGCCTGACCTTGACCTAAGTGCCACTCGCCGGCAATGTACTCACAGCGTTCACCTGTCGCTCACGGCAAAGTCCGATGAAGCGACTTGGTGGAAGGCCCTGCAAAGTCTCAGAACTGGAGATGTGCGGTTTGTGCATTTTGGAGGGGGTGTGCGGATATGCTACGGAGACCCCTCTTAAGGAGGGACCTGCTGCCCAAGATGCTGGGGAAGTGTGGCTATCAGGATTTGTCTCAGTGACAGAAACCTGAGCCGCAGACCCACACCTGCCGGGGTCTCACACTTCAAGGGCCGCCTGCAGCGTGCCTGCACCCAGCGCCCCCTGCGGGCGGGCCGGGGTTTGCAGCGCCTGTCTCTGCGGGACTTTTCACAGGTGTTGCTGCCTAACAGGTACCAGGTCGGTGTGGAGCGGGGTGTGTGTGTGTGGGATGTGGGATGTGTGTGTGTGTGTGTGTGTGTGTGTGTGTGTGGTGTGTGTGTGGGGGGGAGTAGAGCACTCGGGCCCTAATCCTCTTCCGTATCAAGAGCTGCTTCCAGAAGGTTCTGAATGTCACACTGATGAAAAGAGGCCACTAAGGGACGGAATCGTCAGAGCCGTTTGGCGAGCGGCTGGGAACTGCTGCGACGGCGTGTTTGGTTAGGGCCTCCTCCCGCGGCGATTATTCATATCAGGCCATATATTTTCCTGGCTGTGCTTCTCTGACAAGATGAAGTGCATTCCTGACACGCGGAATTTTCCAATAAAGATTTCATTGTCTCATTCCCCTGTGAAGTGATAAGTGAACTTGATATTTCTCTGTTCAACCTTCATCAATAAAAAATTTTTCTGGTTGGGTTGTTCCTGTTGATTCTTAATGAAGTGGTGTTTTATGAGGTGCCATTCCGTCCTCAACTTCAGAGAGGCAGGGATGGATGGCGTGGTAAAGTGGGCGCATTAGACGCCGAGATGCAGATTAACGGCCATGTGCGGAACACGGGGAGGTAAATACGCAGCCGTCGGCGAGCTAACGCCCCTCACCAGGAGGATATATCACACACAGTCACGGCTGGATGGAGACAGACCACCTGCTCGGCCAGACTCGTCAGCCCCACTCAGATCCATCACCCACCGAACCACACAGAGCACCGTCTGTCTGACTCACCGCTGCCTCCCCGACGCTAGGCTGTGATTTAAGGCCCCAGCGCTGATCGGCACTACGTCGGTCACCACCCCTTGACTGAAGCGCACTATCGCCCAGCGACAGATGTCCTTGTCATGATCTGCGCTGATGAAAGGAAACCCATCACGCAGTATGCTCAACCCAGGAGGGCTGCCTGGCAAGGAGGTGCTGGTGCCTGGCCTGGTCTGGCTGGCCGCAGTCTGGGGAGAGGCAGCTCCCCGGGGCTGTCAGCAGTGAGGGCACAGCATGCGGGGCACAGGGGCCATGGAGGAGGCAGCCTGGGGACGGCCGCCCACCGTGCTGGCCTCAGGGCCCGACGGCAGGGGACTGCTGCAGAGGAGCGGGCTTTCTGGTGCTGTGTGTAAATGCAGCCACGCGCCCCTCCCTCTGACCTCAGGCACCCCGTGTGTGGGTGTGGGCGTCACGCCGTGCTTCCTTCTCTGGACCGCCTCAGTTAACTCCCAGAGGGGTGTGAGTGCGTTTGGTTTGTAATGGGGATGGCAGTGTGTGTGTGTGTTCATGTGTGTGCGCATGTGTGCGTGTGCACACTAGATGGCATTTGCTCCAGTCTTGGTTTTGTGTAGACACTGAACCTGAGCTGGAGGTGACGTCTGTAGAGATGGGAGAGCTGGAGACGAGACTGCAGAACTAGAAGGGCCTCTGTATTGTACAGGGGAGGAAACTGTTCTGAAGAGGGGAATGACCTGGCCCTTTGTGGGAACAAGTTCTTCTAACTCTCAGGCCAGTGGAGCGGCCACGTCTCTGTGGACTGTCACCTGCATCTCAGGACATGCACAGGGGCTGTGCCTTATTCTGGTGGCAGGAGGTGACCGTGATCTCACAAGGCCTCTGGGAGTCTCCTGCCTTTTGTACCACCTGAGCCTGGAGCTGTGTTTAATCCCAGGCTCTGCTGGTTAGCAGTGGGGTGTGTAGAGGGGACCGGTATTGAGACGGGATGATGAGAGGAGGGCCTGAGGAGTGCAGACTTCCGGGTTAACTCTGTCAGAGAGCTTTCGTTTTGGTTTGGGTGTTGCGCCACTGCTGTGTACCTTTACTGTTCGGAAAGGGGAGCCGACCTGGGCTTCTGGTTCCTTTAGTACCCACTCCACCATAAGATCCGAGCACCCATGCCTGGTGACTCTGTCTTTGCCTCCTATGAACTGGCTTGGGAGTGGAGGGTGCATCATGGGGAGCACTTGTGGTCCACCTGGAGACAATCAACACACGTGTTGGGGCTGAAGGTGGCAGCAGGAGGTAAATATGATGACCTCGCTTCCAGTCCTAGTCATGCCACAGTCTAAAGTCTCTTAAGACAGACAGGGCAGTGCAGAAATGAAGGAAGTTGAGAACTGCATTGGGAGACATCAGAGAGGGTAGATGGTAGAAGACAAAGAGGGCTGTGAGGTGCTGCGAGAGAAAATGCTAAATTGCTATTGAGCAAATAGGAGGAAATGAGGCTACTCCAGAGAGTTATGTGGGAAAGTGTGCCCTATACATGAATGAAATTTATGAATAATTGGGGCATGGAAACATCCCCTTGGATTTTAGCACCATCGTCATCAGCATTATCATCAGCAACAGCACATCATCATCATCACTATCAACATCATCATCACCATCCTCATCATCACTACCATCACCATCACCATCACCATCATCACCACCATCATGTCACCACCATCACCACTGTTATCATCACCACCATCACCATCATCACCCTCACCGTCACCACCCTTATCACCACCACCATCACCACTGTTATCATCACCACCATCACCATCATCATCCTCACCGTCACCACCCTTATCACCACCACCATCACCACTGTTGTCATCACCACCATCACCATTACCATCACCATCAAGATCATCATCACCACCATTACTATTGTCATCACCAGTATCACCACCAACATCATCACCATGACCAGCATTCCCACCATCACCACCATCATCATCACCATGACCATCATGACCACCATCATTACTATTATTCCCATCACCATCACCATCATCACCACCCTTATCATCACCACCATCACCATTATCACCATCAAGATCATCATCATCACATCACTATTGTCATCACCAGTATTGCCACCATCATCACCATGACCATCATGACCATCATTCCCACCATCACCACTATCATCGTCACCTTCAGCAGCATCACCATCAGCAGCAGCATCATCCCCATCATCAGTAGCATTGCTGTCACCACTACCACCATCACCACCACCACCGTCATCATCACCACCACCATCACCACCACTTCCGTCATCATCACCATCACCATCACCATCACCACCACCACCGTCATCATCATCACCATCACCACCACCACCGTCATCATCATCATCGTCACCACCACCACCGTCATCATCATCACCACCACCACCGTCATCATCATCACTGTTACCACCACCACTGTCATCATCATCACCATCACCACCACCGTCATCATCATCATCGTCACCACCACCACCGTCATCATCGTCACCACCACCACCGTCATCATCATCATCGTCACCACCACCACCGTCATCATCATCACCATCACCACCACCACCACTGTCATCATCATCATCATCATCACTACTGTCAGCAGCAACAACATCCTTATGTCCAGCAGGGGCACCATCGTCATGCACACTTGTGTAGAACATCGATATCACAAGGTAGTTTCACCACCAGAATGTAATTGATTTGCATGACCTTTGAGGAATGATTTATTATGCTCATTTCGTGGGTAGAATAACATGATTCTCAACCATAGGCATTCTCTGAGGAGTACAGACCCACCCACATGTGCTCTATGGGATCCAGAGCCACCAGCCACAGGAGCTAATTGGGGCTGAATAATCCACACGACGATCTTTAATCTTGGGTCAGAAATAAGACAGGAAAGCAACAAAGAAATGGGACTTCATGAAAGGAAGAAGGAAAATGTGAGATGGACTGACAATCCCTAATTCTCTAGATGTTTCATTCTAAAAAAACCAGTCTCTCATTTGCTCAGTCTGAATTTTTCTGCCGAAGACCCCAATTAATTTAAAACCAGAATCTTAGATTTCTTTCTCTATTTTAATTAAATTTTTACCATAGGGTGTGTGTACTTGCTGGAGAGAGACAGAGAGAAGCAGAATGAGGGAAAGTGAGAAATAACACCCCCCCCCCCCATGAGGCTTGCCATGCTGCAATCCCTTCTCCTCCATTCTCTTGGGATTTGGGGCACGCATGCACAGACGCCTGGTGTGATTTTCATGTCGCAGGGTATGGGACTCAAAACTGCAGTTGGGGGACCAGCAGTTAGCGTAATGGCTATGTTACTGGACTCCCACGTAGTCGACCGCAGTTTGCTTCCCGGACCCGGTGGCTTAAAACTCACACAGGACGCATGTGCGTGCGTGCCCAAGATCCCGAGAGGAGAATGGAGGAGAAGGGATTGCAGCGTGGCCATCGCCCCTGGGGGGTGATTTCTCGCTTTCTGTCGCTATGTCTTTCTCTGTCTGGCAAGTGCACGTGCCCAAAAGCAAAAAATACCAAAAAAAGAAAAAAACAAAACAAAACAACACAAAAAAAATGCTCTCCCCCCAAAAAAAAACCCCAAAAAACAAAAAACAAAACAAAAACCAAACTGCAGTTGGCCATGTGGGAGTCTGAAGCCTTACCCACCATGCTGCCTTCTGGCCCCATATTCCTAGATTCCTTGATATCTGTGTACTCAGTTATAAAATAATCCTACTGGACTCTGGGAACAAATTTATCAAGTCTTTCCTGACCAAAACGATTAAAAGCGAGATAAAAATGGAATAAAGATAGCGGAATTCTGAGCTGGATCCCACATAGCTGACTGAACGGTTTGAATCCTGACCCCAGAAGCCTGAAAACACATGGACAGCCGGCCTCTGCCAACGTCCGGACACTGCCTTTGCGCCTGTGGCTGAAGGAGGTGGGCACATGCCTCGGGCTGTGTGGGTGCTTCCACACGGTGTCCAGGTCATCCTCACCACTCCGCAGGGTGGTTGGGAGTGGAGGGCCGCGCTGCTCCTGTTTTGCAGATGAGAGCAGTGAGGGCCAGAGGGGAGCGTTCCTGTCAAGGTCACAGAGCCAGAGAAGGCAAAGCCTGGATGGTTCAGGTCCAAGGCAGTCTTCCTCTTCTTACCAGAAGGGGCAGTCAGTGGGCTGACCCTGAGGCCTACCCAGAGTCCTCCGAATCTCCCTTCGGGGACCATCCTCAGCTAAGCGGGGTCTCAGTGGTGCCTGTGGCTGGAGCCTGGAGACCACCTGGGTGCACGGCAGCTCCTCTTTTCTTTTTCTTTTTCTTTCATTTATTTATTTTTACATTTTCCACATTTACTTTACATAGCAAAAAATTTTAGCTCATACTCCATAATTCTTTTTATTTTTGGAGAGGTTTTTGCTATAGGGCACGTGCGCTCGCCAGACAGAGAGAGAGAGAGACAGAGAGACAGAAAGTGAGAAATCACCCCCCAGAGGGGGATGGCCATGCCGCAATCCCTTCTTCTCTATTCTCCTCTCGGGATCTTGGGCATGCACGCACACGTGCCCGGCGTGAGTTTAAGCCACCGGGTCCGGGACGCGAACCGCGGTCAACTATGTGGGATTCCAACAATATAGCCATTACGCTAACTGCTGGTCCCTCATACTCCATAATTCTTGACAGTTTACAAACAACTTTCAAAATTTCAAAATACTGAATTTTAAAGATAATGTTCAAAATATGTCTTATTATTTTGTATAATTTTATGACTCTATAACAACAGAAGCAGTAGGTTTCAAAAAATTTTTTTTTTGAGTGCAGACACTCGGTATATATTAAGTGGGAACATACAATGCCTCTCCTTCATAGCATGGCTTGCTTCACTCAGCAGTAAGTCTTCCATATTCATCCACTTCCTTTCAAAAGCCAGGGTTTTGTTGTTTTTTATGGATAAATAGTATTCCATTGAGTATATGTGCCACAGTTTTTCTAACCATTCATCAGTGCGTGGACATTTAGGTTGTTTCCATGACTTAGCAATTGTGAAAAGTGACGCAGTAAACATCGATGTGCAAGCGCTTTTTCGATGAAGTATTCTTCTGTCCTCCGGGTAGATACCAAGGAGTGGGGTTGCTGGATCATATGGTAGTTCTATTGCCTCTTTTCTGAGGTTCTGAGTGTCCCCTGCCGGTGTCCCCTGAATTTATGGGATTCCTTTCATCTGTCTCCGTCCCCATTTCCTTCTGGCTTTAGAGGTAGCCTTTCCCCAGGGCCACGAGTGGGGTCATATTTTACCAAGGCTGCTGCTTAGATCTTCCTCTGCATTTGTTAGATTGTTCTTTTACCTTAAGGTGGAGAACACATTCCGGGAAGGTACATATATTTTTTTCCAATTGATTTCTTGTCAGGTGTAACAAGATCAATCAAATCATATGGCCAATAAAACTGATTTAGCACTCATAGATCCTGTGGCATCTCATATGTGCCCAGAACGAATGACAAGGCAGCACGGCTGTGCTGTGTCCTCCTGGCCACGGGAGGACAGAGTCTCTGCGGGCCTCTGCTGAGGACCCCTCCCACCAGCCCGTGGATGCCAGGGACGACCCAGGGCAGGGCAGACAGCACCAGTGTGCTGGCTGGACACAAAGACAACAAGGACAGCAGGACAGATTTTGCTCTTGATGGGGATGGGAGAGGGCAGCAACCTCACCCCCGTGGGAGCCGTCAGATGGCTGGAAGTAGCAAACGCTCAGGGGGAAACGGAACTGGGAGCGAGCACTGTCCACTCTGGCTCTGTGTTGGGGCGTCCCTTCGTTTATACCCACCACTGCCCAGTAAAGAAATGACCCTTCCCAGCTGCGGTTGAGCCATGTCACCCGTCCTCGTTGGCCATTGCTGCTCGGGCAGAGCGGACGCTTCTAGGATGGAGTCCTTCCTTAGGAACTTGGAAGTGGCACGAGGAGATGGAGCTCAGCTGAGAGGGACAGAGAGAAGCCCATGTGCAGGGCAGCTTGTCTCGTTCACGGTGAGTCTCTAGACAAAGGGTCTCAGAAACCCTTGGCCGAGGTTCCTGGAATTGTCCCTCTTCCTGCTTCTTCCATCTGGGGGTGAGGAAATCCCTGAGACATACACCCTACAATAAATCCTTCTTTTCTTCTTCTTTTTTTAAAAAAATAATTAATTAATTTAAATTTGACCAGGGAGGGACAGAACGAGAAAGAGGGACAGAGAAGAAAGTGAGAAAGCCAGCCAATCTGGGACTCGAACTGCAGTTGGCCCTGTGGGAAGCCAATGTGCTTAATCACCACGCCACCTGCTGGCCCTTAAATCATTCTTTTCTGAAGATAGTTGGTGTGGATTGATATTCCAGACAACCGGATATATCCTGATGAAAACAGCCTTCTTCAGGGGATGATCTGTGCCAGCTCACAAAGAGCTGAACCTTAAGCTCTGTGTGAAGTGCACTTTGGAGACCAGCCAGACCTAGGACTGCTGATTTGTGGACTGCATTTTTTTTTTTTTTTTTTTTTGAGAGGATTTTGCTATAGGGCACATGCGCTCGCCAGAAAGACAGAGAGAGGCAGAGAGACAGAAAGCAAGAAATCAGGCCCCCATGGGGGATGGCCATGCCGCAATCCCTTCTCCTCCATTCTCCTCTCAGGATCTTGGGCATGCACGCACACACGTCCGGCGTGAGTGTAAGCCACCAGGTCCGGGACTCGAACCACGGTCGACTGCATGGGAGTCCAGCGACATAGCCATTACGCCAACTGCTGGTCCCTCACGGATTACACTTTAAAATTCAGAATGTTTTTGGATGTTTGTGGAGACGTCCTTCATTTATCCCCAGTCCCTACCACTGAGGAGTGGAGGGTGAGTGAGGTTCGCCGAGATGCTCCTTGCCCATCGGTAACTTGGCTCGGGTGGCTCTCCTTGTTCCCTGCTGCGCCCTCCAGAGAGGTCCCCCAAGGCCAAGCCCTTCCCGTTTCCCTCCCTGAAGTCACTGGCTCATAAACTGTCCTTCCAGCAAGCCTACGCTGACCTCCGTGTCTTACGGTTCCAATGAGTGCTGCTCTGGGCCGTGCTCGGGGTTCTGGGTTGGGAAAACTCGGGCCAGGCAAACTGGAGCAGAGTAGGGCTTAGTGGCCTAGCGCCGCGAGGATGCTGAAAGCCACCTGCTTCCAGTCAGCTGCGGGTTCCAGAGCCGTGGTGCTCCAGTGCTCTGGAGGAAGTGGCGTGGGGTCCTGTGTCTCTGCCATCGCGTCTCTCGGTACCTGCCTTTCCTGGGTGGCCTTGGGCCTGCATGTTCATGGGCACTGATGGCTGGAGTCCCTCAAAACATTGTAGGAAGGTCCAGGGCGTGCGCCTCCATGTGCCCACGTGCTCCTGTGTGGGCTGGGTGTCTGCAGGCCTCTCCGGCCCACGTTCTGGGCTGTTACCATCACTGTCTTGTGAGCCCAGGTTAGCTTAAATTTTCAGCCATTTCTGGCAGTGGCATGCTGAGGGTGATGAGTCATACTCTTGTCGCCTGGCCATCACTCCTCTGATCAATGACCGGAAGCACCTGATGGGAGTGAGTTAGTGATCAGTCACAGGAACTCGTCAGGTGACATGACACAGCCTTTCTGCAGGGTGCTTGGGCTAGGTCTTGGTTAGGCCTGTGTGTGTGTGCATGCATGCGTGTGTGTGCATGCATGTGTGTGTGCATGCATGTGTTACCGTGCATTTCCTGGGAACTGTTGCAACATATATCATGCATATGTGTGTGCATGTGCACGCACACACATGCTTTGTGATTTGTTAAATGCATTCCAACTCTCCTTCACCCAAAGTTTAGCCAATAATTCAGAAGCAGTGAGGGAGAAATTCTACACCTCGGGACCAGAATTATGAGACGGTAAATGTATGCAACTGGGAAAACTCCCAGAATCCCGAAAGCTCACTGCATTGTGACAAATGAGACCAATTCACACGGGCAAATTGTTTTAATTGATGAACGACCGATGTGAGGTTTTTGAAGACTCACAGCAGCAAAATATATGTTGCAACAGTTCCTGGGAAATGCCCGGTAACAACGGCTGTAGTTGGCAGTGTTGGAGTGGGAGTTCTGTGGTCTCCACCCTGGCGGGGGTGTGATGCCAGCAAGCCCCTGGCCGCATAGAGTTATACATATTTATGGGACATGGTGTGATTTTTAAAAATTGTATAAAACACTTCATATTGAACTTTTCGGGTACTCTGATAAGTCATCCCTGCATTACAGCTGAGCCACTCATCCTGTGGCTTCGTCATTAACAGGCTCATTTTCATGATGCTTACAGGAATCAGATCTTACTGCAGAGGTTCAAGAGAATGGCCTCTTGAAAAGTGTGCCAGTTCTTTTTGTATGTTTACAAAAGCTTTATTCACTCTGTTAACTTTTTCATCATTCACAATGTTTATCTTTTTAAGATTTGTAGTAGCTGTTGCTTTGTTTTAGCCTTGAAGTTTTTTTGGCTGGCTATGTGAAACACATTCCTGGACTCTGACCCCTACATCTGTTCCTGGGCACTGTCAGACCTCAGACTCCTGGGTGCAGCTCCTCCAAGTTATGCCATCTCGTGGTGTGATTTTTTTGAGACCACGAGGGCTGAGGAGCAAGGTGGGCTCTGGGAGGGGCAGAGCCTGCTCAGGTAAGGATCCTCCACAGGGCTGGGAGCCCCGGGGCAAGCGTCTCTGGAATCCCAGCAGCTCCAGCTCTGCACACACTAGGTAGAAGTTTCTTGAACCTCCCCACTGACATGAGTGACCCCACTGGTTTTCAGTCCCTGTGGATAGAGACCACCCTGGGACGTGCTAGGAGATGGGATGAGGGGAGCAGTGTGAGCTGCAAGTGGTGATGACAATGGGCGAGGTCATTGCCTGGGCAAGTGACGTGGAGAGATGGAAGGTGCAGGACAGTAGCTAAGAACACGCGAGAAGGGAGAAGCAAAATCCAAACGCAGGGCCGAGTGTAATTCCGCAGAACAGGAGGCTTTATGAGGAGTGGCTGCCCGGGGGCAAACAGCTCCACTGTGCTGTCCGTGTGGGATCCAGTTGCATGACCTCCTCGTCACCTGCTGGCCCTCAATTTTTTTTTTTTTTTTTTTTTACCAAAAAAACTTAATTCCATTTTTTTTCCCTTGAAAGTTTTGAAGTCCCTTTGTAGTTACAGTATTTACAATGGTTAGGAATCTCAAAGCTAAGTTTTGCACTTAATTTTTTTTAATTTAAAATTAAATTAGTTTTAGTATTGGCTTATGAGGGAATGAATGGCTGCTTATTGTGTGAAGTTCTGAACATTCACAGAAGTTATTTAAAGAAAGTAAACGGTTCTTGATCTCTCACTATGCAGATAGACAATATAAATATTTCATGTATAGACCCAAAGATTTGTCTAGAAATTTTAAAACATACAGATTATACTGTATACGATATTTTGTAAAATTTTTTTTCATATACCATTAGCATATTTTATGTAAATTTTATTTATCTGTACCATGAGACAGATTTATTTATTTATTTATTTATTTATTTATTTATTTATTTTAGAGAGCTTTTTGCTATAGGGCATGTGCATTCACTGGAGAGACAGAGAGAGAGAGAGAAACAGAAAGCAAGAAATTACTCCCTGGAAGGAATGTCCACGCCACAATCCCTTCTCCTCCATTCACCTCTTAGGATTTTGGGCATGCACACACATGCACCCAGTTTAGTTTTTAACTTACTTTTCTTCTTCTTTGGTATTTAAAGAACCCTTACTTTTTCGTTATTGTTGTTGTTTTTACTTGCCGATGAATACTTGCACTCATCAGAAGGGGAGAGAGAGAGAGAGGTTGAGAGAGGAAAATCTCTAATAGGTCATGGGTTCTCTCCGCAGTCCTGTTCCTCTACTTCTCCTTTCTGTCAGGATTCTGGTCACATGAGCATACATGCCTGGCATGGTTTTAGAGCCTCTGAGACCACGCCTCAGGCCAAGGTTGGCCATACGGGAGACAAGGCCCAGCTCCCTTAACCCCTGGGCTCAGGGCTGGGCTCCGAAGCTCTCATTTCAGCCATTGGTAAGGATAAAATATCAGATGGGAGGAATGTGTCCAGAAGCTCTGCTGCACAATATGTGACTAAAGTGGAAACAGCCCATTATGAACCTGAAAAGAAGAGAGTATATCTTAAATGTTCTCACCACAGAAAACGGTAACTATATGAGGTAGTGCATATGTTACAAAACTTGATTTAGCCATTCCTCAGTGGATGCATGTATCAAAACATCGTGTTGTACACTATAAATAATTTTATCTGTCAATCAAAACAATAGATGAATTTCAAATAAACTTTTCATTCAGTTGCTAGTGTCTTTCTAATTCATCTTGGTAGATCTGAATTTCCCTAAGTATGCCTCCTCCCCGGCTTCTTATAACCAATACATAAAATATATGATTAACATAGACAAATTTGATTGGTTTGGATGTATGTACACGATTTTTATTATTCTAACCACAATTTTATTTGAGAGATTTTTGCTATAGGGCGCATGAGCTTGCTGAGGAGATGAGAAAGTCAGAGAGAGAGAGAGTGACAGAAAGCGAGAAATCGCTCCCCGGGGGGTGACCATGGCATAATCCCTTCTCCTGCGTTCTCCTCTTGGGATTTTGGGATTTTGGGATTTTGCACATGTGCCTGGCCTGAGTTTCTAGCCACCAGGTCCAGGACTCAAACTGCAATCAACCACATGGGAGTCCAGCACCTTAACCCCTATACCACCCACTGGTCCCAATGACCACAGTTTTTTTTTTTGAGAGACTTTTGCTATAGAGCATGTGTGCTCACCAGAGAGATAGAGATAGAGAGACAGAAAACAAGAAATAACCCTTAGGGAGAATGGCCATGCCACAATCCTTCCTCCTCCATTCTCCTCTTGGGCTTTTGGGCACACACGCACATGTGCCTGGTGTGAGTTTTAGGCTGCCAGGTCTGTCCTTGAACTGTGGTCAACTACGTGGGAGTTCAGGGATGTAACCATTTCGCCATCTACTGGTTCCCCCAATGACTACGATTTGAATAGAGCTCCTAAGCTTAGCTTTTCTGGTAAAATTATATTTTGTCATTGAGCAGACTTGCGTTCTATCCTCATTTTGGTATCTTCATTGTGTTCATGTCTTCTATTAAAAGGCACCACTAACTTTCCTTTTGTGCGGGTGCTCTTACTGACATGAGTGTTCTTATGTAGCCAGACGGTCCTGTCCTTGCCTGAAATCTGCCTTTGTATCTGGAATGCTGTCTGTTCTTCTCTGATAGTAAAGCCCTCCTACCTTTCTCACGTTCTTCATCCTGTGTAAAGGCTTCTTCTACCTTGGACCCAAGTGATGGGTCCTTCCTCTGAAAACAAAAACGCTTGCTTTGACCTGCTTGTTTGAGCCACAGAATACTGAATTAGAATAACTTTGGGTTCTTGAGCTAGTTATAGGCTTTGATACAGTTTCCAACCTTTCCTGAGTAGTATCTGAGCTAAGTTATAAGTTCCTGGGGGAACATGCCTTCATCTTTTATAAGGAGGGTGTTTATAGATATGAGGGGTCTTGGGCCAGCCCCATAGTGCAGTGGTGAAGCACTGTGCATTGTGTACAGATAAGGAGAGATCCCACTTGGACTGCAATGTCATCCTGGTCTGGCGGCTTGAAAATCATGCCACGTGTGTGTGTGTGCATGGCCCAAATCCTGAGAGGATAAAGAAATGGAGAGGGAACCAGCAGTTAGCGTAATGGCTTTGTCGCTGGACTCCCACGCCGGGCGCGTGTGCATGCGTGCCCAAGATCCCAAGAGGAGAATGGAGGAGAAGGGATTGCGGCGTGACCATCCCCCCTGGGGGGTGATTTCTCGCTTTCTATCTCTCTGTCTCTCTCTGTCTGTCTGGCGAGCGCACACGCCCTATAGTGAAAATCCTCTCCAAAAAAAAAAAAAAAAAAAAAAAAAAAAGAAATGGAGAAAAGGATTGCAGCCTGATCATGACTTATTGGGGGATGCTTTGTGCCCTCTGGAAATTAAAAAAAAAAGCTACGAGGGAGTCTTCAAAAGTTTTATAACATGCATATGGAAAATGCATATTATGAAAAAACTATGCATGGATTTCAATTTTTTGTGGCAAAATAAACTTATACTATAATTTCATTTTCCATGAAAATCTCTTTTTGAAATCTCATAAATGTATGTGTGATATAGCCGAGACTCCTTCCAGAAAGAGTCTGTGAAATGGAGCATTCATCTAGCAGTTGGGTACCTTCAAGTTTACACGAACACAAGATTAGCCAGACACTGTGCGCTCATTCTACAGATGTCGCTGTGCGCTCATTTTACCGACGTCGCTGTGTGCTCATTCTAGACTTCGCGGCTCTGTTTTAATGAACAAATGGATCATTAACTAGAATTAGTATTTGATTTTGGCTTATTGTATGTTAACAGGTCCTTCTACACGTTCAAACATTGTTTGCTCTATTAAATTCAGTTAAACATGCATCTTACAATCTTGTTACACTTTTTCTTGTCAAACTTATTTGTTTACTTAAGTCCCCCACCCTCCCATCCCCCAGTAGGGTGCATGCGTTTGCTGGAGAGAGAGACGGAGTCAGAGAGAAAATGAGAAATCACCTCCCAGGGAGGATGGCCATTCCTCGATCCCATCTGCCCCATTCTCCTCTCAGGAATTTGAGCACAAACACATGAGCCTGGCATTTTTTTTTTTTTTTTTCAGGCAGCTGTGTTTGGGACTTCGCCCACAGAGTCACCATGTGGGATCTAGTGCCTTAACCACCATGCCATCTACTGGCCCCCAAAACTTACTTTTTAGATTTTTTAATACTATATTTATGCCAGCTTTAAGATGAATGGACTTCAGATAGATTTGGCCAAGAACCACTCCCTCCAAGTCTCCCTTGGTGCTCAAATGTGGCCAAAAAGGATTTTTTGACATGGACTCCTGGTCATCATTTATTTCCCTCTGAGGGGGGATAACCAGGCTAACAACCAGGACAGGTCTATCCTGGCACTGAGGGATAATCTGAAGCCACCGTAAGATATTGATTGATGATGCTTACAGAAGAAGATGATCAACAGGAAAATATGAAAGCTTTTCAGAATCAAGATGGAGTAACTTTTGTCAACCCTGAATAATCCCGGCTAGAGAGGTCGTGGAGGAAATGTACTCTCACATTAGCATGCCCGATAACACAGACTATGGTTTGGAAATAAAAAAGGGACCAGCAGGTGGTGTAATGGCTATGTCGCTGGACTCCCATGTAGTTGACCGCAGCTCGAGTCCCGTACCTGGCAGCTTGAAACTCATACCGGGCATGTGTGCCCAAGATCCCAGGAGGAGAATGGAGACGGGATTGTGGCACATCTCCCCTGGGAGGGGATTCCTTACTTTCTCTCTCTCAGTCTCTTGGATGAGTACATGCACCTTATAGCAAAAATCTCTTTAAAAACAAACAAAAAACAAACTAACAAAACCCCCAAACAAATGAACAAAAACCTGGTTCTCATTTGTGTGTGTGTGTGTGTTTTTTTTTTTTTTTTTTTTTTTGTCTTTAAAATCTGCTAGAGGTTTGAAAACTAGGCTCATCTGAGCTGAACTTTCTTGCAGTCCTCAAGTTTATACCAAGATGAAATCCTTTTCACATGTCTTGCCCCAGTTTATCTTCTTTAGGGTAACAGTGAATGACACCTGGACAAGGACTGCAAAGCGACCCCACCTCAACGCCCAGCTTCCACGTGACTTGGCATTGGGTGAGAGCACAGACCTTCTGCGTTCCCTTCAATTCTAAACACAGGAAGCCGTTAAGGAAGCTTGGGGCCACTGACAATGGGGAATCAGACAGCTGACGTTTTCGTTGATGTGGGAATAGAGATACCTCAGATCCCCCCCCCCCCCTTTTTTTTTGAGAGAGGTTTTTCACTATAGGGCGCGTGCGCTCGCAAGACAGACAGAGAGAGACAGAGAGACAGAAAGCGAGAAATCACCCCCCAGGGGGGGTGGCCACGCCGCAATCCCTTCTCCTCCATTCTCCTCTCGGGATCTTGGGCACGCACGCACACGCGCCCGGCGTGGGTTTTAAGCCACCGGGTCTGGGACGCGAACCGCGGTCGACTACGTGGGAGTCCAGGGACATAGCCATTACACTAACTGCTGGTTCCCAGATCCCCCCCTTTTGAAAGGGAAACTAAAAGTGGCATTTCCCACCGTCTCAAGGCCTTTCATTCCAAACTCCCTATTGTGCCTCCATTTGGCAGGAAGCAATGATAGAAGACAGACCCTCACCCCTGTTCCATAGAGTTGGAAGGAGGGATCCACAGTGAGGGTTTGTAACTGAGTAACGAAGTGACTCCATATGAAATGCGGCGGCATAGACTAGCCCTTGAAGAGGTTTTGCTTCCCTTGCTCCACTGTTTAACTTTACTAAACTGATCTTGGATGTGTGTACATGACTTTGCTTTATTGTTTAACTTGTAGTAAAAGAACCTACTCGTGGCTTTGCTGAATTTTCACAGGAGCTGGCCCTTGAAAGCACAGCCAGAGAGCAACCATGTCTGAGAAAAGAGAAAAAAGATACAATCAAAAATCTGGGTTATGATAACATATAACATAAATCTGATCTAGGGTATTTTTCCAATGAAATTTTGAGACCTGCCCAGAGAGAATTTTCCTTTGCCACCGATAATTAGCCACTGAGTCAGTCAGACACGTCCTTCACCAAAACTCAGTTCCAGGAGACAATAATGCCTGAACTTAACCTAAATGTGGATGACAGGCCTGGCTGTGCATCTGGTGATGCGACGCCAGGACAGGACACACGGAGCTTCCCACGCTCACTAGGCCAACGCCGTCTGTTATAGTGAGATTAGTGCCGAGGCTGTGGCTCTCCTAGGTCTTGGGGAAAGCATCTTGGTCTGGAAAGAATAGTCAGACAGAGGTTCTCATTTATAACTATACTCAGAAGATGCAGAGGAAGCCTCATATTTAATTTAAACATTAATTTTAGGATTCTAGCAGTCCCGAATCCTAATTGTGAATGGATACCCATTCCGAATGAGTACGGCCTGATAAGTGAGAGCTTATATTCCCATCCTTGTCTCTAGAGGAGACAGGAAGGATGGCAGAGCATTTGGCTCCTCGGCATGTGTCACCCTCAGGGTGCTGAGGCATCCTCGTCTCCACTGAGCAGGAATGATGCTAGCCATTTATTTCTTGCAGGTCTCTGAGCATATGTGGCAGAGGGTGAAAGGGAGCTTGCAGGAAGCAAGAACTCAGACAGCCTGGAGCCTCTTGGATTGCATGAGCCCAGCTCGAGGTTGATCTCGGGGTTCTTACGCCCAACTGGATTCCTTATTTTGGATGTGGTAACTTGGGTGCTGCCAAGGAAAACGCCATTCCCAGTCTTAGTGAAACCTTTATCTTGTTCTCCCTGGTCTATCCCAGTGTGCTGGAGGAAAAACAAAAGGTGCTAAAGGTAGTGTGTAGTTGAAAGATAAAACGAGAGCCTGCTGCCAGCGTGCCATGCGTGCGTTCTCCCAGAGCGGCGGGATGGAGAGCGCCGTTGTCTGACAAGTCACACCCTGCCAGACATTCCCGACCTGCCTCTGCACCGCAGGCCGTGGTCCTCCCTCTTCTGAAAGGCTCTTTGATGGCTGAAATGAAATAGAAGCAATTAAACAATAAATACGAATTACTGGCTTTTTTGAGAGCTGGCGGGGTATCGATTCAAGTCCTGCAAGAATAAATTGTCATCCTCTTTGACTTATCTGGGATTATATTTCACCACTAATTAAAGTTCACCCGGGGAGTGTTCCCTTGCATATAAAGAACTTTGGGCCCTGGTAAAGGCAAGAAACAGCTGCTCTGTGGAAAGAGAGGGGACGTCATGCAGCTGCAGTTGCCTCTGCTACAGGCCTCACACAGTGTGCATTGTGAGCAGCACTGTCAGAATTGCATGCTACTGGTTTATTTAGAAATCCAAAAGGCCATTTGGTTTAATGAAATGAACAGTGTCCTTATAGCAAAGGGGGTTTTCTTGGCCCACTATTGCTTGAGGTTGACTGTATTGTTGATAGAAAGCCAACTGCTGGATATTTTTTTCATTAATGGTGTTACAATCATATCTAAATGGAAAATACGATGAAGTCAGCTGGACTTCGTGTTGACCACAGACTGTCTCGTTACTCGGAGGATAGATCGTTTCAGACCTGGGCCGAGATAGCATTGACTCAGCTTTGTGGTATCAGTAATCTTGCCGAGATGGATTTTAATACCACTCGGTTTAAATGCAAATGTTAAAATAAATAATTGCTTCGCTGCAGGCTGCAGTGGAGCAGGCTGAGAATATCTTACTATTAAGCACATGGATAGGATGAATGCTTTAAAGCAAAGCTCGACATGTTATCAATTATTTCATGTAGAAGAATTAACAGGAAAAAAAGGCCAGTTGCAGCAATTTCCTGTTCTCCAATCCCATACTTAGAGGCCATTGTTAGCGTGACTTGCAAAGTACCCAGATCTTTCATACAGACGGTGCTAACAGTAATAGTGTTCTCATATTTCCTAGGCAAAGCATGTGCATGTGTTTGCATGCGTGTTCATGTGTACGTGCATGCGTGTGCACATGTGCGCATGTGTGTGTGTGCATGTGTGTGATTTCTCACCCTACATTATGTCCTCTTCTTGGCAAATTGGATTAGTTTTTCCTAATATGTCTTCTACTTACAGGCCATTTTTTATTTTTATTTCAATTTGCCAGAGAGTACTTGTGCAGAGAGACTCCCCTCCCTCCCACAGTGGTCTGTGGCCATTGTGGTCATGCCACCATCCCTTTCCCTCTGTCCCTCATCCTGTCAGAATTCTGGGTGTATGCACACGTACCCAGCATTTTTTTCTTTGTTTCTTTTTTCTAGTATTTATTTATTTATTTTTACATTTTCCCACATTTACTTTACATATCAAAAAATGTTTGCTCATATTCCATAGTTCTCGACAGTTAATGAACAACTTTCAAAATTTCAAAAACTGAATTTTAAAGATAATGTTTGAGATATTTGTTATAATTTGTTTGTGACTCTGTAAGAATAGACAGTATGGTTTTAAATATTGTTGAGAAAATGTTTACACGTCAACTACTCAAACTGTAGAAAAGCAAATGCCCAGCACACAAGTCACACATAAACCTTCTCAATTCAGCCCTGCCTACCAAGTATTCTGAATATGTCAGGACACACTTCAGATTTTAAAAAATTCCCGATATGTCTATCAGGTCTGGAATTTGAACCAAAAGGTTGTCCACGTGGGAGCCAGCTCTGTTCACTACCAGGCCACTGGCAGCCGAATCTGGCAATGGTGAGACTCAGTATAGGTGAGCATGGGTGAGATTCCCCGCCCCGGTCCCCACAGCCCTGCTTTGTGTCTGCAGCACCGTCTCCTGGCACGCCTCACCTCTGCCAGCCTCCCACTGGCTTGGCCTCCTTTGGCGGGAGCACCTCGTCTCACTTGCCCCTGGCCATGTGGAGTGGCCACTAGGAATCTCAGCCATGTCCACGCTCGGCACAGGGCCTCGCCAGCCCGCCAGGGCAGATGGTCATAACCACAGGCTTCCCTCCCTCCTGGTGGAGCCTCGCCTGCGTCAGCCTTGGCTTGCGGGCGCAGCGGTGGCCTTGCTGTGGCAGACCGTTCCCTGAGTACCCCGGCTCTCGTGATTTGTCTCAAGACTCTCTCGGGCTGTCCCCCAGGTATTTCTGGTGAGGAGCCCTGGCACCCTGGGGACCCACCCTCTTGCCTGCTGTGGGGAGCAAAGCTCAGGGTTAGCCTGTACAGCAGGAAGGGCTGAATGGGGGGCTGAAGGAGCCCCGGTGCCTCAGGTCTGGGCAGGGCAGACGGGCCCCAGGGCCGTCCCAGGCAGGGCCGTGCGGTGGACACAGCGCCTCAAGGCTGACTGCGGCTGCTCTCACGCCTCCTCCGTGGACGGCATCTCTACCTTCCCCTGCTGCTTTTGCCTGCCCCTTCTCTTTCAGTCTTGCCCCCTTCCTTTGACCCCCGTTTTTTTTTGGAGGGGAGACCAGGGCTGAGAAAAAATGGATGACGGCATGGACGGCCTCGAAGGCTGGTGGGACTCAGCAGTCTTGGAAGGTAAAGTGACGGGCGAAGCTGGCGGGGAAGAGCGGTGTGGGCATAGGCTGGGGACGGGGCAGACTGGAAGCAAAAGTTCTGAGAAGTATTCATGGAAAGTCATCAAAGAAACCCAAGTGGTTACTTTAGTTCAGAGCAGAATACAAAATATCCACAGTCACTGGAGCGTGTCCGGGAAGGAAGGACTCTTGCCTTCCTGGGGATTTGCCTAGGGCACCGCCACAGTGGGTCGTAGCTCCCCCGACTCGACCTGAAACCACGTCAGAGCCCTGATGTGGGCCAGCAGGTGGTGTAGCGGGTAAGGTGCTGGACTCCCGTGTGGCTGACCATGGTTCAAGTCATGAACCTGGCAGCTTGAAACTCATGCTGGGCACATGTGCGTGTGTGCCCCAAATCCCGAGAGAACGGAGCAGAAGGGTTTGTGGTGTGGCCATTCTCCTTGGGAGTGATTTCTCACTTTCTGCCTCTCTGGCAAACACGGCATTCTATAGCAAAAATCTCTCTCAAAAAAAGGGAGACTGGCAGGTCTGAGGTAGTTAAGGCAGTGAGCTCCCACATGGCCCACCATGATGCAAATCTTGGACCTGGTAGCTTGCTTTCTCATTCTACCTCTCTTTCTCTCTGCTCAAATTGGATAATAATAACACACAAAATTAAGTAAATGATTCTTTAAAAAAAAAATAAAACCCTATTGGGAGGAGACCTGGGGAATGAATCAATGAACCCTAAATCTTCATTCAGCCAGTTTGTTGGCAAAGACCAGAGAAGCAGATGTCGAACCCTGTTCTGACGTGCCCCAGGAAGGTGCATATTCAGGGTGATCGTCCTTGCCCCAGCCCCGTTCTCTCGGGGGGACTGTAGGGTGGGAGAGATGAGGCGACCAAGGCGACCAAGGTTCCCCTCGGCTGGATGAGCTAGACAGGCTTCTTCCAGATGCCTGGCCCCTGGCTTTCCCTCCTTAGAGCATTTGCTTTAGAACACTTGTAATTGGAAACCCTTTCTCTGCCCCTTTGAGATACAGATCTTTTAGAGATCCCTTTAAAAGCCTCTTGTCAGGTTTAGACCCAGACACATTTTTCTCAAGGACCTGGGAGCTAGTTCTAAAACATAATCGTCAGAGGAGGTGTCATTTTTACCTCTGGTTTCCCTGGGAGCTGGGAGCCTGTTCGTGCAGGAGCTTTGCTCCAAGTCATAAGCCACCACCTGTCGCGAAGACAGGGCCAAGCTCTTCCCAGTCCGGACTCTTGAAAACGCCCTGCCTTGGGACCAGCAGTTAGTGTAATGGCTATGTCCCTGGACTCCCACGTAGTCGACCGCGGTTCGCGTCCTGGACCCGGTGGCTTAAAACTCACGCTGGGTGCGTGTGCATGCGTGCCCAAGATCCCGAGAGGAGAATGGAGGAAAAGGGATTGCGGCATGGACATCCCCCCTGGGGGGGCGATTTCTCGCTTTCTGTCTCTGTCTGTCTTGCGAGCGCACGCGCCCTATCGCAAAAACCTCTCCAAAAAGAAAAAAAAAGAAAACGCCCTGCCTTTGTTTCAGCTCGGGTCAGCTCAGACTCAGGTCTGGCCTCTCCACTCGTGCAGTGTCCTTCAGTGAAGGCCTCCTTGCCGGTTTCACTTTGACAGAGGGGAGAAGATAGAAGACCACTTCACTTTTGAGAAGTGGAGAGAAGGAAAGTGAATCCTACTGTCACGAATCACTTCGCAACCCATTTTAGATGGATTGGGCAGGTAAAAGGGGCAGGTGCCGGAGAGCCCAGCCAGCCCCAGGAACCCAGACTGTTCCTAGGACTACTGAGTCCCCCCAAGGACAGTGGCCTCAGAGGCTGTCGCTGGGACCACGACCAAACTGTGGCTGGGACTGTGACCCAGTGCATCTTGCAGCTCCAGCCCCATCGCCTAGGAGACCTCACTGTTTTCAAGTTTTTATTTATTTTTTTCTTCTTCTGAGTGAGTGAGAGAGAGGAGAGCAAGATGGAGAGAGAGGGAGTGCGCCCTCAGCAGGACCTTGGCCCTGTGAGCCACCCAAGCTGGATCACAGGTGCACAGGTGCCTGTGGTGTGCAGGGAGGTCTCTGGGGATGAACCTGGAACCCTCCGACGTGGGCCAGCCCTACAGAGCTTGGCATTTCACTGCCGAACCGCTGGCTCCCTTTACTGACACGGCTCCCTTACGAATCAGCTGAGGGCGCTGTCAGAGCTGAGACCTACAGCCCATCACAGGGAGGTCATTATACGAAACAATACAACAGGATTTATAGCATATTCATTAATTATTTTAATCTGTTACTCGAATCCCATGAAAAAATTGTTCTTGCTTATTTGAGTGAAATGGCTCCAACATTTGTACACATTTTTGTGTGTATGTGAACACATCTGCTTTTCTCTGGGATAAACGCCGGGGCTGCGGTGTTGGGTTATCTGACACACACATGTTTAGTTTTCCAGGAAATGGCCCACCTGTTTTCCAGAGTGACTGTGTGTTTGCATTCCCAACAGCAGTGTGCAAAATTTCCGGTTTTCAACCAGTATTTGGACGGAGTGGGCTTCTGCTCCCCCAGAGGGAAAAAGGCTTTCTTCCCCTCCCCAAATTTCTAGAGCTAGAGACCAGAGAGAGAGGAACAGAATGCAAATCTTTAGTAGCAGTTTTAAAGACCTAAACAATGTTGAAATCAGTGTTTGCACCTACACCTCTCTGTTGCTGTTAAGCTGTGAGACTTCCGCGTGAGTGCTACTTCTGACCTCCTCTGCACACGTTTCTCCCCCCCGAGGACTGGCCCTGCTGAACGAGTGTCAGGGAGGCTGATACTACCTCCCTGTCCACCACAACTGCAGCTGCTGGGCCTACAGACGATGACCGCCACCACCACCGCCATGGCTGTGACCACTGGAGACTACGGCCACTGTGTTCCTACCACGACGGTGACCACCATCACCACCACATGACTGGGACCACCCGAGGCCAGACCACTGCATTCCTACCGCGACGGTGACCGCCATCACCACCACCGTGGCTGTGACCACCCAAGGCCTCTACTACTGTGTTACTGTCTCTGCTACCACGATGGTGACCACATCACCCTGGTACACTGTTACTACCACTATTATCACCGCCACCACCATCGCCACAACCATGCTTCCTTATGCTACCATAACCACCAGGAGCGTCTGCCGTCAAGCAGACCACTGCTAGGTTAAGCACGTGACCACATTTACTCCTCACCGCAGCTCCTGGTAACTGACCATCTCCATGTGAAAGTGAGGAGCCGGGTTTTAGGAGTTCCTCTGGGCTCAGCTCCCAGTCAGTGCCCCTGCTGCTCCCCCTGGCCTTGACGCCCTCCCTTCCTTCCTGGAGCCTTTCCTGCCCAGGTGTGTGGACTCATGTCTTCACGCACCTACTTCCCGATCCTCCCCCAGGATGGAGTGCACCTGTGAGGGCTCAGACTCCAAGTCGGCTCCCCGTCAGCCTCGCTCTGGTGAAGGACTGATGGGACAGTGACTGTAGGCTGTGAGGACACCACACAGCGCGCCCACGCCTTCCCTCCTCTGCTCCCGCGGACAGCCCGTTGGGCCGGAACTCTAGTCTTTTGGGGAAACTGATTTCTCTTGATGGCTGAGTTTTTAATGACCTGGGATTTCCTCACTGACTTCCCATCCTTACCTCTGCCATGGACGTGTGGACTGAACCATCGCCCTCTCCGCCCGGAACGTGGAGCGGGTAACACACGCCACGGGTGGTGGGTGAAGCCCGGCTTTCCCAGCTCCCACGGCTCTGGACGCCGCCCTTCAGGCTTGGCCCGTGGGCTCTGGAGTCTGCCAGCCTGCCCTCCACCTGCTGCGTTGGGCCTCTCCTCTGCTCTGAGCTCCCTCCTTGCTTGGCTGACTCCATCCTGAGCATCTGAGTGTGACTTCAAGAAAGCCAGCCTGGCCTTGGCCGTGGGCTCCACACGCTTCGTCCTGCCTGACCCGCCAGGTACCTGACCTGCGGCCTCCATGGCGCCGACAGCAGTGCGCTGGGGAAGGGCCGGCTTTCCTGTGAGGTTTAGACGGAGGAGACGTTGCTCTGGTAAGGCACTTTGATTTCAAAGCAGTGAGACTTTGAAAGTTATTTTCTTGTAGGTTTTTTGGTTTGTTTTCAGTTGAATGGATTGAAAAATAATGGGACAAGTGGGGATACTTTTTAAGTTTTGCTGCAGTCTGGAGGGAATTAATTTATTCCTTTGTAATTGAAGATTAGATCCGAAAATTATTTTTAGCTGGAGGCCTTCTTATGTCATGTGGAATTCTTGGCAATAGAACGTTTTAAGTGTTTTTTTTTTTTTTTTTTTTTTTTTTTTTTTTTTTTTTTTTTTTTTTGTGCTTTCTTTCTTGAATTTCTTTTTGTTGTTTACTGACTAGATTAAGGCAAAGACAGATGGAGTATTTTTGATGGTGTGGCTGATGCCTGCATATAATATGCTCATATTTTTTTCCTTCTGAGTAATAGAAACAAAATGAAAGCGTCTTCCATGTGTGGGCTAGCTCAGCGGGTGTGTTGAAGTAAGTAACAGAAGCCGCTGATGAGCCAGGCTACCTGCAGGTGAGAGTGCAGACTGGAGCGGCCAGTCTGGGTTCGAGTCTCTGTTTGGTAGCTGTGTGACTTCAAGCGGATGACTGAATCTCTCTGTTCTCAGGTTTTCCCATGAGGATAATAATGAGACTTATCTCTTAGGGTTGTCACAAAGATGAAAAATAATATTTGCAACTCACTCAGAACAATATCCTGTACATCATAAGCGTAATAGCAATGATTTTGAGAATGCTATTTGTTTTATGGGAAACAGTATGATTGGTGGGAGAGTCTAATCACCCTTTGTAAACACTCAGATCACAGGCCACATGGAGAAGAGCAGCTGGCTTGCTCAACAACTTGATGCTCTTTGTATCAAGGGAATGTCCTGTGTTCCAGGCCCCACGCTGAAGAGCTCCCCCGTCCCCCGCATTCATCCTCAGCCCTCCTCCACATGTGCTGTGGTCACTCGTGTTCTGTAGATGAGGACACTGAGATTTACGTGGGCGAAATGGCTCTCCCAAGATTACAAACACAAAAAATGGCAGAGCTGGGCCGAGCCCAGAACTGACTGACCTCAGAATATCACTGATAACAATAACTCCCAACTGTCTCTTTCCTGCGATGGCTAAAGACATATTGTGGAATTTAGAAATCACGCTAAGAGAAACCACCAGGTCCCATACTCTGGCTGGCTCTCCGAGCGATGCTGTTTTTGTCAAGGTAGGTTTTTATTCAGGACATTATACAAAAGGGGACCGTACTGCTTTCATCAGAGTAATAGTATAATCTGTGAGAACAGGGGCATGTTTAAAGTGTTTATTTGTTAATTTATTCAATAAACATTTTTTTCTTTTTTTAAAGAATTATTTTATTTGACTTTATTTATTTATTTATTTATTTTTAATTTGACCAGAGGTGGGCAGAACATGACAGTTAGAAAGAAAGAAAGAAGAGGAGAGAGAGGAAAAGTGAGAAAGCAAGCTGCCAGGTTTGGGACTTGAACCATGGTCGGCCATAATCACTATAGGGTGCATACACTTGCTGTAGAGAGAGCAGGTAAGAAAGCACCCCTCAAGAGTCACGATCCCTTCTCCCTTCTCCTCGTGGGATTCCAGGCATGTACATGCACTCGGTGTGCTCCTCCAGCCACTGGGCCTGGGGTTCCAACCTCACAGCTGACCGTGTAAGACCCAGTGCCTCAGCCACCATGCCACGGGCTGTCTCAGTAAACATTTCTTTAACAGCTGCTAAGTGCAAACTCTGGCCGAAGACAGAGAAGGATGACAATTGTCCCCTGCCTGGTCCCTTCTGGGGACTTGCCACTAGGCAAAAATGTCTGTGATAGAGGCCAGAGTCTAAAATCTTTGGGAAATAAGCATTTGGTAATTTCTTGTGGAAATACCAAGTTTTCCCAATACTGCACTGAAAGTCGTTAGCAAACCTATTTCCCATTGGGCCTCAGAATTTCTGTTCCTTTCGAATTTTAGGTCAGGGACTGGGCAGTGTTTCCTGATGGTTGGGTGTGATCCTGGAAGCAGCCATTTAAGGCAGCCTTATGTGACGCTGAAACAGTCTGAAATAGTCTCTACAGAACAACTGCTCCCTCTGAGAAAGTTTAACTAGATCTCCGAGTCTTTGGTTAGACCGAAGAGGAGGATCCCCCAGGCATTGACTGTGGAGCTGAAAGCAGGTCTTCGGCTCTTGACCTGCCAGTGCCACGGCTGGCATGAACCAGGCAGGGCCAGGGCACTCCAGTAGTGGCTGCAGCATTCCAGTTTGCCTGATGCCTGGGCAAGGGCTGCCTGGCTCTTGGGTGCTTGCTGCCACATTCCTCACAGACCGCATCTAAATTAGAAATATTGTTCAGAGCTTGTCGATTAAGGCTAATCACTACAAAAGGTGTTTGGAAAGATGCTGCGCCATTCATGTGTGGAAGTGGGTAGGGCTGAGCACCTTCAGAGCATTGTCTCTTAAAATTTGTGCAGTAAATAGGGAGATGTTGGGCACAGGGATAAAGGTCTGCTTATAAGATGACAGCACGGCACAAAGAGCACAGCTTGTGAATGACTGCGAAGTGGTGGAAGGACGATTGTGTGAAGCTGAGGGTCAGTGGGAGCAGCACATGTGGACGGGTGGAGCTCATGGGAGGTGAACTGAGGTAGCTCCTCAAGGAGTACGTGTGCACGCGTGGAGGTGCCTCGTGTGCCCCACGATGCTGGCTGAGCTGGGAGCTTCTGCGTTCACGTAGCGTTTCTTATGAGCAAAATGACAAGGAAATGCAAAATTTTCATTATGCTCAGATTGTTCCCGAATATGTAAAGCACATTAGTGCAATTATGTTTTTTTTTAGCTTTCACTTATTTTTTAAATGTTGATTTCTTTTATACATTCAATCAGAATACATCACTACAGCTTATAAAATGAACTCACCCAACATGAGAGCAATTATGTTTTATTATTATTTTTTAATTGACACAATAATTGTACATACACACACACACACACACACACACACACACACACATATAAAGTGTCATTTTCCTATACATGAATACAATGTATAATAATTAAATGAGGAAAATGAGCATATTCATTACCACAAACATCTATCATTAATTTGAATTGGGAGCATTTAAAATCCTCTCTTCAAATGAACAAAAACCTTCTCTTCTAGCTGTTTTGAAATACACAATAAACTATTGCTAACTATAGTTACTCTTCCGCAGTGCTATACTGACTCTAGTATAACCCCACAGAACACTAGAATGTATTACTCCCGCCTAACTGTGACTTTGTGTGTGTTAGTCACATCTCCTTATCCCGGCCCTCCCCTCCCCTTCTCAGCTTCTAGGGACCGTTCTACTCTACTTCTGTGAGCTCAGCTCTTGGAGCTCCCACAGAAACATGCATTTTTATGACCAAGCATTATAGTAGAACTGACCATGGTGCTGAAACTCCAGGGTATTTCCTAATAGTTGTTTTTCTGTGTAGATAACACATTGTCACATGCATACACACGATATTCTCCCTTTTAAGTAGGATTTCTTCTTAAGTGGAATTATACCATACTTGCTCTGTGACTTCTATTTTATTTCACTTTATTTAATTATTATAGCATGGCTTCTTTCTCTACCAGTACATGTAGCTCGGACTTAATCTTTTCTATGTGGTTTATTTTTCCAGAGTGTAGATGCACTATAATTCATTTAACTTTTTCCTTTTTGATATTACTTATGTTTTTACCATTTAGTGCTTTTACTACTCCAAGTTGTGATGAAGTGTAGTGAGGACTATGCTAGTTTAGGATATAAAAAGCTGGAAAGAATATTGCTTCCGACTCTACAATAACAGCAAAAGTTAACTGCTGGATGGTCTCCAAATTCACAATGTTTCTTGAATTCATTAGAGAGCTAAAGTCACAGGGCAAACAACTAATTTGAAATATAAGGAACACAAGAATATGTAAGAAGAGATGGGTCATGAGAACTTTCTTGCTTTTGGCAGATGTTACCAGGTGCCATACAAGAACGTTGGAAGAAATTAATTTTAGTTTCTAATGAATGTCACAGCCTAGTAAAACCTAGCGTGAGAATTCAAGCCTTCCAGGAGTGTCAAGCATGTGTACTCTCTCAGGGACTCTGCTCTGCAGACCTCATGGGGATACTCATGGTGAAAATAGGGTCACAGAGTCTTCACAAACACTGCCTCACAGTACAGACCTGGAGGAGGAGAAGAGTAGATGCTGCGGTGAAGGCTTGGTGCCCTGGCTGGATCCTTCCCCTTCACTTCTCATGTAGAACAAAAGCCAAAGCCACAGAAGGAAGAGCAGCAAATTCCATCATCCTGGAACACTGGAGGAGACCACAGCATCTGTAGGAAGGGGTTGGAAAATGACTCTCTTTCCCTGTAGTAGAGGTGGACATGCATCCTGAATTAGACCATAAGAGATCTCCTGCCACTGGGAGCAGGACAGAGTCACCGAGAAGGCCCACTGGAGACACAGTCCTGTCTAAGCCTAGGCTGAATCAGAACAACAGAGAATGCACCCTCCGCCTCCCCTTTCTTCACCAGCTTTATAATCACTGAGTAGCAAGCAAAGCTGGGATGGGAGAAAGAGCATAGAGGAGACCCTGTTAGAGGTTCCAGAACAAAGCTGAGTGGGGCAGGCCTCTGGTCATCCAGTCCCAACTTGCAAGGTAGTAGTGAAGGGATTTGAAGTCTGTTGTGTACTGAGGGTAACCATAGTAGCATCAACACTCCCCTCCCCCCAACAAACTCAGCTAAACTCTTAACTAGTTTAACTCAACTCCATACCCAACAAACTAAAGGCCTGGCAAAGGAGAAATGGGCCCATTTCCAGGCATAAAAATGATTTTCCATATTCTTTACAGTTTATGCAAGATACCTTTTTTTCAACAGAAAGTTATGAGGCATGAAGAGGCAAGAAATAATAGCATACTTCTAAGAAACACAGCAATACACAGAACCAAACTCAGACATGCTGCAGCTGTTGATGTTATCTAAATAACTATTATTAACATGCTAAAGTCTCCAGTGACAAATGTGGCCAACATGCATGCATGATCAGGTAGACACCTGGAACGTATGAGAACGAATCAAATGAAACTGTTCATGGACTTATCAGTAGGCTTAAAACATAGCTGAAGATAGAATGAGTAAAATTGAATACAAGTCAATAGAAATAACTGAAACAGAAATACAGAGAGGAAATAGAATGAAAAAGTAGAACAGAGCATTCGGGAGCTATGGAACAGTATGAAGCAGCGTGACACACATGTAACTGGAATTTCAAAGACAGGAGAGAGAGAGGATGGTGCAGAATGCATTTTTGAAGAGATAATGGATGAGACTTTTCCAAAATGATTGGAAGGCACTAAGCCTCACATCCAAAAAGCTCTGAGAAAACTAGAAGGGTAAATACCAAAACTCTGGACCCAAATCTAGTATAAACTGCTGAAAACTGAAGACAAAGAGAAATATTGAAGGCAGCCAGAGAAATAAAGACACATTGCCTAGAGAGGATCCATAAGAGTCCCAGCAGACCTCTCATCAGATCTGTGTGTTGTGGACTGAAGTAGCACCTCCTGCTGCAGTTCGGACGTTGAGGCCCTGACCCTTGATGTGACTGTTTGGAGATGGGGCCTACAGGGAGGTCATAAGGGTTAAGTGAGGAAGTGAGGTCATAAAAGTGTACTCTACTCTGTTAGAACTGTTATCCATATAAGGAGAGACACCAGAGGCCCCCTATTTCCCTTTGTCCATGTAATGTCTATCTAGATCTATCATCTACGTAGTTATATCTTTCCCTCACACGGCAAGCACGCAGAGGAAAGACAATGTACTGACCCAGTGAGAAGGTGATCCTCTGCGAGCCTGGAAGAGTCCTCAGTGGGACTCTGCTGGCTGACGTTTTGACCTGGGGTTTCTAGCCCCCAGAACTGTGAGAAAGTAAATGTCTCTTGTTTTGTTACAGCAGCCTGGTTAGACTAATACACTGCATGAGCCAGAAGACCATAGAATGGCCTCTTTAAAGTACTAACTAAAGAGGGAAGAGAGTTTGGCACCGTTTTGCTGCCAGAAGGCAGAACTTATGCCGACTATGACTGAATGCAAAAAGGTGTTTATAAAATGTATAAAGAACATCTGAAGAGAATGAATCCCAGCGGTCCCTCCATCACATAAAATATCAGTCTGTTTGAGTTTATCGATAATCTGGCAGACCTCAGCTGCTTTGTTTATTGAGCTGATACCCAAACCTAGCAGCTGTGTAACAAAGACTGGGTAGAAGAGAAGACCTACGTGCTACTTCATCGGCAGGCCCAGCAGGCCAGGAAGTAATTGAGCTGGAAGCATTAGGGGGACAGAGGTGGACTTGGAACACAGGTGTGTACAGCTATGATCATGAAAGTTTTTGTATCATAGGATCCTGTTTCCATTTTGTTACACTCTAGCCAAGATCCAATGTATTTGATGAAATGTGAGGGTCTCGCTCAGTCTCAACCCCTGTTGCCCCTTTTTTCTTCTTTCTTTTTCACTTAAACATTTTTATGATGATTTAGAAGAAGTTGCTCCTTGTCAGTTAATATTGGCTCCAATCTTTCACACTGTTCATATCTGCCTTGTAACACTCGCTGTACTAGCCCTTCAAGATGGGGTGGTGGGGGGGTGACACAGTTTAGTTATATCCTCAAGATAAAGTCTTAGTGAAAAATAAATAGATTCTTATATAACGTACGAATGGAAAAATGAACGTGTCGACCCAGAATTCTATACCTTGTGAAAATATCTTTCAAAACTGAAGGACCAGCAGTTAGCGTAATGGCTATGTTGCTGGACTCTCATATAGTCGACCACAGTTTGAGTCCCGAACCTGGCGGCTTAAACTCTGGGCGCGTGTGCGCCCAGATTCTGAGAGGAGAATGAAGGAGAAGGTATTGCAGCGTGGCCAATCCCCCTGGGGGGTGATTTCTCGCTTTCTGTCTCTCTGTCTTTCTGGCAAGTGCACACGCCCTATAGCAGAAACCTCTCCAAAAAAACCCCCAAAAAACAAAAAAAACAAATAACAACAAAAAAGAAAAACTGAGAGGAAATAGACTCTTTCAGGCAACAATGTAATGTTTAAAAAACTCTACTACAAGAAATATTTTAAAAGTTTTTAGGCAGAAGGAATATGATTTTAGACAGAAGTGGATCTATAATAATAAATTAATGGTGCTGAAAATGACATACATGGAAGCAAATAAGAAATTCTTTTTTGGGTCAGTGGATGGCATGGTGATCAAGGTGCTGGACTCCCACATGGAGGACTACTGCTCGATCTCGTGGCTAGGAGTCATGCCGGGCAGGTGTGTTTGTGTACTCCAAATCCTGAAAGGAGAATGGAAGAGAGGGTATCGTGGCATGGCCGTCACCCCTGGGGAATGATTTTTCACTTTCCTTCTCTCTGTCTCTGTCTCTGGGGAGGGCATGCACCTTATGGCAAAAATCTAAAAACAAAAAGAAAAAAACAAAAATAAATTCTTTTTCTCTCATATTTGATTGCTCTAAAAGATGCAAGTGTACTGGCAGTGGACTGAACACTTACAGTGGATGTGGCAGCCACACCGGGGCGGGGGGAGGACCTGGAGTGAGAGACTGCCCACGACGAGGCGTGACAGCATTGCCAGGCAGACTCGCCTAACTGATCGAGAGTAAGCCATAGGACGGCCACACAAAACCAGAAGATACGTACAAATAAGCCACTAGTATTAAAACATAATCATAAAAATATTCAGGTAAACTGAAAGAAAGCAGAAAATGATGAAAAATAAAGAACACATGGTATAACTGAAAAAAACAGCTACTGAGATAATAAATATTAATACAACCATAGCAATAATTGATTACATTTAAAATATGAATGGTATAAACACAGAAGTAAAATATAGATAGTTATAAAAGGTAGTAAAGCAAGACAAATATCTTTTCAGAATGTAAGAAATTTACTTTAATATAATACTAGAGAGGACAATGGTAGACCCCAGAGGCTGTTTAGAAATGGGGATCACTAGGGGGTAGGCGGGAGGGGCTCAGGAAAAAAGCATTTAACAGACACAAGAATGGAAAGTTGTCTGTTGAGGATGATGTACATGGCAGTATCTTTGACTTGATTGACATGCACTGTAAAAAATATGAAAAATAAGTACATAAAAGCGGTATCACATTCTACAAATGTGTATAATGATTAAACATAAAAAGAAATCATACAGTAAAAATAAATTATAAAAAATATCCTTTACACATAAAGACATGATAAGTTGAAAATATTCCATGAAGGCATTTAATCACAGGAAGTTGGCGTGGTTGTTCAGATATGACACACTTTACAGCAAGGGTTATTGCCAGGGGTGAAAAGGGATGGCAGGAGATCAGCAGATGGTGTAATGTTTATGTCGCTGGACTCCCACCAAGTCAACTGTGGTTCGAGTCCTGGACCCAGTGGCTTAAAACATACTGGACATGTATGCGTACATGCCCAAATCCTGAGAGGAGAACGGAGAAGGGATTGTGGTATGGCCATCCCTCTAGGGGTTGATTTCTTGCTTTCTGTCTGTCTTTCTCTTTGGCAAGCACATGTGCTCTACAGCAAGAATTTCTCAAAAAACAGGGACGTTCTCAACTGGACTGGTCTGAGAAGTGTTTCATGTTGGGTAAATTCTCTTTACAAGCCAAATGATATATAGTGAGTTAATGCTTAAAAAAAGAGAATAAATAACAATCTGAAAAAATGATGAAAAGCTATTTGATGATGATTTGGATAGTAATGTCTTTGTCTCGACTGATATGCATGGTAATCATGCTGGAAAAAGAAATGTAATACACTGGAAAGATACATGTGATTAAATGTAATATAAAAATTATGATAATGATAAATAAAAGTAAATAATTAAAATTATGATAATAAGTAAAGTTAAATAATTAAAAAAGACAAACAAAAAACAAAGCAGAGGGATGGCATTTCATGATCAACGACACTTCACTATAAAGGGGCCAAAGCTGAGGAAGACGCACAACCCTAGGTGCATTTGCAACCAGCAAAGAGAACTGAACAGATCTGCGATTACAGGCGGGGAGGTCAAGCTGCAACATACATTTCAAAACATCAGACTTTGCACACTTCTGAGAGGAATTACGTATACAATGTCCCTAAAATGATATTCTGTGATATTTTTTTTCATGAAACACTTTAAGGTATAATGTCCCCAAGATACTTCCTTTGAAACAGTGATGTAGAGTCTGTGTAAGCAAGCTTGATCAGGGAAGTAAGACAGCGGCGGAGTGCTGGAGGCGTCAGTGTCGTGTCACGGAAACGCCGTTGACCAGGCGTCTCCCGGGTGTGCTGCAGGGGGAGTATTATACGGCAGGGAATGAAAACACACAGCTCTAGTAAGTCAGATCATGTAAGATGCGTGGGGAGCACAGTATCCAACACGATTCTTTTAAAGTAAAATATCTTGTACATAAAGATGTACAATGATTAAGTGTGAAATACATAAAAATAAATATTTTTAAAAAGAAAAAAACCTAGACCCCTGGCAGGGTGGATGGAGACAAGAGGGGTGGCAGATGACGGGGTGCATGGCTGGGCTTAATGACTGGCTACAATTGGGTCTTAGAGAGAGGGGGAGAGAGAGAGAGAGAGAGAGAAAGGGAGAGAACCTGGAATTGGACTTAGGTTTTTGGTCTGTAAAATGGAGTAGGCAGCAATGCAAGAATTCAGAAAGAGGTTTGTGGAGAGACAAGATGATCTCATTTTCTTAAAAAAAATTTCTTGTTTTCTTTCTCTTGTATTTTTTTATACATTCAATCACTCTATATCATTACAGCATGCAAAATGAATTTTCCCAGCATGAATACACTGTCCATTTTAACTGGACTGGTGTGCAGAGTACTCATGCTGGGAAAATTTTATTTTATAAGCTGTGCTGATGTACAGTGATTGAATACATAAAATAAATTTTAAAATAAAATAAAAAAATAAAAAGGGAAGAAAATAATCCTGAATTTTGAAGGAAAAAAAGATAATTTTCCATTTTGTGTCCTTTAAATGTTATGCTTCTCATTCTTACATGCTCCATCTGAGGTCCTGTGGGCCAGGTAGACACAGGTGTCACCTGGAGCCTAGAGACTTACTGGGTACAGTGCACTGTGATGCAGCCTGGCTTTTGGACTAAATAAGAACTTAATTTTGGAGACTTACAATATTTGTAACCCCCAACATAGGCAGCCATCGATGATGAAGATCAGAACGAAAGTGATTTTTCTTACAGTTGTAGAAAAGTAAGAGGATTCTTGACCTCATGATCTTTCATGGTCCCGCGGTCTCCGGAAGTCGGGGTTGGCCTGCCGCTGTGTTTCACTTGGCTCTGCTGCTGGCGGGTTTGTGGTCCCTGGGTTCTGCCCATTTGCCTGGTCGTGAACTGTTTCAGTCACAGCCTCCCTGTCGTTCCATCTCCTATGGCCATATAAGAAATGTCACGCATTACTGGCTTAAAAAAGCGCACTAGGGGAGGCCAGCAGGTGGCATAATGGTTATGTCGCTGTACGTAGTTGACTGTCGATAGAGTCCCAGACCCAGAAGCTTGAAACTCATGTGTGTGGGCGTGGCCAAGATCCCAGAGGAGAATGGAGGAGAAAGGATTGCTGAGTGGCCATCCCCCCGGGGGGGGTGATTTCTCACTTTCTGTCTCTCTGTCTCTTTGGTGTGTTCACGTGTCCTATAGCAAAAATTTCTTTAAAAAAAATGACCATTAGGGGATGGCAGGTAGCATGGTGGTTAAGGGGCTGTTCTCTCACATGCTAACCATGGTTCAAGTCCCAGACCTGGTGGTTTGCTTTCTCAATTTCTCTCTCTCTGGTCAAATTTAAAAAATATATAAAAAATTTAAAAATAATGAAGATGACTGTTCTCTTGCACAACAACCTGCAGTTTGTGCAGGACTTGGAGGGGCAGCTTGAGGGCTGGGCTGAAATCTTCTGAGGACCGTCCCATCCATTCACTCACTCACATACTCTCACAATTCTCTCTCTCTCTCTATCTCTCTCTCTCTCTCTCTCTCACACACACACACACACACACACACACACTGGCAGTTGGTGACACTTGTTGACTGGAGCCTTGGCCTAGCCCCTTGGGTGGAGCACACATCACGTGACCTGGGCTGTACAGCACTATGGTGGCCAGGTCCTGAGGGCTCACAGAGCTTGTGCTTGGCAGAGAGAGAATGCTGCCTTTCCCGGCAGAGCCCTGGAGCCATGCAGCATCGCCTTTCCTGGCTAACACTCACGGGCAGTCACGAGGCCCCTGCCGGCTTGGGGTGAGTGGGCGTCTCCTCCTGCAGGGGACAGCAAGGTTCTGGAAGGGCATGTGGGATCAGGAGTATTCTGCGGGCACTTTCAGAGAGTGCGTTCTGCCTCACAGGCAGTTACGGCCCTGAGAAGCCCCAGACCTGCTCCCAGCCCTTCGTCCTGCCTCTGCTGGCTCCTGCTGTCCTCGCTCCTGTGTGCATCCCTGACCGCGGCCCAGACTCGCAGGACAAATGGGGCCCGGGCTGGCTTTTCCACATTCTCGTGTCCACACGAACAAAGTCATCAAAAGCAACAGCATCAGCTTGGCCGGCATTGGTGGGAAATGGCAAAGCCAAGAAAAATGCCATAAAGCCCAGGCCTTCCAGATTTTCCTCTCTTGTCAGCAAAAACCAGTGAGATTTAGGGACTTGTAGTTAGCCGTGAGATTTAAGATGTTTGGTCACACAAATCAAAAACCACAGGTCTTCTTGGGTTAAACGGGATAAATTTATGATGGAGAAATTATGTTAGGAAAAAAGACTCTGTGAGATGAGCTGAGAGTCCTCGGCCCGTAGGGCAATTTTTCCTTCTAAAATTTTGTATTTCTCATCAAGGTGAAAGATACTGTTCGTGGCCTTGTTTATGACCAAGAAAGCAATATATTTGCAAAGCAAAGTTCTTCCCAGGAAGTTAGTCTGTCCCTGACTTCTGTTGCAAAGCTGCTTTGATTTATCTGCGAGCCAAACTTTCTCGACAGAAGGGGTGATTAAACTGGCTAGCAACTGAAATATGATACAGGCTAGCCCTGATTGGGCAAAGTCACATGACTAGCACAGAGATTCTCCTCCATGGCAACCCTGGGCCAGGTGTTCTGAGAAAATTTATAGAATGAATGAAAAAATAAAGATCGATGGAAATTGAAAAAATAAATCCCCATTCTGAAACTGCTGAAAGCCAGAGTTTGAAGGAAACTCTGAGATAAAAATGAAGGCCTCACTGAAATTTTTTTGAGTGCTTCTGCCAAACAAGGCATAAAGCAAGTACTGTGTTTATTATAAGCGATGGGGTCAAGCTAGCCAGTGGCGTGGTGGTTAAGGCAACTGGACCCCACATGGATGACTGCATGGTTCAAGTCTCAGTCCTGGTGGCTTGTAAGATATGCCAGGTGTATGTGTGTGTCCAGAAGCCTGAGTGGAGAATGGAGAAGGGATTGCAGTGTGGCCAGAGCCCCTGGGGAGTGCTTTCTTGCTCTGCCTGTATGCTCTCTCTCTGACTCCCTGGGGGGAGTACACGCACCCTTATGTCCTAATCACTCCCCCCAGATTCTTATGTCTCAATACCATTACACAGGGTTTTGAGTTCCCACAGATGAATTTTGGAGAGACACAAACATTCAAAGCATAGCCCCATCCCTCACTGACAGTGATTGTAAGACTATAAGAAACTCTGATTTCTGAGACATTGAGATGTGAAAAAACTGCCTTAGAATTTATTACCTTTGCTTAAGACCGTACATTTTAAATCCATTTGTAATATCTCTGTGAGCTATTTCAGCCTCAGGTTTTTTTTTTTTTGGAGAGGTTTTGCTATAGGGCGCGTGCACTCGCCAGACAGACAGAGAGAGACAGAGAGACAGAAAGTGAGAAATCACCCCCCAGTGGGTATGGCCACGCCGCAATCCCTTCTCCTCCATTCTCTTCTCGGGATCTTGGGCACTCACGCACACACGCCCAGTGTGAGTTTTAAGCCACCGGGTACGGGACGTGAACTGCGGTCGACTACGTGGGAGTCCAGCGACATAGCCATTACGCTAACTGCTGGTCCCAGATTTTTTTATATATATATATATTATGAATAAATTATAGCTTAGAAAGGATGAACGACTTGCTTAAGGTCAGACACTCAGGGACATTGGCCCTTGATCCAGGGTCAGAAGGGCAATCACTGAATTTTTTCCTTTTGTGACAACAAAAAGAAGCATTATAGCATGCTCTTCATAATAGTTTTTGAGAAACAGAAGCATGTGCATACATATTTAATACAGGAAGACAAATATTCTTGCTCTTCTCGGCTTCGACTCCTGCGTGGTTGATGATAACTACCAAGAAAGCTTTTATGCATGTTCAGTGGGGTAGAAAAGTATCTTTGAATATTCAGTTTAGCATTTTCAAATGGCAATTGACTTTTTAGACAACCCAAGACCATTCTGTTTTCTTCCTTTCCTCTCTCCTACTTGCTGATTTATCCTCAAATGTTATCCACAGTAAGAATGAATCCTAGTTTTTTCTTTTTTAAGTCTTTAAAACAGTTTCATTTAAAAACCTAATTTGCAGGGACTATTGATTTAATTAGCCTGAGGTCATTTGTTGGAGTACTAGTGGCTCCAAGTTCTCTTCTGGAAGCAGAGAAGTAGGAATTATGGTGGAAGAGACTTCATTAGCTTAGCCAGTGAATAGTTCCATTGAGGACTCTGGGAAGTGTTGACTCTGCTTTCTGTCCATACTAACTTCTGTGGACCTTGGTTTACCCAACTCGTCCAGAAGGCATAGACATTACTAGCAAGCACTGCAGTGCCTGAGTTTTAGGTGAGATAGCTTTGTGAGGTGCCATTTGGCCAGCATGGGTCATTTTGGCTCCCATAGCAGACATGGAGAAATCGCAAAGATGAGACTTTCACAGTGGGTGGCAAGGAGTGGGATGAAGTGAGGCAGGCTTCTGGTGTGTGGCCTTATTTCTACTCAGTAGCTGATAGAGTATGTCTTAGACATGATGGTGAGGATTGGAGAGATAAAGATAAAAAATATGGGGTCCTTACTTCAGACATGCTCACTCACTGAAACAGCAGCAAACGTAACATTTCTGCTTTGGATTCAATGACATGTCTATTTCGGCTGGATCTCATTTTAACATCTCTGTCTATTTCTCTTGGACTTCTGTTTTTCATGAGGATCCTCTGTCCTTTTCTCTCCTTCTGATCCTCTTTCCTGCATGATGATTTTCTCTTCCATGACATTGCCTAATACCCTTATGTTGGTAATACACACATGTACATGCACACACATGGAGGGGTGGAGAGAGGGAGAAAGACTGAGAGACAGAGGGAGAATGTTCCCGCTTTTAGTCTATTACCTGATCTCTAGCCCTGGCATTAATAAGAGGGTACTTCAAAAGTTTGTGAAAAGTGGAATTAAAATATGAGTCTATTTTGGTGCCAAAAAAAGAATCCACACATAATTTTCTCATAATACACATTACTCCATGAACTTTTTGAAGATCTCTCATCCAACCTCTATAACCTCTTTTGAATATTTCAAAAACTCAACATGTTTGGACAGCCTATCATTCTTCCTTACAAAATGTGGACTTAATTATGATAGGATTAGGGGTGTCCAATGTTAGAAATGTAAGTTACAAATGTACTGAAGAAGTGCTATGAGAGGTCATTTTTCCAGGAGTGTCCTGAAACCCCTCCCACTTGAAGCTGTACCATTCTGGAGAGATGCCCCGAGAGCCACACAGCAGAGCTCTCTTCTCGTCCTTCACTGGTAATTTGGATATAGACATTAATGGTTGCATGGCTAAATATTTTGGGTGATAGAGCTCATCTGTTCCGGAGCTGCATATCATCCATCACTGTGCGGGGAGCACTGCCACATAAATTATAGCCAGGAGGAAAAGATTTGACCATGTTCGCTGTGAGGTCCGTATTAAAGAACAGAGAGTATTTATTTCCTCAGAGAAATTTTCTTGAACCAAGATGAGTGGAAAGAGTAATCTTTGTTATCAGCTAACATACTAGTCCAGAGTAACTCCTTATACAGTACTTTTAGCAGCTAGAATGTTAGGAAGGCCGTGTGCTTGAGCATAGGGTGGGGCAAACATGGGGTCCCAGGAGGGAGGGAGGATGAGAAGGTGCCAGTACATAGCCCTCATTTTTACTTTGCAGAGGGTCTTTTGCATCGGCTCCTGCCAACTCTGATACTATCTCCCACCATGACTTCTCAGTATCATACTGATTAAAATACAATTGATGCTACTGGTCCCCAGAAGGAGGAAACACTGAAGTGAATGGTTTAGGCAAAGTAAGGAAGGTGAGAAGCTTTCGGGAATCAAATCACAAGTTTGGGCTGAAAATCACATAGGACTTTCTTTGTTAGGAAACACATTTAAAATTTCTGATTATGTTTCTTTTTCATCTCTTAAAACCTTCTGGAATAGGTGGGCTGTAAACCAAATGACTGATGGCAATGTCAAGACAACATTATCATTTGATTTATATAATAAGTCTATATGGAGAAAGAGCCATATTTATGGTTCGACTTTACAGGTGAGGAAATCCAGGGTAGAGAAGAAAAAAAAAAAGTGCCCAAATATGACAAATATCTGTCTTTGAATATTTTTGGGGCACAAAAAAAGTGCCCAAATGTGACAAATATCTATCTTTTTTTTTTTTTTTTTTTTCTTTTTTTGGAGAGGTTTTTGCTATAGGGCGTGTGCGCTCGCCAGACAGACAGAGAGAGACAGAGAGATAGAAAGCAGGAAATCACCCCCCAGGGGGGATGGCCACGCCGCAATCCCTTCTCCTCCATTCTCCTCTCGGGATCTTGGGCACGCACGCACACGCGCCCGGCGTGAGTTTAAGCCGCCGGGTCCGGGACTCAAACCGCGGTCGACTACGTGGGAGTCCAGCGACATAGCCATTACGCTAACTGCTGGTCCCAACAAATATCTATCTTTGAAACTATGATGCCAAGAGCCTAGCCATTTTTGGTTTGTCAAGAAGCAGTAGAGTGAAATAGAGCTGGGAAATACTGAGGGAAAAAAAAAAGCATCAACCGAGTCTCAGCATCATTAAGCTTCTGCCCTGTGAGTTATTTCTCTGAAACTAAGGTTGACTTCCTGACCAGGCAGGTAATTTCTGGCTGCAGGACGAAGTAATCCAGGATGGCTGGTGTGAGCGTCTAGGGTGGCTTGGGCCTGAGACAATGTTATTGCTGCTGTTTTCATTCATGGAGAAGTTAACATAACGTCTCCAGCTTAAACACAGCCAAACCAGCTTAAGGAGACTTGCATTCTCCAAAGCCCCCAGTTGGTAAGTGTTATTAGTTCCCTAGAGCTGCTGTGACAAAATACCATAAACTTGGTGGTTTAAAACCACATTTATTCTCTCACAGTTCTGGAGGATGGAAGTCCAAGGTCAAAGTGGCAGAGACACACCCTCGCTGAAGGCTCTAAGGAAGTATACTTTCTGACCCTTCCAGTTTTAGGTGGTTGCTGGCAATCTTCTGCAGTCCTTGAGTTGTAGATGAATCGTTCTAGTTTTGCCTCCGACATCATGTGGCTCTCTTTCCTGTGTAACTGTCTGTCTCCAGATATATCTTTCCTTATAAGGATATCAACTTCCCGCCTGGGAGATGATTTCTCACTTTCATTCTCACTGTCTCTGGCTAGTGCATATGTGCCATGGCAAAAACCAAAAATATAAGAAATCAAATAAAATAAAGACATCAACTGCTGGATTTAAGGTCTATCCTAATCCAGTATTTTCTCATTTTAACTTGATTACATCTGCCGAGATTCTGTTTTCAAGTAAGGTCACGTTCATGGGCACAAGGTGTGTGTGGGAGGGTAGAGCTTTAGGACTTCTACATATTTTTTTTTGGAGGACACAATGAAACCCACAACAGTACACAAAAAAAGGGAAGTTTCTTTAATTTATGTAATTGGGCTTATTCTATTCACTACATTCTTGCTTTGGACCTTTTCCTCCAGAAAAACTTTTAAATCGATGTTTATTAAATCTCATTCAAAACATGACTGCACAGGTTAATGCAGATGTACTGACTAATTAAGTCAAATCACCCCTTATTTCCATCAGATTGTCCCAAGATGATCTCTCCACATAAGACCCTTAATTTAATCGCATCTGCGAGCCCTCCCTGCCATCCCCTCCCTTCCCAACCCACCCCCCCACCCCCACCCCCCCCCCCCGCCCCCGCCCCCCCTCCCGCCCCCGCTTTATGGTATAAAGTAACGTATTTACAGGTTCTAGGAGTTAGTGTGTGGCTGTCTTCAGTGTGGGATGGCGTTGTTCTGTTTATTGCACCATCTAATAGGAGAGTGGAGACCTACAGCAGGGCAGACTGTAATCCCAGCATGGTGCCTCCGCATAATGGACTCTGCATATTTTTTGTGGAATTGAACTGGGGTTTATGTAAATCCACTGCTTTTAAGTTCCTTTTTGTAGGAGGGAAATTTGGTAGAGACATCTCAGACTCCCTTCCTGAAAAAACAGGCCTTGGTTGAGACTCTGGAGCCAGAGTTCCCTGTAAGGCCAGAAAAATCTGACCACAGGCTGAGGAGAATTGCCAACAAATACCTCTCATTACCTGAAGTTGCACCTGAGTTGTTCTCAGTCAAATTCACTCTTCTTGAGTTAAATTATCATTTCATTTCATTTACTTATTTATTTATTTTTTATATATTTTTTTACATAGAGATTTTTGCTATAGGGCGTGTGCACTTACCAGAGAGACAGAGAGACAGAAAGTGAGAAATCACAACCCCAGGAGGATGGTCATGCTGCAATACCTTTTCCTCCATCCTCCTCTTGGGATCTTGGGCACGCACACCCATATGCCTGGAGTGGATTTTAAGCTGCTGGATCCAGGACTTGAACCATGATTGACTACATGGGAGTCCAGCAATGTAACCATTATGCTATCTGCTGATCCCTATTTTATACATTTAATCATACATCACTTAGCTTGTAAATTGAATTTACCCAACATGAATGCACTTCACACTGGTCCAGCTCAAGATACAAAACATGTTATCATCAACAGATAATAATCCATTTCTGCATCCTGTAAATGTCTTGCCTCTCTATTTTCCTCCTTAATTTATTTCCTTACACTCTTTCCTTTTGCCCACCCTCTTCCCACGTGTCTCCAGTATCCATAACTATTTTCAATGCTTCTATATCTTCTAATCTTTCAGTTTCCACCACAGAGTGCAGACAGTAGGTATATCTTGAGTGGAGACAAAGAATGTCTCTCTTCCATAGCCTGGTTTGCTTCACTTATCAGTAAATATTCCATATTCACCCACTTTCTATCAAATGCTAGGGTCTTGTTTTTTATGGTTGAGTATTATTCCATAGAGTATATATGCCACACTTTTTCAATCCATTCATTTGCTCGTGGACATTTGGGTCGGTTCCACATCTTAGCAATTGTGAATAATGCTGCAATAAACATAGATGTGTGAGCACTTTTCCAACTGAGTGTTCTCCTATCCTTTGGGTAGATACCCAGGAGTAGAGTTTCTGGATCATGTGGTAGTTGTATTGGTAGGTCTTTGAGGAAACTCCATGTTGTTCTCCACAGTGGCTGGATCAATTTACATTCCCACTAGCAGTATAGGAGAGTTCCCCTTTTACCACATCCCCATCAGCACTTACAATTTATTTTTTAATTTTTCACCATTCTGACTGGGGTTAGGTGGTATCTCATTATGGTTTTGATTTTATATCTCCCTTATGATGAGGGTTGTTGAACATTAACCACTTGAGTTCCCTGTGTATTCTAGTTATTAGTCCCTCATCTGAGGCATGGTTTACAAAAACATTTTCCCATTCTGAGGGTTGTTGATGCACACTAATTACTGTGTCTTTTGCTGTTTAGAAACTTCTTAATCTGATGTAATCCCCTTGTCTATTTTTGGGATTACTGACTGTGCTTTGGGGGTCTTATTTAAGGAGTCTTTGCCTAACCCAATATCTCCCAGAGTTTCTCCAGTATTTTCCACCAGTAGTTTTATAGTTTGAGGTCTTAGGTTTCGATCTTTGACCCATTTTGAGTTGATTTTTGTTAATGGTGAGAGATAAGAGTTCAGTTCATTTTTCTGCAGGTGGATACTCAATTTTTCCAGCACCATTTGCTAAAGGGGTTTTTCTTTTCCCACTGGATTGACTGGTACTCTTTGCCAAAAAATCAGTTGACTGTATGTTTTGGAGTTTTCTGGAGCCTCTATTCTGTTCCATTGGTCCACATGTCTGTTTATGTGCCAATACCATGCTGTTTTGATTATCATAGCTTTGTAATATATTCTGGGGCCAGGGAGTGAGATGCCGTCCACTCCACTCTTCTTGTACAGGATTACTTTGTCAATACAGGGTCTTTTATGGTTCCAGACAAATTCTATGGTTGTCTTTTCTAGATCTGCGAAGAGTGTTCCTGGTAATTTGATAGGGATTGCATTAAATATGTAGATTAGCTTGGGTAGAATTACCATTTTCATTACATGTGATGTCCTTCCATTTTTGTGTGTGTCATTTTTCAATTTCTTTTTTTTTTAAAGTTTCATAGTTTTTCTTTTTGAGGTTTTTTACTTCTTTAGTTAGATTTATTCCTAAGCATCTTATACTTTTTGTGACTGTGGTAAATGGGATCACTTTCTTCAGTTCTAACTCTGTCTACTTGTTGTTTGTATATAGAAATGCTATAGATTTTGTATCCTACCACTTCACTGTATTCATTTATTACTTTGAGAAGTTTTTCATAGAAATATTTGGGTATTCTTTTTTTTTTTTTTTTTTTTTGAGAGGTTTTCGCTATAGGACACGTGCGCTCGCCAGACAGACAGAGAAAGACATAGAGACAGAAAGCGAGAAATCCCCCCCCGGGGGGATGGTCACGCTGCAATCCCTTCTCCTCCATTCTCGTCTTGGGATCTTGGGCACACACGCACACGTGCCCGGCGTGAGTTCTAAGCCACTGGGTCTGGGACGCAAACCGCGGTCGACTATGTGGGAGTCTAGCGACATAGCCATTACGCTAACTGCTGGTTCCTGAAATCTTTGGGTATTCTAAGAATACCATCAAGTCATTTGCAAATAAGATATTTTTAGCTCTTCTTTGCCTATTTGAATGCCTTTTATATTATTCTCTTTTCTGATTGCATTGGCTAAGACTTCCAGTACTATATTGAAAAGGAGTGGAGAAAGTGGGCAGCTTTGTCTAGCACAAGTTTTCAGTGAAAAAGATTTCAGTTTTTCCCCATTAAGCATAATGTTAGCTATAGGGTTTTCATATATGGCTTTTATTATGTTATGAAATGACCCTTCTATGCCAATCTTGCTAAGAGTCTTAATCATGAAAAGATGTTATATTTTGTCTAATCCTTTCTCTACACTGATTGAAATGATTATATGGTTTTTAATCTTTCTTTCTGTTAACAATGTGTATTATGTTTATGGTCTTGCATATGTTGAACCACCCTTGCATCCCTGTTATAAGGTCTACCTGGTTGTGGTAAATAATCTTTTTAATATGTTGTTGGATATGATTTGAAAGTATATTGTTGAGAATTTTTGCATTTATAGTCATCAGATGTATTGGTCTGTAGTTTTCCTTTTTTATCATGTCTTTTTCTATTTTGGGAATGAAGATGATGGAGGTTTCATAAAATGAATTTGGGAGGTTTTTTCCTTTTGAATCTTTAGGAATAATTTGAGTAGGGACCAGCAGTTGGCATAATGGCCATGTGGCTGGATTCCCATGTAGTTGACTGTGGTTCGCGTCCCAGACCTGGTGGCTTAAAACTCACGCCGGGCGCGTGTGCGTGTGTGCCCAATATCCTGAGAGGAGAATGGAGGAGAAGGGATTGCGGCATGGCCATCCCCCCTGGGGAGTGATTTCTCGCTTTCTGTCTCTCTGTCTCTGTCTGTCTGGTGAGTGCACATGTCCTATAGCAAAAACCTCTCAAAAAAAAAAAAAAAAAAAAAAAAAAAAAAAGAAGAAGAAGAAGAAGAAAAAGAAATAATTTGAGTAGAAGTGGGGTTAACTCTTCTTAAAAAGTTTTGTAGAATTCAGAAGTGAAACCATCAGGACCTGTGCTTTTCTTTTTTCTTTTTCTTTTTTTTGGAGAGGTTTTTGCTATAGGGCGTGTGTGCTTGCCAGAAAGACAGAGAGAGACAGAGAGATAGAAAGCGAGAAATCACCCCCCCCCCTGGGGGGATGGCCACGCCGCAATCCCTTCTCCCGCATTCTCCTCTCGGGATCTTGGGCACACATGCACATACGCCCGGCGTGAGTTTAAGCCACCGGGTCCAGGACTAGAACTGCGGTTGGTTACATGGGATTTTAGCGACATAGCCATTATGCTAACTGCTGATCCGAGGACCTGGGCTTTTCTTTATTGGGAGGTTATTTATTACTGATTCAATCTTATAGCTTGTTATGGGTCTATTCAGGCTTTCTATGTCTTCCTGATTCAATCTTGGTAGATTATATACATCCAGGAATTTGTCCATCTCCTCCATATTCTCTTGTTCTTTGGCATATAGTCACTCATAGTATTCTCTAATGATCTTTTATATTTTTATTGTGTCTATTATAATACTATCTGTTTCATCATATGTTTGATTTATATGATTTCTTTCTTCTTTTTAATTAGTCTATCTAATGGTATGTCGATCTTGTTAATCTTTTCAAAGAACCAGCTTTTGCTTTCCTTTATTTTCTGTACAGTTCTTTTGTTTTCTATTTCATTGATTTCTGCTCAAATCTTTATTATTTCTTTTCTCCTGGCATTTATTTTTGTTTGCTTTTGTTTTTCCATTTCTCTGAGGTATGGTGTTAGGTTTCTGTTTGCCACCTTTCTATCTTTTTCTTATGTACACTAATTGCTATGAATTTCTTTCTTATGGCTGCTTTTGCCATGTCCCATAGTTTATGGAAACTTGTGTACTAATGATAATTGTGTTTCCATAAATCTTTTGATTTCAGACTTAATTTTTTGGAAGTTGAAAAGTCATTCAGAAGTAACTTGTTTGGTTTTTCTGTGTTTGTGTATTTTTGAGGATTTTTTTCCTGAAATCGATATTAAGTTTAATTCCATCATGGTTAGAGAAGATGCTGAATATAGTTTCTATGCCTTTGAATATGTAAAGGCTTGATTTGTGCCTTATAATATGGTCAGTCTTTGAAAAGGTTCCATGCGGGGGTGAGAAAAATGTATATTTTGTGGTCTAAGGGTAGAAAGTTGTATAGATGTCTGTCAAGTCCATTTGATTATAGTATCATTTAGGTCCTGTATCTCTCTGCTTATTTTTTATCTAGAAGACTTATCTAAAGGAGATAGTGGGGTGTTGATATAGCCAACAATTAGTGTGTTGCAGTCTCTCTCTCCTTTTAGATCTAACAGTCTTTCCTTCACATATTTGGCTGCTCCTGAGTTGGGTGCATACGTATTTATATGCATTATATCTTCTTGATGAATTAATCATTTTACTACTATATAATGCCCTTCTTTTTTTGTCTGAAATCAGTATTGCGACTCCTGACTTTTCTTGGTTTCTGTTTACATGGAATTACTTTCTTCCAGCCTTTCACTTTTAGTCTGTGTATGTCTTTATCCATGAGACAGGGTTCTTGTAGACAACAGATAGAGGGGTTTCTGCCTTTTTTTTTTTTTTTTTTTTTTAATCTAGCCAGCCAGTCTGTCACTTGATTGGAGAATTTAAACCAATAGCATTCAATGTTATTTTATTTATTTATTTTTTTGGAGAGGTTTTCGCTGTAGGGCGCGTGTGCTCACCAGACAGACAGAGAGAGACATAGAGACAGAAAGCGAGAAATCACCCCCCGGGGGGATGGTCACGCCGCAATCCCTTCTCCTCCATTCTCCTCTCGGGATCTTGGGCACGCACGCACATGCGCCCGGCATGAGTTTAAGCCACCGGGTCTGGGACGCGAACCGCGGTCGACTACGTGGGAGTCCAGTGACATAGCCATTACGCCAACTGCTGGTTCACGCATTCAATGTTATTAATTACATTTCCAGATTTGTTCCTATCATCAAGTTGGCTGTTCTCTTGGTTATTTTTTTGTTCTCTTCTTTCTGTCTGTCTGTCTTTAAGTTTCCTGGGGTAGCACTCCCTTCAGAACTTCTTAAAGAGCTGGCCTGGAGTTGATAAGTCCTTTCAGGTTTTGTTTATCTGAGGATATTTTTATCTTTTCTTCCCATTGAAGGATAATCTTACTGGGCATGGTAATCTGTTTGAGATTGTTTTTCATTTAACAGTTTGAATATATTTTCGCATTCTTTCCTTGCTTGTATTGTTTCAGGTGAGAGGTCTGCTGTTAGCCTGATGGGATTACCTTTACAAGTAACTTGACATTTATTTCTTGCCAATTTTAGTATCTTGTCTTTGTGGTTTTGACCAATCTGGCTATGATGTGCCTTGAAGAAGACCTTCTTGGATTGATTCTATTTGAGTTCCTTTATATTTCTTGGGTCTGGGTGTTTGAATGCTTCTCTAGGTTTGGAAAGTTTTCTTTCAGGATTTCATGGAATAGATTATCAATGCCCTTATTAGTGTGTTCACCTTCTGGGGCTTCAATTATCCAGATATTTGAGTATTTAATGATATCTAGTATTTCTTGTATATTATGCTCATTTTTTGGGTAATTTTTTCTAGGTCACAGGTTTTGTCTTCTAAATCTAAGATTTGATCTTCTGCATGATCTAATCTGCTTTTAATATTTTTTTGGGGGGAGAGGTTTTCTTTTGCTATAGGGCATGTGTGCTCGCCAGACAGAGAGAGAGAGACATAGAGACAGAAAGCGAGAAATCACCCCCCCACGGGGGATGGTCACGCCGCAATCCCTTCTCCTCCATTCTCCTCTTGGGATCTTGGGCACGTATGCACACGCGCCCGGCGTGAGTTTTAAGCCACTGGGTCCAGGATGTGAACCGCAGTCGACTACGTGGGAGTTCAGCAACATAGCCATTACGCTAACTGCTGGTTCCCTGCTTTTAATACTTTTGAGGGAGGTTTCAATTTCCTGTATTACAGCCTTCATCTCTAATAGTTCTGCTTGATTATTTTTTATGGTGTCTATTTCTTTCAAATTGTGAAAGGACTTCCTCATCTCCTGAAGCTCGTTCTCTCTTTTCTCTTGCATCTTCTGGAATTCGTTGTCTCTTGCATCTCATTTAGTTTTGTCACTGTGGATATTCCGAATTGTTCATCTGACATTTACATGAGTTCCACTATACTGTCTGTGGATGATGAGGAATTGATCTTTCCCCTTAGGGGAGAGATATTTTATTGGTTTCTCATCTTTCTTGTGCCTCTGTGATTGTTTTTGGTCCTCTGAAGGATTATATGTTTCTTCCTAATTTCTTGGAGTTAATTTTGAGCATTCAAAAACATGTGGGAGGTGGTGATCCACAATCTCTCTGCAGGTCTGTCTGCCTGACACTCACCTAGCAACCTGCAGTTTTGTCATTGGAACTGAATATTTCAAAGGCCTCTCAGTTTCTAGAGAACAGGTGCACCTAGGGCTGAGCTGCTGAGTTTCAACTGGTGAAGATGGTAGGGGTTGCGTGGCACAGAAAACATGCTGTGTGCTTCAGGAAATGATGAAGTCTGAGACTTCCAAGGTGTGTAGGAGGAGATGAGCTGCACTCTCTCTGCAGCTCTGTATCTCTGCTATTCTCCGTGCAGCCAGCAGACCTGTCCTTGCTGGGGCAAATTATTATTTCTTGAGGCACTGCTCTAAAACATTTTATTTTCTCAATGAAGAAATGATAGAGAAATGAAGAGGCAGAAATACAAAGCAAGGGAGGGAGGAAGCCAGAGAAAGGGCATGGTTGAGAGAGTAATAATGATTGCAGTAATAATAATTCATAATATACACAATCACTCTGTATAAACACTGTTTTAACTACTGTACATTATCATATTTAACTCTCACAATAACTTCATAAGGTAGCTATTGTTGCTATTCTCATTATATAGATGAGGAAACTGAAGTATATAGCCACTAAATAACTTGCCTAAGATGAAGAACTAGCAAGTGGTAGAGTCAGGATTTGAAATGAGTTTGGCTTAACCCCAGAATCTATAAGATTGACCTTCCCCCCCTTAACACACCTCAGTTACACTTCTGATGTCTTGAGTCTTCACAGACAGTACCTGCAGCTTTGTCCATGGGCTGGGCCCCTAGGAAATCAGACCCTAGGGGGCTGCACCCAAGATGCTGGTTTTATTTGCACTAAATTTTGAACTGAGCTGTCTAGAATGAAATCACTGAGATTAATTTGGTTCGCATAATAACAAACAGCTCTTTTATTATTGTTGTTGTGGTGGTTGTTATTTTCCATTGGCAAAATGTCTCTTACAGTGTTATTTGCAGCTCTGATAAATCGATGGCTTCTAAATTAAGTCCAGTGCAGGTTAGCTGTTATGAATTCTGTTGAAGCTGCCCATTGCATTTTGGCAAGAGCACCCATGTGGGGTGAGCCCTGTATTAGCATTTTAATTGCTGGCTGATTGCTTTCCTGTTGCAGGACTCAGCCCACAAAGGTATAGCAAGCAAGTTTCAATTAGTTTTTATCCTGTGATTTACTGGGCCTATAAAGAACATCTCCCTGCAGCACTTGGAAAGTAATACTCTTAATGTACTAAAAGCAATACACAACGTTAAAGAAAAAGAATTGCTTCTACCAAGGTGTGGGCATCCAGGGTCCCAAAGAAAATTACTGTTTGAGTGATAGTAAATTTTCTTGGGTGGGTTATCATTGAAATGAAACAAAACAAACAGAAAAACCAAGTTTCCTCTAAATTCCAGCCTGTGTATTACCTCTTTAATATGGATATATCACTACTGAGTTTTTCTCCTTGGCCTGCTTTATTTTGTGGGAGAAGCTAGTTCATAAAAATGACATTTGTTATTGAAATGTGGGTGTTCCTTATATATTTTGGTTATTCACTCCTTAGCAAATACGTGATTTGTAAATATTTTGTTCCTTTCTATAGGTTGCCTTTTAATTTTGTTTCTTATTTCTTTTTTTGTACAGCAGCTTTTTAATTTGATGTAATTTCCCTTAGGGGAGAGATATTTTATTGGTTTTGCTTTTGATGCTTGTGCTTTTGGTGTCAAAAAATAAAACACCTGTTTAGAAGTGAGCAAAAATATTCATAAACATTTTTCCAAAGAAGATATACAAATGACCAACAAGTATATGAAAAGTGCTCAGTAATCATTAGGGAAATGCAAATCAAAACCATAATGAGATATCACATCACACCTCTTAGGATGATGATTATAAAAAAGACAGAGATAAGTCTAGGTGAGACTATAGAGAATAGAAAACCCTGTATGTTGTTGGTAGAAAAGTGAATTTGTACTGTCAGTATAAAAAACAGTATAAAGATTCCTCAAAATATTAAAAATAGAGCTACCATGTAACCTAGCAATCCTCCTATCAGGTATATATCCAAAGGAAATGAAATCAGTATCTAAAGAGAAATCCTCACCCCCATGTTCATTGTAGCATTATTCACAGTAGTCAAGACATGGAAGCAACCTACATGTTCTTTAATAGATGAATGGATAAAGAAATTGTGGTATGTATACACAGTGGAATTGTATTTAGTGTTAAAAAGGAAACAATTCTTCCATCTGTGATAACATGGATGACCTTGGAGAACATTACGCTAAATGAAAAAATGTCAGACAAATAAAGAAATTAAACTTAGATAAAAAGAGAGCAGTATGGTGCCTATCAGGAGTCCATTGGTAGGGAAAATGGGAGATGTTGATTGAAGGGTACAAACTTTCAGTTATCAGTTTAGGGGATCTACTGTAAAGCATGGCGTTTATAGTTAATAATACTCTATTATATGCTGAAGAGAGTAGATCGCCAGGGTTCTCATTACATGCACAACCAATGGCAACTATATGGGATGATGGATATGTTGATTAGCAATTTGTAGGATTGGCAGAGACTCTGGTGAGAAGAAATGCCTCAGTTTCATCAAGACAAAACAAGTTAACACAAAATTGAAAGAGAACAGACATCCCCAGAGAAAAGAATCCACATGGAAAATAACTACAAGAAATATCCTTTCAGTGAAAGGAATCTTTACCCATGTACACAGTCACCAAACAGATTCTCTGGACCTGTGTGAATATGTCTATGGTGGGAGGGTGTGGGATGGAAAACATCTGAATAAGCATATGTTGTTCATTGTGTTTTAATCAGTTGCCTTTATTGTTAATACTTTTTTTTTTTTTAACATTTTATCGTAATTCTTTCATGCTTAAGAGCTGTCTATCCAACTTGATTTTATGGGTTCCAAAAGTTCCCTGCCATCAAACAGTTCTCATTCCTTGAGGTTGTGCCTGAGATGTCTTCCATCAAGCTCATTCTTCTTGGGCCAAATGATCATTTCCTGGAGGCTTATGAGAGGAGGTACACACTATTGAAACCATTTACTGTGGAGTAATTCTTTAGATTAGGCTAGGCAACAGAGGATATGCCTAATGGCTGTGAGGGAAGAGAATGGGATTGGTGGGTGAGTTGGCCATGGGCCCCGAGAAGCCCAAGACAGCACAAGGCTCCTGGTGCTTGGGAGCACAGGGGTGCTGGGCAGAGCATCTGCCTTTAGGATTCTAGTTAATTCCCAGAGCTCAGGTTCTTGTAGCCCCATTCTGTTCCAAGTCATCCTGTGTGCAGAGATCACTTCCTTGTCACTTTCTACAAGAAAGCTACCCTTGGCAGGCCTTTTTCAAACTTTAGTTCACTGAAGACTTGAAGATTATGGGAAAAGTAGCATCACCTTCTGGCCCCATCCACGGCCTCCTCTTCTATCAAACCCAGACCCTCTGGAGCAAAGGGTTCCACTTGTACATCCAACACTGGTGGTCTCATCTTCTACTCCAAGGGTTTTTCAAGAGGTCCCCCCCCCAAACAAATATAGTTCCTTTCCTAAAAGCACTCCCGGAGCCAGTTATTAAAAATGTTCACACCTGGGACCAGCAGTTAGCGTAATGGCTGTGTTGCTGGACTCCCATGTCTGGGACTGCAGTTCGAGTCCCAGACTCGGAGGCTTAAACTCACGCCAGGAGCGTGTGCGTGCGTGCCTGGGATCCTGAGAGGAGAATGGAGGAGAAGGAATTGCAGCATGGCCACCCCCCAGGAGGGTGATTTCTTGCTTTCTGTCTCTCTGTCTCTCTTTGTCTTTCTGATGAGTGCAAGCATGCTATAGCAAAAACCTCTCAAAAAAAAAAAAAAATGTTCACACTTTCCCACCATGGCAGTTAGGATCAGCCAGACAAGTGAAGCAATTTTGATAATGAAAGTTGGAAGAGACTTGGTATAGAGAATTATAGGGTTAAACTACTATTGAAAGGCCATGGAAAAGAAGACCAGGGAAGTTATTTTCAGGAAATCTGCAGTGTAGAGATTGCTGGAAATCTCGTCTTCTATAGCATTAAAAATTTCTGAGAAGACATCCAGAGATGCTTGGAGGTGCAAATGTTCTCAGTACAGCATGAGGGGCAGTGACACCAAGACCCCACTGTTGTTCACGTGCAACATCCAAGCACCCATGAATCACAACTGCTCTTTTTATTCGTCCTGCCACATTCTACACAGGTGCCTTATTGACGGCATCAGAGTGGAATCTGATGGGCAGAAGGGTTTTCCAGGCAGGTAGAGGGGCCGAGAAGGGAATCATGAGGCAAGCTGGCCACAGAGACGGGACTAGTTTGATAGAAGCTGAGGTGCCTGTGACATGAGAGACAGAGATAGACGTCCAGTGGTGGCCAGGTTGAAAACCACAATAATGGTCTGGTGGATTAGTAAAAAAGCTGGGCAGAGGCTATGGCAGGACTGCAGGGCTGGAAGCTGGGACGAGGACAGGATGGTTTCACTGAGTCTGCTCCCTTCCCCAGGATTCAGATTCTAGGTTTGGATTCTCTCCACTGTCACCAAAGGGCGATGACTGGAAGGAAACAGCATCGTCGTAGCAGGGCAGCAAGGCGGGCCGGACCCCCTGTGCTTCGGTACCTGTGGACTCGCCACCAATTTAACAGGGGCTTGAACAAGGTCACGAGCAAATAGCATCCTCCTGATGAACGGCTGATGTTCAATATCTATTGTTGCACTTGGCAAATACATCTGATTTTATAGGCTGTTTGCTTTCGAAGGTGAAAGCTTTTGGAAATTACTTTTGGGTCCATTTTTCTGTAACCTTCGAACAGTGCCACATGAGTATTCTTGGGGACTGGTGCTTTTGTCATTGGGTCTCTGGTTCTGCTGAATCCAGCAATCCTTCTATCAGCCGGTCTATAATGGCAAGTCAGAGAGCTGGTGTTGGGGCCTTTGGGACAACACCAAAATATGGATGTTTTGAATTTCCCACTGACAGGGCTGGGCTTACAGAACAGGGTGGGAGCGATGCTTAGAGCGGTGCAGGTGGGAGGAAGAATCGCTGTTAGAGTTGGCAGCAAATGCTCAGAACATACGTGGGATACTATTCGGAAACTGAGAAGACGGAGATCTTGCCACTGAGGTGACACAGGGGTGCCTGGAGGACAGTGCGATAAGTGAAATAAGCCGTGCATGGAAAGAGAAATACCGCATGTTCTCATTCATGTGGAAATTAAAAAAGGTGTCCTCGTAGAAGTAGAGAGTGGGAGAATAACTGCTGGAGACTGTGCAAGTTGGGGGGTGGGGGCCAGAGAGATGAGATGTTCAGAAATAAAATCACAGGCAGTAAGAACGGGTTCCAGTGTTACGGAGCGCAGTAGGGTAACTATTGTAGCAATAATTTGCTGTATGTCTCAGAGTAGCTGGAACAGGATTTTGAACATTTCCAACACGAAGTAATAATTGGTATGCTGATCACCCTTATTTAATCATTACACATTGTATTCTTTTTAATAATTTTAATTAATTAATTTTTTGTTGTTGTTATAAAGCACATGCTTTTGCCAGAGAGCTGGGGAGAGGGAAGGTGAGAAATCACTCCTGTGGGGTATGGTCATGCCACAATCCTTTCTCCTCCATTCTCCTCTTGGGATTATTTTTCTAGCCCAACACATTGTACTCTTGTACTAAAAATTTACATCGTATTCCATGCATATGCACAATTATTTAAAAAATTATTTTCTTTATTAATGATACAGTGGGTGCATACATACATGCACATGTGCACATGGGAAAGGTGAGCAAGAACCCTCCACAGGCTCTGGTCATGCCCTGATCCCCTTCCTCCAGTCTCCACTCTGTTGGCTCCTGGAGACTTCCATGTGTGCCCAGCATGTTTCAGGCTGACTGGGCTGGGGATTTGCACTGCGGTCACCATGTGAAATTTGGCTTCTCTTGAGCAGTGCTTTACTGCTGTGCCACAGAGTTGGCTCAAAATAATGTACAGTTATTACACATCACGTAAAAAACCTTTGATGGGAACCCATCACAAAGACCTTTACGTGACATCCAGTGAAGAACTAAAGCAGTAGTCTGCATGCAAATAGAGATCATGACCTACTGACTTTTTCTTTCTTTTAATTGATGCTGCAGTTGAAATTAGGAGACTTGAATTTCTTGTCAAAGTATGTGCCCAAGTTAGGTGATAGCAGAGGTGGGAGCGGGTTAGGAGAGAAGTACTGAACTTCCCTCTTTCTTAGAGGCTTGTCCATAAAGTAATTAAAGGGGAGCAGGGGGAGGAGGCGTGAAGTAGGCAGTCTTCTCCCTTGATCTCCAAAAGGATAATGAGTTCCCAACCCTCTCTCTGATCCTGTCTGCAGTTTCTCAGGGCAGTAGGAGCCGTTCAGTTATAACACGCTGCTGCATAGCAATGCAGGACAGCACCCGACCCATAGTCTGTGCTCACTAAATATTGGTTGAAGAAATGAAAAAGATACTTATTAATCAAGGTATATATATTATATATGTAATATATTGGGTCATTGGAAAAGTCATGATGCATTTTGTATTAAAAAACATAGAAAAATACATCGTGACTTTTCTTTTTTAGAGGTTCTTGCCTTAGGATCCATGTGTTCACTGGAGAGATAGAGAGACAGAGACAGAGACAGAGACTTGAGAGGGAAACTAAGAAAACCACCCACTGGAGGAATGGCCATGCTGCAATCCCTTCTCCTCCATTCTACTCCTAGGACTTGGGCATGTACCCTGTATGAGTTTCAAGCCACTGGATCTGGGACTTGAACTGCCGTTGGTCATGTGGAAGTCCAGCAACATAACCACTACACCATTTGCTGGCCCCCATCATGACTTTTCTGGTAACTCAATATATGGCATATCTCTCTCTCTCTATCATCTATCTATCTATATATATCATATATATACTATGTAAAAGGCATATATAATATATGTTATATATTTATTTGTCACAGGGTGTATGTGCTTGACAGAGAGGGAAAATGAGAAAGCACCGTCCATAGGGAATGGTCACACTGCAATCCATTCACTTCCATGGGAATGCATTCACACATGCTCAGAGTATTTCTCAAGCCTCCAGGTCCAGGATTTGAACTGCACAGTCAGCCATGTGGGATCTAGCTGCCTTAACCACCATACCACTGGCTGGTCCAAGATGTTTCCTTCTTCTCTAAATCTCATTGAAATCAGAGAACCAGACCTCTTGCCTCAGATTGAACAGTTATTCACCTTGTTCATTTGCGTCTCTCATGGTCCATCTTCCATGCTAGGTATTGTCAGACTACCCTTCAGGAAGATGGATTTGAATGTTCATCTCTGAGAGGACACTGGTGAAACTGTAATAAACAAGATGAGAAGAAGATCCCTGGTCCACGTTCCTCTGTTCAGTTCTCTCCCTAAGGGGTTTCCACTGTCTGCAGTGCTCTGCGTAGTGACTGTTGCTAGGTTAGGGCTTTTTATTATTATTTTTTAATACATTCAATTGTATATACATCATTTAACTTGTAAAGAGAATTTGCCTAATGTGAAATATACTTCAGACCAGTCCAGTTGAGAAACTATACATGTTATCATCAATAGGTACTAAGCCATTTCTGTGTCACGCGAATATCTTACCTATTTTTTTCTCCCTAATTTCCTTTCTTACACTCTTCCCTTCTCGCACCCTCCTTCCACACTGTCTCTAGTGTCCATAACTATCTTCAGTGCTAGGTTAGGGCTTCTCATGAATGGTGAGGGAATTTCTAGTAGATCTTAGAACATGCAAGTGGAGTTTGAGTGAAATCTACTTAGTGCAGATCCATTTAGATGTGCCCTGAGAACTCTCTCAATCCTCAAATAATTTTCGCACACAAATTTCCCCACTAAGTGTGCCTGTGATGACAAACCAGCAGCCTGGTGAGGGAGAAGCGTGGATGCCGATAGCAGGCAGGGCCAGCTCTCCAGCTCAGGGCCGCCTCCTACCTGAGCTTCCCCGTGTGAAGGACTCAGACTGCTACTTCAGCAAAAGCACAATGGATTTTTCCAGGGACTTTTAGGGACCTTTCTTTTATATTGAAAACCAGAACATCCAGTCAATGACTGCCAAGCTCTGCCGTGTGGACATTGCTGCATTGGGTAATTTATTCCAGAAGCTCTTGTGCAGCTCGTCTGGCGCTTGACGGAAACCATCCCGGTGTCCCAGGTGTCCCAGAACAGCCAGCCTCTGCTTGGCACGTCCCACCAGACTTTAAACAAAATAACAAACAGCGCTGATGAGGCACAGTGGATGCAGCAAGGCATTCGGTAAGAACAGAGACAATTTGAGAGGGAAAGTTAAACTCCTTACACATTCCTTCACTTGGTGATCACGGTCACTTCATTCTGTGTTAGTCTACGCAAATGGTCCCTTGGTCATGCTTGCAAAATAGAACACTTTGGTCTCTAAAACATACCTGCACACTTTTCATTATTTATCTGTTTTTTCCTATGTGGCTTGTGAGGGACTATTTTCAGCCAAGCAGGCAGTCTCACTGCTGGGGAAGAGACTTGGACTGTTGTAGACCATTTCCCGTCTCTCCAGCAATTCTCCCAGCCCCAGGACCTCGTGCTTTACTGCGATACCATTCACAAGACCCCAAGGGAAGAGATACAAGCAGTAAGAATTTATTAACAGACTTTAAAGGCTCTAAAGGAAGACAAGTGCATATTGGGAAGATAGTTGCTATCCCAGCTTTCAGTCAAAGGGCTGAAATTGAAAAGAAGGAATTTCAGGCATTTGTCGGAGCTATTTGGGGATCAGGGCCTGTTTCCTTTAGGTCATTGCATTGCCCCTCACATCACCCCATGGTGAGAGTTAGGCTTCAGAAGGCCAGGCTGGGGTGGAGGAGCAAAATAGACTCTCTCTGGCAAGTGTCTGTACACTCCGTAAGCTCGTGCCCTACAGGTGAGGTGGTGCTAGGCTGGTTATAACCAGTGCCGGCTGTAATAAGTAGCAACGCTGTTCCTCTGTGTCTTGAGAGTTTCTCCACCTACTTACTACAAGGCAAGGATCTTGTAGTCAGGGACTGAAGGTAGCTTATCCCAGTGCAAAGCTGTTCTGTTGCAGAGACCAGCAGGTGCCCTGCACAAAGGAGGCTGGGACTAATTTGGGTGCTTAGTGCAGGGGTGCAGGGTTTCCAAGAAAGGTGAGTTCACAGGAAGACCAATGGAAGCTCAGGACCAGGGATCAACAGCTCCTGTTCTGCAATCAGAACTCACTCTCCTTCCTCTCACTGTCCTGCGTGAGTCCCAGCGTAGAGGTGGTAAAGATTGCGCAAGATGATCCTTAACCCAGGGTCTCCATCCATTTCACAGATAAATTCCTGTTCAGCACAATTCTGCATAATTATTTTGTGCCAGGCACTGTGCTGGGCTCTGGTGTTGTAAAACTGAACAGGATCCCTGCCCTTGCATTTTGTTTACAAACAGGAACACAGAGATTCTCAGCCCTGGCTGCAGGCAAGAAACTGTGGGAACTCACAGGAATGGATGCCCGGGTTCCACCCAAATGGGAGGTCAGAGTCTCTGAGGCGAGACAGAGTTAGTGTCTGGCTAAGCATTCTGGACACTGCTGGGTGCATTCTCATGGGAACAGAGAGGCTAGTTTGCATATTTGTCTGGCAGAGCTAGACCCTGAGCAGGCCGCATGGAGGAGGTCGAGTTTTCACATGGGAGCAGAAGAGAAGACTTAGGGTTGTTATAGGAGGCAGTGAGTTTCTGAGGTAGGTCTAGGGGGCTTGTGGACTCTGCCCCGTGTGCACAGAGGGGAAGGAGTGGTCAGGACCAGCAGTGGGAGTTCTCAGGGAGGGAACGCACACCTGCTGAGAGGAGTGTCTGCTTCTCAGCTTGCTCAGGTCAGATGTGGTAGGGATGGAGCAAGTCAGTGTCTGAGCCATACACGTCCCTCTCTGTCCCTGCATGCGCCAAGGTGCCTTGACTCAGTCACTGCAAGCCGTGGGCTGGACTCTGAGTCAGTAAAGGGACGAAGGACACTGGAAAGCTTCATGTTGTCAGGAGAGGATTATCACCCATCTGGGATGGCTTTATATCAATATACGGGAGGGAACTGGCTAGCACTTCCTGACACCAAGGAAGCATTACAGGCCAGAAGGACCATCTTCACTCACTTCTTGACAGGAAATTCCTTTAACAAGGGAAACATCCACTCTTTTCTTAACAACAACAACAGAAAGGATATAACTGCAAATTCCTTGGGAGGAAGAAAAGTTATAGCTTAAATTCACATTTGGAAGAGAATGGCTAGTACCAGAATCTCTCTTGAGAGTGGGCATTGATAGGAGACTGTAGAGTCCCTTCCAAGGGACTTTTCTAAAGTTGCTAATGAGTATATATGCTTGCTGGATGCAGACCGAGAGAAAGAGGGAGGAAGAGAGAGAAAGCGCCCCCAGTGGTGTGTGGCCGCACTGCAATCCCTTCTCTTCTGCTTCCCCACCCTGTTGGGATTCGGGGCGTGCATGCATACTCGGTGTGCTTCTCAAGGTGCTGGGGCTGAGACCTGGAATGGCGCTCAGTCGTATAGGACCCGGCCTCCCTTAACCCCCAGGCCGTGGAGTTAGCCCAGGACATATTTATAATGAAGAGCAGTCCTCCAGGAAGCCAGTCTCTTCACCACTTCTAAGTCTTGCATGATTCAGGGCTCATGGCAGATCCCACACCACCGCTGGGCCCATATTGCCAATCCATGTCGATTTAGGACTGCGAACCCATCAGTCCATCAAGTACTTTGCTCATACAAAATGGGAGAGAAATACTAATGAAAGAGAAAGGGCTTGCCTCCTTCTGCATCTCTGGATGGGAGGCAAACAGCTGAAAGTTTGACCCAAACGGATATAGTTACAGTGTTTTTTTTGTTTTGTTTTGTTTTGTTTTGTTTTTAGAGGTTTTTGCTATAGGGCACATGTGTTAGACAGAAAGACAGAGAGAGACAGAGAGACAGAAAATGAGAAATCACCTCCCTTAGAGGGGATGGCCATGCTGCAATCCCTTCTCCTCCATTCTCCTCTTGGGCTCCTGGGCATGCACGCACATGCGCCCAATGTGAGTTTAAGTCACCGGGTCTGGGACTCAAACCGCAGTTGACTACATGGGAGTCCAATGACATAGCCATTACGCCAACTGCTGGTCCTGCTACAATATATTTTGAAAGTGATAACAAATATAAGCTTTTCCCACTGTACAAAGTTTTAGGGGAACTGGGATTCTGGAAACATTGACTTAATATTAGCCATATCAGAAACTTAAGAACAAACTAAGTTACAGAAAAAAGTGGGGATTAAGAAGGGATGGGACTGACCCCATAGCCTAGTGGTTAAGGGCGCTGGGTCCCACATGACCAACCATGGTTTGAATTCTGGCCCCAGTAGCTTGCAGAACACTCCATACACATATGTGTGCCCCAAATCTCAACAGGATGCAGAAATGGAGGAGAAAGAATTGCAGCATGCTAATGCCCTACCGGGAGGTGCTTCCTCCCTCTCTCTTCTTCTGTCTCCCTGTCTCCATCTGGCAAGTGTCTGTACACTCTGGCACTTGAAAGAAATAAAATAAAGGCATGAGCTCGGCCCTGTGGAGAGAGACTGTGTGGAGCTCTGAGTGTCTTTCGAAAGCCCTTGAGCAGGTAGTGTGGTTGCTTAGGATGAAGCTTACACAAGACCTCATAGGCACATGAGCATTGGAGCCGTCGGAGGCCTGAGAGATACCGCGGGGCCGCTCCGTGGGCAAGGACTCCATTTGCTCTTGCCTTTTATGTTTTTCAGCAATACTGGAAGTTTTTGTTATTGTCGTGGGGCTACCAGGGCGGAGACAGGCAGAGTCCCATCTGGAGCGCCCACATGGGCCCCTGAGTCTTCTCCTCACATCGTGACATTTCATAAGTCTCCCCATCTTAGAATCTCCCCAGTACCACCAGAGATCTCACTGGTGGGTATGGGGAGAAAATGAGGGAAGGGCGAGCGCTTTCGCAAGGAGCCGTCGAGGTTGCCCCACTTGCAGTTACATGCCCTCTCCATCTTCCAGTGAGGTGACAGCCTGTGTGTTCTCATCACATACTCATTGGTCCTGAAGGGCCATGGCTCTACCAGGTGTCCTCATGCCAAGGCCTGGCATGGATCTCTTCCACTTACAGCATCAGCGGCCCAGATGACTGTCAAATGCAGTCAGTTCTAGACACTGACGAAGGGAGAGGACACTGTTGCTGGAAGCCGGTGGCCGGCCTCACTCACATCGGGCAGCAGGGCCTACTGCTCCATCCTTCCGCTCCATGTTCAGTCCTTGAACTAAGGCTTGCCGTTGGAGGACCTGCTGCATGCTTGGCACCATGTCGACGAGGAAATAAAGGCCCAGAGACGCTGCGTCTTGGATAACGTGATTGAGCTGGGCTTCGGGACTTAGCCGTAGTGCTGCCAGGGTAGGAAGGAAAAAGCCTGGCTGTCCTGGGCAGCTCCGCCCTAACTCAAGATGCTGTATTCCCTAGGAGGGAAAGGGACAAAGCCTGGCTGTTTCAGGCAGTTCCTCCCTGTCTCAGAATATTGTATTCCCAGCTCATTCTGTGATTATTCTGGTAGCTACGTAGGAGGAGGCTGGTGAGAGATGGGTGGGAGAATGGGGTAGGTCAAGGTAACCCAGACAACGGTCCTGCATGTTGCCAGGATCATGTGCTCACATAGCAGATAAACGCACGGACCACTTCCTCATGGTGAGAAAACAGCTTTAATGGGAGGAAGGACCTCAGCGGAGCGCATGAGAAGGGTCTACCAGACCTCACCTGGTTCTTTTCAATGAGAAATGCTGGAAAACAGGACAAGGTCAGGGGAAGGATACAAAAGATCTCAGTGAAGAAGATCCTTCCTAATGAACCAGGTTTTAGCAAGTCTATAGATATCCGGTCTTTGGGTCAGAAAAGGAGAGTTCTGATTCTATTTCTTCAACTAATTTACTCTGTGACCTTGGCAAATTTACTTCATTCTAGCACTTGGAATGATGCATGAGTCTATATAAATGGAAGTTATTTTGTATTTTTATATTTCTGTCTCTGTCTCTCTTTTCTTTCAATTGCCTTTATTAGAAAGTAGCTCTTTTTCAGTATTTCCTCAGAAATATTTCAAAAGCTTTTTACGACTTACGGGAAATGATGCTATTACAGAGTGAGAAACTATTGGAAATGCTGTTGATCATCTCTGCTGAGATGTTTGCGTTCAGCTCTCTGGGGGTGATGTATCAGGCCTGAGAAGCCAGCTAGTCTCTGAGCTCTGGGCAAAACAAGGTCCCGTGAAGTTATTCACTGGCACTAAGACACGGTCCTCATCAGCCTATAGAGAAATGCCATGTCTTGGTTGCCCTATGGAGTCTTGGAACTCTCTGGGGCTGGTGGGTAGCAAGTGGTTCCCAGAAGACTCATAGTAGTCACAGGGAAAGGGGGAATTTGTTTCTGAAGGTCCCGACTTAGCCTTTATGTGTAGATCAGCCCCCTCATACTCATCTCCAAGATCAGACTTTTCCTTCTTAGCAGTTCAGCATAGGAAAACATCAACATGTGCTGAAAAATAGCAGTAAGTGAAACTTTTAGTAGAGCAAAGTGTGGTCTGTATTCATTTGGCCTCCTTTGTCTCTGCCATTCTCATCTCATTCCCTCTGCTTATAAACACTGCCAGAACTCAACCATGGAGGCCCTGATCTAATGCCATTATCACACCCAAAGGCCTCACCCTGGGGCACCATAAAGTAATTTTTTTCACTCAACACTTTTATAATTCAATCAGTACAATCAAGTCCCAAAACTTGAGTTTCTGGGGGAACATCCATTCTTTGCCCACTAACACCAAATTTAAAAACGTGAAACTCTGGAGGATAAACCATTATCTAGACCGTCACAAGGACTATGTAGTCTCATTCCTCCCATCCCTCATCTTTATATACTGTCTCCATGTCTAGTGAGGTCATTCTTCTCACTGCTCCCTCAGCAGTCTGGGTCTATGGTCATGCACACCTGTATGCCTTTTTGTCTTCAGAATGGTCTTCACGTCATTCTGTTTCCTCTCACTCAATCTTATCTCAACTCCGGCACCTACCTCAACCTCCTCCTTCTTTAAGTTATCTTAGACTTCTTTGTTCCTTCTTCTCTGGGCCTTTCTTTTCTGTACTTTGCGATCGCTCAGGACTGTCACTTTAACATTTATTTGATTACCCAGTCTCCTGTGTAGTTTTGCTTCATGGAGGCAGAAGCTCATTCTGTACTTCTGTTCTACCCCTTTAATGCTGAACACAGAATTACACACAGTCAGGTGCTCAATAATGTCTCACTTAGCAAAGGTGGAAAGAAACCAAGCTTAGAGGCACCAGGTCCGTATCAGGATAAAGCTGGCAGTTTAAAAGGAAGTCTAGACTGTGGTAGATGTTGAGTGTCAAGAGGAAGAACTTGTCCTAGGTGTCAGTCCTCAAAATGTGAACACAGCTATTAACTGGTAGGAGCTTTCACAGAGTCATACTTGATGACAGGAAATGGCATGGAAAAAATGATAGTGGGTAGGGAAGTGACATAAGCCACTGGAGTGGAAGGACGCTAGTCAGTTTCAACCAATAGTCACTGAGGGCCTTCTTTGTCCCAGAGACTGTTTTAAGCATGTTCACATCGCCTGGTTTCATCCACACAAACTGAGATGAGGTAGGTTCATAGTCTAGTTTTGGAGAGACGTGAGTTGAAGCCCAAGATGTTAAACGACCGTCCAAGGTTGAATGGCTGTCAGGAGGCAGAGCCTGGGGGACTGGACAGTGGCTCAGTGGTAAAGCATGGCACTCTGTGAGGCAGACCCACATGGGAAGGTGGCAGGTTCGTGGCTGGAGAGCTCCGTGAGTACACCAGGCTTGATTCACCTGTGATCTGGGTTAATTTCTAGATAGCCTTCAGATTTCAGTTTTCACAGCCCCACACACCTGTTATATCCACATATTGCAATTGTAATCTTATATTTATTTGTACGATTATTGCCTAATGGTCATCTCCTCACTACCCTGCCCTAACCACTGTGAACTCCATTGAGCAGGTAGCTTCTGTTACCATCTATTTCCATGGTCTATGGCAGTACCTGGCACATAGTAGGTACACCATTGATTAGTGAGCAAAAGTTGAATAAACAAACATGGAAATTATGAATAAATGGATGTAACAATTTTGACTTTAACATTTGAATTTCTCTCTTTTTTTTTTTTTTTTGGCAAGGTTTTTGCTATAGGGCATGTGTGCTCGCCAGAAAGAGAGAGACAGAGAAAGAAAGTGAGAAATCACCCCCCCCAGGGGGGGTGTCCAATTTCCATCTTCTTTACTTCTGTGCTTTGTATGTCATTATGTTGTCTTCTGGCTCAGTTCTTTTCCCTCTGTTTCATCATCCTTCCAGGATTTTGGGCATCTGTGCTTACATGCTGGGCATGCTTTTCAGGGTCTCAGGGCGGACTCAAACTGGTCAGCCATGTGGAATCCAGCTCTTTAAGTACAAGTCCGAACTACTGTGCCACTGGGCTGGCTCAAGGATTCTTTTTATCTTTGAAGTTCAATAAATTTAATAGCACATGCCATAGGGCAAACAATTCCAGGTTAATTTTCTTTAGTATATTGGATTTCTTGTAAGTGTGTACATACAAATCTTTATTTCACAAGAGATCTTAAGTTGTAAATTTAATTTGTTCAATTATTTTGATTTTCCTTTTTTAAAAGAAAATTTAATTAGGCATGTATTGGCTTGCATTTCCTTGCTTTCTGATGTACAATATTCTCTCTAGTCTTTGTTTTCTTTCTATATCCTTGAATGTGTTTTGTCTCTTCTTTCTTTCTTTATTCATTCATTTATTTATTTAATTTATTTACATTCATTCACTGTATATCATTACAGCATACAAAATGAGATTTTTCCATCCAGAATATGCTGTATATTGCTCAATCAAGCACATCAACATATGTGTTATTGTAAACAAATAATTTTCCATTTCTTGTTTCCTGTATATTTTGCCTTTTTCCTCATCCTTGATTCCCTATCTCTCACCCTCTGCCATCTCTCACCCTCCTCCCACACTGTGTCTGGTATCTATTGTTGCTTTCTATGCCCCCCCATTTTATTATTTCACTAAATATCTTAATTAATCTAAATATTTTCAATAGCAAGCACAGCTGATACATACATATCCATGAACACAAGTCTGACTTTAGACATAAACCTCAGTGAGTAGAATGAACATACTATAAAGTAGAACCTAGCTAGGGCTATATAGCTTACTGCAGTCATCAAATAGGTATTTTTAATGCCTTTTTTTTTTAATTAAAAGAAAAACAGTTTTAGTTTTTTTTTCTGAAACTTTTTTTAAACTTAATTTTCATTCATTCTCTAAGCATCATCACAGCATACAAAATGTGATTTCCCAACCAGAATATACTGCATAGAGGCTTAATCATGCATGTTATTGTCAAAAATTTTCCATTTCTAGTTTATATGTATATACATTTTACTCCTATTTCTGACCCTCTGTCCTTTCCCACCCTCTTCTCACACTACCTCTGGTGTCTACAGTAGTCTTCCATTCTTTTCCCCCCACATTGTATTGATCACACAATTTTTTAACTTAAAGCCAGGAAACAGGTTAGGATTATTTTCAAATGGTAGGTACATGAACTGATTGACATCTCAAGACAGGACACAAATTCTTAAAACCAGACAACAAAGCCTACAAGAAAATCAGCAATGTTTTAGTCAAAAGTCATAAAATTCTGTTTCACCAATTCAGCCTCATGTACTTTATCTTCTGTTGTGGTTCGATTTTCCCAATTAAATTCTGGGATATAATATTCAACTCCAGACTTGTCCCTATGATTAAGTTGTCCATATTCTTAGTTTTTGAACTCTTATTTCTGTGTGTCTGTATTTAATTTTCCTGGTATAGCATTCCCTTGAGAACTTCTTGGAGATCTGGCCTGATGCTGGTAAATTCTTTCAGGTTTTGTTTATCTGAGAATGTTCTTGTCTTTTCTTCCCACATGAAGGATAATCTTTCTGGGTACAGTAATCTTGGTTGAAATTGCTTTTCCCTTAACACTTTAAATATATTTTCCCATTATTTCCTCGCTCACATTGTTTCCGATGATAGGTCTGCTGTTAACCTGATGGGATGTCCTTTGTAGGAAACTTGATGTTTTTCTCTTGCCAATCTTAATATCTTGTCTTTGTCTGTGGTTTTGGTCAGTCTGGCTATCATGTGTCTTGCAGAAGATATTCTTGGGTTGATTCTATTTGGGGTCCTCTGTATTTCTTGGGACTGAATCTTTGAGTGCCTCTTTAGGTTTGGAAAGTTTTCTTGCAGGATTTCATGGACTAGATTATCAATGCCCTTATGAGTCTCTTTGCTTTCTGGGATACCAAATATCTGGATGTTTGGACATTGGATGGTATCTAGTATTTCTCGAATATTATTCTCATTTTTTTGAGCCATTTTCTTTTTTTCTTTTGGTTGATTTTACTAGGTTAGCCATTTTCTCTTCTACATCTAGGATTCTATTTTCTGTATGATCTAATCTGCTTTAAATACTTTCAAGGGAGATTTTGACTTCCTGTATTATAGCCTTCATCTCTAACAGGTCCCTTTGATACTTTTTTATAGTGTGAAATTTCTCTTTCCGATATTGCAAGAATTTCCTCACCTCCTGAAACTCGTCATCTCCTTTTTCCTTTCCGTTCTGCAGTTCATTGTCTCTCTTCTCTTCCATCTCTGTTAACTTTGTCACTATGAATATTCTAAATTCTTTTTTTTTTTTTTTTTTTTTTGGAGAGGTTTTCGCTATAGGGCGCGTGTGCTCGCCAGACAGACAGAGAGAGACATAGAGACAGAAAGCGAGAAATCACCCCCTAGGGAGGATGGTCACACCGCAATCCCTTCTCCTCCATTCTCCTCTCGGGATCCTAGGCACGCATGCACATGCGCCCAGCGTGAGTTTTAAGCCACTGGGTCCAGGATGCGAACCGCGGTCGACTACGTGGGAGTCCAGCGACATAGCCATTACGCTAACTGCTGGTTCCCAATATTCTAAATTCTTTATCAGACGTTTCCATGATTTCCATTGAACTGTCAGTGGATGAAGAGGAGTTATTCTTTTCCCTGGGAGGAGAGGTATTTTCTTGCTTTTCCATATTTCTTGTGGTCCCACGGTGATTTCTAGTCATCTGGTGGATGATGAGTTTCTTCCTAATTCTTGAAGTTCAATATGAGCGTTCAGGAGCCTGCAGAAAGAGGTGATCTGGAATCTCTTTGCTGTTCCGTTGTGATCCCTTTGTGCAGCAGATTCAGTAGATATTGAGGAATATGCTAACCCTAATAGTATTTGGATGTTTGGGTACAGTTCCATTAGATCCGTCTAGAAACACAGTAAATGGAGATGACGAACGGAGAGATGAGATAGAAAGAGAAGGAAATAGAGAAACAACAATGACAGCAACAAAGAAACACAGAAAAAGAAGAAGGGAAAAAAACTAAAAAGATTATTATCATTATTTTTTTAAAAAAAGCACAAAATAGAAAACCACACGGCGCACAGCGTGCCATGCTAGTTCTCAGGAGCCACGAGAAATCTTAGTCTGAAGAGCTGCCTCTTGTCTCTCCTGCCTGGGTGGGAAGGGGAGAGGGAATTATTAACAGGACAAAGGCAGAGTTGAGAGCAAGAGAATATTTTACCTTTAAAAAATTCTAAAAAGGAAAAATTACAAAAAAAAAGACAAGACAGAAGCAGAGAGAGACAGAGACAGAGATACAGAGTCAGAGAGAAGGCCAGAGGAGCTCCCTACCACTCAGATTTGTGGGCTGGAGGCTGAATTAACAGTAGGAAATCTTCTTTTCTCTTTTGCCCTGAAATCACTAGTTCTCAGGAGCCATGAGGAATCTGCTTTTTGTCTCTTCTATCACTGAGTGGATTTGCTGGTTTCCGTGCCAGTTGTTTGCCTCTGTTCTTCCAATTCCATCTTAATTTATGTGATGGTTTTATTTCCTTTTTCAATTTATTTCCTGAATTTGCCACATTTTCTTACTATCTGTCTCTTTTCTGATTTACTACACGTCTACCTGATAGTCTTCCTTAATAGCGGCTAATTCATTCAAGGGGGGATGTCACGCCGCAAATTCTCCTCTCGGGAAATGCATGTGAAATAGCAGGTCATTTCTTTCAACTGTTTGGGGTTAGTGTTTTCTGTTAATACATTTGGCTACTCTTTTTTTTTTTTATAGTATCTTTGTTTAAATTATTTTGTATTACTTACCATTAAATGGGTTAGACCTTCTAGAGACCTGAGAGGTCTTCTAGATTCTCTGCGGTCACAGAAGCAAATTGTTCCTTGAAAATAAGATTCATTACCTAATAAGCTTTGACCTCAATAGTAGGCAATCAATACATAGTCGTAGACTGAATAAATTCCAGCAGAGTATTTGATAATGCATTCATACTCTGCATCTTTATACTGATTTCAGGAGCTAGTTTAAAGCCTTCTTTTGGTTGAGGATGATTAAACCTCAGGGAATAAATAATAAATTAAGAAGATTATTGTAATACAGATAAAGTTACTTATATGTAAAAGTAACTCAAAAGTGTTTTGGAAAGAGATAAATATAAAATATTTCCCTTCTCTATTTTTACTGTTAAAATTTGGAAATACAAAATTGAGTATAAAAAATAATTAAAATCAGCCTTCTTATCTACAGCACGACTTGGCAATAGAGAGAAATGGACAATAGAAGAGGGAAAGAGGAAGGAGAGACAGCAAGAGCAGAAAAAGTAATCTCTGATAGAAAAGAGGCCCAGATTCACTGGTGGCCCACGTGTGGAGTGTCAGAGGCGGGCGAAGCTGGAGGCAGTGGTGGCAGCGTTCTGGGAGCGAGCCCTGCCCTGAGGGGAAGGCCCAGAGGGTCTTTTTGCAGGATAGCCGCAGGGTTTCCCTTCCTGATGGTGCTGTGTGCAGAACTGAGGTGTCTGCGGAGTCCGGCCCAGCTGCACTGTTAGTCTAGATAAGAGAAACCAGGGCCAAAGCAAGGATGAGCGATTCATCTATAATCGTAAAAATGTGGCAAGTGGCCTGAAGTGGGGCCTGGAGCACTGGCTTGTAGACAGACCTCTGCACTGAAGCCAGACCCTCGATCCCTCATGTGTATGACAGACAGGGTGCACTCCACGACCTCTTCCTGCTCACTCACTTCCAGTAATCTCATGATTAAAGTTGTCCTTGGAGAGTGGGATGAACTGTGTGTCTCTTGGTGCCCCGGCTGTCCTTGGAGTGCTGTGCTGTGGGGACGCCAGGCCTGTTGAGCTGTCTCCTCTGGTCGGGTGGAAGGCGACGGCCGGGCAAGGCCCTGTGCTCAGAGTCGGGAGCTGCTCTTCCTGCCCTGTGGGAACATGATGAATGAAGACATGCTCTTGCTGCCTGCCAGTGCCTTCCGGCAGATTCCTGGCTTCAGGGACTTCAGGACTTCAGCTTCACTGTAGGAATAAGTCTCAATAATAACACAAAGATGAAAATGCTCTCGTTCTTATTCCTACAAGTTGCCGCCCCAATTCTCTTTCTAAAACATCTTATTACCCTCTAGTGTCTACAGACTGATGTGTCCCTTGGCATGAAGTCTGTATTCTGGGCTCCTTAAGGGCAGGTGCCATGTCTCAGAATTTAGGGCAGACCTTGCAGCAGTGTGAATAAGAACCTTGGTGGCTGAGGCCCAGCTGTGTCTGCAGCCCAGAGATGGAAGGTCTTCGAGCCGTGGCCCAGTGGAGGGAGAGGGAAGGGCGGGATACTTACGAGTGGATAAACATTTATTCTGCGGACTTAGACTTTCTCCTGGGACATCAGTAGTTGAAGGTAAAATAAGTAAAACATTTTTAGCTCTGGAGTGAAGGGTGTGGCGGCCAAACTCTGGGAGGCCTGTGCATCCCCTGCCCTCAACGGGGTAACCAAGAATCGCTTCTCTGTTACGTGACGTGTAACTTCCATCTCTCTGCCAGCTCTCTTTTGACTCTGACCTTCACTGCTTTTGACGGAAAGGGCTGCCATATGGAGAGACCCACTGAGGGCGGCCTCCAGGCCCAGCCAGCAAGGGGTTCGGACCTCAGTCCTAACTCCAGGGAACTGAGTCCTGCCACAAGCTACATGGGCTTGGGGTGGAGGGGAGTCTCAGAACAGAATTCCTCCTGGCCCACACCTTGGTTGCAACCTGGTGAGTCCCTGAAGCTGAGGTTGTGCCTGGATTCCTGACTGACAGAAACTGGATATATTGTTTAAGCTAACAATATTGTGATGAGTTATTATGTAGCAAATAACTAGTAAAGAGGGTGCCCAGAGTTAGCCAGGCTCCAGGTGAGGGAGCATATCCTTTAAGACTTCCATGTCTACCTCATCTGATACCATGCAAGTTTAGGGAACCCTAGGTACACTCTTATTTCAGATGAGCTAGTTACAAATTTAGGGTTTCCCATTATAACCTTCAGGCTCAACCATTCAATAGAACAGCTCAGCGAATTCAGGAAAGTGCTATATTCACAACTACAGTTTTATTATAGCGAAAGGATATAAATGAGAACAAGCCAAAGGAAGAGATGCACAGGATGAGTACTGTGAGGATACCACAACCCTCCTGGTACCAATGTGTGCCACTCCCCAGAGTACAGGAAACCAGAGAGCCCACCTGGTTTTGCGTCCAGAGATTCTACCAAGGTTCATGACCTTGACGTGACTGCTTGAGCCATTGACCGTGGGGCTGAACTCAATCTCCAGACTTTCTCTCCAGAGATTGGGCTGACATCGGGGGACTCAAAGCCCAGCCCTCGAATCACATGATTGGTCCTTCTGGCATGGCTAGCTCCCACACTAAAGACCATGGTGTGGCCAGTGGCCTCATCTTGAGTCACTTTAATAGCAAAAACTTTCAAGTGTGGTCCAAGGGGGATTCTATCACTCAGGAGATTCTAAGGGTTTAGAGATTTCCTCCCAGGATCTGGAATGAAGGCCAGACTTCTTGAATAAAATTAATTCTCCACTACACAGAAGGGACACTTTCTTGGAGACTGGATTCCCGCTCTGAGGACAGGGACATGGAGACTAGGTTGAAGTAGTCATTGTGTTAAACTCACTTAGGGCACTGGAATTTTTTATTAGGAGGATTTTCAGGAAAAAAATAGTCTAAAACTTGAAAATAGGCAAAAACATGGTTTCACAATCTTTGAATACCATGCACAAGCATTTTCTTTTTTTGAATCTAAAGTATATTTATTAATTCCATGAGGAAGAGAGAGAGAGAGCCTCCACCATCTCCCCATGTGCGTTCAGGCCCACTGAGGTGCCACTACCTGGCCCAAACGTTTCTGGTAAGCCCACCTGAAGGTCATATGACTTTCTTGGGGAATGTGATTGTGTCTGTCTAACAATTATTGAAACCCAGATGGTTTACAACCCTGTAAAATTAGAGGCTAACTTGCAGAAAACTGATCAAGTGTACTGATTTTGTTCTGGGTAGTAGCAAAGATAACCTCAAAGATTATGGTTTTATTGACTTACAGGGCATTAGCTAGTTTTTAAGAAAAATATAACTCAGCAATCTTGTTTCCTGTTTCCTCCTCTATTTTTTTTTGTTTTCTTTCACTCTTTCCATTTTCTCTTTCGTCCTTGCGTCTCCTGCTCCCTTTTCTACCCACCTCCTTCCCAGCTCCTCAGTAAGTTTTCTTTCTCCACTCCCATAGCTCATTCCCTCCTAGTGACAATCATCGTGGCCTGAACACTCTGCCTCCCCACCATGCCACAGGTGGAGGCAGCCTGCTCCCAACCTCAGCAAATAGGAGCCATCTTGGAGTAGAAACATTTATGATTTCTTTGAGTACAGCAAAGGATAATGGCCAGTTCAGAAACGGTTCACTGAGTCCCTGCATGCCATTCTCCGCCTGGGATGGTGATATATCTGTGTGTCCTTACCTGTTCCTGCAGATCAGGGCGAAAAATTGTAGAGCAGTGAGGCATACATGAGAGAGAGAGTGAAAATATACACAGGACCTCTGTGATTTTGTCTGAATCGAGTGCTAGGTTCCAATCAATATAATGTATTTTTTTATTATTAAATGGCCCATTATAATATAATAGGGCAATAAATACTGATAAAAGTGTTCCCAGTGAGTAATTCCTTTTGGAATAATGACTATTTGATTATAGAATGATTTGGCTTTTAATTTACACCAGCACTTAATGTGTTCCTGTTAACTTAATATTCTCCCAGTAGTAAATGCTGCCCCAGCCCAAGACAGTGATGGATATGAGTGCCGGGGGAGCTTCATTACGGAGCAGTCCTGTGTGTGACCGCTCTGAGCTCTGAGCCGGCAGGTGCCTGGATCAATCCGGACCGACACTCACTGCTGCAGGTCGCCATTGGGCACTGCCTGGTCTGCGGGGCCCAGTGGGGGACAGAAGGCCGTGGAGGTGGTGGGAGCAGGCGCTGCAGCTTCACCTGACTTTCTTGGCCTGTGGGCTCTGGATGACATGAGAACCTGTCATTCAGAAGAACTTCCTGCAGAGCCTCCTATGTGCTGGGCACTACGTAAGGGCAGTATTGGGAGACAGAAGGAATCACAAAACGAGAATTGTAACGGGCGTGGGGTCTTCAGAAAGGAGTCATTCTGCCAAGATAAAGCTGGGTGCTGGCTCATTGGCAAGAAGGGACTTTGCTCAGGGATGACCATAGCTGTGAGGAGGACACTGGAGTGTGGGCCGAGTTCCGCTTGGACGTTCTAAGGGAGTGGAATGAGTGAGCTTCCGCTCCAGCAGAGACTGAGCCTAACTGGTGCTTGTCTGGAGAAGCGGACTCCTCAGAGTTAGAGCAAGGTGCCCACGGGGGCTGGTTTGGAGGGAGCGTGGAGGTAGTGTCTGAATGCTGACATCACAGAGAGGCCTCCAGTCCCTGGGAAGACGTGCTGAGTGACGGGAGGGTACATGTGACAGGGAGAGAGAAGAGATTGCACTGCAAGTGCCCTGAGGCCGCTGCTCTGAGCGAGAGCAGGTTCAGGTGCTGTCTATCCCAGGTGTTGGCTGGAGCAAGCAGCACTTCTCCCAGCAGCTTTGAGCTTTCTTGGCACGTTGAAAGGGGGTGGGCCTGGACCAAGGGAATTGAGACGTCTCTGTTTTTGAGAGCCTGTTGCTGAACATTCACCAGCACACCACTGGGTGCAGCCATAAAGGGAATTTTAGGAGAAGATGGTGAGTTCATGTCTATTTCCAGACCCCATAAACGGACTTTTCTAAGATGTGGCTAGAAAATTCCTGTACAGAATTAACTTGTTTTTGTCTCAGTCAGCATCTTTTTACGCTCATCTGCTTTCATTTGCATGATATAAATTAAGCAGAAAGGCTGGGGTGATAAGGAAAACATTTCACTCTCAGGAAAGCTGGTCACTCGGGCATCAGAAAGGGCTCCCCAGAGCAGGAAAGCTGGCTCTTGGGGCTGTTCCTGGGCCAGGGACCAATCGTTAGCTGCTGGGTGGTGGCGAGGTCTGCTGGGTCCCTGCCGGGGGTGAGTGGCTGGGCAGGGAAGGTCACTGGGAACTTGGGGCCGCGGATATTTATCATGCAGGGTGCAAGGCTTCTGGCGTTCATTACCGGTGGCTGTGCAGGTGCCTGGGGCTGGTTATAACCCTGGGCTCAGGCTCCCACCCCAGGTAGAGCTGGAGTGCTCCAGAGAAGCCCAGGGCTCAGGGACAGTTCATGTCCCTGTGGACCCCAGGCCTCGTCTGCCACGCCCATGCCTGGATATCCTGGCCACCCTGACGGCCTCCTTACCCAGCACGTGTTCCTGTGCTGCTCCCTGTGGCTTCTGGGGACTTAGCTCACTGTCAGGTGTTGATTTATGATTTTATTAAAATGTGATCAAGAGGTGTGCTGGGATGATTAATCACTCAAACGCCTTGCCACCTAAACCCACGTGTCAGCTGCCGAGGCAAGGCAGAGACACACGGGTCAGGCTAAGCAGGCCGGGTGCTGGCTGCGCCGTGCGGGATGGCACTCTCGTCACTGAGGACACCTGTGGGAGGTGCAGGCGGCGCCAGCCTGGTGCGGTTCGTTCAGCCTGACTTCCACGCTTCCACCTCTGTGACTGAGCTTCTCTGGGTGCCAAACTAGACCACATACACAAAGGTACCAGGGCATTAACGCTAAGAACTCCTGATGTCCAAGCTTTTATAACAATTCAATTTGTTAATAAACTGAAGTAGTTCAGGATAGTAAATGGTAGATTAAAAAAAAAATTCAAGAATGCACCTGTGCTTGCCAGTAAGAGAGAAAGAGTGAAGGAGAGAGAGGGAGAGAGAGAGAAGGCACCCTAAGTTGGAGTCGTCACCCCACAGTCCTTCCTCGGACTGTTTCTCCATCTTGCCAGGATTTTGAGTGCTGCACGCAGCACGTGGCCCTGTGTGTTTTTCAAACTGCTGGGACCAGGATTCGAACCATGGTCATCTGCGTGGGGTCTGGTTCCCAAAGTATAGGGCTTCACCATTGCACTCCACCAGGCTGACCCAATGATCTTCCTTTTTTAAAAGAATTTTTTTGAGATAAATGTCCAAAGACATTTTCCGTGGGCTAAACTGAGTCCTTTTTTTTGGGCAACATTTTATTATAGTTTACCCTTTCCCAAGCAACTGAATTCTGGCTTGCTGTCTCTCCTGTGCACTCCTGCATTACCAGGATGCTGGCTAGAACTGGAACAGAAGCCGGGGAAGGACTGGCGGAGAACGAAGCCACATTTATCTGCAGGTGGGGAGAGCGCCCTGGCGCCGTCTCCGCTTACTCTGAATGGCTCAATGAGCAGCTCTGAGCGGACTGGCTCTTGCTAGGACACAGGTGCTTGCCAGAGAGGAGGGGGCAGGTGGGAGAAAGCACCTGATGGGACACGGATGCCCCAGGCCTCCTGGTTTTCCATCCCGTTGGGATTTGGGGCACACACATATGTGCCTGGCATGTTTTCCAAGCCTCAGGCTAGGACTGGAACCACCATGGGGCCTGTGGGATCCAGCTCCTTCACCACTCCGCTGTGAGTCCTGGCCCCAGATTTTGTTTTTAATTATTTTTTTATTACTGTGGTAACATAAAAATGACCGTCTGAGCCACCTTTAAGTGTCAGTTCAGTTGTGTTAAGTAGCTCACGCTGTGTGCAGCCGTTACCGCCACCCACCTGGGGGCTGTCTTCCTGCAGCACTGAAGGCCAGCTTCTGTTGAGCAGCAGCTCTGCACTCCTTCTCCCCACCCCTGGGAACCACCATTCTACTTTCTATCTACCAATTTGATTAGGTCTGGGAATCTCATATAGGTGAAATGCTGCAGTATCTGTCCTTTCTGTCTGTCTGATTTCACTGAACATAACGTCCTCAATGTTGTAGCATGTATCCGAATTTCCTCCCTTTTCAGGGCTGAGTAGTGTTCCATTGCATGAACAAACCACATTTTGTTCACCCATTCACCCACTGATGGACACCAAGGTTGTCCTGACCTGGCTATTGTGGATAATGCTGCTGAGGAGCTGCGTGTATTTCCTCTAGCTCTGGTCACTGAAGAGCTTACCTGCCGTGTCCAAACCTTCTCAACATGCCAGATTTGTCCCACGGGTCTGGTTAGATCTTTGGTTTCTTAAGTGCTCACCTCTGTCCAGGTGCCCTCCCGGTATTCACCTGATGAGGACTCAGCTTCCACTTGCATGTGCTCCGACTCTTTCCCTTGGCATGCTCGGTCCTGAACCCTGTCCCTTCTCTGTTTCTGTGTCAACCTGGCTTTGCTCCGAGCTCCAGATCAGCCCTCAGCCCTTTGTCTCTGTCAGTTAAACACAGCTTGGCTGCTCTTGTTCCTGGCAGGTCTTTTGCATGTGGCTGCCGGTGTTTTAGCCCTTCATTCCCCTTCTAGGAGCCACAGCATCCAGATAGCAACGGCTGAGTTCGCAGAATCGAGCTCAATATTGATATTAAATAAAACTCACAATAAAGCTAATCTAAATGTAATTAATTACACGCACCATGGCTATTATACTACTTGGTAATTAGGTGTGAATGATAAGTAGCTTGTGACTATAATTAGTTGGTTTTTACTACACACCACCCCAGCATTTCCAGGGTCAGTAGTGTGTGTGTGCGTGCATGCATGCATATGCCTGTGCATGAGTGTTTAGTGGGAGAAGAGAGGATGGGGAAGAGTTATCTAGAGCAGTAGCAGATTGAGAAATAAAGGAGAGGAGAGTTGCACCTGCTGCCTCACCCTGTAACTGGGGAGGGGGCCAAGAAGGGCTCCCCCAAAAGACTCGCCTCCCACTCCACCTTCTTTTTCCCACCTCCCTGCTTGTACATCCCCCAAGTAATGTCCAGTTATCGTCCATCAACTTTTCATGTTCTCTTCCTTGACTCGGAGAGAAGGTGAGGGGCTATAAATGCTGGCAGCACCTGATGAATGTTACGGTAAGAGGAAGATTCCTGCTTGAAAATTACCTCGCACAGTTGCCTGAAGTTCCAGCCAGTATTCACTGGCCCACTCCTCTGACAGGTAGCAGGGCTTTTAGAACCTTAGCGTAGGCCCAAGGATATCCTAAAGCCGTAGTCCCAGTTCGCAGGCTGAGGAGTGACCACCTGAGGTCCCAGAATTCTTACTTTAAGTAATGGTCTTGCCTATATTTATCCAGTTTTAAAAACACACGCAAGGTTTTATGGAGATCAATAAACTATAAATTTAATGTACTTATTAAATTCACAGTTCTTTATCATTACATATTCTTTCAAAAATTAATTTACCTTTTTACATTTAAAAAATTTACATCCAATCACTCTACATCTTTAGAGTGTACAAAATAATTTTCCCCAGCATAAATGCAGTGCATATCAATCAAGTCAAAGGTATTACCATATACATTATTTTTCAATCATCTGTTAAATGTTTTTCCCCCCTGTGATCCCTTCCCTCTGACCCTGTTACCTCCTCCTCCTATACTGTATTTGGTATTTACGGTTGCCTTCTTGCTATGGTGCTTTCCCATCTTTCTGTTTTTGCCACAGAGTGCAGACATTCAGTATATCCAAGTGAGGACATGCAATGTCTGTCTTTCATAGTCTGACTTGCTTTGCTTAGCATGAAATTTCCATATTCATCCACTTTGTATCAAATGTCAGTCTCTCTCTCTCTCTGTTTCAATGGCTGAGTACTATTTCATAGTGATATATGTCACATTTTTTCAATATAGTCATCTGTTCTGGGTATTTGGGATGATTCTTGTCTTAGCAATTTGAATAATGCTGCAATAAACCTGGATGTGCAAGTGTTTTTCTTTTTCTTTTTTTAAGAGGTTTTTGCTATAGGGCGCGTGTGCTCACCAGACAGAGAGAGACAGAGAGACAGAAAGCGAGAAATCACCCCCCAGGGGGGATGGTCACGCCGCAATCCCTTCTCCTCCATTCTCCTCTCGGGATCTTGGGCACGCACACACATGCGCCTGGTGTGAGTTTTAAGCCACTGGGTCCGGGACATGAACCGTGGTCGACTAAGTGGGAGTCCTGCGACATAGCCATTACGCTAACTGCTGGTCCCTGCAAGCATTTTTCTGACTGCTTTCCTATACTTTGGGTAAATACCCAGGAGTGTATTTACTGGGTTATATGGTAGTTCTATTTATAGTTTTTTTTTGGAGAACTTGCATATTGCTCTCCATAGTGTTTGTACTAAATTTACATTCCCACCAAGAGGGCGGAGGGTTTCCATTTTACCATAGCCTTGCCAGCACTGGTCATTCTTTATTTTTTTAATCTTGGCCATTCTCATTGGGTTTAAGTGGTATCTCATTGTGGCTTTGGTTTTCCTAACGATAAGAGACATTGAACATTTTAAAATGTTTTTTGGTCATTTGTCTGTTCAGCTCATGTGCCATATTTAAATTGGATTGTTTATGTTTTTGCAGGCAAGCTGTGTGAGTTCCCTGTATATTCTGGGGATAAGTCCCTTAGCTGCAAATATTTTCTCCCATTCCGATGGTTGTCCCTTCACTAAGTATTGTTTCTTTTGCTGTGCAGAAGCTTTTTAGTCTAATGTAGTTCCACTGGTCTATTTTTGGAAATATTGCCTGTGCTTTGGGGGTCTTATTTAAGAAATCTTTGCCTACTCTGATGTCTCCGAGAGTTTCCCCTGTGTTTTTCACCAGTAGTTTTATAGTTCGAGGTTTTACATTTATATCTTTGATCCATTTTGAGATGATTTTGTTAATGTGAGTGATAGGGGTCTAGTTTAATTTTTTTCCTTCTTCTTTTTTTGCAGGTAGATATTCCGTTTTTTCAGCATTATTTGCTGAAGAGATTTCTTTTCCCCACTGGGTTGTCTTGTTCTCTTTTGCAAAGATCAGTTGGTTGCATATTTTGGGGTTTGTTTCTGAGTTCTCTATTCTGTTCCATTGGTCTACATGCCTGTTTTTTATTCCCCCCCCCCAGTATCATGCTATTTTGATTATCACAGATTTGTAATATTTTGAGGTCAGGAAGTCAGATGCCTCCTACTTGACCTTTTTGCACAGTATTGTTTTGGCAGTATGGGATCTTGTATGATCCCAGTCAAATTTATTATTGTTTTTTTCTATTTCTGTGAAGAATATTTTTGGTAATTTGATCACAATTGCATTAAATTTGTAAATTAATTTGGATAGGATTGACTTTGACTATATTAATGGTTCAACAGGATTATGGGATGTCTTTCTACTTTTGTGTATCTACTTCCTTTTTTTATTTTATTTTTTTTAGGTTTTCATTGTAAAGGTCTTTTATTTCTTTGTTCAGGTTTATTCCTAGACATTTTTCTTTTTTTGATGGCTATTGTAAATGGGATTGCTTTTTTCGATTCTACCTTGATCTGTTCATTGTTGGTGTATAAAAATGCTGTAGACTTCTGTATGTTGATTTTGTATTCTGCCACTTTCCTGTATTCATTTATTACTTCCAGGATGATTTGTTTTATTCTTTTAGATTTTTCTATGTGTATAATGTCATCTGAAAATAGAGATACTTTTACTTCTTCTTTTCCTATTTTGAATGCCTTTGATTTTATTTTGCTCTCTGGTCTGATTTTATTAGCTAGGAATTCCAGTATGGTGTTGAACAGGCATGGGGAAAGTGGGCAACCTTGTCTTGTTCCACTTTTGAGTGGAAAGCTTTCAGCTTTTCCTCATACAGTATGATGTTAGCTATATATATATTTTTATAAATGGCTTTTTATTGTGTTGAGAAATGTCCCTTATATGCGAATTTTGCTGAGAGTCTTGATCATGAAGGGATGTTATATTTTATCAAATTTTTTCTGCATTGATTAATATGATCTTATGGTTTTATATTCCCTTCTGTTAATGTTATATATTACATTTATTGTTTTGCATATGTTGAACCACTCAAGAGTAGTTCATCTTGGAATAAAGCCTACCTGATTATGGTATATAATTTTTTTAGTATATTGTTGGATATGATTTGCTTGTATCTTTTTTTAGAATTTTACATCTGTGTTTATCAGGGATCTTGGTCTGTAGTTTTCTTTTGGGGGGGATCAGGGTGATGGAGGCTTTGTAGAAAAAATTTGGGAGGGTTCTTTCCTTTTGGATCTTTAGAAATAGTTTGAGAAGAATTGGGGTTAGTTTTTCTTTAAAAGTTTTGTAGAGTTCAAAAGTGAAGCCATCAGGGAACCAGCAGTTAGCGTAATGGCTATGTCGCTGGACTCCCACATAGTCGACCGCGGTTCGCGTCCCGGACCCGGTGGCTTAAAACTCATGCCGGGCGCGTGTGTGTGCGTGCCCAAGATCCCGAGAGGAGAATGGAGGAGAAGGGATTGCGGCATGACCATCCCCCCTGGGGGATGATTTCTGGCTTTCTATCTCTCTGTCTCTCTCTGTCTGCCTGGCGAGCACACACGCCCTATAGCAAAAACCTCTCAAAAAAAAAAAAAAAAAAAAAAAAAAGTGAAGCCATCAGAAACTAGACTTTTCTTTGCTGGGGGATTAGTTACTGCTGATTCAATCTCATTGCTTGTCATTGGTCTATTCAGGCTTTCCATTTCTTCCTGGCTTAATCGTGGTAAACTATATATGTCCAGAAATATGTCCATCTCATCTAAGTTTTTTATTTACTAGTGTATACTCATTTATAGTATTCTCTCATGATCTTTTGTATTTGTTATATCTCTTGTAATGTTGACTGTTTCATTGCTGATTTGATTAATCTGGTTCCTTTCTTGATTAGTCTAGCTAACAGTGTGTCAGTTTTATATTCTCAAAGAACCAACTTCTGTTTTTTTTATTTTCTATATAGTTCTTTTATTTTCTGTTTCAGTTATTTCTGCTTTAATCTTTATTGTTTCTTTTTCTTTTATATTTTTTTCCAGTTCCATGGGATGTGTTGTTAGGTTGTCTATTTTCTACCTTTCTGTTTTTTTTTTTTCTTGTGAGCAATTAATTGTTATGAACTTCTTTCGTATGATTGCTTTTGCTATGTCCAAAAAGTTATGAAAATTCATGTGTTTGTTATCATTTTGTGCTTATTTTGTGCTCTATTATGTAGTTGATCTATGAAAACCTTTCATGTGGGGTGTGTATTTTGTGGTTGTTGGGTGAAATAGTCTATAGATGTATTTCAAGTCTATTTGATTTATAGTACTGTTTAGATCCTGTATTTCTCTCTTTCTCTTTTGTCTACCTGGTTTGTCCAGAGGAGGCAGTGGGATGTTGACCCTTTTTAACTGCAAAAATGCCTCACATAATAGAAATTATGCTTTCACTTTTGTTGACCAAATAACATATAATTATCTCCTACCCACCATGCAAGAGTGAACGAGATTGGGGACTGAGGGATAGAGGTGCACTTGTCATCCTCTCTTTTTTTTCTTTCATTCCTCCTCCTCCTCCTCTTCTTCTTTTTTGATTGTAGCCATTCTGATTGGAGTAAAGTAGTAGCTCATTGTTGTTTTGATCTACATATTCCTTAGGGTAAGGGATGTTGAACATTTTTTCATATGCCTTTTAGCCATCCTTGAAGAATTGGCTGTTCAGCTCATTTGTTCATTTTTAAATTGGCTTTTCTTTTTTGGTGGGGGTAATAAGCTGCCTGAGTTCCCTGTATATTATGATTATCAGTCCTTTATCAGAAGCATAGTTTCCAAATATTTCCTCCCATTATGCTGTTTATCTCTTCACTCTGATTATTGTTTCCTTTGCTGTGCAGGAGCTTTTTAGCCTGACCTAATCTCACCTGTCTTTTTTGGTGATTATTTTGTTTTTTATTGAAGGTTTTTTGCTCTTGTCAAACCAACCTAGTCTCTATTCCCGAATATCTCCTTCAACAGTTTTTGGCAACGCTATAGGGCGCGTGCGCTGGCCAGACAGACAGAGAGAGACATCTATGGTCCCGCAATATCTCGGGATCTTCGTGAGTTGTAAGCCACCGGGTCCGAGACGCGAACCGTGGTCGACTACGTGGGAGTCCAGCGACATTTACGCTAACTGCTGGTTAAATTTTATTTGTTTTCATAAAAAAATTAATATAATTTATCAGTAAAATTTGACCTTCAGTCCAACTCCTCCTAGAGTTACAGTCCAAACAGCATGCAAGGTTGCTTGCCATCTTCCATGAAGTTTTGACTAGCTCCTCAGTCAGAAACACTGTTTCTGTCTTTATACAACTTTTAGTATCTTGCTTTGAGTACTTAATATATTCTGTTTAGGAGTTTAATTATTTCTGTACTAACTCAAAACCCATATGTGGTAAGCACCACCACAATATATTTGGTTCATTTTTAGAGCTCAACAGACAATTACCAAATTATCTCAATAACTGTTTCTTGAATTGCATTGGATGTAAATGTTAGCAAATGAGGCTAGAGAAGTAACAATTGACAAGAAATTTTTTCAGATAAAGTTTTGAAGTCCATTAGTTAAACCCATTATGTTAATTAGAATATTATTCAGCCATGATCTAAACCTAAGACCACAAACTATAAAACTATTGGTGGAAAACGCTGGGGAAACTCTGGGAAACATTGGGGTAGGCAAAGACTAATCTTAAGCAAGACCCCCCCCCCCAAAACACAGGCAATAATCCCCAAAATAGACAAGTGGAATTACATCAGATTAAGAAGTTTTTGCACAGTGAAGGACATAGTAATTAGTGTGAATTGACAACCCTCAAAATGGGAGAGAATTTTTGTTAACAGTGCCTCAGATAAGGGACTGATAACCAGAATACACAGGGAACTTAAGTGGCTTACCTGAAAGAAAATGATTAACCCAATTAAAAGATGGGAACATGAGCTGAATAAACAACCCTCTAAGAAAGATATACAAACAGCCAAAAAGCATATGAAAAAAATACTCAACAGCTCTCATCACAAGGGAGATGCAGATCAAAACTACAATGAGATATCACCTAGCCCCAGTCAGAATGGCAAAGATTAAAAAAAACAAAAAATGATAAGTGCCGGAGGGGATGTGGTGAAAGGGAAACACTTACATTGTTGGTGGAAATATAAATTGGTCCAGCCAGTGTGGAGAACAATATGGAGGTTACTCGAAGACCTCCAAATAGAACTATCATGTGACCCAGAAATTCCACCCCTGGGTGTCTGCCCAAAGGACAGGAGAATGCTCAGTTGGAAAAACGCTTGAACAACTATATTTATTGCGACATTATTCACGATTACTAAGACATAGAACAACCCAAATGTCCACAAACAGATGAATGGATTAAGAAAGTGTGGCACATATACTCAATGGAATACTATTCAGCCATAAAAAAAGATCAAGGCCCTGGAATTTTGTAGAAAGTAGATGAATATGGAAGATTTGTTGCTGAGTGAAGCAAGTCAGGCTATGAAAGGGAGACATTATATGTCTCCACTCAACATATACGGACTTTCTACACTCTGTGAAAGAGACTGAAAGACTGGAGGACTTAAAAGCATTGAAAATTGTTATGGACACTAGCGACAAAGTGGGAGGAGAGTGTGGGAGGGGAAGAGCATAGGAAAGGAAATTTGGGGAAAAAATAGAGAGGTAAGACATTTGTGGGACACAGATATGGTTTATTATCTGTTGATGATGATGTGTATAGTATTCTCAACTTGGCTGGACCGAAGTGTGTATCATGCTGGGTAAAGTCTCTTTACAATCTAAATGATGTATAGAGATTGATTGCATAAATAATAAAATAATAATAATAAAGAATATTGTTCAGATATCACTTACTACCCTTATTCTAATAAAGAATTAACCATTTGGTGTGTTCCATAGCCAAAGAATCTGCTCTCTATTGGTAATAGTATGGTGCTCAGAGTTAATCAGAGTGACATCAGGTCAATATGGCAGATGAGCAGATTCAGGACATTTTCTCTTCCTTTTAAAACACATAGAAATAGATAAATCAAACAGCAGCAACAAAAATCTTAACCACGAAGCTTTGTATAGAGAGCTGAGTTTAACATCAAGAAAGAGAAATCCTCAGGTTACAGATAAAAAGAAGCTCAGAAGTAGAAGCTCACAGTGATCACCCAGCCTTCAGCCAGCCCTGGATCATGAGCATTTATGTGCTTGGCGTACTCAGGAATGTCTCCAGACTTGATTGGAGAACCTTCCCACATAAGATTTCCTCATAAAGCATCAAGTTTTACTGTTGTGCCACCATCTTGCCCTCAGAAAAAGATGAATTTAAATTTACATATAGTGTTTTTTTTATAGCAAATATTATGAAGTGAACATGAAAAAATTAATTTTCTTAATCAATCCTTGCTTTTTAGCTAGTTGCCAGAGTGTTATTCTGTCTATGGTATATTAGGTTTGTGTTCAGCTAAATGTCCAAAGATCACTTGATTAAGTTTACATGGGAACTTGGGTATGTTAGCTCAGAGAGAGGAGTAGATTTTGGCAGGACATCTGTCAGTGGGATGTGGGAAAGTGAATGGGATTATGAGGGATGCTAGAAACAACTTGCACAACAAGTAATACCAATACACAGCTAATGGTCACCAGACGTGGGCAGACACCTCACTTTCTACTGCAGCACTGACACCTGTGCAAACCCCACAACCCCACTCTGCTGGAGGAAGGTGATAAAGCTGACTTCCTGTAGCCATCACATGTCACTTCTTGGGAGTCTCTGTGGTCAGTTCTTAGGGAAAGAGTTTGATAAATATGAGATTGAAGATGCAGTAATAACTTTCTGTCATGGCTCTGGGGATAGTGTAGCTACTTAAGTGAGCCTTTTTCTGTTCTCTAACAACCCATTTTCAGCTCCCATGACTCACAGGGAATTGGAGTGGTCCCTCCTAGTGCTGGGTTGGAGTCACAAGAGTAAGAACACCTGGTTGGTGCCCATAAAGAACACTTTCTTCTGTTGAGGTTTAATTGAACCCTAATGCTGCAGTAGTCCGTCTTCAGAAGTGATGGGAAACAATGGGCCATCCCAGTTTATTTTTTTAAAAGAGAATTATTTTATTTAACTTTATTTACTTATTCATTTATTTATATTTATTTTAATTTGATCAGAGAGGGGAGGGAGGGAGGGAAGGAGAGAGAGAGAGAGAGAGAGAGAGAGAGAGAGAGAGAGAGAGAGAGAGAGAGAGAAGCAAAGTGAGAAGGCAAGCTACCAGGTTCGGGACTTGAATAATAGTTAGCCATGTGGGAGTCCAGCACTCTTAACCACCACACCACCTGCCATCCTCAATCCCAGCCCATTCTTTAAAGGCTTCAATCCCATTCACCCCAACAATTTTTCTTGGTTGTCCAGCTGTCACTTGGGGTGATGGGCTCAGCCTCACTCTGAGGTGGGCTTAAGAGGTCTGGAGTCATAAGTTTCTGCACAGCAAAGGACACAGTAACAAGTGTGAATCGATAACCCTCAAAATGGGAAAATATTTTTGTTAAATATGCCTCAGACAAGGGACTGATAACCAGAATACACAGGGAACTCAAGTGACTTATGCGAAAAAAATGATTAACCCAATTAAAAGATGGAAAAATGAGCTGAACAAAAATCTAAGGAAGACATACGAATAGCCAAAAAGCATATGAGGAAATGCTCAACATCCCTCATCATAAGGGAGATGCAGATAAAAACCACAATGAGACGCCACCTAATCCCTGTCAGAATGGCAAAGATGAAGAATATAAAAAGTGATAAGTGTTGGCGGGGATGTGGTGAAAAGGGAACCCTCCTACACTGTTGGTGGGAATGTAAACTAGTTCAACCACTGTGGAGAACAATATGGAGGTTCCTCAAAGATCTACAAATAGAACTACCATTTGATCCAGCAATCCCACTTCTGGGTATCTACCCGAAGGAAAGGAGAACACTCAGTTGGAAAAGTGCTTTCACATCAATGTTTATTGAAGCATTATTCATGAATGCCAAGACATGGAACCAACTTAAATATCCACAAACTGATGAATGGATTGGAAAAGTGTGGCACATATAGTCTATGGAATACTAGTCAGCCATAAAAAATAATAAGACCCTGGCATTTGATAGAAAGTGGTCGGATATGGAGGATCTATTGCTGAGTGAAGTAAGCCAGGATATGAAAGAAAGATATTGTATGTATCCACTTAATATATACTGACTATCCACACTCTATGGTAGAGAGTGAAATATTGGAAGACATAAAAGCAGTGAAAATACTTAACAAGGATAAGACAATGTGGAATGGGGGTGGGTGAAGAGAAGAGGGTAGAGAAAGATAGCAAGAAAACGAATAGAGAGGCATGACATTAGTGGGACACAGATATGGCTTATTACCTGTTGATGATGACGTGTATGGTATTCTCAACTGGATTGGTCTGAGAAGTATTTCATGATGGGTAAAGTATTTTTACAAGCAAAATGAGAAATAGTGATTGACTGCTTAAAAATAATTGGAATAATAATAATGATCGGGAAAAACAATGAAAAGATATTGAATGATGAAGTGGGGATTTTAATGTCTCTGTATTGACTGACATGCATGGCATTCCCTTTTGAAAAAGCAATGTAATACACTGTAAAGTTATATGCAATTCGATGTAATATAAACAAGATTGTGATGATAATAATAAAGAAATGCATAAAAAAGAGGTCTGGAGTCATCAGATGTATTAGCTCTAAGCTGTAGGTCTCTTCTCCCAGTCTCCAGTTGAGTGATCTTGCACATGTCATTTTTGCTCACTGATCCTCACTTTCCTCATCTACAAAATAATCTAAAGTTTTATGGCAATATCCTGACTTTAAGCCTGCATTCTTTGTGCTATGATTGTGGCTGATTTCTATCAGCTCCATTCAAAAAATTAGTGGGGAGAGAGGTGGAAGGATCAGACCACATGTGGTTGTGTTTGGAGGATACCAAAGTAGGCTACTGGCTGTGCTTTCTCACTCCACATCGCTCCATCTGCCTGCCCCATGCCTATTAAGAGCAAGCAAGGTACATGCAGGCCACCATGGTTCTAAAAGTTTTATACATACCAATTCATTCAGTGCATGGAATAACCTGTTTGGTTGGTATTATCAGTATTCCCACTTTAAACTTTAGGAAACAAAATATGAGGAGGTTTATGTGCTTGGGGTCACAAAGTAAGAAGTTGCAAATCAGGGATTTGAGCTAAGGGAATATGGCTTCAGGGACTGTTCTACGGCGTGTGGGCGGTGCTGGGACTGGGGGGTGCTGGTCAAGGCTACACAGTTTTCCATAGGGTGGGTAGGCTCTGGTGATATAGTGTATAGCGTGGTGTTTGCAGTTAATACTGTATCATTCATTTGAAAAATGCTACGAGAGTAGATCTTTTTTAAAAAATATTTTTAGTTGACATATAATAATTGTACATATTTGTGGGATACAGTGACTTTTCAGTACATGAGTACAATGTGTGATGACCAGTTCAGGAGTATAGGATACCCATCATCTTGAACAATTTCCATTACTTTATGCTAGAACCACTCAAAAGTCTCTTCTTTAGCCATTCTGAAATATACAATAAGTTATCGTTAACTGTGGTTACCCTATGGTACTTTGGAACACTAGAACTTATTCCTCTTATCTAACAGTACTTTTGTATCTGGTAACCAACATCTTTCCATTGTCCTTCTTCTTCCACTACCCAGTCATAGAGTAGATCTTAAATGTCTTCACCACACATGCAAAATAAATGAGGTGAGGAATACGTTAATTAGCTTGACTTAATCATGTCGTTACTACTTAATCATGTTACTTGTGTGTGTGTTTGTGTATGTGTACATGTATACATATATATCAAAATATCACGTTTTGTTGACAGAAATAACTAACTCTGTACAAATAATAATTAACATGGTTTATTTCTAAACATGAATATGAGTGATTAACCCAAAGGCAAGCATGTCTTTCTGAGGGTGATCAGATACAAGGGTTCCTTTTCTTTGATTTTGTGAGGGACAAAGGTTTGGAAAGAGATTTTTTCTCCATTGGTCTGGCCAAAAAAAGCAGGATATCTGGAATTGGGGGGATGGGCTTGTAGGGTATAGTGGGTTCTACAATTTTTTTGTTGGTGATTGCAACAGAAGGTCTGTGTTTTGGGAAGAGATCAGTAAAAGAATATATTGTAGGTTTTAATATACATCTCAGAGATACTATTCCAGGGACAGGATGTAGGAAGAATCCTGTTACCAATTGGCCAAATGGTCTGTTAATGTTTGTGGGCATGACTCCTCCAGGCCCTTTGGAAAGGGTTTTGTCTTTTTTCTTTAAACAGATTTTTGTCCTCAATATCATAAATATGTATAATTTTTATAAAGTAATCTATTTCTTCTATGACTGACAGAGACAGAGAGCATCCTCAATAGAGCCTGACACTGCAATCCACCCCAGCCAGCCCCACATCAGTGACACTGCCCTGCCACTGTCTTGGCCCCACTATACACAATTTTTATTTACTAATTATACATTAATAAAGCTGGGAGAAAAATAAAAAAATAAAAGAAAAATATTTTATTATTCAATGGTTTAATTGCTTTCAGACTTGTTTCAAGCCAGCTATTTTTCTATCCTGTCACCAATTCTTAGGTAACATCTGTGCTACAGTTGGTTCTGCCAAAATTGTGCTAGTTTAAAGTAACGGTATAATAAACAAATCTTTCTAGAACTTAAAAATGACTATTATTGGACAAATTAAACATAGGTCAAAAACGTATTTCCAAAGAAAAAGCTGTTAAGCTGTTAATTAATAGTATAATTGTAAGTTGGATATGAAATGATTTGATCAGTTTATCTTTCTCTGTAAACAGAAAAAAACAATCCATCCTGTTACCTACAACCATACACTGTTATCACAGAAGCAAGGTAGTTCCCAGTGGGAAGGAAGAGGACTTAGAAAGAGCCCTTGAAGGGTAAGACCCCGAGGAGAGTGTCTTCACCATCTTAGTAACTTGCCTGGTAGTTTGGAATTGGATATTTTCAGGAATTAAATGCCTATTTCATTTTGTTCTCTCTTTGAGCATGTGATGAAACTCTCAAGGAGCCCAAGTCTGCCTTTGTTCTTTCTCTTATTTGGGGAAGTTTTTGCCTTTTGACAAAAGTGAATAGCAAGACACCAGGTATATGGCAGTAGCTGTTCCCTGTAGAAGAGTCGCTCATGGTTTCCACACATGAGAAACCAGGGATGGGAAGGAGAATAGGGGAAGAGTAGCGCTTTGTGTGAGATAGATCTGATGTGGAATCTAAGCTGCTCGACCTTGAGGCTTCTTTTCTTTACTTGTAAGGGAGGGAACATTTTATCCACCTTGAGTGTTGTAGTGAGAATTAAGTGAAAAAATGTTTGCAAAGCCAGATGCCTTGCATATGATAGGCATGCAGATCCTGTCGCTTTTCCTTTCCATTTTGTCACGTTTTCTCCTTTTTGCCTGCCTTCCTTCCTGTGCCCCAGGTCTCCCTTTTGCCTCCTGTGCTATTACAGTCAGCGTGCTCAGCCTTGCCTTGTAGGCCCTTCCTGCATCAGACGTTTTCTCTTCCAATTCTTGTACTTACTGATGTCTCCTCTGTCAGTCCTTTAGTCCAGCCAGACAGCATTTTTACCTTTTCTGCACAGAGGGACAAGGCTCAGTGGAGCCTCCTCACACGTGTCTGAGCACGGGACCCTTGCTTAGTCTCTCTGTCTCACCCCGCAGACTGGCTAGTAGTTCATTACTCTGTCTTGCTGTGGTGTGTTTGCTCATGCCATTCCCATGCAGACCTTGTCCTCTGACTTCTAAGCTTTATTCCTAATCACAATCAACTTCCTCCTGGAAATTTCCTATGACTGAAAACATTGTTGGTTTAGTTTCCAGGGCGATGGCTTCATTGGAGTTGGCAAGACCTTAACTAGGGAATAATTAAGGATAATAGGGTGGGGAGAGGGCCAAGCAATTGGCAAATCAGGGGATTTGTTTGGAGCAACTAAACATATGGGGCTGAACTTCTAACTTTGAGCTTGGAAATGTGGCAGAGCAGGATCCTAGGTCTTAAAAAGTGTGACTCCTGGGCAGGGAACTAAAGCTGGAGATCACAGAGACACCCTTACTAGAACTATCAGAAGGGCAGGAAAAGATGGGCAGAAAACGAAGTTGATGCTAGCTTCTGAGATACTGCTGCTGGCTTGTGTAAACTCCTAGAATCCCTGGGAACTGTTACTAGTTTCCTATTGGGGCTGTAACAAATTATCACGGATTGAACATTTCAACAAGACAGATTTTTTTTTTTTTTTTTTTTTTTTTTTTTTTACAGTTTCTGTGGGTTAGAAGTTAAACTCGAGTTGAAATTTAGTTCTCATTGAGCTGAAATCAACATATTGGCTAGCCACATTTCCTTTGGAGGCTCTGAGGAAGAACCCACTTCCAAGCTCACTCAGGTTATCAGCTGAATTTAGTTCCTTGTGATTGTAGGACTGATGTCCCTATTTCTTTGTAGACCACTGCCTAGGGACCACTTTCAGCTCTAAGAGACATTTGTTTGGCCCTTACACATGGGTTCCTTCATCTCAGGGTCAACAATGGTGTAGGAAATCCTTCTCAAACTCTGATCTCTCTGAATCGAGCCAGACAAAATTCTTTGCTTCTAATGACTCATCTGATTAGAGGGACCCATTGAGATAATCCAGGACACTTTCCCCATATCTGGACAGTCCCTTTTCTATACAAAGCAATACTTTCTCAGGTTCCAGGTTTAGAGTGAGAACATCTATGTAGGGGTACTGATCTGGCTACCACAGGGGCCCTGTGTAAGTGTAGGGATGAGCATCTGGCAGCCCTGGTGGTGATTATTAGAAAGCCATAGGACTAGAAGCTCAATGGATCATTGTAAGCAACTTTATCCCATGCTGGTTTCTCCCCTGCTCCATGTCATTCTCTCGCTAGAGCCTTGAATTTATTTTATTTTAATTATATCTGTCTGTCAAGGTACTATTCTCTATGTGGTTAAAGTGTGTGTTTTCTGATTGGGAGGCCATGTCTAGGGATTAGCATATCTACCCTTGTAGAAGGGGTTTATCGCTGTAGGATATGATTTGAGGGGCTCTGCAAGGTTTCCCTCTCTTCTGATCCCTGGTTCCTGAAATCTCACTATTTAAGGATAATCCTTTTTATTTATGAGAGGCATTATAGCTTTAAGAAGACTCTATGAACATGCAAATTCTTAGAAAGTTAAAGTCTATGTCAATGGCATTGACATGTCTGCTTGAGATGACATGCTGAGAAGTCAGTGTAGGGTTTTGCCTGGAATAAGACTCAGGACACATTGTTTTGGGGAAAAAAAGTGATAGGGAGGGATTCTGAGACCCTGGAGAGCCACCTAGGAGAGGCTGGTCTGAGGAGTGTCAGTGGGGGCAGTCATAGTTACATGGGAAATAGCCCTCGAGTGGACAAAAATGTGCATGGGGGAGGGCAGGGAGAGGGCCAGACCTTCGAAGTCATATTCTACCTTTGTTGCTCACGATCTCTTTAATCTCGGGCACATTTTAAACCTTTTTTTCCACCTGTGGAATGACGATAAAATAGTCTTCACAGTTGGTCATGAGCATAATTCATACAAAGTGCTTAGAACAATGCTTTGATATATATAGTATGTGCTAATTAAGTGGTTGCTACTATTCTATTACTATTTCCATTACTATTCATGGATATTTATGCTTATTTACAACTGTAAGTGCATGGAAACCTGGATACCTTGTCTGGGAGAGATTAGATTTGACCAAGTCCTCACAAAAACTTAGAAGCCAAGTCTTTGCTGGCTAGGTTGCCATGTGGCCTTCCTGCAGGTCATAGACCCCTGTGTTTCCAAGGAGCCTCTACTGCTGCTTGCCAATGGTCAGTGTTACGTGTAGGCTTGGCCAGGCTACAGTACCCAGGCTGTCAGTCAAACACTAGTCTCACTGTTATTGCAAAGGTATTTGGCGGAAGTGGTTAGCATCTGCAACCTGCTGACATGAGCAAAGGAAGGAGCTTTTCCTCTACAATAAGGGTGGGCATTGTCTGATGGGAAGAACATGTCTCAGTCTGCCTGGGCTGTCAATAAAATGCCATACACTGGGTAGCTCAAACAACAGACACCCATCCTCTCAGTTCTGGAGGCTGGGAAGTCCAAAATTATGGTGCCAGCTGATTCCGTTTCTGGTGAGGGCTCTCAGATGGCAGAGCGAGCGAGTGTTCTGGTGTCTCTTTTCCCAGGGCACTAATGCTATCGTGAGGGCCCCACCTCCATGAACTTGTGTAACTAATTACCTTCTTAAGCCTCTATTTCCAAATAGTACCACATTTCATGCTAGGAGAGGGGTTCAGCATGTGAATTTTGCCGTGGTGGGAGGTGCATATTTAATCTATAACAGCAAAAACCGGGGTGTCCTGAGGAAGAAAGAACTCTGCCTTACGATTGCAGTGTCAGCCCTTGCTGGCCTTTCCTGCTCTGCAGTTTTCAGTCTTGCATCCCTCACAATCATATAAGCCAACTACTTGAGATCTCTCTCTCCTCTCCTCTCTCCCTTTTGCTCTGGCTAGCTAGCTGCATGTACTTCCTATCGGCCGTTTTCCTAGAGACCCCTGACTGATACATGGTTAGAGACAGATTTTGAGTTAATAATTTTCTGTCTCATGTATTCAGGTCAAGAGTGACTTAAAATCAGTCCAGATAAAAAATATTAAACTATGACTTAAGAAACAGTGACCCTAGTTACCAAAGCTCATTTTCCTACAGTGGGATCAAGCGCCAGGCTCTCTGTCAGTCATTCTTGTTGCCTCATGCAAGGCTTATCGATTGAGTTTTCATTGGCAAGGTTCATTAAGAATTGCTTTGTCAACAGAGACTTCTCCTTGATATTCTAAGGGACAGTTTAATGGCTTATAGTCGTCTCTTTACTAAGCCTCTTAAAATTCTCAATTCTTGCATTAATGTAGAGATTTAGAAAAAAGAGAAAGGAGATAAATGGCAAGTGGAGGGGGCATGGCCACCTCTCAGGGATTCATTGTTCTTTTATTTTATTTTTTTTTTTTTTGGAGAGGTTTTTGCTATAGGGCGCGTGCGCTCGCCAGACAGACAGAGAGAGACAGAGAGATAGAAAGCAGGAAATCACCCCCCAGGGGGGATGGCCACGCCGCAATCCCTTCTCCTCCATTCTCCTCTCGGGATCTTGGGCACGCACGCACACGCGCCCGGCGTGAGTTTAAGCCGCCGGGTCCGGGACTCGAACCGCGGTCGACTACGTGGGAGTCCAGCGACATAGCCATTACGCTAACTGCTGGTCCCATTGTTCTTTTATTTTATCCAATTATATCTGTTCCTGCAGACATTAACTATCTATCAATCTTCTTAATGTGAGGGTGGGTTTTTTGATTGAGGTTCATCTTCCACAGTGTGTTTAGATATCATCGTTGAAGAGATGAAGGACAAATTGTTATTAATAATATTAATGATGCATTACTGGTACATTACAATGTCCCTCAGAAAGCGCTTTTATATGTCTTATTTCAGCTCATGCTTAAAACATTCCTGTACTGTAGGGAAGGCTTTGTACAATAAATTCTTGACATTTATGAGAGACTTTTTCCAGAAGTCTTCTCAAGTCTTCAAAATCAGTGTGCATCATTTCCCCCATAAAATGGAATAAAATGCAATGAAAACCTTTAGAGAATAACTTTGACTTGATAACCAGAGAACATCCGTAGTCTCTGTTTGGAAGAAGCTCTATTCTCTGGTGTGAACATGGAGACCTTCCCGTATGTAGTCAGTGGTCCTCACTCAACTTCTCACATACTTTCAGCCCCTGTCTCCCTCTGTCCCTGGCCATGCCTTGGGTCATGGATTACCTGTGATAGTTGAAACTGAAAGGTTAAAATTTTCAGAGTCTACAGGGGTGGGGAGATAGCAGATTGTAATGGCTTATTGTCACATTTCCCCATGCCAGCCCCTGAGGGTATCCCTACTTTCTGATGGAAATGTGTCCCAGTCATCTCTGGACTTCAGGAAGATTACTTTGACAGAGTTCTACGCAGTCGTTACTGATCAGCTAGAGCCGACACAGAGCTTGGTACCTCTGCACTCTGGTACCATGCTACTGTATTATTCTGCCATACTACTGTAACCAGCAGGGTTCAATATGACCTACCCAGTTTGGGAGAACTGTGGACTATCAGAATAAGAGGGGCCCTTAGAGACTGAGAGCAGCCCTGCTAGTTAATATTCGGGGACTCTCAGGAAGTGATGTCAATTCCCCCCAAAAGTCTGCGGAATCAGGAACAGATCCCGATTTCTCTGCCCAGTAACTTGTTAACAGTGCTGATATGTTTCCCTAAGGAGAGTCTTCTTGTTCCCCCATCCTTAGTAAGTGATAAAACCCTAGACCTCTGAGTCCGAAGAACTCCCGTGCTCACACTGTCCCACTTTCCATCCACTGTGGCCACTGTCAGAATACTTCCAGATCCAGGGAGCTCTTTGTCAAGGACCCTTTCCATTGTGGGTTCTGGTTGAATTAAAATCTTTCTCTCTAGAACTATCAGCAATTGGCAATTGGCCCTCGTTTTCCCTCTAAATGAGCCCTACGTACCGTGAATGTTGTATCCTTCCCTGAGAGAATAGAAGTTTAATTGAGTTAAATGCATCTATCTCCAGATGGCTCTTAAAAAGCAGATCTGTGGTGGCCATTCTGAGCACCCCATTGGATGGGTGGGGACAGGCTTTCAGGCAGGTGGATGTTCTGTGGGGAACTTTCAAGTAGCTCCTCAGACAGCTGCTCTGCCCTCTACCCAGGGCAAGGCCTGCCTCTGTCAGGAGCACCAGGACGGAGTGGGCTCCTGCAGCCAGGGAGCCACGAAGCCATGACGCTGCTGCCATGAGGCCTCTGTCCCTTATCCAGGAAAGCGGGTCACCTCACAAGTGTTTTCTGAGGGTGGAAATAGCTTCCTTAGGTATGTGAGCTTTTTTCCGTCTGCCATTTTGACTGATGGTGATTTTTTCCCACAATGTAAGCTGTTTTGACATGAACAGTGTGCTTTTCCAAGGCACTTTTGAACCGATCGTTTGCCATCAGGCTTTGACAAAGCTACATATTATCGGAAATACCAGAGGAGCAGCCCCACTCTCCACTATAACTCATGAAGCATATTAAGCGCTGAAATTCTAATACCTCATTTTCATGACAAACGATGCAACAAGAGCCCAAAATGGCCACCATGAATCTCCGTTTCTGACGGTGATCACCGCTGGAGAAGGGAAGTGCGGATCACTTAACCTCTGCCAGCGCGGGGCTGCTGGAGGCAGGGAAGTGGCCCAAGTTAAGGCTGCCATTCATGGCTTTGGTGCCCTAATGACTCTGCGTGGACTGGATTCTAAAGTGCAGGAACATGTCAAGGAAACGGAATTACACTCGGAACGCCGGTGTTTCTCTGAACAGCAGGCCCTTGGTGAAGGGTTGATTGACAAGCATGGGAATAAAAGCATTTCCTGACTGGAGCACACTAATCCAGGTTAAAGATGGCCCTCCAGAGGCCGCGCACCGTCTCAGGCAGTTTCCAAACAGTTTGTAAGCCTCGTTTTACTCGCTTTGTATGCAAATGGCAACATGACTCAATGTTTGTATCAACCCTGGGAGGCCCCAAGTACACTTAGCCTCCGTTATGACACTTTTCACTTCGGAGCAGAATTTAGAAATAGAAATAGGGTAAGCTACCCTCATGTAGGAGAGTCTAGCAACGAAAATAAAAGGGACTTGTGCTAGTCAGGGTTCTCCAGAGACACAGAACTCGTAGGATATGGATGTCTCTGTGTATGTGTTATGTGTGTGTTTATTAAAAGAAATTAGCTCATGAAATTATGGAGGCTGGCAAGTCCCAAGGTCTGCAGGGTAAGTTAGCTAGCTGGAGACCAAGAAGGCCTCCGTGTAGTTCCAGTCTGAGTTTGGAGCCCTGAGAACCAGGAGAGTTGATGGTGAGTTTCAGGCTCAAGATATGGGAAGGGCTCAGGAGTTGATAAATCAGTTCAAGTCTGAAGGAGGGAAAATACCATTACTCCAGCTTGAAGGCAGGCAGGCAGGAGAAATGGATTTTAATTAACTAACTAATTAATTAACTAACTAACTAACTAATGACTTTTTGTCCAATTTAGGGCTTCATTTGATTCAATGAGGCCTGCCCATTAGGAGGGTCATCTGCTTTGCTTAATCTACCTATTCAGTGTTAATCTTATCCATAAACACCCTCACAGGCACACCCAGGATAACGTTTGGACAAATATCTGGGCAATGCGTAGCCCAGTCAAGCTGACACATAAAATTAATTCTCACAGGGCTTTCTTATCAGAAGCATTTGAGTGCTGATATAAGCCAAGACCTCTACTATGTAAAGACTTGGAGGAAGTGGATAAAATATTTTTTGAAAGAAAAATAAATTACTGTGAGGGAGAGATTAATTTATATAAATAGATAAAAAAAAGAGATAGAGATCAAACTTCTATCTATCTTACAGTCTTTAAGGTAGACTGTATTTAAAGTGATTTTTGGATCCTTCTTTTTTGGGGGGTGTAATGTCTTATAAAATCGTCAAAATGTGTTCCCAAATAAGTTATGAAATAGGCTAAAACAAAAAGCCTATAGACTTGAGATTTTGGAAAGCTTCACCCATGTTATGTAGAAATTGGCAAGATAAAGACAGAAGGGTTTGCTTTTCCTGATTAAAAAGCTCTGAATTGGGCCAGCTGATGACATGGTGGTTAAGGTGCTGGACTCCCCCAGGGTTCTCCAGAGACACAGAACTCGTAGGATATGGAAGTCTCTGTGTATGTGTTATGTGTGTGTTTATTAAAAGAAATTAGCTCATGAAATTATGGAGGCTGGCAAGTCCCAAGATCTGCAGTTTGGATCTTGGACCTGGTAGCTTAAAAACTGCCCCAGGTTTGTGCATGCATGCCCAAAAGCCTGAGAGGACAGTGGGGGAGAAGGGATTGTGGCATGGCCGTCTCCGTGGGAGGTGATTTCTACTTTCCCTCTCTCTCTCTCTTTCTTGTCTCCCTCTGGTGAGAACATAAGCACTATGGAGGAAAAACTCTGAATTTATGAAAGCCAGGAGGTGAGTCCATCAACACTACACAGGCGCGATACTATGCTATTTCTGCCCAGGACAGCCTGCATCCTCTGTTTAAAAGAGAGGCTTCTTAGGGATAGCAAGTGGCATGGTGGTTCAGGCACTCGTCTCCCACATGACTGACCATGTTTTGACCCCCGGACCTGGAAGCTTGCTTTCTCTCATTTTCTCTACCCTGTCTCTCTTTGTCTCTCTGGTCAAATTAAAAAATAATAAATAAAATGAAACAACTACTTCTTTAAAAAAAAGAAAAGGAGAAGCTGCTTAGTGGAAAAGCCACTGGATCTATCAACTGGGCCAAGGCGAAGTGGCCATGCTTCTCTGCTCCCCAAATTTCTTGGGGACCAGTCTAGAGTCTTGAATGGGGTTTCCTGGAATGGAGGACCCTCTGTCTGAGCTGGACTCGACCATACTTTATCTCCTTCTCTCTCTCTTTTCAAAAAAATTGCCAGAGGGTGCACATACTTGCCGTGGGGGTGGGGGAGGGAAGCAAGCAAGTGGTTTTGCAACCAGTGAATTATCAAACATAAAACTCGAAGAGAGTTCATTTAGAAAGAATCCCAGATATGAGAGCCAGAGAGGCTGACTGTGTGAGGTCACACAGCAAGTTCCAGGCAGAGCTTGAGGAGAACCCAGGTCTCTGGTCTGAATCGCACTGCTTTTTATCTGGTGTCACCTGTGGAAATGGAGCCTCAACCACATGGGGGAGGTGGGGAAGGAGAGGAAGTACCCCCTCAGCCCGGCACCTTCTACAGCCACGTACTCTGCTGTGTCTGCAAACAGGATGTGTGGATTCTGAGCAGTGAGCAGGGCTGACATTTTACTGAGTGCCAGGGGAGTGTGTGCTGAGGACAGTTATGGGATCATAAAACCAGAGAGGAGGGAAAAGGGCAACATGGAAATGAGATGAGCAAAGTGCTCCTCAGTGACCGGCGCTCCAGGTGACCCACCCTGCGTTTGTATTTATGGCCCCATAAAGCAGAGCCTGGACTGTGAATAGCCTGGCGAGTGGCTGCCAGTGGCCTTCCTATGAAGACAGAGAAATGTGGGACCCAAGAGCTCTGGAGTGCTGGGTTGGAGGCCCTCCCTCATCGGAGGTCATGGCAGCCTGAGTTCAAGCTAGGGCTGCCATGTTTGGGCTCTTCTTAACACTGTGACAGTGGAGGCTTGGTCCAGGTTGGGAAGTCATGGCTGTTGAGCAGTCTGGGGTCTTTAGGAGTGGGGAGAGGCCTATGTCTTGGGTGTATTTCTTTTTTTTTTTTCTTTTTTTTTTTTTTTACTTTTTTTTTTTTTTTTTAAATTTTATGTTTATATTTATTCTTCATTAAATTTAAAAATAGTACTACTACATTTATAATAAGTGATTAACAATAAAAATATTCTAGCAAGGTTTTAATATTGCATATTATTTTCCAGCTTAAAAGTCTTTTTAAATAGATACATAATAAGTTTACATATTTATGGAGTATAGCATATTTTGATACATATATATGATATGTAATGATCAAATCAGGATAATTAGCATAGCCATCTCCTTGAACATTTATTATTTCTTGGTGTTAGGAATATTCAAAATCTAGCTATTTTAATAATTGATAGATAGATACGACAGATGTGCCTTCTAAGTGATAAGAGTGCAAACTGCATTTATTTTTTTTTTATTTATTTTTTTATTATCATCATATTCTTCTTTATATTACATTGAATTACATATAACTTTACATTGTATTACATTACTTTTTCAAAAGGGAATGCCATGCATGTCAGTCAGTACAGAGACATTAATCTCCCCGCTTCAACATTCAATATCTTTTCTATGTTTTCCCCAATCATTATTATTATTCTAATTATTTTTTAAGACAGTCCATCGCTATTTCTCATGTTGCTTGTACAAATACTTTGCCCATCATGAAATACTTCTCAGACAAATCCAGTTGAGAATACTATACATGTCAACATCAACAGTTAATAAGCCATATCTGTTTCTCACTAATGTCTTACCTCTCTATTGTTCATTTGTTATCTTTCTCTATCCTCTTCTCTTCACTTCCCCCATTCCACACTGTCCTATTCTCATTAAGTATCTTCACTGCTTTTATGTCCTCCAATTTTTTTTCACTATCATAGAATGCTGATAGTCGGTATATATTGAGTGGATACATACAATATCTTTCTTTCATATCCTGGCTTACTTCACTCAGCAATATATCCTCCGTATCTGACCACTTTCTATCAAATTCCAGGGCCTTGTTATTTTTTATGGCTGAGTAGTATTCCATAGAGTATATATACCACACTTTTCCAATCCATTCATCAGTTTGTGGACATTTAGGTTGGTTCCATGTCTTGGCAATTGTGAATAATGCTGCAATAAACATTGATGTGCAAGCACTTTTCTGACTGAGCGTTCTCCTGTCTTTTGGGTAAAAACCCAGAAGTGGGATTACTGGATCGAATGGTAGTTCTATTTGTAGATCTTTGAGGAACCTCCATATTGTTCTCCACAGTGGTTGAACTAGTTTACATTCCCACCAACAGTGTAGGAGGGTTCCCTTTTCACCACATCCCCGCCAACACTTATCACTTTTTATATTCTTAATCTTTGCCATTCTGACAGGGGTTAGGTGGTATCTCATTGTAGTTTTTATCTGCATCTCCCTTATGATGAGGGATGTTGAGCATTTCCTCATATGCTTTTTGGCTATTCGTATGTCTTCCTTAGAGAGACTTTTGTTCAGCTCATTTTCCCACCTTTTAATTGGGTTAATCATTTTTTTTCGCATAAGGCACTTGAGTTCCCTATGTATTCTGGTTATCAGTCCCTTGTCTGAGGCATATTTAACAAAAATATTTTCCCATTCTGAGGGTTGTCGGTTCACACTTGTTACTGTGTCCTTTGCTGTGCAGAAACTTCTTAGTCTAATATAGTCCCACTTGTCTATTTTAGGGATTATTGCCTGTGCCTTGGGAGTCTTATTTAAGAAGTCTTTGCCTACTCCAATGTCCCCCAGCGTTTCCCCAGCATTTTCCACCAGTAGTTTTATTGTTTGAGGTTTTAGGTTAAGATCTTTGATCCATTTTGAGTTGACTGTTGTTAGTGGTGAAAGATGGGGGTTCAGTTTCATCTTTCTGCAGGTGGATACCCAGTTTTTCCAGCACCATTTACTAAAGATGTTTTCCTTTTCCCAATGGATTGACTGATATCCTTTGTCAAAGATCAGTTGGCTGTAAGCTTTGGGGGTTATTTCTGGGGTCTCTATTCTCTTCCATTGGTCCACATGTCTGTTTTTATGCCAATACCATGCTGTTTTGATGACCACAGCTTTATAGTATATCTTGGGATCAGGGAGTGATATGCCTCCTACTCCACTCTTCTTGCGCAGGGTTGCTTTTGCAATACGAGGTCTTTTATGGTTCCAGACAAATTCTATGATTGCCCTTTCTAGATCTCTGAAGAATATCTCTGGTATTTCGATTGGAATTGCATTAAACATGTAGATTAATTTGGGTAGAATTGCCATTTTGATTATGTTAATTCTTCCAATCCAGGAGCATGGGATATCCTTCCACTTTTTTATGTCACTTTCAATGTCTCTTTTAAGATTTTCGTAGTTTTCTTTATAAAGATCTTTGACTTTCTTAGTTAGGTTTATCCCTAGGTATCTTATACACCTTGTGGCTACGGTGAAAGGGATTCCTTTCTTCAGCTCTGCTTCGTTCAACTTGTTGTTCATAAATAGAAATGCTATAGATTTTTGGATATTGATTTTGTATCCTGCCACTTTACTGTATTCACTTATTACTTCAAGCAGTTTTTTCATGGATACCTTTGGGTCTTCTAAGTATACCATCATGTCATCTGCAAATAAAGATATTTTCAATTCTTCTTTGCCTATTCGAATGCCTTTAATATTGTTCTCTTCTCTGATTGCAATAGCTAAGACTTCCAGTACTATATTAAAGAGCAGTGGAGAAAGTGGGCAGCCCTGCCTAGTACCTGTTTTCAGAGGAAAAGCTTTCAGCTTTTCCCCATTCAGTATAATGTTAGCTGTAGGTTTTTCATAGATGGCTTTTATTGTGTTGAGAAATGACCCTTCTATACCAATCTTACTGAGAGTCTTAATCATAAAAGGATGCTGTATTTTATCAAATGCTTTCTCCGCATCAATTGAGATGATCATATGGTTTTTATCTTTCTTTCTGTTAATGTGGTGTATTACATTTATGGTCTTGCGTATATTGAACCATCCTTGCATCCCTGGTATAAAGCCTACCTGATCGTGATGAATGATCTTTGTTATATGTTGTTGGATACGATTTGCGAGTATTTTGTCGAGAATTTTCGCATCTATATTCATCAATGATATTGGTCTGTAGTTTTCCTTTTTTGTCATATCCTTATCTGTTTTGGGGATGAGGATGATGGAGGCTTCATAAAATGAATTTGGAAGGTTTCCTTCCTTTTGAATCTTTAGAAATAATTTTAGTAGGATAGGGGTTAACTCTTCCTTAAAAGTTTTGTAGAATTCACAAGTGAAGCCATCTGGGCCTGGGCTTTTCTTTGTTGGGAGGTTATTTATTACTGATTCAATCTCCTGGCTTGTTATAGGTCTATTCAGGTTCTCTATGTCTTCCTGATCCAATCTTGGTAGATTATATGCATCCAGGAATTTGTCCATCTCCTCCAGGTTATCTTGTTTGTTGGCGTAAAGTTGCTCATAGTATCCTCTAATGATATTTTGTATTTCTGCTGTGCCTGTGGTAATATTGCCTGTTTCATCACATATTTGATTAATCTGGTTTCTTTCTTTCTTCTTCTTAATCAGTCTAGCCAATGGTGTGTCGATCTTGTTAATCTTTTCAAAGAACCAGCTTTTGCTTTCATTTATTTTCTGTATGGTTCGTTTATTTTCTATTTCATTTATTTCTGCTCGAACCTTTATTATTTCTTTTCGCCTGGCATTTTGGGGATTTGTTTGTTGTTGTTTTTCCAATTCTCTGAGGCATGATGATAAGTTATCTAGTTGCCATCTTTCTGTCCTTTTCTTATGTGCACTAATTGCTATGAATTTTCCTCTTATGACTGCTTTTGCTGTGTCCCATAGATTCTGGACACTTGTGTACTCATTATCATTAGTTTCCATAAATTTTTTTATTTCAGCCTTAATTTCTTCAGTAGTGAAGAAGTCATTCAGAAGTAGGTTGTTCAGTTTCCATGTGTTCGTGTATTTTCGGGGTTGTGTCTTGAAATTAATCTTGAGTTTAATTCCATCATGGTCAGAGAAGATGCTGGGTACAGTTTCTATGCCTTTGAATCTATAAAGGCTTGATTTGTGTCCTAATATATGATCTATCTTTGAAAAGGTTCCATGTCGGGGTGAGAAAAATGTATATGTTGTGGATGTAGGGTGGAAAGTTCTATAGATATCTGTCAAGCCCATTCCATTTATAGTATCATTTAAGTCCTGTATCTCTCTATTTATTTTCTGTCTAGAAGACCTGTCTATAGGAGATAATGGGGTGTTGAGATCTCCAACAATTATAGTATTTCTCCCTATCTCTCCTTTTAGCTCCAACAGTCTTTCCTTCACATATTTAGGCGCACCTGAGTTGGGTGCATAGATATTTATAAGGGTTATGTCTTCTTGCTGGATTACCCCATTTACTATTATATAATGCCCTTCTTTGTCTCTTCTTACAGTCTTTGTCTTGAAATCTATTTTGTCTGAGATCAATATCGCTACTCCAGCCTTTTTTTGATTTCCATTTGCATGGAGTATCTTTTTCCAGCCCTTGACTTTTAGTCTATGTATGTCTTTATCCATAAGGTGAGTTTCTTGTAGGCAACAGATAGAGGGTTTCTGTTTTCTTATCCAGTCAGCCAGTCTATGTCTCTTTACTGGAGAATTTAATCCATTGACATTCAATGTAATTATCGATATTTCCGTACCTGATCCTATCATTAAGTGAGCCATTTTCTTGGTTGCTCTTTGTTCTCGTATAACTGTCTCTGATTTTTTAGTTTTCCTGGTATAATACTCCCTTCAGAACCTCTTGAAGAGCTGGTCTGGAGTTGGTAAATTCCTTCAAATTTTGTTTATTCGAGAATGTTTTTATCTTTTTTTCCCATATGAAAGATAATTTTGCTGGGTATAATATTCTTGGTTGAAATTGTTTTTCACTCAACACTTTTACTATGCTTCCCCATTCTTTCCTTTCTTGCATTGTTTCCGCCGAAAGATCCGATGTTAGCCTGATGGGGTGACCTTTGTAAGTAACCTGGCGTTTCCCTCTTGCCAACTTTAGTATCTTGTCTTTGTCTGTTGTTTTTGCCAGTCTGGCTATAATGTGCCTTGGAGAGGATCTTCTTGGGTTGATTCTACCCGGGGTCCTATGTATTTCCTGGGTCTGGATATTTGAGTGCCTTTCTAGATTTGGAAAGTTTTCTTCCAGGATCTCATGGAATAAATTATCTAGGCCCTTATTATTTTCTTCCTCTTCTGGAATACCTATTATCCGGATGTTGGGGCGCTTGATAGTATCCAGTATTCCTCGTATATTATCCTCATTTTTCATGGTTGTTTTCTCAATCTTCTTGATGCTTTTTTCTAGGTCAGATGTTTTGTCTTCTACGTTAGATATTCGATCTTCTGCCTGGTCTAACCTACTTTTAATACTTTCAAGGGAGGTTTTGATTTCCTGTATCACATTCTTCATTCCTAGAAGTTCCATCTGGTTCTTGTTTAAGGTATCCATTTCTTCTTTCAAGTCATTGAAGGACTTCCTCATCTCCTGGAGCTCCTTGTCTCTTTTCTCTTCCATCTCAGTTAGTTTGGTCACTACAAATAATCTGAATTCCTTATCAGACATGTCCACGACGTCCATTGTATTGACTGTGGGTGATGTAGGCTTGATGATTTCCCTTGAGGGAGAGGCCTTTTGTTGGTTGCTCATATTTCTGGAGCCTCTGCGATTGTTCTTAGTCATTAGGTATTCTATATGTTTCTTCCTAACTGATTGTTAATAGTTGTACAGGCTTAGAAAATTGATGATTTCCCTTATGGTTGGCCTACCTGTTGCTCACAATTACCATTAACTGTTGCCACTACCCTGGATGGCCCAAAGTCCTCACTGTCTCTAAGGACAGGTGAGCCTACAATTGACTGAATAAGCAACACCCCAAGAGCAAAGAAAAACAAACTGAAAAAAGGAAATCGTGCGGCGCGCAAGCGCGCCGCGCGCTATTCAAATCACCAGAATTCAGAGTCCAAAGGCTAGTGGGAAAGTGTCAGAAGATGAGTGACAGGACCAGGTTGGTCAGGTCTGGAGCCTGAGTCCGCCTGGTGCCCGGAACTGCTGGCCGGCTCGATCCGGATTGTGGGTGGGGTGGGGTGGGAGTTCGCCTTAAAGTCCCAGACAACCAACCTGGGGTCCAAGGAGGAGAAACGGTGGGGATGCGTGGAGATTCGGAAAGGTCGGGCCTGCAGCCTCAGTCCGCCTGGTGCCCGGAACTGCTGGCCGGCTCGATCCGGATTGTGGGTGGGGTGGGGTGGGAGTTCGCCTTAAAGTCCCAGACAACCAACCTGGGGTCCAAGGAGGAGAAACGGTGGGGATGCGTGGAGATTCGGAAAGGTCGGGCCTGCAGCCTCAGTCCGCCTGGTGCCCGGAACTGCTGGCCGGCTCGATCCGGATTGTGGGTGGGGTGGGGTGGGAGTTCGCCTTAAAGTCCCAGACAACCAACCTGGGGTCCAAGGAGGAGAAACGGTGGGGATGCGTGGAGATTCGGAAAGGTCGGGCCTGCAGCCTCAGTCCGCCTGGTGCCCGGAACTGCTGGCCGGCTCGATCCGGATTGTGGGTGGGGTGGGGTGGGAGTTCGCCTTAAAGTCCCAGACAACCAACCTGGGGTCTAAGGAGGAGAAACGGTGGGGATGCGTGGAGATTCGGAAAGGTCGGGCCTGCAGCCTCAGTCCGCCTGGTGCCCGGAACTCTTGGGTGTATTTCTTAAGAAGGTGCCAATTTTCTCCATAACTGTCATAGGTAGATAGCGCCTGTTGATCTGCGAGAGGGAGCTGGACCTGCCTGTTGAGTGTGTGTATTCAGCGGCAGGAGGGAGGCCTTGCAGCTCTCAGGGGAGGAGCAGCATTCAGAGGGAGAGGTCCCCTGGGGGCAGGAAAAGAGAGCCCGCCTGGAGCAGTGGAGTGTCCCATTGGGAGTAGGCACAGGGTCTGCTTGGAGATGTGGTAGCAGCTGTGACGTTGGCGAGTGTCTGTGAGCAGGCGGCCGGACATCCACACGGCAGAGGGTGCAGGAGGCATGGGAGCCTGGCAGCGGGGAGGGACCCCGACTCACCATGGGAAACTGAGATAGAACCTCAGAACAGCAAACCACAGCCTGTCTTTTCCTCATCAGGAGACAGGAAGCTCCTCACTCCCCAGCATGGCAGCCCGAGGTCTACGGGTGGCGCTCCGTGGTCTGCTGTGGACCTCAGGCCGGTGCCACAGCCTCCCTGTGTGGCTCTGCGTGGGCTCCTGTGCCCTCTCCAGGCATTTGCTCACTTTGCCTATTTCCCAAAGGTGCATTTTTTTTCTGGTGCAATGAGCTGGATTGTCCAGAAGTGACTTGGGGTGCCTAGAAAATGGGCCAGCTGGGGTCAGGGCTTCTCATTTCTCTCAGTAGGGGAGGGTGATTGCCTTCTAGCTTAGCTCCTGCAAAACCAGTGGCTCCCTTTGCCTGAACAGAGGGTCTGTGATTCTCATAAACCTCGTATTCTCAGGGGCTGGGCTGCTAATTTTCCACGATGGGTCCTCCCAGACTGCCTGCTTCCTTGTCTCTAACCTGCTGACAGAAGTGCTCCTGCACTCGACCTGTGAGAAGGGATTGCAGGAGAGGACATGTCACTCCTCCTGCCAGCCCACCCATGTAGGTGGCAGAACGCCCCAGGCTCGGTACTTGTCTTCTTGCAGATACCTGGACTGACTGTAGTCTGTTCAGATCCACGGCGGGTGGGGTGGAGATTGCGCTCTGCCCTCTTGCACTCCAGTGGACGACCCCAAGGCACTCCCCCAGCAGTCGGAGTAGATCTAGGAGGATGGAATGACAGGGTGCTGGTAGGGTGTCACCATGACTGTGACGATTGCCCGCCCTGGAGAGGTCTATAGCACACATGTGTGGACTGCAGGAGGCAGATGCTGTTCCCGGTGTTCTGGCCTCACTTGCCCCTTTCCTTCCTGGTGGATCAACAGCAGCTACTGAGGCACTTTAATCAGCCCCCACACACATTCCTATAGACTGGACTGTTTTTCTTCTATGCTAGAGGGGGCACATGTACGTGCAAGAGAGAGATCCCCAACGGGGCCTGGTCACATTCCAATCCTTTTTCCTGTGTCCTGTCAGAATCTAGGCCATGTGGGCACACATGCCCAGAGTATTTTTCAAACTGTTGGAGCTGAGATTCAAGCCACGTGGGATCCAGCTCTGGCAAGGCAGATGCTGTTAGCTGACTGGGAGGCCAGTCACAGCTCATCTCTATAGCTGGGCATGTCAGTGACTCCCAAACTGCATGGAGTGACATGGGGCAGAGCTGCCCTGCACGTGGCAGGCAGCTGGGATGGACTTGAACTGGATCTTAAGGAACAGATAGGATGTGGTGATGGCAAATTACTCAACAGTCTTTGATTCCTCGCTGAGTCTAGCAAGAATTCAAGGGTGGATGAAGTTTTACCCGGTCTATATTACACTCATGTCTAGGCCGTGCGTAATTGTGAGCAAGTCACCTGGGACACAAGTGAAGGTGGTGGAGGAATGAGGAGGAAATGAATGACAAAACTGGATGGCTCTTTGGCTAAAACAATTCCAATTTTTTTTTCTTCAGAACATTATTTTGATTGGCCAATTACATACTGTAAGATCAGATTGAATTTCATGAAGAAACACTTGGATGGAAATAATTGTAGGTAGAGTCATTTTATTAGTATTCCTAAAGACCTCTGATGAGGAATAATGATGGTAAATCATTAATAGATATTTTCAGCTGCTTTAAAAATTAAATCTGTTCCACAACGTGTTTCACAATTTTATGGCCATTATACAGAGCCCTTTGGGATATTCTCATAAAAGGCATTCCATAAATTTCATCTGTCCTTGCATTACATTTTACAGCAATAAGCTGGCATTTTAAGAAGCTTCAAGGCATCATCTCTTTTAGAAACAGCAAGAAGGAAAGTGCAGGAGAACAGAAAATAGCAAGAAGGAGCTTCCATCCTTCTCTCAAAGCACTACAGGGAAAAGGCCAGGGGTGATCAATGTCTTTAAGAGATTTATTCCACTGTTTTCTGAGGACACCTCTGAAACCTTACTGAATATGTATCTTCCTCAATTGTCTGAAGAAATTCCACTCTAGGATCAGCAGTTGGCGTAATGGCTATGTCGCTGGACTCCATGAAGTCTACTGCAGTTCGAGTCCCGGACCTGGTGGCTTAAAATCACACTAAGCACGTGTGCATGTATGCCCAAGATCCCAAGAAGAGAATGAAGGAGAAGGGATTACAGTGCGGCCATCCATCCTGGGAGGGGAAGTGATTTCTCACTTTCTGTCTCTCTGACTTTCTCTGTCTTTCCAGCAAGTACACGTGCCCTATAGCAAAAATCTCTAAAAAAAAAAAAAAAAAAAGAAAAAAAAAGAAAGAAAGAAAGAAAAAAATTCCATTCAAGGGTCTTTCCTATAGGGCAGTAATATAGCATGGGTCACCTTGCCTTCTTGTAGTGAAGTAAAATTATTCGGTTCAGATAAGCCCAGCCCAGAACATGGAAGGAGTCACTCCTTCACTCTGTTCACAACCTGCTGTTCACTGCACCATTGCCACCACAAGACCAAACCTCTGTTTCACTAGTGGTCATGGTGCTTTGTAAACTTCTCCAGGTGTCTGAAATTTCAGATACAGAACTGACAGAGTATTCAGGAAGAGAAGACAAGGATCATCATAATTTGTAGCAGGACTATATTGAGTTTTTTTCAATCATCTAAACACTATTTTAGTTCTAGTTTGAAAAATCTAAAGGGTATGCATTAATGGTCTTGCGGTCAGTGATATCATGCAGTTCTAACCAGAAGAGCTCTGACGTTACTGCACAGAAGACTTGCTACTGAAGTAATTGAAATTCATAGAGTGATTTATATATCAGGTCTTGGGGCTACAATTGCTGTAGAAGGAACTCAGAGTCTACCCAGAGACCTGAGCAACTTACCTCTGGCTGAAGCAAATAGAATAATGAATTAAAAAAAATGGGAGAGGTAAGAAATTTGTAGGAGGTATGTTTCATTTCAGGAATCTTGAGTGCTTCATGGAAACAAGACTTTGGCTTTATAATGGGAGGGTTTTCTCTTTGTTAAATGGTATAGGTAGCAGCCAATGAGTGAGCTTTATATCACATTGGATGCATTATTTGGACTATATCAATGTCTGAGAACTTTACTGGATAACATGGCTATCAGAGCCAATACTACTGTTTATCAATATCTAGATCTCTCCTTCCTGGGCCCCTGGAAAACTATGCAGACCCCCTGTAGTTAGGCAGGGTCATGTGACAATTTCTAGCCAATAAACTGTGAGCCAGGGTGATGTGCATTGCTTCCTTCTGTTTCAATGATTTCTAAACTTTCTAATCATTCCTTGTCTATGAACATGGAGGTCTTGTGCTGCACTAAAGTAATGGAGATTGCTGAGTCACTGTACAGCAGAGATCTGCCCTGGGTCATTGTCCACATCCACAGTGAACTTCATACAGAAAGCAGTACATTTTTGCTATGTTAAGTCATGGAGATTTGGGAATTTTTTGTTATTTTAGCATAGCTTGGCTTATCCTAACTAATATAATAACTGAACATAATTTGAGGTGGAAATAAAAAAATGGGTAACTCTTCAACCTATTGTATAAAGCAGCTCTGTTAAAACTTAACTGAAACAACAGGTTCATGTTTATTTCGAAGGCTTCTGAGGGCAACAACGAAGGGTACTTGAATTTCTTGGTGGGTGAAATGCCCATTCCACGGGTCCACACAGGCATTGGGAGAAGTAGCAAGGATTGGCTAAACCTCCCACTGGAGGGAAGTCAGAGGAGGAGTGTGTTCAGTGGAAAACGGAAGATGGCTCAGGTAGAGTCTCATGTTGCAAACAGAAGTGGTGATGCAATTGCTGTGAGTGTTGGAACTTCCTGGGACATGCAGAGTCTTTTCTTCTACATTATGGTAGTTGGTGTAAGTAAATGAAATGATTTTAAATCAGCATGATGTGCCCAGTTCTAGCTGGTTGCTGTGTCTGAGTAGGAGAGTTCTGAGGACTAGAAGATCGTAGAATGCATCCTCCTGGCAGGTTGGCTTTCGTGAATTGACGTGGTATCAGAAACTGAGGCAGCATATTCCCTTGGTTGCTCTCCTTTTCTCTTGTTACCATCCAGGGGTGCTGAGTTCACCCAAGGGTTCATCTCTCCCATATCAGAGAGAAGGAAATGACTGAAATCTCAGAACTCTAGGTACTGAGAAATGTTAACTGGAGGGCCATTGAATTATAACATTCTACCACATGCTGAGTGTCTACTCTGAACCAAATATACTGTATTTCATTTAAGTATCTTAGCATTTTATATTTTAGAAATGTAACTTTTATTATCACCATACTTGATTCTCACTATATGCTTGTGATAAACATATAGAAGACATTATTACATTAAAAATAGCAGCAGCAACAATTAAGGACCTGAGAAGGTAAATGACTTGACTGGTGGTTGGAAGACTTATAAGTGACTATAGTTTTGACTTTAAATTGCCAGAGGGCATGTGTGCTCACCAGAGACGGAGGGAGGGAGGGAGGGAGGGAGAAGGGCACAGTATCCTCAATAGGGTCTTGTCCTGTTGCAATCCTTTTTCCTCCACTTCGCCATCCCATCAGGATTTGGGGCATGCACACGCATGAACCCAGCATATTTTCCAAGCCATCAGAGTCCGAATTCAAACCATAGTTGGCCTTATGGTCCCCAGTGCATAGAGCTTTACCACAAAGCCCACTCAGGAGTTTTGGCTCTGTGTAAGAATGTATGAGAGGGAATATGGTGTGTTAAAATAAATATTTTTAGTTAAAAATGGAAACGACAGTTGTTAATCTTGTAAATAATTTTGTTAGCTTGTGCTTTGCTGAATTTTAACCATGGTTCTGCCTCTTACTGGATATGTGTGACTGGCTGAGTCAGGAGTTGCATTAGTCAGCTTTCTCCAGAGAAACAGGAAGGACAGGACGTATTCATGCAAAAGGAGAGTTATGTGAATTGGCTCATGTGGATACCAGAGCAAGAAGTCCCAAGATCTGCTGGTCTTCCATCTGAAATCAGTAGAATCAGGAAAGCTGATGATGTAATCAAGTCTGAAGTCCCTCTGAGGCAGGAGAAGATGGAATCCCAGTCCAAGAAGAGAGAGTGAAAGAGAAAGAGGGAGGGAGGGAGGGGGAGAGAGAGAGAAAGAGGACTCACTGTTCCTCCGCCCTTTGTTCCATTTAGGCCCTCGTGGATTGGACGGTGCTCACCCACAGGTGCCCAGTTGCATGCCCTACTGGGGAAGGTGGGTCTTCTTAGTCTACTGATTTAAATGCTGATCTCTTCTTTAAACACCCTCACAGACACAGCCAGAAATTATGTTCACCAGCTATCTGGGCAACCCTTAGCCCAGACAAGTTGATACAATTAACCATCATAAGTACTTAGTCTTTTATGTTCTCATCCATCATTTATATGAAGGGGATAAAGATATGTACCTCTGAGTATACTGAAAAAAGAAAGAGCCTTGTGTATGGATGCATGACAGCCGTTTAATTAAAGGCAGGGAGAAAGGACAAGATCATGTAAAAGATGAAAAGGAATGAAGAGGAGCATGAGAGTGAGGAGCAATGGGAGGAGAAGCAGGAATTTGAACTTGGAATGCCATTACGTTTTTTGAGCCTCTGTTCTCCAACTGGTGAAATGGGGTGACTGCGATCACCTCTCTTCTCTGTGAAAATAAAATAATATCTGAGCAAGGATCTTAAAAGCTGTGACATATATACCTAGAGGCATGATTATGGAATGATAACATTCATATCTATAAATATAAAGACGTTGGTGGTGTATGCAGAAATGCCTGAGAAGCATTTACTCTGAATGTGATACAGATTTGCCTCGGGTCCTTACCGGGGACAGAAACGATTTGGCTCTCTGACTTCACACACCCATGTCTGCCCTGCAGTAAGCCAGCTGATACCCAAACCGTTTGCCATGCTTTATCCTGTAAAGCAGTGCTTTTTATCCTTGTCAGCAGTTTAAATCAGAGTGATGAAGCCAGATTAAAACTGTTTGAATATGATAATGGGCTGACAAGGCTCCCTTAACAAATGACTCTCCATCAACCCCCGGTGTCCCCACCTGACACAGCGGCGTGTTACTAGCAGCTATATTCCCCCCTGTCAGAGACGTTCCATACATCTCCCGGTCTTGGTTCTGTACAGCTGTACGCCTGTGACAGTCCGAGAATTATCACACGTTCTTTGCACTGAGGTGGCATGGGGAGGCTGCACTGAGAATTACCGCCTTGCTGGTCTACGGACAGATTGTGCCCTGCAGGGGAAAACCACACAGAGCACTTAAGACAGCAGTGACCAATTTCTCATCTTCTGGGCTCATTTGAAAAGCCACAAGAATTAAAGTTTCCTGCAAAAGCTTGAAAGATACAAGAAACTTAATACTTGAGCTTAAGAGGAACATTTGAGGATATCTCCCCTCATGCGTGATGTCTGGGGAAAGCTGCTCGTGGGTGATTAGATGGTGCAGCTACTCCTCGTTCTGCTTTGGCAGAAGACGCTGTGACCTTCACACTCTGAAGCAGCTTCACTCAGCTCTGGGCAATGTGGGTGCTTTGGAAAGGCCCCTTTGCTCCCACAAACCCCTCCACTTCCTTCTCACCGTCCTTCGGCCTGTTGGGGGTTCTGCACCCCCAGATCTGGTGCTCATTCCTTTGGTTCCCCCCTTTCCTTTTGCTGTCAGGGGCCTCTGGGTAGTTCCTGCCAGAATACCTCCTACACCCTGTGCTCTGCCATCGCTGACATTGGTGCGACTGTTCTCCATCAGACTGGGAGCTCCTCTGGAGAAGGAGAGATCTCTGTTCATTTTTTTATCCCCAGGGGCTGATTCAGTGTCTTGCATACTGGAGAATTTCACTAGATATTAAGATATTTTCCAACCATCAAGTGCCTCTCAATTTGTGAGATGCAGAATGAATAGTTTGTGATGAAATAGTGAAATTTGCAAATTAATTCCATAAAAACAAATTAGAGAAGTATATTAGTTAGGTCCCGGAAGGAGACAGATGATACATTCAAACCAGGAAATGGAGGAAAATTTAACCAAGAGGTAATTTATTGAAAGAGTGGGCAGGTGTCAAGGGATAACAAGACCCTGGGGCTCGCAATAGTAGGTCCATCGCTACCTCCTGACCTCCAAGAGCAAGGAGAGATACCAGACACAAAGCCTGAGATCGCAGCAGGCAGGAGGAATTCGCAGTGACTCCCCGGGTCCGCACTGCAAGGGGACAGTCTACAAAGTCCTGGGGCATAGGCCAGGTAGAAGCAGGTGGAGGATGTGTTTGGAAGGACAGAGAAAAATTAGTTGTTCACCATTTTTGCTATTTAGCATACACTCTTGATCTTATCTAGGTGAAAAATTCATGTCCCTAACATGGACACAGGGACACACAAAATCAAATCAACTCCCAAACTGTCACGAGTGTGTTAAATCCCATCCCTTCACCTAAGGCCCGCATTTGCTACTATCGTAGTTTTCATAGAAGGTAGCATTAGGAAAGGGGCGAAAGAAATACTAATTAACATAAAATATAACTTGAACAATCCCCTTTTTACGTGCCTGGTTAAGAGGCCAACATCAATATTTGTGGCTGACTTCTACCATCCATTCTAAATCCTCATTGATACTTGCTAGCACTTCAGAGGGGCATGGTTCTTCATGTGCTAGGGTGACCCAAAGTTTCATTCCTACAGGATTTAATTATTTGTAGACTTGTCTTTATCAAGGGATGTATTTTGCCTTTTCTAAGAACTGCTGGAAAAGGGAACCCTAAGGGGCATCCAGAGAGTTCTGCAGGATTTACACCCTGTCTCCCTCACCCCAAGTGTGCGGCAACAGCCCAAATTCCTTTTGGTAATTGATATTATTTGTCCCAACCCAACCAGTTTCATGATTTCTTTCTCTCTCAGTTCAGCAGTTTACATCCCTAAATGACCAGAAGGCACTGTGTTCCCTGCTGGAAGCATTTCTCTCTGATCTCCAGGTGTCCTGGACCCACGCCCTCAGGGGCAGAAGGCAGAACTTTCCCCCCGGGGCTATTTGCTCTTGGCAGGAGCCCTCTCGGGGATACTCCTCTATTCACGAACTCCGGCATTCTGGGTATGGGAGAAGTGTCACAGGTTTGCCGCTCACAGGCATGGGCTGCATTGAGCAGGAAGCACCCAGCCTTGCAGGTGCTGGCCCGTCACTGGCTCCTCACCAGGCTTCTGCACGTCACCAACTGCTGCCGGGTGTTGAAACTCTCAGAAAATTCCATGGGCGTGGTGTTCCTACTGCCCTTTCACTGCCACATCATGTGTACCACGGACTGAGACCACACTGTGTGGACCCCGTGGTGGGAGAAACATGCCGCAGGTCCTGGGGCAGCTGTGCATGTCGGCCACCACGACTGGCAGGTCAGGAAATGCCAAGTTCATTGTGGTCAGCTTGAGGTGCTCCACCATCTGGTGCCCCTCGGCCGGGCCGCAGACTAGAGCAGGTCATGAGTGCCCTTTTAAAGGGAGAATAATTGCTGCCAGAGGAAATGTGGCCTTGCCGCAAAGCCCCAGGGTTGTGCTGCTGGGGGCCGCCAGAGGTCCATACATCATCTCTCCCTGCTGCAGCATTCCGAATGTCTGCGGAACTGCTAGGTCATAGGGTTCAGTAGTTGGGCCACTTGGATAGCAGCCTGGATCTGCCGAAGTCGCTTTTGTTGCTCTGGGTCCCACTCAAAACTGGCAGTCTTGGTAACTGTTACCCAGAAAGTGGATCAGAATAGATGCCCCAAGGGCCGGCTTTATGGGGCTGGCAATGGGTAAACCTTTGCCTTGGAAGCTGGACCGTATATGGTCAACAGCGGTTTGAACCCTGGCACCGATGGCTTAAAAAACACACCAGGTGCATGTGTGTGAATGTTCCAAATCCCGACAGGATGAAGAAATGGAGGAAAAAGGATGGCACGTGGCCAGGCCCCACTGGGGGGTGCTTTCTCTCTCCCTTGTGTGCACGCTCACGCACACACAGAGAGAGTCCCGGGGTGAATATGTCGCTCCCAAGAATCGAGAGTCTGACCAGCCGTCACACATCTGTCCTTCCATGGGCAGCGCAGGCCACGTCGCTTTTCTTTGTCCTCAGAAGGGAGTTCCTGGCGCTCTATATCTGTATAGTACAGTTGGCGCAGTGGTTACTAGCTGCGTAGGGATATTAAACAAAATAAACATTTATTTCCCCAGTGGTCACATTGCAAGGACCGAACAGGCACACGTGGCCAATGCCTACTGTGTTGAAGAAGCCCATTTATAGAGAATGTCCGCCCTGCAGACAGACTTGCTGGAGAGTGCTGCATCTCACTCAGTGTGGCTGCTGATGCTTGCTCTCTGCATCACGGACCCTCATACCTGATTTCAGCACAGCGGTGTGGACAGCTCCGTGCACCCCTGCCAGCCTCGCACACACGGTTCACACTGCAGCTTCTCTGCTCTGCTTCCCCAGAGGCTGGGCAAGGCTACCACATACGATCCACAGTGCAGTGTAGTCGATGCCTCTGGGGAAGTCAGTCAATGAGAGGTGAGAGCTGGTGGCTAATAACCTAATGATCCTATGACGGAACAGTCTAGGTGGGTCCTAGAGGATCTCCAGTGAATTTTAGTCTCAGTTGCCTGCGGTGGTAATCAGATCAATAACTTAAATTTTATTCTGTTCATCGCTCACACTATCTGCATAAAAAATCCTCTGAATGAATCTTATTTTGGGAGAACTGGATTATCAATTCATCCTGGAGGTCCCCCTTTCACACACCTTTGAGATGGGGGTTCTAGAATTAGATTGCTTCATGGCTATATGAATACAAGAATTGTGTTACTGGAGGTAAGTAGGCCTGGTGGTCAGTGGGCCCTTAACCTGGGCAACATCACAATAACCAACCCTCAGCTGGGGTGAGTTTGGGTGGGCTGCAGGTGGAAAAGGGAGAACTGATTATGGAATATGGTTTTAAAAAAGAAGGGAAGGGCAGTGGTGATTATAAGGGTGGTGAGGTGGGCCAGACACCTACAAAAGTAGGATGAGAGATGCAGGCCAAGCAAAGGCCAACTCATGGTGTTGTGACAGCCTGAAGGTTTTGGTGGCAGACTTCGCAGAGACCCTTATCTGCAGCCGGAGGGCAAATTCTTGAGACAATAAGGCCCAAGTTTTAATCATAATGTGGCAGGACTGCAAAGGACATTGAGTCCATAGCTTTGACCAGTGCCCTAGCAGAGGCCTGGGGTAGAAACTTTGGAAGGAAGCTACTGAGAACGTTGAATGTCCAGGCCCCCAGGGCTGTCAGGCTGGAGAATCAGTGCAGTCTCTCTCCCAAGATTGTCAGCTGACCATCTCCCAAGGTCAAGCGAAGACTTCAGCTGGGACCAACGGCTTGAAAATAATGCCTTTTATCTTCAAGATCATCTCCTGCTCCTCCCCTTCACTTATGGACCGACAATAGTCCGGTTTAAGTGAAGCCCAATTCGGAAAATATGAGGGTACCTCAGAAAGTTTATGGAGGATGGAATTAAAGTTTAAGAGTATTTTGGTGCAAAAATATTGAAATCCAGGCACAGTTGCTTTTTTATAATATGTATTTTGCATGAACTGCTTGAAGACTTACTTTATAGTATAGTTCTATGTGGGAAGAGACAGTCCACTCAATGGAAAATTGTAGCACCTGGACAAGATGAGCTTTTAGGAGCCAAGCAAATATGACCCTGGAAGGTGATGGCAAGAGTGTTTGAATCCAAAGGCTGAACCAGAGAGAGCTGATCAATGTGGGAGCGTTCTATGTGATTCATGATTTAGAAGGTTGATTCAGAGCTGGCCTAATGTCTGGTTGAGATGGGGCTTCAAAGTTTGGATGTGAGAAGCAGCACAGTAAATAAGGATGAGGTGCCAGAACTGCTACCCATTTGCCAGGGCATTGCAGAATGGCATACTCACACAAAGTGTGCTTTTTAGAGACTATTTGTTGCATGCCATTGGAGAAGCAGACTCTTGCTCCCTAAGGTAGTCCAGATGACTGTCGTTTACTGTGGCAATAAAGATGCACTAGTGAGAGGGTCACTTGTATACCTTTCAGAAGGCAGAGGTGGCTGTCCTCTGTATGCCAAGAGTAGCAGCAGAAGCTGCAAACACTGAGCTGCTAGTGCCCATGGACATGATGGGAATCTGGAGTAGCAGAGACCAAGTGGCAGCACCTCTGCTTGAGTTCAGTGGATGTAATACCACAGTGGGTACCAAGACAGATGGGTAACCAGGGTGTCCTTACCCCTTACGCCTAAGGAGATGGTAAAAATCTAGGCAGGCAAGCAAGATTCTTTGACCCATAAGCATCCATGGTAATGGCCAATGAATCATGATTTATCTCAAGATAAACTACTAGATTGCGTGGCTCAAATGATCAGAAAAAATTGCAAGTCTTCAGGATGAAATAGTTTGACTCCTTGCCTAATTTCCATATCTGAACCAGCTTCCATCCTCGATGGGATGCTGAGTTCCCTTGAAGAAGGACTCTGCAGTTTTGCCATAAATACTTAAAACAATATTCCCTTGACTCCTTCCTAAAGGGGCATAAAGTCATTTTGCAGAACTGCAATGAGGACTATTGGATACAGGGTCAGGGCTCACACTGATCTCAGGATCCTCTAACTGAGAGAGGGGGTTCTGGCCACCCACCCATCTTATATCTCACAATTCAGACCACAGTCTTTAGTGCTGTTCTCTATAGAGATTGCCTGTGACCACCTCGTTACACCTCAGAGCCGTGCCTTCTGCAGGCAGCTCATCCCATGGCTTTAGCAGATACTTTAAGTAATCCTGATGCTCCTGTGTGCCAGCTCACCAGAGTATCCCTGGCTAGGAGGTAGTCTGAACATTTCTCACATATGTGACCATCATATTCTGCAATCCTATCTTGAGGAGTTCTTTCCTGAGGCCACCCATTTGACAAGAAGCAGATGGAAAGCTCACCTTAGATAATTGAGTTTAATGAGGGACTAGTAACAAGAGTGAAAGCATGGTCTCAGGGATGAGACCAACAACAGATTGTGCAATACCTGGGGCTGGCACCAGCATTGGAGTTATTACTGCCCCTGGGTCAACGGTGCTGAAAGGAGGCAAGAGGAGAGCTTGTGGCAAACATGGCTTATTTCTCAACATTACCTGGTGTGAACCCTTTAGAGACACTCTAAAAGAAAAACAAATCCTTCAGGGCAAATAGAGGAAGCTGTTGAGTATCTAAGAATTGACCTAATGGTTTGTGAAACAACTGGTCCCTTGGTTCTCTCCGCATTTTCTTGGTTTTAGGAATGTTTTTTTCTACCCTATTCAGTTATAATTTTCCCCATGATACAGATCTGTTTTGTTCATCTTTGAGCAGAAGCACATGCACCTGCCTGGTGAACGGTGTATGTCCAGAAATGCCCTTGAGGACCATCGAGTTGTCTTGCAGGCTACTGTTGGGTGTCCAACTAAGCAAAACCGTCAGAAAATAAGAGAAGATAGAACCTGTGTCCATCCACAGCTTTCCTGATAGTCTGCTCTTAGGAATGAGGGGGCATTGAGATTCTTGGCAATATGGGGCTTAGGAGCTATGACCAGTATCAGAGGAGGCCTGATATTGTCTTTAATGGGAGGCCTAGAGACACATTTTACACTCATTGAGGTGGCCTAGTAAATATTGTGGCCAAGGAAATTTTCTTGTGAAATTAGCCTGAGCTGTTCCACACCTATTTATTTATTTAGGTTTTGTGCCACTTCCTAATCTCTCTGGTTTCTGCATGGGCTGTGCATCTGGAATTCATATTTCCAGCTCTCCCAGAAAACTCCTCATACATCCTGGAGAGTGACCCTAACCACTTTCTGTTCCTGGTGCCACTCACTGGGTTGGCAACTAAGCCAAAACTGAGTTTTCCCACCCACCTCGCACAGGTGACTGCTGCTGTCTTTCTCCACACCTGTCTTGGGAGGCCAGATGGAAGGTCGTTCTGCACTGGAGTCTCACTTTCTGAATTCTTTGAGAAGGGATTGAAGGGAACCAGCAGTTAGCGTAATGGCTATGTTGCTGGACTCCCACGTAGTCGACTGCGGTTCACGTCCCGGACCCGGTGGCTTAAAACTCACGCCGGGCATGTGTGTGTGCGTGCCCAAGATCCCGAGAGGAGAATGGAGGAGAAGGGATTGCGACGTGACCATCCCCCGGGGGGTGATTTCTCGCTTTCTGTCTCTATGTCTCTCTCTGTCTGTCTGGCGAGCACACGCGCCCTGTAGCAAAACCCTCTCCAAAAAAAAAAAAAAAAGAGAGAGAAGGGATTGAAGAACTGAATACATGTCAAGCTATTTGTTATTCTCGGTTTCATAGCAAGTGGAGTAGTTAACTGGGGAGAAGCCAAGTTCAATGCCACATGAGGCTAGGAGCTCCAGAGCCTGTGACTGGCAGGGGTTGTGAGCACATAGAGGCATAACTGTGCTTCATTGTGAAGCATGGAGATTCTCTAAGGCCCTTAACTTCTGTCTGTTCCTGCATGTGTCTGTCCCCAGCTGGATCAGATTTGCAGAAGTCTTTGCCAGGAGGACAGAGATTCATAATCAAACTTAAATGCCCCACCCCTTAGAGTAAAATATGGAGGCAATTCAACGATATCCCAGGCTTTTTCAGCTCTTAAAATTTTATGATTTTGCTGCATCCTACACCCAGTTCTCTGCCATCTCCTCTGGAATCGTGTGGGCTCTCATCTGATGAGAAGGTATGTATTAGTGAAGTATCTGGGAAGGAATTTTGCTCATATACCTTCAGAAGGAAGAAGATAATGTCCTATCTGCATGACTGTGCTTTAAACATAATAAAGCTTGTCATGTTGAGATAGAATGACAAGTAGGATTCTTTGATCCTCCTAGTGGCCAACACTGATTGAGAATACAGTTGTGAAGAGCTCTCTTAAAAGCTGGGAGCCAGATAATGATTGTTTTCTTATTAATTTGAAACCTCCAGGAATGAAAGCTTAAAAACGCATGAATAAGATTTGTTTTTGCTATGATTTGATGGGGAATGAGAAAAAGCATCCTTAAAATGGATGATTACTTTTCTAATAAGGTAAATGAAATCTCTGCTTCACCTGCACCCCTTCCACTCACACACACACACACACACACACACACACACACAGAGATGCCATTGTGAGATCAGTTTGCAATGAGCCCAATCAAGGAACTGAGGCAGCTGTAATATTGCCATCCGATGTAGTCCCACAGTGGGAGATGGCACAGCCTGGGGATTTGTTGCCAGATTCAGATTTGAATCTAGGCTGTAATCCTTATTGGCTTTGTGATGCATGGTGTTTAGCTTGTATGAGCCTCAGTTTCTCCACCTAGAAAGTGGGCATAATACTACTCATTTCATTAGATCACTGTTACATGGATGTGTGTATATACCCAACATTCACTGCCTACATGTGTATTATGTTCCAGATACCAGTACCTGGTGCTTCTATGTACACTATTCCACCAAAAGCACTAAGGCTCTGTTTTTGTTTCTGTTACCAGAATGATTCTGAGACGGAATGATTTAAAAGAAGTAAAGAGATTTATTTGGCTCATGCTTCATCCAGAAGCATGGCACCAGCATTTGTTCAACTCCAGTGGGAGCCACGGGCTACTTTAATCCATGCTAAAAAAAAAAGTAGTAAAGCCAACTGGTGCCTTTGAGAAGAGAGAGAAACATGCCAATAATTGAATTGATTTATAACAGCCCACTCTCTGGAGAACTAATTAGTGAGATTTTGCTCTTCCTCAGAGAGAGCATTAATCTACTGTAAGAGATACCCCATGTCCCAAGCACCTCCCACTTGTCACACCTCCCAACACGCTGACTTGGGTGTAAAATTTCAGTAAATTTCTGTGGAAACACTCAACCCCTAGGAGGCTCTATGAAGCTTGTTCTCCTGTCTCTCTCTTAGTCTGTCTAGCTGATTTTAGCTTCCCCTGTATCCATTCATCCACCTACCCACCCACCCAAGCTATTCACCCACCCGTGTAGCCATCCACCCATCCGTCCACTTATCCATCCATCCACTCACCTATCCATCCCATTCAAAAGCATGATCTAAGTACTGGAGACACTGAAGTTACTGAGATAAAAAGTATTCCTAGAGGCAGCATGTGCAGTGGCTGACAACACTGACTTTGGAGTTAGAATGCTTGAGTTTAAATCTTAGCACTGCCCCCTACTAACCATTCCACTTTGGACAAGTTATTCAGCTGCTTTTCATTTCTGTTTCCCTCTGTGAAATAGGGAGGATGATGGTAACATTTAAGGAGTCGATGCACAAAGTGTGTGGAATTCTGTCTGGCACATAATACCTGCTTTCCATGTTATAATAAGACTGTGGACCCCTGAATGCAATAGATATGTTATAGGATTTTTTCTTTTCTTTATTTTTTTGAGGGATTTTTGCTATAGGGCGCGTGCGCTCGCCAGACAGACAGAGACAGAGAGACAGAAAGTGAGAAATCACCCCCCAGGGGGGATGGTCATGCTGCAATCCCTTCTCCTCCATTCTCCTCTTGGGATCTTGGGCACGCACGCACATGCGCCCAGTGTGAGTTTTAAGCCACCGGGTCTGGGACGTGAACCGAGGTCGACTACGTGGGAGTCCAGCGACATAGCCATTACGCTAACTGCTGGTTCCCAGGATTTTTTCTTTTTTTACATTGAATCACTGCCTATCATTACAGTATACAAAATTAATTTTCCCAGCATGAGTACACTGTGTATTAGTCCAAAGATATTATCATAACCATTATTATCAGCAGACGATTTTTTTTTTTGTGTTCCTTAAATGTTTTGCTTCTTTCTTTTACTCCTTGATTTCCTCCCCACACCCTCCCCCATTTCCCACCCTCCTCCCACACTGTCACACTGTCTCCAGTATCCACAGTTGCTCTCCAAGGTTTTATATCAGTATTTTAGTATCCGCCATAGAGAGAAGACATTCAGTATATATTGAATGGGGGCATACAATATATGTTTCATAGTCGAGCTTGCTTTGGCTAGCACTAAATCTTCCACATTCATCCACTTGCTATCAAAAGCCATTGGGAGGGGACCAGCAGTTAGTATAATGGCTATGTCATTGGACTCCCACGTAGTCGACCGCGGTTCGCGTCCCGGACCCGGTGGCTTAAAACTCACGCCGGGCGCATGTGCGTGCGTGCCCAAGATCCCGAGAGGAGACCAGAGGAGAAGGGATTGTGGCGTGGCCATCCCCCCTGGGGGGTGATTTCTCACTTTCTGTCTCTCTGTCTCTCTCTGTCTGTCTGGCGAGCACACGCGCCCTATAGCGAAAAAACCTCTCAAAAAAAAAAAAAAAAAAAAAAAAAAAAACATGCTGGGAATATGTGCCCGCATGCCTAAAATCCTGACTGTGAGAAGAAATGGAGGAAAGGGACAGTAGCATTACCACACTCAAGTGGAAGGGATTCATCCTTTTTTTCTCTCTCTTTCTGGCAAGTGCACTCACCTTCTGGCATTAGAAAAAAACAAAACTGAGATAACAATAAAAAGTCTGGATTTGAGTCTTGGGTCACACTTAAGATCCATGATCTTAAGGAAGACACTTGGATGGACTTCAGTTTTATTTTTCCTATAAAATGGGAGCAATAATTGTATCTCTCACAGGTTTTATAGTGAAATAATATATTTAAAAATATTGTATCAAAGTGTAAAGCCGTAAATTCTAATGTTTAGAAACATAATCATTGATCTGCCTTCCTTCTGTAGATGTGATATAAACTAAAGGCCAAGAGTTTTGGCTCAGTGGGCTAAACCCTTGTCTTGATTTTGTCCAGTTTGCAGTTCATCAGCTGAGATCCCTGGGCTCCAGGGAGTGAGTGACACATATCAGAAGGGTTCTCAGAACTACTTCTTGGAGGTCCAAATTTTCTAAAAGATTTGGAAAATGCACCCCTTTATGTTAACTACCACAGAATGGGATACACATTATTCATATTTTTTCATATTTAAATATAAAACTCCAATAAAAATCTGTGATTGTAGTGAGCTACTTCTGGCTCTGTCTCTAGAAAACTCTCATCTCAAATTGCTCTACTCTGAGTAATGGTCTCTTGATGAAAATGAGAAGTTCTGGCAATAGTTGTTCTCCACGATTGATGTGTTCTCTTCCTTAATGACTGGCTTCACCACTTACCCAAGGAGAGCTGTGGTATTTCCATATAGGAGACTAGGATGTGCTCTCAGAGTTTTTGTGACTCACAGTCAAGGTTACCCTGGTGATAGAGTTGTCTCTCCATTTGTTTTCAAGCAGGGTTAACCTTGACTATAAGTCACAAAAAGTCCCCAGCTCGAGCTGGCTTGAACAGGAAAGGGATTTATTTTCTCATACAGTGGAGGTCAGAGAAAGAGCAGGATCCAGGTTTGATGATGAATTATGCCATAAAGGACCCAGGCTTCTTTTCAGAAGCTCCACTCTGTAGTCAATGGTCAACAGATGACAAGATGGCTTCCTATTTCAGCCTGTGGGTCTGGGTGGGGAAAGGAGAGTTAGAGTGTGAGCCTGAGTGACCTCTCACCAATCACAGGATAGAAATCCTCCACTCCAGCTTGATTGGTTTCCACCTCCAGCCCTGTAAAGGTCACTGGGGTCAGGACTCAGGGCCACCATGTGGAGTGTGTGTGCATGGATACATGGGGGAAGAGGAAGAGAAGATGCAAGTTACGTAGACAGTTGTCAGCATCCACTTCAAGCGTCCTGTTGGGAGATTGAATAATGACCCCGGGAAGCCTTGGCTAGGGTGTTCAGGGTTTTCCTCCAGGTGGTTTTTGGTCTATAGCTCTAACACAGAGTTGGTTCCTGTGGTTGCAGTGTTATGTAGCTTGATCTCTGGCTAGCTCTGCTGTGATTTCCATCTTTCAGAAGGTAGAAGAGACAATGAGAAGAAATGTTATCTTGAGGACAAATTATGAACTCAAAGAGAGCAGAGATCCTGGGGGAAGGTGCCCATATCTTGTGGAATTCATAAAAGCCCAGGGAGGGCATCGTCAGACACTTGCCTTAGGAACAAAATGAGAAAGTCAACTTCAAACTCAGGAAAGAGACCTGAGTATCATGAGGTCACAGACTTAACAATAAAGTGTACCTCGAGAGGAAAGAAAAATGATAGAAACCTGAAATTCCGACAACAGAATCATGAGAGGGAACAAGGCACATGCAGAGTACAGGCTTTGGAGCCACTTTCATCGTGAACCCTAGCTCTGTGACCTTCTGGTTTTCTCCTCTAAAGTAGGACTAAGAAGACACACCTGTGAGAATTAGTGTGAATGGATGGAAAGTTCCAGTAATATAGAGGGGGTGAAGAATTGGTAATTATTATTATTGCTCTTAGAGATCAGAAAAAGGGGAACAGCTTTAAAGAAATTGTATGGATATGTTTTGTTGCAAATAAAAAATGTAATAGCAAAATCCAGAATAAACCGGAATGGAGGATTTGAGTTGTTTTAAAAACAGTGTCAATAAAGCCAAAAAATTAAGATATTGGAAAGACTTTAAAAGGACACCTGTGTTTAGGGCAAGATGAAAAATAAGAGAAAAACAACCCTGTGGCTTCCCTGGTGGTAGCAGATGGCAGAGGACAAAAATCGCCTCTGCTGCTATCTTCTTAGGCTGAAAGAAGAAAGCAAACACTGGAAAGAAGCAACTGAAGAATAAAATGGGTAAGAATCAGTAAGAAATATCTACTCTGCTTTAGATGAGGGTATCTACAGACTTGGGAAAATTACATCCAGGAACCTGAGAAAATCGGAAGGACAGTAGGGTGTCCAGCTCTCTAGATGCCTCTAGCCAGACATTCTTGGTTGCTTATTGGCTTAAAGGTGAAGAAGGTAGTCCACTGAAAGTAATGCGTGGGGGTGGGGTGCCTGCCTGAGTACATCCGTACATCATGTGTACACATGTGGGTATACACATAACATTGCACTCACACATGCATACATATATATGTTGTCAAAAACCAACAGGTGTCCTAATCCAAGTAGGATAACCTTGAGCTTAGTCTCCTCAGCCATAGTCTCCCTGCTTCCTCCCTGACTGCTTTTCTGACCGGTTCTCCCATTGTGTTCACTCTACGCAGGAAGAGCTAAGCAGCCAGTCTGGCCAGCGCCTCTGGAGTCTTCCAGTGTGCACTCTCCCTTCTCCTTCATCTCTGGGCTTGGCTGCCTAGGACTCTCTTCGCAGGTTCCATCTGGCTAGATGAGTCCTGCATTTTGATTTATGACTACGCCTTATTCCACCACCACTTACCATCTTTATTTTAATCCTTTAAGCAAATAGAAATGCCTTCACGATACTCCTTCTGAGGGGGGGATTTTCCTTTTAGATGGGTGCAGTCTTGAGATACTTATCTCTAAAGGATACAAGAGCAGATACATAGAGTAAAAGTATTATCTATTATCAGTTATCTCCTATCATCTATCAATCATCTATCCATCCACCGAGCTCTTGTCTATTTTCTATCATGTATCTGTCTTGTGTCTGTCTATCGATCATCACCCATCTGTATCATCTATCAATCCCTCCCTCCATCTCTCTCCTATCTGTATCCGTATCTATCTATCTGTCATCTATCTATCTATATCTATCTATATCTTCTATCATCTATCTATATCTGTCTATCCATCTATCATCTATCTATCCATCAATCTCTTGCTATCAAGAGAAATTGTGTTAAGCACAGGGTTTGCTTTGATACATCATAGTAGTTCATACATTTTTGGAAATTAAATGATATTGTTTAAGTTGCTTCATATAATACTTCAAGTGGCAGAAAATAAAAAAAATTATTCCTGCATTAAAAAATAATTTACATTAGATTAATGCTTTGATTAGTTGAAATGTTGCTGACGCTTGGATTTTTTCCTTAACTAAAGGATTAGAACAATTAATTTACTCTTTCTACAATTCTATTTATTCTCCACAGCATAACAGGAACTATATTGAGGGCTGGAAATACAATATGGACAAGAGAAGACCTTGACCTCATGGAATTTATTTTCAGTAGAAAGAGAGGACAAAAATACAGAAAAAGAAGGGAAGGAGCTTGTGAGGGCTAGCATGGGGAGGGGTGCCTTTCCATGCAGAGTCATTGGGGCAGGTGTCAGTGGCACCCCAGGGGCTGAGACACGGAGTGCACAGAGAACAAGTGATGTCTGAAGCAAGCGATGACCAGAAGGGCAGGTGTTGTCATTTGTGAGGCTGCCTTCTGTGTCTTCTGCTGCTCTTATTATTTTAAAATTCATGATAGAGGGATCATGTGTTCACATGTAAGGAAAACATCCCAGAAAGAGTATCATGGAAGCATTTCTATTTACTTAAAGGATTAAAATATAGGTCATAGGTTGTGGTAGAAGAAAAAGGCATAGTCATAAATCAAAATGCGGATTTTGTCTATCCAGATGAAATCTGTGTAGTGAGTCCTAGGCAGCCAAAACCAGACACGGAAGGAGAAAAGAAGAGTGCACACTGTAAAGAATCTGCAGGTGGAAAAATGAAGGACCGTCCTCAAAGGGGGAGCTGGGGCTGGGGCTGGGGCTGGGGCTGGAGCTGGGCGATGGAACTGGGGCTGGGGCTGGAGCTGGGACTGGTCTGAAGCTGGGGCTGGACTGGGCTAGGGCTGGAGCTGGGGGTAGGGCTGGGGCTGGAGCTGGGGCTGGGGCTGGAGATAGAGCTAGGGCTGGAATTGGGGCTGGGCTGGGACTGGGGCTGGAGCTGGAGCTGGGGGTGTAGCTGGGGCTGGGGCTGGGGCTGGGCTGGAACTGGAGCTGGGGCTGGGCTGGACTAGGCTGGGGCTGAGGCTGGGGCTGGGGCTGGAGGTGGGGCTGGGACTAAGGGGTGGGGCTGTGGCTGTGCTGTGGCTGGACCTTGGGCTTGAGGTGAAGTTGGGGCTGGAGGTGGAGCTGAGGCTGTGGTTGTAGCTGGAGCTGTGGTTGGGGTTGGGCAGCGCACCATGGCACCTGTTTCAGTGACAAAAACAACCAGAGCCAAGAGGTGACCTAGGGGGGTGCTATTCCAAGTACCGGACTGTGAGCTTGAATATAATGTAATGCGACATGATGCCTTCTTCTGTGAGAAAGTCTTGCTATGGAAAAAAAGAGGACCAAACCAAAGGTGTGACCAACGACGCTGTGGGCTTCCGTTCTCATTCGACTCTATCTTCTCGTGGACGGGGCAACTTGCAAATTGGCCTCAGTCAGCAAGTCATGCTTTGAGTAGGTCTCTGTTTTTGTCATTTAGGAAAATCACTAAAGGTCATTTTATTATTTGTTAATTTAGAGAAAGAGAGAGACAGAGGCAGCACCCAGGTAGGGTTTCCAAGCTGTGATCCACCCCCAGCTTCAGGCAACCCTGTCATAGGCACGTGGGCACACAGTGTACTCAGGAAGGACTCTGGGTGTAGACCCAGAATGTTCCCGCGTGGGTCAGCCTTGCAGAGCAGTGCTTTTCCACTGGGCGGCCAATCGGCCACTTGGATCTTTTTCTCATCAGCCATATTTGTGAAATTAACCTTTCTTTGACTTCCAGAGTCTAGGAGATAAAACTTTGCTTACCCTCTGCTTTACCAACAGACCTCTCCTTTTCTTTTTTCCTGGGTAGGGAGGTTGATTCATCTTAGTATATCTTGTCAGAGTGTGTCTGACTACATATATTTGGTTTCCCCAAATGTCCAATCTTTGTCAGTTGAGAAATATTTGAAGTGCTGACAAGGCTGTTATGGACAACTCACCTATCATCGCAGAGTCTGTAGGATTAATTCTTCTTAATTATGTTAGTGCTGGGCCATCATTCAAGTTTATTGATGCTGTCTGGTCGTGTCTAGAAGATTTATAGGTATCTATATTCATCCCACACAGAAGGAACCACAAATAACTTGGCTATCTTTTCAGTGTCTTTTTGCATGAGACAAATGTTACACAATCATTGCAGAAAGCTCTTTAATAAATAAGCACTCGCTTCTCTCAGTTTCCCCGCTGGGACCCTGAGGAGAACTTGAGAATTTGGGATCGTCTTTGCAATTCTTGTTGTTTTGTTCTCTTCAGCTGAGTGTAAAACCCACTCTGCCAGTGTGCTTCATTTCTAGTCCAGGAATTATCTTTAAGAATCAGATGTGAGTTCACGAGGCAGGAGTTCATCACTTTTATGCACGTGGCCTTTGGCTTCCACATAATTGAGTATGAAACAGTGGGATTTCAGACAGTCCGAAGGAGACAGTGACTCTAGAATCAGTGACTCATGCGAGCTGGGGCTGAGAGGGGTCTGGGTAATTCCTGTGTTATCTGCAGTCACTGACTCACGAGAGCTGGGGCTGAGAGGGCTCTGGGCTACTCCAGCATTTCTTTGTCCTGTTTGCAAATCACATTCTTTTTTTTTTTTTTTTTAAAGAATTATTTTATTTAACTTTATTTATTTATTTATTTATTTATTTAAATTTGACCAGAGAGGGAGGGAAGGAGAGAGAGAGAGACAGAGAGAGAGACAGAGAGAAAGAAACTGAGAAAGGAAGCCGCCAGGTCCAAGACTTGAACCGCGTTCAGCCATGTAGGAGTCCAGTGCCCTTAATCACCAAACAATCTTCTGGCCCCCAGCAAATCACATTCTTTTTTTTTTTTTGTGGAGAGTTTTTTTTTGCTATAGGGCGTGTGTGCTCCCCAGACTGACAGAGAGACAGAAAGCGAGAAATCACCCCCCAGGGGGGATGGCCACGCCGCAATCCCTTCTCCTCGATTCTTCTCTCGGGATCTTGGGCACACACACACACACACACACACACACACACACACACACGCCCAGCGTGAGTTTTAAGACACCGGGTCCGGGACGCGAACTGCGATTGACTACGTGGGAGTCCAGTGACATAGCCATTACGCTAACTGCTGGTCCCGCAAATCACATTCTTAAAGACTGTACTCTGTAAGTCTGGAGTGGTTTCCTGTATTTGACTATCTTCAGAGCTGTACAGGTGATGCTTATGTTCATTTAGGTTTACAAGCCGTGGATATAAACCTCCGTTAATCTAGATGGGGGTAGGAACCTGAGTATTTGGAGATGAGTTCTGCACTGCACCTCTGGCCTCCCAGGTTTTCATCAGTTGGACTTTTTTTTTTTAAGAGCAACTATTGATTCCTTTTAGAATTTATTTTACTTGTTAGTACTTAAAAATTACATTTAATCACCGTACATCTTCACAGTGTACTCTTCAATGCACCATCTTTAAAAAAATCGTCTTTAATTTTTATAAGTAGGTGTTATTAGCCTCACTGCATATATGAGAAAACAGATCCATAGAGTTTAATGACTTGTCCAGGAGGTTATAAACAGTCAACAGGAGTCGAGGGCTGAATAGAAGCCTTCTGATGTAAGACCTCTGTTCTTAACCTCTCTGCCTGGAAAAGAAAGGACTGATCACAAGACTTGCAGGGCCGCTGTGGTTTCCTTGGAAGGCGTGCCATGTACGAGCATCCGTGGAAGTCTCAGCACGGTAGCTGCAAGGCGGATAGAATTCCCACGGAGCAGAAGAGAGCAGTAGGTGCTAAAATGAGGAGTAAAAAGAAGGTTCAGAGGAAGAAACGTGGAGAAAATGGCAGATAACCAGTGATGGAAGGAGACAACGATCAATGGTGACAAACTATTGGTAAGGGACGAAAAGTCCAAGTCCAGTGTGTTTGGGCAGAGAGTGGGTGAGGTGTCGCATCAATAACAAGGTTGCAGGGTCAATAGGAGCTGTGCTCTGTGCCTGCAGATTCCTGTGAAAGAATCCAACCAGGCAACATATCTCTGGGGAAAACAGGTGTGGTCACTGGGCCATCCCTGTATACTTCGCCCACAGGTGTCAGAGGTGAGAGACTGGGATGTGATTAAGGTCCTGTTCCTCCCTCCTGTCATCCGGCTCTTCTCAGAGCTACTGAAGAAATCTACTTGAGCTCAAAAGCTGGATCAAGGCCCTGCCCTTTAGACTAAGGTTGCCTACTGCTGTGGTGTTTGGGTTTTCTCAACATCCGCATTTACAGCACATTATTAAGTATAATTATACGGTCACCTGGTTTATAGAAAATGATCAAAGCCTTTCCAAACCGCAAACTTCTACCTGTATTTTGAATGGAAATGTGCTCTCAGGTAAGAACTATTATACAAAATATATGGAATTTTAACCAATCTTGAGGTCTCAGGATCTTCGATAGAGCATTAATGCTTTGTGAACACCTAATGTTCTCTGAAACGGTCCATCTTTCCATGAACTTCTTGAAGTTCTCATATTCCTTCCAAAGGCATTTACAGGTAGATACAGTTATTCTCATTTGTGATGTTCCCAGATCATGAATCCTTTTCAGTTCTGTCTATTCTTGGTATTTATGTCTGTTACATGCATTAAAAGCTCGTCTCATCACCACATGTAGATCTGTTTTTTCCTACATTTTCCCTCTATAATCTGCTTTTATATAGCAAAGATTACAATGTTATTAATTATATTTTAAGTACTATTTTAAAGAATTATTTTATTTAACTTCATTTGATTATTTATTCATTTATTTTATTTTATTTTTTTAAATTTGACCAGTGAGGGAGAGGGGGAGGGAGCGAGAGAGAAAGCAAGCTGCTAGGTGTGGGACCCAAACTGTGGTTGGCCATACGGGAGTCCAGCACCCTTAACCACCTCACCACCTGCCAGCCCCCTGTAAGTACTGTTTTAAGATAATAAGACTCTCTCAGAACTTGTAGGTTATTCTATTCTTTCTCTGCAAAGTAAAATTCCTGACTGTCATTACCCAGTTACTTCTTAAAGTGAAAGATACAGCTAGAAATTTAAATAGTTTTTTATTTGAGTGTATTGCTTTCAAAATCAACGAAGGCAATAATCCCAACATGAGTACACAAATAATTGTTTAATTACTTGTCTGCCTTTCCTGCTCGTTGATCACTCCAGGAAAGAAGACTGGCGTTATTTTTCTCAACACTTAATTTCTATTTCTACTTTAATAGTTGCTCATAGCTGCTATGTATCAGGTACACTAAATAACAGTGGGAAAAAGTCCCCACTCTACTCGATTTTTATATTTTCTATTTGAAGTAGAGCTAATAAAGAGACAGATAGTTACAAAATGCCAGGGTGCTGCCTATGCTACAAAGGAGGCCAGGCAGGCAGGTGCAGAGTGTAGGTGCCCACGCAGCACAACGACTGGGGGATGCTCCCTGCCCACCACTGCCTTGTTCCAACATCTGCCTGCTAGTTGCCTACATGGGCTAGAAAGACATATCGGGCATAAATCAATCATTTCTTTGCCTAAACCCAGGAGCAAACCTATAATTACCTAGTGTGAGAAAATTATGGACATTTCCTATCACATGGGATTAGAATAAATGAAGTTTCCATGTTTGGGAGAATGCTAAAGAAAGAAGGCCAGAGGAAGGTAGGGGACAGGGGCTGTTTGCCAATGAACCAGGAGACGCATATGTTTCTTGGGCCAAGACACAGTGACCATCTGAGGAACAAAGCATGAAAGTTTGACTTCAGTAAAAAGAGCCAAAGCAAGGAAACAAATGACCACCTTTAAAGAATGCCGTGTCCGAGTGGCCTGTGTGGTCGGTCCAGGGCTGGGTTGCTGCCCGAGCACAGACCTTCCTCTTTCGGAGTCCACGTCACATCGGCCAAGCCTTATGCATGAGCGCCATTCATCCACTTGTGAGTGGCCCCCACAGCTGGACAGGCTTCTGGAAGTACAGGGCTGGAGTGAACAAAACAGAAATGGGCTGGTTGTCACAGAGCTCAGGGTGCAGAGAAGGTTCCAATGAACCAAAGAAAATGAGAGATAAATATTGAATTGGGATTAAGCTTCAAAGAAGAGCAAGATGCTGGGGACAAAAATCAGAGGGTAGGGTTTGAAGGTCCCTCTGAGGAGACAGTGTTTAAGCCGAGACTTGCAGTGTGACATGTCCACAGGAAGGATTTGTTTAGGCTTTTGATGCTGTAGGAGAAATTCCAACATCGAACACTGTGTACCAATTTCTATTGCTATTATGAGACCTACGACTTCAAGGCGTTCTTTTTTTCCTTAAGTTTATTCATTTACTCATCATAGAGAGAGAGCACGGCAGCAGGGTCTGTCCTGTGACCCACCCCTACCCTCAGCGGGCCTGAGTTTGTGGGCACAGGCATGACCAGGCTACTCAGAGAACTCCCGGATATTACCCAGAACCCTCCCATGTGGGATAGCCCCACAGTGTTGTGTTTTACTGTTGTGACACTGCCTGACCTTGAATGAATTCTTTTAAATTATTATTTTTTCTTTGTGTTTCCAACTGTTGGGGTGATTTCTAGCTATCACTCTATTTTTTTGTTTTAATTTCCCACTTACAATGTCTATTTTGCAAATTTCTATTTTTCTCATAGTACTATTTTTGCTACTCAGATTCTTTAAGTTTGTTCAATGCGTTAAAATTTTAAATGCACATGTACTGGGTCATATATGCACTTTGTGTGTGTGCATATTTGTACACATGTGCGTGTTGGGCATGATCGGGCCGGAAGACCCTTTAGCCGCAGCTGCACCATCACTGAGGCATCCCCGCAAACCCAGGGCTCTGTGGAACTGTGAGAACGGTTGGTCTGTGGATCAGCACCGGCGATCAATCACGAGCTTCTTCAGCTCAGTTCCGACACTGTATCCCTAAGCTTCATTGGGCTTCATCCAGGTGAGTCTCATTTGGCGAGCCCATCATATCAAACATTCTTTTCCTCTTTAATATACTGTGGCCGTGATGGTTGTCACTGGAGCAGTCTGAGAAGTTTGAAAAAGATACCGAAGGGCTAGGAAGTGGCATCGCAGTAAAACATGATGCTCTTCGAGGCAGATCGCAGGGCAAGAGATCTTCCGGAGTGTGCCAGGTGTGTGCATGTACATGATCCCGGCTGGCTGAGGCTGGGGGGGACCTCAGTGTCAGGACCCTGCCAGGGCTGCTGTCCCTCTCTTTCTCTCTCTCACTCGTACAATAAATCAATATTATTTTTTTAAAAGATACTGAGACTTGTCCATCAGATAATGCCTGATCAGGGGATTGCTGAGGACTGATGAGTTAAGACGGAAGGTAGCCTGCTGGTCGCCCGACAGTCTGCTGTGGTTTGAATGTGTCCCTTTCAAAATTCAGGTGGTATCAATGTACAGTAATCTGAGGTGGAGCCTTAAGACGTGATTACGTCCTCGAGGCTTGTCCCTTGTGAGTGAGATTAGGCGCTGATAAAATAGACTTCAGGCAGCCTCTGGTTGCTTGCATTCTGCCTTCTGCCAGGTAAGGGCACAGGCTTTCTCCCCTTGGAAGGGTGCAGCCCTCACCAGGTAACTGCCTCTCCAAGCACCTTGATTAGTCTTTCCAGCTTCCAGAAATGTGGGAGAAAAAGCCTCTATTGTTTGTGAATTACCCAGTTCCAGATACTGTGTTGCAGTAGCATCAGCAAACTAAGACCAGTCTTTTCAGCAGCTAGGGCAAAGGGCACCGTGTGGGTCATGGGGGCAGGTGTGTCTGGTCGTAGTAAGGGATGAGAGCTCTGAGTTGGACTCATAGTCTGTGAGAATTGTAACCTAGCAACCGTGTCGTGGCAACCAGTTCCCACTTGCCTCGTGGGCTGCGGCATGTATGGGTGTGTGTGTGTGTGTGTGTGCGCGCGCGCACGTGTGTGTGTGTGTGCCTGAACTCTCCAGCTGCACAGCTGCACAGCTGCACAGCTGCACAGGCTTCCCAATGCATGCATTTTCTCCCTCCTGGGCCACAGGAGTGGTTTGCTTTCTCTTCAGACACGGGCTGGAGCATTGCCTCATCCACTCCTAATTCTTTGGCTCTCTGGTGTCATATAGATTCAGGAAGGCTCTCTTGTCTCTGAGCCAGGGGTCTTTGCTTCGACTGCTCAGGCTATGTGTCACGTGCTTTGGTAAATGTTACACCACGCTAAATCTGCAGAGAGAAGTACCTAGCGCTGGGTCTCTTTCTCTGCCCAGTCTTCATGGGGCTGACAGCCTTTGTGTGTGATGGTGGGAGCAGAGATCGTCAATTTCTCCAAGGATGAACTTTCCTTTTCTCATTCTATTCTCCTTGGGTTTGACCGATTTTAAGGCAGAAGAGGAGGCCGAAGACATTGCTATACCATATTACATGGATCCCTAGAAGATTTAACATTTTTGAAAGTTTAATAATGTGGCTACGAGTTCAGCAGAAAAGAGTGAGCGGGCGGGGGAAGTGCCACTCCAGGAGAGAGGCCTCCTGAGACACTTGGAGCAGATTTGGAATCACTTGATAGCGGAGGTGGCCACCTCCCATACTCTGTCTCCACCCTCTGCCCGACATGCAAAAACCAAAACCAAAACAAAACATGTCACTTTATATTTTCAGTCTCAGACCTGGCCTACAGCAAGATCCCAGAAATGTATGTTCTTGGAGATCTTAGTCCTCCGATATGTTTGAGCACCGCTGTCTCACACCAGTCCCTCTCATCCGCTGCCTTTCCATGTCCCAAACTCCAAAACTACGCCAGCACCCGCGTAGTCTGCCTCCTAGCGACTGCTCCAGACAGGGCCATTCCTGGCCCAGGCCCCAGCTCCATCAGATCCATTGGCGCCCTGTTCAGACCCCACCCATCCTGTTCTCCTGACAGTTATGTACCCACCCCCGTATCTGTTTGGTTTCAACCAAATAGGTTCCCAGGTTTAGCCAATAAAAATACAGAAAGCACACTTAAATTTGAATTTCAAATAAATAACAAAGGCATATTTAGTTTATAAATATTTGGGATATACTTTTATTTAAAAATTATTCTTTGTTTATCTGGAACTCATATTTAAATGTGCTGTATTTCCTGTCATTCTAGCTGTAAGCAGCTCAGAGCTCTGACCTCTTTCAGAGGACAGATCTTGGACTAAGAGCTCCCTGACTCTACAAAGAGCCAGAGGGTTTGGGAATTTGCATCCCCTGGGGCTAGCCAGAGCGAATGACTCACTACTGGGACGTTTTCAGAAGCCCAGCCTCCTTGCTTCAGGTGGGAGAAAACAGACGTGCTGTGTCCCAGGGCTCCTGGTGGGACCTGTGAGGCTGCACTTCACCTTGAATCTCCCCCTCGCTCAGCAGGTCCCCACTCCCTCTCCTTTCCCCAGTGCTGTTAGAGGTCTGTCCTGCCAGCACTTCCTTTGTAAATCACCGTATCCAAGGCCGCAGGTCAGGGTCTGCTTCTTGGAGACCCTGCACGGAGATACAGCAGACTGCAGCAGGGAGAGCGGCTGGGCTAACGTCCGAAGGTCCAAGACGCTCCATTATGTAGTGACAGCACGTCTCGCACACATGCTTCTGGGCACCTGTGAAATTAGTCTGGCAGAAACCATCGTGTGGTCGCCTCTTCTTCACACTGTCGGTGAGGCAGGGGTTCTTCCCCAGGGTTATGGGGATCGTGTCCAACACTGGTCAGAGGAGATCGACAGCAGGTGATCAGTCTCATAGAGTCACAGCCCAGGGAAGGTGGGTCCGCAGGCCAGGCAGGGCCACTCAGAGGCTGTGCTTGGAGCAGAAGGAACCAGCAGGGCTGTGGGAGGCACCTCTGCAGTAGCCCAAGGGGGAGGTGTCCCTGGGCCTGCAGGAGAATGAGGCCAGCTGTTTGGATAGCCCCACAGGCTGCGAGGAAACTGAAAGCTGGGAGTTACGGATACGTGGGCACGGCCCCTGGTCCTTGTCATAATGAGGGCTGTTTGGCTACAGGGTCTTATCTGCAGGGAAGAATGAACAGGAGAACATGGAGGAGGCCATTTGAGGGAGGTCTGCCAATTTTATCAGATGCTGGATTATCACATCACATCACGTTACACTGAGTCTTTGTTTCAGGCCTTAAGCCACAGCCATGGCTTCCTCAGAAGGTTCTTGTAATCACAAAGATGGAATCATGATGTAAAACTTCTTAAAGAGAGAATGTTGTTAAAAGGAGAGTGAAAAGTTTGCAAAACGATGCTTCCTTTTCAAACCTTCCTGCAGTTTTTCAAACCTGGGATTTTAATTTGCTGAGTAGGGTGGGTGGAGTTCCATTGGGAGGCATTTTATTCAGGCCAAACCTGGCTTGTTGGGAAAGTCATGACACATTTTTTTCTTAGAAAAACATAGAAAAATATGTCATGACTTGTCTGAGGACCCAAGAGAAGTGATTCAGAGCGTCCCATGGAACCTTTTCTCTTGATTTATAAAGCGGGATTGAAGACAGAAGTTGTGAAGTACTGCTTTATGGGTTTGTAGATGAGGGAGTAAAGCAGAATATAAAATGGAAAATTTAAGTCCCTCGTCCTGAGGCCTGGATTTGAATCCTGACTCATCAATGAGGAACTGTGCAAATTTAAGCAAGTGATTTATCCCCTTCAGGCCCCAGTGTCCTTATTGATAAAATGGATATATCGCTGCTGGATATTTATAAGTGATCTCTATTAATCCCACTAGACTGGGAAGATAAAATGATACAGAAAAATGATTGCTTTAAATATTTCCTGTTGTATACCAGTGAATGCATGCATGATTTCATTATTAACCTGCTTCTCTTCAGTCGTCATCATGGTAGTCTGGGAGCGGGGAGTTCCATTTACAGGAGAAGCCGGAGAGGACGTAGTTGTGTATTTTAGGTTTCTTCTTAACCTGAAGAGCATCAAGCATCAACATACCCGGAATTCAGTCCCTTTCCAAAGCAAGTTCAAGTTGCCCTGGAGGAGAAGACACGGCCCTGCAGCGTGGGTGGGGGTGGGTCCTGAGCACACGGGGGGCTGAAGGCTGTGCTGGTGCGGAATTGCTGAGCCAGCGTCAGCCACACACCTCGGGCCCTGTGCACAGGTGTCCCAGGAGAGCAGCCTTCCAGAAAGGACCCTGCCTTTGGCTCTGTCTTCTTACAGGGCTGAGTTACAGCAACCTTGTGTGTGGGAGGACAAGGACAGACTTGGGATTTGGGCAGGGGGGTTAAATGTCAGGTTTTAAGGGGAAAACTGGAGAGAAACTGCTGTCCCAAACCCGTCCTGCCAGACAGGGAGTGCAGGTCCCAGAGGAAGCTGAGGGAGTACCATCCTGCTGGGAAAGGGCTGTCCACCTCCAGCCCTGTCCGGCCCCCTGCTGTGGCTGTACGACCTGATGTCCGTGTGTGCTGTGATAGCACTGCTCTCAGTCAAGGAGTGCAGCCCGTGGCCAGCGCGGCCTCACAGCAGCCGGGAAGCCCTTCCTCTCAGTGCCCTGGCCCAGGAAGTCCAGCAGTCACCGTGGAGCGACCTCTGGACACGCATTAGTCCCTCCAGCTCATGGAGTGCAGACAGGACCAGGGCTCCCAGGGAAGCTGGGATTGGCCTCCTGCTGAGAACGAGCATCCCCAGGTGTCCCAGCCTAACAGCTCAGGAGCCGCTAAGAGCAGGAATGTGCTCAGTCTCCTCCGCAGCCTGCAGCCGACTCTGCTGGGCCAAGGGCCTCCCCATGAGCTGCTTTTACAGAGACCAAGCAGAGCAAGAAGGAGCCAAATTCGTGTTTTCTTTTCTGAGACTTCGGGTATTGCCAGCACATCGCGGCGCAGCGAGGTCGTAGTTATCAGGAGGTTAGTACTGTGCCGTAGGTTGAATATGGGATTCAGAAGTAGATTTGGGTCCACATGGTCAACACATAGTCATTGCTGCATTTTCAGGCTAGCATGGGGTGGCACGGAACCACTGTGCTGGAGCGGGCTGGGAGAGCAGGAACCAACGTGGGAGCGAAAACCCTGACAGTGCGGGCAGGAAACACAGTTTGTTCATTCACTCCGATGTTTGTGCACCTACCACAGTGTGTTAACACAACAAGCACTGTTGTGTTCATACAGCTGTGTGCAGAACAGACAAAAAATCTGCCTTCGTGGTGTCAGTGATAAAAAGTAGAGTAAATGCTGTGTTTTTTTTTGTTTTTATGGAAAAAAACTGACTCAGGAAATGGAGGTAGGGAGTGAGACTGAGATGGGAGGTGTGACATTTGAAATGGATTATGCCCCTCGGAGAAGACTGAGGTCTTGGTGGTGTCTGGCCTGTCCCTGAGCAGGGAGGAGCTGAAGTCAGCATGATGCTTGACCTTAACCGCTGTCGGCTGGTGTCCCGGGTACCTCGTTGGGAGTATCAGCTATACCCTGGGGTACTTGGTAGGCAGTATCGGCGGGTGTCCGGTGGTATCAGCTGGCATCCTGGGATGCTTCGCGGCAGTAGCAGCTGGTGCTCTGGCACCTCCCTGATCTGCTCATTGCCACCTTTCCCTGCTTCACTCATCTCACCTCCCCCTCGCCCGTCTCACCTCCCCCTCGCCCGTCTCACCTCCCCCTCGCCCGTCTCACCTCCCCCTCGCCCGTCTCACCTCCCCCTCGCCCGTCTCACCTCCCCCTCGCCCGTCTCACCTCCTCATCCAGCCCGAAGGCGTGAGGCAGCGCATGGCCTGGTGGATGAGAACACGCTCTTCGAATGTCAGTTATCACTAAGTGTGACTTTGACATTTGATGGGAATAAATGAAAATGTTGAAAGGCTACGACAGACACCTGAGGCCTTTCTGAATATTTGAGTACACGTAAAATAACGAGCCCTGAGGAAAGTTCAAACAAGCAATCAGATAAAGCAAAAGTCAGCAACTAGTAATTCCAAATTAAACTGTCTGCTTGAAGGAGACTTGGCAGCACAGGCCCGGAAGCAGTCTGTGCCTCAGAGACGGGTGCTAAGGGGTAAAAAGACTCGGCAAACACCATGGCGAACCCAGCCCTGCGCTGTGGAGCACTCGAGAAGGCCAGGTCAGAGTCAAGGATGGCATGGGAGAAAAGGGACCAGGTTCCTTTACAGGACACAGGGCGGCTCAGGACTTTGCTGACTTCCATCCAAGTGCCGGACCTGGCTTGGGGGTGATCCTTCAGTCTAGGACGTAGCCCACATGTCATGTGCAAAAACACACTGTGAGGTCCGTTAGTCCTGGAGTCTGTGTGGATGTGGAGCCGAATGCAGAGTAAGTCCTGTCCGACTCTTTCAACTCCATCCCTGGGGCTGAGCTTGAGAAATGGGATGCCAGTTGGAGGTGAGACACTCGCACTGAAAGGTAATTCAAAATGTCACCTGGGATACCATCATAAATGAGATTTTTCTTCATAATTTCATAATTTTAGGACAAACATTAAAGTTGAAATTTTGGCTCCTGCTCCCGTGGGTAGCCTGCCAGTGGGTGGATGGCATTTTTGCTGTGTGTGGCTGTGGGTCTGAGGAAAGCTCAGAGAAGACAATGGGAGGGTAGGGAGAGGCTGGCGGGTGCCCAGGGGAGGCGGGTTGGATGGGGAGCACCCATGTGGGTCGAGGGCTGAAAGAGCACAATGTGTCTGGTCCTAGCTGAACCTGACTCATGCCTGCTGGCCTTCAGGGCCCACAGCCTTGCACTCGGGTCCCTGCACCTGCTGTGGCTTCTCTGTTCACAGAGTCATGGTCCATACAGCAGCGCCTCACCCACCCGGAGCAGCGGGACTGCGGAGGCCAGAGAAGTAGGTCCTGGGGAAATGGCTGTATACGACAGCCCCGGAGGCCTTCAAAGCTCACTGTGTATAGCCCTGGTGGCCCTCAAGCCCCTGTCAGCTTATGGAGAACAGAATGTCCACTTTACAGACGGGAGAACAGGCAGGAGAAGTGGTGATTGCTGGGTGCTCTGCCACGTGCCAAGGAGCAGAGGGAAGTGAGGAAGAGACACCCCAGAGGGGTGGCCAGGCCAGGTGAGCAACGACTCATGGAGAACCACGCAGGCGTCGCCCAGTACAACCCGGGGTGGGTGACGCTGGAAGGAAGATGGAGGGGGAAGGAGCTGAGGTGTGCAGGTGAGGCTTACGCTACAAAGCGAGGGGTGGAAGGTGCGGTAAACGGGGGTGCAGCTTGGAGCATCTGGGTTGAAGAAGGGGGCCACGAGGTGCATAGTGTGCTCTGGACCCCGAAAACACTCTGCAGGGAGCGTGGTGGCGGGCAGGCAGCGATTCTGTAGGGCCCTTATATGAACTATGAGGTTTCTGCCCTGTAGCTAAAGGGGGACCATGCAGATACTGAGCCATTTCATGGCACTGGGAGCAGATCCAGGCTTATTTCAAAGAAGGGAGATGGTAAGGGGCGGGAAGGCCAGACAGGAGGCGCAGGCTCCGCTGTGCTGGTCAGACCAGGAAGGGGAAGGCACTGAAGGGCCTTGCAGAGGCCGGTTGGCAGGGCCCGCGGTCCTTGTGAATACTGAGGGTTGAAGAGAAGGAGAGAGAGAGTGATCTCTGGGCATCAAGGTTAGGAGAAAGGTTTCCTATTCTATGACATGTGGTCTTAAAGTCTTGATCTTAAAATGATAAAAACTTAAAAGAACAAATGAAGAGGTAGAGTTTGTTACTTGGTAGGTATTGTTAATGGCTTGTGTTGACTTGCTGATCGTGGAATTAAACAATGGGAATTGTTGACTATTTTCCCATTCTAACTCCAAGGGACAGTTCCATACAATCTTTTAGTTTGCCTGGAGAGGTCAGAAAACCACCACCCACTGAGGAGTTTCCAACAGCAGAAGCATTTGGATAATATTGGAATAGTGTTTTTTTCTTTTTTTTTTTCTTTTCAATTGAATAAAACGAGAAATCTCTGGAAAGGCATGTACACCCCAGTTGTCTTCAGTCCCCACGACTCCTTAGCACAGGACTCCAACCTGTTCACATGGTTGCAACCTGCCTAGTCCATGAAAATATTTGGTTCCAGGCCCAGGGATAGGGGATAGTCATTTCTAGGGCTACAGAAGATTCTGTAATAGTTCCTGCCTCAGCACCTGTTGGAGACATTGTTGGCTGGTCCCGGCAATGACTTAATTTTCTTTTTCTAAAAGGAAGTCAGGTTTTGTTCAAGTGTTTTATTCCTTCATCTCAGGGTTCATGTGATCTCAGTCCCTTATTAATCTCTGCCTGACTTGCCTGTGATTGGCTGAGGAAGAGACATGTGATATAATTCTGGCCAATGGGACATGAAGGAGTGTTTCCTAACATCTGAAAGCCCCCAAAGTCTCTCTATAAAAGCAGTTCAGAGGAGGTGCTCAGCACATGTGCTTGTGCCTCCCGAGTGAGAGAGTCACTGTTCTTAATGCCATAATTGAGCTATTAATTTACCAATTTTTAAGATCTATCCTACCTGTAGACATCCAGTGATACGGTCAACTAATTTCTTTATTGTTCTCTGTTTTTCATGCAATTTGGGTTCATCTTGTCATAGTTATAGCCAGAGAATATTGACATCTGTTGCACTTTTCCAGTGGGTCAGCAGTTTTTGGTGCCCTATACCCAAAATACTACACAACATTTCTCCGTACTCTGTGTAACCCATTGAAGAGTAGGGCTGGCCCATGGTCTGCTGGTTATGGGAGCCAGATCCCACATGGCCCACGGAGTGCTGTTTAAATCCTGGCCCCAGCAGCTTGGAAAAATCCTGTGGGCTGCGTGTGTGTGTGTGTGTGTGTGTGTGTGAGAGAGAGAGAGAGAGAGAAATCCTGGTAGGATAGAGAAATGGAGGTGAAGGTTTGAGGCACCTCCATGCCCCATGGGAGGTATTTTCCACTCTCCTTCTCTCTGTCTTGCTCTTTTTGGTGAGGGCATGTGTCCTCTGGCAAACTTAAAAAGAAAAAAAAAAAGGAGAAGAAATGACAGTTTACATGCTTCCATTCAGCTCTAAAAATCTGGCACAAAATTATATAATTTAAATGATCAGCTATAGGGAAGCACACGACCTCTCCAATTACAATATGCCCTCCATGGGAGCAATGGGAAAAGAATTAAAATCCTCTGGATTTGGGACCAGCAGTTAGCATAATGGCTATGCCACTGAACTCCCATGTAGCCGACCACTGTTCAAGTCCTGGACCCGGTGGCTTAAACTCAGGCCGGGCATAGGTGTGTGCATGCCCAAGATCCCTAGAGGAGAATGGAGGAGAAGGGATCGCAGTGTGGCCATCCCCCCTTTGGGGGGATTTCTCGCTTTCTCTCTCGCTGTCTCTCTCTGTCTTTCTGGTGAGCACATGTGCCCTATAGCAAAAACCTCTAAAAAAAAAAAAAAAAAAAAAAAAAAAAAAAAAAAAAAAAAAAAAAAGAAAAGAAAAGAAAAGAAAAGAAAAAAATCCTTTGGATTTAGAAAAAGAAAAGCATAATTATATTTTAATGGTATTATTGAAGCCTTGAAATACCAGATTAAACAATTAACAACCTTAACTTTTACATTTCCACCAGTAATTTTTGAAGCAATAGCAACATTTCTAAATCTAAACTAAGTTTAATTCTGTAAATGAATTACATGTATGTGTGTTTGCATATATAGCTACAGGATGAAGAGAGAGATAAAAAGATAGACTTAAATGTCATCTCATAAAACTAGTTCAATTGAACTAGGGTGTTTGCAAACCCTAAAAGATTGAGGATACCTAAGAGTGATTTGAAAAGCAGCTCGTTGCTTGGTTAGTTTCATAAAATTCTTTGCCTCCCTATCGGCTTTCTAATTGAATATACTAATTTACAGAACAAACAGCATATTTGGAAGCTATTAAGGCTGTACATAGTCATTCTTTCTGGAGAAAAGATAGAGTTGATAAAGTAGACAACTCAGGTCAACGTGGCAGTAGGCGCACATGTCTTTGTAAGGATAAAATTCTTTTTTCATTTTATTTTTTTTCTTGCTCCTAAAAATGGTGAGATCATACTGTTATTTCATTTTTTTAAACAGAATCTGAAAGTAAATGACTGTACTAGTGATACTGAAAAAGGCCAATGAGCACAGTTTTCATTTAAAAAAAATTTTTTTTTTGTTCAGTTGTAAATGCTCTTGAAACAGCAGGTGAAGATGTTAAGAGCAGGTGCTGAGCTATGGTACAAGACGGCATTGTAATTCTTTTTGCAATGTGTTGCTGTTGAAGGTTCTGACTCGCTGCTAACCCAGGCAGAAGTAGGAGATGAATCGGTCTCAGTGGTAATTTCAGCCCCAGAGCTCCGTGTGCTGTGGCAGAGCTGTGCAGAAGCCGGGCCAGAGCGCATACAGAACGGAGGACAGGCGGGAGCCCCTCTGACTCTCCTGGAAGAGTGTCTGGAGGCTAATGCAGCCCATGAGCGTGGGGCAACAGCTCTGCTAACAGTACAGACCAATTCCAGTGGGTACCTTGTGAAAATATAGGGACCCCACGGGGGCAGAGGAACACAGGAGAAGTAAACCCAAACGTGAGAGCCACGGCCGAGGGGTCGATACTGTGCCCGGTGTGCAGCTCTGTCACTCTTCCTCTAGACTGAGAGCAACACTGAAACTGGAAATTTTCCATGGATGCTGACTTCTGTCAAAAGCATATTTAAAAGGCACTCCACGCTTGATTTTCTTCTGCTTTATTTCCTAGTATATATAATGCAAAAGCAGCGAGGTTCAATTCTGATAGCGCTCCTTCCCCGGTTCCCTCAGGAACTCTTTACACTTGGAATGACTGCTTAAACATCAACCCCTGGAGCTGGCTTTCATCCAAAATTCAAGGAGAGTGAGAGACCCCCTGGGCACGTGGCTTTTCTGTCGCATACATTGCTTGGTGAGTGAAATGAGGATGGGGATAGGCCATCTACTACACCATGGATCTGGGTGATTGCCATGGGTCAATGCCATCCTCTCTCAGGTACAAATTGGGTTTTCCATGAAAAGCAGAACACTGCAGCTTGGTTTCAGCTGGAAACAGGTCATTCAGGCTTTGTTTTCTGCATAGGTCCCTGAGATATGGAGGCCTATATTTAGCTTTTGATATTAAATACACGTTATTTTTGACTTTATGGTAAATGAGACTAAAACAAGGCATTTATGTGAAAGAGGAAAGAGATTTGCCCAGAGTAATCAGACCTTAGCGACAGAGGGACTTTGAGACTGGAGTACACAAGTATACCCAGGAAATAAGCCTCTCTTTGTAGTCATTACCTCCAAGGCCTCTTAAACTAAATGGTCCTTTGGATTCACCCAGCGTTTGCACTGATCAAGGGGAGAGCAGGCCACTTCCTGGGGACCTCCCGTCAACACTGACTTTCCGCTCTAGGCAATGCCATTATCCCCTGTCTTGCCAGCACCTATGCTGCCTCTGCTTAGGGTCATAAATGCCACATACATCCTGGTACTTTTAGTCCTGACTGCCACCCCCAAACAGATGTCATTGGATGTGAAATTTCATGCAGGAGTCCCAATCTCCTTCCTCCTGATTCCTCAAAATCTCATTATAGAGCCAGCATGTGCAATATTCTGTAACCCACCGTAAACACACACAGACCCTTAGAAGGCCCACATAGAGGCTCCCTCTTTAATACAAGGATGACAGATGCAAGACCTCCATGCAATTCTCAAACGTCCTTACATCCTGCTTCTATTACTGCAGTGTCAGGGTGCGCCATGCCCCTTCTGGCTGAAACATACCCAGCACCGCCTCCTCTGCTGCAGCCCTTCACAGGTCCCACCAGCAAATGGAGAGGTCTTTCCATGGTCCTTGCAGTCTCTTTGTGAGTTCCTGTCATGGGGGGTTATGCATTCTCACTCTGTTGACAACTCTGAGCTCTCCCAGCCACTAAAGCTCCCCATGCTTATTTTGTCATGATGTCACTAGGTAACAACGGTCAGGCATGTAGCATGCTTCTGCTCAAATGCCTGGATGTCACCTGTGGGCCACATTTTCTGCAGAGTAAGTGGTGGACAGTGACACATATGTGCTCCCAGCCCTCTGCTGTTCTCCGAATAAGAGAAATGAGTGGCGATTGTTGATACCGTGAAGAGCTCCCTCCTGACCTTGTAGTTTAGTTTCTTTTTTGTAAATTAAACATGCCTTAGGGCTAAACATCTTAAAATGAAAGAAAAGTCTCTAAAAATTGTTTTCCCCCATTTTTATTTCTGAAAAACTCATTCTTAAAACCACGGTAAGGCGGAGCTAGGTGGACGATCACGCCAGCAGTGAGCACTGGGCTCCGGAGCTCAGGGCAGGGTGTCTGGTCCTAGAGGGAGGAGTGGGGTATCCTGTGAGGGCTGTGGTCTGAGGGCATCAGGAGGCCATCCATGCAGTGGACATGGTGGGGGTCACTGCAGGACATTGATAATACACAAGGAGGTTGACCAGTTAACTAAGTTAAAAACCAGAGAAGCCAGGTTCTTTATTGGAAAAGAGTTACCAATGTGAAGTTATAGACGTGGTAAGGGAATAACTGGAGTGAACCTTGTGATGTTATTAATACTGGAATTATTTATATAAGCAACTAATTTTGTATATTTTAAATATATTAAAATATATAACATACACATAACATATACATACATGTGTATAGATACAGGCATATAAGTAGTTAAAAGAATAGCCGTAAGTGTGAATGTGTGTGCAGTGTGCATGTCTGCACACAGACATTCTCAGCTCTGTCTTCCGAGAGGACCTGGGAGCAGTGACATTTCATCACAGTGAGCACCCTTAGTGTCGAAATTTGGTTTCTACATGTTCTTCTCTATTAAGTACTAAGGGACTTCAAAAAGTTCACAGGAAAGTGGAATTAAAGTATGAGTTTTTTTTTTTGGTGCAAAAATTTTTGAAATATATGCATAGATTTTCATCATATACATTTACCATAAACTTTTTGGAGACTTCTCATAGAGGTAGGGCTTCTTGGGAAAATGACTGAGTCCTGGACTGGAGAAGAGAAAGCAGAAATGAACTTGAAACCTCTTACTTGACCAGCAAACAAACAAGAAAGTGCTCAAAGAATGACGGGGATGTATCAAAGGGATGCAGAAGCCAGATGAAAGGACTTCCCAATGACCAATGAAAGAGTCAAATAAACAGCGACAGTAACAGGTGCGAAGTCAGTAAATAAAATAGGAAGCCATGAGTTCTGACCATATCAACAGACGAACAGATTACAAGTTTGATGGGGAATGGGATATTTACGTAATTTAACAAGTATCGCCCCACAAAATACTTATTGCTTACAGAGGAGCAAAGAGTAACACGGAGACACCTGGAGGACACCGTCTCAGCCACACCGTCAGAGAGATGTTCTCCAGGAAAGAATCAAAATCACGTGGCACCTGACATGGCAAAGGGAAGAATATAGGGTCACTTCTGTGATGTTGCTGTACAACCAGAAGGTAAACACAGGGAAACATGGGCAAGGCCAAGTTGAAGGACATTCTACAAAACCACCTGCAGTTTTCAAAGGATCAAGGTCATGAAAGTCAAGGAAAGACTGAAGGACCATTTCATCGGAGACTCATGGAGATGAATGACTATGAAACACAACATACAATTCTGGGTTGGATTTCTTTTGCTCTAAAAGAATTGTTGAGGTAAATGGCAAGAACAGAATCAAAGTATTAGATGTCAGAGCTACATCACAGCTGGTTTCTGATTTTTTTTTTTTTTTTTGGAGAGGTTTTTGCTATAGGGCGCATGCGCTCGCCAGACAGACAGAGAGAGACAGAGAGACAGAAAGCGAGAAATCACCCCCCAGGGGGGATGGTCATGCCGCAATCCCTTCTCCTCCATTCTCCTCTCGGGATCCTGGGCACGCATGCACAGGCGCCCGGCGTGAGTTCTAAGCCACCGGGTCCGGGACTCGAACTGCGGTCAACTACATGGGAGTCCAGCGACATAGCCATTACGCTACCTGCTGGTTCCCTGGTTTCTGATTTTTTAAGGCTGAAGTCTGGTGATGGACAAGGCCATCCTTTTTTGTTGGAAATAGCCACTAAAGCGTCAGGATCACAACTTATTTTCAAATGGCTCAGAGAAAATAGTTCATTGTCCTGCATTGCAAATTTTCTGTGTTTTGGATTATTTAATATAAAATGCATTTGCATCTATTGTATCTTTGAATTTTTGCCACAGCTCTTGGAAAGAAATATTATCATTACTGTTTCAGACATCGGAAAAAAGGATTCATGAGGAAGTTAAGGGCTCATTCAAAGCAGAGCCAAAAGCCCATCCCTGCTCTCTTAACTGCACATTCATTACTCCTGGCTTTAGAGCCTTCTCTTCTCTCTGCTCTTTATTCTCTGCCCCAGGAATGCTACCAAGAATCAGGCTGGGACAAGAGTCCGAGGAGTAGTCACCGGGAGAGTAATGGCTCTTACACTTTTCTGTGTTTATGAGTCATGCGGGGAGCCAGCTTAAGATGCATATTTGCAGTCTCACCCTCCGAGATTCTGATTCAGTAAGTTTGGAGTAAGAATCAGAAATTTTGTTTTTAACAAGCAATTCAAGTGATTCTGATATAGATCATCCATGGGTCAGACTCTGAGCTACATTGAACTTGATTAATGGTCCTGAGTGGCTACTCAAATAAATTGAATTCAAATACTATGCCTGGGGCTTCATGAGGAGCTCAGAAACAGATGAGGTGCACTTCCCAACTCGCTGTGATACAGTCCTCAATTTAAAAAATATATTAACAACCTATAATGAAGTCATAGCATTCAGGCATTCTAAAACTTTAGGTGTGTTTGTCTTGCTTAATAGACAAGAGAATTTTGCAGTGGATCGCTGAAGAGTTAGGTGTTTAGAGTCAGAGAGATCACCAGAGATATATCTCTCCACCACTGAAAATGCATTTTATTCTTCCCCTTCAGAAGTGAGATTACATAGGGCCTTTTACCCTCCTTTGCAATGTCAACTGAAGTATTCCTCTTTTAAAACCTTTGCGTGCAGTGTAAAGTATTCTCTGAAAGGAGGTATCAGCCACTGAAGAAGGAAGATTGATTTTACTGAAGAAAATCAGCCTGATACATTTTAAAAATATACAGAATGGCTGGGGTAAGTATATTTTAAAATATGAAATATTTTTAAATATTTATTTTAAAATAAACACACTATGAATGAAATAAAGTTATCAGTAATACATGCTTAGTGTGAATATAAATTTAATCTGTACGTAAAAGCTTGGAGTCATAAAATAAGCCTGGTAGTAGACAAGATATACTGATGCTTGGTGATTGCTAACTGGTTAGGAGTGGGATTCTAATCCAGTTAACATGAGTACCCTCATGCTACTGCTATTCATTGGATGTATTTTTTTTTCTTTTTTTGGAGAGGTTTTTGTTATAGGGCATGTGCGCTCGCCAGAAAGACAGAGAGAGACAGAGAGACAGAAAGTGAGAAATCACTATCCAGTGGGGATGGCCACGCCGCAATCCCTTCTCCTCCATTCTCCTCTCAGGATCTTGGGCATGCACGCACATGTGCCCAGCGTGAGTTTAATCCACCAGGTCTGGGACTCGAACAACGGTTGACTACATGGGAGTCCAGCAACATAGCCATTACGCCAACTGCTGATCCCTTCATTGGATGTATTGATTGCTTTAGTAACTGAACTGAGCTGGGTCAGATCACATCGTCAGCATCCTGTAGACACACTGCTGTGGTGAGACAATCAGGTATCCCTTGAGTCCTACCTATAGTCTTCTTACTGTTATTCATTAGCTCTCTGTTGAGTGACATCTACTCAGAAGAGTAAACTATGTTGTGGAAACAACACAAATGAAGTTGCTAAAATGATAATGAGTGCCAGACTCCATTGATAACATGACAACTGAATTGTACCCTTTCTGAATGTACGGTTGGGGCAGATACCCATAGCAGCTGAGAGAACTCTAAGGTTAGTTCCCTGATCGATGGGAAGCATTTGAAACCTACTCACTTTTAGAGAATTGCAATGAATAGCATCCCCCAAAATAGAAGACGCTGGGTGGTGGTGTCTATAACACACCTAGTTAAGTCACCAGCCAGGATCTGTGAAGACAACATGCATCCTGGCAGGTGATGACAGCCAGCCATTAGCTGGCCTGGGTGGTAGGCCCAATCATAGCTGTCATGTGGCCCTGTCTCACTGCTGGGATGTCCTCACTGGAGCATACCAGCACAGCCTCTGGAAGTTAGTAAGTGGTTACTGACTTGCAAATATTTCCTCCTCCTCCTCCTATTCTTTTTGTTTTGACCAGCTTTATTGAGATAGAATTAACATCTTGTATAATTTACCTATGTAAAGTGTGCGGTCCAGTGGTTTTAGTACAGTCCTGGTGTGTGCAGCTATCACTGCCGTCAGCTGGGGAACACTGTCATCTCAGAAAGAAACCCTGTACCCTCTATCACTTTCCCTCAGGACCCAAGAAACCAATATTACACTTTCTGCTTCTGTAGCACTCCCTATGTCATTTCTCTTGGGCTATTGCCTAGGAATGGAATCAAATGCTTTCTTGTTGACAGTCATCAGTAAGAAAGATCAAAACCAGGGGACCTGCAGATGGCATAATGGTTACTTCACTGGAAGTAGCGTATTTGACCATGGTTCAAGTCCTGGACCCCATGGCTTAAAACTCATGGGTGCATGTGTGTATGTGCCCAAAATCTCAAGAGGAGACTGGAAGAGAAGGGACTGTGGCATGGCCATCCGCTCTGGGGTCGGGGGTGATTTCTCACTTTCTGCTTCTTTGCCCCTCTCCCCCTCTCTCTGGCAAGCACATGTGCCCTATAGCAAAATCCTCTCTCAAAAAAAAAAAAAAAAAAAAAAAAAAAAAAAAAAAAAAAAAACAAGAAAAATCAAAATCAGTTTATCTTCAGCAAGGAGGAGTGGAAGTTTTCATTCGCTTACTATCTTGCCCTGTGGCTGTGTGGGCTTCCCAGCTATTTGTCAGCATCTAATCCACAGACACCTCGAGCAGTTCCACAGTCCCTTCAACACTACCTTGGTCCATAATACGTTAGTTGGATCTGAAGAACAGAAAGTAGCAAGTGCCCTAGAAATTTACATGTGAGACAAAGGATGGGGGAGAAAACCCCATGAATATTTGGGCAGTTGCCACAGAGTGCAGTTTTTAGGGGTCTAAAGGCCTGGAACATACCTGGGTACCTCCTGCAAGTTGAATGAGAAGTTATTGAGCCTTGATACTTTTAAAAAAAAAAAAATTATTTATTTATTTATTCATTTGTTCATTTTAATTTGACCAAAGAGAGACAGAGAGAGAGAGAGAGAGAGAGAGAGAGAGAGAGAGAGAGAGGAAAGTGAGAAAGCAAGCCACCAGGTCCAGGACTTGAACCGTGGTTGGCCATGTGGGAGTGTCCAGCGCTTTAATCACCATGCCACCTGCTGGTCCTGAGCTTTGATACTTTTATGCTAAGCAAGAGGCATTGCTTTGTATATGAAGCCTCTATCATCTTGAGGCTTTGAAAGTCATATAACTATTCTGGAGAATAGTCCCCTGGCCTCTTTATTGGAAAGGCTGTCGGTTTCAAGAAAGCTAGGACAAGAGTGCTCAGAAGAACTTCCAGGGTGCAACCTGCCTGCCAGTTGAGCCACTAAACTTAGGAGGTAATGTGGTGCTGGGACTGTCCGTATTGGAGAATGAGGTTCTGAATCTCAAAGCAGGAAGAGAAGCTGCTGCACAGAGCCCTGGGGTTCTGGAGCAAAGCTCCACCTCGTGCAGCTGGTAGCTACTCTCTAGATATAACCTGATGTAAAGTTACCCTGACTCTTGCCCTTCGAATCAGCTGATTTGGTGAATACCTAAACGATACAAGACAAGCACGCATGGGCTGGACATGAGCGAGCTAGCCGCCCTAGAGGTGGCTTGTGCAGCCTCTGTCCAGTAGGAATGCTTACACTGGACCCATTCAGAGACTTCCCAGTAGAGAGAACAGCCCTGGAAACAGACACACGGTGCTTCACACTAGTTGGCGCTGCGGATCCGTATTACCAGGCCTCTGTGGAGCAGGAGACGTGCCAAGTTTCAAAGTGACAGTGTCTCTAAGGAGGAGACGGCATTCTGTGCGGCATCGTTCCTTTGTATCTTTGCCATAAAACTCCGTGGTGGAAGAAGAGTGGGCACTTCTCTTTATTGAATTAGAGACAGATTGGCTGTGCAACCCTGAAAAGGAAGTCTCTGCAGGCTTTTTGCCAGCCTTGGTTGAACCTTCTGCAAGATACAAAGACTATTCATTTCCTAGGAAGAGCTATAATCAAACTTTCCATTTAGCCTTATTTAAGTGGAGTCGGTTTCAGCTTTCTCAGAACTGGGCTGGAAGTTACACTTAACCATGGTCAAAAGGTTGACTGTCTTAGTCCATTTGTGCTATTATAACAGAATACAACAGGTTGGTTATTTATTTAAAAGAAGAAGAAGGAGAAAAGGAGAAGGAGAGAAGGAGAAGGAGAGGGAGAAATATACTTATTATAGTTCTGGAGGCTGGGAACTCCAGGATCAAGGCGCCAGGATGTTTTCTGTCTGATGGGGATCCAGTCTCTGTGTCCAAGATGGAGTCTAGACAGCCCCGCTCAGTCAACGGACAGAGAATGTGGCAAGTTGGTGCCCAATGCAGTCAACATGCTGTTTATCAGAAAAAGGGGACATGGGTCTGGGCAGGCCGAGCATCTAATGTTCACTATGAGCAGTCCCTGGTGTCTGCTGTAGTGTTAGGAAGCAAATCAGTAACAGATCACAGAGGCCAGATGGTGGGACAGTGGGAACACAACACTCACCTGTACAGGACCCACGTGGAAGGTCCTGAGCTTGCATCACGAGGCCTCCTGCAGGTGCTGGGTGCACGCTGGTGATCGGGCTGCCTGAGGATGGAGGTAGCACGAAGACCCTATTGAGAGGGCTTGCCTCTCTGTCTCTCTCTCTGTCTCTCTCTCTGTCTGTCTCATAGAAGAAATAAATAAATGTAAAAGAAATAATGAATCATGATGCCCAGGAGGATATTCATCTTACTTAAGAAAAACTGCTTCTAAGCAGAAGCTTTTGACTCTAATCAATTTGTTAATTATAATTATTTTCACTAAAGCAGGTGCTCAAAAACTTTCAACTTGGCAATGCATTCTTAATGGTTTATTGTGTGAGGTTGGCGCTCTTTAATCTGCATTTCCTGCTGAGTATTTGATCAATAATGTGAAGCGATCAGGGCCAGGCCCACTGTGGTTCCATCTCCATTGTTTCCCGTCTTTCAATTCTGTAGGCAGGAAGTTTTCCAAGGGTACCTGGAGGAAACTGTGGGCTTCAGTCACAGACTGGCCCCTAATATCTTGCTCTTCAAACCATATTGTACCTCACAAAGGTATACAATGATTAAATGCAAATAAGCAATAATAACAACAATAGCATTGTTTTCTCTTAGGGAATCTACCATCTCTGGATTTCCATTTACTCACTTGTAAAGTGGGGGTAGTACCTACCTGCCAGGGATACTGTGAAGGTTTGATGCTGTGGGAAGCATCTGCCCTGTGTCCCGTACACATGGAGGGGCGTTTCTTTTATTGAACTCGCCTGAACCTAAATGCTGTGTGGTCAATGCTATGGTTTGAATATGTCCCCAAGAATTCAAGTAATGAAACTGGTTGTGTGGAATTAAGAGAAGAAAAACTTAATCTGACTATGGGATTAAGAGGTGGGGTCTTTGGGAGGTGATTAGTATTACAGTCATCAGGGTGGAGCCCCCCGTTCGAATCCTGGTGGGCTTAAAAGAAGGAGGGAATGAGACAGACATAGGGACACAGACAAGCTCTTGCCATGTGATGTCCTGCATCACCCTGGGGCTCTGCAGAGAGTCCCCCCAACAAGAAACCGTCCCTGCATGCAGCCCCTTGACCTCAGATCTCTAGAACTGTGAGGTAAATAAACCTGTATACTTTATAAATTGTCCTCACTCAGACATCCAGCAATAAAGCAATAGAAAATGGACTAAAACAGTCAACCCGAGAGAACTTGGTAAGACTTGATACTGTTCTGTGCACTGTCTACTTCTAGGGCATTAAGAGCTACAGGATGAGACTCCTGGCCTATGAGGAGCACAGAACAGAGCTATGACAAGCAAACAGTGCAGCTGGGAGGATGGGCGAACGCACCTCCCTGACACCCACCTCATGGGCTGACGACTGCTCCTTGCTCTGAGGTACCCTTGGCCTTCCCAGGGACCATGGGCTCAGATGAGGCCTCCAGCTCTCTGCCTATGCCCTCACCAGGCATGGAGGTGGGGATGCGGCCTCTACCTGCAGAGCCACAGCAAGGCCATGAGAGCCATTGCCTTTCCTTAGCTCTGTGGACAAAACGGAGATCTCCTTTGTGGGGGCTATTTTCAGAGTTGTTCTGTAAGAATCCAGCCAAAGCCCTTAACCACAAGGTAACTGCAGATCGTAAGGCAAGGCCCATACTTTCTTCCTTTCTTTCTTTTTTTTTTTTTTTTTTTGAGAGGTTTTCGCTATAGGGCGCGTGTGCTCGCCAGACAGAGAGAGAGAGACATAGAGACAGAAAGCGAGAGATCACCCCCCAGGGGGGATGGTCACGCCGCAATCCCTTCTCCTCCATTCTCCTCTCGGGATCTTGGGCACGCACGCACACGCGCCCGGTGTGAGTTTTAAGCCACCGGGTCCGGGACGCGAACCGCGGTCGACTACGTGGGAGTCCAATGACATAGCCATTACGCTAACTGCTGGTTCCCAAGGCCCATGTTTTCGAGAAGTCCCTGGCACCATGTTGACCTGTGAGATGCGTAGTACACTCCATTTTCTGATGAAGAAGCAGAATTTGGAGATACAACTTTCCAAGTTCACTCAGCTAGTCATTGGCAGAAGCTGAACTTGATCTCTGGTCAGACCTCAAGCCTGTCTCAGTCCTCCATGACCCCATGAGAGCATAGTACCCTGAGGACAGCACTCGGCTTCTCCCCTGGACTACATACTTCCTGAGTGCCAAGTAGCCCACTTCCTAAATGTCTAAGTGTTAGGCATGGTCTATTGTTTTCTCATTAATAAATCTGAGGCTTTAGCTATATTTCCAGCTCACTTTCCCAGCGCTGTATATACACACCTTGAATGTGTTTCTATCTTCTCAGTGTGCTACTGGCATGATTTACGAATACATGTTGGTGTTTATATTGCTGTGACCACGTAAAACCCGTTAGAGCTGAGCTACATGGCACACTGTGATCTGTTTTCTTTTCTGCTCCTCTCTCCCGCCTTCCTTTCTTTATTCTTTCCCTCTCTCTCTTCATCCCCCCTTTCCCTCACCCTTAGCCTTCCTCCCTCCTCCATCCCTCTTTATTGTTCAAGATACTCATCACTAATTCAATCCCAAATTACCTTCCTGTTGTGTAACTCTCCTCTCTGTGTGAGTCAAATACCTTCGGCAGTGCATTACCTTCTTTCTTTCTTTTTATTTATTTTGTAGATTGAGTTTACATTTAATTGTACATCTTTCTGAGGTACAATATGGTTTTTATAAAGTATGCATGTGACATGTGATCATTAAATGAAGGATATTACCTTATTCATCATCTTCAAAAAAGAGCATTATGTTGTACCTTGCTTGCATGCACTCTTGTGTCTGCTAAAAAACATTTTTATGAGCCCTTCCCTCTCATTCCTCATGCAGCCCCTTTACTTAATCCTTTTTAAGACTTATTTATTTAATTATATTTATTTATTATTATTATTTTAATTTGATGAGTGAGAGAGGAGAGGGAGAGAGAAAGTGAGAATGCAAGCTTGGTCTGGGACTTGAATCATGGTCAGCTACGTGGGAGTCCAGCGCCTTAACTACCATGCTGCCCACCAGCTCGCGTCCACCTTCCACATCTTGGACTTTTTCGATTTGTGCTATAGGCTGCAGACATTAGATAAACATTGCCTTCATATTCTTGGAGAAATTTCTTCTGGATCCTTTTCCAGGTAGGCACTGCATTCTTCTCTTGATGATATTTTAGTGAAGAGTCAGATTCAGAGTCAGAAGGATGGGCAGGTGAGCAGCTGTGACTCTTACCTCAGTCTGAAAATGCCGCCTTCATGTTGGAGGCTAGCTCATGTTTAATATAGCTCATTCTTTTGGTTTTTGTCCTTTCCTATAAACTGAAGTATCTGAGCACATTAGTACCTGGAATCCTATTGGTTACAAATCCTTTTTTTTTTTTTTGAGAGATATTTTTGCAATAGGGTGTATATGCTCACCGGAGAGACAGAGAGGGACAGAGACAAGAAGTGAGAAATTGCCCCTTGGGCGGCTGGCCATACCACAGTCCCTTCTCCTTCATTCTCCTCTTGGGATCTTGGGCATACATGCACACATGCCTGGCTTGAGTTTTAAGCCACCAGGTCTAGAACTTGGACTGTGTTTGACTATGTGGTAGTCTAGTGGCATAATCATTACACCATCTGCTGGTCCCAATCCCTGTTGACTTTATTCATGATATAAATATTGACCACAAACTACCTTCTCTATTCTCAAAAATGCATTTCATCACTCTCCAGTGATTCATGGGTAAGAAAGAAGACATCTTTTTCTTGTATATTGGTAATCCGTGTGCATGGCAATTTGATCTGAATCAAAATATTTGATTTCCAACAATGTTTCACCACTTGTACATCCCCTAAATGCAGATGGAAAAAAAGATACTGTGCATAGAATCATAATCACTTAAAAAACTTATTACAATGCTTTGTTCTACACAGAACTGTTTCTCTTGTGATATGGCTTGTGTCTTCATAAAAGCTTTGTAAATAAATAAAAGAGGATGGGATTGTTCTTCAGATCCAGTCTAAATTCAGGTTTATTCAGTGATGAAGATAACACTATTTACACTATTAGTCTTTTACCTTGACAATCCCCCTAATGTGGATACTGGCACTAAATCTACCACATTAAAGAGAGAAGTGAAACTCACAGTATATTATTTCTTCCTTTCTTCTGGCTTGAGCACTCCTGTGTCATTTGTCTTGAAGAAGAGGGCAAGCCAGGGGAGGCCAGCTGCTGGGGAATGTTGGGCCCCTTTGGGCTGAGATATCAAAAGCAGTGGGATTCAGAGACTGAGCTGAAGGGATTTTTATTTCAGAGTATTGACTGAATGCAAACTTTTTATTTTCTTTTGAGGTGAAATTTATGCATCATTAAAGTAACCACTTTCAGTAAGGGACCAGCAATTGGCATAATGGCTATGATGCTAGACTCCCATCTAGTCCACCACGGTTTGAGTCCCGGATCCAGTGGCTTAAACTCATGCCAGGCGCGTCTGCATACGTGCCCAAGATCCCGAGAGGAGAATGGAGGAGAAGGGATTGTGGCGTGGCCATCCTCCCTGGGGGGTGATTTCTTGCTTTCTGTCTCTCTGTCCCTCTCTGTCTTTCTGGTGAGTGCACGTGCCCTATAGCAAAAACCTCTCCAAAAAAAAAAAAAAAAAAAAAAGTAACCACTTTCAGTAAATTTACTGGCATCCAATGCATTCATAATGTAACAACCACCACCTCTATCTAGTACCACAAAATTTTCATCACCCAGAAGAAAACCGTGTACCTGTTAAGCATCTACTCTCTCTTCCCCACTGCTGCCAGCCCTAGCCAAATACCAATCTACTTTCTGTATCTCTGATATTTTATATAAATGGAATTAGGTAATATCAATATATGTATTTTTTGTTGTAGCATATATTAGAACTTCATTTCTTTCTATGACTGAATTATATTCCAGTGAATGGATATACCATAAATAATATTCCATTGAATGGATATACCACATTTTGTTCATTCATTTATGCATGAGTGGACATTGGGGTTGTTTCCATCTTTTGGCTATTGTGAATAGTGCTGCTATCATCAAATGTATATATTTATTTGAGTCTTTATCTTCAATTCTTTGGGATATAGACTTAGGAGTGGAATTTCTGGGCCATATGATAATTCTAGGAGTTGTCATAATTGAGGAACTGCCAAACTGTTTTCCCCAACAGAGGCATCATTTTATTTTATTTTTTATTTTTTTATTTTTTTAGAGGTTTTTGCCATAGGGTGCATGCACTCGCCAGGAAGACAGAGCAAGACAGAGAGATAGAAAGCAAGAAATCATCCCCCGGGGGGGATGGCCATGCCACAATCCCTTCTCCTGTATTCTCCTCTCGGATCTTGGGCACACACACATACGTGCCCGGCATGAGTTTAAGTTACCGGGTCTGAGACTTGAATTGCGGTCGACTACATGGGAGTCTGGTGACATAGCCATTACACTAACTGCTGGTCCCTAGAGGCATCATTTTAAATCCCTGCCAGCAATATATGAGAGTCCTAGTTTCTCTACACCCACCCTGACACCATTATTTTCTAAATTTTAAAAATGATAGCCATCCAAGTGGATATAAAGTAGTATCTCAGTGCACTTTTGATTTGCATTTCCCTAATGAGTAAAGATGCTGAGCATTTTTTCATTGCTATCGGCTTTCTATATATCTTGTGTATCTTCTCATTGTAAACTTAATAAAAGGTATTTTGTTGGCATCTCACCATTCTAGGAAATATTCTCAGGATTTAAGAAATCAGAGAAAGTCTCAATAATGTGTTTCCTGCCTATAATTCACAAATAGATGCAGAGTAAGGGTGGAACAGGATGGTTGGAATAAAATGTAAGTGGCAGTGTCTCCTCTACTTCAGCCCTGTCTGTCTCTTACTGGGCAGGCTGCTTATTCCTCACCGGGCAGGAAATCTTAGCTTTTCTAAAGTTCATGCATCATTTTCTCTGACTCCCTGGAAATCTAGTATCCTTCCAAATAGGGGCATGCTTAGGAGAGAGCTGGGCACAGCTGTGCAGAGTAATGAAGTCGGGGTCCCCAGAGCCTTCTGTGATATTGCTTCAATAAACAGAACTTCTGAACTCAGCTGTAGCATTATGCTGCATCCTCTCCCATCTCCTCGTGGGAAACTTCAGTGCTATTTAGCTCTTCCTGAGCCTTGAGCTGACAATTTTAGAGCATCCATGAATTTGCTGCGAAGTAGGAGGATGGTGTAGTCTCAGCCTCAGACAATAGATACAAAACAATAGGTACAAAACCAAAGTTTGCTGGCTGCTTCTCGATCACCACATAGAGCATGGCACGCTCCTCCTTAAAACTTTCTGTGGCTCCCCTTGCACTGAATGGGATCCTGTTAGCACTCCTGCACGCCCACATGGTGTGGGCCCTGCCCTCCTCCCAAAGCTCTGATGCTTGAGTCCTCCCACCAGGCTCAGTCATGCCAGCTCTCTTTCCTTGTACCTACCAAGCTGCTAGCTGTGGCCGTGCATACTGAGCTGTGGAAGAACATCACAGCCAGCTCTAGCCCCAGCTCTGTCTTCATGTGAAGTGCCCCTTCCTTCACTCCTCTTGTGTCTGGCTCCTTTTCCTCTCTCAGGTCTAGGCCAACGCCCACCTCAGAGAGGCTTGCACCTTTCCCACTGCATCAAAAACAACACGCCTCTTTTGTTCCTGGTCCTATCACCTTGCTGGTTTTTTAAATGGCATTTATCATACTCTACAGCTATTATGCTTTCAATGATTATGCATTTTTATTGCTTATTTTGTCTTTTCCCTAAAGCTTAAGCTTCTGAAGGTGGAGGCTGTCTGCTCTTGCCTGCCCATAGCTGGCTGTCAGTTAGGTGTGTGCTCAAAGAGTGGACCAGGCTGGGAGAGATGCCCGGAAGCAACACGAACATGACCTTGCTCCCTTCATTGAAGATCACACACACAACCAGAGCAGAGAATAGGGCTGTGGGGGGATTACTCACCAGATAGATCTTAATCTACCTGGCAGTCTGGACACTTACCTGCCAGATCCTGGAGATGTCACAGTGGGCCATCCCCACCCTCCACGACTCAGGGGCATCCCCGGCAGGGCCCAGCTTCTGTGTGGCTCAGGCTTGGATCGAACGTCCCACACCTGTTCTAGACAGTGATGTAAGCTGACGTTTCCCGCCTCCCTTGTTCTTTCAGTGGTAGCCCAGGGACTTCACAGCAATTCAAGGGGGCTCACCAGACACATTCTGAAGACTCCTAGCATAGGCAGACCTCAGCAGTGGGGATGAACAGTCATACTGAGCAGGAGGGTACCGGCAGCTGTGTTTTGTTCACAACACTGGCCACTGCTGGTTTTAGAGTTTGATATTTGGGGCTTCTCATAGAAAAATTAGTTCCCCACATGGTCAGGAATGGCTCCAACAATCTTGGATTCTATATTCCACACTTGTTCTTGGCATCCAGAACTCTGCAGGCTTCTGCATGGACGTGGAGTAGGAACTGGCTGGAACCCCAAGCTGTGTGTGCTGTGTGGGGACAGAGCTATGAACCTCAGCAGTGTATGTGAGATGTTCACCCCTCGAGACACACGAACAAACCCCACAGCAGCCTGCAGGGGTTACTTTTGATGTTAGCATATGGTGGCAAAAGTTTTACAGCCATCAAATGATTTTTTTTTTTTTTTTGCAGTGTAGACACATACAATATGTGGCCCTCAATTTACTAAACTAGTTTATAAAACTTTAATTTTGGTCTTTGCTTTCAAGTGGTTGCTTCTGTGTCATTTAGAAACTTGTGTGTGCATATTAATCTGTATTTTAAAAAGGGAGAATAAAAATAGTGCAGCTGGGGACCAGCGGTTGGTGTAATGGCTATGTTGTTAGACTCCCATGTAGTCGACCGTGGTTCGAGTCCTGGACCTGGTGGCTTAAACTCATGCCTGGCACATGTGTGTGCATGCCCAAGATCCTGAGAGGAGAATGGAGGAGAAGGGATTGCAGCGTGGCCATCCTGGGGTGGGCGGTGTTGATTTCTTGCTTTCTATCTCTCTGTCTCTCTCTTTCTGGCAAGCACAAGTGCCCAATAACAAAAAAAAAAAAAAAAAAAAAAAAAAAAAAAAAAAAAAAAAGTGCAGCTGACTGTATTATTTGTTGAGTATGTCAATAACATTCAAAGATTTTATTTCAAAATAGATGAGGTAAAGATTTCTGATACAACTCATTGTGCAAACTTAGGGAAGTCACTTTGGGCCAGCAGGTAGTGTAGTGGTTACGGTGCTGGACTCCCACAAGGCTGACTGTGGTTCGAGTCCTGGACCTGGTGGCTTGCTTTCTCATTTACCCTTTCTCTCTTTCTCTGTCTCCCTCTGGTCAAATTTAAAAAAATAATAACAAATGCAATTAAACAAATAATTATTTAAAAAAACTTAGAAAAGACACTCAATTTCTGGGTCAGTGTTTCCTCAGTCAAATGGGCCAACTTCTGAGTAATCCCTTTCCAAGATATTTGTGGGGTTCCTACTAGACGACAGGCAGAGATTGGCAGCGTGCTCATGGCCACATGGCTGGTCAGCCACGAGTCAGCAGCACCTGGCCGGGTCTGTCCCCAGTGCTCACACCTACAGGCATCAGTGCCCTGCACGTGGGTGCTCAGACCACTGCTGTGCTTCCTGTGACGGTTAGACCTGGTGATGTAGCCTTCCCCACGGCCAGAGCTGAGGCAGGGGTGCCACCCGACTGGCTACAGGAAGTGCTGTCCCAGGGCAGTACCCTGGGGAAGGGCAGGAGAGGCTGGAAGGGAGGTCCAGGACAGGCTCCTGCGCTTGGTCACAACTGCTAAGAGATGCCCTTGGTTGTCGTCCTGGTGCCACCACTTGGCCCATGGCCAATGCTGGCCAGGCACCAGGTGAGCCCTGCTTGGGAGCAGTCCATCTGAGATGAGGGAGGGGAAGGTCTCTGCCCTGTCTCTCAGAGTCAGCCTGGCCTCAGGGAGGCTCACCTGCCTCCTGTTGGGTGCCATCTGCCTCACAGAAGTTAACGGTTGGATTGTGCGATGTGGTGCTCCACCTGGACTGTGCCAAGGAAAGAGAGCTGGGGCTCCGAGCATCACCCAGTGGCTAGGCGGGTGTGCTGGTTCTGGCCAGAATCCAATCGTCTCAGAGGACAGGCGAGTATAAGGAATATGGAAGGGGGTTCAGGTGCATAGAACCTCCACAGGCCCCCAGAGTCAAGCCCTGCATTTGTGAAGAGAGCCAAGAGCCAAGAATCCAGGGGACAGAGGGGCCAAGGTGTCCGAAGAGCTGCAAGGGGCTAAAATCGTGAGTTACCTGGGTAACACTGGCAGCACTGAATGGCAGACACGTCATAACCATGCTGCCCCATGTGATTTAGGCCATGAGTAAACGTCCTGCACTTGTCACAGCATGGAGAGCTTTAGCTTCCTCAGGGCTCAGAAGCCTGCTCCCTGCGCCATTAAGTGACTTTAGGGGGAAATGTCGTCTGGCACCGTCACTGTGTAGTCAGACCCATGTGAGAAAGTGAGCTTTGACCCAAAACACACCCTTAATTAAGCGCCTCCCTCTCCCGCCCTCTGGCTTGACCCAAAAACCATCAAGTACTCGAGTCAAGGCAAAGCTCATCTGGAGCCCTTGGCCAGTAGGCATTTTCCCCCCCAGAGAACATGTGTGATAGCCAGAGAGAGAGAGGCAGAGAGGGAGGGAGGGCAGAAAGCACCCCTAGTAGTGTGGTCATACTGCAACCCCTTCTCCTCCATTTCTTCACCCTGTTGGGATTTTGGGCTGCACATACCTGTGTTTTTCAAGTCACCAGGGTAAGGATTTGAACCATATAGTTGGACAAGTGGGGTCTAGCTCCTCTAACCACCAGGCCACATGCTGGCTAGATAGTCACTTGTTTTAAAGATGCGATGACTTATGCTGGGGCACTGTTCTAGACACTAGACACAGGGAGGGAGATGTGAGGACATATGCACGGTCCGTGTTTTTGTGACATTGTACCTGGTCAGCAGGGTGTCAGTGGGCTGCCAGGTTAGCCTCTGCTTCTAGCAGTCCTTGGGGGTTAGAGGAGAAATATCTGATGGGGTCCATCATTTGTTTACCCATCAAAATTCGGTCTGGCTCAAACTGTGATGTTAGGTATAATCATGTGACCTACCTAGCTAAGTTATATGAGTGGAAATTACTCATGTTGCTTCTAGACAGAAACCTTTAAAATATGTAATTGGTGGGGTTCCTTGTTTTTGCTACTAATAGCAGTTTGAATGTTTTTGTAAAGAACACATAAAACAGAACACCCAATTTATACATGATGAAAAAAAAAAAGAAATATCTGATGGGTAAGACCAGCAGATAGCATAATGGTTGCATCACTGGATTCCATGTAGTCTATCACAGTTCAAGTCCCAGATTTAGTGGCCTTAAACTAATTTCAGGCATGTGTGCATGCATGCCCAAGATCCTGAGAGAAGAATGGAGAAGGGACTATGGTGTGGCCATCCCTCCTTGGAGATAATTTCTCTCTTCTGTCTCTCTGTCTCCCTCTGTCTCTATAGTGAGCACAGGAGCCCTATAGCAAAAATCTCTTTCTAAAAAAAAAAAAAGAGAGAGAGAGAAAGAAAAAGAAAGAAGGAAAAAAGGAAAGAGAAAGGAAGAAAGAAAGAGAAAGAAAGGAAGAAAAAGAAAGAAAGAAAGAAAGAAAGAAAGAACGAACAAGTGAATGAAAGAAAGAATCTGATGGGAAAAGAGAGGTGTAGATTAGTGTCTGACCAACAGGGGGCAGCACAGAGGAATGTGGTTTCAGATGGGGAGGCCTCTTCAGGAAGACTGAGGCATAAGCAACCATCTTTATGTCCAGGGATTATTGCCGGCTCCTTGATGAAGGGTCTTAGGTGGTCTGTTTTTCCATGTCTTGTTTCCAAGCAGACAAGGATGTTTTTTTAATAGTGGGAATAGTTTGGTATCTGGTGTCAGAAAATAACTGATTTGAGTTCTGGCTTCACTCTTGACATACTCTGAATCCTTGGTCATATCTCTTGACTACTCCAAGTCTCTCTTTCTCTCTCTTACATTAGTGATTGTAAAAAATATGGGAACATATGTGTTTATTAATATATTATTATTATTTTTTTCTTTATTGGAGTCGTTCTCTTTTCAATGATTGGGACCATACTTTTTCTAGTCTGCCTTCCCCACAGTAGTCTTAGAACTCAGTAGATGCTAAACGAGCACTTGCTGGCTGGTCAGTGGAACAGCATCCCTTCCCTCTGCCCCCCAGCTTTGCATAAATGCGTTCTGATCTCTTTGCCACTAACTAGTTAAGTATCAGAGAGCTCCTAGATCACAGTGTCACCTCCATGCGTGCCTCTCCTTTGCACCTTCTGGGGAAGAAATATCTTCTCTCCTTAGTGAACTATTGCTATCAGCTTCTGAGAGTGTTTGGTTCTAATCCTGGAGAGGTAGTTGACTTGCATGATTCATATCAAAAAACTCACTCCAAATCTAATGTGATAGACGAGTTACATAATAGACAAGTGGTCACCAAAGATGGTGAGCCAAAACTTAAACAGAGCTGCAAGCCTGACAGATTGAGGCACTAACAACAGTGCAGAAGCTTAATGACCTCTGTGTTCACTCAGTCTGAATAATAGAATTCCAACCCTCAAATGTTCCAAAGGATACTACGTGGGAGGAGGGTTTCTGTCTGTGTCAGTAGATAACCTAGATACCAGATTGTGGTCTTCCATTTGCTTTGTATATTAGCATTATTTCTGTAATCTTTTCTGTAAACTCTTTGAAGATGAGTGTGTTGGCTGCTGTGAAGAACAGAGAAAAGAGACATAGCACAGAACTGAGCACTTGCTGACTGAGAGAAGCATATGTGGTTGATAACAGAGGACAATCTATTCAAAGAACATGGAAAAGACAGAAAGTGCTTTAGGACTGGTACAGAGAACATGCCAGTCTCCAAAAGCTGTGATACCCTCATCAGACTCCAATTTCTTTCTTTCTTTTTTTTTTTTAAAAACAAGGAAACCTTAGACTGTGACATATGAGCTGTGAAAGAACTGCAACATAGAAAAGATTGTATCCCCCTCCACTATCTACATTTATGTGATATAAAAATGTTTTCCATCTATAGTTAACAACATTGTATTGCATACCTGAAAATTGCCTAGAGAGTAGAGCTTAAGCCTTCTCACTACACATACACACAAATGGCCACTAAGTGAATAAATCGATATGTTAGTTGGTAACAATCACTTCAACATGGATATACATATCAGCACATCACACCATACACCTTAAATATGAACCATTTCAATAAAATATTTTTACAAACTAGAAAGAAAAAAAATACACTATATGGTTGTATAGTCATGCATCACTCAACAATGGGAAACCCTTTAAAAAATGTGTTGTTAGGTGATTTTGTGTGTGTGTGAATATCATGGGGTGCACAAACATAAACTTAGATGTGGAATCTCTACACACCTAGGTCATATGGTAGTCTGTCACAATATTGTAAGATCATCATACGTGCAGTCTTGCTTTACTGAAACATCACTATGTGGAGCATGACAAATATGATTTATTCAACTAACTTCATAGATTATGTAGACCAGTGATCCCTTTTTGGCACCAGGGACTGGTTTCATGGAAGACAATGTTTTCACAGTCTGGGGAAAGGGGTGATGGTTTATGAGAGACAGAAACCTAGATCCTTCACATGTGTAGTTCATAATAGGGTTCATGCTCCCATGAGAATCTACCATTGTTGATTTGACAGGAAGTGGAATGCAGGTGATAATACGAGTGATGGGGAGTGGCTGTAAATACAGATGAAGTTTTGCTCTCTAGCCCACTGCTCACCTCCTGCTGTGTGGCCTGGTTCCTAATTAGGCTGTGGTCTGGGGATTGATGACCTCCAATTTAGACTATTTTTAAAGCTTTGTATAACTAAAAAACATAGTTATTGATATATAGTTCTATACAAGTATAAATATATTTATAGGAAAATTTTCTGAAAATAGAATTTCCAGATAAAAGAAATTTGCATCTGCAAATTGGGTAAATACTACCATATTCTTTCCAGAGAGAATATACTAATTTTTTCTCTTAACTACAATAGTTATATAAAGCGACTTCAAAAAGTTAATGAAAAAATGTAATTAAAATAGTTTATTTTGGAGAAAAAAATCAAAATACATGCATACTTTTTAAAAAATAATATGTGTGTTCCATGAACTGGTTGAAGACCCCTCATTTGTATCTTCACACTCTTACAGTTTTCCTTTTTTTTTTTTTTTTTTGAGTTTTTTTTTGCTGTAGAGTGCATTCTTTCACTGGAGAGACAGAGAGACAGAAAACCAGAATTTACTACCCAGGGACATGGCCACACCACAACCCCTTCTCCTCCTAGGATCTTGGGCACACACACACACACATGCACCTCACATGAGCTTCAAGCCACTGGTTCTAAAACTTGAATAATGGCTGGCTATGTGGGAGTCCAGTGATGTAACCACTATACCACCTGTGGTCCCCACAGTTTTATCTCTTAAAAAATTATTTTGGTAATCTATTAAAAACCTTTATTATTATAAAGGTTAAGTTTGACATGCTTGTTAGACATGGAGATGTCTGGTAGGCAGTTACAAATATATTCCAGAAGCTCAGGAAGGAAACTGAGGCTGTAGATATGAATGCAGCTGTCATTAGCATATAGATGGTAATTAAAACCTAGGACTTAATAAGACCACTTAGAGCAATGAATATAGCTAGAGAAGAGGACAAATGGAATTGTACTGGGCTCCTTTAATAGGTTGCAGTAGGGATGTCATTGGTCTCTTTGTGGACTTAATTCTATTTCATTGATTTAGTGTTTATCCATGTGTCAAAAAATACACTGGCTTGTTTACTATAACTTTATCATAAATCTTGGGTTCTGCAGGGCTTACCCATCTATTCTATTTATATATCACAAAAATAAATCCAAATAGAGACTTTGATAATAAAATGGAAATGTTGCAGAAATAAAGTTCATGAATAGACGAGAGAAGATGAGATCCATTGCCTTTCCAGTGCAAAGATTGACTCTAAGTATGGGAGGTGTTTAACCCTTGAAGAGATGAGAAAGATAAATATTTGGGTATAGATTTCTGTTGCATTTCACTTATGTATTTTATAGAAATTATTTTTAATTTATAAATTAATTAAAAATAAATAAATGTAATTTGTACATTGTATCTGCTCATTCATGGACAAGGTCTACCTCTAATCTCATTTTTCTTATCTTATTACAATGGCTAGTACTGCCAGTGCCTTTTACTGAACTCTATTGGAGATATTCTGTAGGGATATTACTATTTGTTTCAGATTTTGTGTTTCTTTCTATTCTTTTTTTTTAATATACAATTTATTTTATATATTCAATCACATACATTACTTGGCTTGTAAAGTGAATGTTCCGACATGAATACACTTCTCACCAGTCCAGTTGGGGATACTATACACGATATCAACAACAGATAATAACCCATTTCTGTGTCCCATAAATGTCTTTCCTCTTTATTTTTCTCCTTAATATCTTTCCTCAGATTCTCCTCCTTCTCCCACCCACTTACTGTACCCAGTATCTATAATCATTTTCTATGTTTCTGTATCCTTTAAGTTTTACTAAAAATATTTATTATGAATTAGCACCAATTTTTTTGCATTAGAAATACTTTTCTGAATTATAAATACTTTTCTACATTAATTACTCTAAAACTAGAGTAGAGAAATATTTCCTCTTGCTCATTTTTTTTTTTAAATCCAGAAGTTAATTGTAAATTCATGCTTTTTGTAAAGGAAAATTACAACTATAGAAATATAGGAATAAATCCAATAGAGAGTGAAAGGGCCCTTCAAAAGCGATCCATTCTTACATATTCTACTAATAATAACTATTAATGGTTTAATGTTCAACTTTTAGATCTTTCAAGATATTCATTTAAGCATTCCCTTACTGATTGACTTTAAATTTTTCAAACTGATAAAACTTTGATAAAGAATGTTTTTAAAGATGCATTTAAAAATAAATTATGATATTACTATCTTAGTAATCCTTTTAATGAATATGCATGAGTATGTCTACAAGGCAAATCTGTAGAAGTAAAATTTTTGGGTCAATGAATATACATAGTCATGGTTATTATTATTTTTATTATTATTATTTCAGTTCATCAGAAAGTGAGAAAGAGAGAGAGAAAAAGAGTGAGAGAGAGGGAGAAAGCAAGCACTTTTCTATTTCTCCCTCTTTTTAGGATTTTGGGAACACACGCGCATGTGTCCAGCATATTTTTCAATCTTCAGGGTCTGGAACTCAAACTACATGGTTGGCCAAGTGCGATCTAGCCACCCATCTACCAGGCCATGAGCTGGTCCCATAATTTTTAATCTTTTAAAAATAGGCTCTTTCTCCATTCACAGAAATTTCCCAATATTTTTTAAAAGTACTTGCGTACTTAAACATCACACTATTTGCTGGCCCTGGTATTTCTTTTAGTTAACTTTATACATAGTTTCTTTATTAAAATTTTCATATTTGTATAATCAAGTGGACACATGGCACAAACTTGTTATCAGGCTCTTGCTCTTCCCATATGGTTTTGCTCAGTGGGACATCATAAAGTAGACATTATGTCACAGAAGGACATGATGCACGAACTCAACAGCATTGATTTCTCCATTCCATAAAGCTCACCATAATAAAGTGCATGCTTCAGTGGTTTTAAGTAAATTGATGAGGTTTTATATCTACTATCATTATGAAGTTCAAGATAATTTTATTACCCTGGAAAAGCAGTCAATCCCCCTTCTTCTCCTTCCACTATCTATTGGCAGCTACTTACCTACTTTCTGTTTCTATAATTTGCCTGTTTTGTACATTTCATATAAAAGCAATAATGTAATATGTGGCCTGTATGTCTGTTTTTTTTTTCCTAACTAAGGATAATATTTTCAAGGTTTATCCATATTTTAGCATGTATCAGTATTTTTTTACATGACACAATAACATTCCACAATAAGGGTATACCACATTATATTACTTCATTTATCAGTTCATGGACATTTGGATTGTACCTACTTTTTCACTGAATTATACTGCTGAACATTCAAGGGCAGATTTTTGTGTGGACACATGTTTTCAATTTGGGGGGGTATGTACCTATGAGTGGAATTGATTGGTCAAATTATAGCTATGTTTAACTTTTTGAGGCGCTGCCTAGCTTTTTTGCAGCACGAGCATCATCTAATACTCCCACGAGCAGTGTATGAGGGTTCTAAATCCTCCAAATCCTTGTCAACATTGTTTTCTTCTATTTTTAACACATGTTTATCTTAGTGGATGTGACTACAGTGTCCCGTTACAGGTGTGGTTCATATTTCCCTGATGACTAATAATATTGAGCCTCTTTCCATGTACTTGTTGTCTGTCTTTATGTCTTCTTTGGGAAAATGTTTGTTCAGATTCTTTGTCCATTTAAAAAATAAAATTTTTGTCTTTTTGCTCTCGTGTTAGGAGGGTTCCTAGTTCTGGATTTTGTCAAAATTTTCCCTATTTTATGACTTGCTTTTGTACTATTTTATTAGTACCCTTTGGAGCACAACATTTTTAAATTTTGTTGACATTCAATTCATTTTGTTTCCTTATTTTTTTTGTATTTGGCATTTTATGCATGAAACTATTGCCAAGTCCCAGGTTAAAAAAATTTACGACTCTGCTTTCTCCTAAAGTTGTTAGTTTTAGCCTTTAATCTTTGGTCCTTGATCCGTTTTGATTGAGTTTTTGTAAATTTGGTGAGGTAGAGGTCCAAATACTCATTCTTTGCATGTGTACATCCAGTTGTCCTACAACCATTTGTTGAAAACATGACATTTTTCCCCCATTGAATAGTCTTGAATCCTTGTTGTAATAATTTTACTATAGATGTATGGGTATATTTCCTGACTCTAAATTTTATTCCATTGTTCTATATCTCTAACTTTATGCAAGTACCACAAAGTCTTGATTATTGTGGCTTCACAGTAGGTTTTTTTTTTTTTTTTTTTTTTTTTTTTTTTTTTTTTTTTCCCATAGGGTGTGCGTGCTCACTAGAGAGAGGCAGAGAGAGATAGTGAGAGGGAAAGCAAGAAATAATACCCCAAGGGGAATGGCCATGCTGCAATCCCCTCTCCTCCATTCTTCTCCTGTGATTTTGGGCACTCATGACTTGAACTGTAGTCAGCCATCTGGGAGTCCAGCACTTTAACCATCATGCTACCTTCTGGCCCCTGTAGGAAGTTTTGAAATAGGAAAATGTGATTCCTCCAAATTTGTTCTTCCCACAACTGTTTAGGTTGCTCTGGGTTCCTTCAATTCTATATAGATTTTAGAATCAGATTATCGATTTCTGTCAAAAGGCATTCTGTTTTTGATAAGGGTTATGTTCTATATGTAGGTCAATTTGGGTAGTATTGTTGTCTAAGCAGTATTAAGTTTTTTATTCCATAAACACAGGTTTTCTTTGCATTATTTAAGGCTTTTTAAAAGCTCCTTTCAACAGTGTTTTGAAATCTTTTGTGTTATTATCAGGGTACAAGTCTTGCACTTTGTCATTTTTATTCCTAAGTATTTTCTTTTTTATGCTATTATAAATTAAACTGTTTCATTAATTTCCAATTTTGAATTGTCCATTGCTATAAATTGTTTTTGTGGGTTGATCTTGTACCCTGCAACCTTATTAAAATTGTTTATTAGTGTTTACACTTTTTATGTGTAAATTACTTAGGGTGTTCTATATAGAGAAACATGCCATCCTTATATGTAGGTAATTTTACTTTTTTCCTTTCCTATCTAAATATCTTTTATTTTTATTCTTGTCTAATTTCCCTGGCTAGAACCCTCAGTACAATGTTGACTAGCAGTGGTAAGAGTGGACATCTTGTCTTGTTCCTGATATGTTATTAAACCAAAGGACTGCCACCTTGTACCGTTACGTAGGATGTTAGCTGTAATTTTCTTTTCCTAGGGGTGAATTATCAGGTTAAGGATGTTCATCTCTGTCCCTATTTTGTAGAGTGTTTTTAACATGAAAGGTGCTGGATGTTGCGAAATGTTTTTGTTGCAGCCGTCTAGACAATCATGTGTTTTTTTTTTTCCTCTTTATTCTAATAATGTGGCTTTGTCATTGATTATTTTTCATATACAGACTGCTTTACATTCACGGCATAAATCCCCCATGATGGTATATAATGCTGTTTTATATGGTATGGGATTCAACCTGTTAGAATGATTTTGAGGATTTAGTGTCTATATTTGTAAAGGACATCAGACTATAGTTTTCTTATGATGTCTTTCGCTGGCTTTAGTATCAGGGTAATACTGCTCTACATAATGAACTTGGAAGTGTTCTTTCCCCTTATCTTTTATTTTTTGGAAGAGTTTGTAAAGCATTGGCATTAATCCTTTTTTAAACATTTGGTAGAATTCTTCAGTGACACTATCTGCTACTTGACTTTTCTTATTAGCGCATTTCTTAGTTAACTCAATATCATTACCTGTTACAGTAAAAATTCATTTTCTATTTCTTTTTTTTTTTTTCTTCTTTTTTTGGAGAGGATTTTTTGCTATAGGGCGCGTGCGCTCACCAGACAGACAGAGAGAGACAGAGAGCTAGAAAGCGAGAAATCACCCCCCCGGGGGGATGGCCACGCCGCAATCCCTTCTCCTCCATTCTCCTCTTGGGATCTTGGGCACGCATGCACACATGCCCAGCTTGAGTTTAAGCCACTGGGTCCGGGACTCGAACCGCGGTTGACTACGTGGGAGTCCAGCAACATAGCCATTATGTTAACTGCTGGTCCCTCATTTTCTATTTCTTTTTTGAGAGGTTTTTACTATAGGGCACATGTGCTCGCCAGAAAGACAGAGAGACAGAGAGATAGAAAGCGAGAAATCACCTCCCAGGGGGGATGGCCACGCCACAATCCCTTCTCCTTCATTCTCCTCTCGGGGATCTTGGGCACGCATGCACACGCACCTGGCAAGAGTTTAAGCCACCGGGTCTGGGACTTGGACTGCGGTCGACTACAGGGGAGTCCAGCGACAGAGCCATCATGCTATCTGCTGGTCCTCATTTTCTATTTCTTTTTGAGTGTATTTTGGAACTTTCTCTTTCTGGAAGTCTATCTGTTTTGTATGTTTATTTAATTTGTTGGCATATGATTATTAGTTGCTCTTCTTTATCTTTGAATTTCTATTAGTTCAGAAGTGACGCCCTCTCTCTCACTCTTGGTTATAGTTATTGGGGACCGCCTCTTTTATCTTGGTCAGTCTAGCTTTTTTTTTTTTTTAATTTGTATTTATTTTTTATTTCAAGTCCTTTTATACATTCAATCACGTTATTTAGCTTGCAAAGTGAATATTCCAATATGTGTACTTTTCTCCCTAGTCCAGTTGATAATACTGTAAAGTTATCTTCAACAGATAATACCTAATTTCTTTATCCCACTCATGCTTTGCCTCTCTATTTTTCTTCTAAATGTCTTTCCTCAGACTCTGCTCTTTCACCCATGCATCGTGTGCTATAATCAAATCGAGGATAGTATCCTATTCAGCACCTTCGACAACCAGCACATAGAGCTGTCCTTGCTGGTGTTTGTTTCTTCATGTGGCATCCAGTCACTGCCAGTATCCTTTTGTTTCCCCTGAAGCACTCCCTTTGGTATTTCTTGTAAAGTAGGTCTAATAGCAATAAATTCTTTTTTTTTTTAATTCTTTAAAATTTTTTTTAGCTTTATTTATTTATTTATTTAATTTGACCAGACAGGGACAGAGTGAGAGAGTGAGAGAGAGAGGAAAATGAGAAAGCAAGTCACCAGGTCTGAGACTCGAACCGTGGTAGGCCATGTGGGAGTCCAGTGCCCCTAACTACCACACCAGCTGCCAGCCCCTAACAGAAACAAATTCTTGTAGTTTCTGTTTTCTGTGAATGTCAACTGCGTGTGTGTGTGTGTGTGTAATTATATACATGTAATTAGCTTCCTTGAGATATGATTTATACACCACGTGATTCATCCATTTAAGGTATACAAGTCAATAATTTTTAGGATATTTGCAAAATGTGCAACCATCACTACAGCTAATTTTAGAAGGTTTTTACCCCTTAGACAGGAACCCTTCACCCTTTAGCTATCATACCCCTAATACTTAGTCTATAACATTTGGGAAGAACTGATTTGGTCTTTGATCTGAGTTCCGTTTGATGGCTGAGCTTAGATTAGAATGAGTTGTGTAAAATTCCATTAATTTTTCTTTTTTATTATTCATTTTAGATTTTTGCCATAAAGCACATGTGCTCACCAGAGACAGAGAGAGGGAGAGTGAGAAATAACCCTGCCCCCTGGGAAGGGGATGGTCACACTGCTATCTCTTCTCTATTCTCCTTCTGGAATTTTGGGCATGCACAAATACGTGCCAGGCATGATTTTTAGGCCACCTATTCTGACACTGGAACCATGGAGTCGGCCATGTGGGATCCAGTTCCTTAATCACCACACCACCTGAAGGCCCCTAAAATTCTTTTCTACATCCCTTGAGTCCCTGCTAAGAGAAACATGTCACAATTAGTACTGTAGGAAAAGCAATGTCCACGGCAGGCGGTTTCCTCTTTCGATCCTCTTTCTTGTGAGGTTGAGCTTTTATCTTCACTGACATTCAAGCAAACAGGATGAGTATTTTTTTTTTTTTTCCCACAAGATTTCCTGGTCGAATTGAGTTAGAGACTGTAAAGGTATTTATCCATGGGATGAGAAAACATTCTGGGTGGGACAGTTCTCGGGTTGGTCTGTCCTGTGTATTTGGAAATGTTCGGCATCTCTGCTCCCTCTTTAACATGAAGTTTCCCCTCACGTTTGTTCTGAACGTTAAACCCTCTAGTATTTCCAGATATCCCTGCTCTTTGGTACCATCATTCATCAGCTCCTTTATGTCAGCTGCGATGGGAGACACTCGTGTGCTTGGGGTGTGACCCAGAGTGCGTGTGTGTATATAGCTCAGGTCCAGAGCTTGGCATCTTTGGGGTGTGTGCGTGTGCGTGTGCGTGTGAGTGGGAGAGAGAGAGAGAGAGAGACAGGGAAGGAGAGTCGCTGATCCATGTCCTCTTAGTTTTCAAACTTTCCTGGGTCACTGAATTTGCTTCAGGGTTATAAGTGATCTGGCAATGTACTAACCATGCCTCATCATTTAGAGTTAGACCCTGGTGAATCTTGGTCTTTAAATCTTGAGATCTCTACCATTTGATATTCCTTAGTGACCCCCCCCCCATCAACCCCACATCTGTGCCCCCCATTAGCTCTTCTTTGCGAAGGTCCTGAAAAATTCAGAAATCCCTGGGGCAGGGTACTTTTCATTTGGATGGTGCCGTTAACGCAAGACCTTTTGTAATATGAGTGCTTACAAAATAATAAAGTCAATTTTTTTCACTTTCATTAAAACCAAACACTGAGACAATGTTGAAAGCCTCCAAACTGCCCTTTGTCGTGAGGTTGTGACAACCAGTATTAGCGAATAGCTATACGATGTATTTGAGTGAGAGCAATAAAGACCTTTATGTATTCATATTTTCATGTCTTTGGCTAATCTGCTGACTTGCTATCTCCTCCTCCCTTGGACAGAACTCCTTTTCTTTATTATTATTATTTTTATTTTTTTTTTTTAGCTTTTTAAAAATTTTTATTATCATCATAATCTTCTTTATATTACATTGGATTAGATATAATTTTACAGTGTATTACATTGCTTTTACAAAAGGGAATGCCATGCATGTCAGTCCATATAGAGACATTAATGTCCCCACTTCATCATTCAATATCTTTTCTATGTTTTTGCCAATCATTATTATTATTATTCTAATTATTTTTTAAAACAGTCAATCACTATTTCTCATTTTGCTTATAAAAAGACTTTACCCATCATGAAATATTTCTCAGACCAATCCAGTTGAGAATACTATACATGTCATCATCAAGAGGTAATAAGCCCTATCTGTTTCTCACTAATGTCCTGCCTCTCTATTGTTCTCTTGCTATCTTTCTCTATCCTCTTCTCCTCACCCCCCACCATTCCACACTGTCCTATTCTCGTTAAGTACTTTCACTGCTTTTATGTCCTCCAATTTTTTGCTCTCTACCATAGAGTGCGGGTAGTCGGTATATACTGAGTGGATACGTACAATATCTTTCTTTCATAGCCTGGCTTACTTCACTCAGCAATATATCCTCCATATCTGGCCACTTTCTATCAAATTCCAGGGTCTTGTTATTTTATATGGCTGAGTAGTATTCCATAGAGTATATATACCACACTTTTCCAATCCATTCATCAGTTTGTGGACATTTAGGTTGGTTCCATGTCTTGGCAATTGTGAATAATGCTGCAATAAATATTGATGTGCAAGCACTTTTCTGACTGAGTGTTCTCCTGTCTTTCAGGTAAATACTCAGAAGCGGGATTGCTGGGTCAAATGGTAATTCTATTTGTAGATCTTTGAGGAACCTCCATATTGTTCTCCACAGTGGTTGAACTAGTTTACATTCCCACCAACAGTATAGGAGGGTTCCCTTTTCACCACATCCCCGCCAACACTTATCACTTTTTATATTCTTCATCTTTGCCATTCTGACAGGGGTTAGGTGGTATCTCATTGTGGTTTTTATCTGCATCTCCCTTATGATGAGGGATGTTGAGCAATTCCTCATATGCTCTTTGGCTGTTCATATGTCTTCCTTAGAGAGATTTTTGTTCAGCTCATTTTCCCATCTTTTAATTGGGTTAATCATTTTTTTTTTTCACATAAGGCCCTTGAGTTCCCTGTGTATTCTGGTTATCAGTCACTTGTCTGAGGCATATTTAACAAAAATATTTTCCCATTCTGAGGGTTGTCGGTTCACACTTGATACTGTGTCTTTTGCTGTGCAGAAACTTCTTAGTCTAATATAGTCCCACTTGTCTATTTTAGGGATTATTGCCTGTGCTTTGGGGGTCTTATTTAAGAAGTCTTTGCCTACTCCAATGTCTCCCAGAGTTTCCCCAGCATTTTCCACCAGTAGTTTTATGTTTGAGGTCTTAGGTTCAGATCTTTGATCCATTTTGAGTTGATTGTTGTTAATGGTGAAAGATGGGGATTCAGTTTCATCTTTCTGCAGGTAGATACCCAGTTTTTCCAGCACCATTTACTAAAGAGGTTTTCCTTTTCCCAATGGATTGACTGATATCCTTTGTCAAAGATCAGTTGGCTGTAAGCTTTGGGGGTTATTTCTGGGGTCTCTATTCTATTCCATTGGTCTACATGTCTGTTTTTATGCCAATACCATGCTATTTTGATGACCACAGCTTTATAGTATACCTTGGGATCAGGGAGTGATATGCCTCCTACTCCATTCTTCTTGCGCAGGATTGCTTTTGCAATATGAGGTCTTTTATGATTCCAGACAAATTCTATGATTGTCTTTTCTAGATCTGTGAAGAATTTTTCTGGTTTTTTGATTGGAATTGCATTAAGCGTGTAGATTAATTTGGGTAGAATTGCCATTTTGATTATGTTAATTCTTCCAATCCAGGAGCATGTGATGTCCTTCCACTTTTTAATGTCACATTCAATATCTTTTTTAAGATTTTCATAGTTTTCTTTATAAAGGTCTTTAACTTTCTTAGTTAGGTTTGTCCCTAAGTATCTTATACATCTTGTGGCTACGGTGAAAGGGATTCCTTTCTTCAGCTCGGCTTCGTTCAACTTGTTGTTCATAAATAGAAATGCTATAGATTTTTGGATATTGATTTTGTATCCTGCCACCTTACTGTATTCACTTATTACTTCAAGAAGCTTTTTCATGGATACCTTTGGGTCTTCTAAGTATACCATCATGTCATCTGCAAATAGAGATATTTTCAACTCTTCTTTGCCTCTTCAAATGCCTTTAATATTGTTCTCTTCTCTGATTGCAATAGCTAAGACTTCCAGTACTATATTAAAGAGCAGTGGAGAAAGTGGGCAGCCTTGCCAAGTACCTGTTTTCAGAGGAAAAGCTTTCAGCTTTTCTCCATTCAGTATAATATTAGCTGTGGGTTTTTCATAGATTGCTTTTATTGTATTCAGAAATGATCCTTCTATACCAATCTTACTGAGAGTCTTAATCATAAAAGGATGTTGTATTTTGTCAAATGCTTTCTCTGCATCAATTGAGATGATCATATGGTTTTTATGTTTCTTTCTGTTAATGTGCTGTATTACATTTATGGTCTTGCGTATATTGAACCACCCTTGCATCCCTGGTATAAAGCCTACCTGGCCATGATGAATGATCTTTGTTATATGTTGTTGGATACGATTTGTGAGTATCTTGTTGAGAATTTTTGCATCTATATTCATCAATGATATTGGTCTATAGTTTTCCTTTTCTATCATGTCCTTATCTGTTTTGGGGATGAGGATGATGGAGGCTTCATAAAATGAATTTGGAAGGTTTCCTTCCTTTTGAATCTTTAGAAATAATTTTAGTAGGATAGGGGTTAACGCTTCCTTAAAAGTTTTGTAGAATTCAGAAGTGAAGCCATCTGGACCTGGGCTTTTCTTTGTTGGGAGGTTATTTACTACTGATTCAATCTCCTTGCTTGTTATGGGTCTATTCAGGTTCTCTATGTCCTCCTGATCCAATCTTGGTATATTATATGCATCCAGGAATTTGTCCATCTCCTCCAAGTTATCTTGTTTGTTGGCATATAGTCGCTCATAGTATCCTCTAATGATATTCTGTATTTCTACTATGTCTGTAGTAATATTGCATGTTTCATCACATATTTGATTAATCTGGTTTCTTTCTTTCTTCTTCTTGATCAGTCTAGCCAATGGTGTGTCGATCTTGTTAATCTTTTCAAAGAACCAGCTTTTGCTTTCATTTATTTTCTGTATGGTTCGTTTATTTTCTATTTCATTTATTTCTGCTCGAACCTTTATTATTTCTTTTTGCCTGGCATTTTGGGGGTTTGTTTGTTGTTGTTTTTCCAATTCTCTGAGGCATGATGATAAGTTATCTATTTGCCATCTTTCCATCCTTTTCTTATGTGCGCTAATTGCTATGAATTTCCCTCTTATGACTGCTTTAGCTGTATTTCATAGATTCTGGACACTTGTGTACTCATTATAATTTGTTTCCATAAATTGCTTTACTTCAGCCTTAATTTCTTCAGTAGTGAAGAAGTCATTCAGAAGTAGGTTTTTCTCCCTATCTCTCTTTTTAGCTCTAGCAGTCTTTCCTTCACATATTTAGGTGCATCTGAGTTGGGTGCATAGATATTTATAAGGGTTATATATTCTTGTTGGATTACTCCATTTACTATTATATAATGCCCTTCTTTGTCTCTTCTTACAGTCTTTGTCTTGAAATCTATTTTGTCTGAGATCAATATCGCTACTCCAGCCTTTTTTTTGATTTCCACTTGCATGGAATATCTTTTTCCAGCCCTTTACTTTTAGTCTATGTCTATCTTTATCCATAAGGTGAGTTTCTTGTAGGCAACAGATAGAGGGTTTCTGTTTTCTTATCCATTCAGCCAGTCTATGTCTCTTAACTGGAGAATTTAATCCATTGACATTCAATGTAATTATCGATATTTCCATACCTGATCCTATCATTAAGTGAGCCATTTTCTTGGTTGTTTTTTGTTCTCGTATAACTGTCTGTCTGATTTCTTAGTTTTTCTGGTATAGTACTCCCTTCAGAACCTCTTGAAGAGCTGGTCTGGAGTTGGTAAATTCCTTCAAATTTTGTTTATCTGAGAATGTTTTTATCTTTTTTTCCCATATGAAAGATAATTTTGCCGGGTATAGTATTCTTGGTTGAAATTGTTTTTCATTCAACACTTTGACTATGCTTACCCATTCTTTCCTTGCCTGCATTGTTTCTGCCAAGAGATCCGATGTAAGCCTGATAGGGTGACCTTTGTAAGTAACTTGACGTTTCCCTCTTGCCAACCTTAGTATCTTGTCTTTGTCTGTTGTTTTCACCAGTCTGGCTATGATGTGCCTTGGAGAAGATCTTCTTGGGTTGATTCTACCTGGGGTCCTATGTATTTCTTGGGTCTGGATATTTGAATGCCTTTCTAGGTTTGGAAAGTTTTCTTCCAGGATTTCGTGGAATAAATTATCTAGGCCCTTATTATTTTCTTCCTCTTCTGGAATACCAATTATTCAGATGTTGGGGTGCTTGATGGCATCGAGTATACCTCGTATATTGTCCTCATTTTTCATGGTTGTTTTCTCAATCTTCTTGATACTTTTTTCTAGGTCAGATGTTTTGTCTTCTACATTAGAGATTCAATCTTCTGCCTGGTCTAACCTACTTTTAATACTTTCAAGGGAGGTTTTGATTTCCTGTATCACATTCTTCAATCCTACAAGTTCCATCTGGTTCTTGTTTAAGGTATCCATTTCTTCTTTCAAGTCATTAAAGTACTTCCTCATCTCCTGAAGCTCCTTGTCTCTTTTCTCTTCCATCTCAGTTAGTTTGGTCACTGCAAATATTCTGAATTCCTTATCAGACATGTCCATGATGTCCATTGTATTGACCGTGGGTGATGTAGGCTTGATGATTTCCCTTGAGGGAGAGGCCTTTTGTTGGTTGCTCATATTTCTTGAGCTTCTGAGATTGTTTCTGGTCATCAGGTACTCTATATGTTGCTTCCTAACTTATTTAAGGTATCTCTGAGTGTTAAAAGTTGTACAGGAATAGAAATTTGATTATTTCTCTTATGGTTGGCCTATCTGTTGCTCACAATTACCATTAACTGTTGTAACTAGTCCTGGATGGCCCAAGATCCTTTCTGTTTCTAAGGAGTGGTGAGTCTCCAACTGACCTAATAAGCAACACCTCAAAAGCAAAGAATAACGAAAAAAGGAAATCGCGTGGCATACATGCGCTGCACGCTATTCAAATAACCAATATTCAGAAAGTCCAAAGGCTACTGGGAAAGGGCCAGAGGCTGAGTGACAGGACCAGGTTAGTAGGGCCTGCAGCCTCAGTCCGCCTGGTGTCCGGAACTGCTGGCCGGCTCGGTCCGGTTCGCGGGCGGGATGGGGGGCGAGTTCATCTTAAAGTCCCAGACAACCAACCTGGAGTCCAAGGAAGAGGAACGGTGGGGATGCGCGGAGGTTCAGAGGGGTTGGGCCTGCAGCCTCAGTCCGCCTGGTGTCCCGACAGAACTCCTTTTAGATGAAGGAACATGTAGAAAGTCTCACTTTCGCGTCATTGCTAGAGTTGGGCACTGACTCCCACTGTGTTCCCTGACAGATCGTTCTTGTAGACTCATGTTTTCTTGTAGACCCACTTTTCTTATTGCTGCTCACAAGCGAGTCAGCTCATCCCTGGGCCCACTGGCACAGAACAGCAGGAATATCATATAGCTTTCCTAGTTTAAAAATATTCAGTTCTTTCCCTAGAGACAAGACACACTAAAAGACATATTTCCAACCCACACATCTTACAATGTTAGTAAGCCCATGAATTACCTGTAGGGGCAACTGGTTCCTTCTAAGCTTTTGTTAATTCTATATTCTTGCCTAGAATGCTCTTATTTTTTTTTTTCTTTTTCAAAATGTTTCCCACTCATATTTCAAGGTCTAACTTAAATTCTATCTCTTCCAGTGAACTCTGATTATGACATCCCCTAATGAGCTTTTTTCCTGAGAGCACTTCCTGCACTCACCATCGTAGCCATCCTTGTAACATGTCTTACAAGACAGCATTGTTCTCAGAACTGGAGGGCAGAATGGCTTTCACATTCCTTGTAGAACTGAGCAAAGGAGACACCAAGGAAGTACTCATTTGCGGGTTGTGTAAAATCCCAGGAAGAATTTTACCTTTCCTTGACAAAATTCAGTTTTCTTACTTTTTTAGAAACCAGGTCCCCAATTTGTCTTTATTTATCTATTTATCTACCTATCTATCTATTTATTTTAATGCCAAGGTGTGTGCTTGTCAAGAGAGAAAGAGAGACCCTGGGCATGAGTGAGTGCCTGGCATGTTTTTTAAGCCACCTGCATTGGGACTCTAACCCTGGTTGACCGTTGGGAATCTGGCTTCATGCTTAACCCTGCACTTCGGGCCTGCTCCTGTTTGTATTCATGATACTATCTCACGAAGTATCCTGGGCAGGAGTTGATCTAATGACTGTGAGAAGCAGTTCTACAGGTTTGGAAGCAGAGGAGCATTTCTGTTGTTTGCTGTCACAAAGGTATTGCCTGCCCCCTTTATCTATGGTCTTCATTTTAATTTGTTTTTAATTGCCTATTTAACACACCTAGCAATTAAGGTGAAATGGCTCTTTGACAAATCTGAGAGCTTTTAAATTAGTGTTAATTGCTTTTGTTAATTAAAAGTAATGCTTTCTATTGTGTTATTGATATTCTCTTCTATAAAACTGGATTAATGACTTCCAGTCAATCCTGTTACAAAGACTTCCCTTCGTAATCACGAGACCTTAGGGCCTGCTGTTCCTGCGGACTGAAAAATGATGTTAGAACCTCAGGATAAGCTAGGAGGGCAGGCAGGTGAGTGCCCATTGCGGGCTCATCTCAGTCCCACTAGCTCAGGAGTCCACTGGAATCCTTGCTGAGGGGTGGTATGTACCGCCTCAGTGACGTTCCAGCAGGGAATAAAGGGCATACTCAAGTTCGGGCAATTTGATGACGATTTAATAACGGGACTGTTTACGCAGTTCTGAGCTTCAGTGGAAAGAGCTGGACCACCCTCGGACGGACGGAGCGGCAGGTGGAGGGGAAAGTGACTGGCACCTGGAGCCTGGAACAGAGCCCTCATTTACGGAAAGCTGCTTTTAGAAAAAAACAGTGATGGCTGAGCTGACAAAATACTGGAACTGCAGCAAGCCTGCAGGACACAGCAGGGGGCACGAACAGCCTGTCTTCACCCAGTGCCTGCCTTTGAACTCTTGCTCGGGTGTCCATGGGCCAAATCTTCCCAGGAGGGTGACAAAGCCCATCAGTGAGATTCACTAAGTCAGACCCCTGGGACCAGTGCAGGGTGGAGAGCAGGTCTGGACAGGCAGATGGCAGAAGGCTCCTTCCGGGAAGGACCGAGGAATCACTCCTGTGTCGACTCGCCACAGTATTGCCCCAGACCCAGCCCAGTTGTACGATACTCCTGCTGTTCTGGGTCAGTCTATGCGTTTCCTGTCCGGGAAGCAGCTCGGTGAGGAAACCGCACAGCGGCAGGTTTACTGGACACTCTCGGCCTCCTGCTCAACCGCACTCGATTTCCTTCAGATGCACAGAGGACGGCTGTACTTGGGGATCCATCCAGGCTTCCGCTAGGGGTGTTCTGTTCTGTTACTGTGCCCCAGGCTCTCCTGGCGCAGGCCCCGCGCTGCTCTCTGAGGCTCTCCCTGGGGTAACTGGGCCACTCACCCCATTAGAACAGGGAGCCTGGTTCTAGAAGGGGATCTATAATGGTCATTCCTGGACGTAGAGGGAAGTCACCACGAAACTCTGGTTTATAACAGGTCGTTATTTATTGCTTTTTCACTGTGCATGGAGCATCCTCCACTTGGTGGGTTTTCCTGACTGAGTAGGGGTCCGCTCTAGCGTGCCTGCTCCTGAGAATCTCAGCTGCCTTGATGATTCTTCCAGTTCTTCCCCCGGAAACTTGGAGAAAGCAGTGGCCCCCGCTGAGGGCCACCCAGGCAGCATGTTAGCACCCTCTGATGGGGCCTTGCCAGGACGCTGGATCACTGAAAGTGCTTCCATCTAGATAACCTCTGTTTCGTCCCCTCTTCCCAGCCCTGAGATCACTGCCTGCTCCGTGGGTACCCACTGTTTTCCCCGACTCTAAGGCAGCTGCAGATCTCGGACAACCTTCCCAGGTTATGCTGGTAGGGGGTGAGAAGCTGACCTTCACCCCCCATCATCAGTCACTGGACAGCGCCTGCCTTCTCCAGGGGAGCATGACTTTGGGCATGTGGCTGTCTGAGCCAAGGCCACACTGAAGAGACCTGTCTGGCCACTCACATACCACGGCAATGTCCCCCTTCTCTCGATCACCCAGGGCAGGTACCAGGAATATAGAACTACCCCTATAACCCAAAGTCTGCCCAATTTTTCAATCTGACCAGCGCTAAGCTGCTTATCCTATGAGGCAGGGTCCAAATTTATTCTTTTGTTTGTGCCTATATAGTTTTTTTTTTTCTAAGCATCATTTGTTAAAAAGACAATTCTATACCCATTGAACTGTCTTTACACCCTTATAAAAAAATCTATCAACCTTAAAGGCAAGGCTTTATTTCTAGACTCTTAGTTTTATTCTATTGGCCTGTATGTCCATCCTAATACTGTAATTAGCATTACATGGCCGTGTTTACTGTGGTTTTGAAATCAGGAAGTCCGAGTCCTCCAACTTTATTTTTCTTTTTCAATGTTGTTTTGGCTATACCAGGTACTTTGTATTTCTGTTTGAGTTCTAGAATCAGGTTGTTAGTTTCTATAGAAAAGGCAGCTAGGATTGTGATAGTGAGAAAATCTGTAGGTGAATTTGGGACTATTGTCATATTAATTATATTAAATTTTCTAGGCCATGAACATAGGATTTCTTTCCATTTCTTAAAACCTTTAGTTTCTTTCAACAATGTTTTGAAGCTTTCAGTGTACAAATCTTTCACTTCTTTTTATTAGCACTTAGTTTTATTTTTATGTATTTTACTCTCTTTTTGATGATATGAAAAATAAAACAACTTCCCTAATTTCATTTTCAGATTTTTTATTGTTGGTATATAGAAACACAATTATTTTAAAATTTGTATTTGACTTTGTATACTAACTGTGATTTTGTTGAACTTATTTATAGTTCTAGTAATTTTTTTACATGTAAAGTTTTTTGTCTATATAAGATCATGTTATCTACAAAGAGAGAGAGGTTTAATTCTTCCTTTCCAGTGTGGATGCCTCTCATTTTTTTTTTTTTTTTTTTTGCCTAATTGCACTGGTGAGAGCTTCTGGAATGGTGATGAACAGAGGTTCATGAAACCCTTGTCTATACCTGATCTTGGAGATATTCAGTCTTCAGCCACTAAGCATGACATTATCTATAAGACTTTAAAATTTTTATTTTTATTTATTTATGTATTTATTTATTTTAAAATTTCTTTCATAGGTGCCCTTTATCAGCTTAACAAAGCTTCCTTCTATTTCTAGTTTACTGGTTGCTTTTAACATGAAAATGTGTTGGATTTTGTAAAAAATCTCATCATGAAACTTGGCCCTGGACTGGGTTAGCCTCTGCCTTCTTGACTGTATCTGCCAGGTGTTAGTGGATTTTCGTGAATGAGTATCTCTCCACTGACAAATGTTCTTAGGACAATCTGCAGGTACTATAAATGACCGCTTTAAAAAATAATTTTCACTGGTTAAGTTTTTCCCCCTACTCTGGAGAGAGGGGTTGCTGGGCTCCTTGAGTGACCATTGCAGAATCCTGTCAAAGAATACTTACAATAAATTTTATTTCTCCATTGTCTGCAGCAGTATAAGAGTTGCAAGTCACCATTTTTATACAATGGGAAGTTTTATCTCAAGCATCTTTATTGGTGAAATATGACACTGAGTCCCCTGGTATTTCTTAAATATCTGGAATGCTGCATTTTTGCTATACCTTCTTGATCCAGAAGAGAAAATGCGGTGCACAGGTGCAGTTCTTGCTCCACGAATACTTAGCTCAAAAACTTGTGATGTTTTTATTAACAAATGCCTTTGGGAAAATAGTCCTGTAATAATTTTAAGTCCTTGATTTAGTCTTAGGGACAAACTTATTATTTTTATTTGTTCCCTAGAGGGATATTTGGCTAGAACATATCTGGGGTTTTATGACAAGACTACAAAGCTCTATAGCTCCTTAAACTGTTCAGTCATGTGTGTATTCTGTTCAAATATTTTAAGATTTTTATGTTTGCTAGAGAAGTTTTCTGATCTTTTCTAAAAAATAAATCCTCACTATTAATGATAAACTAACATCCCAAAGAAACCAAGGCAGGTAACCAAATTACCTTTATGCTGTGCTATGTTCTCTAGTCTTTGGTGAGTTTAGTGGGGCAGAGATGTATTTTCCCCTCTCTTTTAAGGGCTACTTATGAGTACTTGCTAGTATCCTTCACGTATCTAACACACTATGCCAGATGTACACACTTTCGTTTGAAATTTGAATCACTGAAACTTATGGATGGTCCATTTAAACTACACTTCTAGATAGGTGGAAATGCTGGAACACACAGATGAGGGTCATAGCTGTTTACTGGGAACCGTTCCAGGGCCCAGGGAAGCCAGTTCTTCACCCCTCTCCTTTCCTCCATAATTGAAGACTTGCTGTGCGTTATCCTCCCAGTGGTACCTTAGAAATACAAGGAAATAGTCTGAGCTTCATATGCAAAGACCCTTGGTTTTCACAGTCTAAACTCCAGTATTCAGTTATGAAGTAAATAAAAGTTTGCTTTTGTCTTTATGAATTTTCTTCTTTTCCCTGTTCAATTGTTGCCTTCTCTCAAGGGTTATCTGCCCCCTTTTCTTGCTCTTCCTTCCGTGCTTTTAGAATCTCTTTAAAAGTGTATGCAAGGACCTAGGTCTGCATGTCCATCTTCTGGAAGGATCTGTGGGACTAGCACCTATGGCTGTATGAGCCCTGCTCATTGCAAGGGCACCTGGCCAAGGAGACAGCAGGGAGGGCTGAACCCAGACCATACTCTGCTTGCCAAGTCCTGAGTCCTTGGGCTTTTTCAAACATAGGGATGCCTGTATCACCTCTCTGTCCTAACAATACCTTTGATTAATTTTCATGAAGGCGCTGTACATGCAAGATGAGAGAGATATCATTACTTCTGTAATTTTCGAGGAAGTTAAAAGATGCCCTTATTTCTTATGTTGTTGCAGAGAGCAAACAAAATATGAAGTGGAGCTCAATGTCATAAAAAAATGTTGTGATTAGAATTTTAAAAGATAATTTTTAATGACTAGGTGTCACAAGGATATGTAGCTGCATTTAACAAGGATGGCAGGCCCATGGCCACTCGTGTCCACATTACTCTGAAGTAAAACTTGAGAATTGTTTCTCCATTTTCCTCTTCAGTTATGAGCTTTCCTATTTATTTAGTAGTTAAAACAGTAAACAATGACTACAAAGTTTTTGTTTTTATAAATTTTGTTTACAAATCAGACAATGATTCTACTTTTGAGTAATCTTTTTATTTGTAAAAGAAGGAATAAGGGCAAGCTGGTGGTCTGGGGTTGGGATGGGTGGATTCCACACGGTCACCATGGCGGTTGGAGTCCTGGTGGCTTGAAAGGCATATGTGCGCATGGCCAAGTCCCTAGAGAAGTGTGGAGGAGAAGGGACTGCAATGTGGCCACTCTCTGCCCCCATGGGGTGAGTTTTCATTTCCCCCCTCTCTCTGTTTCTTTCTGGTGAGTGCATACACCCTATGACAAAAACAAAAACAAAAGAAAACCACAAAAAAGAGGGAATAGAAGCTGATACTGCCGTGAGCGCCAATAATTCACTCTCATTGGCAAAACTATTCTAAGTGCTTTCACTTGAAGAGTGTTTCGTTTAGTAGATGCAAGTTTCTTGGGTTTGAGGTATTTACCATATTGGTGTATGGTTTTAGGAATTGCCAATTTTCCACATCGATATAAGAAAGTGTCATGGAAAAGTAGTTTCCAGAGCTCTTAGGGCAGGAAAAAGCTTAGTGAGCTGGAAAAGGAATGTCTCCTGGGCTTTTTTGCCAGGATAAAAAGCTAGAGGAAGCTGGGATAATGGCACACTGGACCTCAACATTATGGAGAATGGAGGCCTGAGAGCAAAAACAGTAACAAGGCGAAAGGAAATTGAAGAAAGCACAGAATCTAGTGCTGAAGATATGGAATGCTCAAACTCACAGAGGAGGTCACACAGGCCCGTTCAACAACCAGAAAGAGAATCCAGAAGTAAATCAAATGCTGTGAACCAATATTTCTTTTTTTTCTTTCATTGGACTTTCCCCCCTTTTCTATTGTGTTTTATTTTTGTGAGTCTTGTGCAGTGGAGCAGCAATTAAATAGCTATGTCTTTTGAAAACAAACTTTTTTTAAAAAAAGTATTTTGTACAATTTATTAGAGAGTAATGTGTAAAATGAATATGGTATTTGTGTATTTCTTTTCTTTCTTTTGTTTTATTATTTTATTCATGATAGAGAGTATGTGTGCAAGAGAGAGAGAGAGGTGGGAGGAATGAGGGAAGCCCTCCACAGGGTCTACCCAGGAACCCAAACCCACAGGTGGCCATGTGGTTTCCAGCACTGCTATTCTGTTTTCTACCAGTTGTGCCACCAGGCTAGGTCATGGTATTTGCCCATTACAGTAGGAGTTACAGAATATCTGAGGGTTGGCTCTTCAACAGATTTTGGAGAGCTTGATAAAAAGCCAGTGCCTGGATCCAACCCCGACGGGATTGCTAAGTATGTCTATGATGGGCTCTGGGCTCTGGCATCTGTATTTTTCAAAATCCCCTCAGAAAATTCCAACATGCAATATGTTTGTCTGTGAACCTGATGTTTTCTATTACGGTAATTTCCAGAGAGCCACATCCTAAACACTTTCATTATGAAAATTTCTAAGTCTATCGCTGAGTTCACCTCTCTGGGCTATTTCCTGTCACTATAAATTGCAATGGATAGAAAAACTTGATACAACTTACTAGAGTCTAAAAGGGAAATTAAGAATTCTGTTTAACAACACAATTTATCAATTTTACAAGAGACTGAGTATTTTAAAAAGTGTTAACAGCCTTTGTTTTGTCTGCTGAGACTTAAGTATGCTATAACCCTTTGCAGTAGCTATCGGTAGGCTTCTGTTTGCATCAGCACCGTCAAGTGCTAGCTCAAGCCTGTGCTGAAGGTTTCCAGGCCCTAGGAAAAATTATCCAAAAGAATGAACACATTCAAGAAAGTATAACTGAATGTTTTGAATTATATTCATTAATTTTGGAAACTTGGTTTTCATTTGAGTAAAAATAAGCAGTATTTTGGAAAAAGGATTACGAGGGATTTGCATTTGTTTAATGTGTTCCACAATTCTACAAGTTGCTTGAAATGTCGCCCTTGTAGATGTAATCCTATAATCTAAATTATAGTCTGTCACAGGAAAAGTGCTATTTGGTGTTGGTCTAGATATTTCAGAGATATCGCAAAGTAGTGAAGAAGCTTGGGAAGGATGAAATGGGAAGATCCACCATGATCAGCTGTGTGATTGGGGCCCAGTCATCTAACCTCCCTGAGCTCAGTGAGAGGCTGAGAACCGGGGGGGGGGGGGGGGGGATATGCAAGAGCCTCAGACAAGCCCTCTTTGCAGTCATTGTTCTCCCACCCCCTGCTCCCAGCAAGAGGCCATTCATTATCAAACACCAGAAGTGCAGACCTCAGGAGCGGAGATACCTAGTTTTTCTCAAGTGCTGGTCCTTCGTAAGATGGGACACTGGATAGGTAAATTTGAAGTCAGTGTCCTTACCTCTGTAAAGGTCAGTGTCCTTACCACCATCTTCTTTCCCTTCTCATTTTTCTTCTCCCTGTTCTTTTTTGGAACTCAGGGCCACTGCACTCAAACTACCTTCAGAGAAGTGGATGCGGTGAGTTTTCCTTCTTTCATCAGAGTTGGCTGCAACCTTCCTATGCTGATTCTAGTCTCCACTCTGCCAATCTCTGAGAGATCTCTGAACTGTCTCTTTTTTGATCATGTTGTTCTAATGATTAGCAATGAACATTTAGTGTAATGAAAAAAATATGGTAGTAGAAGTTGAATATTTCATTTGAAAAGGGTGGGGCTAGATGATGCGGCCCTCAAAAGGCAGGATGGGCGATTTGAATTTGATGAGGAACGACCGACCGCCTCACGTACCGCAGGTGGAGCCACATAGGCAGGAAGTGCGGCAGGACGCACTTTCCAGGCCCGCGCCTGTGGGGTGGGGGAAGGCAGGACGGGCACGGGCACAGCTGGCGTCTGCCTCGTCCACGTCCACGGCAAGCTCTGGAGCTGGGGACGTGCAGGTGGGCCTTTTTACTCCCCGCTGGGCAGCCGTTTGGTGTGGCTTCCCTGCCCCAGTGGTGTGACCTGGGGTGAGGGAGCTCCGTCAGTCGAGGACCACTTTGCAGGGAGGGTGACAGCTGAGGAACATCAGCCAGCAATGGTCTCAGCAGCCGAGACCCTCCAGTTCTGGGAGGACCTGGTGAGCACACCGCAGCATTCACACAGGCAGTCAGTGCCAAATGGTTATCTGGAAGTGGTCAGGTGCCTTTGAAAGAATCCCTGGCAAGTCCTGTAAGCTGCAGGCGGGGATGCTAACCAAAGGTTTACAGTGAGACTCTGGGGGTGAGCGGCATAAATACAGGTCGTTATTACACCTAATAGTATTTGCTTCCGTACATTTGCACTTGGCTGGCACCGCAGCAATGCTTAAACGTGCCCTATTGCTTTGCCTCCCAGAGACTGCCGCTGCTGGTGTGCTGGGTTTCATTACCATTCTGCTGCCTGTCAGCATTTTGGTGATACAATTAGAGGCATGTAATTCCCAGAACAAATGAGCCATTTTGAATACTGTGAGATGTGTAATTCAATATACTATGAGCTTGCAGAATAATTGAGTTTAGAAGTATATAGGAGTTTAGACTGAACAACCTGTCAGATGAGTAACCTGTCGGTCCCCACCCCTCCAGATGCAGCCAGTGGTGCAGGAGTGACAGCAACGGAGGGAGGCACACTCCTGCCCCCGCCCCCCGCCCCCCATGCTGCCTGGTTAATGTTGTCCGTGCCTATTAAAAAGGATTTCACTTCCCACTTGGAACTTCAGATAGTGTAATTCAAATAAGTGAGAACTGTAAATGTAAGCTCTTACATGAATGAAAGAGAACATTGTGGTAATGAAATTATTTTGCTCTCCTATTTTCCTATTATATGAACTCAGCCAGAAGTGAAAATTATTCATGTTCTTTCAAGAAAACACATGTGGCACTGGGTCTTTGATTCCTAGATTTAAATGGAATATATTGAGCTGCTTTATCCTTCAGGTCATCTATGAACAGAGCCATATGGGGGAGAGGGTAACCAGGCTGGTCAGCTGGAGGGACATACTAAGTCTGGGAGTCTTGAGAATCCACGTCTTTTATTTAATAATAAAAAGAAGATACCGGGACCAGCAGTTAGCGTAATGGCTATGTTGCTGAACTCCCATGTAGTCGACCGCGGTTCAAGTCTCAGACCCGGTGGCTTAAACTCACATCGGGTTCATGTGTGTGCGTGCCCAAGATCCTGAGAGGAGAATGGAGGAGAAGGGATTGTGGCATGGCCATACCCCTGGGGAGTGATTTCTCGTTTTCTATCTCTCTGTCTCTGTCTCTCTTTCTGGAGAGTGCATGTGCCCTATAGCAAAAACCTCTCAAAAAAAAAAAAAAAAAAAAAGATCCTTTGCCTAAGGTTGCATCTACCTGGACAGCGATCCTACCACGAAGTTTCCTGATGTCCATTCTTTGAACTCCCTGAGCTGCGACAGTCACTCGGCATTGCCTGTGGCCTGGAGAGTGGTGGCTGGTGCTGCTGTGCCCCTTCCTGGGGTCGGGGCAGATACCCACAATGCTCCTTTGATGTTGTCTCCTTGTCTCATACCCCTTCCCCATTCTTGTTTTCTTCCCCACTACCTGTTTTATAGGCACATGGATCGCTCTATTAAGAAACCCATGTACAATTTGTTTAAATGCATGCTCATTGGTTTGCAACTAGAGAATGCATTCATTATATGGCGAGTTCTAGCACATTCTGAAAGCCTGATAATTTAAAGCCTGTCTTTAAATCCTTCCCACCTTACTTTGTCTCAACCTTCTATCTCTGAAGTGGCAAAGGGAGAACATTCCTGCTTATTCTCCTAATTTTTGCAGATAAGAATACTGAATTAGAAAGAATTAAACAATGGAAATGTCCCAAGAGTAGTGAATAGTTAACACATGGCCTATGTATATAATGGAATGTTCTAAAGCCATTAACCAAGTTGGCAAACAAATACTTAACTATAATGACTTGGGAAAATGCTCATGATGAAGCATTAACTGAAAAGCAGGGTGTGCTACTGTGGAATTTCAGCGTTTAGTATTCATAGTTTCAGCTCCTCACGAGTAACCCCGAGGCTTCAGCATGCGTTGTGATGTTACTGTGTGATGTACTTGAACCCTCAGGACCCTGGAATCTGTTCCACTATGCAGGGGAGTGTGTGTGCGTGTGTGTGTGCATGAGGGGAGGGGGGCTTGGCATTCAGGCAGAGGAGAAGCCAATCAGCTGCCATGTCTAGACATCTAGGTAGTCTGCCATTTGCTACTTTCAGGTATTCACAGACTGGCTCTGAGTGAACAATTCTATTTCTTTGTAAAATGTAGCCCCTCTAAAGAATACCAACTGCTAGTGATGCTGATAGAAAGAAAACTGAAATTGTTTTTAAAAAGCCAGTAGGGCCCAGCTCCAGTGGTGCAGAGGCCACACAGTGCTCTGCAGTGCTGGAAGCCACGTGGAAGATCAGGGTTTGGGCCCCAGGGGGACCTGCACACACCAGGTGCACAAACGCATGCACGCCTGTGGTACTGGTGGCTGGGAAGGCCGGAGGAGGGGCAATGTGAGAACCTTTGAGGGTGCTTGTCTCTCTCTCTCTGCCTTTCTTTCATGAAAAACATTTACAGAAAAAGGCAATGGTTCTTGGAAGATTTAACAAAACCTTAAAAAATGTAGAAAGCTGAATGATGACTGAAAATTGTGATGTGTCTAAGATTACCATGCATCTTATATGTAAACAAGAACAACTAACCTGAAAACTTTCTGTGAAAACCAACTTTGATGAAAGCTGAGAATGTGGTGAGCTGGAGGCTCATAGATGCACACAAAATCAAGTCCCTGTTTTTTTTTGTTTTTTTTTTTATAATTATTTATTTTATTTTTTTATTTATTCACTCATTTATTTTTTAATTTGACCAGAGAGAGATAGAGGGTGAGAGTGAGAGAGAGAGGAAGTGAGAAAGCAAGCCACCAGATTCAGGACTTGAACCCTGGTCGGCCATGTGGGAGTGTCCAGCGCCTTAACTATCACGCCACCTGCTGGTCCCAAGTCCCTGTTTTGAAATGTGGATGACTTGATAGAATCCTAGGAGTTTGTGCAAAAAACCCTGTAAAACTACAGGCGACATCACTGGAATCACTACTGTCTGTAATGACCACAGGAAATAGCAGCAGGGACAGGCCGTGGGCTCCTCTGCACTCCTGGCCCTTCCACAGGAAATGGTCTCAGGGTTCCGAAAGGCCATGGTAAGTGCCAGGCGTTTCGCCGGCATCTCCAGAGTGCCTTGATTTGGAAACGGGATTTCCTTAGCCTTAGAGCAAAGGCTACTTTGTCAGGTTTCTCAGCATCGGCACTACTGATACTGTGGGCCTGGGACTTCTGTTTTGAAGAAGGGTCTGTCCTGCATACTAGCGGCCATCTGGAGACCCCTGACCTCTACCCACTGCATACCAACAGCAGCCTCCAGCTGTGAACATGAAAAAGCTACCCTGGTTGAGAGCCATTGCTGTGGACCTTTTATAAGAAACTAAAATAAGTCTCCAAAGCATCAGGATGGTTTGCAAGAAAATTAGCTGCCTAGGAACGTAAGCCTCAATATTCTTGAAAGGAAGACAGTGACACCTGTAGAGTAAGCAAGGGTGACTGCGTGGGATTCTGCAAACACAGCCCGGGGATTGCAGCGTTAGCGTGCGGAGCAGGGTACGTGATAGAAGTAAAGGTACACGGACCCCGTTTTTGTGATGGTTTCTGGCAGGCGGCCCTCAGTGCTCAGGCCCAGTGAAGAGTTGCCCTTTTTCAGATCACACTTTTCCATTTTAGGGCATGAATCTCACCCAATGACTGATCAATACAGGGGTAAAAAGGGCTAATTCTCTTGCTTCGGGTTGGGAAATCACCAAGGAGCCACCCAAAGTCCAGAGCTTATGGTGCTTTTTTCAAACTAATTGCAGCTCAACTTCTCCCTCTGTCCGTTATTTTCTTCTCGTCCTTTCTGCAGATGTTGATTCCAAAGTACTGCATAGTAACTGTCTACATGCTGATCTCTTTCTCAGAGTCAGATTCCAGGGAATTCATTCTAAAACACAATTAAGAAAATCACTAAGTGTATGAAGACACAGGAACCTGTAGCCCATAATCAGGAGAAGAACAGGTCAATAGAAACAGAAGCCACGCAATTAGAGGAAACAGACATCAAAACGGCAATTATAAATACACTTGAGGATTTAAAGAAAAGCAGAAGAATAATGGAGGAAAATCTCAACAGAGAAAAAGGCTATAAAAATGAACCAAATGGAGATGATAAGCTGAAAGGCACAATTCATGGGGAAAACAAACAAAGCAAACAAACAAAAACCTCACTGAATGGTTTTTAACTATAGATTGGGCATCACAGAATAAATGCTCAGTGAAGTAGAAAATGGGTAATGCAAACTAAGCAAAATGAAGCTATGAGACAAAGCTGACTGGACATTCAAATGGAGTCTCCATGTCTCGTGAGACAATATTAAGTAAGATACCATGTGTAATTTGATTTTAAAAAAAAAGCACAGAAAGATGGAAGTCTAAAGAAGATTGGAAACTAATCACTCTGAATTTTTAATATTTGATTAAAAATATAAATTCATGGACCCCCAAACACTCAACATAGCCCAAGCAGAATAAGCACAAATAAAACTACATTCAGACATGTTATGATCAAATTTATTAAAACGAATGTGAAAAAAAAAATTAAAGCAGCCAAAAAAAGGGCATATTACACAAGGAGAACTGTGGCAAGAATTTTGCTGACTCCTTAAATTAAATGATGCAAGACAAAAGAAAATGGAATGAAGTCTTTAAAGTGCTGAGAGAAACAAAAGAATGTGTCGATTGGGAATTTTATATCTAGGAAAAATATCCTTCACTAGTGACATTTTAATCAAAAGACCTTTAGAAGAAAAGGTGAGTACAATTGTCTCTAAAAATCCCATAGAATAGGCAATATTTTAGGAAGTTCTTTTGCCTGAAGAAAATACCAAAAGAAAACTTGGATCTATAGAAGAACACAATGCAACAGAAATATTAAGTATCTGAGTAAATATACAAGAATTGATTTTGTTTCATTATTTCTTTGAAAGAAAACTTTTTGTTTAAAGCAAAACTAGCAACACTGTATCATGTATGATAACTGTAGCGCAAGGAGGAGCCAGAATGGGTAAGCTTCTTACATGTGAGGTGGTCTAATTTGAAGTTAGACCATGATGACTTAAAAATGCAATCATAATCCCCAAGAAGCTAGTAAACTTTAAGAAAACTAATAAAGGTGATATAACAGATACAGAAGTACTAAACAACAAAAACCAACCAACGAACCAATCCAATGGAAGGGAGGAATGGAAACAAAGAAAACAATGAAAGGCCAGTAGAAAACACATGGCAATATGGTAGACTTCATGCAGCCACGTCAGCAATGTATTAACCAGAAATATACTGAACACTCCAATGGACTATACAGAAGGAAAAGGAACAAGACCATATTAACATCACTCATATATAAGAGATGTACTTTATATGTGAAAGAAAGATAGGTTAAAAATACATGGACAGGGTGCCCCACAGTGCATGGTTTGATGCTGTGCCTAGGGACCCAAATTCCACAGGTTCAATACAGTTCAGGTCCTGGACATAGTGGGTTGAAAAGTATGCTGAGAGAGACAGAAAGCCAGAAGTCACCCCCAGCTGAGTGGAGTTTGGTCAACAAATAGACTCATTGGCCAGCCCTTCAGGGCCTGCCACAGCTGTGGACACTGCCTCACCCGAAGCCACGTCTTATCTAGGGCCACGCACATCCTGAGGAAGGCAGCCCGTAAAGCCCAGGCAGGTTGGTCTATCATGGGATCCTGTGGTGGGCAATTCTCCCCCCTAGGCTCCCCACTAACGGCCAAGCACGTAATCACTTCTAAAACCCAGGCATTGATTTTTAAATCAGGAAATCCTTTGTAGCAGAAGGCGCAGCCTCACTCTGGAACTGTAGGGGTACAACTGTGGCTCTTCTACGGGGTGGAAGGGACTTACCTACTTATACCCCCAGCTTCTTGGGTCTGCCAGGCACATGGACAAACTGGGAGGGCAACTGGGTTTGCCAGGGGACTCTTCTGCTCTGGGACATGGGGACGTTGAAAACATCGCGCTCGAGAATATTGCTCCACCCAATCGTCAGTGATGTGGTGGTCTGCCAGCCGAGGCCCACGAGCTTGGCCCTTTTCCTCGGTGGGTGGTGATGCCACGTACAACTGTCCTTTACTGTAGGGGGATATCTCGTTACGCTCCAGACCACTGGACATACAAACGTCGCCACAGTGACAAGATGGCAGACCTAACAACAGGTAAGAATAGATTCCACTAGACATCTAGACATGACACACAGCAGGCAACCTTTGCTATTTTATGATTCTGCATGGTGGCTTGGAAACACCACTGGGATCAATACTTCAGATTTCTAGCATTTTTTTCCCTGTGTTCAAGCTATTGATATATTGCCTTTTCATTTGAACCACTGTCCCGGAAACCTTTGCCGCAAGCAGAGGTGAGACAAACCACCACTTAGCTTCGGGCTGGATCCTTCTTTTCAGTGGCCAACTATGAATCTCTTTGGGGCATCTGAACTCACAGACCTTCAATCATCGCAAGAGAACTATCCCTGGGAAGCGGCATGAAGGGGCTCCCGCTTGGGCCGCGTGGGAGGACTCCCTCGGCAGGATTCTGTCATGATAAATGTGTTTTAAAATCCATTACAATGGTGAGGCCGTGGACGGTGGGTCGTTTTGAATTCATATAAGTAGCATAAACAATTTCACTTTTCAAACGAAACGTATGCTGAAACACTCATGCTTGAATGTAATGTAAAACATACAGAGATTTGAACAAATAAACTGCTGTTTTGTTTTAAAATATTGGCATAGATAGAAATGTATTATTCATGTCAACTCTGTCATTGCTTTGAAACCAAAATTATTTCCGTGGCCAGCTCTGAATAAATACGTACCTCGGTACCTCGGCAGCCATGATGTTTCATCTAGCTCAGCGTGAATGTGGACTCTCGCCTCACACTCCACAGTTCTGCCTTATCTTCTCTGGGGTCTTCCTGCCTGTGCCCTGATCTTTTCTCACATATCTGCTTTTGCTGGCCTGGGTCCGTGTCTTCCTTCAGAGTTCTTCTTTGTGTCCTGTAGATGATCTTGTCAGGGATCTTGTCTGGGTTGAGGGACGGGATATTTTAGACCTGGAAGACACTGTAAATCAATTGTGCAAAGATAAAGTGCAAAGTTCTAGCCAAAACAGGGCAATGGAAGCAGGCACCACGCTTCCCAGGTACACGGATCTCAGAGCGTGAGAAGATGATAGCAATGCCGGCCAACAGACTGAGTGATGAGAGTTCGAGAGTTCAGGCCAGACTGGCAGGAGGATGCGAGACCAGAGTCAAGGCAGGCCATACGTGACGCCTGGGAGGGAGACAGGGCGTGGCTGGGAGTGTGTGTTCCCGGGTTTGTGCTATCCATGCCACTCCGAAGGGCACTTGCACAATTAGTGCTGGCAATAAGCACAAAGCGTCTTCAAAAATCCATGGAAAATGCTTATTATGGGGGAAAAAAACAATATGTGGATTTCAATTTTTGTGGTACCAGAATAAGTTTGTACTTTAATTCCATTTTTTCCCACAAACTTTTGGAAGTCCATCATAGTTGTACATAAAGAGTTAGGCTTTACATTACAAAGTATGAATTATGATTAAAAATCATGGATCACAATTATGGATCACAATTTTCAAAATATCTCATCTAGTTTGCATTCAGGCACTCATTCTGCCAGTCACAATGATGGTCAGTTTCTCATTTTCCCTTTCTCCAGGATTACATCTAGTTTCTAGGAGCAAGTATGGATCAGCTTTGAGTTCCCCATCTCAGTCTAGACAACCTGCTGAGGAAGGGTCCTCACTGTGGGCCTCAGGGCTCTCCTGAGTCCCTCTCCAGAATATGGGAGATGACTCTGTCCCAAACACACCAACATTTACAGTTCTGTGCCATGCTCAGATTTGACGGTTGGTCTACATTTCCTGTATCATGCTGGGTGAATCAGAAGTCAGAGTTCTCGAGCAAAATACAACCAGTATGGTAAACACTGGTGTAGAGCTTAATAGCTTTACCAACCTTCCCCCTCTCTCTTTCTCCTTCTCTCTATATAAATACATGTGCATACATACACCCATATTTTTACATTTTTAAAGAATTGATGCTCTGTGGGACCAGTAGTTGACATAATGGCTATGTCACTGGACTCCCATGTAGTTGACCGCAGTTTGAGTCCCAGACTCAGTGGCTTAAACTCATGCCGGGCGCATGTGCATACGAGCCCAAGATTCTGAGAGGAGAATGGAGGAGAAGGGATTGTGGCATGGCCATCACCCTGGGGGGGGGGGGGGTTGATTTCTCACTTTCTGTCTCTCTGGCTCTCTCTGTCCTTCTGGCGAGCACAGGCGCCCTATAGCAAAAAAAAAAAAAAAAAAAAAAAAAAAAAAAAAGAATTGGTGCTTTGTTTTAAAATTTGGAATAGACAAAGATGTATAAAAATACTGTTCGTTGGGGCCAGCAGGTGGTGTGGTGGTTAAGGGCGCCAGACTCCCACATGGTCGACCCGGTTCAAGTTCCAGAACTGGCGGCTTGCTCTCTCACTCTCTCTCTCTCTTGCTCCTTCTGTCCCTTTCTGGTCAAATTAAAATAAGTAAATAAAGTTAAAAGAAGAAATCCTTCAATGGTTTTTAAAAAAAATACTGTTTGTAAGCAACCAAGCAATTGTTTCCTGCAATTATTGGGGCGGGACGTCTGAGGTCAGTCAGGCAAGCCACCGGGTTGGAAACTCTAGCAAGAGTTGATGTTGCAGTCTTGAGTCTAAAAGCCATCAGGCAACTTGGTAACTCAAAACTCAGGCAGGACACCAGCGTTACAGTCCTGAGGCAGAATTCTCCCTTCTCCAGGAAACATCAGCCTCTAAAGGCTTCCGGCTGATTGGGCGAGACCCACTCATATAATGGAGGGTCATGTCTTTTACAGAAAGTGAACAGATCGTAAATGTCAGTCACGTCTACCAATAACTACACGGCAGCTTCCAGGCTAGTGTCTGCCCTAGTGACTGGGCACTGTGACCTGGCCTGGTCACCTCGTTAAATTAACATCATGTCGCGGTCCGGATTCTGTGGTTTCATCAGCTCAGACGCACCTCGAAGCACTGTCTGCTGTCACCAGCTGCCCTCCTGTGCTCCACGCAGGCGAGGGGTGTGGGTTCCTCCCAGGCGTAGACTGAGTCTGTCCGGAGTCTCTATCTTGTCCTCTCGGCTCCCCCGACCCAGAGGTCTGACCATTACCAGCACCCTGCTCTCCTTCCCCCGAGACTGTCCTCAGTCCTGTCCCCTGAGTCCTAGGCTTATGACATTAAAAATCTAAGACTCAGCCTTTTAAAAAGTTGTATTAGCTTTCTCTTCAGTGGCAGTAGTGCAAAACGGCCTATCTGACAACTGGAGAAGGGCCAAGTAATACCAAAAAATGGGGAAAGCTGAAAAAAGACTACTCAGCTCTGACAAATCATTGCGTGCTCTCAACAAACATGGATTTCCTATCTACCCTGACCCCAACAGCACAGGACCTGCCTCCCACTGCCACGGACCATTCTTCAAGGTGATTGTCACCCACGAAGCCACAGGAAGGGCCAGCGTCTGGGTTCCCTGAGACTAAGTCCCGTCTGTCTGCCCCCTGAGGCTTGACATGCTGTGCCTTATTTCAAAGTATCCGGTGGTGAGAGCTGGTTCCCAGCATTAATCCCAGCCCAGGTCTCCCCTGCAGGTCCATGTCCAGCCCCTGCATCTGATTGTCCGAGGTCAGGGAGACGACTGGCTTTCTGTAGTGGACATTGCTCTTTGGGGCACATCGGCTCTGAGACGTTCTGGCCCCCAAAAGCTCATTTTGGCTTCCGTAACTCACTGCATGAACAGCCCATGTTCATGTTGGTGTTCTCACAGGTAACACAGAACAACAACACAACAGCAACTGCGAGCCCTCACAGGCTCTCTCAGAAGCCCTCTCCTAGATGTGGTGGTGCTCTTCCCAGCCCTGCGGAGCGCAGCCTGCTCTAGTATAGTCTCCGGCTGCCTTCCCAGGCCACCACAGGCAGGGTGGTTGAATGGGCACAGCCTTTGGAAATGGGTTTTAGTGCTTTATTGGCCGGACATGGTACTGGTGGGGTCACTCCTCCCTCTGTAGTACTTAGAGTCTCAGAATCCAGGCTAGAGATTAAAAACCATTTTCATACCCCCCTTTTTAATTAATCATCATATAGTAATTGTACATATTTTGGGTGGTACAGTATGAATTTTCAGTACATGAACACAACATGTAATGATGAAATCAGTGTAATTCGCATACTCATCATCTCAACCGTTTGTGTAGAGAACATTCAAAATCTTTTTTAGTTACTATGAGACTTAGAGTAAACTGTTGTTAATTTTATTCTCCTTACTGTATTTTATAATACTATCAATGGTTTCCCTTATAAATATGTGATTTTGTTCCCACTAATCAACATTGTTTTTTTCCCACTCCTGTCCTTAGCCTCTTGTAGTCATTCTTCAGCTCTTTTATGAGATCATTTGCTCATGTCCTTCTTATCTTCGAAGTATTCTTCTAGAACCCAAAGAATTTGATCTGTCAAGAAACCCTGAGTGTGCATTTCTTCGTCTTTCACCCCCTTTTTTGATACCCACTCTTTATCTACCTGGTACATTGAAAAGTTTTGTTGTATTAAAAGAAAAAAGCCAAGTCTTAGATTTTTAACTGTCATAAGCCAAATACTCAGAGGAAACCACTGGATTCTGCAAAGAAAACCTGCCATGATCCTGTGAGTCGTCCATGATGGCTGAGAGCCAACCGTTCCCTCCTGGGAGCTGTGGTCCTCTGGTGGGCTTGGTCCTGTTTACAGGGCTCTTCCTTCATGACTGTGTGAGGATTCCTAGAGATTCTAGACAAACTGCTTCATACACTGGGTTCTAATTTCAGTTAATAATCAGATACCTAGAAAATATAATTTCTATTTATAAAACTTTACCTTGAGGCATTATTTTGTCCAGTGATAGACATTTCCTATCAATTTGGGTTTCTTCCTTCCCCGTTCTCCTAGGACAGCATTTATGTTCTGAAGGTACGTGGTGCCTAGGCACTTGTGGGGAGGGTGTTGAACGTGGGGTTCTCAGCACCATTTGTAGGTGCTGAGAGGTTCACAGACCTCTCTGGTCCTTGGTCAAGGCGATACTGAAGTAAGTGTCACAACCTCAGGACATTTTCACCCACAGAGGAACATCGAAGCGTTGGTGTCCTAATAGCATGGATTATAGATACAGAGGAAAACGAGAAAGGCACTGTTTAAATGAATGGATCAGGCTTTGGAATAAGAGTGCTGTGGTGAAGCACCTGCCACAGTAGTGCTAACCATGCACTGTGTCAGGCGTGAGCTCGTATTCTCCAGGAGGAGGGAGTCAGAGACATCCAGTAGTTCATTTTCAGGAAAGAGCACCTGGTGGAAAACTCCATTGTTCAGTCAGTCTCCTTCTGCTTAAATAAGGTAAGGGTCACCCCAGAACCTCAACTCTCTGGGCCAGATCTTCTCAAACAAAGGTGGTAGGGGAGGACGAGAGGTGGTAAGCCCAGAAATACTGCACCTGCTTTGCAGACCACTGTCACTGGTTTGAGTGGATGTTTCTAAGGAAAAAAATGACCATAAGGTGACCCCCCCATGCCTACAGCTTCTCCGGTGTCCTGGAGTCAGCAAGGAGGTTGTGTAGGGGAAGTTTATGATGACGAGTATATATTTTTACTAAGAGAGAAAATTTTTGATAGTCTCATTTTAAATAAAAGTGATCTTTTAAAGGACACTTTTTTGGGGGGCCCGCAGGTGGTGTGGTAGTTAAGGGCGCTGGACTCCCACATGGCCCACTGTAGTTCAAGTCCCAGACCTGGAGGCTTGCTTTCTCACTCCCTTCCCCCACTCTGGTCAAATGAAAATAAATACATAAATAAATAGTTAAATAAAATAATTATTTTTTAAAAAGGACACTTTTTCCAAAGTATAAATAATAAAATGCAAAAGTGGGTAACTGTACAGAAGGCACAGCTCTGGAGTCTGACATCACTCAAACATAGCTTCACTCAGCAAAGTGTTTTAAAATATTTGTCAACGCATTTTTCAGCATTTTGAAATGTTACAATAGACACAAGGTATTGCCACCAGTGAACTGAGGTGGGCCCGCCGTGCAGCAGAGCCAGCATGGACGCTCCGCAGGGAGTGGCTCCGTAAAGCACTTAGTCTTCATTGCATCTGGTCTGTGAACCTGAACCAATAAATTAATGTTCTAACAGAAGATCCAGGAAATAAATTCTTATGGAAACCTGTAGAGATTTATATCCACTCACTTTTTTTCTCATCTCCTTAAAGATTTGCTGTGCATCCTGGCCCTGAGGGCAGGTGGGCAGGGGGCTTCCTGCACCTGACAGCCATCCGAGCACCTACCAGAAGTAGGCAGCATGAGGCCCTGCAGTGACAGAAGGCAGGCCGGCCTCTGGACTTGGGGACAGCCCAGGATAAGTGGAGGAAATGCTAGTAACTGTTAACCTACAGCACGCAGGCTCTGAAATGGCAGAACTTTGACAGGGTTCGTGAACATTTTCTCTGAGATCACCTGGCTGTATCCATAATTAGGATATACACTACCGGCCACTCAGAGTATTTTTTTGTAACTTAGCAGAACGATGGTTTGGGGCAAAAAGGGTAAAGGATGTAGTATTTTTTTTTCTAAGTTAAGTCATTTAAACAATTATTTAAATATACGTCTTGTAATATGTATGCTGAGATGTGCTACCACTGAGGTATTCTTGGATTCTTTCTATTTATTGATGTCAGAAGTTTCCTCAAATGCAAACTTCAGAACTTCAATTTTCTTTTCTAAACTGGAAAAAATTCAGAATGTCCTAAGTTGTATGATGTGTAGAACTCCATATTGTTTTTTCCTGAAAGTTCCAGTTAGCTGGGATATCTTTTTCTTGGACTTAAAGGTAAAAACAAACAAACAAACAAACCCTTGATTACTGTAAATAATTCTCAATTGCAATTTCAAAATTTCATTTAGTGGGTTATCTGTGGTCTATTTTCCTTGGCTCTAAAAATGAGGGTTTTGAGTTAGGTGATCTCTAACCCTACGAACACACTATTACTCCAAAACGTGGTAGGGCAAAATATTTAAATGAGATAGTTACCCTGACAAGGCGGGTCCCAATGTGACTCAAATTTCTGAATTTTCTTCTGGAGATAGTTAAGCCACTTTTAAAATGCAATTTCGAAATTAGTCCTGCATAGCTGAGCGTGCAGTAAGAGGCCACGAGTACACCGACTCGTCGTTTAAAGGAACAGAGGTGTCATCAGCAGCCCTCTTGCTGTTGTGTGTGGCCCTGACAGTCAGGGATGAGGGTCATGGTTGCACAGTCCCGGGAAGTTCAGGTGTGCAGGGGTGCTGGGGTCAGACCAGGAGAGGGAGCGGCCTCTGTCTTACTTCTCCCGTGATGCCAGAGAGCACCCGCCGCTTCACTGGGGTGCTTCCTACTGCTGCCCGGTGCAACCCATTCTCCTCCCACAGTCAGGCTGACCTTTTAAAAATGCAAACCAGACCACCTTGCTACCCGTAGGGCCCTTTAATGGCTTCCTGTTGCAGTTAGAATAAAATCCGATGTCCTGCCCGTCTGCCCCTTTCCTCCTCCCGCCCTCTCCTCGCTCACTGAGCCAGCCGCGTTGGCTGGTGCCCCCGTAGATGGGCTGGACCTGCTCCCATCTTGGTATTCCTCTGCCTGGCATGCTGTCCCCCCCCCCCCCCCCCCGGTCTTCATTCGGGCAGCATTTCTGCAGTTTTGAGCTCACCTCCAATATCATCTCTAATACCAGCGCCTTGGAAGGGCTAGCTCCCCGCCCGCTCTGCTGCATTGCACTAATCATGCTTTTATTTTTAGTATTTAAGATTCGTTGAGATCCTGGGCTCTTGTTCATCCTGGAGAGTCCTGCTCCCAGAGTGAGCTAATTCTAGGGCTAGCAAATGACATGCCGTAAGCACACTTTGGGTATGCACACCAACCAGCCCAAGCCATATGCCAAACACCTCCTTTGTGGCACACACACCAAGCTGATATTGCCTCTGCCCTCAGTGGCCCCAGGCCAGGGACCAGACACCTCAGACGCGCTCCTATACCCACGAGCCGCTGAAATTGTACGCACCAGGTCATCCTAAACACGCTCAGCTTGCCCATCCTGTCTCACTCGTTCTTTCTTGTGGAACCCAGAATAAGGCTCTCCCATGTGGTTCCCGCCCTCCCACTAACTCCTGACTGGCCCCGTGCTCGCCCGCGTGGCCATGCCTGCTGTGGCACGCCTCCCTCCTGCTGGGAGCTGGGAGCCATAGACCCTTCTGTCAAGGAGGTTGTCTCTGTGCCCGTCGGTGTATCATACCTGATTAGAATGAAATGCTGCCTTCATTTCAACACACTCCTTTCCCCATGCAGCCTCACTCCCCCTCTGCCCTGCTTTAGTTCTTTGAGACTATGATCAGCATTGTTTATTTACTTTTTCCTTCTCAATACAAGCCACTCTTCCTCACAAATACGCAGAAATTGTAAGCTTAGGAGAGCTGTCCTAGGCCAGAGCCTGATAAGATGGGCAATTGCTCAATATTTCTTGATCGAATCAAGTTTGTAGACACTGGAAGAAGAACCATGAAAAAATCAAGTGAAAGAATGTTTTTGTTTTTCCTTGTGGAAGTTTAATGGTTTTAGGTTTTACATGTAGGTCTGTGATCATTTGGAGTTAAATTTTCAGCATGAGGTATGAGTCAAGATCATCGTCACGGTTATGTTGATGTGGATGTCCAATTGTATCAGCACCACTGAGTGAAAAGACGGTGTATTCGCCATTGAACTATCTTGACCCCCTTTTTTTAAGTTTAGATTTTTTTCCCAAATTAAACAATGAATATTTTATCACATTTGATTTTAAATTTTTTTCTGATAATAACATTTTTATGCTATCTTATTTACCTTCCACCATTGTACATCTCTATAGCATACCATGTTTTTTCAAAGTATATATGCAATACATAACAAAGGAAAGGATGTTTGAGAAAATTCTAAAATACTATACAGTTAAAATGGTGACTTTATGATGCACCCCTCTAGACTCTGAAATTAAAATTTTCATATAACATCATAGGGAGACCTTAGGAAGGCATTTTACAAATTTTCCTGCACATAAGACTAGAATATCCATAGTTTCAGAAAAACTTATTAAGACATTGTACCAAGGTTACCTGTGGGTCTGATGCTGACAGTAAGAGACCAGGAAACTGCTGGAAGTCACACAACTACTTAGTGGCAGAATCAGGATTAAGATCTAAGTTACTGGGACCAGCAGTTAGCATAATGGCTATGTTGCTGGACTCCATGTAGTCCACCTGGACCCAGTAGCTTAAACTCACTCCAGGCGTGTGTGCGTGCGTGCCCAAAATCCTGAGAGGAGAATGGAGGAGAAGGGATTGAGGCATGGCCATCCCCCCTGGGGGGTGATTTCTCGCTTTCTATCTCTCTGTCTCTCTCTGTCTTTCTGGCGAACGCACACGCCCTATAGCAAAAACCTCTCAAAAAACAAAACAAAACAAAACAAACAAACAAACAAATAAACAAAAAATCTAAGTTACTTCTCTGGTTCCTGGTGAAATCCTTGTTCTAAATAATTGAGATGTCTCTAAATGTATTTAAATGACTTTTCCATGCCAAAGGTCAAAGTTCTTTTTGGGGTCTGAAGCCAGCCTGTCACCTACCCCAAGTAAAGTCGCAAACTGAAGTCATGAAGGAGAAATCACATCATGTAGGAAGGTGTCTTCAGATCTTCATCCAAGGGCCTCTGAAATCCAATCTGGGTACGATTGCCCAGTCCTCCCAGATGTAGAAAAGGAAAATGCTGAAGCACTCATTTCCTCTGGCTTTGCCCTTGCTGGGCAGTGGAGCCGAACCTTGCTGCCTGTCAAGTTTCACGTTTGCCTGTTCACCCCTGACTAGATTACTACCGAGAGGTTGAAATAGCCCCGTGCGAGCTCAGCTCTGAGACAGTAACCCGGAGAAGGGATTCTGAGGACCAAGGCAAGAACAGATCTACCCAGAGGGCAGGGGTGTGGGATGAAGGGCTTTGGAAGGAGGGTGGCTTGGAGGAGTGACTTGTTCCAGCAGGAGAACGGCACAGAACCCATTTCCAGGATGGAGGAGAGAACACTGCAGTGACACCTGAATGCCAGTCTTGCTTTTTGCCGATAGCTGGGAACGGGTGAGCAGGTCTTACTTCAGGAGGAGACCAGGTCTCCACCTTCTGGCCTTCGTCCTTTGTCCTAGAGAAGTAATAGCAGGCAATCCCATTTAGCACATTTTGACAGACTTTGCCCTATGGACAGATAGCAATTTCATTTCTAACCCAAGAGGGGGACGAGCTGAGTCACGGCAGAACCTGGGACTGAGCAAAGGAGCACAGAGCAGAGGACCCAGGGACGCGAGTGGACGGCGAGCCTTACTATTAAGGGTTCAAATCCCCTTAACTCGGATCTTCAGGAAGGCCATCTCCCTGCATGAAGAGGGCTGTAAGTCCCCTGTCACCACCAGTTTTTGGAAACATCTTGGCTCTGGAGACACCGGTGCTAATAAGACAACGGCTGCTAAACAGGTCATCCTCGAAGCTCCAGTGGTTTAACCTAAGTCCAAAACACACGCTTCCGGTTATGGAGTGACACTTCTCCAGCGATCATGAGCCGAGGTCCCCTCTGCTCCGTCACCGTCACCGCTGCTCCACGCGGGTTTCCAAGTTCCCCGGGGAGGAGTGCCCGCAGGATGCTTGGAGGGGCGGGGCCTGGGCTGGGGGCGTGTCTGTTCTGCCCATAGTCTATTGGCTAGAGCCCAATCACATGACAATCCTAACTGCAAGGGATGCTGGGACATGTAGTCCATTCGCCCCGGAAGGGGCAAAGCAGGGCAGGTTTTGAGAGCCCAGGTACTTGGAGAATCCCAGCAGGAGCCACGGAGCCACCTGGAGCTAACCTGGTGCGGTCACTAACCAGCCGTGCGTCTTCTGGCAGCTCACTGGTCCTGGGCCCCTTTCCCGCCTTACGATGCTCAGCGCCTTTTGCTCTGCCTCTGAGAGGTCTCAGGCTCCACCAGGCCCGTGGGGAGGGGACGAAGACCTTTGGGCTGGCACTTCTCCTTTCCCAGTTCTGGCTTCCCGCCGCGAGTGAGATGGCAGTTGGCATTTCAATTTTTTTGCTCTATTGATTAAACGGTGTCAAATACAAGCCTTTATTTTTCATTCAAAATTTAAAATCTTGCAGTCACCATTTCCTGTGGTTTTCTTCCCTGGAGCCCGTGGGGTGGCGCAGACCGGCGACGCCCAGGACACAGCCCCACGCAGCGTCCGTCCTGCACACGGGAGCCCGGGGCCGTCCGCCTGGCCAGGCCTGAGGCCGTCTGTCCGAGAAGCTGCCGGGAAGGTGAGTGCTGCGGCGGGAGGAAGCCCGCAGGCCTGGAGGGGCAGAGGACCCACTGCGGGCACAGGCGGCTCTGCTGGCTCTCATCCTGGTGTGGCTGGTCGGCTCCCCAGGATACGGCGGTGAGTTCTACTTAAACTGGGTTTCCTGCTGGAGACAGACGATGGGTGTCGGCGGGTAGAAACATTCCACGTTGCAGCGAATTCCTCTGGAGAAACGGGTGCGAACACACAGCGTGCTTCAGAGATGGCGCGGCTCTGCAGGAGCCTGCTGAGCTGGCGGCCACCAGGGGGCGCGCGAGCTGCGGCGGTGACGGGTGAGGGCTGCAGGGAGAGGGCGAGCGCGAGGAAGGCGGGCTCAGCGCAACCCCAGCCCTCCCACCGCGCGTGGCACAGTCCCACCCGCACATATCCCTGCTCTTCGCATTTCCTTGCGGGAAAGGAGGGCCCAGGCGTTCTGCTGCTTAAATTCCGTTTAAATTTTTAATACCTTCATTTAACCCCTTGGATTCCAGCATGATTGGTTTTGTTTATACAAGTTTATTTCTTCTGAGAGAGGCAGACAGACAGAAAGACGGGTGTTATCCTGGAAGGGATCTTCCTGCTGTGACCCACTCAGTCTCAGCCACACGTGTGTACCCAGGGTCCACAGGAGGCCCTCGGACATGAACTGGGGACCTTCCCATGTGGGTCCAGTCACTGCTGTGTCAGCATCTGGCCCCTGGATTTTGTTTTTAAAATCCTCAGGAATGGAAATTTTTATTTAGAAAATGTTTATGGACAGATCACGTTCCAAAGAACATGTATCCAGAATGCATAGGGAATGCTCAAGAAACAAACAATCGTATTTGAAAATGACGAAAACATGGACTGATGTTTAACTACCTGAAAAGGTGTTCATTAAGGAGTATAAATTAAAACCAAAATGAAATGTTGCTGCATACCTATTAAAATGGATAAAATGCAGCAATAACACCAAACACTGGCCAAAGACAGAGCAACTGGATCCCTTCCACCTTGCTTGTGGGAACATAGCTGATGTAGCTGCTCTGAAAAATAATTTGGTAATTCCTCTTAAAACTAAAAATGGACTTACTATACAACGAGAACGCACCATTGGGCATTATTCCATAGAAATGAAAACCCGTTTTCATGAAGAAGCCTGTATGTGGGTGTTCATAGTAACATTATTCAAAATGACTCTGAGCTAGAAACTACCAGAAATTCTCCGGTGGAGGGCTGGTCGGACAGACTGGTACAAACACACCGAGGAACACGATTCAGCCATCGGTGGGCCTAACCACTGATACAGGCAGTAAGGCGGATGAAGTTCCAGAGAGTAATGCTGAGTGAAAAGTATCAACCTCAGAAAGATACATACTGCATGATTTAAAAAATATAATGTTTGTAGCATAACTGCAAATAGGAAAATGAATGATAAATATCAAGAAAACAGAATTACAGCAGTGGAGAAAGAGCAGTGGTTGTCAGGGGTTGGGACGAGGGAGCGGGAAAGGTGTGGCCGTGAAGGGGGCGCGGAGGAGCCTCCGATTTGGAGGTGGCTGCGTGGGGCTACCCAGTGACACCGCCCCAGAGTGCTCGCATGCTTGGTGAGATACGATCGCGCTCCCTGCCACCTTGCCGGCTTTGGTGTCATAGTACAGTTACACCAGATGGCACCTTTCCAGGAAACGGGGGGCGGGTACACGGGTCTTCTCTGTGCCTTTCTTTGCAATCTCCTGTGGCCCTCCTGTCTGTTGTTGGCAGCGGCTGTGTAGTCACACCACGGTGCTCTGAGGTGCGCACACACGGTGGAGTGGTGACTGCAGTCAAGCCCGTCAGTGTGCCCGTCCTTTCACATCGTTCCTTTCTGAGTCCACTGTCTAGTGCCATGACAGAATATCTGAGGCCAGTTCATTTATAAAGAGAAAAATGTTTCTTTAGCTCGTGGTTCTGGAGGCTGGGACGTCCAGGGGCGCGGTGTGAGCAGCTGGTGAGGGACCTTCTCACTGCGCCATCACGTGGTGGAGGGCGTGGTCTGGGGAGATGGTGAGCACGCACGTGTGAGGGAAAGCAAGACAGTGCTCCTGTGACAGCCCGCTCTTACGACAGCCATTACCCCCTCAGCCCGTGAGTGGGTTAGTCCATCCTTGAGGGCAGAGGGGTTAAGCTCCCAACACCTGAACTTTGGGGGACACGCTCCAGTCATAGCGCTACCTCGTGTGGTAAGAGCACCTAAAACCTACCCTCTTACCAGATTTGCGGTGTACGGTGTATCATTAAGTATAGTACTCATGCTGTGATTAGGTGTCTGGACTTACTCTTGCTACACAACTACACCTTCGTACCCTCTGACCTGTGAATCTTTTTCTAAAATGGCAAGTAAAAAAAATATACCAGACTCTGAAGAGAAATGGAGACAAAAATGAAAATAAAATTACAAATGTTTATCAAAAAATATTTATGAAATAGTGAAAAGAACACTGAGCTAGACCTAGGCTGAGTTAAAGTCCCGTTTTGTCCTTGCTCGCCGGGAGAGCCTTGGCAGTGCTCGTTAGAGCTGGGAGTTCCAACTGCTTACTGATGCCACGGGGAGTACAGTAATGTCTATTCTGAAAGTTACTGTAAGGATTCAATGAGATGTTATATATAAAACACCTTTCACAGGGCTTAACACAGAGTAAGTACTCAATAAATCTTCGTTCTTCCTGTGCTGTCAGTCGTAATCATGATATTAATTTAAACATATCCATATGGAATGGAAAATACTGATTGTCTTTGTAGAGAAGCTGGCTATATTTTCAGGTTTTGCTATGTGACAGATTGTCTGAAAAACCCTCTTCTGAGTACAATTTTACTCCTAGAGTGTATTGGCAAGGGCCTTTGTGTGTCTGTGTGTGTGTGTATATTTGGTTACTGGGAGCATTTACTTGGACTTTATCCTGTTAGTAGTTAGACCAATGGTCGTTTCCAGCATCCTGTCACTGACGTCTGTTTTCTCCTGGACAGCCATCACCACCAGGATGCTTTCAGGTCAGTAAGTGGCCACCATCACAGAATGCACTTTCTTCACCCACAGCGTGCCAGTAAACACATTTCCAGAAAACTCCCAGTTCAGTCAAAGTGTTGAATCTCTTCATCATGTCATTTGGGATCGTCTCAGTAATGTCTGAAGAATTAGATAGGCCTGTGGCTGGCGTGGTTTGCATTGCCCATCCAGCATCAGCCGCTACTCGGGAGAGTATCAGCAGTTGTAAAGAGTTTCTGGAAAATAGTTACCAGGTGCCTCGCATCCGCTCCCTCTGCTGTTCGTGGGGTACAGATGTGACGTCTGTTGGAGCAGACCCTAACTCACCTCTTACTGCCTCTCCGGCCATTCAGGACGTAGTGCATCAGGGGCGGGCCGGAGATTTCTTGCCTTCAATTTCCTAACTTCATTGACTTACCGGATGCATTTCTTATGTAAACTCCTATGAGCTCTTTCAGTATCGCCTGTGGAGTTCTTGACCTGGAGTCTCAGAATTAGAGGAGGTTCTCTGTAGGAGGAGGCAGGAAGCTCTCAGACATGTTACTACACGCTCGCTGTCCAGAGAGGCTCTCGTGGACACGAGGCTGTTCGGAACACGGGGCTCTATTCCCAGTGTTCACTGAAGACAGCGGGGCCCAACCCGGAGCACCCTGGGCACTGGATTATTGCGATGTCTCTCCCCTACCGCAGACGCCCCTACGACCACAGCCGTTCAGTCCCCTTCCTAACCTGCGGGAGGGTGAGGTGGCCGTCAGGAGTTCCCTAGTGCCTTCAAAGCCAGTCTCCTCTCAGACACCGAGACACTAGACTTACTTCTCTCCTCCACTGGGTACATTTCCTGGCTGTGAAAAGTAGCGAAACCCACAAATCCCAGTCAAAAGCTATTGACGTAACTAGCCCTCCTCAAACCCCCTCAATGCCCTCCTCCCCTTCTACTTCTCTGTTTTCATTTGCAGATGGATTTTGCGTCATCTGACCTCACTCCCCCTGCCCCCTGTCCCCCATACTCTGCAGAGAAAAGAGTGCACATATCTCTGTGATGGTAAAACAGGCTGAAATTGCAGGATGGTACCCAGTGAGACACGCACCTTTCATATGGAGAGCTTTCATATTACCCACAGAGTGTGATAAATGAAAAGGATTTGTTAACATTGGTGGAAGTAGCATGTTACCTTACTTTAAAGCCATTTTATTGATGATTAGGTAGTAACTGGATCTTGAATTATCAAGGGGTTTCGGAGTTTTTGTGTGTATTGGTTGGTTCTTAATGGGTTACTTTCTGAAGGCAGGAGATGATCAAGTGTAGTTTTTGAAGAGTTGCAACAGAATAGCTTTTACCACTTTATAACTAATTTTACAAGAAGCTTCTAAAAGATTATTGGGTCTTAAGAGCTGATTCCCTTAACATAAATAATTCAACTACACTTAATTAAATATTCTAACTGAGGTTCTGGCCATTTTCTTTACTTTTAGTTTATTGTACCAGATTGCAAAGTTAAGAAATGTTTTCATATTTCATTAAAATAGTATCTCTTATCCACCTGATACTTCTAAAGCTGTACTTGAAATAGAGACTTTATCTTAGCTTAAATTGATGTTGAGCTTGAATTAGCTGTTTCTATTCCATATCGACTAAAGGGACTGGTGACACATGCTGAGTTTAGGTATGCACCAACAATGTGGGCACCTTAAAACCTAAAAGCATAAAAATATGCTACTAAGGGGCTAGCAGGTGGCAGGGTGGTTAAAGGCATGGGACTCCCAGGTGGCTGACTGAGGTTCGAGTCTCAGTCCTGGTGGCTTGAAATTCATGCTGGGCACACGTGTGTGCCCCAAATCCTAGGAGTAGAATGGAGGGAGAAGGAATTGAGGCATGTCCATCCTTCCTAGGGAGTGATTTCTCATTTTCCTTCTCACTGTCTCTTTCTGTCTCTCCAGCAAGGACATGCACCCTGTGGCAAAGACAAAAAATTATGCTGCTAAACCCGAGCGTCATGTAAGTCACTTGCAGGCCCTTTTCGCTTTTGTCATCATCGCCTCAGGCACCAGACATTTCGTCACGCCTTACTTGGTCCTGTGACGTCTCCTTCAGGGCCTAGTGTCATATATGACAGACGGGGAAACTGAACCCAAGGACATTCGAGTAAACTTCTGAAGATCATTGCTCACGTCTAGAGTTTCTTGACAGAGATCCTGTGGGATTCTAAAATGCAGATTCAGTGGCCTCACTTAGAGTTTTTGCGTTTTTGAAATTGGGGCATATACATTTTCACCCTTTTTACTGGCTCCTAGGTTGTTGATGTAAACAGCAAAGTTTGATCACTAGCTCCCCCTGAACATACTCTGAGAGCTCTCCCGTTGGACAGGACCAGCCTGTTGTACATTACAAAAAAAATGGGAGCAATGCTTTCTACCTGGAAAAGTCAGGCTTCAAGGCGTTTGCTACACTTGGCCTTTACTATTCTATTATACAGTAGGAGCTATGTGGGCCTCTATAAATCTCCAACTTGTTTTTCCTATCCCTGTGTTTCCATGAGGGGATTTACCCCCACATGTTAGTCCAAATCCGGTCAAGAAAACAGAAACCAGTCTAGGTCTTCAAACAGAGGGAGTTCAATATAGGAAACTGAGTCCATAGATGACAAAAGACGAGCAGAGTCAAGTGGACAGGAAGAGAGACCAGGAACAGAAGGAAAAGCACTAGGACGCGATTCGCTGTCACGTCTGCATCTGGGGGATAATTGGATGTTGTGTTACCAGAATCCAGAATCCAGCGCAATGTGGCAGATTCTAGAAGATCTGGGGAGAGGATTTTGGGTGAGAGCTATGGTCAGGAGGAGATGCTGGAGATGCAACCCGAGGCAGAGCGAGGGAGGGAGCAAAGCACACTTTCCCTCCTCGCACACCTCCTTCTTCCACAAGTGCCTCTCATTGCCCCCCAAATCCAGGAGGGTGGTTGGCCAGGGAGCCTGATAAATTAGTTCCTGAACACAGAAGGAGCAAGGCAGTGGAGGTAATGGGTGACGGCAAGAGGCGAGTGCGGGCAGGACTGTCCACTGTTTCACTCTCCTCTGCGTGTGCAAGGAGGAGCACACTCAGCACTCTGGCTCGGTGCGGCCAGACTAGTTGCTTCTTCACCTGCTGAACCACGAGAGGCAGGCGCAGGGCCCTTGGTCACTGTCTGCTCTCTGGCTTTCAGGCCTTTTCCTGCCCATGTAGTAAGCGGGCATGTGAGCTCTGAGTTCACAGGCCAGGCAGGCTCCTCCTGCAGTCTCCTGCAGACCCAACTTCCAGCTTCAGGGAGGGAGGTGAGACCCAGCCAGGTACCCTGGTGGGGCAAGGCGATGCCTATACTCTTACCCTGGAGCCTGCAACTAGGCTTGGTTACTCGCTGTGGGGAAGTTAAGAATGCAAATGGACTTCCTGCACTCATCCACTGAGTTTAAACTAGAGAGAGAATCCTTGATTACTAGGGTGGGCCCAATCTAATCACAGGGTCCTTGAAAGTAGAAGAGGGAGGCAGAATCAGAGAAGCAGAGATGTTACTATTAGCTTAACATGTGATGAAGGTCGTGGTCCAAATCAACAGGGAAAGGGACCCTCGGACATAACTGAACTGGAATAACCGGCCTTTTATCAGAGGAAACTCGACCTCCTGTAGCAATCATATGAGTAAATAAATTTCAAATGTATTGAAGATATAAATACAAGTAGTTTTAAAATAAGAATCTTTAGGATAATAGTTTTGTATCTTGGGCTGAGATCTGCTTGAGCGAGACTAGAGACACAAGGCTGAGGAAGACAGCTGATGGTCCTGCCCACACGAAGGTGCAGTCCTGTGTGTGTGAGAGAGATGCTTGTTACAGGACACCGGATTGCAGCTGGACATGAGGGTTGTGCTCTAGTGCTGTGGCACTAGACTGACTGTAATTAACAGCACTCCTTAGCAGGTCTCAGAATAGCTAGAGAGGCTGTTGAATGTCCCCAACACAAAGAAATAAATGTTCAATGATGATTTGTTAATTACCCTGATTTGATCATTGTACATTGTATTCATGTTCTAGAAAATCATAGGTGGGAACCCCATAAGTATATACAGTTATTATGTGTTAATGAGAAAGGAAGAGGTAAAACACAGACACAGTAAAACAAATCAAAGCAGGAGTGAGGAACTCCAGGGATGCCTGGCCTGCCACTGTAACAGTGTTGCTCTGACAGCAGCTGTAACAGTGTTGCTATAACAGTGTTGCTCCTCTGCTGCTGTAACAGTGTTGCTCTGACAGCAGCTGTAACAGTGTTGCTATAACAGTGTTGCTCCTCTGCTGCTGTAACAGTGTTGCTCAGCTGGCTTCTGTAACAGTGTTGCTCCAACAGCCACTGTAACAGTGTTACTCTGCTGGCAGCTGTAACAGTGTTGCTTTCTCTCCCTCATAGGCAGCCCCTGCGATTACTGTGCACAGAACAGGACACACACACAGAAAAGGGACTAGGGTGCCACTGTCAGCCTCCAATGCAAAAAGCTCTCGCCTTGGGCTTGTCCATTTTTGCCCCCATGGTTTGTAATTTTTACCTTGATTTTTTTCCTTCAGTCCAAAAGTTAGATTTGAGTGTTTTATGTTTTCTGTGTGCTTAGGTTTATTTTGATTATTATCATAAATATTAAAATGACTGTTGTTCTTTTCTAGTTTTATTCAGCAATGATCAGAAAGTATGTTTTGAGGGATTTCTATTTTAGGGAGAACATATGATATTATGTTTATTAATGAATATAATTTACACCAAATATTCTTTTTATTTTTTATTTTTTGTTTTTATTTTATTTTTAAATTTTCTTTTATACACTCAATCGCATTATTATTTGTCTTACAAAATGAGTATTTCAACAGGTGAACATTTCTCCCTAGTACAGTTGATAAAACTACAAAATATCTTCAACAGATAATACCACATTTCTTTGTACCATTAATGCTTTGCCTCCCTATTTTTCTTCTCACTATCCTTCCTCAGACCCTCCTCTTTCACATACACTATATCTGGTATTTACATCTATATGCTGTGTTTCTATATCCTTTTGTCAATTAGTTTCAGTCATAGAGTGCAGACACTCGGTATATATTAAGTGGGGACATACAATGCCTCTCCTTCATAGCCTGGCTTGCTTCACTCAGCAGTAAATCTTCCATATTCATCTACTTCCTATTAAAAGATGGGAGAATGAGTTGGAAAAAACCACTAAAGATGACATATGAATAGCTAAAAGACATATGAAAAAATGCTCAACATCCCTCATTGTAAGGGAAATGCAGATCAAAACAACAATGAGATACCACTCAACCCCAGTCAGAATGACTAAGATTAAAAAAACAAAAAAAGATAAGTGTTGGCGGGGTGTGGTGAAAGGGGAACTCTCTTACACTGCTGGTGGGAATGTAAATTGGTCCAGCCACTGTGGAGAACAATCTGGAGATTCTTCAAAAATCTACAAATAGAATTACCATATGATCCAGCAATCCCACTCTTTGGTATCTATCTAAAGGACAGAAGTACACTAAATATTCTATTAGTATTTTAAAATGTTTATTTTTACTTATTTATTTAAAAATTTTTTAAAATTAATTAATTAATTTATTTTATTTACATTTTTTAATACATTCAGTCACATTATTTAGCTTACAAGGTGATCATTTCAATATGTTAACATTTTTCCCCGGTCAAGTTGATCAAAATATAACAACACTACCTCCCTGTCTCAACAATGCTGTCTTCGTATCCCTCCTTCAAATGTTTTTCCCCAGGCCCCACTCCTCCACACACACCACATCTGGCATTCACATCCACCTCTTGTGTTTGTACATCCTTTAGCCCGTCTGTTTCACTTATAGAGTGTGGACATTCGGTATATATTAAGTGGGGACATACAGTGACTCTCCTTCATAGCCTGGCTTGCTTCACTCAGCAGTAAATCTTACATATTCTCCCACTTTCTGTCAAAAGTCAGGGTTTTGTTCTTAATGGCTGAATAGTATTCCATAGAGTATATGTGCCACAGTTTTTCAATCCATTCATCCGTACGGGGGCATTTGGGTTGGTTCCATGTCTTAGCAGTCGTGAAAAGTGCCACAATAAATATCGATGTGCAAGCACTTTTCCAATGAGAAATTCTTCTGTCCTTTGAGTAGATGCCAAGAAATGGGATTGCTGGATCATATGGTAATTCTATTTGTAGATTTTTGAGGAATCTCCAAATGGTTCTCCACAGTGGTTGGACTAATTTACATTCTCACCAGCAGTGTAAGAGAGTTCCCCTTTCACCACACCCCGGCCAACACTTATCATTTTCTGTTTTTTTAATCTTAGCCATTCTGACTGGGGTTAGGTGGTACCTCATTGTTGTTTTTCTCTGCATTTCCCTCACGGTGAGGGATGTTGAGCATTTTTTCATATGCCTTCTGGCTATTCTTATGTCATCTTTAGTGAGTGTTCTTTTCAACTCCTTCTCCCATCTTTTAATAGGGTTCATCATCGTCTTTTTTCCAAACAGCTTCTTTAGTTCTTTGTGTATTCTGGTTATCAATCCCTTATCTGACGCACAGCTTACAAAAATATTTTCCCATTCTTAGGGCTGACGATTCACACTAATTACTGTGTCTTTGCCATGCAGAAACTTCTTAGTCTGACGTAATCCCACTTGTCTATTTTGGGGATTATCGACTGTGCTTTGGGGGTCTTATGTAAGAAGTCTTTCCCTACACCAATGTCTCCCAGAGTTTCCCCAGTGTTTTCTAGAAGCAGTTTAATAGTTTGGGGTCTTAGATTTAGATCCTTGATCCACCTTGACTTGATTTTTGTCAAAGGTGAGAGGTAGGGGTTCAAATTCATCTTTCTGCAGGTGGAAATCCAGTTTTTCCAGCACCATTTGCTGAAGAGGTTTTCCTTTTCCCACTGGATTGATGGTACCCCTTGTCAAAAATCAGTTGACTGAATGATTGGGGATTTATTCCTGTGGACTCAATTCTGTTCCATTGGTCCACATGTCTGTTCCTGTGCCAATACCATGCTGTTTTGATTACCACAGCTTTGTAGTATATTTTTGGGTCAGGGAGTGAGATGCCGCCCACTCCCCTCTTCTTTTGTAGAATTGCTTTGGCAATGTGGGATCTTTTATTATTCCAGACGAATTTTATGATTGTCTTTTCTACATCTGTGAAGAATGTGTCTGGTACTTTGATTGGCATTGCATTAAGTAGGTAGATTAATTTGGGTAGAATTGCCATTTTGGTTATATTAGTTCTTCCAATCCAGGAACATGGGATGTCTTTCCACTTTTTTGTGTCATTTTCAATTTCTTTTTTTATCTTCTCATAGTTTTCCTTGTGGAGGTCTTTAACTTCTTTGGTTAGATTTATCCCTAAGTATCTTATACTTTTAGTGGCTATGGTAAATGGAATAACTTTTTTCAGTTCTATCTCCATCTGCCTGTTGTTTGTATATAGAAACGCTATAGACTTCTGTATATTAATTTTGTATCCTGCAACTTTACTGTATTCGTGCATTACTTCCAGAAATTTTTTCATGGAAATCATTGGGTCTTCTATGTACACAATCATGTCATCTGCAAATAGAGAGAGTTTCACCTCTTCTTTTCTTATTTGGATGCCTTTCATTTTTTCCTCTTTTCTGATTGTGTTGGTGAGGACTTCCAGTACTATATTGAAAAGGAGGGAGAAAGTGGGCATTCTCATCTTGTACCCGTTTTTAGTGGGAAAACTTTCAGCTTTTCTCCATTCAGGATGATGTTCGCGATGGGTTTTTCATAGATAGTTTTTATTGTGTTGAGAAATGACCCTTGTATGCCAATTTTGCTGAGTGTCTTGATCATAAAGGGATGTTGTATCTTATCAAATGCTTTTTCTGCATCAATCGATATGACCATATGATTTTTATCTTTATTCCTGTTAATATGATGTATTACATTTATGGTTTTGCATATGTTGAACCAACCTTGCATTCCTGGAATAAAGCCTACCTTTTTATAAATTGTTGGATACAGTTTGCTAGTATCTTGTTGAGAATCTTTGTGTCTATATTCATCAGAGATATTGGTCTATAGTTTTCCTTCCTTGTCCTGTCCTTATCTGTTTTGAGGATAAGGGTGATAGAGGCTTCATAGAATGAATTAGGGAGAGATTCACCCTTTTGGATCTTTAGAAATAACTTGAGCAGAATGGGGGTTAACTCTTCTTTGAAAGTTTTGTAGAATTCAGAGGTGAATCCATCGGGGCCAGGGCTTTTCTTTGCTGGAAGGCTATTTATTACTGATTCAATCTCCTGGCTTGTTATGGGCCTATTTAGACTTTCTATATCCTCCTGGCTCAATCTTGGTAGATTATACGTGTCCAGGAATTTGTCCATCTCATCCAGATCGTCTTGTTTCTTGGCATATAGTTGTTCATAAAATCCTCTGATTATGTTCTGTATTTCTGCTTTGTCTGTTGTTATATTTCCTGCTTCATTGCAGATTTGATTCACCTGGTTCCTTTCTCTCTTCTTCTTAATAAGTCTCGCTAGTGGTGTATCGATTTTGTTTATCTTTTTGAAGAACCAACTTTTACTTTCATTTATTTTCTGGATAGTTCGCTTATTTTCTATTTCATTTATTTCTGCTCGGATCTTTATTATTTCCTTTCTCCTGGAGTTTTTTGGATTATTTTACTGTTGCTTCTCCAATTCTCTGAGGCATGATGTTAAGTGATCCACTTGCCTTCTTTCCATCTTCCTCTTATGAGCACTAATTGCTATAAACTTCCCTCTTATGACTGCTTTTTGCGGTGTCCCAAAGATTATGGAAACTCGTGTCCTCATTGTCATTAGCTTCCATGACTCTTTTGATTTGTTTATTTTTAGTTTTTTTTCATGTACTCTTCAGAGAGGCAGGGGGGAAGTGAGAAAGCCCCTTCTCCCCTGTGGGAATGGCTACACTGCAATCCCTTCTTCTCCATTCTCTTCTCGGGATTCTGGACATGCACACACATGCTTCTAGTGAGATTCACAACAAGCTGTGGGTCTGGGATTCAAACAGCAGTCAACCATGTGGAAGTCCAGTGCCTTAATCTCCACACCACCTACTGGCCCCTATTTTGATTTTTGTAAGGTTTATTAATTTCTTCCATGAGTTAGAGAAACAGAGATAGGATCGTCAACAAAAGCTTAATGCTGCAATCCACCCTCAGCCCCTGGTCAGCCCCTGTCACGGGTGTGTGCCTGGTGTTCTCAGAGGTGTCCAGACTTGAACCAGGAAACTTCCCATTTGGGACTGCCTTGCTGAACAAAAAGGCGAATGATACTTTTATCTCTTAAAAGAAAGTGAATGGGACCAGATGGCCTAATGGTTACGTTGCGAGTCCTCGAGATAGCACTGAGCCCATCGGAATGCCAAGTGCCATGTCAGAGCGGCTGCCACATCTTGCCTGAAACAGGAACTCCTGATGGGAACCGATTTCAGAAACTGGGTTAGGAGGACCCTCGTCAGACACTGCCCTGTGCTCTGAGCTGTGATTCTTTAGGCAAAGCCCAGTGTGGCCTCCACTTAAGCTCTGCACTGTCCTCATACAATTTGATGGATCGTTTAGCATTTATCAGCCTCTGAAGCTCCATGCCCAGAAGTGACATTTCCCTGGAATCAAAGCCTTTGAAAGCTTTGAGGAGTGCTAGATGAGATGGGCGGGTGATTGATTGGGCTGCTGGGCCGTCAGACTGCTTTTGACTGTGGTGCAGATGTTGCTCAGTGCCCTGGATGATGATAAATGGTGCTCTCCTAGGAACCAGACTTCAGAGAAGGCCTCTCTCCATCTGGGGAGTGGTACAATTTCTTCAGTGCAGAACAAAGTCCTTACTATTTTGTTTTTTGGAAGGAGAGCCTCAGACTCTGAGAATCTGATAAAAGCTATTAGCCTCTTCTCTAGAAAAAAATGTATTTATACATAATCTTTGTCCTCTTAAACCACAGGATCGTGGCCCCCAGATCAGTCATTTCTAGCATAGAACATGAGCAGCTGATGCAGGAGGAACTGGGGTGCACCCGAGGCTGAGGAGATTGGTCCTCTGATGCGGTTCCGGCCTCGCTCTCGGCCTTCTAGAACATACATTCCGCACATCCCGGAGGGCTGGCAAAGACTGTGCATGCGAGATCAAAGGGCTGAGGCTTTCCCTTCTCTGCAGCGTCACTGTCATCAGAGACGGCTGCTCTTTCTGCTCCATCACCAACGTTTCCAGGTGACTTGTGTTTCTGTCACTGCGCAGAAGCTGGTCTTGTCCGATTTATCAGTAACCTCAATCTTTCCAAACCTGGCTTTTTATTTTTCATCTGTCATGCAGGAGCAGCCTCCGCCACGTCGATCGCTTCTTCTTCGGAATTTTCATTCTTGACCTCACCAGGGTTTCCTACTGCTTCTCTGGCCTCTGCGCGGTCTCTGCTGGCGTCTTCTCAACTGCCCGTGTCATAAATACTGGCGCGTCCTAGAGCTTTGGCCAGAGGACTCACTTCATTTCGATCTTCACTTATTCTAGGGATGGTTTAATCCAGTCCCATTTTTTTTAATTTAATTTTTTATACATTCAATCATGCTATTTAGCTTACAAAGTGAATATTCCAACATGTGAACATTTCTCCCTACTCCAGTTGATAAAACTATAAAATTATTTTCAACAGATAACATCACATTTCTTTGTCCCATTAATGCTTTGCCTCTCTATTTTTCATCCTCCCAGAGCAGGTGATTCCAGTTCTGACCGCTACACTGAATTCTGACATGTACGTCTGACCACTTACTTGAAATCACCATCGGAGTGAGTAAGCATCGTGAAACTCACATGCTCAAATGGAGTTTATGATTATAGTGAGGAGCCATTTTCCAAAGGGGAGGAAGCTGGAAGAGACCAGTTTGGGGTTCAGGTGGAGAGGTGACCAGTTATCAGCCACACATGAGCAAAACACTCTGACCTTTCTATCTTTTACCTTAAAAAAAAAAAGTTGATTTCTCTTATGAGTGAGAGAGAGACAGGCATCCACAAGAGACTCCTCAGGTTATAATCCCCCACCCCAACCTCTAGCCTCCTGTGTGCCTGGCATGTTTCAGGTCACCTGGGATCTGAACCTCAGCTGCTGTGTGGCTCCAGTGGCCCGGAGCTGTGCACCACCGCCATGTCTGCATGGCAGCCTCTTTTGTCTTATCTTGACCATCCAGTCTGTCTGAAAATCCAGCCAGAGTTCTGTCCCAAAGCAGACCGCTCTTCCCTCAGCTTTCTTCACTCTGCTGCTGTTCACCACAGCCCTGCACCTCTCCTCTGGTCATGCCTTAGCTGCCTCACAGGCCCGCCTCCTCTTTCACCCCCTCTGACCATTCTTCTGCCAACTCCCACACAAAGCAGATCACATTACATTATTTATCTTCTAAAACTTATGAGGGGCTGCTCACTGTTCGAATAAAAAGGAAAACTTTTCAGGGCCAGCAGGTAGCATGGTGGTTGAAGCTCTGGGTTTCCATGTGACCAGCTGTGGTTTAGGTTTGGACCTGGTGGCTTGAAAATCATACTGGGCACGGGACCAGCAGTTAGCGTAATGGCTATGTCGCTGGACTCCCACGTAGTCGACTGCGGTTTGTGTCCCGGACCTGGTGGCTTAAAACTCACGCCGGGCTCATGTGTGTGCATGCTCAAGATCCCGAGAGGAGAATGGAGGAGAAGGGATTGCGGCGTGGCCATCCCCCCGGGGGGTGATTTCTTGCTTTCTGTCTCTCTGTGTCTGTCTGTCTGGCGAGTACACGCATAAACCTCTTAAAAATAAAATCATACTGAGTGCATGTGTATGTACACCCAGATTTCCAGGAGGAGAATTGAGGAGAAGGGGTTGTGGTGTGGCCATCCCCACTGGGAGGTGATTTCTCACTTTGTCTCTGTCTCTCTCCATCTCTTCAGTGAGTACATGTGCCCCATGGCAAAAAAGCTACAAAAAATAAATAAATAAAAAAAGAAGAAGAAGAAAGCTAGCTTCTTAGGATGGCCTCCATGGTCCTCCACACCCCCCCATCTCACATCCTCAAATTCTGCACTGTGCTGCAGCTAGACTCAGTGGTTTTCTTTCTGTTTCTCCAATACGTGAAACTCTTCTTTGTCTCTGGGATTCTAGAGAAATATGACAAAAACTGCAGTTGTGTTGCTTCCAGGACTTTATGGACACCAAAATCTGCAGGTGCTCAAGTCCTCACATAAAATGGCGTGGTATTTCCAGAGAACCTATGCCATCCTTCTGTGTCCTTCAGACCATCTCTAGGTTACTGTTAATACCTAATGCAATGTAAATGATATGTAAATAGCTGTTATGCTACATGGTGTGGGTAATAATGACCAGAAAAAAGGCCTGCCCATGTTCAGTACCAATGCAATCAATTTTCTTGTGCAAGTTTTTGATCCATGGTTGGTTGAATCTGTAGAAGTGAAACCTGCAGATACAGCGGGCTGGCTAAAATTATTTTTTATGTGCGTGCTGTGTCAATCAGATCACAGACTCCTTGAAAGCAGACCCAATTTAATCCTTTTTGTCTTCAATATCCCTGCATTTGCCTCAGGTTCTTCCTTTTGTGTCCAGGACATAACTTACTCTATTTCCCTTAGCTTACTGTGTTTTGAGCACTGACCACGTGTCAGGTTCTGAGTTAAGTACTGGGAACTCAGGAGGTGTTAAATGTTGAGACTGTTTCTCTTTCAGTTTGGAAGTATGAGCCATTGCCGAATGAGAAGGGGAATGAGGAGATACAGTGACTAATGAGAGAGGTGTCAATGCCGACTTCCGACTTGGGTAGAACTTCTTCATTCTAATGGATTTTGAATACTAACATGAGCTAACTTTATTGCTTTGGATTAGTAATTGACTAAATAGTGCCTTAGTTGCTTGCAAGAGTAAATATAATTTCCCAACGTGCTAAATTCTCTCTGGGCTGTAATGGAAAAGGAAGATGTTCCTAACTAGAGTAGACAAGGAGTAAGGTAAACCCTCGCTTCTCGTCCTTCCCCGATAAACATCTCCTGCAGGATTTTGTCTGAAACACAGCAGAACAGTCCATCAAAGCGTGTTGAAGGAAAAATATGACTTTTCACAACAGATTCTTCAGATTTAAACACAACTACAAAATGTTAGGTGCAAAGCTTTATCTGTTCAAGTGTTGTACTTAGGTGTGGAGAATATACATCACATCTTTGCTTCAAAGCTTTGTCTTAAAAAAAAAGGAAGCAAGTCTTGCTTAGTTATACCCTTAAGCTTCCTGCTAATGCAAGAACCACACGCTACCAGGTGTACACACTGCACAGAAGCTTAGCTCTCAGAGCGCAATAAGCAACTTAGCATGTCCATTAGGTATTTAAGTTTTAAGCTATTAATTGTAAGAGAGAACAGCCACTTGGTTCCTTTCAGAGGAAGTAAGGATACAATATTCTGGTTAAACATCATAGGGAGTATATGGAAATAAGTGGCATGGGGCATGTTATTTTTAAACTGATAAATATATGTTTTTCTTTCTGCTCAATAAAAATAGGGAGAATTGGGTAAGAGGAAACTCAGGCAAATACAAGCTCTTTCTTGCTGCCAGGAGAATGAAAACTGTGGTGAGGTCTGAACCCAGACTACTTTCCCCCCAATTTTTTTTTTTATTGTGATAAAGCATACATAATATAACATTTTCATCTTAACCATTTTTAAGTTGGTGGTATTAAGTACACTCAAAATGTTGTGTGACCACCACTGCCATCCATCGCCATATTCTTTCCATATTGAAGCCTGAACCTGTCCTCATTGAGGGGTAACTCCACGTGCCCCTCCCTCGAGCCCCGTAGCCATCACTCTACTTCACGTCTCTATGATTCTGACTATGGAGGGACCTCACAGGAGTGGAATCATAAAGTCTTTTCCTTTTTGTCACTGGCTTATTTCACAGCGTCAGGTCTTCACGTTTTACCCATGCAGCTCCCTTTCTAAGGCTGAGTATGTTCCGTTGTTGTGAATACCACAGTTTGCTTCTCTGTTCTTCCTTCAATGGGGACTTGGGGTGCCTCCACGTTTTAGCTATTGTGAGTAATGTGGCCGTGAATGTGGGTGTACAATAATCACTCTGAGGTTAGGTTTTCAATTCTTTGGGTGTATACCCAGAAGTAAAATGGATGGATCCTGTGGTAATTCTAGTTTTCACTTTCTGAGGAACCACCATGCTTCTTTCTACAGTGACTGCACCATTTCACAGATCTGTGCCAGCCCCACCAACCCTGCACCAAGGGTTTCAATTTTTCCACGTGCTCACCAACACTTATTGTTTTCTATGTTTTTGATAAAAGTGTGAAGTGCTATCTATCTCACTGTAGTTTTGTTTCACATTTCTTAATGATTAGTGATAATGAGCATTTTTTTTATATGCTTATTAGCTATTTTTATATCTCCTTTGGAGAAACATCTATTCAGGTTATTTGTATCCTTCCACTTAAAAAAATAAAAACAGCAAAACAAAACAGTGTTTCCTTGGGTCATAATCTTCCTGCTTGCCAAATTGCTGGAAGTCTCCCAATCACTGAGATTACAGCTTCACCCTGTCTTCTTTTTTTTTTTTTTTTTCTTTTTTAGTTTTTGTAAGAGGGCATTGTGCTTGCCAGAGAGGGGGGAAAGTGAAAAATCACCCCCTGGGGGGATCACACTGTAATCCCTTCTCCTTCATTCTCCTCTTGGGATTTTGGGCATGCACACATATGCATCTGGCATGATTTTCAAGCTGCTGCGTCTGGGACTGGAACTTGAATGGTAAGTCATTTGGGAGGATAGCACCTTAACCACAATGCCACCTGCTGGCCCCCACACTGCCAATTTTAAAATCGAGTTCTTTATTGTTGAGTTTTAGGGATTCTCTATGTATTGTGGACATTGATCCCTTACCAGATACATGACTTGTGAATATTTTCTCCTACTCTGTGTGTTGCCTTTCACTCTGTTTATATTGTCTTTTTTGTTTTTCAATTGCCAGAGCTAGCATGTGCTCACCAGTGAGAGAGAGCAAGAGAGAGAAACATAGAGAGAGAGGGAGAAAGCACCCTTCCATGGAGCATGGTCATGCCACAATCCCTTCTCCCCCACTTCTCCATCCAGCTGGGATATTTGGGATGTACCTGACACACTTTCCAAGCCACCAGGTCAGGATTCAAATCATGGTCAACCATATGGGATCCAGCTTTTTTTGAATTTTTTTTTTTTCAATTTTATTTACTTATTATTACTTGTAAGTTTCACCAGAGAGAGACAGACAGAGGTGTTAGTATCTGTTAAACTGGATAACACTCTAATTCTTTCCTGGCATTGTTATGATTAATTGTGTATTAGAGTTCCTTGTATATTTTTACCATTTTGTAAATAAGGTACATTATTATTATTATTTTACTTTGTTACTCATCTAGTAATAGTTTATTTTATTTTTATGTGTACCCAAAATATCCAGGAAAAATACCTGCTCTAGCTTTGAGTACTGTAAAAATGATCAAATGTCATGTCTAAGCCTTTCCATACTTCTCATTGTTACAGAAAATATAATGAGAGTAACCAGGTATTATACACAGAACAAAAAACACCCAAGCGGACACTGTTTTGTATTGTTGGCCAGTCGTGTGTTTTCCATTCCTCTTCACTGATTGCATGCAGGATGCATCACCCCAATTTCTTCATATCGTTCTACGATTCTAGTGTCTGGGGAGATCTAAACTGTTGGAATATTCAACCTGCAAGCTAAATCAGTGTGAATTTGCTTTCTTTCAATACCTGTCTTCCAGTTCAATGATTCTGCAGTAAGAATATCAATAATGAACATATTATGGGGAGTACTTGGCAATCTGCTGTCAATTTGAAGCCTTCAGAAACTGGATATCAACCCTTGGCCTGCTCTTAAATCCTGATTTGGCATGTTCCCTGTCTAAGCCTCATAAGTGAGCCCTGCTATTACTAGCTCTGGGCCTGAGCAGTGACTAAGGGTGTCATCTTAAATAAGAAGGGCAGGCAAGCTTTTCGAACTGCAATTTCCCTCCTGCATGGCCATCTGTCTTCCTTTTCCCCCACCCTCCACTCCTCGCATTCTGCACTTAATAGTTTCTCATCTGGATGAAAGTCCGCTCTCGACAGCTCCCACGCACGATTACCTGCCGAGCCAGCCTTCTACACTGCTGATGAAACATCAGAAGCAGCCGCATCAGTAGCAGAAGGGGCTCTCTCCAGCTTGACTTCCTTTCAGCGTGATGCTGATTTCCGATCCTAACTCATCACCAGGGCACTGGCTTCCCCAGTGGATTTCAAGGTTTTTACAGAATCTCTGACTCATGGAGTTTTTCCTGCCCACAATATTGTAAGTCAGTTATGATAGGATGGAAAAGTTTGACTACTGACATGATTTAAGATGCAACTGTCAAGAGACTGCAAGTAATAAATAAATAGGTGGGTATATGTAAATGGCTCAAAAGTGCCTGATCCGTGGTAGGCCCTGTATATGTGTTCATAATTACTAACATTTGCCTCTCAAATCATTGATATTGCAACCCAGCACAGTACACATAGGTACCACACACTCCACTATTAAAAACCCTTCAGACCAGATGTGGTTTGGAGTATTGTTTTTCCTGATTACCCTAGTCTTGGAGCCTTTACCACATATGTTATTACATTGTCAACTTTACCCCAGATTAATCATGTTACTATTTACAGAAATATGTAAATATTGCTGATAAGTAAGTAAAACCTAGATTACAGATTTCTTCTTTTTAGCTCAAGTCAGAGTGCTGCCAAAAAGTTATGAAAAGAAGCAACACTTTTCTTAGAACTTGGATTTTGAAATTGTGGTTATTGGATTATAAACCTTGATTCACTGGGGTTCTGCAGAGAAACAGGAGAGAGGGAGAGACAGAAAGACAGAAAGAGATTTATTGTGGGAATTGGTTCATGTGGTTATGGAAGCCCAGAAACCCCTCACCTTCCATCTGCAAACTGGAGAAGAAAGAAAGCCAGTGGTGTCATTCAGTGCACCTGCAGGGGTGAGGACTGGAGGTGCCCTTGTGTAAGGGCAGGAAAAGATGGGCGGCCCAGGGTCGAAATGTACCCTTCCTCTATCATGTTCTGCTTGGGCCTTCAGGCGACTGGAGCATGTTGCCTTGGTGAGGGTGGCCCTTTACTCAAACTGCTCATTCAGATGCTAATCACCCTCCTAGACATGCCCAGAAACAGTGTTTCACAACTATCTGGGCGCCCCTTCGTCTAGTCAAGTTACTTCTTAGAATTAACCACCAGAGGATCTGTATTATTATCTCTAGTCCGTAGATGAGGAACTTGAAGCACCTGCCAAAGGTCAGGCAGCTGGAAACGTCAGAGCAGGACTGTGAAGGCAGGAAGATTGGTCCCAGATTTCATGTTCTTCTCTAATGTACAGCCCTGTTTGGTAAGACCGTGGATAAGGGGCTCAGCTGGGGTCTGTCTTAGTCGTTTGTCCTGTTATAACAGAACACTCAAGACTGGGTGATTTATAAAGAAGGTTAAGTTTATTGGCTCATGTTGTTCGTGGCTGGAGTCTCCAAAGTCATGTGGCTAGGCCTCTGGTGCTATGTCACAACGTGTCCAAGAGAAGTGGAAAGAAAGAGGGCAATGGGAAGGAAAGAGACACCTGTGGACAGCTTGCTTTTGTAACAGCTCGCTCTTGGGGGACCTAGTCTGTGGAACTCTTCTCCACAGCAGCCGCATCGACCTGCTCACTAGGGATCACACGCTGTCCAAGCATTGCCCACTAGGCCCCACTTCTCTCATCACTGTCCCAGTGGGTATCATGTTACAGCACAAGCTTTTTGGAGATATTCAAATCATGTCATGGTTCATGCCATTTCTATGTTGTTTTTATTGAACCAAAGATGCAAATGATAAAAGATGCAGTGGATAAAATATTGAGACCGTTTCTGGAGTGGCTGTGTGCAGGAGAGCAAATTTGCGGGGGGGAGTCCTTGAATTTGGCTTCCTTACTTGGGGCAGAGACAGCCTCAGCTTTGCTGCTGACTCTTCTCTTTCTTCTTCCAATTCCTGCCACGTGACTGATTTGGCTGCCACTTGAAACAGGTGCTGTTGGAGTCCTACTCACATCCTCTGTCCTGCCCCAGAGGCCTGTGAGGGTCCTTGTACAGGTGGAAGGCTTCCTGAGCCTTTACCTCTACTTGAATGTGAACAGGGTGGCTGGTGGTTTGGGAGAATTCCTGCCCATAGAACAACTGAAGACCTATGAGGGATGAGAGATTGTGAACAAATATCCCAGCAGCTTTGCCCCTCAATAAGACAGTTCTGAGGGGTGGTGATCGCTCACCTTCTCACAGCAAGAAACCAGTCACTAACACACCTGTGCTGCCTTTCTTCCTTCCTGTCTGACTCCCTCGGCAGGGGTGGGTTATCTCGATGGAGGTGGTGCAGGAAGGAAAGACTGAGGCCTCGGTGCCTTTTTTGTGCACATCCTCAGTCGGACACCCTCGGAAATCGCTCTCTGTAGAGTCATTCCTAGAGTCTAGGCATCATCGTGCCTTTTTATTGAAAATTGATACATGCAAGTAAACGGGTGAGGGGCTACATGTTCTAATTATCAGTTCATAAAGTTTTAACAATAGGGATCATAGATTCCATTCAGGGTTGGATTAAGGGTGGGTCTATTACAGTTCAGCAATTGTTTGATTGATGCAGGCAGGTTTTCGGGAACTTCAAGGAATGCCGTTTCGGGAAACAGCCTCCAGCAAGCAGAGTTAATTATCAGCCGATGCTCAGCGGCAGCCATCTTGTGATTACTGAGTACGATGCTAAGAAAAGAAAATCTCAAGTATAGGAATAGTTCTTATGGATCTCAATAAAGAATGATACTTATATAGTTTTATAGGGATCTAAAATTTAATTCAAGAAATCCTAGTATATCTATCTATTCTAAAGGGGTGAACCTATTGTTCACTTGGTGAGGGTGGGGATGTCCTGGGCCAGTTTCAGCCTAATCCTATTTTATGTTTAGAAAAGGTTATTTTTAAGCTTATGTTAAATGTGTTTTGAAGGGCCTTCCAAAGGTCAAGAAGATTTCTGCCTAGATGAAACTTCAGCAGACCCTCCATTGTGACCGCAGGGATGAAGCATTGTGATTAACAGTAGGTGGTCAGGGCAAAGGGGAGCAGTCGGGGGACTTTCGGAAAATCTTATCACATACTCAAGATGTATGAGAGAGCTATGTAATTCTTTTATAGTAGTATATCAGGGAGTCAGAGGGGGGTCGCTTCTCAGCAAGGCTACCACAGTCTCTGGCGCATACAGCAAGAGGCCTTGCCAACATGCTGAGTTGACCCAAGATTTGCTCATAGGTCGGGGGGGGGGGGGGGGGGGGGCGTACAGCAGCGGCCTTGCCAACGTGCTGAGCTGACCAAAGCTGTGCTCAAAGGTCGAAGGCTCAAACAGAGCCTTCAATCCCACTGGGTTGGATTCCTCCACGTAGCAAATGTTGCATGCTGTGATCATGGGTCATGGATGCTGTGGCTCCCATTAGGAACTGGGTGCAGTCAGATACACCAAGTCCTAAGATTTAGCAGGCACCACTACGTTCTTCTCCAGCCATAGAAGACATACGTTTTCATTTCCTGCAATTGTAAGACAACCTTCAGGCCTGATTATGGAAAACCATCAGTTATCTATAGAAGACAGTTCCGTGGAATTTCAGTCAAACCTTACTGACAATGGCTCCTCTTATCTGTGAAAGGATGCCCAGCTATCATGACTGATGGCTATCCCCGTGTGGGAAAGTTACTCTTCTCTCTTTCATCAGTACTTTTTGTATTGGGTTGTTGGAAAACTCATGACATTGTTTTTCTGTTTTTATATGCAAAAATGTGTCATGACTTTTCTGACAACTCAATACATACAATAAAATAAAAGTTTTTGCAGTATTAATTTATAAGTTTCCTATAGTCTCTCCCGTCTGTCCATCCATCTATCCATCCATCCTCATCCATATTAGCAGGTAGCAGGCTCACTATTTCACTTTGAGAGAGTTCAAGGTGAAAGCACTGTGTATGACCATTCATATCCCCCTGGCCCAGAGCTGAGGAGAATACTGGACAAACCAGGAGAGTCTCGAAGAAATGAAAAGGCCGAAAGGGAAGCAGGAAGGGAGCTACCAGCACTGAGAGGGAGTCTTACTTTTGGCTCCTGTTTCTTAGAATTTATGCCAAAGAGACAGCAAGATCCCATATATAACTGGCCCCCCCAGCTAGAAAGATGGGACTAGGGCACTATTTCTGAAGAGATCTATTTCCCACTTACAGCAGGGAGGCAGAACTCTAAGGGGACCACGTGGATGTCTCGGGAACAATCCATGTACTGGTGGTTGAGGACTGGTCTCTCTTTTCCACAGTTGACTTGGTACCTTGGCATAGGGAGAACCTTCAAAATAAAAAAGATTCTGGTGGAATGGAGGCCTTGGTAAGAAATAAAGCTGTTTACTAAAGAAGTATTTTTGTTGTCAATGTTTTGTTTGAGTTTATGGACTGGGATTTATAGCTACTACAAAATGTGAAAAGGTCTGGTATCAATAAACATAATTGTGAAGAGCTTATAGACTGTAGCCTTTGGAATCTAAGCCAATTATTCTTGAAAACAATATGAATGATACTCTTGGAGTACAGAAGGATAGAGATAAGTTGCCTTCTCCAGAGTCCTGCTGAATTAGGTAATGGCAGTCTCTCTAATGATACTGGGCTGAGCGAGTACTTCGGCATGCTCATGGCTCCTGGACAAAGAGGGTGACCAACAGAATAAAAGAAGAGGGTAAGTATAGAACGATTAGAGTTGGCCGATGAGATTGCATTTTCCACAGATTTCATCAGAAGTGATGTTTAAGACCCTTATACTGGACTCTGCACTTGTATGAGCTAAACCTGTTTCTAGAGGAGAAAGGTGAATCCAATAGCTACAACTCAGCCTCTGTTGGCCAGGACGAGCTAGAATCATCTCAGAAATTTCAAACCAGGACTGATGCATTGAAGGCCTTTAGGAAGACAATAATGAATCATTTCTGCAGCTCTGAGAGCCACCTGTCAAGGAAAAAGCATGCTGGACTCCCTCCAAATATGAAAGACCTGCAACCTAATGGAGATAGAGATGCAGAGAAGTCGTGGCTTAGAAAATAGCAGGCTTCGTGGCAAGCTGGGGGAGCTCTGCTGAGCCTTGATTTGGAACTACTTCCAAAGCGGCCACTGCCAGATTACAGAAGTTCGGATGTTCATCCTCTCGGTTTTTCTTTGTGAGAATGGCTTCCATGATAGGTCCACTCAAAAGGAAAACGTAGTAATGCAGAACAAAGTGTTTTGGAAACTTGATAGAGTGTGGAAGGGTGGGTGCAGGCAGGAGATAGACGAATGAGAGAATGGTTTCACAGGAGTCAGAATTTCCTCACAGCACCCAAGAATGGGGGAACCTGCTCTGTTTTCTGCCAGGCAGGCATAAAATATAAGGATGGAACAGAAACAGCAGGAAGCTGTTGGAAGTTCAGAGACCATGCAGCTATGGCCAACACACACAAACCTGTATGTGCCCAAGACCACTAACAGCTCATCTTCCACTATGCCTTGGCACCATAGAACCCCAGGAACTCATACAGGCCCAGGGAAGAGGGACTGCATACGGCATCTCCAGGAATAATTGCAATAAAGTTATCTACTAGTACAGAAGAAAGGAGGCTCAGAGTGAAGGGTGTGTGTGCTATTTCAGAACTGCTACATGATTTTCTTCATCCTTGTGTTTTGAGACAACCATGTTTTCCAGCAATTTGATCTTAAAGCTCTCCCCCTCTCTGTGAGATGACCATCACTTCTGGTAATTGATGGTAGTTCCTGATGCAACAGACCCTCTCTTTTCTTTATTTCTTTTCAGTTTCTTTTTTTTTTTTTTTGCCACAGGTGCATGTGTTCGCTGGAGAGAGGCAGAGGAGAGAGAGAGAGAGAGAGAGAGAGAGAGAGAGAGAGATATCACTCTCTAGGGGGATGGCCATGCTGCAATCCCTACTCCTCCATTCTCCTCTCAGGATTTTGGGCACGCATGCAAACATGCCTGGAGTGTTTTTCAAGTCACTGGGTCAGGACTACAGCCTCAGAGTTGACCATGTGTCATCCAGCACCTTAACCTCCATACCTCCTGCTAGCCCAGTCTTCTGTTTCTTTTGCATAAGGGCGGACTTCCTCCCGCCGTGTCACCTTGGCTGTGGTAGGGTGAATCAGAGTGTGGGTTTAGCAATCAGGCTGCTGAGCTTGTGCCCATTTCCTCCTCTCTATAATACGGGGATAATGCCTGAGCTACCTCAGGGTAGTGGTGAGAAATCATCGTTGGTGCACAAGAAGAATTAGCGTGGTATCTGGAACTTAGGATTCAAAAATAATGATATGGAATATTATTATTGTCATTTTATTTTGTTATTATTTTATTATTATTGCTCTTAATGTTATTTTTAATGGGTTTTATTAACGTTGTTATTAGAAGCTAGACATATGTTCCCGAGTGTTTCTTTCCCTTATGGGGGTGGGCATCTTTCTCCTGCTCAGGAGGAGTAGGGCTGACTCCTCTGCCATGGTGAGGCGTGACCCTGGAAGGACTAGGATTGATCTCGCATCTTGGCAGTAGTGTACTTCACGTTGCCCTTCTTCATCAACCCAGTGAGATCACCTTCTCACCTGGCAACAGGCAAGTGGTCTTGGTTTAAACAGGCCTGCTCTTTTTCCCCTAGTGGTAGACTTCTGTGCTAGACTTCTTGGGATGTCATAACAAAATATCACAGGCTGGGTAGTTTAAATAACGAATCCATTTTTTCACAGTTCTGGATGCTGGGAAGTTCAAGGTCAAGGTGTCAGCATGGTTGGACTGCAGTGAGGGCTCTACCCATGGCTTGTAGATGCAGCCTTCTCACTGTGTCCTCGCATGGCTGAGTGAGAGAAAACGAGCTCGTTGGTGTCTTCTGTGAGGGCACTAATCAGTCAACAGGGCTCGGCCCTCACGACCTCGTCTGGCCCTGAATGCCGCATCTAGAAATGCCATTGAGGGTCAGGGGGGCTAGGGCTTCAGTGGATAAATTTGGGAGAGGATACAATTCCTTCCAATTCACCTTTCTTTCCTGTTTAAATGAGAAATGAGAGCTGTAGAAGGGGACTGCTCCCTTTGCTGTCATAGGTCTAGTCTTCTTTGCTCCTCCTCCTCCTCCTCTGTGAGCAGTTTACCTTCTCGGCCAGAGCTCCTCTTCCTGCACCTTGCGGAGCTGCCCCATCTTTCCTCCTCAGCTGAGTTTCCCACTGCTCTCGGTTAATCTGGAGACTGCCTTTTTCTTTGCCTTGCTTAGCTGGCTCCATGCGGCAGGACTGTTTCCCTTCCCTTACTCCCTTTTCTTCCTTTGTCGAACCGCGAGCGGACCCTGCAGCTTGGTCATGGTTGACCCTCTTTGTCATGGATGGCACTCACTATCGTTTGCCTTCTCTCGACTGATTTCTTCCTCACAGACTCTCAGAGTGGACCTTGTGTCTGGGGCAAGATGGCTCCCTGAGGACCCGTTTTGAGTTTCTCTTCACTGAGAGACAAAGCTTATCTGCCCCTAGCTGGTCTGTGAAGAGAGGGTTTGCAATAAATTTTGCCCCCACTGTCCTTAGGAGATATTCCTGCCTTTTTATCCCTGCTGTGATCCTACTCCAGGTCTGGAATAGAGCGCTGCCTCCAGATAGGATTGCTGTTCTCTCCTCCCTCGGCGTGGAATTCATACATTCTCCACTCCTCTCCTCTGAGTGTCAACCCTTATGTCTGTGAAGAATGACTTTTGCTATTCTAAAAGAACAACTCCTTTGTGCTTTTATAAGCTGCGAGTGGGCCCTATAATGCGCTGTGAATTCTTTTTTTCCCTCCATAGCAGAAACCACTCTTTCCCATTTTTTTTTTTTTCTGTGACCAACTTCTTGAACACAGGAGTGAGTGATTTGTTGCTTTCTTTGAATGTAGGACTTCACTTTGCTTTCCTCTGAATAGGAACCTTGTATTATAATTTAATTTAATTATTGATATAATTTGCTTTAAATTTAATATCTTTATTACTATGACCACACCTGCTATGCTTTTTCCTTTTTGCTGCCTTTTTAAAAATTACTTAAGTCTAAAAATTATTGTATGTTTTTCCTTTTTGGATTTAAATCTTCTTTTACTGATTACCATAAAAAGAACAAGAGGATTCTTCACTTATCGAAGTGTACCTTAAATTAGTAATCCTACCAGCCTACTGATAATATTAGGAAACTTTAACTTTTTTTTTTTTTTAAGAGGTTTTTGCTATAGGGTGTGTGCGCTCGCCAGACAGACAGAGAGAGACAGAGAGACAGAAAGCGAGAAATCACTCCCCAGGGGGGATGGCCACGCCGCAATCCCTTCTCCTCCATTCTCCTCTCGGGATCTTGGGCACGCACGCACATGCGCCCGGCGTGAGTTTTAAGCCACCGGGTCCAGGACGCAAACCGTGGTCTACTACATGGGAGTCCAGCGACATAGCCATTACACTAACTGCAGGTCCCGGAAACTTTAACTTCTTTTTACCACTTTTCTACCTTTTATGTTCTTGAAGGCATGTGCTTTAATTTGAAGCATATTTTAAATTCAAACAACCATTTTAATTATCATTTTTAGAGTTAATATGAACTTAAGTTTGCCAAAATTGTACCCCTTTCTTTTGCCTTTTTTTCTCATTTTCATTCCTCTGTTTTTCTGGTGTTCATTTTTCTTCTGCTTAAAAACTTTCTTTAAACTTAATTTTTTGTTTAGATCTGCTGGGGATAAATTCTCTGCTTTTGTCTTTGTTTCACCTTTTCCTTTGAAGCACATTTTCACCGAGAATAGATTTCTTGAATGACAGTTACTTTCTTTCAACCTTTATAAATGTTTATGAGTTCTCTTACTTGCTTTCATTGTTTCTTTTGAAAAATCAGCTGTCAGTCTTATTAGTGCTCTTTTGATGATAATATGTCCTTTTTTTCCTTAGTAGTTTGTAAGATTCTCTTTTTGCTTTTAGTTTTCAGTGGTTTTATGATGATTTATCTTGGTATGATTTTCTTAGTATTTATTCTGTTTGGTGTTCATAGTGAGTTGATTCTATGACTTAAAATCTTTTATCAGAGATTTGGAAAATTTTTAGTTATTATCCTTCAACTATTTTATTATAATATCCAATTACCTCTCTTTTTCCTTTTTTGGGGAATCCAGTTACGTGAATGTTAGGCTTTTTCACCATATCATATGTGCTTGGTACATTTTTTTCTTATATTTTTGTATGTTTTTCTCTCCCTAACTTTTGTCTGGGTATTTTATACTGAACTATCTTCCAATTCTGCTTTCTGTTCTTTTGTTGTAACCTGTCTGTAATATAGATGGGTTTCCATCTATTGAGTTGTTCATTTGAATCATTATATTTTTACAGTTAAAAGTTTTCATCAAATTAATTTTGTGTATTTCAGTTTTGTAGTAAAATCTTCTAGCTTGTCATCTTGTCATAAGGTAATTTATTGAACTTACCAGTGATCTTTATTATAAAGTTTGTGTCTAACAGATTTAATGTATTGGTTATTTATTATTCTGTTTCTATTGTCTGCTTTTACTGTTCACCTTATTTATCAGTAATTTTTTTATTGACTATTGGACATTGTGTAAACCGTTGTAGGTGTTCCGAAGAAGAATAACCCAATAGGAATATAAGGCAAGATACACAGGCAATTAACATTTTTCCAGTAGACATTTTGGATGCTCTGAGGAAAAGGAAAAAGGTTAAGTAAATTTAATAGCATATTTTATTTAACATGATATATTGAAATTTATTTCAACATGTTATCAATATAAATGTATTAATTAGATGTTTTATATTATCCTTTTTTTGGTCAATATCTTTTTTTTTTAAGAGGTTTTTCCATTAGGGTGTGTGCACTCACTGGAAAGAGAGACAGAGACAGTGAGTGTGAGAGGGAAAGTGAGAAATCAACCCCTGAGGGCAGATGGCCTGCTGCAATCCCTTCTACATTCTCCTCCTGGGATCTCGGGCATGTATACACATGTGCCTGGCATGATTTTCAAGCCACCAGGTCCAGGACTTGAACCACAGTAGACCATGTGAGAGTTAAGCAACGTAACTGCTATGCCATCTGCTGGCCCCTGGCCTAAGTCTTTGAAATAAGGTGTGTCTTTTACATCTACAGCACATTTCAGTTAGGGCTAATTGTATCTTAAGTGTTCAGTAACCATCTGTGGTTAGTGGCTACCGTATTGACTAGCACAGCTTCACATGTGATTCCCTCCTGAGAAGGTGAATTCTGTCATCTGATAGGCAGCTAGTACATTCAAATGACCTCTGTCCAATTATGGACTTGAGTAGGGTTTTATGAGTTGTAATTGTGATGGTTCTACATACCTCTCATTTGCCTCCCTTTGCCCATGTATACGCTTCTAGGAGTTCTAACATGTGAACCTGTGTATTTACCAAGAACCTTTGGGCCTCAGCAGTATCCCCAGAAAAACTGCCACTTATAGGGATCTCCTCTTTCTGCTTCCATCTTCTCAGGGATAATGGCCCTTTAAGTTCCAGTTGCTTTGGTAGTCCTGAAGTTCCCAAGATTTTTCTCAGATCCAGGACATTGCTGAAAACTCTGTTAGCGTCCGTGCCTCATACGAGGCTCTTTATGCTTGGATTTATAGCTTTTATAAAAAACACCCAGGATATTGAGCTTACATTAATAATATTGACTCTTCCTGTTCTGGACACATTAATAATTCTCTGAAGCCTTCATGTAATCGACTTGGGTATTTTATAATATTTTTTTCTTCGTCTGTGTGTGTGTGTGTGTGTGTGTTTTCAGGAAGAGCATTGCCTACTTCTTGGCCAGAGCGCACACGTGCATTTGAGAATGCACATGTGAATGCTTAATTTAGATGTGCAGATGACTGATGTGTCTCAATTCTAACTGAAATTATTCCAGAGCAAAATTTCTTAAAATGTCTCCTACAAAACTCTGGCCCCATGAGATGCTTTGAGGAAAAAAAAAAATCCTTTGTTTATATAAGTCAGAGAGAAAGAATTTAAAGCCTAAATTTGGTTATACATGGGTTTCACAAAGTTCATGGAAAATACGTATTATGAAAAACTCTATAGATCACACTTTTTTGCATCACAATAAACTCATACTTTAATTTCATTTTTCCACGAATTTTCTGAAGTTCCTTCATATAGATATTGGAAGAGCAACGAAATAAAAAAAGAGGACTAGAAAGTGACTCAGAGTTTAGCAGAGGCAGAAAGCTGCTATCACTCCTTAGCTAGTGGAACAGTGGAAAGAGATGGTGTTGCCAGAGAGGGTTGAGGGGCCAGAAGTATGGTGGGCTACTTGGTGGATGCTGAGTCTATGGAGGAGAAAGTGCTTATTGTCATTGGGATGCTATGACTCAGGGACAGTGAGGGGAAAAGTCCTGGGTCTCCCATCTTACCTTACATCTCCTGTCAGTCAAACATACCAGAAATTCAGGAGACAAATGAATCGGAAAATAAGACTTTCAACAATTCAGAGCAGAGGAAGGACAACCTCAATGGAATCACCAGCACAGTTGTCACTTAATGTTGGAAATGTTTGTTATCTGTTCTATATCCTTATTACCGGAGGATGGGAATATGATTGATAGGAAAGTGCCCACACATGCTCTTAGGATTCATGTCACCTAAGTGGACATGGTACAGAGACGTGCACAGGTAATTATGAAGGGCAGGTGAGTTAACAGCCTCTTGTATCCTAGACCTCAACCTGCAGACATAGAGAAATAAACAATGTCCTTCACTGATGTGGAAAGAAGATCCCACAGGGCAAAAATTTCTACCTTTATAAAGAGGGTTTTGTGTCTTTGGGGCCTCTCCAGTCTTTTCTCATGAAGGAATGGTGGTAACCTTTCCAGTAGCATTTTTCAGTAGGTCAAAATTTTAGTCTGATTTGAGTTCCGTTTGTGCCTTTGTCAGACTGGGATCTCAGTGTTTTATTTTACTTTTACATTAACAAGGCCACAAATAGTACTCAGGTTTGAGAAATACTGTATCTGAATACTAAATCTCCATTTTGAAGATTCATAATACACACCAGCATCGTAGAGCTCAGTGTTTCTGACATAAAGAAATTAGTTTAGCTTTATTCACTATAATCTTTTCAATGTATGTAGATTCAGGACACGTTTTTATCAGGGTGCATTATTAATTTTATCTGGCTAATTTCTCCAGCTGCATTGGATTAAGTGAAACCCAAAGTCCTCAGACATAGCCAGTCGCTTCCCCAATCAGGCCAACGAATCAATCTAATTTTATCTACCATTGCCTTTCCACATTAACTTTCAGAGGGGGGCAAAAGTTTGCCTCATTTTTCCTGCAACACTGCCTATCACCATCTTTTGCCAGTATTATCGGGCTCAAAGCTCATTCCTACATCTTTTCCATGCCACAGCTCCTTCAGGAATCTCTCCCACCATCATCACCTATCCTTTAATATCTCTCTGTTAAGGCCTTCCAATCTATAAAGCCTTTCCTAATTTCTTCCATTATTTTAATAATAATGGCTAACATTTAGTGAACCTTTGCCATGCACCATAAACTCTGTAGTTAAAGCCCTTTTCATGCATTATTTCTCTTAGCTATTAGTATTCTGTGAGAGTGGGTATATAATTAACTCTCTAGACCTCAGCTTCCTGGTCTGTAAAATGAGCATAACAATCTTCTCCCGAGACTGCACAGCTAGCAAAGAGCTGGGCTGTGACCCAGTCTCACTTCTGTCTGACTCTAGAAACTTTGAAGTGCTCTGCTTTATCTTATCTCTCAAATATTATTCTCTCCCCCAAATTTCTATAAGGTTTATAATTCTTAATCGACTTCTTTTTTTATTTTTTTCCCCTTAATTGGCTCAAATTTACTGCTTTATAAATGTCCTTTCTTTAATCAGAATCTGAATCTTTAATTCAGAACATAAATCAAGACTACAGATATGTCTCAAAAATACTTCTTGTTCTTTTCCTGGTAGTTGGGATTAATGGCAGGTGACTAAATCCACATCTTGCCCAATTAAAAATAAAAGAAAGACAGGGACCAGCAGTTAGCATAATGGCTATGTTGCTGGACTCCCATGTAGTCGACCGTGGTTTAAGTCCTGAATCTGGTGGTTTAAACTCACGCTGGGCACATGTGCATGCGCGCCCAAGATCCCAAGAGGAGAATGGAGGAGAAGGGATTGCGGCATGGCCATCCCCCCCTGGGGGGCGATTTCTCACTTTCTGTCTCTCTGTCTCTCTCTGTCTCTCTGGTGAGCTCAGGCACCCTATGGCAAAAACCTCTCCAAATAAATAAATAAATAAATAAATAAATAAAATTAAAAAAAAAAGAAAGACAAAAGAACCCATAAACTTACAGCAAAGCCAGGCTTTACTGCAAGCCCTTGTTGCAGGCAAGGCAATCTAATTGAAAAAAAAAAAATCTATATAAAAGAGAGGAGTCATAAACAGGTCTAAAATCACTGTAAAATGATCACCAAATTTATGAAGTTATCCTAACTGTGAAAATATAGAAAATAAATAGAAGATAGTAGACTGTAGCACTGATTTCAAGAAAGAGACTAAAATACATGCAATCTGAGGTGGTGCTCCTCAAAAGGCATAGCTTTTTAAAAGAAAATGACAAAAAATAAAGGAGAGGCCCTTCTGGTGACTGAGTGATTAAAAAAAAACAGAATAAAAAGAAAAATTATGGTCTTGTAAAACAAAAAGTAATATAAAAATGAAAGGATATAGGGACAGCAGGTGGTGTGGTGATTAAGGCACCAGACTCCCACATGGCTGACTGCAGTTTGAGTCCCAGACCTGGCAGCTTGCTTTCTCACTTTCTTTCTCTCTCTTTCTCAGAAATACACAGGCTCTATGGCAAATTAAATAATAAATAAATACAATACAATAGTTCTTTTGAAATAATTAAAGGCTACACAGCACTCTTGCCAAAAGAATCTCACTGACTGAGAAAACGGGATTATGCTGTAGTAACAGAAGAGGATGCCAAGGCATGCAATAGGGACCTTGTCAACCATCACGAATACACAAAACCAGGGCAAACCTGAGCACGTAAAGTTGCCACAGTAATAAATGGGAACGAACATATCTTAGCGCTGATGAAACTTTTCTCCCAGATAGAATCATGGTGTGGAATAAGACTGTAATACAAGATCCCAAGTGAGGTAAGTCTATTCAAACCGGCATTTCAAATGTGAGGAACCTCTTTGAATTGGAAATCCAAAAATCGAAAACAAAAATGTACATAAGAAAACAGAAAGAGAAAGAAGTGAGAGTTTATTGAACTCAGCAAAGAAATAAAAAATATAAAAATAAAAGACAAAGTAACCTGAGACATAAAATGACTCACGTAAGAAGTAATGAGGCGCAGCATAAAAAGGGCAGAGAGCTTTCAACAAATAAAAATAAGGTAAAGGAAGAAGTGACAAGGATCAAAGAGAAAGTGGTTGGATGGAGGATAAAAAAGAAAATATTCACGTAATCGAAGTTCTTATTTTATTTCTGGAAAGCTTCTTGTATTATCATTCCAATATTAACTCTGTCCTGTTGTTTGGTTTTCTCCATCAGTGAAGATGGCATTCTGGCCATGTTTTCTTTGTTCTAAAATTCCTTCCTAAAGGGCCTCGGGAGAGTCACACCTACATGCCAGAAGACTTACTAAGCAGATCGCCCTGACTCGCTAACTCGGGCTTACTTTGCCTACCTACGCTGGCTGTGGCATAATCACATGGTGATGTAAACTTACCTGTGCTCAGGTTAGGCTCAAACCTTTCTTTCTGTTGACTCCAAGTTCTAAACAAAGCCTTGCTTTTTTAGTCAATAACAAACTAGAGGATCCCTGAATCTATCTTTGCTTCAAGACTTCCCACCTTTTTGGGCCAAACCAATATATAACCTCTATGTACTGATTTATCATTTTAAGCACAACAGCTTCTTTCCTGAAATGTGTCAAGATCTGCTGTGACCCGGTTGTGCAGAAAACACTTCCTCAAGGCTTCTCGAGATTATGTTTGAGTGATGCAGTCACTCAAATTGGCTTAGATAAACATTTTTCAGTATTTTACGGAGTTAGGCTTTTCTGTTGACTGACTCAAATGTACTTATTGCGAGAGTTCACCAAGTAACCTGGGGGAAATAAAGGAATGACCAACTTCAAGATATATCCTAGTAAACTTATTAGGAACAAAAGTGAAGAAAAATATCCCAAAGCTTCCAAGCAAAAAGCATTAGCTAACCTATGAGAGCAACACAATGAAATTAGAATTAGAATTCTCAAAACAACTTAAAACTCAAAGTAAAAGTGAAGCATGATATTTTTAAAAAGTGAAAGTGTGAAAAAGAATCCTCATTTTTAGTCAAATTGTCTCTTTACACCAAGACTACAACCAAGAGTTTTAGATGTACAACAACTTGGGGAATTGCGTAAATTGGCCTGTTTTTGAGAACTCTAACAGAGGATGAGCTTCCTTTAAGAAAAAAAGGTGACTAGTGAAATTTCAGCAAAAGGATCAATAGTATGCATATCAGTATGTTTGATTGTGTATAGCAGACTAAAACAAAGAAAGAGGCAAGGCAGATAGACTGTTATGGGAAAAAAAATCAAGAAATAGTGAAACTTTCAAAATGAGAGGACAAAGATGAGAAAAAAGTTAATTGGAATAAATTAATTTATTGCCTTTTGGAAAACAGATGGAAGTTAAAAGTATACCACCTCATACCGATGTATCAGACTGTAGAAGGTTAACTAAGAAACAAAGAACTAAAATGAACATAGGTACACAGGCAAATACTACACTACTATAATAAAAATACCAAAATTATAAATACAAGAGAATGAAAGTTTTAAAAATAAAGAACAACACATATACTTCATGCAGGGAAAGGGACATAGCAAAAATAACAAAGAATAATACGTTGTAAGATATTGCAACCAAGTTAATGTCTGGCATTGGTCAGAGCAATAATTGTAAATGGACTGTTAAAATACAAATGTTTTTCGTTTGTTGCATAACGCAAGGCCTAATTATTGTATAAGCAGAGGCACACCCGAAACAGTGTTTAAGAAATGCCATGTGTAAAGAGATGGGCAAAAATATACAAATGAAAACAATGAGCGAAGAAATTGTAATACTAATATGTAAACAATACTACATGTGACACATAAGGACACTTTAAAATGCTAAAAACACAATTCATAATAAAAATATAACAGTAATGAACGTGTATGTACTAATTAACAAAACAACCACTTTTATGATGCAAAAATTACAGATGAAAAGAGATACAGAAACACATAAGAGAATTCAACATCTCACTTTCAGCCCAGGACAGATACCCACACACGGAGACAAGGTCAGGTGGGCCTCTTGCTACATCATGGCCATTGGGAAGAATCTCTTTGGTGCTCATTAACACTGGGACATCTGCTGTTACTCCTATACTCAGTTGCTATAGTCAATGGGAAGTTCTTCTCAGATGTAGCAAACGATGTAAGAAGCAAGTTGATATGAGCAGCAGAAGGAGTGGTTTGTGGTGAATACTGTGATGTTTGGTCTTTTTTTTTTTAAGAGGTTTTTTCCGCTATAGGGCGCGTGCGCTCGCCAGACAGACAGAGAGAGACAGAGAGACAGAAAGCGAGAAATCACCCCCCCAGGGGGCATGGTCACGCCGAAATCCCTTCTCCTCCATGAGAGGAGACTCTCGGGATCTTGGGCACGCACGCACATGGGCCCGGCGTGAGTTTTAAGCCACCAGGTCCGGGACATGAACCGCGGTTGACTATGTAGGAGTCCAGCAGGAGCTATGGGAGGCAGGCCTTGTAGTGACAAGAGGGTGAGTGACTCCTGGTTCCTGCAGGAGGATGTTATTGGCTTGTTTGTTTCATGGATTAACAGGGAGTGGAGACACCTTAAGTGCAGAGCTGGTGGGATGAAACTGGTCCACCTGACAGAGGAATAAGACAAGGTGAGAGTGAAGGAATTCATGGGGCTCTGTTGCTGTCTGGCTTCTGGTTGGGCTTACTCAACAGGGACTCAGTAGGTGAGAGGGAAAGGATAGGGAATGGTCAAGGTATTTACCTCTCTGGCTCCCTCCTGTGGACTGGCTGCTGGCTGACTATGCGCCTTGACTGACAGTCACAGTTATTGTCAGCACAGTCTCCAGCCTGTGTTGGTGAGTGCTTGCTCCCCTAGTGGCAAGGTGCAAGCACCCCACTGACTGCACTATCTTGTGATTTTTGTGTACATGACCTACACTTTCTGTCACTCGTTTAGAAATACCCACTGTGACCATTCTATCTATTTCCTGCTGGGACTTCCACTAATCTATAGTTTCTCAAACTTAGTCAACAGTAGAATTATTTTTTCATGAAGCATCTTATATGAGTAGAGTCTCATATAATACACTTAGATAGTTTGGATTGAAAGATAACACAGATAAAAGACAACCAAACTTCTCTGATTCTACTCATCTCACAGGCCAGCTTCTTACATGCAGTTTAATCACTGGCTGCTTTCTTTTCTTTTTTTTTTAAGACTTATTTATTTATTTTTAAAATTTGACCAGAGAGAGAGAGAGAGAGAGAGAGAGAGAGAGAGAGAGAGAAAGGGAAGGTGAGAAAGCAAACTACTAGGTCCAAGACTCGAACCACAGTTAGCCACATGGGAGTCCAGCACCTTAGCCACTATGCCACCTGCTGGCCCCATCCACTGGTTTCTTATTTAAGTAATTCTTATCTTAGATGCACATACTCATACCAATAGATACTTATAAATATCCATATCCATGTTTATCTCATTCTGACAGGCAGTTTTATATATATATATATATATATATATATATATATATATATATATTTTTTTTTTTTTTTTTTTTAGAGATAGAAAGCAAGAAATCCCCCCAAGGGGGATGGCCACGCTGCAATCCCTTCTTCGTTCTCTTCTCGGGATCTTGGGCACGCACACACACGCGCCTAGCGTCAGTTTAAGCCACCGGGTTCAGGACTTGAACTGTGATCGACTACATAGGAGTTCAGCGACATAGCCATTACACTAGCTGCTGGTCCCCAGGCAGTGATATTGGTCAGGATAAGATTTTCCTGAAGTCTAACTTTCAGAGTACCTTGAGTTACAGAGTATGCGGATGCAGAAAATTCTCCTGAGAAACAGAAATTCACAGATATTTTCTTTCATATTCCTGTACTTCCATAATTTTTTGCCTACATAAGATTGATAATATCTTGTCCAGGAACCATTTACCAACCACAATGGAAAGGAATTATGTATATTCTCTTAGTCCTGTGACTTTTGGCAACGTTACCAACATCATCCTTCATTAAGAAGTCTGCTGAGATCTCTAAGCTATAAGCTAAAATGTCATTAAACATGAGATAAAACACCTACTGCCATCCCTATAAGAGTGTTGATGAAAAAGAGATAAAACATCAATATCTTAACTTATGTTGGAAATTTTACAGCTTCTCCCCACAGGAAGTGATTCTGTCTGTGTCCTCCCAAAGCTCACCTAATCTCCAAAGCAATAGTACTGAGAAATGGGACTTTAGGGGCCAGCAGATGGTGCAGTGGTTAAGGTGCTGTGCTCCCACATGGCCTACCGTAGTTCAAGTCCTTGACCCAGCAGCTTGAAATATGCTGTGTGTGTGTGTGTGTGTGTGTGTGTGTGTGCATGTTCAAATCTCAAGAGAAGAATGGAGAAGAAAGGATTGTGGCATGACCATTCCCTATCTTGGTCTCTCTCTGTGTCTCTGGCAAGTGCATACACTCTATAGCAAAAAAAATCTCTCTAAGAAAAATAAAAAAGAAAAAGGAAAGGAAGAAAAAAAGAAATGGAGCTTTAGGAGTGATTAGGTGATAGTACCCTTAGGAAAGAGGATTGAGGGAGCTCATTTTCCCTTTTACTATGTGAGGACAGAGCTAGAAGGCATCTTTGAAAGAGAGAATGAGCCCTCACCAGGCACTGAGTCTGCTTGTCCCTTGACGTTGGGCTTTCCAGCCTCCAGAACTGTGAGCAATAAATGTATGCTGTTTACAAATCGCCAAGGCTAAGGTATTTTGTTAAAGCTGCCCAAACAGACTAAGACACTGACCAATCACTTCTGAGTGGAAGCTTTACAAACTATTGAGATTCCTTGTTTAAGAAGGTATTAATCTGCTAAGCTTTTATTTGAAAATTCCGAAGAAATACTCAATATCAGTGTTGCTATTGGTGTTGGTGTTGCTCTTGCTATTGTTACTACTCTTGCTGTGGATAAATGTTACATACATTGTACTTTTTGAATTTACAGGTGGTCTTCATAGGCAGCTATGGTAGACAGCTGGACCCAAGTAAAGAGTTGAATGTCTACAGGTGAGTGCAGAATTTGAGTTCTGTAGTAGTCAGTTTGTGGAAACTACAGATCTCATCTGAAACCTTCTGCCTGCATTCCAATCTCTATTGGAATGGAACATTGCATGCTCTTGAATGGGGAAAAAGCATTATGGAAGAAACTTAGGAGACATTTTTTTGGTTGTTCTTTTTACTAAGCAGAGTAACTGATAAGATCTGTCAGCTCCATGCCTGCATAAGTATATCAGTCCGTACAGAAACAGCCCTTCATGAATGTGCGTCTGAGCTACAGTCTTTCTTTCATTTTTTAAGAGGTTTTTGCCTCACCAGAGAGAGAGAGAAAGACAGACAGACACAGTGAGAGGGAAAGTGAGAAATCACCTCCCAGGACGGATGAACACACCACAATTCCCTCTTCTCCATTCTTCTCCAAGGATATTGGACATGCACACACATACCCCTGGTGGGATTTTCAAACCACTGGATCTGGGACTTAAACATGTGGGAGTCCAGTGACATAACCATCACACCCTCTGCTGGTTTCAAGCTGCAGTTTTAAAGATTAACATTTTATTTCATTTATTTTTTAAATTTCTTTTAAAATTTTTGTGGGGAGAGGTTTTTTTTTATAGGGTGTGTGTGCTCGCCAGAGAGACAGAGAGATACAGATATACAGAAAGTGAGAAATCACCCCCCCCAGGGGGGGATGGCCATGCTACAGTCCCTTCTCCTCCATTCTCCTCTTGGGATCTTGGGCACGTATGCACATGCACCCAGCATGAGTTTAAGCCACCGGGTCCAGGACTCGAACCACCATTGACTACATGGGATTTCAGAGACATAGCCATTACGCTAACTGCTGGTCCCAAAGATTAACATTTTAATCACTCTTGGTTATCTCTCATAAAATGCCATTGTAATCATTATTTTTGTTTGATTTTTCTTTTTTAAAATTTCTCTTTTTTTTTACATTTAATCACTGTACATCTTTACAGATTACAAAATGGACTTTCTAGGCATGAGGATACTGCATATTAGTTCAGTCAAAGATATTACAATGCACATTATCATCAACAGATAACTTTCTAATTTTGTGTCCATTAAATATTTTGCTTTTATTCGCCCCCCTGACTCCCTCCCTCCTGTCCCCCACTGCCCACCTTATCTTAAAGACAGCATCTAGACACATGTTTGTCTGCTGCTGGTTAGGCAAATAGCAAACCACAGTGCCTGCTCAGAGAAATTAATGCCCTCATTTGTCACTAGCCTACATAGCAAATGCACTGGTTTCCTTCCTTGCTGATTGAATAATGGTTTGGAAGAAGAAAAGTGATAGGTGGAATGCTTCTCCCAGAAGGGAAAACTGATAAAAGGAATTGACTATCCAAATCTTTTCCATTTCAATGAGATGTTCTTTTTGCTCAAATTAAATGAGCTTGTCAAAATAAATAAGAAGGCATGGTTGCTATGGACGGTGGAACCCAGATACTCAATAGAGGAAATCGATCTGGAGGTAAAAATGTGCTTCTTCCTCACTCTGCTTCCAGGCTGGCACGTGTACAATCTCAGTCACTTCTTCCTTTTGCTCAGCATCACCCTCTTCTGCCTTTGACACAAACCTTTCATGTCTTTTGAGGCCAACTTCAGTCTCTTCTGCTCTTGGAAGTCAGAGTTTCCTTTTCTGAATTTTAGCATTTGTTCTATGCAATTTGGTGTTTACTTCCACTCTTCTGTCTTTGTACCATTCTATGCGAGTTAGTCTTCCATCCCAAGTCTGTATTTTTGGCAGTCATGGGTCTTATCTGTATACAACTGTATTCTTCACACCACAGACTGCCATGCTCAGGACTCGATACCTAGTTGTTGATTGGGTTAGCCTGGCAAAAACAGCATGCCTCTGCTTTCGATGCCCAGACTTCCTTTTCCTTCCTTATGTAAATAATCAAGAGGAGTAATATCATAAACTGTTTGAGAAACCACTTCGTCCTTCATTATTGACCATATGTTTATGTGGGTGATCCATTCCTCAGCAACAGTCAGTGTAACAGCCTTCTGTTGGTCATAGTAGTTGGATCAGGGAAGGACAGATAGTCTAAGGCGTTCTTATCAGAATGACCTCAAAGGTTTCTCTTGGGTGTGAGGTAAGGGTCCCATACTGGGACCCTGAGAAGAGTTAGCATTAGAATAAATGCAGAATAGAGAGATGTTCTTGACTGCATTATTGAAACTCTAGATCAAGGCAAGCCTGTGGATTTCTCAATTTTAAGAACAAGTAAAATTATTATTCAAGCTAACTTGAATTTTCTTTTTTTGTTATGAGTAATAAAATAGATACGGGAGATACTTGGAACACATCTCCATGCAACCTCAGGCATTTCTTTTTCTGTGAAGATTTTATTTTCACTCAGAGATAAAATGTCCTTTCAAACACAATTATATTTTTTTGATCTGTGTGATGGTTAATTTCATGTGACAACTTGACTGGGCCATAGGATGCCCAGGTAGCTGGTTAAACATTATTTCTGGGTATATCTGTGAGGGGGTTTCCAGCATTTGAGTTGGTAGACTCCCTGGAACAGCTGGCCCTGGAACACAGTGTGGGTGGGCATAATGAAGTCCACTGACAACCTGAAAGGAGCAGAAAGTTAGAGGAGACAAACAGTTGGAGATTGAATTTGCCCCCCTGCAGTCTGACTACGTGCACTGAGATGTCATCTCCTGTCCTTGAAGGTCCTGGTTCTCTGCCCTTCGGACTCAGATTAGGACCTGCACCACTGACTGTCTAGCGAATATCAGGTCTTTGGACCATGCCAGTGGTCTTCCTGGTCTCCAGTTTGCAAATGGCAGATTGTGTGCCTCTCAACCTCCCTAAGTGTGGGGCCCAGTGCCCTATAATAAACCTCTCTCTCCCCCTCTGTCTTCTTTCTGCTTTGTCTCTCTGGAACTCCCTCACACAGTGCATTCTGTGGTCCCAGGTAAGCAGTACTTGTGTCTCCTTCTCATCCAGGGGTCATCACAGCTTCCTCTTCCTGCTTCTGCCACACACCTTGAGGTCGTCCCACTTCTTTGATGCTAATGAGTAAGTGTGGGCTGTCTGTGCATGGCTTATTTGTCACACGTGTGTTTTCATTCACTCTTCATTCCCTGGAAAAGTGCCACAGCTGGAAACCGCCTATATTCCACTTTAGCCTTAGCTATGAAAGCCAGTTTGTGAAGGCGCTCTAAGGATTTCAGCTTTAGGATCTCAAAAGATGCCCTTTATCTTCTAATGTCACTGCTTGCTTTACCTTAGTTTCTGCCTTCATTTCTCTTTTTCCCCAATTTCTTCATTCAGAGCTCTTTTTTCTTCTTTTTAATGTCAAACCTACATCCACCTCTATCCCTTTTGCCTTAAAGTGAATGGACTCTAATGTCTGAGTCACACTTCTGGTCTTGGCAAGTAAATGCAGTGAGTAAACCTAAGTCCCTGAAAATAGGCTATCTGGGATGAACACGGCTGGAGTGCAAATGTGTACCAGTCCACCCATAATCACCATTTGGAAGGCGGGCTATAAAGGAAAGGAGACAGGATCAGGTAACCACTGAAACCTTCTGGTTGTGGGGAGATGGGGAGAGTGTGGGTGGTGGCACAGATGCCAAGCATGTTCTGCAGACAGCTGGGGTGGGAGCAGGTGAGGAGAAGGGTCCCTGGCAAGGGCAGGGTGGGGAAAAACCCCTCTCTGAAACACAATAGCAACACCATCTCTTCCAGGAGAGTGGCGACTTCACCTGGCTCCCGGTCTGTGTGCCAGGATCTTTTCACCAGCCTATTTATTCAACACATATGAGACTGGATGTCCTCAAATGTGGAAATATTAGTAACTCCAATACCCAGTGCTGAACAAACATGTCTAGATTATTCAATTATGTTGGCATGCTGCTATACATATAAGATGATGTGAGCAGCAAAACCACAAACCTTTAGCTTCCTAACTTTAAAATGAGTCATAAAAGATCCCAAGTGGATAACTGAGTTACTCTCTGAACAAAACTTAATTACATTAAGTATGTTGGAAGATGTAATGATTCCACTGTGGGGACTCTCTAGCCCTCAGAAATGATCAGCATTTGATGTCTTATAGGTCTAATTTGCAAACAGAGAGGAAATGTGAGGGGACAAATATTCCTTAACACTCAGCACTGCATGTAAGCGTGCTCAGCACTAGTTCATCTGGGTGGCCTGAGGAACATGGCAGTGCCCTCGTGACCTGTATTTCCAGAGCTGCAGACAGGATTGTAGGAACTTAAACTTGATCTATGATCATCTGGGAGAAGGTGATCTGGAAAGAAAAGCCATCGTGGGTCAGCAGAGACCAATCGAGGCAGCTGGCAGAAGCAGAGTGGTTCCTGCTGACACGAGGCAAGACTAGCTGGAGGCCAAGAGGTTTGGAGGTGGCAGGAGCTCTGATTAGTAGCGTGGAGGGATGATCATGTTCTGTGTTCAGACCTGGCCACTGAGTGGTCTCTTTTCTGTTTTGATCCATGGTGACCACAGAGTGGCCTTGGCTGTGGTGATATTCTGTGAACTCGCTGATGTCACTGGGGGTCACCAAGGCAAGCCCCAAGGTCAGGGCGGCTCTCTCTTCCCACTATTTAATTTGTTGTCCAAATTGGAACCCTTCTGAGAGTGTGAGGAGGAAGTTCATTTCACTGGGCTGGCAGATGTGAGCTGGGACTGTCCTTGAGATCTGGCTGGGACATGTGATCACGCCACACCCTGCCCCTGCAGTGCAGGCTCCCCAGGGCCCCTCCCGCTGTGTCCATCCCGGCCCTCACACGTCAGAGCTCAGTACACCCTCTCACGTCGGAGCTCCAGCTCACCCACTCACGTCGGAGCTCCAGCTCACCCGCACACGTAGGAGCTCCAGCTCACCCGCTCACGTCGGAGCTCCAATACACCCACTCACGTCGGAGCTCCAGTACACCCACTCACGTCGGAGCTCCAGCTCACCCACTCACGTCGGAGCTGCAGTTCACCCACTCACGTCGGAGCTCCAGTACACCCACTCACGTAGGAGCTCCAGTTCACCCGCTCACGTCGGAGCTCCAATACACCCACTCACGTCGGAGCTCCAGTTCACCCACTCACGTCGGAGCTCCAGCTCACCCACTCACGTCGGAGCTGCAGTTCACCCACTCACGTCGGAGCTCCAGCTCACCCACTCACGTCGGAGCTGCAGTTCACCCACTCACGTCGGAGCTGCAGTTCACCCACTCACGTCGGAGCTCCAGTACACCCACTCACGTCGGAGCTCCAGCTCACCCGCACACGTAGGAGCTCCAGCTCACCCACTCACGTCAGAGCTCCAGCTCACCCACTCACGTCGGAGCTCCAGCTCACCCACTCACGTCGGAGCTGCAGTTCACCCACTCACGTCGGAGCTCCAGTACACCCACTCACGTCGGAGCTCCAGTACACCCGCTCACGTCGGAGCTCCAATACACCCACTCACGTCGGAGCTCCAGCTCACCCGCTCACGTCGGAGCTCCAGGTCACCCGCTCACGTCGGAGCTGCAGCTCACCCACTCACGTCGGAGGTCCAGCTCACCCGCTCACGTCGGAGCTCCAGCTCACCCACTCACGTAGGAGCTCCAGCTCACCCACTCACGTCGGAGGTCCAGCTCACCCGCTCACGTCGGAGCTCCAGTACACCCGCTCACGTCAGAGCTCCAGCTCACCCGCTCACGTCGGAGGTCCAGCTCACCCGCTCACGTCGGAGCTCCAGTACACCCGCTCACGTCGGAGCTCCAGGTCACCCACTCACGTAGGAGCTCCAGGTCACCCACTCACGTCGGAGCTCCAGTACACCCACTCACGTAGGAGCTCCAATACACCCGCTCACGTCGGAGCTCCAGGTCACCCACTCACGTCGGAGCTCCAGTACACCCGCTCACGTCGGAGCTCCAGTTCACCCACTCACGTCGGAGCTCCAGCTCACCCGCTCACGTCGGAGCTCCAGGTCACCCGCTCACGTAGGAGCTCCAATACACCCACTCACGTAGGAGCTCCAGTACACCCACTCACGTAGGAGCTCCAGTACACCCACTCACGTCGGAGCTCCAGCACACCCGCTCACGTCGGAGCTCCAGGTCACCCACTCACGTCGGAGCTCCAGTACACCCGCTCACGTCGGAGCTCCAGTACACCCGCTCACGTCGGAGCTCCAGCTCACCCGCTCACGTCGGAGCTCCAGGTCACCCGCTCACGTAGGAGCTCCAATACACCCACTCACGTAGGAGCTCCAGTACACCCACTCACGTCGGAGCTCCAGTACACCCACTCACGTCGGAGCTCCAGCACACCCGCTCACGTCGGAGCTCCAGTACACCCGCTCACGTCGGAGCTCCAGTACACCCGCTCACGTCGGAGCTCCAGTACACCCGCTCACGTCGGAGCTCCAGTACACCCGCTCACGTCAGAGCTCCAGCTCACCCACTCACGTAGGAGCTCCAGTACACCCTCTCACGTCGGAGCTCCAATACACCCACTCACGTCGGAGCTCCAGCACACCCGCTCACGTCGGAGCTCCAGGTCACCCGCTCACGTCGGAGCTCCAGCTCACCCGCTCACGTCGGAGGTCCAGCTCACCCGCTCACGTCGGAGCTCCAGCACACCCGCTCACGTCGGAGCTCCAATACACCCGCTCACGTAGGAGCTCCAGGTCACCCGCTCACGTCGGAGGTCCAGCTCACCCGCTCACGTCGGAGCTCCAGCACACCCGCTCACGTCGGAGCTCCAATACACCCGCTCACGTAGGAGCTCCAGTACACCCACTCACGTAGGAGCTCCAGCTCACCCACTCACGTAGGAGCTCCAGTTCACCCACTCACGTCGGAGCTCCAATACACCCGCTCACGTAGGAGCTCCAATACACCCGCTCACGTAGGAGCTCCAGTACACCCACTCACGTCAGAGCTCCAGCTCACCCACTCACGTCGGAGCTCCAATACACCCGCTCACGTCGGAGCTCCAGTACACCCGCTCACGTCAGAGCTCCAGCTCACCCGCTCACGTCGGAGGTCCAGCTCACCCGCTCACATCGGAGCTCCAGTACACCCGCTCACGTCGGAGCTCCAGTTCACCCACTCACGTCGGAGCTCCAGTACACCCGCTCACGTCGGAGCTCCAGTACACCCGCTCACGTCAGAGCTCCAGCTCACCCACTCACGTAGGAGCTCCAGCTCACCCTCTCACGTCGGAGCTCCAATACACCCACTCACGTCGGAGCTCCAGCACACCCGCTCACGTCGGAGCTCCAGGTCACCCGCTCACGTCGGAGCTCCAGTACACCCGCTCACGTCGGAGCTCCAGGTCACCCGCTCACGTCGGAGCTCCAGCTCACCCACTCACGTCGGAGCTCCAGCACACCCGCTCACGTCGGAGCTCCAGCTCACCCACTCACGTCGGAGCTCCAGTACACCCGCTCACGTCGGAGCTCCAGGTCACCCGCTCACGTAGGAGCTCCAATACACCCACTCACGTCGGAGCTCCAGCTCACCCGCTCACGTAGGAGCTCCAGTTCACCCGCTCACGTCGGAGCTCCAGTTCACCCACTCACGTCGGAGCTCCAGGTCACCCGCTCACGTAGGAGCTCCAGGTCACCCGCTCACGTCGGAGCTCCAGCACACCCACTCACGTCGGAGCTCCAGGTCACCCGCTCACGTAGGAGCTCCAATACACCCACTCACGTCGGAGCTCCAGCTCACCCGCTCACGTCGGAGCTCCAGTTCACCCACTCACGTCGGAGCTCCAATACACCCGCTCACGTAGGAGCTCCAATACACCCGCTCACGTAGGAGCTCCAGCTCACCCTCTCACGTCAGAGCTCCAGCTCACCCACTCACGTCGGAGCTCCAATACACCCGCTCACGTCGGAGCTCCAGTACACCCGCTCACGTCGGAGCTCCAATACACCCGCTCACGTCGGAGCTCCAGCTCACCCACTCACGTCGGAGCTCCAGGTCACCCGCTCACGTCGGAGCTCCAGGTCACCCGCTCACGTCGGAGCTCCAGGTCACCCGCTCACGTCGGAGCTCCAGCTCACCCGCTCACGTCGGAGCTCCAGTACACCCGCTCACGTCGGAGCTCCAGTACACCCGCTCACGTCGGAGCTCCAGTACACCCGCTCACGTCGGAGCTCCAGTACACCCGCTCACGTCGGAGCTCCAGGTCACCCACTCACGTCGGAGCTCCAGCTCACCCGCTCACGTCGGAGCTCCAGCACACCCGCTCACGTCGGAGCTCCAGTTCACCCGCTCACGTCGGAGCTCCAATACACCCGCTCACGTAGGAGCTCCAGTACACCCACTCACGTAGGAGCTCCAGCTCACCCGCTCACGTCGGAGCTCCAGTACACCCACTCACGTAGGAGCTCCAGCACACCCGCTCACGTAGGAGCTCCAGTACACCCGCTCACGTCGGAGCTCCAGCACACCCGCTCACGTAGGAGCTCCAGTACACCCACTCACGTCGGAGCTCCAGGTCACCCGCTCACGTCGGAGCTCCAGTACACCCACTCACGTAGGAGCTCCAGCACACCCGCTCACGTAGGAGCTCCAGCACACCCACTCACGTCGGAGCTCCAGCTCACCCGCTCACGTAGGAGCTCCAGTACACCCGCTCACGTAGGAGCTCCAGCACACCCGCTCACGTCGTAGCTCCAGTACACCCGCTCACGTCGGAGCTCCAATACACCCACTCACGTAGGAGCTCCAGCTCACCCGCTCACGTCGGAGCTCCAGCACACCCACTCACGTCGGAGCTCCAGCACACCCACTCACGTCGGAGCTCCAGTACACCCGCTCACGTCGGAGCTCCAGGTCACCCACTCACGTAGGAGCTCCAGGTCACCCACTCACGTAGGAGCTCCAGTACACCCACTCACGTAGGAGCTCCAGCTCACCCACTCACGTCGGAGCTCCAGTACACCCGCTCACGTCGGAGCTCCAGCTCACCCACTCACGTCGGAGCTGCAGCTCACCCACTCACGTAGGAGCTCCAGCTCACCCGCTCACGTCGGAGCTCCAGTACACCCACTCACGTAGGAGCTCCAGCTCACCCACTCACGTCAGAGCTCCAGTACACCCACTCACGTAGGAGCTCCAGTTCACCCGCTCACGTCGGAGCTCCAGTACACCCGCTCACGTCGGAGCTCCAGTACACCCACTCACGTAGGAGCTCCAGCTCACCCACTCACGTAGGAGCTCCAGTACACCCGCTCACGTCGGAGCTCCCGCTCACCCGCTCACGTAGGAGCTCCAGTACACCCACTCACGTAGGAGCTCCAGCTCACCCACTCACGTAGGAGCTCCAGTACACCCGCTCACGTCGGAGCTCCAGTACACCCACTCACGTAGGAGCTCCAGCTCACCCGCTCACGTAGGAGCTCCAGTACACCCACTCACGTCGGAGCTCCAGCTCACCCGCTCACGTCGGAGCTCCAGTACACCCGCTCACGTCGGAGCTCCAGCACACCCGCTCACGTAGGAGCTCCAATACACCCGCTCACGTCGGAGCTCCAGTACACCCGCTCACGTCGGAGCTCCAGTTCACCCGCTCACGTCGGAGCTGCAGTTCACCCACTCACGTCGGAGCTGCAGTTCACCCACTCACGTCGGAGCTCCAATACACCCACTCACATTGGAGCTGCAGTTCACCCACTCACGTCGGACTTCTAGTACACCCGCTCACGTCGGAGCTCCAGGTCACCCGCTCACGTCAGAGCTCCAGGTCACCCGCTCACGTCGGAGCTCCAGGTCACCCGCTCACGTTGGAGCTCCAGTACACCCACTCACTTCTACTAGTTTGTGCTTCGTCAGGAAAGGCCCTGGCAGGAAAGGAATTCACTCGGAACTTCTGAAGCTTCTGTCTGAAGAAACCCAGCAAGTGTGCTGATTACAGAGGGTGGGCTTTAGGGGACTGGCAGACGGTGGGGGGGGGCGGGGAGGCAGTTTGGGGGGCACGAAGGTGGTGAGGAGCAGGTGGGCAATTTGGGGGACATGAAGGCAGTGGGGGGTATGGAGGCAGTTTGGGGGCACAGAGGTGGTAGAGAGCACAGAGGCAGTTTGGGGGGAGGAGGGGATGGGGGTGGCCAGGGAAGCAGTTTGGGGGACAGGGAGGTGGTTTGGGAGCACAGAGGTGGTGGGGGGCACTGGGGCATGGAGGCAGTTTGAGGGGCACAGAGGCAGTTTGAGGGGCACAGAGGCAGTTGGGGGGACGAGGAGGCAGTGGGGGGCCATGGAGGCGGTGGGTGTGGGCAGGGAGGCGATTTGGGGACAAGGAGGTAGTTTGGGGGCACTGAGATGCGGAGGCAGTTTGGGGGCATGGAGGTGGTGGGGGTAGCCGAGGAGAGCCATTGCTGACCCTTCACTGCTGGAGGTGTTGGGGGTGGGCGGGTCACAGAAAGGGACTTCTGGGAGTACCAGGTCAGAGGAAGCAGCCTCTGCAGGGGTGGAGAGGCTCCGGGGAGGAGCCTGCACTCACTCTGCCCTTCTCTCCTGCCCTGCGGAGGAGGGCCTCCCTCAGGCAGCCGGGTTCAGGTGCAGCGAGGGTGTGGGTGGACAGCCGGCCCCTCAGCACGGAGGCTCTCCCCACTCCCTGGCGGTTCGACGCTGTCGCGGTAGCCTGCAGAGGCGGCCTGGTAGGTGACTAGGCCAGTTTCACAGAGTGGTCTGAGGTCAGACCAGTCTGCACAGATGGGGTGGGACAGAGGCGGGGACTGGTAACAGGGCTCCCGGTCCTGTTCAGTCTACACCTAAACAAGGGTCAGGAGTGAGGTCTGGGAAGGGGGAGACCCCGAACCTCCAGGACGGGTGTGGAGCGGGTGTGCTGTGGTGTGTTAACACTTGGCCACAGGGAGTCGGGGGGCATGGGGCTGTTGGACAGGCCGTGGGGAGGACACATACCCGTGGCTTCTCCCTGCCCATTGGTTTTGTTGGAAGTTGAGGACAATTTTCTTTCTGCAGCCTTCCTTGAAGTCTCAGAAACCTCTCCTGACGTGAAGTGGGAATTTCTGTGAGGAATGAGGGGAATTAGGATCTGCTCAGATGGGAGAGCCCAGAGCTCCAGAGACCCCACAGGAGCCTCTATAGTCGGAAGGACTTGCTTGTGTGCAGCTGTGACCAGTTGTGCAAATGCGCACGTGTGCCTGTGCGTGTGCTGTGCATACGTGTGCGTTTGTGTGACAAGTCTTGCAGGCTGAGGAAGCCAGCTGTGCACAGTTTCCAAGACTAGGAGGTGACTAGCCCGAGAGCCCTGAAGTCACCGTATGGAGGACAGCACAGGAGGTCAGATCGTGGCAGGCAGGAGGATGTGTGCGTGATCAAACCACAGGGCGATGTGTCCAAATCTGCCCTGGACAGGTTTTACTTTGGGTAGTTAGTATAGCGTCTCCTTTTGCTATCAGAAGTGTGCTACAAAATATTTGGTCACCCTCGTAACAGGAAGTGGGAAACCACCGTAGGCTCAGGTGCCCCAGGTTAGACCGCTGATCCAAGCCAACGACCTTGTCTGTCCCTGGGCCTCCCCATGAGCCCAGGGCTGGCCGGGCCGTCTTGCTCCACCTTTGTCTTTAACACCAGTTCCCGATGTTGGCAGGAGCGTCTCCTATGTCTCTTTACAGACATCTTCTGAAGACACATAGCCCTGAATTTGCAGTAGGTTAAAACTTTCTTTTCTTTTTTAAATTTTTTCAAGATAAGCTAACTATGTGAGGTGATGGGTATGTTAATTAGATTGGCTGCAGTAATCATTTCATATTATACATGTGTATCAAAACATCCAATTATATTTCCAAAAAAAAAAAATTCAAAACTTTGTCCTGGCTCAGCCTCCAGGGGCCAGGGGACTCCTATGACTTAATTGTTCGCTATTTTCACGTGTGGTTCTGCAGAGCCTTGCTCTCCTCCCCCGCGCATGTGCAAGCGATGACCTTCTCAGAGGGCCGGAAGAAGGGCAGACAGCAGGAGAAGGGCGGACAGTCCAGGTCACTTTTTAGCAGTTGGGTATTCAGGGAGGTGAGAGCACAGCGCTATTTCGCATTCAGTATGCAGATTGCTCTGTTTTGACCAGCTTCAAGGAAAGCTTTGAAAACATCAAAACAGAACTCTGTCTGAAAATGTACTTACAGCACTCTCTCCACACATCCGGGCCTGAAGTCCTGAATGTCTGTGCATCTCTCAATCAGAGCAGTTTTATTTCCTGTCTTCTCTGCTGTGCATAACAATGACTCAATGTGGGCTTCTGATTTATTTTTCACGGCACGGCGGCCAACGCAGTGGCCCTTCAGACTTCTGCAAACTCAGGGCAGTCGTGGAGAAGGCATGTTGGCAGCTTCCTGGGAACGCTGCACACTGCACTCTCAGGGCGTTTAATTAGGCCTCTGTGATCACGAGGATATTAGGATGCCAGCCGTCGGGGACCCTGGAGCCCTGAGGTGGGATCAGAGGGGCGTCAAAGGCTGTTCGAGCAGGGGAACCAAGCGGCGTATCAACAGCACTGCCTCTTGGGGTTCTCCCACCATGTGTTCTAAGAAAAAAATATGATTCACATGTGCCCTGAAACTTGATTCAAAATATAAAATTCAAGCTGACATTCAATGTTCGCTCAGTCCTGACCCACACGCCTCCCAGCCTTAGCTCCTGCTCTCCCTGTGAGCACATTTTAGGCTAGAGCTGAACGAGCCTTTTGTCTCTGCACAGCAACAGCTTCTCCTGCAGACTCTTGCCCACAGCCCCACTTCCTCCGCAGTGGCTCCCTCACCTCTTCCTGTCGAGGCTGTTCCTCCATCTCTCTCGAGCCATCCGGCCCCACCCACCCGTCTGGAGTGCTGGGCTGTACCTTGAGCACCTATTCCACGTCATGGTTCTTCGCCACTTAGTGGTGGCTTGTACTGTCTTTGCCACCCGGGCTGAGTCTTTTTTTTTTAGTCACTGAATGATGTTGCATGAGAGACATCACCTTTTGAATAGTTTTGCAGGCTGTCTTATCGTGGGCCATAAGGAGTGGTTGTACTATTGCATCCTTTGGTTGCTGGCCGCAGAGTTGTCCATTTGGGAGGTCAAGGGTAGGAGTCCTCTAAATGTCCTTTTAAAATAATTAAGACACACCTTCTGTTTGCTAGAACTCTGGATCTAGTCCTGAAAACTGGACTGCAGTCACATCTCTTTTTGTGCACATTCAGTTTTTTATAAATTGGTAAGGATATATTACTTTTTCTTTTCTTTTATCATTTTTTTACATTAAATTACTGTATATCATTACAGCATACCAAACAAATTTCCCCATCATAAATACACTGTATATTAGTCCAGTCAAAGACTTTGCCATTCACACTGTCATCAACAAATAATTTGCTAGAGGACACATGTACTCGCTGGAGAGAGACAGAGGAAAAGTGAGATAGTACCCCCATGGGGCGTGGTCTAAAATGTGTTCACAGGGAGAGCAGACGCTAAGGCAGGGAAGGTGTGTGAGTTAGGATTGAGCAAATGTTGAATGTCAGCTTGAATTTTATATTTTGAATCATGTTTCAGTGTACATGTTAATCATATTTTTTTCAGTCTATTTCTTCCCTCCTCTCAGGACTTCAGGTACACATGAACAAACCCAGCATGCCTTTCAAGATGCCAGGTCTAGGACTGTACATATAGCCATGTAGTGTCCAGCTGCCTTAACCCCTGGTCATGGGCTGGCTCAGGATACATTACTTTTTCTTAAAATAAAAAAAAAAAAAATGACAAAGTAAAATTTCACTGCCCAAGGAAAATCACACTAAATAGTTTTCATATGCTTTGAAAAAGTAGGAAGGGTAGATAGATACCAAAGTCGAGACAATAATTTTATAAATATTGTTTTGCAATTTGTTTTCCTGGCAACTTGTCACAACACTGTATTATACAAATGCATCTGACATGTGTAACATGCCTTCTTAGGTTTCAACATTTGACTTGGGTCCACAGCTGCTCACCACACTTCAGCTGCCAACCACTGCTAAACCCATGTGGTTCTATTGTGGCCAGTCCACCAGCCACATGCTGGCACAACCACATGCAACCTCAGTGGATGCAGAGGGGGCTGGATAAAGAAGGACTGTGGACAGAGACCTTAACTCCTTGTTAAATGAGTTTTCACCAGTTGGAAACAAACAGGAGGAAGCTGAGAGTGTAGACTCCTCCTCCTTCCTCTCCTGCTCTGAGGTGTGTGGACTGTGGATTGCCTGTTCTAGACACCACACCTAAGGCCTGGTGGACTCGAATATCAAGGGGCCTCTGTGTCACTTCAGGACTTTTATGAACAATGCCCAGTTGGGACCAGCAGTTAGCGTAATGGCTATGTCGCTGGACTCCCACGTAGTCGACCACGGTTCGAGTCCCGGACCCGGCGGCTTAAACTCACGCCGGGCGTGTGTGCGTGCGTGCCCAAGATCCCGAGAGGAGAATGGAGGAGAAGGGATTGCGGCATGGCCATCCCCCCTGGGGGGTGATTTCCTGCTTTCTATCTCTCTGTCTCTCTCTGTCTGTCTGGCGAGCGCACGCGCCCTATAGCAAAAACCTCTCCAAAAAAAAAAAAAACAATGCCCAGTGAAGGAACATCTCACCTTGCATTGTTTCCTCATTTCTTTTTTTTTTTTTCCTTTTTTTTTTTCTTAGAAAGATTTTTTGCTATAGGTTGTGTGTGCTTGCCAGAGAGAGAGAGAGAGAGAGAGAGAGAGAGAGAGAGAGAGACAGTAAGCAAGAAATCACCCCCCAGGAAGATGGCCATGCCATAATCCCTTCTCTTCCACTCTCCTCCTGGGACCTTGGGCATGCACGCACACTCATCTGGTGTGAGTTTTAAGCCACCAGGTCCAGGGCTCAAACTGCAGTTGACTATGTGGGAGTCCAGTGATGTAACAATTATGCCATCTGCTGGCCCCTCCATTTTTTCCTATCTGTAGAAAGTTCGAGAGATTTGGGAGCTGATCATGGGAAAGGATGCTTTCTTTATCCAGAATTTGTATATTTGCTTCCATGGTCCTCTCTTCCAAAAATTTTTCTCTTCCTTCTCTTCCCAATCCTCTCCCCACCCTATTTTTGTATCCTGAAGTTTTTCACATTCTAAAATTTGTTTCTCAGGCTTTTTCTTTGATGAGACACCTTGACATTCCCAAATGAGCTGAACCACTCTTTTCTTTAATTCGCCATCTGTGTAATGTTCATGTGAAGTGATCATGCTGTATGTAACATGTTCAAGTGTCTCTGTGATTAGTCTCCTCTTTTAGTGATTCATTCTGGGAATAAATGATGTCACAGTGGTAGTGAAGGAGGTGAGGGCACAAGGAGAATTTTATATACCTTCAAGTCGTCTCAGATAAAGTTCTTGTTCCTGCTAAGTATGTAGAGCTGGAGTCTGTGGTGGAGTTTTCCTTCTTTGTTTATCCGTCCTAATAGTTCAACAGAACTCTAACGTCTGTAGAAAGAAATCTCCCGCTAGAGAGTTAAACATCATCTTCTCCAGAGCCCATCTTATGCGTAATAGTGAAAATTCAACTTTGTGCTTTTGTAAGCCTTTCCGAACCTCAGTTTTGCTTGGAATCTCTTCCTATCATCCATCTCCAACTGCCACCCTCCCCCACCCCCCACCATCCAAAGCTTGTGCCCTGTATCACTTGAGCACAATGAGGGTGTTTGGGACAGTAAACTATTATCTCAACTTTTCCTCAGACTTTATCTTCTGATATGTTATATAATAAAATGTATTAAATAAGAAAAGCTATAATAAATGTATTAGACTTACTGTGATGGTGAGAACACTGTCTTTTTAGAGGATTAGTGGTCTCAGAAGGGAGAAACCAGGGGCGATGTCTAGGGAGTTGGGCCTATGGCTGAGTGACTTAAGGAGAATCTTGTGAGGAAGGTGATTATTTGGTATTGGACAGAATCTATTATAGCCTTTGATAGGTGGGTACACTAAGGTGGAATTCTTGAAATAAATATTAGTGAGCAAGATGCTATTAGGTTTTTTCTTTATATATTTTTATTGTAGTTTTATAGTTAAAAATTTTTTAGTTTGCATTTAATCACTGTACATTTTCACAGTATATGCATGATTTTTCCCAGTATGAATACAGTGCATATTAGTCAAGTCAAAGATATTACCATATGCATTATCATCAACAGATAACTTTTCATTTCTATGTCTATTTAATGTTCTGTTTGTATTTTCTTTTGATACTCTCCCTCTCACCCTCTATTACCCACCCCCTACTACCCACCCTTTCTTATATTGTCTCTGGTATCTACAGTTGCCCTCCCTGCTATTATACCTTCCAATCTGTAAGCTTCTGCTATAAAGCACAGACATTTAGTATATATTAAGTGGGGGCATACAATACCTGTCTTTCAGAGTTTGGCTTGCTTTGTATAAGGTGTTAAGGTCTCATTATTTTTTATGGCTGATTTGTATTTTATAGTGTACATGTGCCACATTTTTTCAATCCACCTATTTGTTCTTGGACATTTGGGTTGATTCCATTTCCTACCAATTATAAATAGTGCTGCAGTAAACATAGATGTACAAGTGTTTTTCTGACTGAAAGTTTTCCTATCCTTTGGGTAAGATACTCAGGAGTGGAATTACTATTATGGTTGTTCTACTTGTAGGTCTCTGAGGAACCTCCATATTGTTTTCCACAGTGGTTGTACTAATTTACATTCCCACCAACAGGGTAGGAAGGTTCCCTTTTCACTGCAGCTTTGTCAGTATTAATAATTCTTTATTTTAATTTTTTTAATATGTTTGTATTTCAATTTCTTTAATACATGCAATCACATATGTCACTTAGCTTGCAAAGCAAATATTCCAACATGTGTACATTTCTCACCAATCCCATTGGGAATACTATACAAATCTTCCTCAACAGATAATAACCCGTCTCTCTGTCCCTCAAATGCCTCACCCCTCCATTTCTCTTCCCAATGTCCCTCCTCAGCCTCTCCTCCATCACCCACCCTCTTCCCACACTGTACCCAGTATTTATAACCATTTTATATGTGTCTATATTCCCTAGTCATTCAGTTTCAGCCATAGAATGCAGACAGTCGGTATATATTAAGTGGACATATACAATGTCTCTCCTTTATAGGTTGACTTGCTTCACTCAGCAGTAAATCTTTCATATTCATCCACTTTCTGTCAAAAGCCAGGGCCTTTTTTTTCTTTTTCTTTTTTGGAGAAGTTTTTGCTATAGGGCGCGTGCGCTCGCCAGACAGGCAGAGAGAGACAGAAAGACAGAAAGCAAGAAATGACCCTCCAGGGGGGATGGCCACGCCGCAATCCCTTCTCCTCCATTCTCCTCTCGGGATCTTGGGCACACACGCACACACGCCCGGCAGGAGTTTAAGCCACCGAGTCCAGGATGCGAACCGCGGTCGACTACATGGGAGTCCAGCGACATAGCCATTACGCTAACTGCTGGTCCCAGTCTTGCTGTTTTTTATGGCTGAGTAGTATTCCATAGAGTATATGTGCCACACTTTCTTACCTTCTTTACTTTTTAAATCTTTGCTATTACAGTTTTAACAGGTAAGTTATTCGAGTTGGTTCAGAGTCTTAGTTGTTTTTCTCAGAAAACCCTTGCTTCTGGAAAATAACTATTTTTTTCCTCTTCTGAGTATTGTTTTTCCCCCAAATTTCTAGCACGTTGTAGAAATAAATGTCACCCAAATGAGAAGAAACAGAAGCTATTTCTTTAGCATTTGCCCCAGCAAGGGAGTCAATCTGCCTCAGATCCCAAGGCAGGGTAGGAAAGGTGTACAGTGAAAACTGAAAGTTGTGGGTATTCTCTGATCAGAGTTTCTTGGCAAGGGAAAGCTGAAAGTTGGCCAACTAGAAACACAGAATCTTATGTAATCAGTTTTGCAGCCATATTTGGTTTTTGCTGGTTGGTCTGGAGCCAGAAGTAGGAGCCAAAAATAGGAAACTTGACAAGCATTGACAAGTCTTGACTGTTTTGTCCTGATTGCTGCAGAGGTTGTGTCAGAGCTCTACTACTGAAATAGTCTGACTATTGTCCATTTCTATATTCGATCTTACCACCTGGACAGGACAGTATGTTGGACTCAGTTGTCAATTGCAAATGGCCTCCAAAGGTGAGAAAAGTCATGTTTTTAAATGGTCAAACTAGAAATAATCTAAGAGTTCTGAATCTCTGAGAACGAGTAAGTGCTTTACAGATCAAAGTGAAGGAAGATGACTATCCTAGCTAGAATTCTTTAAAAGTTTGTAGAATTTTTCATATATAAGAGAATCAAGTGAACATGTAAGTTTAATTATATGTTAGTAAGGAACTGCATTACCTTAGGTGATAATGAGGTAGCCATCAGTGAATAGAGTTTATCTTTGCAATCTCTTTAGAGTCTCAGATGGAAGTTTGCAATAGAGAGTAGGCTTAGCTGTAGTTAGTCAACCTTGGTTAGGTGTTTTTTTGCTAACCCAGAGAGCCAACGTGATGGTTTTCTTTTCCACAATGGTTTTCTTAATCATAGCCTTATGTGTATTTAAACAGTTTCTCCTCTCTTGTTAAAATGTATTTGGGCCTCACAGTCACACTTTAAAATATTTGAAAAGGTCAGGTTTCTTTTCTGTATTATACAAATTTGAGAAACAGATTAAAATTTTCTATTTATTTTTGAACTGCTAACCTCAAACTCACAAAGAAATGAAATGAAATATTTTTTTTCAAGAAGTTTTTACACTGTGAGATTTTGTTCAAGTCTTGGTTGGATGAAAGTGTTATAAATATGCATGTTTTATAACCGAAAATTATAAAAATGTCCAAAATCATCTCTCTACATTGTGAGCTATAAGAGTCCACTAGGCCTTGGTATCCATACCAAAAACAGTTTGGGATATGCAGGAATTAATATGTCTTCCCTTGCCTGGTCCTTCGCCCTGTGTCACTTTCCACAGTCCTTGCTAAGGCTGGCTGACAGTAGGCCTTCAGTGCATATTTGCAGGAGACATTTCCAATACGTGGTATTTCTGCATCATGCATGCAAACTGGGTTGTCCAATATTCCAGTGGTTTTCTTCATCTCCAGTGGGTCCTTGCCACTCCTTACTGGTTCCTCACCAGTACACGCTCAGCTCTGTGAGGGCTATTTTCTAAGCTGGATTCTTCCATTACATAGAGTGTGATTTGTCAGGGCGGTCATGTGCTGAAGGTTGCCGTGTATCACCCAGTCTGCGTGTGGGTATGGCTGTGGCTGCTTTTCATCTATTTTTCATCCAGCTCTGTTCAAAAGAGGGAGCCTTCATTTTTCTGATGAAACAGAACCTCCTTAGCTGTCTTCTGAGGCTCCTGTCACCCTTCTTTTTCTAGGTTGTCAGAGGGTGTTTGCATTCCAGAGAAGTATTTATTCCTTTGTGGAAACAGAATTTCTTCCCCCAAAATGTTACCATTTGGATCACATGTGACAGGGAGCCCTGTCATTATAAGTTGCCATTGTTTTCTCTTTGAGAATAACAGTTCCTTGAAAAGTTGACACTTAAATTAGGGTGAGAAAGAAAATATTTTATAGGCTTTTTTCACTCAGTTGTTTCATTTCCATATTTTTACTTTATTACTGAAACTTTCTATATTTTGACCAGAATTTCTCTATAATATCAAAGAGTAATTAACTAATAATGCCCTAGTAATACCCTTGCACCGTAGCAACCACAAACAACCTATATTTGCATGGCTTGCTTACCTTTTCGGGGGGGGGGGGGCTGTGCCTGGATCAATTAATTTGATCTTTCTGACAGTTTTCTGAGCAAGACAGCATCGGAGGTATCAACATTTAAAGGTGCGGAAACCAAGGCCTGAGAAGGTGAATTGCTCAAGGCCGGTAATGTAGTGAATGACGTAATAACCCAAACACACTCCAGGATCCACCATCAGAGAAGCTAGCAGACCATGTCGTTGATGTCTTTTTCTTTAATCATTATCTTTTGTATTTTCTCTATGTCTAGTTTTTAAAGGTGGATTCTCAGTAATATTAACCTGGGTCATTCAGAAATATGCAGTTTAAACATGATTCTCTGAGCAAGCATAGTGTCTTCCACATGTGCACACATGCATTTCTGGAGTAAGGTATATGTAGATTACACTCACCGGCATATTAGTTTTACTACTCAAGTTTATTGAGGTGTAACTTACATGCAGTAAAATTTACCTTTTTCTAGATGTACAATTCTATGCATTTTGACAGGTATGCTGTTTGTCATCAATGCAATCGAGTGATAAATATTTTTATCATCCTAAGAAGTCCCCACCTGCCCCTTTGTAGTCAGCATTCTCCCCTAACCTTCTGATTTTGGCAAATGTTAATCTGATTTTCATCCTTAGAGTCTGCCTTTCCTCAAATATCCTACTAATGGAAGTGTATAGTTGATGGCTTTCATCTATTTTTTCATTTTATATATGCACAGTTTAAAAAATATAATGGTATTATTAGCTATAGTCACCATGCTGTATATTAGACCTTTAGGGTTCACTCACTCTACCTGATGGCAACTTTGTGCCCATTGACCGACACCTTCCCATTCTCCATTAATTCCTTTCTCTTTCTGGGCTTTAGTCTATGTATTTTCTTGTGAACTGAGTTCAGTCCTGGAATCTTTTCTACTATGTATGTTCTGCTACTAAGCCCTTCTACTGAGTTTTAATGAACTGTAATACTTTTCAGTGCTACAATTTCCATGGGACAACTTCTTTCGCTGATTAATTAATTAATTACATTTAATATTTTAAAAGAAATTGACTTTTTGCAAAAATTTATTTCATTTCTTTACTGAGCAAGTGAGAGCGAGTACAAGAAACAGTTCAGGCATGAAAGAGACACAGAGGGATAGACAGAGAAGGGGCATTCAGTGGCGGTCTCTTACCTCCCGCCCTCCAGGTAGTCAGTATCCCGTGTACTTCAGGTCCACTCTGAATCTGAGCCTACCCTCAGCCACATGGCTTCTGGCATTCCAGTTCAGCACACCGTCACCTGTGCCTCTGTGACTGGCCTGATTGATTCCAGATCCTGAGTGTCTGGTGAAATTTTCCATCTTTTCCTCTGTGTTATTGGACACAGAAGTCATAGTGACCTCAAAGAGCCACTGTGGCGTCTGTGTCACCTGGTGATTCATTGCCACTGTCTGCTTTTGGCTTTTGGTCTTTGTAGTTGGATGACATAAATATGTGTCTGATAAGAGACATTCTGAAATAAAATCTGTAAAGATTCTGGGTAATCTACCTTTCTCCAGGAGGGTTAAGTTTCCTTTGGCAGGCAGATGGTGTAAGCATTTGAGATTTTGTTATAGCTGGTTTATGTCAATTATTATTTTTTTTAATTTACAGGTCTATCCTAATATAGTAGGTACATGATTTTTACTCCTAGGGTATGGTTTTTCATGCATTTCAACTGAGCCTGGGGCACCAGCAGGGCATCTCCACCCTGGGCTTCCATTCTGGGCTGTGCTGCCTCACTCCTGACTCAGCTCAGCCATTTGGCCTTCCTGCTGCCTTTGGTGGGGATTCTCGGGGTATCACATTGACCTTCTCTTCTCTCAAGGTACACGTATCCTGCACGTATTTCAGCGTCCTGCCTGCATATGTTCTTCTCAATGCCTTCGGACAGTAGTTTCTATAATTCTGTGTGTGGTGTGTGTACTGTGCATGTGCACGTGTTTGCATGGTACTTAGACAGGGTCTTACAGGGCCGTGGTCCTCACACCTCAGCCTCCCACGCAGCTTGGGCCTCAGGAACACACCACTGCACCTGACTGTTTTAGGGCAGGCCACAAGTTGAACCCAGGCCTCCCATGTGACCCCTGGTTCGCTTGCCAAGTGGTGTCCAGCACATGCTACTGTGGCTGGGCCTGGTTCATATAGTTTGTCCAAGTTTTATTATTTTTTTCTCTAGGAGTATTAGTTTAATGCTAGGGATGTCATTAGGATAGAAACCAGAAATGTGCCTTCCTTGTTTCAATATGCTTTCACTGAACATGGATGGTTGTTCTATATCGGCATTGATTTCTGCACAATTCCATTATTTCTTTTTTTTATTATTTTTTTATTATAATCATAATCTTGTTTATATTACATTGAATTACATGTAACTTTACAGTGTATTACATTGCTCTTTCAAAAAGAAATGCCATGCATGTCAGTCAATACAGAGACATTAATCTCCCCACTTCATCATTCAATATCTTTTCAATGTTTTTCCCAATCATTATTATTATTATTCTAATTATTTTTTAAACAGTCAATCACTATTTCTCATTTTGCTTGTAAAAAGACTTTACCCACCATGAAATACTTCTCAGACCAATCCAGTTGAGAATACTATACTTGTCATCATCAAGAGGTAATAAGCCGTATCTGTGTCCCACTAACGTCCTGCCTCTCTATTGTTCTCTTGCTATCTTTCTCTATCCTCTTCTCTTCACCCCCCCCCCCCCATTCTACACTGTCCTATTCTCGTTAGGTATTTTCATTGGTTTTATGTCCTCCAGTATTTCGCTCTCTACCATAGAGTGCGGATACTCGGTATATATTAAGTGGATACATACAATATCTTTCTTTCATAGCCTGGCTTACTTCACTCAGTAATAGATCCTCCTTATCTGGGCACTTTCTATCAAATGTCAGGGTCTTCAGCTGCTAAGCTTATTGCTATTTCTTTGAAATTAACCCATTTATTTATTCTCTTGTTGCTTTTAATATTTTTCATTTTCTTTAAATTTATAGTGTTTATGATGGTAACCGAGCATTATGGAAAAACATATATGGGGATTTTCAAAAAAATTCATGGAAATGCCTATTATGAAAAAAATTATGAATGGATTTTAAAAATGTTTTCACCGAAGTAAATTTGTACTTCAATTCTGTTTTTCTATGAACAATCAATGTCTCTCTCTCTCTCTCTCTCTCTCTCTCTCTGTGTCTGTACACACACACACACACACACACAAATATACATATACATAATATACATAATCTTCTGCTTGTATTTTTTGACCTTTCAAATCTATTGGTTGGCTTTTATTAGTTTTGAAAATATTTGTTCATATCTCTTCGGGTTATGTGTCCCCTTATCTCACTTCCCTCTTGGGACTCTAATTAAAAGTATTGCAAACATAACAGAACTTTTTTTATTTCCCTAGAGAGATGTTAGCTACAGGGCTTATGTGCTTTCCAGAGAGACAGAGAAAGCTAGAGAGACAGAAAGCGAGAAATCACTCCCCACAGGGATGGCCATGACACAACCCCTTATCTTCCATTCTCTTTTCGAGATTTTGGGTACACATGCACATGTGCCTCGTGTGAGTTTTAAGTCACTGGGTACGGGACTTGAACCATAATCAACTACGTGGGAGTCCAGCAACATAACTGCTATGCCATCTGCTGGTTCCTATAACATAACTTTTTTTTTACAATGTCCTTTACATCACTTATGCTTTGCTTCTGTAGTTGTTCTTTTCTTATTTTTCCACTTTATTCTCCATAACGTATTTCCTACTAACTTATCATTCAGTTAGTAATCTCTTTCTTGTGCCTAATCTCTTATTATTAAGCCCATCTATTTACTTCTTAATCTACATTACTGTATTTTCCCTTTTTTAATGCTTATTTCTTTCAAAGAAGAGACAGACAGAGAGATAGAGAGAGGTACTCTCAAAAGAGTTTCACCACACTGTCTGCTCTCTGCAGCCTCCCAGCCAGCCAGAAGCACAAGTATGCACAGGTGCCCAGTGTGTTCAGGTCAACCCAGGATCCAAATCCAGGCCTCCCATGTGGCTCCAGTATTGCACAGTGCTTCCCTACCACCTGCACTACTGTGGCTGGGTCTATAACTTTCTTTTTTTCTGTATATGTGTGTTTTTTTTTAAATTGCTGGGGCAGCACTTGTCAGAGATAGAGAATGAGAGAGGAGGAGTTAGGGGAGGGAGGGAGTGTGGCCAAACCACAATCACTTCTCCGTTTTTTCATCCTGCTGGGATTTGGGGCATGCATGCACATGTGCCCAGTGTGTTTTATAAGCTGCCAAGGCCAGGATTTGAACCATGTGGTTGGCCATCTGGGACCTGACTCTCTTATCCAGCAGGCCATTGGGCCAGCTCTTTTATGTCAGCATAAATTAGGCTCCAGGTAATACTGGCAAGGTAGATGAAATCACTACAGAAATCTAATTTATTTATTTATGGAGAGGTTTTTGCCATAGGGTACATATGCTTGCCAGAAAGACAGAGAGAGACAGAGAGACAGAAAGGAAGAAATCACCCCCCAGGGGAGATAGCCAAGCCGCAATCCCCTCTCCTCTATTCTCCTCTTGGGATCTTGGATACGCACATGAGCCCGGCGTGAGTTTAAGTCACCAGGTCCAGGACTTGAAGGGCGGTCGACTACATGGGAGTCCAGCGACATAGCCATTATGCTAACTGCTGGTTCCCAGAAATCTAAATTTAAACTAGATATAATTTTATTGCATATAAGAGTTATGTTATACCAACAATAAAAAGCACATGATTTCAATCAAGTTCAAAGATTTTTAAGCCAGAATAGGGAGATATTTTCATATGCTAGGACCCAAAGAAGTGCAAAATACAATCCAGTGAAAAACTTAAATAGGAGATGAAGACTTCTGTGAGAGGATGAATGGATGGGCATTTCCTTTCTACAAATAGTCAGTTTCTGGACATTGGAGTTTCTGTGCAAGAATGTTAGACATGAAATGGGTTAAATGTGAAATGAGCTCCTAATCAATGTACAAGATTATAACACATGACTGATATACTACAGTTTGATAATATGTAACTAAAACACAGTAAGATAATTATATAGAAGGAACAAATTGTCAATTAATTTACCAATAAAAAGCATTTCTACTAGTTTATCAGTTAAAATAGTTGTCTTTCTAATAGCTGCTTATTATAACTTCTCATAGTGACAGCAAAATCTGAAACGTATATCCCTTTTCAAAATGTCTATATGTGATTCCAACTTTCTAAACACTATTTGGAATAAAAATGGAATAAAAGTCAACAGTGTTTCCAAAAATCATTTGATAAAAATATTATATTAAGTTCAAGCTACATACATGCCAATGTTTCTTATGTAAGCCTGGGTCTAAGCACTTGCTGTTAAGAGATAATTTTAAGAGCAAGTGACACCTGTTATCACCCCAGCACAGGAGTCCCACTGTGGAGAAGACAACAAAGAGCCTAACGTGCCCACGGCCAGGAGCAGTAATCGCAGGATGTCAATCCACTAGGTGTCTTCAGGTATTGGGATGTCAAGAAAGACATAGCTCATACAGGTACTAGGTAGGACAATGTTTTAATCACATAGAGCAGACAGGGCAAGATCAGCTTAAATAGAACATTAGTCTCCCATGACCAGATAGTCTTTCCCCACAGCTACTACAGGAAGGTGATCTGCATGTCCCTCTCTGTGCTGCAATGAGGGACCCTGTTCACCCCCTGCCAGAAGTGGAGAGAGCACTGGGGTTGACTAGGTGCCCATGACACATATACTTAAATAGACCAGAGATGCACACATTAAACTCAAAACAGAGAAAGAAGTTCCCAGACAAGTTACTTAAGAACTTGGGAGTTTGTCAGCATGGGCTGCCAAGGCTGTTCATTTCCTCGTAGGGAATGTTCCAGGCTCATGGCACTTACTCAACGTGCAAGGGTCGGCAGCCTGGGCACAACTGTCCTCAAGGGGTGCTTTGCATTCTATGAGGCTTAGGCATGGGAGCCAAAGTTCATTACTGAGAAGAACTTAACACCTCTAGTGTTGAAGTACGTAGTTTGTGTCACCTGAATGGCCTAGTCCAATTTTACCCTTGAAGTTACTGAGTCATTAATAGAACAACTCTGAACAATTCCAAACAATTCCTTTTATTAATTTCCCTGGCCATGGGAAAAGTCATGATAATCTTTATGGGTCAGAATCTTTCACATCTTAAAGATTTGGAATTAAGTATTATATGATGCTATTTAAGATACTATGAACTGATATTCAATGTAATATAAACAAGATTATGATAACAATAAATAAAATTTTAAAAAATTAGAAAAAAACTATGAACTGATTACACTATTTTGTATTAAGCAATCTTCCTTTTTAACATAACTTTTTTTACTTGTACAATTTGGGATAGGGTGGTCTTTAGGATGGTGGTTAACATATTTTACTGAAAAATCTGGTAAGAGTACCTATAATAAAGCATAAAAATCAGGGGACAGGGAATTATTAAGTTTATTGTGGTTTTAAGTTTATTTTGTTGGGTTTAGACGAATTACTTCATAGGGAGTCAAATGGAGTAGCAACAGCAACATTCTACGAGGATGGCCCACATGGGAATATCCCAGGTTCATATCCAGAGTCTTACCTGAACATATCAGACACACGTGCATCCATGATCCAGGGCAGGCTGAAGCCGGGTGGATCGTGGGCCTTGTTGGAGCAGTGCTCATCTCTTCTCTCTCTCCCTCACTCATAGAAGGAATAAATAAATACACTTTAAAAGAGAATTATTTAAGAACTGGGAATTCTTCTGACAACTGGAGTGCTTGACAGTTATAGGTGCAGTTGTAAATATTCGAGAGTGTCTAACTGTCCCGACCCGGGGGGACAGTCGAACAGGTTTCCTGAGGGAAGGAGTGAGAGCCGGAACAAGCGGCACAGTGTCACAGCACGGAGACGACAGTGTCATCTGTTTATTGTGGGCAGCACGGTACAGCATGGAGACGACGCAGTGTTACAACTCTTTAGGGTCACGTTGTCTGTTGTGAGCAGCACGGAGACGACACGGGGTCACAGCTCTTCAGGGTCGTCTGGAGACGATGTAGTGTTACAACTCTTCAGGGTCGTCTGGAGACTGTGCGGTGTTTCAACTCTTCAGGCTCTCCAGGGTCGTCATCTTCCTGGTCTTCTGTGTCGTCTTCGTTGTCTTCCTGGGCATCTGGCTATTGTGGGCCAGGCATGGTGGTAATATACATGCTGGTGGGCCGTGATTGGTTGAATGAAGGATCGTAAAAGGTGGGTTATGATTGGTTGTAAACGGTGGGCCGTGATTGGTTGTAAATGGTGGGTTATGATTGGTTGCTTTTGGATCAATCATGAGGTGCCGGATATGCAAATCTGAGGGATTCTAGTGGCCAATCAGAGCAAGGTTTCGAAGGTCAGGTTTTATGAAGAGAACCAATCATGGCAATTGTTTGCTCTCTGGGAAACCTTGGCAGACTCGCTGGTGCGCAGCCTCCCACATCTAACTGCAATTGGTAAATGGAATTGAACAGTATTAAGAAGCCCTCTTGGAAGTAATTGTTAGTATTTCTGTACTTAGAAATAGATGATAAGCTATTACACTAGGGAGAACCAGAGTCCTAAAATGGTAACTTCCGTAAGTTGAATAAATTGTATATGCCAAATCAAGCTTCTGAGTAAAGGTTAGGTGCATACCAACCCTCGCGGCCCTTTGGCTCCCGACCCCTCTGGCTCTCCTTGTGTGACATGCCATTGCTATTTATTGGTGCTTCTTTGAGAATTCTCAGGAAAGGTCAGTTTCTTTGCCATCTTCTCGGGCTTCATGTTGTATGTAACCCTGACGCCAAATGGAATAAATGCAATACATGAAAATTCTCTGAACTGGAGGCTCTGTCACATGAGATGAGGAATAACCAACAAAAGGATAGAGGATTTAAAACTTTATCTGAACTGAGTTGTTTTCTTGTTTTGTTTTGCTTTGGAGGCAGAAGCTTACTATATACTTAAGTTTTCTAAATGATTCTGGAACCCATTCTCTACGGGTGAAGTGCTTTGAGATGGCCTACTTCTCTGGCTTTGTGTTAAAGGATTTGAATCCCTTTTGATTGTTATATATTTGTCTTTGAATATATACTGTGGTGGATTTTTAAAAAATGCTAATGCACAAGTTTTTGTTTTGAGTAACAATGCAGGTTATCATTCTGTTATGACTGCAGACATTGCTTTGCTCAAATAGTAAATCTACTAGTGCATTAGAGAAAAAGAAGAGCATGATAAATGTCATTTTAAAAATCTGTATTATCTTCTTCTGTGATAATGCAAAACAATTTGTTTTCTTTCTTTTCTTTTTGGAGAGATTGTCGCTATAGGGCGCGTGTGCTCGCCAGAGAGAGAGAGACATAGAGACAGAAAGCGAGAAATCACCCCCCAGGGGGAATGGTCACGCCACAATCCCTTCTCCTCCATTCTCCTCTCGGGATCTTGGGCACGCACGCACATGCGCCCGGTGTGAGTTTTAAGCCACCGGGTCCGAGACGCGAACCGCGGTCGACTACATGGGAGTCCAGCAACATAGCCATTACGCTAACTGCTGGTCCCAAAACAATTTGCTTTCATTCCAGTGCTTCTGCTTCCAAAGTTCATTGTATTCTTTCTCACTGCCTAAAGTGCTGTGTGAGTGTTTGGCTGTTGCTCACTTATTTCATAGGATATTTCATTAAGTCCAGTTTTCTTTCTTTCTTTTTTTTTATTTGCCAGAGGGTGTATGCACTAGCCAGAGAGAGACAGAGAGGCAGAGTGCGGGGGGGGTGTGGTGGGGGGTGGAGTGTGGTCATGCTGTAATTCTATCCCCTCCATCCTGCCAGGATTTTGGGCAGATACACAGATGTGCCTGCCATGATTTTTTTTTTTTTTTTGAGAGGTTTTCGCTATAGGGAGCGTGCGCTCGCCAGACAGACAGAGAGAGACAGAGAGACAGAAAGCGAGAAATCACCCCCCAGGGGGGATGGTCACGCCGCAATCCCTTCTCCTCCTTTCTCCTCACGGGATCTTGGGCACGCACGCACACGCGCCTGGCGTGAGTTTAAGCCACCGGGTCCGGGACTCGAACCGCGGTCGACTACGTGGGAGTCCAGCGACATAGCCATTATGCTAACTTCTGGTCCCTGCCTGCCATGATTTTTAAGCTGAGATTTGAACCGTGCGGTCCATCATGTAAGATCTGGCTCCCTTAACCAGTAGGCCAGGGGCTGGCTCAAGTCTCTATATATTTCTTGATAAAATAGTAGAGATTGCAGGTAAATTTAAAACTATCATGTGATTTAACAAAACATATTAAATTTGAGACATCTAACCAGCCTAGTATTTTGCTGATTAAACTAAATTTCTTATAGCATCTTTGTATACCAAAATTAAGTACTAGCCTTCTTTGTCGCTTGGCTAATTCAACATGTACAATGTGACATGCTTGCAGCCACTCAGGGAGAGCATTCGATATCAGCAAACAAAACACTGGATAGAAATATATTCTCCTAATTTAGAGATGGTTGTTAGATCATTTCTGACATCTTTGTCTTTCTCTACATATATTTTTGTTTGTCTACCCTTGGAGATTCTGTTTTGCTCTGATTAGTAGTAGACATTAGCTCTCTTGTGTCTAAATCCTCAGAATACTAAATGTGAGTTGAAATTTAATAAATTGGTTTAGATAAGATATATCCTCTTCCCTATCATATTAAGGTATATGAACGCCAATATATTTCTGCGATTTGCTTTTGTTTCCTGTCAATCAAATTGAATTCTCTGCTGTCTCATTATGAAGTGTTTTGAGAATGGTTCCGTATAACTTTCTAGAGCTTTTTTTTTTTTTAAATGTAAGATCTAGTAATGGATTTCTGATATCTGCAGAGATAAGTTTGAGAAAGAAGGAAGTTGAAAATGAACAATACCATTTACTAGTCCTAGCACAGATAGTTATTGAAGACTTTCCTGAGTGTAACATTTCTAAAATGGTACCAAACCAAGAGCCATGCATTCAAATTCTGGGCTAAAATGGATGTTAGAGATTAATCGGTGGCTTTGCAAATAATGAAAGTCATTTTGAAGGTCACTGGGGTCCAGCGATGTTGTGTGAGCATGCGCTAACATTATAGAGATGTTTTCTGCAGTGGCAGAGCAGGGAGGAAGAAAGCTCAAGAGGCAGAAATTGGGTAGACTTGCATTTGAGCCTGGCTCTGCCCTTGGCAGCTGCAGGAGCTATTGGCTTCTTGGGCTTTTTGATCCTTGTCTGTTAAATGAGAGTGACTATGCCCAGTGCACTTGTCATGAGGATGAGCAGCAGCAAGTGCAAACTACTGGCACAATGTCTGATCCATGTGAGTGCTCTATAACTGGAGTTAGGCAGAGTAAAGATATCACTGGTAATAGCTATGACAGGGCCAGCAAGTGGCATAGTGGTTAAGCCACTGGACTCCCACTTGGCCAACTGAGCTTTGAGTCCTGGACCTTCGACTCGCTTTCTCACTTTCCCTCTCTCTCTGTCTCTCTCTAGTGAACACATGTGTCCTACAGCAAATTAAAATAATAATAATGAAATTAAATTGAAAAAAGAAATAGCTACGAGGCTTCAAAAAATACAAAAAATTAAAATTTATACAAGAATCAACTAATAAAGAAGTTTGCGTAGAGGAAAGATCATTGAATTGAATTTTCCCTTTCTAGATAGCAAGTAAGTGTTATGAGTCTCTTATTACAACCGTGTGTCACTCGGTGATGGGGAACTGGGATACGTTCTGAGAAATTTTCTGTTAGGTGATTGGGTCTTCATGTGGACGTCGTGGAGTTCTTCCGCTATCATTCTTTTTCACTTCTAGTTTCGTTTCCAGCTCAAGCGTGCAATGTGGCCTTGTAATGGCAACATTAGCAACAGATTTTGTACTGAGGGTCCCTGGGGAGCAAAACAGCAAGAGGTGCAACTGAGCACATGAGAAAATAACGTCGTTGAGAGACACGGTAGGCACAAGGTGTGTGAGGCTGCTGCTGGCATGACACGGCCCACTGTTTTACATCATGTTTTTTGTAAAGTGAACAGGTACATTCTAAAACACCATAAATATAGCAGGGTAGATACGTAAACCAGTTGTGTAGTCATTTATTCTCATGATCAACTTTTATCTACTCTGTAACTGTATGTGATGTAGTTATATGACTGACCGTGCGGTTTGTGTACACCAGTGTCACCACACACATGTGAGTAATGTGTTGCACTGTGACGTTATGATGTCTATACTGCCACTAGGCAACGGGGACTTTTCAGCTCCGTTATAAACATGCAGGACACGATGGCACACGTGGCCCACCCTTCACCACTATGCAGTTGGTAGGTGGCACGTGACTGCATTTAATAATATGTACACTATAGTATCCAGACAGGGGTAAAATCCTATCAGGTTTCAAAATAAGGAAAATATCTGAGTCTTTACATAAAGCAATAGAAGACACAAATTTAGAGATAGCAACAGTAAAGGAAATGTGCCGGTAAATCAAGTACTGGGACCGAGAGGAGTTTCCACTCACTTCCACTAGATCCTGAATAAGGTTTGAATCTCAACTTTTTGATTAAGACAAAGATCAGGAACAAAGAGTGAAATTCCTCTCCATACATCTATCAGCCTCTGTTTGCCTTTTCTTCTCAAGCGTCATGAGATCTCAATTAGGGCAGTGATTTAATTGTCTTACCTCATACAGTACCATCCTTCGAGAGAGTACAAACTATGGCAGAGAACAACTAACTCATTTAAACTGCTTAGTTAACCCACTTATTCTTAATTTCCTGCTAAGTCTTTTGAAAGGACTAAGAATGATGTTCTCTATGATGTTTCTTTTTTAGAGTTTTTTACTATAGGGCATGTGCGCTCATGGGACAGAAAGAGACAGAGACAGTGAAAGGGAAAGTGAGAAATCACCCCCCAGTGGGAATGGCCATACCGCAATCCCTTCTCCTCCATTCTCCTGGGATCTTGAGCACGCACGCATGTGCACGTGGCAGTCCAGAGTGTTTCAATGAGACAGACACTTCAGGGTTTTAGTTAAGGGGACAGACACTTTAGGCAATTATGAAAATACCTTAAAATATAGTTGTTACATTTTGACATACATAATCTCACATCTTATCCATTTTGTAGGTGATGGATCTGAAAAGCAGAGGCCTCACAGGTCAGCTCTTTATTTGAGTTTCCGCTAGCTTCCTCCACAACATGCCTTTTCTGTACTTCTGCAGTGAATCTGACCTTTGTCAAGTCTTTTTTTTTTTTTGCTTTCTTTTCTTTCAGGTCACTGGCTTCCTTCACCTCTCAATGTTCTTATGACCTGAACAGTGTTAACTAAGATACCGGCAGTAAAAAACTGCTCTTCCCTTTACCCTCCCAGCCTCTGCTAACTACTACTCTACTTCTAGAGGTTGACTGCTTCAGAGTCACATATGCGTGAGGTCATGCAGTTTTGTCTTGTTAGAAACTGTGTCACAAGAGAGCCAGACCACAGGGTAGTGGTGAAGCACAATGCCCTGTGAAGCTGACCCACGTGGAAGGTTCTGGGTTTATATCCAGAGGCTTCCCTAAGTATGCACATGCCCATGACTGGGGACTGACTGAGAGTTAGGCTGGATTGGGCTTCAAAACCCTGTTGGGGTCACTCTCTCTCGCTCATGAAAGGAATAAATAAAGTTTAAAATTGTTAAAAAAATGGTGTCACTGGTTTGTGACATGGTTTCAAAGACATAGGTTGTTTTCCTAAGATTCTTGAAATAGGTGCCGGTATCTCAGTGTAAAAATCTAATTTTGCCATTGAAAATGAGGTTATCCTGATTGTCTGGTACCCCGAAGGGGAGTTCAAACAACTTCACCTGCAACATGTGGTAGCTCACAGTCACTCTCATGAAAGCACAGATCAATAATGGATGAAAGCCATTCCCATTCCCATGACCTATACTAACTAGTTAAATCATTCATTAGTACTTAAAGATGGATAACCAAAACAAAGCAAAACAGAATGGAAAACCAAGGACCACCATGCATTTGCTTTTGTTTATTTTGTGATGTTTCTTTTACTCAAAGAGAATGCAGTTGGGGTTGATCTTTTGGAAGATTGTACTGAAAAAATGTTTTTAATGTTTTCTGTTGTCTGACTTTATTTTGATAAAACACTACATTCACAACAAAGAACTATGAGAAAGGAAAATTCTTATATTGGTGATTATTATTGTTGGAACAAGCAATTCAGAGCAAGATATAAAAGAAAATAGAATAAAAGATTCCAGAGAATAGAGCGAATAAAGCAAAGAGATGGAAGATGCGGTAGCAAATTCTAGTTCTAGGAGGACTGGTCCATAGGATCAATTACATAATAGTTCAAGAAAGAGAAGAGAATAAAATAGAGGAAAGGAAGTGAGAAGTGACAGGAAAAATACTTCTGAATTTGAAAAAGTTAGAAGACTTCAACAGAAAGGGCCCGTAATGCTAACTGATATGAATGGAAAAAATCCAGTAAGTAGATGTACCCTTATTAAAAAGTAATAAACTGGGAATAAAAAAAATCCTAAAGCACCTGAGAGAATAAAACAAAACACAAACAATTTTGTCTACATAGAATCAGAATTATTTCAAGTGAAACAAGGCAGGCACAGAAAGATGAATACTGTATAATCTCACTCACATGTGGAATCTAAAGCAGTGACCTCATAAAAGTTTGAAAGCACTTCAAAAATTTTGTGGAAAAATAGAATTAAAAGATAAGAAATAGGGGGTCAGCAGGTGGTATGGTGGTTAAGGCACTGGACGCTCCAACATGGCTGACCATGGTTCAAGTCCCAGATCTGGTGGCTTACTTTCTTACTTTTCCTTTCTATCTCTCTCTCTTTCTGTCTCTCTCTGGTCAAATTAAAAAACTGAATGGCTAAATGAAATTGAATAGGTAATTCTTTTAAAAAATAAAAGACAGTAAATGTAAACTTTCTCAACATAAGCCCCATCAAATTCATCACAAAGACAATTTTGTGATGATACCAGTCACTTAGTCCATCTGTTAAGACTGAATTCCTTGGAATTTAACCAGATCAATGCAGTCTTTTTGACATTGTTAACTGAAGAAAACTGGGTGCTCTTTAAAGATTTTTTTTTAAGATGGGGAAACCCAAGGAAGTCAGAAAGAGCCAAATTAGAACTGTAAGATGAATGCTTAATGATTTCTCATCAAAACTTTCATAGAATTTCCCTTGTTTGATGAGAGGAATGAGCAGGAACTCCATTGTGGTGGAGAAGGACTTGCTAGTGAAGCCTTCCTGGTCATTTGCCCAGGAAAACTTCAGTTAATTTTCTCAAAACACTCTCATAGTAAGCAGATGTTACATTCTTGGGCCCTCTAGAAAGTCAACAAGCATGGTTTCATCCAAACTTCACCATGAATTTGACATTTGTTCTTGCTTCAATTTTAGCACAATTCATATTACTCAAGTTGGAACTTTTTTCACATGATGTCTTATCCTTTTGTGTGCCTCAGATTGAATCTTGTTCCAATGTGTTTCGACAAGTTAGTATGAGTTTATTTTGATGCAACAAATGTTTGAAATAGAGAGATAGAAAGCACACCCTAAATGGAGTGTGGTCATGCCACAATCTTTTCTCCTCCATTTCTCCATCCTTCTGGGATTTATTTTTCAAGCTATCAGGGCAGGGAGTTGAACCTGATCAGCAATGTGGAATCTGGCTTTCCTAACCACTAGGCAATGAGGCTAGCCCTATACACTTTAATTTTTAGTAATGGCAGTGTTTAATTACTAGTTCTTAAGAATCTGTAATAAAAAATATTCTTGTAAAAGTATATATATATATATACAAATGGACATTGGTGAATGGACAATTTCTTGTAAGGTTAACATTAAAACACAACAACAATAGTATATAGGTTGAGAAAAAAGAAAATTAATTTAAAGAGTTCTGAAGTTCATGCATTGTCTGGGAAAATGATAAAAATACCAAATGACATTACAGCTGTATAAGTCAAATAAAAAAACGTAACCTAATATAATTAATAAAAGAATTGTAAAAGTGTATTATTTCCAAATAACTGGGAAAGGAAATAATGAAGAAGGAAACAAAGAAAAGGTAGGAAAAAATAAAACGACATAGTAAAATGACTGACTTATAACCCCAAATATATTTGGATTGACTGTTTCAATTAACAGGTAAAGAGTGTCAGAATGAATTAAAAATAAAAAATCTACATTTAATACAAGAACTTCAAAAGAATGACCAAAACAAAACAAAACACACACAAAAACCCCCAAATCAAAAATAAAGAAACTATACCATGCAAACACTAACAAAAAAATGCTGGTGTAATTATGCTAATATTAGTCAAAGTTGACATTAAGGCTACCAGAAGCACAGAAGGACATTTTAATGATATTTTTTGAACAAATGCTCAATTCCCAGGAGAAATAAGTCAACTCTAATTCATATGTGCCTAATATTATATCTTCAAACACTACATAATAAAAATTGACATAACTAATACATAAATCTACAATCTTAATGAACTAATTTAACTTCTGTCATACTATCAGGGAAAAATTCAGAAAGAATGTTAAAAATGTTCCATATTTGTTCACTTTCTATCAAATGCCAGGGTCTCATTGTTTTTTCTTTATGGCTGAGTAATATTCTGTAGATGTATGTTCCATACTTTTCCAATCCATTCATTTGTTCATGGACATTTGGGTTGGTTCCACATCTTAGCAATTGTGAATAATGGCTCAATAAACAGATGTGCAAGTGCTTTTCCCATTGAACATTTTCCCATCCTTTGGGTACATACCCAGGAGTGGAATTGCTGGATCATATGGTCTTTCTATTTGTAGGTCTCTGAGGAACCTCTATATTGTTCTCTACAGTGGCTGTACTAATTTACATTCCCACCAACAGTGTAGGGGAGTTCCGTTTTCTCCACAGCCTCACCAGCACTTATCATTCTTTATTTTTTTAATCTTAGTCATTCTGACTTGGGTTAGATGGCATCTCATTGTAGTTTTGATCTGCATCTCCCTTATAATAAGAGATGTTAAGCATTTTTTCATATGCTTTTTGACTGTTCATATGCTTTTAATTGGGTTGATTTTTTTTTTTCCCCAAGTAATAGTCTGGTTATCAGACCCTTCTATGAGGCATAGTTTGCAAACATATTCTCCCATCCTCAGGGTTGTTGATTCATTATAATTATTGTTTCCTTTGTTGTGAAAAAGTTTTTTAATCTGATGTAATCCTACTTGTCTATTTTGGGGATTATTGCCTGTGCTTTGGAGGTCTTATTCAAGATGTCTTTGCCTACTCTTATGTCTCTAAGAGTTTTCCTGTGTTTTCTACCAGTAGTTTCACAGTATGGAAGATTTACTGCTAAGTGAAGCAAGCCAGATGATGAAAAAAAGGCATTTTATGTCCCCACTCAACACACACCAAATGTTGGTACTCTGTGGCAGAAACTGAATAACCGGTAGATATCAAAGCATGGCGAGCAATGATGGTACTAGAGACAGTGGGGGAAGAGGGTAGGAAATGGAAGAGGGTGAGAGAGAGGGAATCAAAGGAAAGAAGAAAGAAGCAAAACTTTTCAGGGGCCCAAAATGGAAAGAAATCTGTTGTTTATAATGTATATGATAATGTCTGTGACTGGACTGATATGCAGTGTATTTATGATGGGAAATCTCATTCGGTATGCTGTAATGACACATAGTGATTATATGTAAAAGATAAATATATTTATAAAAAGTGAATGCTAGAAATGTAAATAATACAATTAGAAGAACAGACATAATGAACATACATAGAACATTGAATCTAAAAACTACAGAATATGGGCTCTTTTCATGAGTACACATATTTAAAGTACTTGACCATATCGTAAGATATAGAACAAGTCTCACAGACTTGAAATAATTGAACTAATATAGAGTATTTTCTCTAAACACCATGGAAATATCAAAAAAGAAGAGGTAACCCACTAAAGAAATTGACAGATATTTAAAAAATGTTGGTTAATTGAGCATTTATGCAACATATAGAGAGTTCTTTTTTTTTTTTTTTTTCAATCCTTTGAGCCAGTCTGTGTCTTTTAGTTGGGGAATTTAATCCATTAATAATGTGTGTGGACTTATCCTTGTCATTTTGTTACTCTTTTTCTCCCCCTAGTTGTTTTGTGTTCTCTTCTATTTATTTCCCTTAATTTTCTTGGTATAATATTTCCTCAAGTATTTCCTGAAGAGTTGGTACAATTTTGGTGAATTCTCTCAACTTTTACTTAGCTGGGAATGATTTTATTTCTCCTTTCCATTTGAAGGATAATCTTGCTCGATATAATATTTTTGACTAAAATTGTTTTTCTTTTAGAGTTTTAAATATATCTTTTCATTTTTTTCTTTATCTGCATTGTTTCAGTTGAGAAGTCTGATATTAGTTTAATGGGTAACCTTTGTAAGTAACTTGACATTTCTTTCTTGCCATTTTTTTAAGAGAAATTTTTGCTATAGGGTGCATGTGCTTGCTGAAGAGACAGAGAGACAGACAGAAAAAAGTGAGAAATCACCCCCTTGGGTGGATGACCACACCATAATCCCTTCTCCTCCATTCTCCTCTCAGGATTTTGGGCATGCATGCACATATGCCCAGAGTGAGTTTTAAGCTACCAGATCTGGGACTCAAACTGTGGCTGACTGCATGAGAATCAGTGATGTAACCATTATGCCATCTGCTAGTCCTCTCTCTTGCCATTTTTAGAATGTTGTTTTTGTCTTTAATTTTAACCAATTTGCTATGATGTGCCTTGAAGAGAATCTTCTTATCTATTTGGTGTTTGTGTTTCTTGGATTTGGATGTCTGTATGCCTCTCTCAATTTGGAAAGTTTTCATCTAATATATCATGAAATCGATTTCTTGTGCCTTTACCTGTCTCTTTGCCTTCTGGAATATCCATTATTTTCCATCGTCTAATGGTGTCTAGGATTTCCCACATGTTGTCCTCATTTTTAATGGCTATTCTTCTATATTTTTCACTTACTTGGACCAAATCAGAGGTTTTTTCCTTCATGGTGAGAGATTTTTCTGCATGATCTAGTCTGATGTTAGTACTTTTGAGAGAGGTTTTGATTTCCTACATTCTTTTCTTTATCTCCATAAGTTCTGTTTGATTATTTTTCAGGATGTCTATCTGTTTATGGAGTTCCTTCTTCAAGTCATAAAAAGATTTACTCATCTCCCGGAATTGGTTGTCTGTTTTCTTTTGTGTGTCATTGGGTTTTGTTACAATGAATGTTCTGAATTCTTTTTCTGACATTTGTATGATTTCTTGTGTTTTATCTATTGTTGGTGAGGAGTTACTGTGTTCTTTGGGGAAGGAGGAATTTCCTAGTTTTCTCATATTTTTTGAGAATATGCTTTGATTTTTAATCATCTAGTGATATACTCACTTATTCCCACTTCTTAGGAGTGTGTTTCTGTAGTTGTGTGCTTGTGCCCTTCCTTGTGGTTTGAGTACTGTGCCAGTTTCCCTCTTCTACTGTGAATGAGAATGTGGTATCCACAGTAGGAGTTTGGGGTTCAAGTTTTCAGAGGGGAGTGTCTCTCCTTTTTCTGCTATTGGGAGGGGTGTGTGGAAAAAATTCTTCCAGAGTCTCAATGTCTTTGGTATTTGTTTCCTGTATATCTACACTTTTCTGGTCCCAATGTGCCAAGGGCTGAGCTTCTTACTCTGGGTCTACAGGAACTAGGTGGTGGACTTGAAGGCTTCCCTTCCTCTTACTCTATAGGTTGGGCAGGGGTTTTGGTGATCAGCTCAGGCTGGGTGTCCTCTTCTTCTCTTTTGCTCCTGGATGGAAGGGAGCAGGGTAGTGTTAGCATAGGCCAGGCTGTACTTCCTACCTTCTTATTTTTAGCCTGGCACTACTTTAATGGCACGGATTACACACTTATTTCTCTGTAGGACCAATCTGAAGACTTGTGCCTATGGTTACTAATCTTTGTACTACCAGTATTGTCTTGAATGTTGTTTTCATCTTTAATCTTTAGAAACAATTTACAGAGATAGCAGGGGAGACAACATTTATATGTTATTTTGTATCTTCAGTTATTGATCTTTATAATATAAAAATTAATGTATTGCTGATGGCATTGAGAAGTAAAATGAAAGAGGAGAGTTAGAAGATACTACAGAAGCACCGAGTTCCTTGTTTTATACAGTAGAAGGTCAAGAGATGAAGCAAAATATTTAAGAAATACAAAATGAAAAATTACCTGTTGAAGATAATATGTATGGTAATATCTTTGACTGAGCCAATATGCAATGTTCATCTTGTATGCTATAATTGCTATAATGATATACAGTGGATGAATCTAAAAAAGTAAAAGTAAAAAAGATTTTTATTATACTTTAAATTTTTTACTTATATTTAAAGGTAAAACTCATGACACTTGTTTTAAGAAAGTTAAACAAATAAAACCAGAGGTCCCTTCCTTTCAAAAAACAGACAAACAAAAAAACTCAAAAGATTCAAAATAGAAGTTTAAGTGTTTGTTAAGTTCTGTAAGTTATTAGTAGTAAAACAAAAACTAGTAAGATGACAAAATTAGGAGAAAGAGGAAGGTAAATGAGTCAGTAGATGATTAAAATGCATAAATTAGAAATAAACAATGAGCACATACTGAGAGGCTGTAGACAGCGTGGTGACAGCAGGCTAGGTACAGACTCTGGGACAGACTTCCTGGATTCAAGTCTTACCCTAGCCACTCCTTGCGCCATCTAAAAGGGTTTTGTGGGGACTGGTGAGCCACTATAGATGTAATATGAATAATATATGTAATGTGCATTCACTGCTATTAAGTAGTATTATAAAGAGTATCACTCTTATTACCACCTTAGTAATAATCTTTATCATTCTAAATAGAAATGATTAAAACAATCAATTGTGTTGCAAAGAAGTCTGGTGGAGAAATGAGCACTTAAGGCAGCAGATTCTGACCTTTACATTTTTTCAAGTTTATTCCTTTGAGAGAAAAGGGAGAAAAAGAGACAGAGTGAGAGAATGAGAGAGAGGAGAGAGAAGACAGGTACTCTCTCTAAGGTACCATCACTGTGCAATCCTCTTCACCCAGACCACCAGCGCATCAGGGCCTTGGGTACCCTCACCATCCATGTTTCCTGTCAGTTCAGGCTCTCAACCCATGGTCAGCTCCTGGTTCCAGCGCTACAGATCAGCGTGCTACTGATGCTGCTGCCTGCGCTGCCAGGGCTGGCCTTGGTCCTTTCCTTTAATCTCTCTAGTGTTTGAATTTTCACCATATACATATATTATTATTATAACAGAACATTTCTTTGGGCCTTAAGGAAATTCATCTCTAATGTTGTAGATACTGTGGAAATAAGTGTTCATTGGTAATGAGCATTTGAAAACAGAAAGAGCTCATTTACTCATTAATGCAAATAATAACTGGTAAGGCAGTACAGGGCCTGTGAAAAATAAGTGCTTTTGTTCTCTTAGGTCAGAGAAATTACAAGACAAAAACTAGTTTGAGATAGAAGAGTCAGGACTCCAGAGCACAAGACATTTTCCCCATTATGCTCCAAACATGCATAGATGACTCTGGGCAGAAGTCAATGCACAGTGTGGTAGTCCAAGGGTTTGGTAATCTGGGTGAAGACATTTTCTTTTTTCCTGTCCTGTCAGAGGGTGCATTATACTTGCCAGAGAGAGAAAGAGAGAACACCTCCCAGTGGAGTGTGCTCACTTTGCAATCATTTTCCTCCATTTCTTTTTTTTCTTTTTTTGAGAGTTTTTTTGCCATAGGATGCGTGCACTCGCCAGACAGACAGAAACAGAGAGACAGAGAGTGAGAAATCACCCCCTGGGGGGATGGCCATGCTGCAATCCCTTCTCCTCTGTTTTCCTCTCAGGATCTTGGGCACGCACGCACACGCGCCCGGCGTGAGTTTTAAGCCACCGGGTCTGGGACTCGAACCACGGTAGACTACGTGGGAGTCCAGTGACATAGCCATTACGCTAACTGCTGGTCCCCCTTTTCCTCCATTTCTCCATCCCATTTTTGGTCAAGCACGTACCTGTGCCCGACATGTTTTTCTGACCACTCAGACCAATATTTGAACTATGGTGAGCCATGTGGGACCCTATTCTCGGTGCACAGCACTTACCTTCTGCATTGCAGGATGGTCTAGGACACATTCTTTTGGGTATCTGTGACGGTAGATGTGGCTTGACCTGAGGGCTGCAGAATTGGGACTTTTGTGTATGTGTGTGTGAAGGAATGTAGGAGATAACCTAGGAATTATTAAAAACAATCAAGCAGGTTGACCCAATGATCCGACATTGGTGGGATCTCATGCATTTGGGGTGGAGCTGTGGGCCAACGAACATGTGTGTAACTGCTCTTGTGATCATCGTATGGCCCTGCAGGTTGATGGGGCCCAGGAGTATGCACATTCCTGTCCTAACACCACCACTCTCTCCCTCCTGTGTTATTTCATACTTAGTGTCTCTGCTTTGCAGCTCATCCAAGTGAACCAAAAAGATGGTTTATAGAAAATGCCATGTTCTTTGTTATTTATAGGAAAACTCTTTCAATAAAAAAGACTGGTCTCAGAAGATAAAATGTCTTTATAAGTCCACTGTGTGGGGTGGCACCTAAAGTGTTGTGTGCAAGTGTGTGTGTGTGTGTGTGTGTGTGTGTGTGTGTTTGTATAAGAGAAGGAATGGAGGAGTGGGAGAGCCCAGTTTGGGAAGAAGGAATCACTTCCCTTTAGGCTCCATGATAATAGGCATTTTTCTTTTCTTTCAAAATTCCTTACTATTTGTTGAAAAATGCTAAGCACTAATGTTTTGAATACAAGGTTCTTCCTGACTATAGATTAAATGTAATCAATAGCCATCCATTTTGCTCCTTGGTAACACTGGCCCTTTGGGGAGACAAGCAGTCACAATCCTGGACTCTTAGTCTCTCTGTCTGAATGTTCTAGCTTAGTTTAGAGACTAATTCATTTCTCAGGTTAGTTAACTTCTACCTTGCAGACTGTCATGAAATATGACTTGGAATAGATAAATTGAGAGGGACAATGATTAAGTGTAAGCTGCACCTTTCCTGGTGGAGGCTTTAATAAGGGAACATGAACTATTGAAGTGATGTGAAAAAGTTTAATTATTAAAATATTTTGTCATAGACTTATCCTGGGCCACGTACTTTCGACCCCACTAACCAATGGCCTAGTGCCCTTAAGATTGGGACTTCGATTCAATTCAATTCATTTCAGAATCCAATTCAATCAATTCAGTTCATCTCAATTTAATTCAATCCTAAAACAAACAAAACAAAACCTGTTATGAAGCTCCTGTTCCGTGCCAGCCAACGAACTCCTGTGGGTAATGCACTGTGCTGTTCCCTGCCGGGGCTTCTGTTCTCCTGTGCTTTCCTCATTGTCGTTGCCATCTGGTGGACTTGGACCTATTCTTCCTCTTCAGCTGTGGCCAGAGAGAGTTCAGAGATCATAATTACAAGTGTGAGGCCACAAGAATTTTATATGTCCTATTAGGTGCTTTCTGGTTGCAGCTTAAAATTCCTGCTTGACTGGGCCAGCAGGTGGCATGGAAGTTAAGACGTTGGATCCCACATGGCCAACTGCTGGGTTTGAGTCCTGGACCCAGCAGCTTGAAGGTCATGCTGGGTACATGTGTGTGCATGCCCAGAATCCTGAGAGGAGAGCGGAGGGGAAGGGATTGCAGCATTACCATCTTCCATGGGGTATGTGTGTGTCGGGGGGGGAGTGATTTCGTTTTCTCTGTCTCTGGTGAGTACATGTGCCCTATAGCAAAAAATAAAATATAAAAAAATGTTTTAAATTCCTGCATGTCTGGAAAGTGCCAGCTGAAAGACCCTCCCCCTACCCTTTGGTTACCTTTAGTAGATGGAATCATATTTCTTTCACTGGCAACAAATGAGGGAGAGATGGTAAGGGGCTTCAAGGAAAGAGAGCTGTGATCACGGGGCAGGAAAACCCAGCCATTGGTTGCTGTTATTGCTGGCCTGGGAAAAGCTATTATAAATGGATGGTTCACGACCTGACTAAAGCCCTTGCAAGTTGGGGTGCATCACAAATTGGCATGGGAGCAGCTCGTGGGCATGTGTGCCTGGGGAAGCCAAGGAAAGATTTCACGTGATCTTATTTTCTATAGCAAGCCTTTATCTGAGCTTTTGGAGTGGATATGTTTCCCCCTGGCTCCTTCAGCAAGTGAAGACTCTCCTTGCACAGCCTTTGTGTGTGTGTTTAGCACTAGCTTACTTTTCTGACCACAAATCTTCTCAGGCTAGTGGTTTGGCCACTTCCTGAACCAGGATAGAGAAAGAGACCAAGCTGGAGAGCCTTGTGAACTGAAGGATGAGAGCTGGCTTTGGAAAGAGAAAGGGCGTTAGAATCAGCTATGTCCAATGACCTATGGCTTCTCAGTCTGGCAGCCTCTGGACTTTGCCTACTTCCTTCTCATGGACTGTCAAAGTTGTATCTAAATATTTACTCTCTTTCTTCACCTTTCCCTCCAGCCTTCCTCTCTCTCTCTCTCTTTTTTTTTTTTTTCCTTCCTATAATTTCAGAGTAAATAAATGCCATACATTGGAAAATGTGTTAACAGAAAGGAAAATGACCACTGTTAATTGTGTTGATTTGTATTCAGGACAAAGACATATCACAACATAGAGCTGGGCTTCCCTTCAGAAAACAATTGGTGCACCCGATTGCAGAAGAGCTGACAGGTGACATCTCCTTCCCACCATAGCAGTGGTGGTTCCAGCTTTCTACATAATCACATTAGTTCCTCTCTGCTCTCAGAGAAGTCAGAAGCAATCATCTCCTAATCTGCACCTGATAAGCAAATGCAAACACTGTCACAGTGTGACGTGAATAAGACAAGATGTGAAGGCCTCTAATAGAATACAGACGTACCATTTGGATATAATAAGCCATTTAGAAAAATAGAGGATATAGATTTTCTGTCTTTTATTAAATACATTATTTTCTTACCAGGAAGAGAGGCCAGCTACTGAAGAGAGGATCACACACTAGTTAGTCAGCACTCTGCTTCTCTGTGGCTCCCATTGCCTTCCCAGGGAGAGATGTCAAGAATCCCATGTTGGACCTATTTGCTTAACTTCTTGTACATTCTGTAGTAGCTTTCTTCTTTACTTCTCCTCCTCCTCCTCCTTCTCCTCCTCCTCCTTCTTCTTCTTCTTGACAGGGTCTCACCATGTCATAATTCTCTTGCCTTAGCTTCTGGAGTAGCTAGGACTATATAGGACTGCCCAGCTTTTTAGGGTGAGCCGGGAATTGAACCCAGACCTCTCATGTGACCTCAGCCTGCCAAGCAGCAGTGTCTACCAGTGTGCTCTCATGGCTGGGCCTGTTACTAGCTCTTGACAGCCTATCTAGCAACGTTCACCTATGTCATTTGATTTCCATACAATGAAAGCTGAGAGTTTGCAAAGATAAATGAAGGCTTTGAAGAGACTTCTCTTAATATTAAAAAAGTATAAAGATTTTATGAATTTGAAAAGCAGAAACACAGAAAATTGGACTCTGACCTTGGGTGTAATTCAGGACTAGGTAGAACATGTCTTATTTACAAATAAACCATTTTCACACTAAGATAATTGACAAAAATTAGATTGAAGTTTGTTAATTCAATAAGACTTTTTTTTAATAAGAAAGAAAAATAAGAATAAAGAAATATTGGAAGAAATAAATTTAGTGATGGAGTTCCCCTGTAATAGCATTTCTTCAGCAAGCATTTACTATGCTGGAATCTGTGCCAAGCAAGGTACTATAAATAAATAAATGAATGGTCATGTTAACAAATAGTGCTTCCGAAAGAGGGACAATGAAAAGGACTTAGTTTTCATTGAAGTAGTAAATGTTAATTAAACCCTGTGTGGTAGTTGTCTTGATCTAATTTCATCACTGTCTACCCCTGGCAAGTGACCTGCAGAGTGTGGGAGTGGGGAGAGTGTATTTCTTTGTTCTACAGATATTGAGCTTGGCCATGTGACTTGCTTTGCTGATAGAAATGTAACGAACTTGGCGAGAGACCCTAAATGTGCTTGAGTGGTTTGACTTGGTCTCTTGCATTCCTATAGTCCATCACTAAAAGAACATGCTCCAGATGGCCGCTGGTTTAAAAGAAATATGGCGACAAGTGGAACAGAACTGAACTTAATAAAAAGTCCCGCTGACTCACAGCCTAAAACAGAGCTGCTCCGGGTCTTGTGAGCAAGGAAGAAACATGTCAGTTGTCAGCACTTGAGTTTTGCAGTGATTTGTTACACAACACTGGTGTGGCAATAGCTAACTAATACAGTCTTTGAAATTAAAGTTAGTCAAATGATCAATATGATCTTTTAAAAAGTCAAGTTTCAAGACATGATTGATATATTATTTGTCATTACTGACCGAGAATGGTACTTTTTATTTATTTAACAAATTCTTTATCTAGTAATTCATCAAGTAACATTTGTTTCCATATCTTGGCTATTGTGAATAATTCTGTAGTGAACATAAGAATGTGTATTCTTTATGACGCTCTGATTTTATTTCTTTATTTGTTTCATTATATATTCTATGAATTTCTGGAGGGTGAATGCACTTGCTGAGAAGAGATTGGGGCAGGGAGATGAGAAAGCGCCATTCCCCCAAAGGGCTGGTAACACCACAATCCTTTCTTCTCCATTTCTCCTATCAGGACTTCGGGCACATAAGCCCATGTGCCCAGCATAGTTTTCAAGTAGCTGGATCTGAGACTAAAACAACAATTAGTCATGTGGGATCCAGCCACCTTAACCACCATGCATGACATGGACTGGCTCAAGAATAGTAATTTTAGTTCTGAAATAATTTGAAAATCTTTTTGACCTGGAAAAATAATACAGGGACAAAGAGGAAACTTATTCAGAGAGGTCAGTTTCACTTGTCCAAGAAATGTTCCAACAGGAGAGTCAGTTAACTATCCCTAGGATTCGCATGTGTTTTATAAAGTAGTTTCTTTGGCTGTCATCAGTCATTACCCATCTTTCCCTTTCCTGCTTTGGCCTGCTGTGGCAATTCTTCCCTATCGCCAGTGCCAAATCAGCGTCCATGCACAATCCTCACTGGAAGTGCTTCTGCCATTATTCAACAGAGGCTGCCAATACCAGATGTCAAGGGGTTCCCATCTAGGCTGAGGGCATTTTCTTTTGTCTTTGCCAAAGCTTCTGGGGCCAATTCTGCAGACATCCTTTGCTTTTAGCATCCTGCTCTTCCAATAGTCATTCAAATATTCATGGCAGCTATCTCTCTTTGGGATTCTTCATGTCAATCAGGGCTGGAATGAATAATCTAATAGACAGCCATTACTTTGGAATGGGATTCTCCTTTTCCAGTCTTTGGCCATGCTCATTCTCTAAGGACTCAACTTGGAATTTTGACTTTCTTCCCAGTGTGAGTTCTCTGCTAGGAATCTCTTTGGTCCTTCTATTAACATACCTCTGGAAGTCTGCTTTACCAGCCTTTTGCCAACTGGGGATCCCAGAGTCTCAACTGGGATCCTAGTTATATTGAGTCTTGAACACATCTTGCAAGATGATAATTCAATGACTTGATATAATCAATGTTAAATCAAGGAAAGAACAAACAGCTATAGGAGAAGTATGGGCTGGCCTGGTACACTTAGAGCTACTCAGAGAATCAAACACCTCCCTGGCAGGAAATTTCTGCTTTGGATCCCATCAACATATAGAATATATCATGGGCTTGAGAGACTCCGAGAATGAAATGGAGAGTCTGAAACTGATATAAAACGACCCAAGTTTTGCAAAAATTGGGCTAACTGGGACCTAGAAGGAAGCAAGACCACAGATCATGGGATAAGAGTGACCTCAAAAACAGCACTAGGAGATGAAACCATAAAATGGAGAAGGGAAGAATGACATTGGCAGTGATTTTTAGGGCTTTGAATTACTCTGTTTTATGTTTCAGGTATGTCGTTTAATGAGATGGCGTCTAAGGATCCTTGCACCTCTCACTTTCTATGATTCTATCTAGATTTTTAGTGGAAGCTTTCCATTGCTTTCCTAATGCGGTTGCCATGCATCTGCTTCTCTAACGGGCTTGCTTTATATCCTGACTCTGGGAGATGGGAGTAAATCACCCCGAGTCCCATCGACTCCATCAGTTGAGAAAGAAAGAAAGATACATAAAATCAGGTGAAAGGGTGTGGACGTTTTTCTTATTCTATGGGACTGGAATGATGACTGTGCTGAAATAAATAATTGGAAGAAACTGTCTTTGCGTAGCTGTAATAATGCATTGCCAGCACTCGGGGATACTCATGGTTGGAAGTGTGACAAGTCTGGACTCTCAGATTTTGTGCATTTTGACTATTTTAATGTTCATTACCACATTTCCCTCATTTTGCTAATTTTCAACTTTTGTTTTATTTGGAGAGCTCATCCTCCCTGTATTTTTATGGAGTAAAGTTTATCCTCCCTGTATTTTTATGGAGTAAAGTTTATTATAAAAACACACATTCTTCACTCTTTGGCTTAATTCTTTTTATAAAGATTACAGTAAAATCTCGTCAGTTTGGACAAGTGGCTTTAAATCTGATTTGCTAATGAGTATGCTCTAATCTTCAGAATTCTATTTGTCATTCACAGACTAGTTGAGGTTTACTTTTGTTCTTTCTGAAGAAGGGGTTTTAAAAAACCAGCTAGTACTAAAATTGAGACCACAAAGGAAATACTTAGTCTGTTTAATAGACTAAGTAGTTAAACTTGAAAATAATTTGAGTTCACATTAAAATTCTTAAACACAATCCAAAAATGTCTGTACATTATTAAAAAAAAAAGCTTACCTTTTCCAAAAAATAGCCAAGAAAACTTCTAAGTCATAAATTTATTTCATGTTGGAGTACCTTATCCTATGTAGTAAAAAGCAATGGCAGTTTTTCCTTAAAATAGTTTGTAATATTTCTGATACTTAGAATGACTTGCTCTTTGCTCCTAATCAATAGCCCAGTGTTTATTGAGATGAAATTCTGCAAAAATTGTGCTCTTTGAGACATACAAAGAGGTACAACAAGGTTTGTCCTTAAAAAGACTCTAATATGGTTGAGAGAAAAGAACTTCATACTTATTCACACGTGTGACTTTGAATACAAGATAGTATTAAGGAAAACATGCTCTTGGTTTCCACCCTCCTTAGAATGGACAGGGATTATCAATAATAATTAATTTGCTTCCCACCAAACAACAGAAAGAAACTGTAGATGACATAATCCAGTTGCTTTCATTCAGGCTTACCTCATTTCACAGACCCTTCAATATGAATGATATACATGGGGACCATCCTCCCTGTTCCTGGTTGGGCTCTTCCCACTGCCTTAAAGTCTGTGAGGTTTAGCGTTAAGCATTCCTTGGAAGTCCTGGCCTGCCACTCTCCACCAGCACTTGCCGTTCCGGTATTTGTTTTCTGCTTACCAGTCACAGAATAAAAAAGAAGGGTGAGTTCAAAGTGTTGACGGCATTGGTCCTTCACTGTTGGTCTAGCTGTGTACCTTGGCTAAAATGCATGTTCTTTTCAAGAAGAGTTGCTTTATAGTAACAGTTTCCAATTTTTTTGGCACCAGGGACCCATTTTGTGGAAGACAATTTTTCCATAGGCCAGAGAGGGGAATGGTTTGGGATGATTCAAGTGCATTACATTTATTGTGCACTTCATTTCTATTATTATTATTACATTGTAATATATGATGAAATAATTATACAACTCATCATGGTGAGTATTTACAGCAGCTCCCAGTGCTAGCATCACTACCTCAGTTCTACTTCAGATCATTAGGCATTAGATTCTTATAAGGAGCATGCAACCTAGATCCTTCACATGCACAGTTCACAATAGGCTTCCTGCTCCTATGAGAACCTAATGGTGCTGCTGATCGGACAGGAAGCAGAGCTCAGGTGGTAATGCAACCAATGGGGAGTGGCTGTAAACACAGATGAAGCTTTGTTTGTTCACCCACTGCGCACCTTCTGCTGTGCTGCATAACAGGCCACAGAAGAAACTGGTACAGGTCCCATCTGGCATAGGGTAGGGTCAACTGCAGCTTCTAGATTCTGGCCTGGGTCCCTGCCCTTTCCAGTCTAGTCTCCCTACACTGTCTACACTTTTGTAATTAGTCCCTTTGCAAATAAGCTCTCCTCCAAATTCCCAAAATCCACTGATCTGGTTTTGATAAGAACTCAGACCTTCTTATTAAATTCTTTTATGTATGAAGCAGCACAAATGGGAAATTTTAGGCACCATGGCAGGCATGGTGAAGTAATATTCTTGGTGAGGACCCCTTTGTTCGTGTTATTAGGCAATCTGTGAACCTATTTACACTGTATTGCATATGTTGAATTATTGAAACTCAGTGCAATTCTTAAGTGAAAAATAATGTGTGTCCAGCAAATGGAACAGATTTTAAAAGGAATTGCTCATAGTGATTTAGTGAATTGTCAGGTTCCTGTTTCATAAATAACAAAATAGAAATTAGGAGCATGTCAGAATGCATTAGCACTCACACATAAATAAAAGTGGTTTTATTAGAACCGGTAAATTACGCTTCCTTAATTCACATTGTCATGCATGGCACTTTGCTATATATCCTGTGGGTTTTTGCTCCCTGCTTGTGTTACAGTTCATCAAGATGAACATATTGAGTAAGTGATATAATAGCAATGCAATTACGAGTGAATCAATCTTGTTTTTCTGTGTTTTGCACAGGAATATTTGGCTCTTCTTCTCCTGGTATTAAGGCAGAGCTTAGTGAAAATGGGCTATTAATGTGCCTTGTCTTTCTCTCTATCCTCTTTCTCTTTCTATAAGGCCAACTGTGGAAAAGAAATGAAAAGATAGAAAGTCTGTCAATGAACTTTATGGTTAAGATAAAGGGGACTTACTTTAAGCTGGATACCTTTGGCCCCTCTGATTTCTTTAGCCTCTGGGCAGAAGCAGTCTTTGTCCTGGCTGTGTGCTGTGGAGATGGTTACAGGACATCTGGTCATGTCATGCAGGCCAAGTTGCAAGGCACTGGAAGCTGGCATTGTCCAGGAAATAAACATACATCCACTTGGTCCCCATAAGTGCACAATCCAGATTTTGGGATGAGACTGACACACACATGGAATTGAAAATAACACTGACGATCACACAGGACCAGAGCGGGGGTGGGGGGGTGGTGGTCAGGAGAGAAGAAGATATCTGAGAAGACCTTCAGCTTGACCTTGAGTTGAACCCAGAAAGATTTGCCCAGGTAGAGATTTTTTTTATCTTAGTCTCCTCTGTTGGACAATGACAGTACCTTTCAAAATTCAGGATCCCCCAGCCAACTTCTGGGGGTTCTCAAACTCTTGACATAAGTTTGTCCTTCTCTTACCAGGGCGATGTGACCTTCTCCTCCTCCTATCTCAGTATTCTTCACCAAATGATCCTTCCATGTCATCATATCATGTCTCAGAACTCTTCCTCTTTCCCCTTACCCCTTGCAAACACCTATTTTTGTTTCATATCAAGGCTCTTGTCTACTAGATGATAATGGGGTGAGAATGAGACATATGAATTAGTGTACTATAAATAAATTGCTGCTTCTCAGGAACTGTGCCCTACCTCAATTCCAATGCTCTAACTCAGGGCCCTTGATTATCTATGGGAAGTGGGGAGATGAGGTCTTAGGAATCCTCAAACCCCAGCATGTGGGAGAGAGCCCCCACTCAGGAATGATAAGCTCTCAGGAAGCTCCCAAGATCTTCCTCCTTGAAGGCTCTTCTGATGCTGAGCTCTCTCCCCACCTCTGGCATGGCCGGCTCTGGGTATAATGCTATAGGAACCACTGATCATTACACTTTGGAAAGTGAATATTTTCCATTTGATCCCCAAATGGTAAAGGGGGAATTTTTCTCTTTTTACAGTTGGATGAACTCAGGCTATGAGGAATGACTTGATTGAGATAAATAGTCATAGCTGAGTCCAGAATTCAGGCATCTTGACCCTTAGCGTGTCTTCCTGCTACTCTGGGCTTTCAGAAGAATGACTCAAATGCATTTGCTTTGGTGATTTTTCCAGATATCTGGACACCCAGTTCTGAAATCCAGAAAAGAAGATGGCTAGCTATGGTGAATGGATAAATTGTCATAGCTATTTCAGTTTCACTCACTGAAAGAGTTACAAGTCATTTTTGGGGGAAAAGGTAAATAATCAGTGAGAACCGTTTTTCAGGGCTTAATTAAAATTTAATGAAACCTTTCCCCATATTTACCTAATTATTTTTATTTAATAAATGAAGAAATTGATATTTAAAAGCACCAAGCGACTTGTTCAGACTGACTTCCTGGTCACGGGTAGCCAGCCTTTCTGACTCCAGCTGGGTTTCTGCAGTGTTATGATATTTCTCTTGCTAAGATGATAGAGGAAAAATTGAATTCAAATTATAACACTGAGCCCATGTAATATGTAATTAGAACGTCTCTTAAAAGTTTGAAATCATGTGTAGCAAAAGACTAACCAGTGCATTTGCTGGATGTAGTACCATAGCCCATCTGTGTATTTAAGCATAGCTGATTGTTAGAAAATCTGGCCAACAAATGGAAAATCCTTTTCTGGTCAGTGAGGGGACCTCTTTACACAGGAAGGATCAATGCCAGCATTTAAAGGCAATGGGTAAAAAAACGTTGGCAGCATATGAGAAGATCTTGCTTTGGCACAGATATTTGGAAATTTCAGGAGCAAATTTTCGTTCTCACTGTACCAACTCATTCAACTTGATTGGGAGTTCTATCAGGGAAGAGGACTCAGCTAACCACTGAAGGACAATAGTCCTTCTCCCGGACTGCGTGTCACTAGGGAGATGCAGCAGACGGAGCCAGACACTGCTGTGAGGCAGATGCAGTGTTCAGCAGGGCCAGTTCCCAGTTCTCTTGCTGAGGAGAAAATGGAAGGGAATAAAATCCAAATTCTGTAGGCCTTTTCTCCACAGACAATTTGAAGATACCTTGGACACTTTGATTTTTGCCTCTGAATACTTTGTTTAAAGAGAAATGAGACAGGATTTGGTAGAAGTCCTGCACTCTGTTTCAAGAGACCAAGTGTGGATCCTTGCTATGCCACCGACTTGGTCAGGTCACTTAACTTGGGAGCAGGATAAAACAGTGACTAGCGGCTCCGTCCATGGAAACAGACCACCTACTGTAAGTCCTGGCTCAGCTCCTTATGGCATGGCCTTCATTGTATTGTTTAATCAACTAGTGTTTTCGTTTTTTTCTCTTTAAACACTAACAGTGACACTGAGAGTGCCTAGCTCGTGGGGGTATCATGAACTCATGTAGCAAACCCAGCCTTGTACTTGACAGTACCACATTCCACTCTAATGCTTTATGGATCTTTGTTGCTGATGTCTCATAATGTCACTTTCCTTACCTGTGAGATGGATATATGATAACACCTGCCTACTTTCTCTTAGAAGAGTGTGTTAGGGGTAAAGAAAAAACCATGATAATGGTGACTTAAGGAAGAATTTTTCAGAAATGATAAAGAATGCTTGTTGTGATAAGTATTACCCACATCAGTATTCTCTCATTTTTAAGAATTTACAGAGTGCTTAAAGAATGTGGAAACTTCAGTAGCCAGGTATGTAAGAGTTCACTGGCAGTTTTTGCTCAGGTGGTTGCTGGCTCCCTCAATCCACAATACTCACCCTTGGGAATTACGGTCGTACCAAGCCATGGTGGCCAAGCACCTTCAGCCAGATCAAAAGGAGTAGATGCATAGGTGTATATGCAAAGAGAATATTAGCCAATTAAAAGGGGAGAAGTCTTATTTAAACTTCATTCATGTATCAGAAATCAGGGCTGCCATTCGTTCTGAGCATCACGTGTCTGTTGTAACTTTGGGAGATGTTGGCTCAATGCCCACGGTGAAGTACACTCCTGGGCACTGCCTGACAGTTTAGCATCAATGCATTCTGCCTGACAGTCAGATGAAGCAGATCAAATAAGTCTATTAATATTCAGCCAAATACCAATAAAGTCCTTGTTCAATGTGATTTATTTATCATATTGATCTACCCTTCCAAAGCCCAGAGCAAATTAAATGAGCATTGGCTTGTGTTACCTTGAAAATGCAATACAGATAAAAATCAAATTGTTATCTTCTGTGTACTTGGAAGATTAATTGGAAACTCTATTCTTTTGGTGTTCAATTTAATGTGCTAAACAGTCATTTGGGAAAATCATGGCCTTTGTACAGCATGGCAGCATTTATCAGACGGTATCTCTGTTCACAAAGTAGCTAATTAACAATTCTGCTTGTGTTGTCTTCTAAAGATAATGTCAACAAACTGGCACCATCTCCTGAATATCTGTTTATGTCCTATTTTACTAGCCAATTAATGTATTGCCAGAAGTTTATTATATACATCTAAAAATAAAAATGCTTTCGTGCAAGCTAGAAAAGGATCGACGTGCAGACAGGACCAGCAGCTCGTGTAGAGCTGAGTGATGTCAACATCTCCAGGAAACTTACGAACTCACATTTCTAGGGTGAAGAACTTCCATGGAATTTTTTTTAAAACTTTCAATCCACCATATTTTCTTTTAAGGACTTTGAGAAATTGCTGTTCTTCCGAGTGGTCAGCTGTGGTACCAGGAAGAGGTGACAGCCCGGAGAAGTTAGAGAAGGAAATTCCTCCAGAGTTCTCTGCCTACCACTGTCACCCCCAGTGAAGATGCAGAGAGGAGACTTGCCCTGCTTTTCACATGCAGGTGGCGAGCTGTGTGGTTCAGGCTGGTGCCTGCATGCCAGGGCGGGCTCTCACGGTGTCCAGGGAACTTGTACTTGATACCAGCTCTGTCCAGATATTGTTCAGAGACAGGACTTTCCTGCCCACCCCACAAGGTGCCCATGACATGAAGTTTGTAAGTTACATCATCTCCCCAGCACTCGAGATAAAATAGCTCAATTCTGTTCATTTCTCTGCTTCTAAAGGAAAACTGTGAAGCAAGCAAAGTCTGGCAGCAGGACCCTTTTTTCCATATGCCCGTCCCTTCCACACTGGCTAGCAAAACTCTTCTCTCATCTCCTGTGCCCTGTGGATGCTCTTAGATTGTGCTGATCATGTGAGCTTTGCACTGCACAACCCCCACTCACACATAAGTCAGTTTTACACACACCTGTACATACATGGGCATTCACTCATACACAGTCATGCACACGCATGCACACTCACTCATACACGTTTACACTCACACACTCATCCCATGCACAATCACACTCTGATACAGCCCCCTTACACACACTTGTATGTTCTCACACTCACATGCACACATACACTCAGTCCAAGTGCCCTCTTTTGCATGGTTCCAAACTCAAGAATTACTCAGTAATTATTTCCTTCTCTCTCTCTCTTGTTTTCCTTTAAAGTTTTTTTTTTTTTTCCTTTTTTTTTTTTTTTTTTTTTTTTTTTTTTAGTTTTTGCTTAGGGCATATGCCCTCACCAGAAAGAGAAAGGGAAAGTGAAAAATTGCTCCCCCAAGGGAATGGCCAAAGTCCTTTCTTCTCCAGTCTCCTCTTGGGATTTTGGACACGGACATTTACATACACATGCCTGGTGTGATTTTCAACCTCCTGGGTCTGGGACTTGAACCATGAAGTTGCATGTGGGATCTAGTGCCTTAACCTCCACACCACCTGCTGGGCCCACTTCCTTCTCTCTTAAAATCACTAGCTGGGGATAAATAAGAAAGTATCAGTCAAATGTCTTTGTATTACTTAAGATAAGTCCTGTTTTTTAGGACTATATACAAGAGCTTAAGTACTTTATAAACCCACATGTAAGAGGCAGTCTGGGAGATCACAGAGCCCCTGGAGGAACTCAGAAGACTTGGAGGTGGATAGGTCATGGCTGGGGTCTAGTTTTCAAGGTGTTTTACTGATTTGAAGGTGTTTAACTGATTTGGCTAAGAAGGCATTGCCTTTGCTACAAAACATAGCGTGGTAAAAGAGTTGGGGACAATTTCAAGACCTGGGTTTGTTCTAGCACTGAGCCAAGTAACGTTACATTCGAGCGTGCAAAGCAGGCACTTTGGTGTGAATTGTTTACAGCTGATGAGTTCTTCCTACTGAATCGTGAGGCCTGTGGTTAGCCTGGGATGGAGGGAAGGGCAGTAGGCAAAGCCAACTTAACTCAAACTTCATGGTTCTGTACCATATTGATTCTTCGGTCTTGCTAAAATTTGCTTCTTTGCATCCAGAGCCTGATCAATTTAAAAACTGTTCTATCCATTCCTGAAAAGAATTTTTAGGTGCAGCCTTTTATGCATTCTTTTTTTTAAAATATGGGTTTATTGCCTTAGGGTGCATGTGCTCACCAGAGGGATATAGAGATAAGGAGAGGGAAAGTGAGAAATCACCTCCCAGTGGGAATGGCCATGCCACAATCCTTTCTCCTCTATTCTCCTCCTGGGATCTTGGGCACATACACACATGTGACCAGTATTATTTATTTATTTTCTTCCTTCCTTTCTTTCTTTCTTTCTTTCTTTCTTTCTTTCTTTCTTTCTTTCTTTCTCTCTCTCTCTCTCTCTCTCTCTCTCTCTCTCTCTCCCTTCCTTCCTTCCTTCCTTCCTTCCTTTATTTTTTTAGAGAGAGATTTTTGCTATAGGGCATGTACACTCACTAGAAAGACAAAGAGAGACAGAGAGACAGAAAGTGAGAAATCATCCCTTCAGGGGGGGATGGCCATGCAGCAATCCCTTCTCCTCCATTCTCCTCTCAGGATTTTGGGCACACACGCACACATGCCTGGCATGAATTTTAAGCTGCTGGGTTCAGAATTTGAACCATGGTCAACCTCTTGGGAGTCCAGTGACATAACCATTATGCCATCTGCTGGTTCCATTCAGTGTGATTTTCAAGCCACTGGGTCTGGGACTTGAACCACAGTTGGCCAGGTGAGAATCTAGCGACGTAACCACTATGGCATCTGCTGGCCCCTTATACACATTCCTTAGAACAAGCTTGCAGTTTTATTGTTCATATTAGGCTGAACTTTTAAAAAATGGTATTAGAACTTAAAATAATTTTGAGATAAAAAACTGAAGTAAAACACATATGCAAAGGAGTATAATTTTTGAAAAATATTTTATAACTTTTAGATTTGCAGAATTTTAGTGCATTGAGACTTCTGAAAAACTTGTTATTTGTTCAAAGTCCATACAAATAATTAGCTACTAAACTGGGATTAAATCCTGATGTCTGGGGACCAGCGGTTAGTATAATGGCTATGTCGTTGGACTGCCACGTAGTTGACCATGGTTCACGTCCTGGACCCGGTGGCTTAAAACTCACACCGGGCGCGTGTGCGTGTGTGCCCAAGATCCCGAGAGGAGAATGGAGGAGAAGAGATTGCGGCGTGACCATGCCCCCTGGGGGGTGATTTCTCGCTTTCTGTCTCTCTGTCTCTCTCTGTCTGTCTGGCAAGCGCATGCGCCCTATAGCAAAAACCTCTAAAAAAAAAAAAAATCCTGATGTCTGGATACCCACCCAGTCGGCCTCTTAGAGCAGACACCAGGTGGTGATCTCTTGTGGTCATTGTGCACCCAGAATCTCTCCAGAAACTTCCCAGAATTCTCCCATGGCCTGCCTTTCACCTGCTCAGTGCCTCCTAATCTCACACGGCTGCCTCTTTCTGAGAGCATTCTGGGTACAACTACTTTTTCTTTGTTTGTTTTCCCTGTGGCTTCCACTTACTTATTTACCCTTGCATGTTACTTGTACCAAATGCCAACTTCTGGCTGGTACAGGTGTTATAACATATGTCCAGCGAAACACCTGGGGCCCATGCTGTGTGGGGAGCCAGCCCGCTGACTGTGGGGCCCATGTCAGAGACTCAGGAGCAAGGTTGTCTCCGCACAGGCTGGGCGGCGCGACTCAGGCTGCACATAGCCTGGTCCGGGGGTAAAGGTCAAGGTAGGAATGGAAGCGTGGATGATTCAGAGCAAGCCGGTGGGCATGAGGGAGGGGCAGGGAGTGCCATAAAGGCAAGAAGTTGGGGCTGACTGCACCCCCTCGCTCGGGATACATAAGCACGGAGCTTGCTTGCTTCCCTGTTCCTGCGGCTCTGTCCTGGGAATGCCCTCTCCTCCGACTCTGCTGCCGCCTTCAAATACCCACCCTCTTTTCAAACGTTCTCAGTCCTTAAACAACCGCATGCAATTTCTGAAGACTTCTTCTGATTGATTTTTAAATGTTAATTTCATACATTTTGCTTTTCAGAGTTACCCTCCCCACCCCAGGCAGACTGGGCCAGAGACACCTTGAACAGAGTGTCCGCCTGGACCAGCCCCCTCCCCGACTTCCCCCAGAAGCTGAGTGGAGACAAGACTTGTGTGCAAGTGACCAATGGGCGAGGTCATCCCAGTGGCTACAGCAGGACACCGGGAAGAGTGAGGGGAGGAGGAAAAGTCAGCACAAGGGGTGCTGCTGGGCGTTCCCGAGGGAAAGAGGCTTCACCCCACCAGAACCTTCCAGGACAGAGAGAACGTCTCTAAGATCATTTGAGGAGCAGCCGTAGGACCTCTGTTACCACCCTGCCACACTCACGGTCAGAAACTGCAGGGTAGGGAGGGAAGGAGGCCTTGGCTGACGCGGAACAACCGGCCAAGACGTCCTCATCTGGGCTGGACTTTAGACAGACCTCCTCCTGCCCCTTGGCCCGACTCCCCGTTAGTGGGAGCATTTACTTTAGAAAACTTGTAAATTCTTCCTCTACCCCTTTGATATATAAATCTTTTTTTTTTTAAGAGAGATTTTTACTCTGTTAAGGGTAAAAGGATACATGTGCTTGCTGGAGAGAAAGATAGAGAGAGAAAGTGAGAAGTCACCCCCCTTGTCTTGGGGAGATGGCCATGCCACAATCCTTTCTCCTCCATTCTCCCCTCAGGAGTTTGGGCACACACGCACACACGCCCAGTGTGAATTTCAACCTGCTGGGTCTAGGATTTGAACCATGGTCAACCATAGGGGAGTCCAGTGTCCCAACCACTACACCACCTGCTGGTCCAAGATATAAATCTTTTTAAAAGTCCCTTGCCAGTTTTACAGCCCAAGAATGTCTTTCTCAAAGGCCTGAAAGTCATCTGTGTAAGAAGCAAACCTCAGGGCAAACATGGCCCTGCCTCCTGGTCTCCACGGGGCGTGGGAGCCTAGTTTTGCAGGGTGCCACATGCAATTTCTGAAGACAAATGGCTGCATGGCCCCAGGTTGTTGTAAAGTATGAGAAGTTTTATTTTCCTTTGCAAACACAGATGGGCTAATTCCTTCAGTCCTTCTCCACCAGCCCTCTCTAGCCCTTAAAAACCACCCTTCTCTGCTTCTGAGTTCAGACTGGGTCCTGGCCTTCCTTCCCTGCTGTAGTAGCCCTGAGTGAAGTCCTCCTTGCCTGGCCAGCCTTGTTTGCTGCAGGTTTTGCTCGGACAGACCTCAGCACAGGTGAGCTGCAGTCTGCATGCAGTCGAGATTCTGTACAGGGGTGACCTGGTAAGAACCCACGATGCTCAGGTGCTGGTTCTGGTTTCTGGACCTGGGATCCTGGTTCCTTTGTCGTTTCATATTCTGATCTTGGGCAAATGGCTTAAGCTCTCTGTGCCTCAGTTACTGTGATTATTGTGAGGATTAAATGAAATAATGCATATAAAGTGTGTCAGACAGAAACCGACATCGAAAGACCCATAGAAGTTAGCTACTGAAGAACAAAGCCCAGTCCAGTAACTAGAATTGAGGCCCTAAACAGCAAGTTTCACTTGCTCTTATTACTTGAATTTTAAAACTGGATTTCCATAAATTCTCACTAACTATGGATGAAGTCAGCCCAAGGTTTTGGACCGGTAGGAGATCACAGAATGGGGAGCAAGAAAGATGGAGAGTCAGAGAAATTCGCTACAGACTAGGCAGCTGGAGTGCAAAGTGCAGCTTAGGCAAAAGCTTCTCTGAGGAGCACCTTCCCGGCTCATTGGTGCCGCGATTTGCAAGTCTGTCCAGCAGTGTTCATTCCTCTGTTACCTTGTGGGCGGTGTGGGGAGTCAGGATGTTCCCCATCTCTTCCGAGACGGCGGGAACCATGTAAACGTGGCTGCTAACAGCCACTGCTGAGAACGCTTCTCCTCACCTCCCTGCCTCTCCTCCCACAAGCATTGGAGTGAAGGGGGAGAGTGTGAATTGAAAAGCAAACCAATCTTTCAAGTACATAAAAAAGATCAAATGCAAAGGCAGAGGAGAGGTATGCAGACTAAAAGTCCTCACCGTAGAGACTTAAAGAGGAATAAGACGCTTGAGCTATAAAATGTTTATGGTGTCCTAGAATAATTGAATATTTCCTGGTTTGTTGTGCTGAGATTTTATGAGCCAGACAGGGGACCTTTAAAGCCTGTTTTCCTTTGCTCTTCAATAGGTTTAATTAAGGTTGGACTTGAGGCTTAAACTTGCTTGGAAACTTGAGATTTAAAAGGAAACAACCCGAGGAACCTACATGACTACTGAAGCGGGTGTCTGGATGAGGACTGAATCGGCTGTGTGGACCCCTCACACAGGCTGTTCACTTTGCACCCTCGCAAAGCAACATGTTTAATGTTTCTACTTAGCAATCATTCAGAGTGTGCTGAAATACAATGTTCTGTTAATAGTTTGCATACATCTTTCTTTACATTCATGCACTTAAGTCCCCTCCGCAGTAAGGCTAACCTGTGCTTTCCTTTGTTTACATTTTCCATTCTCCCACCCACCAGCCATACACATTCCCTTCACTTTGGAGGGAAGTTATTTCCCTTTTCTCTTCCATTTGATCTCAGACCTTGCTTAGCTATTAGAATCATCCATCACCTGATACATTCTTAAATCAATATTAAACCAGAGGCCATGATATTAAGAAAAAGATTTTGTTTTTAACAACAGAAAAGTGACAATAGATTTTCTAGATAATAATATCATCAGGGAGTGGTTATATCCAACTACAAAATAGGGACTGGCTAATATGTCCTGGTTAAGAACAGAATTGATCTGTGTTTTACTGATCAGGTGTTTTGTTATCTCTTCTAGAAACCGCAATAAACTGGCATGGTATCTACAACATTTTAAAAATAAATTTCGTTTTTAAGAGAAGTTTTAGATTCATAGTAAAAGTGAGCAGAGTAGACCCCTGCCCCAGAGTGCGCAGCCTCTCCCGTCATCCCCCCAGCCATCCCCCAGCCCCCGGCGTGGTGCATTGCTGCAGGCCATCTGCCCGCACTGCACACCATCGACCAAGGTCAGAGTGTGCCTAGGCTCGCTCCTGGTGTGTACAGTCTGTGCATTGGATGGTGTACATGGCCAGTATCTGTTACTACAGCAGCACATGAAGTACCTCCACATTGCTCGAACCATCCTCTGTGCCCACCTGTTCACGCCTGCCTCCTCTGGAACTTCTGGCAAACGCTGATCTTTTATTGTCTTCACAGTTTTGTCTCTTCCAAGAATATCATGTATTAGAATCATACAGTACATAGCCTTTTCACATTTTCATTTAGTAATATGCTTTTCTACGTCCTCTATGTCTTTTTAAAAGAAATAGCGTTTATGGGGCCAGCATGTGCTGTAGTGGCTAAGGTGCTGGACTCCCACTTGGTCAACTACAGCTTGAGCCCCACACCTGGCAGCTTGGAAGTCACGCCAGATGCATGTGCGTGCCTGCCCAGAATCTCAAGAGGAGAATGGAGAAGGGACTGTGGCGTGGCCATCCCGCCTTGGGGGTGATATTTTGCTTTTCCTTTCTTGTCTCTCTCCAGTGAGCACACATGCCCTATGGCAAAAACCTGGAGAGTAAAAAAGCCTTTATTTTATCTTATTTTTAAATTTTGCCAGTGGGCATGTGCACTCGCTAGAGAGGGAGAGAGAGACAGAGAAAGAAAGGAGAGAGAGAGAGAGAGAGAGAGAGAGAGTGAGTAAGTACTCCCTATGGGAAATGGCCATACTGCAATTCCTTCTCCTCCATCTCTTCCTCCTTCTGGGGTTTGGGGTATGCATGCACATGCACCCAGGGTGTTTTAAGTTGCCAGGTCAGAAACTCAAACCATAGTCGGCTGTGTGGGATGCAGCTGTCTTAACCATCAGGCTGTAGGCTGGCTCCTTTCATTTTTTTAGAGCAGCAGCATTTACTTCTTATTTCAGTGATGATTTAGGGAGGCTTCTAAGCTGGTAATTCAATCATTCTTTTATCAAAAGTGGTCTCTGCACAGCTCTTCCTTAAGAACACACAAAGATAGTCTGACATTGCTAAAAGCCAGAAGCAGTAGACGCTCAGTGTCCACGTTGGTGACATCAAGTCACCTCTCCTCACTGTGTGACTCTAGGAGAAATGCCTCTCCCCGGGCAAAGGCACTACTGGAAGTGGAGAAGGGGAAGGTGGTGGTGCCTTTAAGTGCATGCCCAGAGGACGCTCCCATCACCTAATAGCTCTTCCATATTGAGTAGGGTCTTCACTTTTGCAACCTTACTTCTTGAAGGAATTTCAATAGTCTTTGAAAACAAGCCAACACATTCTTGTTTTTGAGTACCAGAGTTTTTAGTTGAGAAAGAACAGATGATAGAGCTGCCCCTTGACACCTCAGGGGGCCTACAGCTGAATGGCTCCCTTCTGCTCCCTGCCTCGGCCAGGTCACTGTCTCTGAGTCTCCTACTGGACACAGGTACAGGAGAGGCAGAGGACTAGACGTCTCTAAAGCCGAGGGTGCATGCTAACTCGGCGCTGCAGGAGATGCCCACGAGACAAAGCTCCACCCTGCCCCTCTGTTCCTTTGAGGTGACGTTTCCGAATGGCGTGCTGAATCAGTTCAGTCCTTCTCCTCTCGGCACCTCCCTGTCTCACATGCTTCTAGTTTTTAAATGATCTATGGGCTTACGTTTGAAAACTAGAAATAAAAGCTGACGTCCCCATGTTCTCACTTTTCCAGAAACAGAAGTTACTACTAGGAAGGCTCAATCCATCAGACTAGAAGAGCCGGCCTCACTTTTGAATGATAGCAGAGACATTCAGCACTCAATTAGGCAGCTGAGTTGCTCCTGCCATGATGATTCCTTTCTTCACTCATGGACTTTCTCCAAGGGACCCAGAAGCTCTTGATCCAGGCTGTAGCTTATTGGGCGTGTGGCTGACTAGCCACCTGCAGTCCTTCGGACTTGCCATGCAAAGGCTCTTGTGACACCCTCCTTTATAATCATTGGCATTGCCTCTTGAGGTGTACAAAAAGAAACTTGTCAAAGTTTTCTAGTTCAGGGTCCTCATTTTACAGATGAGAAAAGTGAGGTACAAAAGATCGAGTGGCTCATGCAAAAATACTTAATTTTCTGCCAAAAAGCTAAGACTAGGAATTGGCTTTCCTTAATCTCACTACCACTTTCTTTCCAAATTTGTTACTATTGTATGTTCTTAAAGCTTTGTTGAGGTATTATTGACATATCAATAATTGCACATATTCAATAAAATTTTGGTGATTTTGGACATTGGTATATGCCAAGACCACTATTGAGTCACTAAGAATATTCATCACCTCCAAAGATTTTCTTTGTTTTCTCTTTTGGTTTTAACTAATGTTTTATCGAAGCTATAGTCTTTGTACAATTTTTAGTTCTTTTGTGGTTTGTGTGTGCGTGTGTGTGTGTGTGTTAACTACATGTACAATGTTGTATAGCAGCTCTCTAGAATTTACTACCTAGCATACATGAAACTTTCTGCCCATCAGTTGCCACTGCCCATTTTCTTTCTCCTCCCTCCAGTCCGTGGAAGCCACTCTCCTGCTCTCTGCCTGAATGAGTTTAACTACTTTTGATACCTTGGAAAATAAGGTATGTTCCTACAATAGAACATTACACATTTCTGACAACCTGCATAACCCTAGATGATATCATGTTAAGTGAAATAACCCAGGTACGGAAGAACAATTACTGCACAATTCCACTCATATGAGGTGTCTAAAACAGTTAAATTCAAAGAAGCTGTGATTTTAACATATTTCCATTAAACAAACCCATTCAGCCAAACGCCATTGCAGCAATTATTAGCACTAGGAAAGTCAATGGTATCACCATCCCTCCCTTTGCAGAGGATGAAATGGGAGAGGTTCGTAACTTGTCCAAGGTTAAAGTTTGTCAGTGGTGCGACTGATGAGAACATGGGCAGATCTGAGTGGAGAGCCCATGTCAACCTTCACCCCATCCTCCTCGTACCACCGCCACCACTCTGTGCTATAAACAGGCTAGTGACATTGGGTTACATATAATAGCTCCATCTGGAAAGACAGACCTTAACTCAATAATCAACAGCAATTCAAGGCTTAACTATGTACCAGCTCCTAAGTTACTTCTTAGGAATAATTTTCTTCCCAATTTAAGGTCTCTTGAGGCTCTCAAAAAATAATCATTTCTTCATTCTCATCAGTGTCTAGTGACTTGAAGTGATGTTAATGTATTTATCTTACATGTCTTAATTATTCAGTGTTATAGAAAGAACTAGAGAGCTGGGTTGCTTTCTCATGCAAATCTCAGCTAGGAGAGTTCTTTTTCCCCTTTGATATAAAAAATGATGCCCAGAAACATAATAATTCTTAAAGACGACTTTATCGTATGGCACCTGCTAAGATCCCTGTGTAACAGTCAAGTATCAAAAGCTGCCAGATGCTTTGGCTGGTTTTAGCTTTTTCAGCTGTTTTGTGGTAGAATGGAGGGAACTGAGGTGAAAAAAGACATTGTATTTGATTTTGGAGTGAGGGGGTAAGTGTTTCTCATAGATCAATAAGGAAAAATCCTACAATATTTCAGGGGTCAATCAGCATTGCTCCTAAAAAGGGAGCAGAAAGAGACTAGAATGCTTTTTCTGTTTAACCTGGGCTTTAATCCAGGTTATACCACCCTTTGGCTATGTGAATTTGTGCAAGCCATAGCAGTGTTTGGCCTGGAGTCTAGAAAGCGGATTTATTCTGGATGAACACGATTATGTCTCAGAGGTGATACTGGGATACCATGCTTGGTACCCAAGTGAGAGTCCTACATGTTGAGGAGCAGGTGTGTGAGATGCTGAGCAAGTAGTGGTCCGTGTGGGGAAAGACACGCTCCAAGAACTCCTGTAGGCAGCGTCGGGCGTGGGTGGTAGACCTAAGGGCTTGGCAGGGACAGAGGCCACCCAGCTGCAGAAGGAAGGGCTGTCAGCACAACATCAACCTCCAATATGCTGAGTGATGAGCGTGCCAGACATTTATGCCTCTGAATTTGGCCATGACAATGGAAACCCAGAGCCATGAGCAAAATCAGTAAATAGTATTCATGAATTAACCAAAAGAAGTGCCCCAGATGAAAGGCTAAAGGTGCACAGTGTATAAAAAACATCCTCAACTTATTTTAGACAAATTTGTTGAAAATTTAAAGTGCCCCACTATATCCGAACTGAAAAATTCATTCATGAATGGGAATGAGGGGTACAGCAGAAAGAGAGTAAAGAGTTGAGAGAGAAGGCAGAACGATGTGGGGGCCAGCGTGGTGCAGCAGTAACTCTCAGCTATAGTGGTGCGGATCCGTGTGGACACATATGGGTTCAGTTCCTGGGCAACCTGTATGGATGTACCACCATCCTGACTGGTGGGAGGGCTGGGGGGGGGGTCATACTGTGAGCTCCTCCTGAGGGTGCTTGACTTTCTCTCTCTCTTTCATTCTCATGAAATAAGAAAGAAGGAAGGAAGGAAGGAAGGAAGGAAGGAAGGAAGGAAGGAAGAAAAAGAAAGAGAGAAATGTAAAAAAGATAAAAGAATGGGCAGAGGCAGAAGAAAGCAATTATATAGAGGAAGCTGATCAGTTGAAAACCCAAGTAACAGGGTCCTTGAAGTCGTCTTTCAGAGCACCCGTGATGTGGAATTTATTCTTGAATGGTTGGAGGAGGAAAGGCCCAGGCTTGCTGGGAGAACATGAACATAAATTTAATGAGCAGGTCAAGGAGTCAGTGTTGCCTGTTCTCTTGAGGAAGGAAATCCAGTGTAGGAGCCTGCTAGGGCTGCTATGACAAAGATCACAGATCAGGAATGGATAACTGACCATCTGGAGGCTAGTGGTCCCAGATCAAGGTGTTGGCAGGGCTGGCCTCTCTCCTGGGTGTGTAGATGGCCCCTTCTTGTGTCCCCTGTGGTCCTCTGTCTGTGTGAGAGCTCTCACGGTGACTCTTTGTGTGTCCCAGTTAAAAGGACACTGGTCAGATTGAATTAGGGCCCACACAAATGACTTCATTTTACCTTAACCCTTTCTTTAAAGATCTTGTTTCCAAATGTGGTCACATTTTGGGGTACTGGCTATCAGGGCTCCAACACAGAAATTCCATGGGCACAGAGTTCAGCCCATGGCCCCCAGGAATGAGGGCACACAGCCCAGTTGAAAGCACTGCAACGTGTTTACTGTCTCAGTAAAGGAGGCAGCCTTGAGATTTTTACTATCGGAACACAGATGAGAAGTATCCATAAAGTACAAGACATGAGAGTGCCTTTGACAGCACATTTCTCTTACTGCTGCTGGTGCTACTCTGGGCTCTGTGCACCTTTCAGGACATCATGGAAACCGAGGAAGAGCTCCAGATATTTACTTCACACTACTTTTATTGTCCACTTAGCATCACAGGGAAGGCACCTTTCTCACAGGACAGGCAGGCTTCCCATGGGGGAAAATATTGGTGCTGTACCACACTTACATCAAGGGACTGCATTTAGGATGCATGTTACCCAGGCCAGTACTATTGCCTCTTGACTCTGCTTTGGTGACACCTCACCAGGTTGGGCCCAAGATCACACTCCAAACGTCAGACAGAAACTACTCTGAGTGGCTCTCTGTGGCTGAATTACTCTACAGGACCTGATGGACAACCAAGGCTTGGACGACTCAGTTATAAACGTGAAGAAACTCGCTTTAGCCAAGATTCTCTGTTAGTCAGACTCTTCATGTGAAATGTTTGTAAACAGGCTCACATTCAGATACTTACTTGTTCGTCTGATGGATCTCTAGTTGTATTTGAATAGTCAGCATGAAGGTTTGCCTTGAGAAATTCCCTATCACCCCTTCAATAGGACTGAGCTCTTCTGTTATAGGCGATGGGCCTGATCCTACCTGCACTTACCATCTAGCCCTCTGCCCTGGAGCATTCTCCATAATACCCAGTCTGTTATGTGTTAGAAGTAGGTGAAGGGACCAGCAGGTGGCATAATGGTTATGGCACTGGGCTGCCACATGGTAGACTGCAGTTCAAGTCCTGGACCTGGTGGCTTGAAAATCACTCCAGGTTTGTGTGTGTGCATGCCCAAAATCCTGATAGGAGAATAGAGGAAAAGGGATTACAGCATGGTCATCCCGCTGGAGGATCATTTCTCATTTTCCCTCTCACTGTCTCTGGCTCTCTCTGGCAAGTATATGGCAAAGACCTTGGGAAAAAAAAAGAAATAGGTGAAGCAGAGAGGTGATAGTTCAAACAATGTTTCTGTGTGTGATTCCTTAAATTTAGCTAAGGTAAACAGGTCTAAGGTCAGAAACAAGGGTTTCTTGGCAGTTGGTATTTTGCAAATAATTGAAATTTGACTGTACTGTCAGGAGGAAGACTGCAGATGAAGCTGAAATGGCTCACTTCATTGCCAAGAGGGACTCGCTAGTAATGAAGATCTCTCTGCAAAGTCAAGACCTTTGTTCACATCCCAGCCTGACACTTGTGATCCTCTGTTGCATTTATTTTTATTTCTGCCTTTACTCAGAAAAGTGTGCATCTTCAGCCCTTTTCTTTTTTTTTTCTGAGGTAGAGAGTATATTTCCTGGGTAAGTTGCTCATGGTGAGTTATGGCAAGAAGAGGTAGCAGAATACCCAAGGTGAAGGTTGAGGAAACAATTTTTTAAAATGTCCAGATTAATTATGGCTTTGTAAATGATAATCAACTATTGAACTACTCTGTATCTAGATAAGGTATGTGCATTTTTCCTTATGTATATTACACTTCAATGAAAAAAATTAGAATTACGATGAATTTACATAGCTTTGCTTCAACCTGTCTGAAAGAGTTAGGAGCCAGCAGAAATGTAATGTATTTTAAAAATAAGATTGCTACACTTCCAAAAATCTTACCTATGTCAGTGAAAAGACATTTGACTTACTCTTTTTGGAGCCCAGATATTTGTACAGAGGACTCTCCTTTGCTCTTCCATAAATCCTGGATGCCATTTGTAGATGCCTGCTCTCCAATGGCTCCTGCGGTTCATAGCACAGTATTTAGGGTCTGAAGTGTCCGGAGTTATTTCTCTTGTGCTTGCTATCTCCCCACCTAGCAGGATAACCGTGCCTGGGTAGCAGCCCACAGAGGTTTTCCTTTGGGTGCACAGTGTTAGAAGGTACACCCACTTGGAAATGTATAGGCTCCTGTTCAGTTCTACATTTTCAAAGTCCTACACTTTCACAGTTCTCCATTTGGCTTGTCAGGATTATGTGCTTAGAAAGGGAAGAAGCTGGGGTATCTCAAAGATGTGGTTTGCTTTGGAGACCGTTAGTGTGTTACTGTGACATGAACAGAAATACATGAGACTGGGTGACTGGTTAAAAAAAAAATAGAGGTTTATTTGTCTTACTGTTCTGATGACTGGGAAGTCCGAAGGTATTAGGGTTGACGGGCATCACAACATGACTGACAGAAGCAGAGACAAAGGCAGGCTCGTGCAGAGAGACAGGGAGAGAATGAGAGAGAGAGGAGACTTGTCCATTTCCTGTTCGTCCATCTGATGCTCCCATCTAATTGGATGGTGCTTTTTAAAGGTCTCACCACTTCCCAAAGCTGTTACACTTGGAATCAAGCATCCATGGTCCCGACACGAGCATTTGGAATACAAATGACTACCTAAACTGTAGCAGGGACAGAGTACATTTGTAAGCAGGAGCAGCTTTGCCACTTGTTAAAGTCAGAGATGTACTTGCTAAGGGAACCAGAGTCCTGTTGGGATAGCACAGATGCAGATCCCTTGGACATGTTTTATAAGTGGTCATTTATCTCAGTTGAGGATGAGCAGCATAGCAATATTTACTTCTGCGGATAAACTCAGCACACAGCGCCGGGCTGCACAATCACCGTGGAACAGCCGACCAAGGCCCAGCCCCAAGCAGGGCATGTGGTCAGGAAACCGTCACTCTCATTTCTTCCAAGTCAGGTCCCCTCTTCAACTTTCTTTTCTGGGATAATTTGGAAGATTTTGTTACTTTAAAGTCCTCTAGTTCTGTCTCCTTTATCTTCTGGGCATCCCCCTGCCCACCACCATCACTTTTCACATTCTAGTATGGAGTGTTGGCATCTAAGTGGGATGAGGAGGTCACATGCTCAGACATGTGGGGCTGCTAGCAGGCTGTTATATAAAAGAGACATGGATTTGAGAAGTAGACAAGGCCAGCAGGTAGTGTAGTGGTTATGTCGCTGGACTCCCACATGGCCGACTGTGGCTTGAGTCCCGGACCCAGTGGCTTGAAACTCAACGCTGGATGTGTGCGCATATATGCTCAAAATCCCGAGAGGTGGATGGAGGAAAAGGGATTGCAGTGTGGCCATCCCCTGCAAGGGGGTTATTTTTTGCTTTCTGTCTTTCTGGTGAGCACACACACACGCACACTATAGTAAAAGTAACTCAAAAGAAAAAAAAAAAGAGGAACACAGCCACAAATGTAACCATAACTCAAAGAAAAGACTACTCCTGTTACTCTAGAGGTTCCCCTTAAGCAATCTTCTAGAAACTACCTTTCCCAAAGATAACATCCATCCTCACTTACAACAACATAAATTAGCTGTCTTTGTTATTTTTATATGAATGGAATCATACTGTAGATATTCTTTTGTGTTTGCCATATTTGATTAACATTGTGAGATTCGACCCTCTTATTACATGTGGTTGAAGATGGAATATTCTTCTTGTTTATACTATTCAATCACAGAGACAAAGCATGATTTACTGCACATTCTGCAGGGGTTAGGCATTTTGGTAACTTCCCATGTAGAGACATGTTTAACACTGCTTCAGTAAAGGTCCTAGTACATGCCTTTTCTTGAGTACATGCATGTGATCCTGTTGAGTGTAGACCTAGGAATGAAACTGTGGTGTTAAAAGGTATGTATAGATTTAGTTTTAGTAGATAATATCGGTTTCTAAAATGACTAGTAATTTACACTAACAGCAGTAGATGAGATTTTTGTTTTCTTTATATTGTTATCTAACACTTGACATTTTCTTTTATTTAAAGTTTATTTTAGGGGCCAGCAGATGTCATAATGGTTAAATTACTGGACTCCCACATAGTTGACCATGGTTCAAGTCCTGGACCCAGTGGCTTGAAACTCATGCCGGGCATGTATGTGTGCATGCCAAAAATCCTGAGAGGAGAATGGAGAAGAAGGGATTGCGGTGTAGCCAACCCCTCTGTGGAGTGATTTCTCACTTTCTCTCTCTCTTTGTCTCTCTGGAAAGCACATGAGCCCTACAGCAAAATTCTCTCTCTTGCTTTCAAAAAAAAAAAAGAGAAAAGTTCATTTTAATGAGAGAGAGAGAAACAAAGACAGACAGTGTCTCTCAACAGGATCTTGTCACTCTTTCTTTAAAAATTTGTTTTTCTTATTTCTTATATTTAATCACTATATATTTTTTACAACATGGAAAATGGATTTTCCCAGCAAGAATACCCTGTATGTTAGTCCAGTCAAAAATATTAGCATACGCAATGTCATCAACAGAGAACTTCATTTCTGTGTCTGTTGAATGTTTTGCTTTTTCCCCCCTTCTACCATTTTCCCCCTACCCCCCATTTCCCACCCTTCTCCCACACTGTCTCTGGTATCCACAGTTTGTTTTCATACATTTACACCTCTCACTATTTCAGTTTCTGCTGGAAAAGCGTGTCACATATACTGCCACAGGAATCCTACTCTCGTCAGTTTTGATCCTCTTCTTCCAGTCATCCAGCAAGCCAGGACCTGGGGCAGGTGCTCCCAGCATGTTTCAGCTTGATTTGGGATTCAAACCTGTACTTAGCTACGTAGCTTCCTGCACTGCAGATCAAACAGCACTGCATGCACCATCACAGCCGGGCCACTTGGTATTCTCATTACTCTTAGTCATTCTAGGAGGAATAGTGTGGTATTGAATTTTTATTGCTAGAGAAGTTGGCACATTTTTATATGTTTATTGGCTATTTGTATCTCTTATTCAGTGTCTGCTCGAGTCATTTGCCCATTTTTATTAGGTAATCTATCCTTTTCTTTTTGGTTTATAAATGTTCTTTACATGGGTGGCCTTCAAAAACTCATAGAAAATATGTTTTATGAATACACTATGAAGGGATATATACTAATATTATAGTGTTTTGTTGAGTATATTTATTATGATTATCTCTTCCCACTTTGTGGATTACATTTATTCTTTTAATGAAATCTTTCAATGAAAATAGAAGTTTTTCATTTTAATACGATCTTCTTCATGACTTTTCTCTTATGGCCAGTTCTTTCTTTGCCATTTTTATTTTTTTAGAAATCTTGCCAACTTCAAGGTCATGAAGAAGTTCTCTACAGTTCCCTCTAAAAGCTTTATCGTTGCACCATTTACATTTAGATATGCAATCTATCTGGTATTGATTTTTTTGTATTGTGTGAAGATGTCAGTATATATTTTTTTCATAGTGATATAAAATCACCCAGCACTGCATATTGAAAACACCACCCTTTCTTTCACTGCACGGCTGTGTCATCTTTTTCACAAATCAGACGTGTGTATGTGTGTGTGCACATGCACTAATGTGTACATATGTGTACTTTGGTCTGTTTCCTTTGGTTCTTAATGCACAAGCTTCAGAGAACACATATATCTCTCACTACTGAGGATTTGGGGCCAATGTTTATACAGGAAGAAGAGTATATATTTATGTTTCCCAAACTAAATACATGTTTTAGCAGCAAAAACCTTATGTTGCATTCCAAGTGAAATGGGTAGAATGTGTAAGTCACTTGTGGATGTTAAGAAAGGTGAGCTGTGTCGACAAAGGCATTCTGCATCTCAGATGTCCCCGCTGTTGACATAGACCTTTCACTGCAGCCAAAGAAGGGTTACGATTTGGTTGGTGGTTACAATGCAATATTTTTTCTAGCATCTTATATCCAAAGATGATTATTTATATGTTAAGTATTTTGCTGTGCTTTAGATACCTTCAAGGAAATTGGTAGGAAGTTGTTTCCTTTATATAATTTTCATTAAATACAGTAGGAAATAGAGCCTTAGTTTTTGTACAGATGTCTGATTTTCAGGAAGGGATTCTGTGTTAAGCAGGAGATTCCTGCATTTGTTCACAGCTCTTAGTACTATGTGGATTTAAAAATAACAATGTGGAATTATTTGTAACCATTCTATGACTCAGATTTTGGAATTATGCAAGTGTCCCTTTCAACACCTTCATTTAAAAGATGATGTTTTAATTTTAGAAAAGTAGTAGTTGAATTTGTAAGTTTGCGAAACCCTAAGTTTAAATTCATGTTAAACTCATTCTACTTCTCTTGAGTCAGTATATCCTGTACCATTTTCTTTCATATGTATATCTGTGTGTGGGGGGGTCATTTTAAATTTTAGAATAGTTTTTGATTTACAGAAAATTTGTGAGATAGTAAAGTTCTCATATAATGAAAAAATTCAGGAATTGGGGTACATTTGAGCCCCAAGAATGTGTTTTTTTCCCTCAGGCTGATTATTAAATTTTACATTATTTTGGCATAGTCATCACAGTTAATAAATCAGTATTGAAATTTTATTATTAAACCCATACTTCATTTTGATTCTCTTAGTTTTTCCTAATGCCACCTTTTGCTCTAGGATCACAGGGGATATTACATTGCAAGGATCATCATGTTCCTTTGGGCTCCTCTGGGTTAGGACTGTCTCAGACTTTCCTAGTTTTTGATGGCTTTGACAATTTTGAAGAGTATTAATCAGATATTTGGTATAATGTCTTTCAATTTAAATGTGTTTGATATTTTTCTCATAATTAGAGTAGGGTAGTGGTTTTTTGAGGGGGAAAAAGACCACAGAGGTATAGCATAACATAAGAGTTTTCATCACATCATTTAAAAGATAGATAATCTGGCTGAGAGAATATTGGTCATAAGAGTTTTCATCACATCATTTAAAAGATAGATCATCTGGCTGAGAGAATATTGGTCAGGTCACTACCCCCTGCCCTTTTACTTTCTACTTTTTGGGAAGAAGTCCCTAGATATAGTCCACATATAAGGAGTAGATTATTCAGTCTGTTCCTTGAGGAGAAATAACTACATAAACTATTGGAATACTTTTGCTCAGGTGGCATGTCTTATTTTCCCACTACTTATTGAATCATTTATTTATACCAGTATGAACTTACGGATAATTGCTTTATACTCAGTGCTACTTTATCTAGTTCAAATTGTTCCAACTTTGGCCATTGGAGCTCTTCCATTTGACTTCTGCACCCCTTTGACGTGCCCTATTAATATGTTTTTTTTTGGGGGGTGGGACTTACATTTTGGCTCTGCAAGAAGTTTCAGGTTCGTCTTATGTCTTTTCGGTCCCAATCCTGAAATTAACCATTTCTCCAAAGAGTTCTGATTTCCTTCACTGAGGCTTGGTATCATACATCAAGATCTGGCTGCTACAGGTGGATTTCCAATTACTTTCCGTTCATCAACTTTCAGTTTAATTTCATTGTGGTTTGAAAACATGCTTATATGATTTCTATTCTTGTGTTGAAATGTCTTTTTAGCCCATTATGTGGTCTATCTCTATGAATGTTCCATGTGAGCATGAGACAAATATGCACTTTGTGGTTATTGGATGGAATATTTTATAAATGTCAATTAGATTGATTGGCAATGCTATTTAGGCCATCTATATTCTTCTAGATTCTTTTGTCTGATTAGTCTATAATTAGTAGTGGAAATTTGTAAGCATATTCCACTGTAATACTGGATTTGCCTGTTTCTCCTCTCAGTTTACTGTTTTTCTGGGTCATGTATTTTGATACTGTGTTGTTAGGTGCATATATGTTAAGCATTGTTATGCTTTTCTGAAGAATCAAGCTTGTTGTCATTAAGTATAGGTCCTTTTTAATTTTATATTTTTTATTTCAATTTCTTTTATACATTCAATCACATATGTCACCTAGCTTGCAAAGTGAGTGTTCCAACATGTAAACATTTTTTACCAATCCAGTTGAGAATACTATACGCACTATCTTCATCAGATAATAACCCATGTTTTTCGAGTAATGCTATTTTTTTAATCTCTGAGAATCTTGTGCTGAAGTATGCATTATCTAAAATTAATATAGCTACTTTCATTAGTGTAATAATGACATGTATTTTTCTTGTAGATGTCGTTTAGTTGGTTCCATTATTTTCAATCCACTCTCACAATCTATCTGTTAACTGGCATATTTAGATCATTTGTGTTAAATTAAATATTGATACAGTTGGATTAATATCTGAATATTGTTAACTTTATATTGTTGCCTTTCTTCTGTGTCTTATTCCCCCTTTCACTGCCTTTTAATTTTTTAAGTTTTATTTTAGCATATATTAGCACAGATACTGTGCATGGTTAGGGGGTACAGCCTGATGTTTCGGTACATGTGCACATCATGTGATCATCAAAGCAAGTTGCATATCCTTCACCTTAGACTTTAATTATCCCTCTGTGGCCAGAGCATTCAAAAATCTTTCTTCCAACTATTTTGAAATAGACAATGCAGCTAAGATATGGAATCAACCAAAGTGTCCCTTGACAGAAGAATGTATAAAGAAAACGTGGTTCATATAAATCATGTGATACTTTTCATTCATAAAAGGATGAAATCTTGTTATTTCCTTCAATGTGAATGAACCTGGAGGACATCGTGTCAAGTGAAATAAGCCAGGCACAGAAGGACAAATACTGCAGACCCTTCATCATTTATGGAATTATTTTACTGAGGCATTTTATATTTTACTGTTTTCTCTCACAGCATAACAATTATCTGTTTTTTAGAAAAAGCTAGTAGTTGCTGTAGAAATTGCAATATAGTGTTTAGCTAATGTATGGTATCCTTCAAACAATGTTTTACTACTTCTCATCTAGTGCAGGTAGCTTATTACTGAGTTCCCAAATGCTCTCTCCCACCCCTGACATTGTTGTCATCCTGTTCATTAATCTTCGTAATATAATTACCCAATATATTATTATAATGAATGCTTTAGAGAAAATATTATGCTTAATATGTATTAAGAAAAACAAGTGATTTTATTTTACCTTAATTTCTTCTCTGAATGCTCTTCTTTTCTTCTGCAGATCCTAAAGAGCTACTTTCATCATTTATTTCAAGGTAAGTCTGCTGGTGATGATTTATCTCATTTGAGGGAAGTCTTTATTTCTTCTAAATAGTTATTTCTCAAGAGAAGACATGCCAACAGTCAACGAGCATATGCAAAAATTCCCAACATCATTAATCACTAGGAAAATGCAAATCAAACATACAACTAGCTATCTTGCCTCAGAATGATTATTTTCAATCAGATAGAAAACAACAAGTGCTGGCAAGGATACAGACAAAGGGCACTCTTTCACGCTGGTGGTAGGAACGTAAATTAGTATCACCATTATGAAAAATGGTGCAGTGGTTTCTCAGAGAACTAAAATATAAATGCTTTATGACCCAGCAATCCCACTACTAGACATATATTCAAAGGAGAGGAAATCAGTATGTTGTAGACATATCTGCACTCCAATATTTATTGCAGCACCTTCACAATAGCCAAGATAGGGACCCAACCTGAGTATCCACCAAAGGATGAATGAATAAAGAAAATGTGGTGAAAATATAAAATGAAATGCTATCCAGTCATTAAAAAGAACAAAATTGTCATTTGAAGCAACGTAAATAAGGCTGGAGGATATTATATTAAATAAAAAATTCAGGTGTAGAAAGAAAACAACAATCTCATATTATTATATGGGGAATCTAAAATAGTTGACCTCATAGAAGTAGAGAGTAGAATAGTGATTCTAGAGTTGGGAAAGGTAATGGGAGCGAGGGGTGGTGTTGAGTATTGGCTATGAAATGCAAAAGTACAGTTAGTGGAGGAGAACAAATTCTAGTTTCTATAGTACAGTAGGATAACTGTAGTTGACAATCATTTATTGTGCATTTCAGAATAGCTAAAAGACAGGCTTTTGAATGTTCCCAGCACAAAGTACTGGTGAGTGTCTAAGATGATGGGTCTACTCACAGCCTCAGTTTGACCATTACACATTGTGTTCATGTGCTGAAAGGTCACACTGTACTCCATAATATTCACAATTGGTATGTGTTAATTAAGTTAAAGTTTTTAAATACGAGTATTGTCTGATGGGACATAAGTTGAAATGAAGCTAGGGAGTTAAATGGGGCTAAATTTCCATTTAAAAATTTAAAAATTCCGTCTTATGTTTCCCAGATCTTGACAAGATGCTCTTGGTTTCAGGTGAGACTGAGCAGGTTGCTAACTCTTCTGGGCAGCGTAAGTACGATATGCGATGTGCATTATTTACAGCGTCACACTGCCTGTGCTTAGGTACGCCATCTTTCTGCAAGGTCCTGCAAGGTTCTGGACATGGAAACCAGGCCTGGTTTGTGCTGTTCCCATCACAGCACCTCAGACATGGCCTTTTAGAAGGAGCACCTAGGAAGGGCATGCAGAGGGAAGGGACGTCTGTGGCGTGGCAGATCTTTGTCTCATCTGAAGTTCTGGGTGAGAACCCCCAGCAATACCTAAGAATGGGCTAAGATATGCATCAATTAATGACAACGTAAAGAAGGACAACGCTAACCAAGGGAAACATGATGCACCAATACATTTTCAGAAGTCAATGGCCTCACTAAGTCCTTAAATTAGCTAGTAATGTTAGCCTTTAGAGGATGCACCTTTAGTAAAAGCTTGAATTTGTTTTGGCAGACAGTCCCAGCCATGCTAGTAATGCAGGCCCAGACCCCATCATCCTGTAATCAGAGCAATAGGAGCAAAAGGCAAACTTAATCTCCTCACCTAGAGTCTGATATTCAAGAGACCAGAGAGCAAAGGCCACTGCTTGCAGACAGACATGAGGGTTAATCCCGAAAGCCATGGTGTTGCTTCCTCAGCTTGTCTGGGCTAGAGGCTTGGAATGAGGGTGGACTATACCATGTGATGGGACATGTCATGAGAGGGTCTTGGAAATTGGGGGTGTGGTCTGGGAGCCAGCTGCCCCGCTTGGCATTCTATGAATGAATTCCTTTTTTCTTCCAAACTCTACGTTCCTTTCTCATCTTACAGAGTGAATTTTTTGGTTTCAGACCATAAAATCCTGTGGCTATTATGTCTCCTAAATGTAGCTGTAAAGTAAATATAGAAATGAGATTTAGATAAAACCGTAGATCCACAATTAGAACCGTAACATGAGGAGAAGGACACCTCTGGCGTTGTGTGCTGTACAATGTTTTCTACTGTTAGGTGATTTCTAAATCACACCCGAGAGAGGGCAATTCAACCTGGAATAGTGCCTGTTATACAACGTAGCTGGAGTTGTTAGAAGTTCACGGGGATCAAGGCTGCCTCAGTAGAAGAGGGTTTAGTAATTTTCCTTAAGGAAGGCTAGGAATGGCTGGGGCTAGCAACTCTGAAGTTTGACTTTAATATTAGAGAACAAAAAGGTTTTCAACAAATAGTCTGTTGTAGCCTCTAGTATCTAGAACTGTCAGACTGGGTAGCAATGGGCTCCTGATCAAGGCAACAAGGAATATGTTCAAACTTGGAAAATAAAGGCTAAGACGAGGAGAGATGGACAGGAGAGGATAAAAAGGTCATGGAAATCAGGCTTCAGGCAAAATGGTTCAGAAAGCCAGTCAGGCATGCAGGAGTGGGGACTTTGTTACGACCTGCCTTAATCTGCCATGTGGCTCCGATGGCCTGGGCGTTTTCCCCAGTTTAATTGTGTGGCCTTGTGACTGTGTGAGCTTAAGGTAAGAAAGAAAACTTACTCTGTTTAGCAAGCAATGGCAGATGAAAAAGAGATTCATTCCTCCTAGAAAGGCATAATCTTGCTTCTGTCGACCTAGAGAAAGTGAAATGTTTTCTTCTGGAAATGTAATCACCAGGGCTATCACATTGTATGTTTATACTTCCACCTTCTCCCTAGAGACTTTTTTTTCCTGCTTGGAGATGTTGCAGAATACATTAATTTGGCATGATGCAGGTTGTTAGAAGTAATATTTCTTTCTGAGATAACTAGATGGAAAATGTTTAATTTAATATATTGGATTTGAGAAAACCATTTTCCCATCTTCTCCAACTAATTGCTCATTATAACGTGTTCATTACGGGGCTACATTTAATGTCAAGGGAATGCAGGAAAAATGCAATTACTTTTAAAAGAAACTCTGAACCTATCTGTGTTACTATGGTTGATTTCTTTAATATGGAATTTCTCTGGTATCTGTCTTATTTGGTGAGTGAATCCTCCACAGTGTTCATTTTAGACCTTTAAGGCTGGTGCGGGAGATGGTAGCTGAGAGACATGAGGGGTAGAGGAGGTGCAGCCTAATTTCCACCTCCATGGCACAGAGCCAACTAGCAACAGGTGGCAGGATACCTGGTTCTTTTTGTTGTTGTTGCATATTCTGTCTTCGTATATTCTCATTTTGTTTACTTAGCTTCAGTGAGCTGCAAATTCCTTAAGCAATTTTCAAGTGTGGAGTCTACTTTTGCTTACTGGGCTAGAGATACAGGATCCTAATATTCTTATTTCATTATCACTGAGTTTCAGTCTTCACCTCAAAATGCACGTGAGAAGGCTCAGAGCTAGAGAAACTGTGAGGCCAGAGGAGAGAAGATAATATTTATGGGCTGCAATTTAAGCAATTCAGTCTTGGTCATAACTTTATTTCTTTGCCAATGCTTGCTGTTAAATATTCAGCTGAACTTTAATAGAGACGTCATATCTGTCTTACTTTTCTTAACCCCCTAAGCAAATATTTATCAAACTCTTACATGTTGCACACTGCTAGTTACTGGTACAGAGAAAGAATCCCACAGACAGAAACCTCATCTATGTGGCGAGAATGACAGTGGATCATTTGACAGGGTTGGGTGCAGCCCGGAAACCTCGTGGTGGCAGATGTGCTCCTGAGAGCAGGCTGTGCACAGCTCCTGCCAGGGTAGAAGCAGAGCGAGCATACTCTAGTAACAGATACTGCAGTTGATCCCCGTGGATCAGTACAGAGCAGGTCTTTCCTTTTATTTCCACAATTACAGTTGACTGAGGGCAGGTGGGAGAAAAGACCTTGAGGCTCAGTATTCTCATTCGTCCAGTGAAAGGTATGGAGAACTCAGAGGGCTAATTCGGCTCCAAAATTCGACCAAATGTAACCTACATACTTACATAGGCACACATGTGTGCGTGTGTGTGTATTTGGTCTGTAGCCGCAGTAATTATACATACAAAGCTACAACGTAGGGCCGAAGTTTCTTACCATTTGTTCTGGGCCCATCAGGCTTTTGTCAACCTAGAGGAAGGGAAATGTCTCTTTCTTGCCCTCTTTCTCTGCTTCTCCGCTGCCGACGTTCACCCAGTGGAACAACAAAACTGCTTCACTTCGCCTAAGGTTAGGCCTCCTTGTAAACCTCGATTTCTCCTGCTTGATTTTACTTCTTCCTAAACAGGGAATTGAGAAAGGAAGAATTTCACTCAGAAAACTGAGCCTAATTACACCTTTTGGCCAGTAGTTTTCATTAAATTATGTTTGTTAGAGTCCAGCCATTTAAATTCTTATTTATTATATTCCATTAAGGCCATTTTCAATCTTGAAGTTCCTTCCCATCTCTTCCAGGTAAAAAAATGAGACACCAATTCTTTGCTTGTAAAAACATAGTAGTAACTAATTAGAATTACAACAAACAAAGACAAGATAGAGAGAGACTGTGAATTGCTGACATAAATTTCTTTAGGGGAAAAATGTATGGAAAAACTAAGACAATGATGTATTTTTAATCCTATTTTTTACATATATTATTCTCATGGTATAAAATTTACATATGGCTAACAAAGAATAAAGAATATATTGCCAAACAACCGTCAGACTTACTGAAACTTCAGTTAATTCGGTGGTAAACATAGGAGAAATCAGAAGTGATTATTGATGGCGGTGAAGGCGGTGTGAAATAATGGATGAAATAGCAAGTGCTCTGACCCCTAATCTAGCATCTAACAAAACTGCACGTCCTTGGGAAAGTTACTGAATTTTTTTGTAACATCTGCAAAATGCAAAGCACACCACAGTCCTAGTCAGCTAGGTTTTTAAAATTTTTTTCTTGTTTTAAATTTTATTTTATGATTTCTTATTTACATTTAATCATTGTACATATTTGCAGCACACACTATGGTTTTTCTTTTTTCTTTATCCCCCTTTATTCTCTCCCTTCTGCCCCCTCATTGCCTGTTGCCCTCCCACACTGTCTCTAGTATCCACAGTTGCTGTCCATTATTTATTTATTTATTTATGGAGAGGTTTTTGCTAGAGGGCACATGCGCTCGCCAGAAAGACAGAGAGAGACAGAGAGACAGAAAGCGAGAAATCACCCCCAGGGGGGATGGCCATGCCGCAATCCCTTCTCCATTCTCTTCAGGATCCTGGGCACACATGCACACGCGCCTGGCATGAGTTTAAGCCACCAGGTCCGGTACTCGAACCACGGTTGGCTACATGAGAGTCCAGCGACATAGCCATTATGCTAACTGCTGGTCCCCTATCCATGTTTTCATACCTTCTGATCTTTCAGTTTCTGCTATAGAGGGCAGACATTTGGTGTATATTAAGTGGGGACACGCAATGCATCTCTTTCATAGTCTGGCTTACTTCATTTAACATTAAGTCCTCCATATGCACCTACTTATGTGTAAAAACACATCCGAAAGCTTTCATGGCATTTTTGGATACAAGTGTGTCTGCTGGTTCCAAATGAGTCATAAATGTTCCCAGCTTTAAGGACGGAAAGTGGGAAGATTTGGGCCATAATCTTTAAAAATCCCAAATCCCAGGGAACCAGCAGTTAGCGTAATGGCTATGTCGCTGGACTCCCACGTAGTCGACCGCGGTTCGCGTCCCGGACCCGGTGGCTTACAACTCACGCCGGGCGTGTGTGCGTGCGTGCCCAAGATCCCGAGAGGAGAATGGAGGAGAAGGGATTGCGGCGTGACCATCCCCCCTGGGGGGGGTGATTTCTCGCTTTCTGTCTCTATGTCTCTCTCTGTCTGGCGAGCGCACGCGCCCTATAGCGAAAACCTCTCAAAAAAAAAAAAAAAAAACCCCAAATCCCTAAATCTGAAATACCCAAAATATAATTCTGAAAAAATAATTTAAAAGCACTTAAAGACATTTATTCACCTTTGTAAAAGGGAATTTATTTGAGAAACATAAAAACTAAATAGACCACCTCATAGGTCATGCTACACAATAAAACAGCCACAATAACATTCCAGTGTACAACAACAGTCACACATGTGTAATAATTTTGAGCATTTCATTGTGAATAAATAAAATGCATCAAACAGCAAGTTGTATAAATGCATATCGCTGAGGTTGGTAATTGTGTGAACCCAGGTTTGTAACTGGGATTATCTGAAATACCGTGATGGACAACCTATCTTTTGACAAGATCAATCAAAAACTGACAGATCACCACCACATATAAGCAGTCCTCCAAAAAGGTTTAAAGAATTTTATCTTTTACAGATGCACATGTACAATAGAGGACATCTTTATTCGCTGAGGAGATTTCAACCTTTTCACATATTACTCAATACTTACAGAAAAAGTCAATGTTGTGACCATGCATTTTTGTAGCTTCAAATTTGCAAACACTGTATATGATTAGAACTCTTTAAGTTTTTACACAGTTTATACCTCCAGTATTTTAAATGATGCCAAGATGGAATACATAGTGTAGTAGGTTATAAAAAACAGTGCTGATAGTTTAAAATAGTGGGGGAAAAACTAAATAGAGAAAAATTGAAAACAAAGTCAAGAAACAAAAACCTGAAAAGAAAATTTAACCTGTGAAAAAGAGTTTTACAAGGATAGTTTAGGGGCAATTGCATGGAGATAGTCCATAAGTGCTGGCTGAATTTTATGATCGTTAACTCTATTTTGAAGACTCACATTGTAACAAATAGCTACTTTTGGGATGAGGTGGGACATGGGTCCACCCTTTTTATATCAATGGGAATTGGGGTTTTGGGGATTTCAGTTTTCAGGATTACAACATTTGGAATTTTATTTATTTTCTTTTTCAAATTTGTTTATTTCTAAAGGAAGGAGAAAGAGGTAGACCAAGAAAAAAAGAGAGAGAGGTTCCCCTAACAGTGATCCAGCCCCAGCCTCAGCAGCCAGGACCACAGAACAGGCACATGCCCAGAGGATAAGGGCAGCCTTAGAATGAAAGCCCTGGGCTTCCGAGATGGCTTCAGCATTCCAAGCTCATGCAACTTTGTTGGGAGTGTTGTCATATCACTGAACAACCATGACTGGTCTTAACATTTGGGATTTTAGTATTTGGGGATTGTGATTATTTTTTCTTAATTTTAGACATTAGACATCTTAGACTAGGATGTTTTAATCTTTTGGGATGATGGTGTTGGAGATTGTGTATTTTGGAATGACAATTGACATCAGAAGTAGATTCCACACATCCATGTGTGTGGCAAGTTTCTGCAGGAGCATTTAGAACAGGAGACTCACTTTCAACCATCTTCAAAATATAGTCTTTTCACTTATCCTACCATTTTTAAGGCTTAACCATTGTCTTGAGAGAGGGATTTCTTTTTTATACTTTTTAAATTTCCTGTTTTTCCCCCATAATTAACACTTACTTATTTAAAAACATTTTTATTATAAGTTCCTATAAGCTTTCTTTATATATATATATAAATATATATATATATTTATATATATATTAAATATATATATTAAATATATATATATATATATATATATATATTTAATATTTATTTAAAAGATAGCTGGTACTGGTCCAGCAGGTGGCATAGTGGTTGAAGCACTGGATTCTCATGTAGTCATCGCAATTTGAGTCCCAGACCTGGTGGTCTGAAACTGATGCTAGGTGTATGTGAGTGCACGCCCAAAATCTTGAGAGGAGAATGAAGAAAAAGGGATTGTGGCATGACATTCCCCTCTGGGGGGCTGATTTATTGCTTTCTGTCTCTCTGCCAAGTGTATGTGCCATACAGGAGGAATATATATATATATATATATATATATATATATGAATAATCCAATTAAAAACTGGGCAAATAAATTGAATAGACAACTCTCCAAGGAAGTCTTACTAATGGTCAAAAGGTATATGAACAAATATTCAGTCTCTTGCTATAAGGGAAATATAAATTAAAACCACAGTTTTAACCCCAGTTAGAATGGCTAAGATAAAAAAAGAAAGAATGATGAGTGTTTGTGAGCCTGTGGTGAAAAGAGAACTCTCTTATAAATGGTTGGTGGGAATGTAAATTAGTTCAATCTCTGTGGAAAACAACGTAGAGGTTTCTCAAAAAACTACAAATAGAGCTTCCATATGACTCAGTAATTCCACTTCTTGGTATTTACCCAAATAGGATAGGAAAATACTCAATCAGAAAGACTTGTTGATCCATGTTAATTGCAGCATTATTTACAATTCTTAAAATATGAAACTAAATTAAATGTTAAAAAACTGACGATTGGACTGAAAAACTGTGGCACAAATTCATGGTGAAATAGTACACAGTTATATAAAACAATGTTTGACTCAAAATGGATAAATATAGAAAACTTAATGTTGAGCAAAGTGAGCCAGACTTTGAGAGATACGTTGTATATCCCCACTCAATTTGTACTGAGTGCCATAGCAGGAATTGAGAGACTTGAAAATTTGATGGTGGAGAGGATGGATGTAAATGATAGAGATTGTAAGGGGGGAGAGTGGATGGTAGAGAGTGAGCTGTGGAGAGTGGGAGTGAGGTTAAAAAAAAGAAAAAATATACATAGATGAAAAAAATCTTTGTTTCTGAGATGACCTTCACAGTTCTTTAAGGGCTACTGTGACTGAATTAAGTCCTAGCTAGTATCTATGAGCTTTCAGACCCATAAGGCTTTCTCTGGTGGGCAGAACTGTTACATTTGCCTCCTTAGTAAGAATTATAAAATGATTAAAAATCTCTTTGGTCTTAGAGTGAAGATAAAAAAGGGCAGAAAAAGACACCTAGATGTTTAGGTTCCCTCTTCCCTTTCACCAGAACCTGAGAATAACTCTTGGCTATTTTTGTCAATGTAATTCTTTTCCTTATCCATATCTTGAGTCCCAGTGGAAACCAATGGAATTTCCACTTGATAGTGGTGAATGGTTAAACCTTTGATGTCAGACAGCCCGGAGTCTAATCTTCATTACCCCACTTACAAGACATATTCTTAATCTCCCTCCACCTCAGTTTTCTTATCTGTAAAGGGATATAATCGTAGAGCCACCTTATAGATTTATGCAAAGATAATAATACCACAGAGCACTTTGTTCAATGCCTGGTATACATTGAGTTCAATAACATAAAAAATTATTTGGCAGCTGCTTTTGTTATTTTACTTCATTTTCATTATCATATTTCCCATATCTTGGAGTTCTTGGCACCTGGGTGATCCAGCATTTTCCTTGGGCACCATCTTTTAGGAACAACTCACAACAGAAACACTGAGAAAACTACTGGGGCTGCTATGAACACAGGCACTTTTCATAGTACTATTCTTTAAATGTGCCTCCCATGCCCCATTAGCATGGCTTTAAAGGTAAAGACTTCTTATCACATTACCGCTCTAACAACAAGTGGAACACCAGTCCATAGACTTTTTTTTTTTTCTTTTTAACCAAAGCTACTTCTCATTCCCCAAGCTTCTTTTGCTGGTAATTTTCATTTATAGTTAATGCACTTTTGAGAAGTGGCATTATGGAAGAACACTTCTGGGTTTCATTCTAAATAAGATTACAAGACATATCATGAAGCTGAGCACTTACATGCAACCCTTGGGTCAAGTGTGCTGAGACTGGTTTAGAATGACTCAGAAAAGCACAATTTACATGGCTGCCCAGTGTGAACTTGAAGCCAGAAATCCAATTTCTGCGTGCCTTCCTTTTCTGAGCTCAAATCAGAGCAAGTTTTGTTCACCTTTTCCATGGTGGTGTAATTTCCAATCTTTTCACCACTTTGGCTTTCTATAGTAATTAGTCTTTACTCCAGGTATGGTCTGAGCAAAATGAAGTGCGTGATCTCTCCCATTATTTGGGAATGGTACATCTCTGACTGTATTCTAAGACTGCATTAGCACTGAGGTACTAGTACCAGACACTGAATCTACTGCCAAAAATGTTGGAGATTTTATTTGACTCTTGTCAAGACACATTTTCTCTACTGTGTCCTGCAGTTGATTTTTATATATATATATACTAAATGCAGGTCTTACTATTAACAAGCAACATGTTTTTTGACCTGTAAAATTTTTCTTGTCCTTACTGCACTTACTTGTAACAACATCCACCTTCTATTTATTCGCACTACTTTATGCTAGATTTTATTGAGTCTAGAAGACACAAATAACCCCTCAAAGTTATTTCAAAGATGTATTGTCTTTCAGTGTGATGCTATATACACAGAAAATAAAGATGTACTTTTATATAACCATCACATGAAAACTTAGAGTTTTGCAAAAACTAAGGCATTATTCATTTTGTAATTATTTTAGGAAAAAGACAAACAATAGCAACAACAATCCAACAATGCATCTTGTCAGTTATTATATTAATAAAATTAGACTGATTTAAGAGCAATAAACTTGCATAAAAAGTTTATTGAAAAAGAACCATGTTTTAAAAGATTACTTTTTTTTTTTTTTGAAAAGGGTTTTGCTATAGGGCATGTGCGCTCGCCAGAAAGACAAAGAGAGACAGAGAGACAGAAAGCGAGAAATCACCCCCTGGGGGTGGTGACCATGCTGCAATCCCTTCTCCTCCATTCTCCTCGCAGGATCTTGGGCACGCATGCCCACGTGCCCAGTGTGAGTTTAAACCACAGGATCTGGGAATCCAACCATGGTCGATTACATGGGAGTCCAGCAACATAGCCATTATACCAACTGCTGATTCCTTAAAAGGTTACTTCTACTACATTGCAGGATCTTTCTTTAAGAGAGCAGTGACACATATATTAATAGATGAGATCCTCTCTCTACCTTTGTTCCTTCTCTCTCTTCAATAGCTAGCCTAAATATATTACAAATATTTCTAGTTCATTTAGATAATCTTGCTTCATTAAAAAGGTAATATTCTTGCAAATAGCTGTAATTTCCACATTTTCAGCAAATTAAATATTGAGGTATACCATAATCAAGAATACCAGAAAAAAACTTTATCTGATGGAAGAGAAAAATATTAGCATTAAATTTTTAAAAAGTCAGGTCAGAATATTTCAGACATTTTCCATAACAACTTTGTTTTTGAGTATGGGTAAATTCAATTGCTTGAAAAATGAAATGTCGGTGCAGAACCTGGTATGATAAAGACAGACTGCACAATATTATAAACTTGTGCATCACAATTCACCTTCTCTGTGCTAATAAGAAATGTACAAACTGTAAGAGGGGGACATATGGAGCATATTTATTATAAGAGACAGGGCTTATTTATCTGCAGAGGTCTGTGATGCAGGACCATTGAAAGCTCTTAACATGGGACTATTGTATGCATTAGAACCAGGTTCTCCTTTGAGAAGATAAGGAAAAAGTAAACTGAGGCCATGTTTTAACCCCCCTTTGTCCCTTTGGTTTGGAAACTTTGGAGAGTACACTATCTGTATCACTTTATGCAAAAGTCCTTAAGAATGGGTACATTGGGTAGTAAAGGTAATTTCCATGTTCAATGGTTTATAAAACAAAATGAAATTAAAATGTACTCAGATTGCTACTTAAGCCAATTACTCCTTTCCCACCATAGGGATGATTTATTCACACCTACATCCTAGACACTAGACAGAGCCAAAGAGGGTACTTCATCAGTTAGGATGTAGCAAGTATCAGGAGATCATAGCTCCCACCCTAAGAGTAAGAACAGTCTAGAGAAGTTATAAGTCTTGTAAAAAGTGATCAAGAACTACAAACACAGAAAAACGCAAATGAATTAAATTTCTGTAAGACACAAGTCCTTCCTAGAAGAGAAGGGTCCATGACTGCATTGTCTTTGGCAGGTTTCTTTTCCCTTTCCCTTTCCCTTTCCCTTTCCCTTTCCCTTTCCCTTTCCCTTTCCCTTTCCCTTTCCCTTTTCTTTCTTTTTTTTTTCTTTCTTTCTTTCTTTCTTTCTTTCTTTCTTTCTTTCTTTCTTTCTTTCTTTCTTTCTTTCTTTCTTTTTTTTTAAAGTTTTTGTCATAGGGCATGTGCACTCGCCAGAGAGAGACAGAGAGAGAAAAAGTGAAAAATCACACCCCGAGGGGATAACCATGCTGCAATTCCTTCTCATTCATTCTCTTCTCAGGATTTTGAGCACACACACACACACACACACACACACACATCCAGTGTGGGTTTCAAGACACTGGATTTCAAACTTAAACTGTGATCAGCCATGTGGGAGTCCAGTGCCTTAACCACCAAGCCAACTGCTGGCCCCAGCAGGTTTCTTTTACACCAGAGTACTGTGCAATTGCTGTTACCAAATGTGAACATACATACACATGCATACACACACACACACACACACACACACACACAGAACTTGTATCAGCCATATGCAAGTGAATGTGATAATTTAGGATCTGAGGATGTCTAGAAATAGAGAAAATCCACACCTACTCACGAAGTGTTTCTCATGAGACCTTTTCTGTGTATGTGGTAGGAGCACAAAAGATTGAAGGTGAGAAAATGGCTGAGTATGTGTACCAAAGTACATGAAATCTTTACTGAGTACATGGCAGGGCCCTGCTGAAGTCTTGAAGTAATGACATCAGAGAGAGATTCCCGCAGGCACAATTGGCCTTTACTGAATGTCAGGCTACAGCAAGACAAAGGCTGTTTTATTGTAGCAGGATGGACAAAGATTTTCTGAGTGTTGGGGAGCTCACTGCTAGTCTGTAATGCATAGCGAGACCTTTGGAAACTTACCAATGCCAAAATTTTAAGTCTTCCTAAAAACAAAACAGAACAAAACAAAACAAAAATTCACTTTGTTATAATTTTCAAAGTATTTGAGACCAGTAGAGAATTGAAGTATTTTACTACCTATTTTTCTTTCAGAAAAGAGAGGAGGAGGAAGTACTTCCCAATAATTTTAGGAGGCCACTATAATCCTGAGACTAGAAATCTGACAGGGACTTTACTAGAAAAGAAAATTTCAAATTAAGATACTTCATAAAGGAAATCTCCTTATCAAAAATATTAGCAAATCAACTCTAGTACCATATGAAAAAATAACAATATGATCACATGGAGGTTGTCCCAAGCATATAGATTTAATTAAGCATTTAATAATTAATCCATATAACTCAAGATATAAACAGAGGGAAGAATAATGCTATAATAATTAAAATAGATGCAGAAGAAGCATTTGGAAAGATCTAACACCTATTCTTCAGAAAAAAAAAGCTCAGCAAATTAGAAGGACATTTCCTCAACTTAATAAAGGGTATCAATGATCACCTTACAGCAAACATTATATTTAATTGTAAAGTAATTTCTTCCTCAAATTAAAAGTAAGACATTCACTCTTACCACTTTTAATCAATGATATTGGATGTTCTAGCCAATGCAATAAGGCAAGGGAAAAAATAGCAACCAAAAAGAATGGAGGAATAACTATCAAAAATGAGGACAACATACAGGAAATCCTAAACACCATAAAACAACCAAATATCTGCATAATATTAATGGTATCCCAGAAGGCAAAGAGACAGGTAAAGGCATAGAGAAAATCTCTTCCATGAATTATTAGCTGAAAATTTTTCAAATTTAGAGAAGAAAATGACATCTAAATCCAGGAAATAAAAAGGACATCAAATAGATTTAACATAAGATTATTTTCAATGTATATCATAGCCAAAGTGGTAAAAATCAAAGAAAAAAATCTAAAAATACCAAGCGAGAAATGCCAAGTTACTTACAAAGGTTACCCAATTAGACTAACATCAGACCTCTCAACTGAAATGATGCAGGCAAGGAAAGAATGGGAAGACATATTTAAAATCGAAAAGGAAAACAATTTAGGGGGGAAAAAAAGAAATAAAATGAAAAGGATAAGTCCATACATATCGATAATAACGTTGAATGTCAATGGACTAAATTCCCCAACTAAAACACACAGATTCATTCAATGGATTAAAAAAAAACAGGAATACTCTATATGTTGCTTAGAAGAAACTCACTCCAATGACAAAGACATACATAGACTAAATACATATTTTTTCTTTTTTTTGGAGAGGTTTTTGCTATAGGGTGCGTGCACTTGCCAGCCAGACAGAGAGAGACAGAGAGATATAAAGCGAGAAATCACCCCCCAGGGGGATGGCCATGCCGCAATCCCTTCTCCTCCTTTCTCCTCTCGGGATCTTGGGCACGCACGCACATGCACCCGGCTTGAGTTTTAAGCCGCCGGGTCTGGGACGTGAACCGTGGTCGACTATGTGGGAGTCCAGCGACATAGCCATTGTGCTAACTGCTGGTCCCATAGACTAAATATTTGAGAACACAATATTTGTAGTTTCATCAATTATCCTGCAGTTTAAAGAATAAACTGCTAGGACTTGCAACAACATGAAAGAATCTCAAAACATAGAATTAAGAAAACTGGGCACATGAAATATTTATTATTTAATAAATATTTCATAAATTAAAAAAATCTATGGCGATTTAAATGAAGCAGTTTTTTTTCTTTGGAGGGGTTAATTTTTGCAAAATCTATTAGGGATTATGGTAGGGTTCTATATCTTAATTTTCTTGGTGATTACATGGATGTATACAATGGCCAAACTCAATGAATGACAAATCTAAAAAAAGTTATAAATTATTTATTTATTTCTCTCAGCATGAATACATTGTATATTGGTCCAGTCGAAGTTATTACCATATACATTATCATCAATAAGTAACTTTCCATTTTTGCATCCATTAAATGTTTCCCTCTCCTTCAGTTCTCTCCCTCCCTCACTGATAACCTCCCTCCAACACTGTCTCTGGTGTTTACAGTTGTTTTCCCTACTTTTATATCTTCCAGTCTTTCAATTTCTTCCAGAGAGTGCAGACACTGGGTATATATTAAGTGGGGAAATGCAGTACCTCTCTTTCATAGTCTGGCTTGCTTTTCTTAGCATAGGGCACGTGTGCTTGAGAGAGAGAAAGAGAGAAAGAAAGAAAAAGAGAAAGATAGGGAAAATAAGAAAGCATTCCCCAGTGGAAATGCCCATTTCACAGTCTCTTTTCCATTCTGCTCTCAGAATTTTGGGCACACACACATACGAGCCCAGCATGATTTCAAGCTGCCTGGTTTGGTATTCAAATGATGGAGTAGTCCAAGTGGGATCCATCATCTTAACCTCCATGCCACCTGCTGGCCCTAAAGATGTATGATTTTAATATATGAAAATTATACTTCAATTAAAACACAATAAAGCAATAAATGACATACTTTTCAACAATGAGAAATGTCAGTAGAGTGTTCATAGCATATGCTACATAATAATAGTTTGGGTATAGTGTTTTAGTTAGCACTTTTGCATTAAATGTTCTAATTTAATTTTCACAGTAAATGTCACATTTGTGGTATTATTCTCAAATTGAGAGAATATGTGACTTCCTCTAAGCTTCAGACATGTAGTATGTGGAAGAACTAAAACTCAAGTCTTTTGCCTCTTATCTAAATGCTCTTCCAAGAAACAGCAGTTGTTGTAATGTTGCAATATCCGCATTTTAGAAAATTCCTGCTGTGGCAACTTTTGCTGGTAAATCTCTAAAAAAACCCTATATTATTTTGAACCTCTGAACCTTGGTGACTCAAACTTGGAATAACAGCCTTTAACAAAAGATAATGCATTTTTATTGCAATTTATGCATTTAGAATTGTGACCCTGTTCAGGTTCACCCAATTATCTGAGTTAAAGTTTTCCTTTGCCCTCATTAATGGGCTTCTGAAGCACAGTCATAATTCCCATCTTACCCCTATCCTAGGGTCTGGAGTAGGTGCTTTAACACACCCTATAGCATCCTGAGCTTTCCACTCTCACAGTATCCACGTCATGCTATAATTTTCTGTTAGTGTCTGCTTCTGTCACTAGTCTCAGAGCCTTTCTGCTTGTTTAGAGAAGAAACTATTTCTTGCTCTTCTTGTATCCTAGTACTTATTATAGTATCTGGAATTCAAGAGTCAATCAATAAAAATTTACTGAATGATTTGACATATAGGACAAGTGTCTTTGGAGAAGCAGTCATCTCCTGGTCTGCCATATCTTACCACAACTATTTTGGTACATTTATTAATAAATTGTGTGGAAATAGAGGTCTTTTATGATGGAGTTCATATTAAAAGCATTATTTTCATCGTGCTATCAAGGACAACTTTTGTCAACTTCAATTCATCTCCTCTAGAAAGCATTTTGTGAGACTGCCCTTCCCAAATAACCTCAGCAGATAACCCTCGTCCGGGCTCTAATGGCTCCATGTATTAATTGATCATTGATCTCGTCATACTCAACACTTGTTTATCTATCGATATACTGTGCAGGGCAGAAGTTGTGTCAATTTTGTTTATTTTACAATCTATCACATTTCAGAGGGTTATTTGAACATCATAGCTGTTTGGTAAATCTTGTTGAATGAATAAGTCTTTATGTTGACTAATACATGTACAGCTCTGCAAACATAGGGTGTACTACACATATGCTTACAAACTCAGCCATCATTTCTCTTGTTGCTTTAATTTTGTATCTTGTTTAATAATCATTTACCCTAAAGCTAATAATTGTCCTCTATTTTCTTCTGAGATTGTAAGTTTTGCTTTTTTCCATATTGATACTTAGCTCATCAACAAATTATTTTTATCTATGGGTGATATAGTGTTATGTTGTGAATGTGTCCCCCAAAAGTTCACGTGTTGAAAACTTAATTCCCAGTGCAATGGTATTAAGAGGTGAGATGAGGTAGCATTCTTAAGAGTGATTAATAAGATTAATGCATTCAAGGATTAGTGGATTAATGGGCTATTGTGTGAGTTAGTTCTTGTCAAAGTAGCTGTTCTAAAATTGAACTAGGCTCACTCTTGTGGTCATGCCATGTGATGTCCTCTGACATGTTAAGACTCTGCATGAAGGGCCTTACCAGATGTGGCCCATGGGTCTTGGACTTCCCAGCCTCCAGAAATGTGAACTAAACAAGCCTCTTTTTCCAATAAGTGATCCAGTCTATAATACTTAGTTATAGCAACAGAAAATAGACTAAGATACATAAATATCAACTTTCTTACATATGCATAATCAATTTTGACAGCGCTATTTATTGAATAATCCAGCATTTATCTTCTGATTGATAGTCATTAATCAAAATTTTGTATATGAATAGGTCATTTTCTCTACTTTTTATTCTCTTCTGTTGCTGACATTGAGACCATAGTGTTTCAGTTATTACAGTTTTATAATAAATATTGATACCTGGTAAGGCATTTTGTTGTTGTTCCATTTCTTCTTTAAATTTTTTTTTGATACAGTTTTCAAAAAAAGCATTGCTTTGTTTTGGTAAAGTTCATTTCTTTTGAAAAACTTAATTAATTTATTATCTATTATGGCTGGAATATTTTTAAAGATTATCCTGATAAGGGACCAGCAGTTAGTGTAACGGCTATGTCACTGGACTACCATGTAGTTGACCGCGGTTCGAGTCCTGGACCCAGTGGCTTAAACTCATGCCGGGTGCATGTGCGTGTGTGCCCAAGATCCCGAGAGGAGAAAGGAGGAGAAGGGATTGTGGTGTGGCCATCTGTCCTGGAAGGTGATTTCTCACTTTCTCTCTCTCTGTCTCTCTGTCTTTCTGGCAAGCGCACGCGCCCTATATCAAAAAACTGCTAAAAAAAAAAAAAAAAAAAAAAAAGATTATACTGATAAGTTTTTATCTTCTTGAAACATTTGTTTTCAGTCTATCTCTGTTATTAATAAACAAATTTCCCTTTTTGTCCTGTTTTAAATGACTATGATAGAGTTCTTGTCATTCAGTCCTGAATATTTTGCAGTTTCCCATGTGAATAACTTATTGACTTATAAGTTAGTTTAAAAGGTCCTTTTTTAAGTCCATGATTGTTGCTGATTTCTGATTACTTGAAGTTCTGCTCCAAGAATCTGATATGAATGTGTATCGGTTACAATCCTAACAGAACAGATGCCATCTTCAAATGGGATAACAGAGAAAAGCTTAATCGAGAACCTCTTTGCAAACGTGTCACCAGGGTTACAGGAAACCAGGAAGAGGTAGTTGAAGTGCTCCAAACCCTCAGCAGTTGGGGCCATTACCACCCTTAGGACTGAAGAATGAAGGAGTAGAGAAGAGAGGTTGACTAGAACTGAGATATAGTAGCCATTGTTGTAGGGGAGGGTCCTTAACAGGAGGTGGTCTTGATAGGGAACTTATGTACCCTGAATCAAACCATCATGGAAGAATTCAGGGAATAGATATTTCGGTTTCACACTCTTCACCAAGCCAATCTCCTGCCAATACTTCCTAGGAATCTAAACCAACCAGAAGACAGCTGGCAAGGGAGCCATTGGTAAAGTCCACAAAGTCTAGCCTCTTAGGATACAAAGCAGTAAGGAAGACAGAGAATGGATTTTGATGGTATATTGAAAGTGTTCATTTTTCTCCACTCGGACTCTTCTATCTAGCTTTTGTTCTGGAAGAAGAGAAGTGCTCTAAACACAAAGGACAACAAAGCCCCAGGAATCTCCATTTTATTGTGGAGTGCTGTCAAGACCTGAAACCTAAAATATTGGTCACCAATGGTCCCAGTGAAGTCAGTAGTGTAAATATGGAGAAAACAAAAGATTAATTTAACGCGATCATGTCCCTGATCCTGCAATTGACGTGATGGCTGTTGATCATTATAGCTGCCAATTCCCATTCCTTTTTTTTATTTTTAGAGGTTTTTGGTTTAGGATGCAGGCACTCATTAGAGGGAGGGAGGGAGGGAGGAAGGGAGGGAGGGAGGGAGAGAGAGAGAGACAGAGAGAGAGAGAGAGAGAGAGAAAGTGAGAGGGAAAATGAGAAATCACCACCAAGGTGGGATGGCCACACTGCTATCCCTTCTCATCCATTTTCCTCCTGGGATCTTGGGCACATACACACATGTGTCTGGCATGATTTTTGAGCCACCAGGCCTGGGACTCAAACCATAGTTGGCAATGTGGGAGTCCAGCGACATAACTGCCACAACATCTGCTGACCCCTGCTAATTCCCACTCTAATGCCTGTAGAGTGCCCAAGCTGGGTTGGGCTCTTTCCTGGAGGTTGTTTCAAGCTTTCATCTCTGTCTCATCTGAATTCTTCCTGCTCCTGCCTGTCTATCCAGCCACTTGCTTCTGTGTGCTGGGACACACGGAATGAAGTCAGTGATTCATGGGCACGAGTCTGTTGCTGCTTCCTCTGATGTAACAGGCATTCCTTGTCAGAGGCAATGCTGAGCAGGAGGCCGTGGTCATGAAAAAGGTGTGTGGCCAATTCACTGATGGGCATGGTGGAGAAAATGTGGCCAGCAGAGGCAACCCCATGACTGGCACAGGAGTTTCTCCCTGTGATGACAAGCAGCTGCACTCGCTCCTACGGGAAGAGGCCAGTGCTAACAGCCTGCAAGTGGGTGCTGACTGCTCCTGTGGAAAATGAAACAAGATCAGAAGCTTAGCACTGACCTCTGCTCTCGGAAGACTGGACGATTATTCAGGGCATGATTAGAGGAAAAAAAAGAAACACCATGTTTTCAAACCTATGCATGAGCTTCTGTTGTTAAACCGCTTGCCATGCTTGATACCAATAAATGGCAGCTGAGGGAAGAGACTGCCATTTGCAAGATAGGTTATCTAGTCCACTTGGCTTTCGGGAAGCTATATTTCACTGGATGGTCTCTAGCTGTGGCATTTATATGGGAAATGAGAGCTGTCTTAACTATGCACATTCCAGGACTTAGTCATCAGCATCCTTCTTTTCAGACTGTCTTGTCACCCTCTTCAAAATTTATTATTTCAAGTTTTTGAGTAGTGGTCCGATGTGAGTCTGTGACAACAAATCAGGGCAGTTTTGTTTGGCTCAGGTCATCTCTCACTGCACTGAAATGCAGAGTCAGATTTACTTCCCACGTTCTGTCCACTGAGAGGAATTGTCTTCATGACCGTCTTTTAGAGCCATCCTGTGAGTTGTAATACAATGTTGACTGGTTATCTGTGAACTATGCAAAGCCCTCTGTAAACCAGTACTATGTGGTCTGTTAGCTTGTCGTAGAGAAGCCTGCATGAGGACGCAGGTGTATGTTGTGGACAGTAGATTCAGCAATTGGCACTAAGCGACTTGTGCAATAACTTGTATCTGCTTTAATGTTCCCAATGGATAAGTGAATATTATGGTTAATATCCAAATTATGAAATGGAAGGACAGTTAGGATTGTACAATCACTTGATGCCTTACAGGTATGCTTTAAGTTTTTACTGGGGGTCAGTAAGAAGCCAGAAATTTCTTTTTTTTTTTTTTTTCTTTTTTTTTGGAGAGGTTTTTGCTATAGGGCACATGCGCTCGCCAGACAGGCAGAGAGAGACAGAGAGATAGAAAGCAAGAAATCACCCCCCAGGGGGGATGGCCACACCGCAATCCCTTCTCCTCCATTCTCCTCTCGGGATCTTGGGCACGCACGCACACGCGCCAGGCATGAGTTTAAGCCACCCGGTCCGGGACGCGAACCGTGGTTGACTACGTGGGAGTCCAGCGACATAGCCATTACGCTAACTGCTGGTCCCAAGAAGCCAGAAATTTCTTATCAAACTAAGGATCATTGCTGACAGAAGATGGTATGGCTTTATTCCAAAACCCTAGGGGTCTTCACAGTGATTCTCTCATTGGGGATTGTCAAGTATCTATGAAATATCTTATCTGACTTGTACACAGGAAATACCACTCATGCGTTTAAGCTCAAATCCTTAGTAATAAGACCGGTTCAACTACTCCCTGAACCTGATTCAGAGCCCTTTTCATTTTTGCTTTCATCATCCTCTCCAGTCTTAGAGGTTATCCTGTAATGATATTATAGAAGCATGTGTGACTATATAATTATCTCTTAGTATCCATGGAGATTGACCCCAGGACCCCCTATTATACCAAAATCCAGGGATGCTCTTACATAAATGACATGGTATTTGCATATAAGCTACACATATCTTCCTATGTACTTTAAATCATTCCTAAATTACTTATAATACATAATACAATATGAATGCCATTTAAATAGTTGTTTCACTTCATTATAATGACAAGAAAAAAGTCTGTAGATGTTCAATACCGACTCAACCAGCATAAGCCTAACCATATAGTACATATCAACAATGTAACGTTTTCAGTCCAATTGGTTGACTCCATGATTGATGAACCTATCAAAAGTTATGTTATTTTTGGGCCATCAGGTAGAATGGTGGTTAAGGTGTTGGACTCCTATGCGACTGACCACAGTTGAAGCCCTGGACCCATTGGTTTAAACATCATGGCAAGTGTGTGTGTGTGTGTGTGTGTGTGTGTGCCCAAAATCCCAAGGGGAGAATGGAGGAGAAGGAAATGTGGTTTGGCTATCCCTCCTGGGGGTAATTTCTCACTTTCTCTTTCTCTGCCTCTCTCCAGTGAGTACCCACACCCTATAGCAAAAACAAATAAGAAAGGATTATGTCTATTTTTTTGTAATGGGATGACAGAATGTTGCAATCTATCTCTGACTTTAGAGGGTGCACTCTGACATATCTCAGACTACTTGGTCTCTAGAAACCTTAATCACTGTGATAGGTCCCCAAGCACTTGTTCTTTCACATTTGCTATTTCCTCTCATCAGATCTATTTAGCAAAATGTCATGAATGTAACATGACACTTGGTGGGATGTTGACTCTTAAGTTCCCTCTGTCCAGTCATGACCCAAACAGGAGAGCTGGCATGGCCATGAGACAAGATCAGGAAGGTGCTCCTGCCACAGGGAGATAAGTCGTTTCTGATAACCTTCACTGATACAAAGGGAAACGTGACAGGGCAGTGGCTGCATTCTAGGAGGCAACGTGACATTGGTTAGTTTCAGTAAACATACTACACATGGAACCACAGCCACACTACTGTCACCACTGCTTATGTGTGCAACAACCCACACTCATTCTTCAACATCCCTCTGGGTTTTGCACCATTCAAACAGATGAGGTGGGTGGGGTGTGTAACCTTCGCTCTGCGGGCTCTGGAAGCATTGATCTCCAAACTTCTCCAGGTATGTGGTACTGATTTAGATTTGCTGTTTTGGCAGAGGGGAGGCAGTTTTAAGGCTTTGTCCTGGCTTCTCTGACCATAATATTTTCACTCCAAAGGTCAGTGGGAGATTCTGCCAGCTACGAGCATAATCTACTGTCAACATATGTTCTCCATGGCTGGAGAATAATCAGATGATGTGTCCATTATTCCACTGGACACATGCAATAGAGAGTCAGAGTATCTGCTGCTCAACGTCCATAAGCCTTCCTAGTGGAACAAACTTTAGTTTATCTGAGAATTAGCATCAGTTGAGAGCCAGAATCCAATAACCTTCAAAAGGTTTGCTGTCTTCTCTTTTAGCCAGTAAATATCCATTCTTGTAACATGGATTCAAGTCACATTTGTAAGGCTGAGGGATAGTTTTCCAGTATATTCCTGTGGCCACATACATAAGTGAGGTGAGGAGAGGCAACACAGAGAGTGTGCGTCACCCTGGATGTGGGGCTTAACAGGACATCTGTTAGAGTATGGCCCAGCCAAGAGCCATATTTCCCAGTGGGCTCTGTTTCCTCCTTACACTGAAAAAGGGGCCGGACAGGCCCAGGTGGTTGCTTTGGGCAATTGTGAAGTAGATAGGGAGGGAGATGGACAACAGTGGAGCTGGAAGAGGAAAGAAAGAATGCAGAGAGTGAAACCATTTCCAGTATAAAGAACTGAGAGGAGAGAAGACAAGGTCTTTTACCCAAAGACCTAGAGGAGGTGGTAGAATAGGAGAGATATTATTTTCTTTGTTTTAGAACATGGAAATGAAATGAAATGGAATGGTATCAATAGAGAGCGGATGAGAGCAAATTTTGGGGGATAAAATCAAACTTTCACTGGGGATGAGAAGTTTGATTATCTTTTATTTTCTTTTAAGTTTTTGCTGTAGAGTACATGTCCTTGCCAGAGAGACATAGAGACAGAGAGAAAGTGAGAACTCACCCACTGGGGAATGGCCACACCACAATCCCTTCCCCTCCACTCTCCTCTTGGAAGTTTGGGCACACACGCACACATGCACGAACACGTACTCCAGGTTTTTCGAGCTGCAGGACCTGGAGCTCAGCCTCGCAGTTGGCCATGTGGGATCTAGGTGCCTTAACCTCCATTGCCTTGGCTGACCTTTGATTATCTTGAATAACCTTTGAGCTTTGCTAGTAAAGATCGACATTCCTTTTTTAATAACTTTTCTCCCGTTTGTGCAAAGCTCTAGAAATTACATGTGATAGAGTACCCCTGGTGTCAACCAGATAGAGACTAGCTTCGGTGGCGGTCCTTAAGTGCCTGATCCTGGATCCTCACTGTGACAAGGTTTCTGCTGGGCTGGGGGAGGGCACATCCTGACTAGGGTTGGGCACTGCAGCAGGCCACGTGAGAGCGACGGTCAGAATGGGGATACATGCCTCTGGAGCCAAACACTGCAAATAGCTCCTAATGCTGCGCTCAGCGTCCTTCCCTCCACTTTGCCAAGAAATGAGGAAGGATTTTTTTTTTTTTTTTTTTTTTTGCTATATTGCTCACCAAAAAGACAGAGAGAGAGAGAGAGAGTGAGAAAGGGGATCCTGGGCACGCACAAACACACACCCGACGTGAGTTTAAGCCACCAGGTCCAGGACTCTAACCACGGTTAGTTACATGAGAGTTCAGTGACACAGCCATTATGCCAACTGCTGGTCCCTCAGGAAGGGATATCTTTTCTATGCTCTGGATTGATGTAGAGGCTGGCCTCGACAGGCTGGCCCCACTGCAGAGCCTCAGACTGACCACCAGGAGGCACTACTGTCTGTGTCTGGGCTTGGGGTAAGGGGGTACTAGCTGGGAAGGAAGCTGGGATTATAGCTGATGATTGAAAAAGATGAAGGAAAGGTGAGGTGGAAGCCGGGGTGTAAGGGAAGTGCTTGGGGAAGTGTGGGAAGTATGGGGACAGGAAGAGACAAATGGAGCAAGGGATTTCTTCAGGAGTAATGAAATCGGCTTCCTCAGACATTAGTGAGTTTGAGCAGAGATTTGATTCCCCCCCATCAGGAGCTGTAGAAGAAATCTACCTCAGGAGGTGATTTCGCAGGTTTTTATAGGACATCTGACATTCAATGGTTCAGCCAAATAGGGTCCATTAAACACGGGTTATAGACTCTTCATCTTCCTCCTCACAGCCAGGAGATGTCTAACTTCCGACAAGGTTTGTCAAATGCGTGACTTAGCACAGCAACTGACCCCATGGAGATGCTGTGGCTCTAGGCCTAAAACCTGGGTGTTCATTTCAGCCCTGCAACCTTCGCTGTGTGCCTTTAAGAAATAATTCCTTCTCCCTGAGCTTCAGCAACCCGTGTCTAACACTGCTCAGAAATGTAACTGAATCCTGCCAAGTGCCGGGCTGCAGTTATGAATACATATTTTTGAAAGGAAAAAATGGTTATGAATGAGAAATGTAAGTTTCTTCTGCTCTTTTAGACTTTTAAAAGTAAAGTCAATTCCATATGTGAAGGCTCAGAGATTTGCTTAATGAAGCGCAAAGGGATTTAAAATATTGGGTCGTTGGAAAAGTCATGACACATTTTTGTGTAGAAAACCAGAAAAGTGTGTCATGACTTTTTCGACGACCCAGTAGCAAGACTGTGGTCTGAGTTGGAATGCAAAACTGCAGGAGAGGCTGTCCACTTGATTTGCACTTGGGAGAGCTGCCTTCACTGCAACCGGGCAGGTGCTCTCGCTGACCCCATAGGAAGACAGTCCCATGGAGTAGCTGGTTGGATGCTGAGTCTCCAATTTTACCTGAGATCTCTCGGGCCACTGCAATGCTAGATTCTAGGCGTCTTGGAGTAGGAGGTAGGTGGCTTCCATGCGGTGGCTCCTGCATGATCTCCCCAGTGCATCCCTCATCTACTTGGCGATGACTCACAGACGTGTGTCCTCCATATAAAAGATATGGCGACCTCTCCACGCACAGGAAAATTCTCTGGTTTGCTCCACCAGGCGTGAATCTTAGGTCTATATATTTGTACATTTTTAAGCCTCAATCTACTCCTTTCTTTTATATTTTCTACCATCAGCCACCAATGGTTGAGTCATCCCACCCAAGCCAGAAGCATCGCCAAAGCAGCTGGGAGCTTTCAACTATACTCTATGGTGATTTTCTATTTTCATTTGTTTGTTTGTTTGGTCTGGAATGCTGGAATAGCTGGTAAGCCATTTTACCCCCTCTAGTCTTATTTTTCTAGCTCTTCCAAAGTTCTGAGAGCTCACTGCAATATCTCCATATCCCAGTGTCCTTTTTTTGGTCAGAGAAAATGGTCAAATAAATGTAAATAATTAGATAAAGAAGTGTCCAGAAAGCACTGCCACTGAGAGCGAGACTGGAACACGTGGAAACTTGCTAGGTTAGGAGAGTTTATTGCTTTGTTCTCTGGAAGATAGATGGGTGCAGACACCTGCTTTGGAGAATGCAGGCATTTTTATAGGCACATGTTTCCAGGAAATCACCTCTTAAATGCATATAAAATGTTAATAGATGAAATCTCAGCTTTGGAGATAGGCAGAGATAATATCATTTTTCTAAGGTTTAAGTTGCAAAGACATGAAAGTTGAGCCTTAGAGGGGTTAGGTGGTGACACAGGGTCATGCGGGAATACACGATAGTGCTGGGAAGGAAACTGGCTGTCCCGGCTTCGACCCCAGTGCCCTCTCTCCATCGTGCCTCGCGCCCTGCAGCACGTGGATGAATGATTGATGGACACGTGCTCATGGATGCTTGTCATGTGGCCCTCCAACCTCTGCTCTAACAATTGAGGGCTGCAGTCTGGGAACCTGGGCGTAAGGAGACAAATGCTAATTGAGATGAAATTAAGTGGCTTTAAATGCATTTTGAGATACCTTCACCTGGAGATGAACTACTCACAGCTAAATAAAATGAATATGGAGAAACCACTTCCCTGCTGATGCTTTTGGGCAAGTAGGTAAATTCAAGGAGATTGCCCTTCCCAGCTACGTTGAAAAAGTTTACTACATGAATAATTGATTGACTTCCTGGCACGCTCAGTATTTATTTGTAAGCCTGCTTCAGGCAGAAAAAAGAAAAACCATTTTGAAAACAAGCTTTGCATTAGCTAGGAGTTTATTTGTTTGCCAGAGGATTACATAATGATATTTGCAAAGGAACATATTGGTGTGTCTTTTTGTTTTCTTGTTGATATATTGATGTGAAATACATTAGACAAATTAGAGAGGAGAAGGGTAGAAATCTGCCTTGTCGCATGTGTGTGGGCTGAAGAGCTGAGAACGGGGCTGCGGAAATCTGTTAGCACAGCCGTTAAGGTCCGTACTAGTCTGTCTACGGCTGTGAGAAGACATATTCTTTTATCTGCCTCTTCCCCCTGCTGAGGCCCGCAGCCAGGCCAGCAGGGGACGCAGAGCTTTGCACATAGATGCTCAGTAACTGTTGAATAAATGTTTCTTATTCCCAAATGTTTTCAAGATTGTCTTTATTAGACCCAAGCAATGTGCATGCACAGAAGCAGAGAGCGTTGTGTCTGTCCGCAGTCCAGTGGGGAGGGCATGTGCCATCTGTAGAAATCTGGTTCTGCCCGGCTGGTGGTCCTTCACGTGGTGTTGGGTCTGATAACAAGCTAAGGTCCACCTTGGGTGAGGAGTAGAGAGGTTTCTGGTAGCATAATTGCAAGGCAGGATTCTGGGAAAGTCAACACCTGGGGCCTGGGAAATGACCTTGCACATATAACGTGTTACAAACCATGGTCTTCCTTAGCCCCGAGGTCTCCCTGATCGTATGCTCATTTCATTTACCAGATGAACAGTTTTGAAACCCCTCTTTGTACCGGGCACTGTTCTAGCTGAAGGGATACAGTGGGAACAAGACACAAAGATGTCTGCCCTGCTGGGGCTTGTGTTCCTAAGGGAGAGATGGTGGCAAAGCAGCTCCGGGAGTGTGTGACACTGGGAGTGTGTGACACCGGGAGTGTGTGACTCTGGAGAGTGTGTGACACCGGAGAATGTGTGACTTGGGAGAGTGTGTGACACCAGGCGTGTGTGACACCGGAGAGTGGAGACTAAAAGACTTACTGCAAGACACGGCTCATTTCTACCAGCCAAGACCCTGTGACACAGGGACAGGGCGACACTGTCACCTCTCTAGGTAGGAGCTGAACCTGTGCCTCTGGGACTTGATTCCTCCTGGGGGAGGCCAGCAGAATTTCTGCATTTATTTAAGTGTCATTGTCAAAAAATAATCCACTTCACTGGAATAGCTTTAACCAAATCCCCTGTCAGGGGGTGGCCGCCAAGAGTGTTCCCACCCTTGCCCACCTCTGTGGTCCTAGTCCCTGGAAATGCTCATAGGAGGGTGGGAAAGATCTGCTGCTAACTCAGACCTTGGCCAAGCAAACTTCAACAAAAAGTTCAGGTACAGAAACATGATTGATTAAACTCTGCCTCTCAGCTCACATCTACCTGCCTGCCTCCCTGCCCAGCTGCCTACCGTCTTCCTCCCGCTCAGCCTCTCTCCTCTCTCTGGCGCTATCACCCCGATCTCGATGGTCGCTATCTAGAACTACCTACCGTCTCTGCATCATCGTCGCCATGATTTCATCATCTTCGTCACATCGTCCAGACCTTGCAGGGTGTTGCTGTCTTGCAGGTCTCTGTCAAGACGTCGGTGCTCTCTGTGTGGGTGTTGTCTTCAATGACATGAACATGGGTGCCTTGGGCTTTTCCCTCTCACGGAATTTGAGAAGCACGGCAGACTGAGAGACAGAGAAGGAGGCAGACGAGCAGCGTTGCCTATCAGTCTTGCTTCCTAAAGTCCTTGAGCTGATCATCCTTCATCCCTGCCCCTCACAGTGCTTCTGCTCTCTCTGTCTCTGCATACATGCGGGGCGAGTGCGGGTGGGACTGGGTATAAAGACCCATCACTGTTTGCTGGCCCCGAGATGGTACAGCTGCTTCAGACACAGGCAGGGCTGGGCAGCGGGTTATGCCGCAGTCCGCCGTGTCTGATTCTAGGCACTAGAAGCAGCCCAGGCCTCCAGGACTGAGCCTGTCGGAGGCTCCTTGCACGGCTTTGAGGCTTCCCAGGATGCACTGTTTCTCTTCTTACCCCACCGGGCCCACCGGGAAGGGATGGTAACTCCACCCCGTGCTGGTAGCCCCTGCGTGCTTCAATGTCCTCGCCCACCTCTCTGTTCCTAATCCCTATTGTAAATTCATTCCAGAATCCTATTTGAAAAGGCCTTCTATCTCCAGCTGGGTCCTGACTGATATTGTACTGATAATGTATTTAAACAAAATATTGACACAAAACATTACTATCTGGAAAAAAAAATTTAAAGAAAAAGCTAAAGGAATCTGTTTTTCTTAATTATTTGAAATTATTGTCTTAACAAGTTCTATTTTTCCTCTAGCTTCAAGAGGTTATTTCTTTAAAATCACTTTTTTTGGTGGGGGTGCAGGTTTTTGCTATAGGGCACATGCACTCGCCAGAAAACAGAAAGAGACAGAGAGACAGAAAGTGAGAAATCATTCCCGCCCCCCCGGGGAGACGGCCACGCCACAATCCCTTCTCTTCTATTCTCCCCTCGGGATCTTGGGCATGCACGCACATGCGCCTGGTATGAGTTTAAGCCACCAGGTCTGGGACTCGAACCACATCGAGTACATGGGAGTCTAGCAACTTAGCCATTACACCAACTGCTGGTCCCTAAAATCACTCTCAATTTTTTTTTTTTAATTTCATACTAGAAACACTTTCCAAAGGACCTATTTGACCGTAGAGCATCTCAGCTTCAGAGAGACTGAAAACTTCAGTCTTTCTTTGTCTTTGCTGAAGGCTAAGACAGTTGGGCTTTCCTCAGGTTCCCGTAGCACCCCAGCTCAGGGGACACAGACCCCACAGCACTGAGGAGAAGGAGCAGGGGGTGGAGCAGGGTCGGTGGTAACAAACCTTGGGGAAAACATCACTAGGACTTGGTGTGGTTGACAGGTCTTGAAGGGTGACTAGGACGAGTGTTAGAAATAGCGTGTCTTCTGCTTGCAATAACCTTGACCTTCTTGTAACTGGAGAAGAGGCATGTGCCAGCGTGGGGTGCCGGGGACCAGCCTCGGCGGGGGTGGGTTATCTCGACGGAGGCGGCGCAGGTAAACAGAAGACACAGGCCTCGATGCCTTTTCACGCACGTCCTATGCCGGACACTCCCCAAAGATCGCTCTCTGAGGAGTGACAACTGCTAGGAATCATCGTGCCTTTTTATTGAAAATGTGTTACATGCAAGTAAATGGGAGAGGGGCTACTGCTTTCAATTATCAGCTCATAAAGGTTTTAACAAAAGGGAACATAGATTCTATTCAGGGTTGGATTAAGGGTGGGTGTCGGGCATTTCCGCAATTGTAGGTGGGTCTCCATAGAATGCAGTTTCAGGAAGGTGGTTCCGGTAAGCAGCAGCACAGCAGCCATCTTGTGATTACTGGGAATGGCTCTGAGAAAAGAAAATCTCAAGAATAGATATTAGTTCCTATGGATCTTAATAAAGAATGATACTTACATAGTTTTATAGGAATCTAAAACTTGATTTGAGGAGTCCTAAAATATTTATCTATTTCGCTTGGTGAAGGCAGGGGGGTGGTCCTGGGCCAGTTTTGGCCTAATCCTATTTTACATAAAGAAAGGATTAAGTTTACCTTAAATGTATTTTGAAGGGCCTTCCAAAGACCATTTCCGCCTAGATAGAACTTCAGCCCACCCTCTACTGTGACCATGGAGATAAAGCATTGTAATTAATAGTAGGTGATTATAGCAAAGGGGAGCGGTCAGGGGAGTTCCTGGAAAATTTTATCATATACTCAGGATGTATAAGAGAGCTATGCGATTCTTTTATAGTAGTAAATTGGGGAGTCAGAGGGGGATCGCTTCCCAGCAAGGCTACCAGTTTTCTGGAGCAAATAGCAAGCAGCCTTGCTGACATGCTAATTGACCCAAGCTTTGTTCCAAGGTCAGGGGGTGCACAACAGTGGCTTTGCCAGCATATTGACCTGACCAGAAGCGGAGCTCAAAGGTCTGGGGGGCTCAGACAGATCCTGGGGCCTCGCCGGGTCGGACTCCTCCAGTGGGGTATTTAGGGAGCAGTGAGAGCGAAGTTAATTGGGGCCTGGGAGGTGGGGGCGAGAGGGCGCACAGCTCAGGCAGCCAGTCTGCCCTGGTGGCCCCTCCCGGCAGGCTGCTATTACAGCAATCTTCCAGAGGCTCTGTTTCCCCTTCTTTCAAGGATGCCGTTTACTCTTCCTCTCTTTTACTGAGCAGAGAGAAAATGTGCCCTACTTGTCTGTGTGAAGCCTGTTACTAAGAACAGTTATCTGGAAGAAGTTATTTTCACTTTTCTGATAAAAATCTAAAAGCATCGAGGTACAATTTAAGCATCTATAATTTCACATCTACAATGCATCAGAGAGGAATTTTTACCTTTTCTTATTTTAATTCTTTGCCTTTTAATATGCAGAGTTTGGGTTATTCCTAAAATTTAAATGATTATTCCACTAATTGCACCTTCAAGCACATCCTCCTGCTTGGTTTTCAAAGTAAAGATCTGATGAGTCCGTTTGCTTTCCGAGGACTTAAACAGAAGTGAGCAAGAATATTTAGTCATGAAAGTGCTTTGGTTGCAACTTCTTTCTCTTCTACTGGTCTCACCTTTCTATCTTCTCCTTTCCTCCCTTTGTTTTTGAGTTCCCGTTGCTGTTTTTCTCCCATTCACCCGGTCCTTCCTCACACTCTTATCCCTACGTGAGGCACCCGTGTTGCAGCGACTCCAGGAACGGAAATATGAGGGGACTTCGAGAAGTTCTTAGAAAAATGGAATTAAAATGGGACCGTATTTCAGCGCAAAAATATGTGAGCTCCGGGACCAGCAGTTAGCGTAATGGCTATGTCGCTGGACTCCCACATAGTCGACCATGGTTCGAGTCCCGGACCCGGCGGCTTAAACTCATGCCAGGCGCGTGTGCGTGCGTGCCCAAGATCCCGAGAGGAGAATGGAGGAGAAGGGATTGCGGCGTGGCCATCTCCCCTGGGGGGTGATTTCCTGCTTTCTATCTCTCTGTCTCTCTCTGTCTATCTGGCGAGCGCACGCGCCCTATAGCAAAAACCTCTCCGAAAAAAGAAAAAAAAAAAATGTGAGATCCATCCATGGTCTATATTTATTTATTTATTTATTTATTTTATGTTCAGTCACCGTGTATCATCACAATATACCACGTGAATTTTCCCGTCATGAATACACTGTATATTGGTTCAGTCAGAGATATTATGATGCATGTTATCACCGACAGGTAATTTTCCATTTTGTGACCCTTACATGTTCTGTTCTCCCTGAGCCTCTCCCTCTAGCCCTCCCCCGTGTCCCCCTCTGTCTGCAAGGTCTCCAGTGTCACTCTTGCTCGCCATGCTTTTATACCTTCCAGCTTTCAGTCTGTGCCGTGGAGCGCTGGCATTGGCTGTATCTTGCATGGGGACATACAATGCCTCTGCTTCATAGTCTGGCGTGGTACGCTTGAACAGCCAAAAAAACATATGAAAAATGCTCAACATCTTTTATCTTAAGGGAGATGCAAATGAAAACCACAATGAGAAACCACTTAACCCCAGTCGGAATGGCTAAGATTAAGCAAATAAACAATGATAAGTGCTGCCAAGGTTGTGGTGAAAAGGAAACTCTCCTACCTTGTTGGTGGGAATGTAAATTAGTTCAGCCACTGTGGAGATCAATACGGAGGTTGCTCAAAGACCTACAAAGAGAACCATCACATGATCCAGCAATGCCACTCCTGGGTAGCTACTCGAAGGATAGGAATACACTCAGTCAAAAAAAAAACAAACAAAAAACAAACAAACAAAAAAAAACCCACTTGCATATTCATGTTTATTGCAGCATTATTCACAATTGCTGTGATGTGGAACCAACCCAAATGTCCACGAGGATATGAATGGTTTGAAAAAGTGTGGTGTGTGTACAACATGGAACACTACTCAGCCACAAAAGAAAAAAAAAATGAGATGCTGGCATTGATAGAAAATGGACAAATATAAAAGATTTCATGCATAGGATTTTGTTTGTTTGTTTGTTTTTGTAATATGTACTTTGCATGTACTTCTCGAAGCCCTGCGGCTCCCCTTGGCGACCAGCCTCCCCTAGGCCAGGTGTTCTCTGGGGAGACGGGAGGATGTCCAAGAGCATGCCCCATGGTGGCAGGGCTTGAGCACTAACTGAGCAAAGAGATGAGAGTCAGAGATACCAAGTTCCTGAGCAGGAAAGCATAGCGTGGAAGAGGAGGGAAGGGGAGGAGGAAGAGAGGAGGCTTCCAGGAGAACGAGGTGCCAAGAGCATCAGGTCTTTAAATTCGGAGAGAATAGTTTTAACTCCTCCTTGGAGTCCAGGTACAGTGCTCTAAGCTGGCCTGAAAGTCTATTCTGATGAGTCATCGTGTCTTGAGGAGTCTGGGGTAACATGCATGGGCTCACGGGGAGAGGCATGACAGTGTCTGTTGCAGTAGCTGCAGGCACTGGCATGTTCTGTGGCTGTAGGAGTGATCCAAGCTTGATTCCTGACATGGAGGAAGCCAGATGGCCTTGCGGACCCAGTCCCTGGAAGACACAGGACAGCGGGGCCTTCATAGCACTTACTTTCTCCCAGCAACTATCCTGTAAAAATGGATGTGAATTTAAACTTAAATTTACAATGATACTGTGTGAATAGATGAGGCCCATTTACAGAGGAGAAACTGAGGCTCAGAAATAACTTGCCCAGTGCCACGTGCTTATCCTGTGTTGGACTGAATTTAAAAACAAATCTAATTTAATGTGGCTACTTTCTTTGGAGCCTGTGCTGCTGGTCTGGGAGGGCCCTGGCGTGGAGCTGGAGGCAGGCAGGACCTCTGTCGCACACTCCCCCCCAGCACGACCACCTCCAGCCCGACTGGGTTCGGAATTGCCTGCTGAGTGATTCACTTGGGACGACCAAGGAGATGGTTGTAAAGAGACCAAGAGGCACATTTGCATGAGATCACAGGGAACTGAAGTGAAGTCCTTAGTGGAAGATGAGCTGATGAAAGGGGAGGGAGATGTGTGCACTCACCTCCCACAAGGGCTTCAAGCTCCTGCAAGGTGGCTGGGGTGAAAAATAACTCCACCAAAATCCTTAGGAATCAGACCTGAAAGTAGACACATCCTTCGTGGCTTGAATGAAAAGAAACTGGGGGTGGGGGGGCGGCATGGGGGAGGAGTGGGCCTTTCCTGGGCATTTGACATGAGCACCCGGGGCTTCGGGCTTCTCATCTGTGTGGCTGTCATGAGGTAGGTGGTTTTTTGTTTGTTTGTTTGTTTGTTTTTCCTCTCTTTTACAACTGTGGAAACACAGGCAGAATTGTTATGTGCTAGGTTGAAGGTAAAAAAGCAAACCTCGTAGAGGTACAGAGTAGAATATTGGTTATCAGAGACCAGGGAGGACAGTGGGCAGGGTAGCACAGGGAGAGGCTGGTTAGCAGATATAAAATTAGGTAGGAAAGCTAATTTCTGGAATTCTGTGGCACAGTAGAGAAACTAGAGGTACTGAGGTAATATGTGTCTAGATGATGGACACACGAATTACCCTGACACATTGTATACGGGTATTGAAATAGTACACCTGACCCTGTAAGTATGTCCAGTTATACTGTGTTAGTCAGAAACGAGACTCAGGGGGCTGGCCGGTGGTGCAGTGGCAGTGCAGGGGCAACACGAAGCTCTGCAGGGCTGACTGCACCAGGTTCCTGACTCATGTCCAGAGCCCTCCCTGAACATGTTGGGGACACGCTTGCTTGTGATTGGGGTTGGCCGAGGCGTGGGGTGGACCTCGGTGTGGAGTATTGATGGCAGTGCCTGTGTCTCTCTTCTCTCTTTCTCTGTCTCTCTTGCTCCAAGAGGAAGAACGAAATGAACTTTAAAAAACAAAGAAATAGGGGCCAGCCAGGGGCATGGTAGTTAAGGTGATGGACCCCACATGGCTACTACACGTTTGGGGTCTCACACCCAGCAGCTTGAAGATCACACTGGGTGTTGTGTGTGTGTGTGTGCCCCAAATCCCAAGAGGAGTATGGAGGAGAAGGGGTCACAGTGTGATCTTACCTGCTGGGGGTGATTTCTCACTTTCCCTCTCACCGTCTCTTTCCAGTGAGTGTGTATGCGCTATAGCACACTAAAAAATAATTTAAAAAAAGAATGCAATTTAAAAAGAAAAACATAGATAAAAATTGGGCTGGCCCATGTCCAATTGTGGTTCAAGTCCTAGCCCCTGCGGCTTGAAAAACACACCTGGTGCATGTGCTCATGTGCCCCAAATCCCTGTAGGGTGGAGAGACGGAGGACGAGGGATTGGAGGGGTGCTTTCTCCCATACCGTCTCTCTCTCTCTGTCTCTCTGGAGAGTGCACATGCCCTCTGACACTTAGAAAACAAAAATAAATAAATTAAATTAAAAAGAGTAAGAAATGGCAAAATGGGGGCCAGACCACAACCTGCTAGTTCTTTGCCTGCCTCTATGTGGAATCATAACCCTCAGGACAGAAAAAGAGCTGTGGCCTATTTCCTCTGAGAGGTGCAGGGTGGAGACCAGGAGGGACTGAGGCAGGGAAGACCAGAGGCTGGATGAGAACGCACAGTAGCCGGCGAGGGAGTCCTGCTGTGGAAATGCCCTCTCTTGACAAGAGCTGTCCAGCGCCCTCCAGGAGCCCATGTGGGATGGGTCAGGGCAGGAGGCCCCTGCCTCATGGAACCACTTCTTAGGGAAAGTCTCAGAGTGCACAAGCAAACAGACTAGGTCACTGAGACACTGGTAACTGCTCTGAAGAAAATGTGGGTGGTGATGTAAACGTAGAGTCGGGGTGGGTCAGTTTTCTCGGGAGGTCAGAACAGAATTCCTGAGGGTGTGAGTTTTGATCCAAGTCCTCCATAACCACTGGGACCCAGTGAGAAGGAAGATCTGGACACAGAGGGGAGGCGGGATTGGCCGGGCTGGGGACAGAGCAGGGCCAGTGTGGCTGGAGGGGCCACCGCCTGAGGTCAGCCCAGGCTCGCCTCCACAGGCCCCTGACTGCAGCTGGCTTCCCTAAACCCTGAGCTCCTCAGTACGGGGTTTCCAGTCTCCCTCCAGGGGAAAAGATGAAGCAAGATGCTTTTGGAGTCATTTGGGATGTCCCTTTATCATTGAACTGCGCTAACCCAGCTGGAGACACAGGTGCAGACTCACCCATTCACAGCCAGGCCCTGCCTCAGGCTGCTGCCCGGCTGGCAGGGCCCCGGCTGGCTCTGGAGGTGCTCTCGGGCTCCTGCCCCGTCCTCCCCCATCTCTCCGCTGGGGGCGTAAGCCACACCAAACCTCCGGCACTGCTTCATCCTTCCCCTTCCGAGTCCACAGTAGGATATTTGTCAACACAGGGCCAGGGAGATCCTAGCAATTGTGTATAGCGTGTGTGTGTGTGTGTGTGTGTGTGTGTGTGTGTGTATGAGAGAGAGCGAGAGAGGGATTGAGGCTGAATGGATTATTTGAGAAACAACCAAACAAAAACAAACTCGGACATGAACCGAAAGGGCTCCACCGTGGGCCTCCGGCAGGCCTAGCCGCCCAGACTCCGTGGGCGGAACCTCAGCAGGGCAGACTAGGGCAGGTGCCCACTATGTGCTCTAACTGCTCACACGCAATTCGATTATTTCCCTATTATAGAGATTCCTGTGGATCATAAAAATGAGAAAAACAGAAAAGCAGAAAACATAACTGCTGTTAATTACAGTTACAGTGATATTTACTTTTAAAAAGCCAGAAGAAATAATGGGAATAAAATACATCAAAATAGTAAGAGATTAAACCATGGCAAAAATGATTATAACCATCGTTTTATGGCTGCATAATCGTCCTGTAGAACTGATGAGCTAGTTTATTAAACATCCCTGCCACTGTTGTATGTTTAAATTATATCTGAGTTTTCTATTTTTTAAAAATGTAATAATTAAACAGCTCTGTGCATCCTCGCCCTCTGCAATGCTCCGAGGATCTCCCCCGAGATCCACAGAAGACGCCCTTACTGAGTGGGAAAGCATGCATACTGTTACTGCTCGGGACTCCGATCGCCACGGGTGGGTTTGCAGGCGAGCTGCTGGCTGACTTCGGGGGACACCGGGTCTCCCCGAAGGCCCACCCTGGGCACCCGGAGGTTGCTGGTGCCTGTGGCCGACTAGTGCTCTGAAGGAGGAGCAAAGGGGGAGCGTGAGGCTGCAGCATGGAGGGCAAAGGGCTGAATGTCTCTCAGGTGCCTTCGGGGCAGAGAAGGTTAACTCAGTGTCTCCCTGGCACCTTAGACATTTTAACTGAAAAGCCTATTCACAACCCCCGGGGGTGCAGACATTCTCTCCTCCTCCCTCTTTCTTCCCAAGTTAGTTCATCCTTTCTTGACTTCACGGCAGAGGGCTGACCTCGAATTTTCTAAGTTCTTGTCTTCAGACATAAAGACTGTAACATCCATCAACAGCTGGCACCAAAACTAAGGACAGGCTACATGGCCGATGTGACGTCCAGGGAGAGCAACGGGACACCCAAGGACCAGCAGCTGCCCCATCCCAGGACCCCGTAATCACCTCATCGTGGCCCTCCTTTCCCTAAGTCAGGGACAGCTTCTTGTCTTACCCCTTGGGGCCAATACCACTCCCTTTCCTGCCTTGGAAAGTGAATAAACGAAAGTGAATACACTTTTTCTATTCACTTTCTCTCTGAGTTGGGAATTCCTTCATGACCAAGATCATCCTAAGTGTTGGGAGGTAGGGGACAAACGCTGGGAAGTTCCAGGAAGCCACTGTGTCCAGGAGAATTCTCAGGGGTGAGGCACTTAGATCCCTGGCTAGAGCCCACAGCCCCACGAGGTTCCCTCGTACTTGGAATGTTGGAGGAGAGATTGCAGCTTGCACAGGCCTTGGCTGGCCCAGGCCTCTCTGCAGCCATCCGTGCTCTCTGTGTGGGTGTTTCCACAGCAAAATGGGTTAGATCCCACAGTGCCGCTTGCCTCCATTATTAAAATCCAATCAAACAATTAGAGAGAGTTGATGGGAGCATTTGCTTCATTTGGAAACCAATGATTTGAGCATTTCCTTTGAAATGAGGGTGTGGTGGAGGCATTTTCCATCTGGGCATTAATTTTTGTCCTGCAAAGTTGAAAATTCACTCAAGCCAACATGGAAAGATCAAACCCCAAATGCGAAGACACCATATTTACAGAGGTTACCCTCTCAGGGAGGCGTCGGCATCGCGGACGTCAACTTTGTGAGGAAAAGTTCTAGCACTCTTCGCCTGTCAGCCCTGGTATCCAAGGGACAGCGTCCACCGAGGGGGTTTGCCCACTCTCTCACCATCCCGCAGTGTTTACTGAGGCCGCAGGAGTTCTCCGGCTTGCCCTGCAGGGGCAGGTGCACTGCGGTAGTAGCCAAGGGCAGATTTACACAGGGTGGACAGAAGTCCAGGGGTCCACCTGTAGTACCTCAAGTCTCTGTCACCATCTCCCTTCTTTCTGCATGTTCAGGGTTCCTGCCTCTGAATAAAAGTGCCAGGATGCCCACGATTTTTTCCTGCTCGGTTCAGGAAATAGCCAAGGCTGTAGTCATTTCTCATAGCCAATGGTCTTGATTCAGAAATCAGAATGTGCTTGCCTCGCTGTCTGTCACAATTTTGAATGTGACTCTGAAGTCAGTCTTCCACCGCCTCCTGCCCCAGTGTGGGTCTGTGGGGAGGGGTGTGGCTCTTATCTCCACTTTTCCCTAGTACCGTCTTCCACATTCAGGGGCTGCTGGCAGCTCAGGTGGAGAGAAGGAAGAAGACCTGGAGGTGTTTAGAGCTTTCTACTCCTGGGGGCTGCTAAATCTCCTGTTTCCAGGGTCCTGGACTCCCTGAGGCTTCTCCACCCTCTGCACAGCCCACTGGACCAGACTCCAAGGACGGCTCTGCTCCCTGTTGGCTGCAGACAGTCACCCTTGCTCAGTGGTCACCCGCCTGCCTCTCAAACTGAAAGAGCACCATCCTGCCTCTGCATTTCCTCCCCTCACAGGTGTATGTGCGCATGACCCCCTTCAGAGGGCCTGCTGCAGTGTCCTGATGTGCGTCAATATCCTTCCTAAATTACAATCAGCTAATCACATTTCTCTCGGGCGTCTACTTTCTGTCCTTTTCTGCTTCAAGATAGTTCTCTTTTAATTCTACTTTTTAATCAATAAGCGGTTTTTTACAAAGTTATCTTCAGAACTGTCAGTTTTAACGTGATCTCCAGCTCGGGTCTTTTGTTACATAAATTCTCTGTCTAATACTATTGTGTCACTAAGCATTCACTGAAACCAAGTCCTTGGAGAGTGTCAGGATTGATGAGATTAAATGTTAAGAATGGCAGTCATTTGATTTTGTAGCCAACAGAAGTAAGTGGTAAAGGTTATTCATTATATAGAACTATTTCCTGAAGGATGGCCATGAAGAGCAAGCTACACACTGCCGTGAGATCTTTGGCTTAAGGACGGATTCTGGGGGGAAAAGAGCCACTATCTTTACTTCAAGCTTAGCTGAAGCGGCTGATGAGCAGAATGAACAAGATAATGGAGATGCGTATATTTATTGTTTTGAAATTTGGATCTGTATGGCTCCAATAAACTCATTTTTCCTTTTACCTGTCATCTGAGGATGATAACTCAGGATTTATCTATGCTATAATGAATAAGAAAGTAATCATGAATATAAAAGTGTTTTAAAAACATTCTGAAAAAAGTTTTATATCATTTTTTACAATGAAAAAGGTAATTATAAATACCAGCTACGACCATGTGAGCAAAATATCTTTTTCCTTTTTTTTTTTTTTTTTTGAGAGAGATTTTTTTTGCTATGGATTGCATGCACTCGCCAGAGAGACAGAAAGTGAGAAATCACCCCCCAGGGGCAATGGCCATGCCACGATACCTTCTCCTTCATTCTCCTGTCAAGATTTTGGGCATTCATGCACACACATCCAGCATGAGTTTCAAGCAGATGGGTTGGGGACTCAAACCATGGTCAGTCACATGGGACTCCAGTGCCTTAACCACCATGCCACCTACTGGTCCCATGACCAAAATATCTTCATAGAAACACCTTGATTAGTTTTTATTAAATAACTGTGGACTGTTGCTAAACTAAGTTGACATAAGCAGACCATCACAGTCCACCCCTTATGAACGTAGCATGCATATATAATCCCTAACTAATGACAACGACAAATTCTTACTTCTGCCCAGCATGATATAACGCTCCTGTGCACAGCCCAGACAAGCTCATCCTCTCCCTAGAAGAGGGTACAGAGTCCCAGGGCGAACTTCCCTAAACACTTGAATCCCTTCTACACCACAGTGTGGCAGTTCCAAGGTGTCAGCTTCATCTACTGTGGGCAACCTTTGGGTCCTTGTTTCAGTCAGCAAACTACTAGAGACCTTTCTAATTCCTTGTGCTACAACATTAAGTCCAGGGCATGCTTAGCAGGCACGTATCAATAAATTTCACCTGATGCAACTTTACGTTCCTTGAATCATTAATCCATATCCTTAACATCTACTCCCATGTATTCCTTGGACTTTTGTTTGCATATGTTGGAAAAAATATTTAGTTCTAAAAGCTTCATCCTTTAGTTCTTTCAGATCATGTACTTCTCATAAGTCACTCTCTTTTTTTAAAAATTTGCTGTAGGGTGCGTGCACTCACTAAAGAGAGATATAGAGAGAGGGAGAGAGGGGGGAAGGGTCATGGCCATGTCATAATTCCTTCTCTTCCACTCTTCTTGGGATTTTGGGTATGTACACACATAGGCCCAAGGTGTTTTTAAGCTGCTGGGTCCAACTGTGCAATTGACCATGTGGGATCCAGCTGCCTTAACCACCACACCATCTAGCTGACCCACAAGTGTCACACTTTTGGGGACTGCTGAGACTTGAGTCCATTATGGCTAACTAAACAAAGAGAGGTGGTGGGTGGGTTCAGAGAGTTAGGAGTTAGGAGAGTTAGAAGTGCCCTATAAGGCGGCTACCTGAAGGGAGACCATTCTTGTCTCCATTCTGGTTTTCAGTACCTCATTTCTGCTCAGTTAATGCTCTAACTTCCACCAGAGATGTTCTGTGAGGTTGAGTATTAAATTTATATTTTAATTTAGCCACTTGCAGGATGAAATGCTGAGTGTAGTTTTTAGAGACTTTACTATTGTGTCTTCAGGAGTTATGGGTCTCATTCAGGACAGACACAGATTTCAGGTTCTTTATGGAATGCTTCAGATGGGAACTCAAATCCCTGAGTTTGTCCTTTTCTTTTTTTGCCGGGCATACAACAGCGGCCTTGCCAACGTGCTGAGCCGACCAAGGCTGTGCTCAAAGGTCGAAAGCTCAAACAGATCCTAGGGCCCCGCTGGTTTGGACTCCTCCATCTTTCTTCACTTTCTCCAGTGTAGTAAGGAGCAACCAGCCATTCCATTCTCATTATACTCATTATATTAGTTTTACTGAAATAGTTTAAGGTAGCAATATTCTAAGACAAACTAAGCTTTTTTGGTTTTAAATGTGTTCTACTAATTATCGTGCACGCATCCTGACAGGGTTCTATGGCAGGTGTTTAAGATTCACATATAAAAGGGCCAGCAGGTGGCATGGTAGGTGGATTCCCATATGGCTGACTGCAGTTCAAGTCCTGGACCTGGTGGCTGGCCTCTCTTAGTCTTTCTCTGGTCAAACTGAATAATAAATAAAATAAAATAAATTAAAAAATTCTTAAAAGAATACACCAATAAAGAGTGTATGTGAGGGGTGAATACTAGATGATGAGTGGAAGGGGCTCAAGGAACAAACTCTTATCAGCTATGTAGCTGATAAACCCACCATAAAGTTCTCTGTTGAAAATTATGTTTATGGTAATGTCTGGGATTTGATAGTCACATACTGCATGCATACCTTGAAAAACATATTGTGTGCCGTAGAAATGTGCAATGATCGAATGTAAATAACAAATCATAAAATAAAAAAGAATGTACATGTGGGTACTGGATGGTGGTGCAGTGGTCCAGAGTGGTCCTCCACAAGGCTGACCTACACAGTTAAAGTGGACGTTGTGCCCTTGATCTTGCTTGTGGGTAAGATAGTTTTTAAGTATGTGGGTGAGAGATATTGTGGGAAGGGAGCCACACTGACATTGCTTCCTATGAGGTGTTCTCTGGATCTGTCAGACAAGTGTTCACAGCCTTGGGATGGGAGACGGGAGGGTGGGTCAGGCAGACCTCATTAGTCCAGAGCTACAGAGTGATAAAGTGTGTGTTTGGACTAAGACTAGGAACATCATGCCCCAGAGGTCCAGGGAGCAGAGCTTCAATGCCCATCAGTGTCCTCTAAATTAAAACATCCAAATGCACTTGTTGGAGCAAACCAGCACTACCCCAAAGTGTCCAGGGCTGCTTTTTGTTTTTTCCTCTCCCACTCTACTGGCCTGGGGATGGTGCTCAGTGAGGGAAGGCAGAGACGTTTGATGCTTGTGGTCTTTGTTGAGAGTCTGCCCACAGATCTGCAACATTTACAGTTCAGTCTGATCTCACCTCCTCCATGAAACCTTTCCAGACAACTTTTCCTTGTTATTCTCCTCTGAGCTGTTAATACAAGGAGCTCTGTTTTCTCACTGCTCTTGTTGCCATCCAGTCTTCAGCCACATACATGGTTTTGAACACACGCTGTTCCTAATACATACGTGTTGATAGGTTAATTATTAAACAGGGGGAAGTGGCATTTCTTTTTCAGTAATAAATGAAAAACTGGAATCAAACATCCATTATCCAGTTCTCATTTATGATATTAAAGAGAATCATCGGAAAACCTACCCTCAGTCAGGCAGGCACTGCTTTATTGTTAGAATCATGGAAGTGGGCTCAAAGTCTGGGGAGGCAAAGAGTATTCATCTTTGTCCTAGGAATAAAAGAGTTCACAGGAAATGCATATCATGAAAAAATTGTGCATGCATTTTTTTCCTAAAATAAATTCAGATAATAATTCCATTTTCCACAAACTTTTAAAAGTCTTCTCATATAGTAGAATAACTTAAGATGAAAAACTCTCACTACCTAGAAATACTAGTTATTGTTTATCAGATATTTTCTTTAAAAAGAACCACAGTTAATGATAAAGAAAAATATCCATGTAACAGAAACAAAAAAGGAACTGGAAGTCAGAACAAAAAACACACTAATCAACTCTATTGCTGGTCTATGACTGGGAATGGGTGGGATCCATCTAAAATCCTAGGAGCCTGGCTCTTAATGACTACATAGGGTAGGGATGAGGCCTTGGAAACCACGTGAATCAGGAAATCAGAACTCAGAGAGCAGGAACTCCAAAAGGGCCACACTCTTGGTGAAAAGATACACCAAAGAACTATGTTGAAGGATCAAAAGGAAGCTGGAGGCTAAACCACCCATATGGGCCAAGAACAACCAAGTGAGAAATGAACAAAATAAAATGATCCGAGGCTTGAGATAACCCATGGGCATCTGGCAGAAGTGAATCCAAGATTTCTCTGGAGGAACCCTGGCATGTAGGTTCTCAGGAGAAAAACTGCTTTATGAATCTCATAACCTAAATGACGTAGTAATTTTACCAAAAACTTTTACCATCACTGAGAGTTGGTTCACACAACTAGAGGATTAATGTTTCCAAAGTTAGAGGTGATAAACCAACAGGCTGAGTATGTTAAAAATTATTATAGTTACATGGGAACCAGCAGTTAGCGTAATGGCTATGTTGCTGGACTCCCACGTAGTCGACCGCGGTTCGTGTCCTGGACCTGGTGGCTTAAAACTCACGCAGGGCGCGTGTGCGTGTGTGCCCAAGATTCCGAGAGGAGAATGGATGAGAAGGGATTGTGGCGTGACGATCCCCCCCGGGGGGTGATTTCTCGCTTTCTGTCTCTATGTCTCTCTCTGTCTGGCGAGCGCACGCACCCTATAGCGAAAATCTCTCAAAAAAAATTATTATAGTTACAAAATAAGGGATTAAATCACAACAGAAATATAGTCAGTCAGAAAGATATTTTCACATCCATGTTTTTCCCCAGCATTATTCATAATTGCTAAGACATGGCATCAATCTAAGTGCCCAAGAACTGATGACAGGATTGAAAAAAATGTGGCATATATGCACTATGGAATACTTCTCAGGCATAAGGAACAATGACAACCTGTCAATAAAAAGTGGATTTATATAGAATATTTAATGCTAAGTGAGGTAAGCTAGACTCTGAAAGACCAACTTTGTAATCCCTGCTCAGTATCTACTGAAAGTCTGTACTCTATGGCAGAAATGGAAAGATCCAAAGATACAATAGTATGGAAGAAAAGTGTAGATACTAGAGACTATATAGGTGTGGGTGGATAGTCGAGAAGAAGAAATACTTAACAGATACAAGAATAAAAAATTCTCTGTTGAAGATGATGCATATAGAAATTTCTTAGTATTGCATGCATACTTTGAAAAACCATACGGTGTGCTATAGAGATGGACAACAACTAAATGTGAGTTAGAAATCATTTTAAAATTATGAAAAATGGAAGAGGATTTGAGAAATAACAAAGTAGAATTACATATAGGAACATTTTCAATGAAATAAAGAATTTCAATGTATAAATGTATTTATTTTAAAAATTTTATATTTAATTTTATTTAATTTCTTTTATACATTCAATCACATATGTCACATAGCTTGTAAAGTGAATGTTCCAACATGAATACATTTCTCACCAATCCAGTTGAGGATACTGGAGGATACACATTGTCATCAAGAGATAATAACCCATTTCTTTGTCCCATAAATGTCTTGACTCTCTATTTTTCTCCTTAATGTCTTTCCTCAGACTCTCATCCTTCTCCCATCTCTTCCCACACTGTATCTGGTATTTATATCCATTTCTATGTTTCTATAAAATTTAAACACCAGACTGTATTTAAACACCAGATTGTACGTGTGTGTGTGTGTGTGTGTGTGTGTGTGTGTGTTTGTGTGTGCTGCTGCTGAGTTGATGAGTTAGAAGACAGATTCAAGGAAATTTCCCATACTCCATGATGAAGAGGTGAAGGGAAAATATATTAAAAAAATAAAAAAACAGGAAGTATAAAAGGAAATTATTCAATATACATCTAACATGAGTTTCAGAGGGGAAAGAGTAGAAAGACAGATGGATAGGCAATTGCTGGGAGCCATATCCTAGCCGGGGTGGGTGCACAGGAAGGTGACATGGGTGAACAGGAATCAGACTGAGACTTCACGCTCCTTTAGCATGTTCTCAGCCGGCTGCAGGCAGAGTAAACTCCAGACTGCAGCCCTGACGGCCAGAAGTCATGCGTATTTATTATAGAAGGAGTTTTTACAGTAGTGGGATGGGTGAGGGGAAGTAAGTGAAACATTTTGCTCTAAAAGGTAAGGCATTCAAAGTATAGGAACAATAATCATAAAACATGACATCTGTTTTGTTTAGGTATAAACAGTCATAATTTTTAGAACGAGGAAGTCCATTTTTCGGGTGTATTCTCTTCTTTGATCTTGATTACCAGGGAGGGTCTTTGGATGAGAGGGCTCCCAGGAATCTTGACCACTTCAGTCAGACCAGCTTGATCACTTTAGTCCCATAATGGCCTCAGGTCAGCTTTTTGAGAACTTTAGCTTCAGGCTAGGGTGGTAGCAATTACAGGAGCCTAGAAATATATCCCGTCTGGTTTAGTAAAGACAAGGTTAGTATATACTAAAGTGAAATACTTATGTTATCTCTGGGGTAGTCTACAGCTAAGAGGGTGAGTCTACATAGGAAAGGAATGTGGTCTTGTGAGTGGCTGAAGATTGCTGTGTACTTGGGACCCTCTACATGCTGCTAATGACTGTGGCTTGGGGAATGGCAATCTTCCCTTGTCCTGAGAGTAAGGGTGGCTTATGGTCTTTGGGGTAACAGCACCTCGTGGATGAGTCCCTGAGCCCCTCCCAGCTACTGAGATCGTTTTGTCCATTAGTAGCTTTAACCTAAACCTTTCTAATGCTTATCTATGTAATCCCTAGTAGGAGAAGTGAATGTAGCGTTCTCTATTGACATTTTCTAGGAGGATGGGGTGAGTCTAATGGGAGTAACTCCTGTTTGCAGCCGCCGCCCTACTCAGCTGCCGCCTTAGTGGATCTGCATTCTTTCAGGATTATTGTAAAAATTATAGTAAGGCTGGGGGTGCCTTTATGGGGTACTGGGGTATGTCAATAAGGCCCATGGCAGAGAAATTGAGTGCAGGACAGTACAGCGACACAATTCGTGAGGTCCAGAACTCGTAAAACTGTTGATCTTGCAACCAGTTCTCCTCAGCCGAGTCCTTGCTCTAGGCACAAGGGGCAGTTCTTTCATACTCAGCTTGTTAACTGCATGGTCCCAGCAGGCAATCAATCTTTGAAAATGTAAAAGGTGAAAATGTGCTAATCACCCTAGTTTGATAATTACACATTATATTCAGGTACTGAAAAATCAAGTCATATCCTACAAATAATGTCATTATGTGTCAATTAAAAAAAATAAAAAGAACCAAGAGCCATTCTACTGGTTTCTCAGGAAGGACACAAAATAAAAGTAATAGTATGCCACCAATCAATCAATCAATCAATCAATGGAGAATTTTTCAGTATTGGTGCAAGAGTCAAATTCTCAAAATCTCAAAAGTGAAGGACAAATCTAGCATAGAAGAAATAAATATAAATCCTTCACCTGAAAAAATGGCACTCAAACTACAAAATGAATACATAAAATAAAAGATATAATCTCAAAAGCAATCAGGAAGAAATACAGGTTATGCAACAAGAAATAAAAATAGACTGACAGTAAATTTATCAACAACAAAAAATAAAGACAAGAAGACAATAAAATAATGTTTTCAAAGTGCTGAGGAAAAGTGTCAACTTAGATTCAGAACTCTCTTGCTATCAATCAAGATTTTGAGTAAAATAAAGATATTTTCAGAAAATTAATGCTGAGAGAATTTAGTACTTATAGACCACTTATAAACTATGACTAAGAAACTGGAAGATAAGCATGTGGAATAAGGAAATTAAACTTATAAGAAAAAGTTACATGGTGCAAGAAATAATGTTCATCAAAGAAGTTTTGATCTAGAGCTACATGTGCTTGTGTGGCCATCTGAAGCTGTGCTCGCCTTAGTCCAACCTGAACATGAGAGGTAATGGCTTAATTATTCTTAACTCTCTCAAAACCATTGAAAATGCCAACATAAACCTTTATTTTCAAACTTATTCACTGCTGATGAGAGTAGAATCAAGACAACGGCTTTGGAGAGTAATATTGCAATATATGGGGAAGTAGAAGATCCATACAGAAATGACCCAGAAATGCCACTACTAGAAGTTTTCTCTGAGTCTTCCATAGTTTTGATCAAGGAGCCATATTCAAGGGGCCTTCAAAAAGTACCTGAAAAATGTGTGTGATGAAAAACTAGACATAGTTTTCAAAAATATTTGCATCAAAATAGACTTGTATTAAATTCAAATTTTCCACAAACTTAAAAGTTTTATTTATTTATTTTGCCTTCTATGAATGAGAAGGAGAGACAGAGAGGAGAGAGAGCAAGCATCAGGGTGTCAATGATGCCAACCACCCATAGCCTTTAGCCAGACCCAGATTATGGGCAGGCATGTGCCTGCCTTACTCAGGGAGGTCTTGAACTGTGAACCCTCCCATGTGGGATTGCCTCAAAGAATAATGCATTTTACTGCTGCACCACCCTGCAGTCCCCCTTTTCTGTAAGTTTTCCAAAGCCTTCTGATTCAAGAGTGCTTGTTATTAGTACTGGTCCTGCTAGAACCCACTTGGCTGCCCCACAGAAGACTGGACAAACAAGCACTGTGTTTCATGTCATCAAATACTACACAGCGATAACATTAATGAACTAGAGCTCATCACATAGCACATGTATGAGTTTGATAAGGAGTAGAAAATCGTGTTGTACAAAAACACATACAGTAAATGAAAATTATATTTAATATAAAAAATGTGAAAGAATATCTCTATGAAAAAAAAAGGGAAACCAGCAGTTAGCGTAATGGCTGTGTCGCTGGACTCCCACGTAGTCGACCGCGGTTCACGTCCCGAACCTGGTGGCTTAAAACTCACGCCAGGCGCGTGTGCGTGCGTGCCCAAGATCCCGAGAGGAGAATGGAGGAGAAGGGATTGCGGTGTGACCATCCCCCCTGGGGGGTGATTTCTCACTTTCTGTCTCTATGTCTCTGTCTGTCTGGCGAGCGCACGCGCCCTATAGTGAAAATCTCTCAAAAAAAAAAAATGTATAGATTAAATATACACCCAAATCAAGGTGGTGGTTTCCTTGAGGATGATGTCATGGTAAAGTAGAGGAGGAAAGAGCACTTGATTTCTTCAGCTGGGCAGTGAGTTCATGGCTGTTTGATATATGGCATATTAGTCTATTGTCTTTGTGTTTTGTTAATTCAGGACCATGTAATGGAAAGTATAACTACTTATGTTTGATCAACTGGATAGTTCCAGAGAGGTAATTTTTTTTCAAGTTTATTTAATTATTCCAAGAGTGAAAGAGACAAAGAGAGAGGAGACCCCTATCCTTCATCCAGACCCAGGTCACGGGCACATGTGTGCCTGGCGTTCTCAGAGAGGTCTTAGGAGCAAACAGGTGGCCCTTCCATGTGGCCTGCCTCACAGTGCTGTGTTACCACTGCACCACCCTCTAGCCCTAAAACATGGATGTTTGTTTATTTATTTATTAAAGGATTGAATATAGTTTTTCAAAATATAGGGGCCTGTATCTTTGTGAACTTTCTAAAGATCTATTGGTCTGGTACTTGGATCATTTTAAGAAGTAAAGGACAAGAAGTTATTATAATTTTTACTCTGGTCCCCCAACTAAGAAAAGGGCAGTTTTTGTCCAGTTGAAGGGTAGTCAAACACTTTTATAGGTAATTGGAAAAGTTCTTAGCTCCATGTAGAGCCTCAAGTAAGGGAAGGTCATCCGATTAGTCCTGGCCGCAGAGCAAGAAATCCTTTCTTTAGCCATTGTGGCAGCAGGTCCAGTGGCATTTAATGTGTTGAAGTCGTATTGGAATGCTGTTGGCACCTCTAGCAAGAGCCCAGGGATATGGATCAAATATATGCCTTCTTGGCAAATAACGTTCTCCTCTGGAGAAACAGTCTCCAGTTTGCCACCATGCTGACCATGGACACTAGGTGATCTGACCTGTCCTACAAGAATCCAGTGATGTCTGAGCCAGTTAGACGTAAGACTGGTCTTGCCTAGCAGAAAAGATGTAAGTGGGACCTTTGAGAGTAGGATCTAAAGGTGTGGGCAATTAGCGAACATACCTTCCCATGGGCACAGGGCCTGGTCCTGGTGCCCTGCAGCCCCCCTCAGCACATGCCTGTGCCCTGCGAGAAACCCCATATGGACACTGGCACAGACAGGATGAAGCCCAGCTTTGGATGGCTCTGCACGACACTGTGGTATCAGTCCCACGTGGGCTGCTCTGTGCAGTCAACCTCCCATGGCAGGGGAAGCGAAAGTGGGTTTCCTAGGCCTCTTCCATTGATTATGAACCTGGTATCTTATAACTACTCTCAGATTTCGATTTGTTTTTCAGGTTTATTTATTCATTTCTTCCATGAAAGAGAGCGGTAGTCACTCCCAATAGAGTCTTCGTACAGGGATCTGCCTCCAGCCTCAGCTAGCCAAATCATGGGCACACACCCAGCTTGTGCAGGGAGACCTCAGGATGCGAACCCGGGACCTTCCCATGTGGCCCCAGTATCACAGAGTGTGGTGTAACCGTGGTGCCGCTGCAGCTGGTCTGTTTTGCTGTTTATCAAAGAATTTCCTTTACGGAATAACAGTAAGCCAGTAAGAAGATGCTCATGGGATTCCCTGGTTTTTATCAAATTGGTCATTATCCAAATGTGGGTGCCCTTACACTATTTGTGCCTATTAAGACTTAGATATTGCACCCAAGCGACATTACCTCATAGTTTGAGGTGTTGCCCTTCAGAATGTCAGACAAACAGTGAATAATCCACAGTGACTTCTCACCAGAACTGGAATATTTTGGTTGAAGAACCAAATGGTGAATGTTAGGAACAGCTCTTTTTTTTTTTTTTTTGAGAGATTTTTGCTATAGGGCGGTGCGCTGGCCAGAAAGATAGATAGAGACAAGAGAGACAGAAAGTGAGAAATCATCCCCCGGGGGGACGGCCACGCTGCAATCCCTTCTCCTCCATTCTCCTCTCGGGATCTTGGGCATGCATGCACATGCGCCCAGTTTGATTTAAGCTACCGGGTCCAGGACTTGAACCGCGGTCGGCTACAAGGGAGTCCAGTGACATAGCCATTATGCTAACATGCTGGTCCCAATGTTAGGGACAGCTCTTGACACGGTTACATCTGAAGACCCACATTTTTTGCTCCACTAACTATAAACCTTGCTGAAGTAGAGGTTTTAGAACCTAAGAGAGAAATTTTTCAACAAATAGCAAAGGGATGTCTCCATTGACAGGGAGGCGATTTTGGAATCCTCACGCCTCGGGGCTAACAGGGAACAAAGCCTGGTTGGGTGACTGGATCTGCTTATGAACAGGCCGCCACCGAATAACGAATAACCAGGCGGGGAGGAGGGGCGCAAAGTTACGCTCTACGTGGGAGTCCAGCGACATAGCCATTACGCCAACTGCTGGTCCCTTCTCATGTGTATTTCAAGGAAAGGATTTGTGGACTACGTTTTCCCTCTAGCCAGCAGATGTATTGAGGTTCGTCATGGACAACACCGATGGGCAGAAAGAGCAGCTCCCATTGCCCTTGACTTAACCACAGAGGCTGGGGTGGAGGGCAGCATGAAGACCCCACTGGGGGTGTCCGTCTGTCTCTCTCACGAATAAGTAAATAAACTTTAAATGGTAATAATAATAATAACAACAACAACAACAACATTGGAAGTGCACAAAAATTCATTTGCTGGGATAAGGCAGTCTAATAATTTGTTTTTAAAACTCTTTTTGGAGGATTCAAAAGAAGGTAAATGCTGGGGGGTGAGACAACCAATCAGCTCCCTCTGTGGTCAGCCATGGGGAGCTTACCTGGGGCATTCTGTTCTATTCGGAATCGCTTCCCGCAGCCGTTTTGTGCACGTGTTTAGCGAGAGCTCCGTGCACCTCGTTCACGTGTGTGCCGAGAGTGGTGAATACTCCTGATGCAGGCAGAGAAACGGGGGTACAGCAGCATCAGAGAAATCCACGTTCACATGCAGCTCTTCGACTCACGTGCACACGACAGCTTCCTCTCTGGTTTGCAGTGCAGCGGTACTGTTTTCACTGAGGCATTGCTGCGAGGATTGGTGGAGATCGTGCATTCAAGTTCCTCACTTAAGTAGACAACCAATAATTCTTCATCTCTCATTTATTTCTTTTATTGCACCATCCTGGGCTATGCAATTTCAAATGTTAGGAAGTTCTATAGAGAAGGGAAAAGAGGAAAGCGTATTTAAAATGTATTAACGTGTTTGTTAGCCTTCCTGTCCTGGAGAAAGAGCTAGTCAGAAGCTTTCTTTCCAACCACCTTCAAGCTACACTGCACCTAAGAATAACATTTGTGTAATGAATGCACTGGGTCTGGACAACATCGCTGCCACCGTGCACAGGAAGTTAAAGCAATGACACTGTCTTTGACGAGTACAGAAATTAAAGTCAAAAATGCTGTTATGTCACACTGTTCTCAGCAAAAGGACTCTGAGAAACGAGAGAGCACAATGTTGTGAGGACGGAGGGAGGCCGTCTTCCCTGTGTGGGAAGCAGGAGTTTGTTAAGAGAGAGAGATTACAAGTGCCCCTGCCTTACCTGGTTGGGGCCTTGCAGAAGGCTTGGGTTGTCGCAGTTCTAAATGGCTGACCTGTGAATAGATCATTTCTGCTCTGCAGCCAGGCTTGTTCAGGGGGCAAAGAAGTTGTTACTTCCCTTCATTTCCATCTCAGTTCCCAGTGTTGTCCTCCAGGCCACTTTTTAATGTAGCGGTTACCCCAGTTTCCATTTGCTTAGTTGTTTGTATTTATGCTTTAGCAGCTGAAGCTGGGGGGGGGGTGTAGGAGGTGGCAAATGGTAGAATTGGGGATCTAAAGCTAATTTTACCTTCGACATCCTAGAATGTTAAAGCTGGAAGGAAGGAAGAGTCATGATTGTGGGGAAGATGACCATCAGAGGGGTGAAGCAAGTTACTCAAGATCACACAGCACGTCCTGCAAGGGGCACAGTGGGCCTCTGGGTGGCAGCACAGGCTCAGTCTTTCCTTGGACCTCTCTGTGATCTCAAAAACCTTTAGGGCCACGTGTGACTCAAGTGGAGATGGGCGGTGGTGGCCGCTCCCTCATCTGCACAAGGACAGATGTGATCTGTAGATGCCTTCCATCTCCACCTCAGGGACAGCATCTTCCAAATATGTCTGGTACCTCCAGTGCTCTGCTCTTCCCTCAAGTTAGAAATCCCTCTGATTTTCAGCCCTTCTTTGATTTTCCTACATGTAGCATCCTGGTTATTGTCCTTTGACCATGCTCTCCGTTGCTAATGCTCGTTAACTTGCAGCATCGCAGTGGGGCACTTCAGCTTAGTCAGAGGAATCTAGAGGGTTATTCAGTCTGGATGATATACGTCTATTGATACCAGGTAAGGACAGATTAGTTTTTGTTGTTGTTGATTAATATCGAGTGTAATGTCAATCAAATCCCACACATCTACCTTATGCCTTTAAAATTCTGAAAGCGATGCCCTGTCAACTTGAACATCGATTCTTAGTGTGGCGGCCTCTTATGATGGTGTTCATAACCGTAATGGAGCAATAATAAAAACCATTATTCTTTTCTACATGCCAGACCCTTTATACATCGTACTTTAGATGTATTAACTCATTTAATTTTCACAACAATCTTCTAAGAAACTGTTACTATTTTCTCTAACTTACGGATGAGGAAACTGTGGTCAGGGAAGGTAAATAATGCATTTAAGGTCACATAAGCAGCAGGGAGGCTTTCGAACCAAAAAAGTCTGTCCACAGTCATCCACAACTTTTGGATGCCATTTATTAGAGACTCAGGGTAGTCTGATTTTCTGCCCTTCTGGATTCTGAGAAATGGAGAATATAACTCAATTTTATTAGTCATGTTCTTGCAAGAACCCTGCAAAAACCCAAACATAGGCTTATAATAAGTGGTAACAGAGAACCAAGGTGAGTGGATTCAAGTCATTTTCTCAATTTTACAGAAGGACAAGAAGTCAAAACTCTCCAGCTCATTTGAAGACAGGCAGATCGGAGAGGACTGGGGCTGGGTGCGTGTGGTCGAAGCGGGCATTGCCCATTTCCTTGCCCATGGAGAGAGCCAGTGTAGAGTGCACACGCCCTGAGGTCAGACAGTGCCAGGAGGAGTGGGAGAGGGAGGGACTGCATGTCCTCGGGCACAGGCTGAGAACAGAGACAGCACTGTTTAAAATCCTGGTTCACCAAATGTGAAGACCTGGCCAATCGCACTTGCTCTGTCTTCCCTGGACAAAGATGAGTAAAGGGGTGGAGAAAAGGGAGAGAAGTAGGAAGCGGAGTACGGGTGACTTCAGAATTTCAGCGGAAAATGGAATTAAAGTAAGAATCTGCTTTGGTATGAGCATTTTTTTTTAATCTGTGCATTCTGTTTCCCTAATATGCATTTTCCATGAATGTTTTGAAGACCCTTCATCGCGTCTTCCCTTCTCCACAGCTAACTCTGTAGCTTGAGGGGGAGATGCGGTGGTCCTGGCCCTGCAGGCCTCCGGCAGACTGCAGGGAGCACCAGCAGAGCTACTTTCCTGCTTGTATAGTTCCAGACTAAGAAGGTCTGTCTGCTCCCTCTGTTTTCTAGATTTGCAGGGATCCCTTTAGGCTGTCAGATGTCAGGGCCATGCAGAGCTCAGGTAATCGCTGTCCACTCGGGGTCAGGGAGGGGATTGAGCTTTAGCACCTGCTTGATGTAAAACTCTCAGAGTGGTTGGAATCAGGAACGCAAATTTACTTATTGTTTTTAATAAACAGCTGTCGGTATCTTCTTGTTTTGTACTTATCATCTCCATGCAACTATCTAGAGAGTGCTTGTTCCTACTGTCATAATAAATCCTAGCTTACAATTCATTTGGGATCTCCTCCAAATGAGATACTCCTGTGATTAGTACTGGAATCAGTCATCCTTGAGGTAATATAGAGAAAAGCCCATGGTTAGAAAACCTGTTTTTTATTTATAGTTTGAATAGCTTATTTGTCTTCCTCTAATTACCCTTGGAGCTGTTGGTTCCTGGAGTCCAGGAGCTGTCTGGTTAATAGGGTTAAGTAAAAACTTTGTCTTTATAGGCTTTCCTTTTCTTTCTTTCTGTTTTTTAATTTTGACAAGACATAAAATGAATTTGCTAATTAGTTTTTCCTTCCAGACTTGCATTATCTTATTGCTTTAATCTGTCTTCTGTGAGACCAACCAAACTGGTAAAGTCCACACTGCTTCTACAGATTGAGCGTTTAGAAGACCTTTTAGACTCTATGCAGTTCAACTGGAAATTAGTCAGCCATGAGACCCGGCTGGGGGGTGGTCTCTCTTCTTTCATTTGCACAGGGACAAGGTGGAAGTTTATTATCTCTGGATTCCTTCTACCTACTACTTCAAGAAGAGAATCTTCCACATCTGCCTGAAATACTTGTTTACAAAACAAATGAATGTTCCGAAGTAGAATCAGGGAACAAATCTAACTTCCATGTATCGCATTTAAGAAACATCACCAGTTGGTTCTCAGAATCAGAGAAGTTTTAGAAACCCTGGCCCAGAAGGATGACCCTAGGCTTACATTCAGAAATGAAAAAAACAGGGCTCTGGTCCCAGGTATGACAGTGGGTTGACATGACTTTAAGTGTGTAATTTGGGCATATGGAAGGGCTGTTTGCTTTCTGTTGTTTTGAGAGAGAGAGAAACTGGGGCACGGGAGGCGTACATTTTGGACAGGGTCTTGCCATGCCACGATTCTCCTGCTCCAGCCTGCCAGCTAGCGAGGGTCACAGCCATGCACCTGTACCCCCGCCTGTGTAAGCTGGCCCAGGACCCAGCCCGGGGCCTCTGCAGCCCCAGCCTCACACCGCCTCCTCTGTCACTTGCACAGCCGTAGCTGGGCCTAGATGTGCTTTATTTGTCGATGGGAAGTCGTCCTTCTGAGTAGTCACTTTGGGAAGACAGTGTTGGCGTAGGGTTCAACTCAACATCTTCCTCACCTATGGGATTGTGTGGAGTTGAGCCCCAGGAACTGCATTAGGACACATCTTAACATGTGTCCTACAGTTCAAGTACTATGGTCCTGGAAGAAAATGATAATAATAGCAAACAGATAAGTCAGTACTATAGCAAACCCACTGTAATAATACGGTTTTCACCACCACACACAACTGTTTTTTCTTGCCTTTGAAGCATAAAGTTTTAGAAATTTATAGTCAGAAGATCATCTTCCAGATTAATTAGACTGTTGTGAATATTGTTATTATTCTTTCTCCCCCAAGTAAGAGGATTTGCCAACTCCAGTGGAGAACATCTGAGCTAGCACCATGGCTCTGAACCATCAGATCTGAGGCAGCTATGTAAGACAGTTCTTGGGCCCTCACTATACCTACAGAACCATGATATTCATGGGTAGGTTTTGGTAGTAGTCAGTCAAATTCAAGAACAATCGATATATTTCGTTTTAGCTCAGCACATGAGGGAACTCAGCAATGGAGTCTGAGTGAGTCCTCAAATCAGACTTGTGAGAGGCCTTCCACTTGTCGGCAGCACTGCGGTGTACTTTCTGAGAATCACTTATAAATTCTCTTGATTTCTCAGACAGTCTGACTGATGGTGCCACCACCCTGAGTATTAGAACTTTGGGGCTTAGAGAAATTTGCTTAATGATGAATCAAATTCTTTATTAACAGTGACTTCCATTGCCTCTTCTCCCCACCTGTCAATTACGATCGGCTTCTAACCAGTGCATTGTCATCCCTGTACTGTAGGCAAAGAGAAGGTCTTGGGCTTGGAGACAAGCTGTCATGCTCGATGCTGTAGGAGGAAGAGAACAGCTAGACAGTGTGACTGGCCTGTGGATCATGGACAGTGAGGACCTTGGGCAGGTCCACATATCACAGATTTGTGGGCCTCTTACAAGCCTGGCTCTATCTTTACTGTATATTCCTAAAATCATAGAAAAAGCAGCTAGGCTCCAAAATGATCCCCAATGATTATACATATTGCATGAAATACCAACGGAAAGAGAACAGGAGTTGGAGTAAGGAGTCTGAAGTCCTCACTCTGGCGAGAGCAAGCTTAAGTTGATTTTTTCCTTCCTCTAGATTAGGTCTTGAAACTATCCATTTTGTGCACCACAGGGGGTCTTCTACTCCTACAGGGCAGGACGGAGAACAGCACACTGCGTGGACAGAATGGTAAGGTCCTTTACTGTTCCAGCAGCAGGGAGCCGGGACACAGGGAGAGAACACCGCTGCTGATGGAGAGCACAGCTCCGGCCAGCACTGCCCGGAGCCTGCTCCCCCAGCCGGCCGCCAGAAAGGGCCTCCGCAAGCTTTGCCTCTTCTCGGTAACTTCTTAAGGAAAATAAAGCATCAGTTTTCTATTACTGTTGTAATAAGTCGTCACAGATTAACGGTTTGAAAACACAAAAGTTTATTATGTAATCTGGAGCTCAGGAGTCCCACTTTGTCCCACTGGGCTGAAGTTGAGGGATCTACAGTGCTGGTTCCTTTTGGGATCTCCAGGGTGGAGTCTGTTTTCTCGCTGTCCAGGTCTGCAGCCTCTGAGCTTTCTTCAGGACCACTTACCTCAACCGGAAGGACACAAGTGGTTAGCCAGGGCCCAGCTAGTCCAGGATAATTGCCCCATCTCAAGACATTTAACTGGACCGCACCTGCAAAGTCTCTCTTGCCATGTGGGGCAACATATTTACAGGTTCTGGGCATTAGAAATGGACATCTTTAGGGTCGTAATTTTGCCTATCACAGTTATTTTTCTCTTAATTGGAAAAATGCAAATGATATCTCCTTCAGGGTAATCCATTCCCCCAAGTCAAATCCAGAGGCAAACAAACTCCCCAGCCTCCTTCCGTGGCACGCACACTGCCTCCTTGCTCGGTCTCCAGAGGGCGCCACATCCCTCCACCTGCAGTCGGCCATCCTGAGAGGCTCTGGCCCCACTTCTCCTGAGAACTAACTTTCTGTCTCCTGTGTGAGATGAGGCATGAAGGAGGCCTTACTCTTGTGACCCTGAAACGTCTGTCTCAATTCTTAACATTTTCAGAATACTGCCAGAAAGAACGCCTCACTTTTCTTCAGTTTCCCACTCTGTGTTCCTTGGGTCCCTGTCCATGCTCCTCTGAGTTCAGCCGAGTGAGTTCCTTTCTCTGTCCACTCCATTATCTACTGTTTTACTTTGTTATTTATTATTTCCTGTTTTCTTTTTCATTTTTAAAATTTGTGTGCACTTCTCTACGGATTTGTTATGTTTTTATTCCTTGGCAGACATTTCTGGGGCAGAGAACAAACTCCTGTCAGTCCAGCATGTCTGATCAGAAGTTTGCCTGGATCGATGTGAATTTTGAACTTGTGGGCAGAGAGGAGATGGACAAAGTGCACGGGACAAGATGCTTGGGGATATGGTTTCTGCCCCAGCCCCACCCTCCCTCGCTCGGGGTACGCACAGGACTGTCTGTTGCACCCGTGCCAAGCCACTCGCTGTCCCCTGCTGCCACTGAACATCTGTGCATTCCCGTCTCTCCTCCCGCAGACCCTCCTGTGGCCTCCCACTGCACGTGTGCTAAAACCCCGCAGCTGTCTGTGCTCGGGCCCACAGGATTTGGCTTGTGCTCGTCTCTCCGGTTTGCTCTGGTGGGGCTCGTCCACTCGCTTGTTAGGCTCAGGTGCCACAGGCTTTGACTCGGCCTCCTGGTTCCCTCTTCCGGAGCTTCCTTCTCCCCAGCTGTCTGAGTCCCACTCATCCTTCCCATCCCGTGCAAATGTCACGTCCCCTGAGATGCTCCGACTCCGGAGCCAAGTCAGGCCCATCTCCTCTCTCACTTGGTGTAGGGCAATGAGATGTGTAGATGCCACAGAGGTGCATCTGGAAACCGCATGCACGAGTAGGTGGCCAGCATCTGGCTCTCCCGCTGGTACTCCACGGGGAAGAGGCCATGTCTAATCTGATCACAGATAGGTGCGTTCCCAGTCCCCTGCCCAGGGCTGAGCACAGGGCATGCCATCAATAAATCATGGTTACACACGAGAGTGCCAGTTTCCTCACTGTGTGAGAGGGGTGCCGTGAGGCTGCACACAGAAGACAGATGTCAACTGCTACAGCATCAAATCTGCACTCGTGTGTAAAGTGCTGTGTGTGGCCTAGGTGTGTGGGAGTTACATCATGGGAAACCTCGCTTCCTTGTCTGTTTCTCCTCAGTGTTCTCTGTGATCCTGAGTAGAAAACGAAGGGACATAGGGCACAAGAAGTTGTCACTTTGATGTTCCTCTTTTCTCAGAAGGTCTTGTTGTATGGGGCTTTAAAATTCTCAGAGTGAGAATCTCACTACTGTTGTGTGCCCAGGGCTCAGTACAGATTGGCCAGTGGCTTCCAACAGCTGCCATCTTCCTGGCCTCCTGAGCTTGGGGAGAACACCCTCCTCCCCCTCCGTCGCTGACGATCCACACAGCCCCTCGCCATCTGCTCTCCGGGCCCGCTGCATCCATGGCTTCTCCTCAGCTCAGTCGCTGTTCTAATTAGGACTCAGGAAAGTTCCCTCAGAATAGATTGTGCTCTGATTCAACCACTTTTGGAAATAATTGAAAAGGAAGGGGTTTGGCACGAGTTCTAACGCCCACCCTGTGTGGAGCCAGGACATGGATGAAGGGCAGCAGAGCGGTGGCAGGACAAGCTGTGCGGCTGGCTGGTGCGAGCCCGGGAACGGCTGATCACAACAAGAAGCTGCTGGCTAAAGAGACGGTGCCCTTTCTCACTGTCCTTCATAGACGTCTTGTCTAATTGCCAGAGGGCCCATATGCTCTCTCTCTCGCTCTCACTCTCGCTCTCTCTAACACTTCCCAGTGGAGCAATGGGGTATGGTCACACCCCAATCCTTATCATTCAGGTCTCCTTCCATCAGATTTTGAGCATGCACACACACACATCTGGTGAGTTTTCAAGCCATGTTTTTCAGTCATGTGGGATTCAGAAGGCTATGCAGAGTGCTTAATCATGATGTTGACCCAAGCTTTTTTCTTTCTTTTTATGGGTAGATGGTCTTTTCTTTTTTAAAAATTTGTTTTCAGATTAATTTCAAATTTTACATAAAGTCTCCATCATGATGTATACAACATCTATTTTTTCAACAGATAACTTTACATCTTTTTTGTCTGTTAAATGTTTCTTTCCTTTGCACCTCACACCCAGCCTCTACCACCCGCTTCCCTCCCTTGCAGTCTTTGGTTTGGACACTTCTCCCTTCACCATCACATCTTCACATCTCTCAACCTCTGCCATAGAGTGCAGACACTTGATACAAATTGAATGGGGATATACAATGTGTATCTTTCAAAGTCTGGCTCACTTCACTCAACATTAAATCTTCTATATTCATCCACTTTGAGTCAAGTGATAGGGTCTCATTGTTTCTTTTTTCTTTATCTCATTGTATCTTACAGTTGGGTAATATTCTAGTATATATGTGCCACGAATTTTCAACCCAGTCATCAGTTTTTGAACACTTAGGTTGACTCCATGTCCTAGCAATTGTAAATGATGCTGCAATAAACATGAATGTCGTAGATGTCTTTCTGACTGAGTGCTTTCCTGTCCTTTCGGTAAATGCCAAGGACTGGGATTACTGAGTCATATGGTAGTTCTAATAGTTGGTTTTTGAGAAACCTCCTTATTGTTTTACCCAGAGGTTGTACTAATTTACGTTCCCATCAACAGTGTATGAGGGTTCTCTTTTCTTTTTTTAAAAAAATTAAATTTCTTTTTATTTCAATTTCTTTTATACATTCAGTCACATTACTTAGCTTACAAAGTGAATATTCCAACATGTGTACATTTCTCACCAGTCCAGCTGACAATACTATAGTTATCTTCAATAGATAATAATCCGTTTCTTTGTCCCATAAATGCCTTGCCTCTCTATTTTTCTCCTTACTGTCCTTCCTCAGACTCTACTCCTTCACCCGCTCTCTTCCTTTTCACCATACCTCATAGCACTTGTCGTTCTTTACTTCTTGATCTTGGTCATTCTAACTTGGGTTAAATGGTGTTTTTGTTATCAGTCTCTCTCTCTCTCTCTCTCTCTCTCTCACACACACACACACACACAGACACACACACTTCTTTCTTTCACTAATGTCCTTTTTCTGTTCTAAGGTCCTTCTTTATTATGTTTTATCATAATGTCCCTGGCCTCCTCCAGTTTGTGACAGTTCCTCTATCTCTTTCCTTGGCTTTCATGAGCTTGACACTTGAAGAGTACCAGTGAAGGATTTTACAGAATGTCCCTCAATGTGGGGGTGTGTGGTGTTTCTTAGGGTCAGGTCGAGACTATGCCTTACAAGGTAGAAGTCCACAGAACTGGCATGTTCTTCTTAAGATATCTTATCAGTATCACAAGGTGTATGATGAGGCCAAAGTGGGGTCTGTCACTGTGAGGTTGGTCTTTATGTTATTTGGGGGAAATACTCTGAAATGATAAAGCTATCCTGTTTCTGCTTAAACTTTTACTAATTTTAACATTTATCAGTGTATTTGCCTATACCAGTATTACTCTGTTCTTCTAACAAGTTTTTATTGCTCTCTTTCCTTCTACTGTTACTAATTGGAAATCTTGTGTAAGGAAGAATGATCACTTCTTCCCTTTGTTTACTTATTATGTTTTTTTATTTCTATCAGTATGAACTCATTGACATTTATTTTAATCTTTGAATTATAACTCAATACTATCATTATTAATGTAATTTATTTATTAGGTCAAGTTGTTCTAACTCTGGCCACATCTTGTTGACTGATTTTTGCTATGGTTTGCCCTCCAAAGATTCATATTATGAAGTTTGGTCTAAGAGGCAGTGATTAGGTGTCCTTCAAAATTCGTGTTGGAGTTTGGATTATATTGTAAAACACTTAAGTTAAAACTTGAAATTCCTTCACTGTGTTCCAGCATGGGACCTTTGATTGTGATGAGTGATTATATTTATGCCTTCATAATTGAGTTCTGGTGGGTTTATAAGCAGAGGGAATGAGACTGGAACAGCAGAGAGAAAACCACCTGGATACAGAAAGCTCTGCCTTCTGATGTTTTGTGGTGTCTTTGGAATTCTCAGTCACCAGAACTGTGAATCAAAACTAACCTCCATTCTGTTAAATTCTCCCATTCTCAGGTATTTCTGTTAGTAATGCCATAGCAGACTAAGACATTTTCTGTCTCCTTTCAAGATGTGTGCTTTTTTGTTCAGTACTTTCTTATTTTCTGAGTCCATAGGATGTTCCGGTAATTGATTTCTTTTTTTTTTTTTTTTTTTTTTTAAATTTTTTATTATCATCATGTTCTTCTATTATATTACATTGAATTACATATAACTTTACAGTGTATTACATTGCTTTTTCAAAAGGGAATGCCATGCATGTCAGTCCGTACAGAGACATTAATCTCCCCACTTTAACATTCAATATCTTTTCTATGTTTTCCCCAATCATTATTATTATTATTCTAATTATTTTTTAAAACAGTCAATTGCTATTTTTCATTTTGCTTGTACAAATACTTTGCCCATCATGAAATACTTCTCAGACAAATCCAGTTGAGAATACTATACATGTCAACATCAACAGTTAATAAGCCATATCTCTTTCTCACTAATGTCCTGCCTCTCTATTGTTCACTTGTTATCTTTCTCTATTCTCTTCTCTTCACTTCCCCCATTCCACACTGTCCTATTCTCGTTAAGTACCTTCACTGCTTTTATGTCCTCCAATTTTTTGCTCTCTATTATAGAGTGCTGATAGTCGGTATATATTGAGTGGATACATACAATATCTTTCTTTCATAGCCTGGCTTACTTCACTCAGCAATAGATCCTCCGTATCTGACCACTTTCTATCAAATTCCAGGGTCTTGTTATTTTTTATGGCTGAGTAGTATTCCATAGAGTATATATACCACACTTTTCCAATCCATTCATCAGTTTGTGGACATTTAGGTTGGTTCCATGTCTTGGCAATTGTGAATAATGCTACAATAAACATTGATGTGCAAGCACTTTTCTGACTGAGCGTTCTCCTGTCTTTTGGGTAAATACCCAGAAGTGGGATTGCTGGATCAAATGGTAGTTCTATTTGTAGATCTTTGAGGAACCTCCATATTGTTCTCCACAGTGGTTGAACTAGTTTACATTCCCACCAACAGTGTAGGAGGGTTCCCTTTTCACCACATCCCCGCCAACACTTGTCACTTTTTATATTCTTAATCTTTGCCATTCTGACAGGGGTTAGGTGGTATCTCATTGTAGTTTTTATCTGCATCTCCCTTATGATGAGGGATGTTGAGCATTTTCTCATATGCTTTTTGGCTGTTTGTATGTCTTCCTTACAGAGACTTTTATTCAACTCATTTTCCCATCTTTTAATTGGGTTCATCATTTTTTTTCGCATAAGGCACTTGAGTTCCCTGTGTATTCTGGTTGTCAGTCCCTTGTCTGAGGCATATTTAACAAAAATATTTTCCCATTCTGAGGGTTGTCGGTTCACACTTGTTACTGTGTCCTTTGCTGTGCAGAAACTTCTTAGTCTAATATAGTCCCACTTGTCTATTTTAGGGATTATTGCCTGTGCTTTGGGAGTCTTATTTAAGAAGTCTTTGCCTACTCCAATGTCCCCCAGAGTTTCCCCAGCATTTTCCACCAGTAGTTTTATTGTTTGAGGTCTTAGGTTCAGATCTCTGATCCATTTTGAATTGACTGTTGTTAATGGTGAAAGATGGGGGTTCAGTTTCATCTTTCTGCAGGTGGATACCCAGTTTTTCCAGCACCATTTACTAAAGATGTTTTCCTTTTCCCAATGGATTGACTGATATCCTTTGTCAAAGATCAGTTGGCTGTAAGCTTTGGGGGTTATTTCTGGGGTCTCTATTCTCTTCCATTGGTCCACTTGTCTGTTTTTATGCCAATACCATGCTGTTTTGATGACCACAGCTTTATAGTATATCTTGGGATCAGGGAGTAATATGCCTCCTACTCCATTCTTCTTGCGCAGGATTGCTTTTGCAATACGAGGTCTTTTATGGTTCCAGACAAATTCTATGATTGCCTTTTCTAGATCTCTGAAGAATATCTCTGGTATTTTGATTGGAATTGCATTAAACATGTAGATTAATTTGGGTAGAATTGCCATTTTGATTATGTTAATTCTTCCAATCCAGGAGCATGGGATGTCCTTCCACATTTTTATGTCACTTTCAATGTCTCTTTTAAGATTTTCGTAGTTTTCTTTATAAAGGTCTTTGACTTTCCTAGTTAGGTTTATCCCTAGGTATCTTATACAGCTTGTGGCTACTGTGAAAGGGATTCCTTTCTTCAGCTCTGCTTCATTCAACTTGTTGTTCATAAATAGAAATGCTATAGATTTTTGGATATTGATTTTGTATCCTGCCACCTTACTGTATTCACTTATTACTTCAAGCAGTTTTTTCATGGATACCTTTGGGTCTTCTAAGTACGCCATCATGTCATCTGCAAATAAAGATATTTTCAATTCTTCTTTGCCTATTCTAATGCCTTTAATATTATTCTCTTCTCTGATTGCAATAGCTGAGACTTCCAATACTATATTAAAGAGCAGTGGAGAAAGTGGGCAGCCTTGCCTAGTACCTGTTTTCAGAGGAAAAGCTTTCAGCTTTTCCCCATTCAGTATAATGTTAGCTGTAGGTTTTTCATAGATTGCTTTTATTGTGTTCAGAAATGACCCTTCTATACCAATCTTACCGAGAGTCTTAATCATAAAAGGATGTTGTATTTTATCAAATGCTTTCTCCGCATCAATTGAGATGATCATATGGTTTTTATCTTTCTTTCTGTTAATGTGGTGTATTACATTTATGGTCTTGCGTATATTAAACCACCCTTGCATCCCTGGTATAAAGCCTACCTGATCGTGATGAATGATCTTTGTTATATGTTGTTGGATACGATTTGCGAGTATCTTGTTGAGAATTTTCGCATCTATATTCATCAATGATATTGGTCTGTAGTTTTCCTTTTTTGTCGTATCTTTATCTGTTTTGGGGATGAGGATGATGGAGGCTTCATAAAATGAATTTGGAAGGTTTCCTTCCTTTTGAATCTTTAGAAATAATTTTAGTAGGATAGGGGTTAACTCTTCCTTAAAAGTTTTGTAGAATTCACAAGTGAAGCCATCTGGGCCTGGGCTTTTCTTTGTTGGGAGGTTATTTATTACTGATTCAATCTCCTGGCTTGTTATGGGTCTATTCAGGTTCTCTATGTCTTCCTGATCCAACCTTGGTAGATTATGTGCATCCAGGAATTTATCCATCTCCTCCAGGTTATCTTGTTTGTTGGCGTAAAATCGCTCATAGTATCCTCTAATGATATTTTGTATTTCTGCTATGTCTGTGGTAATATTGCCTGTTTCATCACATATTTGATTAATCTGATTTCTTTCTTTCTTCTTCTTAATCAGTCTAGCCAATGGTGTGTCGATCTTGTTAATCTTTTCAAAGAACCAGCTTTTGCTTTCATTTATTTTCTGTATGGTTCGTTTATTTTCTATTTCATTTATTTCTGCTCGAACCTTTATTATTTCTTTTTGCCTGGCATTTTGGGGGTTTGTTTGTTGTTGTTTTTCCAATTCTCTGAGGCATGATGATAAGTTATCTACTTGCCATCTTTCTATCCTTTTCTTATGCGCACTAATTGCTATGAATTTCCCTCTTAAGACTGCTTTTGCTGTGTCCCATAGATTCTGGACACTTGTGCACTCATTATCATTAGTTTCCATAAATTTTTTTATTTCAGCCTTAATTTCTTCAGTAGTGAAGAAGTCATTCAGAAGTAGGTTGTTCAGTCTCCATGTGTTCGTGTATCTTCGGGGTTGTGTCTTGAAGTTAATCTTGAGTTTAATTCCATCATGGTCAGAGAAGATGCTAGGTACAGTTTCTATGCCTTTGAATCTATAAAGGCTTGATTTGTGTCCTAATATATGATCTATCTTTGAAAAGGTTCCATGTCGGGGTGAGAAAAATGTATATGTTGTGGATGTAGGGTGGAAAGTTCTATAGATATCTGTCAAGCCCATTCCATTTATAGTATCATTTAAGTCCTGTATCTCTCTATTTATTTTCTGTGTAGAAGATCTGTCTATAGGAGATAATGGGGTGTTGAGATCTCCAACAATTATAGTATTTCTCCCTATCTCTCCTTTTAGCTCCAGCAGTCTTTCCTTCACATATTTAGGTGCACCTGAGTTGGGTGCGTAGATATTTATAAGGGTTATGTCTTCTTGCTGGATTACCCCATTTACTATTATATAATGCCCTTCTTTGTCTCTTCTTACAGTCTTTGTCTTGAAATCTATTTTGTCTGAGATCAATATCGCTACTCCAGCCTTTTTTTGATTTCCATTTGCATGGAGTATCTTTTTCCAGCCCTTGACTGTTAGTCTATGTATGTCTTTATCCATAAGGTGAGTTTCTTGTAGGCAACAGATAGAGGGTTTCTGTTTTCTTATCCATTCAGCCAGTCTATGTCTCTTTACTGGAGAATTTAATCCATTGACATTCAATGTAATTATCAATATTTCCGTACCTGATCCTATCATTAAGTGAGCCATTTTCTTGGTTGCTTTTTGTTCTCGTATAACTGTCTCTGATTTTTTAGCTTTCCTGGTATAATACTCTCTTCAGAACCTCTTGAAGAGCTGGTCTGGAGTTGGTAAATTCCTTCAAATTTTGTTTATTCGAGAATGTTTTTATCTTTTTTTCCCATATGAAAGATAATTTTGCCGGGTATAGTATTCTTGGTTGAAATTGTTTTTCTCTCAACACTTTTACTATGCTTCCCCATTCTTTCCTTTTCTGCATTGTTTCGGCCGAGAGATCCGATGTTAGCCTGATGGGGTGACCTTTGTAAGTAACCTGGCGTTTCCCTCTTGCCAACTTTAGTATCTTGTCTTTATCTGTTGTTTTTGCCAGTCTGGCTATAATGTGCCTTGGAGAAGATCTTCTTGGGTTGATTCTACCCGGGGTCCTATGTATTTCCTGGGTCTGGATACTTGAATGCCTTTCTAGATTTGGAAAGTTTTCTTCCAGGATCTCATGGAATAAATTATCTAGGCCCTTATTATTTTCTTCCTCTTCTGGAATACCAATTATCCGGATGTTGGGGCGCTTAATAGTATCCAGTATTCCTTGTATATTATCCTCATTTTTCATGGTTGTTTTCTCAATCTTCTTGATACTTTTCTCTAGGTCAGATGTTTTGTCTTCTACATTGGAGATTCGATCTTCTGCCTGGTCTAACCTACTTTTAATACTTTCAAGGGAGGTTTTGATTTCCTGTATCACATTCTTCAATCCTAAAAGTTCCATCTGGTTCTTGTTTAAGGTATCCATTTCTTCTTTCAAGTTATTGAAGGACTTCCTCATCTCCTGGAGCTCCTTGTCTCTTTTCTCTTCCATCTCAGTTAGTTTGGTCACTACAAATAATCTGAATTCCTTATCAGACATGTCCACGACGTCCATTGTATTGACTGTGGGTGGTGTAGGCTTGATGATTTCCCTCGGGGGAGAGGCCTTTTCTTGGTTGCTCATATTTCTTGAGCCTCTGCGATTGTTCCTAGTCATCAGGTAATCTATATGTTTCTTCCTAACTGATTGTTAAAAGTTATACAGGCTTAGAAAATTGATGATTTCCCTTATGGTTGGCCTACCTGTTGCTCACAATTACCATTAACTGTTGCCACTACCCTGGATGGCCCAAAGTCCTCACTGTCTCTAAGGAGAGGTGAGCCTTCAATTGACTGAATAAGCAACACCCCAAAAGCAAAGAAAACAGAATGAAAAAAGGAAATCGCACGGCGCGCACGCGCGCTGCGCACGCGCGCCGTGCGCTATTCAAATCACTACAATTCAAAGAGTCCAAAGGCTAGTGGGAAAGGGTCAGAAGATGAGTGACAAGACCAGGTTGGTCGGGCCTGCAGCCTGAGTCCGCCTGGAGCCCGGAACTGCTGGCCGGCTCGATCCGGGTTGCGGGTGGGGTGGGGTGGGAGTTCGCCTTAAAGTCCCAGACAACCAACCTGGGGTCCAAGGAGGAGAAACGGTGGGGATGCATGGAGATTCAGAAGGGTCAGGCCTGCCGGTCATTGATTTCTTTTTTCAAAAGTTTGCTATGAATGTACAAAAATGCAACTGATTTTTGATGTTGATCTTTGGTCCTATAAATTTACTGATAAGTTCTAAACTGCTTTTGTTTTTGTGGAGTCCTTAGTATATGATCACCTCATATGTACACAGGTGCAATTTATCCTCCGTTGCAATGTGAATGATCCTAATTTTTTTTCTTGTCCGATTACTCAAGCAAGTATTATTTTAAATAAGAATAGAGAAAGTGGATACTCTTGTCTTAGGGGGAAAAAGTTTTTAATTTGTTTCGATTCATTACATCAGTTATGGGTTTGTCCTATATGACTTTTCTATGTTGTTATGTTGCTTCTATATCTAATTTGTGGAGCATTCTTATCATAAAGCAATATTACCTTCTATCAAATGTGTTTTCTGCATCAATTGAATTGACCATATGGTTTTTTTCTTTCATTCCTTTTATGTAATATATCACATGTATTGATTTTGGTATGTTGAGTTATCCTTGCATCACAGGGTAAATCTTTCTTGATCACGGTATATAATCTTTTTGTTGTGCTGTTGAATTGAGTTACTGATATATATATTTTTTATCTTTTTGAAGTCTATGAATTCATTTTCTCCACAAAAGAGAGACACAGACAGATAGAGGCACCCACAGCCAGGTGTCCATGCCACAGTCCTGGCCCAGCCCCAGCCAGCCAGGATGATGGACATGTGCACATGCCTGAAGTGCATGCAGAGACCTCAGGGCATGAACCGGGATCCTCCTGTGGGGCTCAGCTTTACAGTGTGCCATGTCACCCTTGCGCCACTGTGGCTAGCACAGTTTGCTGATACTCTGCGGAGGGTGTTTGCCTCTATGTTCACCGGGGGCATTGAGCTGTCATTTTCTTTTTGATGTATACTGATCTGGTTTTGCTATCAGGGTAATGCAGGCCTTATAAAATGAGTTTTGGAAGACTCCTTTCTTGTGAATCTTTTTGAGTAGTTTAGAATAATTGGTGTTAGTTCTTCTTTAAAGGTTTTATGAAATTCAGCAGGGAGATCATCCAGTGCTGGGCTTTTTTTGTTGAGAGACTTTTTATTACTGATTCAATCTTGTCACTTGTTATGGGTCTGTTCAGGATTTCTGTCTTCCACCCAGTAGATGCTCAATGAACAGCCACTGAGGCTACTGCTGTTATGACTAATGAGGAGGAATGCTCTGAATCTCAGAGATGGGGAAGATCATTATGGGTGAAACAGCCAAGATATGCTTCATGAGAAAGGTATAATAAGTTGAAGAGTAGGAGAGTCACTCAGGCCCTAGCTTTTCCTCACGTAGAAGGCAGAATGCAATGCAGGAATAAAATACTGAGAAGAGAACAAAAGTGATAAAAACTACAGAGGCAAAGCTGAGAGTTCAGACAGGGAGGAAACTTTCATGCCCACTTTTAAAGATGTATTTAAAACAACAACAACAACCTATATTTAAGGTTTTTGCCATAGGGTATGATATTTAAGGTTTTTGCCATAGGGTATGTGCACTCACTGGAGAGAAACAGAGAGAGAGAGAGAGGGAAAACGAGAAATCACTGCCAAGGGGGGATGGCCATGCCACAATCCCTTCTCCTCCATTACCCTCCTGGGATTTTGGGCATGCACACACACAAGCCTGGTGTGATTTTCAAGCCTCCAGGTCTGGAACTTAAACTGTGGTCAGCCATGTGGGAATCCAATGCCGTAACCACTATGTCACCTGCTGGTCCCTGTATTTAATTAAAAAAATAATTTTACTTATTTCTTCTATGAGATAGAGAGATAGAGGTATCTTCAGCAGGGTCTCACCATGCTGTGGTCCTCCTCCAGCCCTCGGGCCACCTGGGACCACAGGTGTGCCGGGCATGTTCTGGTCAACCTGCAATCCGAACTCGGGCCTTCATGTGGCTGCAAATCGTGCAGTGCTCTTCCACCTGCACCAGTGAGCTGGGCGGCCATGACGCCTGTTAAAACTAGATCCTCAACTGGACTGGAGTGAAGTATATTTCATGGGTAAAGTCACTTTTCAAGCTAAGCGATGTATCGTGCTTGAATGTATAAAATAAGTTACAAAAATAAACTGCCTGTCACACATGAAATCTTGTGATATTCTGGACGTAATCTTTGATGACCTTGTCTGTGCTCCTGATAACTAGTCAGCATAATATTAAATCACATAGAAACAACTCACAAATTAAAAAGGGACCTAACAGTCTCGGTTTGACCAGAGACTTGAAGGCAGAGGCAAGGAGGGTTCATGACCCTGAGTGGTTCAGCTACCCCTGCATGCTGCTGGGGAAGTGACTTCCAGCACGTCGCAGTCCAGGCCAAACTCTCCCAACCGAAGGAGGCTCTCCCCGAGTCTCCAAATAATCCCTGAGGCCCAGGTGCTGTGCCATGCTCTCCTCATCACTCCTGCAGACGCCATGTTCTGCCTGCCCTCATCTGTGACTCCTGTTGGGAAAGTTCATCTTCTCCTGTCCCCATGGATCCAAATCCCTTTCTGATCCTATGTCCAACATGAACCCTTCTCTGAGTGCTCCATAAACGCCAGCTTCCATAAGCACTTCTGATGATCTCATATGTGAGTTCTATGTTCTAAGCTTCTCCACAGCGTGGATGATGTCCTAGGTTGTTCAGAAGTTCCCCGATGCTTTGCCGAGGGCTAGAGGTCGTAACTCTCTCAGCAACGGCAGCTGTGTTTGTATTTGTCTGATGTACTAATGCAGGGCCCCAACCTTTTTGGCACAAGGGACCGGTTTCATGGCAGACAATTTTCCACAGTCATTGCGGGAGGGGAGACTGGGTGGAGCAGAATGATGTTTCAGGGGAAGAAAGGAGCGGGATGAGATATGTTCTGAGAACCGCAAGGTGACCTGCTGCCTGGAGAGATCCCTCCCAAAGGTAAGCTCAGAGAACTAGATGGCAATGTGACAGTTCCAGTATTCTGGATTTTATCTTACAGCTAATAGAGTATCAAAGACTATCTTGGGGGACCAGCAGTTAGCGTAATGGCTATGTCGCTGGACTCCCACGTAGTCGACCGCGGTTCAAGTCCTGGACCCGGCGGCTTAAACTCACGCCGGGCGCATGTGCGTGCGTGCCCAAGATCCCGAGAGGAGAATGGAGGAGAAGGGATTGCGGCGTGGCCATCCCCCCTGGGGGGTGATTTCTCGCTTTCTATCTCTCTGTCTCTCTCTGTCTGTCTGGCGAGCGCACGCGCCCTATAGCAAAAAACCTCTCCAAAAAAAAAAAAAAAAAAGACTATCTTGGGAACCAGCAGTTAGCGTAATGGCTATGTCGCTGGACTCCCACGTAGTCGACCGTGGTTCGTGTCCCGGACCCGGTGGCTTAAAACTCACGCCGGGCGCATGTGCGTGCGTGCCCAAGATCCCGAGAGGAGAATGGAGGAGAAGGGATTGCGGCGTGGCCATCCCCCCTGGGGGGTGATTTCTCGCTTTCTGTCTCTATGTCTCTCTCTGTCTGTCTGGCGAGCGCACACGCCCTTATAGTGAAAACCTCTCAAAAAAAAAAAAAAAAAAAAGACTATCTTAAGGAGGGCCAATGGAATAATAAAGAATGAACATATTTTGGAACAAAGAGAAATGGAGAAATTATGACTGTTATTGAATGGAAAGAAAATCTTAAAAAAAAACTGTCACATGACAGTTTGGCTAAGATTGTCACTCACTAGTATGAGAAGAAGAATAAATAGGACACATTATAGATTGAAGGCAATGGGATAAGATAGAAAAAAATGTGACCGGAAATCAGGAGACTGGTACATTTCTCCAGTGAGGTAGCTCTGTGACCTTAGGAAAGCCAGGTGACATTTGTGGGCCACTGTTCAGTCATGCAAGAGAGAAGTACAAATGGCATCTGGTTTTGCTTTTCAAATTTACTTGAGAATAAAATGAGAATTGATATGAATGCATTTTGAAAAGTGAGACATGCCATTCAAGCAATTATTGTTATTAAAAATTACTGTGCAACTGGAATCCTTCTGATTCATTAATTTTGCAAGCCGTGCCCAGCTTAAGGGAGTTGGAGGCGGTACAGTTTGCTAGCATATGTGTGCTTCTGGAAGGAGATCAAAAGACCGCTTTGCATCACTGCAGGAAGGGAATTTCCTATTTCCAGGCAAAACAATAAAAATGAGCAATCTCTCCCCAAGAGCTTGTCTCTAAAAGACATGATTCTCATAAAAACCGTAATTGAGGCATAACCATATGCAGTTCATGGGCATTATCCTCAGCCCCCTGCAGGAGGAGGAAGTTTTCAGGGGCCACAGTCAACACAGAACACCAGATATACGGTCACAGCCTGTGTGACCGCTCAGAGGAGCTCTCGGCTGCTGGTCAGGGTTCCAGCATGTTGTCATTTCCAGGCCCCAAACCAGCGCCAAGAGAGCTGTCACCCACAGGCCCTGTGGCTTTGAACCACCAGACCTCCTCTCAGGGCTGCTGTTCCCAGGCCATCTCGTCACTCGCCATGCTTTCCTCAAGCAGATGCCGTGGATGTGGGCTGAGACTGGAGGGGAACAGCAGGTGTAACCTGGAAAGGTCCGCACATACATGATAGACCGGGGGCCAGCCAGCCTTCAGGATGCAGCTGCACACATGGCCGTGTCCCACAGCTGTCAGGACGACTGGTGTTGTCACTTTGCTGGTTCAGCACTGATACGAGAAGGTTGCCGAATTCCAGGCAGTGCCACTGCACATCTGTGATGAAAGCGTCACGTGAGGCAGCCTTCACCAGCCTTCCCACACGGGCATTCCTACATGCCCCGCTATGGATGAGGGAAGTTGGTTTGGAGAAGACAAACACTTCTTAAGAAACAGAGAGAAACAGAGAGAGAGAGGGAGAGGGAGAGGGCATCCCCATGGGGTCTTGATGTCACGGTCCACCCCCAGCCTCAGCTGGCCCCAGATCACGGCACACAGGTACCTGGGAAACTCAGGAGCTTTCTGGACTTGGACCAGGGACTTTCCACGTGGGATTTCTGTGCCTCACAGAGCATGGTGTTTTATGTCTGCACACCGTCCAGTCCTAAGAAGGTAAACATTTGTTATAAAACTACAGAGCTTATATATGGAAGTCTTCAAAAAGTTTATGAAAATGGGAATTATGAAATAAATGTATGAATTAAAATTCTTTGTGCATCAAAATAAAATTCTACTTTAATTCCTTTTTCCCCTGACCTTTGGGAAGTCACCCAGTAAGTGCTGGCTGCAGGGTAACCTCCAAGCCTATGTTCAGGACTGACACTGCTTTCCTGAGCTTCTGACCTCCTGGGGCTGAAAGTCCTGCCCCACAGGCTTAGCTCTGTATTTGGCACCTACTAAGATGCAAAAAGTGTTTCTGGATCGATTTGTCACCAGGGGAGTGAGGGTGGCAGCAGACATCTGCAGCCCAGCGCGGCCAGGAAATGAGCTGGGTCGGAGCCGGGATCGCAGCGGGGCCCAGGCTAGCGCTAGAGAGGAGCCGGGAGAGGAAGCCCTGAAAGATGGCAGCGAGATGGCAACCGGGAAAAAGACGGAGCGAAGGGGAAGAGAGTAGAGGAGAGGACAGAGGCCACAGGCGGGAGTGAGCGCCAGGCCTGGGAAAGCCACCGCACAGAGCTGCCACAAGGCCACTCGGTCCTCGGGGCGGCGTTCTCACAGGTTCATGCTGACGTTTAGGAACAGGCCAGTGTAGGCAGCTCAGAAATTAAACGTCTACACTGCACACCGACGCCCTACAAGTCCCTGAACAAGCGTGTCGGCTCAGAGGCTGTCCGGTTGTCAGCATTGTCCACAGCTTCCTTCTCTCCCAGAAAGCAAACAGCTGACGCCATGAGGATGCTGGCTCCTTCCATGCCCACAGAGCAGGGGCGATTTGCCTTCCTCCGAGTCAGGGAGGAGGTGCCGTGGGCCTGTCTACTCCCTGGCGACCACTTGGCTGTCTCAGCGGTCACTCACCCTGTGCCTTCTACCTTACTCCACAGGTCCTGGGTCACCCCCTTCTCTAGCTTACTCCTGCTTACTGAGGTGTCTCACTTGTGATCATTGTGAAGTAACATTTTATACTGTATGGCCCGGGAAGAAGCAGGTCACGTCTGTTACACATTCTAGAACAGCTCAGAAGAGACATAAATATGCTTCATGTCTGTGGACCAGCTCTCCCTTTTTTTCACTTGCAGGGGAACACAAGGTGTGCACGGGACACTTGACACACAAGACATTTTTAACCAACTATTTAATTTTAAATAAAAGACTTCTGTTGAAGATAACTTTATAGTATTGTCAACTGGACTGATGAGGAATGTACACATATTGAAATATTCACTTTGCAAGCTAAATAATGTGATTAAATGTATAAAAGAAATTGGAATAAAATTTTTTAAAAGACCAAAAAAAAAAAAACTTCACCACAGTTCAGAGGGAAACAAGCTGCATTTCTGTCGGACCGAGAAGGTGAAGGAGGGTGGAAAAGCCCAGAAGTGGGTGATAGAGCCAGGGGGGTGCCGGGCTGTAGCCATTGCTCCCGTCTGTGTCAGGGGTGTGTCTGGGGTCAGGGTGGGTATCCGTGCTGGCACTTCCCCTCCACGTCCCCTCCCACCATATCACCTCTAAATCTCTGGTATTTCCTTCGACCTTTACCTGCCTCCACCCGGCTGCTCTGGGGCCTGCAGAGCTCTGCACTCGGAGCTTCGCAGTGCAGCTGGGAAATGGCCAGGAGAGAGCCATCGGCTCAGCTGGGCTCCTTCCGGGCCTGCAATGCCCTGGGCACCCCCGTGAACACCTCGACACCTGGTGGTCTGGGAAAGGGGGAGGAGATGAAAGTGCATCCCAAATTCCAGACAGCTGCGTTCAGGGAGGAATCCTTGAAACACATTTCTTTGCTAAGTGTGGAACTGCCATTGAGCTGCGGATGGGCATTTCCTCTTCTTCCTAGGCTAGAACACAGCTTCCGGTCTGTTCTGCGGGTAAGTGTGCCAAGGGAGAGTCCTCACCTGTAGAATGTTTGTGATGGCAGGGGCACCACTGCACAGGCCAGCCGTCCACCCTCTTCACTCCCACCTGCAGGAGCAAATTCACAGCCTGGTCTCCACAGTGGTGGTCAGATCTGGCGGCTCGCTGAGTGAAGAAGCTTGGTTTTCTTAGGGAGATGGAAGCTTCCTGCAGAGCAGCTGTACTCACATCGACAGCCACATGTGTAAGCAAGGAGTCCATCTGAGTGTGCAAACCTCAGATGCAAATGAGATTTGTGTCATAGCGACAGGTGGAGCAGGGAGAGAGGCTGTTTCTTAGAGGAAAAAAAAGTAAAAGTATGTTTAATTGACAAAAATGAGAAGCTATTTGCTGATGATAATGTGTATAGTAATATCTTTGTCTTGACTGACATACATGGTTTTCATGCTAGAAAAAGAAACATACATTGTAAAGACATATGTGACTAAATGTAAATGAATAAAAATAAGTAAATAAATAAATAAATAAATAAAAGAAATTATCTTTCCCATTAAAAGAAAGTAAACATAAACCTAAGCTATAAAGAAAAGGTAAATCTGGGCTGGCCAGAGGTGTGGTGGCTAAGGTGCTGGATCCCACGTGGCAGACTGCACAGTTCAAACTCTGGCCCAAGCAGCTTGAAGAACACGCTGGGAGCATGCACTTGTCAAAAATCCCAATGGGGGGGGGCGCGGGGGCCCGCGGCGACCGCGGTGGCGGAGGCGGCGGCGGCCATAGCCAGCGTGTGGCCGCCGATCACGAGCCGCAAACTGAAGCCGAAAACAAGGATTAAGATCTTGCAAATATAAGCAATAGAAAGAATCTTTAGATGTCTTAAACCAATTGAGTAATATATTGTATAGGAGGATTTTCGCTGCCTACGGGCAATGAGAAGATGATGGTTACCAGCCCTGCATTACCTCAGGGAAAACAAGAACTACTCTTCCATTCTTGCGGAAGCCAGATTCTCGAGGATGACTCACACTGCAGATCCCCACAACACCATTCTCGGTAATCACAGGATAGAGGCCCTGTCGCATCAACTGATAACCATCTCTGCCTGCTAGAACTGCACTCCTAGAACCGTATTCCACAGAGACTCACCTACAACTGCGGAACTGCACGAGACCCACCCTTGACCCAACCCTGAACAGAATCTATGTTTCCTATTGTGGAAAACTCTATGAGCTCATAATAGAATAAGAAAAAAAAGGGGTGAAAGATCTGGAGGGTATAGTCGCAGGGATGACAACTGTGGATGCTGGAGACAGCATGAGAGAGGCAATGAGAATGAGTGATGGAGGGCGGTTCAGGGAACGATCATCACGCTTGATGGACACAGGGATGAGGGGTGGTCTGTAGATGATAATGTATGTGATGGTATCACTGTCTTGTCTAGTGTGAACTGCACTCATGCTGGAAAAAAACAATCTGTACACTGTAAAGATGTGCAATGAAAAAAAAATGATAATAATAATAATATCAGCACTCTGAAAAAAAAAAATCCCAATAGGAGGGAGAGATGGAGGAGAAGGGATTGCAGCACGACCAAGCCCCACGGGGTGTTTCTTGATTTTCTTTCTCTGTCACCCCATTTCTTTCTAGTGACTGTATGCATATAACCTCTGGCAAATTTAAAAAAAAAGTGACCTACTCTGGAGCAGACCTGGTTTTAGAAGGAGAAAATGACATTACTCTTTAATGCTTATTAAAAAGTTATTTATTTGTTGTTAATAAAGTTGACTTTATTCTTGATAAAGAGCACATGCAAGAGCACAAAAGAGAACAAGAGAAGTGCCCTTGACAGGGTCACACTGCCCTGTGATCCCCTCCCCTGTTCTCCAGCTGATCAGATCTAGGGTTTGCACACACACCGCGTGTGTTTCAGACTGACCTGGAGGTGAACCCACAGCTGGCCCTGTGGCTTCCAGCACTGCAGTCCGGCACAGTACTGACCGCACCACCTGACTGGCCAGGAATTATTTATCTTGGGTGGTTTTCTGGCAAAGGAGACAACTTTAACAAAAAGCAGACACATCTCTGTCCTCGTGGGGCTTTTGATCCAGCAGAAAAGCTAAAAATAGTTATAATTTTGTAATTGGTAAGACTTCAATATTCAAGGGGATGTGCTATGAGATAATTGAGTGACTTACTCTTTAAAACTCGAAAAAGACTTCTAATTCCACAAAGTTCTGATGTTCAAAGTCCGCTCCAGCTTCTGTCTGACTGAGGCAGTCTGTGTGCAAGGGCCCTGAGTCGGAGAGGCTCTTTGCTAGAGTGGAAAGAAGATTGGAGAGACAGGAGCATAGGGAATCAGGGAAGGGGTGGTTTGGGCCAGGCCATCCAGGGTCCCTTGGGCCTTGACTAGGGTTTACTACAATATCTTATCTGCAACTATAGGCTCTTGGTGTATTATGGCTTATAACCAAAAGGTGTTAAATAGGAAGTAATAAGCAAGTGGGAGCACTTCGGTTGTTGTGTGCTGAATGAATTAGACTCAATCAAAAATAGGTACCAATTAGAAGCCTATGATTTTATTCCTACTTTGGAATAGGAGTTGGAAGTGAAGATGGAGATACATCAGCAGAGTTGTTTCTCGTTGCAGCTTTGCAGTTGAGATCTGCTTGATAGTGGACAGACCAGATACAATTTCAAATACTGGGAAGAGACATACTGGACCGTTGAGGGTAGTCAGGAAAAGTAGGTTTGTGCAGAGCAGTAAAGGAAACAAAATATAAGTTTTTAGACATGAGAATGTCTCCCCTCTAGACAGCTCTGCACTCACACAGAGTTTAATAGAACAAATTTGTGTACTGAGGAAATATTTATTGACCTGAAGTGCAAATAAAAGTGTGGAAGAGGTCCTGAGAGACATTTTGCCTGTTTCAATCCTAGACGTTGTCCCAAATTAGAGAGAACCAGACAAGTGAACTCCTGTTCTGCTGGCTGTTCTCGGGGGCTGCTCTGAACACCCAGTAACTTCAGATTGCTCTCGGAGAAGCCGCAGCCAGAAAGACTCCATCGTCCTCGCTAACTGGACAACTGAGACTTTTTGATGCTGGCAGTGAGTGGGGGCAGAGAGAAAGCACCTACTTATCCTCTTCTGCCTACGTGACAAAGCATGTCGAATCAAATCATTCATTCCAAATCCTTGATTACTACTTTGGACTCTGCTGTTAGGGTGTTTGCCCTCCTCTGGCTTACAGAGACACAGCAGTGGGGCAGCCATCGGAAAATTTGTACTAAGAGAGCACACACCAAGAGCTGATTTTTGATTCATAGAAAGAAGAGGGCTTTGCATGTACTTAATCAATGCAAAATGTAAGAAAAAGTTGTGTACTTTTCTTGAGTTTTTTTTAAGTATTGTTATATATGGGGTTGTTGGAAAAGTCATGACGCATTTTCTTCCTGTTTTTCTATGAAAAAATATGTCATGACTTTCCTGACAATCCAATATCTATATGTACCTGCTATCATTTATCCATCATCTATCTATAGCTATTGTCTATCATCCATCTATATCATTCATCCATAATCTACCTACATATCTATCTATCATTTGCCAATCATCTATCTATATCTATTATCTATGTATTTATTGCCCATCTGTAGCTGTCTATTCATGCATCCATCATCTATCTATCTATCATCTATCTAGCTATCGATCATGTATCTATCTATTATTTACCTTGACAGATTGGATACATGTAGCTTGTGGGAATTATTCTTAGAGAAATAGAGAAATTAAAATCACTTCGGACTGATTAAATGAGAGAATGGACTTCCCATTAGTCAATGCGTGGAAGCCTAAAGAAATGGCAGATTTGAAAGGAAAAATCAAGAATCATGTTTTGATTGTGTCACGTTAGAGATGCCTCTCAGACAGCCAGGAGAAAATGCTCACAAATGTTTGACCACCTTCTCTTACAGGCGGAAGTTAAAGCAGCAGAATGGATGAGAGGAGCTAGCAGGCTAGGGTAGATAAAGATGGGAGAGATTTGCAGACTGAGGCTTCATGCAGTCCCAAGTTTTGGCTGAAGAAATGAGTAAGAGGAGGCTGAAAAGGAGTGGGCCTATGGTGGGAGGTGAGAGGTTTCCTAGAGGCCAAGTGAAGGTGGCCTTTCACACAAAGGAGAGGCAGCAATGCTGCATTGAGTAAGAAAGCATGGCTAGATCTGATGACATCGGTTTGCTCTTTATGAGGGTAAATTTGCTTTTATTGTGGAGATAATATAATTGGAGTGGTTGTGAAGGACGACGGGAAAGGATTTGGATTCCAGAATTGTAGACGCTTTTTTTTTTCCGATTTTTTTTTTTTTTGAGAGATTTTTCACTATAGGGCGCGTGTGCTCGACAGACAGAGAGAGACAGAGAGACAGAAAGCGAGAAATCACCCCCCAGAGGGGATGGCCACACCGCAATCCCTTCTCCTCCATTCTCCTCTCGGGATCTTGGGCATGCACGCACACGCGCCCAGCGTGGGTTTTAAACCACCTGGTCCGGGACGCGAACCGCGGTCGACTACATGGGAGTCCAGCGACATAGCCATTACGCTAACTGCTGGTTCCCCAGAATTGTAGACTCTTATGATGAGACTCAATACAAAGGAAGTAGACAGCTGGAGAAACTGGAGAGGCATGTGAGTTCAAGGGAGGTTCTTCTTTTAAAATTTTTTATTTATTATTTATTTGCAGTCATTCACTGTACATCAATACAGTAATAAAATGAGATTTTTCCATCCAGTGTACTTTGTATATTGGCTCAATCAAGGATATTACCATACATATTTTTTCATTGTTGGTTTTGAAGGTGGGAACATCTTTGTAATATCATGGAAATTAGACAAAAAGAGGAAAACTGTTTGATGCCAGAGAGTATGGAAAGCTGCCACAGTGATATCTTTGAGTAGATTAGTGGGGATTGAACTCAGGAGACAAATGAGGAAGAGGTTGTCCTTAGATACAAAGGAACAGATTCAACCACAGCAGCAATCCTCGAGAAGAGAGGGGATTCACGTAGTGGTCTGTAGGGGACTGCAGAGACTACGGGGGGCTACTCATAGTGCCGAGCGGCGAGAGCTTTGGAGAACCGTGCTGACTCACCATGAGGGTGGATGAAGGTCTGGAAGTCACAGTGAGGAAGTGGGGAAAGACTTCGCCAGCCAGCCCACTGGTTCCAGGGATTTGGAAGAAAAGGCTTAAGAGGGTACATACAGTATCTATAAGGGTCAGCCAGGTTTCTGCTGGAGGAGAAAAGGTTGTTTAGGGAAGAGGTTTAAGTAAAAAAGTTCTTTTGGGCCAGCAGATGGCATAGCTGTTACATCGCTGGACTCCCACATGGCTGACTATGGCTCAAGTCTTGGACCTGGTGGCTTAAAAATCAGCCTGGGCCCAAGAGCCTGGGAGGAGAATAAGGAGATGGGATTGTGGCATGGCCATCTTCCCTGCGGGAGAGTTTTCACTTTCCCTCTCACTGTCTCTGTCTCTTTTTCTCTCTCAGCAAGTGCACATGCTCTAAGGCAAAACCTGCTAAAAAAAAAAAAAAGAAGAAGAAGAAGAAGAATTTTCTGGTGACCATGAGTCCTAGAAGGGTTTGGGCTGTATGGAGGCATGGGGGCCCAGGGATGCTCACAGCTGAGTGGGGCAAGTTCCTGGTTGACAGGAGTGACTTGTGAGTCAGTGACTAACTAGATGGGATGAAGGTACTCTTCACACATGGTGGTGGCACCGGGCATTCCAGGAGCAAGGAGGATGTTTCTCCAGAAGCAACACTGCACCCCCAATGTCATCATTGAACTGGAGCGTGGAGCTGGCGGGGCCAGGTGCACAGCGCTCTCAGTATTCCCTGAAAGCTCTGTCAAACCACACTTCCTCAAGTGGTCGTGCACGCCAGGTCCACAGCGCAGGGAAGGTGTTGATAGTTACCTGAAGCATGTGGTGACCTCCACGATGTCTGCTCTTTCTGTGTAATGAGTGGCACCAGGAGGTTGTGGGACTCACCATGTCGCATTTTATGGATGAAGAAATGGAAGAATAGCTAAGCTCAATGTCTTTCCTGACTCTCACCGCCGTTAATGGGATCGGATTTTGATTCCAGCATTTGCATGCATTCTTGACCTTCATGCTGCTTCTTGAATGCAAAAATTCGTTTGTCTCTCTGAGGCTCTTATCAACAACCCCAAACAAACAAACTTTAAGGCACACTTGAAGGAAAGAGAGCCAGTGTGTGTAAGAGAACAATTGGAAACGAAAGCTCCTTTAATGTTCTAGGCTCCCCTCGATTTTTCTGAAGGCCGTGGGCCATCATTTTTATGTACGAGTGAAGCCCTAAGGTGTTGGGAGCTATGTGCATGGTTGAAGCTTGTTGAATTATGGAATTCCACGTAGGGTTGTTGAGCTGGGAGCTGGCCATTTTGCTGGAGAGACTCCTAGAATACGAGTACTTGTAGGTCTTTTGTCTTGTGCTGGACTATTTGTCTTGAGAAGGCCCTCCAGTCTCCTGCCTGAGGGTATAAATCTGGCCACTCATGTTCTGGAACACAAGCAAGAGAGGTGGTCTGGGATAGTCCCGTGAGTATTTGGATTTGAAATTAAGGCCCCCTCTCTGCCCCTTGCTTACACTGCCCACCGTGTCTGAACTTCTAAGCCAGAGCCTTCCGCTCAGCGTCTGTGCAGAGGCCTCTCCAGCCCCGCTACAGATCCTCTCCGTCGACCACTTACTCTAGTCACGCTGTGGTGACAAATCCCAGGCAGGCGTGGCCGGCCTCCTGCAGCTCTCCCTGGCAGCACCTGGCCAGCAGCTGCTGACCCTCTCCTGAGTTTCTGCAGAGCCTCCGGGCAGAAACCCAGTAGGCTCCCTCTCCTGTCACCCCGGAACACAGCACGCCGGCACCACCGGTGGGCGGGAGATGGAGGGGCTGGAGAACGTCTGCCTGTCCTTCCCCAGGCAGGTCACTGTGCCCTAGAATGTCCTGGGAGCTGGGGCACATAGTCTAGCCTGGCCTCAGGTGACAGGATGGCTGACTTACTGTGGCTCTTTCTCCTTCCTTTTCACTTCTGCGATTCCTTCACGCCTCTTCTTGAGATCATATTCCTAAATGAACTGTTCACACCCGAGCCCTGGTCTCAGGCCCTGTCCCTGGCCTCTGTGTATGAAGAGACACATGTTTGTGTACACGCATGGGTTTTGGCGGCCAGGCTGGCCAAGCACCTGGGTGGGGCCCAGCGCTGGGGCTCTCAGTGCTCCTCGCCCAAGCTTCCCTCATCTCCCGCTTCCTGCTCGCCCCCTGGCCTCCTGACAGTGACGCCTGGAGCATTTGCTCTGGAGCACTGGCACGGTTCAGCAGCAAGAGCCGCCTTGCGTTTCGTTGCTTTTTCTCTGCAGATGAGGTTTGGCCTTTCGCCCTGCTGTGTTATTGACCACCTATGCAGCTGCGTGGCTTCTGAAATTTGTGCTGCCATTTCTCCCCAGGCATCGCCACCTCAGGTGTTCTCTCTGTCCTTGCATTCGCGTTCTTCCTAGTGGGACTTCCAGGGGCATTTTAGGAAGGGGAACACACACCTTCTCTGCCATGCTCATGAGGGTTCTCGGCGTCTCCCCTGATACACGGTGAATCAGAAACAGCAGAAAACCTGAGCGTTAGCTCTTCGGAAGTCACATTTAATAACGAGATTTGGGGAAGACAGCAAAGCCTCTGAGCCTTGGTTTCCTCATCTGTAGAATTAGCTGTGTGCATTGATCTCTGAGCACCCTTCCAGCTCCAAAGTGCTATTGATCTACACTCCACCTTCAGTTTCTCAGGGAGCCGTTTCTCCCTGAGAAATGTATCAGAACTACCAGTGCTCAGTGACTTGGCAGAATTTGCACAATCCTTTGGTTTCGGGGGACCACATTCTGCACCACCTCCCAGGAAAGGCCTGGGTTGTGAGACCTTCACCTTCTCAGGCCCCAGAGACAGCTCGTATTAGCTCTGCAGGAAGGCCCCACACTCACTGTGTTTCTCTCTCTCTTTTGGCATGTCTGGAAAGCTTTGTAGAACGCTGGCCTTCGATTGTATAGGAACTCCTGGGCTTTTACTTTTACTTTTTCTTCCTTTTTAAAAGATTGCTTATTGATAGGGACCAGCAGATTGCATAATGGTTACATCGCAGGACTCCCACATAGTCCACCACAGTGCAAGTCCTGGGCCTGGTGACTTGAAACTCACGCCAGGCGTGTCTGCCCAAATTCCTGAGAGGAGAATGGGGGAGGGAGATTGCACTGTGGCCATCCCCCCTGAGGTGTGATTTCCCACTTTCTGTCTCTCTATCTCTCTCTGTCTCTCCAGCGAGCACACACACCCCATAGCAAATCTCTCTCTCAAAAAAAGAGATTGCCTATTTTCTGAAATGAATTTGAATAGAGGTGCCAAGAAATGGACCTTATACCCATGGCCTGTTCACGCACAAGTACATGCACACCCCCATACACAGCAATGGCGATATTTCAGTTCTCTGCAAGTCCTAGTCATAGTAGACATCCACAATGTATATCTGCACGCATGGGGGCGTAGCGTCTCGCCAACTCATTTATTAAAATACGCACCTTACTCCCATACTCCCTCTCCTCTCACTACAGATGAGTTGACATTCACTGTGCGGCAGAGTCTAGAGACCATTTTTGAATTTTTTTCTGAACTAAAGAACACGAGCTGTCACAGAAAGAGGAGTATTTGGCTCTGTCAAACCTAGAATAGCACCGTCTCTAGCCAGAGCTGGAGTACCTCCTGCACAACCTTCAAACTCAGCTCAAATATCACTTCCTTAGCAAAGATTTTCTTAATTGTCCCAGACAAGGTTAGACACTCCCTCCTTTTTTGGCTCCTAGATTATCATGTAATTTCATTACAATGTAAATTATTTCCATTAGAATAAATATCAACTTGAATCATAATTACATATGAGAAGTGGAATATGACAATGAGATTGTCCTCAGTTTGGACTGAGGCCCCAGTGTCAGGGCACAAAGAAAGTGTGGCCCCATTTGAAAGAGAAGAGCTGGTGGATACGCAGGGACAGCCTGGAGAATGAGCTAAAGCCAGCGGTGTCAGTGCCGGTTCACTTCCCACCGCCGTCCTGTGAGAGAAGGCGGGGTGGAATGAGCTGGGAAGAGTACTCCGTACTGGTAGGCATCACCCCTCCATGCTGTGCCTCCCCACCACACTGGGGTTGGGGCACGGGGTGCTATTCTGCCCTGAGCAACTAGTGACAGTGACAGGCGGTTAGGAAATCACATGGAAGCCTCCCAAGTCTCCCCTGGTGTGTGCAGGACACACAGCTTGGGGTCTGATATGCCCTGGGTGAGCCTAAGGTAAGTGGACATGACCATTGCTCTGTGGCTGGTGGCACAGCCGAGACAGTGACTTCTCACGAGCGAACCTCATTTCCCTAGATGGCAGGGCAAAGCCACATGTTGTTTTCTACACACTCCTTATGGGAGGTGCCTGGGGGTTGTCTTCAAACAGACCCATCCCAAGGGACCACCGGAGGGAAGAGGGATCCCGAGAGAGCGGTGGTCCATAGGTGCTCAGGGGTTTGTAAGAGGTAGAGGTTTGTAAGAGGCCAGGGGAGAAGAGGCACTGCTCAGTTGAAAAGGTGCAATTGGAGCTCCTGGATGAAGACTCTTCAGAAATGCCGAAACAGAAACAGAGAAAGGAGAGGGGGTGGCATTTAGTTCTTTATGTAACCCAGGAGTACCAATGCCAAGTTAACTACTGTCTGTAAAACATTCCCCCCGATGCCTCTCCCTGCATCCTGTCTGGGAAGGCTCAGAAACAGAAGCTGGAGAGTTGGGGATTAAATGGCCTGAAGAGACACCGAGGAGAGGCCATGCTCTTCTCCGGCCACACTGCCTGTGCCGTCGCTCAGCTCTTCCATCTCTTTATTATTTTTTTAAGAGAAAGATTTTTGCTATAGGGTATGTGCACAGAGAGACAAAGAGAGACAGAGAGACAGAAGAAGAGAAATCACTCCCGGGGGGATGTCCACGCCATAATTCCTTCTCAATTCTCCTCTCAGGATTTTGGTCATGCACACACACATACATGCTCAGTCTGAGTTTGAAGCTGCCGGGTCTGGGACTCGAACCTCGGTCGACTATGTGGGAGTCTAGTGACATAACCATTATGTCACCTGCTGCTTCCAGCTCTTCCACCTTTAATATCCCAGAACTCAATGCCTTTTCACTCCCTTCCCATGATCACTTCCAACGTTTGAAACTCAGCCACAGCATACATGTAGTCTGAATCCATTCCCAGGATTTTGTCTGAAATCCTTTGCCCGTGGTGAATACTGGCATATGGAAGGTGGGATATAGGGCCCAGACTTCTTCATGATACCTCAGGCAGGAGACGGGAAGGCTGGCGCCCTGGGTGAAGCTCAGCTGGTGCAGGGTCTGCGGGTTGATGGGGCAGGGTCCATGGAGCACAGCAAGCTCTGTTTGGCTCAGACAGTGGCAGTAGCAGCAGAGTCCCAGAGTCCCAGATGAAGGCTGTAGAAGTCCGGTCCAGCCCAGGGAATCTGGGAATGAGAGATCGCCACTAGGATGTCCTCTGGGAACTGCTACCACAAGGCCAGCCCTGCTGGACAACGATCGGCTCCAGAAAGAGTCAGGTGCCTCAGGAAAAAGCCCCGTGCCCTGAGATGGGTAAAGGTGTGATCATTCGTGTGTTCATCCATAGACTTCAGTTCTGCATTCAGAAACGGGGTGTGGCTGATTGACTCTGGACTGGTGGATTTCGAACCTGTGTGCACAGCGTCACCTGGGGAGCTTAGGAAGATTCTGACGGCACACACTCAGTGCAGTCTGGGAGCTGGTGGCCCCTGAGCACACACATTGTAATACATTTCCCAGGTGATGACACATGGTCACTGACCACTGGGCATGTGACCAAACTCTGGCCAGTTTCCATCTGACCATGAGCTGAGTGCAGGCTTCGTCTTCTCTCTCTCTCTCTCTCTCTCTCTCTCTCTCTCTCTCTCTCTCTCTCTTCCACGTGTTATGTAATTAAAGCTAAGCCTGTGGGTGAGCAACTCAAGAGGGGTTGGGGACCAAGGTTGCAATTAGAGTTTTCTGCAGTAGCATGACAGCGGGTTATTCCAGCCTGCAGAGAGGCAGGTGGGGAGCGTGTCTAACAGTGGGCAGGATGGTCTGTGAGTCACACTCCCGTCTTCCCAACTGTTTGCCCACACGGAACATTTCTCCATTGCTTGGAAATGGTGCTGTGAAATCAGGCTTCCTACTTGGCCCTGCCTACTGAGTCATTTATAGGACACAGAGGATGAAGAAAATAATTAGGTTTTGTTTTCTGTTATCGTTGGCTGATTCAAATGTGGTTGTTTTCTTGTCATTTCTGATTTCTGGGAAGTATACTGGTCTGTCACATTCACATGGATAAGCCAGAGGGTGTTTACGCTTTCTCTGAAAAGCGACTTCTTTCAAAGCTGTTTTTCTTTCTTCAGACAGCAGAGATTAAAAATAGAAACCATTAACCTCAGAGGGACTTAGGAATAGATCCTCAGGGTGCTGAATAGCTTAGTAGTTGAGGGAAAAAAAATAAAAACAAAAACAAAAACAGCACTCTCTTTTTATTTTTGGTAGAAGAGGAAGTACTTCCAACAGGTGGAACTGAAAAAAGGAAACCCACAAACAAACCTGTGGCAATTAAGTTTCTCAGTGGCAAAAATGATTCCCCCAACACTTTTTGAAGGAATGACTTAAATGCCAGGTTTGCATGCAAAGAAGATGGTACGTAGTAGATGCTAAGATGATTTGTGTTGTATTTTATCAAGCAATAGATAATTTCTAGATGACCTATGATGTGCTTTTCTTTCTTTCTGTCCAATGCTCTTGTTATCTGCAGCCTTGAGAACAGAATGAAACAGACCAGCCACGTGGGACCAAAGTCATGCATTTAGCTTCGTGAGCATTGTGACTAAAGAACTCACCCATTCAACGTGTCTGTTATAAAGAATTCCATGCCGGGTACGGGTTTGGAGCACCAGGGGTATAGCGGCGAACAAAGCAGCACACATTTCTGACATAAGGTTGCACTTGGACTTTACTGACTTGGGTATGAGTGTGGAAAAGATGACAAAACTCTCTGAACCTGAATTTCCTTACTAGTCAAATTAGTTTATTGTGTTGTCAGTGCTTCCCAAAGTTACCTGTCATTAAAATACCCACAAATACTTGATAAGCACGAGAATATTCTTTGGAGACTCTGATTCAGAATGTTTAGGCCAGCTTTGTTTGATAAAAATATATGAGCCACACATACAGCTGAAAATTTCCTATCAGCCACATTTTTTAAAAAGTGTGAAGAAATAGGTGAAGTTAATGCTAATATCTTTTATTTCATTCAATATATTTGAAATTATATCATTTCAACATGTAATCAAGCTAAAAGTAGTAATGAGATACTTTCCATTTCTTATTGGCCTTATGTCTTCAAAATCTAGTGTTTATTTTACACTCACAACTCAACCTGAAGTGGCCATGTTTCCAGCGTTCTATGGCCGCCCGTGGCCCCGGCCACCATATTGGGTAGCGCAAGAAGCCTTGGGATCTGCTCTCTAAGGGCACTACTAATTCCAGCATTCTACTAGAGTATTATGGGCTGGAGGAATACACCAGTGGGCCCATCACTGAACTGACAATGAATACGTGCTTGTATTTTCATAAATTCAATTTCGTGACTTCTTTTATTATCTCCCATTTTCTTCCCCTCGTGTCCTCTACGTACACGTGTTTAAGCTGACAATCAGGACTTTCTTAAAAAGACATAATGGTGCTGTAGATGATCCAAAGAAGAAAAATTTAAATGATCAAGGGGATTAGGAATCTGTCTCATGAGGGTAAACTAAAAAGAACAAAAGTCTTCAAAGTATAAAAAGAAGGCTGAAAAGTGAGGGTGATCAAAGTCTGTAAAGTCAAAAAGTAAATGGGAAGTCTGAACATGGTCGCTTTGAAATCCAAAAATAGCACAACAACAGGGACTCCTGGCTAGCTTGAAAGAGTTAGCTTTAGGACAAGTGGGAAAACATAGCATAGTCAGGGAATTCATTCCCTCTGGTTCAGCAAAGGATATACTCCAACAGATTCAAACAGCGTTATTTGAGCCATGGCTTTTTACCATATCCTAAAACATTCCTCGTTCTTTAGTTTGAATTTAGAAAAAAAAAATCCATTTGTCCATCTGAGTACCTGCTTCTATTAAACCTGTGCAGCTTGGCTCTATAAAATAGTGTTTGTTGTTGAAGGTTTGATGCATAGAATTTCATTTTATGCACACAATAGTCCTGCAAAGTTGGTACCATCATATCTATATGGATGGAGAAATACGCTCAAAGACTGACTTGTCCAAATTAATTGGGATAGCATGTGATGTTGTGCTTGGCTTAAAACACTGACAATTTTAACTAAATCCAGTGGTCTTCACAAGGGCGGGAGGTGGGGTCAGACATCTGTGACACTGACCCAGAGCATTCTGCACACTGGGGACATATTCCTCTTCCAGGAGATCTGTCCCCTCACTGAATTCAACACATCTGCCAGGACCCTCCAGGCCAAAGTCAGCATCTGGGAGCCCCCCCACATGTACAGGGTTGTAGAAACCTCTTTCCAGTGTTTGGAAGCCTTTGCGTTCCTATCAAACAGTTGCAGATCTGTTCAATAAGTGGGGCTGGTTAAGCTTTCTTTGTGCAACACCAAGGGACAATCTTAAGGAACTATTAAACCTAGTTAAAATAAAAAGTACACACTATCAAAACTATGAGAAACTTTTAAAATGATCTTTTCCAACTTTACTGTTCACACTAATGGCCAGTTGCTACATATGAGTGACCTTGGGCCAGAGCTGGGATTAGAGCAGACAGCCCAACTCTTGGTCCAAAACTTTTTCAGGTTGATAGGCCTTGCAAACAATGACCTTTCATTGCAATCTAGTATGCAAAGTAAGTCAGAATTTGACATTTTATTTCTTGGCATTTGATTGAGATGCCTAAAATATGTCACGTTGGATTGAAAAATCATTAGGACTAATAGTATGCAGAAATGATTTCTAATTTCTAATTTCTAATTAAATGTTGGAGAAAATTATTCTGGGAGACTTCAAAGGATAAGCTTACATTTCTCCCATTTTATTTTGCTATATTCTAGCTCTCAAGTTCTCTTCACAAGTTCTTTCCTTTGTCTGGAATGTATCTCTCACTTACCTCTCTCCATTTGGCCCATATTCTATGATCCCAATATTTTAGTTAGAACAGAAAAAACTTAGCTGCCATAGCAAATACTCCTCAGAATCTCCATCCCTTAATTTGTAAAGACTGTATTTCTCACTTGCAGCAGCATCTGAGTGGATCAAAGCGGATCAAAGAGCCATCATGGCTCTCCTAGGGCATGTATAATAGAATCTTGAAGATTCCCTGTATGACTCTGCCCTGCAGTTCTCTTGTTGATGTGGGCTCTCTTGTTGGCAGTGACCCAGGGACCTCAACTGTTTCCACATTGCAGTTTCATCATCTTAGAGTCCTTGCCTTTGAGCCACATCATGAGAAAGAAAAAGAGAATGAGAGCTGGAAGGAGAAGAGAGACAGGAGAGGCCCTGGAGCTTGTATTTGCCTCAGATAGGAGGGGCCCATCATGCCCACTCATGCTCCAATATTGAGAATTAGCCAAATGACCTCACCCAGATGCACTCAGTACTTGGTGAGCACAGTCTCTGCTGTGTCCAATCTGGATTTTTACCTACCGCTGTTACCTTTTGAGAAGCCTTCCCTAAGAACTCCAACCTAGAACTCTAACTTCAGCATACTTGGTTCCTTATGAACCTGTTGACCCTTGTCTTACTCCTCAGACTGGACTGTGTGCTCTTTCAGGAAAGGGAACTTGTTAACATCTTTTATTATGTGACTGTGCCATATTTTCTTGGCTTCACTGTCCCGACCCGCGGGACAGTCGAACAGGTTCCCTGGGGGAGGGAGTGAGAGATGGGACAAACACACGCACACACACTACGAGATGCTGATCAAGTTGTCTTCTTCCATCTACTTCCGTTTATTGAGGAAAAATGGCAAGTTATATACAGCTGGTGGGCACCAATTGGCTGCCCGAAATGCAAATGAGATAGAACAGCATGAACCAATCATTGATGTGGGCGGATCTCTCTCGTTGCCTAGAAACCCAACCACTTCCGGGGAGAACAGTTGGTCACATGATTTCTGAGAAACAGTTTGCTCAGTGAGGAAGTGAAGCCTAATGGTTTCCAAGATGGTGGATAGCTCAAGATGGCAGATAGCTCAAGATGGCTTCCGTATGCAGTGCCCTCCACACTTCACCTCTGCCCTTCCTCATTTCTCCCAGTCAGGAGTTGAGGTAATGATTTGCTCATCATGCGTAAACAACACAGGCTGGATAGTAATTGAAGGTGCAAGGCTGAAAGCTACTTTGATAATGTGTGTGTCAGGGAAGGGAATTCTGGCTCTCCAAGTATATGAGGAAGAAAGATCAAAAGATTGCTGTTCACATCAATGCATTAATATTTGGTCAACAGTGTTGTCCTAATTATGCAAGTGAACTCAGCCTTTGACTGCCTTACTGCTCTAGAACACGGGAGACAGCCATTCCACCACATCTTGAAGTGTATTGTTCATATCTGGGAACCAAAAATACAGAGATTCAAATAAACAATTAGGGGAAGGAAGTGGAACCTGGAGAGTCCTAAGAAGCGTGAATGTGTTCAAATATTTTCAAGTCTAATGTAGGTTTATGTATATTACTGGTTGTTGAAAGTTAGTGTATTTGACCTCAAGAAGCAGAGAATGATTTATAGGAAGATAAGTTTGAGTTCAGTGTTCAGAAAAAAGTTTAAAGTAATCAAAAGTTTCTGAACGTAGACCGCAGCTGTGACTCTCACGTGTGGGCAGAAGCTGGCACATCATGCCGAGGGTGCAGTGCAGAGTCCAGCCTTGATTCGGTGTAGGAGCAGATGAGGTTCCTCCCTGAGATGTTATTAGACCATCTCATTCACTTCAGGCTTGGATGAACCAGCTGCATTTGGCTTTTATGCATACCTTGGATGATGAAGAAACTGGCCTCTCAGAACTTTGGTCACTATGAAAAAGAAAAAAGTATACTTGAAATGAAATGTTAATCATTGGTTACTACCCAGCCATCTACATCTAAATCCTGCTGGTGCCCTTGGGCCTAGTTTTTTTTTTTTTATTAATTTTACTTCAATCATTGTGTATCATTATAGCATACCAAATGAATTTTCCATTCATGACTACACTGTATATTACTTCAGTTAAAGATATTACCATACACAGGTCCAGATTTCATTCTGCCTCTTCTCTGTGTTCTGTGATTCTCAGCCAGACACAGGCTCTGTCCCCCTAAGCACTGGTGTCCTTCAGGGCAGAGCATGAAGCATTCCGTAATAGCATTAGGAGCCCCATGAATGCCTTCACTCAGGCTGGTGCTGTCACCTCACTTAGATGGCAAAGTCCTTGAGGGCAGTAACTACGCTCTTTCTACCTTGAGTAAAACCACAGAACCTATCTTAGACATAAGAATAAGTAAATGTACACACATGCTTCTGGATTTACTGATATGCCCAGATGAGAATGAGACCCATTCTCTCTCTAACACATGCACAATTCAGTAAGTCATGTGTCTTGGTATGTTTTCTGTTGCTATCATATAATACTACAGACTGGGTAATTTATAAATAAAAAGTTATTCCTCATATTCATGGAGGCTGGGAACTCCTAAAAGGTGGTGCTGGCTTCTGGCGAGTGTCTCATTATGGGGAAAGGGAGGAAGGCGTGAGATGACGCAAGACTGGACCCTTCTATCACAAGCCCACGCTTGATTACTAGCCCACTTCTAAAATAATCCATTCGCCTCATGACCTAATCACCTCTTAAAAGGTTCCACCTCTTAATGCTGTTACAAAGGCAATTACATTTCTAGGAGTTTTGGTAGGGACAGTCAAACTAGGGCAGTCACGAGTCCCAGAGTTTCTGCTTTGTGCTAGACACTGTGCTTAGCATGGACACAGCAAAAACAAAGACCCTGGGAAACTTGAGTGTGGTCATGGAAACAGCAAAAAATCAAAACACAGAGAAGAAAGGTGAGGAATGGTGAGAGGAATGGACTTTATGTGGCAGAGTGGGCTGTGAGGGCAGGTTGTGTTCAACAGTGAGAGTGACTCTGGTGGAGGGGAGGAAGGAGGCACTTGAAGTGAAGGGAGAGGCACTGGAAATGCTTTGAGGGGAGAACAGTTTCAGAGCTTGGGTAACAGAATGAAAAAGAGATCCAAGGATCCCTGCATTTTCAGTCTGAACCACCGGGTAAATGGTGGTGCCACACCCCGTTTCTGAGTGGGACTGGATTCCCATGATTTCCTTGGTCATAGAGTCTGGGTGCTGCCAGGTAATTAAAACATGCTTAATCTGAAAATTATCACCTTGCTAAAGCTGTAGCTAGAACATAAGTGCCTTTAGCTCCTAAAGGCATTCGTAAAGTATTCTGAGAAGAACACACTCCTTAGCTCTAGTGGCAATAAGTTTGGGAAGAAGGGGAGGGTGATCAAAGCCAGACAGCCTCTGTTCCTGAGCATCACTGGGCAGTCACTATGAGAAAGGTGACACTGACATTAAGTGGGGTCAGGGGTTGGAGGACATGTCAACAGAGTGCAGGGGTCAGACTGCTCTCTTCTCATTAGAAAAAGCTTTCCATGCTGTCTTACAGCTTGCTCACTTAGCAATGTTTACGGAGTGGTGGTTTTGAGGCAGGCTATGTTCTAGGCACCATTGCCACTTCACAGGAAGGGCTTACCCAGAGGTGTAAGGTCAGAGGGGAGGATTGCATGACAGATTCCAGCAAGCCACGAAAATGGGACAGACACAAACAATGTGTCTCTATGGTAGAAAAAAGGAAGACATTTTATATAAAAATACTCAACTGATGATGAAATGGTGTATTAACAGTCAAGGAAGAAGAATTGAGTAAATAGGTCACATTTAAACCGTGAAGAAAATGTCACTGAGGGCACAAATACCCATCTTCTTTGAAACAGAAATGAGATCTCCTCTAACCTTGTACAGAAGAGGAGCACGTATGAAAAATGTACTGTGGAGAATAATGTGGAGATTCCTCAAAAATCTACAGATAGATATGCCATATGATCCAGAGATCCCACTCCTCGGTATCTACCCAAAGGACAGAAGAATTCTTCATTGGAAAAGTGCTTGCACATCGATGTTTATTGCGGCACTATTCACAATTGCTAAGTCATGGAACCAACCCAGATGCCCCCGTATGGAGGAATGGATTGAAAAACTGTGGCACATATACTCTATGGAATACTACTCAGCCATAAAAACCAACAGAGCCCTGGCTTTTGACAGAAAGTGGAAGAATATGGAAGATGTACTGCTGAGTGAGGCAAGCCAGGCTATGAAGGAGAGACATTGTATGTCCCCACTTAACATATACCGTTTGTCTGCATTCTATGTCTGAAACTGATTGACTAACAGTTGAACAAACACAAGAGATGGGTGTGAATGTCAGATGAGGTGTATGTGGAGGAGTGGGGCCCAACGAAAGACATTTGGAGAAGGGATACAGAGGTAGAGCATTGATGGGATGGGGAGGTGTGGTGTTATCTGTTGAAGATATTTCGATCAACGGGTCTGGGGAGAAATGTTCACATATCGAAATGGTCTCATTGTAAGCCAAACAATATGATTGAAAGTATATACAAAAGTAAATTAATTAATTAATAAAAAAAGTAAAACTTTTATATATGTTTTCACTCTAAAAAAAAAATGAGTCCCACATGATCTCTCTCATGTGAGAGTAAATCATCTCTCAAAAGGGGGTGCTGGGCATTTAACAATGCTTTTTACATATTTCTTTACATAGTTGCAGAATAAATGGAACTGTGCTTTTTGTCTCACAATTTATGTAGTTCATTTCATCTTCTATTGTGTTTTGGACAATTGTGTCATTTTGTTTGTCTCTTTGGGAGAGCGGGTCTTAAGAACCCTGTAGTATGTGCTGAGGCCACCTAGGCAGTAGGAGAGTCAGATGGTCAGACTTTTAAATTAATTAATTAATTTTGACATTTAATCACTGCACATCTTTACCGTGCACAGCATGATTTTCCCAGCATGAACCTAGTGCATATTCGTCAAGTCAAAGACATTATTATATCCATCATCATCAACAGACAACTTTTCATTTTGTGTCTTTTGACTTGAATCTTTCTGGATCCTGTGGCTAAAAGAGTAACTTAATGTGATGATTAATATTATGTGCTTGGCTCAGCTGGGTCATGGTGTCTGGATTTTTTATCAAACATTACTCTGGGCATGTTGGATGAGAATAATACTTGAACTGATGGACTGAGGAAAACAAATTTGCCCTCCCTAATGTAGGTGGGCCTCATCTAATCAGTTAAAAGCATGAACCAAAAAAAAAAGTCAGACCCTTATTCTCAGTAAGAGAGAATTCTCCCTGCCCCAGAACTGGAACACTGGCTCCTCCGGATCCTACAGCAGTCTGCTGGCCTTCAGACTTGAACTGGGACATCAGCCCTGTAGATGTTTGACTTGCCAGTCTCTATTTATCTAGTCACCTACCTATCATCTGTCCACCTATCTATCTGTCTACCCATATGTCTACCTATCGTATATCTATCTATCTTATCTATCCATCCATCCACCCATTTATCATCTGTCTATCACTATCAGCCATCCATGTTCTTTTTTACTGGTTCTGTTTCTCTCGAGAACTCTAACACGCCTTATTAGAGTGATTAGTCAGAACCTCTAACCGTTATGCCTGGTGGAAGTCCATTCAACAGCTACTTGTCCCAAGGACAAGCACCTCGAGAGGTAAAGACAGCTGAACAGAAGCCACATTGCTTTTAATACCTGGCCTTGGAGTCCCTGAGGATTTCTTCTGCCACTTCCTTGTCATTAGAGGTGAGGCCCTCAGCTAACCGGCATTCAAGAAAAAGGAATGGGAATCCCCTTTCTCTGGGAGGAATATCAAGACTTTGCACTTTTTAAAAACATGGTTGTCTATCCTCTGGCTACAAATTATTTCCGTTTTTCCCACACTCTTAACCTCACTCCAAGATCCCCATGCCTTCTCAATGGAGATTTTAGACGCACAATCTCAGCATCAAAATTAGACCCACAATCTCATTGTCAAAACAGGTCTTCATGCAAGTGAGCTTCCCAGGTGTGGTCCCTCACCTACACCTCCCTGAGGACAATTCTGTCCTTCTGAAGATTTGAAGAACCAATCACTTGGTCTTCCCACCCTGCCATCAGAAGTACATTGAGGGTAGGAACTGCATTTCCTTAATGTCTATGATGCTTAGTTCAATAAATATTCAATGTTATTCAGATATCCTATTGCAGTTTTTCTAATGCTTCAGAATAATAAAACATTTACATCCCTCTCTTCTGTTCCCAAGTAATAGAATTCCTTGCTGCTCTTCGGATTGTGATGTTGAAGCTCAGGGACTGTCGCCCTGAGCCATGGGAGGACCTTAGAATAGCAAACTGTTGTGCTCTGTGCAGCAATCATCCACATCCGCAGGAGACCAGAGCCTCAGCAACTTGCTAAAAATAACTTCAGCACAATGAGTTTTAAACCCTCGGAATGCCCCAAATGACTATAGCCACTGTAACTTGCTCCTGGTTCTGCCTGGTCAAGACCTCTCTGCCTTTGGGATTTCCAGCCTAGTAGAAAATCAAACTGGCAGCCTTTGCATTGCCAGTCCCCAGACACTCTGTTGGCCACTTTTACAGCCTAATCAATCTAGCCGTGGTTATAAACTGAAATATGAAGAGGATAGACACACTGTCTTCCACTGGAATCTCATTCTGACTCATTACAGGACCAAGGATACCCAGGAATAAATGAAAATGTTCTCTTTCCTCCCAGTCTACCATACCCTACTCTCACTGAATGTTGTAGAGTGTCCATGCACGCACACTCTGATGCAAGGTACTTTTATGGAATGAAGAGTAGTAACATAAGAGTAATTTTTCATTCAGTCTTTAAGGTAACCTTATAAGACTCAGTGAGTTTCTGTCATTGGCTGGAAGTCCACAGCTAATGAAAAGCAGAGCCAGGATTCAAACCACAGTAGATTCCAGAGTGTGTACTTTTTTCCCTACCACCAACCTATAAAAATCAATATGTATTGAACACAGGAGCTAAAAGACCCAAGACAGTGTTATAAACATAACCCTATTATAGAATTAATTATACCCTAGTCATAGGTTCACAAATTTTTTTTTGTAGACCAATAGGAAAGCACTGAGTGTGTGTATACTGATTTACAGTTTACCATTACTGGTTACTAAGTATTGGGCACCTTTGATGGACTAGACACTATAACAAGCATTCTATAAATTTTCTCAATATTCTTTATAACTTTGCAATATAGTTATTGCAAATATGGGACTTAATGACAGAAAAGTCAAGTATCTGCCTAAATCTGCACAGCTGGTGTGTCAACATTGTCTCTTTTGTGTCCACCTACCAGCTTTCTGTGTAAAATTACTGACATCCATTTGACCTGGTGGTGCCTGTCACCTTCCCAGCCCTCTGTGGAGTATTCCCAGCTCTCCATGAAGTCATCAATTTGCTAAAAATAATTTCTGCAGCTGATGGGTTTTTAATGCAGTGTGCTGCTTCTGGCCCCTCCCTGTAAGTCTACAGCCAGGAGACCGAGAAGCAGGGAAGCAATTTGGAACCCCATGAAGATGAGCAGGCTCTGGGTAGGAGGCTCAGCTACTCTGAGTTCTGCCTCCCCTTGTTTTCACAATGAGGTCAAGGGTATCCACCAGCGAAGGGGAGTGGCTGTCTCTCCCAATGGCATCCAGATCACTCTCGTTTCTTTTGCTTCTCACACACATCCCAAGGTCAGGGGCAGAGACACCACCCTCGGCCAATTTTCATAGACCATATCATTTAGACCAGGCTACCCCCAAATAAATGGAGGAAGAGAAAAGCTTCTAGATTTCCCAAATGCCGCCTGTCCTCCAAAGCCCCCTTCATGTCCGAACAGCCAGTTCCTTACTTCACTCTGTGGAGTGAGCCCTGCCACTAAGGAGGACATTCATAGGCAGGATGAGGACATTTGACTCTGAAAGTAGTCACAGCAATGGGGAGGGATTTCCCATATCCCAAACTTGATAAGCTGGGTTTAGAGACATCATGGGTTTGAAATTACCCTGAGAGAAAAATACTCTGGAGTCTGGGGAACTGAATTCTAGTTTTGGATCGATGGTGGCACAATGGCAATGCAGCAATGTGCAAGGCTGACCCACATAGGAAGGTCCTGGATTCACATACAGGGACCTCCTGAATATGACAGGTGCACACGTACCCATGACCTGGGGCTGGCTGCTGGCTGATAATGAGGTGGATTGCAGCATGAGAACCCTGTTGGGGGTGCCTTTCTTACTCTCACTTTTGCTTATGAAAGAAAGAAAAAGCAAAAGAAAGGAAGAGAGAAAGAAGAGAGAGAAGAAAGAAGAAGAAAGAAGAAGAATGAAAGGAAAGAAAGAAGAGAAAAAAGAAAGAGAGAAAAAAGAAAGGAAAGGAAGGAAGGAAGGAAGGAAGGAAGGAAGGAAGGAAGGAAGGAAGGAAGAAAGAAAGAAAGAAAGAAAGAAAGAAAGAAAGAAAGAAAGAAAGAAAGAAAGGAAGAGAAAGAAAGAAGAAGGAAAAGAAAGAAAGAAGAAAGAAAGAAAAAAGGAAAGAAACTTAAAAATGAGATATTATTTGCAACAAAAGGTGCTGAAATAATTGTACCTTCATCTACAAAAGAGAAGAGAAAAAGAACTAAGTCCCTGACCTCACACTAGTCCCTCACCAACTGAATCTCTGACTCAACTTTATCTAGAGTACTTCACCAGTACTGCCTCCTGAGTGTCATCTCTGACATCATCATTATCGTCACAAATCTAAGAATTTCCTAGTCTAGTTAGTCTATGCCTTCTTCCACAGCATTCTGTGACTATAGTCAGATTGAACTTTTTGAAAAACAAGTAAGATTTTTTGTTGTTGTTAAGAAGGTTAAGAACTTACTGACTAGTGGTCTTTAATAAAGAACAGGACAAAAATAATCTTAACAAAGCCAACAGACAGTAAGATATGGCTCCTGTATTTTTCTCCCATCTGGTCTTTTTCCTCAAAAATTTCTGAGCACTTTTCTCAAACCAAGAGATGATATGGTTGCCCAAACTCTCTATATCCCTCCTGCTTACATAGCCTTTGCACATACTGCTTAGAAGTTCCTCTTTGCCATTCTTAGTCAACTAAATTAGCTTCACTCCTCCACTCAAGAGCCAGTACAATTTTTGAGAGTTTTTGCTTTGCACTGCATATCTCTTGTATTTCCTTTATAAATTGTTTCACATTTGCAATTTTCCATTTAATTTTGTTTTCATTTAGTGATAGTTGTTTTTTTTTTTTTTTTACAGTAGACAAAGAAAGAAACTATTGGCTATTTTTGTTCACTGTTTTATCTCACTTCTTAGTGCAGTGTTAGACATTTAGAACATCCTCAATAAATATTTACTGAATAAATGAGAGGCTAAGTGAATGGAAAATTCTCAGATTGATGCATACCAGAAACAAATACAAAGCTGAACAGACACTACTAATTATGTAAGTGTAAGAACTGAGACTTGATACTTTATACATGCTTCTCTCAGATCTCACCTGGCAGTGATATAGACCTTCCACCTCTTAGAGTCCATAATTTTTTTTAAAGAATTATTTTATTTAACTTTATTTATTTACTTTAGTTTGACCAGAAAGGGAAAGAGTGAGAGACAGAGAGAGAGAAAGTGAGAAAGCAATCCACTGGGTCCGGGACTCCAACGGCAGTAGAACATGTGGGAGTCCAGCACCCTTAATCACCGTGCCACCTGCTGGCCCCTAGAGTCCATCTTAAATTCCCCACAGTATTTAAGCAATACCAAGCACACAGAAAGTCCTCAAAGAACAACTGTCGAGTTATTCATTTGCTGATTATATTTGCTGTTTGTAATCAGATCAAGTTTTAGACTCTATATTTTTCCTTAAGAAAGAAAAATGTTAAGTGAATTGAGCCAGACTTTGAAAGATACAATATCCTCACTCAATATGTAATAAATGTCTGCACTCCATGGCAGGAACAGAAAGACCTGAAGACATGATACTAGGGAGGGTAAGTATAGATACCAGACTGTAAGAGAGAGGAGGATGTGGTAAAGAGTGTGTGGGGGGTGGCAAAGGGAAGACATATTTAATAGACAAGATAATATAAAGTTTTCTGTCCAAAAATTCTCTGCATTTTTGCTTTATTAAAAGAAACAGAGAAAAATGGTAACACTTAAAAGTCAATGGCATTTATTTATTTATTTATTTTAGGTTTTGCCATAGGTTGTTCACCAGAGAGACAGAGAGAGGGAAAGTGAGAAATCATTCCCCAGGGGGGATCATGATGCTGCAACCCCTTCTCCTCCATTCTCCTCTTGAGACTTTGGACATGCCTACACACATGCCCAGTATGATTTTCAAACCACCAGGTCTATGACTTGAACCACTGTTGGCCATGTGAGTGTCTAGCACCTTCACCATCACACCACTTGCTGGGCCTCAGGCTCAATAACTTTTAATCAACTGGAATCAATGGCTGATATCCACCCATTACTCCTACTTCAAGAGAATCTGCAGACGTGCGCGTTGAGAACATGGCAACACTTTGTTCTATTACTCTTTGGTTAACAGCAGAGTGTCCTCAGGCACATACCTCTTACCTCTGCTGCCAGAGATGGCTTCTTGTTAGCAAGTGTCTTGCTTGTACCATCATGTGCCTAGAAAGGCTTTTTCATTGCTTCCCATGAAGACGTTGTGCTTTTACTCAGAGCATTAGAAATGTGCCTGCTCCTATCACATTGTGTACATTACAATGCAGTGGGGTGACAGCCATGATCTTTGAGACAAACGCCACCCCAGGCAGAGTGTCTCATTTGTGTCTCTCTTAACTACAGTTCGAGACTGACACAAGTGTCCACTGACCACTATCATGATCCCCAGTTAAGGATTCTTTGGGAAATGCTTTGGACAGTTTTGCTCCCTTACTTCATATCAAAAATGCTTATCTAGTGGCCTATGCCCATTAAATCTGATCTATAATCTGTAATAACAATCAACTGGATCATTTTTTTTCAAACTATAGGTTACTGTCTACTAACAGGCTATAGAATCAATAAACAGATCACATGAGATTTAAAAGATAATAAATAGAAAAGACTGGAAAGCATCGGGACAACACAATTACTCTTGTATCATGTGTGTGATTGTGATTATGCATACATGTGTTTATGTATGTGTGTGTGTGTGTTTGCATGTGCATAAGGTCACAATATAAAATGCATGTCTTCACTCACACCAACATGCATATGAGTATACATATATGTCCCCCTCTCTGTACTCGAGAATGTGTATGAGTGTGTTGTTAGTTATATCTATTTCAAGTAGCTAAAATCAAGGCATTCTCAAACTCAAACCCTTGGGTGACAATGTTGACTCACGCTTGAAGTTGTACCCTAAATCCCTTCCCTCAGCACAATTCTAAGTGTTGCTTGAGCCACCAGTTGCTGGTTGGGAGTGTTTCCTTTCTTTCTCTCCTCTCTCCCTGCAGGGCAGGTGCTTGGCGGGAATGAGTTCAATAATCCTTGGCATGCTTCCAATCAAAATACCAGAAAAATTCTTCACAGATCTAGAAAAGACAATCATAGAATTGGTCTGGAATCATAAAAGACCTCGTATTGCAAAAGCAATCCTGCGCAAGAAGAATGGAGTAGGAGGCATATCACTCCCTGATCCCAAGATATACTATAAAGCTGTGGTGATCAAAGCAGCATGGTATTGGCATAAAAACAGACATGTAGACCAATGGAATAGAATAGAGACCCCAGAAATAACCCCCAAAGCTTACAGCCAACTGACCTTTGACAAAGGATATCAGTCAATCCACTGGGAAAAGGAAAACCTCTTTAGTAAATGGTGCTGGAAGAACTGGGTATCCACCTGCAGAAAGATGAAACTGAATCCCCATCTTTCACCATTAACAACAATCAGCTCAAAATGGATCAAAGATCTGAACCTAAGACCTCAAACAATAAAACTACTGGTGGAAAATGCTGGGGAAACTCTGCGAGACATTGGGGTAGGCAAAGACTTCTTAAATAAGACCCCCAAAGCACAGGCAATAATCCCTAAAATAGACAAGTGGGACTATATTAGACTAAGAAGTTTCTGCACAGCAAAAGACACAGTATCAAGTGTGAACCGACAACCCTCAGAATGGGAAAATATTTTTGTTAAATATGCCTCAGACAAGGGACTGATAACCAGAATACACAGGGAACTCAAGGGCCTTATGCGAAAAAAAATGATTAACCCAATTAAAAGATGGGGAGATGAGCTGAACAAAAATCTCTCTTAGGAAGACATTCGAACAGCCAAAAAGCATATGAGGAAATGCTCAACATCCCTCATCATAAGGGAGATGCAGATAAAAACCACAATGAGATACCACCTAACCCCTGTCAGAATGGCAAAGATTAAGAATATCAAAAGTGATAAGTGTTGGCAGGGATGTGGTGAAAAGGGAACCCTCCTACACTGTTGGTGGGAATGTAAACTAGTTCAACCACTGTGGAGAACAATATGGAGGTTCCTCAAAGATCTACAAATAGAACTACCATTTGATCCAGCAATCCCACTTCTGGGTATTTACCTGAAAGACAGGAGAACACTCAGTCAGAAAAGTGCTTGCACATCAATGTTTATTGCAGCATCATTCACAATTGCCAAGACATGGAACCAACCTAAATGTCCACAAACTGATGAATGGATTGGAAAAGTGTGGTATATATACTCTATGGAATACTACTCAGCCATAAAAAATAACAAGACCCTGGAATTTGATAGGAAGTGGTCAGATACGGAGATATATTGCTGAGTGAAGTAAGCTAGGCTATGAAAGAAAGATATTGTATGTATCCACTCAATATATACCGACTACCCGCACTCTATGGTAGAGAGCAAAAAATTGGAGGACATAAAAGCAGTGAAAGTACTTAACGAGAATAGGACAGTGTGAAATGGGGGGGGGGGGGGTGAAGAGAAGAGGATAGAGAAAGATAGCAAGAGAACAATAGAGAGGCAAGACGTTAGTGAGAAACAGATATGGCTTATTACCTCTTGATGATGACATGTATAGTATTCTCAACTGGATTGGTCTGAGAAATATTTCATGATGGGTAAAGTCTTTTTACAAGCAAAATGAGAAATAGTGATTGACTGTTTTAAAAAATAATTAGAATTATAATAATAATGATTGGGAAAAACAGAGAAGATATTGAATGATGAAGTGGGGAGATTACTGTCTCTGTATCGACTGACGTGCATGGCATTCCCTTTTGAAAAAGCAATGTAGTACATTGTAAAATTATATCTAATCCAATGTAATATAAAGAAGATTATGATGATAATAAAAATTAAAAAAATAATCCTTGGCATGCTTGAAATCATTCATAATTTACCAGATGTCAGCGGTGTCACTCTGCAGCACTGTGAGGGCGGGGAGAGGACGTGTCCTAGGAGGGCCTGCCCTGTGAGTCTGCAGAGTCCTCTGTCAATACCGCGTCCCTCTCCAAGCGCTCTGGCTCCGGTGTCTGTGTCTGTCCCATCCTGTTTAGATGTGTAAATGGGTTTCTACAACTAAGCACTGGTTATGGGAAGCAGCTGCACCAGCAGCGGAACAGGTAGAAACATACAGAAAGCTGTGGCCCAGCTCCTTCGAACACATCTTGGGGCCAGAAGCTTCTCATTCCTTCCAGCTGGTGCCAAAGGACATGCCAGAAAATAGGGAAAATGGAGACTCTTGAGGACAGAGGCTCTCACAGTGAAAACTGCTAGAGGATTAGCGGCTTGGCCTTGTTTGTGCATCTGAGGATCTTGAACTCAGTTAATCATAACCTTGTCCTTTTGGGTGTTCTCTGATAAAAATAAATACCAACAGGCAATAAAAATAGTCATTTCCCAAAGCTCCGCCTTCTAAGGCCGTCACCTTGGGGGTTAGAATTTCGGCATGTGATTTTTAGGGTGGGGGCACAAGCATTCAGACCGGAGCAGCTGGGACAAGGCTCAATAGACCAAGCTCCAGAACCAGCTCCCTGCTGACCTGTAGCAGGACTCCAAGCAAGGCATCTAGCAGATCCTCTGAGCATTCATTTTGTTCATCCATGAAGTAGTTGATGAAGCAGGGTTGGCTGCTGATGACGGTAAGTTTTTATTTACTTCCCAAGGGCTTTAAGTGCGTCAGTGAGGAGATGGACATTGTTTTGTTTGTTTGTTTTTTTTTAGTTTTTTTGCTATAGGGCACATGCGCTCGCCAGAAGACAGAGAGAGAAAGAGAGACAGAAAGCGAGAAATCACTCCCCAGGGTGGACGGCCATAACCGCAATCCCTTCTCCACCACTCTCCTCTTGGGATCTTGGGCTCGTACACGCACACGCCTGGCGTGAGTTTAAGCTGCCTGGTCCGGGACTCGAACCTCAGGCAACTACATGGGAGTCCAGCAACATAGTCATTACGCTAACTGCTGGTCCCAGGAGATGGACATTTTTTGAGAAGCCAAACCTTTCCGAGACAAATTAATTTATGTCCGTTGCCATTGTCTCATTTCTTCTGAAAGCAGAAACTTTCCTGGAAAACTGTTATAAAAGTTTAGAAAAAGTTTACTCATCTTAAACTCTGCAAGAAGTAATCCCCTGATGATATGAACTGCCTATAACTTTGTTCCGGCACAGAGGGATTAAAAAATAGTCCCCCAACTCAACTCCATTACACAGTCTAAGGTTTCTTCTTATTAATTTTTCAATTGAATAATTGAGTTTATTAAAAAATAAAGGAAACTTTGAATATTATTTATCAGACATTCCTCCAAGTGCTTCAAGCTATTTCTGTAAAAAAAAAAAAAGCTACTTAGGTGAGGAGAATGTTTTTTAAATCAGAAATGCATATTCACCTCATCCCATAAAACATTAATAGTTAAATATTGTGTGCTTTTCCTTCAATTACTGGGCCAATGAATTATGTATAGGAAAATAGCTGGCGCTCATTTCCGTATTTACATTTCTGAGTAGATCTACATGCAGGTGGCGTGTCTGTGGGGCCAGAAGGCAGAGGCCAGCTACACTCCAGAGACTCCAGAAAATTTGAGAAGTGTGGAGGGACTTGACAGTTCTGGTCACTCAGACAACACCAGGAGCTCACAGCCCGTGTAGTTCCAGAGAGCCGTCCTCAGGCAGAGCTCTGCACCGGACTAAGCTTAGACGTGATTTTTTCAAACAGCCCAGCTCTCCAACACCTTCATTTACAATGAGATTAAGACGTGTGCTCTCTTGCTTCAGGCCACGTAGCCTCTCTCTCCTGTCTGTACCGTCCAGCCCTGGAAGGGATTTGCATTTATTCTCACCCCTTATTCCATCCGAAACTTGGCCCCTGGCATTCATCCTGACGGCACCTGTGCCAGAGGATAGCCAGAATCCCTCCAGCAGGTATCTCCAGCTGAGAGTTGAGTCAGACCTGCTGGTCCCGCAGGGTCTGTAGCACCCAGGTCCTGGGCTCCTTCCTGGTGTCCTTCCTGAGACACAGTTCCCACATGGGCATCTCACATCTGCTCACAGCAGGTCTGCTCGGAGCCGGTGGTTCTGAAATCTTGCTGGACACCTCACAGGACTCTGTCACTCTGGCCCTGCATGCCGTCTTCATGCCTTCCTGGGTGCTCTGCTCTGTACCAACTCCTGGGCTTAGCTCCGTTCTCTGGAAACCTTGCTCGCGACAGTTGATCTAAAAGCGACATTCAGCGGTGGCTGCTGGTGGCCTGGCTGGGAGATTCATCCATCTGAACCTCCCAGGCCTTCCTAATACCAGGTGGTTCCTGACCCTGGCCTGATCTGTGCTCTTCCTGCTCCCTGAAGTATGTCTGCAGGGCAAGGGCTGAGACATTTTGTTTTATTGCAAAAGAGCACGAGAAAGCACACCTCAGTGGGGTATGTTTAAACCCCAACCGTTTTACCTCCATCTCTTTATCTCGTTGGAATTTTGGGCATGTGCACACATGTTCCAGGAGTGACTCTCAAGGCACTAGGGCTAGGATTTGAACACAATCAGCCATGTGAGCTATGTGTCCCTTAACCACTTGGCTATGAAGTCGGTCCTGGCTGCAGCTTTTATACCTGCCTAAGCCTGACTATTCCTCCGTCCCCTTGGGTTTGTCCTGAGTCCCCCCAAATTCTATTCTTTAGCTAAATTCCAATCTACCCCCCAAATAGGGGCCTGGCCATGGTTTTGCACACTAAACTCCTTTTCCTTTGGGTTTGACAGATGCATTGCCCTTTGTCGCTGATCTTGATCCACCGAGGCTGCCTGGGAAGAGGTGGCCTTCCTTTTGCCCATCTGCCCCTCGCATCCTTTCTCACACAGGAAAATTGAACAGAGAACATCAGAGACGGTTCCCATGCTTTTCCCTGATGTAACTGTCCCAGGCAGGGGCTTTCCACAAGGCCTCAGCTCCTGAGACATGCGCACTCCTCGGGAAGGAGTGGTGGCCATCCCCAGCCTCACCTCCCCTCGCTCCTGTCACTGAGGCCTGGAGTCGCCTCGCTATCCCTGCCTGGCTTGATGTCATCGAATGCCAGTTGCATCATTTGTTCCATAGCAGCACTTGGGGATAAATGAAGTCATACAAGCTTCGTAACAACATATGAAACTTAATATGCAATAGCTGCAGAAATAACTGCAAAGAGTAGTGTATTTATTTGCAAGCAGTGAGGTGTTATTGTGTGACCCTGGAACTATGTGGGAGGCCCCTGTTTCAGATCACAGGTTGACCTGAGCATGCTGGGAGTGCCCACTTGTGACCTGTGATCCAGGCTGGCTGGGAGACTGGGGGATTGTGACATGGAGAGACCCTGGGCCCATGTCTCTGTCTCTGTCTCTCTCTTTCATGAAATAAATAAATAAATTTAAAGTACAGTAGAATGGTACACTCTAGAATTATGCTATTATTATTATTCTTTCTTAAAAGGTGACAATGCATATAGTTGAAGGAATTCTTACAGCATTTATATGTTTAGTCTTATCCTATTCAGCTCATTTATTCTGCATTTCTCAATCTACTGACTGCAGTTAGTTTGTATGCCTTATCTTCTAATGCCCAGTGGAAAGCTGTTTCCCATAGAATCTACTGTGGAATGTTGGGTCCACATACTGAAAGCACCCTGTCATGGAAAGACCTCAAATATCCCTTTCTTGATTTCTTGCTTTGCTTCTTGCTAGCTTGAGGTGGAGCTCTGAATCTTTAATGGGGAGCCAATCTATCTCAGCTTTCAATGAAGGAAAATTCTTTTTTTGTTGTTTTACAGAACCACAGACATGGGGCCCAGGAGGGCCTGCGGTGAATTGAATTCTGAGCTGGTTCCAGGACTCCAGGCCCCGGGGAGTATACTCCCCCATTCCTGAAACATGAATTTGGGTGTTTCTGGGAAGGAATGCTGCAGATGTAATTAATGTCTGAAATCAGTTGGCCTTGAAGTGGGATGAGTTGGGTCTGACCCAAGGTGATTCTTCAGAAGAGCAAGACTCTTCCTGGGGTCGAGGTCTGGTGTGCGAACATCCTCTTTGCTGACTTGGGAGGAGGAGTAGAGTGGAGGCCAAGCTGAGTGGCTCCCACTGACTGTCAGGCAGGAGATGGGACCTCTGTACTGTAACCACCAGGACCAGAATTTTAAACTCCAGATAAGAATGGCCTGCCGGACATCCTAATTTTGACTTTGTGAAGCCCTGAGCAGGGGGTCTGGCCACAGCCGTGACCTGACAGACTTTGTCCTGCAGAGCTGTGGACAGTAAGTGGGTGTGGCTATAAGCCGCTAAGTCTACGGTAATTGTTTACGCAGCAGTAGAAAGCTAATACACGGACGCTTTTTTTTCTTTTTGCAGATAAAGAGACTGAGGCTGGGAGAAATGGAGTGGAGTGTCTCTAATTTTTCAGTGACCCCCGTGAGCACCATGCCAGTCCCCAGGGCAGGTTAAGGTACAGCTGGGGTCTCTACAGAGATAATTATTGTGAAAAAAAAGAGGACCTTGGCTTTCCATCAACCTGATAAGATAATCTTGCTTATCTTCTATGCCCAAGGTAATAAGTGGGAGGTCTCAGTGGATAAATAAGTAGGGCCAGCTCTTTATGCTTAATTTTCTTTATTCCCCATCTTAAAATAGGTGTGACCAGAGTGACTACACAAGTGTTGTCCTTGGTCCTGAGCCAGAATGTGGCTTCTCCATGTTTAACTGCCACCTAGGACCCCAGAGCCACAGCGGCCTCACTAACTGGGCATGAGAAATAAAAAGTTACATTTGCCACTTCATCTAGAAAACCCAGCTCAGTGTCTAAGTGTGCCTATCTGCAGCCGATCAACCCAATACAGGTTCAGAAAACCTCGTGATGTGATTCCGAGCAGCCGGACCATTCACCTGACCTGAGCTAAACTGAATGGACAGTTCTGAACAAAAGTGAAATGCAGGTCCCATCCTTGACAGGTGACCACTCCTCATCTGACTCCCTTCTTCTCCAGTCTCCTCTCAGGATTTTGGGCACGCACACACACACGTGCTGACGTGCATTTCAAATTGCTGGGTCTGGGACTCTAACAGCAGTCGGCCGTGTTGGAGCCCAGAGACATACTCATTCTGCTATCTGCTGGTACCGACCAACAGTCTTTCTAAACATCTGTTACTACTATACCCAGCCTTTGCTTGGTTCTTGAGACGATGGCAGAGCAGAAAAATAAGCATAATTTCTATTCTCAGCTAGCTTACAGAAAATAAAATACATTTGCGTACAGTGATGTAATTTGAGAGATTGACAAATCTATTATATAATGTCCCAAACCAGAAGAAACACTGTGGGATGAAGTTGATTGAGCATTTTTGTGGAAAACGTAAAACTTGAAATGGATTTGGAAGCATATTCAGTCCTAGAAACCTATTCTTATTTCAGACAAACACATGGCTAGAAGAAAATTTGGAAAGACGAGAAAAGATTTGAGAAGGCAACTATCTCCTAGAATTCCCCAACCTTCAAATATCTACATGAAACAAACAGGACAAGCTAGCCCATTAACTTAGTTTATTCCCTGTATCTCAACTAGAATTATTTCTCATCTGCTACTGAAACAGTTTTGAGACACTGAAAAAATCAAGCACAATATAGAATAAGAAAAAAATTAATTATAATAACCCCTTAGTAAGCATTGAGCCTAAAATAAATAAATACTTTTTTAAAACTTGCTTCCTTAGCTCTTGTTAACTGGTTTTGTTTTCCTTAGCTTCCTTCTTACCGAGACAAGAGAAAAAACATTGACATATTTCTTCTGCTTTCCAAAGACCAACTTTCTGTGTTATTTAACAGCTTTTTCTTGTCACAGAATTCAAATAGGAATTTGGTTTGAGGATCCTGGGTAACATAATGGACCATGTATTTAAGTCCAGTTTTCAAACATGCAGATACGCTATTCCACTGGAAGAGGGTGCACCCCTAAAGTATCTTGATTGCCTTCAGAATTGTTTTTACTATGTTTTGATGCAGTCAGTGTTCACTGCATTCTATTGTTCTGGCTTCATCCAGCAAAAAAAAAAAAAAAAAAAAAAAAAAAAAAAAAAAAGTAGTGTCAGGGCACATGCATGTCTGACAGTATCTCTCAAATAGCAAATTTCTCAGCAGGACTGGATCGCGCTCCCCAGCAAGTGCCTGGAGCACAGAAACTCTCCGTGGCTCATTACTATAAGCGAGGCTTGTGTTTTAGACAGTGGTAATGTGGGAGGAAGAGCTGTCATCCTGAGGGATAGGTGAAACCCGGCCCAGGGAGCTGCAGGGTGTCTGCAGACAGGACGGAAAAGTAATGAGCTCTCCACTTTGCGGACTACAGTGGTCTCTTCCACAGTGTGAGACCAAGAATCTGCCCTATCAAACAGGTACCCGCTCTAAGGAACGGTGGTAAACAACTTACTAATTTATTACTGACTTTTCTGACTTGTTTAAATAAAATTGTATATGGGTGGATTACAAGAATGAGTAATTTGTGAACTTCACAGACAGTCCAATACGTTAAGCCAGGAATCTTGTCCATCTAAGTGTTCTGGTTAGTACGCCCATATTTATCTAGAGATGAGGGAACTTAAAGAAGTCCATGGAAAAATGGAATCAAAGTACAAGCAGATTTTGATGCAATGACAACAAAAAACTGAAACATGCATAGTTTTTTCATAGTACACACTTTCCATAAACTGTTTGAAGACCCTCGTATTTGAGGTTGTACAGTTTAATTTAACCTGTTGCCTCTGAATTTAACATATTAGCCACTGTTTCCAGTATTTTTCTCTGAAAGGGAGAACACAGCTATGACCTTTATAAAAGGTTATTTTTCCCCTCAACTCTAGGCCAAAAGGGCCAAGGATGGGGCAGGCATTTCTGTGTGTGTGTGTGTGTGTGTGTGTGTGCTATCGAAAGTTGGAGAGTCTCAAGAACATGGCAGCAGCCTGAGCCATTTTTGAATTCTCAGTAATGGTGTTGATTGGAGGGATTCTTCTTGAGGAAATGACTTCCAGAGGCCGGAGGTGGAGCTGCGGTAGAAGCTGCTCTGCTTTACAAGGCAACCCTACAGGTCAGAGTCCTGGGTCAAATCCAGAGGCCTTGCTGAGTGTGCTGGGCACACGCTCGCCCATGAGCCAGGGCTAGCTGAGAGCTGGGGCGAATTGTGGTGTTGCAACCCTGTTGAGGGCTCTCTCTCTCTCTGTGTCTCTCTGTCTTCTTACTTATGGGAGAAGCAAACATAAAAAAAAAAAAAAAAAAAAAAAAAAAACGAGAATCTTAAAAAAAGTGACTCACAAAGTTGCTCTATGGGGTGGTTTGTTTTAAGTGTTTCTTTTTCTTTCTCTTCATGGTCTATATTCTGAAAAGTGACCTGGTTGCTAGAAACAGGGCTGCAGATGTCAGGCCAGCTCCTGCACGGAGGAGGTGACATGGCGGACTCTGTCCCCGGTCCTCTCCTCCCACCTTGTGCTCCGTGAGTTCTAACTCCTTGGGTGTTCCTACGAAGATGTAAACTGCGTCTTCCCCTTTTCCATTTTGCAGAAAGTAGAAAAGATCTACAAACAGGGTGATCCTGGCTTTTATTTTTTATTAACATATTTTATAATTTCAAGAAAGGCAGTTTTAGCTTTAATAAATCAAAATCAAAACATATTAAGAGTACTTTGCTTAATACTTAAAGCCAGGGAACAGGTTAGGATTCTGTTCGAATAGTATGTACATGGACCTGTCGACAACTCAAGAGAAGACAAAAGTGCTTGACTCTGGAAAACAAAGCATAGAAGACGATGTTTTAGTAAAAAGTCATAAAATTCTATTTCACCAGTTCAGTCTCTAATTAATCTCTCTTCTGTTGTGGTCTGATCTTTCCGTTTAAATTCTGGAAGATAACATTCAACTCTGGACTTGTCTCTACCATTTTCTTAGTTGTTTTGAACTCTTATTTCTGTGTGTCTGACTTTAGTTTTCCTGATACAGCTCTCTCACCAGAACTTCTTGGAGAACTGGTCTGATGTCAGTAAATTCTTTCAGGTTTTGTTTATCTGAGAATGTTCTCGTCTTCTCTTCCCATACGAAGGACAATCTTGCCAGATATCTGGCAAGAAACTGGCTTTTAGACCAAATGTCTATAAATCACCTAAATTCCAAAATCATTTTTAAAAATAAAAATATCCTGAGAACCAGCAGTTAGCATAATGGCTATGTCGCTGGACTCCCACATAGTCAGCCACGGTTCGCGTCCTGGACCCGGTGGCTTAAAACTCACGCCGGGCGCGTGTGCGTGCGTGCCCAAGATCCCGAGAGGAGAATGGAGGAGAAGGGATTGCGGCATGACCATCCCCCCTGGGGGGTGATTTCTCGCTTTCTGTCTCTATGTCTCTCTCTGTCTGTCTGGCGAGCGCACACGCCCTATAGCAAGCGAAAACCTCTCCAAAAAAATAAATAAATAAAATAAAAATATCCTCAAAATTTAAAGTGACATATAGTATATATTAAATAAACATCCTTAATATTATTTTTTCAAATATTTTTAAATTGACCTGGGCAGAATAACTCTGCCTGGAACACAGCCCCTGTCACCAGGTCCCGAGGCCACAGTGAGCAGCTCACATTCTGCTACACAGAGGATGTTCTTACTCCCTTTCTTCTGTTTGGAAGTGACAAAATATCAGCCCAGATATGTTCACAGGTAACTGACTTCTTTTCATCTCCATTTACACTAGTTTTTTTGTCTTCTTTCTCAAAAATACCTGTTGGAAGACTCTATATTATCCTGGGTCATCTTGGGCAAGTTACTTAATATCTTGGAATCATTTCCTCATCTGTAAGTGGATGTAACCCTCTTTGGGTTGTTAGATTTAGTAGATAAAAATGCAAGATGCCATGCCCTGTCAAATTTGCATTCCAGATAAGCTAAAAATACTTTTTTAGTACAAGTATGTTCTAAATATTGCATAGGGCATAATTATACTAAATATTTATTTGTCATTTATTTGAAATTTAAATGTAACTGGTTGCCCCATATTTAATCTAGCAACCCTAACAGGTTTCATTGATCATCTTAAATAATTCTCATAAAAAAGCTAGCATCTTGTGTGCACATGGTAAGCATTAAAATGTTAATTACTGTAACTCTTATTCCATAAAGATGATGTAGCACAAACCACTAACAGCATGCCAGGGAGCTGAGGCTTGCAAAGTGTATGCCACTTACCAAGATCAAGCACACAGATTGGCATCTCCCCAGCCATAGTCTCTCCACTGCTGGTTTTCTACAGCATCTCACTCATTGCAGCAGCTCCAGGTAGAGGGTCCCAGTGAATGTGAAACCCAGCCGCGGCTTTCCTGCCATCCCAGCTTCTCAGGGTGCAGTGCTGGTCCTTGCTTTCTAAAGTGTAGCCAGGGAACCAGCAACCTCAGCACCACCTGGGAGCTTGTCTCAGGTCTCACCATTTATCAGAATTAGCATTGTAAACAAAATCTCCGTGTGATGTATGTGCACATGAACGTGTGAGAAACTCTTCTAGCTCAGCCTCAGGCCTATCTCCAGCCTTTGCTACTGTGGTTCTCAGTCCTAGCTGTACATTCAATCACCTGAGCAGAGCTGAGACCCCACTGACATCTAAGCCCTACTCCAGAGAGTTAGACTCAGCCCCAGGGTTGGCCCTGAGAAATGGTGCTTTTCTTTCAGATTCCCTGGTAATTCTAATGTCTTCACCAAGAATTACGATGTAAGAAGAGTTTTCTCACCCAAGGTAGAAGCTGCTGGAAAAAATCCATGTCTTGAATGACCTTCAGCATAGAGAGGCTGGTCCGTGCTTCTGAGAGTCCTTGTTCTATATGGCGCAAGTTCTGGAACTAGACTGTCTGGGTTTGAACTGTAGTTTCACTATAGATTAACTGTGTGACTTTGGGTAAAGTGATAAATTATTCTGTTTCCTGATCTTATCTCTTGGACTTGTTGGGAGAATTAAATGCATTGATGCGTGTAAACAGCAATCGGCCCAGGAAGCCAGCTTCCTATCTACAAATCAGACTTACAGGAAATCGGAAAGCTATGTCTAGCAACCAGCTCAGAAACCCAAACCATCATCCCTGTAACGACCATCCCAAGTGGTCAGGATTTCATTAACAGCTGGCAGCTTTTCTACCTTTTGTTCCTACTTCCAAGAGAGATCGGCATGCTTCCCTAGCCCCTTGCAGAGTGCCCTGCTCCCAGTTAACCTATGCAGCTTTCCCACGCCAACACTCTGGTCAGGGCACACATGTTTCCCACTCGGAAGTTTTCCCACTCTTCTGCCTGGCTTTGAGTTCTGCCAAAGCATGAGTGAGGGGCGCCTGGCTGCTTGTTGTAGCCCACTCAGTAAGCAGCCTTTGCTTGCTCTCATGTGGTTCGACCCCGTCCCTGTCCCCATTGTGTGGCTGGGGGTGAGATGGTGGCAGGAGAAGCAGAAAGGATTGAGTGAACGGACTTTCAGTCTACAACGATGAAGCTAATACATTCCTACTCATCCCAACCCTCCCTCAGCAAACAGAATGAAAATCTGATGGATTAAGTCACTTATAATCTCAAGCTCCAAAATCCTGCTCTTGCTTCTCCTCTGTCCTCTGACCTCACATTTCTGGCTTATGCTTGTGCTGTAGAGTCTCTATACTGGGGTGTGGTCTCTGGACTCAGCTGTCTGCATGGGAACTACAGCTCCACTGCAGACAGACTATGCCACCTTGGATGCAATGAATTCTTCTGTGTCTTAGTTTCTGGATCCTATCTCTTGAAGTTGTAAGAATTAAATAAACTTATGTGCGTGAAGCACTGAGCCAATGGCTGGGCTCTTTAAGGTGCTCTGAGTGGACACTCCTGCTGCCATCATCTTGCCAGATGCCAGCTTTTCCTCCTCACTTTGTAATTTGAGCAAGACACAGATTCCCTTCCCTTTGAATGAATGCATTCTGCATAACAATTTACTGAAGCCTGGGAAGGGGAGGCTACCTTAGTCCCTTTAACCCAGTGTCATAGACGGTGATTTCAATGAGATGAATTTATTTTCTCACAGTTCTGGAGGCTGGAAGTCTAAGATCAAGAATGCAGCTGATTCAGTTCCTGGCAAAGGCTCTGTTCTTGACTTTCAGGGGGCTCTTTCTCACTGTGTCCTCATGTGGCCTTTTAGAGAGACCAGGTCTCTGGTGTTTCACCTTACGAGGACACTAATCCTACCAGGTCAGGGCCCATCCTTGTGATCTTGTCTACCCGTAATTACGTCCTCACTCCGAGCACAGCCACTTGACATGTGAATACAGCTTGAACATGAATTCAAGGGAGATGAGGTTCAGTCCCTAACAGGCAATTTCTGACACCAGGCTTTCCAGAGGCTTAATCAATTAACATAAGAGCAGCTTCTGGCCAGGCGAGGGTATCATTTTCCTCATCAAGCAGAGCTATCAGGCTCTTCTCATTGCAATAGCTCTTTTCTTCTCTTGCTCTATTATTTTTAACATGTGAAATGTCAGGTTTGAAGACCCATTGAGCTATTGCCACTCCCTTCACTCAAGCCTATTTCTTGAGCTTCTAGTCTGTGCTGACAGGTGGGATGTTATGCTGAGAGATGAGAAATAGAAGGTGTGTAGAAAGCCCCCTCACAGCACTAGCACTTGCAGAAGGGTCGAAGCCACTCATCACTCGACAAAAGTCAATCTTGAGAGACAGAGGTTGATGAATACAGAAAGGGATTTTTTTCAGTGAGGCCAGCCCTGGAAGGAGAGCAGACCAGAATCCATAACCACTTCCCCTGTACTAGATGAGACACAGAACTTACACAGGGCAAGGAGTCAGTGTGAATGTATATCTAGAAACAAAGGACAAGTTATTCAGTTATTCATTGTCTTGCAAGGCAAGACAGTATCCATTCCCTGCAAGGTGCAAGGGGGTGTGACTTTGCGATGTTTAAGTTGATAAAATGTTTGCAGCCATTCATGCAGGAGGGGGCTGGTGGTATAGTTCCCTTCCCTGTCTTCTTAGCCTGTATCTGCAAAAACAAAGCAGTTATTCTTAACTTTCATTAGTTAAGTATTAAGTTAGATTAATTATAAGGAAGGTAAAAAGTTAGTCTCTGTAAGGTTCATTGTGAGGGATTTTAAAGACAGAAATTAAAGACTGATTTTCCTAATTTACTAAGACGATTCCAAGACTAAGTACAATATAGAGTCACTTTGATTCTCTTATAGCTCGGTTATGGAGTAAGAAAGCTACCTTAGACTGGGGCCAGGGAAGACATAAGAAGCCTTTAAGCTGACATCTAAATAGTGAATTAAATTGTTCTCAGGAAAGGGTGTGTGTGTGTGGGTGTGTGTGTGTGTGTGTGTGTGTGTGTGTGTGTGTGTGGCAAGGCCGTGACAGTGGATGAAAGGCTAAGGAACTGAAGATTATTCCAAATAGAATCTCCACATGGAGAAAGACCCATTAACAAGAGCAAACAAAATGTTAGGCCTTTCTAGGCATATTAGTCAGGGTTCAACCAGGAAACAGACACTTTCATAGTTCTTAAAGCACATGCATTTAGTACAGAAAACTGTTTACTTTAATGAAGAAAAAAGTTAAGAAACCAAAGAGGTAACAATGAGATATCACAGAAATTAGTAACAGCAGACAGCTGATCTTAGATTAAAGTTTTTAAATTTAAGTTCTTAAATTTAAGAACTTTTAGACTTCAAAGTACACCATTAAGAGAACTTAAAAAAATTAAAAGACAAGTCATATAGTACAACATTAAGGGGTTGTTTTTCCATCTCCTTCTCCTTCTCTCTGTCTCTCTGGCCAACACATGAACCTTCTGGAAACTGAAAAAATATATATACAAGATACAGACTGTGAGACAGTATTTGTAAATCATACTGCTAAAGCACTGGTATGCAAAATATATAAAGAAAACTTAAAACCCAGTAATAACACCAAACAACCCACTTTTTTAAATGGGCAAGAGTCGCGAGTGATATTTCACCAAAGAAGACGTATGCATTTTGGCTGTTCATATGTCTTCCTTAGACAGTCGTCTGTTCAGCTCATTTGCCCATCTTTTAATGGGTTGATTATTATTTTTTGGGTAAGCTGCTGGAGTTCTCTCTATAGTCTGGTTACCAGTCCCTTATCTGAGGCATAGTTTGCAAATATATTCTCCCATTTCAAAGGTTGTCTAGTCCCTCTAATTACTGTTTCTTTTGCTGTGCAGAAGTTATACACAGTGATTGAATGTAACAATAAATAAATAGATGAATAAATAAAAGAAAAGAGGAAGACATATGAATAGTTAATAGCCACATGGAAAAGTACTAAACATCATTAATCATTAGGGAAATAAAATTTAAAACACTTCACACCCACTAATGATGTCTACAACAAAAAAGACAGAGCAAAAATTATCAACTAGATTTGCAAAAACTGAAGCTTCATACATTGCTGGTGACCATGTAAAATGGTATAACCACTTTGGAAAATAGTTTGGCAGTTTCTTAAAAGGGTAAAGATGATCTTCCCATGAGACCATGTAATTATACTTTGAAGAATCTGAGAGAAATGAAAATATACATCCTCAAAAGGATTTGTATGGGAATGTTGGTAGCAGCATGATTCTGGCACCACAAACTGGAAACAAACCAAGATGTCTATCAACTGGTGAATTCAGAATTTAGTATATCCATACAACCCAATCCTCTCGGTAATAAAAAAGGATGAATTATGGATACATGCTAGGACATGCCAGACCTGTAAAACATGCTAAGTGAAAGAAGCCAGACTCAAAGAACCTTAGTAAGTGTAAATTTACGGAATCAGAAAGCAGATTGGTGTTCCCTGCAGTGGCAGATTAGGATCACTGATTGCAAATAGGGTGGTGGGAAGTTTCGGGTGTGTGATGGAAATGTTGACAAACTGAAAATTTACTGACCATCATTGGATGACACGCTCACAGTGGGTGACGTGGGGTTAAAGAAAACCCTAATAAAGCTGTTAAGAGTTGCCAATAATATCTCTTGTCACAATAACTTGGAATCAGTTCCTTCTGTCCACAGGGTCATGCTATCTCTTCCCCCATTTCTTTTTTTTAAGGTTTTTGCCATAGGGTGCATGCATTCACTGAGGAAAGAGAGAGAGAGAAAGAGGAAAAGTGAGACGTCATCCTCCGGGAGGATGGCCATGCCGCAATTCCTCCTCCTCTGTCCTGGGATTGGGGGCACACACATACATGTGCTTTGAGTGATTTTCAAGCCACTGAGTCCAGGACCTGACTAGCAGTCAGCCCTGTGGGTGTCCAGTACCTTAACCACCACACCATTGCTGGCCCCTCTCCTCCCCTCCGTGAGTTGCTTTTGAAGCTTTTCCATGTGTTTATGGAGAGTCTTGTTCAATTTCTAGTTAAATTCATAGGTTTCAAATGCCTCATCAGAACATTATGTTCCTCATTCTGAAAACTGCTTTCCTTCAAGCAATTATTAAGCACTCTTGTCAAAGGCCATCTCTCGTGCCAGCTGGCTGCAAGTCTCTGAGGGCTCCCGGGCCATTCATCAGCAAGGCGCAGCATCTGCAGTCCTCGTCTTCGCTGCCTTATAAAGGAGAGGTAGATCCGAACCTGCGCCTGCCTGCCTTCTCCAGAACCTTGACTCAGAGCTAATGTAAACCTGACCTTATTCCTCCCTCTGCAATTTGGAACAACAAAAGAACAATGGAAAACAGAGCCTGTGAACGATTTTCCGATCTTCCACAGGGTCCTGCACACAGGCAAACCATCCAGCTGTCAGCGAGAACAAAAAAAGAGGCATGAGAGAAAACCAGCAAATTCTCTTGGTTTATGCTTAGGAGAAGCTCAAATTTTTATTTCCATTCCCTTCTGTAAGGGAAGAAGAGCAGTATTCTTCCCACACTTGAACATATTATGGTGAGATGGCTCTCTTTGATTCTCCATCATTTATCTCTTCATTTTTTAAAGGAATTATTTATTTAATTTAATTATTTCTTTATTTTATTTAATTATTTATATTTTTTTATTTGATGAGAGACAGAGGGAGACAGGGAAGGACAGTGAGAAAGCACGCCGCCAGGTTCAGGACTCAAACTGTGCTTGGTCATATGGGAGTCCATGCAGTGCCTTAACCACCTCTCCACCTGCTGGCCCCTCCGTCATTTATTTTCAAGTATTTGACCAAAAACAAACAGGAAAAATGCTGATCATCTCTGTCTCGAACCATAGTATCCCAGAAGAGAGAAAATAATACCGAATTCTGGCCCAGAAGTGTGTAAAACAAAAATTTCAGTTCTGATCCTGCTACTGTTCAACCTAAGGCAAGTCCCAAAAACTTTTGAATGGATCCATTTTCTTCCAAGAACATTCTTCTAAAAAAGAGATTTGTTGAAGTGAAGAGAAGAGGATAGAGAAAGATAGAAAGAGAACAAATAGAGAGGCAGGACGTTAGTGGGAAACTGATATGGTTTATTACCTGTTGATGATGACATGTATAGTATTCTCAACTGGATTGGTCTGAAGTATTTCATGATGGGTAAAGTCTTTTTACAAGCAAAATGAGAAATAGTGATTGACTGTTTAAAAAATAATAATAATAATAATAATAATGATTGGGAAAGACAGAAAAGATATTGAATGATGAAGTGGGGAGATTACTATCTCTGTATTGACTGACATGCATGGCATTCCCTTTTGAAAAAGCAATGTAATACACTGTAAAGTTTTATGTAATCCAATGTAATATAAAGAAGATTATGATGATAATAAAAATAAATTAAAAAAAAAGTTAATGGAAAAAAAAGAGGTTTGTCTTCTTAATCTTATAGGATCTGCATGAAGTTCCATTGTAGTAAGCTAACCTCTCACTCACACACTTTCTAAATACTGTGATTAGTGTCATATACCACATACCCTAACCCAAGAAAGAAAGTGAGCATTTGTATTCAATCAATGAGCAGAATGAGTTCTTCATTTCTATCACTCAGAAGCACACACAGGCCAAAGTATGCAAAACAACTTAACCAAGGAGTTTATCATCCAAACCAGGACGGGGATGGATGATTACTGGGGCCACAGAAGGAAGGCTGAATTTCTTGGGCAAATGGGATCACTTAGTCACCTAAAACCAAAGGAACTTCCCTGAAAGGCTTCAAGGCCCTGCCTGAAATCGACTTGAGTCTCAGCAGATCGTAATGTGGAGTTGAGTTTGCTGTGCAGCCAGATCGACCTGGGCTCATTGGGAGACTGGATAGCGTGAATGTGGTACAGAAAAAATGGGCTAAGGGCGCGGGAATGCTAGGTCAGAGGCCCCATCTCGTGCTGCATGGACTGCAGCTGGCGGGGCTGTGCAGCAGTCACAGACTCCCAGGATGCAGTTGGCAGCCTGAACTCCAGGAACGTGCTGTCTCACAGCCTGGAGGCTGAAGCCCAAGGTCCAGGTGTGGCAGGGCTGGTCCCAGAGGCCTCTCCTGGCTTGCAGACCCTGCCTTCTCCCTGGGTCCTCACATGGCCTCTGTCTGCCCCTGTCTCCTCTAGGATTCCAGTTATAAGGTCAGAGCCCACCCTGGTGACCTCATTCTAACTTAGTTACTCTAAAGCTGCCGTCTCCAAGCAGTGATACATTGTGAAGTTTTGGGGGTTAGGGCTTCCACAGTGAATTTTGGGGGACTCCATTCAAGCCAAAGCATAGCTTTTTATACACAGATGACTAGACACGATGCTCCTCAGTCAGAGTGACACCCTGCACTCCTGCCTCTGCCCCGTGGGCTTCATTCCAGTCCCAGCGTGGTCCCTGGAGAGCCCAGGCAAAGCAGCCATGGCCTCTACACTAATTGAGGGGAGGCCCGAGAGCCGAGGAGTGAGACGAGCAGCGGGACACCCAAGAATGCACACGGCCCGCCAGGAGGGTCTGTGGCTGCAAGTCCAGGACAGCTCTTTATTTTCCACCAGTCCCCACCTCTCCTGCCACCTGCCCAGGAAACCCAAGGCTGAGGCTGGTGGGGGTTTGTCCCAGCAATTGTGGTTATGCTCCTGCTTCTGCAGCCAACAGGCATGTGTTGGCATGAGGGTTCCACCGGCAGGGAGACTGTTATTCAGCGACCCCAGAGAAAGCAGAAAAGAGGCCAGCCTGGGGGATAATGGGCGTGGCTCACAGGGAGCAGCTAGTTTGTGGTTTTTAGGTTGTTGTTTCGGGTTGTATTTTCTTCTTTTGAAGCCTCTTTAGATAGCAATTTGCATTTTTTCTTCTTTTTACAGTAGCCATTTCTACCTCCTAGGCTTGGGTTCCAGGGCAGGAGGTTGGAACTGAAGTGGCGAGTCCACCACAGCTGCAAACCAACAGCCTGCGCGATTGCCAAGGAGGCTGGGAAGCCTTTGAGAGTGACCGATCCCAAATCAAGGAGCTCTGTCTGCCTGCCTGGTGGAAGCCTCACCCGGCCCTGCAGGTCCTCGCAGTACCCACTTCACGGCACTAGAAGGCCAGGCTGCTGAGGCCTCTCCCCACAGGAGCCGCCTTTCAGCAGGCTGAGCAGCAGTGAGCCGTGAGCACTGGAGTCACTGGTGGGTCAAATCCCAGCCTCGCAGCTCCTGTCTCTGAGATTCCGGGCACGTGCCTTACTTGTGCTCATCTTTGGCTTCCTCACTTGTTAAATCAATATAATATCTGCCCTCCAGGGTTGTCCTGAGGATGAAATGAGGTAAGAAGTTGGATATGTAGGCATGCTCGGTGAGTGATAGCTGTTCACATTGTGGGGGCTAAGTCGGGCATCCTCGGGGCCACACGTGGGCTTTGCTCCTTCCCACAGTGTCCCGAGCGCGTGGCGGAGGAAGTGCACAGAGCAAGTGCTCAGTAAGTAGGAGCGACAGGTGCGTGACGACGGTACTCACTGAAGGCCCAACTGCACAGAGGCAGGCACATTTTGCTTCCTCCAAAGACAATATTAACACAGAATAAAGAAGAAAAAGATTTTAATGGGCAAAAGGGGGACATTTTAGCAGGAGATTCTAACAGAAGAAAGTTCCTTCATTGGTGATCCTTGGTTCTAATCGCCATAGCAACCAACACACGCCTGACGCGTACCCAGGTGGGCTGTGCTGGAGGTGAGCCGTCAGGAGAGGGACAGGACTTGGCAGTTAGGTGACGGAGGAGCTGGGCTGACTGTGCAGGCCTGGACGAGGACCAGTGCAGAGAGTACCAGCACTGCCACTGCCCTCGCCCGGAGCTGAGCATCAGGCTTAGGGCTAAGGACTATAGAAAGGGGGTGAATGTAACAGTAATCCCCAAGTAGAATGAACACACGTGTTCGGCAGGGACAGGCTCTCTGGATATTTGTTGGGAAGGGAACAAGCGAGGGTGAGTGGCCATTGTGGCACCTGTCCCCAGGGGCAGGGGGACTTGGAAGCCAGGCACAGAGTGCAGGTTTGGTGCCACCGATGCCACCTGCCCGTCACCAGCTTGTTCCAACTGCCCCCGTCTTGGCTCAATCCCACCCTTCCAGCTTGTTTGCAAAGCGCTGTGCTGATCACCACCTGCGAGTCCATCTGTGCACCCACAAAGACCTGTAGCCTCTCCCCGCCACACACAGGTGTGCAGGTGCAGCCTGGTGCCAAGGGCTGGAGCTGGGCTGCCACGGGCCAGACTGGTGGCAAGCAGAGTGGCAGTCATGCTTTAGTTGGTCTCACTGTTCCTTCTCAACTCATCCTCCTCGTTATGGTGATCATGTGCACATGGACACACACACACTACACAGCATGCACTACACACCACACACAAACATACTATATGTGGAAGACTAAATGATACATACAAACATACTCCACACACACAACACACTACATGTGACACCCAACATATACTAAACACACATTACACACACAGCACAAGGAAAACATGCACATGTAGCCCTTCATGTTGTTTCAGTTTTAGTCTTCCTCTACTTCTAGGTTTAGCAAACTCCTGTCAGGACCTTAGCCAGTTGGTTGAAGCTAATTTGATTTAGATATATAAGATACACATACACATCTTATTGCTTCTGGGTCTCTGGGAATAGCTTATGCGCCCACATGATTTCAAAAGTTTCACAGAAAATGCATATTATAAAGAGAACTATGCATGGGTTACAGAACTGTTTTTTGCACCAAAATAAGCTTGTACTTTAATTCTATTTATTCACAAACACTTTTAAGCCTCCTGGTATATCTAGACTCTCTCTTATACATAAATAGATTTGTTACAAGGAATTGGCTCACATATCTTTGGAGGGTGAGAAGCTTCAAGATCAGCAATTGGTGAATCGAAGGCACAGGAGGACCTATGATGTCATTCCAGTCTGAGTTTAAAGTCCTGAGAACCTGGGAGAGTTGATGGTGTCAGTTTCAATCTGAAATCCAACAGCTTTGAGACCCATGATGAGACAAACTTCAGTTCAAGTCCAAAGCAAGAAAAGATTGATGTCTCAGCTCAAACAGTCCAGCGGGAGGGGCTCCTCTTACTCTTGGGAGGGTGCTACTTTTCATCTATTCAGGCCTTCAGCTGGTTGGATGAGGTCCCCTCACATAAGGGAGGGCAATCTGCTGTATTCAGTCCACCAATTCAAAAGTCAGTCTCATTTAAAACACCTTCATGGCCACACCCAGAATAACATTTGCTCAAATGTCTGGGACCCAGTCAAATTGGCATAAAAAATTAATCATCACGACCCTCCATCTCTCAGCTCTAATTTACCTAATCTCATTTAAGGATTCTCTTTGACTCTTTTTGGTTCATGTCTACCCCTGGACCAATTGCTATGGATGGGGACAAAGCACTGCTGGGACCATGCAGTTAACACAAGCTGAGTATGAAAGAACCGCCCCTCATGCCTAAGAGCAAGGACTCGGCTGAGGAGAACTGTTTGCAAGGTCAACAGTTTTACGAGTTCTGGACCTCACCTCCATTGTGTTGCTGTACTGGCCTGCACTCAATTTCTCTGCCATGGGCCTTATTACCGTACCCCGGTGCCCCATAACGGCACCCCCAGCCTTACTATAACTTTTACAATAATCCTGAAGGAATGCGGATCCACTAAGGCGGTGTCTGCGTAAGGCGGCTGCAAACGGGAATTACTCCCATTACATTCACTTCTCCTACTGGGGACTACATAGATAAGCATTAGAAAGGTTTGGGTTAAAGCTACTAATTGGCGAAACGATCTCAGTAACCGGGATGGGCTCAGGGACTCATGCACGAGGAGCTGTTACCCCAAAGACCATAAGCCACCCTTACTCTCAGGACAAGAGAAGATTGCCATTCCCCAAGCCACAGTCTTTGTTTAGAGCAGCACATAGAGGGTCCCAAGTACACAGTAACCTTTAGGTCAGTCATTAAGCTGCTCACAAGACCACATTCCTTTCCTTTGAAGACTCACCCTCTTAGCTGTAGACTACCCCAGAGATAACATAGGTAGTCCACTTTAGTATATACTAACCTTGTCTTTACTAAACCAGACAGGATTTATTTCTAGGCCCTTGTAATTGCTGCCACCCTAGCCTGAGGCTGAAGTTCTCAAAAGCTGACCTGAGGCTCAAGTTCTCAAGCCAATCTGGGACTAAAGTGATCAAGCTGGTCTGGGACTAAGGTTATTAAGATTCCTGGAAACCCTCTCATCCAAAGACCCTCCCCGGTAATCAAGATCTAAGAAGAGAATGCATCCGAAAAATGGACTTCCTTTTTAAGATATTACGACTGTTTATACCTAAACAAAACAGATGGCATGTTTTATGATTATTGTTCCTATACTTTGAATGCTTTACCTTTTGGAGTAAAATCTTTCACTTACTTCCCCTCACCCATCCTACTCCTTTAAAAACTCCTTCTATAATAAATACGCATGACTCCTGGCCATCAGGACTGCAGTCTGGAGTTTACTCTGGCTGTAGCCGGCTGAGAACATGCTAAGGGGCATGAGGTCTCGATCTAATTCCTGTTCACCCGTGTCGCCTTCCTGTGCACTGGAGCACGGCTCCCAGCAAAGCACCATTACTGCCTCTCATCAAGGAGAGGTTGGGTCACTATGTTTGATGTTCTGACAAAATCATAAATGTGCTTCCCACAGAGAGAGTGCCAGATGACAAAAGTAATCAAATGCAGTTTTGTGTAGTAAATTCTAACAGTTGTATATAATCTAATAGTCCATCAGGTGTTTCTCTGTACATTGTTTTGCTTGTTTCTAAAAACCATGAGATAAGAGGTAAGGGCTTGATAAAACTATACCATAGAGCGTGGTCCCCTCCCTTTTTGGCACCAAGGACCAGTTTCACGTAAGACAATTTTTCCATAGACTGGGCCAGGGTGGGGGGGTCGGTTTGGGGATGCTTCAAGTGCATTTTCTTTATTTTGCACTTTGCTTCTATTATGATTACATTGTAGTATATAATGAAATAATTATAAAACTCACCATAATGCAGAATCAGTGGAAGCCCTGAGCTGCTTGTCCTTCAACTAGAATGCAACTACATTCAAAGCTGAACTGCAATTATGGGGCGACAAGTGAACGTGGGGATTTTTGACGTTTTGATGTGAGAATGCAATGCTGCCGCTGATCTGACAGGAGGCAGAGCTCAGTGGTGATGCATGAGATGGGGAGTGGCTGTAAATGCTGATGAAGCTTGGCTCACTCACCCAGGGCTTACCTCCTGCTGTGTAGCCCAATTCCTACCAGGCTGTGGGCCAGTAGCTGTCTGTGGCCCAGGGTTGGGGTTCTTTGCCAGAGAAAGATCAAGTGGTCTAACTTAGAGCTGGGGACAGTGAGCTACAGACTGTTGTCTGATTTTACTCCCCGTCTCTAGGGATTTCTAGAATTACCTGGCAGGAAGAGAAGGTCTATGCAGAATCATCCCCCTTCTCAAGCCTTCTAAATGCAGTGGCCATACAGATTGTTCAGGGTGCCTGACATGGGAACAAAACTGCTAAGTTAAGGACTGTTGTTCAATACTCCCATGCCTCTTCCTCCAGCTTTCTCTGTCTTCCTTATAACTCCTGTCCTGAGCGTGCCTCTTTCCCATTAATTTTGTGCTTCATCCCTTTCTAATCACATTACTCCTTTTATTACCCACCTGTGACTGCTAAGAGTGGGGCATTTATCAGAGCTTTTCTTTTTTCCTTTTTTTTTTTTTTTTTTTTGAGTAAACAACCAACTGAGAAATTTATACCTTCTAAGATGGTTATGAATTCAGGAGTCATCTATCATAGCTGAATGTGTGCAGTTTAGGCAATCTCCTAGAGACAATGCTTTAAGACAAAAAAAAAAAAGAGAAAAGAAAAAAAAAGTCCTCTATGATCACCAGTAATTCTAAGAACAGGAATGAGGTAGTGGCATCAGAGCAGAGAGGGAAAGCCTGAGGATAAGGACCAGGGTCTTCGGGCATTTGTGAAAGTCCAGACACCCTGTCACTATGACCAAAGTCAAACAGTCCTTGATAAAGCAGTTATACAAATACTCATTTCTCTGCAGATTGGGGGTCTTGGCTGCAGAATCCACAGATGGAGCAAGTGGGGACGAGAGCCAAATGGGCATGGAGAGCTCAGTCGCTTTCTTGGCTAGTCACTCATCCTTGGCCCACCTTCTGGACTCTTCACAAAGCCTTGGCTCCTTATTGGCCCACGTTGCCTTCATCACTGCTGGTAATTGAGTTTCCTCCCTGGAGTCTTTGAACTCTCCAGATGCTCTTTCCTGTTTTAAATTGAGGAGGTGAAATTCATCTCTCTGCTATGCTTTTTCAAATATTATTTAGGGAAATTTATGATTCCATTCAGCAGAAAGTTCGGGGTGTGTGGAGGGGGTTGGTTTCCACCTACCCCAGTCCCCACTGGTTAAAAATAGGACAAGAGACAGGAATGGCTTTGAAAGGCCTCCTTCTCAAAAGGCTGGCCGCCTGGGAGCTTGCCTCTGCCGATGAAAGTCTCAGCACTGTAAGGCAGTGTACTGGCAGGAAGCAGCACGAGCCAGGAATGAATGAGGAGTCTCAGTGTGATGTCCGCGTGGGCGAGTTTCCTTCCAAATCACGTTGTTGTAAAGCTCAAACTCACTCAGGCAGCAATGCTCAGCTTGGCCGGTCACCAAGGAAGTGAGAACTCTGAGTACAGACAATGCAACAGAGTCTTTCCTCGCTTCACTCTGAATCCTCTACCTTAATCGTTCTCTGCTTTTTAAGTGATCCATGAGTCCATGTTTCAAAAACTGTTTGGCATCATAAATGTACTCTTTCCTGGATTCATTATCCATGTTGTCCAAACCTAAAAAGCACTTGATAATCAAATCTCAACTGGTTAATTGTTAAATTTTTTTGTCTCCAAACATTGTACTGTTTTAAACAAAGTAAAATCATAGTAATCCAGATATCGCTTTATCATATTCTGCCTTTGCAAAATTTAATTGTCAAATCTGGAAGCTAGAATGAGTTGTCTTTGAGTTAACATAAACAGCAACGTTCGAGTTTTGTTTTGTTTTATTTGGTTTTTTTTTTTTTTGCTTTTTTTTTTTTTTTTTTTTTTGAGAGCTTTTGGCCTTAGGGTGTGTGTGATCCCTAGAAGAAGAGAGAGACAGAAACAGTGAGAGGGAAATCACCCCCTGGGGGGATGGCACAATCCCTTTCTCTATTCTCCTCCTGGGATCTTGGGCATACACGCACCCAGTGTGATTTTCAAGCCACTGGATCTGGAACTCAAACTTCAGCTGGCCATGTGGAAGTCCAGAGACGTAACCACTATACCATCTGCTGACTCCAGCGTATCTATTTAATGTCCTTCCTCTCTTTATTTATTTTTGTATATTTTGAAGAGGTGATCTTCCACCAAAAGTAAGACCGGCATAGCAAGTTACATCGCTGGACTCCCATATGGTTGACCACATTTGAAGTCCCAGACCTGGTGGCTTCAAAATCACTCTAGGTGTGTCTGCATGTGTGCCCAAGTTCCCAGGAGGAGAATGGAGGTGAAGGGATTATGGTATGGCCATCCCTGCTGGGGATGATTCTCACTTGCTCTCTCAGTGTCTGTCTGTCTCTCTCTGGTAAGCACATGTGAAGCAAAAATCTTCACTAAAAATAGAGAAAGAAACAAAGTAGGGCCTTTGTCCATCAATTTCTCTCCTGTCCCCTTAATTAAAATTCATTTTATGTTAATTATAGCAGATTCTTAGGTGAAGAGAATAATGCATAAGGAACTCTTTATCTCAGCAATAGAACAAATTAATATGGAATCATTCCTACGATTACCTTATCATTCATTCAGTCAACATCTATTATGAGGACCTACTCTGTACAAAGAACTATACTGGGGTCAAGGTGGAGGGACAAATATGACTAAAACAAGATTCACATCTCTATGGAAAATGGGCGATTCTTCTGAAGGATGCAGAAAAGAAACCATATCGAGGTAAATGGCTCAGAAATGATTACATGTGAACTCAAGTGAACTCACAATTGATGTCACCCCAGCCTTGAGGGCCTCCCATGAATCCTGTACCAATGGCTTCATGCAAGTCAGGTTGCTGACCTTTTTTTTGGAGAGGTTTTTCGCTATAGGGCGCGTGCGCTCACCAGACAGAGAGAGACAGAGAGACAGAAAGCGAGAAATCACCCCCCAGGGGGGATGGTCACGCCGCAGTCCCTTCTCCTCCATTCTCCTCTCAGGATCTTGGGCACGCACGCACATGCGCCCGGCGTGAGTTTTAAGCCACCGGGTCCAGCACGTGAACCACGGTCAACTATGTGGGAGTCCAGCGACATAGCCATTACGCTAACTGCTGGCCCCCCTGACCTTTTCATCAAACATGTGGCCAATAAGTGAGACCATTGTCCATGGCCCGCACTTCTGCCTGCTACAGTCTTAGCAACTTCTTCATGAGCTCTGCCTACCTTGGCTTAGACAGTCTGTGGATCTCACTCTACAAAGGAATAAGGCAAAAAGAATACAAAGACATTTGAGGAACTCCTGGAGCGTGAAAAAGAAAGCCCACAATACATGAAATAATTAGTGGAAGCAGACAGAAGAGTAAAAGAAAAATTTGACATCTTTCACAAGAAAATGTAGAAACACTTATCAATCTATAAAAACATAATGAATCAAACCATGGTAAGAAAAAGATTCCATTAGAAGGCAAAAATTAGTTCTTGGAAGTTAAAATGAGCCTGTGTGTTTTGGAAGGGAATGTTAATTAAATGCAAGAGTTCAAAGGAAATGCTGAATCCAGAATTTAGAGTACAAAAATATAATTAAGAAAAACATGTGAGAAAGATATGGGGCCAGAGGTTTAGTCCAGATATTTGATATTTAATTAATACAAATTACTGAAAGGTAGACCAAAGGGAAGAGAATACACCAATAATAAAGTAAGTAATACCCAAAATTTCCTGAGCTAGATGAGACTTGAGTCTTCATATGGAAAGGGGACTTCAAATGCCAAACGGGATGAGTGAAAAGATACCCATATCTGGATAAGTATTCAGTATGTTTTATTTTTTTACTATTTATTTATTTATTTTACATTCAATCACTATGTATCATTACAATATACCAAATGAATTTTCCCATTCTGAATACACGGTATATTGGTTCAGTCAAAGCTATTATCAATGGATAATAGCTTTGGATTGAATGGATTGAATGGATTGAAAAATTGTGGCATATATACCTATGAGTACTATTCAGCCATACAAAACAGTGAAACTCTGGCTTTTGATAGAAAGTAGACAAATATGGAAGATTTAGTGTTAAGTGAAACAAGCCAGACTACAAAAGAGAGGCATTGTATGTCCTTATTCAATATATAACTGAATATTTACACTCAGTGGCAAAAACTGAATGATTGGATGGTATAAAGGCATGGATAGCAACTGTGGGTTCTAGAGAGAGTGAAGGAAGGGTAAGAAATGGATGAGGGTAAGACGGTGGGAATCAAGGGGAAAAAGAAACAAAATATTTAAGAGACACAAAAATTCAGGATGTTTCAGAATGTCAGATTAAGGAAAGGATCGTAAAAGCCTGTGTGAGAGAAAATGAAACAGGTTACTGACTAGTGTCAAAGGTTCCCTCAGCAAGGAGACAGTGGAAAAGTGCCCTCAGAACCTTTTCAGAAGTTATCCTGAATCCATGACCTGTACCAGGAAAACCCTCAACTATGCCTGAGAGCTGAATAGTCACTTTCAACTGAAAGAGAAAAATATTGTTACCTTCTAAAGCCTTCCTGAGAAAATCTTTCGAATTCATACACCAGCAAAACAAACCAGAAAATGAAGAACGGGGAGAATGTAGGTCATCAGAAACAGAGAAACTAGCCTAAAAGTTTAAGAAAAGAAATCCTAGGGTGGCAGTTTTGTTGCAGACCATGAGAGCTACATGTACAAAGCAGAGTGGGAAGGCAGTAGCAGCCAAAGGGAATGCCTGTAAAAATAAAGTAGACTGAATTCCAAACAGTATACAAGATTAAAAAGAAGGAACATTATTAAAGAGTCATAAACTTCACCCTCTCCAATAAAGTTTATTTACGACATCAGAAAAAAAAAACTATACAAGAAAATTGTAGTCTAGATATTGAATAAACTAAAATGCAACATGGAGTCCTTTATTGAACAAAGACTACAGTTCATCTTGATCTTAATGGCTTTAAGAAAGAAGAATTATGACATTGGTCAACAATAGTGGCACAGTGGTAATGTAACACTCCACTATGCTAAAGCCACACGGGGAAGGCCCAGATGTATGTCCCAGATTCTCCTTGTACGTGCTGGGTGCACGTGTGTGTGCTTGTGATCTTGTCTCAGGGTGAATTGCAGCAAAGGACCCTGGTGGGGGTGTGTCTTTCTCTTCTGTCCTTTTCAGAAGAAATAAATAAACTTTAAAAATTGTGACACTGGAATTCTAGAAAAGGCAGTGAACTCTATTTAATATTTATGATAAAATAGTTATGTTTTGAGTTTTCAAAGTGTAAAACCAAGTTATAGACAAGCCTGGAAGATTCAATGATGAAAACCAAATATAAAGTTAAATATGGCCAAGGTTGATGATAAAAAATATATAGTACATGGAATTGAAGGTACAAATATACTTTAAAAAATACTGATGAAGGCTGACAAAAAGGAAATAATCTCAAAATAGTCTACTTAAGTTTCAAATGCAACCAAACAGAGGAACTAAAAAATAGTGATATAATTATGACAACTTAGAATAAGTAGAAGATGAAAATCAGTGTAGGTATGGAGATGTGCTGAATCCTTAGCTCTCACAAATGGAAGTTATAGAAAGTCAAGAAATACTGACATGGGGGACCAGCAATTAGCGTAATGGCTATGTCACAGGACTCCCATATAGTCAACTGCAGTTCCAGTCCTGGACCCGGTAGCTTAAACTCAGGCCCGGTGCGTGTGCGTATGTGCCCAAGATCCTGAGAGGAGAATGGAGGAGAAGGGATTGCGGCATGGCCATCCCCCCTGGGGGGTGATTTCTCGCTTTCTGTCTCTGTCTCTCTCTGTCTTTCTGGTGAGCGCACGCGCCCTATAGTGAAAACCTCTTCAAAGGAAGAAAAAATCCGAAACAGAAATACTGACATGGCATATGACTTAAGAATATGGAAGCAAATGGTATGGTGGTTAAGACCCTGGACTACCACATGCTCAACTGCAGTTTAAGTCTGGAACCATCTCTCTCTCCCTGCCAAGCGTACATGCCGTATGGCTAAAAATAAGATTGAAGTATAGAACCACGATATGTGAGAACTTCACAAAGTTCATGGAAAATTGAATTAAAGTACAAGTTGACTCTCACTGGAAAAATATTGAAATCCATGCCCAGTTTTTCATAATATATATTTCCATGAATGTTTCGAAGACCCTTTGTAAAACATTCACCTATCAGATTCCGAGGCCCAAGTTCCAAATGTTACATAACAGTATTATTATTTCTCTAGTATTTAATGTCTGAATGGAATCCATTTGGATTTATTTGCAAGCTTAAGCAGTCCATGTCATCAAGACAGCAAAATAATTTTTTACCCAGTGGACAAGACAACCGTCTTTTAAAAACGACCAAGTTCACATGACTTTAGATTAGCTATTGCAAAGAGATCTGGTGAATATAACAAGATCCTAGAAAAAAGATAAGGGTGAGGATTTCTCATGTATCACAAAGATCACATGTTTAGGAAAGGTTGGACAGAAAGCAAATACTGTGTAATCTCACTTCTACATGGAATATAAAATAGCCCAACTCATGGAAGAAGAGAGTAGAATATCAAGAGCGGAAAATGGGGAGGTGATGGTTAAAGGGTACAAGTCTTAGTTATGAACAATAATTAAGTCCTGAAGATATACTGATAGCATATTGTATTGTGTACTTAAAACTTTCTAAGGGAGTAGATCTTATGTTAGTGTTCTTAACACACACAAACACACACACACTCACACAAACAAAAATAAAGGGAGTGGGAGGAAACTTGGGCAGTAATGGATATGATTACGGTCTTGGGGTGGTTTCATGAAGAATACTTATCCCCAAACTCGTCAAGAAGTAATCGTTAAATGTGTGTCAGCTTTTCATGTCGATCTTATCTTGATAAAATGGTTAGAAAATCTGAGAGGATAACTATCTGAAGATTTTTATTAAAATGTCAGTCTGACACAAAGAAGGCTCTGAATTGGTATTTGTTATCTATTATCTAGATAGATTGCATAAATTATGCTTGCCACCAAAAGAACATGGGTTTTCCCTGTTTCCTTTCTATGGATATTTAAATCGACTCTTCAGATTTGAACTGGCATGTCAGCCAAACTCTGCAGTTATTAAAATGTAATTTACTTTTTAATGAGAATCTGACATTTAAAGACTTCTAAGCTCATGCTATTATTATTGTAAGAATTACGAGTTAGCCCTGTAGCTATTGGTATCACACCTCAGAGCATGCACGCCTTCCACGCTAGCCCTCCTCCCCTGTGACGTTCTGATTTAGGCAAAGGTAAGAGACACTAAATTATTCAATTAATTGCAACAAGGAAGCTATTTCAGAACTAAACAACATGATAATTGGGAGAGGGGCGTAAGTATAAATCATTAAGTAATTAACTCTGAGAATCTCACAATTACGAAAACTAATTTTAGTATATGAAAATTGTTTAGAAAATTAATAATAAAACTGTGAGGAGCTTATCACAGTCTACCAATATTGGTTATAGGAGGAGACCAGAAATTCTGAGTGGTCACTGCTTGCCTGGAGCTGGGGGTCTCTAGGCTCAGAGAAGGCATCCCATGGACTTCAGGTCAAGATGTCTGAGAAGGAGCCTCGCTCTGCTGGGCTGTTCTACCTTAGGGGCGCCACAGGCCAGTGTGAGAGAAACTGCATTCAGCTATTGCTACTGAAGCATCTGCTACTGACAAGGCAGACGAGCATGACCCCGACATTGCCAGGAACGGGAACCAACAGGAAGCAGACAAATAGGATTAAGTCTTTCTTCCTCCTCTAGTCTCCTGAACTCGCTCTAGGGTCCCCTACTGACAGAGTTTGATGAGAACTCAACTGGCAAAGAGGAAATGTATTATCCAGAATCCCATCCCCAGCACAAAACGAAAAAGTCTTCCAGAGTGGTCCAAAGCAGAAGGCAAATACTGAAATAACCACCTGCCATGACCTTGTGGTGAGCTTCCCAGATTCCCACAGGACCCTCCCTATCAGAACAAGGCACACTTTCCCACAGGTGCCTGGGCTGTTTACTGGTGATCTCTCAGTCAGCTCTTTACCAGGAACTGCCGTTGGCTGAAGATAGTTGCTTTACCAGGTTTACACCACTGGCTGAAGGTGACCCTCATCCAATGATGGGTGATGTGGAAGTACAAAGGCCTGGCCTCACCCCTATTTCAGTTCAGAAAACTTTGGCACCCTGCCTCCAGACATCCCTGTGGGGTCAGCGGAGGGCTCAGCAATAGCTGCACCTCAGCTTAGTCTCGCCTCTGCTCTGGCCATGTCCTGCACTCTGCATGGGTGTTGCTCCATCGGCACTTCACGCACACCATTGTCCATTTTGTGGGGAGTCTCCCATGTGGCCACTGAGAACATAAGCAGCTTACATTATGGCTCTTTTATCTTTGACAGGTGGCTTTATTTTGGATGGGGGGATTGATTACTCTTTATTTTTTTAATTTACATTTAATCATATACATATTTACAGCTTACCATATGGTTTTTCAAAGCATATATGCATTGAATGTCAGTCAAGTCAAAGACATTACCATACCTATCATCTGAGGACAGGTGGCTTCTAAGGTCACAAAAGAAGGGGGAGAGTAGGGAGGGCACTCCTCCTTTTTAACCATGCTGGTCCGAAAATGAAATGCATGGGGACCAGCAAATGGCATAATAATTATATTGCTGGACTTCCACCTAGTTGATCGTGGCTCCAGTCCTGGACCCGGCAGCTTAAATTCACACTGGGCACATGTGCGTGCATGCTTAAAGTCCTGAGGGAAGAATGAAGAAAAAGGGATTGTGGTGTGACCATTCCCCCGGGGAGAGATTTCTCACTTTCTGTCTCTCTATCTCTCTGGTGAGCGCATGCACCCTATAGCAAAAAAGAAAAAGAAAGAAAGAAAGAAAGAGAGGGAGGGAGGGAGGGAGGGAAGGAGGAAGGAAGGAAGGAAGGAAGGAAGGAAGGAAGGAAGGAAGGAAGGAAGGAAGGAAGAAAGAAAGAAAGAAAGAAAGAAAGAAAGAAAGAAAGAAAGAAAGAAAGAAAGAAAGAAAAGAAATGTGTGTGTGTGTTCACATTTCCCTGCCTATGACTGGACCAACGTTGAGAAAAGTGTGTAGTTTCCAGCTAGACAGCTGTGTTCCAGCAACACCAGCACACCCTGACACACGCCGCTGTTCCTGCCACACTGCTGCATGGATGGGTGGTGGTCGTTATTTTCTATATGTCACTTTTATGTAGTAAACTTGATAAACTATTATAAACTCTAAAGACCACAGATTCTCTTTGCCATATTATAAGAGCATCTTGGACACTTCCAACGCTTACTAGTAGGCTCTTCAAGAAAATTATAAAGGCCATGTTGATGGGGAGCCTTCTCTAGTTGTTGACTAAGGTCACACAAAAACTTAACCATTATGATGTCTAGTTAATTAAATAAGCAAACTTTTATTAAAGCATAACCTAAACACACATACCAAAAGCAAAACAAAACAATGCAATTTCCAAGTGTGCAGTTCAGTGAATTTTCACAAAGTGGACACACCTGTTTAATCAGCATACAAATTGAACAAAAAGAACATAATGCACATACAAATAATTTGACATTAAGCCAATTTGTTACACTTTTTATCATGGATAAAATTTGTATAGATTCTTTGTGGTTTTATACAAAGATAGTTGTAATTATATGTGAGTTTCGTTCCTTTCCAAGTTTTATTATTTAATTATTTTTGGCATAGAAACAATGCTAGGAAACTTTTCTTTCTTTCTTTTCTTTTGGCCAGGAACAAGGCAAAGTCTTTCCAATAACATTTCACAGTTAAGAATAATGTTGGTTGGGCTAGTAGATGATGCAGTGGTTACATCACTGTACTACTATGTTGTCAATCGCGGTTTGAGTTCTGCACCCAGTGTCTTAAAACTCACACTGGTACATGTGCATGCATGCCCAAAATCCTAAGAGAAGAATGGAGGAGAAGGGACTGTGGTGTGGCCGTTCCCACTGAGGGGGGGATTTCTTGCTTTCTGTCTCTGTCTCTCTCTGTCTTTCTGGTGAGATCATGCACCTATAGCAAAAATCTCCCCCCAAAAAGAGAATAATATTGCAGATAGCAGGTGGCATAGTGTTTAAGGCCCTGTACTCCCACGTAATCAACTGGTTTGAGTCCCAGACCCAGCAGCTTGAAACTATGCCAGGCACGTGTGCATGCATGCCCCAAATCCCGAGAATGGAGGAGAAGAGATTGTAGCATGACCATTATTTTTTCTATTTCTTGTTGGAGTAGTAGAGTATGAATAGGGTAGGAATGGTATTTCCCTTAAAAGTTAAAAGAATGTACTAGTAGAGATACATGTGGCTTTTTAGGGGAACATATTTATTCAGGGATTCCATTTATTCCATTCCATTTTTTTGATGGTTATGGTTTACTTAGGCTTTCTGATTTTTCTTCTTAAGCTTATATTGGTAAGTTACAATTTTTAGAAAATTTTCCACTTATCTAAATTTTGAACTTACTAACTAAAGTTGTTCAAACTATGATCTTAATATATTTAACATCTTTGAGGAATCTGTAGGTATTACTTTTTTTATCTTTTCTAATGTAATTTTTGTATATACGCTCCCCTCTTAGCTCATCAGAGATTTCTCTATTTAATTAGTGTTTTTATAGAAACAACTTGAACTTGTTAGGGTCGGCAGGTGGTGTGGTGGTTAAGAGTGCTGGACTCCCACATGGCCAACCACGGTTTGAGTCCCGGACCTGGTGGCTTGCTTTCTCTCTCTCTCTCCCTTTCTCTCTCTCTCTCTCTCTCACTCTAACTCGCACTCTTCCCTCTCTGGTCAAATTGAAATAAATAAATAAAGTTAAATAAAATAATTCTAAAAAAAAGTTTAATGAAAAAAGAAGCATCTTGAACTTGTTGATATTCTTAGTTATATTCTTTATTTCTATTTTATTACTTTATTTTACTTTATTACATGTATTATATTATTCTATTCACCTTCAAAATTTTTTCTAGGTTGATGAATTAGCTCATGCACTGTTATACTCTTTTATGTTTTTAACATAAACAGCAAAGCTATGCATTTGTTTGTATGTGCAGCTTTAACTACAACTCACACAATTCCTTTATATGCAGTATTTTTATCAACTACCAACACTAAACCAACCCTAGATATTAAGACCAGCAATGTTATAGGGAACAATATTTTTGAAAGTGAAAAAATATTCTGCTAACTTATGGCAATACTTGAATCATTTTTAAAAGTTATTTAGTTTTCAAAAGTTTATAGTAAGGATTGTTTTTTGTTGTGATTTTCTTAAAACTATTTTTATGATAAAAAGTATTACTTATGTTTACAATTTGTTCCCTGACAGCTTCTAATTTTGCCTTTTCCAAATTCAAATTCCAAATTCAGAATAGTGATTCAGATATTTTTATGTCTAAAACAATCATTGGATTTAATGGACAAATAATTAAAGTTTACCTGACATCTAAATTTTGCTAAACTATTGAAAGAAACCTTTTTTTTAAAAAAAAAATAGAAACAAATTTAAAGTAAAATAAGAAAAACTGAATAATTAAACTTTGACTTTTGGGCCAGTTAGCGACATAGCAAAGGCAGCTGGATTCTAACCTTGCAGTTTGAGGCCTAGACCTGGCATCTTGAAACACCACAAACATGTGCATGCCTGCCCAAAAGTCCCCAAAGGAGGAAGAAATGGAGAAGGAATTGTGGCACGTTCATGCCCCGTGAGGGCTGTTCTCTCTCTCTCTGGTGAGTGCACACTCCTTCTGGCAAACCCTAAAGAAAGAAACAAAACAAAACAAAACAAAACAAAAAACAAACTTGGAACCAGCAGGTGGCATAGTGGTTAAGGTGCTTCTGGAGTCCCATACAGTAGACTGTGGCTCCAGTCCCCGACGCAGGGGCTTGAAACTCACACCAGGTGTATATGGATGTGTGCCCAAAATCCTGAGAGAAGAATGGGAAGAAGGGATTGCAATGGGCCCACTTCCCCGGAGGTGATTTCTTATTTTCTGTCTCTCTGTTTCTCCAGTGAGCACACATGCTCTATAGCAAAAATCTATCTAAAAAATAAAAACCACTTTTTTTGTTTCACATCATAGAAATAAAATGTATTAATGTCAATATGTATCAAAAACTATGTACTTCTTTTTTTTATAAAATATTGCTAGAGGGCACTTGTAGTCACTGGAGAGAGAAAGAGAGAGAAAATGAGAAAGCAGCCCCCAGGTGTATGGTCAAGCCACAATCCCTTCTGCTCCATTTCTCCCTCTTCTCAGGATTTTGGGCATGCATGTGCATGCGCTCAGTGTTTTTTCCAGCCTCCAGATGATGGACTAGAAAGTCAATGTCGTCCTTGTGTCATCAGGTTGACTCAACCACCATGCCACCGATTGGACCCATGTAGTTTTCTAAAAGTTTCTTATCTATTGAATGAGAGAGCCAGAGAGAGAGAGAGAGAGAAGGAGAGAGGGAGAGAGAGAGAGAGGTACACTGAAGAGAGAGAGAGAGAGAGAGAGATACACTGAGAGATAGACAGAGAAACAGCAGCCTCCCAGTGGTCTCAACACCATAGTCCACTCCCAGCCTTCACTCAGTGCTGGATGATGGGAAAACACATGCCCAGAGTCCTCAGGGAGGGCTTGGCACGTGACAGAGAACCCGTTTTTGTGGGACTGGCTTGTAGAGCCTCACAGCACATAGTCTGTATGCTTTTAAAGTGGAGAAGTCCGGATTCAAGCACAAAGACTAGTCCAATATTGGGCCAAAGATTGGCCCAATTGCTACGATTTGTTTTTTGTTTAGGTTTCCAAGGCCTTGTCAATGAGATTTAGCTGGAGATGATTATAGCAGGCTCTCTGCAGCTTTGCCAGTGTTCTCACTGCTCATAGAAAGTTCTTACTCTGGTGTCTGTATACCATAAATTAGTCCCACGCTTTATCTCAGAAGAGGCTCCCACTCTTCTGTGCTGATAATGCTGATTGCCATAATATGTTACCCAGAGCTGCTCACTCTCTGGTGAGGAAATTTCATTCAGATTCTGAGGCTGTTTCTGGCACTCGCCTCATCTGTCAAACTGATAAGGCTGGCAAAGCTGCAAAAATGGGACAAAAATTGAAGACTAGCTTCTCAGGTTATATTTAAATAACCACTAATGGGTTATATTCAGCTGCTTTCAGCCATAAATTCTGGCCATATATTGATGATCATATGCCTGTTTCCAGGTGAGTAAACACTTTTATTTATTTTACTTTTTTTTAGATCATCTATTTCCAGAGAGAGAAGCGGAGAAAAAGGGAGAGGTAACCCTGGACCGGTTTCCTGTTGTGACCCTGCCTCCAGCCCTGCAGCCAGCCGGGATCACAGATCCAAGCGAGGGAGTTGGGGAATGCAAACCCCGGTGGTCTCCAGCATCGCACGGCAGTGCCCTTGGTGCATGTGTTCCCACAGACAGGTTTAAAAAAGCTTCCTTAACTGCTGTGGCACTAGCAAAAGGTTTTCTTTTCTCTCTTTTTTTTTTTTTTTGAGAGAGTTTTTTTTAATTTTTTGCTATAGGGCGTGAGCGCTTGCCAGAGAGACAGAGGGGCAGAAATCACCCCCCAGGGGGGATAGCCACACCACAATCCTTTCTCCTCCATTCTCCTCTCAAGATTTTGGGCACGAATGCACATGTGCTTGGCATGAGTCTCAAGCCACCAGGTCCAGGACTCAAGTCGTGGTCGACTACATAGGAGTCCTGCGAGGTAACCATTACGCCATCTGCGGGTCCCAGTAGCAAACATTTTTCAACACTTTGTATTCTCAGTCTGGAGGATTCCAACTTACCTCTCCAGTGATAGGGAAAGGAATTGTTTTTCTGTACATTTTTTTTGGAGAGGTTTTTGCTAAAGGGCATATGCGCTTACCAGAAAGACAGAAATGGAGAGACAGAAAGCAAGAAATCACCCCCCCCAGGGGGGATGGCCACACCACATTTCCTTCTTCATTCTCCTCATGGGATCTTGGGCACACACACACGTGCCAGGCGTGAGTTTAAGCCACCAGGCCCGGGACTCGAACTGCGGTAGACTATGTGGGAGTCCAGCGACATAGCCATTGCATCAACTGCTGGTCCCCTGGGAAAGGACTTGTTTTTAAGGGACGTTATAATCTCTACCATTGACTTGAAGGCTGTACTGTCCATTCCAAACAGAGTCCTCTGAGAAACTGAAGGAGTAACATCCTCTGGTCGCACTGTGCAAAGCGCCCAACTCCCCTGGCCTCGGGCTCTTGCTTTGTTTCCCTCTGTGTTTTCCCTCTTGGGACAAAGTAGGTAATTACCCTGTGACTTAGTTACCAGATGCCCCCTTTCATTGCACATTCCGCTTTCTAACAAGCTGCTATGGCTCCATCATTGTGCACTCCCTTAAAATGCACAGCCCTGTACTGGATTTCCATGGGCACTCTGCGAGGGCCTCTGCGGGACCTGTAGCCAGCTGACCTTGTATGCTGTAAAGACTTTAGAGAAATTCCGCTCGTGTGCCATGCCAGGGAGAACCTCAGCTACTGTGGACCAACAACACAGAAGTCACACACCAGTGACTGGATCTTTAGGTCCATCCAGGTTCCCCAACCGGGAAGACCACACCTTCCTGCCCTGTGAGTTGTATAGTGTCTGCCAAAGACTTCCCGCAGACAGGCTTGGAGAGGACAGCTTCTGACTGTGATCAGGAAGCACATAGCTGCTGCTTCTTTGTGGATGGTTTGCCTATTCCTTATTACCAAATGCCCTACTCAGCCCAACCTCCCACCCAGCCTGTCTTTCCCTATTCATGAAACACAGTATCAACCACGGTCAAAACAGCAGCTCTCAGCCACTTTCCCCCTGGAAATGTATGAAGGTCCTGTATTGTGTGAAGAGCATTATAATAAACTGAAATAAGTATTTTATTTATTTATTTATTTATCTATTTATCTATTTATTTGTTTATTTCAATTTGACCAGGGAGGGACAGAGTGAGAGAGAGAGAAAGAGAAAGTGAGAAAGCAAGCCACCAGGTCCAGGACTGGAACCACAGTCGGCCATGTGGGAGTCCAGCGCCTTTAACCACCATGCCACTTGCCAGCCCCTGCAATAAGCATTTTCTTTGTTCTCTTTATCACCTTTACTTGTGGCATCCCATGCAGATACTTGGGGGAAATAATTGTTTTCTGATTGTTAAAACACTGCTTCTTATGGGTTGGATTGTGTCCCCTAAGAAGTATGTTGAAGTCCTAACCCCAAGTGCCCTGGAAGATGAGTTTGTTTGGAAAGAGTGCGATTCAGGTGTAGCTTGTTAAGATGAGGCTATGTTGGGATAGGATGAGCCCCTGATCTGACTTGGCAAATGTTCTTTTAAGGAAGCATGCAGACGCACAGACAGGATGCCATGTAGCGACAGAGGAAGGTGGGGTGATGCTGTTGTCAGCTGAGGACCAAGGGCTGCCTGTTTTCCCCAGAAGCTAGGTGAGGCGAGGAAGGATTCTGCAGGGTTCTCAGAGGGAACTTGGCCCTACAGAGACCTCGATTTCAGACTCAGAACCTCCAAAGCCATGGGAGGTTGCTTTAAGCCATCCACTTTGTTACCTTTTATAGCAGTCCTAGAAACTAAGGCATTAGGTATTTATTTTAAGATAAAATGTCGAAGGAACTGCGTAAAGAATAAAATTGAAATCGCCAAAACTCTACCATGAATAAGAAACTGTTAGGGTACTTCAAAAAGTCCTTGGAAAAGTAGAAGTAAATTCAAGTTTATTTGGGGGTAAATTATATATTTATTTATAAATAAATAAATAAATATTTTATTAAATATTAAATTTATTAAATATTAAATAAATAAATTATTATTTATATATATATATTTCATAATATGCATATTTTATTAATTTCTGAAAACCTTGTACTATTAATGTTTTGGTGAGTATCTACCCAGACAGCTGGGTGGATATAAGAACACTTCTGTAAACTTTTGTGTAAAGATGTGAAAGGGATGAGTACAATACAACTGAGAAAACACAACATTCCATTGTCTTCAATGAAAAGCAATACAGTGGAAAATTTTATCAGTTTTTACAAAGGGTCAGTTCAAAACTTAGATTTTGTTGGGACCAGCACATGGTGTAATGGCTATGTCGCTGGACACCCATGCAGTTTGAGTCCCGGACCCGGTGGCTTAAACTCACGCCGGGCGTGTGTCTCAGACCTGGCAGCTTGAAACTCATCCCGGGTGCATGTGCGTGCATGCCCAAAATCCTGAGAGGAGAATAGAGGAGAAGGGGCTGCGGCATAGCCATCTGTCCTGGGGGTGATTTCTTTCTTTCTCTCTGTTTTTCTGGAGAGCACACACCCCCTATAACAAAAATCTCTCAAAAAATTGTTTTTAATTAAAAATCTGAAAGGCAAAATATTGTTATTGCAATTTTCAGCCTTATCAATGCTAAAAGAAAGATGTTGTGTCTATCGTTATGTCTATCATTTGTAATTCTTTTTAAAGAACTATTTATTTAATTTTATTTATTTATTTATTTATTTATTTATTTATTTTAAGAGAGATTTTTACAATAGGGCATTTGCACTCACCAGAGAGAGAGAGAGACAGAGACACAGAAAGCAAGAAGTCACCCCCCAGGGGGATGGCCAAGCTGCAACTCCTTCTCCTCCATGTTCCTCTCAAGATCTTGGGCACAAATGCACACCCGCCTGACAAGAGTTTCAAGTCACCGGGTCCAGGACTCAAACTGCGGTGGACCATTGGGAGTCCAGCAATGTAACCATTATGCTACCTGCTGGTCCCTATTAATGTTATTATTTTTAAATAATGTTATGATTTTGAATTTATTCGCTATAGGACATGTGCACTGACGAGAGAGAGAGAGAGAGAGAGAGAGAGAGAGAGAGAGAGAGAGAGAGAGAAGGGGAAACTGAGAAAGCAAGCTGCTGGTCCAGGACTCAACCCGTGGTCAGCCATGTGGGAGTCCAGCACCTTAATCACCATGCCACCTTCTAGCCCTCCCATTTGTCATTATGCTACATTGACCTTTCCTGTTCTTTGCCCACTTTCCACTTTATAATTTCATCTTTTACTTACTTGATCTAATATGAAACATATTAGACAATGGGTTAGAAAAGCTGAATTACATATTTTTTCACAGATTTGCATTTGCGTTTGAACCTAGCTTATTAGTTTTCTTTATAGAAACTGATTTTTTTTCATGTTCAAATTTATTAAACTTTTTTAGTGTTTTCTGACTTTTTGTTATGAGAAGAAACTGGATTATATAATCCATATTCAATTGTATAAACAAGCTTACAAAGAGATGCTGAATTTTTGTATTCTTTGGTTGTACTTACTTTACCTTTTGCTATTTGATCCTTCAATATTTTTATGTAAAAAATGAAGTAGAGGGAGAGCTTTATTTATCTTTGACAATAGCAATTGAGCTTTTAACACTGTTTATTTATGATATATACTTTTTACTTCACTACTTTGAAAACTCTCTGTCTTACATTACATACTCTTCTGTATAGTGGGGACAGGTATTCAAAAAGTTCATGGAAAATGCATAGTATTAAAAAACTATGCATGAATTTCTAAATGTTTTGCATCAAGATGAACTTATACTTTAATTTCAGTTTTCTAAGTTTTTTGAAGTACCCTCATACTGAAGCCAAGCAGAAATGCGTTAATGACTGTTTTTTAAAGGCACATGCGCTCACCAGAGACAGAGGGAGAGAGTGAGAGGCAAAGTGAGAATCCCAGAGACGTGACCATGCCACAATCCTTTCTCCTTCATTCTCTTCTCAGAATTTTAGGCACACATCCCAGCATGTCCTTCAAGCTGCCACTTAGTAATTTGAATCGTGCCATTGGCCATGTGGGATCCAGCCGCCTTAGCTCCTGCAGAGCTGGCTAACCAGCTAACCCAGCGTTAATGATTTTTTAAGAGTTAAATTTGACAGGAAGAAATAATGTTCCCCCTAGTTAGGCTTTTGAGACTCCTCTTTTACCTATTATTAACATGTAGAGAGAAATCTATAATGTGTTGACTGGGGCTGTGGGGTAGACTGGAGGCTTCTGTGGTACTTAGTCATTGAACTAGAATGCCTGTCCTGTGCCTGGCGCTGTTTTAGGAACTGTGGGCTCATCAGTGGCCCACACCTACAGAAGCCCTGATCTGGGGGAGCTCACCTCCTCTGTAGGTTTGCTCTAGAGTGAAATCCCCACGGAGCCATCAGGATCAACCTGTGGCAATGGTTTCTAGTTTGCCGGCTCCTGTTCTCTGCCTAGCTGTGTGCCCCTGGAGTGCTTCATCAGCTGGGGATTGGGTAGGAGCGGCTGCACAAACAGCCCTGCTTTGGAGGAACCAGAAAGAAGGAGTATCTCACAGGAAAAGACCGAGTTCTCTCTTAGCCACACACTAAGTAGGATGGATTTCTCAGACTTGGATGCCTTGGTTATATTTTATGAAAATCTTTTTGATGTTTTTCTAAAAAAAAAAAAAAAAATCAGTATTCCTCCCCCAGTTGGTCTCCATCATATTTTCACTGCATTTCTGTTTGGAGATTTTGTTGAGCTGCAAATTATGAAGAGCTGTTATTAGTTTTACCTGAGAGGGTATTATGCAGATGGTGAGAAATAAATAATGGATTAAAATTCCTCTGCATTAATATTTATTAACCTAGACAATTGGAGTATATTCATTCTTGCCAGGCCTAAGCAAGTGAAACTGAGTGGTTATTATAGGCCACTGGATCTCACTAGTTAGTCATTACTAATAATGTAATGATTGGCCAAATTTTCCCCAAAGAGAAAGTTAGCTGCTGGGTTGATCTATGTTGGCAGGAATAGAAAAACTTCCAGGTAGGAAAATAAGCTAATTTATTCTATTATTCTATTTACTTATCTTAGCCCCTTCTGGGCTGACCAGGACATACACTTTATCACATAATTATCTCCTGTCTCCTTTGATTCATTATTTACTGGGTGTGTGTTATACTTTTTATCATTAACTAGATTTTAGACTACTTTAGAGAATCCTCAGTCTTGGTGTTTACCTTTGTCTCAATATCCCAAAGCAACAAGTTCAACTCTGGAAGTACAGAAGATACTCAAAAATTAATTTGAGGTCTGTATCCATCAGCTTTGCTGCCTAGAAATCCACCCCTGAACATCAGAAACCAGCAATTATTCAGCTCTAATGCAATAAGTGGTACTTCAGGCTAAGCTCAGCTGGGTGGCTCTTCTGGTCTCAGCCTGGCCTCCTCCAGTGTCTGTGGTCAGCTTCATTCTGCAGAGACCGTACTTCTAGGGACTGGTGAGATGTCAGCCAGGTGCAGAGAGAGAGGGTGGAAGCATGCACAGCTCCTTGAGGCACCTCAGTCCTGGCCCACCGTCTTCTCTTCTGTCATTCTGAGAGGTGAAACATGTCACTAGGCCATCTCAGACTCAGGGGTGGGAAAATCAATGTACTTACTAATGGAATGGAAAGAAAGTCACATTGCAAAGGGCCTGAGAATAGAAGGGCAGTAACCGCAACCATTTTGCAACCTACTGCACAGTGCAAATATATTTTGTTTGTTTATAAGCCGGAGGGTAGAGAGGGAGAAAGCATCCCCCAAATGGGGTATGGTCATGCCACAATCTCTTCTTCTCCATTTTTTCCTTTTATCAGGATTTTGGGCATCTACACGTGCCTGGCATATTTCTCAAGTCATTTGGTCGGGACTCAAATAAAGCATAGGCCATATGAGATCTGGCTGCCTTAGCCACCAGGTCATGGAGCTGACCTGCTTTGTACATTTTCAAGCAGAGAAGTCATAAAAAGCAGAGCATGGTGATGTGCAACAGAATCACAGCTACTCAAAGCTGATTTAGGAAGATCACAAGTTCAAAGCCAACCTGGACACAATAGTGAGATTCTGTCTCAAAAAAAAAGCTTGGGGGGGCGGGAGGGGCAGTAGGGTTTATCCGCTCAACTCTGCAAAGACTCTAGGTGTGCCACAGCCTCTCAGGCACCCAGCACGCACCCTGCCCGCAGCCAAGATGCCCAAGAGGAAGGTCAGCTCAGCTGAGGGGGTGGCCAAGAACGAGCCCAAGAGAAGATCAGAGAGGTTGTCGGCTAAACCTGCTCCTGAAAAGTGGAGACAAAGCCAAAAAAGGTGGCAAGGAAGGGAAAATCTTCAGATAAAAGAGTGCAAACAAAAGGGAAAAGGGGAGCAAAGGGGAAACAGGCTGAAGTAGCCAACCGAGACACTGCAGAAAACGAGGAAACTAAAAATGAGGAGAGCCCACCCTCTGATGAAACAGACGAGAAAGAAGTCAAGTCTGAGTAATGTCATATCCCATGTCTTATCAGTGGTTCCTGTCTCCCTTCTTGTACAATCCGGAGGAATATCTTTATCAACTATTTTGTAAATACAAGTTTTTTAGTAGCTCTAGAAACATTTTTAAGAAGGAGAGAATCTCACCTCATCCCATTTTCTAAGTTTAAATGCTTTTTTTTAAGAGGTGAAATAATTTACTGGTTGTTTATTTTTCAGTGCGACCAGAAAATAGTGGGATATTGACTTATAGGAGGCTTTGACTCTCTTGCATGTCAGCCTAATATTCCATAGGTGAGGGTGGGTGGGTAGTTTTTATATCCTAAATACAAAGTATACTATACCAGTTTGGATTCACAGTCATGCATTTAATGTGTCTTGAATATTTTTAATTACTTTTATTATGTTTTCTAGTAGTATTGCTTCCTAAAGAAAACCACTCTGATTGTTGCTCTCTGTGTCAGAATTGTGTGCACTCTGTAACATCTTTGGTTGTGGTCATCCAGTTTTCCTAATAATTTTGTTAATGTGCTGTGAAAGATTGGAAATTTGAGTATGTAGTGCGTATGATACTAAATTGTGATTTGGTGGGACTTACATAACAGCTTTCAACATCTGAAGACAGTGGTTCTTGATATATTCTTAAGGAAAATTTGTCTACAAATTTGAAGCTGGAATGTCACTAGAATAACTTAAAAAGAATCACTATACTTGGCTTTTTAAATTTTTGGTACGTATGTTAAGAATTGGGTAAAAATTGAAATGTCTGTACTGATCCTCGACACAACCAATAAATCTCAGTTACAAAAAAGAAAAAGAACAAAAAAGAATCATAGGAACAATTCCACCTTCATCTTACTTTTAGAGGAAATGTTTTTCAGTACTAGGAAGGCAGGGGCCTAGGAAGTTCTTCTTTAATCCTAGAGAGGGCGCAGTTAAGCCTAGAACAGCAAGAATATGTAAAAGGGCACCAAGGACTTCTGGGGAGGTGGAAACTCGCCCAAACCACATTCATGGCTGTGAGCTTGACCCTTGGATTCACTCTTAGGAATTGGTGATATTGCGGGAAAAATTAAGGGTTTTAGAAAAGACAGAGTAAGATTTAAATCCCTGAACAGTTGTGTAATCCTGGGTTAATTAATTTCTTTGAGTCTTAGGGTTTTTTATATAATATGTGAGGATAACATCAGGGTTGTTTCAGAGATGGAATCTACAACATTAATATAGCCGCTGGCACATTGGGGGTGTCCAATAAATGTGCCCTTTTTAGGGGTCTGATAAATGTTAATTTCCATTCTTTTCTGCCTCTGCTTGAATTTTACTGTTCCTACTGTTACTAAGGTCACATTTCTTATTTCCTTTAGTGATAGGTGGTGGATTTTTTTATGCCTTCATTTATTATTTGAGGCAAGAGAAAGATCAGGAAGCTAGCTTAGGTTCACTTTGTAAGTAGAGGTCACTGTGATGGTTCAGATGTAGTGTACAGGCTGTCCTGAGCTGGTGTCTCCACAGCCCCCAAATCTGTCATATGAGAAGATCTAAACTTCCATCTCTGGAACAATGAGTTATTTATGAAGGATGTTTCATAGAGACACGATCTCACAATCGCACTTAAAATCCACCTTGTCCCTGTTCTTTTCCCACTGCCCAGTGCATGAGACGGGACAGAAAGACAACCTCCCTGGGCACTGAACAGCACCAACCACCCAACTCCTCAACCCAAAAACACAGACCTGAATTTGCTCTCCCTTTCTTCATGTCGCATACCCAGTCACTAATCCTGGCGTTCCAGGGGTCCTACTTTTTGGGCCTCACCATCAGCCTCAGCCCATGCTGCCCCTGTGTGGCACTGCCGAGTAAGCTCTTTCTCTGGTCTCCCCGACTACACTGCAGGTCTTTGCAGGCAGGCCGAGCTTCTTCTAATCGCATCCTTAGTGCCTGGCTCAGGGTAGGTCAGTTCCTCGTTCATAACAACTGCTCCAGTTACATCTGCAGAGTGAACCAATTACTTGCAGGTACTATTAAGACATTCCTTCATTAAAATGCAAATGTGCTAATTGATTGGGTGAGTAGCACTCTAAATCCTGAATGTGAACAAAACACTTTCACTATCCCCTTTCAGCTTTTTCTTGTGTATGTGGAGGGTGAGGTGCCCTGGACCAAGAGGCTGAGCCCTCTCTGACACATGAACGATGATCCTGGAAACCAGTTGTCTCCCCATGCTTCTTTGGTCCTGAAAGCTGTCGGAAGCCATTTTGTGTAGCCTGCAACTCTTACCCCAAGGCGACAGATCTTGCTTCTCTCTGGAAGGGCCAACTGGTGAGGGCCTCAGCTAGGTCCCTAGGTGCCTGACAATGGGGTGCTAGCTCCCTAGGTGCTTATATTTCAAAAGGTGTGAAGCCCAGATGCCTGGAGATTTCTTGGCTCTCAGAAAGATGTATTCACATACCAAAGGGTTGGCATAAGGGCCACATTTCTGAGGAGACCATTGTAGGAGGGGAGAGGAAAGGCTGCCTGCTTCCCTCCTATCAGCAGACAAAAACAATATCATCCAGCGCTTCACTACAGAGTGTCTGACCACTCCCGAGGGGTGCTCAGTGAGATGCCCCAGGGTAGGACAGGGAGGCCAACACACTTATTCTTTCCTGGCAAGTTTTCAATAAAAAATCAGGATAAAATGAGTAAAGATGAATTTAAAAACCCAACCAGAGGGATTTGTGCAGTGCCTGCCCGTTCGTCCTTTCCCCTCCCCCTTGCTATTTTACCTAAGTTGCACCACAGTCCTGTTTTATTGCTTTCCTCTTTGGTCCCTGGGGTTCCTGGAGAGCACAGAGTTCCTCAGCACAAATGCATCATCTCCCAGACTGTTCCCAGATGGCCTTCCTCCTGAGTGTACCTCCTTCCCCACAGCAAACAGGCTTGGTCAGTGAGAAGTGGTGCACTCCCAGCAGTGCCCAAGGATCCAGACATCCCTGGAACAACTGGTGCCCATTCCCTTCTGAACAGGGCATCTGAGTAGACCTCTTCAGGGTGATGCCCACAAAGAACGGAGAAGCTTCTCTCAGCAGCAGTGATGAAGCTCCTGGGAAGGCGGGGAGTGGCCTCCTGAGATCTAAACCACAGCAAGCCACTCTTATAGCAGGGTGCATGGTTTGCTAACCGTGCTCTGTGCTCTGCTTCCGTGTTCCGATTTCTTTAACATCACTTTCCTTAGGAGATGTCTCCTCTTACTAGCCTGTAAAGACCCCTAGTTTTCTATGGTTTCAAATATTAATTCCTTTTCTTGACTAGGAAACCCTTCCTCCCTCTGACCCAGCGCCCCTGCCAGCATTCTGCCCCTCTGCTCACTGAGTCCCCCTCACCCTGCCCAGAGCTCTTGTTCATCCTTTGCTCTCTTTCTTGTCAAATCTAGTCATTCTCAAAATTCACCTTGAGCTTTACATCCACCATGAAGCCCATCCTTGACCATTCTCCTCCTCCGATCTCTGAATCTTCCTAATCTGTGCTGTGAAATGGAGCATTGATTATTTATCGTCATTACATGCTAATGGGTGAGCCATGCCTGGCACCATAACGACTCCTGCCCCCACCTAATGCTTTATCCACAGTAACCACTAATTAATGGGTGTTGAGTGACTGGCCATGATTGATAGTAAGCACTCAGCAAATCCTTGACCTGACGTCTTACAGGCCTCTTTTTTACGCATCTCACTGAGACCACTGTAAGTGCTGCAAACAGAGCACTTGCCATACCTGCCTTTATTTTAAAAATGGGCAGAGGACCAGCCTGTGGCTTGGTGGTTAAGGCGTTTGGACCCCACGTGGCCAATCACACGGTTTGTGTCCCAGACCTGCCAGACTGAGAAACACTTTGGGTGAGTGGACCTGTATGTTCAAACCCTGTCAGGAAGGAGAGATGGAGAGGAGACAAAAGGCTTACCTCGTGGGGGTACTTCCTTCTCTGTCCTTTTTCCAAGCACCTGAGCCCTCTGGCAAAAATTTTAAAAACTCAAAAACAAACAAACAAAAAAGAAGGATAGAAATGATGCTTTTCCTGATACTATTATTACATCTTATATATTCTGGCATCTGATTTGGAAATTTCCAAGTAGTTTATTATCTGTTGTGAGAAATCTGTCAATATAGGGCTTTGTGCCTAGAGTTGACAGAGTTGTGAAATGTGAAAGGAAGAGTAATTTCAAACCACATGAGATCTTCTCACGGGCTGGGGAAATTGCACATCATTAGGACACTTGATATTTTAGATTGGTACTTCTACTTTCTATAATTTCATTTTTCTTTTTCTTTTTTTTAAAGAGATTTTTGCTACAGGGCACATGTGCCCACCAGAGAGACAGAAAGCAAGAAATCACTGCTCAGGAGAATGGCCACGCCACAATCCCTTCTCCCCCATCTTCCTCTAAGGATCTTGGACATGCACACACATGCCTCCCAGCGTGAGTTTTAGCCTCCAGGTCTGGGACTCAAACTGCTGTCGACTGTGGGAGTCCAGCAACATAACCATTACACTATCTACTGGTTCCTATAATTTATTTCAAGTGCAATTCTTTAGCATATACTTTTGAGAGTTTTTGAACCCTCCTTTTCATAGTCACAATTCTAGTCAATCCGTTTTAAATCAGAAAATAGTCCTTGGTCCCTACCACGTCATAGATGCTGCAGGAAGTTAGGAGGGTGTGGCCTCTGCTCTCAGGAAGAGTTCAGATATTGTGGGAGAGTCAGAACTGCCTCCACATCCCAGCTGCTCTGCAGAGGGAGAGCCAGGAGCCACGGCAGGAGTCTACACGAGGATGAAATGACCACTAGTGGCACCGTCTCAGTCTGCTGGAGTCTAGCTCGTGACTGATGTGACCCTATCCCATGTCAACCAGATGTGAAAACACCACCTATGGAAAGCACATGCCAGGTCTTATCCAAAGTGCTTTCTTATGAACGATGGGTTCCTGATTAAAAGTTGATGCTGCTGGGACCAGCAGATGGTGTAGTAGTTAGTCGCTGGACTCCCACATAGTCCACTGAGGTCTGAATCCTGGACCCGGCAGCTTAAACTTACACCGGGTGCATGTGTGTGCATGCCCAAAATCCCGAGAGAAGAATGGGGGAGAAGGGATTGCAGTGTGGCCATCCCCCTGAGGGGTGATTTCTTGCTTTCTGTCTCTCCGGCAAAAAAAGACATTGCAGGACACTATCATAAGTCAACAAAACAGGCTTGGGGACAGATAGCTGCCCAGAGACAATGCAACCAGACCCACATGGGAAGGTCCTCAGCTTACACTCCAGCTCATGGACATGCTGGGTACACGTGCTGACATGCCCACACTGGACAGGCTGGGTACACGTGCTGACATGCCCACACTGGACAGGCTGGGTACACGTGCTGACATGCCCACACTGGACAGGCTGGGTACACGTGCTGACATGCCCACACTGGACAGGCTGGGTACACGTGCTGACATGCCCACACTGGACAGGCTGGGTACACGTGCTGACATGCCCACACTGGACAGGCTGGGTACACGTGCTGACATGCCCACACTGGACAGACTGGGTCGGAGGTGGATCATGGAGTGAGGACCCTGTTCAGGATGTCTATCTGTCTCTCTCTTTTATGGAGGAAATAAGTAAATAAACTCAGTGGGACAATGCAAGCTTGTCACTGCACCAGGCAGAGTAACAAAGCCTTGTAATACCTGCTTCAGTGTGGGAGCCGCAGTGGGGGCTCCAGCAGAGGTTGCAACCCCACCCCACTGGGGAGGACACTTTCAGGAGCCATGCACTGCAGCCTGTGCAGCGTTGTTACCACGAGGGGTCAGGAGGCAGGCCTCTGCTCAGCAGCCTGCCATCCTCCTGCTGTTATCTGATGACATGGACTCAGGAGGATTGGGGATCATGACTTGAGAAGATGAGAACTTAGCAACTGGGGAACTAGAGATGTAAGGCAAGGTGAGGTCAAGAGAGGAGACGCAGCTACGGCAAGGGTTCGCGTTCTCCATTTGCTTCCCTAGCCCCTGCCCTATAGGGTCTCCACACTAGGCCTTGGCCCTGGTGACTGTGCCCACTGTGCTTCCTAACCCCGACCTCACTGGACGTCAGCCAGGCAAAGTGCTCAGCTCGTCCACAGGGCTCCCCTGAACAGCCCACAGCCCTCCACCCAGAGTGCAGGCCTCCTGGTGCTCTGGCTGCCCGGTGCATGAGGGAAACATCTGATGAAAGCCCTCCAGAGTAGGGCATGAGAAGCTGCCAGCGTCATACATAGGAGCATAACTCACTTGCAGGAGTAATGCAGTGTATGCAAGGCATGTGGTAGACAAAACTCTTTAGCGTGACTCTGGGGAGTGTGTGGAACAGGCATAACTGTCCCTGATGCACAGACAGGGACACTGGAGTCACAGGTTGCCATGACTTGGCTGGGAATACCACAGCTCATTCTATAATCCATCAAGGCACCGGCCTAGCAGAGGCAGGAGGGGAAGAGAAGGACTCACCCAGGGCTTCAGTCACACCCTGGAGGGACCACATAAGTAGAGACTCAAGTAGAACCCATTTTCTGACCACTAGACAACTGTCCATGTGTCTCCTTTAGTTCTTAATTTGACCACTTCTGTGCTTCTAAAACATTAATAAAATAATAACGAAAAGGGAAAGACAAGAGCCAACTGCTCAACAAGTTTTTCAAAGCCACGTCAGCCATACTCATGTTCAAAGTCCGCTCCAAAGCATCTCTTCCATGGATCCACCTTTTCTTCAGGGAAGAGTGCCTGGTGGCCCACGGCACCTTGGCCACATGGGGGATGGCAATCAGTCTCCAGCCCCTCCTCTGCTATTGTAACTGCCCGTGAAATGTTCAGCACTAATCACAGTTTTCTAAAAAATCCTGTCCACTCACTCCTTGCTTCTCTTAAGTTGGATTATAGATAATAATATTCCTGCAAAACTTAGCAAGTGAAATGATTTCCCTAGGAACCTCACCCCGTTCTGTTGAATGAACAGTATTCCTTTTGTTAATGGGTTTAAGGTAATGATATTTGGCATTTATTTCAGGGCTTTTTTATTAGAAAAACGTTTCAGGTTATGAACTAAGTGAAGAAAGTAATTCTGGAACAATCCCAGGGTGCCTTCAGGCCCTTTCAACAAAAGACATCAGTGTCCACTGTGTGTAGGTGCCAGCGAGTCACAGCAGGAGTGGAGGATACATGTGTAAGCGTGAGCCTGTGCAGGAACAGGACCTGTTGGCTTACCTTGCCTGGGAGCCAGCCTGTCCTGTGGTGGACAAGGAGACCTCTGTGCAGGCATCAGCCACCATAGCTATGATAGGAATTCTGCTGTCCAAGTCATTGTTCTCAGTTAACATGGAAAATATGCTTTTTATTTTTTCTACAGTTTTGCTAGTTCGTCAGCCTCCTGCATCAGCTTCCCGGCTGGGACTACAGGCACATGCCACCATGCCAGGCTTTCTTCAGACAGGGTCTGGCTATGCTGCCCAGGCAGCCTGCAGCTCATGGTCCTCCAGCCCCAGACACCCAAGTCCCTGGATTGCCAGTGTATATGAATGCACCTGGCCTTTAGATTGGATCAAGAATCAAACCCAGCACCAAGGCTGGGCCAAAAAAATCATGCTTTTTTTAAGCTTGCTATCCCTGCTCCTCTAACACACACAAACTCACTAGAAAGATGGCTCTGTTAGGACTCAAGGATGCTTGTGGGTATCGCCCAGCTTCCTCATGCAGGCCTTGCTTACTGAGACCCTTTCCTGCTGAGAAGCCAAGTCCTGTCCTGGAGTAACTTTAGTTCTCATGTAGAAGAAACATCAAGTACATGGAACTCCTGCAGGAGTGGCTGCTCCAGGATCAGGTCACTTCCAAATGTATCTTATCCACCCTGATTCTCACAAAGCCGGAACAGTAATGGAACCAGGAGCAATATTGAAATGAAGTCGATGCACAAAAAACAAGATCAGCCAAGCCACTTAGCCAAAGGCTTTTTCCCCCTAAAACTGAATTTTGTTTTTTAACAGCAGCACTTCATAAGGCAATGAATAGCAGGCATTTACACACAGCAGATAAACTGGCTCCCCGGGCTTAGCTTTGTTCATCATTGCAGCACCATCCCACCTTCCACAGCAACTGCCTTCATTCTGGGCAACAGACTCACCTTTAGACCACAATTCTAAAAGGTCAGCAGACTCTGGCCTTGACGTACCAACACAGAGAAGTAGATTCAGACACTGTAGACAAAAACCTTCTCTAAAGACTGACTCAACCAAAACACTCACTTTAACCATAAGGTCCACCTACTCAAGCCCCCCAGTTTTTCTATATTGCAGATGTCTTGTGTTTTGAACAATAGAATAACATCACCAGTAAAGTTGTGCTGCTAACTGGAAATTATCATGTCTCACAGGACAGTGCAATAAAGAAAAAAATGGCATTTTATGTTGACATAATTATTGTGGTTTAGTTTCAGGGACATAAATTGTAACGATTCAACTGACTAAATTTAACACAACTTAAAATTACATGTAGCCACTATAGACAGCAGCATAAGCAAGGATTGTCAGAAAACGCACATCATTAGCTGTTTCAAACTTTTTCTGAACTTTTTTTAGTCCTAGAAGCATTGTGCAAATGAAATTTTATGTGAAACTTCATTATTAAAGAAGAAAAAGGAGCTGTCTTTCTGCTTGATGAAGCCAAAAACATCTCTTATTAGGTATCAACAATTTTCTCCCTACCTCCAGTGCTCCCAAAGGGTCTTAGGATACTCACTCTAATGTGTAATTTAATACACTGGTTTGGGGGAGCTGTAGAACATTGCTTTTAAGAGTTCTAACGTTCTAGAGTTTAGAGTTCTAGGGTGAGACAGCCAGCATTCATGTCTAGCTCTGCTTCTCCTCAGAGAAGGGACCTTGACCAAGTTTCCTCACCTCTCTGGACCTATTGTCCAAATGACAAAATGAATCTGTGGGATCCTGCAACATAGCTCATGAAAGGACTAGAAAGATATCTAACAAATAGCAGGGGCTCAGTGTATCTCAGTTATTAAGAAGGTAAGAGTGATTGAAGCAACAACCCTCAGAATGAGAGAATGAATATATTTTCAAACTCTTGCTCAGATAAAGGACTAATAACCAAAATATATAGGGAACTTAAGCAGCTTACCTGCAAAAAAAAAAAAAAAAAAAAAAAAAAAAAAAAAAAAAAAAATCCAATTAAAAAATGGGTAAATGAGCTGAACAGACAACTCTCCAAGGATGAAAGCAAAACCAAAAAGCATATGAAAAAGTACTCAACATCCCTATTGTAAGGGAGATGCAAATCAAAACCACAATGAAATACCACCTAACTCAAGTCAGAATGGCTGAAATTTAAAAAATAAAGAATATTAAGTGCTGGAGAGGCTGTGGTAAAAAGGGAAATCTAAACTGTTGGTGAAAATGTAAATATGGAGGTTCCTCAGAGACCTACAAATAGAATTACCATGCAATCCAGCAATTCCACTCCTGGGTATCTATCCCAAAGGATAGAAATCAACTCAGTCAGAAAAATATTTGGGCATCCCTGTTTATTGCAGCATTATTCACAATTGCTAAGACATGGAATCAATCCAAATATCCAAGAACAGATGAATGGATTGAAAAAATGTGGCACATATACACTATGGAGTACTACTCAGCTATAAAAAAAATTGAGGCCCTGGCATTTGCTAGAAAGTGGATGAATATGGAAGATTTATTGCTAAACAAACCAAGCCAGGCTATGGAAAAGATGTATTGTATATCCTCACTTAATATATACTGAATGCCTGCACTTTATGACAGAAAATGAAAGATTGGAAGGCATAAACACATAGAAAGCAACTATGGATACCAGAGACACCATGGGAGGAGGGCAAGAAATAGGGAGAAGGAGAGAGGGACTCAATGGGGGAAAAATTCAATGGACAAAAGACTGAAAAATTATCTGTTGTTGACAAAAAGATATATAAATAAAAGAAGGTAAGAGTGATTGATTTTCCATGGTGCAAAAGATCCCAACAGTGTGAGTCATTATGTGAGGTGTCATAAAAATGCAGTCTGATGGTCTCCTCTCGGAACTCCACAGTTTTAAGTCTGTAAGTTTGAAATTATTTACAATGAGAAATTATTACACAATAATAATATGTTGTCTTCAAATTAATATGTTTTTTAATAATTATTTTATTTAACTTTATTTACTTATTTATTTTAATTTGACCAGAGAGGGAGATGGGAGGGAGAGAGAGAGAGAGACAAAGTGAGAAAGCAAGCCTCCAGGTCTGGGACTGGAACCAAGGTTGGCCGTGTGGGAGTCCGGTGCCCTTAACCACCATGCCACCTGCCAGCCCCATCAAATTAATATGTTTTAAATGTCATGTATACACATGGGCCCAGCCAGGGTGGCTTACACTGGTTGACACAGTGGCTCAGGGAGGCCTGGTTCAATAGGCCCACCCTACAAAGCTGGGGATCATGGTGTCTGTGGTCCCAGCACCCTAGGGAGACTGAGGTAGGAGAATGGCAGCATAACAGGCCCTGCCTATAGTATGCATTTTAATGTAACAGATTTAGCTAGACATTTACTCTGCTCCTTATGAGGTATCTTTACAAGCTAGGAGAAGTAAATATGCCTGAGTGAGATATATGGCCGAGATGTATGGCAACCTGGAAGTGCCTCCTGAGCCAGCAACTCCTGTACTGAGTACCTGAGATGCAAGGTACTCTATGTTGGATGTGCTCTCTCTCTGAGGTGTGCACACAAATTACAGATTTTTTTTCCTCCATAGTTGCTTTTGCAAGAGATTGTGACCTATTAGCCACTGGCTTTTCTATTAAAACCTTGAAGCAATACAATGAAGTTCTGAAACGTTAACAAAAATAAATGACACCAGAGGGAAACTATACTCTAAACACCATCTTCTAGACTCCCGAAATATTCAGACAAGTGGAAGAGAGATTTTTGTCACATAATGACCAGAAACCACTGCTGAAGCACAAGAAACATGAGAAACCAAGAAAATATCTCTCCCCTAAGGGAAAAGAGCAATCCCTCTTCATCCATGGACAGTAAACTTGTGGAAAAATCTGATAGAGAATTCAGAATATTCATAGTGACAAAACTAAATGAGATGCGAGAGCTGAGAGATAATGAATTCCAGAAGATTCAGGAGAAAACAGACGAGTTCCAGGAGGTGTTGAAGTTCTTCCATGATCTGAAAGAGGAAATACACACCATAAAAAAGAATCAAATGGAGCTATTAGAGATGAAGGGTGCCATTCAGGAAATCAAAGCTTCCTTAAAAGTATTAAAAGCAGTTTAGTCCATGCAGAAAATCGAATCTTGGATGTTGAGGGCAAAACCTCTGATCTAGAAAAAACAATTTAAAAAACCTGAGAAAATAACCCCCCAAAATGAGAATACTATACTAGAAGTATCAGACAGCATTAAGCACCCAAACATCCAGATAATCAGTATCCTAGAAGGTGAGGAAACTAGTAAGGGCATTGATAATTTATTTCATGAAATCTTGGAAGAAAACTTTCCAAATCTAGAGAGGTATTCAACTATCCAGACCCAAGAAATACAAAGGACCCCTAATAGAACCAACCCAAGAAGATCTTCTCCAAGGCACATCATAACCAGACTGGTCAAATCTACAGACAAAGACAAGATACTAAAATTGGCAAGAGAGAAATGTCAAGTTACTTATAAAGGTTATCCAATCAGGCTAACCTCAGACCTCTCATTAGAAATAATGCAAGCAAGGAAAGAATGGGAAAATATATTCAAAGTGTTAAGTGAAAAACTGTTTCAACCAAGAATACTATACCCAGCAAGATTATCTTTCATATGGAAAGAAAGGATAAAAACATTTTCAGATAAACAAGACCTGAAAGAATTTGCCAATAGCACATCCACACTTCAAGAAGTTCTGAAAGGAGTGCTCTACCAGGAAAACTAAAGACACATACAGAAATAGGAGAACAAAAGGTGACCAAGAACACAATCAATTTAATGCTAGGGATAAGAAATATCAGTAATAACATTGAACGCTAACTTCCAGGATATAAATGGAAAGACTGGACCATAGCAACACTGCATATTCAACAGAAGAGTGTTTTAACATAGTACTGAACTGGTGAAATAGAATTTTATGACTTTTGAGTAAAACATTACTGGTTTTTATTAAAACTAGGCTTTATTTTCCCAATTTAAACATTTTACTTTCTTCTGAGGTGTTGATAGGTTCAGCAATTTGTTAAAATATTTTTCTTGTTTGTTTCTTTAAATGGAAACATAAACTTCTCTTCTTTCCTGATCCCTCTGGAATTGGAAAATATTTAGGAGTATTCTTATTTTGTGGCAGAAGAGTTATTTGCATAAGTTCAATAATGCTTGTTGCATTGAATCAGAAATTGGAAATACTCATTATTGGACAGAGCTTTGACTGGAATGTCATACCTGAAGATTAATCAGAAAACTATGGAACTAAGGTGGATCTCAAGTAAGCCTACAGAAGCTCTTAGGAAGATGGCCTTGTACCATTAATAGTTCTGCCTGGCAGAGAGGATTAGAGAAGATATATGAAAGAATTTATAACATAAAATAACCTGGGCTTTTCCAGGCCAGCATTGTAATCAGTAGAGATTGCAAAAGAGCAACCACACCAGAGGATTATCTTGAGGAAGTCTTTGAAGGAAGTAAAAGAGACTGATCTTGGCTAGTAGATGGTATATCACAGAATACTTGGTAGGCAGGGCTGAATTAAGGTTTATGTGAGTTGTGTGCTGGGCATTTGCTTTTCAACAATTTGAGTAGTTGAAATGTAAATTTTTTTATCAAAAATATTTAAAACCATACTGTCTCTGTTGTTATAGAGTCAGAAATAAAATTATAAGAAATATTTTGAACATTATCTTTAAAATTCAGTATTTTGAAATTTTGAAAGTTGTTTATTAACTGTCAAGAACTATGGAGTATAAGCAAAAATTTTTTGATATTTAAAGTAAAAGTTTGTAGAAAAATGTAAAAATAAATAAATAAATGAAAAAAAAATGACACCAAGATTCTTTTGTCCTTTTTTTATTTTTTAATTGCTAGAGAGTATGCTCTTACCAGGGAGAGACAGAGACAGAAAGAGAGAGGGGAGAAAACCCTCTAAAGGTCATGGTCACTCTGCAATCCCTTCTTAATTTCTCTATCCTGTTGGGATTTGGGGCATGCATACAAATGTGCCCAGCTTTTTTTCCAAAGACTGCCAGGGTCAGAATTCAAACTGGGGTTTTCCACGTGAGACCTGGCTCCCTGAAGCTATGAGGCCAACCCTCTTTAATATTTTTTTCAGTTGTATTTTTGTCCTACACAAAAATGTGAGCAAGATTTAAAGGGCTTTGACTGGAATGTCATACCTGAAGATTAATCAGTTACTATTGATAATTGTCGCAAAGAACCTGGGGAGACCAGTACAGAACTCTTCTGTCAAGAGCCACCTTCGTGCGCTTGGACATCTGGCTGACCCTTTGACCTACTTCTCACGTGGGTGAAATGAGGGAAATGGATCTAAGATTCTCAGTGGAGGTGTATGCCCTGGGAGACAAAGCCAGTGTTCCAGAGACTTCTTTTTTCCCAATACATCTTGATGTCAGTTTGCCTCTGTGTAGGGGGGCTGGCATCCCAGTAAAGTCTCACTGTAGAGGCTCGGTCAGGGATGCGCTTCTGTTCTGATTAGGGTGGGACTTTCTAGCAAAACCATTCGAGAATCAGAGGTCCCTCCCCACCACAGTACATTTCTACCATTTCTAGCATTCTCTACCGTCTTTTCTGCTCTATTTTCTTAAGGCCATTATCACTATCTGACGTGATAACATATTACTCTTTGTTTATGTTTTTTTCTAGCATTTCTTCCCTCACTAGGATATAGTCTTCAGGAGAGTAGGGACCTATTATAATTGCTAGTGCTAGAAAGCCTAATGTGTAGACAGACATTATAGTTTTTGAATTTTTCTCTCATTCTTCCATTCAAAACCTGATTGTGAGTCTTTGTATATGGAGTACAGGGATCCCCTCCTATGCTTTTTGTTTGCTTGTTTCTGCTGAAATTTAAAAAATAGTAGACTGGGCTAAGCGAAAGGACAGCCTGAAAGCTTGGAAGACTGAAATGCAAAAAGGGGAAAAGTGGTGGTTTCCTCCTTTACAGATTTTCCTGGAAGGAGAAGTATTTCTGCTGATCCTCAAGGCAACTCGTGGGGTGAAACACCTTCCTCAGTCTGTGTGGTCAGCCCAGGGTCAGGACAGCCTCGGACAAACACTTGAAAAATAGGAAATCAATTTTTAAATTCTCTGAACTGTTTTTCCTTTGTGCGACCTGCAGCTGCAACACATTCTAATTTGCATTTGAATGTACTGCTTTAAGAAATCATAAAATCAATTATCCTTTTGTATAGTATGTATGTAAATTGCCAGTTAGCAAACCTACCATTTACAAGAAATGAATTCAAAATAAAAAACAAACCCAATATTAAATTTGATATTCAAGTAGGTAACTATACAAAATTGTCAAATCCTGGGTTCATCTACACAATATGAAAGAGTATAGTATTAACTCTTGGAAATAGTATCAGGGGTCTCCCCAGGATTCCTCTAAAGTGCTCCCTCCCTTCTCTTTTCCAAATTTGTCTCCATTTTCCGCTCTCCAGTCCTCCTTCCATGCAACTTTGACCTCCAGAACAGCTCTGTGAACAGAACCATCTGCTCTTAAACACAGCAAAGCTCACCTTTGTCCAGGCCACGCTAGCAGCCTTCCACCTTTGACCAGTGCGAAGCCCTCATTCCTCAGTTCTGGAGACCATCATAATTCCTTGACATTATTACCAATTGACTCATAAAACAGGATCCTGAAGAAATTGAAAAGCAGAGAGATTAAGATTGAAAAAAACAGTCCAGAGCACTGTTAAGTTGTAAGTGGTCATTGAAGGAGTTCAGAAATTGCCACCATGCATTGAGTAAAGCACTGCGGACACAAAGATAGATGAGACACCCTGACAGTTACGAACCTTGGTGTACCCAACAATTTGTATGCTGACGTCGGTAATCCCCGATGTGAGGTGTTGGGACATAATTAGGTCATGAGGGTGGAACCCTCATGAATGGGATCAGAGCACTAATAGGAGGGTGCCAGAGAGCTAGCTCACCCCTGTCCCATTATGAAGATACAAGAAGTCGGCTGTCTGAAACCTGGAGGAGATCCTCACTAGAACCTGACCTTGCTGCCACCCTGGTCTCCAGAACTCACAAACAGATGTCCATTGTTGAAGTCACCCAATAAAAATCTGTTGTTTCTGCGTATTTGTTATTGCAGTCTGAGCCGACTGAGGGGTGACTGAGTCTGTCTATCCCCAAGGCAGCCCACAGTAGGTCTGTGTGGAGAGCACAGGGACCGCAGTCAACATCAGTGCAGAGTCTGGCCGCGGTTGGCAGAGGGGGATGGATAATTCTGTCTGTCCTAAAGCCAAGTTGCTAGACAGTAAGGCTAAGACGTGATTCCTAGAGGAGCTTAGGTATTTAACCTCTTGTTATAGCATCCTGACTCCTAGGAAAATCGACTCCCACCCACTTAGGACAAGACTCAGAAAGAACACTGCTAAGTCTTTCTGTGTGTGTGACCCAAAGTAGTTCTTCCTAATAAATAATTTCTTCAAAACTCTTAACAACAATGAACTAACTAAAAGAGTAATAATATCCTGTACTGTTAGGAAAATGGAAAGGGACATTCTGTTTATGCTATAGATTTGATTATAAATTGCTTCAATGATTTTGGAAAATGACTTGACAGAACCTATTAAAGTAAAAATACATTTGCATTTGGACACACAAGAGCACCATTGGGGAATCTATCCTATGGAAATACTACCATCAGTATAAAAGACTACGTGATCAGGATGTTTACTGAAGCATTGTTTAGAGGGGGAACAAAATGGAGAGACTAGCACATCAGCTGTCAGTACCCGAGAAATGAAATAGCTCCCGTGCACCCATCTAGAGAATATCATGCAGCTATTAAGGAAGGTAGTAATACAGTGGTAATGGGTAAAGGCAATTTGCTGAGTAACATACATGAATTGTAAAGTAGCCTTTGCATTGCGTGTGCGTGTGTGTTCTGCACGTCTCTGCTTGTTTGTGTGGCCGTGTGCATGTTTATGAGCATAGTGAGCAGCGTGGAAGGATTCATACTGAAGTTTCAACATTGATCGCCTTCAGGGAGGGATTAGTGAGAGGGGGGTGTGGAGAAAGGATTGGCTTTTACTTTGTGGTTGCCTGTGGTGGATTGTTGATCTAGTTTGTTGCAACAAGCAGCAAAGGCATTACTTTTGTAATTTAAGAGAAAAATTCTGCAAAATATTCAAAAATAAAATAAAATGTCTGGAGTGTGCGACCCAAGGGACAAATACGGGAGTAACCAGGGTTTAGGGAGTGGCTTTGTATCTCTGTAGGATTCACACCATATTTTCAGCCTCTGGTCCAGGTACTCAAGCAACACATATCCTGTGGGTACCAGCAATGTGTCTCTCGGACAGCCATGCCTGAGTCTCCACGCAGAGAGCCACTGTCCAATGGAGACGCACTGCTGCTGGGTATGTTCTGTGATAGTCATTCTGTCCTCTGTGAAGCTGGTCTTTTTCTCTGCTTTGTTTTGAAGATTTTTTTGCCATAGGGTATGTGCACTCACAAGAGAGACACAGAAAGAGACAGAGACAGCGAGAAAGTGAGAAATCATTCCACTACAGGGGTGATTGATGGACAAGCCGTAATTCCTTTTCCTCCATTCTCCTCTTGGGATTTGCAGCATGCATACACCTTCACCCAGTGTAATTTTTTTTTATTAATTAATTTATTTATTTTTGTATATACTTTCAAGCATATTGTTTGGCTTACAATGAGACCATTTCGATATGTGAACATTTCTCCCCAGACCCGTTGATCGAAATATCTTCAACAGATAACACCACACCTCCCCATCCCGTCAATGCTCTACCTCTGTATCCCTTCTCCAAATGTCTTTCGTTGGGCCCCACTCCTCCACATACACCTCATCTGACATTCACACCCATCTCTTGTGTTTGTTCAACTGTTAGTCAATCAGTTTCAGACATAGAATGCAGACAAACGGTATATGTTAAGTGGGGACATACAATGTCTCTCCTTCATAGCCTGGCTTGCCTCACTCAGCAGTACATCTTCCATATTCTTCCACTTTCTGTCAAAAGCCAGGGCTCTGTTGGTTTTTATGGCTGAGTAGTATTCCATAGAGTATATGTGCCACAGTTTTTCAATCCATTCCTCCATACGGGGGCATCTGAGTTGGTTCCATGACTTAACAATTGTGAATAGTGCCGCAATAAACATCGATGAGCAAGCACTTTTCCAATGAAGAATTCTTCTGTCCTTTGGGTAGATACAGAGGAGTGGGATCTCTGGATCATATGGCAGATCTATCTGTAGATTTTTGAGGAATCTCCAAATTATTCTCCACAGTGGTTGGACCAATCTACATTCCCACCAGCAGTGTAAAAGAGTTCCCCTTTCGCCACACCCCCGCCAACACTTATCATTTTTTTTTTTTTTTTTTTTAATATTAGACAATCTAACTGGGGTTAGGTGGTACCTCATTGTTGTTTTTATCTGCATTTCCCTTACGATGAGGGAGGTTGAACATTTTTTCATATGCCTTTTGGCCATTCGTATGTCATCTTTAGAGAGTGTTTTCATCTCCTTCTCCCATCTTTTAATAGGGTTGATCATCTTTTTTCCAAACACCTTTTTTAGTTCCTTGTGTATTCTGGTTATCAGTCCCTTATCTGATGCAACATTTACAAAAATATTTTTCCATTCTGAGGGCTGTCGATTCACACTAGCTACTGTGTCTTTGGCCATGCAGAAACTTCTTAGTCTGATGTAATCCCACTTGTCTATTTTGTGGACGATGGACTCTGCTTTGAGGGTCTTCTTTAGGAAGTCTTTCCCTACACCAATGTCTCCCAGAGTTTCCCCAGCATTCTCCAGGAGCAGCTTTATAGTTTGAGGTCTTAGATTTAGATCCTTGATCCACCTTGACTTGATTCTTGTCAAAGGAGAGAGGTAGGGGTTCAGATTCATCTTTCTGCAAGTGGAAATCCAGTTTCTCCAGCACCACTTGCTGAAGAGGCTTTCATTTTCCCACTGGATTGACTGGTACCCCTTGTCAAAGATCAGTTGACTGTATGTTTGGGCACTTATTTCTGGGGACTCTATTCTGTTCCATTGGTCCACATGTCTGTTTCTGTGCCAATACCATGCTGTCTTTATTACCACAGCTTTGTAATATATTTTTGGATTGGGGATTGAGATGCCACCCACTCCATTCTTCTTGTGTAGAATTGCTTTGGCAATACGGGGTCTTTTATGATTCCAGACAAATTTTAAGATTGTCTTTTCTAGACCTGTGAAGAATGTGTCTGGTACTTTGATTGGCATTGCATTAAATAGGTAGATTAATTTGGGTAGAATTGCCATTTTGATTATATTAACTCTTCCAATCCATGAACATGGGATGTCCTTCCATTTTTTTGTGTCATTTTCAATTTCTTTTTTTACCTTCTCGTAGTTTTCCTTGTGGAGGTCTTTAACTTCTTTGGTTAGATTTATTCCTAAATATCTTATACTTTTAGTGGCTATGGTAAACGGAATAAGTTTTTTCAGTTCTATCTCAGTCTGCCTGTTATTCGTATATAGAAATGCTATCGATTTCTGTATATTGATTCTATATCCTGCAACTTTACTGAATTCATGTATTACTTCCAGTAGTTTTTCCATGGAGACCATTGGGTCTTCTATGTATACAATCATGTCATCTGCAAATAGAGAGAGTTTCACCTCTTCTTTTCCTATTCGAATGCCCTTTATTTTTTCCTCTTTTCTGATTGCGTTGGCAAGGACTTCCAGTACTATATTGAAAAGGAGAGGAGAAAGTGGGCATCCTTGTCTTGTTCCTGTGTTTAGTGGGAAAGCTTTCAGCTTTTCTCCATTCAGGATGATGTTCGCTACGGGTTTTTCATAGATGGCTTTTATTGTATTGAGAAATGGCCCTTCTATGCCAATTTTGTTAAGAGTCTTGATCATGAAGGGATGTTGTATCTTATCAAATGCTTTTTCTGCGTCAATCGATATGACCATATGGTTTTTGTCTTTCTTCCTATTAATATGGTGTATTACATTTATGGTTTTGCGTATGTTGAACCAACCTTGCATACCTGGAATAAAGCCTACCTGATCATGGTGTATGATCTTCTGTATAAGTTGTTGAATACGATTTGCTAGTATCTTGTTGAGAATCTTTTAGTCTATGTTCATCAGAGATATTGGTCTATAGTTTTCCTTCCTTGTCCTGTCCTTATCTGTTTTGAGGATGAGGGTGACAGAGGCTTCATAGAATGAATTAGGGAGAGATTCACCCTTTTGGATCTTTAGAAATAACTTGAGCAGAATGGGAGTTAACTCTTCTTTGAAAGTTTTGTAGAATTCAGAGGTGAATCCATCGGGGCCAGGGCTTTTCTTTGTTGGGAGGTTACTTATTACTGATTCAATTTCCTGGCTTGTTTTCAAGCCATCAGGTCTGGGACTTGAACTGCAGCCTCCCATGTGAGAATCCAGCACTTTGACCACCACACCACCTGCTGGCCCCAATCCATTACTATTTTCATTTTTGCACTTTTTAAAAATTTATTTTTTACATTAATTCACTGAATATGATTACAACATGCAGAACGAATTTTCCCATCTAGAATACACTGTGTATTGGCTCAGTCAAAGATATTACCATGCATATTATCTTCAACAGATAATTTTCGATTTTGTGTTTCTTAAATGTTTTCTTCCCTTTTCCCCCTCTTGATTCTCTCTCTCACCCTCGGCTATTTCCTACCCTCCTCTCACACTGCGTCTGGTTTCCACAATCATTCTTCATGTTCTTTATACCATCTAATATTTCAGCTTCTGCCATAGATTGCAGACATTCAGTAATATTAAATGGGGACATACAGTGCCTCTCCTTCAGTCTGGCTTGCTTCACTTAGAAGTAACTCTTACATATTCACCCACTTTCTATCAGATGCCAAGGTTTCGTTGTTTTTATGTCTGAGTAGTATTTTATAGTGCATATGTCCCACATTTTTTCAATCCATTTGTCTTTTTTTTGACTTTTGGGTTGATTCCATGTTTTAGCAATTGTGAATAATGCTGCAATAAACATGGATGCACAGGTGTTTTTCTGACTGAGTACATGCCTATCCTTTGGGTAGATAGATCTCCAGGAGTTGAATTGCTGGATCATATGGTATTTCTATTTGTACATCTTTGAGGAATCCTCATATTGTTCTCCACAGTAGTTGTACTAATTTACATTCCCATCAACAATGTAGGAGAGTTCCCTTTTCTCCACAGCCTCGCTAGCATTTATCATTCTTTATTATTATTTTTTTAATCTTAGCCATTCTAACTGGGGTTAAGTGATATCTCATTACGGTTTTAATTTGCATCTCCCTTGTGATATGGGATGTTGAATATTTTTTCATATGCTTTTTCACTATTGGTATGTCTTTCTTAGTTGTCTGCTCAGCTTATTTGCCCATCTTTTAATTGGATTGATCTTTTTTGGGGGGAAGGTGAGCTGCTTGAGTTCCCTGTATATCCTGGTTATCAGTCTCTTATCTGAGGCATAATTTTCAAATATATTCTCCCATTCTGAGAGTTGTAATTATTGTTTCTTTTGCCATGCAGAAGCTTTTTAACCTGATGTAATCCCTCTTGTCTATTTTTGGGATTATTGCCTGTGCTTTGAGGGTCTTATTTAAGAAGATTTTGCCTATTCCAGTGTCTCCAAGAGTATCCCTGGTGTTTTCCACTACTAGTTTTATAGTTTGAGGTCATAGGTTTAGATCTTTGATCCATTTCTAATTGATTTTTGTTAATGGTGAACAATAGAGGTCCAGTTTCATCCTTCTGCAGGTGGACACCCATTTTTTCCAGCACCATTTTCTGAAGAGATTTTCTTTTGCCCACTGGATTGCCTGGTGTCCTTTGTCAAAAATCAGTTGGCTTATGTTTGGGAGTTTATTTCTGAGGTCTCTATTCTGTTCCATTGTCTACATGCCTGTTTTTGTACTAATATCAAGTTGTTTTGATTATCTCAACTTTGTAATATATTTTGGGGTCAAGGAGTGAAATGCCTCCTATTCCACTCTTCTTGTGCAGTATTGTTTTGGCAATATGTGGTCTTTTATGATTCCAGACAAATTCTATGATTTTTTTTTAAATCTGTGAAGAATGTCCCTGGTAATTTGGTTGGGATTGCATTAAATATGTAGATTAGTTTGGGTAGAATTGACATTTTGATTATATTAATTCTTTCAATCCAAGAACATGAAATGTCTTTCCACCTTTTTAGTGTCATTTTCATTTTTTTATAGTTTTTCATAGTTTTCTTTGTTAAGGTCTTTGACTTCTTTGGATAGGTTTATTCCTAGGTACCTTATACTTTTTGTGGTTATTGAAAATGGGATAGCTTTCTTCAATTCTTCCTCAGTCTGCTTGTTATTGATGTATAGGCATGCTATAGATTTTCGTATGCTGATTCTGTATCCTGCCACTTTCCTGTATTCATTTATCATTTGCAGGAGTTTTTTGTTTGTTTTTGGATTCTTTAGGGATTTCTATGTATATAATCATGCCATGTGCAAATAGAGATAATTTCACTTCTTCTTTCCCTATTTTAATTCCTTTTAATTTATTCTCTTTTCTGACTACATTGGGTAGAACTTCTAGTACTATATTGAAAAGGAGTGGAGAAAGTGGAACAAGCCTTGTCTTGTTCCAGTGTTTAGTGGAAAAGTGTTTAGCTTTTCCCCATGCAGTATAATGTTAGATATAAGTTTGTCATAGATAGCTTTTATTGTGTCAAGAAATGTCCTTTCTATGCCAATTGACCAAGAGTCTTAGTCATGAAGGGATGTTGTATTTTATCAAATGTTTTTCTACACTGATTGATATGATCATACGTTTTTTCTCTTTCTTTCTATTAACATGATGTATTACATTTATGATTTTTCCTGTGTTCAAACACCTTTGCATCCAAAGAATAAAGCCTACCTGGTCGTGATGTATAATCTTTTTTATATGTTGTTGGATAAAATTTGCTAGTATCTTGTTGAGGATTTTTGTCTATATTCATCAGAGATACTGGTATGTAATTTTCCTTTTTTTATTTCCTTGTTTGTTAGGGGAATGAGGGTGATGGAGGCTTTGTAAAAATGAATTTGGAAGTTTTCCTTCCTTTTGGATCTTTAGAAATAGTTTGAGTAGAATGGAGGTTAGCTCTTCTTTAAAAGTTTTGTAGAATTCAGATGTGAAGTCATTGGGACCTGGGCTTTTCTTTGTTGGGAGGTTATTTATTGCTAATTCAATCTCATTATTTGATATTGGCTTGTTTATGCTTTCTATGTTTTCCTGATTTAGTCTTGGTATATTGTGTCCAGAAATGTGTCCATCTCATCTAGGTTTTTTTTATTTGTTTGCATATAGTCACTCACAGTATTCAGTAGTATTTCTGTTATATCTGTCATACTATTACACATTTCATTGCAAATTTGACTTATCTGGCTCCTTTCTCTCTTTTAATTAGTCTAGCTAAGGGTGTGTCAATTTTGTTTATCTTTTCAAAGAATCAGCTTTTGGTTTCATTTATTTTCTGTATAGTTCATTTATCCTCTTTTTTTTTTTTTTTTTCTGCTCAAATCTTTCTTATTTTTTTTTCTCCTGGAATTTTTGTTGTTGTTCCAGTTCTCTTTAGGTTGATTATCTGTCAACTTTTCATCTTTTTCTTATGCACACTAGTTGCTATGAACTTCCCACTTATGACTGCTTTTGCTGTGTCCCATAGGTTATGGAGACTCATGTACTCATTATCATTAGTTTCAATGAGTCTTTTTATTTCAGTGTTAATTTCTTCAGTGATTCTGAAGTCATTCAGAAGTAGATTGTTTAGTTTCCATATGTTTGTGTATTTTTGCGGAAGTTTTTTCTGAAGTTAATTTCAAGTTTAATTAATCATGGTTGGAGAAGATGCTGTATATAATTTCTATTCCTTTGAATTTATAAAAGCTTGTTTTGTGCTCTATCATGTGCTCAGTCTTTGAAAACGTTTCATGCGTGGTTGGAAAGAAATATATATTTTCTGTTGTTGTGTTTTGTTTTGTTTTGTTGTTTGGTGGAAGGCTCTATAGATGTCTGTCAAGTTCATTTGATTTATGTTATTGTTTAGATCCTGCATCTCTTTGCTTATTTTTTATCTAAATGATCTATACAATGGAGATAGTGGGGTGTTGAGATCCCTAGTGATTAGTGGGTTGCAGTCTATCTTTTCTTGTAGCCGTAGCAGTCTTTCCTTCATGTATTCAGGTACTCCCAAGTTGGATGCATAGATATTTTTAAGTGTTATTATCTTCTTGATGAATTAGCCCTTGTAGTACTATATAATGTCCTTCTTTTTATCTTCTTACAACTTTTGTCTTAAAGCCTGTTTTGTCTGAAATCAATATTATGACTCTGGCATTTGGTTTTCATTTGCACGGAATGTCTTTTTCCAGCCCTTCACTTTTAGTCTATGTATGTCCTTATCCATGAATTGTGTTTTTCGTAGGCAACAGATAGAAGGTGTTTGTTTGTTTGTTTGTTTGTTTTTATTGACTTGGCCAGTCTGTGTCTCTTGAATTTAATCCTTTAACATTCAACATTATTATAGATATTTGCAGACTTGTCTCTGTCAGTTTGTTAGCCATTTTCTTAGTTGTTTTTTGTTCTCTTATTTCTGTTTGTCTCTCTTTAGTTTTCCTGGTATAACACTCTCTTCGGTACTTCTTGAAGAGCTGGTTTAGTGTTGGTAATTTCTTTTAGGTTTTGTTTATCTGTTTATTTATTTATTTTTTTATCTTTTCTACCCATTTTAAGGATAGTCTTGCCGGGTATAGTATTCTTGGTTGAATTGTTTTTCTTTTAGTGTTTTGAATATGTCTTCTCATTCTTTTCTTGTCTGCATTGTTTCAGATGAGAGGTCTGATGTTAGCCTAATAAGATAACCTTTCTCTCTTGTCAATTTTAGAATCTTGCCTTTGTCTGTGATTTATATCATTCTGGTAATGATGTGCCATGGAGAAGATCTTTTCTTTTATTTACTTATTTATTTTTGGAGAGTTTTTTTTGCTATAAGGCATGTGCGCTTGCCAGAAAGACAGAGAGAGACAGAGAGACAGAAAGCGAGAAATCATCCCCCAGAGGGGGTGGTCATGCCGCAATTCCTTCTCCTACATTCTTGTCTTGGGATCTTGGGCACACACGTGCACGTGCCCAGCATGAGTTCAAGCCACCAGGTCTGGGACTCAAACCACAGTCGACTACATGGGAGTCCAGCAACATAGCCATTATGCCAACTTCTGGTTCCGGAGAGGATCTTCTTATGTTGATTCTATTTGAGGTTCTTTGTATTTCTTGGGTCTAAATGTCTGAATGTTCCTCTAGATTTAGAAAGTTTTCTGCAAATATTTCATGGAATAGATCTTCTATGCCCTTGTTCAATTGCTTGCCTTCTGGAACACCTATTATTCAAATATTTGGACATTTAATGGTGTCTAGTATTTCTTGTATGTTTTCCTCTTTTTTAAAAATTTTTTCATTCTTTTTGGTGGTTTTATCTAAGACAGATATTTTGTCTTCCAGATCAGAGATTCTATCTTCTGCATGGTCTAATCTGCTCTTAATATTTTCAAGGGAGGTTTTAATCTACAGCATTATAGTCTTCTTCTCTATAAGTTCTGTTTGGTTCTTTTTTATGTTATGCATCTCCTATTTCAGGTCATGAAAGGACTTACTCATCTCCTGAAGTTCAAGGTCTCTATTCTCTTGCATCTCACTAAGTTTTGTCACCATGAATGTTCTGAATTGTTTTTCTGATATTTTGGTAAATTCTTCTGTTTTTTTCCCCCCATAGTTTGGAGATGAGTTACTTTGTTTCCTTCTAGGAGATGTATTCCCTGATTTTCCATACTTGAGGCCTTTCTTCAATTTTTATACATACATCATTTGGTGATGACTTTTAGTTGATTCTTTGGAGAAGGTTCCTGCAGCAGTGAGCTTGTGTGCCTCCCTTTACTGTGAATTACTTCTGTGCCAATATCTCTGTTCTACTGGGTTTTGTGATGTGGTACCCAAAGGAGAAGTTTTAAGTTCATATTTATGAAGAGGAATTTCTCCCTTCTGACTGGGGTTCAGTGGGAGATGAGGATTCCTCTGAGCCTCATAATGTTTAGATGTTTGGCTAATATAAACCTAGACCTTACTAGTCCCTCTGGTGGTGGAGGCTGAGCAGTAAAATGAGAATCCAAGGTGGAAGAAAGGGAGAAAAGAGAAGAGAAAAGGGGGGGGGGGGGTAGTCAAATGTCTCACAAGTGCAACATGCAAATTGGTCAGGGGGCATCAGATGGAGATCTCTTCCTGAGTGGCCTGGAATTCTTCTGTCCTATGTGGGGAAAGAAGAGTGAAGAATTGCAAAATAAAGGGGAAATAAAAACCCTCCTACCTTTTTAACTCTGAAATTGGGAAGTGAGCACTGAAGTCTGTGTCTATAGCTATGGCTGAATCAGCCCCGACCCAGTCCCCCGGCTGGGCCACAGGCTTCAGATGGAGAGGTCTGCTTAAGAAGCCTGTAACTTCCCTGTCCTATGTGGGGGAAGAAGAGTAAATACTTAGCAAAAGAAAGGGCAAAGACTCACTACCTCTCTAGCTCTGAAACTGGAAGGTGGCTAGGGCTGAATCAGCCCTGATCCAGGTCCCTGGCTGGGCAGCCAGTCCTTTACTGTTACACATAAACATAGCACTGTCTAGAAAGGAGGGACTGCGTAGGTCAATGGGACGTCATGGAGGACAACATACTCGGTTCCATCACGGTGTGCCTCACCAGTGTTCTGTTCATCTATCCTGAACACAGGACTCCACAAAGCCTCTTAAAGAATTTCCATTTCTAAAGCATCTTAACACAACTTTGCTTGATCCTAGATCAAATCTGTCCAGGAAAACATCTTTGCCCATCAACTGTGAGGCATGAAAATGGAGCTGTCCTAATTCATGTAGAACTGAATTGAGTGACAAGGAAATACTCCTTCCTCCTTCTTTCTTTAAAGTTTACTTTTATTTCTTCCATGATATATATATATATATATATATATATATATATATATACACACACACACACACACACACACACACAAACATATATGTGTGTGTGTATATATATATAGAGAGAGAGAGAGAGAGAGAGAGTATATAGTATATAAATAAATATATATATATATATATATATATATATAGAGAGAGAGAGAGAGAGAGAGAGAGAGAGAGAATATATATATATTGAGAGAGAGAGAGAGAGAGAGAGCGCTACAGGGTCATCGCCTCATGATCCGCTCCCAGACTCTGCCAGTCCTGGCTCACAGGCACACACCTCTGCACCACCATTCAGCCCTATTTCTCCATTTTATATGACTGGTTATTTGCAATTGCCATGTTTTAAATTAGAGCTTCATCTCTTAAGTTTTTGTGAAAACCACTATTATTCATAGACAACATCTTTCTCTAAAAACACTCATGCATTTCTAAACAAGTTATGGGGATCTAGTCTACAGTCACTTTAAAAACACAAACACTATGCATAGTTTTCGTCATATGGTGGTACCAGGGTAGACCTAGGAATTCCATGTGGTGAAGGGACTGAGAAACACTTTGATTTCTTGACTTTCCTGCACATAAGTCTTGATGCCATTTTATTCTGTAAGAACCCTTAAAGATGTCTGAGCCAAAATCCACAAAGCATTCACCCACACTCCCACGCTATGGTTTCTGCTTAGCATCAAGGAGAATCACCAGATAGGTGAACTGTTTCTTTCAGGAATCTTTCAATGTATGCCACAGTATTCCAAATGCTTAAAAAGAATAACCCTTTTGCATGTATATAATACGTGTGCGATAATTAAGGTTCTAAAGTGATAAAACTTCTTACCACAAGCCCGAGGTGACAGATAGCAAAACGAGAGTAAGAATATATGTAGGAGAGGGGCTTCAACACCGAATTGAAGGCTGAATGCTTCCCTTGACCAGCTTTGGAGGGTATCACTGGATGGCTACAGAGTGCCCGGTCTCAGCCACAACCCCCACTTTGCCACTTTGCATCATGTCCCTTCCATGCCTCTTTGTTATTTAGTGTCAGTTCTCTTTCTTTCTCCCCCCCCCCCCCCACCCACCAGTGCTGCAATAGCACATCTGCACACCCTTCACCTGGTCACCAGATTATGAGACCCTTCATTCCAACGTGTTCTCATAAACCTCAGCCCAATGAGCTGGGCTGGGAGCATTCAGCCGTCAGGGCCTGCAGGGCTGCTGTGTGATGTTCGGTAAATTTCTTAATCTCTCTGGGTCTTGGTACCTCATCTTTTAAGTAAGAACTTTGGGGGACCAGCAGGTGGTGTGGTGGTTAAGGCGCTGGACACTCCCACATGGCCAACCAGGGTTCAAGTCCTGAATCGGGTAGCTTGATTTCTCACTTCCTCTTTCTCTCACTCTCAACCTCTGTCTCTCTCTGGTCAAATTAAAAGATAAATGAATGAATAAATGAAATGAAATAAATAATTATTTTTAAAAAGACATTTAGTTTCATTCTATAAAAAAAAAGAACTTTGGACCAAGGACTTATAATATCAGATGAGTCTAAATACAGTTGACACAGAGGGTTCTGGTTTTGCTGCTTCATCTCCAGACAAGGATTCTTCTTACCAGTACAAACAAGAAGAGGAATGAGAGAAGACTCACCAGGGAAGTGAGGCTCAACAATAAAACCAAGTGACTTTGGCCAAAGGACAGGCAAAAACGTCCCCACCGTGGGTCACTTCCCTAAGACTCATCTCAGGGGATTTGAACTTGTGTTTTCTAGGATGCCTGGACCTGCTGGTTCTTTAAGATGGATTCCCTCATGTCCTTAAGGCTTGACTTACTCACATGACCAACTCTCTCTGCCCCTGTATTCTTGTTTCCAAGATGGATGTGTAGTTACCTGCCTCATGGGATTACAAAAACAATCAAAATAATTCTGTGCAGTGTCGATTGCAGCACTTGAAAAGGTCAGTGCTGGGTAAGTGGATAGCCACTTGGCTCAGTCACCAGGCCTGCGGTGTGTGGGGAAGAAGGGACCCAGGGCCAGCATGGACCTTCTAGCACGGGTTCCCCAAACACCGCAGCCCAGTTCTTTTTCTCCATATGGACCAACTATGTCCCTGGCAGTACCTGGCCAGACAAACTCTCAGTTTCCTTGTGTGAATTATTCTGAGGACAGAATGAGATACAGAATGAGACAGTGTCTTCCTGTATCTCTCTCTATATATATTTTTTCCACAAAATTTTCAAGTGCTCCAAGTGCAAGAGAATATTATAGTATTTCTTTTCTTTGCTATGGAAACCGGGCTTTTCCCCAAAGTAAGAATTGTGGATGTTCAATCTTAGGAGACATTTAGCCTTAATTGGAAGTCATACCATGACACTACCTTCTGGAAACTTCCCTGGAGAATTAGCCAAGGCAGCAGTGATTATCCAGGGAGGCAGCTTGGCAAGCCCTAGATCCACGGGGGACAGGAGAATCCCCAAGATCCTGTCACACAGACAGAATGCTGCTCTCTTGTGTTGCTTTTCCCAGTGGGCAAGTATAATTTTTCTATTGTAGCTTAAAATTCTAAAGCAAATCAGTTTGAGTTTGTAAGCCAGAAAAATTCAAGTATTATATCAAATCCAACCAGTAAGACAACCCAATTGTTGATTGACTTCTGTTCAAGGTGGAGTTACAGCTGAGGTGAAACAGAGTCACCAAACCCCCTCAGAACAAGTTGATGGAATGCCACTCCCTTGCCAGCCCAGAGACTTGCCTGACATTAACTCACACTTCCTTTTCTGACAGCCAGGGGAGAAAGAGAAAATGAGAACCGTGGGCTGGTAGCTAATAAATAGTAGATTTATAAAGAAGGTCTAATTATACTTATTAAAATTGTCCTGCCTTTATCTAAAGGGACACACAAGAAGATGATCTGGTGTTTTTATGAACATGGATTTGAAAAACATACCACGCTTCCCATTCCTCTTATCTGAACTTGTTTTAGCCACAGGTCGAATACCATCCTGAATGGATCCTCCTTTTTATTATTATTATAAATAAGTGTACTTTATTTAAAATAATTTATAATATTTTAATTAATAATTTATAATAATTTAATTCACATTTCTTTTCTTTTTTCTAATTTTCTATTTTTTTCATTGTAGGTAAATAAACATAAAATGGTAACCATTTTTAAGTGAACATTTCGGGGTTATTAAGTACATTCGTAATGTTGTGCAACCATCACCACTATAATCCACAGTTCTTCAGCCTGTAAAACTCTATAACCATTAAATACTAATTCCTCATTTTCCTTCCCTCTAGCTCCTGGCAATCATTCTATTTCCCATCTCCATGTTCTGGACATTAATCCCTATCAAAAAAATGATTCACAAATATTTTATCCTTTTCTGTGGGTTGCCTTTTTAGTCTGGATTTTGATACACTAAATTTTTGAGCCTTCATGCATTTCTTTATCCTGTTTTAAGAAAACCACTTGCTGGTTTGGGATCCCTCCGTGGAAAGGCTCTGGTCCAGGATGTGTGTGCTGAGTCTGTGCCTCCCCCCCTCCTCCTTTGTGAACACTTGCTCTTCCCAGTCATCTATGAAAAGACTTGAAAAATGGAATTAAAGTATAAGTTTCCTTTGGTAAAAGAAACCTGAAATCCATGTAGTTTTTTAAAAATAATGAACTTTTTTAGACTTTAAAAAGTCTAAATGAACTTTTAATGAACTTTTAATAAACTTTGAATTTTTGAAGACTCCCTCGTATTATAGCAACCCAGAAAGCTTAAGTGCTCCACAGACCAGCTTTTCTCTTGTAACTCAGGCAAGGCCCCTTGCCTTCCCTGCATCTCTTGATCCTAGGAAGAAGAAATAGGAAGTCAGCCGTAAGGATCTCTATCACTCATCTTCCCAGACATACTTTTATCCCCGTCTTGACATTCTTGCCCATTTAAAAAAAATTATTATTTAGTAATGTTTGTGGGACAAACATTTAACAATGGGTTCCAGAAAATTGTGTACCTTTTTCATGGATAACTTTTACTGATGATATTGAAATGCTAGCTTGATTTTTTAAGCTTCTTTAGAGATATATCTTGACATATAAAAATTGAATAGTCAGGATGTGTGATGTTTCCATATCCAGAGTCAACGTGATCACCACAACCCAGCTATTTAAAATACCCATCACCCCAACATAGTTACCACTGTGCGTGTGTGCTGGGATTTAACTTAAGAGCTATCTTAGCGAAGTTCAAGTGTACAACACAGCGTCCTTAAGGATTGTCCCTACGCTGTATGTGAGAAGCATGCATATCTGAAACTATGTAACTTGATTTTAAAGGAAGGAGAGAAGTAAGAATGAGTGCCCTGAGTGCACCAGGAGCTGGGGACCACCCTGGGTACATCTCACACCAGCTGCTGCTTCCTGGCCTGGGCCATGAGGTCTTCCCTTTGTCTGACTGATGCCCTTCCCTGCACAACGGGACCTCTTTTCCTCAACCTCTTCACGTTGTGCAATTGCACTCTGCACTGGACCTAATCACGCCCCTCCTTGGGGAGTTCCCATCTTTGTGCTTCAGCCCAGCCCCAGTTCTGGGCATGGCTCTCACTTCGCCCGCACTACACCACGGTGGTTTCGGATGATGCGCACACTGTACGGTGGACTGTGCTCAGCGCATGGGGCCGTGTGGACCAACCACTCTTCAGCTGGGCTGTGCCAACACGCTGCTGAGCAAGGAGATGGTCTGCACTGCTGCGCCTCCTTTTGCTATCAAAGGGCTCCATCTTCTCCCTGCCATCCCTTGGCTCCAGTCAAATGCTGACTGCAGAGTAAGTCCCCAGCTCCCGGGGACTGTCAGAAACCCTGGCCTCATGCTTCTCATGAGCTTCACCGAGTTCCTTTAGTGCTGCGTTTGACTTATTTGTCAAACTGAAGACATCTGTGGCATTTTCAGACTTCTGCTGGCCTGACTCTGAGGGTCTGCTCAGGTTGGAGGGGATGAAGCAAAGTGAAACCTGAGTCTGGGAATGGGCAAAGGCGTGAGTGAGGTGTCCTGACCCTGGCACTCTCCCTGAGAGGGGACGCGGCCCCAGCCCTGGCCACAGCTGGCTTTCTCGTTTAGTGGACTCGCTGCTTGGTCAATGAATATCTGTGGAAGGAAAAAGGCCAGCAGGTAGGCTCTAAATCTCTGTCCAACCCGGCAGTGTTTGTTAAACACCTACTATGTGTCTGGCCCGTGCCTAGAATCAGGGTGCTGTGAGGCTCCTTGGGCCTGTACACCTGAAACTGTAAGAAATGTGCAGTCCCTGCTCCTGGTTACAGCGAAAACAAAACAACCCTCAAGACAAGGACAGAAGCTGAGCATAAGTCTATTGGAAGAGGAAGACAAAGATTTGTTCCACAGACAGAACCAGCATGCACAGGGAGGCAAGCAGGCCCCTCTCCTTCCCAGGGTCCTTTTTAATCCTGTTTTAAATCCTTTGTTTAGTCAAAATATGTGTCCCATGGTCTCCATGAAGAGAGTGTTCACCTGAAACCTTGAGGGCCAGTCAGCTCTGATGGACAGGAGGAGGAGACCAGCCGGTCCAGAAGCCAGAAAGGAGGACTGCGGTGAAGGATGGAGGGTCTCTGTGGCCCTCCTTCTCCGGCGCGGGCTGTGAACGTGTCTGCAGGTGTGTTTGCAGTCCCGGAGCGCTCGCACTGATGAAGTGAGATTTAATTCTATCAGTCACATCCGACTTCCCTGGATGCCAAGTGGGCTGAAAGGGAGAGGCGTTCAGCACCGAGAATAAACTCAGAACGGGATTTTCCTGTTGCCCTCCCTTGTAGAGTGCATTTTAAAAGGGCAAACAAACTTGAGGATTCCTGGTGATGCCAATTGGGGTTTGTGGGATGTATTTATGCTTTTTTCCCCACCAGTAAGTTGGTGACACTGAGATTTATAACTAACTTTTTATTTCTGAATGATTTTCAAATTTTTATTTTCTTTTTCCTTTAACAATCCAGATGTTAATAGTTTTAATAATCAAATATGCCATATAATGTATAATAGGAATTTTTTCAATATATGTAACCTGAATTGGCCCTTCTATTTAGATATGAAAACTAAATCACAGAAGACCCTGAACACATATAAACATACAACGTTTTGGGCCTTTGACCTCATAACTTTAGTACCGGGAAGTCCTATGCCTTCCCTTGCTTTGCAATAGTAGGGATTAAATCTCCTCTCCATCCTTCCTTTACTTCCCAATTCTAAGTATTACAGAGTGTTAATATATATTAATGTGGTATATAGTAGGCATTTAATGTGTATTTAATGTCAGTCATGAATAAGAAATATTTTGTCCACTTCAGAGATATTTTAACTTCGATTGATTCCTCTAACAGGGAATCAGACATTTCCTTCTCCAGAAAGGAGATAGCAGGAATTTTGGAGACCTCTGTGTAAGGTTAGCTGGGGGGTGGAGGGTGGCAGAGCACGAGTCAAGATTCTCCAGAGAACCAGAACCAACTCTGTGTGTGTGTGTGTGTGTGTGTGTGTGCGTGTGTAAGCGCTTGCATGTGTGTGTGTGCGTGTTTGTGTGTGTGTGTGTAGAGACAAAGAGCGAGCGAGAGAGAGATCCGTGAGAGCAGATATCTCATGAGAATTAGCCTATGATCATAAAGGTCAAGAGTCCTACAATGTATTGTCTACAAGCTGGAGACCCAGGAAAGCTGTTGCTGTAACTCAGCCAAGTTTGAAATCCTGAGAGCCGAAGGAGCCGATTGTGTGACTCTGTGGGGCCTTGGGGAGCAGATAGAATGGGGCGTCACTGGTGTCGGTTCTGGAGTTTGCACGAGTTCTGATGTCTGAGGGCAGATGGATGTCCCAGCTCAGGGAGAGAGAGAGGAAATTCTCCACACCGCCACCTTTTTGCTCTATTTGGGCCTTCAACAAAGTGGGCGATGTCCACCCACATTGGGTGAGAGTGGGTCTTTATTTAGTCTAGTGACTGAGATACCAATGTCTGAAGGAAACATCTCAGAAACACACCTTATCCGGGCATCCCTAGCCCAGTCAAGTTAACATGTAAAAGTAACCATCACAATGAGGCGTGTTTCTGGCCTGACAGAAGGGTGGGGATGCTCTCTATACACGTCCTTCGAGGTCTGCCTGGAGCAAATGTGAGATGAGAGCATTTCATCACACGGGCTCTGGTGTATCCCAGAGAATGTGTGAATGTACAGAAACTCACTATCGCTCATGACAGCCTCTGCATTGGACCTCCGTCTGAAGCAAGAAAGAGCAAATTTTGTCTGGGGAGATTTGGCACAGACCCCGAGGGAATCAGAGGTCTTGATGGCTAAGATACATGCTGTCTTCAGGAAAAGGGGGCACATTTATGTCCCCTTACGAACCTGCGAGTGGAGAAGACTCGTAACGTCCATGGCTTCCTACCCTTTGTACTTACACTGGACCTGACAGCCCTCTGCAGGGTGCCTCTGTCCACGCTGCTACACTCACTCTGACGCTTTCACTGTGACCCTCGAACCTGAAGGACAAGGGGCAGATGCTTCACTCACAATGGTTCCAGTTCTTAGAACTGTGGTAGACAGTGGCATTAGTATCACGGAGGGCTAGTCACTTGAGAAGAAGATCCTTTCCTGAGGGACCCTCCTCTCCCCAAGCAGCCTTCCTTTCCAGGAATTTAGCTGAAGATGTCCCAAGGTTGGTGGGGGAAGGGTGGTGGTGGCAAGCCCTTATGCTTTCTGGGTGTGAGTGGCTCTTAAAGGTTCTTGTTTTTCTTCTCTTCTCTTTCCAAGCTGGCCTACAAGCTCTGATGAAGACAGTGGCTCCACACGGAACCTTTGCCCCGAGGCAGAGACTTGGATGTGTGTCTTCTGGGAGTTCCATTATGTTCGAGATCACATTGAACATGCGTTAGGATGAGGTGAACCAGGCACCCTTGCTTTCTCCAGGAGTCTGAGCACCAATTCTCAAAGGGAGAGAGAGAATTCCAAACATTCTGGAGAGGCTTGGAAGAAGTGAATTTTGACAAGCCTACTCTATGCATTTCCCAACCCAAACCTACCCCATTAGACACCGGTTGGTTAGATTGAGGCAATAAAGTAAAACTAATATAAAAACTAAAAAGTATGTGGATAGTTTGAGTATATATGATTTAAATAAATTAACAAACCAATCTCTGTTTTCCTATTTTATAGAAGTAGAATCTGAATATCACAGAGTTGTTTAATCCAGCGCTTGTGTCAAAATTTGAAGGTAATTTTTTTTAATCTTATGTCCGTAGTCCTTCCTCCCTCATCACTCCTGTCTGTGCTGTTGGCCTCGTTCCTGATGCGAGTTATTGATCATTGGACCAGGCGGTCCTGACATTCCCAACCCGACTGAGCATCAGCAGGCTTCTTCCTGCCCCTAGGCCCTGTCTCTGTTTTGGAGGACTTTACAAAGTTGTCACTGTTAATTGTTTCTCTGTCCTTTTGAGATGTAAATTTTTAACAAGCTTCTAAACAGTTTCACAGCCCAGTAGCTTTGAAAATAAACATCAAAGAAGCTGGCACCCCTATCCCCAGTCCCTGTGGGAGGGAGGGAGCCTAACCTTGGTGGATCTGTTACAAAACTACCTCCTTCTGTGAAGATGCAGGAAAGTTTCCTTTTCTTTTGGGGAAAGCTGGTTAGCAAACCCAGACGGCCTGTCAGCCTTCCTCATCTCAGTTCTTTAAAAACTCTGGGCCCTGGCTTCATCAGTTAGTCCAGACCACCTGCCGGTCTCGCCTCCCACTTGCAGTAGTTCTGAGTAGTCTTTGCCTGTTTAGCTTTGTCTTGTGCAGTTTTGGTTTTGATGATGTCGTGGTCAAAAGAAACATCAAAGAGGCGTAGATGTTTAAAGATCAAGGAAAAGGGTGTCAGGAAGTAGAAGAAAGGCAAGCAATGAAGAGGCTTGGCGACCAGTGGCTAAGGCCCTCAGGTCCCCCTGGGCGAGGATGTTCTCAGGCCTGCCTTCAAGGTTTCCTCTCAGAGCGTGGTCCGACATATTCTCCGAGAGGGTCAGGGTGGTCCCAGGATTGGGAGCTTTGGGGCACAATGACTCGTTCGTTTTTCAGGTGTCTTCTTATAATCAACCATAAAGCTGTGGCAGTTTTTGAGCTGTTTTAAATATGTTTAAAAATGCTGGGGACCGGCAGGTGGAATGGTGACTGAGGTGCTGGACACTCCCATGTGGCAACCATGGTTCGAGTCCCAGACTTGGCGGCTTGCTTTCTCACTTTCCCCTCTCTCTGTGTGTCTCTCTCTGGTCAAATTAAAATCAATGAATGAGTGAATAAAATGGTTCTTTAAAAAAATAAAGTAAAATAAAATAATGCCATATTTCATTGTATTTGTGACTTGCAACTGCCTAAGACAAGGTACAAGTTTTAAGGCTAAGAAGCTACAACATAAATAAAAATTTTAGGGACCAGCAGATGGTGTAATGACTATGTCATTGGACTCCCATGTGTTTTTTTTTTTTTTTTTTTAAATTTATTTATTTGCATTCATTCTCTGAACATCATTACAGCATACAAAATGAGATTTTCCATCCAAATTACACTATATATTGTCTCAATCAAGCACATCAACAAACATGTTATTGTCAGCAAATGATCTTCCATTTCTTGTCTTCCGTATGTTTTGCTTTTTTCCCCCCATCCTAGATTCTCTATCTCTTACCCTCTGCCATCTCCCACTCTCCTCCCACAGTCTCTGGTATCTATGTTTGCTTTCTATACTGTTTTCTCCTCACATTTTATTGTAACACCAAAGACCCTAATCAATCCAAATACCCTCATAGCAAACACAGGTGATACCCACATTTCCATGAACACAAGTCTTACTTTACGCATCCTATAAAGTAGCACCTAGCTGTGGCTACATATCCTACTGCAGTCATTGAATAGATATATATTTTTTTTTCTGAAACTTTTTTTTTTGTAACTCAATTTACATTCCTTCCCTAAGCTTCATCACAGCATACAAAATGCAATCTTGTACAGACTCCAGTACACACTGCATAGTGATACAATCATGCACATTACAAAAAATTTTCCATTACTAGTTCCTAGAATTACTTCCACCCCTCTTTCTGACCCTCTGTCCCTTCCCACCCTCCTCTTACACCACCTCCGGTGTCTACAATTGTCCTTCATTCCCTTCCCACCCACGTTGCATTGATCACACAATTTCCTACATAATCTAACTACTTTCAATGGTGAGTTCACTCATTACTACTAAGAAAACCAGTTTTAACTTAACTCAAAGAAATGCCAAGGAACTTTGCTTAAAGCCAGGAAACAAGTTAGGATTCTGTTCAAATGGAAGGTGCATGAACCTATCAGTCTCATGTACTTTTATCTTCTGTTCTGGTTCAATTTTCCTGATTAAATTCTGGGATATAATATTCAACTCCAGACTTGTCCCTCTGATTAAGTTGGCCACTTTCATAGTTTTTTGACTCTTATTTCCGGTGTCTGTGTTTAATTTTCTTGATACAGCACACCCTTGAGAACTTCTTGGAGATCTGGTCTGGTGCTGGTAAATTCTTTCAGGTTTTGTTTATCTGAGAATGTTCTTGTCTTTTCTTCCCACCTGAAAGATAATCTTGCCGGGTACAGTATTCTTGGCTGAAATTGCTTCTCTCGTAACACTTTGAATATATTTTCCCATTCTCTCCTCGCTCGCATTGTTTCTGATGAGAGATCTGCTGTTAGCCTGATGGGATGTCCTTTGTAGGTAACTTGATGTTTCTCTCTTGCCAATCTTAGTATCTTGTCTTTGTCTGCGGTTTTGGTCAACCTGGCTATAATGTGTCTTGGAGAAGATCTTCTTGGGTTGATTCTATTTGGGGTCCTTTGTATTTCCTGGGACTGGATCTTCGAATGCCTCTCTAGGTTTGGAAAGTTTTCTTGCAGGATTTCATGGAATAGATTATCAATGCCCTTGTGGGTCTCTTCACCTTCTGGAATGCCAATTATCCGGATATTTGGACGTTTGATGGTATCCAGTACTTCTCGCATATCATTCTCAAATTTCTGAGCCATTTTCTCAGTCTTCGTGGTGGACTTTTCTAAGCCAACCATTTTCTCTTCTACATCTGAGATTCTATTTTCTGAATGATCTAGTCTGCTTTTAATACTTTCAAGGGAGATTTTGACTTCTTGTATTATAGACTTCATCTCTAGCAGTTCCGTTTGAGTCTTTTGTAAAGTGTGTAATTCCTCTTTTAGATCTTGCAAGAATTTCCTCATCTCCTGGAACTCGGCAACTTCTTTCTCCTTTCTCTTTAGCAGTTCATTATCTCTCTTTTCTTCCATCTCTGTTAGCTTCGGCATTACAAATGTTCTAAATTCCTTATCAGACATTTCCATGACTTTCACCGAACTGCTTGTGGATGAAGGAGAGTTACTCTTTTCCATTGGAGGAGAGGTATTTTCTCGTTTTCCCATATTTCTCGTGATCCGACGGTGATTTCTTGTCATCTGATGAATGGCGTGTTTCTTTCAAATTCTTGAAGTTAAGCCTCAATGTTCAGGAGCAAGCAGACAGAGGTGTTCTAGAATCTGATTGCCGTTCTGTTGTGATCGCACACTAGCTTTGCTTGCTGGAGGCTGAATTATGAGTAGAAAATCTTCATTTCTCCTGTGCCCTGAAATATCTAGTTCCCAGTATCCATGAGGAATCTTCTCAGAGAATGGACTCCCATGTTTTTGACTGCAGTTCAAGTCCCAGACCCAGTGGTTTGAACTCATGCCAGGCACATGTGCATGCATGCCCAAGATCCCAAGAGGATAATGGAGGAGAAGGGATTGTGGCGTGGCCATCGCCCCTGGGGGGTGATTTCTTGCTTTCTGTCTCTCTGTCTCTCCTTTCTGGTAAGAGCACATGCCCTATAGCAAGAACCTCTCTAAAAAAATTTTTTTTTAAAGTAAGTAAGAATGAAAGCAGAAAACAGGCTGGTGAGAGGAGAGTCTGAGATAACAATGTATTACTCACGGTCATGCTTATGCTGTGCTGGAAATAAGAACATGTTCATACCATCTGTAGCCCACTGGAGTGAACACACATTCATAGAGGCCATCCACAGTGGGTCGGATCTCTCCACATCTTGTCAGGGTCGATAGGAAGCGTCCACTCATTGAGTGAGAAAGGCCTACAGCTTTGACTGTCCCGCTTCAGTAACCTGGCTGTGTTGTAGGTCCGGGACATGGCTTCCTACTCAGTGGTCCACTGGTTTCTTGCCTTTGCCACATGCACTCTCCAGCTTATCTCTCCATTCATAGTTACCACTTCCAGCGCATCACTCAGTGGACTTGGAAGTTGCATATGGTCACTTCGGCCACATCCCAGCACAGAAGGGAATCACAGACTCCAGCCGGCACTCAAGCGGAGGGGAGCCAGGCTCTACGGAGAGGAGGGCTGGCAATGAATTCGTGGAGATGTTTTAAAATGATTGAAAAATGATCCTATTCTTTGCAAAACACAAGAATGATGGGTCACAGGGAGAGGTGCTTCCTATGGGGCCCTTTCCTCCTGCACAGTCAGAAGTGGAGATGTAGGCTCTCAGAAGGGGATCTTAGGGGACCTGCGGTTGATTCCCTTTGTGGACTTTCAGTTGCCGTGGTACACACAATGTTTCGTCCAGCACAATGCTGATTTACACACAAATATAGAAGTTGTCGTCAGTATTCTTTGATTGTGTTTGTCCTCCAGGTAGGAGTACACAACTGAGATTTTGCTGTAACTAATGTAACTCAACTGACATGGAATCATTGGCAGAGCTTACTCTATAAAGACACGTAATGCTGATTGGTACAGTGCAGGGTGACCAGAAATGCTACTGTGCAAAATGACTGTGTGGACAGGTTGCTAAAATGAAGATGCCTGGGCCTGTCCTTAGTGGTTTTGATTCAACTGAACAGACCCAGATATCTAAACTGCAATAAGCACCAGTTAATTGTGAAACGAGAGAGTGAAGATCACACTTGGAGAATCACTGAGCACAGTGGGTGCTGTCGGGGCCCTGCCCAGACCCACTCACAGGCGGTATGCTCACACAGTGCCGGTGGACCAAGACTCACATGCTCTTTCGTCCAGAGAATTCCCTCGGGTACAGGGCACCCCTGGACCAGGAGGTCGCATCCCCCACTCAGCAGCAGAAGCCAGTGACCAGCTGTGATCTAATCGAGCACAAGGGGCTGGACTCCTTGCCCAGATAGGGGCTAGCTTGGTGGTGTGACTCATAGGTCAGAGCTCGCCAGCTGACCCAGCTGAAGGCCCTTTGCAGCTGAGGCCACGTGTGACCGCTTGTTTACCCTGCCTCATTGTGTTTCTTAGTTCCCTGTTCCTAAGGAGATTTTTTTTTAAGAGGTGTTTGCCTTAGGGCATGTGTGCTCACTGGAGAGAGACAGAGACAGAGACAGTGAAAGGGAAAGTGAAAAGTCACCCCCTGGAGGGATGGCCACCACTGCAACCCCTTCTCCTCCATTCTCCTCCTGGGAACTTGGGCACGCACGTACACATGCTCGGCTTGAGTTTCAAACCACCAGGTCTGGGACTTGAACCGCAGATGGCCATGTGGGAGTCCAGTGACATAACCACTACATCATGTGCTGGACCCAGAAGGTTTTCTTAATGGATCACATAGAAAAGAATTCTGTCTCCAGCTCTGCGTCTAGGAAACCGCAGATTCTCTAAACTTGACCTCTACCCTGGAGAACAAGAAGGTTACTGATGGGCTAAAGTCAGAGGCACTGACTGCGTGGCATCGGAGGTGGTGAGAATGGGTCCAGCAGGGAGGCATTTCTGTGGAAGTAGTATTTGTTCCTGTTCCTTCCTCCTCTTAGAATGTCCACTCGCTCATTAAGGTTATTTTCTGTCGGAGCTCACAAGATAAAGGCGTAAAACCTGATGTAAAAACACTTTAAAAATTTACAAACTCTCACAATTGTCAAATGGTAGATTTCTGATTTTTTATGGGCTAATTAAAATGTTAGCAAAATATTTTTATTTAATGAAGTACTACCATTGCATTTTCTGGCTAGTATCTTCTGATCTATCCTTCCTTTGAGGCATTTCTGTAAAAACTGATTAAAAAAAAAAAAGAGAGAGAGTGAGAGAGAAAGATTGACCAGTGAGCCAACATTTCAAATAATAGTGAAGCATGCCTTTAGGTGTGTGGCTATTTTTCTCCCTTATTTTTTTATTTTTATTTTTTTGGAGAGGTTTTCGCTATAGGGCGCGTGCGCTCGCCAGACAGACAGAGAGAGACATAGAGACAGAAAGCAAGAAATCACCCCCCAGTGGGGATGGTCACGCCGCAATCCCTTCTCCTCCATTCCCCTCTCGGGATCTTGGGCACGCATGCACATGTGCCCGGCGTGAGTTTTAAGCCACCAGGTCCGGGACACAAACCGTGGTTGACTAATGTGGGAGTCCAGCAACATAGCCATTACGCTAACTGCTGGTTCCCTTTCTCCCTTATTTCTTCAGGATGCATTAGGCATTGCTGCAGTGTAGGTTATGGTTAAATAGATTTCTATTTTTCTTCCTTAATAGAGTTAACCTAACCTGAATTTTTTGGATCTATCAAAATACTACTCACTCCTGATGCTAACCCTCTAATGGGATTTGAATAATATATCGCTACATAACCTCTGAAAATGGATTGAATCTCAAATGCAAGAACACGGAATGCAAGGCTGTGTTTTTATCTCTTAAGTCTCTTCTGAAATACTTGGTAATGCTCCATAGGATAAATGCCGTTCATTCTGAAAGAAACAGAAAGAAGAAGAATTAGCATTTATCTTATGAGACTTGTATAAATAAATATTTTTCAAAATGTAGAATTTTAAAATTAAAACTTAAAGACTTGTATTAAATTAGATCTAAAATGATCTCATTTAATCTTCACTGATTCTGAGTTTAAAAAAGTAATCTTTCATAATATAAATGAATTAAGCAGTGTACATTTGCTGATTCTAAAAGCTATGTACACTTATTGTGGAGATTCTTTAACTATGTAAAGCACATAAGAGAATATGAGAAGTCAATACAACTTGAAATTATTTCTCCTGACAATAACAACTTTTAATATGGGATTCATTTTCTTACAAATTTTGTTTATTTGTTTGTTTGTTTGTTTTTTTGCCATAGGGTGTATGCAATCGCTGGTGTAAGACAAAGAGAGATAGCAAGAGGGAAAGTGAGAAATGAGCCCCCAGGAGGTGGCCATGCTGCTAGTCCTTCTCCTGGGATTTTGGGCACACATGCACATGTGCCTGGTGTGATTTTCAAGCCACTAGGTGTGATACTTAAACCTTGGTTGGCCATGTAGGAGTCTAGCACCTTAACCTCTACACCACCTGTAGACCCTTACAAATTTTTTAAATATAGTATGATATAATCAACATTTTTAAAGTATAATTTCCTTTCATCCAATACTTTCACTTTTGAGATTTTTGTTCTCTCTCTCTCTTTCTCTTTATTTACCAGACAACGTAAGTGCTCAATAGAGAGAGGCAGAGGAAGAAGAGGAAAAGGCAGCCTTCCCCTCCCTTAATAAATGATCCCCCCTCAATCTCTTCACTTCCATTTCTCCCTCCCTTTGGGATTTTAGACACACACACACACACACACACACACACACACGTGTCTGGTGAGTTTCTCAAGCCACCAGGGCTAAGTCTCAAACCACACAATGGGCCATGTGGGATCCAGCCACCTTAACCATCAGGCCACAGGTTGGCTTCAAAATTTTATTTTTCTAATTCAAAAATTGTATAAATGATGGAATAGGGCTTTACAAAATTGGTCCCCCCTCTGAAACAATGATGAGTTAACAAAGACTGGCAGAACTGACTTTTTCAGAATTCTGGAATCTACTCCAAAACTTAATAGCAACAAGCAGACGCTTAATGACCAGAAGGAGGGCTGGATTTTGGTGAGAACACTGAGTTTCTGCTTCACTGCCTGCTACTCTCTGTCCTCCATTCCCGAATGGTGAGAGCAGCCATGGGATGGAGGCCTGCGTTCCCAACGTGGCTTGCTGGTCCCAAGGGCTAATACGGATTGTGTTCTCAAAATACCGTGGCTTACATTTTGACCTGTCTGGCAGCTCCCTGAAGAGCTAATGCAGAGCCGAAGCTTGGCTTTGCTTTCCCCACCTGGGCAGGAGCAGGTTTCCAAAAAGTGGGGCATCTGCCAAAGATGTATACCTACTTTGCTTGTTCTCTTCTGAGTCAAAGGATGGCAGATGGGCCCAAAATCACAGGAAGGAAGAGATGGAAGAGAAAATTTGGGAGGAAAATATGGACTCAGAAGGGCCATGCCATATCCTGGGGACAACGGGGTGCAATGCACATGTCCAGGACCAGACCGTGTCTGGTCTAGGCCTGCATTATGAGTGGGCTCCATGCAAGCAGGAGATGAAGGAGAAGACAGAGCTGTGGGAGACCTCGATTGGCATAAAAGAGGTGCTTCAAATCTGGGCCAGGGCATAAAATCTGGTAGAGCAGTAATTTTTCTTCTTTTTGGCTCCAGGTGTTTAATGAAATACCTGACAGATAAATGACTGTCCACTGAGATAACAGAACAGAGATTTTAGTGACCACATGTGACAAGGAATACACTGGTGCTCTGGCAACCATAACAAACCCTAGGGGAAGGAGAAGCCAGACTTGCAGACTTGTAATATTCAAAATGCTCAGCTTTTAACAAAGAGTTGCAAGGCATACAAAGGAATGGGAAAGTATAACTTACTCAGCATTATACTGCCAGAACAATTAGGCCAGAAAAAAGAAAACAAAAGGCATCCAAATTGGAGAGAAGTAAAAGTATTGATATTCATAGATGATGTAATTCCTGTCTACAGAGAATAATTTAAAGAATACAGAAAAAGACCACTAGAACTAATAAACAAATCTAGAAAAGTTGTAAAATACAAGATCAATACACAAATGTCAGTTGTGTTTCTGTATTCCATCAATAAATAATTTGAAAAAGAAAATAAGAAAACAATTCCATTTTTAATAGTGTGCAAAAACAATAAAATACCTATGAACAAATTTACCAATGAAATGAAAGACTTATTTACTGAAAACTATACATTACTGAAAAAAAATAAAGATCTAAATGAATGGAAAGTTATATTATGTTCATAGATTGGGATACTTATTATTCAAATAAAGAACTATCTGAAGTAATCTACAGACTTAATCTATTATTTATTTTTAAAAAATCACATCTTTTTTAAGAAGTAAAATAGCTTCACATAATTTTTCAATTCATATGAAATTGTGAGGGACCTGGAATGGCCAAACAATATTGAAAAAGATAAACACATAAAGTTGCAGTTAGACTGGAGGAATAAATATTATGTAGAACCCTATTACATACATGATGACTACAGTTAATAAAAATGCACTGCATATTTTAAAATTGCTAAAAAATAGATTTTTTTGCACCCTCAACACACATAAAAATGATAAATTGGTAAGTTGATCGATTTGTTAGTTAGCTTGATTAAAACTTTCCACAATGTATACATAGATCAAAATGTCATGTTGTTTCCCATAAATATATACAAATTATTTTTCAATTAAAACAGATTAATTAAAAAGTAAGAAAAAGAATAAAGTTGGAGAACTCAAACTTTCTTAGTTTAAAACTTACTAAAATCAAAACAGTGTGATACTGGCATAAAAAATAGACATACAAGTCAATGGAATAGCATTCAGTGTCCAGGAATATGCGCAGATCTCTATGACCATATGACTTTTGCCAAGCGTGCTCAGATCATTCAATTAGGGAAACAATAGTTTGTTCAACAAATGCTGTTGGAATAACTAGATATTCAGATAGGTCAAAAGCATAAGCAACAAGAGAGACATGAATAATTTGAACTTGACCAAAATTAAAAACTTGTGTGCATCAAAGTATGCATAGGCTTGGACAATGAGTGGTCTCCATATCAAAAAAAGTGAAAGGATGACGTACAGAATGGTAGAAAATATATGATTCATCACGTATGTGATAAAGATGTAGTCTCCAGAATGCATAAAGGATGCTTTCAACTAATGCTTTAACAAAAAGTCAAGCAACCTAATTTAACAAAAACACAAGGAACCTAAATTTAAAAACAGGCAAAGGACTTAATAAGACATTTCTCCAAAGAAGAGATACAAACTGCCAGCAAGCACATGGAAAGATGTTCAACGTTATTTAGTCATTGGGAAAATGTGGATCAAGACCATGAGATAGCATTTTACACTCACTTGGATGGGCATAGCTTTTTAAAAATGTAAACTAACCATGTTGGTAAGGTTATGAAGAAATCGAACGTTGTTGGTACAATTACCAGCAAATGATTGCACAGTCATGAAATAGTCTGTTCCTCCAAGTTAAACTTTAGATTATCATAATGCTCAGCAATTCCACTCAAGCTATGTACTCAAAATAATGAAAAGCAGATACTCAAGCCAATACATTACATGCTTTTTTCATAGCAACAAATAAACAAAATGCAGAAATAGTTAAAACAATGTCCTGGTAGACCACAAGTCGAGGTGTCCTTGAGCAGGAGCTCTAACAAAGATCTGAAGACAGGTCACACATGCACACTGCTTTGTGTTCCAAATGATTGAGGATTGTTTCTGATTTTTCTTTTTTAGTAAGAAGGGAACAGGATGTAGTTCTCATATCAGTGGTCATACACTCTACCTCTGAGGCCATATTGAACTGTTCTAGTAAAGATGCCACAGCCTACATGGAAGCTGCTAATGGAGCTACTATCTAGGAGATTTGGGAATGCCTCCAGATTAGTTAATTAAATGGATGAATGGTCAGGAACAATCCATGGGCGTTCTTCTGTTTTTAAGTATAGAACTAATCATTCCCATTCCCCTAAGAGACAATACTATTTCAAATTTACTATCATAATAGACAGAAGAAAGGCAATTTCAAAGGCTTCCCTTTTGGAAAATAGTTATAGATACTGTATACACTGTGGGAAGAGAGTGGAAGAAGGAGGAGAGTGTGAGGAAAGACATTAAGGAGAAAAATAGAGAGGCAAGACATTTATGGGACACAGAAATGGATTATTATCTGTTGATAATGTGTAGAGTATCCTTAACTGGATTGGCGTAATATGTATTTATGTTGGAAAATTCATTTTACAAGCTAAGTGATATATAGTTATTGAATGTATAAAATAAATTAAAAGAAAATAAAATACAGTATATAAAAAAAGACTTCCATTTGGCCATCACAACTGTGACAGCTCTCACAGGCCAAGAACCAACAAAGGATTTCGGCTAACTAGGATGTAGATTCTTATCGCACATTCAGAGACCAAGAAAACAACTATTAATTATGTCCATGGACCCAGCAATGACACTTTGTACTAGTCTGGCCACAGAACTCCTTGTATTGTCTGTCCCCCTATCTCCCTGTACTGATGTGTAGGGCTATGGGGACACTTTGTAAAGCCAGAATCCTCTGTTCAACAATTCTCTGAATGTGTGGGTATTCACTTTTCCCTATGTATGTTGCGTACAAAGATGCACAGCCTCCTTTGGGGAAAGACAAGGTGAATCATTATTATATACAGTTGTTATGCTGTGCGGTCCTTCTACCTGGTACAGACCTTTCCTTCAGTCAATGGGCTCTGTGTCTCGAAACTGACCAGGTGTAGAATGTGGACACAGATCATGTTTTTTCTCAGAGGGATGTCTCTGTGCCTTCTGATGATTTATCCTTGTAAACCCTGTTGGCCGTCCATCTACATTGACCCTAGGGATACAAGTAGCCACAGTCACAGTCTTTGAGTATCGGAAATTCTGAGTGCCACTCTGACCTTGCCACTAGTAAATGACTGTCTCCATTTCGCTCCTGATGATTAAGTTTTGACAACTTGTTTCTATTATTTCAATGATAGGAATCTTACCATCCCCATTAATAATAATGACTCTAGTACCATAAAAGCATCTTCTATCCTTTGCCCTGACCTACAGAAGATGATCACTTCTGAGTTTCTGCTGGTGTCTTTCTCATCATTACAGACTGTAGCACTTGGCTCTTAAAAGTCACATATGAATTCTAAACTACTAGTTTTCTTGAACGCCTGATCCCTTCTTCCACCATCAGATGTGACAGTTCTGACATTGATACTTGCTGTGGTTGACTAGTCTGTCTAAGTTTCTATAAGCTGTCTTACTAGTGCATTACCTGCTCTTGGGGTTGCTGCCAGGATCTTAAATTCTTTGTCATGGGCAAATGCTCCAAAGAAATAACTCTCATGTTCTAGTTCCATATATTAGACCTCTTTACAATCAGCACCCAGGATCTTGTTTTCTATTACTCTTCTGGCTTTTCTCAGTACCTATTGACTAATTCCTAAGACCCACACAAGGTGTAGTCCCTTTAGTCTCATGGAAGACCCAGAGCTTTTCCAGCCAGGTTTTATTATCCTCGGAGTTGGAGTGGTGGGATGAGCAGAGTTCATACTGTTTTACAAGGCAAAATCCTCTACGTCTTAAGCAAGTGAAGAATGTTAACTTTGACTACGAGGATTAGGCTGGATTCAAGATTTTCAATGTGTACTTTCAGGTTTTCTTATCTCAAGTCTTCGGGTCCCACTCTTCTCAGTCATGCCTTTGATTTTGGTCTAACATTCTTGCCAGGGTTGAGACTTCAACCTTCTCTGGAGCTCTGCTTATAATTACGTATTGGACATGATAGCAGGTTTTCCCCCTTGCCTTTGGACTGCAGAAGACATGAATCTTTTTATGTACTGCCAAAGAAGTCTTTTGGTTTTCACGCTGAGCCTTTAATCGATGATTAATAACCCTCAGCCTTTCATTGTTTTTATTCTATGCATCAATTATTTAACTCCATGTCATTACTATTTTCCCCATACTTCTCCAACAATGGAAAGATGGCATATTACACAAGCCAGTGCATCTCCTTCCTCTGACATTTCAGCCCATTCCACTCTTGATGGAAGTCTTAGCAATTGCGTAGCTACTGCAGACCAGGGATGCCAAGGGATCAACCTGTTGTTAATGATGAGGCACTTATTGCCAACCCACTGGTAGACAATCCAGCTCAAAAATTATGTTTCAGAATCTGTTTTATCAGGTCACTCCTGCATTAAATGTCACACTGGGCAACCATAACCATGAAATGGACCGTAAGATGGAGATTTGTATGCAGGAAGTTTTGAGGGTTATACCCTTGAGATAAACACTCATGAGGATGTGATGGGTATGGGAATTGTACAAACAGAACCTGAACTACGATTAACTTACAAAAGGGCCTCGGTAGTTGCTCTTTAGAGTTGTCCTGAAGTAAGAGTAGGTGTCCAGTGATAGGTGTTATTGGATGTGAGCTGTGCCCAGAAAAAGGTACGACCTTCGATCAAGAGAACTTTTCACCTAAGAGCAGTTTCTAGAGAGATTTAGCTAAGAGCTGTCAACAATCTACATTTCCAGGTATGGATAAATTAATTCTTTGGTCTTAATTAATAGAACCTGGGAATTTTGCCATTGAATACAATCTAGAATTTTAGATAGTGAGTCATCAATAAGGCTCATGAGTTCTAACCAAGTATTTTTAAATATGGAAGGAAGCAAATATTCTCAGGGCTGATTAATTTCAAATCTAGGGAGTGTTCTAGGCTTTAGCTTAAACACTGAGTCAAACAGCTGAACTGGCATGAGATTAGAAAACACTTCATCTACTTGCAGAATTAAAAATGTTAAAGGAAATTCTTCAGGTAAAAGGAAAATAATGCCAGATAGGAAAGTTGATCTACATAAAGAAATGAACAGAACCAGATATAGTAAATATGCTAGTAAAGGTAAATATTTTAGAAATTTTTTAAAAAATATTTTAGAAATCTTTTTTTAAATTAAAAAATTTTAAAGTCATAACTGTATAAAGAAAGTATTATAATAGTGTTTTTTGCAATTTATGCAAAAATAAAATGTATAAAAATAGTACAAAAGATGGGTGGGAGGAAATTTTAAATTTATACTATTGTAAGGTACTTATATTAAATGTAAAATGGTATATTATTATTCAAAGATAGACTGCAATAAGTAAAAGATGCATATCATAAGCTACAGAACAACCACTAAAAATGAGTTATAGCAGGGGCCAGCAGGTGGCATGGTAGTTAAGTTACTGGACTCCTACATGGTTGACCATGGTTTGAGCCCCAGACCTAGTGACTTGGGAAAAAGGGAAAAAAAAATAAGTAACACAGGGATATATCCACTGAGAGGATGTAGCAATCCTAAACATATATGCATTGCCTCTGTAGATGTCTTTGGGCAGTATGGCCATTTCACAATATTACTTCTTCTAAACCTTGAACATAGGGTGTATTCCCATTTATTTGTGTCTTCTTCAACTTTTTTTTATCAATATATTATAATTTTCAGTGTACAGGTCTTTTACCTGCTTGGTTAAAGTGGAATTAAAAAGCACGTCATCTCCTTTGCCTTCTTGGTCACTTCATGTAATGTTTTTGAAACCCATCTGTGTTGTGTGCATCTGTACCTGTTCCTTATTGTCGGAAGCTTTTCCTTGTGTGGGAAACATGAAAATAGGTGACTGCCTGTGTCCAGCTTCTCTCTCCACCTTGTATAGATGAAAATAAATAAATAAATAAATAAATAAATAAATAAATAAATAAATAAATAAATGAAAGTTGATGCTAAGAATGAGCACTGAGGCTTTGGGAGCAAACTTGAGATTCCAGAATGGCATAAAGACAGCATATGTTAGGATGTTGGCAACAGCCAAAATGGACGATTCTGTGGCCAACAGGGTGGCCTGTAAGAACCTTAGAGTGTCTGATGAACTAGGGGTGCCAGGTAGGCATCCCAGGAATCTGGGTGCCATGTATTGTCTCTCTGGGAAGTGCTGGTTATGATGCCACCCCTGGGAAATTATTCTTGAGTGTCTGTTTTTTTGCTGGACATGCTTGAGTTTGCAAGAACTTCCTCACATCCTGGAACTCATAAGCTCTTTTCTCCTTTATCTTCTGGGGTTCAATGTCTCTCTTCTCTTGCATCTCCATTAGTTTTGTCACTATGAATATTCTTAATTGTTTATCAGACATTTCTGTGAGTTCCATTGTACTATCTGTGGATGAAGAGGAGTTTTACTTTTCCTTTGGGGGAGAGGTATTTTCTTGGTTTCTCATATTTTTTGTACTTTTGCGGTGATTTCTGCTTATCTGATGGGTTATTCATTTCTTCTTAATTTCTTAAAGTTCAATTTGAGCATTCAGAGGCATACAGGAGTAGGTGATCTGCAACCTCCCTGCTGTTCAATTTTTTCTCCCTTTGTGCAGCAGATTCAGTGGAAATTGAGGAATATTCTGATCTTAATAGTCTTCAGATGTTTGGGAATGGTTCACTTAGACCTGTCTAGACACTCAGAGCGTGGAGACACTCTGGAATAGGGTCTGGAGGGTGAAATCTTAGCAGAAAATCTTCATTAGTCTTAGTCTCTGAAAATAGTATTTCACAGCTTCAATGAGGTATTTTTCTCTGAAGGCCTGCACTTTTTGCCTCTCTGCTATGGAATGGGATCTGGAGCATGAAATCACAGCAGAAAATTTTCATTAGTTTTAGTCCCTGAAAACAGTAGTTCACAGCTCAAATGGGAGAGTCTTCTGAGAAAATAGCCCCCCAAATGATAATAAAATATGAGAATACTAGATACCATTAAACATCCAAACATCTGGATAATCTGTGTCCCAGAAGGTGAGAAACTATTAAGGGCATTGATAATCTATTCCATGAAATTCTGGAAGAAAACTTTCCAAACCTAGAGAGGCATTCAAAGACCCAGAACCAAGAGATACAAAGGACCCTACATAGAATCAACCTAAGAAGATCTTCTCCAAGACACGTTATAGCCAGATTGACTCAAACTACAGACAAAGACAAGATACTAAGATTGGCAAGAGAGAAATGTCAAGTTACCTACAAAGGATATCCCATCAGGCTAACAGTGGACCTCTCATCAGAAGCAATGTGAGCAAGGAAAGAATGGGAAAATACATTCAAAGTATTAAGTGAAAAATAATTTCAACCAAGAATATTATACCTGGCAAGATTACCTTTCATATGGAAAGAGAAGAAAAGAACATTCTCAGATAAACAAAACCTGAAAGAATTTATTGACACCAGACCAGTTCTCCAAGAAGTTCTGAAGGGAGTGCTATATCAAGAAAACTAAATACGAACACACAGAAATAAGAGTTCAAAAACAACCAAGAAAATGGCCAACTTAATGGTAGGGACAAGTCCGGAGTTAAACGTTATCTTCCAGAATTTAAACAGAAAGCTCGGACCACAACAGAAGATAGATTAAGTACATGAGACTGAACTGGTGAAATAGAATTTTATGACTTTTGACTAAACAATACTGATTTTCATCTATGCTTTGTTTTCCAGATTTAAAGATTTTTGTCTTCTCTTGAGCTGTTGATAGATACATGCACCTACTATTTGAACTGAATCCTAACCTGTTTCCTGGCTTTAAGTTTAAGCAAAGTTCTCTTAACATTTTAAAATTTTTATTTATTAAAGCTAAAACTGCCTTTCTTGAAATTAAAAAAATGTATTTAAAAATATCTATTTAAAGACCACAGTGAGCTATATAGCCTCAGCTAGGTACTATTTTATAGTGTATTCATTCTATTCACAGAGTTTCATGCCTAAAGTCAGACATATGTATCTGTTCACAGATACATATATATCAGCTGAACTTACTATTGAAAGTAGTTACATTAAGATATTTTGTGAATCAATAAAATGTGGGAAGGAAAAAGGAATGGAAAGCAACTGTAGATACCAAAGACAGTATGGGATATGGGAGGAGAATGGGAAATGGCAGAGGGTGATAAGTAGGGGATATATATATATATATATATATATAGTATATAATGGAAAAATATATATTATATAATTAAAATATAATATATAGTATAATATATGAATATACATATACATATATATATGAAACAAGAGATGGAAAATTATTTGTTAATGATAATTTGTATGATTAAGCCATTATATAATGTGTTCTGTATGGGAAATCACATTTTGTATGCTGTGATGATGTTCAGTGAATGAATGTAAAACAAATACATTTTAAAAAGTTAAAAAAGAAGAGCAGGTATGGAATTGTAGTGACTAATTTAAATACTGCAGATTACTATAGTTAGACTACAGTCATCAAGATGGTGTGGTCGTTGTAGGAATAGACATATAGATCAACGGAAGAGACTAGAGAGACTAGAAAAAGAACCAAACCTAAATAGTAAATTAATTTGAAAGAAGCCACCATGGTTATTAAGAGGAGAAAATGAGATTTTTCAACACATATTGCTGGGACAACTGGCTATCCGTATATTCTTACATTCTCTTTCTGACTTTTTTGTTCATGGAAAAAAATAAATACATAAACTTAAAAAATAATTGAACTGTGCACTTAAAATGAGAGCCTCGTTTCAAATAATTGCTATGTAAGTATACCTCAATAAAATTGATCTTAAAGTGATCATACTTTTGAGTCAGGTTCAAAGAATTGCCTGTCTTCCATGTAGCTGGGCTGCATGAGCATAATAAAATCTTGAAAAGTTCTGCATTCCAATTGATTTTCCCATTTTAGGTTACCTCAGAACTCAAAAGGGCCATAAAACTACTTTGGAAAAGCCTCTGACTTTCTTGTGCCAGGAATCCTTTTCAGAGATCCAAAGAACACTGGAGAAATCCACGTGCTTGTGACACAGCGGCGACCTCAGCCTGGGGCTAGTTCTCAGATTCTGTGAGAAAGGTGATGACTGAGTCCCGGAGGGTTAGAGCTGCAGAATTCAAGGCACGTCCTTCCTGATGTAACATGAGAAGGAGCCCATTTAGAAACAGGGTGTAAGATCTGAGTTGGCCACCTCGGCTTCTTGTGCTATTCCCCTCCATGCTGTGTTAAAGCCTCTTGACCAAGACCTCCAGACTCCAGGGTGATGCACACGTTCATTGCAGGCTTGCCTGCTGGAGGTCCTGCCTGCGGGAACCAGCAGAGGCTGACAGCTTTGCTGCAGGGCAGAGCAGCCCCCCTGGAAGGTTTGAGAATCAGCTCCTCTCTTGCCTGAGGACAATCAATTCTTCATTACTGCTCTAGAAAGGAATAGTTACGGTGCAAGCATTTGCCTGTCAACTACATTCACCCTGGGAGCTCAGCCTCTTAGGTCATTTGCTACTTTCAACCTGCTTTAATGACTTTTCTCATGTCCTTAAATCTTCACAAAATATCGTGCTTAGATTACTGCCCAAGCACTTCTGAGTCTGAACTTTCACTTTCGAAAAGTTTCATATTGGTTCTTTTTCTTATAAAAGATTCTCTCTTTTTTTTAATTGCAGGCTAGCTTTCTTCAGTGTAAGGCATTCTTATAGAGATTAATAAAATACAGTCAAGTAAAAAATAACTAAAAATCACCTTAATGCTCCCCCCCACCACCAAGAAATCACCATTTACATTTTTATGAATGTCCTTTCCTGAGGTACTTTATTTATTTGCACTCTGGCTTATTTCAAAGATTCAAGGGGACTCACTTCATGACAGAAGTAGTCTTGCCAGTCTTGATTTCCATGATATTACCTGTGTTTCACCGAGTATTTTTCCCAATGGGTAGGTGAATGAATGTCATTGGAAGTCTGGGACTTTCCATTCCAGTTCTGCTTATCCTTCTCCAGAACCCTGGTTGGGGCATACTCAGAGGTAGCTTTATTTGGAAAAAGAATGGAATTTAAGTGACGGCTTGCTGGACCAGGGACTCCTGATAGGTGATGTCAAGAAATATTTAATTATTCAGTTACTCTGATAAGAGCTAGTATTATTTGTTCTGATAAGAACTTGTATTTATTAAGAATTCATGACATAGTTGTTACTGCTCTATATTATGTGTATCAGCTCAATTCTTATCAGGGCAGCTGCATGCAGTAGGTGGTTGGGAAGTTTGCTGCCTGTGGACCGCCAGAGACACACTGTGCTCCGAGGCAACTCATGGCGGCCATGAAAGCATTCTGAAAATAGTCTCCAGTGACTCATAGTCATCTAACTTCAGAAAGGATGCCTAGTCCTATGGGACTCTCTCCCAACTCATTTGAAATGTTGAAATGTGATGAACCTGGATTTCTCCTTAGAATATTCATCTCCTAGATAGAGGTACTAACTCATCCAAGTGTCTGGCTGTTCTTTGCTCAATTCCTGACAACTTTGGGTTAGCCTTGAGATTGTAAATGGTGGGCAGGGAACAGGCAAATGTAGACTTAATGACCGTGGACCCTACACTCCAAACCAGGAGACAAATAGGATTTATCAAACAAATACCAGGCAATGCTCCCACCAACCTCATGACTCATCTACTAAACTCATGGTGACAGAATCCCATAGACTAACCTAGAACAAAACTCCATTTAAATATCCACGGCATGGCAGCTGTAGTCTTCTAGATTCTACTCTTAGGTCATGGGTCTTGTCCATCAATAATCCAAGAGTAACTCGGTACTTATTAGAATGTTCTATGGGATATGCAAAAGGCCCAGGGATGTTTCCAGAGTGTTAAGGAAATGACATTAGCTATAATGAAGCTATGTCACATACACTGACTCGGTACATCCTTATACTGAGGTTAGTCTGCAGATCCACTGCCTCTGGGAGACGGAGTAATTGCCCAACCTATTAACTTGCATAGATGAATTTTATTTTCGCTGTGCTCTTAATCATGGTGATATTATAAGGAGGACATTCAGCTACACGGGCCTGGAGAGAGACACCAGCACCTTCCTCTTACCCATGCACTTTCACTCTGCTCACTTCACCCAGGAGCTTGCTACCAGACCATCGGAAATACTGTGGGTCTGCAGTGCCCATGACAACTGAAAAGAGGGACGTCCTTGTTTTATCTCAAGATTCATCCCTTTTTATCCTATGCTTGAGCACTCTTTTCAGTTATTCTGAAAAATGTCAAAGTGCTGGCATTCCAATGTCACCTGTACCTATGGGTGGGGACTGAACAGAAATCAGATCCCTAAATCCAAGCAGAATGCAGTATGTGTTCGACCAACGCAAGTCATAGCCAAGAGAAACATACCTCCCTGTCTGGGCCGCAGTAGGTTTGAGATTGCTCTTATGAAAGTGTGCACTGAGGCCGTATAGGACAAGGAAAGAGTACCAGATTGAAGTTGTACTGCGGGGCACGGTCTTCTTTGATTGAGCCATAGGTTTGACTAAAGACTTAGAAATCTACTATTCCTTCATGCCTTTAAAAAATATTTCTCTCATATTTTTTTTTTTTACACGTGAGCCTATGATTGCTTTGTTCTTACTAGATAAGACGCTATTTCTCAACAAGGGAAATTTGAAGTCTTCCTGCTTTACACAGGGCTTATACAGAGTGGTTATTTTTATGCAGAGTGCAGTGCACTCCAATTCATCATTTAGCAGCAATAAAGAAAATGTTACCATTTCCATCAATGTCATCTGGTGCCGACTTAGTTCCTTATCATGATCTATTCATTCCACATGTACAGATAACCCGAGAGAATTAGCAGTTATCCAGGAGGCATCAGTGTGCATAAATGATCACTAATTAATCATGTCCATGCTCTGCTAGAGTCCTGACTGACACACTGCAACAAAGAGCTTCTCGCTGAAAAATAAATACTATAAATGACACTGTTATTTAATAAAGTATGACTGTGGAAGCAAAAGGCATACATACATGGATGGTTACTATTCAGAGTTGCATGCTCCAACCAGGGACCAAATTTAAACGCCAGTGAACAATGAATGATGTATTCTGGAAAACTCATGGAATAGAGAGTTGCCTGCATATTTCGTAGACTTCTCTTCCATGTTCACGAGAACACTATGTGTTCAATATTTTAGAATAGGGTTGTTTCTGAGGACCTCATCCCCACAATAGTTCAACAGTTCTTATCTGTAGCCAGCATAGCTGAGATAGCATTTTGCTTCCGACAGCCACGGCAGCGTTCTGATGGATAGCCTAGGCATGAGCAGCAGCAAACCGACCATCAAGAGCACAATGAAAGATTAACTTCATCACTTACCAGAGACCGTCTATCATCAACATTTTCTTGATTTAATGAATTTTTCTTGGTCTTAGTTGTAAGAAGTCTTTTAGAAGTGAATATACAGTAACATTTAATCTCTCTTGGATCATGAAGAAATTAATTATACTATTAACAATAATACTTTTTCTTCTCCTAATTATAAGGACAATCTACAACCTTTTCTAAGTGCGAAAATATGAAAAAGAACAGATATGAAAATAGAAATTATCTGTACTACTCTAATTTGAGCAACTGAGACAAGCCTTCAACTACCCTAATGGAAATTGTGTTAGTCATTATTTTCTATGTCGTCTACATGAGTGATTTACACAGATACTTGCTGTATATTTGTTTTATAGCATACTTAGTGTTTTAAAAACCATAACTGCTTTTCTAGTTTATTTAGTATTTTTCTACTTTAAACATTTTAAAGAATACAGAGAATTCTAACATTTAATAGATAATGTATTGTTAAATATTTAGATAGTTGAGCTAGCCCACTATCAAGCATAGTGCAGAGATTAAGTAATGTACATAGACATGGATCCCACATGGCTGACCCCAGTTCAAATCCCAGCCCTAGTGGGTTGAAAAATACATTGGGTGCACATGTGTAACTGAAATTCTGATCGGATACAAGGCCATTGTAGGGTATCTCTCTCTCTCTCTCTCTCATGCAACTTCTGGCAATGTGTGCTTGTGTGTGTGTGTGTCTGTGTGTGTATGCATGTGTAATTTTAGACTGTTTTAAATTACACAATTATAAGCAAGTACTGAGAAGCATCTGATACATTTCTACACACAAACCTCATTATTTCCCAATACAAAATTCTTAACAATTGTTGTGTTAAAGAGAAATTACCTTTTTAAGTCTTTCAGTGCATATTGCAAAATTTTCAGAAATATTGTACTGACTTACACTCAGACTAGTAGTTTCATTTCCTCAAGCCTTCTCCAAAGCAAGTTAAATAATTTATTATGCTTTTCTAGCAAACTGTGAAATATTTCTGTATCTTAATGCCAGTATAATTTCTATTCTTTTTATTACCAGTGATGTTAATTTTACTTCAAATGTGAATTATCTTTACTTTTAGATTATTTTGGAGTCTTTCAAAAAGATATTACTTTTTTGTGACCTTCTGCATTGCCAATTACCACATGCTCGTTGGCTTTCAATAACCCACATCTTCATCTCTCGGTCTTTGCAGATCAGAAATCTAGCGCAGCGCAGCGTGGCCTTCTCACCGCTTTCTCACGAGGCTGCACTGCAGCGCAGTCACCAGAGTCATTTGATAGCCCGCTGGGGAAGGGCCATCTCCAGACTCATCTATGTAGATTTGACAGGATTCAGTTTATTCTAGGCCTTTGGACCGATGGCCTCTGTTTCCAGCGGACTGTGGCTGGAGGCTTCTCTGTGCTCTTCTCAGCGGCCTTCTCAGACGGCAGCTCGCTTTGTCAAAGCCAGGAAGGCACATAGTCAACTGTCAAGACGGAAGTTAAACTTTTAAAATCTAATCACAGAAGTGACATCTCCTCAAAGTTGAATGATCGTGTTGACTAGAAGAAAGTTATTCAGGGAGAAGAGATTGCCTAAGCCATGAATACTAGAGGCAGAGCTCCTCAGGAGTGATTGTAGCTATACTACTCTGTTTCCATGGAGATGTACATAAAAATGCAATTGATTTCTCTTTTTAAATTTTTTTTTTTAGAAGTTTTTTTCCTTAAGGCACATGTGCTTGCTGGGGAGAGAAACAGAGAAAAAGTGAGAAATCACTCCCCAAGAGGAATGGCCATATCACAATCCCTTCTCCTCCATTCTCCTCCCAGGGTCCTAGGCATACATGCACATGCTCCTGGTGTGATTTTCAAGTCACTGGGTCTGGGACTCGAACCACAGTAGGCTGTGTGGGAGTTCAGCAACGTAACCCCTACGCCATGCATGTGCTAGTCCCATAATTGATCTTTTTGAGAACTCATCTCTGTGTGTCAGTTTTCTTCCCTGTAAGATAGGAATAAAAATATGATCTAACTCATGAAGTTTTTGTGAAAATTAAATAAAGTTTTAAACGCTTAGCTTGATGTCCAGCATGCAGTAACCACCACAGCAGTGTTGGTGATTATTTTCATTGTCACCGTAGCATCATCTCCTCTCATCACACTGTATCCTAACATCCTTAAAAAAAGACTTTCTGTAGCTTTGTTAACTTCTTCAGGAATATATGGTGAAGGTATGAAATGATGAGTAAATAAACAAATGAAGACAAAAGGCATTGTCACTCACAATTATTCCGTTAGTCCGACACCTGTATTTTCTTGTTTCTGCAAGGTTTCCGGTGCCTACCAGTCAGCTCTTGATATATCAGGGCTCGTCCCTCTACCAGCACCTTCTTTTCCCTCTGACTAACAGGCTACCTGTAAAGACTTGGTAATTATAAAACATTGTATTTGGTATTTAATTTAAGATACTGTTGAAATAAGAAACTAAACTTGGTTTGTCTCCAGCTGCTATGAACTCTTCAGAAAGGAACAAGCAATATCTTCCCTCCTTTCTCTCCTTTCCTGTACCCTCAGGAGGCCTCTGGACTTTTATTCTGAAGATCTAAACCATCTTTTTTTCTGAGGAGAGAGCGACTGGTATGTGTGTCTGTGTGTGTGTGTGTGTGCATGACAGTGGGTAGGTGTGTGTTGTAGAACTTTGTAAAAGAAGTTGCTGGAAGCCTACACAAATAACATCTAAGGGACCTTTTCAGTGCCAACTCCAGAATATCTATACAAGAGCAGTTTCAGGGGTCAATTTTGTTGAAAATGAATAATTTTTTTTCCCCTGAAGCCAAATTTACATACGAAGTGCATTGTTTTTATTTAAATTACATACTTATATCCAATGGCTTTGTTGAGAAGACTGATGGCAATTATGGGGAAGCGAAAGGCCCTTCAACCCATGTCTTCAACCCCCATTTTACAGTTAGAAGCTTGTACAGACCCCAAGGATAGACATCACAGCCAAGATCCGTCACTGAGCTGTGGCCCTGGGTTTGAAGCAGATCTTTCCAGTAGAGAAGTCTGAATACCTCCAGTTATTGGTACGGCTGAAAGAGCAGTCACATCATCCAGTGAGGACTTTTACATGTGAGCATTTGCAATGTTTCTGCTGTCACAGAAACAACTGCAATTTAAGAACCCTGAGTTTTGACAGTAATTGTTTCTTTGGGAGAAATATTAACTCTCTGCTTAATATCAAAATTTCCCTCTTTCTTATGAACAAAAGCCTGCTTTGCCATAACTTAGTTTCGTTTAATTTGCTTTGGGTTGTGTGAGTGTGTGTGTGTGTGTGTGTGTGGTGCGTACATTTCGGGTGCTGTCTGCATTCAGCTGAACAGTGAACTTCTCAGCCTAAGTTGACATGACCGTCATGGCAGTGAGCTGTTCTTAGCTGGGGCTCTCAGACAGGGTCTTTCTAGGAGGAGCAATGAATCTGAATGATCCCAGGTTGCTCTGCCATCTCCCTACTTCCTGCTGCCTGGCATGTGGCCGGGATGTTGCAGCTCCTACCTGGCTCACGGAGGAGCCATGACAGTGGGAGCTGCCCACCACTGACACCCTCGGGGACAGGCCTCTCAGACCAGCCCCCGACTGCCCAGCGTGGATTTATTTTATGTGGAACAAAAAAGACACCGTCCCTACAATGGCTTGTCTTTCAATTTTTTGACTGTACAATGAGTTTATTCGGGTATTAAATGCATTTTTGATTTAAGATATTTTTAATTTACCATTGGTTTATTGGTACATAATCCCATCATATACTGAGGAGCATCTATATGTCCTTATATGGTTAAACCACTGTTAATGCAGTTTTCTCTCATCTACACCCAAATCTTAACTAATAAATTGTGTAATCTGAATCAAGCAAATTTATATCTCTGTCTCTAAATTTTCATATCGATTAAATGAATGGATGCTTGAGGAGATGGGATGAGGAGCTGGTTTCCTAATAGGTGATTTCAAGGGCATGTCTAACCCTGTTATTTTACGATTCCGTTTAGGTTCTAGTTATGCAAGCTATTTCTTTTTTTTTTTTTTTTTTTTGGAGAGGTTTTTGCTATAGGGCACGTGCGCTCGCCAGACAGATAGACAGACAGAAAGCGAGAAATCACCCCCCAGGGGGGATGGCCACGCCGCAATCCCTTCTCCTCCATTCTCCTCTCTGGCTTTTGGGCATGCACGCACACGCGCCTGGCGTGAGTTTTAAGCCACTAGGTCTGGGACTTGAACCACGGTCAACTACATGTGAGTCCAGCGACATAGCTATTACGCTAAGTGCTGGTCCCTATGCAAGCTATTTAAAAGCCTCAGAATGTTGACTTGAAAGTCTTTAATTAGCCAAATAAATAGTTCAAGTTTCAGTTTGAGTCTTATTACTAAAGGAGCATGAGATGAAATCTACTTCTTTAAACCATTCCTTCAACAGGTATGTTCTCATCTGTCCTCCATTAATTATTTACCATCCATCTATCTCTCTATTTATGTAAGCCCCTCATATTTTACCTTTCTGAATAAAGGTAATAATTTAACTATTATAATAAAATCTCATTACATTACTGCTAGTTAAATGGTATATCAATTTGGATAGAGGCCAGATCAAGGATTCTTTACATATTTTGTGAGAAAATAAATGATTTGACAAAATAAGTCAATACTATTAAAAAGAATGTTTGAATTTGGATAAGAGAGCAAATTATTCTCAACAACTATAGCAAAATCTATTTATATAAAAATTAATGTCCTAAGTTGAAATCATTCTCACCAAGTTTGTTAAATTTTTCTCATTGGCAAAATTTTGCTAGAGATTCTCCACTTGATGTTGGAACAAGGTTGGGATTGCTAAAACTTTGTGACTGTTGAAGTTTTATGGAATTCAGAACATCTCACCTAGCTTATCTAAATCGATAAAATTTGCTCTTGGTTAGTTTATACCTCTCCTAGACACAGAAGCAGAAAGATTAAGTGCCATTCTTTTGTTTTTAAATTATTAATATTTCAAAGTTTTTGTTTCCTGCAGGTTGGAACTCCAAGAGTCTCTCAAAATGGCTTGGGGAAACAGAAACCAACAGTTACTCTAAAAAAGATGATAGAAGTCCTGGCTTCTTAAGATAAATGATTTTCTTCCCTTTTTCCATTGTAGTCTGGAGGCGGTGAAAACCGACAGTAATCCTGAAATGCCGCAGCGGGCTCCTGAGCAGGGAGGTCTCTTTTCAGATGTGGGAGGCCATCTGGAACAAGGCAGGCGCAGATCTTTCTCTGTGGCTCGCCGTCCATTCGTTCTCAGTTGTCACGATTTGGGGCAGGGCACGTCCTACAAGAGTGAGAAGTCATTTTAAGTAGTCTGAAAGGCACCGAATACATGTGGGGAACTTTAGCTATAAGCTGTAAGCGAAGTAGATTGCAATCTATAGTCGTAGAGAAGGAAGGTGGAAATGCCGTCCTTGAGCTTTCCAGAGCACTCGCCTGCCCGGGGCCTTGACCTCCTCACTCAGGGCTTTCCAGTGTCCTGGATGGGAGGAACCCGAGGGCAGTGGGAAGTGCAGGCAGCCATGCCTCTTTGCTTTTACACGTCTGCTCTGCGTCCCTGAGGGGACAGAACCTAGAGGCTATTTGTCTCTGTTCCTGTAGGTCCCTGAATGGCAGTGCCCTGCCCTGCCTGTTCGTACCCTTCTGGTGGTCTGTCCTTGAAGGCGGTTTGTATGGCAACCCTTTTAATTGAGAAGGTGCAGTTGGTTCCTTGTGCAGAAGGGAATGGGACCACACAGGAGGGCAGAACCACCAATTCTACCTCCAAACACATAAGGTTGTTAGCTTTCTGGTATTTATTATTTCCGTTTCTTGAGGCCTCATAAACAGCGGTACCATCATTAATTCAAGATAACTGCCTAGATCCATTTTCTGTTGCCAGGACAGACTATCACAGCATGGCCAAATGATAAAGAAGTTTATTCAGCTCGTGGTTCTGGAGGCTGGGAAGTCAAAGAGGGGGAAATCCAATGCATGCTGTATTGTCTCAGGTTGGAAGAGCAGAAGGCCAAGCAGTGTGGGTGAAAGAGAAGACACCAGGGGCTGGGTTCACTTTGAGGGTTCACCCTCTCCATAACTGCCCCATTCCCACAACATCAGTCTATTCATGTGGACTTCACCCACACGACCCAATCACCTTATTCAGTCTCACCTCCCAACCCCTTGCATTGGAGATTAAAATTTATATTTTATCTTTATTTTTAAAAACTTTTTAAGAGAGACTTTTGCTATTGGGTGTGTGCGCTCATCAGAATGACAGTGACAGAGAGACAGAAAACGAGAAATCAGTTCCCAGGGGGGTAGTCACACTGCAGTCCCTTTTCCTCCATTCTTCTGTTGGGATTTGGGCACACGCACATGTGTTCAACATAAGTTTCATGCCTCTGGGTCCAGGACTTGAACCACGGTTGACTACTTGGGAGTCCAGTGACATAACCAATATGCCATCTGCTGATCCTGGAGATTAATTTTAGATATGCAAGTTTTGGGGGATTCAAGCCATAGCAGCAATGTTAGACATATTGTCTTTATGATTAATATTTAAATTACATACATTGAAATTATCTATGGGAACAATAAACAATTGCGCATTGTGTCTGCAAATATGTATATGCTAATTTTCACTTCATTTTTATAATTTCTAATTGACATATAAAATTAAACATATTTACTGAGTACAGTGTAATTTTCAGATACGTAAATGTGATGTATAATGATCAAATAGGGGTGATTGGCGTATCCATCACCTCCAACACTTATCATTACTTTGTAGTGGGAATGTTCAAAATCCTCTCTTGTAGCCATTTTGAAACGTGCAAACACTATTGTTAACTATTGTCACTCTAAAGAACGCTAGAACTTACTCTTCCTACCCAGTAGTAGAATTGATGGATCGCAGGATAGTTCTAATTTTAGTTTTTTGAAGAACCTCTATATCGTTCTCCATAATGACTGTAGTAATTTTTTTCTTAGAGAATTTTGCTATAGTGCACATGCACAACCAGAGAGACAGAGATATAAAAGTGAGAAATCACACACCCCCCCCCCCCCCCCCCCCCGCCAGGGGACCTGGCCATGCTGCAATTCCTTCTCCTCCCTTCTTCTCTTGGGATCTTGGGTATGCACACACATGTGTTTGGCATGAGTTTTAAGTCATCGGGTCCAGGAGTCAAACCGCGGTCTCCTATGTGGGAGTCTAGCAATGAAACCATTACTCCTCCTGCTGGCCTATAGCTGTAGAAATTTATATCCTCACCAACAGAATATATATGCGATGGTTTGAATACTGTTTTCTTCCTTCCAAAGATTAATGTTTTGGAATTTGGTCCTCAGTGGAATGTCACTGGGAGATGGTGGGTGAGACCTTCAAGAGGTGAGGCCTGGTGGGTGGTGTCTGGATTATGGAGGCATCACCCTCGTGAATGGATTAATGCTGTCTCAGTGGATTAATGCTTACTCCCATGAGTAAGGCTTAGTTCCTACAAGAATGGGTGTTTATTAAAGGAAACTGGCACCCTCCTGTCTTGTCTCTCCCTCTGTCTCTCTCCACCATACAACTACGGACATCCTACTTCTGCTGACCCTGGCAAGGTGTAGTCAGAGGCCATCAGATGTCAGTTCCATGCCTTTGGTCTTCCCAGTCACCAGAATCACCAGCCAAATGTCTGTTCTTTTTTTAAGTCACCCAGTTTCAGGAATTTCTGTTTTCAACACAATAGCAGACTGTCTTTTTACAATTTTTGACTTAAAGTCTTATATGTGATGCTAAGTATAGCAACTCCTGCCCACTTCTGGTTTCCATTTTCATGAAATAACCTTTTCCACCCCCCTCACTCTCAGTCTACATAGGAATTTACAGGGAAAGTGAGTTTTGTGTAGGCCGCGTCTAATTGGGTCTAATATTTTTATTTGTTCAGCCAATCTATTTATTTTAATTTGGAATTTAATCCATTTACATCAAGGTTATTATTGTTAAATGAGGAGTTACTCCTGTTACCTTGTAAATAGTTTTCTGGTTGTTTTATATCTTGTGTTTTTTTCTTCCTCTCTTATTGTTTACCTTTGTGATTTGGTGGTTTTCTATAGTGATATATTTGATTTGTTTCTTTTTCTTATTTATGCATCTGCTCTACCTGTGAGTTTTATAGACTCATGTGTTTTCATGGTAGTAGTTATTGTCCTTTTGCTTGCAGAAGTAGGACTCTCTTAGGCATTTCTTATAAGGCTAATCTAGTGTTGGTGAATTCTCTCAGCTTTTGCTTACCTGGGAAAGACCATTTTGCTGTCAATTCTGAAGAACAGCTTTGCTGGGTACAGTATTCTTAGCCAGTAGGGTTTTTGGTTTGTTTATTTATTTATTTATTTATTTATTGCTTTGACTATGTTATCCTATTCTCTCCTGGCATACAGAGTTTTTGCTGAAAAAAGTTAGTATGCCTGATAGGAATTTCCGTATCTATGGCACGACACTTTTCTCTTGCTATTTCTAAAGCTCTGTCATTGACTTTTACAATTGAATTACAACATTCTCAGAGAGGACTTACTTGGTTTAAATCTTCTTGAGAACTTTGAACTTGTTGTATCTCGGTGTGTACATAGCTCTTCTCAGAAAAAAAAAAAAAAAATTAGAATAAGCCTCAGCTCCAACCCACACAGTGACTTTGAAAGCTTCTGCTTGGACAGATGTCCATCACACCTGGTCTATTTCATAGGCAGAAGCAAGTCGTGTGACCCATACTGGCCCTAGGGTAACAGGGAAGGGTGACAAGTCATGGGCAATGAGTAGAGTGTAATTCTTGCATGGCCAGCGTAATCCTCTTATTGGTTGGGAATAATAATATGATAAATCTCATTTCCCTATGTAGCATACCTTTCTGACCGGTCTGTCACTGTAATTAATATGCTATGGTTTTGAATGAAGGCATGTCTTTCCTAAAGGCTCCCATTAAAATACTATATTTTATACCAAAGGGGTATTTTGTTGGCCGCCGAGCCAAGATGGCACCGCTGGCTGCATAGGGAGGCGTGTCTCCAGTACTACAAACAACTCCTTCTATGGACATGTTTTAGAGACAGCCAATCAGGACTTGCCACGTACAGGCAAAGGGACTTGCGGGTGGGGCCGCCGGGAGGATCCTATATATACGGGGGAAAAGGGAAGTAGGGGAAGAAGGAGAAAGAAGAAAGAAAAAGGAAACCTGTGAATAAAGACTGCGTGAGGAAGAACCGGGTGTCGTGTCGTCTCTGCAGAAGTGACGCCGACAGTATTTTATTCACATGAATAATCTGACCTCTACTTTTTGTTGTAGAGTGCAAAGCAGAAATGCCAGTCTAGGAGAATCACATTCTGTGTTCGTGCGCACCCATCCTCTTCACATTGGTGGCATCTGGTTAAAGTAATCCTTATCAACTCCTTTGTAGAAAAAAAATGAGTAGGAAAGTTCACATCACAAAAGTGTTGCTACGAAAGTCTGCAGACTCTTGCTACATATTGAAGGGCCTTCGAGACATGATGGAAAATTAAAGTACAAGTTTATTTTCGTGCAAACGGTTTTTAAACTCCATGCATAGGCTTTCCATATGCATTTCCATGAAATTTTTGAAGACCACTTATAATTTCTAGCACTTTTGGGATATTTAATATTATTGCATTATGCCTCTTCATCATATTTAATTCTCATAATATGCCTGTGAGATAGATATTATAGTTTTCATTAACTATAAGAAGCATGTTTTTTTTCTCTTTCAACATCTCTGAAATGTGCATGTTGTGACTGTTGTTGGCTGGTGGCAGTTGGAAATGTGTGTGTTGTGGCTGCCATTGGCTGGTGGCAGTCACAGCCTGATGTCAGCACACGGAGCCAGGGAGTGGACCCTGCAGGGCGGGACTGAGAGGGCGCTGCTTCCTGACAGGTGGCATTGCCGACGCTCTCAGATGCAGAGAGAGCAGCAAGGCTGATAAGAGTCAGGAGAGCCAGACTTTGCGGTGACAAAGTTTCAGAAATATCCTAACCAATTCATTTCACTTAGATTTCCCTTTCTATCGAGGCACAGCGGTGATGTATAATAAATACCACTTTCGGTTAAGTTTGAAAGAACTTTTTAAAAGTTATAAAATTAGATTTCTAACTCTTAAAATAGAATTATACCACAGTTTAATTTTCTTTTCTTTCTTTTTTTTTTCATAGTTTGCTATAGGGCACATGAGCTCAATGGAGTCAGAAAGAGAGAGAGAGAGAGAAAGGGAAAGTGAGAAATCAACCCCCTGGTGGGGAATGGCCACACCACAATCCTTTCTCCTCCATTCTCCTCTCAGGATTTTGGGCATGCATACACACGTACCCAGTGTGTTTTTCAAGCCAGGGGGTCTGGGACTAGGACCAGAGATCCAGCCGCCTTAAACCATGCTACCTGCTGGCCCCATTTTCTTCTTTTCTTCTTCTCTTCTCCTCCTCCTCCTCCTCCTCCTCCTCCTCCTCCTCCTCCTCCTCCTCCTCCTTCTCCATGAGTGCATGAATGAGACTTGTAATCAGTGAAGTTTACATTTGAAGAGCAATATCATTATTAAACCAACTACCAGCTGAGAAAACTAAGGTGTGCAGAAGCTAATTACCTGGTCTAAGGCCATCGGGCTCAGGGTCGCTGCGCTAGCCGTCTCCCCCTCTGGCCTTCCTAATGACGGAGCTCCAGCGCCACTAGTACCACCTTCTTGGAAACGGGACCTGACAGAGCTATAAAGGGGCAGAATCTGGGCTTACAACCATTCTCTCTGTCCCCCAACACAGCCTCTTCACAAGCTTCGATGTGGCTTCTGAGAGTTACTTAAAATATCTGAGCGAATAATTCTTTTTTTCCTTTGAGATACTTTTGCTATAGGGCACATGTGCTTGCTGGACAGTTGGAGACAGAGAAACAGGAAGCGAGAAGGTACCTCCCGGGGGGGCTGGCCATGCTGTGATCCCTTCTCCTCCTGGGAGTTTGGACACGCATGCACATGGACCCAAGCAGCTGGGATTGGGATTCAAACCATGGTCGGCCATGTGGGAGTCCAGCCACCTTAACCACTGTGCCACCTGCCAGCCCCAAGCCTATAATTCTTTATCAGTGCAGTGATGGTCACCACCCTGTGAGAACTAGGAGATAGCCCAGCATGATGTGGACTGCAGTGTCGATGATGCAGACCTGGCACAGCGAGCGCTTCGTGAAGTCAGTTCTCCATCTTTCCCTCTTTGCCTGGTGCCCACGCCCTATCAATGCCTCTCTCACTGCTCTTTTCCAGCCTGGCACGACCAGCCCGCCTCTCTCTGGGAGAGCTGAGGCTGTTCTGGGAGGAACAGGTGCTGCTTTGGTGACTAGGGGGCAGTTTCCGCCCTAAGCTCCTGAGCGTGCGTCTCATTAGAGATTTCCTACAGGGGTACAGAGCAAAACCCCTTTCTTGAGGACCTGATGAAGACTGATAAAAACTATGAAAACAGCAAGTCTCCACTGCCCTAGCCTAGAATTCCCAAGTACAGGTGATTGCCACAAGTAGGGACTTTGAAGAATTTAACCCAAGTAGCGCCCTCGCAGGGACGCGGCACCAAAGTGGCCAAGGGTTCCCTTATGGGAACATCTGGATGGAAACAGCATCAGCTCCCTGTTACCGCACCTGCTGAGGCAGGCCTTTAAATGCACGCCTGAAGAACCTTCCTTTCTAGTCGGAAAGAACATAAACATAAGGGACAAGTTATGCTTATGTGTATTTCATCGTTTTTCATTTGCTGATTTGTCGGGAGATAAAACCCGTTGGCTACTCAGCAGAGCTAATTTTCTGGGCATACTTTCCCAGGATATCCTGGAACGATAAGCAGGATGTTAAAAGTTCAGGACTGAAGAACGACTGTGGGAAAAGACGAAGTCCTGAGCTAGTCTGGCTCTTTATTCAGGTGGAGCGGTTGGGCCAGGGGAATGTGGTGGGCACATAGGAATCTGAGATGGTTTTATATCAACTGCTTCTGTATGAGTCAACTTGCTTTTTAAAACTTGATACTCTGTGACATCATTATGTGTGCTTTTGTATTCAACCCAATAGGCAAGTATTCAGTTACTGCCGAAATACCTACTTGGTTAATAGGATGAACACAGAAGATTTAGAAGATCTATATTGTATCTTGATTTTTGTTTGTTTGTTTTTATTTCTGTTTACTATAGGGTGTGTGTGCTTGCTGGAGAGAGAGTGAGAAATCCCCCTTCCTGGTGATGGCCACACCACAATCCCTTCTCCTTTATTCTCCTCTCGGTACTTTGGACACACATGCATGCATGCAGGGCATCGTTTCTAAGCCGCTATTCTAGGACTCAAACCACACAATGGGTCTATGGGATCCAGCCACCTTAACCTCCACGCACCTGCTGGTCGCCCATGATGTATTAATGGTTGGACACCTTAAGTGTGAAATGCATTAGAAACATAGGATTAGGTGTGAGGATCTAAGAAAAATTGTAACTGGGGGAAGAGTATTTATAGGCGTTTGTGCCCGTCAGCCCTTCCTTCCCTTTTCATGGTTGGTGTCTTTTTCTCTAGACTCAATTCCCATTTGGGTCCGTCTTACTGTCTGTCTGACAGCATTTTCCAAGATTTCCAATCCTGTATTCAATTTACGAGACAAAATTGTTGAGTGAGTTCTCACTAAGACATTAATGTCAGATAAGGCATTATCTGTCTTTCTCAAATAACTCATTTATATTTTAACAGGCTTCAAGTGAATGGATAACTCTAAGATTTTGGACAGACTGGAGTAAACAGTTTTTGGTGTGAGAGTGGATGGTGGTGTCTTTTTTTTTTCTCAGCACTCATCTGTTAGATGACTGTCTGCTTGCTCTGCTCGTCATGCGTCACCCGTAGTGCTAACCAATGGTGTCGGGTTAGATGGAGCCTGAGAGGTCATTTCATTCCACCTTCCAGTTCTTGAAGTGGGTTTTACTAGTGCCGATAGGTGGAAGCCCGTAGGAGGACTTCCAGTCCCCTTAGCTTCTGGCTCTTGCTTGTCTTAAGAACTTTCTGCCCTGGAGAGAAGGTTCTAGAGACACTGTTTTAATTTATCTTTGCTGCATTAGGAAAAAATGATAAATAAAAGTGGACCCTTGAATATTCAACCAATCTGAATACCACTCCTTTCCCTGCAAGAGCATTTTGTAATTAATGCAGGCATTAATACATTTTGCCATTCTGTAGCATCTTTAAAATGTGTATCAAGTGTGTGGAGAAACAAAACTCTCTGTGAGGCTGATCCACGTGGGAAGGTCCCAGTTCGCGTCTGGAGGCTTCCCTGAGCGTGCGGGGCATGTCGTGTGCTCTTGATCCTGGGCTGGCTGAAGCTGAAGGTGGATTCTGATTAAACCCTGTTGGGAGTACATGTCACTTGCGCTTTCTCTCTCTGTCTCTCTTCTCTCTCTCTTTCTCTCATAGAAAATAAAAGAAACAAGCTTTAAAATATATATTGTGACATCCACACAAAGAACAACAGAAGTGGGTGACTAATAGTTGGTCTTGTTCTGTTGGCTAGATTGCAAATGTCATCAGGGCAGAGGGTCATATCACACCCTCACAGGGCATGCTCGGCTCAGCACACGGTGAGTTTCCCTCTGTGTCGAGAGACCCACTCTGCGTCACGCTCTGCTCTTACAGGAGGAGAAGCTCTACCACTCTCGCCAAGATCTCAGAATATGGCTGATGGGACTTTTCGTTCTACTGGTTGTTGAGAAATAAAAAGTAAAAATAGAGAGACAAGACATTTAAGGGACACAGAAATGGAGGATTACCCGTTGATGATAATATGTACGATAATGTTCAACTGGACTGGTGTGGAGTGTCTTTATGCGTGGAAAATTCATTTTACAAATTGGGGATGTACATGGTTGAATTTAAAATAAAATTGGAAAAATTAAAAATGAATGTTTTTGGAAAAGAAACAAATACAAAATAAATAAGCAATAGAGAAGTGAGGACCCTTTAGAAACTGCTGCAAGAAGGATACAAAGTAAACCCATGTCTGTAAGAGAGGTCCAAGGTCTTTTAGAGAGGGGGAAGAGGAAGCAAGACTTTCTTACTAAAGCTCAATTTAGACCCCTCAGGAGGTAGAGGGAGTGTTGCGAGCTATTTCAATTCCAGAAAGAAGGCTTAACAAGTTAAATAAATAACTGACCATTTTAAATTATTTAAATCAATAGCTTGTAGCCTCTTTTGAATACAGGGCCCCTTTGAGAATGTGATGAGAGCCATAGACTCTATCTTGAAGTAAATGAACATACACTTTTGCGGATAAATAGAGGAGACTCGGTGGACACCTAATGGCCGTCCACAGCCCCTGGGTCTTGATGGCAACAGAGAAAGGGCTCTTTTTCACCCTCAACAGCAGATGTAGAATTAAACCACACAAACCAACAGCCAGAGCTAATGCATAAGGAGACACTCTAGCTCAAAGCCTCCCAGGTCGTTTCTCATGCAAAAATGTTATTGTTCTTTAGTGGGGAGGAGGGCTGGCATGGAGGCTAGCATTTTCTAGGCACTGAAGGCTCGTAGAGTGATCTGAGAAGGGCATTCGTCTCTCAAGACCTATAGCAAGTTAAATAAAACTGATTTAAGCCAGCTTGGGAGACATTTATGGACTGTTCATGCATGGACAAGTTTACTTCCCGCGGAGGGTCAGGCTCCGTAAGAACAGTGTGATTTCAAACTCAAATCCTCAGCACCCACTTCCTCTGCAGATTGCTGGTCTCTAGTTAAAAAAAGGATAAAAGTATTTTCTCACTATGGAGGATGAGGAAGGCCTGGAAAATGAGGTCGAGGATGTCCCTGGGATGAGGATTTGGAGAGAGAGACATCCTTTGTGTCAAGTAATGATCTATCTGCCAACTCATCAGAAGCCTTCGGGGGAAATGAGAAAGATGCCACTCTAGGAACTGAGACATCTGATGCTGAAGCCCCATTGCACGAGGCGGGAAAAAACTTATTTCCAAAGGCTTTGCTTTTCTTCCTTCCTTTTCTTTTTTTTAGATAAAGGTCGAGCAGCACTTTATTGCATATGTCTGCCATATTTTACTGAACAGCTCATCATCTGACGGACACTTGGGCTGATTCCACATGCTGGTGAATGTGCTGTGACTTTTAAAAGAAGCACTTCAAAGGGCACTACCTGGCATATCATGGGCCTAATAAATGCCAACTTTCCTTCTCTCACATCATTCCTTTCTCCTCAGCACAATAGATAAAAGTTTCTTCTCTAGATCATGAGCTCTCTTTTTTCAAAATTTTAATTATTCATTCATTTATTTTAATTTGACAAGACAGAGAGAGAGAGACAAAGAGAGAGAGAGAAAATGACAAAGCAAGCCACCAGGTCGGGACTCAAACTGTGGTCAGCCATAGTGGGAGTGTCCAGTGCCTTAAACACGACACCACCTGCTGGTCCCCTAGATGGTGAGCTCTTGAAGTGTGGTTCTCAGACCAGCAGCGTCACTGTCACTTGGGAGCTTGTTAGGTGTGCAAATTCTTGAGCCTCACCACAGGTTTCCCACATCAGAAATTTGATAGTAATTATTTCACATAAGGAGGTCCTGGAGCTGCAAAAGTATAGGCTTCCTGGTTATATTAGAGGCTAGTAACTTTGTTATTATCTCTGAACAGATCTGAACATCCCATAGGTTGCAAGAGTTCAGGTCTACAGCTTAACGCTGGGGAATGCTTTCTGTTCCTTGATGGTAGTTGTGCGTGAAACTCTGATGCAAGTGGCTTACTTTTTTCTCTTTTATTTTCTTTTTAAATGAATACATTGTGTAGTCTCAGCAGGGTTGAAAGTCCCCTCTATGAAAATGTTTCTTTATCTGAAACTCCAACTCTTAAAGATTACCAAGATTTAGAAAGCTTTGTTCTGCCAGTAAGAGATTAGCATTAAAAATCAGTCACCCAACCTTGCCTCACTCTCTTTATATAGATCGAATATTACTAATCCAAAAATTGGAAAATCAAATGCTCCCAAAAGTTTTGAGTGTACACATGATGCTCATGAAGAAAATGCACATCCGACCCTACGTGAAGGGCTACAGTCAAATACTTGAATAGAAAACGCACAGGGCTGGCTGATAGCGGGGTGGTTTGGGCGGTTTGGGCAGCTGGATCCCACGTGGCTGACTGTGCCCAGGCCTGGCAGCTTGAAAAGCAAGCAGGGCACATGTGCACACATGGCCCAGATCCTGAAGGAGAGATGGAGGAGAGACCATGGGAGGGAGGGTGCTTTCTCACTTTTTCCCTCTTTCTCTCTCTCTCTCTCTCTCTCTTTGTCTGTGTCTTTCCAGTGAGTGCCCTTGCCCTCTGGAAAAATTTTTAAAAAAATATAAAATTACCTTAGTCTATGTGTACAAGATGTGTATGAAGCATAAATGAATTTCATGTTTACGCTTAGGCCCCATCTCTAAGATATCTCATTATCTGTATGCAACTATTCCAAAGTTTTAAAAAGTATAAAATCCAAAATACTTCTGGTCCTAAACATTTGGTTAAGGGATACTCAACCTGCTTAAAGTTTGGTTAAAGATTACTCAGATCTAAATGATTGGCCAGGAAAATGTTGGGTGTAGGTGGTGGTGATGGTGGTGTTGCATGGAGTCCCTGTGCGCGAAGGATCAAGTGAAAATGAGAACGCTTGAGTGAGAGCACAGCCCTAACATAACTCAGATGTTACTAAAAGTAAGGAAATGATCCTCAAAATAGTAAAAAGGCAATAGGCACTGAGGGCACGTTATCAACCTTTCCTGCATGTATTCATTTACTTATTGAATAAATACTGACCTGGTATATTTAAGTCACACTCACGTGCTCTGGGGTTGTAGTCTTGAACAAGGAAGAGATTTCGAGTTTCACACAGACCACATTCTAGCAGGAGGAAAGATACCTTAGGTAACAAATTTCACATTGGTTTTTAGAGATCACTTTAGAGATTCTAATTTACTATTTTAAATATCTACCTTATACATTTACTATAACGATTTCACTGCCAATTCTCACGTCTCTGAACTGATTCCAAAAGGCTGCCTAGGAGAGAGATGGTAGGGAAGTGGGGGAAAGAGTGTGCAGAAATCTCTTCTCGCTCAGAGCAATGAGAAAACTGGCAAAAGTGTGGGAATCAACTTCGGTGGAACTCTAGGAATAACAAAGGCTTGAGGCAACCCCTGGAAACGTTTACTCGAGAGAAACAGTTACATCTCAGTAAAGTCAGCAAGCTTTCACAAATTTTAACGTATCCTCTTCCAATCTTTATCTCTGCAGCTCCTATTTTTCTTTTTCTTTCCTCTTTCTTTCTTTCTTTCTTTCTTTCTTTCTTTCTTTCTTTCTTTCTTTCTTTCTTCCTTCCTTCCTTCCTTCCTTCCTTCCTTCCTTCCTTCCTTCCTTCCTTCCTTCCTTCCTTTCTCTTTCTTTCTTTCTTTCTTTCTTTCTTTCTTTCTTTCTTTCTTTCTTTCTTTCTTCCTTTCTTCTTCTTTTTTTTCTTTCTTTCTTTTTTTTCTTTCTTTCTTCCTTTTTTTTTTTTTAGAGAGAGAGAGAGAGAGATTTACTTCAAGTGTGTGAGATGTTGGAGAGACAGAAAGTGAGAAATCACACCCCCCCCCCCAGCAGATGGTCACACCGCAATCCCTTCTCCTCCATTCTCCTCTTGGGATCTTGGGCACACATGCACACGTACCCAGCGTGAGTTTGAAGCTGCAGGGTCCAGGACTCGAATCGCGATCAATTACGAGGTAATCCAGCAATGAAACCGTTTCGCCATCTTCTGATCCCTAGCTCTACAGCTCTTAAAACCCGTGAGTCCACACTCCTGGTTTAAATGAGCAGCCTGGCAGCCAGAGTGGGCACCTTGGATTGAAGCTCCTTCAGAGCAGAGACAATGAGAAGGAAATGATGACAAACTGAATCTCATTAGGGCACAAACCAGAGGGTGTTCCCACGTGTTCTTCCACCTTAGGGGCTAGAGTTCAGTTCAAACAATTCTGCAACCTCTGTGCAGCTTCGGAGCTCAGTTATGGGAGGGTGCAGGCGCAAGGTGTGGGGGACTCAAACTTCCCAGAACCTTTCTATCTGTTTGAAATTACTAAATTGTGAGAGACGTTGGAGAAATGGAGATCTTTATTTAACTTACATTTAATCATTGTATAGCTTCACAGTATACAACATGGTGTAAAAAGCAGACACACATTGCATGGCATTCAAGCCTAAGATATTGCACGCCCCATCCTCAGACAAGGTCTTTACGGTCAAGCGTTAAGTAGGACACAGATCACAAGTTCTGAAAGACGTGACCTCTGGGCAAGCAGACTGACCTCCGGCCTGAGAAGTTTTTCTGTAGAAGTCACACTGATGTGGCCTTGTAGGAGAGTAGGTTTGGTAGTTCTAGGCAAGCAACGCCTACAGAGTTCAGCGTGTTGTAGACTGCTGCCAGTGTCCAGGCCTAGAAAAGCAGTGGAGATAGAGGAGAGTCTCATAAATAAACATAATTTCTCACCCATGAAGGACGATTAAATTCTGGAGGCGGGTGAAGAGAGAACTTAATGAAGCCATAGGTGTTTAAACACTCATAAAAAGCCATTTTCTCGTCCCCCTTCATGGGTGAGCTGTCCGAATCCACACTTCGTGGTTGCAGACGTGGTTATGGAGCCCCAGACAGTGTCCAGAAACCTCAGTTAGCTTGGGCTGCTTCCCTCCCTCTCCCTGGGTTCTGGTGAGGAATTTGAAAATCTCTTTTCGGGGCACTTCTCAGTCATATGTCACACGGTGGAAATATTTAGATCTCCGTATGTAAACCTGCACACAGGGCAAGGCACACAGATGCTGTAGCGGCTGTGTCTGGACTCCCACATGGCTAGCCGTGGTTGGAGTATGAGACGGGTGGCCTGAACTTCACACCGGCTGTGTGTACGTGCATGCCCAGGATTCCAGGAGGAGATGGAAGAGAAGGGGTTGGGGCAAGGCCCTCTCCAGTGGTGGGTGGGGTTTTTCACTTTCCCTCTCATTATCTCTGTCTCTGTCTCTCTCTCTCCCTGGCAAGTGCACACACCCTAAGGCAAAAACTTCTTTTTAAAAAATCTATAAACAGGGCTAGAAATTTTTTAGAAGAATTATTTATTTATTTTTTTATCTATTCATTCATTTATTTTAATTTGACCAAGAGAGATGCAGAAAGAGAAAGGGAAAGTGAGAAAGTGAAAAAGCAAGCTACCATATCCCGGACTCGAACCATGGTCAGCCATGTGGGAGTGTCTAGCACCTTTGCCACCATGCCACCTGCTGGCCCCAAACAGGGCTAGAAATCTTTACATGAACTTACTTTAAGGAGGTCTGACACTCTTTCAGGATAGGGTCAGGACCCTAATTCCAAAGCATCGGTGATGGGTAATTTTATGTGTTAGCCTGGCTTGGCTGTGGGGGCCAGATTTTGGTCAATCATTATTCAAGGTGTTTCTGTGAAGATGTTTTTGGATGTGACTAACATTTGAATTATTAATTCACATTTGAGTTGAGTAAGGCAGATTTCTCTCTCCAAGGTTGGGGGGCCTCATCTAACCAGTTGAAGGTCCAAATGGAACAAAAAAGACTGACACTCCCCTGAGTGAAACCAGGCTTCCTTCCTGCCTTCAAAGGCACAGCTTTATCTTGGTTTCAGACATGAATAAAATATTGGCTGTTCCTGAGTCTCGAATCTGCCTGCTTTCAGACTGCAGCTTACACCATCAACTCTCCTGGGTCTCACATTCCAGATCTTGGGACTTGGGACTTGTCGGTCTCCATTATCATGTGAGTCAATTCCTTATAGTTAATCTCTCTCTCTCTCTCTCTCTCTCTATCTATCTATCTATATATAAATTTTATATAAATAACCTAGGTTCTGTTTCTCTGGAGAACCCTGATTAATTCAGTATCCTACTATTGTTTTCTGGGAGCTGCATGTGCGGGCTTCCACAGTGACAAAGTTTTCTCCAGAAGCTGTTCTTGGCATTCCATTGCCCTTAGGGAAAATGCGTCACTTACCGCCCAGCCTGCCTCTCAGGGGACCTCCCCTCTGTGCGCTCTGCCACCGCCCAGACTCCCCACATTGGAACCAACCACGCTGCGCCTCTTTGCATCTGACACTCTCCAGCAGTGGCTCTGGCGCCCAAGGCGGCATTTTCCTCTTCCTCCCTTTGCGTTATCTGTTTTGTTTTTGTTTTTGTTTTCACTTATTTTTAATTTAAAAAAAATATTTTTTTGGCCTCCAAAATATGAAGTCAAGGCAGTGTGCTGTTGTGCCCAGAGCGAGACGCGCCCTGGTCTCAGTGGAGCAGCCTGAGAGCACGGCTGAGACCCTCACCACCAGCGCTCGGGCACAGAACAGCAGCCGCAATGGTATTCTATTTCAGGGCACTCTCCCTCCTCTGCTCTTTAAGTTATTCCCCTGGAGAGAGTTGGGAGCTGGCATACTCTATGTCCTCTGAGAAACAAGAATTTTATTAAGGGAAATGCATGTGAAAGAAATTAGGGCCTCAGGACCAGTAAAGGTTACATCGCTGGACTCCCACATGGTCGACTGCAGTTCAAGTCCCAGATCCAGCGGCTTGAACCATGCGGGGTACGTGTGCGCGCGTGCCCAAGGTCCTGAAAGAATGGGGGAGAAGAGACTGTGGTGATTGTGGCGTGGCCATCCCCTTCTCACTTTCCGCTGATCCCCAGGATGACAATTTCTACAAATAAGCCTACTGGGATTTAAAGTGCCATTGCATTGTACCCGTAGACCAGTTGGGGTAGCACTGACATCTTAACGACGTTGAGTCTTTCAGTTCCTAAGAGTGTATTTCTCTCAGGTCTTCTTTAATATTTCTCATCACCTTTTTTTTGTATTTAAATTATACAGATCTTGCATATACTTTGTTAAATTCATCATTAATTATTTCACGTCTTTGATGCTATTGTAAACAACATTTATATCATCTGACTGTTTGTTGTTACTATAAAGACATGATTGAGTTTATTAATATTGACATTTCATTCTACGACCTTACTAAGTGTACACATTAGTTCTAGAGGTATTTACAAGTCTTTGAAAAATAACCATGTTATCTGCAAGGAATGATCATTTGATTTTTTTCTTTGCAACTTGAATGGCATTTATTTATTTATTCATTTATTTTACTGCCTTGTAGTTCTGGCAAGGACACCCAGAGCAATGTTCAGCTGAAGTTGTGAGAAAAGAAATCCCCAGGGAGAAAATATTCCTTCAGCATTAGTTACGATGTGTTTCGTGGATCCCTTTTGTCAGATTTGATGACGGGGCCATGCAGACAAAAGTTGGTAAAGAGGCTGTCTCCCATGGCCTGGGTTGGGAAGAAACGGCAAGAAAAGCCAGAGGTTTACTAACTCTCCTTGTGTCGTTTTACTGGCCTGTAGTTAATTTATTTGCCGTGAGTTTTACTGTTATTATGGTACCCTGTAAGGGTAAAACATTACTCCCAACCTTTACAATAAAGCCAATTAGTGATTTTGTAAGAATGTAGTTCCCTAAGACTGACAGGAGGACTAGGAAGTTTAAGACTCTCCCACCTGTCTGTTTTTAAGCCAAAATTAACATATAGGTTAAGTTAGTATAAACTAAATTAGCATTAAAAGCATATGTAGACTAAGTAAGTTTAAGGCTAGTTTTTTTTTATAAATACGCCTTGTTAAAGCTACAGGCTAAAGTTAACTCATGCTAGGCAAAGTCAGTATGTTCACTACATAACGGAGACTCAGAGATAAAACAAAAAAACTCACTAATTGACAGACTCAGCAAACAAAATGCAAAAACCCACGGGTTTATAAAAGGAAAAAGCCTGGCTTGGACAACAAGATGAACAAACTTGAGGGCTCCAGAAAAAGATTATCTGAGTTGGGAGCTCTTATTTAAAACAACAGGTAGCTTTTAACTACAAAGAGTTTCTCATTTATGTGCTATTGACTATGAAAAACTGCTAATAAAACATCCTGTGTTGTCTCCTGAGCTACAAGATCATCTTCTTTCCCATATAAAATCATAGACTCACTTTCTATTGTTATAATGTATAAATAGTCCATATATTAACTGTGTCTTTACTTAACAAGATTTCTATCTAGGTCTTTGCCACCAGCAATGTTACCGCCCTGGACTGGGACTGAGATGACCAAGCTTCCTCCAAGCCCCCTCTTCAAAAGGCCCTGTCCAGTGGTAATCAAGACTGAAGAAGAAAATGCACCAGACAAATAGACTCCTTCGTTCTGAGAACTGTGTTTGGCTTCACCTGTTCAAACAAGACAGACATCATGTTTTATGATCATTGTTCCTGTGCTTTAAATTCTCTGTTTCATAGAGTAAATCTTTTATTTCCCCCTCACCCCTTCTACTCCTATAAGATCCCTCAATAAATACGTGTTTTTAATAGCCACTAGCGCAGCAGCCTGGAGCTGGCTCTGGCTGTGGCCGGCTAAGAACATGCAAAAAGACAATGAGGTCTCAGTCTAATTTTTGTTTCTATTTACCTTCGCCGCTTCCCACGAGTCAACCCACCCCCGCCGAGGCTAGACCCCAGCTAGACCCCGGCAATTTAGGTTCTTTTCTATTCCATAGTGATTCAAGATTTTCTTGTCATAAGTGAATATTAAATTTTGTCAAATGTTTTTCACAATTATTGAGAAGATAACACTCTCCTCCACTGTTCTATTAAAATAGTGATTGTTTTTGTAAAGTTAAACCAACTTGCAATGTTTTTTTTAAGGGACTCCCTTGGGCCAGTGGCATGGTGGTTGAGGCAGTGGATCCCCTGTGGTCAACTGTGCAGTTCTAGTCCTGGACAGAATGACCTGGAAAACACACAGGGCTCATGTGCGTGTGTGCCCAACATTCAGAGAGGAGAATGAAGAAGAAGGGATTGTGGTGTGGCTGTCCCCTCTGAGGGGAATTCTTTCTCACTTCCTGTCACTCTCTGCCTCTCTCTCTTGGTTTTTCTCTGGCAGGTGCATGAGCCCTGTAGCAAATTCTTTAAAAGGGGACCCCCAAATCCATTTATACTCTTCTCTTTACATCAAAAGTAGGGATCCACATCTCCTTCCTTATATTCTGTATTCTGTGATTGCTTGATCATTAACATACAGTAAAACTGATATTATGCCTGTTTTCAGGCTTTGGCATTAAGAAGTTGGAGTTTTGGGGGCTGGCAGGTCACGTGGTAGGTAAGGGCACTGGAGTCCCACATGTCTGACCACGGTTTGAGTCCCAGACCTGGTGGCTTGCTTTCTCACTTCGCCTCTTTCTCTTGCTCTGTCCCTCTCTGGTCAAATTAAAATAAACAAATAAATAAAGTTAAATAAAATAATTCTTTTAAAAAAATAAGTTGAAGTTTCTGCTTCCTATTTCTCAGACATGCTCTTAAAAACACCCGTGTGGCCGAGAAGCACAAGCTGCGGGGGGAGAAAGCCACGATAAGCCCCACCTTGCCGGCTTCTAGTAGGAGGTGTCTTGGAAGTCAAGGTGCTCACGGTGTGACCGTGTGGACTGGAACAAGCTATCCTGCCAAGACCTAGTCAGCCTTCAGAATTGTGAAAAATGAAGTGATTGCTCCTTTTTGAAAAACTCATTAAGTTTTGAGATGGCTTGTTATGGAGCAATAGATACCTAGAACACCACCTTGCGTTCGGTTGCAGTGGCTAGCCCACACTGATGGCTCCGAGCTGTCCCCATCTCCTGGCATTCAGGACCTCAGACAGTCCCTTCCGTGCTGAGTGAGGCCATTGGACAGTAGGCTATTTGTAAACTGCTGTGTGACTTCTGGTGCGGATTTAACGCTCCATTCCATGTGTTTTACCTTTCTTTGCCTTATATTTAAGAAGTGCTGGGACCAGCAGTTAGCGTAATGGCTATGTCTCTGGACTCCCATGTAGTCGACCACAGTTCGAGTCCTGGATCCAGGGGCTTAAACTCACTCCGGGCGCTTGTGCATGCGTGTTCAAGATCCGGAGAGGAGAATGGAGGAGAAGGGATTGCGGCGTGGCCATCCCCCCTGGGGGGTGATTTCTCGCTTTCTGTCTCTCTTTCTGGCAAGCGCACACATCCTAGAGCAAAAACCTCCCCCCACCACAAAAAAAAAAAAAAGTGTTTCTTTTGGCCAACATACATTTGAGTCTTGATTTTAATTCACGTTGACAATCTCAACCTTATAATTGGCGCATTTAAACTACATACATTTTATACTTTTTAAAAAGCAGTTTTGGGTTACCAGAAAAATTGAAAACCTAGTGAGTTCTCTTATATTTCTGTCCCCACAGCAGGCAGCCTCCTCCACCATAAACACACCGAACTGGAGTGGTACCTTTGTTCCATTTGAACCAACTCTGACAGCTCATCATGGCCCACGGTCCTCGGGTTACTTAGGGCTGCCCTGTCGAGTGGCATCACACGGAATTGCTTCCCCCCGATCGTTCCCTGAGCTCAGCGCATCCCTATTTCCTGACGAGCCACTGGTAACTTGGATCTTTCACTCTTGTTGCAACTTTTCCAGAACGTCATGGAGTTGGACTCATACAGTCTTTTCATATTGGTTTCTTTCATTTAGCAATATGAAGCTATTCACATTTAATGTAAGTATTGATGTGGTGGGTATTGATCTTGTTGCTTAGTTTTTATTTTTCTCAGATATTCTTTACACTTTTCCATCTTTCCATTTATCTGTTGGATTAATTGAATACTTTTTAATTTTGTTTTATCTTTTATAGTGTCTTTATAGTTATTCGTTTTCTTTTTCTTGTTTTTTTTCTAGTATGCAAATATGTATTCATAAAGCTTATTTACCATAAGCAATACGGAACAATATACTTCTATTTTCCCTTCCTGTTCTTTATTTCATTGCAGACGTTCATATAATTCCTGCATATGTTATAAATCTCATGATACATTGTTATATTTTTCTTTAAGAAGTCATTTTCCTCTTAACTAAAATTTTTAAACAGTAAGACAATATTTAAAATTTACCCACATATTTACAATATTTTTCTGTCCTTGCTGTGACATTTTTACTTTAGTGTTTCTTGGAATACAGTTCTGCATTTTAAAAAATATTTTCCACTCTTCTCATCTTTTTAATTTCAAATCCTTGCACATAATTTTTTTAATAATTAATTAAATTAAATTTATCATTATTATTTTTAAAATTTGCTATAGGGCACACATGCTCACCTGAAAGAGACAGTGAGAGAAAGGGAGGGAGTAAGAGACAGGAACCGTGAGAAAGTAAGCCACCAGGTCCAGGGATTCGAACTGCGGTTGGTCATGTGGGAGTCCAGTGTCCTAGACTCCATGCCAACTGCTGGCCCTTGCACATATCTTTAATAAATTTTTAAAATATCATTCTCTAAGTTTTATTACTTTTGTTATTTTCTATCCTATTTATACCCACTGATTTTTATTTCCTGGTTATGAACCACATGTTTTTTTTTCTTTGCATGTCTAATTTTTAAATTTTGTTAGACACTGTGCATATTACTTTATGACATTCTAGACTTTATTGTTTACTTTTATAGAGTGCCAAAGTTTATTTACATTATCAGGAAACTAATTTACTTTTGAATCAATCAACTGGATTCTTTTGAAGGTTTTTTGCAAGTCTGTTAATGTGTATTTTGAATAATCTTTAAAACGAGTTTTGCCCTAATATTTATGTCTCCATCTCCTGGAGTCTCTGCTGTATCCTACATCCCACCATAGTGTCCCCCTCCATGGTGCCTTGCTCAGCAAAATACAGTTTTCCCAGCCTCCCTAATCTCCCATCTCAAGCTGGCAAAAGAAATGTAATGTACTGTAAAGATATATGTGATTCAGGGGCTGGCAGGTGGCGTGGTGGTTAAGGGCACTGGACTCCCATATGGCCAACTGTGGTTCAAGTCCCAGACCAGCGACAAGTTTTCACTCTCTCTCATTTTGTCCCTCTCTGGTCAAATTAAAAATAAGTAAAAAGAATTAAATAGAACAATTCTTTAAAAAATTTATGTGATATATGTGATTCGATGCACAATAAAAAAGATTATGATAATAAATAAAATTAAATTTAAAAAAAGAAGACGGCTGAGCTCTGCTTGGGTGGCCATCTATGTGCAATTATCCAAAGGGTATTTCCAGCAAGAAAGGCCCGGATTTGGTGAGATTTACCTTCTCTTGCTCAGCATCTGAAAACAATTGTTTGATACATTTGTCATGCTTTCTGATTATTATAGCAAGAAGTTAATCTGGAATTGGTTGCTCACAGCTGGAAGCAAAAGTGATCACAATTTTATTTAGAAAGACACCGCTTTGAGTCATTTCTTTCTATGAGTTACAAAAATATGTTTTTATCTGGTGATAGCTTCTGTCTGGTGATGGTGATATGGTGTTGTTAAATTTGTCAGAGGGTACGTGTGATCACCAGAGAGAGAGACAGAGAGACAGAGAGCGAGAGATGGAGCAAGCACTCAACAGTGAGACATGGCCATGGTGCAATGCCTCCTCTTCCAGCTCTCCTTCTCTTTGGAATTGTTGGGCTTGCACACACATGCACCCAGCATGCTTCTCAAGCCACTGGATCCAGGACTGAGCCCACGTGGCTGGCCCTGTGGAATCCAGCTCCCTTAACTACCAGGCCACGGGCTTGCCCTACATGTTTATTTTTGTTAATTTTGTTAATCAGCTATATAGAACCCCAAAATGTGCATGCACACACATCACACATTCTTCTTCCATTTCCTCAAAGCATTTTGAGAGATAGAGAGTAATAATGCACTACATTTACATTGTATTTCGCATTTTGAAAAGGGCTTTTACATTCTTCAGTTCATCTAATTTTTTTTTTTTTTTTTTTTTTTGGAGAGGTTTTCGCTATAGGGCGCGTGCGCTCGCCAGACAGACAGAGAGAGACAGAGAGATAGAAAGCAGGAAATCACCCCCCAGGGGGAATGGTCACGCCACAATCCCTTCTCCTCCATTCTCCTCTCAGGATCTTGGGCACGCACGCACACACGCCTGGTGTGAGTTTTAAGGCACCGGGTCCGGGACGCGAACCACGGTCGACTACATGGGAGTCCAGCGACATAGCCATTACGCTAACTGCTGGTTCCCAAGTTCATCTAATTTTTAAAACAACAACTTTGTGTAAATAAAAGGCTCACTTGTAAAAACTGAATGTAAAGTTATTAGGTGAATTCCCCACAAAGTACTAGTTGACCACATCCTCGGCCAACTTTTATTTAAGATCACATTTATGTTGGATGTGGCATGTACCAGCAACAATGGGAAGAAATCCAGCTGCATCGCGATCCCATCTCAGACATGTAGGCTGCCTGAGGTACTTTGGGGACACAGTGTAGCTTCCTCCCGTTCTGACCAACATATACCGGGAAAATGGAGCTGAGTGGGTGGCATAAGAATCAGCCTCCCCATAAATCGGTTTTTATTTTTACACCACTGTTGCAGTGAGGGTATTATTAACTTTTATAAAATGGGTAGGAGTAGCTGAGCGATTTGATTGGTCAATAATGCACTGAGTCTGGTGTGTAAACCTTTATGAGCATACAGGTAGAAATTCATTAGTCACATTACTCGCATTCATATTGCTACCCATAAAAAAGACAGAAAAGGTCCTTGGGGAAAGCTCTAACACTGTTCTTACGAACGTCTTTTCTATCCTTTATCTCAGTGTAAGTATACAAGCTTTCAGACCCCTACTACATAAACAGGTTCAGGGGCCTTTCCAACTTCAGGAAAATAAGTGCAAAATTTCAGATGCTAACATCTCACGTCTTTCTGGAGACAAAATCACAAAAGGAATTGGCCATAGAGATAGAGCACAGCAAAAACATTGTGCTTCAATGATGAGTCAGAAACAATAGTTTATAAGAACTTAGTCTCTTTGAGGGAAAATACAACACTTTTATTTATGCAACGTGCTCTGGATCTAACACGGCATGGGCTAAATGGCGTCATTGTTAAGAGCACGGAAAGCTGTCCTTTTCAGAAGCTCACATTCCCTTCGACGTATGATTCCCCCACGTAAACATACAGAGACAGCGCAGGAGGACGTACGGCTGGATGTTACTGTGGCACATGTAACCTATGAAGTAAAATTCAGACAGTCAAAAGGAGAGAGGACAATCTGGACAGAATTGACTTTGTAGAATTATTGGGTTGTTGGGAAGGTCATAACACATTTTGCATAGAAAAACAGAAAACTGGGGACCAGCAGTTAGCATAATGGCTATGTCGCTGGACTCCCATGTAGTCTACTGTGGTTTGAGTCCCGGACTTGGTGGTTTGAGTCCCGCACACTCGGGCGCGTGTGCGTGCGTGCCCAAGATCCCGAGAGGAGAAAGGAGGAGAAGGGATTGTGGCTTGCCATCCACCCTGGAGGGTGATTTCTCACTTTCTGTCTCTCTGTCTCTCTCTGTCTCTGGCGAGTGCACGAGCCCTATAGCAAAAACCTCTCCAAAAAAAAAGAAAAAGAAAAAGAAAAACAGAAAACTACATCATGATTTTTCATGAGGTATTTCTTTCCCAATGACCTAATAATTGTATTTTGGACTATATCTTATTTGTAAGACATGAGAATCTGATAGATAGGGGGAAAAGAGGCCTTAAATAATTTACTAGGTAGGTAAAAACGAAAAGGCAGAGATCAGACCCTGTGGCTGGCTCGCTGGGTAACCATGGGGAAATGTAACCCTCCTAGGTCTCAGTTCCTTGTCTGTAAGAATCCACGGAGGGAAGAACACAGCCAAGTTGTATACAGGACGGAACAGGCTGAGGAGGCTGCAGAAAACAGTAATGTCAAAACTCTCATTGGGTTTACATGCAGCTCTAATTCCTCATTCATCCATTAGGACCCAGCAGGAGAGAGGACCCATCACCACTCGGATATAACAGCCACTCCCTTAATGTGTTTTATCTTTGGGCCACAAGGACAGGCAAGTCCTAGAAGGAGATTTCAAATCAGCACTTAAACAATCAGCTTGGAAAGGACGCTCTCACAGGTCACCGGCCAGACAGGACCTTCCGTCCACATGGGGCAGGAGCAGGACCTGACCGTATGTCTGGATTGTGGGAAAATAAAAAACATTTTGTTACCAACATGAGTGTTCTGTGCAGGTAAGTTTTGTGAGGAATAAGTAAAATAATACAAGTCAAGAAATCAGATGGTGGCACAATAGTAAAACACAATACCTTCTGAGGCGATTCCGTATGGGAAGGATCCCGGTTCAAGTCTGTACACCTCTCGGAGTACTCCAAGCACTGTGTGCCCATAATCCAGGGCTGCCTTAGACTGAGGGTGATCACAGTGTCAGGACCTGGTGGGGGTGCCATCTGTTTGTCTATTTCTCATTCATTGAGAAATAAATAACTAAACTTAAAATATCAATAATAATAATAATAGTCAAGGGCTTAGCACCAATCCTGAACCATACTGAGTTCTCAGTAAACATTAGCTTTTATAGTTTTTAAGAAGTGAGTCTGTGAAGTTTTTGCTACTTAATCACATGCTCTCTAATAATAAAGTTTCTTTTTTATTATTTTTATTTTAGTTTTATTTATTCATGCATTTTCTTTTTAAAAATTTTGACCAGAGAGAGACACACAGAGAGAGAGAGAGGGAAAGTGAGAAAGCAAGCCACCAGATCTGGGATTAGAACCATGCGGGAGTGTCCAGTGCCTTAACCACCATGCCACCTTCTGGTCCCTTTAATAATAAATTTTCCATATTATTTTTAATATGTAAAACCTTTAATATCAGTATTATTATCACATTCTTATAAATAAGGAAACAAACTCAGGGTAATTAGGCAATTTTCCCTACAAAACCTCACATTACTTAGCTAAGTATGAATTGTTACCCAGGTAAGTCTGACTCCATGCTATTTTTACTAGCATTGTCTTTATGAAAGTTCTTTTTTGGGACCAGCAGTTAGTGTAATGGCTATGTCTCTGTACTCACATGTAGTCGACTGCGGTTCGAGTCCTGGACCCAGTGGCTTAAACTCATGCCGGGCGTGTGTGCATGTGTACCCAAGATCCTGAGAGAAGAATGGAGGAGAACAGATTGCGGCATGGCTGTCCCCCCTGGGGGGGGATTTCTCGCTTTTTGTCTCTCTCTCTCTTCTTTCTGGTGAGCGCATGTGCCCTATAGGAAAGACCTCTAAAAAAAGAAAAAGAAAATAAAAGTTCCTTTATAATACTATAATTTGTAGAAAGTGTAAGTGTTCTAGAGTTCTAGGAGTACATTCATTTTATGTAAAAATAGTATTTCAGTGTATATTTACTAAATATAAATTCTATGTTGTAGATAATCTAATAGGTTCTGCATGTTAAAAGATGAAAAGATAGTGCCTCGAAGTTATCAAAGTATCAATAAAGCAGACAAATAAGCATATACTTGCAATACTGTGTGATAAGTGCATGATAAGTACTCTATCAGAGGACGTTTTGAATGTGATGAAAATGCAGAGGAGGAACAATCAGCCCAGGAGGAGGGTGTGTCAGGAAGTCTCCTCAGGTAGATGACACTGGACTGAATCTGAAAAGGCTAGTAGAAGAGAGCTGAGTAAAAAGGGGATGGGTGGGGCACATCTTAGGTTGAGAAAGCAGCATGTGCAGCAGGTTCATTAGAAAGCAAGACGCAAACCCAGGAAATTCGGTGGTTGTTTCTGGCTGGAGTGTAGCTCAAGGGTGTTGGTGGGGAAGTGGGAAGAGCTGTAATAAATCTATGTAGATAGACATTGTGCATCTTAAATGGCTTTCTATGCTGTCCCTGAGAGTTTTGGATTCTATTCTGAAGGCAATGAGGACCCATTAAATTGTTTCAAGCAGGAAGGTGACATGATTAGTCTGGCATATTAGAAAAGATCATTCCAGTAGAAGAGATGAATTTGGATTAGAAGGGGCTGGACCTGGAGACAAGGAAATGAGCTAGGTGGCTTTTTAATTTTTAATCTTGGCAGGAGTTGATTAAAGGTTGAACTAAAGCAGCAGAAGCAAAGATGGGATAATGGGAATGTATATATTAAATATGTCAAGCTCTTTCTTACCCCAGATTCTTCGCATTTCTTGTTCCCTCTGATGGGTCCAGTCTTCCCTGAGATATTTTCATAGTTAACTTGTGCTCAGTCTTGAAGTTCTAGATCAAAATCACTTCCTCAGAATCCTTCCCTAACCACACCACATCAGGTCAGCCTTTTACTCTCCTTCCTCTAGCCATCTCCCCCTTCACAATCTCCCTCCATTTTAAAGCTGAAGGATAGCTCTTTGCAACATTCATCTGTAAAGTCCCATACAGTAAAACTCTCCTGAGCACCATCTAGTATCATTCCAGGCCCGACAAGGAACCAAGGTCTAACATCTGCATAACTGGTCTTGGTATAAGCCCATACTCCAGGGAAAGAGGTCTTCTCTGAAGACATTTATTTGCAAGTCATCTGGCCACACAGAAGAAGGAAAGCTCATGCACCAGTTAACATCCCTTCAGCTTCAACCATGAGAATACCAAATAAAACAAATGCATATGATAGGCTTGTGTTCTATTTTGCATTAAGTCCAGAGGTAGAAAGATGCAGGGTTGGTTAATTCATTAAATAGTAATTTCAGGGGTCTGGGTCACTGGGTCAACTTTTATGTGATTGACGGATAGTCTCCAAATATGGCTGTTTGGGCTCAGCTTTTAAGATAAGTCAGCTTCCTTCTTCCTCTTGAAGTAGAGCCACCATCTAAGAAATCTGACTAGCTGAAGACTACTGTGCTCTGCACATCAATGTTTATTGCAGCATTATTCACAATTGCCAAGACATGGAACCAATCTAAATGTCCACAAACTGATGAATGGATTGGAAAAGTGTGGTATATATACTCTATGGAATACTACTCAGCCATAAAAAAATAACAAGACCCTGGCATTTGATATAAAGTGGTCAGATATGGAGGATCTATTGCTGAGTGAAGTAAGCCAGGCTATGAAAGAAAGATATTGTATGTATCCACTCAATATATACCGACTATCCGCACTCTATGGTAGAGAGCAAAAAACTGGAGGACATAAAAGCAGTGAAGGTACTTAACAAGAATAGGACAGTGTGGAATGGGGGGTGAAGAGAAGAAGATAGAGAAAGATAGCAAGAGAACAATAGAGAGGCAGGACATTAGTGAGAAACAGATAGGGCTTATTACCTCTTGATGATGACATGTATAGTATTCTCAACTGGATTGGTCTGAGAAGTATTTCACGATGGGTAAAGTCTTTTTACAAGCAAAATGAGAAATAGTGATTGACAGTTTTAAAAAGTAATTAGAATAATAATAATAATGATTGGGAAAACATAGTAAAGTTATTGAATGATGAAGCAGGGAGATTAATGTCTCTGTATTGACTGATATGCGTGGCATTCCCTTTTGAAAAAGGAATGTAATACACTGTAAAGTTATATGTAATCTAATGTAATATAAAGAAGATTATGATGATAATAAAAATAAAAATAAAAAAAAATTTAAAAAAAGACTACTGTGCTCTGAGGAAGTCTGTATAAGCTGTGTGGAGAAGCCACGTGGAAGGGTCCAGTTCATAGTTATAGTGGTTACAACTGAGGCACTGAAAATGTGAGTGAAGAGACCATCTTGGCTACCCAAGCCCTGGCAAATCCCAGAAAACTGGACCAGAAAAACTGTCAAGCTGAGCCCATCTAAGACTGTAGACTCATGATAAATAATAAATTTAAAGCCAATGAGCCTCAGAGTGATGAGTTACCCAGAAATAGGTAACTGAATATATCCTCACACAACAATGAATGTCCACATGCAGAAATAAATAGAGGGCATTTCTTCATTGATACCTCCCTCATAAATAAGTGATTCTTTTCTCAGAAATCCCTCGTCCACTCACCTAGCACTGGATTTATCCTTATGTACCTCTGAGCACAACTGGAATTCATGCATACTTCTAGTTTCAAGGGTACCTGAGGAAAATAAATCAGCTATTTCAGTCATGACATAGGCAATGGGCTCTTCTGACAAAGAAGAGGTACGGAAGAACAGTTGCTGTGTAGCTGCTGTGTCAGCAGACAACAATGTTTGCTCATCTGGAGACAGGGACCGTAAGGATGAAGGTGAGAGGGACATCCATGTCCAGGGAGGAGTAACTGGAGAGGCATCTGAAAAGTAGGAGCTCTGAGAGTGCAAGGAAGATAGTTTCAAAGGGTGAGGTCTTCAATGTCAAAGAAAGTTGCTATATAACGTTGAAGTAAACTAAAGACTGGGAAGCACTGATGGAGTTTAGCAATCAAGGAGGGATGACTTGGGAAAGAACTGCAATGATAAAGTAAATTTGGAAATCTGATTGCAGTGAAAATATAGGTGGAGTGAAAGAAAAACGGAAGCATAAAAAGAGTGACAGAGCATAAACTTTTTAGAGACTCAGCTGGGTGACTGATGCAAGATGAAGAGAGAACTTTTAAAAGTGGGAGATAGAATTATTCCTTTTATTTTGTACATATCAGTTTTTATTAATAACTGATAATCTGAACATGTGTACTATGAAATTTCTTCACACTGGTCTACACAAAACAAAGTCCTGTCCTTATGGACTTTGCACTCATTTGGAATGGGATTGACAGTAAAAAGAGCAAGGAATAAAATATCTAGTTTAAACAACTTGCTCAAGATTATATAGCTAAAATGAGAAAAGACAATATTCAAGCAGGTCCCTACACTCTAAAACCTTTTCTAAGAGAGAGGATACAACCCCTCCCATTAGTTATCTTCATATAAGGCCATACCGAGAAGCCATGACATGTGTGACAACTTTGTCATCATTCTGTTGATGGAATTAATCGTAATTAATGCAGTTTATTTCTAAGCATGAATATGAGTGACTAACCCAGAGAAAAACAAGAATGTTTCTTGGAGTGTTGAGATACAGTTGTTCCTTCTATATAGTTTGAAAAACAGGAGAGCTGCCAATCAGCATGAGTCTTTTACATCGGTCTGGCCTCAAAAGGTGCACCATCTGGAAGTGGAGGCTTATATGGTATAGGTGAGTTTGCAATTCTTAGAATAGTCATTGGTTAAAGAAAATCACAAATCTCTGTTCCTGAAAAGAAATCAGCAAAAGAAAAAGGAGGCTTACTATACATTATAAAAACACTATTCCTGAAACAGGATGTAGCATCCCACTTTCAATGGTTTGTTAATGTCTGTAGGCCTGCTAATGTTTGTAGGTGTGACTCTTCCAGGCCCCCTGGGAAATAATTTTGGAATAGGAAAAAGTCAGAATTTTGTCCTCAGTCCCATATCTCACTGTGGAGTCTGCTCTTGAAACTACTCCACCATTTCTAAGTTTTGTTCTTGATTCTTCACAGCAAATCTTATGACATTTTCAGAATGACTAGTTAATAATGAGTCTGTCATTATTTAAACTTCTCTTGCAGAGAAAATAATTGGGTAATAAAATGAGTTCAATTGAAACATTAAAATGTGAAATTATAGGAACATGTGGGAACGTGGACTTTCTAGACATTGTAATGGACTGGCAATAGATTCTAGGCATCTTTACACCCACCAGAATGGCTAAAATTAAAAGGCTTACAATGCCAAATTCTGGTGAGACTGTGGTGCAATTTAAATTCTTAAACACTGTTGGTCAAGTGGAAAATGGTAGACATTTTGAAAAATTCAGGTAGCTTCTTATAAATTTAAATATATACCTAAACAATGACATAGAAATTTTATCCTGGATGAAAGAGAAAGGAAAACATATATCTGTTAAAATATTATGTTTGTGCAAGGAAGTTCATGGCACCTTTATTCATACTAACTACATCCTGGAAATAGCCCAAAAGCTCATCAAAAGGAAAATGGACAAACTGAGCTGTCATCATACAAAGGATTGCTCCTCAACTGTAAAGAGGAAGGGGCAGCGGATACACTAACAAGTGGATTAATTCCAGAAACTCTGTGTCCAGTGAGAGGAGTCTTACACAAATAAGAATATATTGTAGGAATTTATCTGAAGATTATGAGAAGAAGAAACTAATCTCTGATGAAAAGAATTAGAACAGTAGTTGCCTGAGGGAGCCGAGGCAGGTTAACTAGGAAGCAGCAAGAAGCAGCTTTCTGGGGTGGTGGCAGTATTTTCTATCTCAGCAGTAGATTTTTGTACCATAAGTGTTTATTTCTGAAAATATGGAGAATGCATCATTAATATTTATACATGTTATTATATTTACACTTTGCCACAATGGGGAAAATAAACAAATATTGAATTCTAGTTAGTGCTAAGTATGTTGAAGTGTTCAGGGGAAGTTTACTGAAGTCACAGTTTGTTTTAAAACACATCAATAAAATAGGATGAACTGATAGAGGAATTCTTAGTCATGTGATAAGAATAGACAATAATAGTGATGGAGTCTAAGTGACGGGTAGATGGATGTGTGGTGTAGAGTCCTTTCAATGTTACTGTAGATTTGATGCTTTTCATAATAAAATGCTGGATAAAAGAACCAAGGACACCAGTAACTTAGGTATACACACATATTCAATTCTGTAAGTCCTTCCTGGGCCACATGTGGTCCTAGTAAAATCAGCATTACCTTTCACTAATCTGAATAAGATAACAAGCGTACACCGAGAGTTCTTATAGGAACTCAAGTACCCATCTGCTATGTAGTATGTAAAATTGAAGGTTGAATGAAGTGTGATCCTGACTTTGAGTGGCTTACAGTCCTGCTTACCAATGATAGCAATTAAATGTCATCGTTTTCCTTACAGAGGCATAGACAGGGTACTATGGTAACAAAGAGAATGGCCTTGTAACAAAACTTATTAATTTACTTTGGAAATTTAAACCAGATATGGAAGTAGGGAGGAGGAAAGTAGAAAGAAAAGCCACGCTAGGGGACACTAGCTGCAGACTAGTAAGTGTGGTTGGACACAGGAAGATTGAGGATCAGTGCTGAGAGGGCGTTTAGAGGATACATAACGACCATACAGCTAGGGACTGACTGATGGGCACTGGGAATTGCTTCTTAGAAAATGCAGTTTGTCGAGTGTTGGAAAAGATCACAAGTAAACAACCATTAGCTTGAAGGTTGCCAATTATTACATATGGCAAAGCAGACCTTCCCGTAGCCAGCAGATAAAGAAACCCTGTGTGTGTGTGTGTGTGTGTGTGTGTGTGTGTGTGTGTGCATGTGTGTATGACAAGAACCAAAAAGAAAATTAATGCCTCTAATATATGAAGTTTATTTTCATGAATTTCAAAGAAGCAGGGTTGATTGTGCCACGGGCATACGAAATCATTTTGATGTACATATGATGACTCAGAGGCATATTATCACTGCTTCAAAGAAGATAAATATTAACCTGACAAATTAGCAAATTAAGGTTGTATTTCTGAAGTCTTACAGATCCCAAACCTCCCATGTGAAGAAGAGATATTTGTTACATGAACACTGTCAGATCTGCCGAGTTAAGCAAGTGGATGTTTTATTTGAATGAACACTCGGATAATACGTAGATGATCCATTTTAAATAAATCAGAGTCCAAAAGAACAACACTTAACACTAAGTTTACGGGGAAACTTGTCTTTCCCTCCATCCATCCCAGTTATGAACAGCAAGTTTCATCATGAGGCCAACTATACAATTCATGTGGTATTTTTGCTGCTTTTGTTTTTGGTGGTGCTTCTACAAAAGCACTGAACTACCAGTGAAAAGGCTTCCGTCTGACAGCGTGCACCACAAACTAGGGTTTAGTGTATTCGGAAAAGATGACTAAAATCACGACAAGCGAGCTTTATGTTATAGAATGTAGACAACTTTTTAATGTTTCTGAGAATGAATTAAATCACTTTAGAAGCAGCTGCCCTCCCTACCACATTTTTACTTCTTTAATGTAATAGAAAACATTTTGAAAAATGTATGAGAAGATAGAATTTTCTGCATATTTAAACAAAACTGTCCAATCCATCAAGATATTTTCCCTCTGAGAATCATTTGGAAAAGACAGCCTGTGTCTTTTGCTTTGAGAGAAGTCATCATGACATTGCAAATTGACGCTCATTTTCTGAGTCATTTGTGTGGAAGAAGTTGGTTTCATTCCTCTTCGGGGATGTTCGGTGACTGCGTTCTGTAAACTCTCACCCTTTACCCCAGTGCTCTGCACTCTCCTGATGTGCTCACACTGAAAAGCAACCTCACCAGCAGGGATGGCGGGCCTGCTGTCCCTTTCCAAATCCTCGGAATTTCTTCCTCTGAGGCTTTGTTACCCCGGCATCAGTGCCATTTCAATCAGAAATTCTGTCACGAGAGTGACCTTGAGGTGACCTACTGATCATTTCTCTTCTCCCTTTCACCACCACACAGATACAAACTCTATTTTGAAATGAAGCCTCCAAATGCAAATACTAAGAAGACCAAAGTGCAGGGCGTTTTTATACCACTCGTACCATTTTATTTGCCACCATCTGAAAATTTCAACTGAAGTCAATATTCCTTCTAAAATGTAACTTGAGGATGTGAGTGCCAATGAACTTTTTAGTATACATTTTAACCTTGAGTGAATGAACTATCAAGGTTAAAATGTATACTAAAAAGCACAATATGGGCATAGACTATCTCATGAAGTCAAAACTAAGAAAGTTGTTTTAAAAAGAAAAGAAAGTACTGCAGCTGCCAGCTTCCTCCCCTGTTCCACACCACTGTCCCCAATACTCCAGATGGTGGCCTTCCTTTACTCCTTGCATGCCTACAAAATACTGAGGGAATTAGTCAGGCTATTAAATCAGGAAAGTAAACTAAAAAAGTAGAGGTTTTTCACAACATAAGCCATTTTTAAAAATAAAGTCTTTGCATCATGGCATTTCAAGTCAAGTAATAAATCTGTGTGTCCTGTGTTTGGTATTCAGCTAAATTCTCTAGAGAATTACTTCATCCCTAGACTATAAGAAGTCAGATGGGGATATAAATAAGGTCGAGGAACTAGGCCACGTTGCAGTTAAAGCGGACTTTTCCAAGGACAACTAGAAATTGGCTCTAAGTGTCTGAAAGTAAGCCAGGCACCTGCCGTGGTGTGTAGCATCTGCTGCCTGGGTCGCTCCTCCTCACGAGGCTGTGATGGGGACACCGAAGCAGCACAGCTAGGAGGACTTCAAAGGCAAACAGGTCATGAGCGGTCCAAAGACAGCAGTTAACACTTGAGGTTGTAGGCAGTTTTTCTCAATGGCAAATCGAAGTGGGTTTTTTGTTTAATAGGTTTTTGCCATAGGACACATTTACTCACCACAGAAAGACGCCCTAGGGAGATGGCCTTGCCACAATCCCTTCTCCTCCATTCTCCTCTCTGGATTCTGAGCACACACACACAGGCACCCAGCGTGATTTTCAAGCTGCTGGGTCTGGAGGGAACAGTAGCCAGCCACGTGGGACTCTAGTGCCTTAACCACCACACCCCCTGCAGTCCCCCAAATCGAGGTTTTAAAAACAGCACTTTGTGACTAGTTTAAAGGGATTTCCACAATATGCTTGTTCCACGCACAAATTTCGTATGTGCTTGCCGAACCCTGAACCTGGTTAAGGTCATTAGCGCTATGCAGAATAGACCATATTCAAAAGTCAAGCCGCTGGTTAGTATTCCGAACTTGTGTATGTGTGTGGCTTTACATTCCTTAAGGAATTAATCTTATGCTACATGCTTTTCTAGCAGTTCCAGGTGGGTTCCAGGCACGTGCTCACATGTTACACACGTGTTTAAACTAAGAGAACAGCATGTTTCATCAACGCCGCTTGTTTGGAAATATGTTGCTAATGCCTACAGTCAGATCATCAGTGCTGTGTATTTGGAACCTGCTGTGCCTCTTCCGCTGAGCAAGGCGCTGGAGCAGAGACAATATGCTGGCCAGAAAGTTCCCGCGATGGTTTCAAGCTTCGTTATGGGAGAGGGAAGTCCTGGAGACTTGCTGTGCAACACAGAGCTTACAGGTAATGCTAGGGCACTGTGCACTTCGGGTTTGCTTTGTTAGGTCATGTTCTTACCACACACACACACCACAAAGGGGCAGGAGGAAGCTTAGGGAGGCGGGGTCTGCTTAGGGCCTTGATCGCGGTGATAACACCAGAGGTGTTTGTGTATGTGCACTCACCACACTGTGCAGATGACACACGTGCACGTCTTCATTTCTCTTCATGACAGAGCACATATCCGTACATGTGAGAGTGGGGGGAGGATGAGTGTGGTCATGTCCAATCCCCTTCCTCCAGCCCTCCCACCCTTGGATCGTGGCATTTGCACACATCCCTGGTGTGTTTCAGGCTGACCAGGCTAGAGAATACATGTGGATCATAAGAGGTCAAGCAGGTGGGGATGAACTGATGAATGTCATGAAGACAGTTAGGGTCCACAGCGGGCCACGGCCGACCCCACGAGGCCAGGCCTGGGTGCCGTGTGTCTGACTGGATTATAAGAACAATGAAGAAGGCAGACAGTTATTGCTCTCAATTTTGGAAACTTAGGTATGAACTCTCTTCTCAGTTATGAAGAGAGCTTTCTTAAAAAAAGAATTATTTTATTTGACTTTATTTATTTATTCATTTACTTATTTATTTATATTTGACCAGAGAGGGACAGAGTAAGAGAGAGAGGGAAAGTGAGAGAGCAAGCCACCAGGTCCTGAACTCGAACCACTGTCGGCCATGCGAGAACCCAGCGACCTTAGCGACCCCACCACCTGTCGGCCCTGAAGAGAACTTCTAATGACATCAGTGTGAGGTTTTAGGAGAAGCTTGGCTCGCTACCCAGGCTGCTCCTGGGTTCTGTCAGGTCCCAGGCTCGTCCCCGAACGTCCAGGAACCTCGCTGTAGACATCACCTGGATCTGTCCCTCTTGGACGGGATTCGGTCTCTTCCCCCAGGCCAAGTTCTATTTCCAGGAAGCTCAAAGCAGACCAGTGGCCAGGAAACCACACTGGGAACTTCAGCAAGTTAAAACTCAGAGAGAGAAAGAGTTCACATGTGTGGTCATCAGTAAGTGGACTACTGGGTGACAGTGGTGACAACGGTGCGCTGCTAGGAAGCATCTCCTCCACTCGGCCACGGTGCCGGCCACTGTCACGTACTCCTTCCACTTGCAAGTCTGCTGGATGATTCCAGTTCCGTTCGCTTCACAGCTGGGAAGACTGAGACGTAATTAAATACTGAAGTGAGTGCTCGGCCTCAATCACGCACTTCAAGCCCATTCCACCAGGGAAGCTCCTCATTAGACAGGCCTGAAATCAAGAGGCCAATGAAGAGATAAATGCATCTTCGGAGAGGAAAGCCCTCCTCTTGTCCCCAATCAAGAGTTCCCTGGTAGACGCCTGGCAGTCGCTGTTGAAGTAATTCCCACAAAGATTGCAACGGACCACGTGACTCTCAAGTACAAGGAGACACCACGAATGAGTATTTAAATATTTAACTGCTCTGCATTTCAGGCTGTGGCCAGAGCTAGTGTTTAGCACAATCTTTATATATATTTTTGAAACACATCCTAAAACCTCCAGCCCACAGAGCAGACGCTTTGAAAATGAGTCTGTGGGTCCAGCAGTTAGCGTAATGGCTGTGTCGCTGGACTACGCTGGACTCCCACGTAGTCGACTGCGGTTCGAGTCCCGGACCCGGTGGCTTAAACTCAAGCCGGGCGCGTGTGCGTGCGTGCCCAAGATCTCAAGAGGAGAATGGAGGAGAAGGGATTGTGGCGTGACCATCTCCCCTGGGGGGTGATTTCTCACTTTCTATCTCTCTGTCTCTCTCTGTCTGTCTGGCGAGCGCACACGCCCTATAGCAAAAAAAAACCTCTCCAAAAAAAAAAGAAAGAAAGAAAAAAAAGAAAATGAGTCTCTGACCTGGGAGCACCCAGAGAGCCAGCAAAGTCACCCTAGCCCTCTCACCCACCTGCTCAGCAAAACAAAGGATATTGCTATCGGGGAGTTCCTGCTCCCCCTTCATTAGTATTGAGAGAATGAAGACCGACCTGCAAGGGCAGGCCAGCTCGTCTGAGGCAGAGGCATAATCCAGGATTCAAACAGCAGTGCAGCTTGGAGAAGGTCACAGAAGGAGACACTGTCTCCAGTGAGGGTTGTCTGAGAAGTAGTAGGCTCCACAAATAATGTTAATCGCATATTTCACCCAGCTTAGGTATGATTAAATCGGAAAAAAAAAAAAAAAAAAAACAACAAAAAAAAACAGCGGGTTCTGTGATTGCTAAATCTGCATGAGAGTCTGGAGGAACGCAGTGGCTGTGGGCAAGCTCGTGTCAGCCATGAAGAGCAACTTTGCTTTTCCTCTGGAGCAATGTTCCATAAGCACCACTCTCTGCACTCCCAGAGGAAACGTCTGCATGTGGACCTGCACTCGAGGTGTCTTGTGTCTACTGAATAACACGGACCCTTATATTATGCGTTGAGGGAGCTGAGGGCCGGGCTTCGGAGCAGCACACTCTCCATCCCTGCTCTGCACTTCTGTGAGGACCAGGGTAGTTTGTCAGTCTAACCATGCTTCTGTTTCCTCGTCTAGAAAACCAGAGTGATGATTATAATTGCACGAACAGTGGTAAGAATTAAACCAGCTAGTGCAGAAATCATTTCAAACAGTGCCTGGCACCTACTAAGTGCTGTAACTGTTTGCGATCATCAAAGTCATGTTAACATAGACCATACTTATGTTATACATTCATTATTGGCTATCGGAAAAGTAATAATGCATTTTTTGCATAGAAAAACAGAAAAATATGCCATGACTTTTCCGATGACCCAATATAATGATATATAATTGATTATATTATAATGATTACTTGTAATCACATTATATAATTATACACAGTTAGTTACTATGTATTAATCAATGCTACATATTGATGCAGTTACAATTATTGTTAAATTCTAAAAGGCTTATTATACGCCAGGCCCTGCTCAATGTAAGAGATGTATTATATTTAAACAAACATGAAACAAGACTGTTAAAGGACAAGATACGCCTGAACGTAAGCATGACTGCTGATGTTTTCTGCTAGCACTCCGATGGACGGCTGCTGAGCCTGCGGATATGCGCGGTCTGGCTGGCAGTGCTCCTGCATGTCAGGGCCCAGCCAGCGTCCTTGCAGTGGCACACGGTAAACATGTCAGGGCCCAGCCAGCATCCTTGCAGTGGCACACGGTAAACATGTCAGGCTTCGCAGGCCGTGAGCATCTACAGCGGAAACCTGGCTGTGACGGTGAGCACAAGAGCAGCCGTCGATGATCTCAGGTGAATGGGCACGGGTGTGCTCCAGGAGACGTTGACTTAGAAAAGCAGGTGGTGGGCCCCACTGTCCCGGGGCCACGTCTGCTCATACACGCCCCACACCACTTCCCACCCCCGCAAGAGGATAACCTAGGACGCAGAGGGGAAGACTGCTAGGAGCAGGCTCAGCCCATCAAGGCCAAGAACACCCCAGCTCCCAGATTACGTAAGCAGAGCTGGAAGACACCTCTCGTAGAGACTTTTGCAGGGATTCTGAGATGTGAGGGTAAATCTAGACATTGAGACTTTTTTTGTTTTTAAGGTTTTTGCCAAAGGACACATATAGTCTTTGGAGAGGGACAAAAAGAGAAACAGAGAGACAGGGAAAGTGAGAAATCACCCCTGGGGGATGGCCTCACCACAACCCCTTCTCCTCCATCCTCCTCTCAGAATTCTGGGCATGCATGCACACATGCCAGGCATGATTTTCAAGTCCCCGAGTCTGGAACTCAAACCGTGGTCAGCACTGTGGAAAACCAGCACCTTGACTACAATGCTGCCTGCTGTCCCCAACAGTGAGGCTTCTGTAGACATTTCTAAACTTAGGATTTGATCACTCCTTCATAGATTCTGTGTTTCTTGGTTTGGCCTCGAACTCACGATCCTTCTGCCTCAGCCTCCCAAGTAACTGAACTTACAGGCACATGCCACCTCACCTACCTGGTCTTATTCTAAGTAGCAATAGGTCATCGTATTTGTTCTTGAAGATTCAGCCGTGAAATATAAAATCATTGCATGTCAGCACAGTCACGGAAGAAGACAGCAGAGCATCAGGAATAAAGTATAATTTTGAGACCGGAATTTCACAATGAACAGACCATTTTCTAACAAGGTACATCAGAGAGTTTGCATAAAGATATTAGTAAACATATACAGCTTTACACAATACTTATTTTATATGTAATAAAATAAGAGGTAGTTTGAACCTGCTGAAAAGCTTAACTTATAATCAGGCGTCAATTTAAATGTGCAGTTTTTCACTTTGGATTTGGGATAGGAATGTAAGTATTGATTTTTGAGTTCAAAATTTTCACTAAGAGCAGAAAATACAAGTGGCTTGCTGGGTGTGATATGTGAGAGAATGGACTTCCCAGTCCATCCCTTGAGCTCCAGGCCATGTTTTCTAGCTTTGGAGAAGAGAAAATCATACAGTTATCTTTGATTCAAAACTTACTCTGAGTCCTGTCGACAGCACCTAAGCTTTCTGGGACGTCGTCTTCCAGGGGAGGCCAGACCCGAGTGTTCCGTAAGCCACTCCGCCCTCCCCAGTCCAGCTCACACGGAGCTGGGCCCATCGCTGTGCTCCACCGTGCAAAGCTTCTGTGAGCCGCAGGGCTGAGCAGGACCCCGTAACAGCGGAGGGCACACGCGTTAGCCCGAGGACGGTGGCGCTGGCAGGGGCACCGCAGGGAGAGATGGCAAACCCATACCAGGAGGTACGTGCGGTGCAGAGTACAGTGGCCTTATCCCTCCATGATGGAAGAGGGTGAGTGCCTCCTCTCTGCCACCAGCAGACACGCTGGCCCCCTGGGGAGTGTTGCCATCATGGAGGCTCTGTTCGTCTCTGCTGGGCAGCCCTAGCCAGGTCGACCTCCGTAAGAAGACCACGTCGCCAAGCTGGACACAGCCCCCACCCCTGCTACGGGGCGATCGTGCTGATGGGCCCAGTGAGCAAGTGCTGGAGTTGCTGACAAAGAGGCTGATGACATCCTCGGGGCACCTGACAGTGAAGAGCTTTCTTCTCTGCAAGGGATGCCTGTGGGTGAGCATCCACAGGTGTTACCAATATCTTCACGGTCTGTGCCCATTTTAAAGTTCAGTCCATAGCCCTTCCTCCCAGAGGTCCCTGTCACAATCCTTCCAAGTCCTGTCTTCCATGTGAAGCCTGCATCAGCGCCCCTGCTTTGGCCACCCCCCATGGCTAGAATAGTAATAATGAAGTGGACCGTGGGATAGAGTGTTGGAAATGTTTCCCATTGGGAGGGTTTTCTTTACCACCGTCTCCGAGTTTACCCCGAGTGGGTCTCTGCCACCCACTTTCAGGTCATACCAGTGTGTGATGCAGACAAGACTGTGACTTTGGGATGTTTCTTCCTAGACCACTGGGCTAGAAATAATGCCCAGGGGTGGGGACAGGGCTGGAGGGAAGCAGGCAACGGCAGGAGCTGGTGCCAGAGAGTCTGACCGCCTGCCCCTGTCACTCACGTACTCCGGACCTGTCCAAGCTCTCTTCCATTCCGTTCCCAGTCGATAACGTTTTCCTGCGGTGCACATCCAACCTCTGGCTTGGTGGTCATGTTAACCCCGGTGGTAATGAACGCCTGGGCTGCATCTAGCCTCTACCAGTGCCCAGAAAAAGTCGGAAGTATTTTCTCAAAAGGAAAGAGGATGTGTCCGGAACCTTACCCACACCCTGGAGGTTCACCTCATGCCTCTCCCGCTGGCGTGTCCTAGTTCTTGTCACACTCTGTGATAAGTGCTGCCTCCCAGACATGAAAAGCTCACTTCAGTCTTGCTATTTTTCGTTTTGGTGATAGGTGCAAGGAGAAGCAATGCGTCCTTCAACTTGGAGGTCACTGGAACCCCAGAAAATCTCAGAGGTAGGGGTCTCCTGGTTTTATATAGGAATTATCTCCCATTCTCTAGCTCACATTTAAAAAATACCAGGGAAGTCTTTTTTTTTTTTTTTTTTTTTTTTTTTTTTTCAGAAAAATTTAACAGGTTTATTTATAATCATTATAAAGTTGAACTGCTGAAACTTGTTCACCGAAACATTTTGACTTGCATTAATGCTTTACATCCCCGCATTTATATTAAAAATCCACACACAAATGAAAATGGAAAAACTGCCAATACCCGATTTCTGTCCCCTATTTTCCACTTGCAATCATATACTTAGGTACCTTTTGACCCCATGGAAAAAAAATCTAACGTTCAGAACTACCAATAACAGGAAGAAGAGAAAAAAAAATTTTTTTTTTTTTTTGAGAATGAAATGTTTCCCATCATAGTGGATTCTTAAGCACGTTCTCCACGTATGCGGCGTGCTAGCTGGATGTCTTTTGGCATTATTGTTACACGTTTGGCATGGATAGCACACAGGTTGGTATCTTCGAAAAGGCCAACCAAATAGGCCTCACTTGCCTCCTGCAAAGCACCAATAGCTGCGCTCTGGAAGCGCAGATCTGTTTTGAAATCCTGAGCAATTTCTCGCACCAGACGCTGGAAAGGAAGTTTGCGAATCAGAAGTTCAGTGGACTTCTGATAACGTCTAATTTCACGGAGTGCCACAGTACCGGGCCTGTAACGATGAGGTTTCTTCACCCCTCCAGTAGAGGGCGCACTCTTGCGAGCGGCTTTTGTAGCCAGTTGCTTCCTGGGTGCTTTACCACCGGTGGATTTGCGGGCTGTCTGCTTTGTACGAGCCATGGTAAAGAGACCTCCTCACTTACCCCCCTTCTTCGGCTGGAGCTCGGCGAGCTAGAGGCGGCGCTGGCGTTGGAGAGCGACCCAGGGAAGTCTTTTTTAAAAATAGTAAATAAAACTAAAGTAGGTACAAAATATTTTGAAATCCATGCATAATTTTTTATGCCACTCACTTTCCACGAACTTTTTGAAGACCCTCGTACCTACACTCCCCAGATCCACGCAGGGTAATCTGTGGACCAGAGTGCTGTTCTCCAGAATCTCAAGGCCACCAAGGCTCTGAGACTGCGTTGCCGCAGAGAGCAGACTTGGTGCAGTCCTGCAGAGGCTCCTGGGCTGTGCTGTCAGCCCGGCCACAGAGGCGAACTGTGCCTGGCAGTCTTCGCCGAGTGCCACGGAGGGAACCACACGACCAGCACAGCCCCGCCGCGGTGCAGATTCCCTTCAGAAACATACCGCACCCACAGAAGCCGCTGGGCCCCGGGTCGCCACCTCACTGTTCACGGTGACAGCAGGTGTTCCCGGAGCCAGTCCACTCCTGCACAAGCTGAGTGGGTGAGTTAGCTGGAAGTGTGACAGGTGTCGCCACACTGGGTGTGTGACCATGACACTCACTTCAGCAATTCCCCTGGGAATTGCTTCTGGTTTGCCAGCTTGCAAGGGAGGGAAAAGTCTGGCGGCTTCTGCTTAGCCCCTCCTGCTGCCGCCCTCACCCTTTGGTCGGAGCGCTAATGCGGCGATTCTGCCAGCTGCCTGGTAACGTCCTGGAGCCGGGTCTGGGGAACACTGCAGCGTGCGTCTGGGAGGCAGCTGGAGCCGACTCACCTGTTCACCTGCTGGCTGGGCTCAGCTTCTGCCCCACACACCACCTGACCACCTGAAGCACCCACCCCGGTGAGCCACAGCAGCTGTTCGCCTTCGGAGCTCGGCCTACTACCCTGGGGCTCAGAACGCTTGCTCTCCCGCTGAGAAATCCACCTGAGTCGGGAGGCCTCGTCCTGTGAACGGTTCCCTGTGGTCCTTCCAACTGATACTGGCGAGACTCCAGCATGAAAGCATAATGTAGATGGTGGTGTCTCTGACCTCACTGAATGCACTGCGTTCATGCTGGGAAGAGCCGTTTTGTACACTGGGAAGATGTATAGGGATTTAATGTAAATTTTAAAAATATAAAAATAAACTGTCATTTAAAAGGGGAGGGGGAGCAACAGCAGAGAGGGCCGGATGGTGTGCAGTGGTGTACTACCTGATGCTCCAGGAGTAGAGACGAGAGGTGGCTCTGAGCACTCGGGCACTTGTGAGCCCATGGTCCAGGGCTGGCTGAGGCTGCTGTTGGATTGTTACATCAAGACTCTGTCCAAGGGACCACAGGTGGCGTGGTGGTTAAGGTGCTGAACATTCCCACATGGCCAACCATGGTTCAAATCCTGGACCTGGTGGCTTGCTTTCTCACTTTCTCTCTCTCTGTGTGTGTCTCTCTGGTCAAAATAAAATAAGTAAATGAATAAATAAAATTTAAAATAATTTAAAAAAAAAGACCCTGTCCAAGGGGGGCTCTCTCTTGTACAGAAGAAATAAATATACTTTAAACAATAGCAGCAGAAAGCTAGACACCACTGGAAAGAATCTTAGTCTTTAATATACTTCCCTTGCATTCTTTTTTTCTTTCTTTTTTTTTTTTTTTGGAGAGGTTTTTGCTATAGGGCGCGTGCGCTCGCCAGACAGACAGAGAGAGACAGAGAGACAGAAAGCGAGAAATCACCCCCCAGGGGGGATGGCCACGCCGCAATCCCTTCTCCTCCATTCTCCTCTCGGGATCTTGGGCACGCACGCACACGCGCCCGGCGTGAGTTTAAGCCGCCGGGTCCGGGACTCGAACCGCGGTCGACTACGTGGGAATCCAGCGACATAGCCATTACGCTAACTGCTGGTCCCTGCCCTTGCATTCTTTAAGGAAGAGTGGGTGCCTTCAGCTCTTCAAGTCACCTCTCAGCACAGCAGGTCACTTTCTCTGATGCTCGATTCTACAGTTCAGGCTCAGGGAGAGGAGCCGATCCCCGTGCTGAGCGTCAGTGGTCTCCGGCAGGCTGGCCCACCACACTGTTCTCTCCGCATGCAGGAGCAGTGACTGTCTGAGGAGAGTTCGCCAAGGCTGCCTCGCCTGCTCGCGCTCTCTGGATGGGATCCCAGCAGGCCGTGGGCTTGACTCGCCCTGGCCCTGGCGCACAGCAGACTGAGATGCCCTTCCAGTCCTGACAGGTGATTCTAAATCAGCACCCGCGGGCTCAGACGGTGGCTTTTCAATTTGTCCTCCCTTCTCCATCTTCCTCTCAGTGGGTATCTGAGACACTGAGATGTTTGGATATTCTACAGTGACCTCCAGGCTTTTCGCTTTTCCATTTCATCTGGGCTTCGGCGAATAGCCTTCCTCTCTCCTAGCACCTAGATGCTCTCTCCCGGCAGCTGCTGCCGTCCGGCTTAGACCCTTTTCCTCGGCATTCTACTCCGAGGGCTCGGGGCCCCTGTGTATTTCTAAAGATCAAAATGTGGCAATAAGATAATGGATTTATCTCATGAAGTTTTCCCCAAGTTCTTTGGTTCATCCAAGAGTTGTTTAGTTGGTCTGAGCTGTCTCTAAGTTGTCTCATTGCTGGTTGAGAACGTCTTACGACCGAGTAGTGTTTTCTGAACTACAGATGCTGGGAAGCTTTCTAGCCTCATGTGCATTTTCTCACCCAAGTCTCCCTCTCAAACACTACTATTGAAACCCCTTGTAAGTTTGAGATGATGCACACGCTGTGAGCACTGAGCAGGCAAACTGTCCCCTTGTGATTACAAACTTTCATGTTACTGAGTAAAGTAAAAGGACAACACAGACGTCTTTTGATAAATTTTAATCACCAAAATTATATTTCCCCCCCCACTGAACACATTGTTTGCAATTCCTTAATTGTGAAAGATCTGCCAGATGTACCCTATCTTTTGTCTGCCCAGTAATATTTCAGAGAATGTATTTCAACCTCTGACTTACTGATGAGGAAGTTGAGGTTTAGGAGATAGAGTGATTTCTCCAAGGTAACATGCTTGGGAAGGGCAGAGCTGCGAGTTTTACTATTCTGCCTAAGAGCTCTGTCTTATTAAATCTGCAGTCCAGAAAGAAGACAGAACCAGGAACTAAGAACGGCAGAAGCTAGGCATACAGAGGAAATCCATTTTCTTAGATACAGGAGTAAAAGTATAGTGTTGGAATATGAAAAATCTCCCCCCTCTTTTTTATTTTCTTACTTTTAAATTTTTCATACAGGGTGTGTACACTCACCGAGAGAGAGAGAAAGTGAGAAATCACTCCCTGGTGGGATGCCCGCACTGCAATCCCTTCTCCTCCGTACTCTGCTCAGGATTTTGGGCACGTGTGCACACATACCCAGCATGTTTTTCAAGCTGCCAGGTCTGGGACTTGAACCGTACAATTGGCCACGTAGGATGTAGCCACCTTAACCACCATGCCACTGGCTGCCCCACTTCCCTTCTTTCTTTACCTAATCTTTATGGAGGGCTGAGCACGATGCCTCACCAGCAAATGGGTGGGATATGTGGGATTTACTATCTGATTGAACTCTGAGAACAATTAGCCTCTTTTACCATTAAGAAATGCACCTTTGCAGAGGTTAGGTAATGGGTTAAACTTAGAACACTTCCAGATCATGCAGCCGGGAGTAGGCCCTGGAGCTTCAATCACAGGCAACCTCAGTGAGTGCCGAGTGCTTCATTCGTAATAAGTATTTAAAGACCATTTATCTGAATTCTCAGGTAGAGGTCTTAAAGCCTGCAAAGATAATGATATACCATCCTCTACCCCTATTAATTAAAAATCCAAACAGTATTACAACAGAAAAACCCATAATGTTGTTGTTTGACATGTTCTTAAGACAGAAACTATTAAACTATATTAAAAACTTGTTATTCCTTTGGCTTTGTCAATTTCTTCAGTTTTTGTATATTCACTTTTAAAAAAAAATAGTTGCCCTTTAATTGAAAAATATTTTTTTTACTTTTTTATACATTCAATCACATTATTTAGCTTACAAAGTGAACATTCCAATGTGTGAACATTTCTCCCCAGTCCAGTTTATCAAAAAATAATTAAAAAAAAATTTTGCTACAGGGCTCATGTACTCACCAGAGAGACAGAGAGATGGGGGGATGAGGAAGCACTCCCCAGGAGGGTGGCCGTGCTGCCTCCCGTCTGCATTCTCTTCCTGGGGTTTGGGGCGTGCACGCACTTGCACATGGTGTGTTTTTCAAGCCACCAGGTCGAAGACTCAAACCACACAACCAGCCACGTGGGATCTGGCCACCTCGACCACCACAACACCGGATGGCTCTCAGCTTTTGAAAAAGTGTAATTATCTCTTGCTCTGAGAGAGTGAGAAAGAGAGAGAGAGATCCTGGACAGGACCGTCCGTCCACATCCTCCACAGCGGCTCCTCCATCCCCATCGTCTAAACACGGCATTGCATGATGTGCCGCACGCGCAGTGGCTTTGCTGACCTTGCTCATGGTCCCAGTCGCCATGCCTTTGTCCTCTACCTCTGATCACTCGTTTGCCTGCTTGTCTGTCAGCCCTACCACGCTGAACCTTCTAAGTCTACTCACTTACGTCTCACCTCTCTGTGTGTGTGGGCCTTTGTGTACCTGCCTCTCTCTGTCGCCTCACACCGTCCCGCAGTGCGCCCCAGGCCCGCGGGTCAGTGCGGCCCATGGAGTGCTCCGCTGTGTTGCCCGTGCTCTACCCTCCGCAGGGCTGAGCCACGGGGCCTCGAAGCCCTCCCCAACAGGAGCCTCGCAGTCACATATCAGCACCTCGCCTCTCACAAGGTACTTTATCTCAGTTTTTGGAGAATAACCAGTGCTGACCATGATATAGACCTGGAGCAGCTGAACAAAACATTCTAAAAACTTCAGCCAGGAGAAGAAATACCACCTCGGGAAGAAAGCACATCACTCTTTTTTCTCCCTGTCACTCCCTCTACAATCACCCCAATATATTAATTAAGCTCAGTCTGTAAATACATCTTCTCTGAGACAGTAAGGCAATTAGCAAGAAGAACCTGGACGAAGACTAATTTGCCTTTCCTTTCCACCTTTGTTGGAAATCCTCTTTGACTTGGCAATGGCATGGAGATGAGGATGGAGGGACAGGTTATATATTTCGTAGCCTATACATTAAAATAGAGGCTTCAGTGTATTTATTAATAAGTCTTTGGGGAAAAGACAATGAATTCTAGAAGCTTTGTTCCAGTAACTAGAAGAAAGGGTTATTGCTTCACCAGCTTGTTAAGAATTCTTTGAATTTCACTGTCACTTAATCAAAGCAGCTGCAAGAAAATTGCAGGCAGTCCAGACCCAGCGGTGGGCATTCCTCCTTCTTTGTACCAGACGAAACCCCATGAAGGACAGAGGTACGCAGTAGCCATCTGCATGAAAACCCAGGAAAGCCACGAGGGCAGGGAGCCACGAAAGTGGAAGACATATTCCTAAACCCGGAGAAGGTGTCCCAGGGTGTGTCTCCTGCCCCGTGTTTTTATAATCAAATGTCTCATAAAGTTGGATTTGCATCATTGGCACCCTCGGCCAGGACTAGGGAAGAACCAAATCCAGGTGTGTTCTCCTGCCCCACAGATGTGATCTCTTCCCTGTAAATGGGAACAGGCCTCCCTGCAGGCCGACAGGAGCTGCAGGCCGGCACACTGCTGTTCGTATTCATGTGGGGAGTGCGGACAGGGACTCGTACTGAGGAAAGTGACCTCAGCAACAAACAACAAGAATGGAAGGGATCCCCAACGTGCAGCTTTGGGGTGGTAGAGGTGGTGAAGCAGGGATATACAGCTCACTACTGCAAAAGGAGTGAAAATCAAATGCAAAACAATTGTCTTCAGCATACCCTCCCATCCTTGATCAAAACCTCATATTTGATACATGAAGACAGGCCTCAGCTGGCTGTCACTCACCTGAGGTCTCATGACTCAGCAGGTGACAATTTTAGATATGGCAGACATGAATGAGCAATTGCAAACTGACTTTTCTCAAGGCCTGGCTTCCACGACCAGCTCAGATGAGTCCCTGGCTGTCTGGGAGCATCGCGGGACCACGCTGCCCCGGTGCCCAGCTCCCCACGTTCTGAACAGCCAGTTCTGGCAGTTTCTCTACTGTGGTGCCAAAAAGACTTTCCAGAGGGAAGGACTGATGCCATTTCTTCTGAAACCAGCCCAGGGCGCTACCTCTTCACAGCCGCGTCTTACTCCAGGGCTGCTAGAGCAAATTACCACAGATGCAGTGACTCAAATAACAGCAATTTATTTATTTATTGTCGTAAAAGTCCCCAAGGATAGAAGTGCAAAACCAGGGCGTTGGCAGAGCCACGCTGCCCTGAAAGCTGCCCAGGAGGGTCTTCCTGCCTCTTCCAGGTGCTGGTGTGGCCGCTCTCCTCGGCTCAGAGCAGCCCTGTCTCTGCTCCCACCTGCATGTGGTGCACTTCTCACCTGTGTCGTCTTCTCTTGCGTGGGCGCAGATTAGATTAGGGACTCACCCTGCCGATACTGTCTCAAATAAAGTCCATTCTGAGATGCTGGAGATTAATCAGGACTTCAACATTTCTTTCCCTTTTTTTTTGGAGGGGCGGAGGCATAATTTGACCCATAAGAACACCACACTTACCGGTGCCTCCCTCACCCAGGCTGGGTCTGCTGCGTTAAACTGCTCCTTGATTGTGAATGCTGTGTCCCTAAGACACTCAGTTCACCTGACATTTTTCTGTGGTTTCTTAGTACAACCCTTCTGCCTTGAAAAGTTGGCGTATTCTGGAAGCATCGCCTCTAGAGGGCAGCACAGAGAGGGGCCAGATCATTGTAACAAATTGGTAGAATCTGCAATTGCTCTTTTAGGAAACGTGGAACTGCTGAAATTATGACAGAGATCGCAGGGTAACAATTTCTATGGAGTGACAGCGATCCCTGCTCATGGTTCCTTCCTTCACGGCAGCCACATACAACACAGCTTACATTTAGGGGCTGTGTGTTTTGTGCCAGGAATTGGGCTGGGCGGTGGAAATGGAATTATCATTCCTACACGGCCACTACTCCCAGGGATCTTAGAGGGTAGAAGGGACACTACCTAACTCTGTGTAATATGACACATTTATACATGCCATGGGTACAGCAGTTACAAATTTACTAGGAGACCCAGGATATTGAAAGCTTAATTCTTCATTAAGGGACATGAAAGAGAAACTAGAGAAGTGCCCTTGAATGTGGATGTAAACAGTAGGCAGAAGCAGGTGGGCAGAGAAACTTCCAGGCCCAGCCCTGATGGGAGCTGCTGTATGACCCACTCTCTGGCCATAGAACAACAAATGGTGTGGAAACGTGTAAAACAGCAGCTGTCAGGGGCGGGTCAGCACCCACCACAGGGCTGCCATCCTCAGAGAAAGGGAGCAGCAGAGATCTGGCGAAATTGCCTGTGATGGTGCCGGTAAGGCCAGTGGCGAAGCGGTGGACTGGGAGTTTGGGGACCAGTGGCAAAGGGGCTTCTCCGGTAGGATTCAGAAATAAGAAGGTGAAACAGAGGACATGGCGGCCTAACGGTCTGCAAGCCCGCGTGGGTAGCATTCACGAGGGACAAGGCTTTGCATTTCTGAGAAAACTTAAGACTCAGCAAAATTACAGGAAATTATTATGGAAGGAAAAGAAGACTCAAACATCACAGGACTCCCAATTCACAGATCGATACCCAGATCATCTGAAACATCTCTATTTAGCTGAAGAGGAAAGAGTAAAGAAGCAACTAAGGAAAATCGACAAGCCTTTGTTAGAAGAAGTTGATCAACTATTTTTTGTTCGTTTGTTTGTTTGTTTTCCTTTTTTTGGAGAGGTTTTTGCTATAGGGCGCGGGTGCTCGCCAGACAGACAGAGAGAGAGAGAGAGACAGAAAGCAGGAAATCACCCCCCAGGGGGGATGGCCACGCCTCGATCCCTTCTCCTCCATTCTCCTCTCGGGATCTTGGGCACGCACGCACATGCGCCCAGCGTGATTTTTAAGCCACCAGGTCTGGGACTCGAACCGCGGTTGACTATGTGGGAGTCCAGCAACATAGCCATTACGCTAACTGCTGGTCCCGAAGTTGACCAACTTTTGCCTGAAGAACAATGTAGCTCTGACCAGGCTTGGTCTAAAGATCAGCGTGGTACTCACCAGCCTCAGCCAGAAGAACAGTGTAGCCAACCAGTAAATTCCATTACGATTCCAAAGAAAAATAAAAAGAAAACTTCAAATCAGAAGGCACAAGAAGAATATGAACAGGTACAAGCTAAGCGTGCTGCTAAGAAACAAGAATTTGAGAGAAGAAAACAAGAAGCTCAAAAGCTCTACAAAAAAAAAAAAAAGAAAATGGAAGTATTTAAAATATTGAGCAAAAAGACTAAAAAGGACCAACCAAACTTGAATTTACAAATGGAATATCTTCTTCAAAAAAATACAAGAAAAAAATAAATCAGACATTTGTCTTTCAGGGGTAAAATATCTGCTGAATGTCCTTTGGGTTCTTTTTTATATGTAATGCGTGACTTAAAACATTGACATTTGTCAACATTAACTAGACTGCTAAATTATATATAAAATACCCCAATATACTGTTTTTATAAAATGAAATTTTCTATATATGCGCTACATAAAAAAAAAGAAAAGAAAGAAAGGGAGCAGCAGAAATGAGCTCTGTGCTCAGGCCTCCTGGTGCAGGGAATCATGCCTCCGGAGGTGGATGAACTTGGTGGTCAGGGCACTGGTTGACAGAGACTGGCAGTGAGACCCAATATCTGCAACATACTCCCTGAGGCCCTCAGCAAGTCCCAAGCCATGAGTCCACAACAGGGTTCAGAAAGCAGAGCAAAGGCCTGGAAGCAGAGCAGAGGTTAGTGGGCTCACCGTGCTGGGGAGAAGGCGGCCTTGCCAGTAAGCAGAGACACATGAATCAACTAGTCAAGTCCCTAGTAAGGCCACTCTGGGAAGAAAGGTAAAACTGAATTACACACACCCTAACTAAGTCATAAACCAAGCCTCAACAAGATAAAGGTCATCCACTTTTAAGTGATTTAACTACTTGCCAAAATAAAAGTCGACTCTCTTCAGATGAAGATAACTTCACAAAGACACTCTATAACAGCAGCCCCAACCTTCCTGGCACCAGAGACTGACCTTGCACAAGATGATCCCTCCACTAACAGGAGTGGGGTGTGGGGTGGGTGGCGGTCGCCAGTTACCCTGAGCACACCAATCCACTGTGCATCCCACGTCCACCATGACCACTTTGCAATATACAATGCAACAGTCACACAACAGTAGGGCTCATGCTCCACGAGAATCCAATATGGCGGCTGATCTGACAGGAGGCAGAGCCCAGGTGCCCATGTGAGTGATGGGGAGTGGCTGCAAACACAGAGGAAGCCCCCCCACTCACCCGTTGACCACTCCCACTACACAGCCTGGGACCCGACAGCCCACTGACCACACAGGTCCTCGTCTGGGGGTCAGGGACCTCTAATCTGATAATAATAATGAAAAAATTCCTGGATATAAAAATAAGCAGAAAAAAAGTGGCTCATAATGAAGAAATGACAGTTACTGGAAATAGACCAAGATTTGAGTTTGTCTAGTTTTTACTGGGCTGCTTTGATTTGCTAAGCTTTCCTTCTGTTATTAAGCACATGGGATTCTCTGCTTTATACATTTTGTGGCTCAGGCCTGGATTTTATATTTTGTAGTTGTCCTTTCTTTTTTTTCCTTGCTGTAATGGATCACCATTATGCCTCTTCTCCAATGTATTTACAGTAGTTGCTCCAAGTCCCTGTCTGCTAATTCCAAAATCTAGCTCTTGGCTGACTGACTGCTTCTATTGTCAAATTTATTCTTTTGATTATGGGTCACAGTTTTCTGCTTCTCCATGTTGTATAAATTTTTTTCATTGCATGCTGGTTATTGTGGTGGTGGGGGTGGAGAATGGAAAAGAAAGTAGAAAGGGAAGGAAAAAGTTTTCCTAGTAAAATCTTTGTGCTCTCTCAGACAACAAGAGTGAGGCATCATTTTCTTTAAGCTGATGAGCAGTTGGGTAGTGTTGGGCCTGGGTAGTTTTTCATGAGTTTTGAGCCCCTTTGGTATCTTGCAAGTGGAGCCAGGCATCAGGCTGTTCCTTGCAGAACTTTTGTATCCACGTACCACCCAGTCGGGAGACCTTCCAGTCATGTCCCAGCCCAGCCCTCAGCTTCCCTCACTGCAACTCATGCAGCAGAATCCCACGGTGCAGAACTGTTAAATCCTGGTTCTTGCTCTGTGTTCGTGTCTCCTCCATCTCAGCACCAGGCCAGCAGGTGGCGTGGTGGTTAAGGTGGCTGGATCCCATATGGCCAACTATGCGACCTGGTGGCTTAAAAAAACCTATCACCCACACCCCAAATCCCAAGGAGAACAAAGGAGAAGGAGTTGCAGCGTGGTCATTTCCCTTGGGGGCTGCCTTTGCACCTTTTCTCTCTCTCAATATCTCTCTCTTCTCTTTCTCACTGCTGAGCACACATACCCTGTAAGCAAATTTAAGGAAAAAAAAAAAGAAAGAAAAAGAAAGAAAGGAGAAAGACAGAAGAAAGAGAAAGATAGAGAAGAAAAAGAAGAAAGAAAAAAGAAAGGAAGGAAGGAAGGAAGGAAGGAAGGAAGGAAGGAAGGAAGGAAGGGAGGGAGGAAGGGAGAGAGAGAGAGAAAGAAAAAGCAAGAAAGGCACTACCTTCTCCTACATCCAGTAATAACCCTTTGCCTACTTGATGTTCCTCATGGCTGGGACTCTCAGACTGGCAAACACCTCCAGAGATGAAAATGGCTACTGCAGCTTTACTTAGGGAGGCTTTATCTCTGCCTGGATGTTAATTTCCTGTTTCACACCCAGCGCTCTTTTGTCTGAAATGTGCAGGTTTAACATGCATTTTCCTGATGCTGTAGCTAGACCTGCACTCCCTGTGGACTTTCTACCTCCTCACTGGGCGGGTCACCTGCCTGGGAGAGTGCTGACTCAGGAAGGCTGAGAACACCAGATCTTTCCGCAACTGTCCCCAGTAGATACAAAGACAGGCTATGGGAGATGAGCTAATTGTATTCAGTACTCAGAAGTTGTATCTCATTGTCCTCACATACATATGTAATTGGTGGATTTTGTTGGAAATGTGAAGGGAACAGATCAGATTTCCTCAGCCTGACTCGCTTCTGGTCCCCTCTGTGGCTTCTTTTTGCTGTTAGCATTGTGAATCAGCAAGTCACAGAGCAGAGGGCCTGAGTGGCTCACCCCCTGACTGCTCCTAGCTCAGGGTGAGTGACTAGAAACTCCTTCCTTTCCCTTCCTTGCAGGTAAGCAGGCAGCCCATCATGGCTCCATACAGTTCTGCTGCACAAGGGCCTCTGGCATGCCTACAACCTCAGGACACGGCTCCCTGGGTAGCACTGAAGTGGCCAGGTCATGCAGCCTGGAAGGACGGCTGGTGACTCCTGTTGAGGACAGTGTCGGTCCGTGGGAGGGAGCAGGTGGATTCATGGCCTCCTTTTCCTTCGAAGGGACTTTCTCAAAGCATGGTTTTCCATAAAGGGTATTGGTGTACATGCATGATTGCTGAAACAGCTGGCAGTGTCTCCTCGTGGGCTTGTGCCCCCCACCCCCAATGGTGAGCATGGCGGAGGCGGCCTGCCCTGCCCGCTCTGCCTCCCTCCCTCTTCATCCTCACTTTCTTTTTCTTTCTCTCAGGCTGCTCCCTCAAGACAAAACTCGGAGTGGTAGTCACTGGGCTAATCCCATCTGAACCACTCATCTCAAAGTCATGTAGTGGGAAGAAAGGGAGTGAAACAACAGTTCATTCCTGGTATTGGTGGCCAAGGTCTGTTTCCTAAGTGAAGCACAAGTTCCTTGGCAAGAGTTGTTTCAATCCATTCATATGGAGAGAGCCCTTCCCACTCTCCAGGAGAGTATGAAAACCATTCCCCTTGATCTGCGTTTTTAAGATTCAGAATGATACCAAGGAGTGGGATTGCTGGATCATATGGTAGTTCTATTTGTAGATTTCTGAGGAATCTCCAAATTGTTCTCCACAATGGCTGGACCAGTGTACATTCCCACCAGCAGTGTAAGAGAGTTTCCCTTTCACCACACCCCCACCAGCACTTATCATCTTTTGTTTTTTTAATCTTAGTCATTCTGACTGGGGTTAGGTGGTATCTCATTGTTGTTTTGATCTGCCAAAGGACAGAAGAATTCTTAATTAGAAAAGTGCTGGCACAACGATGTTTATTGTAGCACTATTCACAATTGCTGAGACATGGAACCAACCCAAATGCCCACGAACAGATGAATAGATTGAAAAACTGTGGCACATATACTCTATGGAATACTATTCAGCCATAAAAACAACAAAACCCTGGCTTTTGACAGAAAGTGGAAGAATATGGAAGATTTACTGCTGAGTGAAGCAAGCCAGGCTATGAGAGACATTGTATGTCCCCACTTAATGTATACCAAGTGCCCGCACTCTATGACTGAAACTGATTGACTAAAGGATATAGAAACACATTAAATGGATGTGAATACCAGATATAGTGTGTGTGAAAGAGTAGGGTCTGAGGATGGACATTTAGAAGAAAAATAGGGAGGCAAAGCATTAATGGGACAAAGAAATGTGGCATTATCTGTTGAAGATATTTTATAGTTTTATCAACTAGACTAGGGAGAAATGTTCACATGTTGAAATATTTAGCTTGTAAGCTAAATAATGTGATTGAATGTATAAAAGCAAATTAAATAAAAAATATAAATTAAAAAAAGATTCAGGATGATAATAATATGTGAAAATCTAAACACGCATTCCATCAGAAAGTAAAATTTGTTTCTTTTAGTGTTCCCCCCCCCCCCAGGCCACTGATTTTCTGGACTTCTACCTCCATTCATCAGAAAGTAAGCAAGAAAGTGATAGAGTAATATCCTAACCACTGATTCCAGGAGGAAGGCTTTGACTCATCGAAATGCCATTGAATAGCTGTTGGCTGCAAAATCTGTATTACCTTTCTAGACTCGATGACCTCAACTGAAGACCCAACGACTGAAGGGCAGGGGCACGGAGACACATGGAGCAGACACTTAGCAAGTTAATCTGCTCTGAGGCTGTGTTTATCTCAAACACATTGCTTTGCTTCGTGTAGCTTTTGGGAGAATATCCTATGCCACCTCTGGATGCTAATTGCTTTTTTAGATTACGTCTCTCATTAAGCTCTGTATATCTTCATTTTCTAGCCTCAGTAGTAATTGAGTGCTCAGTCATTGCTATATTCTCTATCCTGACAACATTTATTAAAATGAAGTAATTAACTATTGTCTTAAATGGAGTTTAGAGGTAAGGCTCATTAGACATAAGCTCATTACAATTAACTTAAATGATAAATGCAGAATTATCGTATCCCAACTTTACTCTGAAAATAGGTTCAACTGGATTCCTCTAGAGCTGGTATTCCTTCCTCACATAAAAGCAAAACTCGTTAGAAATATCTTAGTGAAACACACATTCATTAAAAGGATATTATTAAAAATGTTAAGCCCCAAACTGGCTCCCAGGGGTTCCTGCACGGTTGACATCTGAACCCGAGCACACCTCGCTACGCAGGCTGCGGGTAATTGGACTCAGAGGCTCACTTAAGGCCGGGTAAAGAAGGAAGCAGGCCCAGCTCTAAGTGCCTCAGCCTTTTATTTGCATTCTGTTTAACAGAAAATGAGTCTGCGCTGCACATACTCTGGTCAGAATGACAATGCAGAAGACATGGCCCTCTTCCTACTGATTGGCTTCCAGCAGGTCAGGGCTCTCAGGGTCAAGTGACTTTCTACTGGGTTAATCAGTTATTGTAGAAAACCGTGGCTTCCCTGGCTCTCTTGCCAGACTGCAGACATTAGGTGGAAAATTTAGAAGCTTAATTTTTTATAAGCTTTATGAAAAGGAAATAGAAGTAGGAGGAACCATCATCTAGCTATATACAAACTCTCTTCCACATTGCAGTTCAGCAGATGCGAAGTGTCTGGCAAATCACCACTGCAGGGACTGGGCCAAAGTGTGCTATTTGGAGCCAGGTACAACAGTATTTCTCTCCCGGCTGACCCACTGACTTCCTGTGTGATCGTCTAGATTTACATAGCCCACACAATCTCACTTCTGTGCTTCGAAAAAGGGAAATAATGCTTAATCTTTCCAACTGCGGGGATAGATGAGATCATGAGTGGAACCGTTAGCGTCACCTGAGGTGTAAGATGCAGTGGATTAACGTTCCTTTCACCTGGGCTGCTATGGGTTATGCCAACCATTTGCTTGGTCTGAGAGACGCCATGTGGAAGTCCAATTCTGAGTGTCTGACATGTCAGTCGTGCATAACGGCCTAGATGCAGTGGTGCAGCTGGGAGGGAGGGCACTGCTGTGTAATGCCGCGAGTTATGCCAAGACCTGGGGTTCAGGTCCTTGGTACCCTTTGCACACCTGGCATGTGCATGCACACCCTTGAATCTTGGGGGAGATCATGGCATGATGAGACCATGTAGAAGTTGTTCTTTTCTCTCAGGAAAGGAATAAAATAAACGTTAAAAATGTGCAAAGAATGTTTTAAGTCTGCCGCTATCATGTGGACGACAGGGTTACTCAAGGCCTGAGTGTGTGTGCCGATCACTTGTGTCTTCCTTGGAGAAATGTCCATGCAAGTCAGTGCACACGCATATTCCGAGGATTATTTACTATCGGCAATACGAGGATGGTGATTAATGTTTGAATTACAATATGGACATGCTTAAGGTTTATTTATAGTAGAACCACAAGTACTGCTAACGCAAATATTCATCTCTACTCAGATTAATCAACGCTACTCAAACACTGAACTGATAATAATAAATGTGACCCAATAGAAATTTATAACTTAGAGGCAAAAAATACAGTAATTGAACCCTTTAGGGAATACTGACATTGCAATGATCATATAGTCCTTCCTTAAATAGAAAACTACAACTACCTGTGAGTGTCCGTGCTTTTTACAAGCTTTCTTGGTGCTAGATGTTCCATGGTAACCATGTTCTACATGGAATACTGAGTAAGGTTTCAGGAAATTCTGCTGTTGTGTTTTTCTATTTATGCATGTTAATTTTAATAATCCTTCCCAGTGCAATTATTAGGTTCATAAAAGGTTTTTAATCATATGTAAAAATGAAAGCATATGTCATTACATATTTTCGATGGATATTTCCAGATGACATTTACATAGTCCTGAAAAAGTTCACAGACCATCACAGATCACAGTCCCAAAAGCACAGCAGCAGGAGCCAGAAGGTGGTGCCAAGGCAGAATGCACCGTCCACAAGGTTGGCCCACAGAAGGAAGTTCTGGGCTCATGTCTGGAGACTCTCCTGAATACCCCAGGAATATGTGTATCTGTGACCCAAGGCTGGATGAGGCTGGGGGTGGATCACTGTATCAAGAACCTCCCTGGCAGGCTCACATGTGGTTAGGCATGTGCGTGTACCCAGACATGTGCATGCGTGTTTAGGTATATGCACACGAGCGTTTCACAGGAGACAGTCAGTAGCTTCCACTAGGTTCCCAAGGAGATTCATCAGGCTCCAGAGGTTAAGACCTGGCCATCTAAATTAGAGTATTCCAAAAACGCAGCAGGACTAGTGACGTGGTCCCCCAGTGGTCGGCTGTGTAATGTTCCTGCCTGTGAGTGGTGGGGCTGCCCTAGAAAGAAGTGAGGCCTACTGGGGTTCCTCTCCAGATACTTTGCAGCCTATAAGGATCAGATGGTCTTTTATACAGTTTTATTTTCTTTCTTATTGCCAGAGAACACATGTGCTTGTGTGTGTGTGTGTGTGTGTGTGTGTGAGAGAGAGAGAGAGAGAGAGAGAGAGAGAGAGAGAGAGAGAGAACCTCCCTCAATGGGACATGGTCATGCCATAATCCCTTTTCCTCCATTTCTCCATCCCATTGGGATTTTGGTCACACACCTATATATCTGGTGAGTTTTAAAGCTACCAGGGTGGGAATTTTAACCATGGTTGGCCTTCTGGGATACAGCTCTCTAACTGCTGAGCTCCAGGCCCAGCCCATTTACATGTTTTTCTACTAGGGAAGCTCCTGAACTTCTCAAAGCAGTGGAGCAAGGACCTGCAAACCTCCCTCGAAGAAGCACAAACTTCTGTTTTCTAAAATTTTCCCTGGTTTTCTGAGATATCTTTGTGTGCTTCCCTCTCTCGTAGCTCTTGCTCTGAAGATCTGTGGGAGGCCAGCTTTACTCATCCAGCTCTGTCACAGGCCCTTTGGAACATGTTCCTGGGATTTTTTTTGCTAGGCAGAGAAAACTGAAGAGTGACTCAATCCTCAGTAGCTAAGTGGAAGTAATACTAAAAGCTCAAAGAAAAAGGGAAGAGATTAAAAGCTGGAAAGGCTGCTATACAATAAGGTCAGAATCAATTTAGGATTAATCCCTTTTAATATGCAAACCACATGCAGGCATGGGAGTATATGGTCCAACTATAAATACCTCTGACAAGCCTAGGAACAGCTCCTGGGAGCTAAATTGGAAAATTGATTTCCAATCAATTAGAAAAATGCAATGTTACCTTAAAAGGCCTCCAGGCTAAGGTTTGCACTATAATCTGATTGATACAGTCTGGATGAGCAGGAGCTCTGGAGACAGATTTCCGGGCTTTCAATCCTAGCTCTTCTTCCAACATGGAAACATCGTGTTTCTCGGTGCCTCAGTTTCTGCATAAGGTTGTTGTGGGATAATACAGTCAATGTGTATAAAGCATTTAGAACAGTAAGGGACTCAGTAAGTGTTGAATAAACATGGTCTCTTATTGGCTTCTGTTATTATAACTGATTCCTTTTTTTTCCTTTAGTTAATAACATGAAGCAATCATTAATGCAAACATGAATATGTTGTATCTCAAGGCAGCCTTTTAAGGGTTCATCTGAGCACTGCTCTGGGCAGAGAGCATCCTACAGCATGTCCCCAGGCCAGGCCAGCAGCTGCGTCCTCCTCCACACCCTCAGTGAACTGACAGCAGCTGGTAACGATTCTCGTTTCCCCTCCTGTGTGTCACAAGCTGGCAGCGGGTGCAGATTTGCCAAGGCACAATGTCCTGACCTACGAAGGTGAAAATCAAGTCTGCTTGACTCGTTGTTACCTAAGATGTTAGATTTCACAGTTCTCTATGTTCATCTTTTATGAGTTTGTTTAATGTTGGTCAGCCATCTGCACTTCCGTGATCTCTGGGCATATTGTCACATTTAATTTAAGGTCATCAGATCTTTGGGATCACAATCTTAACATTGCCTTCCCATCATACCCCTGTACTCTGCTATGTGGGGACCCTCTTCAAAGCTGGCCAGTCACCTCCCTGAAGTCACCACATTTGTCACTGCCCATTGTGGCCATTTCCACAGGTTGCCCAATCTACGTAAGCCTCTCTGTGAAGTCTGAAATTAAGTCACTAGAGAATTATTTTTGATGCTTTATGTTAGTTCTACCAGCTCTCCCTTTAAATGTGCAAAAACTTCTGGATATTAAACAATGAGCGGATAACAGATTGCTAAGGGTTAGCTGACAGACTTAGAGGTAACCAGCTTGAGGGAGGGACCAAAGAGTGGAAACCCGGTGGAAAGCAGAGCGCAGGTCTCCAAGGCGTCTTCCTTCCTTACCTTTCTCTTTTCCTCCTTCACACTCTGGGCACCAACTGCTGTTTCCAGACATCTTGCTGTTCTCTGAGTATGTGTGGCTGATTGCAGAGAGTTTGTGTAGAATAAGACACAGGCTCCTTCAGGCTACAAATGCCATATAACAAAAAGAAAGGGAGAGAGTGAGAGGAGAGGAAGTATTTTCAAATGCCTTCCAGGAGATAAATGCATAATGTTGTCTCATTCTAAAACCCATTTACTAAGTAGCGTGCAAGGGAATGATATGACTATAGCAATTTCACTTTGCATTTTTAATGTTTGCACGGGAAGTACCAAGAATGCAAGAACAAACACTTCTCTGTTCCTACTCAGATAAGTCAGGATGAAGACTAAACACCCCTGTGTCCAGGTCCAACCAAGCCCATGTCCGGTGTAATGACGAGGGGACCAATCTCTTAGAGTAGTTTAGACTCTCATACTCCTCCTGTTTCCCCAACCCAGCCATCCTGTTAGACATGGCAAGATTGTCCTTTTATCTTTTTTAAAGTTATTTGCTATAGAGTGCATGTGCTCACTAGAGAGAGACAGACATGGTGACACGGAAAGAGAATCGTGAGAAATCAGCCCCCAGAGGGGATGGCCATGCCACAGTCCCTTCTCCTCCACACTCCTCCTGGGACTTTGTACATGCACTCACACACACAGTCTGCATGATCTTCAAGCCACTAGGCCTGGGACTCAACCTTCCTCGGCCATGTGGGAGTCCAGCCACCAACCACCATGCTGGCCCCAAGCGTTCCTTTTGTAAAAGCTGAGTAACATCCCACTGCACGTAGTTGCCACATTTTCTTTATCCATGTTTCTGTCTGTGGACTTTTAGGCTGTTTCCATGTCTCAACTGCTGTGAATAATGCTGCAAGGAGTACTGGCTTACAGATAGCTTTTCAAGATCCTGATCGAAAATTTTGCCAAGAGGGTAGACCGGATGTTAATTTTTCAATCGCCATCCTCACAATACAAAAAGAGGATGGAGAAAGCTTTGGGAAGTGACAGACAGGTGTGTGGCATAGATTTGGGGGTGGTTTCATGGGCATATGCTCATCTCTAAACTCATCAAATTCTGTATGTTACTCATGGGACACTTTGGTATGATGATTATACCACAATGAAGTGTTTTTTTAAAGAAATTTAACACTTTCGAATGAATATATTCAGAATGTGTGTGTATGTGTGTGTGTGTGTGTGTGCGTATTTGTGTATGTGTGTATATATCCTTGACTTTTATTGGTAATTATTAAAGTTGTTTATAAAAACTGATCTTTTGGGTCAGCCAGTGGCATGATGGTTAAGGCAGCTGGATACCACGTGGCCAACTGTGCTTTCGAGTTCCAGACCTTGTGGCTAGAGAAACATCCCGGGAGCATGTACTTGTGTACCCAGACTCCTGACAGGAGGGAAGGTAGATGAGAAGTGGGGGCACTTTCTCATTCCTCCAACTTCTTCGTGTCTCCCTCTAGCAAACACACACATCCTCTGGAAAAACTGTAAGATAAAAGTAAAAGAAAAACTGGTCTTTCTAGACATTATGGTAGCCTTGTATTTCCTCTTTTTGATGTTAGGCAAGGTAGTTTTGATAGTTTTATCAAATAATGCCTCAAGGGGCCTGCAGATGGCGTGGTGGTTAAAGGCTCTGGATTCCCACATTGCTGACCGCAGTTAGAGTCCTGGACCTGGTGGCTTGCTTTCTTGCTTTCTCTCTCTCTCTCTCTGTGTCCAGTCAAATTTAAAAATAATAATAATAACAAATGTAATTTAATTAATTTTTTAAAAAGTCTCAGTAGATTGACACGTCACTCACTGCTAAGAGTTAAGTGTAAACTCCAGGTGCTCAAATTGCCATGTCCTTCCCTTTAACTGTGGAAATACATGGCCAAGTGCAGCCTTCCCTTGTGAGTAAAGCCCATTAGCAGAGGACCCCTTCCAACCTCCCTAGACGTGTAACGTAAGTGACGATTAAATATGTGATGTATTGAGCCATTAAACTTTCAGATTAGCTTTTGCACAGTATAACCATGCCCTTCCTGACTGAGACAGACTGGGTGGATGTTGAGAGATGTCTGTTGTAGACTATCATGCTCTATAACCAAGCCAGAGGTCTCTTCTCAAAGCATTGAGGAGGGTCATTTAATTGATGTGCTCATACATGCTCCAGATAGCACTGAAGGGTTGTTAAAAGCAAAAGCAAACACATTTGTCCCAGTCTGTCAGGTGTAATTAAAGTCAAAGATAAAGCATCTCCTGAGCTGTACAAGCAAAGTGCACACCCTGGACCATCCGGTCTCCCTGGAGCCTGAAACTGCACTGTGCACTATTTCTATTTCTCTCTCTCTGGGAATATCCTGCTCCTGCTCAACTGTTCAGAAAATGCCCACGTCAAAAACTGTCAACCTCTCGGTGTCCATGGCTTGGAAGAGAACATGTGGGAATTGTGATGGAGGCAAAGATTGTCTTTACTCATTCATTCCTTAACAGCCACAGAGGCTCATGATGCCACAGTTCAAACTGTACACAGAAGGGAGATAGAGTCACACCTTCACATTCTCTCTGTCACCATTTGTTCTTTGACCTTGGTAAGGTTGGCTAACATTTTGATGACTACTGCCTAAATGTGTCAATAAAAATTAATGCCTAGGATTTGAATTGTTATAATATTAATAACATATCACATATCATCATAATATACATAATAATAAGAAGGGTGAAATACTGCAAGAATTACCAAAATGTGGACTCGGACTGCGGTGGGCTACATGGGAGGCCAGCAACATAGCCATTATGCTAACTACTGGTCCCTCTCAGAGACAGTTTCTATGGACTACTTCTTTCCTTGTATGTGGGAATACTTTCTTACTTCTTTGCCTTGCTTATGATTTCTTTTTGAAGGATTAGAAAATTAAATATTATACTGCAGTAACTCTGGAAATAACATTTTCTTCTTCTCAGGGTTTGTTGTCATTTTTGGTGCTATTCTTGTTGCTACTACTGTTTATTGGTTGATGATTTTTTTGAACAAATTAGAGGAAGTCTACAATCTTTGTCATGTGTGGCCACTGAACTTCCTACTAAGTTAGCTTAGTGGCTAGCGAGTGATTTGACAAGGACTTTCTTAAATACTTTGAGCCAGTATATCTCCCATCTTTGCTTCCAACATCTAAAACTGTCAGGCAGTTGGCAACTCTGCCTTAGTATTCACTTCCTGCTTATACAGACCTTCAAGTCAACTGAAGTGAGGTTAGAGTCTCCTTAGATCTTTTATGGGTGTGGGTGTAGCCTTCCAGATCTCCAAGCATGTATTGAAGTTTTTCAAAGCCTGACATCTCATTCCCCACCTTTTTCTTTCAAACTGTTTGGTGGACCTCTTGTTTTTCCTGTTGTCACTACCTCAGGCAGCTGCTCTAGTAAATAATTGCTGCTACTTTTTCTGTCAGTGTCCTCAGGGGAAGCATGTTTACACTGAGCTGGCTCTGAAACAGGTCAAAGTCATGCATGTCTTCTCAGTGGGCATTTCGGGGTGCTGCCAGACATGTCAAATAATGGCAAGTCTGTACAAAGTGGCTATCTGGGGCACTGCAAGCCTTTCTGCCCCCTCTGGTGGTTGCCAGGACGCTAGTTTCTGCAGTAATCCTTGGTGTGGGCTGTTGATTTTCAAGGCTACTACAGAGTTGATGAAGCAAATGGGGATAGTCCATATTATAACACCACAGTGCTGGGGGGCTGGCAGGTGCCATAGTGGTTAAGGGTGCTGGACTCCCACATGGCCAACCACAGTTCAAGTCCCAGAGCTGATGGCTTGCTTTCTCATTTTCTCTCTCTCTCTCTCTCTCTCTCTCTCTCTCTCTCTCTCTCTCTCTCTCTCCCTCCCTACCTCTCCCTCTCTGGTCAAATTAGAGTAAATAAATGAAGTTAAATAAAATACTTACTTGAAAAAATGTGGTCATTAATTATTTTTTAAAACAAAACAAAACAAAACACTACAGTGCTCTTAATGAGATTCTATAATTTTTATTTTTATTTGCTTTGTTTTATTTTGTTTGAATAAACACTTCTTGGATTATTGCACCACTCTGGTTAATTTTGAGAGTTTTTGATCATTTTATTTGACAATTTCTGTCAGTGTTCTCATCTCTTTCTCTGCAGAAGTGATTTTTCGGAGGTTTTTACTCTGCTATTATGGACAGACTTCCTTTTTAAAGCCTCAGATGCTTTAGGCTATTGTCCCTTCACTTTACTGGTTCCCTTTTATGGTATTCCTCAGTTAGATATTGATGAAAGTTTTAGGTCTATAATCAAATAATAACACTCATCTTTGCCATTTAATTCTTCATTTCTCTGTCACAATACTCACAGCTATGTAACCTGGAGGCCTTGCACACTGGTGTCCCTGAGTGCCCCTCCATCTCCTCTGCACATGCGGTTCTTCCATGTTGCCCAGCCATAAAGACATGAACATGAACGCCTCCTCTGTATGGCTGGGGTGGCCCTGGGCTCCTTCATAGCTAGGGGTTGGGCCTGTGACTCAGACCGGGCAGTGTTATATACCTGAAATATTCTGGGAATTTCTGGTATGTTTTTACTTTCCTGATTAAAAGGGGCATTGCTGGCACTGTCCCTATCAACTAACTCCTTACTTCAAAACAGATGTCATGACTGAAGCTATGGTAGCTATCTTGTGCCACGGAAACATGAGCATATTCAGAGACCACATATTCATAAGAGCAGAGCAGAAAGATTTGAAGACCCTAATAACATCACTGAACCATCAAATACTTCTTAAAATTCAATTTGTTGCTTGGAGACAGAGCCAAAGGAAACTCCGCATTGTGTCAGTTCCCATGGCCTGCGTCCTGCCATTGATCTTAATGGGTGTCCAGTGAAAAAGAGCACAGGTGGTAGGCCTCTGTGTCCGTGAGGAGCCCACAGTAGCACCCTAGCCCAATGAGCAGCTTTTCACATTTTTGTTTTATTGTGCCAAGAACACACAACATAAGATGAACCCTCTAAGTAGATTTTTAAGTGTTCAACATAATATTATGAATTATAGGTACAATGTTATACAGAAATCTCTATAGTTTATTCCTCTGGCATATCTGAAACTTCTTACCTATGGCTAGCAGCTCTGCATTCCCTCGTCTCCTCAGCACCACTCTTCTACCCTCTGATTCTATGAATGTCACTGTTTTAGGTAACTCACGTAAATAGAATCATGTAATATCTATCTTTCTGACATTGTTGTATCTCGCTGAGCTTAATGTCCTCCAGGTTAACCATGACATCACATATGGCAGGATTTTCTTCCTTATTAAGGCTGAATACTTCTTAAGTGGGTGTATATGCCACATTTTCATTTCCTTTTTAAAAGTTTATTTAATTATTTTGTCCTTTGAGAGGGGAACTCCCAAAAGGGTCTGCATGCTGCCGTCTACCCCTAGTCTCAGCCTACCTCAGTCATGGGCAGGTGTGTACATCTGGTGTGCTCAGGGAACTGCCAGGGTGTGCACCCAGGGCTTCCCCTCTGTTAGTGCCGAGCCCCGACCGGGCCCCACGTGTTCTTTACTCACTTATCCATTGCCGGACGTTAGGTTCTTTCCACAGCTTGGCTATTGTGCTGCATGAACATGGAAGTGCTAATATCTCTTTATTATCCCGACTTCAGCTCTTCTGGATAAATAACTGGAAGTGGGATTGCTGGACCATAAACATGCTCAATTTTTAAGTTTTTGAGGAATTTCCATTTTCAGAGCTACTGCACCATTTTGCATTCTCACAGATGATGTACGGGCTTCTGACGTCACAACCTCCTGAACACGTCTTCACTTTTTTTTTTTTTTTTGAGAGATTTTTGCTATAGGGCACGTGCGCTTGCCAGACAGACAGAGACAGAGAGACAGAAAGCGAGAAATTACCCCCTAGGGGGGATGGCCACGCCGCAATCCCTTCTCCTCCATTTTCCTTGGAGAGATCTTGGGCACACACGCACACGCGCCTGGTGTCCGGACATGGACCGCGGTCGACTACGTGGGAGTTCAGCGACATAGCCATTATGCTAACTGCTGGTCCCCACATGTCTTCACTTTTGATAGTAGTCATTCTAGGTGTGAGGTGAGACTTCAGTGTAGTTTTATGCGCATTCTTCTGAAAACTAGTGATGTCAAATAGCTTTCCACGTATGCATTTGTCATTTGCTTATCTTCTTGGGAGAAATGTCTATTTCAGTCCCTGTACATGAATATTTCAATGAATCATTTATTAGCAATAAAGTGATAGTGATTACTGTTTGCGTTATAATATGGACATGTTTAAGGTTAATTATGGTATTAATTTTGTTATAGCATTAATGATAGTGTTAATTATTATGCTCAATTGCTACTATTTTTGCTTTTAAATTACAAATTCCTATTAGTTCACAATTATTACTATCAACTCATTTTTAATAGTGTTTGATTAATCTAAAATGAGTAGAGATGAATATTTGCATTAGGAGTATTTATGCTTGTCACTTTACAATAAATAAACCTAAGTATGTCTATATTATACCTCAAACATTAATCACAATTCCTCCTAAATATAGACTCATACTCCAAAATGCACAAGACAAAATGCCCACTCAGTGAGAATGAGCAGACATAATGTGGAGAGAGATAAGAACACTGACCTTTAGTCAGCAGAATTATCAGATGCAGAATACAGAACAAGTACGTTTAAAATAATTTTAAAAACTGAAGATAGGGCCAACCTATAGTGCAGTGGTTAAGTGCTATGTTTTGGGACTTGGATACCACAGGGATGACCACTGTTCAAATCCCAGCCCAGCAGCTAGAAAAGCATGCGAAGTGTGTGTGTGTGTGTGCATGCCCCAGACCCTGAGGGGTGGAGAAATGGAGGAAAAGGAATAGCAGCACAACAGTGCACTGCTGTGGGGCGCTCTCCTCCTCTCCCCCTCTCCTCCTCTCTCCCTTTCCTCCTCTCCCCCTCTCCCCCTCTCCCCCTCTCCCCCTCTCCTCCTCTCTCCCTCTTCCCTTCTCCTCCTCTCCTCTTCTCCCTCTGGGCAGTGCATGAGCCTCTGACAACAACACAACATTTTAATCTGAAGATAGAATTTACTTTAGTTTGCTGCTCATATTATGACCTGCTTAGGAAAACGTTTTTATTGTTATGTTTAACAATAAAATGCTTCTTTCCAATACATACAGTTAATTCCATAAATTATCTTCAAAATAATTTAGTTTCCTTCCTGCAAATTTCAATACTGAGTATTCATTTAAAATATTTTAAACTTCGTAGTAATTTATTCTTTTACCAATAAGTTATTTTGAAATTATAACCTATTTTTAAATATTTGAAAATATTCTAATTTTCTTTTTTTTTTAAGAGAGATTTTTGCTTTAGAGCGTGCACACTGGCTGGAGAGACAGAGAGATATAGAGAGACAGAAAGTGAGAAATCACTCCCTGGGGGGATGGCCATGGCACAATCCCTTCCCCTCTATTCTCCTATTGGGATTTTGGGCATGCACACACACGCTCCCAACATGAATTTCAAGCTGCCAAATCCGGGACTTGAACTATGGTCAATTGTGTGGGTGTCCAGCTACATAACCCTTGTGCCATCTGCTGGTCCCTCTTTTCATTATTAATATCTAGCTTGAATTCAAATTTACATTTTGGAAAAGTTACTCTGTTAGATTTCAATTCATTTAAGTTTGTTAAGACTAACTTCATGGTCAAGCAAAAAGGACAATTAGTAAAGAATTCATGCGGAGTTAAAAAAAAAATACAAAACCAGTGTATTCTCCAGTTGTAATTTGTTGTTGTTGTTGTTGTTGTTTTTTAATTAGGGTAAGTCTATCAAGTTCGCCAAAATTTTATAGATTCTTCTTGTTTGTTTGTTTAATTTCTATCAGTTTTTTAGGAAGGATATTAAAATATTCTACTATTACTATTATTTTTATATTACTCCTTTAATTCTGTTGGCTTTTCTTTTGATATTTTAAACTTATGTTTTATATGTATTTTTGCATATTTGATTGGTACATTTACCCCTTAATGAATATTTCTCTTTTTCCCTACCGATTCTTTTAATCATAATGTTGGCTTTATCTCAGTAGTATAGCTAGACCTTTTGGGGGTAGAGTCCTTTCATGGTATTTTAAATTCTTTTACTTTTAAACTTCCTGTTTGAAGTGTGTCTCCAGTGAGTAGCACATATTGGAATTGTTGAAAATGCAGATTAATAGTTTTCACATTTTAATTATAAGAGTTTCTAAGAGAGCTGAGTATAAATACACCATCTCATGATTTCATTTACATTGGTTCTGTTACTTCATTGCCTTCTTTAGATTTAATCACGTGTTTGTTAAAAATCTATTTTCCATGTTGTGTTGTTTTCAGTTTCATTCTTTTATCATTCTCTCAGTGACTGTCTTAAAGATAACTTCTATCTTTTACGTATTAGAATATTATAAAATGATATTTTACGACTCCCCATTATGTTCAAGGACCTTAGAAGCCTTTACTCCCATTCATCTCCATGTTTCGTTCTTTTTTTTTCTCATGTTTTAACTTATTTTACAAATGTATAAAATCCCACAATACATTATTATTAATTCCATCAATGTTCTTACCCATATCTTTAAGCTCCTCCATGCTTTAATTCCCTTTGCATTTCCACTTTTACATCTTACATCATCGCTGCTTGACAAAACTTCTTTAATATTTCTTTCATCTTAGTTTAAAACAACTTTCTCGCTTTTATTTTTTAAGGATGTTTTTTCAGGATATAGCATATTTCTGTCGAGAAGTCAGTCATTTTTGTCCTCTTGAGGGAAGAAAAGATTGTACTTATTGCTTATCATTTGCTTGTGTATTTAGTGTGTGAGTGTGTGGAGACATAGAGGTAATGTTTAACAGGATCTCACCGAACCACGACCTTCCTGCTCCAGCCTCCTAGTCAGCGAGGACGCAGACACATGCCACCACACCCAGCATGTTCGACAAAGGCCAGGAGCCAAACCCAGGCCTTCCAGGCGGGCTCAGGGAATTCCCAACTGATACCTAGTAAGTGATAACACGGAAGGGTCTAGAAGACAAGTGCAGGGAATTCTCCAGCTTGAGTGAGTATTGCCTCATGCGCACGGGACAGAAAAAATATTCAGGCGTTTGTAAAGCAGGGGACCTGAGGAGAGAAAGAACAGTGAAGAGAAAGAGTGAAGTTCGAGCAAAAATCACCCAATATTTTAACTATGAAAATGGAAAACATGTATTATTGTGTGTTATGATTTCATGATAGCTGAACGGGAATGATGTATCCTAAAAGTCCTGATCACAACATAGTTGGCTAAGATGCAGTAATTACGTGAAGGAAAGTAGCTCTGATTCCTTCTCAGCCTGTGGGCACCATCCCTCAGCAGTGCCTCCTGGCATCGCCCTGCCTGATGCCACTCCACATCACTGTCACTTACCGCCTCACTGGCGCCATCACCCTGTGCAGAATCTCCCATGACCTGTCACCATCTTGTGACACTGGTACTTCCTTGCCACTGGTCTCCCCCGCCTGTCACTGCGGGAGGTTTTACGGCGTCGCTGTCTGCCCTGTCTTCGGTGTCTTCAGTGTCAGGCACTCGGAGTGTTTGTGGCGCAGACGACTGCATTTTGCTGCTGAGAGACTCTATCTTAACGTAATCAGGACCCCGCATCCTGGGGAGGCAGAGCATTTCTGTAGTATCCAGACTGAACTGTGTGGTTTTTCCCAAACATAGACACTGGATGGCTGAAAGTGGGAAACAGGATCTTTCTGGTTCTCCTCGACGTGTAGATGATGACGTGCTGTATCACCCGGCACAGGTGTTTGTGTGGTTTTCAGCCTCTAGGCTTTTAGGGTACACAGAGAAAGCTGGCGTCATACCGATAAGGAGAAGCCGATTCACTCCCGATTACTTGGAAAAGACAGACGCTAACGCGGACAAAAGCCACGTCGCGAGCACACGAAGTCCGAGAGAGGCCCAAGCGGAAGAGCGTCAGCCGCACTGCTAAGGAAGCGCTGAGATGTCCCTGTAGCTTCTTACTCTCAGCTGAGGGAAGAATTCGCAGTAAGCAAGGCTATTTCCCACTTCCTATGCGAGTAAACTGGTGGGCCTCCATATTAATGACAGAATAACAAAGATCACTTCACAAACGGCCATGTTTAGTTTAATGGCCGCGGTGTGTGCTGAGAGGTGATTGCCAGGCAACGTCATCACAGCGTGAACATCACAGAGTGGCCTTATGCCAGCCTGGACGGTTCGGCCGACTACACACGTGGGCTCCACGTAGGACCCACATGATCCTCATGGATACTGTCCTGTCTGTGGTCCATTGTCAACCAACACATCATGATAAGGCATATGACTAATTTATCCCTGAAACCTTGTGTTCGTTCATATGTTTCCAGTTTCTAAATATTATTATATTACATGTATCCTTTAAGCAGTGTAGTTTGGAGGAATATTATTAGCTCATGCACAGAAATAGGTTTTCCCAGGGCCAGTAATATGAAATAAAAACAAAGGAGACTGTCTTTGTGGTCCTGAACAGTGAACGTTCCAAAACGACGCTACCAAAAGAGCATCTCACTTTGATATTTGGTCTCCAGCTTGTGACATCTATCAGTTTACTTCATGATAAGATAATTTCTTATAACTAGTATAGGTCAGCAGCATTTAAGGAATGAAAAGAAAAATGAATCCAGGGAAGTGGTTTGGAACTATTTTTAAGGAGTTAACGTCATACCGCACAGTTCACATTGTATCATGTAGACACTGCTGAGCTATTGGAAATACATGACCATTTCTGTTTTGCAGGAAGGTCAATCCTTTTTAAAAAGTAAGTATTCATTTAATTAATTAATTATTATTGTTTCTTAAAATTTTCTGTAGGTCATGTGTGCTCACCAGAGAGAGACAAAGATGTTGGGTGGGCAGGGAATGTGAGAAAGCAAGCCTCTGTGTCTAGGACTTGAATTGCAGTCGGCCATATGGGAGTCCAGGACCTTAACCCCCACACCACCTGCTGACCCCGAGGTCAATGTTTTCAGCAATGTGGAGAATAGACAGAACCTCAGCGGTCATCCTGGAAAGTGGGAGATACGAGGAAAGAGATAAACCATGGCAGGGAGAGTGGACAGGGAGTGAAGTGACGATCCAAGAGACATTTGAGACACAGAATTGACAGCAGCATATCAGGAGGAGGAAGCTGGGTAAAGAACCCTGCATCTCCCAGCTAAGGGGACGGAGTAGTAGTGCCATCAACAGAGATAGACATGGAGTTGGATCATACAGGAAATGAGAGGGTGTTAGATTTAGAAGTTCCTGGTGGTGCCAGTGAAAAATTTCTGACACTCTCCATATTAATCATATTAAAATTTATATATATATATATATATATATGTATTTTTTTCTTTTTAAGTTTTGCTATAGGGCACATGCATTCATTGTAGCATGGGCAATCCTCTTCTCTCCTCTCTCTCTCTCTCTCTAGATATACACACACACACACACACACACACACACACACACATATGCATATATATAATCTCCTCTATTCTCCTTTTGAGACTTTGGGCACATATGTACACATGTCCAGTGTGATATTCAAGCCACTAGTCCCAGGACTTGAGCCATGAAGTCAGCCATGTGGGATCCAACCTCCTTAGCCTGCATGCCATTTGCTGGTCCATATTTTTAAAACTTTTTAAAGCTTTATTGAGGTATAATGGACATGCTACACAAATTCAATGTGTGCAGTTTGCGAAGTCTTGCCTTATATATACACTTTCTTTTCTTATTTTTTTAAAATTTCCTTTGCAAATTATTATTATTATTATTATTATTATTATTTTATCACGGTACATCTTTATAGCATACAAAGTGAATTTTGCCACCTTGAATACACTGCGTATCAGTTCAGTCAAAGATATCATCATGCACATTATTATCAGTAGACAATGTTCCATTTTTGTGTCCATTCAATGTTCTGCTCCTTTTCCCCCGTATCCCCTCCCCTCACATTGTCCACCTTTCTCTTGCACTATCTTTAATTTGCTATTGTTATTATTTTTTAATTTCAAGAAAAGCAGTTTTAGCTTTAATGAATCAAAATTTTTTTTAAAAAGTTAAGAAAAATTTGATTAAGACTAAAAGCCAGGTAACAGGTTAGGATTCTTTCTAAATAGTAGATAGATACTAAAAACTCAAAAATCAGATATGGACAGAGTGGACAGGGCTAAAAATCTACTAACAATTGCACTGTAGCTTTTTTCTGAAACATTTTTTATCTCTTTCCATTCCCCCTTTTACCAAATAGAAGCATAAACCAACTTATTTGAAAAAAAAAAAAAAGGTTAATCTCAATTTGGTCTATTATTTGCACGAAGCCCAATAAGAATACTAATTGATTTAGTTGGCTTTGCTGAGGCCTTTCTTAAGGAACTTCAGATAAGACATTTTTAAAAGCCTCCCAAGGCTACTGATCCAAGTCAGGCACCCACCCTCTGACTCTGTCTTTAAGTACCTGTACTTGGAAGTTTGGGGGCCTGTCAGGAAGTGATATTCTTTACTTACCTGCCAGGCAGAACTGCTTATGGTACCAGGCAATCTTCCCAAGAGCTTCTGCTGGCTTTCTTGAAATAAACCTTAGTTCCCTAGCTTTCTGGTCATATCTTCAGATACGAAATTCCAGTCGAAGCTCTGGCAATAACCAGTATTTCCAATTTCTGATGTAAGGCAACAGATAGTATTGAACTTATGCAAATTGCCATACTGCCACAACATAAGAATACTCATAAATACTTTCCAATTTGAGGGGAGTCAGGAAGGAGGAAAAATTTATGTTTCAATTTTATTTTTTTTTTAATTTTAAACAAATTGCTGGAGCTAGCAACAGCTCTAAAGAAAACAAAAATCCTTAAATCTGGAAACAGAGCATAGAAAAAAATCAGTAATATTTTAGTGAAAAGTCATGAAATTCTATTTCACCAGTTCAGTCTCATGTAATTAATCTCTCTTCTGTTGAGTTTGCAGTGTTGACCAATCTTTCTGTTTAAATCATGGAAGTTCAGAAATATGATCTTAAAGTTATCAAAAACCTATATTCAAGAGTACGTATCAGTCTTTTTCATTAGTTGCCTTAAAACAGGCAATGTTTCAGAAAGAGAATCAGAATAAAGCAATTAACTATGGACAATGAAACTTGAAATGGCTATGGTTCAAGATCTGATTTTACTATAACCCCAAACTGACAAATTTGATCATTTCTGTGACAAACTATATTAGAACTATTTAACATTACAAGTATGACTAATGTCATACTAATACATAACAGATAATATTTAAGAATCTCATACAATTTTGGAACACCCATAGACACAAATTTCTATACACAGAGGGCTAAACACCATTTCATATTTGATGATGTTTCCCATATAATTTCAATACATCAGAAAATCTGATCTTTTTCTTTCTTTCTTTCTTTCTTTCTTTCTTTCTTTCTTTCTTTCTTTCTCTCTCTCTCTCTCTCTCTCTCTCTCTCTCTCTCTTTCTTTCTTTTTTTTTTAAATTGTGGCAATACTCAGCACTTTATCTTTTTAGCAGAAGTACATGAGAAGTAAATATATTCTAAAAAGAAAAATGACAGATTTAACCTGAAACTCAGTTTTTCTAAAAATGATCCCTATACCAGTGAAACTTTCACCACAATCAAGAAAATGAACAAGGGACCAGTAGTTAGTGTAATTGCTATGTTGCTGACTCCCATGTAGTCGACCATGGTTCGCATCCCGGACCCGGTGGCTTAAACTCACGCTGGGCGCATGTGCGTGCGTGCCCAAAATCCTGAGAGGAGAATGGAGGAGAAGGGATTGCAGTGTGGCCATACCCCCTGGGGGGTGATATATTGCTTTCTGTCTCTCAGTCTCTCTCTGTCTGGTGAGCGCTCGTGCCCCATAGCAAAAACCTCTCCAAAAAAAAAAAAAAAAAGAAAGAAAGAAAGAAAGTAAATGAACGAGACAATTTCTCCAGAAGTTCTGAAACTATGCCTCTTGGGAGTCTTCTGTCATTTCTCCTTGCCCATCCCCAACTATACTAGCAATCTTTGATCTTCTGTCAGTACACATTGTTTTCATGCTTCCAGAAGTTCATGTAAGTGAAAAGCCCTCTTCCTGTCTTGCTTTCCTCACATCATATTGTAATTATAAGTTTCATCCAGGCTGTCACAGGGAACAACAGCCCATTCATTCTTTTATTGCTGAGTAGTATTCCATCGTATGGATATACCACAAGTTGTTTCTCCATTCAGCGATTTGTGACATTAGGGTTATTTTGAGAGTTTGGTTATTATAGATAAAGCTGCTATATAAATGCACTATTTGTATGAAATTATGCTATCATTTATTTTGGGTAAATACAACTGAAATGTCTGAGTAAAATGATAGGGTTTTTTTTTGTTTTTGTTTTTTTTTAAGAGGTTTTTGATATAGGGCGCGTGCACTCACCAGACAGACAAGATAGAAAGTGAGAAATCACCCCCTGGGGGGATGGCCATGCCGCAATCCCTTCTCCTCCATTCTCTTCCTGGGATCTTGGGCACGCACGCACACGCGCCCGGCGTGAAGCCACCGGGTCCGGGACTCAAACCGCGGTCGACTACGTGGGAGTCCAGCGACATAGCCATTACACTAACTGCTGGTCCCATGATAGGTTTTTTTAAATGAAAATGTCAAACTATTTAAAAAATATTTGTTCTGTTTTACATATCCATCATCAATACTAGAGTCCTAGTAGTTCCACATTCCTACAAAGCCTCAGTTCAGTCCGGTGTTTTTTGTTTGTCCATTTTTGTTTCGTTGCTTTTGTTTTTGTCATAGGATGCATGCACTCACCTGAGACAGAGAGAAGAAAGGGAGAAACCACAGCACCACCCCACCCCAGGAGGGATGGCCATGTCACAACTCTTTTTTTCTTTTTTTTTAGAGAGGTTTTTTTTGCTATAGGGCGCGTGCGCTCGCCAGACAGACACAGAAAGACATAGAGACAGAAAGCGAGAAATCATCCCCCAGGGGGGGATGGTCATGACGCAATCCCTTCTCCTCCATTCTCCTCTCAGGATCTTGGGCATGCACGCACACGTGCCCAGCGTGAATTTTAAGCCACCGGGCCTGGGATGTGAACCTCAGTTGACTACGTGGGAGTCCAGCGACATAGCCATTATGCTAACTGCTGGTCCCAATGCCCAAAATCTTGAGAAGAGAAGGAAGATGAAAGAGTTGTGACAGGGAACCAGCAGTTAGCGTAATGGCTATGTCACTGGACTCCCACATAGTCAACCGCGGTTCGGGTCCCGGACTGGGTGGCTTAAAACTCACGCCGGGCGCGTGTGCGTGCGTGCTCAAGATCCCGAGAGGAGAACGGAGGAGAAGGGATTGCGGCATGACCATCCCCCCCGGGGGATGATTTCTCGCTTTCTGTCTCTCTGTCTGGCGAGCACACGCACCCTGTAATGAAAACCTCTTCAAAAAAAAAAAAAAAAAAGATTTTGGGCATGCACACGCACACATCTTAAGTGATTTTTCAAGCTGCTAGGTCCAGGACATAAACCACGGTCAGACATGTTAGGGTCCAGCATGTCAAACACCATGCCACCTGCTGGCCCACAATCAGACCTTTTAATTTTAGGCATTCTAAAATTAAAGCCTTAGAACACATAGTGGTAGCTTGTTTTTGTTTTTATTTTTATCAATGAGAGAGATATTCTTCTTAAGACTCCCTACCCTAGCCTCCTGGCAGCCAGGACTACAAAGGAATGCCACCTCCCTAGCCTGTCTGTGTTGGCCTTGCATATGCTTCAGCCTTGGGACAGTGGCATCTGAGCTTAGCACAACTGAGTCCAAACATTGTTCTAATTTGGATTTCCCTAATAAGTAATAATAATAAATATCTTTTTTATTTTAGATTTTCTATTTGTATGTCTTTCTAATAAATTATTTATGCAGATTTTTAGCAATTTTTATTGGCTTGTCTATTTTCTTTATTGAGTCACATGGCATATAACTATGTATATTATAGATTGGAGATCTTTATTGGATTCATGAGTTCTAAATACTTTTTTCCCATGCTTTATCTTTCCATTCTTTTAACTGTTTTTGAACATCAGAAGTACTGAATTTGGGACCAGCAGTTGGCGTATTGACTATGTCACTGGACTCCCAGGTAGTCGACCACGGTTCGAGTCCCAGACCCAGTGGCTTAAACTCACGCCGGGCACGTGTGCATGCATGCCCAAGATCCCGAGAGGAGAATGGAGGAGAACGGATTGCAGCATGACCATCCCCCCGAGGGGTGATTTCTTGTTTTCTGTCTCTTGTCTCTCTCTATCTTCCTGGCGAGTGCATGCACCCTATAGCACAAACCTCTCCAAAAAAAAAGAAAAGAAAAGAAATCCTCAATTTTAGAGAAGTACAACTTACTGATTTTTTATTTTATAGGTTGTTTTAATTGTTGACTCTAAAATATCTTTACCTAACCAAGGTCACAAAGTTTTTTTGCCTAGTATTTCTACTAAAAATTTTGTAGGTTTAATGATCCATTTCTAGTTCTTTTTTATATGTTCAAAGGTACGGATGGCAGTTTTGGGGGTGTTTTTGCACATGGATATCCAATTATTCCAATGAAATTTATTGAAAAATTAGATTAAACCAACGATTACATTCTCCAAAGTAGTGTCCTTGTACTTTTGTCAAAGTAAATTGACCAAATACTTGGAAGTCTATTTCTGGACTTTAAAGTCTTTTCCATTGAACTGTTTATCTACATGTAAGTCAATGACATGCTCACTTAATTAGTATAACTTTAAGTCTTGGAGTCATGGGAGTAGATATAATTAAACTTGATCTTTTTATTTAATTTTTTGTACTTGTAACTATGCATTTTTATTATATGGACTCCACTGTGGCAAGCATCTGTACAAACCATTCAGGCAGTGGTCCACAGCTGGGTTATGAAGAAAAGGCATGCATTGTTTCTCCCATTTTATCACAATGAAGTTTAACAGCACAGAAAAGTCACATGACGTTGGTATCAGATTTCTCAAACCCTGCGATGTGAGTAACTCTAAACACACTAAATATTGTTACACATTCAGACTTGGACAGGTACAGGTGCTTGGACATACAGCCCTCACCAAGCTAGGTTGGAGACATGAACTCCAGCAGCATCGGAAATGCTGTGAAGGCCTAACTTTACAAGTAGCGATGTAAGCTTACAGAACTTGCCTTTACTAAGGTGGCATATTCAAGTAATTCTAGCACCTTCACAATTTAGTGAACCAAATGTGCTATACTTCACTTTTAAAAACCTAGATAAAACATGAAAAAGAAGCCTTATGGTATAAATTTAAACTTCAGGAAGTGTTCCTGCTTTATTATGCTAAAGAATTTTTCCCATGTAACGTAAATGTCCAATAGCTCCTGATATGTGGGAAGATAGTGTTTGTTAAAGCACAATGCAGCCTTACTGGCGGAAGCTTGGCTATATAAACAGCCCACGCTGAGAAAAGGTTTGATCTCCACACTTGTTAGACGGCACAGTAAGACCAGTAACGGCCACCTTGCAACATTAACGAAGTCTCATTCCCGTCGGAAGTCAGGGAGGCCTTCCTTGGTAAGGGGGCACTATTGGCAGTCCTGCCCACATGGCAGCAAAGCAGCAGGAAGAAGCCTGACACCCCTTGATGGTGACCGCCACACTGACTAGAGGTGGCACTGTTGCTGTGGGATGCCTGGCCAAGGAAGATTATGATGATATATAGGTGACTGTCCTTCTCTCTTCCAGCGATGTGTCCTCATCTAGCGGATCAACTTACTGGCTGCACTGACCACCGTTAGTTGTAGCAGGCTTAATGTTACGGAGGCCGCTGGTTCAGCTGCGGTACTGCTTGTCGTACCACTTACGAAAGCTGTGGACTGTGTGTAAACAGGGAACGTAGGCTTTGGGGGTTCTGCAGTCATTGCAGGGGTACTGCTTAAGGACTTGAAATCATTACAAACAGGTCCTCAGAGAGCGGCCTGAGCCTACCCAGCACTGGGGAAAAGAGGCTCAGACTGGAGGCTGTGGAGCAGGTACTGTTGCTGTTGGTGCCGGTGGTCTATTAAGAATACCAGGTGCTTGGGGGACCAGCAGTTAGCATAATGGCTATGTCGCTGGACTCCCACGTAGTCGACCGTGATTCGCATCCTGGACCTGGTGGCTTAAAACTCACGCCGGGCGCATGTGCGTGCGTGCCCAAGATCCTGAAAGGAGAATGGAGGAGAAGGGATTGCGGCGTGGCCATCCCCCTTGGGAGGTGATTTCTCGCTTTCTGTCTCTCTGTCTCTGTCTGTCTGGCGAGCGCACGCACCCTATGGCAAAAAACTCAAAAAAAAAAAAAAAAAAAAAGAATACCAGGTATTGAAACAGCCTGTGCTTGAGTGAAATCCCAGGACGTGGAATTGGCGGGAGGTGGGGGGGGGGGGGGGGCATAACTAGTCACATACCAGGCATCAGAGGTGGTATTCCAGGTCCAGGTGGCATCATTGCTCCTACTGGCATCATCATGTTTTCACTGCAAAATGACTAGGTATATTTCCTCTGATGATGCAATACAGGTGGCATGCCTGGCATGGAAGAAGGAACACCTGGCATTAACGGCGGTATGCCTGGAGGCCTTCCTGGTGCTCCTGGAACTGGTGGCTCTCCTGGCTGCGTCACTGGGGTTATATAACCTTACTGAGACTGAGCAGGCTGTGGCGGAAATGAAGCTGAAGCGCAGACTCATCATCATACTCGTCGGAATCACCTTGTTGCTGCTTCTTTTTTTCTTCCTTTCTTCTCTTCGCCTTTCCTCCATCTCCTTGCTGGAGCACCTTCCATACCATGTGTTTCCAGCTCTACGTCTATTCTTCCAGGTATTGCATTTGGTACAGCTTCTGTTGTCTCTCCATGCACCTGCAAGCAATGACTAGCTCATCCAGGCTCCGTATACCATTTCTTATGACATGCTTGGCATTTAAAATGCTCTGCTCTTTGACGCTGCGTTAGGATCCTCTCATCATCAAAATCGCTCTTACGATACATGCACCAAGGCTTAAGTGCTTCTTCTTGTGACCAATAACTGCACAAGTGGGAGTGAGGAGAAAAGAAACAGAAAAAAAAACAAGACAAAAATAGCTCACTCCTCCAACCTGATGGCCACCACCGCGTCTCACAGGAAACAGACACAAAATGCTTGATCTTTTCATTAGAAATTGTTCTATATGAATTGTGGGGTCATCTTGTTTCTACAAAAGAAGACTGCTGAGATTTTGAAAAGAATTCTGTTGAAACTATAGACCAATTTTACAAAAACTGGTATCTTAACAATATTAAGTTTTGATTCACTGATCTGATGTACTTCTTTTGTGTAGAGCTTTTTAATTTTCCCCCAGCTTCAATTAATATTCTTCGTACAGATGTATTAGTTTCCTAAGATATTTGTAATAAAGTACCACAAATTTGGTGACTTAAACAACAGAAATGTACTGTCTCACAGTTCTGGAGTTTATAAGTCCAAAAACAAAGTGTTACCAGGGTTCCTTCCTACAATATGGGGACTATTTTTCTCTAGTCACTAATAATTCTTCTTGAACTTTACTGTGAGTAAGGATATTTCTCATTGCCTTGGATTTTTGCTTCATGTATTATGAAGCTATTAGGCATAGAAATATTTAGAGTTCTATGGGCTCTTGATAAACGGACTTTTTTTAAATTTTGAAATGACCCATTTTTCCCTCATATTATTTATTTATTTATTTCACAATCAATCATTGTGTATCATTACAGCATACCAAATGAATTTTCTCATCATGCATACACTATATATTGGTTCAGTCAAAAATATTACCATACACATTATAACCAATAGGTTTCTTTCCATTTTGGGTCCCTTAAATGTTCTGCTTCTTTCTTCTTCCCTTGATTACCTTCCTCGCACCCTCCCCCATTCCCCCCAGTCCGCCCACTCCGTCTCCAGTATCACCATTGCTCTACCTCTTTTTATGCCGTCCAGTCTTTCAGTTTCTGCCATAGAGTACAGACATTCGGTATATATTGAGTGAGGACAGACAATGCCTCTCTTTCATAGTCTGGCTTGCTTAGCTTAGTAGTAAATCTTGCATATTTGTCCACTTTCTATCAAATGCGAGAGACTTGATTTTTATGGCTGAGTAGTATTCTGTAGTGTATATGTTTCATACTTTTTCAAACCATTCATTTACTGGTGGAAAACACAGGGGAAACTCTAAGAAACATAGGAATATGCAAAGACTTCTTAAACAAACCCCCCAAAGCACAGGCAATAATCCCAAAAACAGACAAGTAGGATTACATCAGATTAAAAAAGCTTCTGCACAGCGAAAGAAACAATAATTAGAGTAAATCGAAAATCCTTGGAATGGGAGAATATTTGCAAATTATGCCTCAGATAAGGGACTGATAACCAGAATATACAGTAAACTCAAACCCTCCTCCAAAAAAATGATCAACCCAATTAAAAGATGGGCAAATGAGCTGAACAAACAACTCACTAAAGAAGACATATGAACAGCCAAAAAGCATGTGAAAAATGCTCAACATCCCTAGCATAAGGGAAACACAAATACAAACCACAATGAACCCTAGTCAAAATGGTGAAGATTAAAAAAACAAAAAACAATAATTGCTGGTGAGGCTGTGGTGAAAAGGGAACTCTCCTACACTGTTGGTGGGAATGTAAATTAGTACAGCCACTGTGGAGAACAATATGGAGGTTCCTCAAAGACCTACAGATAGAACTACCATATGATCCAGTAATTCCACTTCTGGGTATTTATCCAAAGGATAGAAAAATATTCAGTCAGAAAAACACTTTCACATCCATATTTGTGGCAGCATTATTTACAATTGATAAGACATGGAACCAATCCTCACACTATTTTTTAATTTTAAGTCTCTTCTGTCTGATGTTACTATAGCCACTTCAGCTTTCTTTTTATTGTATTAAATTAGGCATGTTGTATATTTTCCATCTTTTTTTCTTTTTACTCCAGCTTTATCCTTGTATTTAATGTGAGTTTACAGAAAACAACTTGTCAGTGGGTCTTATTTTTTTGTTTGGTTTGATAATCTCAGTCTTGTAATTTGGTTGTTTAGAACATTTACATTTAATGAATTATTTCCTATGGCTGAATTTAAATACATTATTTTACTATTTGTTCACTATTTTTTTTTCTTGAGAGAGATTTTTGCTATAGAGAGAGAGAGTGAGAAATCACCTCCTGGGAGGGATGGCCACACCACAGTCCCTTCTTCTCCATTCTCCTCTTAAAATTTTGGACACCTACACACACATGCCCAGCATGAGTAAGCTGCCAAGTCCAGGACTTGAACTACAGTCAAGTACATGGGAGTCCAATGACATAACCATATGCCATCTACTGGTCTTTTGTCCTCTATTTTTTACCATCTCTGTTTACTTTCTTATAGAATAACTGGGCTTTTAAAATTTTTTAAAGAATTATTTTTATTTAACTTTATTTATTTTATTTAACTTTATTTATTTTAATTTGATCAGAGAGGGACAGAGTGAGAGAAAGAAAGAGAGAGGGAAAATGAGAAAGCAAGCCAGTAGGTCTGGGACTTAAACCACAGTTGGCCATGTGAGAGCCCAGCACCCTTTAACCACCATGCCCCCTGGATTAATTGTTTTATAAATTCTTTTTTTTCTCCTCAACTGTATTAGTTTAGTACTTACTGTAAGATTTATAGTATATACTTTAGCATGTAATTAAGTGTATTACTTCATGTAAAGCGTCTTTTTAATAGCATCTCTCCATTTCTCTCTTCCCAATAATTTTGTCACTATTTTCCTGTATTTCACTTCTACATGTATTATGAAATCTTGCATACATTATTTCATTTTTGCTTCCAACTGCAATTAGTTTTTAAATGTTTTACATCATTGAATGTAGAATGCTTTATTTTGAATATAGAATGTTCTATTTTGAACGTAGTTATCACTCACGGCATTCTTCACTCCTCTGCACAAGCACAGATTTCCATCTAGTTTCTCCCTGAACTTCCTTTAACATTTTCTATACTTCAGTTCACTTGGTAATTGGTTGTTTCAGCTTTTGTATGTCTGAAAACTTTATTTTACCTTTGCTTTTGAAGTACATTTCCACTGGGTATAGAATTCCAGGTTGACAGATTTTGTTTTGGTCTCAAGTTGTTGCTCTGATCTCTGCTACAGTAGCTCACAGTGTGTGTGACAAGGAGTCTGCCTCCTCCTTGGCTTTGTCCTGAACTTAAGGTGACTGACTTCCTTCTCAGTTTGAAGGCTTTCTCTTTCTTGCTTGCTTTAAGCAAATTGATTGGAACGTGATTTGGCATTGTTTTTGTTTTTGTTTTCGTTTTTGTTTTTTCATGTGTCTCAAGCTTGGAATTCTCTGAGAATCTTGGATCTGTTGTTTTCCTTTTTCAAATGTTGATACTTTTAAATCATTTATTATCACTTCTACAATTTTTCTGGTTCCCCCAGCTCCTACAGAGACTTTAATTACAAGTCATCTCACAGCCTTTTGATCATCTCTTTATTTTTTCCCTCTTTTTTCTATGATTCATTTCAGCTAGTTTACATTGCTACATTTTTCAGTTCCCTTTCCTTTTCTTCTGCATTGTTTGATCTCCTGTTAATCCTTCCTAGTGTGTATTTCATGACAAGCATCATAATTTTTGTTGTTAGAAGTTTAATTTGAATTTTTTTGAATGTCTTTCATGCCTCTACTTAAGATGGACAATTTTTTTCTCCAGTTTCTTGAACATATAGAATGCAGTTATATTGTCTGCTTAATGTCCTTGTCTACAAACTCCATAATCTGTTTAGTTTCTAGCGTCACTTCCATTGTTTAAAGTGCAAATATGAATCACTGATTAATAGTGTACTAGGCCTAAAGCTCTCAGGTTTCTACTTAAAATAACATTTCAAGGACTAAAACTGGCAACATAAATCTTTAGGATTGGACTGTCGTATAGGTAATTTGGGTGACGGGAAAAAGGGAGAAGTACCCTCAACATGCGATCCTACAAATCTGTCAGAAAATAAGGCATATGTTCTAAACATTTTTTTAAAAATATAAAATGATGTCAAGTTATCACTTTGGCAGGAAGAATTTAACTACAATGAATATGTAGAAAATCGATGTCTTTAAAGCCACGGTGTCTGATCAATTCTTCGATTATTTGGGGGGCAGCTTCTACTGGCCCAAAGAAGGAACTTGAAGGAACATGCTGATTTATTAATAATGCAAATGTCCAGGCCATGCTTACAGAATGGTTTTCAAACTTCTTTGAGTAAAGATATTAAGTAAGAATGGAATTATGCTACCAGAGAAAGGCAAATGACATCTTACTATTTTAAGGAAAAGGTTGCCTTTATTCCTGAGGAAGTTTTAGAGTGGGTTACCATTCACAAGTTTGTAAAGCTTATAATAACTTGGGCACATGATGCAATTTAAATATTTATTTTTTAGAGATTTTGTTTGTTTGTTTGTTTGCTATGGGGTCTGTGCGCTTGCCAGAGAGGCAGAGAGACAGAAAGAGAGAAATCACGCCCCAGTGGGGATGGCCACACTGCAATCCCTTCTCCTCCAGTCTCCTCTCTGGATTTCGGGCATGCATGCACATGTGCCCAGCATCAGTTTGTAGCTACCAGGTCTGGGACTTGAACTGCTGTCGACCATGTGGGAGTCCCACGCCATAAGCATTACGCCAATTGCTGGTCCCTACATTTCGAATATTATAAGACTACAATGCATTGAATGTGTTGATTTATAATCATTTTTCTCTTAATCATAGACCAGCTCTCCTGGAAGACATTGTTATCACGGGGCAGTTGAAGATCAATACATGAAAGATCTGTTGGAGCTGCCAGGCATTTTTTCTGGACCATGTTGTGATGAGCTTTCTCTGAAATGTCCAAGCTGAAGCTGGCTGACAATGTGTCCCAGCTGTTCTCATTGATAAGATATTGAACAGAGCCCTTAGCCCACTGGCCTTCAAAACGAGAGCTTCTCTGTTGTTTGAGTTCTTTCCAATTTACTTTCCACAAATGCTTTTGTCCATTAGTTCAAAAGTAAGGCAAGCTTCTTACTCCTTCTGTTCTCTTACTCCGTGCATTGCCCTAAGGTACAAAGACATCCAGGACACAGTAGGAGCAATTCAAGAATGTTCAGGGGCAGAGTCCCCAGAGAGCAAAGGCAGATCTCCATTCATTAGCTAACAGACAGGGCCACATCTTATGGAGACCAGTCGCTAGTCTTGCATCTGTTTTAGGATTATGACTGAGGAGTGAGATAATTTTTACAGGGACTTGCATGATCACATTTATTCAATTTAAAATGTACAGTCAGACTTTTTCTAACAATGAGGAGATCTAATTTGGCTATTTAGGCAGACAATGAGAATTGGCTTTACCATTATGTTACATGGCAGATATGTCTTATAAACTGATGAATTAAATCTGTAGCTTCCATATTTGAACATCTATAATATTCAATAAGCTTATGCAACTAAACTTACGATGACAAATTTTAGATATCAAATTTCAAAGAATATGGCTATTAAGGAGTATGAATGCCAAGATTATTACTATGCTGAGAGTTTCCAAGAACCTAGATTTGATTGCCATGGTAAGTATCCATTTTTCTCAGACTACCCCCTTTAAAAAATGCATTAGTTGATATCCAGCTAACAGACCTATAGAAGGAAACAGAGAATATGCCTTTCAAAATAAAAGAGGAGTATCTAACAAGAGATACCAGTAGGCAAGATTGGGCAGGCGAGTCTGAGTGAGCCTTCTCCGGCCACCAAGAGCACCTACGTAGGTCCTCAGTGACCCTCAGAACAGTTAGGGCAATCCTCAGAAAAGGAATGTGTTAGAAAGAGCTTCCTACAGAAGCTGGAACCTAACCTAAGCAGTACCGTGCTCCTGGTTCTGAAAGACACCTTCTGTTCCTAGATAAGTCAAAGAACTCATGACCACGATGAAACAAACTGTCTAGTACCCCCTTTCCAGCCACTCCTCCCCGCCAAAGCCCCAGACACCTGGAGCTTCAGAAGAGCTCCCAGAAGTGCTTATTCCTAAGGAGAGTCTTGAAGACAGGAAGAGCCCCAGGCCCCGCCAGTGAGTCTCTGATGATGGAACCCTGTGTGTCCAACTAGCGCAGCCCAGAAATGACCACTTAGTATTCGCTGCTTGAAAAACGAGCCCCGTTGACGGAGCGAATCCATGTTAGTCATATCAAAGAGTGGAAAGGAGGGTGGGGAGAGGACGCACAGCAAAAAATGAGGGGGTCAGAAATGCTTCGCTTTCCAAATGAAACGTCTGTGAGATCAACAATTATGTGGCTGTTTTAAACAAATCCAGTTTTAAACTTTAATGAGCTACAATCTAAGTGGTCAGCATAATCTATATCCATAAAACAGAGAACATTATCATTTTAAAATCTTTATATTTGGTTATTTATATCTTACTTCCCCCATGATGTTTTCAAATAAATGTAAGCTTTCATTTATATGTTCAATATAAATTTTTAAAAAGGGAAGGAACAGTTTGAGCTGAAACATTCCTTCATCCAAGGTGGATGATTACAACGGGGTGGACGTGAGTGACGGCTGGAAGGACGGGCACACATACACTCTGTGCTGCTCAGAAACCAGCCCAGAGTCACGGCATGGAGGTGCAAATGATTTGAATTCAAGGGAAGGGCCCAAAATCTGGCCTACCTAGTGGGCTGCAGCCAACTTAGGCCAACAGGGAATGAAAAAATAATTTTAAATTACCCTTTAAGAACCATTTCCCGTCCAAAACGCATAGTTGCCAGTGACACAGGGGCAGCGTCTGAACTCCGGCTCTCTGAGGACAAACTCGGATCATTTGTCTTCCAGCACCTTCTCTCTACGTTTTCTTTTGAAGAGTTCAGTATGTGCAAGTACATATTGTATTGGGATGTATTTTTTGGTTTTAAATGCTCAAATGAAGTAAGTTTCTTTAATCTGATTTGCTTGTCTTCACTGTAAATTCATTTCATTTTAATGTAAAATAAAAACAAAAAAAATGTTGAAATGAATAGCAATCGGGTAATATTTATCTGCACTGTTCTGGGCAGGGTTTTCTCACTCCCCTTTTTGCATATTCTCTGTAGAGAACCTTCTGTTTGACATCACACATATCAATCAGCCCAAAATTCCCATTAGATGTTCTCTGTGCCTTTCTTCAAGAGTGTGAACGCTTGTGAGTCGGTCCTGGTTATCATCCTCTCTTTCATGGTGGTGTTCTTTCATGGAAGCCTGAGGTTGGGTGGCCACATTTAAAGAGTGGGCTTTATTTAAAGGTTAATGAGAGCACCTGGAGGGAATGCTCACATTGCAGTCCGCGTTGTCTGGTTGGCAAACCGCGCTGAGAGTGGCAGTTTGCTTCTGGGGAGCTTGGTCAGGCAGGCTGGAACTCGGCATGCGCAGGAGGGAAGTATTCGCGTTTAACCGGTGCTCTGGAAAACGTGGAGGCCTAAAGAACTTCAGAATACTTTCCTTGATATAAAGATGATCTGTCCTCACTAGAGGCCAATTAACCAGCAAACTTTCTCTAAATTGGTGAGATAAGAAAAGAAAGGAGGAAGTGAGAGAGAGGGAGGGAAGGGAAGAAAGAGTTTGGAGTAATGTTTTCAAACTTCAGCATATATCAAAATGTCCTGGATAGCTTGTTAAAATATGGACTGCTGTGTCCTATCACTGGGATTTTCTGATCACTCTGAAATGGAGCTCAAGAATTTGAATTTCTAACAAATGTCCATGCGAGGCTACTACTGCTGACCCAAGGCCCACACTTCAAAAACTACTGGTGTAAAGTTTATGAAAATAGAGATCCTTCCTATAAAAAGCTACAACTAACATCATACTTAAGGATGACAGATTAAAAGCTTTCCAATCCTGGGAATAAACAAGGACGTTCATCCTCTATACTTTTATTTGGTATTGTGCTAAAGGTTCTACCAAGTGCAGTGAGGCGAAAGCGAAAACAAAGACACAGAGAGAGACACACACAGAGAGTGGAAGGAAGGAAAAGAAAGGAAATGGCGATCTGCTCAAAATAATCTAAGGAGTTATTAATCAGACCTAATGAGTGAGTTTAGTACAGACACAAAGATGATGTATGAAAATGGAATGCATTGCTCCATATCAATCAATAAGCAATTGGAAATGTAAATGAAAAATAATATTAAATAATAGCACCCACATGTGATTTTTATAAAAATTGCTAAAATATGTGCATACCCTGTATGCAAAAAATTAGGAAACAGTGCCAAGAAATTATAGGCAAACTAAATAGAGATCTACCACATTCATACAATGAAGGACTCGATCTTGTTTAAACATTAATTCTCCTAATTGATATGTAGAAGCAAGTCATCCCCAATCAAAACCTTTATGGCTCTTTTTAATTTTAAAGTAGAAATAAGCAAACTAATTACAAAGTGGAATGAAAATATAGTGGAACTATAATAGTCAAAGCAATTTTGAAAAAAAAATGAGTTGGAGGACTTATATATCCTGATTTTAAGACTTCCTATATATCTACAGTAAACAAGATAAAATGGTATTAGTGTAAGGATAGCCATTATATATAATGAAACAGAATAGAGTGCAAAAATGTTTTACACATATATAATAAATTGACTTTTGGCAAACACCCCAAAGTAGCTAAAAAAGCAATCGGTATCCTAACTATAAATTCTGCTAGAAAAAAATGGATAAAATTATTCATGAAAAAGAACTCCAAATTTACTTCACTCCGTTCACAAAAATTACCTTGAAATAGGTCATAAATATCAATGTAAGAGCTAAAACAAAATTTTTTAGAAGAAAGTATAAGAGGATGTGTTTTTTGTCATGAGCTAGGCAAAGATTTTTCAAATAGGACAAGGAAAGCATAAACCATAAAACAAAGAAAAATGATGAAAGAGGCAAACCAGACTGGGAAAGTTCGTGGAAAATGCATATTCTGAAAAATGTATGTAGAGCGCTCACTCTCTCTCTCTCTCACCTGTCTCCAGAGAATGTGTGCATTCACCAGAGAGAGACCGAGAGAAGGAAAGAGGAGAGAAATAAAGCACCTCCCAATGGGGTGTGGTCACACTGTGATCCTTCTCTTAATTTTTTTATCCTGTTGGGATTTGGAGCACACAAACACACAGGCTGGTGGGTAAATTTTAGAATCTGAATAGACATTTCATCAAAAAAATATATCATTTCAGGAACCAGCAGTTAGCGTAATGGCTATGTCACTGGACTCCCATGTAGTCAACTGCGGTTCGCATCCCGGACCTGGTGGCTTAAAACTCACGCCGGGCGCGTGTGCATGTGTGCCCAAGATCCCGAGAGGAGAATGGAGGAGAGGGATTGCGGTGTGACCATCCCCCCTGGGGGGTGATTTCTCACTTTCTGGCTCTATGTCTCTCTCTGTCTGTCTGGCGAGCGCACACGCCCTGTAGCGAAAACCTCTACAAAAAAATAAATATATATTTATCATTTCAAAAACTACTTGGAAAGATTCTCAACATTGTTAGACATGAAGTTTGATAAAAATCCAATGACATATTATTATGAAATCAAAATTTAAAACTAACAGCAGCTACAATGGAAAAAATTGAAACGACACCAAGCTTGGGGAAGATGGCCCCTAGGATGCTCACGTACTACGATGGGGCAGGAAGTGGTGCAGCTGCTTTCAGCGGTTCTACCATTTGTATTTAATTTTTTTAATTTGTTCATTTATTTGTAAGTCTATTTATTTCTTCCCATGAGTAAGTGGGTGAGAATCAGAGACGGAGACAGCACCTCTAACAGGATCTTGATGGCATGGTCCCCTCCAGCCTCAAACAGTCCTAGATGGTGCCATGGACATGCTTGTCATTCTCAAGAAAGTCCCTGGACTTGAACTGGCAACCTTCCCATGTGGGTCACCATCAATAGCCACACACTTACTGTTGTACTGCCACCTAGCTTCCCAGCTTCTTTTAAATATGATTTCATCTACAATAATTACCACTGAAGAGATCCATTTTGATCTGCCAAACTGGAATAAAAGGAAAAATCGAGCATGAGCCCCTGCCATCCTGAGCTTACTGAACCTTCCGCTCCTACTGGAAGCCCAGGGGACCGGGAGTCCACGTGTCCTTGAGGCAGAGTGCAAGGCGTGCCTGGGCTCTGGCTGTCTGAGTGTAAATATTGCCGAGGAGCCCTGGGATGGACTTTCTGCTGCGGGAGTGTCCTCCGTGGAAGCCGTGGCTGGTGGAACCCGTGGTCTCTAACTTACTACACGTGCCTAGAACACGTGGTCCTCCCGCAGCTCAGCTGCACCTGGCCCTCTCGCTGGCCATGGCCGTTTCTACTCAGTCCCTGTTGGGATTCACAGCTATCAGCCCAGACTCCCAAGGGCACACACAAATCACTGGGTCCCTTCCACACTATGTAGAGTCAAGAGAAATTTGGGCTAACTTCGCTTTGGTTTTGTTTTGCTTTGATTTGCCGTTTTCCGAGCCCCATGAGTCTGTCTCCTCTAGGATTCTGGGATGGAGGCTGAGGAAGGGCTCTGTATCTGCGAGCTGTTCTTCGGCCTCTCTAGCCCAGCTGAAACTCCCCACGCTTTGGTCTGGCCACGAAATCCCGCTTTCTTCACGCCTCTGTCTTCTCCCCCTTGGGGCTGTTCGTTCAGCAGGATGGCTCAGCCTCCTGAGCTGTGTGCTGTAGGTTCTGAAGTTCCATCCAGTCCTTCCTCGGGCTTTAGTGTAAGAGAGCTAAGAAAGAGAAGATGCGCCAGACACTGCGCGGGAAGCAGGGCAAGGAAGTATTTCAAAATATCCTCCCTTGTATTGTTCATCAGGATTCCCTAGAGAAATAGAACCAAAGAGATACGTGCATACCCGCAGAGCCATGCGCTTCTTAACCCTGGGGCACAGCCTGCGAAGTGCACTACTTGGCAATTTTGCTGCTGTGGGAGGGTCACGGCGCACACTGACATGAATCCGGGTGGTCCGGCCTGCTATGCAGCCAGGCATATGGACAGCCCGGTCTCCACTGTTGAATGCAGAGTGGCAGTGACTGAAACCTACGTGGCACATAACTGTGTGTTTATGTCCCCACCCCGAGGCAACTGTGGCTGGCAAGTCCACACTGCAGGGCAGGTGGGAGATTCAGGAGAGGGCTGACGTTGCAATCTTGAATCTGAATCGCCCAGACCTGCAGGCTGGAAGCTCGGGCAGAATTTCTCCTGTGACGTCTTGAGAAGAATGTCTCTTCTTTGGGAAAACTCAGTCTTTGCTTTTAAATTTTTTTTCCACATGCAATTTCACTTATTTACTGTTTTACAGCATCTAGTTGCAAAGGTCTTCTGTGTCAGATTTTCCTAAATTCCTTGTTGCTTTACAGAAGTTTCGTTATTTCCAAAGTAAAAAGCCCTTTCCCATCATGACACTTGCATGTATGGCAGGTGGGACTCAGTCGAGCTGTGTGTCTTCTGCAGAGAAGGGCTTGAAAGTATCCTTTTTCTACACACGAGGCCACCCTGGCTCCAAATTCTTGTGTGCACTACCCTCCCTCTCGGTCTTCATTCTGGTAGTGGGCTCAGGACTTGGCAAACCATGGACCTCTTGCAAGGAGCCTTCCGTTTATGGCCTCATCAGTTTCTTGGCAAAGCTTTCCTTATATAATCCCAGGGCCGTGCGAAGTTTCTGAAAGAAGATACTCTAACCCACATACGTCACCGTCGTCATCTCAGATCTCCATCCGCTGCACCCTCGTACATATCAGAGAGGAAATGCACGCGGCATCTTTACGTAACGTGTGCCTTGTCTCTCCCTTCGGGAGGTGACAGAGGCTTCCAGCATCCTGTCGTTCACAATCTTCTCAACTTTTCATGTTTCCCAGAGTGTCCTCATTGCCGCTCACTTTACTCTGTCATGACCATTTCTTCACCGCCCTCTTTATCTTCATCACCCCCGGCAGGCTTTGATGGATCTTCTCCCTCCACCCAGCTTCCGCCATGACGAGTTCCTTGACTGCCTTAGCCCTAGGCATTGAAGTCAGCATGGAGTTGAAGGATGTCTTGCCCTGGTGGGGGCCATGCTCTCTCAGTTCAGCAATGCCCACGGTCACAGCGACCTCCTCGCCTTCAGAAGGAGGCGTGTCTGTGCCACTTTCTTCATCAGGGGTCTCGTCTGCATGCGACTCCTGTCTCTCCAGGTATGGCTGGGCTGGCGGGGCTGGCGAGCAGCGTGGCTCTCTGGGAGCCCAGCTTTCTCTTCCCTTAGCTGAGGAGCTTCTGGGGACTGGACTGCAGGCTCACGGCCGACAGGTGCTTCTCTTGCTGCAGTCCATTCGAATAGCTGGATTTGCACACAGATTTCAGGTTATCCTGGCTCTGAACCGCCTGGGCCTCATCTCTGACTTCTTCCTCAGAGGCACAGGACTGGGGACGTGTCTGTTCTTTTCTGGGCTCACGTTCATTGCCACGGCAGCTCCTGATTTCAAGGGCTCTTCATCTCCACATTCAAGGCCCTGAGCAGCTCTTTGCTCATCCTTATCTGTAATTTCGTTCCTACCCTCAGGTTCACAGAGCTCACTCCATTCCACGGGAAAGCTCTGGAATTAGACGGTGCTAGCCTCGTTCTCTGACAGGGCCTTGCCCTCGGCCAGGTCATGCACACAAGATGCTCCCGTTGGAAGCCTTCCAGAGCTGTGGCACAAGTGACACTGCCCTTTCTACCTTCCATCCTCCTGCCCACGGCACAGCTCCTGAGAGGCCTGCTTCTGCTCAGGGTGTTGTTAGAAAGCCTGACCATGCGGGCCCGCTCCTGAGCAGCAGGAGCCAAAGCCCCGTCTGTTCTTCAGGAATGCCGTCAGGTTCTATCTCCATAGTGACTGTCAGAATTCTGGGCAAACCACCTACACCTGTCATGCCACTGGCTCGCGAATGGGTGACTTGTTTCTCACACGTATTTGTTGCCTCTTTGGGATCAGTCCAGGTTTCTTTGGTTTTCTCTCTCTTCCAAAGCTGTCACGTGCGGGAACTGCCATGTGGCGAGACATGGGAAACGCAGGCCCTTAGCCAAGCGTGGTAGGCAATGGGGACCATGGCATTACAAAGGCAGGTACTCGCTGCACGTAGATGAATGTGGAAACCACGAGCTTCCACTTCGGAGCCTGTCTAGGAACTCTGAGAGGGTTATAAACCAACCCTGGTACCACAGGCTCGGGAAGAGCGGCTGGCCGAGGCTTGCCTGTCGGAATCTGACTTTGCTGACTGCAAAATGTGCACTGTTTTACAAAAAGAGGCTTGTGTTCTAGGCTACCCTCCCAGGACTGTGACCTCGGGCATGTTCAGTGAGGGTTGCTACATGCCAAGCTCGAGGCCCCTGTGGGGACCCCTCCTCCTAGCAGGCACGTGCTCTCGCCTTCTCGCTTAGCTGGTGCCTGCCTTCGCCTTTGCCCTAAGGCCATCCACAGATGGGATGACGCCAGCTGCATTCTGAGGGCGATCTGCTTTACTAGGTAACTTCCAATTTCAGCGTGGGTCACATCCAGTATCATACCGTGTTGGCCACATTAGACTGAGGTTGACCAAACGGCCGGGCACCACCACCCCGCACGTCGACACGCAACCTTCGCCATTACACTTAAGTATTTAGTCAGTGGTTTTAAGAGGAGGGCTCTCATCTCCTACATGAATGGCATGAGATGTGAGTACCAGATGTGGTTAGACATGGGAGGTTTACGGGGGAGCGTGCTGGAGGAGGTGCAGAGCAGGCGTGACCCTGCGAGGAGAGAAGGGAAGAAGGTGTCTGGGAAGTGAGAGTCGTGGGCTCCAGGAGAGCGCCCGGGAAAGGCTGATCCTCGCCAGCAAGTCAGCGTCACCTCCTGGAAGGATCTCATCCTTCGCCTTCACCAATCTGCCTTCCTGCCACACTGTCTCATTGAGTTTCTGGGAGTCGCCCGGACAGGGATTTTGCACATGGGCAGTTCGAGAAGGGCAGCAGCGGTGCCCCCAGTCACTGGACCCCATGGCGGGAGGGCCTGGGGATGCATCTCGCTGGTAGCAGAGCTGGCTCCCCAAGGACGGAGCAAGCCAGCGCCTTCCACAGCGGGTGCCTTCTGACGATGCCTTGAGGGGTGTTTTCTACCCGAAGTTGATCAGAATTAAGTAGAACTGGAAAATGCTGACCATGTTGGGGTTCCACAAAGACCGTCATTTTTCACAAAGTAAAAAGACGAGACAGTAACATTCAAATTGATGTTTGTTGCATTATGAGGAATGCTGGCTGTGAAAGATGATTATAGGGCAAATCAGGAGGGAAATACTTTCTACTGTTGGGTTTTATAGACTATTTTCTTACTGGTTAAGTTTTGATTTTTAGGATATGGAAAGAAGATGGATACTTTCTTAGTCATTTGTGGAGATAGGAGCTACCTGAATGAGATGGAGTTTACTGTTGGTAAGAGGTGAAATGTGGGTATTTAGAGATAACTCGTGGCTGTCATTTTTCCCTCTAACTATCTGATTGCTATAAAGAAATTGTACAGCTAGGGTAACAAGAAAAAAATGAATTTGTCAAAAAGTATATTGAGCGGATATAAACGATAAGTAAATATTCACTTAGAATTCAAGAGGCCCTAGTCTTCTGGCGAGCAATTACACAATAGATTCCAGGCTGCTTTTTTTTTTTCTGGAATATTTAAAGGTTAAAAAATGAGCTAAGATATTATTATGGTAATACCTCAGATGAGCATTTGGAACCAAAAAGCAAAACATGGAGAAAACTCTCAAAGCACTTATGTCCTGCAATTCCTCAGAAATGTAAGGACAGCATGCTTCTAACGCCAGTCCCACTGCATGGCCTGAGCACTCTCGAGGGCAAAAATGTGTTTGTTTGGGATTCATGGAGGTGCTCATCTCTACAGGCATCAGAAGTCCAACCACCATGGACATTATATATCCAGTGTAATGTATTGACATCGTGTGTGTGTACGCGTGCACATGTGTGTGTGTGTGTGTGTGCGTGTGCATGTGTGTGCATGTGTACACACCTGATAGCAGTAACAGGCGGTAGATGGAGGAGGACTGGGTTCTAGTTTCTCATGGTCTTTGTCAACTATTTTCTTCATTCTTTTGTGTAGCGTCGACATGTTTTCCATCTTATTTGAAGTTTCAACTTTGAAGGTATCAATACCTTGGACATTGCAGAGTAAATGCCCCAGAGAAGTATGACCACGGGACTCAATTTTCCCATATTCGTGGGCTTGGACCCAGTAAATCAGCAACATGTCAGATGTCTAAGCAATATCTATGTAAGAACTGGTAACTGCACCGTCACTGGGAAGGCTAAGCCAAATGTGGGCTGCAGAACAACCACTAGTCGACATGGAAATAATGCTCTGCCAGATCTTTCAAGAACTGATGACCTCAGGGAAGGAAGCCCACCTCTCATTAATCTGGTTTTGCTATTTCCATTGGGAAAATTCCCAGGCAGTTAAACGGGAGCCGACAGCTAAGCCAGCTAAGACCCTCCTTCTGTTTAGACACACTTCTCCCTCACACAGGTGACAATGTGATTCTCACATAAAAGAGAAACACGGGGAGCGATGAGATGGCATTAAGTTGCAATTAGATCAATATAATGGTGAGATGGGGAATGCTTGTGACGTGGTTACTGACCATCACAGAGGACACACACACGGCTTCACAGAATTCCCACTCGGTCAAGATATTGGAGAAGACTAAACCGACTTTTGGCCAGTGTGACTGACTGGCACGCTGAATTTCCTGAATTATTTATCACAGTCCTTCCACACTGCATATTCAGTGTACCCGCGGCTGAGTCACAGTTCCTTACGAGCTCAGCTATGGCTCCTCTTCAGTGTCAGTCAGCAGCGATTTAACGCTGCCAGAACACCTGGAGAACCTGTCCTTGCAGTGCCGTCCATATGGACTCCCACCTTCATTACTGCGCCTCTCGGCCCCTGCCGCTCTCTGAGGAAAACGGAAATGGGCACCTTTGGTTTTCACCTTAAGTCCACTCTATTTTTCTTTCCAACTTCTCAGATTCTTTCTCACCCTCACCCCTGCACACATGCTTTTCTAAGGCTCCTGGCATCGCACTGGCTCCATCCTCCCCTCACTGATTAAAAACAGTAGGTGCCGGATGTGTCGTCGCTCCCTGTAATGCCCCGCGTTTTGAAAAGTATTAATTAACAACTGTGGAGCACCTGTCATTGGAAGAGACGTCACTCATCTGGGAGATACTGAAGAGAGCAAATGCCCAGGACGCGCCACACCCCGGGCAGCGCCGCACCCCGGGCAGCGCCGCACCCCAGGACGTGCCGCACCCAGGCAGCACACTCTCTGCTGGCTGGACAGCTGACTTCAGAGCATCCGCGCAGAACCTATGGCTTGTGAGCCAGGGCTAAGGCCCGAGAGCCCTGATCCGACATTCCAAGGAGGATCATGCAAGAGAGTCCCCCTGGAAACGCGCATGTTAGAATCTGAACGAGAAACGCGCTTTCCCGGTGCTGAGTCACTGAGATTCGGGACCTTGGTTACACATTATTCTCTCTGGACTAGCATAGAAATTCTAACCAGGAGCAGGGCTGGGCAGAAACAAAAGGAGAGAGGGAAAGAGCGAGAAGACAGACAGATCTAAACCACGGGACAATAGGCTCACGCCTGAGCAGCACGAGAGGGGCCCGACCTGAGTGGTACAGTGCAGTGACAGACATGGGTTTCACTCACTGCCTGCACCAGCGTGGGAGGTGTGGGGAGCCTCCTGAGTCGGCAGCCCTGAGGGAAGTGACTGGGAAGTCTGGAGCCGTGTGGGTGGAGAGGGGGCGTATTTATCAAATAGACTTACCAGACATTGTCAGAAAAAGATTAGTTCAAGGAGAAAATAACGATGGCAAGAGTTCCGTGAACTGAGGCCTGAAGTAAACTGCTTCTAAGCCCAAGCAGCAGGGTGGGGGCTGAGAAAGCCTTTGAGTGGCACCACCGGTCAAAGCCCAGCCTTCCAGAAAAGACAGAGCAAGGTGTGCCCTTTTGCCTCAAGCCCTGTTGTCTCAGGGTAGCAGCTGTTATCGTAAGACAGAGGACGGGGCAGCCGACACACACACGCGCACACACACGCACGCACGCACGCACACACACACAATTGTAAAAGTTGAAGCCGAGGTCGAGGACTTTGGAGCAGAGCTACTTGTTCAAGGAGCTGCCTAGGGTAAACAGACCGGGGTCTAAGCGCAGCTGAGCCGTGGTGCCAGGGCCCGACAGCTGAGATGTGACAGCTGAAGACATTAAACAAACAGCTGTGTCCCCACTTCGCCGGGGCAGGAGCAAGACAGAGGTTACTCAGCCTTCCCCAAGGCCGTGTTCCTCTGCACACACTTCAGAGGGGGTAAGACCACAGATAGAGGAAAGACATCCCCGGAAGATAAAGAGAAACGCCCTGGAAAACAGCAGTTGAGGTGTCCCTGGAAGAAGGCAGGTTAAAGGTACAATCCAAGAGGGCTCCCTGACCTCAGGCTGTGACCTTCGTAGGCTGTGACCTTCACAGGGCAGTGACCGTCAGCGGCAGCACCCAGCAGCTCCACATTCCAGTGCAAGGCCAGTGACTGCTAAGCCCGTGGTCCACCGCCGCCCGCATCACAGGAAGAGGAACTGTGAGCTCTCAGCTCCCTTTGAAGCGTGCACGTGTCACGTTCTCACTTTACTGATGACCAGAGCACCAGGTGAGGGCAAGGCGTTCTGTACAACAGCTGCGCCCGAGCTCAGTCCTGATGACGCGCCACAGGCTGGGAGGGTGCCCACTCGGAGTGCTGGGAAATGCCCGTGGAAGGGCAGGGCTGGCGAGAGCCTCAGACACTCATGTGAGTTGTTGGAACTCCTCTGAAGATCCACGGTGAAGTCAGAGGACAGCCACGGGGGAAATCTTGACAAAGGGGAGAGTGAAAAGTCGGGAACGTTGACAAGAGACTTGCCCCCTTCATCTGTAGTCCAGCCTCCTCGTTTTCCCCTTCCTATTTTGTTTTAAGACCATGAAACAAAGCCATGAGTGAGGGTCGGGTCGAGGGCACCTCATTCTACATCTCGCCTCTATGTTCCAAACACGACCTTGTCAGCTCTTCGTATGTGTGTGCCTGAATGAGGCGTGAAGAAAGGGAGAAAGGAAGGAAAAGGGGGGGAAGTGGAAGGAGGTAGGGGAGAGGGAGAGAGAGGAAAGTGCTCCAAGGAAGTTCATCTTTTCATGTTTTAATGAACTTGAATTCAATAAATGAGATAAGATACTCCTATTTCTTGTAAAAACCAGCAAGATAAGAAATAAAAGGGAATCAAAACCTAGATCAAAGTACTAGGAATATATTGAAGTCAAATCAAGTGTTATTTGAAATACAATGTTTTCATCAGTAAACTAAAAACATCTTCTTAGAAACACATAATTGTGGGCCAGGTGGTAGCACAATAGTAACCCAACCAGACCCACATGGGAAGGTCCCAAGTTCGTGTCCTGGGACCTCCTGTACACACCTGTGTGCACTCATACATGTGTCTGTGTTTCGTGCTCATCAAGGCTGGGGTCATGGTTTGACCATGGGGTCATGGTGGGGATGCCTGTGTGTGTCTTTCTCTCCCTTTGACATGAATTAAAATAAAACAAAGCAAAACTTTCTAATGGAATTCTGTCAAAAAATTGTCTCTCCTAAGAATGAAAATACACCCCTGACAGTATCCACTGTGAGCGGTGAGTCCCTCGGTGTATTCTTGAGACACTTTGCCAACAGAGGAGGCTGAAAGCAGGCCAGGGACTGCTGTACACTATTCTCTCCTATTGCACCCCAAAGACCTTTCACACTTTCTTTTCTTCTCAGCCCTCCACTCCCCTTCCCACCTGCTGCACCTGGGTGGGGTTGGGCGTCTTCTCAGTAACGCCCTGGGAGGTCCGAGAACCATCACCTCTGACTCCTTTCTCTCTTTCACTCCGCATCTGACCTCTCTGCCCTGATGATTCATCCCTCCATCTTGAATTTCTTTAATTAATTTTGTCAGCATCCTGCCCTCTCTCAGAATCCTGGCTCAGGAAACCATCATTATTCACCTCCTTTATTTCAGCCTGCTCGGAGGTGACGTCACCTGGCCCTCTCTCCTCCAGTCACCTCCCGCTGCCTCGGCAGGCAGATAGGCTCTTGGAGGAATGCCGCGAAGTCCCGACCCAGCCCCTGCTCTCAGGGTAAAGGCGAGCTCCGGCTTCACATCTCTGCGGAAGTATCCTCAGATCAGTCACCTGAGTAGAATTAAACTTGAGCTACACTGGTCTCCCTTTGCCAGTCCTGGCTGGTGTGCCCCATGGCGGCGGCCTCCTCCTCTCATGTCTGATTCTTATTCACGCCTCAGGAAACAGCTCCTGCTCTCCCAGGGCTGGGATATGTGCCCTTCCTAGGGGTCCACAGGCCTTCACACCCTTCCTGTAACCTGTACGAACGCCCTCCTACACGCCCAGGGACATGGCAGGTGTAGCCAGACCCAGGAACGTTCAACAGACTCAGGAGCAAATCCCAGGATGAAGGGAGAAAGGAGGAGAGGAAGGAAGGGAGGGAGGAAGGAGGAAAAAGAACCCAGGTATTTAATAATGTGGGACGAATACTGGTATAGTAAATCCTAATTACACTAAAAAATCAACATAATACTGAAGTACAAATCCTCTAGTCAGTAAATTTACAAATAAATTATGTGTAATTAGCATTAAAGAGCTTTGCTGTGTAATCATGAGAATGTTCTTAAAGTGTATCTAAGCTCTAAATTCATTATTTCTGGATTATCTTTAAATGAAGAGGCCCTCAAAAATCCAGGAATAAAACCCCATAATAATAGCTGCACCAAATTGATATTTAACTCTTCCATTGAAGCTGTTTTCCTAACATACGATTATCTGTTTCATTAGTATTTGAACAGTATACATTCTTTATCCTAGTGGTGGCTATAGGAAGCCAATGTTATTTTTTTTTAATCCTAAGATATAATGTAGACAAGAAACAAACTTTAAAAATTCATTTTTGTTTTTTTCTTTAAATGGGCCCAGTGGTAGCGATCTGGCTTGTGTCTGGACAGATCCTGTCTGGTGGTCACACGTGAGGGAGTCCGATGGCTGACTTCATCTGAATCACCACATACATCAGGACTGGCAATACGCGGTTTTTAGACCGTAAAACCATTCTTTGTGCATGGTCCACAGGCCACTAGGATCCTTCCTGGTGAGTTAAGTGGGCTGTGTCACCACTGCTGGCCCACTGGGCCTTCTCCACAACAGGGCAGTAACTAAGTATAACCCAAGAAGCAGCCAGTGCCCAGCGTCAGAGGAGCAGAGGTCCCAGAGCAGGGCCCTCTCAGGAGGCAAGGGGCTCTGGGAAGGAAACCGAATCAGAAATGGCGTGTTGTGAAGGAGACACCAAGAGACAAGAGCAGAAAATGAGTGTATGTGAGTGTGCAACTGTGTAAGGTTCAAGTGTGGGTGTGTGGGGTGTGATGTGCAAGCGGGGGTGGGGGACCTAGTAAGAGGAAGTGCATGCTTCTCGGGCTTGAGCCTCACTCTACCTGCCACTGTGACGTGCCCGTGACGGCATTCCAGGAAGGACATTTATTCCGCACTGCAGGTTGCACGGTCTTGTCTCATGTGGGACTGAATTTGACACTATCACCTCATAAATTAAAATGAGTAGAAGCTGTTAGTCCCCATTTTACAGAGGAGAAAACTAAAACTTAGAGAACACAAAAGTGACCTGTTTATTTGATGACAGTCACACTCAGCGACCAATGCGTTTAATGACATAGTCGGCGACCTGTGTGTTCAATGACACTCACAGTTGGTGATCTATGTGTTTAATGACACTCACAGACAGTGACCCATGTGTTGGATGACGCTCACAGATGGCGACCTATGTGTTTGATGACGTTCATAGACAGCGACCTATGTGTTAGATGATGCTCACACCCAGCGACCTATGTGTTGGATGACACTCACAGTTGGCAACCTATGTGTTGGATGACACTCACACCCAGTGACCTACATATAGGATGATGCTCACAGTCAGTGACCTGTGTTGGGTGACACTCATAGTCTGTGACCTATGTGTTGGATGACGCTCACAGTCCATGACCTATGTGTTGGATGACGCTCACAGTCAGCGACCTATGTGTTGGATGATGCTCACAGTCCATGACCTATGTGTTGGATGACTCTCACAGTCAGCGACCTATGTGTTGGATGACGCTCACAGTCCGTGAACTATGTGTTGGATGACGCTCACAGTCAGCGACCTATGTGTTGGATGACGCTCACAGACAGCCACTTGTGTGTTGGATGACGCTCACAGACGGCCACCTATGTGTTGTGTGATGCTCACAGTCCATGACCTATGCATTGAATGACATTCACAGCCGGCAACCTATGTGTTGGATGACACTTACAGACAAGACTAGAGCCCAGGCTTGGCCACAGTGGGGTGTGCTGCTAGGACGCTGCAATTCAGAGGCCGAACTGTGTGGAATGACCAGGCCTGGTTCCCAGCCGACCTAGACAGGCTGAGTAGGCCAGGTGCTGTGGCCAAATAACTGGTCCTACCTCTGAGAGGTTAGGCCAGGAGGATTGTGACACAGTGAAACCTCGTCAGAACATACTCTTCTGTCTTCTGCTGTCTCTCACTAAAATGAATAGAACAACTAGAGCCCAGGGATTCAGGCATTTTGTCTGGGGCTTTTCCAGTTTCCTCTCTAGTACTCTTCTCTGTACATGGGCAGCATATCCCTACTAAGCTCAACTACAGTGCTGGAAGCCACATGGCTGACCTGAGCTTTGGATCCCTGGGTTGGGCTGAAAACGTTCCAGGTGTGTGTGAGCATGTCCCTAAGATAGGTCAATGGGTATGAGGCTTAAGTACACACAGAAAGACCATGGTCAGCAATGTGGTATAATTTGTAGATCGATAGGTAGGTAGATGACTAGGTAGATAGATAGGTAGATGGATGGCTAGGTAGATAGATAGGTAGATGGACAGTTAGTTAGATAGACAGGTAGATAGATACCTAGTTAGATAGATGGCTAGGTAGATACGTAGGTGAATGGTTAGTTAGATAGACAGGTAGATAGATGGCTAGGTAGATCAACAGATAGATGGACAGCTAGTTAGATAGACAGGTAGATAGATGGCTAGGTATATAGGTAGGTAGATGGACAGATAGGTAGATAGATAGGTAGCAGATACATGGAGAAAGGACTCCATCCCTACCCTGTAACACCTCCATCAACTCTGAAAGTCCATGAAGGCCTGGTCTGGCAGCACATCCCTAGGAAGCTCAACTACAGTGCTGGAAGCCACATGGCTGACCTGAGGTTTGGATCCCTGGGTTGGGCTGAAAACATTCCAGGTGTGTGTGAGCATGTCCCTAAGATCTTGACAAGCTGAATGGCCAGAGAAAGGGACCACAGAGTGAGAGACTACCAAGGGTGCTTCTCTCTCTCTCATGCAAACACATATGCTCCCTATTATGAAAAAAATAAATAAAATCTGAAAAATAAATGCTATATAAAGTCAAAGGGGGGGTCTTAGAGTATAGTGGTCAAACATAACCCCAACACATTTATTAGCCAGTTAGCCTTGTCTAGATTTGCAAATGGAGAAGGCAGAGATCGCAAAATGATCTTTATCTCCTTCCTTTACTGAAGGAGGCATGATGTCAGAGAGACCTGTACACAGAAGTGTAGGTGCCAGGATGCTCATAATTCAGGTCGCTAGATGACAGATAAGTCGATGTAGATAGGTAGGTAGGTAGATGATAGCAAGTAGGCAGATAGATTATCGGTAGGCAGATGCTAGATAGGTGGATAGACAGAGGATAGATAGATGTTAAGGAAGTAGGCAGACAAATAATGACAGATGGGTAGATACTTAGATGACAGACAGGCAGGTATATGGATAGATGATGGGGGTGAAGATTCGGCTGCTGTGGTGGACTGGGTCCTGGACCAGCAGTTAGCGGCTAAGCCAAAGGTCCAGGTGTGTTCAGTAGACTCAGATGGCTGGGCGTCTGTGGGAAGGTCCATGAGAAGACATCAGCACCAGGGTTAGCTTAGAGAAGCAGGTGGGTGTGGAAACACTTCGCGACATCAACACAGAGCTGCCCCGGGCTGCCCCGTGCTCCTCCGAGGCAGATTCAACGCTCCACACTCTTCTCTAGGCGTGCTCATTTTAAGGAAGATTTCGCAGTACCTGGGATATTACTGCACTTCCACGTGCCCACAGCTTCATTTATCGTTCACTGCAGTGCTATCTGTGGAGCACTACGGGGGATACAAGACATGTTTCTTGTCTCTTCCTTCCATTCATCTCACTGGCACACTGTGTCTTTTATGTATTATCCTTTGGTGCTTTATGGAAAAAGGCCCACATTTCTCATGCAGCTACCCCAAGGTATTTCCTGTGAGAAAGACAGAGATGACTCCTTCTATAAGGAGAAAAACAGTTTCCTATCTTTCCAATTCTGTGTCCACTTCAATAAGTCTGGATTTTTTGACAGAAAAACTTCAAAGTTAATTGTGATGAGGACTTACAAAACTAAACAAGAAGTTGGGAAAACTGAGAATAAGTTTATTTTCAGGAAGTTAGTAATGGTTATTACCTGTAGAAATACATAAACAGACTATTTTCACAAAGAACACAGTGGGCATGCTGGAATTTAAGACATTGCTGTAGAATTAGTATTGGAATATCTATTTCAAAATTTGCCTTTTTAAAAATTCAGATTATTCATCATAAAATCACAAAATTCCCAAACTACAAGTATGCGAGAGCTAAGACCTAGATCATTTTGGCGTCTCCATCAATCCACGAGTAAATCCACCAACCAGCACATTTCACTGTGAAGACTGAGGTAAGGTAGAAATCATGAACCCCCGGGAAGAGAGATTCTGAACTGGAGGGCTGCACGGGAGAGGTGGAATTTGACACTGGCTTTGAAAATTGAATAACTTTTGTTTATATCTTTATTTATTTTATACACTCAATTGCTATACATCAACATTGCGTAACATTTGAAAAGGTGGAAAGACAGTTGGTAAGCACTTGCTGCATCAGAGCCCGTTTCAGTGAAATCTGAGAGAGAAATAACTCAGTTAATGGCCAGCAGAAATGGGGGCCGGCCTCATATGGAGTCGAGCCAACCCTTGACATCAGCTATTTGGTTAGTGAGTGTAGGAATCTTTAGGCAAATTTACTATAGGGTGTGTGTACGCCCTAGAGAGAGACAGAGATAGGAAGAAAGAGAGAGAGAAAGAAAGCGAGAATCCCCTCCCCCCCAGGGGGAATGGCCACACCACAATCCCATCTCCATTCTTCCCTCAGGATTTTGGGCATGCACACACACACACACACAAACACACACACCAGCATGCTTTGCAAGCCTCCTGTCTGGGACTTGAACTATGCAGTCAATCATGTGGGATCTAGTCACTTTAATCACCATGTCACCAGCTGGCCTGAGTGTAAAAACTGGCAAAAGACTTGATTACTTTAAGGCAGAATTCAAGGGCTAAAAGCGCCTCCATAAATGGCTCACAAAATATGAGTGATGAAAAAAAAAAAATATGAGTGATGGACCAGTGGCTCTGAGTGGCTCCCTGACTTCAGGAGTGGGGTACTCTTGAATTTCCTCTTGTTCCTCCCTCTGTCTCACTGCTGGCAACTGCACACCTGTATGTGCTCGTCTGACCGAGTTTACTCACAGAGGCCGATCTGTTTATGTCTGAGAATTTCTTGATACATAACCACTCTCAGCAGCAGCTGAAATGAGATTCGGAATGGCACTTTAGAAATTCAGATGAGTATGACAGTGCAGGTTGGAAAAGTTGGAGACATGGAGGCTGCCTTCCCAAAGCCCACTGTGCTATACTGGAGAGGGCCACTTTCAGAGATGAAAGTCTGGCATGCCAGGCACCAGGCTTTTCTTCCTGCAATTCAAATTTTGTATTTTTCCTTCCTTCCTTCCTTTTTTTTTTTTTTTTAAGAGTTTTGCCTTAGTGCATGTGCACACACCAGAGAGAGAGACGGACACAAGACACAGTGAGAGAAAAAATGAGAAATCACGCCCGGGGGGGGGGGGACGGCCACACAACAATCCCTCCTCCTCGATTCTCCTCCACGTATCTTGGGCACTCATGCACACAAACCTGGTGGGAGCTTCAAGCCACCACATTCAGGACCCAAACCATGGTCAGTCATGGTCAGAGTCCAGTGACATAAACCACTATGCCATCTGTTGGACCCTAAATTTGGTATTCTTCCTAAGCAGGGAAGACTAGCTGCTTCTTTCTTCTTCATCATTGCTAAATATCTGTTCTATGTTTCGTTGCTTATGAGGCTTTTCTATTCATTCTGATGCGCATATGTGGCCGATGTCTAAGTACAATGGATCCCTAAGTACAACCATATACCCTGTACACTGCTGCCAATCACTAGCTGTTAGAAGACCTAGATCTAGTGGTGGGTTTATCACTACCTCTTGATAGATAGATATGTAGGTAGATGACTAGGTACGTAGACTGGTAGATAGATAGGTAGATAGATGGCTACGTAAATAGATAGGTAGATAGATGGCTAGTTAGATAGACAGGTAGGTAGATGGCTAGGTATATAGGTAGGTAGATTGATGGATAGGTAGATAGACAGGTAGGTAGATGGCTAGTTAGATAGACAGGTAGGTAGATGGCTAGTTAGATAGACAGGTAGGTAGATGGCTAGTTAGATAGACAGGTAGGTAGATGGCTAGTTAGATAGACAGGTAGGTAGATGGCTAGTTAGATAGACAGGTAGGTAGATGGCTAGTTAGATAGACAGGTAGGTAGATGGCTAGGTATATAGGTAGGTAGATTGACGGATAGGTAGATAGACAGGTAGACAGATCCGTGGAGGAAGGACTCCATCCCTGTCCTGCAGCACCCTTGTTATGAAATGTTCTACCTGCACATATTTATGTGTTCTATATTTCGAAGTTACAAAATTAGACACTTTGAAAATAAAGCAAGCCATCAACATGTAATTAACTTCTTTATTTTACAAACACTTTCCTCTTATTTGTTCTGATATAAGTGTAGCTTATAACTTAACAAGTTGTGCATATTACCATCTTAATAGCATTTCCTAAATGAAATAAATTAGCATTGGGTATCTTTTTGAAAAAGTTTTAACTTTTTCCAGCTTTATTGAAGTATAATTGACAAAAATCGTTTATATTTTGGTGTACAATGTGATGTCTGCCCATCTTTTGACTTTCAAGTTTTCTGTGCAATTTACGTCTCTTATTATTCTTATGTCTTTTATGTTATTTATGTCTTGTATGATGTTAGTTATATCTTTTAAGTGAAGAATTTTGGTCAGAAGTGTGATCACTGATATATTTGAATTTATTTTTTCCATTCTGTTTTCTTTTCTATCGTATTTTCTACATTTCTGTTTCTCTCCTGTTTTCCTTAATTTGGAATGATTTTGGACTGTTTCTGTTGCTGTATTTGTTATCATTGTTCCATTTTCTCTCCTACTAGTTTGGAGATCTTTCTATCTACCTATCCTTTGGAATCTAAGAATTTCAACATGCATATTCACGTTAGAAATGTTAGAAATGCTGAAGGGATAACTAATACGTTTACGATATAAGCACATTATAGTATTTTAACTATGACCACCTCCTGATTACTATACTATTTTCTCTAACTTTGAAGATTAGATTTTCCAAAACATATATTGCTATTTTTCGATTTATTTCCTTGAGTGTCATTTCTTTCCTCACCATTGTTTTTACATCTCAAACCTTTCTTTGGAATCATTTCATTTTATGAAGCTCATCCTTCCGAACACTGATATTCCTGATATTCAAGATGTAGTTTACATCTTAGTATGGGTCTGCAAACTCTCAGCTGTTTCATAATCTGATAAGGGGCTTGACCCACCCAGAATACAAATCACCCACATCAGTAAAGAACTCTGTTGCAGCCAACATGTTTTCCAGTGAGACTTTCTCTGTGGAAGATTTGATCTGTTGGTTTATGTCCTGGAGCAAGCCCTTCATTCTGCCCTGGACCTTCCTGTACTTTGAGTCACACTGCTTTAAAGGTTTATTTCACTAAATTGTCTCAGGATTATTGTTGCTATTGCTACTAAATTTTTTATTTTGATTTCATTCTGAAAAAGTAGTTTTGTTGGGTAAATAATTATCAGTTAAAAATTTTTCTGTTTCTATTAGCTGGTGTGCTATCGAGAAAATAGCACTCAGCTCAAGTACATTTCTTTGTAGATAATCTGTCTTCTTTGAAAGGTGGACTTGTATTTTTTACTTGTTAAATTTTAATTTATTTTTTACATTTAATCACTGTACAATCTTTATAACATGCAAAATTAATTTTCCCGGCATGACTAATATTGTATATTAGTCCAGTCAAAGATATTACCATATACATTATCATCAACAGGTATTTTCCATTTACGTGTCCATTAAGTACGTTGTTTCCCCCCCACACTCCCTCCCTCCCGTCCTCCATTGTCCACCCTTCACCCTACACTAGCTCTAGTATCCACAGTTGCTCTTCATGCTTTTATACTTTTCAGTCTTTCTGTCTTTGCCGTAGAGTGTAGACATTCAAAGCATATTGAGTTGGGACACACGATTCCTATCTTTCATAGTCTGGCTTACTTCACTTAGCAGTAAATCTTCCATACTCATCCACTTTCTGCCAAATGCCAGGGTCTCCTTGTTTTTTAATGGCTGAGTGGTATTCCATAGTGTATATGTGTCAGTTTTTCAATCCATTCATCTGTTCTTGGATATTTAGGTTGATCCCATTTCTTAGCGATTGTGAATAACAGTGCAATAAACATGGGTGTGCAGCGTTTTCCTGACTAAGGGTATTCTTATCTTTGATACCCAGGAGTAAAATTGCTGGATCATATGGTAGTTCTATCCTTAGGTCTTTTGAGGATCCTCCATGGCATTCTTCCCAGTGGCTTACTAATTTACATTCCCACCAACAGTATAGGAGAGTTCCCTTTCACCTCAGCCTCACCAACATTTATCATTCTTTATTTTTAAAATTTTAACCATTATGGCTGGGATTAGGTGGTATTTCATTGTGGTTTTGATTTATATCTCTCTTACAATAAGAGATGTTGAGCATTTTTCTTATGCTTTTTGGCTGTTTATATGTCTTTCTTGGAGAGTTGTCTGTCCAGCTCATTTGCCCATCTTTCAATTGGACTGATTATTATTATTATTATTTTCAGTGAGCTGCTTGAGTTCCCTGTATATTCTGGTTACCATTTTTTCTGTAGGTGGTTATCAGTCCCTTATCAGAGGCACAGTTAGAAAATATATTCTCCCATTCTAAGGCTTGTCTACTCACTTTAGTTATTGTTTCTTTTGCCATGCAGACACCTTTTAGCCTGACGTGGTCCCACTTGTCTATTTGGGGATTACTGCCTCTACTTTGGGGATCTTGTTTAAGAGGTCTTTGCCTACTCCAGTATCTCTAAGAGTGTCCACTGGTTGCTTTATAGTTTGAGGTTTTGCGTTTAGATCTTTGATCCATTTTGAGTTGATTTTGGTTAATGGTAAGAGATAGGGGTTCAGTTTCATTTTTTCTATAGGTGGATATCCAGTTTTTCTAGCACCAGTTTTAGTCCCTACTGTTTTTCATTTTCACTGTTTCATATTTCAGTGTAGGTTCCTTTTTATTTTCCTGCATAAGATTTACTGGGTTTGCCGTATCTGAAGATTGGCCTTTCATCAATCATAGAAAATTCCTTTGCCATATCTCTTAAAATAGTATCTCCTTTTTATGTTCTTTGTTATCTCTTTCCGAAACTTTGATGGGATCAGTTTTAGACATTTTGACTTAATCCTCTCTGACTTTTTTCCTCTGTTACATTTTGATATACCTCTCCAAGGAGCAACATGGTACCTTCTCTAGATCTATCCTCCTGGTCAATAATTCTCTATTAGTGTCATCTAATATGATGTTTGCTAAGTTCCTAGATAGAAAGGCAGAAAGATAAATGGATGGATGAACATATAGGTAGATGTTACAGGGATATAAAGATAGATGATAAAGAGACAGCTTGATAGATTCTAACAGGAAATATGAGGTCTTTGGATCAGAGAGTTGTGTTTATTACTCACAGAGCACCTCAGCTTCAGATCAACAAGGGTAAAATTATGAAGGACAGATGTTTACCTCACTATTTTTAGACTTCACTGGCAATAGTAAGTCATCATCTCTTTAATGTGGCTCATGTCAGTCACCTCGCGTTTGTTCTATGTAGAAAACCCCACACCTCTCTTCATTTGGGTGTGCTTTCTAGTTCATTGTAACTTGCCTCCGCCATCCCTCTCCCTAGGAAGCCTTTTCTAAATGCTTTGTTGCTTTAGCACCTGTTTTAGTGATCTCTCGGTACCCACCACAATTTTTTCAATAAGCAGAATATTATTTGTCTATTTCACACCCTTTGAACCCCCTGAAGGCAAGAGGCATCTTTTTCATTTCCATAGTCCTCATGCTCATCCAAGAGCCTGGCACATGGAGATTCTCCGTGTTTACCCACTGCTCTCATCAAACTGCCGTTGCTCTCTGACTTTCTGTTTTCTTATTTTTCATAAGATTATAGTACAATCCAAGTGGTAGATGGAGAAGGAGACCTAGACAATATCTATATTGCATCATGTAAAGTCGTTACAAATAGCGTTTTACTTGTTTCCGTGCTCAGGACTGATAACAACCAGGACAGTCTGAGCCTCGCCTTCTCTTACATCTCACTAGGGTTATGAGTGTAAAGTCTCATTTCAGGGGAGGAAGGAAACATGGCTGCCTCCTGGCAAGGGGAAAAAAGGAGGAAAATGTCCCTGGGTAAGTGAAATACAGAGCACGTAAGTTTATAGTCATTCTTCTCTCCCAGAAATGTCTCCATTTAGACAAGGAAAAGATTATGGGCACTTGTTTCTTTCTATTTTAAATATTTCCCCTCACTTCCAGTACTGAGTCCTACCAGCGACGTCTGAGGTGACAGAGCAACAACTTGAACTCGTTATTCAAGTGCACCGTGACTTGCATGGCTTTAGAACCTGTCAGCGTCTGCTCATTGATAATTCTGCGCTTGTGCTTCCCTGCTGATGTTTTACTGCAGAGGTGGAGAAGCACTAAATGGCAATTTGTTCTTTTAATTTTTCTGTGCAAACAAAGAGAACAGAGAAGGATGCACAGTGACTGCAAAATATCATTATTATTTCAACAATAGTGATACAATACTCCATTAGTACAACTTCTTAGGAGTCAATGTACATAAAAGCAAGGTAGCTGGGCAGGGCAGAAGACAAATCTCCATCATGCTACATCCGTTATCTGCGTAGGGACAACCGTAGCCTAATACTGCCTAACAGATTAGTCGCAAATTTTGAAATTCTACGTCTATCTCACCAGCTGTCAGACTGCCTGCTAGCAAGAGCCAAATTTACTAATATATAATCAGGTTAATTAGATGCGTAAGCAGAATCCATTGTACACCTGCATTAAGATTTCAATGGCTACTACTTCAGGATGTGTTATCAGTGGCTACCGCCAAAAAGGTTTTTGAAAGGAAAATAAGATCTCCCTTATGATTTGAAGGTACAACTTAAAAGATGGGGTGATAAAATGTGTGAACTTGGGCCAGAAGGTGGCACAGTAGTAACACGACTGGACCCTCACGGGATGGTCCCCGGTCCATGTCCTGGGGTCCTCCTCCGCAGGCCAGAAGTGCACACGCCTGTGAACTGAGCTAGCTCACGGCACAAGGACCTTGCTGGGGTGCTGTCTCACTGTCTCTCATTCTCCATCTCTCTTTCTCTCTTTCATGTGATAAATGAATAAGTAAAAACTTTAAAAACTGTATGGAATTATGTTCTAAATTTAAATCGATGAAAGGCGAGGCATACTTTCTGAGAGAAGAAGCAGGCTAGTTGCACAAGATTTCATGTTAGAAGTTAAAAGGGAGGTTTGTATAAGAATAGAGGGGGGGAATGACATCTTTCTTTCTTTTACTCATGAGCTGAACTTTAACATCTGCTTCAGGATGAATCTCAGCAACAACCACAGTTGTACCAGCAATGTCTGATTTTGTTGCTGCTAAATATCATGGATATTATCAATATTTTAAATCACTTTATAGTTGTTGTAAATATCTTGAAATGTTCATTCTCAGCATAATTTCAAAATTATAATTGTTATTATATCCACCATATTTAATAAAGAATTGCATTTTATTCTATCAATATTACTGATTAAGTTTTGATTACTGCATTTTCAACGTAATTCATGTCCATAGTAACCCTTCTGGTTTTCTCTCACTTTTGCATTTTAAAGCTTTATTCTGAGAAGAGTCTCTTGGGGTCACCAGATTGCTCAGGAGTGGATATTTCAGCGAAGGGTAAGCCTCCTTGCCTTAAAGGTCAAAGAAGGGAAAAGTCGGGAAGAGTTCTGTTAATAAAGTTCTCCAACTTCACAATTTCGCTCTTGGCAAAAAAAGCAGATGCTCCCTTCGGAATACGCTAATGGACAATTTAAAAATCCATTTCAGAGTAATGATGGCGAGCACAGTCTCCTCTCCAGGTTGCCAGATGATGAGCATCCAGACCGGAGCCCTAGGGAAGGCCGGAGGCCTGATCCCGCGTAGGCAAGTTCACCTTTCCCCTAGCAATCAGAGGACCCCATTTACTAAGTGGGGAAGATCATTGCAATTGCTCTTCACTGAGGCTTGCCAACAAGCACAAAATCAGATGGGCAGCAGAGGGACCAGGCGATGAGACTCCCCTTTTCTAATGATTTCTCCTTTCCTCTGCAAATGAAAAGTATGAATCTTAGCAAATCACTTATCCATTAGGGTGAACAATTTACTCTGGATTTCTAGGGATTTGCTTCTCTTATCGAGTCACACTTTAAATCAAACCTAATATAAAATTTACCATTTTTGAGTGCTAATTTTGTGCTAGACGCGTCGAATAAATGAATGTATTAAAATGTATTTATTTCTTTCACGAGAGAGACAGAGAGAGAGAGATCCCCTTCACAGTCTCACGCTGCAGTCTCCCCTCCTGGGCCCAGCCTCCCAGCCAGCAGGATCACAGATACACCTGGTGTGTTCAGGTTGACTCAGGATCTGAGTCCTGGGCTCCCATGTGGCTGCAGTATCTCACAGCAGGGCCCTGCTGCCTGCTCCAGGGCTCCGGGCCAGAGAGCAAATACTCGCTGGGCACATACTATCTGCCAGGGACTCTCTGTACCAGGGCTTGGCAAACGTTTTCTATAAAGGGCCAGTTAGTAAACATTTAGATTTTGCAGGCCATGGGACAGTCTGTCGCAGGTGAATGCCCCACAAAATCACAAATAAGGGTGACCGTGTGTCACTAAACTCCTTACCAAAACAGGCACTGGGACACGGTTAGCCCACGGCCACTGCTTCCCGACATCTGTGCTGGATATCACAGTGGGAAATAAAGGACACAGAAAAGTCCCCTTTCATGGGGCGCAGGGTCTAGCCAAGGACACACAGTGAGCGACGTGGAAAAGCCGGTCACTCGGAGCATCGTAAGGCACCGAGTGTTGTAACGAAGAAACCAGCGGGGACAGGGAACGGGGGTCCTAGGGGCGTGAGGGTTCTGGGCAAGGTCACGGTGTGGCTCAGGTGACAGAGAAGGCCATCTAAAGGAAACATCTAAAGGAAATAACAGTAAGCCACAGGGGAGAACATTCTAGCTTCTTCGATCCTTCAAGGACCAGGATGAAAAAACAGTCTCTCCCTCAGAGAGAGGAAAACTGAAACGTAGAGAAGATGATTTACTCGTCAAAATTCTAATGGTTTGGCCCACCCACACCAGGAAGTGAGTATTCCTGGGAGGGGTCACAGTCCTGGTCTTCGAAGCTCGCGATTTCAATAGTCACGGTTGATCGTCTCACTAGGCCACACTGCTCGGCTACGCGCTCAACTGTGTCCAGGAAAACAACCAATGTACATGTTGATACCTTCATGCTGGGGGCTAAGAGGGCAGGTGGAGGGCAGGGAAGAGTAAGGTCAGACGTTCTGCAGCTTCTGAGCTGCTCATTGTGTTGGCCAAGATATTCTGCAAAGAAGATACTGAGAAAAGTTCAACATGTAAGAACTTAACAGGGAAATTCCCATGATAGAAAATGCTGCATGAGCTGGGTAGGGTGGGGAGGGCCTCAGGTCACAGTACAAGAGCACAAGGCAGAGCTGACAGAGCCCCGAGGCCAGCTGTGGAGGGTCACTGCTGTCCGTCCTCAGGGAGTCTGATCTTCGGGTCATCGCGGCCAGTTGGGATAGAAAGGAACACTTGCCAGCTCAGGGGTTGCACACCCAGACGTGAAGCCATGTTTTACCGCTTTAGCTGCTGTACCGCGTCTGGCTGCAAAAACAACTATGATTTGCTAGTCTGTGTTAACCAGCAGTCTTTGTTCCAGGATCTGTCTGGAAGCCAAACCGATGAATTAAATGGAGACATGAGAGGAATCAATTTCCTTGCATCCTGAGGGTCTTCATGGTGGCAAGCGTCTTTGCCGTTTCTCCGGGTGCACAAGATTATTTTTTATATACTGTTTTGGCAGGGGTTGAGCAGGAAGTCTCAAACACTTCCACTTGTCCTTTCCCACAACCCAGAATCCCAACAAGGGGGTTCGTGTACTTCCTGGGGGTATCAATTCCACCCTCGGGGGTGGGAGAAATGGCCTCTGAGCAGATTCACAGGGCCAGTAGACCACTTCTGGGTGGACTTCAGGAAGTTTCAAATTTCCCCAGCCCCTGAAGGCCGCATTAAAGCTGGACCACACTCGGACCCGGGTCTCAGCCAGCGAAGTCTCTCAGCTGTCTTTGAAGTATCTTATTCTCTTCTCCCCAGGATAAAGTGACCTGAGGAAACAGCTGTGGGTCCCTTTGAGGAAGAAGTGAAGAGACTTTCACAGGAAGTGTTTGCCCTGGTCCTAGGAATATGTGGGATCTTCAAAAGATTCATAGAAAACATGTATTGTGAAAATCATGCATGACTGTTTTAAAAATTGCATTAAAATAAACTCATATTTTAATTTTACCTCTTTGTACTTGTTTTGAAATCCCCTTGTTCATCAGTGAGTTCTGAACCTGAAAACTGGGCTCAGGTCTGGAAACTGAGCAGGAATCTGAAATTGGTAATGGGGCACCTGTCCGCAGCATCCTCACCTCCAGCCTTGCCTGGTGCCTGGCCGTGGGTGTCAAGCAGCAGTATTCTTGGTGGCCATTCACCTTGCTCCAAGACGCTCTATGCACCAGCCCCACGAGTCCCTCTGGGCCAAGCGCCCTGGGCTGCCCCCTGATCTTTCTAGCCATGGCCGTCTGCTGGTGCCTGGTAGTCACACCCCATGAGCCGGTTCCGCTGCTGTGGAGCTCCGTGTCCCCGTCATGTTGCTGAGCCAGTTTCTGGACCTGTTTCTACGAGCTCGGGGAGAGCCACCACCGGCCTCCCTGGCGCCTGTGCCCTCCCCTCCAGCAGCTCGCAGTGGTCCTGGTGCAGGAAAAGCCTGCTGGTCCGCGTGGGGCATAACCCCCTGTTAGGTCTTTGGTCTTACGTAACATAAACATTCCAAACTCTCCCCTTCTCCTCTTATTTACCTTTTCCTCTAGCTTCCACTCTGCTGTGTGCTGGATAGTGCTTTTCCACATTTCTAAGGGCTGCTCCAGGGTCCCATTTGCCATCCCCTGAGCCGTTCATCCCTTTGTGCAAGGAAAGTGCTCCTGAGTCATTAAGTTCTTGTCTGTAGGGGCTTACATTCTGGACATGACCTAATACTATCAGATGTGAACCCAGGAGTGCTTCCTGGCTCCTGTCCATATGCACGGGCTGGTTCCTTCATCCCTTTAAATGCAGTCTCCCCCTCTCAGGCCCAGCATGTTCCCAGACTGGTTATGCTAGAGCTTGCTCCTGTTCTTGGTGCAGCGGTACACAAGGTGTGGATGGCGCCTGAGAGGACCCACCTTGCACTGTGGGGTTCTCCAACAGCTCAATGGTAGTTCTGATTAGGAGGACATGGACACCTTCGCTGGTCCAGAGTGCTCAGAGGACCCTGAGAGTCAAAACCCTAGAGGGGTTACACCTAGATGTCCCTATGCCATGGTCTCTGGGCTCAGTCCTTTTCTCACCCAGGCGGTCACTTCAGCCATGCATTGGCTGTGTCCTAACATGTCCCTGGAGCACTGTGGCTCTAACAATTGGTTCTTCTGCCTGACACTCAGCTACCCACTTCCACAGCAGAATAGGTGAGCCTCCCTACAAACTGACACCGAGGCTCTCTGGCCCCCACTCCTAGCCGCTGAGTAGGCGACAGCCCTCAGTCTCTCCTGAGTCTTCTGTGGGTGCCAGTATGATTGGCCTTAGTCAGTGGCTGCCTCTGTCTCTACACGTGTTGCTTCCTTGTTGTGTATTTCCCTGGAAGTAGGAAAGAATGAACCTACGATAGTTGTCACATGCAGAATCCACTTAAATTTCTAGTTAAAAACATGTTAGGTCCTTTTTCAATGAGTTCCTAAAATAGTCTCTTCCCAGTGGAATAAATGTTGTAACAGCTCAGAATGTACATGACTTAGAAAACCTGCAACATTTCTTAATTAATAAGCGAACTTCATGTTAACACACCCGTGCACACATGCATGCCTTTGGTAAGAAAAGAGGCAGGGTCTTAGGGTAAGCTATGCTATCAAGGAGGGAATCCTCCACTCTTGCAATTGTGAATAGTCTTCACAGACATGATGCCACTGGAAATAGTTCCTCTTGTCTGTTATGAATTTCATGTAAGGTGCCTCCTCTTCACTGTCCATTTTCAAGGGGGCCTGGTCTTTCCCTGACTCCCTGTTCCCTTGTAGTAGCATGACATTGGCGGAAGGAGGGGAGGAGACAGGCAGGTGGCCTAAGGCTGAGTGTCTTTATTCAGCTGATCAGGTGAGTGCACTCAGCTTAGATATACACCACAGCACCTGCCCCAGACATCCGTAAGGAAGGTATCTGGGAGTTTACTAATACTCAGGCCCAACATGGCTCAGTGTAAGGAAGTGGCATAATTCATATATGGAGGGTCATCTGCCTAGTCTGTAAACAGGCTGATGCCCTTATATTATTTCATCATTCTAGGAAAAGTGCAAAAACAAGAAGTTCAACACCACCACCTGGGAAGATTTCCAGCTACACCAAGAAGCATCTTCACCCCAACAAGGAGCATTTGCTTCCATTAACTATACAATCTATTGAGAATTAAGGTGTGTTTTTGGGCTATGAGTTTTAGAACACTTTAATTGATTTTTTCTAGTTCAGATATTTTCTGGAAAATGCAATGAAACTCAGGGATGCAAGCACTACATATATTATACTTACAATATTGTTTGGCTAGAGAATCCCATGGGCCATTTAGCTTAAAGTACATTTATTCAAGTGTCTTATGAGTCAACTCATCAAAGTTGAAGCAGTTGGGCCGCTTTCAAGCTTGGTGCCATGTTCTAAGATGTTATAGTTTGAATCATGGTTCGACCCCCAAAGTTTTATGTTTCCAAAGTTGGTCCTAGTGATCAGCAATTGGATGTCTCCCAGAAAGCCTTGTGTTGGGAGTCTATTGTGTTGTAAAGGTGTTAAGGGAAGAGACCATTCCTCACAGTGTCCCAGGCTGAGATGTGATGATGATCTCTCTGACTGAGTTATAGCAGGTGTATAAGCAGAGAGAATGAGACCAGGAGGCAGAGAGAAAGCCACATGGTTTCAGACTATGCTCTGCTGAAAGTTCTGTCTTCTGCCTTATTGTGATGCCCGAAGACTTTCCAGTCACCAGGACTGTGAGTTATTTAACCCTATTTCTTTATTTTTCACCAGCCTCCCAGCTCAGTAACGGACTAAGACACAAGGAGACCAAAAATGTAATGGGATAAGCCTATGTCCTCTGGGAAATGGTCGTATTTCAAAGAAATATGAAAACACAATATGTGCTTTATAACTGATTTTGGAATTTATTGTCGTATGTTTATCTTTCTAATTATAACACAGAACCAGAATTCCTACGTTGAATACACTAAAGATGTTGCTTCGCACACCCCACTGGTACTCAGAGCTATTCCCGAGCACATCGCTCTTACATCATGGGTGTCGCTAAGGAGGGCTAACTCCTTTCTCTCTCCAGCACTCAGCAGGTACTCTCGGGTGGCTTGGTGGGCTGGCGGGAAGGGAAAGCTCTTCTTCACAAAACCCTGGTCACCCCAACTTAGCTGTGACAGCACCCAGTACCGTGTTAGACGGGGAGCATAACGAGGGAAATATTTAAGGGTGTGTTGAAATAATTCTCAACCTTTCAAGCTCGGACTTCTACTGACTTCAAGTTTATAGACAAAGATGCTGGTGAAAATGCTTAGGAAAAAAAGACTGTACCAAAAACTCCTGCAACGCAAGTCCCAGTACCTCACAGCATAACGTCCACCTGGCAGGGATATGCTTCATTACGACTGCTCAGTTAGAGCATCACACGGGATGTCGTTCCAGTGAGCGCCAGTGACGTAACTGGCAGCTTCTTCGTAAAGACAGCAACGCATAATTTAGAAACACAGCATAGACCGTGAGTAAGATGGTACTATTCATTCCTACCCCAAATTGGTCATTTCTACATGTTGATGTTACAGCTGGTATTTGGTAACTTCCAGCTACTCAGAAAGAAGAACACCCTTTGCGAATTTAACAGGAAATCAATCCGTGAAGGACTGAAGACACAGTGTGCAAAGTCGTCACGGGGAAAAAAATGAGAGAGAGCTCGGTGAGACCTAGGCCTGACCAGCGGCAGAAAAAGGTGTTAACACAGCTCAGGAGGTACAAGGCTGCAGCTGGGGGTGGGGCATGGAAAAGTCTGGAATAAAATTAAAAGACAAATCAAAGCCTGCCTGGGTGGGACCCAGGAGACCCGGGGTTAGTGTTGCCTGAGACTAAGATGCTGTGCAGACTGAGGAGAGCAGCTCAAAATGAAATTTTAGGGTCAAGGGGGTGTGAGATCATTCACCCATTTGACCCTGTGAAAGGGCAGGGTTTTTATTTTTAGAACTAGCTGGAAGACAATCCTGATGCGTGACTACCTCCCCATGTAGACTCCGAGCTCGGAGAGCAGCCTTCTCTTTCCGCAGCTAGGCCAAATGAGCACTCAGACCCTCTGCCCTCTGCCAGCACCCCAATCCAGCCAGGTGGCACCCCGTCCTCACACGCAGTGTCAGAATGGCCCAGCGGAGCCGCAGCTCTTCCACTCACGACACACAGACGGTGCGAAAGCAGGGCGCATTCCTCGGGGAGCTGCAGGGCTCTTAGCTTTTCCCAGCTTTCTCTTCTATATTTACCCACAACGGAGACAGCTTCCAGGCTGACATATCACAGAGTATGGCATATTAATAAAAACATAGACATATAGGCATTATTTTACCTTCATGCAGTTTCAAACTAACTTATTAATAATTCGAGGGCACATCTTTACTTTCCATATTATATTTAAAAAATTCAATTAGCTGTCCACAGCAATGTTAATATCAAGGTATTTTAAATTAAGTATTAGCTTGGAAAAGATCAGATACTGTTTCACGCAAAGCTTTTAAATCACAATAAAATAGTTATGAAGCAGCAACAACTTACCAGTCTTTGCCCATTAGCTGCCCATTGCGCCGTACTATTTTCAGGTAAGTCTGCTCTCTCGGCTTACTCTTCCTCGGGCATGGGGCGCGCTTATTTCCACCCTTCCTCTTGGAACCAGCCACCCTTCCACTGCGCCTGCTGAAACCCTGCTTATTTTTGGCCTCTGCACCCTCCAGGCAGCCCTTTGGCTTGACACTTTGGTCTTAAGAGCAGGAGGAGGCCAATGACCCCTGATAGCCCTTATCGGTTCTATTACAATATTAAATCCCTAGACTTTTTTAAATGGTCAGAGGGCACGTGTGCTCACTAGAGAGAGAGAGAAACATGGGGCATGGCCATGCCCCAAGCCCTTCTCCATTTCTGTATCCTGTCAGGATTTAGGGCACACACACATATGTGCCTGGCACGTTTTTCAAGCTGCTAGGGCCAGTATTGAATTGAGGTCAGCCATGTGGTGTCCAGCTCCCTTAACCACAGCGCTATAATGAAACTGGCTGCATGTGTGTCCGCAGCCGGGGAGTGAATCACACATGGAGCGTGCGTGTGACCGTCTGCACCTCCAAGGCATGCCGTGTAGCAGAGCTTTCGGTACGAGCTCTCTCATCTGTGTAGGCCTCCCACCGCCTGGAAAGGGAATGAAAATAGTGGCTGCAGTTGCCACTTTCTGAGATAAGGGAGATCGTGGGAGGGACCGGAAGCTCGGGACCACGAGGGGACAGAGGGAACCCGAGAGGGGCGGGAGGAGACTGTTTCTCATCACTGTGGAGAAATGCCTGAAAGCTTCATGTTGTAGCAATATCGACTATACATAGTAATCTCCTTCTTATGGGAGAGAAATGTTCTCAGTCAGTGCTGACAAAATGATTCACTTGGAATTAACATAGTCCTAAATCTAATTTAGCCTATATTTAAGAAGATGGGCATTATCAATACATACCCTATACCTATTTTCACTTTCATTGCAAACTTTATCTGACGCAACCACCATGAATCTTTATGTCTTTTAGGCTCTTAACATATAATGTAGTATCTCATTCCTTATGACATAGAGAAAATCCATAACCAGGTTTAAAAGGGTTGAATATTGACATAATTCAATAAGATGGGTAAAAAGTATTTTTATTAAATTAAAAAATTCTTACTGTCTTTTTAAATTGATTAGTCAAAAAAGAATCTCATGTCTTCATTTTCTTTTAAAATAGGAGAAACAAAGTAGTTGATTTCAGGTTTAAAGGCATCATAAATTGAGAAAAAAAAAAACTTATAAAAAATAACTTTGCAGGACCAGACCTGCAATTGGCCTAATGGCTATGTCGCTGGATTGCCATGTATTCAACCACAGTTCAGGTTCCGGATCCAGTGGCTTAAACTCACGCTGGGCGCGTGCGCGTGCGTGCCCAAGATCCCGAGAGGAGAAGAGATTGCGTGCAACCATCTCCCCTGGGGGGTGATTTCTCGCTTTCTGCCTCTCTGTCTCTCTCTGTCTTTCTAGTAAGTGCACGTGCCCTATAGCAAAAACTTCTCTAAATAAAAAATTACTTTGCCAACTGCAACTTGAAAGAATTAGAAATTGGAACCAGCAGTTAGCGTAATGTCTATGTCACTGGACTCCCACATAGTCGACCGCGGTTCGCATCCCGGACCCGGTGGCTTAAAGCTCACGCCAGGCGCCTGTGCGTGTGTGCCCAAGATCCCGAGAGGAGAATGGAGGAGAAGGGATTGTGGCATGACCATCCCCCCTGGGGGGTGATTTCTCGCTTTCTGTCTCTCTGTCTCTCTCTGTCTGTCTGGTGAGCGCACACACCCTATAGCAAAAACCTCTCAAAAAAAAAAAAAAGAATTAGAAATAAAAGGCACTACGTGTTCATCAGTAAGATGATGAGAATTAAAAGGCAAGTCCGAGACAGTGGACTCCCGAGGTAGAAGTAGGCAGATTTCTCTTGTCACCCCAACTTACCACTGAATGATGTTGGGCAGGACCCATAAATCATGCTTAATTCTAAAAATTTTTTTTGCAATTTTTAATTAATTTATAAGTTTAGGTTTTTGCCAGAGGGCATTGTGCTCACTGAAGAGAAAAGAGAGAGGGAAAGTGAGAAATCAGGCCCCAGAGGGATGGCCGTGCCACAATACCTTCTCCTCCACTCTCCTCTCAGGATTTGGGGCATACATGCACTCGTGCATGGCATGATTGTTTTTCTTATTTTTTTGGATAGATTTTTACTATAAGGTGCATGTGCTTGCCTGAGAGAGAGAGAGAGAGAAACTGAGAAATCACTCTCATTGTCATGCTGCAATCACTTCTCCTCCATTCTCCTCGGGATTTGGGGTACGCTCACACACATGCCCAGCATGAATTTCAAGCAGCCAAGTCTGGAACTCGAACAACAGTCAGCCATGTGCGAGTCCAGCACCTTAACCACTAAGCCACCTACTGGCTCTGCTCAGTGCACTTTTCAAGCTGCCCAGTCTTGGATTCGAACTGGTGGAACATGTGGGAGTCCAGTGCATTAATCATCACCACCACCTGCTGGGCCCATGAAGCATGACTAGCCCACTGTGAACCCGGCAGCACATGAGGGATTGTGGGACACCAGGGAAGCAGAGACGCACCACCTGCTGTCAACACGCCGCCGCTTCTTCTAGGCGCACATTGTTACAACTCTGTGAATAAGGTTCACACTCCTTCCTGTGGCAATTTCATCAGTCTCATGGTTTCAAACGCTCCCCATGAGCTGCCCTCTGCAGGCCCGTGTCTCTCCCCTGATTCACGTGTTCAGTCTCTCAGGTGCTTATTGGTGCCTCAGACCTACCCGGCCTGCTCAGCTCCACCCCGGGCACGCCTTCCCACCTTCTTCATCTCAGTCCGTGGCAGCTGTGGCCAACCTGAGTCATCCTTCGTCCCTCTCTCTTCCTTTTTGAAATTGTTTGTTTAAATTAATTTATTTACTTACATTTAATCATGTCCTTACAGTATGCAACATTTCTTTTCCTGCACAAATACCATACATGTCAGTCAAGTCAAAGATATCATTCTATAACTTATCAGCAAATAGCTGCTCATTTTTTTGTCAGTTAACTTGTTTTTGTCCTTCCCCTTTCCCCTCTCTCCCCTCCATAGTAAACTTTTTTCCCACATTTTATTGACTCACAAAATAAACTGAAAATATGGACAAAGCTAGAATCTAGGGACAAGTGCACTGTAATTTTCTTCTGAAACGTTTTTAAATTAATTAATTAATTAATTACTTTACATTCATTCCCTGAGCATCATCACAGCATACAAAATGTGATTTCCCGTCCAGAATATACTGCCAAGTGGCTTAATCATACATGTTATCATCAATAATTTTCCATTTTTAGTTATATATATATATAAATTTAGTTTTATATATATATAAAATAAACTTTCCATTTGTAGTTATATATATATAATTCCCCCTTTTTCTCACCCTCTGCCATTTCCCAGCCTCCACCCACCCCCCTCAGGTGTCTCTCCCACCGCCAAGGTTCCTGGCAAAAACCCTTCGGCTCTGTGTTAACTGGACGGGGCCCCTCGAGCCCAGGGATTCCTAGGCCCCCCTTTCTCCTCGACCTCTGCCACTGCCTGTACCCAGTGGCCTCACGTGGGTTCCTAAAACAGCCTCCTACTTGGTCATAAAGCACCTGCCTTTAACTCCCTACACCAGACTCTCCATATCACAGCGGAGGCGCTTGCTGCCCTCGCTGCTCAGTAATTCCTGCAGCTTTGATCTCGTTCAGAGAAGGGTCCACTAACCGCGCAGTGGCTTCACGGCTCCACGTTACCTACCCCGTTAGCCTCTGAACAAATTTCCTACCGTTCTCACCTGCTCCAATCCAGCTCCACTGCCCCTCGTCCTTGCTCATACCACTTGCAGTTATGTCTCAGGTCTTTGTCTGCCATCACCAGGCACAGCTGTCTCAGGGCCACTGCACTGCTGCCACCAAAACAGCTGTCTCAGGGCCACGGCACTGCCGTCACACCAGTCACAGCTGTCTGGGGCCACTGCACTGCCGTCACCAGGCACAGCTGTCTCAGGGCCACTGCACTGCCATCACACCAGTCATGGCTGTCTCGGGGCCACTACACTGCTGCCACCAAAACAGCTGTCTCGGGGCCACTGCACTGCCGTCCCCAGGAACAGCTATTTTGGGGCCACTGCACTGCCGTCAACAGTCATAGCTGTCTTGGGACAATTGTGCTGTGGTCACCAGTCACAGCTGTCTCGAGGCCACTGCACTGCTGTCCCTAGAGGTGGTGCTCTATCTACAGATAGCCCTGAGCTCACTGCCCCTCACCTCTCAGGTCTTTGCTCAGCGACCACTCTTAGTGAGGCGTCTCCTGCCCAACTCCACTTTCCCACCCCTTCCTCATGCTGTCTGTCCCCTAGCATGAGTCATTATCTGACATACTAAATATTATACTTACCTTCCATCTGTCCCCGCCGTACTGACATGCAAGCTGTGTAAGAACCGGGACTTGGTCTTTTTTCTTTCACTGCTGTACCTCCAATGCCTGACATGTCATAGACTCTCAGTGACTACATGTTGAATGAGCAATTGACAAAAAATGCATGGAGCCGACAGCGGCTGTAATGTTATGTTATCTGCATGTGTTATGTGGATGCGTGCACACACGGGTGGGGACGGGAGAGTGCAGGCCTCACGAGCTCTTCAGCCCCGCACTAAATGTCAGTTAGCAGGCAGTACGGAGCCCGGCTTTGTCCTAGGAAGTCACAGATGCTCCAGTAGCTGAAACGGTCCATCAGCCCAGAGAGGAACAGAGCAGAGCTGCAGTACGAGCTCTGCCTCCTTCCAGGAAGGTGAGCTGTGTGTCCTGGTGTTTTTTCTTGGCTTCATGGAAGCGAGACTTGGTCTTTCTTCAAGAAGACGGAGGCTAGGAGGTGTGAGGGAGGCGTGCCCAGCAGGGGCTAGGTGGGCGTCTTTCCCACTGTCGTGGGTTCTCAGACAGCAGCTCATCCACCTGCCCGGAGAGAGGGTGATGGGGTAACAGCTGGGCCAAGTGGTAGGTGGATTGGGCCCATGTGTGGACGCCTCAGAAGGCTGAACTCAGCTGTGTGAGAACCACTGGTCAGTTAGTGTGACCCGAGTGTTTTAGTCCTGGACTCTGTTAGGCACCACATATTAAGAAGCGTCACTGGAGAAGGGAGTTGTACAAGTGACTATCCAGGCAGAGGTGGAAGCCAAGGATTGTAACTGTCCCCTGCTAGAGCTCAGGTGTGGCCAAGATTTGGCGTGTATGAACTTGGATGTACGGTGAAGGCGTTAAGAGGAAACGGTGCCTTCACGGTGTCAAAGGTGAGACCTTTGAGGCAAACTAAGAGAAGGTGTCTTCTATGAATGACCCCTGGTGGGTTTACCAGGAGTGGATATGACCAGGACCAACACATGGAACCCAGACCACATTCTGCGGCCTCCACCCTACAGACAGGAGATCCTATTGGACGAGGCCCCTGGACCTCCACATGGAGAGCTGAATAAACCTCTGCTTTTCTATATGACCGAGTTCTAGGTATTCTCTGTCGTCAGCAACAGAACAGACTAGAGCAGCCCTCCTCACTCACAGGCTTCCCGTTGGCCACTGCGGTGGTTCTGACAGGCCTCGCGGAGGCTCCTCACGGCATTACATGAAACCATTGCTGTAAATCACTGGGGTTTCCACTTTCTTCATGATTTTCATATTTCCTGATACCACCTAGAAATCTGTTTAATATGAACAGACTCACAGATGTCACAGAGTGACAGCCAGCGCCTCTCCTAATCCTGGTAACCAAAAGCCATCCCCTTGTGTGAGCTGAGCCCAACTCGGCCATCTCGCGTCTTCATTCACTCAGTGTCACTCACTCCACATCCTGTCCTGACCTGCCGTGAGTTGGCACGGTTGCAGGCACAAAGGACCCAGAACAAAACTGAAGGAGCAGCCGTAGGAATGGCTGTAAGGGAAGCCAACAGCTACGGCGAGGGCGGTAAGGGTGGTGGTTAACCGAGATTGCACAGGTGGGTCAGAGAGGCGAGGCAACGGGAGACACTCAACAGAGGAAGGAGCCGGCGTGGGAGAGCCGAGGAAGAGTGTCTGGTAGAGACGAGACCACGCACAAGTCCTTATGGAGAGAGCAGCTGCAATGCGCCAGGGACAGAAAGGCGATCGCTGGGCTGGCAGATCCCAGTGTTTGTTGACCCGAGCAGCACCCTCACCAGGAAACCTCAGCGATGATCACAAACACATCGTTCCTCTATGTCCGTGTGGGCCTGTCTCTGAGGTCTGACTTATCTACATGTAAACACACACACATGTGGAGACACATGACATAAGTAGGCATACGTGTGCACAGAAAAGATCCTTTGACGTGGACCAGTCCCACAGCTACGGAGCTGAGGGCTGGCTTCCCAGACACAGATTCTTTGGATGCAAATTTCCTTAGTAATTCACTTGCTGAAATCTGTGAGTAAGCCCCAATCAATACTTGTGGCTTTGTTTTGGTGGTCCTTGCAGACATCACAGAGTGCCGGATGATAACCGAGTCACGATTCAAGCTCTGCTCTGCCTTCTCATCTCAGCTCTTAAATGAGTGTCCTTTCCACTGTCACCTAATGCTGTGTTCTTCTTTTTTTTTTTTTTTTTTGAGGGGGGGAGTTGGTGATTTTGTTGCTTAAAATAGCCTGCAAGTATAGTGCGACATGCTGCCTGGCGTTTCTAAGAGAAAGAAGGCTGTGATGCGGGTTCGAGAAGCTTCGTTCAGCCTGAGATGCAGCGCTGCTGGCCATGAGGCCGGGACAGTGAGCCAATGAGGTATATGAGACTACTTATTTCAGACAGAAACACACGGAGAAGGCCTCATGGGGTTGCCTGACAGCAATACGGAGACCAGAGGCTCCCGGGAGCCTAACCTGCATTTGCCCCAGGAGCCATGGCTCAGTTCATTGATTCAGTGTCTATGCATCTTCAGAGACCATACCAGGGGACTTCAAAAAGTTTGTAAAAAGGGGAATTAAAATACACATTTATTTTGGTGCAAAAGCACCAAATTCATGTAAAGTTTTTATAATACACATTTTTCATAAACTTTTTGAAGGTGCCTCGCATTACCACGAACGACTAGACTCGACCAAAAGATTCTGCCATGTGCGATCTGCAGTACTGGGTGAAGGAGAGTGTGGTTGGTGGGGGACAAGCCCCAGAAGGTAAGAAAGAGAACTTTATATTAAGTGCATTGATCTTTTAGCTACTGTACCATGATTACGTACTTCCCAACCATCTAGAATAATGCCTAGATTTTTAGGTAAGAAAAATTAGGTCTAATCTTTTCTCCATGAGTTAAGGAGAGATCACTGGGACCAGCAGTTAGCATAATGGCTATGTCGCTGGACTCCCATGTAGTCGACTGCTGTTCGAGTCCCGGACTTAAACTCATGCTGGGTGCGTGTGCGTGCGTGCCCAAGATCCCGAGAGGAGAATGGAGAAGAAGGGATTGCGGCATGGCCATCCCCACTGGGGGGTGATTTCTTGCTTTCTGTCTCTCTGTCTCTCTCTATCTGTCTGGCGAGTACACATGCCCTATAGCAAAAACCTCTCCAAAAAAAAAAAGAGATCACTGTTTTCTGTACACATGCCCTACCCTGGTGGTATGTTTTCAAGCTGGAGTGTGGTTATTTCAGCAACTTTGTTGATTCAAAAAAGAAAAAAGTGAATAATGAACTTCCTCAAGACTAAATTTAAGAACAACTCTTTCATGGAAACTGATCAGAAGGAATTTGAGTTGATCATTTTGAACTTAATGTTCCCTGAGCTTACTTTTTTCTGTACAGTTGCTTAAAGACGTGAGTTCTCAAAAAGACGGCGACTGTTGGGGTCCCAGACTGCCTACTCCCAAATACGTCACGTTGGCGTTTGAGAAAACGACCGAAGCAGGAAGGCCTCTCCCACATCCCTCACCTCTCCCCTGAAGCAGGCTGCAAGACTCACATGGGAGGTGGCCTCCCCGTATCCAGAAGAAAGGCACATCCTTCTCTCCAAGGAAGTGGACACAGAAGAATCAGAGAAACACAGGTTTTGGCAAGTTTATTACTGTTAGATCATGCTTTTTAATCTAATCACACATGCCTAGGCCTCTCTATTTCCCCAGCAAACTTAATGTAGAAAAGATAGTTTAACTGTCTGTTTGTTTTTTTCCCCTGAGTTTTCATTTCTGAAGGTTCCCACGTCAGGTAAAATTTATACGAAATAAATCTGTATGCTTCCCTCTTGCTACTCTATCTTTTGTTAATGAGCCATAAACCCATCGATGGGTAGGGAAAAGATAAATCTTTCCTTCCCTATATTACAGTATCGGAAGCCATCCTATTACCCTGTTCAGTCAACTATATTTAAATCATGCTCCATAAAAATATAATGATTATTTATTATTATAATTATAAAATTAAATGGAAACTCCCAATAGTCAATAAGACTCTTTTTGATATAATCTGCTTTATCCTAAAACTCTTTATTAATTACAAATTAAACAAATGGAAGCATTTGAATGATAATAGGTACCCTAATGAGGTATTTATCCAATGATAATATTTGTCATCTTTGCTTCAGATCCTCGCTAGGATATGATCTCATACAGATAAGCCTGAATTCCCATCACTCCCTCCAGCAGTCCCTTCCTCCTCCTCCAGGCCCGAATCCTCAGGCATGTGTGTGTCCTCCCATTCGTGCTTCATCTCCTCCTGGACCTGCACAGCATCGTGAGATACACAGTGTGGCTTTGGTGTTTCAGTCTTCGCGTACACGGGGCCATTCGCTCCCTTTCCTTCTGTGCTTCGTGCAGTAAATGTTGCTTTCCATCATCCACTCTGCAAATCTCTGCCTTTTAACCAGTGTTCTCGCCTCACTTGCTTTTAAGGTCATTACTGACATATTAGGGCCTAAGGTTACCATATTTATTTCTTTTCTGTTTCCTTTCTCTCTTCTGTTCCTCTTTTCCTATATTTCTATGGGCTATAAGAACATTTTCTCAAGGTTTCTGTTTGACTGAGTAAGAGTATATTTGAGTATTATTTCTTATAGTTTCCTGCACGATTTGTTCAAGACATTATGATATACATACGTAACATGTCTCAGCCAGCAGAGCTGGCATCTTACCACTTCGTGCAAGAATCTTCCTTCTTTTAGGTTCCTCTATATGCCTGCATCCATGTTTTGGGTGGGTGTGCCTTAGGTACTTCCTCTGCACACATTGATCATCACATCAGATGATCAGTCATTTTTATTTCAGTCCTCAAATATGATTTTAAAAACCACCTGAGGAGTAAGATTGTCTATGATACCTACCCGTGTTCTGACGCATCCCCACGCGCCTCCCTTCCTGAAGATCAAAGCCACCTTCTGTTATCATTTCCTTTTGTGTTTAGACAACTTCCTCTAGTTTTATTGATTTTTATTTTATTTTTTTTTAATTTGCTAGAGGTGTGTGTGCACCCTGGAGAGAGAGAAAGAGTGAGAAAGCACTCCCATGGGTGCAGATGTGCCCAGCGTGTTTTTCAGGTCTCCAGGACTCCACTGGCCATCGGCCATGTGGCATCCAGTGCCTTAACCATGAAGCCACCAGCTGACCCCTTGGGTCATTCCTTGAGGGGATTTGCTAGCAACTAATTCTTCTTGTCTTTTTTTTTTTTTTCCTACCACACTCTTTATTCCCCTTTTAGTCTTGAAGGGTAACTCCTTTGTATATAGAATTTGCAGCTGACAGTTCTTTTCTTTCAGCACTTGAAAAGTGCGTCACTTCCTGTGGCCTCTGGTTTGAAATGAGGAAGCTGCTGCCGTTTGAATTGATGATCGTCTGTAACTCACACGTCATTCCTCTCCGGCTGCTTTAGAGTTCGTTTCATCTTGGACCCAGTAACACCCATGGTAGCTCAGTTTTACGGAGATAATAGATTACGACCATCAAGAGTTTATTTTGGTTATTTTATTTTCCATTTCTATATTTTCCTTTTTTTTACTCTGACTTTTCTCTCTCCTGAGATTCTCTTTTTATTTGTTTCAGGAGAATCCATAATTACTCATTGAAGCAATTTATGATAATTGCTTTAAAATTTTTCTCAGACCACTCCAACATCTGAGTCATCTTGTATTGGAGCCTATCAACTGTCCTTCCTTAGGCATGTTGTGACTTTCCTGGTTTGTGGCATAATGAGTGATTTTCCAAACTGTATTCTGGACATTTCAAATATTACATTATGGGTTTCTGAATCTCATTTAAATTTTTTAAGTAGCTAGTCCCCTGCTGAGATGTAGCACAAGGCCATGTGGTGGGTGTGTTCAGCTCCTGTTGGGCCCAGGGACAGGAGAAGGGTGAAAGGAGAAAGCAGAGTGTTGACAATGGCTCTACTCCATCCCTCATCTGTCTCAATGATGCCCAGTGAAGGTGGAGGTGGTGATGGAGGAGGAGGCGGTGGTGGAGGAGGAGATGGAGGTGTTGGTGAAGGAGGAGGTAGATGTGGAGGTGGAGGAGGAGGAGGTGGAGGAGGAGGTGAAGGAAGAGAAGGAGGTGGAGGAAGAGGTGGACGAGGAAGTGAAGGTAGAGGAGGAGGTGGAGGTGGTGGTGGAAGAGGAGGTGAAGGTGGAGGTGGAGGAGGAGGAGGTGAAGGAAGAGGTGGACGAGGAAATGAAGGTGGAGGAGGAGGTAGATGTGGAGGTGGAGGAGGAGGAGGTGGAGGTAGTGGTGGAAGAGGAGGTGAAGGTGGAAGAGGAGGTGAAGGAGGAGGTGGACATGGAGGTGGAAGAGGAGGAGGTGGAGGTAGTGGTGGAAGAGGAGGTGAAGGTGGAGGAGGAGGTGAAGGTGGAGGTGGAGGAGGAGGAGGTGAAGGAAGAGGTGGACGAGGAAATGAAGGTGGAGGAGGAGGTAGATGTGGAGGTGGAGGAGGAGGAGGTGGAGGTAGTGGTGGAAGAGGAGGTGAAGGTGGAGGAGGAGGTGAAGGAGGAGGTGGACATAGAGGTGGAAGAGGAGGAGGTGGAGGTGGATGTGGAGGTAGAAGAGGACGAGGAGGTGGAGGAAGAGGTGAAAGAGGAGAAGGAGGTGGAGGAAGAGGAGGTGGAGGAAGAGGTGAAGGAGGAGAAGGAGGTAGAGGTGGAGGAGGTGGAGAAGAGGTGGAGGTGGAGGTGGAGGAGGTGGAGGAGGAGAAGGAGGTGGAGGTGGAGGAGGTGAAGAGGTGAGAAGGAGGTGGAGGAAGAGGTGAAGGAGGAGAAGGAGGTGGAGGTGGAGGAGGTGGAGGAAGAGGTGAAGGAGGAGAAGGAGGTGGAGGAATAGATAAAGGAGGAGAAGGAGGTGGAGGTGGAGGAGGAGGCCGACATGGAGGTGGAGGATTAGAAGGAGAAGTAGAGGTTGTGGTGGAGGAGGAGGGGGTAGTGGTGGAGGAGGAGGTGAGAGAGGAGGCGGATGTGGAGGAGGAGGTGGAGGTGGTGGTGGTGAAAGTGGAGGAAGAGGAGGAGGTAGAGGAGGAGGTGGAGGAGGAGGTCGAGGCTCAGCTCACATGGCATCCCACAGACTCTACCAGGAATCTGACCAAACGTGTGCTCTTCTGGGGCAGGGGCTCAGGACACCCGCTTTCTCGGTGGCCCTGCTATGACTGTGGCAGGGGTAGGTATCAGTGTTTTTAATAAACCGGGTATTGCTCAAAGTTCTCTATTGCCAGGCCACCTCCTTCCCGGTCCTTTGGCCAGGGTGAGCAGGCTTTTCTTGGAGGTTTCATCTGCCCCTGTTGGTGGTTCTGGGTGGAGTTCCTGCGGTGTTCCGACTGAACCATGGCAGCTAAAGAAGATGCGGGCTCTGCCCCTGTGGCTCAGTCAGTAGCATGCCAGACTGCAGAGGTGGAAGCCATGTGCTGACCCGATCCAAGTCCCTGGATTGGTTGGCATGAAATCACACCAGGCCCATGAACGTACGCCCAGGACCCTGGCAGGCTGGAGACCTGGAGGAAGGGAGGGTCTTCAGAAAGTTCATGGAAAATGCATATTTGGAAAAACTATGCTTGAATTTCCAAAATTACTTGGTACCAAAATAATTGATATTGAAATTTTTATTGTCTAAAGTTTTATTTTCTTTCTTCAATGAGCAAGAGAAACAGAGAGAGAGATCTCAGCAAGGTCCTGATACTGCCATCTACCGCGCCGGCCTCGGATCATGACCGTGCGCACCCTGTGTGTTCAGGGAAGTCTCTGGGTGCAAACTTGGGACTGTCCCGTGTGAGTCAGGCGGCCGAGTTACACCACCACCCGGCCCCTGAAACTGGCACCTTATTTCCATTTCTCCACAAACTTTTTGAAGTTCACACATATGTTCTCCTCCCTTTCCCTTCTATAAAATCTCTCTGTTTACACTGCCATGACTAAAACAGCAAAGCCCTTGCCCTGGAAAATTACTGGCCAAGTTTGGTACAGAACGACAAACCACTGTGTCCTTTCTCCCCTGGGAACAGTGAGTGCAGGTTAGGATGTGTGTGTTCTTAGAGAGGCTAACACGCTGACACTCACACTCGTGTGAACAAGTCCATCCCACCTTCTAGCTCTCACTCACCCAGATGTCAACAGGAGAAAGACAGGGAGAAGGTGCAGGGAAAAATGCACACCGAGGTCGCGGAAATACAATGACTTTACTGTTTGTACTGGCCAAGGTGGCAATCATACAGAGCTACTTGCTATTTTAGAGCATAGCAAGGACCCAGTTATGTTATGCAAAATGCCAAAATGGAAAAACAATTGTCTGGTGTCCTCATCCTGCTAGTAAGCTTTAACTATTCATGATTTCTTTTTTTTTTTTTCCTTTTTTAAGGTTTTTGCCATAGGATGCACGCACTTGCCAGAGAGATAGAGACAGTGAGAGAGAAAGTGAGGGGGGATGGCCACGCCACAGTCCCTTCTCCTCCATTCTCTTCCTGGGATTTTGGGCATGTACACACATGCACCCTGTATGAGTTTCAAGCTGCCAGACCTGAGACTTGGTCAACCATGTGGTAGTCCAGCATCTTGACCACCTGCTGGTCCCACTATTCATGATTTCGAAGAGGTATTATTTTTTATTTCCACCTCACGTAAACATAGGGCAACTCAATGATTATTGCCATCTTATTCATCTACTTGCCTTTGAAACCTGTACATATTGTTTTAAAAGATGATGTCCTTTAAAAATATTGCATTCTTTGAATGTTCAAATTTATCATCATGGATGGTTCATCATGGTATTACCACGGATGGTTGTTATTAGAGATGACAGTTCACTGCAAATCAAAGTGATGGCTACAAGTCCCTTATGCCACACTATTTTTTCAGTGGCAGAATCCCACGGTCCATTCTCTCCACAATTCTCTAGTTCCCCATCAGGGTCTGCAGCTTGATCATCACTCACACAGATGCCTTTGGCGTCCAGTGTCCTCTGTGGCTAGAAGCATCATTGAACAGGGTACTGTGAATTCACTGGGTAGTTAGCCTTAGCAAACCCAAGGCAGAAAGGTGGAGCCCACTCTCCTGAGTGCTTGCGTTTGCGCTCTCAGGACATGAGGAAACGGTATCGAAGTTGAATCTGCAAATACGAACAGAGAGTGAAACTGGTCCTATAGACCTCAGCTAGCACACGTTTCCTGCTAAGAACCACCAGCCCATCAACCATGAGGAAAAGCACAGCCTCTATTGTCAAGCATTCAAAAGCCAACCTGCTTTTTGCTTTATGTAACCATTTTGCCAGAGTAAGACATATTTGTCTGGCTCACCAAGACAGGCTGTGAGAATTCCTCCTTCTCACTTTCCTTAGATGATGCAGACTTGGAATAACCCGAACCATTCTCGTCTTTCAAACTCCCATTCAAAGCTCAAGGCAAAGCGCGGGTCAGTGCTCCCTGTGGGGTCGTCGCTGAGCCCGGCGCGTTCACCCTGTCTCTGCATGGATAACTCTGCAGGCCTGTCCCTGCACAATGACTGTGAATGCGCTTGCCGACCTGTCCCTGCACAATGACTGTGAATGCGCTTGCCGACACACCCACGAAGCAGAGAGAGCCCAGACCGCAATGCAAGATTCCTGCTGCCCAACCACCGCTATTGGGACGTTGGCTTTCTGGGCACTCGAGAAGTACAGTTCCTGACTGTCTTGCAGTTAGTTCGGGCCTAATTACAGCAGAGGAGTCGAGTAGAGATGAGACTCCCCCTCCAGGATGAAGCCAAAGCCTGGGGTGGCCCTCTGGTCTGTGGCCCCCAGAAGACTCTGGAGAAATGAAAATAAAAATCTTTACTAACGCCACAGATACTCGGCAGTGACGTGCAGCTGTGGAAGGCATGGTGCAACCTGGCAGGGCTGAGGCTCTGGGCTATAGACCTGCATCTACCATGAACTAGGCCCTGGGCGGGCATCTTCCCTCCACTGCTGCCTGGGGATGAGTAAACTAGGAGTGAAGGGATGAGCTGGAACTCGGAAGAGGATGCAGAGCGACTAGGGGTTCACACGCCATCTAAAGAGGGCAGCTGCTACCCGGTGGCCGCTGAAGGGTCACGTGAGGAAACACGGCTCCAGCATAAGCACGTCTCGCCATTTCTCAGAGGAAGCCATTCACCTACCCACCCTGTGACTACCTGATTTGAACATCTAGGGAACTGTTGGATATCTTCCAGAAACCTTTCCCAGCCCGGTCCACACTCCGCTCTGCTCTGCGCACCTCAAGTCAGACCTGCAGGAGCCTCACCACAGACTCTCCTGCCCTCCTTGTTCCACGTCGGGGCGGGCTCCCCAATCTCAGTCCTGGGGGAGGAATTGGGGAGGGGCACCTGTTCCCCAGCTTCTTGCCTTCGGGGGACCTTGTCCACGAGAGGGTCATACTTCCTCTTGCACAGCCCTCTCTACCGCGCTCTCTGCTCAGGTAACCGCTCTCCCCACTTGCATATTCAGGCAGAGGGGTGGAAAGACCTCAGGGTGATGCAACTTCCACATCCTTCTGCTTTCATGAATCTCGTGTAGAGACACTAATAGGAAATAATTCTAATTTTTACGTTAAAAACTACGATGACTACACCCACAGACTGAATGGCCCCTGAAGTATTTTGCAGCTCTGTGAATCCAGGTTATCTGTCAGTCAGTGGGGTATTATATATAACCATTTCTAAGACTTGAACGATGCTCGCAGTCTGCAAGTATACACGTGGGCTCAACCAAAGCATGTGTCTGACACGCAGGGTCAGGTACCGGACCCAGTACTGCTGTATGATACTCAGAATATACATGAGTACAATGATAACATAATTAGTATATATGCTAATTAATCCGATGGCTGTCTCTAAACAATTTTATCCAATAACAATCTTTGGATAATAAATATATATGTTAAGTTTTATCTATGATAAAGCATTAGTATGACGTTTAAAAGTCACATGGATCTGCCCTACGACAAATGAAAATTAACTATAAGGCCCAACTAAAATAATATTTTAATAGGTACACATTATTCTTAGATTTCCTAGTTATTTACAATAATTCTCTTAAAAGTATAAAATCATTTTTAAATCTCTCTCCATATATATACATACATATTTACCTCAGAACCCACTACCAAGAAATAAAAACATAATTCTGAGCCAATCGTGAGTTTGAGGTTTGAGGTCTGAGGTTTGAGGTCTGGCCTGGTTACTCGTAACCCTCCAGGACTGGAGCACAGGGCAATGCACTCGGGAAGGCCTCAGAACAAGCTGCCTGAGTATGAGTTCCGACCCTGCCCTTCCTCAATCCTGGAACTGGATCACAGAGTTATTGTGAGGATTAACTGAGGTAATATAAACAAAATGCTGGCATGATATACAGCACTCAAAAAATAGTAACTATTAGGTATCGAATATTAACTGTTATTATTAATGTCACTTACAAGTTTTACAGGACCCAGAAGGAGGCTAATAATATTCTTCCTACATCTCTTTTTAATTTTTTGAAAAAAATCAAATTTTTGATTTTTTAAAAAAAGTGTGGTGTGAGGACAATAAACAGCATGTGAATTTTCTTAAAGGAATTATTTATTTAATTTTATTTATATTATTATTATTATTATTTAATTTGCTGTAGGGCATGTGGACTCACCAGACAGAGGGGAGAGAGAGAAAGTGAGAGAGCAAGGTGTCAGGTCTGGGACTTGAACTGCAGTTGGCCACGTGGGAGTTCAGCACCTTAACCACCATGCCACCTGCTGGCCCCAACAGCCTATGGATTTTAAAAAATGACATTTTCTTTCTTTTTCTTTTTGAGAGATTTTTGCTATAGGGTGTATGCACTTGCCAGAGAGACAGAGAGAGATAGAGAGGTAGAGAGCGAAAAATCACCCCCAGGGGCAGAGGGATGGCCACGCTGCAATCACTTCTCCTCTGTTCTCCTCTTGGGATCTTGAGCATGCATGCACACATGTTTGGCATGAGGTTTAAGTCTCTGGGTCTGGGACTTGAATCACAGTCCACTATGTGGGAACCCAGCAATGTGACCATTACGCCATCTGCTGGTCCCTAATGACATTTTCTCCTCACCCAGTTCTCAGTCCTACGTCCCCTCACCACCACCCCTGCCCACACTTCTCCCTGCCCAAAGAAATCACTGTCTAGAGTTTAAAGGAGACTGGTAAAAAAGTGTTGGGATTAGCGAAACGAACATGTGTCCATGACATACATACATATCTTATTTCTAAGCAAATGAGATCACACTTTGCATATTTTTCTGTCTTGCACTTCACCATTTAAATTATGTTAAACACCATTCCATGCTAATCACTAGAGTTTTACCTCATTTTTTAATCCACCTGATGGTAGTACAACTTATATACATTAACATTATGTACTTTACTTCTGTTTTGAGGCAACTTTACCAAGGAATACACCCAAATAGTCTACCAGGATTGACAGTCCCTATAGGATCCGGGCATAGTGCGATGGCTTCAGGGCAGGCTTCAGAAGTCCTTTGCACTAAGTCCCATGCCTGGCGCAGCTATACTGTATGTGTATTAATTCGATCCACATACACAGAACAACTGAGTGACACCTTTTTTGTTTCTGGCTACTTTTTAAACTTGAGAGTAGTAGCCCATCATGTAAATATGTCGCCATTTCAATATAATCGCCAGTTTATGAATAGTTGGACTGTTTCTAGGGTTGGCTGGCGGCTGTTCTTTTTTTTTTTTTTAAATAAAGCTTCTATAACACAGTAAAGAAAGGTGGTGACAATCAGTATGTATTTCAAAATAGGCAGAAGAACAGATTTCAGACATGCACGATGCAAAGGGTAAACGCTGGGCATGGTGGACACGGTCATCATCCTGACTTAGCTACTGCCCGGCTAGTCATGTTTCGGAAACCACACTGTACCTCACAGATATGTAACTATCACATATAAATTGGAAATTGCAATATATATTTGAAAATTATTAATATGGCAATATTATTGATTCGATTATCACATACTGAATGAATGCTTTGAAAAATCCACACTCAGGGGAACCAGCAGTTAGCGTAATGGCTATGTCGCTGGACTCCCACGTAGTCGACCGCGGTTCGCGTCCAGGATCCAGTGGCTTAAATCTCACGCCGGGCGCGTGTGCGTGCGTACCCAAGATCCCGAGAGGAGAATGGAGGAGAAGGGATTGTGGCGTGACCATCCCCCCTGGGGGGTGATTTCTCGCTTTCTGTCTCTATGTCTCTCTCTGTCTGTCTGGCGAGTGCACGCCCTATAGCGAAAACCTCTCAAAAAAAAAAAAAAAAATCCACACTCAGGACCAGCAGATGGACATACTGAATTCTACACTTTAAAATGATTAAAATGGCCAATTTTGTTATGTGTATTTTACCATGGTAAGGAAGGTTATTGATACGCTAACTCTCTTGGAAACACATTTTTCCCTTATGTAGATCGGTTTTGTTTAGACTATGGATTTGTTTAGTCAACTTCTTCCTCATAAAGAATACAAAAGTAAGTCAGATCAGATTTTTCTCAAATTAATAAGGTTCTATCTAATGAAGCTTTAGAATATAATTCAAGAATCATTAACCAGGCTAGGCATCTAGCCAGTTCTATCAATGTCAAAAGGAAAAAAAAAAGAACCTCAATGACTTTTCAAAATGTAATAATTCATTTAATTTTCTCAAAATGTATATATAATGCACAGTGACTTTTCATGTCTCTGTATTGAAACACTTCACTTCTTCCAATGAGGGGAGTAACAATTACTTTAATAGCAACAGATTCTCTACATTTGAAGAATCACATTTGACCCACATATGTATGTTGACCATCAATATCATGTTTTTTTGTTAATTTTTTTCAGTTTTTGCTATAGGACATGTGTACTTGCCAGAGAGAGGCAGAGAGAGAGAGAGAAAGAGAGGGGGAAAGTGAAAAATCACCCCGGAGGACTGGACACACCATAATCCCCTCTCCTCCATTCTCTTCTCGGGATTCTGGGCATGCACACTATACCTGGAGTGTTTTTAAAGCTGCCCAGGTCTGGGACTCAAACCTCAAAGCTGACCATGTGGGATAAGTTGCCTTAACCACCTTGCCATCTGCTGGCCCAATGTCATTGATATGAGTTCCGGGGGAGTTAATGCATTGGGGTCAGTAGACCTGTCTGTGCTAACACAGTGTCTCATTGAGACACGGAGAACACATCTGAATAGGGAACTGCAGCGTTAGTGGAGGAGGAAGTTCCAAAAGCAGAAACAGCACATCTGAAATAGTAGAGAAAGGAAGGTGGGTAGGGTGCTCAGAGAGAAGTTCTAAGCTGGCATGCACCAGAGGCATAAAGAGATCATGGACAAAGGGAAACCATGAAGGCCCCACGTGGTGGGACAGGCAGTGTGATGCTGGGAAGGAGGCCGTGTGGGAAGGCCCCAGGTTCATGCCCTGGGTCTCCCTGAGCATCCCGGATCCTGGCTGGTGCAGGGCTGGGGGAGGATCATGGTGTGGGCACTCTGCTGAGGGTGCCTGTCAATCTCTCTCTCTCCTCTCCCATGAAGAGACTACATGGATAAGCTTTGGGATGTCACTTTGCTGAATTCAACTAACATGATTTCAACTTCTCAATAAAATAGCAAGACCTAGGGAAGGGACTCTGTTGTGTGAATGTTTTAGAGAGTTTTAGAAATAATAATTTGGTACATTGAACTAACTTACACAATCCTTTTAGAAGGCATCCATCTGTCTTCAGAAGTGCCATTAATCAGACCAGTGCAACTGAATTATGATTTGCGATTTTATTAGTTAGAAAAAAGGCAGTGGGGAAGAGTTCACTTAATCACAATTGCATGAGCTACTTAAGGCATGGAAATGGAACAGATCATCATTTTCCAAATTTTCTTAATATGACATGCCCTCTGCAAATGTCAAAACAGTCCACACAACCTCATCATAGTGGATGAACCAATGACACGTACTGGTCGAGAAACAGATACTGCATTAAAATAGACATTATTAATAAGATACTCGTTCCTGTAACAATGATTAACAGCTTATAAGTACATTTTGAAAATAGCTGAGTAAACGATTTGACGGACCTGGAGCCCAGCCTCTGCTACAGATTGCACAGAATCGGTACAGCAACAGCTCTGCATCTCTGGACTCCCAAATTATGGTTTAAAAGTCATGCCCAAGGTCGCTGTGAGTAGAAGTTACTTTCTATTCATTGTCTGGAATGATTCTTTCCAAAATGTAGGTCATCCATCTATAATCCAAAGTTCACAATAATTATCTGAATTAATCTTCTCCTACCTGTGCCTCGACTGAGAGGTGAACTGATTTCTCTTTTTTTTTTTTTTTGATATTTTTATTTCAATTTCTTTTATAGATTCAATCACATATGTCACTTAGCTCGCAAAGTGAATATTCCAACACATATACCTTTCTCACGAGCATGCAGGGTTGTCTCAGTCGGGACATCTATTACTTTGAATTATTATATGATTTTATAAATTTACAAAACTGTACCAAAGGCTCTGGTTGTCAGTGTGTACCTCCAAATGTACCCTAGTCTGGGTTCTCCTGAGGACACTCTGGATCAAGATGGCGCAGAAAACACTACCAGAGCAGGGAAATGAGATGTACTAGTCCTCACTTTTCCAGAAACAGAGATAACGTTGGCACTAAACATGAAAGAATTTATTAATAACTAGGGGAAACACCTGTGTAAAGGAAATCAGGAAGGCTCCCGGGTGGGTTCTTTTTTTTTTTTTTTTTTTTTTTTTTTAAGAGAGAGACTTTTGCTACAGGGTGTGTGCGCTTGCTGGAGAGACAGAGACAGAAAGCAAGAAATCACCTCCCAGGGGATTGGCCATGCCACAATCCCTTCTCCAATCTCCCCTGAGGATCTTGGGCACACATGCACATGCATCCAGCATGTCTTTTAAATCGCCAGGTCTGGGTCTCGAACCGTGGTCGGCTATGTGGGAGTCTAGCGATGTAAATATTACGCCATCTTCTGGCCCCAAGGCTCCTGGGATTTTACCAAACAACCATGTAAGTATCCTCCCAATGAGGGAGTGGAGGAAGCTTGGGTGTCCTCCAGGCTAGGAGCTGGTTCTTCAGAAAGTCCATGGACCAGCACTGGTGACCAATGAGGCCCACACCTCCTGGCTCATGTTCCTGTATCCATTGAGCTTCACTGAAGGCTGGGAAGAGGGAGGTAAAGCTTCTCACGACGCTGAGGTGGACGGCAGAGCAGGGCAGCAGGCCCTGTCTGGGTTCACCCTCTGGCACTGGAGGCCTGCCAAGGCTCATTTGTGGATACCGCCCGAGGTACAGAAGGCAAATGAAGCTAACACAGGTGCCCTGGGAATCAGGTTCCCAGTGTGGCTCTGGGAAATCAGAAAGAGGTGGAATGGGCACCTCGAAGTTACCTTCTCTTGGGGTTGAAGGCAGGAGGTGCCAAATCTTGCTGCTTGGCCTTCTACGGCTGCTGGTGAGGGTGTGACATCTATGGCACTTCACCTACCCGACACCCAGCCAGCATGCTCAGGAGCGACCTGCACAGGAGCTCAGTTGAAGTTGGGTTAGGAGACACAGACAGGGGGACTTCCCAGAGGAGATGGAAAGGCACTGAGAAATGTGCCGTGGTGTGCTCAACGGGTGACGGTGACGAAGCTCCCCGGCCCTGCCCTGCAGACAGCCTTTGACCTCGGGCCTGCTGGGCAGGGTGTGCTGCATATGGTGCTTTAACAAGGCGAGAACGCTGCAGACTGCACCTCCCAGCTGCTGGCTTTTCAAGGCGGTTCAGAAAACCTGGCACCTCAGTCTTTGCCCCCAAAAGCTGCACTAATCCCCACCACTGCCTGCCAGCGACTATAATGGCCCCTTTTTCTTTCTTTAAGAAGTGTATTGAAGAACATACCTAAAAGTTAGAGAGCCAGGCTGTCAACCAGCCTAACGGACCTGAGGAAAGGAAACGAAGGTCGGGACAGAAACGTTTCAAAGTGAGCAGAGCAATAAGGAGGCCGGGAAGCCGGGGGAGCCGCGGACGCTCCTGGGGACAGGGCTGGGAGTGATACTCAAGCCTGCTGTACTTTGGATGTCTCCCGGAAATCCATGTCCTGGGACTTGGTGGTATCATAAAGGCGTCTCCCGAGTGTGACAAGGTCATCAGGCGGGGCCTATAACTGAGTTCTGGTAGGTCTAGAAGAACAGGGGATGAGACAGGCAGAAACCTGTGTAGCAGCTGTTTCAGATCCTGCCCTCCAACTTCCTGTAGTCTCACCAGAGGTTGGCTTCCAGATCCTGGACCTTCAAATAGTGAGTGGAATAAATCTGCTTCTTTATAAATCATTCCATCAGATGGGTCTTCCCACAGCAACCAAAATGGCAAGTTCGGCTGAGCTGGCTTCTAGGAGAACATGACATACTGCAGATGTCCACGTGTCAGTCAGAGGTCCCAGGAACACAGAGACTTCACACGACAGGTCTTGAGTTACCTGCCATTTTCTTGTGCTATTACTGAATTGAGGAACATTCCAGAATTGTTCTAAATTCCAGGGTGCCTGTCTGGTGTAAGAGTCCTGTGGAAACATGAGCTCCACCGGGCCACTGCCAGCTGGGGGGTGGTCAACACTATTTATGTGTGCTATGGAAGTGGCAGGGCCTGGCCACAGGAAAGCCCTCGGCACCGTGAATACATTTCTCTCCACCTTGCCTCTCCGCCCTCTTCTTTCACATCCAGGGCTCAAGGTGAGAAGCCAGCATTTTAGTCACACTTTCAAAATGTCCCACGTTGGAGTGCTTGCAACAGGAGTGGCTGAGCTGCAGCTACCGCTTTCGAAAGACAGGAAGTCTAATAAACAACAATACAATGCCCAGGATGTAACTTCAGCTTACTGTTCTGCAGCCAAGGACTGCTGAAAAATACCGGGGGACCAGGAAGCTCTAAATCTCACTGTCAGAAACACTGAACTGCCACTAAAATTTCGTCTAAAAACTCCCGTGTGGGTGGCACGTCAGTGACTCTAAGCTTATCAGAGCGAGTTAATGAGAATCCAAGTGCTGTTCTCAGACCGCTTTCCTTCCCCAACAGCTCTGCATTTTGCTTTTTTAAAACTCACTAGGGGCCCAGGCGGTGGCTCAGTGGTACCCTAACTGGACCCACAGGGAGAGGTCTTGGGAATCAACACTTGGGTGCTTTTACAGGTCGGATAAAAGAGTTTCTAACATTTTAAACAGCTGATTTATTCCTTCCATGAGAAAGAGTGAAAGGGAGACAGAGAGGCAACCCCAAATAGTCTTCACACCGTGATCCACTCCACGTCTCAGCCCGTCCAGATCAAGGGCACACGTACGTACTCTGGACGCAAACCCAAGACCTCTCCTACGTAGGTCCAGTCATGGTACCACCGTGCCACCACCTGGACCCCTAGCGAGTTTTAAAAAGCAAAATAGAGCTGTTAGGTAAGAAAACAGTAACCAAATAAAGCCAATAACAGGAGGCCACCTTGAACCTTATAAAGCCCACGTCTTGCTTACCGTGCTCTCTTCTCGTTCTTGCTCTACCCCTTATTCTCGGCAGGAAAGGAAGTCGGAAGCGTGTATAGGCCAAGTATCCAGACTTAGCTTTGAGGTTTCTCTGCAGCTCTCACCTCGGAGTGGCCTACGTTCATTCTGACTTTGAAGAGACCGAAAGAGCTTGAGGGTGTGAGAGAGCAATCACGTCGTAGAAGAGCATCGCTCAGCTTGCTGATGTTCGGAAAGGAAGAGGGGCGTCCGAGAGGCGCTGGGGCACAGGCAGAAACAGAGAGAAGGAAAGCTTCAGAACACTCCCGTCCCTCTCCCCTTTGCTTTGCCTCCCCATGCCTGACACGGTGTCATTTCCGGTGTGGTGGTGTTTATCCAGGACTGAAGGATGAGTCGCTCATTAGTACCATCATCGGAGCCTTGACAAAGTTCATGGGGAATGTGTATTATTAAAAAGAACTAGGCATGGATTTCAAATGTTTTACACCAAAATAAAACTCATCCTTTAATTCCATTTTCCCACGAAAACATTAAAGTTCCCCCGTATCTGTAAGCTATGTAGATTGTACTATTGAAAATATGACTTATTTGTCAGTAGCTGCACTACACCGAATTTCCTAGACTCATGCTCATCATTTCGAAGCAGTGGTGGCAGTCACAGAAGGCTGCTTCTGCAGTGGCTCCCAGTGATCCCAGTGGAGGCGAGATGTTTATTACGGAATGGCAAAAGCTTAGTCACAGTACGGGCTGCAGGTATGTAGCTAAGATTTCTGGAAGTGAGTTAAGGCAGTACCTGGGTTTTTCTTGTTTCTTCTACTATAATATGAAGAAAGACGAGGGTTAAACTATGAAATAAAACAGGACAAGAGACCCTCTGGTCAAAAAAGACATACTTGGAGATGTCTGGTTTCAGAGTCAATATGTCAAGAGTTCAGAAGTTTTCACTTCCATCCTTTCAAAAGGAAAAAAATCTAAATAAATAAAATCAACGCTATTTCTTGGGCCCAGAAGAAAATGATAGTTTCAGAGCAAATAGCCACCCAGAAATACGCAAAGGTCAGTGAATTAAAGAAATCATAGCAGAAATCTGCTTATCTGAAGTGGAAGCCTCTGGAGACGTTAACTGAGGATAACTTGAGCGGTAATTCTGACAAGTTGCTAGAGGCAGAGCAGAGCAGTGTAAGAGAGAGAAACTCACGAGGGTCACAGAATTGGGGTCCCCCACCATGGTGGATTTCATATTGTTTCCCCCAGGGTATCAGTTAAACATTCTGATAGCACCACACAACCACAGACGTACACCAGAATTAAACGAGTAAGCGGTGGGGGGTGGTGGGCAGCTTCTCGCTGCTGGAGCAGGTGTTTATAAGTGAGCAAGAGCGGACAGCGGAAATGGAACGAGGGCTCCTGGGAGAAGTGGCTGATTTTCATGGCAGGGAATCCACAAGGTAAGCCTGAAGCACCTCGTAGCATAAGAACGTTTTCTCTCTTTCTTTCTCTCGCTCTCTCTCTCACACACACACCGAGGGGGGTAAGAAAAGGTACACAGAAACCACTGCAAGATCACCCAGTGGCCAAGGCTGCAGTGATTTGAGTCAAATAAATTAATGAAAAAGTATTAAATTATAACCCAAAGTAGGAGATAAATGTCCCTAAGTCCGTGTTATGTGCCTAAACTGGGGAGGAGACAGCTCTCCCAGGAAGATGCCAGAACACTCACACAGGCCCTCTGCCCTCGTGGGAGTGGAGCGTTGCTCCCTACTCCTTACATGGGGACTGCACCTGGCGCTTCCTTCCAAGGGTACAGCACGGGAGTGATGGGAAAGAGAGTATTTTACTTTGGAGAAGGCTGACCACTACCGCCTCCAACCAGGAAGCTCCAGCCTGTGCCTGGCCGGACCCCGCCATCACTGGAGCAGGACTTCTCCTGCCTGCATTTCCTCCTCTTTGAAAGCTGTGCCTACCGCTGGGCACCGGAGCCCACCCTCCGCGGAATGCTGGTTGGCTGTTGGGAAGCTGCTGAGTGTCTCCACCTTCCCCTTCCTGAAGGAGGCGGTACTCCCGAGCTGACTCAGGAGCTACACCTGGGGAGATGTGGCCACCGGAACTGATTGACTTGAGAGCCTCCCAGACGTGGAGCTGATGCTGTAACAGGACCTGAAAGAGAGGAAAACTACTCCACCTGGGAGGACGCACACCACTGGGTCCCCAGGGCAGATCATGGAGGGCTTCTGACCGTGTCCCAGCGACCCGCCTTCCTGGCCCTCACTCTTGTGAAAGCCTCACCTGGAGTGTGGGGCGGGCTTGATGACTTGTTCCTACTCCACGCAGTACAGTGTGAGTGATGGTGTTAGGCCATGAACGATGCTGACCTCCGTCTTGCTGGCTTCTCTCTCTGGCTCTTTTTGAGCACTTGCCCTTGCTGGGGAGGCCCACGTGACAAGGAAGTGAAGGTGGCCTCCGACCAAACTCCAGCCAAGAACTGAGACCCTCACCCAAAAGGCTTTGAAGAACTGAGTCCTGCCAACAGCCACGGAGTGAGGTTAGAGGCAGACCCCTCCCGGGAAGAGTCTTCTCCATGCCCACAGTCCAAATGATCTCTTCATCTGGTGAGTGCCCTGAATCAGAAGACAAAGCTGAGCCGTGCGTAGATTCCAGACGCTGAGCAACTCTGAACTAGTACATGGATTTTACCTGAAACCTCCACTATTTCAGTTCATTGGCGACGTGATAGCGGATACGTAAGCAGTTTCAGATGGAACGCAGATTGTGTAAAAATGGCTTCACAGTTTCTTTTTTTAAAAAAAAATAAGCCTGCGTCTACCTTAGGATCCAACAACTCCATCCTAGGTATTTGCATATGAGAAATAAAAGCATATTTTACCAAGAAACCTTGCATATAGCAGTGTGATTCTTAATAGTCAAAACCTGGAACTAGCATGTGTTGTCATTAGCAGCAGAATGGCTAAGTTATGGAGCAGCCACAGAACAGAACACTACTCAGCAATAAAAAAGATGATCTATGGGAACATGCAGACATGATGCACCCATAAACACTGTGTTCAGTGGGGGAGCTCAAAATGCCTGACTTCATCTGTACGAAATTCTAGGAAAAACAAAGGACCTATAGTGATAAGATCAAGAGTCCTGCTTATGGGGAGAGTTTATTGGGAAAAGCAAGAGGGACCCTTCTGTGATGGGACTGTTATCGATCTTAACAGGTGTGGGTTATATACATGCATGCAACTGTCAGAAGTGATCTTTATTTTACTACGTATCAATTATACCGTAACAAAAAAAAGCAGCTAGCAATAAAAAGAAGCAAGAGAAGATAAACCCAAAATCTATACGTGAAAATCTTTAGGAATAGAAGTATTCATGCCACAGGGGAAAAATGTCCTTGTGTTCTTAAAACATAACTGATTATGTCAAACGTATTTTTATACAAGTGGCACCAAGTCAATTAGACATCAATACCATCTTCCTTGTCATTTTCTTTGCAAAAGTTTCAAGCTTAATTAATAAAATACGTTTTCTAATACAGAGGTGAGCTGTCACGCTCTGAGGTCAGGATGAGTTCTCAGGGCCTCTGCACGCATGGCTTCCCGAAGTCATTCTCCAGGGCTCCTCTCCTTAGCTGTAACAGAGCGTACTTCTGGAGGAGGAGAAACTGCAGTAAACACACAAGTAAAGGCACGTGGGGAGCTGGCTGTAGGAAGCGTGGAACCGAGCAATGGCGTCTGTAAATCAGTAAGAAGGGTTACCAATGTCCTGGCAGGTGGGAATAGCACTTCCTGCTGCTGGACAAGCACCTGCTGCTTAGCTAAGGCCCTTCTACACGCCAGCATTTCTGAGCCTCAGTTTCCTCACCTGCTAACAGCAGCAGCTACTTCAGAGTTGACATGGAAGAGTAAATGAGAGAAGTAATCTGCCCCAAGATGCACGCTAGGGGGTAAGCTGGTGGCATGGTGGTTAAGGCGGCTGGATCCACATGGTCCACAGTGCGGTTTGAGTCCCAGACCTGGTGGCTTGAGAAACAACTGGGGTGTATGTATATGTGTGCTCAAATTCCCAAAGGAGAAAGGGATTGCACTGTGCCCATCTCCCATGGGGGGGGGGTGCTTTCTCTTCACTGCCCTCTCCCTGCTGACAGTACAAACCAAGATTCGAACCAGCATGGACAGTGTGTCCCGGCCTCACTGTCCCAGCATTACACTGACTCCACAAGTGCCCTCCAACTTCACAGGGCAGAATGTCCCGAGTTACTTTTGAACGCTTTTGCAGGTAAAAACAACCAAACACACTAACTCATTTAACAAGGTGGGAATTGTTTTAACCTGGAATTGGGAATATTAGAGAAATGATAATGAACATCATCAAATAACTGAGACATTGAAAGAATTGTCCTAGTCACTCTCCTTAGGGTCCCATTTGGGGATGGCTTTAAGCCATTAAGGCTCCTGCCTGAGGGCGTCAGTGCACCTGGCGGTGGTGAGGACGCCCCTTCCACCACTTTGTATGTGATAAAATCAAGCCGTGGGGTGGGGAACAGGAATCTGAACTCCTGGCTTCATTTTCCAACCAGAGTATTCAAACTCGACTATCTCTGCTGGGCAAATTTAAAAGTGCACATTCTGCTGAATAATATGGCTGTGTCCAATGCGCTCTAGGTCTACTGCTCCGACCTGTGGTTCTGAAATGTTGCAATGCAGTCTTCTCCAGGCGGTTGGTCTTTCTGGTTTATCTGAGTTCCCAGTGTCATTTCCCTTCCACCTGTTTCCGAATACTGCCTGCCCAGATGATGGCTTCACAGGTGCCAGAGGAAGCACAGAGCGAGCGAGCGAGGGGCCATGAGGGCTTGGGAGCTGCGAAGACTTTTGCTGCAGAAAGGACTGGACGCGCCCCGCCGCCCTCCCCAAGTGCCCTAGAGAAGCTGCCCCGCGGCCGGGCAGCTTGTCCCAGCGGGCAGGGTGCTTGCACCCCTCAGCTGTTCCTGGCAGGGACTGTGCCAGGAGCCCGGTGCGGTCCTCCTCTGCCGCCTCCACTTTCTCGCCTGGCAGAGCCTCGCATGCCCCCTCCCGACCATCCCGGGAAGATTTGGTGCCTGGCGCCCCGCTCAGGAGCTGCAGGCTGGAGCGGGCGCCCGCCCGCCCCCCGAGCGGCCCTTCTTAATTAACCCACGCAGGGCGGTGGGGTGCCGCGTCTGCACCGGTCCCAGCTGCCCGCGCCTTGCAGAGTGAGGAGCGGAGCCGGCAGGTGCAAGAGGACGCGAGAGCAGACCCGGGGCTCCCGGCCGCGGCGGCTCTGCGGGGGACGCGAGGGCGGGCGTGCGCTCGCGGGTTCCCGCCCCTGCGCAGGGAGAGCCTCGCCGAGCCCCGCCGCTCCCGCGCTCTCCTCGCGCTCCCGGAGGGCTTCTCCGGACGTGCTGGGCGGCCGGGCGGAGCGTCCTGGACCGCTTCCCGGGGAGCAGCTCTGGGCAGCGCGCCCTCGGAGTCGCTGGCGCCGGCGCGGGCTCCCTCCGGGGTCCCAGCAGCGGCCGCTCCTTCTCCGGGCTGCGGCTTTCGCGTCGCTGGGCGAGGAGCCTCGAGGAGCCGCAGCGCGAAGAGCCCCTCGCTCGGCAGGACTCCCGGGACCACCCGCGCCGTCCGCGGACGCGCCCGCCGCCACCTCCCGCGCCCGGGAAGTTTCCACGTAGAGAGTCCGGAACCCCCAACTTCCTCTGGACATGAATCAAACAGCGGGAGCTTCCAACAACGTGAGGTGTCCCCCCGGGAAAGGCCACAAGGTAGGGCTGCGCGGGGGCGCGGGGGCTGGGGGCCGAGGCTGCGGCTCGCGGCCGCCGGGTGGGCTCTGGAGGCCCGGCCCTGCCGCCCCCGGCCGTACATGCGGACCGCGACGGGTCGGGGCCGCGAGGGTGTGCGCCGTGCATGGACCCCAGGCCCGCGGCTGGGCCCTGCCTCTTTACCTGCCTGGGCTCACCTGGGCTACAGGTCCCCAAGTGCCTGAGGCAGGTGTGGGGAACCGGAGGAGGGGTCGGCGGTGGGAGCCGAGCCCCCGCCCCGGAGCGTTGGCTTCTCTGGTCGGCGTCCCCGTCGGTGTCGCGGACACGTGCTTTGTTAACTTTAGTGGGCCACGGCGTGCCTGGAATTATTTCCGGGAAATTAGTCCGTTCAGGGGAAGGAGAGTGGGCAGCGGCCTGAGGAAGCCTTGCGGAACCTCCGAGCAAGCTAGCGCGTGTAGGCCGGGGCTTGGGAAGCGCCCACTGCAGGAAAGAGCAGATCCCACCCAGGCGCGCTTTCAGCCCGCTCCCACCTTAGCATAGCCTGCCGTCCCCCTCTCTTCTCACCTATCCGGGCCATCTTAGCTTGTGGTTAGTTTGCAAGGCAATTCCTCACCTGGAACTGTCCAACAATACATGCGTCAGTGTATTTCTAATATATTTTAGAGTGTGTGTATAACACACACACGTATATATATAATTTTCCAAACCTGAAAAGGCAAGTGCTTGCAGCTTGGTATTTGATATGCAGCTTGAACCTATGCTCTACTGTTTGATCTTGTGTTTGCTAGGCTTATTTTTGCAAATATGTGTTCGTATGCATGGTCCATATATATTTACTAGCAAGTTCTTAGAAAAAATATTCCTGTTAATGTCAACGTGTTGAATGAACTTGGGCCTCTGTGGAGTTGGCTTGCCAATGATTTTGGATCCTTTTGCTGAATAAGAGATAGCTTGGTGTGTTTGAGTTGAGTGAGAGTAGAGTTGAAGGATAAGTGCTTCAACTCACAACCAGCATCTTTGCCTCCTATCAGATCTGGATGAAATACTTGACTCAGCAAGTCATCTCTCTGATTTCTAATCTCATTAATTATGATTTGAGCAGTTACATGTTTCACATTCACCATATTTAATATCCATAGGAAATGTCTTTTTAATACATAGTAGCTGATATTATAAGATTTTAAATTAAAAATAATAAAGTTTCACACATCAGTGATTATGTAGTAGAGCCATCTGTGGAGTTCAGGAGATCATTCAGTAATTTCTTTTAAAAAATGCCTTTGGCTCCAGTGTGAAAGTAGCTTCTTGGCAGAATTGGACTGCAGCGTATTGACACCGATAAAATGTTCTGGGAAGTGTTGGAACACACACCAGCTTAGGCGCTCCCAGGGAACCTGTCAGTCATGTGCCCGGATTGCCTTGTGCGTCTCTCAGGTGTCCAACGAATGCTGATACTGCTCTGTCCGTCACACTACTTCAGTAGTCACCATCAGCTATTTATTAGTGAGCGTTGTAAACCCTTACTAGGTTCCAAGTATGAACTCACACTCTGTAAAATGCAGTTCCAGCCAAAACCCACCCTACAGGCTTTAAAATAGTGGGTGGCTTCCGATTGCTCAAAGTGAGATTGAGGCTATTCACTAGTGAAAAGAAAAAGAAAAGGTCCAATTCTTTTTCTCAAAGACATCTAAGTTGTAGTTTGCCTTCAGTTTTGTGTCCAGTGGCTTGTCTTGAAGGATGTCACTACAAGGCAACATTGGCGATGACGTGAGGGAGATAAGGTGGCCAAGAACATCCTGGAGTGAGGTGTACACGGTAGGTGGTGAGGCTAACGGCACTGAAAAGTACTGGGCAGCCTATGTGAGATTCAGCTTCCACGTTGTAAATAAAATATAGAACTCAAGTGTATACATCTGCAAGGAGTTTGGAGTAAGTATGTGCTGCTCTTCGAGCACTTCTGGGGAGACCTCCGTGTAGAAAAGGTTTCACCCTCTCAGGAAAATGTTCCAGCTATTTTGTCTCATTCATTTACTGACCACTGTTATCATTATTCTCGATAAATTACAATTATTCTTGCGCAGATGTATCTTGAAAAGCATTTACTGTCATTCTCTTTTAGGGTGGCTACTCAGTGATGGAGTTTTGTGTCTTTAGATATTTTATTTACATGAATATTGAATACCGTGAACTGAAAAACTAAAGGTCCTGTTGTAGCCCCCCGCTGCTGAATGCAGGGGTGATGAACCACCTGTAATAACGTCTAAGGATCACCCTGTCCTCCCTGGTACCCGGAATCATTGCCTGTGAGAAGAAAACTCCAGGGGTTATAGTCAGATGGGAAGTTAGAAATACCCTGCAGATTGTGTAGCCTTGCCTGTCATGTTGATTTGGTGCTGGGCACAGTGACTGGAGTTCATCACGTAGTATTAGTTAAATACCAGTCAACAACTAGGGCTGCTCTACCAGTGGTTGAGACCTAACTAACCACAGGATGCTATCCGTAATCTAGTTCTTTGGATCAGATTCCCTAAAGTGTAATTAGCTTCCAGAAACTTGCAAGGAGTATTCATTCCCGAGCAAGGGATACACACTTCAGTTTTGTAGAAAATGTAAAGTGTGAGCGTAAGATTGCACAACTTTTAGAAATCACACTCCGCTTCTGAGCAGAAAAGACAGCTAGTTGTGTAGGGAACTCCAGCCAAAGTCACTGCTCTTCTTTCAGCCTTGGGCTTGAAGAGAAAGAAAAGGTTTGTACTGACCTTCTTTGCTTAGAGCTTTTCTGAAAGAAAACTTCCTTGTTGGCGATTGGATGGTCTGCGTTGTCGTTGGCATCACGGCAAGGTTGTCATTGCTTCCGTCTCTGGGAATAAGTAAAGGTAGCTCTAGATCTGGGCTTTGGAATCCAGCTGTGCAGGGTTGTCTGGGACAGATTCTCAATTTCTGTGCTCAGGTGCTACGTGGCCTTGGTCATAGGGGTTTTAGGAAGGATCAGGAAGTCAGTCCAGGCCTGGAGCTGTCGTAGGACCTACCACACAGGTGGGCGCTGTGTTACCTTTGAGCCACCAAAACCAGGGAGGATGAGACAGCTGCTTTAACTTCTTCTAACAGGGCACACAGTTCACAAAGTGATAAAACCTTTAGGATTTTGCAGCGACTCAGATGTCACTTCCTAAGTCTCCCACAAGCAGAGAGTAACAGAGATAGGAGCTAATTCAATTTCTCTTTGTAGCTCTGGAAAAAAAATAATGCATGTGTTATCTCATTTCATCCTTAAGAAGATCCCCATGAAATAATGTTTTTATGTAGCAAACACTCACCACATACTAGATATTTATGCCAAGTCTGGACTGAGCTCTCAGAGATACACAAAGAAAAACTTTACTATGTACTTACACAGTAAACTAAGTGCACACGCTAAGTAAAACAAGCTCTTTATATCACTTACGTGATGTTTTGAGATCTCATTTTGTCCAAAGTTCTTCATTTATCTGTTCATATTATATGCCTGTTTTCTTTTCTCTTTCAATATTTTCTCCTTATCTTAGTTTTCCAGTATTAGACCAGTATGTGCCTAGCTGTGGGTTTCTTTATGTTTATCCTGCTAGCAATTCACTAAACATCTTGAATCTTTAACATTTTTCATCATATTTGAAAATGTTGTGACACTGTTTCTTAAAATATTTTTTTCTGTTCCATGCTTTTTCTCTTGGAATGACAATTATACATATATTACCAATATGTATTGTCTTGGAGGTGGACAGTTCACTGAAGCCATTGGATGAGGATAATCGATTTAGCAGACCCCACATGCACTTCTTCCAACTGGTGAGATGCCTCGTCTGCCCAGTTTTACCAGCGAGACCTCTAGCTCAGCCTAGGCAAAAACCTTGGCAACTCAGACATGCACGACTGAGGGACAGCCGTCAAAGGGGAAGGAAGATCAAAAGACTTTACTTTCTATTTGTAAAGGTGGATATTTAACATTCTTTTTGAGTTCCCATTCCACACTTTGCTGGTCTTCAAAGTGGATGAGGATGCAGTATTAGCCACGGGAACCCGAGCAGTTCTTTTCACTGAAGTGTAGGCTGGACGCTGGCTTTGTGGGTTTCAGTCCCGAGTCTAACACAGTCTCTGCAGATAGAGTTCTCAGGTTGAGCCTCTGGTGAATGAGGGAGTAATAATCATAGTGTCTCCTGAAAACTCCTTGGTCCCCCTGGCATGTGGCCAGAGTCAAGCCTTATTTATGAGCTGGCACCGTTTTCTGATGAGGAGCATCTTTTCTACTAATTAATTACTGGAATGGTGGTGTTTCCTTTCCAGGTTTAGACACAGTGAAAAGGCACATCAAGCATTTGCACTTCAAAGCTGCTTATGACCCACCAGGAGCATTTTCTGCAGGGGCAGCCTCTGTGTCCCCACGAGCTGGCCGACTTCTGCCAGGTCTGGGATTACGCCTCCTGGAAATGTATTAAGCTTCTTCCTCTCCACTTCTGGGACTTATTTCATCACGAGGACAGAGATCGGAAAGATACGGTCTGTGGCCTCACTCTGGTTTTTGTGCCTGCCATTTTTCCTTTAGGATCTTTAAAAGACTAGTGAACAAAAGCCACTGTATCAACTGAAATGATCTTGGCTGAATAAAAAGGTATTTTGGGGGCCAGATAAGTGGCACAGTGGTAGAATAACACCCTGCAAGGCTAACCGTGTGAGAAGGTTCTGGATTCATGTCTGGAAACCTCTTTCAGTACACCCGGTATGTGTCTGCCCCATGATCTGGGGAGAGTGAGACTGGGCGGGTCGCACATCAAGATCCTATTGGGGCTGTAGGGTGTGTGTGTGTGCACCGGAGAGGGACAGAGAGGAACAGTGAGAAATCACTCCCTGGGAGGCTGCCATGCCCCTATTATCCCTTCTCCGTTCTCCTCTTGGGATTGTGGGCATGCACACGTGCCCGCTGTGATTTTTAAGCCACCAGGTCCAGGACTTGAGTCGTGGTCTGCCAGGTGATATTCACTGGGAAAATTTATTTCATATGCTGTGAAGATGTTCAATGATCGAATGTATTGGATTGTCGGAAAAGTCATGACATATTTTTCTGTGCAATTTAAAAAAATAAGGGGACCAGCAGTTAGCGTAATGGCTATGTCGCTGGACTCCCACGTAGTCGACCGCGGTTGGCGTCCCAGACCCGGTGGCTTAAAACTCACACCTGGAGCGTGTGCGTACATGCCCAAGATCCCGAGAGGAGAATGGAGGAGAAGGGATTGCGGCGTGGCCATCCCCCTGGGGGGTGATTTCTTGCTTTCTGTCTCTCTGTCTTTCTCTATCTGGCGAGCACACGCACCCCATAGCAAAATCCTCTCAAAAAAAAAAAAAAAAATAATAAGGAAAAGCTCTCTCTCTCTCTCTCTCTTGGCTGTGGAAGAAATAAATAAACTTTAAAACTGAATGTATTTTCTATAATAACACTGGCAAGTTCCATCTGTAGTTTTAATCTGCCTTCATTCTTCGAGGACTTTTTTTTTTTTTTTTTGGATATGGAGTTCTGGATTGAGAAGATTTTGGTTTCTTTTTCAGCACTTTAAAGATTATGTTCCCAGGGCACCAGCAGGTGGTGTGGTGGTTAAAGTGCTGGACACTACCACTTGGCCGACCACAGTTTGAGTCCTGGACCTGGTGGCTTTCTCTCTCTCTCTCTCTCTCTGAAATTTAAATGAATGAATGAATGAGTAAATAATTCTTTTAAAAAGAAGATGATGTTCCACTGAGTTCTGGTTTTTCTACTGAGAAGTGAAGTCATTTGATTCATTGTTTCAAGTATGTAATATATCATTTTATCTGTTTTCTTTCAACAACTTCTCATTTTCTATGGTTTTAACTTTTTGATTATTATGTGCCTAGGCCTAGTTTTCTTCATATTCATCCGACTAGAGATTCACAGATCACTTTGGTCATAGTTGGAAATTTTAAATTCACTATATTTGGGGATCTTGTGGCATTATCTTTTTGATTTTTTTCTTTTTTTTTTTTTTTTGTTGATCTATTGGGATGAAAAACATACATATATGAGGGAGTCTTCAAAAATCTCATGGAAAATACCTGTTAGATACAATTATGTATGGAGTTCAAAAAATTTTTGCACCAAAATAAACTTGTACTCTAGTTTCATGTTCCATTAACTTTTTTGAAGTTCCCTTGTATTATACAGTTTATACTGTTCTACAGATATCTGAGACTCATCATTTTTTCAGACTATTTTTCTCTTTTCAGATATAATTTCTATTGCTCTGGCTTCACACTTAATAGCTCTTTTCTGTCTTCTCCATTAAGCGTTTGCACATTCAGTACCTTACTTCAGATGTTGCATTTTTAAATTCTAGAATGTCCATGTTGCTTTTTTTTCATAGTTTTTGTTTTCCCTGCTTAAGTTTGCTATCTTTTCGCTCATAATGAAAATGTTTCTCATTTAATTATTATATCTTATTGTAATAGCCAATTTCAAATCCTTGTCTGGCAATCCTAAATCTGGGTTATCTTGTAATTCATCTGTGTTGCTATATTTTCTTAAGACTAGACCACAATTCTATTTTTTTTTTTGTAAGTTGTGTAACTTTGAATTTTCTTTTGACATCAAGAATATTATTGTGGGGACCAGCAGTTAGCGTAATGGCTATGTCGCTGGACTCCCATGTAGTCGACTGCGGTTCGAGTCCCAGACTCGGTGGCTTAAACTCACACTGGGCGTGTGTACGTGCATGCCCAAGATCCTTAGAGGAGAATGGAGGAGAAGTTATTGTGATGTGGCCATCCCCCCAGGGGGTGATTTCTCGCTTTCTGTCTCTCTGTCTCTCTCTGTCTTTCTTTCTGGGAAGTACACATGCACCCTGTAGCAAAAACCTCTCCAAAAAAAAAAAAAAGGAAGAAAAAGAATGTCATTGTGGAGCCAGCAGGTGGTGTTGTGGTTAAGGTGCTAGACTTAGACTTTCACGTGGTCAACTACTGTTCAAATCCCAGACCTGGTGGCTTGAAAATCATGTCAATTGTGTGTGTATGTGTGTCCAAAATCCCAGGAGGAGAAGGACTGTGGTGTGGCCATCTCTCAGGGGGATGATTTCTCACTTTCTCTCTCACTGTCTCTCTGCAGCAAGCGTGTGCACCCTATGGCAAAACAAAAGCAAAACAAAAAAAACCCTAAAAGTAAAGAATGTTATTGTAGAGATTCTGGATTTTGTTATTTTGTTTCTCTGGTGTTTGCTTGTTGTTGTAATGAACAAGAAAACTCAGCGGCAACTCAAATACACGGTTTGTTCCATCGTTCTTACGTAGGTCACTTGGAATCCTCCCACTACTTGAATGCCTTGCGGGAAACCAGACATTTGAGTAGCATGTACACACACTTTTGAGGCCGCCTTCAATGTTTTTCTTAAATTGTGTAATTCCTCTCTTATTTTTCAACAGCTGCAATTGCATGCAACCCTGTCTTCTTTTGAATCTGCCCAATGTGGCTCTTTCTCTCCCTTGCCTTCAAATACTTTTAGCTTTGTATTTGTATGGATATGCAGATATTAAATGTGGTAGTTTGACAGATTAACTCAGCCATTACTGGGCATGAAACTGTCTACAGCTTTCCTTAGTATGTAATAAATAGTTTTTGGGAACATCAGATACTATGGGCCAGGACCAGCAGTTAGCATAATGGCTATGTCGTTGGACTCCCATGTAGTCGACCGTGGTTTGAGTCCCGGACCCGGTGGCTTAAACTCACGCCGGGCACCTGTGTGTGCATGCGTGCCCAAGATCCCGAGAGAAGAATGGATTGCAGCATGGCCATCCTCCTGGGGGGGGGGGGGGTGATTTCTTGCTTTCTGTCTCTCTGTCTCTCTCTGTCTTTCTGGCAAGTGCACGCACCCTATAGCAAAAACCTCTCAAAAAAAAAAATACTATGGGCCTAGAATTAATGATATCAAATTTATATTTACCACCTTAATAGATGTACTCTTAATACTTTCCTAAATCTTTAGTTCAAAACTTACTGTTGCTCCACACTTTTGGGTCACATTCGGGAGGCCAGCTGCACTGGGGGAACCTCTGTGAAGTTCCCCGGTGACATCTCAGGGTCTCCCTGACAAGGCAGCTGGAGGCTCACACACATCCCTGTGATCCCAACTGGCCGAGGCTGGGGGTGGATGGTGACGTGAAGTCCTTATTGGGGGGTGCCTGTCTTTCTCTCACTCTCTCTTTCTCATGGAATAAATGAATAAATGACTTTAAAGAAAAGGAGGGACTACATGCAGGAAAGGATGGCCAACCCAGTTTCGTGTATCCCAATATTGCTTTAAACCTCTCTGTTTCTCAAGACTGTCCTTACATTTTTGTTATTCTCGCTTTCTTGATCTTTGCTCAGTCATTCTCTTTGTAAAGAGTTTCTTTCGTGAGAATGAGAGACAGAAAGAAAGAGAAAAGATAGGCACCCTGAACAGGTTCTCTTCCTACTGTCGCCCTCTGCCCAGCCTTTCTAGCCACCCAGGATCAGGGGGCCTACTGATGTGCAGGGGTGAATGATCTTCGTCTGTATCCAGCATTGCTTGAGCACAGGCCACTGCCATCCCCCAAGCCAGCCCTCAGTTTCTTTTCAGTTTCCTCTTCTGTCAGTTTTTCCTCTCTCCTCTCTTCGATTTTCCTAATGTGTTAATATTCCCTCAAACTGACATTTTGATAAATTATAACTTCTTACATATAAAGGCTTTTATTCTTTCTTGGTCCTTTCACTGAAAGAAAAATCTAATGTTCTCTTTAGGACACATGTCTCTTCTTTCTGCTCTTTCCTGCTGTTTGTTTAGGTCAGCAGAGCTTCTTCTCGTGGGGCATCCTTCCACTTTCCAAACTTCTCCTCAGTCTACATTTCTTTAGAATTAAGCACACTCCTCCTCTTTTTCATGGCTTAAAGGATTTCCCTCCTTAGCTTTAAAACCCTGCTTCATCACTGACTCCCTTTCTGTGGGAAGTTCTCTCATGAACTGTTAGGTCAGCTACTGACTCACAAGTTCCCATGGGCCGTAGTGAACTCACGCAGGCCTTGAGAATTATGGGTTGGTGCTATAACATAGTGCAGCTCTTTTCCTGCCCTTTCTCGTTCCGCACTGCTCGGGCCGTGGATGCGATCGCTTCACAGAACAAGAATTCAGCTCAGAAGGGCATTCCCGTCATCTATCGCGGTTGCAGGTATTAATCTCCACTTTTGTTGGCTCAAACCTGACACCCTTCTGCCTGACCTCTATAGCTGTCTGTTCCTGAGTGCTGGTTCTTCCTGACTGTCCTCTTCCATGTTAGTGTCTGATTCTTTAAGCTAGAGAATCCTCCATTCCTAATATGTGGCTTTAAAACCACGCTCTAGGGCCCAGCAGGTGGTGTGGTTACGGTGCTGGATTCCCACATGGCCTACCATGGTTTGAATCCTGGACATGGTAGTTTGAAAATCATGCCAGGCACATGTATGTGCATTCCCAGAAACGTGAGAGGGGAATGGGGGAGAAGGGATTTGGATGTGGTTGTCCCCCCTTGGGGGTGATTTCTCACTTTTCCTCTCACTGTTTCTCTCTCTCTCTCTAGTAAGTGCAAAAAACCTTAAACAAATAAATAAAAATAGACTGTAACATTAGGGGTAATTTTGTTCAGTCCTCTCATTTTGTGAAAACTGAGATGCAACAAAATACAGCTAGCTCCTGAGAGGGTCAGGACTTGAACCGGACTCTCTCATGGTTCCCAGTTCTTGGGCAGTCCTTTTATTCCAGGCAGTTTCATGGTTTATCCTCTCCATTGGAGCACAAAAGCAGTGGCCATGTCTGATATACACGTAGACAGCCAGGAGGACTGTCTAAGCCAGACTCAGCCCGAGGGGCAGGTCACCAGTACTTAACACTAGCAAGGGCGTGTCTCCTCACTATTGCTCCGTGTACGAAGCAGGAAGCTTGTCTGGTTGGTAACTTCTGAAAGAAGGGAAAGGGCACTTATATAAATAAAAAATGTAAATGCTTTTTAGAACTCAGAACTTAAATCATCTTGAAGAATCTTAGGAAGTTGAACATAATGCATAAAACATAAATTGCTTTAATGACTTCCAGGATATTAGTGAAAACCTATTTATGTTATTTTGGTTTTACATTTCATTGATTTTTTAAAAAATTTTAATCGTACTCATTTTCTCAGTAAAGTATATAAAAATGAATATAAGCTTATGCATAAGTTAAATTTCCAGTAATAGAGGGCAGTAATTGAGTAGAAATTGTTTTTCCGGTCTTATTTGTTGGATTATTTTTTAAGTCAAAAGCTGTACCTCAGATGCAGTATTTTTAATTATCTCACATCTTTTACCACAGGAAGGAAATAAACTAATTAGAATTTTATAGGAACCCCTAAATCTGATATTATTTTTTACTATGGGCCTGGAAATCTGTTTTACTGACAGAAAGAGAGAAATTTATATAACTTCTTGCTCTTCCCCACTGCATATTTTCAGGACATTTAAAATTTGTAATATTTTCATACCACAGAGATCTCATTTGTGTGTTGTTTCAGTGTCTGTATCTTTCTTTTTAATAAAAATTTCAAGTGCAATATTAAGAGATCGTAAGACATGTAGACATTACCAGGTAATTTAAATCTGTGCCTGGTAAAATGTGCACATGGCAGAGCACATTCATATTTTTCATTTTGTTTTTCCTGAAGTGAAAAAGCTGAAGCTGCCTTGGGTCCTTGTTAAAACATCCTGTCCGTATTGGTTCAGATGTGGAAAGCTCCTGGGTGGAGATAGTCTGGACCTCACACCTGGCTGGGCCGGCCTCCTGTCTGGCACCTGCGGCACCTACCACAGGCTTTTACGGCTTTCTGAGCCTCTGGCCTGTCTGGAAGCTGAGAGCACTCAGGCTTCATGGTCCCATCAAACTCTATCCTTATGCTATTCCATCCCTAGAGAAAGCAATAGGAAGAGTGATTGCCTGTTAGGGCAGCCCTGGACATAGGTATCAGGAAGAATTCTATAGTAGGAACACATTTACTGTAACACCGAAGCCAGGGGAGTATTTGATGGTAGTATATAGCCAAGCGAAGACCTCCAGCAAGTCTTTCTGGGAACACCTGCATGACAGTTGCTAGGCTAGTTTTTTCAACATCTCTTAATTGCTGTTTTTTTTATCTTAATGAGTACTCAATTCATTACATACTTTTACAAGACATTTAAATTAACTAAGTTAACAATTTTTTTTGCCTTGAAAATAAGACCAAAAAAGTGATGGTTATCACTTTAACTTCTGAAACTAGTATTAAAATACGGAAAAATCATGTGTAATGCCATATCGAGACATACTAGACAGCACGCGTTTAGAATGTATGATTTGACAAATTTGGACGTGTGTGCGTACTTGGCCATGAAGGCATCACAGCCAGGACAATGACGATGCGTTTCATTCTCAGACACTCCTGTCTCTTTGTCCTGACCATTTCTACTGCTTCTTTCCATCTCCAAACAAATCCCATCGTTTTTTTACTAACTATTGCTTTCCATTTGCTAGCATTTCGTGTAAATGGCCTCAATAAAGGATGGGTTCTTTTTTGTCTGACAGTTTTTTTTTTTGTTTGTTTGTTTGTTTTTTTTTTTTTTTGAGAGGTTTTCACTATAGGGTGCGTGCGCTCGCCAGACAGACAGAGAGAGACAGAGAGACAGAAAGTGAGAAATCACCCCCCAGGGTGGATGGTCACGCTGCAATCCCTTCTCCTCCATTCTCCTCTCAGGATCTTGGGCACTCACGCACACGAACCCGGCATGAGTTTTAAGCCACCGGGTCTGGGACGCGAACCGCGGTCGACTACGTGGGAGTCCAGCGACATAGCCATTACGCTAGCTGCTGGTTCCCTCTGACAGTTTTCACTAAGTCTAATTATTCTAAGATTTATCCATGCCATAGCATGTATTAGGAACTCGTTTTGTTGCAGAGGAATATGTGTATTGCTGTATCATGGTTTCTGTATCTCTTCATTTGTTGATGGATATTTGAGTGACTTCAGGTTTGGGGCTATTACCAAAAAGACTTTCATGAACGGACATTTACATTGCTTCAAGTTTATGGTTATTACCAGAGAGGCTGTTGCAAATATTCACGTACAAGCCTTTTTATAGATGCATGCTTTTAATTGAAAACATCTAGGAGTGGAATAGCCAGATAATACGGCAGGGACATATTATGGTTGGATAATGGTTTGTCCTCTGAAGTTTCATGTTTCGAATTTGGTGTTGAAAGATGGTGATCTTTGTGCGCGTGATTGGATTGTGCTCATTGCATCACAGAAGCAGCTCTCTTATGAGCAGATCAACGACGGAAATGAATGGAAAGACCCAGTGAGTTCTAGCTCTTGCGTGAAGGGGTTAGTTCTCTTGAAATCTGGTCCTTACAGAAGAGAGAGCTGCCTGCAGCCCGCTGTATCTCTGCCATCCCTGGGACCATCCTGTCTGCTGCTGTCAGTCACCTTGTGGGCTGCCCAGGGCCAGCCTTCTCCTTTGGACTTTCTAGCTGCCAGAACTGGGAATCAGTAAACCCCTATTCACCCAGTCTTAGGTATTTCTGTAAGAAACACAGTAATGGACTGAGACAATGTATGCGCAACAATTCAAGAAACTGATAAAATCTTTTCCAAAATGGTCTTCTAATTTTCAGTTTCTATCTATACTTCACGAGGCTTCCAATTCTAATGAATTTCTGCCAACATTCAAAATGATCAATCTTTAATATTAGCCATCTCACTAAGTCTTCAATGATACCTTGTCATTTAAATTTGTATTTTTCTAATGGCTAATGCTGTCAAGCATCTTTACCCATGCTTATTTAGTGTCTGCGTATACTTTTCACTGAAGAGTTTATAAAAATCTTTTTAATTGGGTTGATTGTTTTCTATTGAGTCAGTGGTTCTTTATAGGTTCCTGTATTAAGTGTATAATTTGTGAAAAGTTTCCCTCATCTATGACTTGATTTTTAAATTCTCTTAACAGTGACTTTGGAAGAGCAGAACTTTGCAATGTGCACATCCACATATAGGAAAAAATAAATTAAAAATTTGACCCAAGCCTGACATTAGATGAGACATTTAATCTAAAATGAATTTTATGTATGAATGTATTTATATTTTTATATCTATATAATCTATATATACCCTAAAACTGTAAAATTTATAGAAGGAAACATAGAATACCTTTGTGAGCTCTTCAGTGAGACAGAAATTTTTTAGATACAATGCCAAAAAACTCTCCACCAAGAACAAATGGATAAATACAACTTCATCAGATTAAAAACTTCAGTTTGTATTTTACAAAGTTGTTTTGGCTCTTCCATGACCTTTGTCTTTCCATATGAATTTTGAACCAGTTTGGCAATATCTAAAGAAACAATTAAACCTGCTGGGAGTGGGTTGGAATTGCATGTAACATATGCATCAATTTCGTGAGAACGAACAATATCGCGTCCTCTGATTCATGTTTGTGATCTATGTACCTATTTTGGTCTTCTTTATTTTTCTCTAGACAGTGTTTTAAGTTTGTTTCAATGTACAAATATTTTACATATTTTGTCAGATTTAATCCTAAATGTTTCTTATTTTTTGATGCTGTTATAAATGGTATTTTTTTCAATTTGAATATCTGGTAATTCATTGCAGTTATATAGAAGTGCAGTTGTGAGTTGTATCTGATCTTGTAACTTATAACCTGACTGAACTCACTTTTTAATTTGAAAGGATTATTTTTCTGCATGTTTTTGTACTTGCACATCCATGAAATTCTTACAACTGAGGATTTGTCCTTTTCATCAAATATGAAAATTTGGGAACAATCATTTTAAGTATTTTTGTGTTTTCACCTCTCTTTTTTCTATCCTTTAGGGGTTCTGAGCACAAATGTATTAGGCTGCTCAACATTTTCACACATCTCGATGATTTGTTCTTTTTAAAAAATAATTTTTTCTGTATTTAATTTTTGATTATTTATATTCTTATGTCTTTAAGCTTACCAATATTTTCTTCTGCAGTGATCAAAAGATTGTTATCATCCTTCATCTTTTTAACCTCACGTGCTATCCATTTTCTCTCAGTAATTTCAGTTTGGTTACTGGTAATATTGTCCATGTCTCCACTTAACTTTTGTAACATATGGCGTACAGTTATAATAACTATTTTAATGTTCACACTCTTTCATTTTTAAAGGCTGTCTCAGTAGTTGTTCTCTCCCCACTAAGAGTTGTATTGTTTTGCTTCTGTGCAAGACTGGTGGTTTTCGATTAGATACCAGGCATTTTGAATTTTACCTTTTAGGTTCTGGGTATTTTAACATACCTAGACATATTCCAGAGCTTTTTGCCTGCAACTCAGTTATGTGACTGTGAAATAATTTGATTCTTTCATATCTGGCTTTTAAGATTTATTACGTGGAATCAATAAAGTATTCTGTCTACAACTAATTATCCTCAATATAAGAGAAACATTCTCCTGTGTGCTTTATAAAACACCGATGAGTCATGAGAGTTTATTTATTTATTTATTTTGGAGAGGTTTTTGCTATAGGGCGCGTGCGCTCGCCAGACAGACAGAGAGAGACAGAGAGACAGAAAGCGAGAAATCACCCCCTCAGGGGATGGCCACGCCGCAATCCCTTCTCCTCCATTCTCCTCTCGGGATCTTAGGCACGCACGCACACGCGCCCGGCGTGAGTTTAAGCCACCGGGTCCGGGACGCGAACCGTGGTCAACTACATGGGAGTCCAGCGCCATAGCCATTATGCTAACTGCTGGTCCCTTTTTTTATTTTCTGTTTTTTTTTTTTTTTTTTTTTTTTTTTTTGAGAGGTTTTTGCTCTAGGGTGCGTGCGCTTGCCAGACAGAGAGAGACAGAGAGATAGAAAGCGAGAAAATGAGCGTTTATTGACTGACTTGTGTGAACAACTTTGAACAGGTCCAGCCTGGTGTGATTGTCAGGGTACTGTTGCCTTGAATCCTTCCAGGTGACTTTTTCCCCCCAGTCTTGGCTAGTTTCTCTCTTGCACACCCTGTTCTGTATTGAGACAATGTTTCCTGGGGACCCTCGGCAAATCTCCAAGTCTGGGTGGTTCTCTCCTCTAGAGTATCCACTCACTGTGAACTGTAGATTCCTTGTTCTACCCAGCATGGGGCCATCTTGTTAGTACAGAAAGCTTGTGGGCTCCACCTAGGTTCTCGTTCATTTGCTGTGCTGAAATCCCTTCTCCTTAATTTCTCCTTCTGAGATTTTAGACATAAACACCTGACATGTTTTCTCAAGTTGCCAGGTCTGGAATGTGAATGGTGCAGCAAGCCATGTGAGATCCAGCACCTGAACCTCCACACCACTGGCTGGTCTAGTATTTATATTTCATAAACATTGGACTCCTTGCTCACCATTCTTTAAAAACTAAAGTCAAGAAGCTACTACTTTTATTTTTTAAAAATAAGTCATTAATTTTTTTCCTGTAGACATCTATTCTTTTTTATTTCAATTTCTTTTATACATTCAGTCACATTATTAGCTTACAAAGTGAATGTGTACATTTCTTTTTTTTTTGGGGAGAGGTTTTCCCTATAGGGCGTGTGCGCTTGCCAGACAGACAGAGAGAGACATAGAGACAGAAAGTGAGAAATCACCCCCCGGGGGGATGGCCATGCCGCAATCCCTTCTCCTCCATTCTTCTCTCGGGATCTTGGGCACACACGCACACGCACCCGGCGTGAGTTTTAAGCCACCGGGTCCGGGACGCGAACTGCGGTCGACTACGTGGGAGTCCAGCGACATAGCCATTACGCTAACTGCTGGTTCCCAACATGTGTACATGTCTCATCTATCTAGTTGACAATACTATAAAGCTGTCTTCAACAGATAATAACCCGTTTCTTTGTCTCACTAATGCCCTGCTTCTCCACTATTCTCCCTAATGTCCTTCCTCAGACTCTACTCCTTCACTCACCTTCTTCCCACACTGTATCTGATATATCACATCCATATACTGTGTTTCTATATTCTTTAGTCTTTCACTTTCGGTCATGGAGTGCGGACACTTGGTATATATTAAGTGGAGACAAACAATGTCTCTCTTTTATAGCCTGGCTTGCTTCACTCAGCAGTAAATCTTCCATATTCTTCCACTTTCTGGCCAAAGCTGAGGTCTTTTTTTTTTTTTTTTTTTTTTTGTTTTTTTTTTTTTTTTTTTTTTTTTTTTTATGGCTGAGTAGTATTCCATACTTTTATTAATGAGTTAGGATCTGCATAGGTTAAACAGAAACAGCAGATACTAAAAAGGATGTTGAAATTAATGAATCCTAGCTGTAGGGTGTGGTTGGTCAGGGAAAGAATGACCAGCGTGGCTTCCTTGAGGAAGACTTCACACAGGAAGTAGGATCCTTGCTTCTTTGTCCCACCCTGTGTCCCCCGACAGCCACGGAAGATCACGCAGACTAAAGGCGTAGTGTATTAAGCTGTCCTGCTTCCCCAAATGGTAACCGCACTCCTTGGCAACCAAGAGAACAATAGAGTTCCAATAAACAGTTAATATATTAAGACATTTACTGTATGTGCTTTTGTTGTTTTTTAGGGGTTCCAATTCTCTCAAGTAAACGCTGCAGCTTAACTACTGCTGTGTAATAGTCAAAAGTCTTAGGAAGCATGAAGAGGGACATGCTATGAAAACGAGAACAATAAGGCGGTTTTTATCATCCTCCTCCACACCGTGTAGGCTTTTGTACTGCTGCGGCAATCCTTTCCTAATTCATTCATCAGCGGCCAGTGGAGCCGCTGTGTCCTACAGATGCTGCCTGTTGTGCTGGGGCTGTTCATCTTCTGAGAGAGCATGATGCTGTTGGCCGCAGCCGCTTTCCCATTTGAAGCTAGGACTAGCCTTCTCCTCTACACAGATCATTGAACCAGGGCGAAGATGTCCTCTCGGGATACATCCGCTGGTGGAGGCAGTCAGGCACTCTTGGAAACTTGGACTGAGAGACAGAGAGATGGCTATCAAAAGGAGGCCGCAGTGTGTAAGAGAAGATAGACCCGCAGTCTTACTGGTCATGAGCAAGTGGAGCATGAAAGCCAGGGAGGCAGAGGGCAGCAGCCACAGGGCCCGGAATGCGGAGAACGTGGCTTCACTTTCAGATTGTCCAGTTACAGTCACACCACGCTTGCTTTCTACTTCCCTTTATTTTCTTTTTGGCTCTTTAATATTCTGAGCTGTAGCAGTGTATAAAATTGACAGAAAATGAAGAACAACCCTTAATTACTAGTGGGACTTTCTGTTTTCACTCTCATGTTCCATTACTACCGAATAAAACTATTTTTTTGTTGAGCAAACTTTTCTAGATGCTTCTTTGTATCCCAAGAGGTAAAAGTGAGAAGAAGAAGGAAAAAAGGTCACTGAATTCTGAATCGCTTTCTAAGCAGGAGTGGGAGTGATGGCTTCTCTCCAGGTTATTATTGGATAGAGCTTGCCAGAACCGAATTTGTCAGAAAAATAGAGGGTATCTGTGAAGCTTTGTGGCAAGGGATAAAAGGGAACAAGAAAAAATAAATAAATAAATAAATAAACCAGTGTCGCTGGCAGCCAGGAGATAGACTGGGGGACCCGAATAGAAGTGTTCTGCGTTGCGTCTTGTTTTCCAGAGAAGGTCTGCAGACAGCTCCTGGACGCACTCACATGCTGCACAGCTGGACCCGAGTGTCTGTGGCAAGGGGGGGTCGGATTGTTTGATATAATATCGAGTAGGGGTTCAAGATGGGAGTGGGACAGGGGCCTATACTGACAAAGAGGATCAGAAATCTAGATTAATGAATTTGTTTTGGTGTTTTTATTTTGTATGGGGATTTCTTTTCCCCAGTCAAATGAATGCTAACCAAAATGGCATATGGGGCCAGCAGGTGGTGCAGAGGTTAAGGGGGCTGGATCACTCATGGCTGACCATGCAGTTTGAGTCAATCCAGGGGCTTGAAAAACACTCCAGGTGCATGTGCTTGCATGCAGAAAATCCCAAGGGCAGAGTGGAGTAGAGGGAACTGTGGTGTGGTCATGCCCTTGGGATTGATTTCTCACTTTCTCTCCTCGCTGCCTTTCTCATTCTCTCTTTGGTGAACACACATACCCTATAGCAAAAAAAAAAAAAAACTAAAACAAATTTTAAAAAAAAGATATATTATGTGTAAAAAAAAAAAAACAGAAGGGTTCCATATATGGAACTCGTGACCTGTCCATTGAATTCACCACATTGTGCTGAGGATTCTAGACTTGAGACACAATTATGTTTTACAGTTACTTTTTCTCTGGAGATTGGTGATATTATAGCTTTTTCTGGTCCTTTTACAATGCAAATAGTATAATTCATGGAATTCCTATGCCCCTTAACCTCTGCACCACCTGCTGGCCCCATATGCCATTTTGGTTAGCATTCATTTGATTGGGGAAAAGAAATCCCCATTCAAAATAAAAACACCACCAAACAAATTCATTAATCTAGATTTCTGAGCCTCTTTGTCAGTATAGGCCCCTGTCCCACTCCCATCTTGAACCCCTACTCGATATTATATCAAACAACCCGACCCCCCTTGCCACAGACACTCGGGTCCAGCTGTGCAGCATGTGAGTGAGTCCAGGAGCTGTCTGCAGACCTTCTCTGGAAAACAAGACGCAACGCAGAACACTGTAATGGAACATTGTCGGCCCCAATGTTCATTTAAAGATGGTCTTCTTTCCCTCATACGTCGAGCCTGTGTTGGGTCTGGAAGCCTGCACTGGGGGAAGAAGAGTGGACCTCTCCGCCTTGTTTCTGGCATGCTCCTACCCTCCTCTGCACTCGTCTGCCTCTCACTTCTCCAAGGCTGGGTTCAAGGACGAAGAACTAGGAAGGCAGGATTTCACATGGTGTTTGCAGTTGCCATTTGTCGATGGGCTTCTCTGGAAGTGACAGATACACAAGCTGACACGTTTTCTTGTAGCAAGCCTCTGGGAGTTTTCTCCTGAGATCTCACATGGGATATCGAAAGATGACCTTGGTGTTTTCTCCTGATGCCATCACTCATCCTCATGTGTCCTATTGTCACCCTCTGCTAGTCTCTTGTCCTGCGGGGTTAGAGTTCCTTCAAAAGAGCTCCTGGCTTTTTCCTCCCATTTCTAATTCATGAGACACAGCCCCATTTCCCACTGTCGCCAGTGCTGGATTCACTGGCTTTCCGCACAGCGCTCTCTCTCCACCTTCTGCCACGTCAGCGGCAGTTCTGGTTCCACCTCCTGGTTGTAAACTACTCAAGGGGGAGATCCAGACACCATGCCTGTGCTCGCCGGCCTCCCTGCCCTCCAGGCCCTGCTGGCTCTCCGGGTGTCCGTGCCAGTCCCCGAGCTGCTGGGTGCAAAGCGGAAGTCACAGCTTCCCTTTTCCTGTCCTGTCCCAGTTGCATGTCCCTTTCTCTTCCACCCCAAAGAGGCCACTAACTCTCTGTGTCATAGACTTCTTTATAGAGGACAGTTAGACATGTGCTAACCAATCTCATACCCTTTCGTCATGTCTTTTCTTAACTAGTCTGAGAGCTCCCTTTAGGCTGCAGGAAGACCTGGCCACCATTTTTACAGTTCTTCACTTTCGGTGCTTCAGTGGAAACTGAGATACAAAGAGACCGTTAAACTTGTTCGTCTTCTATTTGTGTTATCTTTTATTTCTAAGAATGCCAGGCAGTCAGTGATGTTGGTGAATTATAAGTGCTCTTGAGTTTAGGGTGTGCTGAGAGGGTGTATTTTGGCTCATGTTGCTTGAAAGGGATTCATGGAAGAGTTGGGGTTTCAGCTGCCAGGGCAAGGAGAGCACAGCATTTTACTGGAGGCCGTGTTTAGCCTGAAGAACACGGGCTCCCCGCCAATGGGAGTTTCCCTGTCCTTACACGCTGAGCACTGAGGGGCTTGTGTGCTCGTGCAGAGGGAAGGAGGAGCCCTTGGGTGGCTCGTTTCTCCTCTGTCCTAAAACCACCATATCAAGGTACTTCTCAAACATCTTTGTGACTGAACCGAGCACATTGTTGAAGTGCCGATCCTGGTTGAGTAGGTCTTGGTGGAACCCCAACATTCTGGCTTTATTTTTTTCCCCAGTTATCAGAGGGTCTACACATGCACTTGCAGACAGAGATAAAGTACTCTCCTTCCTGTGGGGCTTGGTCATTCCACAAGCCCTTCTCCTCCATTCCTCTACCCTGTTGAGATTTTGGGAATGCATGTTCATGTACCCAGCGTGCTTTTCATGTTTGAAAAAATGTGGCCAGCCAGGTGGGATCTTGCGCTCCAACACTCAGCCACGGAGCTGGTCCTCTCTGTGCATTAGAAAGCTGTGTCGTGGTGCTGACGCTGCTGGTCTTCTGACCTCATTGTGGGTAAGAGGCTCTGTATGGTTTGCTGAGTAATACATATTGTAACAGTGTATATAATACATTTTGTCATGCATCAATGACAAAGCACTGTAGTTTGTCCTTTTGTGGAAACTATCTTAGTGGTAGTTTACATATAACAATATCTCATTTCTTTGAACTGTGATTAAAAATTTCGGTGCCATTCTTTGGAAAGAAAGACTAAAGAAGGAAAAAATATAAGGGTTCCCAGTGTTGTGCCACCCACTGACTCTGGAGCCATGAACAACGTCAGCATGACCAGACTATAGTGCTTTCATTATATGGTTCATATTAAGTAGTGTCGGAGGTCTGGCCAGAATGATCATTTTATTTGTATAAATATTGTGTATTTATGTCTTCTACCCAGATACATTGCAAAAAACCTGGGAGTTAAGTCTTTATTTTTACATGTATTTTTCTTCCTAGAACAACAAATAAGAGTCTTGCTGTTAGTAGATGCTCAAAAAAACAAACAAACAAACAAACAAAAAACACTTGTTAACAATGCTGCTGCTGGAAAACCCTGACAGGGAAGGTATGAGAGTGGGTCTAAGCAGTGAAGGAGCCAGGAGGGCTTCTTCAACCTGTTTAGCAAATTTTTCTTGCTGAATATTGTTGACTTACTACAGTGAAAACAATGAATTCTATAATGTCCATGCTGTTTCTCATCTGTGACTTTGACTAGGGCTGACAGAGGCAGCGTCTCCAAATTCCAGTGGTAACCATGGGGAAAACAATAGTAAACTTTGTCATTACAGAAACAGTGAAGTTTTTTTAAAGAAGCAGGCGACAAAACCTGTGTTTCTATGCTCACATACTGTGGTGGTCCTTCGTCCATGAACTCCTCTGATCGCATTCAGATGGAGTTCCCCAAGACAATACCCAAACCACTCGCTACCTGTTTTCAGCAGCTCTTTGTTCTGACTCCTGCCAGGTAGCTATTTTGATTGTATTCACATCAGAATCCACATTATAATATGAAAAAACAATCAGTGTTCGAGCTCTGATCTGTCATGCTTCTGGATTGTGGGGCCATAAGTCGAGGAGAGTGAAGAAAAAGACTGACGGGAAAGGCAAAGTGGCCTAGTCATGGTCTTTATGTGATGTGTTATTACAAATAAGAAAATGTCATTATGACATTTACTAGCTAGAAAAGGAAAGAAGGGGCCAGGAGGAGAAATAATCAGCTATGAAGCGCAGAAATTCTACTTGACGTTTCCAAGTAGGGCCGTAGGAAAATACTTCCACTTCTCCAGGAAAGTGAGAAAATGTCCATCTTTCTTTCACCTGTTAAATTATAGCTGCTATTTGAAGGGATAATTGTGTAAATTGCTCCACTAAATGTGACTTTGAAGATAAGAATATTCAAGTGTAAAACCTGCATCTTACCCGACTATCAAAAAAGTGAGAAAACCTTGAAATAGATATATTAGATATTATAGGAAACTTTAAAGTCTCTTTCTGAACAAATTGATCAAATGCCATGAACCTTCACATTTGTATCACTCCACACTGAAGTTCCCTTTGCAGCACCGTTGCCCTGAGGACTCCACGTGTACACATTGTGGTTGTGAAATGAATACCATGCCACTGTGGCATGTGAAGGCAGTACCTGGGTGGTAAAGAACTTGGGAGTGAGGAGTTGAGACAAGCATGAGCTTTTTAAAGGTATTTCAAAAAATGTCAGTATAGGAAGTCAGAGGCTCAAAGGTAGAAAACTGACAGTGGAGAACCAGCCCACAGCTTGGTGCTCACATGAGCTGGACCCCACATGGCTGCTGCAGTTTGAGTCCTGGACTCAACGGCTTGGAAAACACATCAAGCACATGTGCATGTGTGCCCAGAATCCCAGCAGGAGGGAGAAACGGAGGAAAAGGGATTGCTTGCATCATGCCCTATGGGAGTTGCTGTCCAGCAAGCGCACATAACCCTTGACAAATTTAAAAACAAAACAAAACACACACACACACACACACACACACGAAACTAACTGTGGGAGGAAACTATTTGAATCTGAATGTAGTATGGAGAATGAGCTAGAAGTTGAAGCAGTGTCTAGACAAGGTGAAAAACAATCTGAATTAATGCACTTTTATTGCAGATAAATAATTTGTAATTTTCTTTGGTTAAGTACAGTTTGAGAAAAGAAAAATAAGTCCTTGGCAATAATTAGGGAAGGGAGAAAGTTTATGCATGGATTGAAGATGGGTGTTGTGTTACAGAGACATATTTTATTTCATTCAGTGCTTGCAACAGTCCTATAAGGAGGACTCAGAGAGGGGAAATAACATGCCTCTGGTTAAATGCCCTTCCAGAGCCAGCGCTGAGCTTCGTGCACAGACTGTGACTCTGACAGCTCGATCCTAGCACCACACTGAAGAATATATGGTGGGAGGGAGTAAGTGAATCAGAATGCCCATTTAGCAATTTGGTCATTAGTTAAATTGGCCTTTGGGTAAATATGTTTCCTTTACAGTATAGGAATAGTGCTGTACAGTACTCGTCTTGCTAGAAATTATGACTGATATATTTGTTGAAAGATCATTGATTTTTTATAGGCTGACTTTGTACCATTAATCTCACAATTTTCTCATTAGCTCTAGTAGCAAGTTTCTGCTGATTCTGTGTATTTGATTGTAATATTCACAAATGACAGTTATATATCTTACTTTCCATACTTGGTTTTCCTATTTATTTATCTCCTGTTCCTTTTTTTATATGTACATATTTGAGCTGTACTATTGATACAGTAGTGATTTTTTAATGTATATGTACATCATGAAATAATTATAACATTCAAGGGAATGAACGTGCCCATTGCCTCACATAGTCTTGGCCAGGAGCTCTCTTTGAAACAGTAGCGTATCTTGTGAGAACTGTAGCAGAGCCAGTTCTGTGCCACAGTGCTAACACACTGCTCAAGAGAAGCCAGATCTCGACCAGCAGTTAGCGTAATGGCTATGTCACTGGACTCCCATGTAGTCGACCATGGTTCGAGTCCCAGACCTGGTGGCTTAAACTCATGCCGGGCGCATGTGCGTGCTGCCCAAGATCCCAAGAGGAGAATGGAGGAGAAGAGATTGTGGTGTGGTCATCCCCCCGGGGGTGATTTCTCGCTTTCTGTCTCTGTTTCTCTCTGTCTGTCTGGTGAGCACACGCGCCCTGTAGCAAAAACCTCTCCAAAAAAAGAAAAAAAAAAAAAAAAAGAGAAGTCAGATCTCACATGGCAACCTCAGTTCTAATCTCTGGCCTGGTCAGCCTGAATCATGTACCACAAACACATGTGAATGCCCAAGATCTAATGAGGGGCAATGCTGGGGGTGAGTGGTGGTGGTGTGACCACACCCTGTGGGGGATACTTGTTTCTCTGTCTCTCACTTTCACATATGTATGCATGTACTCTATCATGGATAGAGTAAGAAAAAAAAAAACATATGTAAAAGAATTGCAGCAGACTTTTAAACTTGGTTTCAGAAACCATGCTAGACAGAAGATAATGAAGTGATATTTTTAAAATGCTGAAACGTGTTAACATGGAATACTCTACAAAATGATGAGCTGGCCCCATAGCCAGATAAAAGAGCCAGATCCCATGTGGACAACTATGGTTTGAATTTTGACCATGACAGCATGTAAGACATACCAGGCTCGTGCGCACGCATGCCCCAGAATACAGCAAGATGGAGAAATAGAGGAAAAAGGGTTGGCCACAACCCATTGAGAGGTGCTTCTTCCTTTCACTCTCCCTATCTGTCTGTCTCTGGAAAGTGCCTGCAATAAAAAAAGAAAAAAAAAAACGTAGTCCTATGCCAAGTGAGTTTTTTCAAAGCTGAAGGTGAAGTAAAGACTTACTCAGGGAGAAAATAGTGCTATTTTTATTCTTAGTAGGCCTACACTGCAAGAAATTAAAACAAAAAATGTACATTTAAGGATCCCTTCAGGCAGAAGGAAGATGATGCTATAAAGGACTCTAGATCTACATAATGAAACAACATTTGAAAAGGAGTGAGGTAAAGATAAAATGAAGTCTTGTTTTTTTTTCCTTGTCTTTAATTAATGCAAATATAACTGATTTTTTAAAGCAAAAATTAGACATGTATAGTGTATTTATAGCATAAGAAAAAGTTAAACATGGTGTACTTATCTTACACCAGTACAACCCTAGTTCCTCCCTTACAACATATATTGTTGGGATCCTTACACAACAGAAGAAGCAGTATATTATTCTAAAGTAGACCTTAAAATAAATAATGATATATATTCCAAACTACAGAGCAGTTACTAATAATATGCTTAAAAATGGCAGAAAAGAGATAAAAGGAAACAATAAAAATAGTAAGCAGAAATTAGAAAAAGAAGGAAAAATAAACAAAAAAATCAATAAAACAAATAGGAAACAGCTAGCAAGATTATAGATTTTAATCCAAAGAGGCCAACAATCATATTAAATGTGAGTTGTCTATTTATACAAATGGAAAAAAAAAAGTCATATTGGATTTAAAAAGAAAAAAATTTTGGAATCTTTTCAAGAAGTTCAATTTAGGGACCAGCAGTTAGCGTAATGGCTATGTTGCTGGACTCCCATGTAGTCGACCGCTGTTTGTGTCCTGGACCCGCTGGCTTAAAACTCACACAGGGCGCTTGTGTGTGCGTGCCCAAGATCCCAAGAGGAGAATGGAGGAGAAGGCATTGCAGAGTGACCATCCCCCTGGGGGGGTGATTTCTCACTTTCTGTCTCTATGTCTCTCTCTGTCTGTCTGGCGAGTGCATGTGCCCTCTAGCAAAAACCTCTCCAAAAAAAACAATTAAATTTAAATATAAAAATTTAGATAAGTTAAAAGAATGGGATGGAACCAATAGAATGGGATGGGACCAAGTGACTGAATCTCCGCTATAAACCCCATTTTCTAGACTCAAAAAATCTCAGACAAAAGCCATTTTAATCTAAGGTGTGTCCTGCCATGTTCAGGGACCAAGGCAACTGAATTTCTGCTCTAAACCCCATTTTCCAGACCCCAGAAATCTCAGTCATGGAAACCCTCAACCCTTACCAAACCTGCTGCCTGAAGGAAGAAACTCCTCTTTATAAATCTGAACTCAAAATCTCTTCCTATGGATACCACATTGCAAAGTACAGTAAACGAGAGAAATTGTCAGAGAAGTTCCTTACAGTAAAGGTAAGCATATGATATTACAGTTGCAGAAACCTTTTCTAAGCAATTAGCTAAAAGCGAATACACCATCAAATGAATAAAATTCAGAGGAGACTGCAGAGTGAGCAGCAGGGAGAAGTGTAGAGTTACAGAAAGACCATGGCTCATCTCCACCCACATGTCTCTGAACTCTCAGTTGAAACTCTGAGCTCAGCACAAGTGCACCTATTCCCTAGAAACTATGAGGTCTTTGTAATATCCAGTTCCAAAGTAAAAAGCACAGGTTTCTTGGTGAACATCAGGGAAACGGAACTGCAGAGAGATTGCAGATCACCTCTTCTTGCACACCTCTGAATGCTCAGAATTAACTCCAAGAAATTAGGAAGAAACGTATAATCCATCAGATGACCAGAAACAACCACAGAGGCACAAGAAATATGACAAACCAAGAAAATATCTCTCCCTCAAGGGAAAAGAACAACCCTTCATCACCCACAGACAGTATAATGGAACTCGTGGAAATCCCTGATAAGGAATTCAGAATATTCATAATGACAAAACTAAATAAGATACAAGAGATGAGAGAGAATTAATTTCATAAGGTGCAAGATAAGAGATAATGAGTTCCAGGAGGTGAGGAAGTTCTTTCATGATTTGAAAGAAGAAATACATACCATAAAGAAGAAACAAATGGAGCTGTTAGAAATGAAGGCTGTAATACAGAAAATCAAAACCTCCCTCAAAATTATTAAAAGCAGATTAGACCATACAGAAGATTGAATATCAAAAAACAAAAACCTCTGACCTGAAAAAAAAATCACCAAAAAGACTGAGAAAATGCCCCCCCCCAAATGAGCATAATATATGATAAATACTAGATACCTTTAACACCCAAATATCTGGATAATCGGTATTCTAGAAGGTGAAGAAATAAGTAAGGACATTGATAATCTATTCCATGAAATCCTAGAAGAAAACTTTCCAAACCTACAGAGGCATTCAAAGATCCAGACCCAAGAAATACAAAGGACCCCTTATAGTATCAACCCAAGAAGATCTTCTCCAAGGCACATCATAGCCAGATTGGCCAAATCCACAAAGACAAGATACTAAAATTGGCAAGAGAGAAGTATCAGGTTACTTACAAAGGTTATCCCATCAGGCTAACATCAGATCTCTCATTGGAAACAATGTGAGCAAGGGAAGAATGGGAAAATATATTTAAAGTGTTAAATGAAAAACAATTTCAACCAAGGATATTATACCCGGCAAGATCATCCTTCATATGGGAAGAAAAATATAAAAACATTCTAAGATAAACAAAACCCAAAAGAATTTACCAACACCAGACCAGCTCTTCAAGAAGTTCTGAAGGGAGTGCTTTACCAGAAAAACTAAAGACACATACAGAAATAAGAGAACAAAAGGCAACCAAGAAAATGACCAACTTAATTCTAGCAACAAGAAATACCAATAATAATGTTGAATTTTAACTTACAGGATTTAAACGGAAAGATCAGAAACAGAAACACTGCCACTTCAACAGAAGAGCTATTGATTACATGATACTGAACTGGTGAATAGAATTTTAAGACTTTTGACTAAATCATTATTGATTTATTTTACTATGCTTTATTTTTCAGATTTAAGGATTTTGCTTTCTTTTGAGCTGTTGATAGGTTCAACAATTTGTTAAACTTTTTTAAATTAAAACATAAAATTTTCTCCCTTTTCTATTTCTCTGGAATTGAAAAGCATTTGAGAGTATTCTTATTTTGTGGCAGAAGGTTTATTTGCATAAGTTCAATAATACTTGTTAACTTGCATCAGAAATTGGAAATACTCATTATTGTCAGGGCTTTAACTGTAATGTCATATCTGAAGATATGCTCAGAAAAGTTGAAGATATTTCGATCAACGGGTTGGGGAGAAATGTTCACATATCAAAATGGTCTCAGTGTAAGCCAAACAACATGATTGAAAGTATATACAAAATAATAATAATAATAATAATAATAATAATAATAAATAATGTGAAAAAAGAAAAGAAAAGTTTGGAACTAAGGTGGGTCTCCAGAAGGCCAACAGAAGCTCCTGGAAAGATTGCCTGGCACCATAAACAGTTCTGCCTGCCAGAGAGGAATAGAGAAGCCATTTGAAAGAATTTGTACCATAAAATAACCTGGACTTTTCCAGTCCAGCATTGTAATCAGTAGAGACTGCAAAAGAGCAGCCACAACAGAGGATTACCTTGAGGAAGACCTTGAAGGAAGAAAAAGAGTCTGATCTTTGCTAGCAGATGGTAAACCACAGAATACTTGGTAGGCAGAGCTGAGTTGGGAAGGTTCATGTGTGAATTGTGTGCTGAGTGTGTGCTTTTCAACAGTTTGAGTAGCTGATATGTAAATATTTCCTCAAAAATGTTTAAAACCATACTGACTCTGTTGCTATAAAATCACAAAGAAAATTTTAACAAATATTTTGAAAGTTATTTTAAAAATTCAGTTTGTTGAGATTTTGAAAGTAGTTTATCAACTGTCAAGAACTATGAAGTAGGAGCAAAATTTTTTTGATATGCAAAGTAGATGTTAGTGGGAAAAGGTAAGAAAGGAAGAAAGAAAGAAAGAAAAAAAGAAAGGAAGGAAGGAAGAAAGAAAGAAAGTAAAATGTACTTTGCAGTCATTAACAACAACAGAAGCTGGAGTAGCTATATTAATATTAGATAAATGACTCCAAAACAAAGAAAATTGCCAGAGATAAAGAGAAACTTTGCATAATGGTAAATGAGGAGATCCTCACAATGAGATATAATGTTCTTACATATAGGGCTGGCTTCATAGTGCAATTGTTAAGCACTGTGTGGAAGGAGCCAGATCTCATGTGGCCAGCAGGGGTTCAAATCCTACCCTTCAGCTTGAAAAATATTCCAGGTGCATGTATGTGCCCAGCATTCATATGGGAAGGAGAAATAGGAAAAAGGGGATTGCAACATGATCAGACCCCATTGGGGACAGTGGTGCTTTCTCTCTTTCTCTCTCTGATGCATGCATGTGCCCTCTAGCTGGGGGGGGGGGGGGGGGGAAGCAATCATAAACATATATATACCTAACAACAGAGCTTCAAAACACATAAAACAAAAAATAGTAGAATGAAATAAATCCTCAATTTCTTTTAATTGTGTGTGTATTGCAAAGCAGACAAAATTACTAAGAAATTAGATGAACTGAACACTATTAACACACTTTACCTAATAATATTTAGAGCATAATTACAACTACAGCAAAATAAAGACGTTTTAAAAATTTTTAAATTATTTTTTTGGTCATAGGGCACATATTCTTTCTGCAGAGACTGAGAGAGAGAGAGAAATTGAGAAATTACCCCAGGGGAATGGCCACACCACAGTCCCCTCTCCTCCATTCTCCTCTTGGGATTTTGGGCATGCATGCACACATGCTTGGTGTAATTTTCAAGCTGCTAGGTTCTGTACCTGAATCACAGTCAGCCATATGGGAGACTGTGCCACCTCTTGGCTCCAGATAAAGGTAACTTTTTAAGGAGATTTGGAGCAGCCACCAAAATAGATTGTATCCTTGGCCGTAGGTAAACCTTACCAAATTTGAAAGACTAGAAAGCTCTGAAATATCTCAAATTATTAAGTGTTTAAACTTAAAATTAATAATAAATAGGTATCTGGAAAATCCCCAATGGCTGGAAATTAAACAACATATTTCTAAAAACACATAGAGGAAGTTTCCAATAAAATTTAAAAAGAATTTGAACTAAATGAAAATTTTGAACTAAATCAAATTTTGTATAATGAATCTAAAGGCAGGCTTAGAGACTGTTTCTGTTGGAAAAGAAAAAAAAGGGTCTTAAATTAATTCTCTATGATTTCACCTTTAGACACAAGAAAAATATGGGACCAGTCAGTGGCATGGTGCTTATGGCACTGGACTCCCACTTGGCTGACCGTAATTTGAGTCCTAGACCGGGTAGCTCGAGAATCATGCTGCACGCACGTATGTAGATGCCCAAAATGCTAAAAGGATAATGCAGGAGAAGGAATTATAGCATAACTATTTCTCCTTGGGAGTAAACTCTCATTTTCTCTCTGTCTCTCTGGTGAGTACATATGCCCTAAGGCAAAAGCCTAAAAATAGGAAAAAAAAAAAAAAGAAACAAAAATATAAGTAAAATTTTTTCACTTCAAACAAAAGAAAATAAATAATAAACATTTATCAAAAATAAATTGTATACAAAAAAATCAAGGAGAAAATCAGTTAAACCAAAAACTGGTTATTTTGAAAGGTGAATAAAATTGATAAACCTTTAAGTGGAGTGATCAAGAGAAGAGTAAAAGATAAATTTAAAAGATAAAAGGGGAATTAAATGAACAAATCTATACCCATGAATTCATCAGCTTTGTTGGAATAAACCTCTTGGACTGACCCTCTAGCTTAGTTGTTAAAGAACCAGATCGCACATAACTGGCCAAAGGTTCAAGTCCTGGCCCTGGAGGCTGGAGAAACACATACATGTGTATGCCCCAAATCCTAACAGGATGGAGAAATGGAGGAGAGGGGACTATGTCTTGATGTCACCTCATTAGGAGGTGCTTTCTCCCTCTACGTCTCTTCGGCAAGTGCATGTGCCCTCTGGGAATAAAAGATAAATAATTTTAAAAAGAAACGAACCACTTTATTTTAAAAATGCCAAATACTAAGTCATCAGAAAAGTAATTTGATGCATTTAATAGAAAAACATAGAAAAATATATCATGACTTTTCTGATGACCCAGTATAATCAAGAAGAAATAACAGATAACTGGGATATGAATGTACCTTTTAAATAAATTGAATTTACTGTTAAAATTTTCCTGACAAAACCTAAGGAACAGAACGTTTCATTCCTGATTTCTATTACTGTTTTTGTTAAATTTTATACATTTAATCACTGTGTATCATTACAACATACCAAATTAATTTTCCCGTCATGAATACACTGAATTATCAGTCCAAAGACATTACCATAAACATTATGAACAGATTTCTTTCCATTTTGTGTCCCTTAAATGTTTTGCTTCTTTCTTTTCCCCCTTTATTTCCTCCCTCTCACCCTCTTCTACTTCCCGCCCTCCTCCCCCATTGTCTCCAGTATCACCATTGCTCTCCGTGCTTTTATACCTTCCAACCATTCAGTTTCTGCTATAGAGTGCTGACATTCATTAGGTACTGAGTGGGGGCATACAGTGCATCTCTTCCATTGTCTGACTGACTTAACAGTAAATCTTCCATATTTGGCCACTTTCTATCAAATGCCAAGGTCTCCTTCTTTTTGTTTGTTTGTTTTTATGGATGAGTAGTATTCCCTAGTGTATATGTTCCACACTTTTTCAAATCATTCATTTGTTCATGGACATTTGGATTGGCTCCGTGTCTTAGCAGTTGTGCATAATGCTACAGTAAACATGGATGTGCAAGTGTTATTTTGAGCATTTCCTGTCCTTTGGGTAGATACCCAGGAGGGAATTCTGGATCACTGGTAGTGCTATCTGCAGGTGTTCAAGAAACTTCCATATTGTTCTCCACAGTGGCTGTACTTATTTACATTCCTATTACTATTTAAGGAATATATAAAATAAATTCCATATTAAAATTTTCAGGAAACATAGAAGATATACCAAAAACAGATAAAAGAGCAAAAGAAAAATGAAAACCAATATCCCTCATAAGGACACAAATACATTTAATGTTAGCAAGTACAATCCATGTGTGTAAATGTATGTGTGTCTGTATATTTGTGTGTGTGTGTGTGTGTGTGTGTGTGTGTGTGTCAGTATTTGCCGGGGTAGGATTGGGTAGAGTGGCTGAATACAAAAGGGTACCAGATTTCTGGCATGATGAAACCATTTTGTATTACAATCTTGGTAGTGGATACATGACTCTATCCATGTGTCAAAATCCAGACGTCTTTACAATGCATATGTGAGTTTTAATCTATGTAGCTTAACATACACATACAAGGAATTTAGGGAAACCAAATGGAATACGAATTGTAGCATGCTAACCTACCCCGATTTTGGATAAATATCATAACCACAGTAAACTGTGGGAAGGAACGAGGGAACTGGTTATTTAGAGAACATTGCTTTGATGTGATGCTGTAATGCCAAAGACAAAAAGAAATGTATCAAATATTAAACTCTGGAACATGCATTGCTTATCAGGTCAGATGTTATAATTCTGAAGCTACTGTATCTGTATATTTTTAGGGTTGAATAAATTAGTAATTGTATTTAGGTAATGAGCACCATGGTTTTTCTTGTTAGAGAAAGAAGCTGACACAGTAGGTATTTATTCATCAAACATATTTATTGTATACTTGCCTGCACCCTGGGCTTTGGGTTCTGAAGAAAACACTTGGGAAAAGCTTGAACAGACATACTGATTGGATGGGCGTTGCGATTGGTAGGAAGAGAGTGGCCTTGAGAAAATAGGAGTAAATAACCAAAGATTTGAGGGTAGAAAAAGAAGAACAGTGCTAACAAGAATGAAGGGAGACCCCAGATTGGGAGTTTGTCCGAAATGCGATGTTGGAAAGTTCAGACACGATTTTCAGGCTGTTCAGTTCTACCTTCTGGTCCTCCAAATATCTGTCCGGATTACGATGCAAAGATACTTTTGACCAAGACATTCCCCTGTGGGATGAATCCTAACCTTGTGTCTCTTCATAACCTATTATTTGAAAGAAAGGAAATAAGTATTACTTCTAGGTGCTAGAGGAAAAAGAAAAAAAGATAAAATGATTGCCGTGATAAATTTCTGCGACATATTTATTACAGTTCTTTCCTGAAACATTTGTCAGGGAGAGGCTGTGAAGACTGAACTGTTTCATATGCGTAGGTGTTCTCTGGGATGTTTTGGGAGAGAGAGTGTTTAATGCAGATGAATGGATTATCTGCATGTCAGGAGAACGAAGCTTCGTGACTGCTGGGTCCATTTCTCATCTCGCCTGTGCAGACTGAAGTGCGCTGGCTCTGGACTGGCCACCCATTGAATTAGCTTCATCAAGTTTCAGTCTGAGAAGAGAAATAGCTCAACAGTTTGCTTAAAGCCATCGTTAATCCAGAATGAGAATTCCCCAGGGCTGCAGGGGAGTCAGTCATGCACAGAGCGGCAGACGGGTGACGAGTGATCTGCAGGGAGGTGTTCTGTGGGAGCTGTGTGAGGTGTTTTTCATCCGGGTGACCCCAGTGACGGCGGCCCTGGCAGTTCTCTTCCAGGAGCGAAGCAGTGCACTGTGTATTCTGCCTACACATACTCTACTCTCCTTGCAGATCAGCCCATGCAAAAGAAAGCAAGCCTGGGAGGCTAGGTTGCCCAGGAAAGTTTCCCTTCCCTCCCCAGGGGATCTCTTAGGGAAGAAAGTGGGTGGCTCTGTTCACATTCTGTCCTGTTGTAAGTCGCCCATTACACCAGTGAGTTGCATGAAGATGTAGGAAAGTGGGGAGCCATGAAGTGTCAGGGCAGGTTAACTGTCCCCAGCTCTGCTACAGCCCACAGCGCTTACACCGTACATGGGAAGAGATGGCCCTGATGGAGATAGACCGTCAGTCATCTGAAGGGTATTTGAAGTTTAGTCTAATTTATGAGATGTTATTCATGTGTTTTCCATGTAATAAAACACTTAAGTCCTAAAGCAGTCATTATTAACTCATATCACACACTCCTTTGAGAATCTGAAGAAAGCCACGGGCTCTTTCCTCTAGAGGATGCCATGTACCCATTTACACACTCCTTGCGTGTAATGCTGACTATCCAACTTAGAACAATCAGGATCGCAGTGGGCAGCAGAGGGGTCTCCCGAACACCTGGGCACCCCTGCTTCTTTATGGGCATTGCGCTATTGGGGAGGGCTTTAACTCAGTCCCATCTTCTGAGTGGGCCATGGTTCCACTAAGGCAATTAGAATAAAATCTTCCTTTAATCATACCAGGGTGATCAGTTCCAATAACTCACGCCCTAGCCAATTAGTCCTCGACAGTCCCCACACCACAGTTCACACGTGGCTGGTGACCTCGAATGGCAGGACTTCTGGGAATTCTGGATCCAGTTGGCATCCTCCTGGGTGCAGGACCATGGTGGGCAGGTGGGATGCCTGCAAGAGCAAAATCCATTTCATTCCCATGAGGAAAGCTATCCCCTGCTCTGTGATGATAAAGCTGTTAACTAGAGGCAGGCAGGAACATCAGAGAGAAATAAAATTACAGCCTTGAACAAAACGTGAAGAAATTTGCCAGTAGGGTGAGATTTATGCAGTAAGTTATTTGAGCTCAAAACCACTTGACATGTAGGCCCTTTTAGGTTGTTAGTATTATTAGGAAATAATGTAAATTATGTTATAAATGACATACATGGTCATCCAGTGCTGCCTCTGCAAGTACTGAAGTTCCAGAGGGCAGGTGGGGAAGGAAGGGGGGCAGAGAGGAAAAGGTTCAGCTGTTCTGTCTAGCATGTCTCACTGATGTGAAGATGGAGCTATTCACAGGCACCTTTGGTGGGATGTTTTCCAAGGCATGAAGATAGTTTCATCTTTGGCCATGAGCATGTTCCTATTAGTCTTGTGATCAGTCTTAAGTGGGTGCTCAGGGTTGGGTCAAAGCCCACAGTCAGGGAAGAGGAAAACCACTGGGTGAGATCACTGAGCCTAACCACAGCCTGGCTTCTTTGACCTCCCGTGAAACAGCTGTGCAGATGCCTCTGCCTCCCCCTGGCTCTGGGTGCTTGCGGAGAAGTGGGATGTGCCTGCAGGTGACATGCTGGGAGTCTCACCAGGTGTTGGCCATGTTTACTTTATGAAACTCAACTTTGTTGAAGGCTAAGCAGGAAAACTCATGGAACCTTCATGAGTCTGTGTATGAAGTGCAGGTACAGGACACATTGTCAAGGTGCTCAGAGCACAAGGCGAGCACAGCGGAAACGCAGGTGACTGAGAAGCTTATTTCTTTTAACCGCAGCTACCTGTAATTCTGGGCCTGTCATCAAATCTATATTAATGTAAACACATGGAAGTTGACAATATATGTCATCTTTCATTCCCTAAACCTCCTTAAATGGCAATAGGTATTGGAATATGCTGATCTTAGGAGTCTAATTAGAACTGTCATCATATGCTGACATTGTATACCATCCCTCCTGTCCGTCATTTCACTGCCAAGTGCATGTGTATGCATCAAGAGGGGTGAACAGACTATTCATAGCGACCTTGTTATAAGAGGTCCAGATGAGAACAACCTTAAGTCTTGTAACACTTCCGGTACATCGAATGCTACATGGCTGCATGCATCAGTAAGGGTGAACCTCGCAATTACTCTTTTTAGGGGAAAGAGTTCATAATGTACATGGAAACCCTAACAGTGCCTAGAACATAGTAGATGTTCTGTCCATGTTACTTTGTCATTTCTCTTGAAATTTAAAAGAATATAAGAAGGTCTGATTAGTGCAAAGTAAATTGGGTTGTCTTAGTTCTTTCTGTACACCTAGAATGGCATTTAAAATTAAAGTGCATCAACAAACAAAATAAATGTGAAATCAGTATTTTTCAAACTATGCTGTCATCATGTAATCTAGCTTGCTTTACAAAATTATAATTTATCAATCTGGAAACAAAAATGTGTACTCACTGTATTTAGCATTAACTTAATTATAGAAGATAAAGGTTCTCAGTTTGGAATCTTGATAGTAAAAATGATAAAGAATATTTTTAAACTCCTAGTTTATGCTACTTGTTCATTAGTGTTTAGCAAGCATTCAGCTTGTAATGATTTATATCATTAAGAATCAAATCTTTGAAAGGCAGACATTTGATAATCCTGAATGTTTTAGTTCTTGTTTTTGAAAAATTCATTTTTGATGATTTATTGTGATTAAAATGGCTTAATTTCTGGTGAAGATATGCCCGATGACTTCCATTTTACAGCTTAAACACCCGCAGAGTTAAATTGCAGTGAAGCTCATAAAAATCATTGTCTATAATTGATGGGACATTGGATTTTTAATGGTATGTTTTAGGATTCAGGAAAGATCTGGTGGCCAATTATTAATAGCCTACCAAAAAAAGATTTTTTTTACTAAAATCCTGATTTTTAACAGAGAATAGGGAGGTAGGGAATGATATGAAGTGAATATAATGTTTATTCCTATTTGCTAGATTTGAATAAAATAATATCTTAAAATATCAGGCCAAAATTAGAAACTGAATAAGCATTCTCAATTATTACAAGATAAAAATCAGTTAGATTGTATAGCTAATTCCCAATTAACCAAGGCCCTGGGGGAAAATGAAGTCATAATGCTCTCTCCAATTCACAGGCAACCAATTCATCCAAATAACAAATCCATAGTAATCAATAGTGGAGTGCAGAGTTTTCTGTCACCATTGCTGTTACTGTTTGTCTGTGTTGTAATCTGTGGATAGTGCACAGCTGGGAACTGGAGTGAGCTTAGATCTTCAGAGGGTAAGAGGCAAGTTGGGTAGAGGACAGCGCTGGTTATCATGCTGTCACAAACCCGGCTCTCTCCGTGCCGGTTCTGTTTCTGTGTGTCCATTCTGCTCTCTGGTCTGTCCATCCTAGCTGGGTGACATGTTGTTTTGTCTGTCACTAGACTGCAGTGGAGTGAAGCTTGCTGTTTGTTCACTGATGCAACACAATTGTGGGATGTCAGGATTCAGCAGTATTAATTGAGTTAATTACACACACTTAGTAGTCTGTAAGAATAATTTCATCCTGTATTTTTTTGTATTTTCCATTTATTAATATTTTTAAAATATTTCCTGGGTTTCCTCAGTTTTTAAAAAAACTTTTCCAAATTTGCTATGCTATACTTTTTTTATTTGTAAAAATAGTGCTTTTTTTTTTTTTTAATGATGTGATGGTAGTGTCCTGACAGTTAATTTGTAATTCTAATACATTTCCAATTTTGAATTCTCTCATTGAGAAATTAGTACTATATCTCTTTTTTGAAAAAGGTTTTTACCATAGGGTGTGTGCGATTATTTGATAGACAGAAGGAAGTGAAAAAAATCACTCCACAGGAGGGATGGGCCATACCAGTCTCTTCTCCAGTCTCCTCTTGTGAGTTTAGGCATGTTAGCATGATTTTCAAGCTGCCAGGCCAGGTCCAGAACTCAAACCATGGCTGGCCATGTGGGAGTCCAGTACCTTAACCACCATATCACCTGCTGGTCCCTGTTTCTTCATTTTTAAAAGTATTTTTTTCTGCCTTTAGTAGAATTTGATTGCTTTTTTCATATAGAAATAAACAAGTGCATAGAATTCAAATACTTTAATTTTTATTTTCTTTATAATATAATCTTTTGTCCTTTTACTATAACTGAATATATTTACTAAGACCCATTGATTTTCATGTATTTATTTTCTGAAGAACCATGTACTGGATGATTTAGTCCATGACTGAAGATTGACAGATGGTCCTCTTGAGTGTTTTTGCTGGTTATTCATGGCGTTTTTATTTATCTTTTACAGTGTTTATAATTCAAGCTTCTTATATCAATCCTTAATAGTATTAAAGATGTGTGACTAGAAATACTAAAGTAAAGTATTAATCTAAGTAAATGAAGGATTACATATCAATACAAATATGAATACAATGAGAGTATTATCTAGAAATTAATATTTCATATGACAAAAACACTATAAAATGTTTATGTTGCTAGTAATTAAAACCATGTGATTTAAAACAAAACTACTGTTTTGGTCTATTAGCTTAGGCAAATGATTCTTTTAATCCATTCCAGTATTCTTATCAGCAGAGGAAATGACCTTACCATGAGTTAAGGAACTGTAGAAGAGTATATGAACACTCTTAAATAAATTTGGCATTTTATGTAAATAAATATGGGAGAAATTAAAAATATTTTCTTTGAAAAATATGTCTTGAAACAATAATTGGAGGGTCTGGACAGTGGCCCAGTAATAAAACACAACACTCTTCAAGGCATAACCACATGAGAAGGTGGTTGGTTTGCATTCAGAGACTCCCTTGAGTATGCCAGGTACATGTTTGCTAATGATCCAGTCCTGACTGGAAGAGGGGCTTGATTGTGATGTCAAGATCTGTCAAAGGTACTGTCTCTGTCTCTCTCTCATGGAGTAGATTGAAAAAGTGTGGCACATATACTCTATGGACTACTACTCAGCCATAAAAACCAAGACCCTGGCTTTTGATAGAAAGTGGATGAATATGGAGGATTTACTGTGCCAGGTTATGAAGAAGAGACATTGTATGTCTCCACTTAATATAAACTGTCTACACTCTATGACTGAAACTGAAAGATTAGAGGATATAGGAACATGGAAAATGGTTATAGATACTTGATACAGTGTGGGAAGAGGGCAGGAAAAGGAGGAGTGTGTGAAGAAAGACATTAAGGAGAGAAATAGAGAGGCAAGACATTTATGGGACACAAAAATGGATTACTATCTGTTCATGATAACATGTATCATATCCCCAACTGGACTGGTGAAATGTATTCATGTTGGAAAATTCACTTTACAAGCTAAGTGATGTATAGTGATTGAATGTATAAAATAAATTAAAAGAAAATAAAATATATTAAAAAAAAAACAGGTTGATGTTGAGCAGTGGCAGTGCTTGTTCCTTGGCTGAGGCTGCAGGACTGGAGGTCGCAGCAGCTTTGGCAAGTGGGCCAAGTGAGCGTCATACACAGGTGATTCTCGGACTGCCTCCCTCCTGCAACCCTCCACTGTTAAGCCTCTGAGTCTTCCCCACGGTGCAGGAACCGGTGACAGTGAGAGAAAGGGCCTGAGTGAAAGGACTGCATCTCAGAAGTCTTGTTGCATTCTGCCCTCCCACTTGAATACCTCCATCTCAGCCCCTGGTGCACCTGGCCCTGAGAGACTGGGCAAGGAACCAACACCTAAGGCTGGCTACATACGCCCTTCTCTGAGAAGAAGACAAGGTCCTTTCCCAAGAAAACACCTGAGAAGTAGAGCGCTTCTTTCCCCCAACTACACAATCAACTCCAAACAGGTAGGAAGAAGTGTATAATTCATCAGATGATCAGAAACCAGTACAGAGGAACAAGGAATATGAGAAAACAAGGAAATATCTCTCCCTCAAGGAAATAGAACAGTTTTTCCTCAAGCATATATAGCACAAAAATATTTGTGGAAATGTCATAAAAAGAATTGAAAATATTCATAGTGACAAAACTGAATGAGATGCAAGATGATGTTTTCTGTTTTAGAAAACTAACTCCAGGAGAGAGGAAGTCCTTCTATGACATGAAAGAGGAGACAGACACCATAAAAATTAATCAAACAACTTCTAGAGATGAATATTACAGGAAATAAAATTCCCTCAAAAGTATTAATAGTAGATAAAACCACACAGAAGATAGACTCTCTGATCTGGAAAACAAAACCTCTGACTTAGATAAACCCACAAAAAGAATTTTTTAAAAAATGAGGACAACATATGGGAAATACTAGACACCATTAAATCTCAAATATCTGAATAATAGGTATTCCACAGGTGAAGAATCTGAAAAGGGCATAGAAGATATATTCCATAAAATACTTTCAGAAAAGATTCCAAACCTAGAGAAATATCGAGACATCCAGACCCAAGAAATACAAAGACCCCAAATAGAATCAGCCTAAGAATATTCTCTCCATGGTACATTATAGCCAGATCAGTTAAAATCAAAGACAAAGACAAGATTCTAATAATGATGAGAGAGAAACATCAAGTTACTTACAAAGGTTATCCTATTAGGCTAACATCAGACCTCTCAACCCAAACAATTAAGGAAAGGAAAGAATGGGAAAACATATTCAAAACATTAAAAGAAAGACTATTTCAACCAAGAATACTATACCCAGCAAGATTAGCCTTCAAATGGGAAGAACAAATAAAATCATTCCTCAGACAGACAAAAACAGTTCACCAACACTAGAGCAGCTCTTTAAAAAGTACTGAAAGGAGTACTATATCAGGAAAATTAAAGAGAAACAAACAGAAATAAGAGAATCAAAAACAACCAGGAAAATGGCAGGGATAACCCCACAAATATTGATAATAACATTGAATGTTATTCAATTGCATTAAATTCTCCAATTAAACGACATACACTGGTTGAGTGGATTAAAAAAAAAAAAAAAAAAAAAAAAAAAAAAAAAAAAAAAACAGGAACCTTCTATGTGCTGCCTACAATATATGTACCTCACAGGTAGAGACATATATAGACTGAAAGTGAAGAGCTGGAAAAAGATGTTCCATGCAAATGAAAAATTTTTTCCAAAGCCTGGAGTCACGATACCAATATCATACAAAATATATTTTAAGACAGAAACTGTAAGGAGAGACAAAGAAGGACAGTATACAGCATTAAAAGGGCTAATTTACCAAGAAGATAGAGCACTTACAAATATCTGTGCACCCACACTGGAGCATCCAAATATGTGAAAGAAATGCTGCATCTAAAGGGAGAGAGAGACTGCAACACAATAGTTGTTGGGGATCTCAGCACCCACTGTCTGCTCTGGACAGATCATCTACACACAAAATAAGTAAAGAGATAAAGGATCTCCATTTCTCCCTCCTCTTGGTATTTTGGGCATGCATGCACACATACCCAGCATGTGTTTTTAAGCCACTGGGTCTGGGACTCAGATCATGCATTTGGCCATGTGGGATCCAGCTACCTTAACCACAATGTCTCTGGGTGGCATGGATTCACTGGCCTTTCTGTAGCAGTTAGTGAATGACTAGGTCGTTGAGAAAGTCTTGACTTTTTTTTTTTTTTTTCTAATCCAAAAAATGTGTCATGACCTTCCAACAAACCAATATAACCAGTTGAATGTCTTGTTCAAAATTAGGTGGTCTGTAGACTTTCTGGACTTGCAAGTTACTTATGTGTGTAAAAATTTCACTGGAGAAAGAACCAAGTCAAAGGTTTCCATTAGCTCAGTTGTTCTGAAACTTTACATGATGGCACATTTCGTTGTTTCACATTTTAACACCTCTGAAACGATGCATGCTTTACAGTCATGATATCTACGGTCAGCATCAGCCAGTGTGCAGTCGTCCTTGCCTGCACGTGGTCAGAGGAATGCATGTTGCCGTAACCATGAGGGTTGTAGTGACCACTCAGGTAGGTCTTCCTGTTTGTCACCTGAAACCTTCAACTTACACTTCAGGTAAGACCAGATCTGCTGGTGTCATTGCTGCGGTGTGGAAGGAAGTCCAGTTGTCAGTAGCAGAGCAGCCTTTAGGAGTACCTTTCTGTCTTTCTCTCTCTCTCTCTCCCTCTCCTTTGCTCCCTCTTTCCTTCACTCCTCCTCTCCCTCTCTCTGTCCCTCTATTTTATGAAATAAATAAATGTACTTTTTAAAAACTGCAAATATAAGGTAATATCTTCAACTGAACTATTATACAATGTAGTCATGCTGGGAAAATCCATTTTGTATGCTATAAAAACATACAGTGATTGCATGTAAAAAAAATGAAGTGATGATAAGGCTTTTGTCATATTTTAATTGCAGTGTGTTTTTTTGTGTGTAAATTTTAAATGTAAAATATTCTGTCTTACAATCAATGCCATATCTTAGATTCAAGTAAAAAGAGTATTTTGGGGAACCAGCAGTTAGCGTAATGGCTATGTCGCTGGACTCCCATGTAGTCGACCGCGGTCCGCGTCCCGGACCCGGTGGCTTAAAACTCATGCCGGGCGCATGTGCGTGCGTGCCCAAGATCCCGAGAGGAGAATGGAGGAGAAGGGATTGCGGCGTGACCATCCCCCCTGGGGGGTGATTTCTCGCTTTCTGTCTCTCTGTCTCTCTCTGTCTGTCTGGTGAGCGCACACGCCCTATAGCAAAAACCTCTCAAAAAAAAAAAAAAAAAAGGAGTATTTTGTAATGTCCCCTTCACTATCCTCACATAAAATTCATAGATAGCAAAGCTACCTACATACATAAATTATAAGTCAATGTAATCATCTATCTCTAATATAACAGATAAATAAAAGGTGTTGATATGTATTCATTGTCCCAACCACATCTGAATATATGATAAAGTGGTAAGATGTTTCTGTCTAGCTACAATGAATAACGTTGTGTTTAGGAGAAATGAGATAATCATAAGTTATTCTTACACAAGCACCATAGGCAAATGAAATGCTTAGATACAGCGGGTGCTAGAGAAAAATAATGCTCTGATAAACAATAGCAAGAGAGAGTTGTTTTTATTGATAAAAATAGAAGAAAATAACCTTAATTGAAGTGGAAATAAAATATTTTGGGAAAATGTAAAATGGTGAGGGTGCATTTCCCAGAGGAGTGGGAACTTATTTACAAGTGGAATGTCAACATAACTGCCATTGTTAAGACACAGTGGGACACACTGTCATGGAAAACATGCTTTCATTAGCATGTCCTATGAACCATCCAGGGGTGCACTCAGTTCTCCAGCACTAAAAAGACACACGCCATTCTTAAAAGGCCAACTGAAAACATTTAATACAGGAATAGCTAGGCAATTTTTATGGCGACCTCTGGGGATGTTATCTGAGCAGAAGGGGAAAAATAACAGCTCACTACAAAGTGAATAAATTTCAGTAGCTAATGTTCCTAACATACGTAAGGTTGCTATATAATTACTAAAATGTGTAAACTGGCAATAATATGAAATATTTTAAATAGCCATCATTAATAAAATTTAATTCATGTAACTCCAACTAATTTAATTGTATTTGGTTTTAAGTCTCATACAGGAGTCTCGGTTCTCCTTTAACACATCTTTGCAAGTGGGTCCATATGCTTTTGTATGGCTCTTGTTACTGTCCTTATCCACTAAATATGAAAATAGAAGTTTTATAATATATTGAGTAGATGCAAGGAGGGAATAAATTACTCCATTTTCAAGACAATATCTTTAACCTGTGTAAATATTCTTCTCCACAATAATATTTTCCCCAATAGTTGTACTTCTGTGTAACTTTTTGTAAGACATTTCCACAATGACTACTGCTAATGTATTAGCAATGTACTCATACACGAGGTGTAGTCTCCTGAGCCACTTAATATTCATGAGAGATGAAAATACAGTAAATACAATGATGTGGACCATCTGGGTGGCATGAGACAATTTTGTTTTGTAAGACTGACCTCCTAGACTATATCCTTTGGAGAATGATAGAGCAAGATGGACAAAGTAAACGGAACACCTGGAAAGACATTGAAATTGAAATCACTGTATCACTGGGGACACTTACAAAGCCCTCTTCCATGTGTTCACACACACACACACACACACACACACACACAGTCAGTGATTAGAACATCATAAGGTAAGTCGCAGCGGCACCATGCAAACACAGTGCTCTGTGGAGATGGGCCACATGAGCAGGTCCTCAGCCCATGTCCCAAGGTTTCCCTGTCCGAGCCAGGTGTGCCAACGTGCCCATGATCCTAGTTGGCTGGGGCTGGGAGAAAGATCACAGTGTGAGACCCTGTTGCGGGGTGTCCCTTTCTCTTCCTTTCTCTGCTGTGGAAGAAAAAAAATGAGTGAACTTTAAAAAAGCTAAAAAATATTTGCATTAATTTATGTATTTCTAAATATTATTTGGTCTACATTGCCATATCTGCTTAACTCTAATTTGACATCTTCTATTAGTTTAAAACTTTGAAATAGAGTTTCTTTATCCTTGTGCTCAGGGTTATGATGACCATCAAATTATAATAAATTCATTTATCCTAAATTTGGGAAGATTAACATTGTCATTGTCTCTTTGGGAGGTAGTTTGTTTTGTATGGGATTCTGACACATTGTATTCAATTTATTACTTCTGAATTTGAGACTTATAATCCAAATCAGTGTTCTTATTACCAAAAGAAGAAAAAAGAAAAAAAAAATTGAGCGATGTTAGGTGGGTGTTTCTCCATTAACTTTGCTAACAATATCAGTAAACACTAGTAAGTATTGAATACCTAACTCTTTGCTATTTCTATGAGATCCTTCAGCAGAATACTAACAATAGGCTTCCCGAGAACTCCCTGGAGCTTTATAGTCTCAGATAGAGGGGGGACCAAAGAAACAAGTGGAGAAACATTCTGAAGAATGTAGAGTACTTGAGGGACCAGCAGTTAGCATAATGGCTATGTCGCTGGACTCCCACGTAGTCGACTGCGGTTTGCATCCCGGACCCCAGTGGCTTAAAACTCATGCCGGGCGCGTGTGTGTGCGTGCCCAAGATCCCGAGAGGAGAATGGAGGAGAAGGGATTGTGGCGTGGCCATCCCCCCTGGGGGGTGATTTCTAGCTTTCTGTCTCTCTGTTTCTCTCAGTCTGGCGAGCGCACACGCACTATAGCGAAAACCTCTCCAAAAAAAAAAAAAAAAAAAGAATGTAGAGTACTTGAACAAAAGATTGAAAATGTATCTGTTGTATCAAATTTTAATAAAAGACAGAAGACTGACTTTTTTCTTCTAGGAAAACTCAGTTATGATCAGTCAGGAGATGCCTGTTTGAAGCTAAGATGGAGTTGGAAACAGCTAAGGAGTACTTAAAAATGTTAGAGGAGCTCAGTAAATACAGTGATGTGGGCCATCTAGGTGGTGTGGTGGTGAAGGTGGTGGAATCCCATACTGCTGGCTGTGTGGTTCAAGTATCAGACCCAGCAGCTTGGAAAATACACTGGGAGTGTGTACGTGCATGCCCAAAATCCCAAGAAGAAAATGAAGAAGGGATTGAAGTAGGTCATCTCCCTTGGGGGGTGATTTCTTATTTTCCCTTTCTCTTTCTCTCCAGAGAGTGTACATGCCCTATAGCAAACACCAAAAACAAAACAAATAAGCAAAAGACCAGTGATGCACCTCTCTTATTCCTGGTGTTTGTAAGTTGTGTCTTTCATATTATTTCCTGATTATTTTTGGCTAGCATTTTATTAACTTTATTGATCTTCTCAAAAAATTAGTTTTTATTTTTGTTTTCTCTATTGTTTTCCTGATTTATTTCATTGATTTCCACACTGAACTTTTATTACTTTTTTCCTCTGTTTCCTGATATTTTTAGACTTCCTCTTCATTTTAATTGACAAATAATTGTATATATTTATGGGATGCAATATGATGCTTGGATATGTATGTAAATATCTAAGGTGATGCATATGCTGAATAGCCTGATTGGATGGTTCTTTTAATTCTAATTTTCTCTTTCTTGCTTCTGAAGAAGTAGACAAAGATGTTGGTTTAAAATCTTTTGTCCTGGGACCAGCAGGTGGTGTGTTGGTTAAGGATGCTGGACTCCCACATGGCTGTCTGTGGTTTGAGTCCCAGACCAGGTGGCTGGCTTGCTCACTCGCATACTCTGTCCCCCAGTCAAATTTAAAATAAAACTAAAGTTAAATAAAATAACTCTCTAAAAAATTTTTTTAAAAAATTTGTCCTGTACCAATGTGGACTTCCAGTACTATAGATTTCCTTTCAAGAATGCATTAAACATGTCCAAAGTCAGTATAGCATGATTTTACTTTGATTCCTTTCAAAATCATTGATCATTTAAAATTTTTTCTTTAATTTTCATTTATTCTTTGAAACATGAATTATTTAAAGGGATATGATTTAGTTTTCAAATACTTTCAAATATTTTTTAGATACCTTGCTATTATTGATTTCTAATTTATTTATATTGCAGTTGGATCACTTGCTTTCTGTGATTTGAATCTTTTCAAGTTAATTGAGACTTATTTTATGGTCTCTGATATGGTTTATCTTGGTTAAGTTCCATGTGCACTTGTGAAGGGTGTGCCTTCTTCTGCTTTTTGATGGAGTGCTCTCACTGAAGTAGGGCATATTGGTTGATACTGCTGTTCTATACTCTTGTTTACTTAATCATTTCTTTGCTGAGGGAGAGGGGTATTGGAATCTATAGCTACAATTATAGACTCACATTTTCTAAGTCTACCAGTTTTTACTTCATGTATTTTAAAGTTCTGCTATTAATTGTGTAAAGCTTAGGATTATTATATCCTCTTGTTAGATTGATACCTTTACCATTAGGAAATGACCTCTGTATCCCTGCTAATATTTACTTTGAAACCTGAAATTAATAGTTACTCCAGCTTTCTTCAGACCAAGGTCAATGTGGTGTTCAGTGGAGAATTTGATTTTGCTCAAATTGAGTTGGTCTTTAGCTGAATAGGGACCTGTAAACCCCTGAAATTTCCTGAGTGAAAGAATGTCTTTGTTCTTTATGATGGGACCCTAGAACCATGATTGATATTTTATTCTAAATATATAATTTATACTAAAAATATGTTATCAACCCAACATGGAGACTGAGTTGAATGGGCAATCAATGAACCAATCAATCATGCCTTCATAATGATATGCCAATAAAAATTCTAGAGAGTTTCCTGGTTTAGCATTATACCATGTTACTGTCACACCTTAATACCAAGATGGTGAGATACCCAGAGGTTAATTGAAGCTTCATGTTTGGAAGCTATGTCTTTTTCCCTTTGGGTAATTTTTATGTGCTTTTTTTTTCCCTACAGTAAACTTATCTTGAATTGTAGGTTATCTTTCAGTAAATTTTGTGTGTCCTTCTAGCAAATTATTGACGTTGAGGGTGGTTTGAGGGATGCTTTGAACTTGTAGTTGGTATCAGAAGTGAGAGTCAAATAACTTGTAGTTGGGTCCAATTTTCTTCATTTGTTGTAAGACTATTGAACAGACATGGAAGAGGAATAGGCCTTTAATGTCATAGTTTTGCTCACTCAGAGTACATGGAATGTCTCATTTTATCCTTTTAGTTTGTTTGTATATTTAAAGTACAGGTTGTGCAGGCCTCATTTAGTTGAATCTTAGGTATTTATCCAAACTAACAATCTCTGCCTTTTAGTTGGAGTCTTTAGACTGTTTACATTTAATACAATCATTGATATAGCTAAGGTTAAATCTACTTTTTTTGAGAATGTTTTCTCTGTCCACTTTGACTATTTCCCTTTTTTTTTTCTTTTTCTGCCTTCATTTGGAATAAGTGCTTTTTGATTCTCTTGTATCTCTGTTGTTATCATATTTGCTATAACTTTATTATTTAGTAGTTAATTTAGGCTTTATATTATATATCTTTAACTTATCACAGTGTATATTCAGGTCATATTATACAACTTCATTTATAGTATCAGAAGATTTTAATGGTATACTTCCTTTTCTCCCTTCTTTATCATTATGCTGATTTAAAAAATATTTTTTACTTTTACATATGTTCCGACCTTCAAACCATATTGATGTTAAATACACTAATATAGAAAAATAGTGTTGGGACCAGCAGACAGCAAAATGGTTATGTCACTATCCTCCCAAGTAGTCAAACACAGTTCAAGTCTTGGACCAAGTGCCTTGAAACTCAACACTGGATGTGTGTGTGTATGCATGCCCAAGACCCCAAGAGGAGAATGGAGAAGAAGGGACTGCAGCGTGGGCATCCTCCTGAGGGCCAATTTCTCACTTTCTGTCTCTGTCTCTCTGACAAGCACATGCACCCTATAGCAAAAAAATCTCTCTCTTTTTTTTTTTTTTTTTGAGAGGTTTTTCCTATAGGGCACATGCACTCACCAGAAAGACAGAGACAGAGGGACAGAAAGCAAGAAATCACCCCCTCCCCCAGGGGGAATGGCCATGTTGCCATCCCTTCTCCTTCATTCTCCTCTTGGGATCTTGGGCACACATGCACACATGCCTGGTGTGAGTTTAAGCCATCAGGTACAGGACTCGAACCGCAGTCGAATACATGGGAATCCAGTGATGTAGTCATTATGCTATCTGCTGGTCCCTCTCTCTCTCTCTCTCTTAAAAAAAAAAAAAAGGGTATTTATTTTTCATTCATTCTTGCAGGGTATTTTGATGACTATTTTTCTCCCAGTACATTGAAGATACTATTCCACTATCTTCTGACCTACAGAATGCATGCTCTTGAAAAGTTTTGGTCAGTATAGTATTTTATTCCTTTAGGTTACCTGACTTTTGTCTCTCGAAGCTTTTATTTATTTCTTTTCTCTTTACCTTTGAAGTTCTTTAGTTTTACCATGACACATTTAGCTAATGCTTCCTTTTTAATGTAACTTGCTTAGAATATTTATCTCTTCCTGAATCTGAGGACATATGTCAATAACCAATGCTAAAAAATTCTCAACATTGTATTTTTTTAATAGTTTGCTATAAGACATGTGTGCTCACTGAAGTGGGGAAGAACAGGACCCCCCCCCCCCATCTCGAGTGAGAATGGATGTGTTATAGTTCCTTCTCCTCCATTCTCCTCTCAGGACTTTGAGTATGTATGTACATATGCCTAGTGTGATTTTCAAACTGCCAGGTCTGGGATTAGAACCATGCAGTTACCCATGTGAGTTATTGCTGCCCTAATATTCATGACACCTGCTGGTCCCAGCCATTGTATTTTTACTAGGACTTTCCACAGGTCTTCAAGAATCATGGTTCTGTATAGTATTCCTTCTCGGTCTGTTGCCAAACTTCTTTTTTATTTTTGTCTTTGCATTTTGGTTAATTATTCATATTTATATTCTCTTACATGAATTCTCTGTAGCTCTGTCTAATCTCCTTTTGAATTTACCTATTAGGGTTTTTATTTCAATAACTTTGATTTTTATTTCTAGAAATTATGTTTTTTCTAAACTGATTATTTTTGATAGTCACTTAGTCATAATTTAGGTATCATTTTTGTGTTCAAGCATATTAAAAAGTCTTTATGTTCTATAGCTAATACTTCAAATACATCCAGTCTATATCATTTAAGTCTTTACTACTCACAGTAGCTTTGTTTTCCCATGTATTTGGTATATTTTTATTTTGGCACCATGTCTTTCAGAACGCTGTTAGTGAGAGCTCAGTGGAAGGTGTGCTCATTTATATTTGACATGTGTTTGCTTCTGACAGTTGTCTGGAGACACGATTAGCCTGCACTACTTTGAACTAAATTCTCAGGACAGAATTTTTAAGCTATTAAATGCTTAGTCTCAAACCCTTGTGAGGGGTAGTTTATGGAAGATTCTTGGGAGAGACTTTTCTTTTTCTCTTTCAACCAGTTTGCCCAACATCCTTATCCTGTGTCTTTCCAAGGAAAAATCTTTTTTTTTTGGAAAGGTTTTTGCTATAGGGCGTGTGCGCTCGCCAGACAGACAGAGAGAGACAGAGAGACAGAAAGCGAGAAATCACCCCCCAGGGGGGATGGCCACGCCACAATCCCTTCTCCTCCATTCTCCTCTCGGGATCTTGGGCACGCATGCACACACGCCTGGCGTGAGTGTTAAGCCACCGGGTCCAGGATGCGAACCGCGGTTGACTACATGGGAGTCCAGCGACATAGCCATTATGCTAACTGCTGGTCCCACCAAGGAAAAATCTTGAAATTCTTCTTTTTCACTCAGGTTTTTCATGAGCCTTTCTCATTTTATACCTGTATATTTATCCTCAACTCAAAGGTTATATGGAGGAGAGCTGTGGTAGGAAGCCTCTAAAATTGGCCCCTGGCTCCTGGTATTCATGTCCTGTGTTTGTCTCATCCCTCCAGTGGGAATGGGGTGTAGGGGACTTGCATCTAGCAAATAGAATTGTGGCTGAGTCCTGGAATGCCGCCTCCAAGATCAGGTTACAAAAAGACTGTGGCTTCTCTTTGCATTCTGTGCTTCTCACTCACTCTCAGGGAAGCCAACTGCCACACTGCAGGCTGCCCTCTGCAGGGACCCACAGCAATAGATAACCAATGCAACAACTCGATGTGCAAGAAGAAGAGAAGGATGTTGTGCTAAGTAAACTTTTAGCTTCAAGCTTCAGAAGTTTTGACTCAGACTGGCTTAAAAACAAGAAAATTCAGGCCAGTCAGTGGTGTGGTTGTAAAGGTAGCTAGACCTGACACTGCCAGCTGCACAGTTTGAGTTCCGGATCTGGCAACTTGAAAAACATGCCAGTTGTATTTGCCAGCATGTCCAAAATCCTGAATAGAGAGATGGGGGAGAAGCGTCTGTGGCAGGATCATCCCCCTTGGAGAGTGAGTGCCTTCTCACTTTGCTTCTCTCCCTTCTCTGTGTTTCTCTCTAGTGAGCACATGTGCCCACTAACAAATTAAAAAGAGAAGATAACATTTCATGATATACCATATGAGGAAGTAAAAAGTAGGGATAAGATCGGATGATTGAATGACTCAGGCCTTCGATTTCCACATTGACTTCATATTCAGTTTTGTAGCAAGATGACTTAGCCTAAAATTCCCATGTGTTCGCTTAGGTTCCTATAACATGCCACAATAGACTTGTGCTTAAACAACAAACACTGGGGCCAGCCAGTAGCATGGCGGATTCTCACATGGCCACCTACGGTTCGAGTCCCAGACCTATCAGCTTGAAACCCATGCTAGAAATGTGTGTGTGTACAAGCCCAAAATCCCAAGAGGAGAATGGAGAAGGGATTGTAGCATGGCCATCCCACCTGAGAGGTGATTTTCACTTTCTTTCTTTCTGTCCCTGTTTCGCTCTGGCAAGCACATGTGCCCTATGGCAAAACAACAACAACAACAACAACAAAAACTAAAAAAGAAACTAAAAAACAACAACAACAACCCCCCCACACATATTTCCTACAGTGCCGGAGAGTGGGAAGTCCGAGATTGATATGCTCATAATTTCAGTTCGTGGTGAGGACTCCCTTGCTGACTTACAGAGCCCCCTCCTTGCTGTGGCCTCATGGTGAAGAGAGGATGCGCTGTCTGGTATATCTTCATGTTAGAAGGGCAGCGGTCGCACCACAGGGCTTTCCTCTCATGACTTTATCTACCCCCAATCATTCTTGAAGGCCCTGCCTCCTATTACCATCACATTGAAGGTTAGAGCCTCAATATGTGAATTTTGGAGGGTACATAAAAATTCAGTCTCTAACATCCAACATCCAGAGAAGAGATATTGGCTCTTTGATTTTTTTCCCCCCTAAAAAGGACAAATACTTTCTTCTGTGCTCCAGCTGACTCTTCCCTGTCTCGGTGACCGTCTCTTGGGCGCATACCTGCAGCAGCCTCTGAGAAAGGCACTGTGATTCATCCAGCTTATCTGGGGCTTGGAGTGGATTCTCTACCACTGAGATTCCTGTTTATGAGGAGACTTCAAAAAGTTTGCGGAAAAATGGAATTAAGGTACAAGTTAGGGGTTAGCAGGTGCTGTGGTGGTTCCGGCACTGGATTCCCACGTGCTTGACCACAGGTTAAGTCCTGGCCTGATAGCTTGAAAAATCACACAGGTACATGTGGGTGCATGCTCAAATTCCAGGAGGAGAACAGAGAAGGGATGTGGCGTGGCCATCCCCCAGGGCGTGATTTCTCACCTTCCCTCTCTCTGTCTCTCTCTGGGGAAAAAACCTAAAACAGAAAGAAAGATACTGAAGTCTGTTAGCAGTAATAATTTAGACATAATTCTTCTACAGAAAAAATTCTCCACCTTTGTGGACTCAAACCTTAGTTGACCATGTGGGGATCCACCCTGCCACCTGCTGGCCCGTGTTTGCTATTTCACTTTGTAATCAGTGGACTGTATTAGGAAGTTCAGTTTGACACTGTTTAAATATATAAGTTATTAAAATATCTATGGTTTATTCAATCTATATTTATTAGAACTGGGCAGCCATACTAATATTTAGTCTTATAAGTAAGGAAATGTAAAACTACATGACAAAAGCCTTTTTAAAAAACTGACACACTCCTAATTATTCATTTTTCTTCAAGGAGACATTTATCGATAGTTTACTATGTGCTTGTTGTGGATTCTGAGCTGAGCGAAGTAGGAAGACACCTTCCTTGCCTTTGGGAGCTTCTGCAGCTCTGTCTGCCAGACACCAGGTAGATTTCCACATACCTTCCTGCTTTCTAAGAAGGGTAGCAAACTCAGTGCTATTAGATTTGGAATTTTTTTCTACTACTAGAAAGACATTTTCTTCTGTGATAATTAATTAGAGTAAAATGTAATTGCACAGTTGAGACCAGAGGTATCTCTATTCTTCCAATAATTGTGTATTTGTCATTTTAGGTAAGAGTAAAATTAGTGATAGTTGGACCCGCTGTAGCAGGTAAAAGTGACAGTGACACGCCTTCTTATACAAACCCTAAGTTCCTCTCTCTGGTGTCTCGGGTAAGCTGTCCATAGCCCTTATGCAGAAAGTGATAGCAAATGCAGAAAGACAACCAGGGTGGGTAGCTCAGAACACACAGCTTGTAGGGTGTGTAAAGCCCCTGACGCTCCCACCAACTCGCGTTAATATTGTTTACAGCATTTTTCTTTTTGTAAACAATATTTTCACTTCTAATTACAAAAATGGGGCATTGCTTTTTTTTTTTTTTTTTTTTTTTTTTTTGGCTGTAGGGCATGTGCATTCGCTGGAGAGAGAGACAGAGAAGGAAAATGAGAAATCACCCCAAAGGGAATGGCCATGCTGCAGTTCCTTCTCCTCTCAGGATTTTGGGCTGCATACACATATTCCCAGTGTGATTCTCAAGCCACTGGGTCCAGGGCTAGAACTGCACTTGGCCACGTGGGAATCCAGTGCCTTAACTACTGTGCCACCTGCTGGTCCCCCAAGTAGGGCATATTTAATTCAACATTCCAGGAAGTACCACTCATGCAAGGAGCCAGGGAAGCAAAGTGATGCAGGCAGACATTGTCCATGGCGTTGCGTTCCAGTGCTCTGTCTTGCTCTTTACCCTGGTGAGTTCTGCCAGACCTCGTGGATCCCCACACCAGGCAGGAGAGGCAGCAGGTGTCCAGCTGTAGAGGGACGGGAGCAGACGCTGGGTCCTCGGTCACCTTGCCCAGCACAGAGTAAGGTGGTTTAAATGGTGGCAGGAAGTGGGGCTGGCATAGTTCTGCTGTGACAGCCTTGGGAGCTTCACAGATCCTCAAGCTGTTGAGTGGGAACAGAGGAGCCTCAGGACCTATTTTGGAAAATGAAGAGAAGGGAAGAGTTGCAGGATGGCTCAAAGCAGAGATGCCTACACTTTATTGGGGACACAGAAAACAGTGGACTCTCTTTCCCCCAGAAGGTACATAAAACGCCATGCATTAAAATTCAGAGAGGCCTAAAGAAATGTAACACACTGTAAAGATATATGTGACTCAATGTCATATAAACATGATTATGAAAATAAAATAAACAATTCAAAGAGGCCTAAGATAACTTCTGTCCCACAGCCTCTTTGGCTTGTTGAAAGCCCAAATCCTCTTCTCTAATACTTTTCTCTTTCCAAAGTTCTCACATATCTAACATGTCACTTTATTTCCCCAAAAACAGTTCTGTGAGGGGAAAAGAGCAGGTGTTGGTCTCATCTCTAAAGCAGGGCGAGTACACTGGAAGTTGAAGCAACTTCCTGAGACCGGCGTCTGCACAGTGGTCATTCTGAGATGCTGAGTGGGACTGGCCTAGAGCTCAGAAAACCTTGGTCATACAGGCATGCTATGGAGGCCAGTAGCCCAGGTTTTGGAGGGGACCACACCTAAATCCAAATGCCGCTTCCATAGATTACCTGACTCACTGGCAACTGCTTCCTCACCTGTGACAGTGGGTGACAGTTCCCACCACAGAGGTCCAGTGAGGACTCAGTGAGGTTAAAATAAATGGTAGGAATCTCTCCCCCCAAAATCCAGTGCTCACCTGCACCCCGAGTGGGGGTTCACTTTGTCATCTTGGGCTTTGGGGTTTGTGGCTGAGGCAATGTTGAGGTTCTGATACAGTTAATATTTCCAAATAAGAATTCTCTCTGTAGTCCAGAAATTGGGGAGAAGATAAAAAATAAAAGACAAACACAAAAATATTGGCTTCTTGCTGATCTCTGAAATCAGCTCATATACTGGCCTGAAGTGTGGCATCTGATTACTCCTCTTTCAGGACAAGTTATTACACTCCTGTGCTCAGTTATTGATGCTTTAAAATGCTCTAAAATTTTATCTCTGTGGTGGTGCTGCCTCTGGTTCCCATGCCTGTTGGAAAAAAATGCATAGGGAAAAGAAATTTCAATTCTCATTTCTGAAGATGAAGCTGTATTTTTAAAGTTTGTAAACTATGTTAATCATCAAACAGGAAGCATCCCCCTCTTTGTTTTTTGCTCTTAAATAAGCTGGCAAGAAGTATGTTTGATGTCTCAGGAAATCCTACTGGCTCTACTTTCAGGGTGTACCCAGACTCTGACCACTCCTCATCACCACCTGCTACTGTCCAGATCCGAGCCACCCGCATCACCAGAGCACTGCGGGACCCGCCAAACAGGCCTCCTGCTTCCCTGCCTGCTCATCCACCATGCTCAGCCTGGAAGGCCCAGGGAGCCTAAGCACACATTGCATCCTCTCTCCCCTACTCCCTCCTGCAAGGGCACGGTCTCCCCAGGAGCAGACCCGGCCCCAGCAGCCTTTGCAGCTCTAGCAATGCCTTGGCCTACACTGCTCACCTCCTCCTCTCGGCTTAGTGTTCCAGACACACAAGCTCCTTTGTGTCCCTCTAGGATACTAGTGCCCCCAGCCCAGGATATTTGTCTCCTTGTTCCCAACACATACAGACTGTGATGCTTAATTTAACGTGTCAGCCTGAGTGGGCCATGGTACAGATTAAGCAAGGTTTCTGTGTGCCTTTGTGAGGATGTTTCTGGGTGAGGTCAGCATTTGAGTCTGTGACTCAGTAAAGCAGATTGCTGGCCGTGACGTGTGTGGACGACATCTCATCCACTGACAGCGGAGCAGGGCCCAAGGCAGAGGAAGGAGGGGTTTCCCTCTTCGTGTTTCCTGCCTCCCTGAGCCAGACGTTTTATCTCCACTTTTCTGGTCCGTAGGCCTTGGGACTCGCTCTGAAGGAATTACACAGCCAGCTCTCCTGGGTTCCAGTCTGTAGACTGCAGCTGTGGGAGTTCTTAGTCTCTGCAATCATATTTTTGAATGTATGATATATGTTCCATATGGACAAAGGGACTTCACAATTTTCATGGAAAATGGAATTAAAGTATGAGTTTATTTTGGTGCAAAACCTTTTGAAATCTGTGCACAATTTTTCATATATATTTTCCATGAGCTTTCTGAAGACCCCTTCACATTATATAGTATTTATTCACTCCCCAAGTTCAAGTCTTTGCTCGACTGCTAGCTTTTCTTCCCTGCCTCTCCTGTTTGAAGGTGTGCGGTGCTCCCTGGCACTGCTGGCCCTCTTTTTCTTATTCTACTTGTTTTCTTTTTCACAATGTCCATATTCATCAACTCTAATGCAGAGATCATTTTCAGATCTTAGTATCTCTAGAGGTGGGGTGCATCTCAGTGGTCTCTACTGTCAAGGTAAGTGGCGATTTTATTGTCATGGCTTAAGAGTTACACCCAAACGTGCCGCATGGGTGTCAGGCCTGTGTGGGACCCGCAGACAACAGTGAAGCGCTTGCAGTGGTGCCGGGGGTGACGTTGCACGGCGAAATCCTGATACAACTTGATCTGTAGCAAAAAGCAATTTGGAAGCATCGGCCCTAAATGTAGAGACATTTTAGGAAGGCAATAACAGATCTACTTCATTTGTATTTGGCTTTTTAATTATTGACAAGAATGATATGTGACAACAATAAAGTATAAATGGATGCATTTTTTACTGAAGTCAAGATTTAAGAGAAAAGAGAAAATTAGTGTTTCGGAGTGTCAGTGTTAGAATGAGGTTTCTTGCTCAATGGTATATAAAATACTGATCTTTCCTTCAATGACATTTTCAACTTGATAAAATAGAGTACAGAATGTGCTTGTTTATAACCTGCCAACTTTGCAATTGTAGTCAGGTGCCTGGCATGGGTAGTAAGGCTTGGGAAGCAGTGGCAATCGTTGGGACACGGCACTGTTGACAGCACACCCAGGTCGGACTCCCAAGGAAGGGGCTGCTGGAGTGAAGTTCTGGAAAAGTTCTAGAGTATGTCTAGCTGCCTTCTCCTCCCTGTCCACCTGGGGGCAGAATACGGAACTGACAGGTAGAAAGGGTGAAGTGTTGGGAGCTCACGTGTTGTTTCTTAGTGTTGTTTCTTATGATTTGAACAGTAGATTTCTGTGGGGCTGCAGGTGAGCTCCCTCCTTGCCAGTCCACGAAGGAGCCCTCTCCCCCTCCCTCCTGGCCCGTTATTGGCCCTGTAAGCTCTACAGATCCTTTACTCCCAACTCCAGTGCTACCTGCACCTGCGGCCTTCCTGGAAGTTCCATCCAGACTTATTTGTCTTTCCAAATTCAGAGCACTTTAAATTGCCGTAGCTTAAATACATGAATCATTTAATTATTCCCAGGTTTACTTCCTTGACAAGCATTTGTGGGGTGACTTTGTGGGTCAGACGCTGGGAACACAGGTGAACGAGACACAGGGTATGCTTGTGACCCACTCTCCAGCTGTTCTGGGTTCCTGGAAGTGAGGGCTGAGGTCTTTGTTCATATTTTAAATGCTTATGTTAATATAATGGAACGCTTTCCCTGTAAGTGACGGCTTATAAGGATGCTGACTGCGCTGTCTTTATGAAGGGCGTGATTCATCTCTCTCCAACTGTAACGGAAGTCATAGTGCCTTGGAACCCCTTTTCCTCATGAAATACACCTTCTATTTCTGGTCTTTTCTGAACTTCTGTGAATTTGGCCCTCATAGGCATTTGGGATGACCACTTCTCTTTGTTCTGGTGGTAGGGGGAAATCGACCTAGTTTCAGAGGAGAGTAAGGAGAAGCAGGGGGGAAAATAGAGAAAGGAAATGTTTGCCTTTGATTATTAATAAATACTACCATGGGAATTTGATTTTGCAAAATGTCTAGGGAATGAGACTTGTGATTATTAAAGGTGATTTAACTGAAGACCCCCATGGTCTTTTTATTTCCCTCTTTATTACAAGAAATCGTTGTTAAATAGTAGTTTTCCTTCTGTTATTTTTTTTGGTAAATATGATAAATCTAATGCAAAACTGAGAAAATTAAAACTCTGACAAAAATTAGAATGTCCCAATATTTCTTACCTTTAAAATAGTAAAAGTAGATTTAAAAGGATTAGGAGATTTCAAGAGATCTACACTAAATTCTAGGCAGAGTACAAATTATCCAGGTTTAGTTCATAAAATCAGCATGCTTTTTGGAAACTTGCCACTTTTTCCTGAAAGTTTAAAACAGAGGAAATGCTACTTTAGTTGAGTTTTAGCCGGACCTGTGTGAATGTACGTGAGGAATTGTTCCTTAACCGCCCTGAGACCGAGCGTGTGTTCTAGTGTTGATGCTTCCAGCTTGGCAGGTGGAGACGACAGTGTGCATCAGCTAAACGCCTCCACTCCTGCCCAGTTTCCTTTCCAAACACCCATACTGCTTCCTTCCACGACTCAGATCAATCCTGTGCCTTGAAAGAAGCTTCTGCCTGGGAACTCTAGGGGAAGGATGAAGTATGAGAGAAACTTATGTACACCTGGACAGCGGTGACCTGAAACGAGAGAAATACCAGCGACCTCCTAAGGAGAAGGAATTCCAGCAGGCGACCACGTGCAGGCAGCAAAGGTTTTTCTAGACAGGCATTTCCTTCTTCTCTTTTGATTATTCTTCCAGCTTTATGGAAGTATAACTGAAAAATAAAATTTGCATATATTTGAAGTATATGTGATGTTTTGGGCAGTATACGTTGTGAATTAATTACTCTGATCAAGCTGACTGCCTTCACCTGACCTTATTCTGTGTGTGTGTGGTGAAAACCTTTAAGTCTACTCTCCCAGTCGAGACCAAGTACACAGCACAGTGTTATTAACGGCAGTGCCATGTGATACCTGCGGAGCTTATCCGTCCTGCGTAACCGAAACTCTGCCTTCTGCCCAGCGTCTCCCCATCCCACCACCGTTCTGCTCGCTGCTTCTATGAGTTCGACTTCTTCCGGATGTGAGTCATGTGGTGTTTGTCTTTCTGTGCCTGGATTATTTCATTCAGCATGATGTTTCCCAGGTTCATCCGTGTTGTGAAAATGTAGGGTTTCCTTCCTTCTTTTTTGTACCGAGTAATACTCAGTGTGTATACAGATACCACAACTTCCATCCGCTAATGAACCCTGTGTTGTTTCCTTGTCGTGGTCATGGTGAGCCCTGCTGTAGTGAGCACGGGGCTGCGGGTGTCTTGTCCAGCAGTGCCTTCTTTCCCTTGAATGATCCAGAAGTGAAATTCTGGATCCCACGACAGGTCTGTCCCACCAATGGTGCACCAGGCTTCCTTTTTCTCCACATCTTGCTGATACTTGTTATTTGTTGTGTCGGGTTTTTTTGTTTATTGATTTGTTTTTGGTAATAGCAGGTGAGAGGTGATCTCTCATTGTGGTTTTAATTTGCACCTCCCTGATGGTTAGTGATATTAAGCACCTTTTTATAGTCCTTTTGGCCATTTTTTTTTTTTTTTTTGGAGAAGTTTTTCCTACAGGGTGCATTCACTCGCCAGAAAGACAGAAAGAGACAGAGAGCCAAAAAGCGAGAAATCACCCCCTGGTGGGGATGGCCATGCTGCAATCCCTTTTCCTCCATTCTCCTCTTGGGACCTTGGTCACGCATGCATATGTGCCCGGTGTGAGTTTAAGTCACAGGGGTCTGGGACTTGAACCATAGTCAACTACATGGGAGTCCAGTGACATAGCCATTATACTAACTGCTGGTCTCCCTTTTGGTCATTTTTATGTCTTTCTTGGGGATATGTCTACCTAAGCATTTTGCCTATTTGTCAAAGGTGTTTTGCTAATGGAGCGTATGCTTCGCCTTCCCTTTAGATGCTAGCTCTCTCTGGCTGCAGAGCCTCTGTGTTCCCACCCCTTCCACGGTTCAGCCTTTACTTACTAAAGCACGATTTCTGAGAATCCCTTAACCCAGCAAGACTTAGCATTGAGCAGATGTTCGAAGACGATCGCAGACTGCGAGGACCCATGCTTGCCCACCAGCAGCTCCTAGTCTTGTGGTATTTCTGCAGTTCCTCCCCTCCCACTCCCAGAGACTCCTCTGTGTGAAGTTGGAGCTGGAAGGCCCTTGCAGCCCCCACTTGACACCTGGCGTAGGGAGGGGGGCTGGCTTTCCTGCTTGGGAATTTAGTTCCTGAAGATCACATGATTAGTCCCCGGTGAAGTGCTGCTGGACAGGAACAGGCTGGTAGGGTGCAGGGGATGGTGCAGGAAGGCTGTGTCCTTGTCATGGGTCGGACTCCTTCTGAGCAGGCCACATGGCTTCTCTGAACCACACCCACCCTCTCTGAACCACGCGTTCTATTTCTTTTTCTCTGCTTTCTTCTCAAGGTTGTTACAGGGATTAAATGAGTTAACCCATGTGGAAGCTTTCCAATCAAGAATAGGCATTGTCCACATGTTAGTGACGATGAATTTGCAGCTCATGCTGTCCTAGAAACATGTCTGCATCTCAGTAGGGGTCCCGGTGCCTTGCAGGAGCCTCACTGGGAATCGCGGGTAGACAGCTGGAGAGGATGCGTCTGTGTCCTGATGAGACCCTGGGTCACCTTTCTGACTACCTCACGCCGAGGTTCCAGGCAGAGTTCATGGACTTGATGCCTTCAAAGCGACCGCACATGACAGCAGCTGGACAGTACCACCCTGTCACCTCTCAGCTCTGGGGCCTGTCCACGTATTCTGCATTTCAGGGAGCAGCTGCCAGTCATCATGGCTTCATACCCCGTTTGACACACAGACAGCTCTGGGGTGTGCCCCGTTAAAGGAATGTCTGGGGCAGAGGGGTTCTTCTCAGGCCTTGGGAAGGCCTATTGGGTACCTAAGAGGTGCTGAGTGAGGAGGCATGACCGAGGTACGGCGGGCAGTACACAGCCCGGTCTGTTTCCTCGTTTTCCATGCTGAAGGCTGGCTCGTCCCTCCTCCAGGGCCCCTCTGCCGCTAGAACGTGCGATCTCCTCCTTTCTGGGAGGCTGCCTCTGACTGAGGACAGGAAATGTGGCCACAGAGGCGTAGGATGCTGGAAGGCACAGAAGCCTTGGAGACCACTTGTCCGACGCCTCATTTTATAGATGCAGGTGCTGGTGCTGACCTTCCATGTCCCACTGCTGTGTGGACATGCCGTGTTTCTTACTGAGCAGTGCTGAGGCCACTCCAGGGCATGTGTGGTGCTGTGGCTAGGGTGGGTCTCTTTTCTTCCCCATGTAGGATTCTGTCCGTGGACCCCTGACATTACAGGTGGTAAGTTTGTAGCTCCCCTCGGTGCTGGGTGGTGGTTCGGTGTTGTTGCTGTTTGAGTAAGCTTATTCGACAGGGTGCAGCCCACTCACAGTGAAAAGGAAGTCGCGTGGAGGGCCAGCAGGTGGTGCGGTGCTGGAGCTACATGGCCGACTCTGCTGTTTGATTCCTGGACCTGGCAACTTGAAAAATCATGTGAGGTGCATGTGCTTGTATGCCCCAAATCCCAGGAGGAGGTGGGGTGGCACACGACCACTCCCCTGGGAGGTGATTTCTCACTTTCCCTCTTGGTCTTTCTCTAGTGAGTGCATGTGCCCTAGGGCAAAAAAATAATCTAAAAACAAGCAAAACACAGTAAAGCAAGTCAAGCGGAATGGGGTGCTGCAGCCCGGTGTCTGTACACCCCAGTGGCAGCCGTCGTCCCAGCGCCTGGACTTCGCCGCCTTCCGACCTCTGCACACATTTCCTCCTCTCTGTCCATCTCGTCTCCTCACTCAGGAAAGGCTCCCGAAGGGCCCTGTGCCTTGTTCTTCTTTGTCTCCTTGAAAGAACCTGGTTTATGCTGATCTCTTGGTCACATTTCCAGTCGAGGCCTTTCTTCCAAGGTCTGTGCTCATTTATGCTCACCTTTTAAAAATCGCACCGGGGGCAGGGAGGAAGGATACTTAAAATATTCTACTTCTTGGCCTCAAGGAATCTGAATAGGTTTTCATTTTGTTTTATTTTTAGATGTTATTCATCTTAGTTTTGTTCAAATTCCTTACCCAGCCAGCTCACTATCCTCGTGAACTTCAACATCCACGGTACAGTGTCTGAAGACCAGGGAGTGCTCTAGCCCGACCCTGTGCGCCCAGTCGCTCACGTGGAGGGGCACCTTCCCGAAAAGGAGCCCTTGGAAACGGGCAGGACTGACCTCTGGGAGGAACAGGGAGAGCTTTCTAAGGCACATCCACTTATCTAGTGAGAACTTCTGTTTAAACTTACAAATCTCATTTCTATATTGGGAATGATCTGTATTTCACCTTTTTTTTAAAAAAGAATTATTTTATATATTGTTATTACTATTTTAAATTTGCAATAGAGTACATGTCCTCAACAGGGACAGACAGAAAAAGAGAGAGGGGAAGTGAGAAAGCAAGCTACCAGGTCTATATGCAAACCATGGTCAGCCATGTGGGAGTCCAGAGTCCCAACCGCCACACCACCTGCCCGCCCCCTGTATTTCACTATGACTCGGGTTCATTTTCACAGATTGGCATTCTAAATTGCTACCTATTATCCTACTTATTTTATTTTAAAAGATTTGCAGAAGTAAATGAATATGTTAAGAGACTTAGGAATGGTCAATAGTTTTTTAAAGAATTATTTATCCATTCATTTATTTTGATTTGACCATAGAGAGAGAGGGGGAAAGTGAGAAATTATGCCATGAGGTTTAGGACTTGAACCATGGTTGGCCATGTGGGAGTATCTAGCGCCTTAACCACCACACCACCTGCTGGTCCTGGGAATGGCCAATATTTTTTAAGAGCCCAGTTAAATTTTCAACATAATGTATTGCATAAATTAGTATTTTCACCATTTATTTCACCCAAACTTCATTTCAGATGTATTTAAGTAGCTTAATAGAAAACTAGAAAAAAAATTGTATTATAAAAACAAAGAATTTGAGAATAATTACCTATGATCTTAATAATGGAATCTCAGAATAAAGCAATAAAATGATCACAAGGGAATATATTTTTAAAATGTTCATCCAATAAATGCATTTAAAATATTTTTAATAATTATTTTATTTAACTTTATTTTTTATCATTATTATTGTTATTTTCCAGTTTTGATCAGAGAGAGAAAGAGAGAAAGTGATAATGCAAGCCTCCAGGTCCAGGAGTTGAACTGCAGTTAGCCATGTGGGAGTCTAGCACCTTTAACCACCACACCACCTGCCAGCCCTGCAATAAATGCATTTAATAAATGTATTCATTAAAAATATCAAGCAGAAATGAGAGGAAAACAAAATCTGATAAAATGTTTGCAGCAAATTCTGTATGTTAATATATTTATTACTAAGAAATCAAACAAATGTATTGGAAAAATTAGGCAAAATACTTACTGAAAACGTCTTAAAAAACAGAAGTTTGCACTCAGAAATAATTGCTGTTTTATTTATAACAGTGAAAACTTGGAAATAACTATTTCCCCTATGATTAAATATTAACAATGGTATGTAAATTATGATACATTCATAGAATGTTTAAGGTGGAGGGCCAAGCTTATATAATTAAATCTCTCTTCCACCAAAGTTATTGACATAAGAGGAAAGCAATACAAACTGGGTCATATTTATAAGACATTAAAAGACAAGAAGGAAAGGAGAAAAAGAGTTTAGACAGATTTCCATAAGATGGAAAGATGGGATTCTAGTAACAAATACACCCTCGTAATGAAGCCATGGCTCAGAGACTGTATGAGAGGAGGATTCAGCGGGCAAGAGCCATCGGCAGGGACTCGGTCTGTCCCCTCTGGCCCCTCTGGATGAAGCAGCTCCCTGGTGTGTGCAGCGGACTGAGGGCAGTTCTCCCCACACCACTCCCTGTCTCCCTGTCTCCCACCTGGAGAGCTGAGAGTCTTGCCTCTGTGTGAGGGCAGGAGGGCGAGGGCTGGGTACGAGTGATGCCGAGCAGCGCGGGCCTGTGTCCTACCCATGCGGGAAAGCAGGAACTTTCTTTCACACACGTGAAGTCTAACTGATTGAAAGGTGTCCGTGGGAGACAAAACGGAAGCTTTTGGAGGATACGCAGGTACCACCGTGGCACCATCAGGTTGGGGAGGGTTTCACAGATTGGACGTAAATGCTATGTACCATGGGCGTGAGAGACCTCATCACGATCGTGTATTAGAAATTTGGGGGCATGACAGGCTATTGCTTCCTCAAAGCGAGGTGGGAAGATGGCGTTCAGTGCCCATGGAACCACAGGGTGTCCATCCACGATACCCGAAGTGGTTCTACAGATCAATGGGCAAAAGATAAACAGTGGGCCGAAAGTCAGACAGGCAGTACAGCCCAGCTGTTCAAGGACAGTGGATACACATAAATGATGCCACACTGCATTCTTAGAGAAACTAAGTTGCGTTAAAGTGAGATGTTACGTTACACCCATGACAATGGCAAAAGGTGGCATCGTGAGGTACAAGTTTATGTTCAGTGCGAAAAGTTTGTGAAACCCATGAGTAGTAGTTTTGTACTACATATCCTCAGGGACTTTTTGAAGATCCCCTCCTATTTGTTGAGCTTTTTGTTTGTTTTTGCTTATGACATTTTTGTTTTGGTCATTTTTCTTTTTATCCCCCTGTTGTTTCTATAAAAAGTGATTTTGGTGGGGGTGGCGCCATGGTTGAACTGGACTCCTACGTGAGTGAGAGTTGAGTTCTGGTCCTGGGGCTTGGAAATCCTGCTGGGCACGTGTGTGTGTGTGTGTGTGTGTGTGTGTGTGCCAAAAATCCCTGGAGGAGAATGGAGGAGCAGGGATTGTGGTGTGATTACCACCCTGGGAGTGATTTCTCACCTTCCCTTTCTGTCTCTCTCCTCTCTGTTGAAGTGCACATACCCTGTTGGGGGTGCGGAGGAGTGATTTTATTTGATCTTAAAGCAAGGGACATTTTTCTTCAAGTGATGCAAATTTAATAATGTAGAACTACATCTCTGCCGCTTTCATTAGACGACTTAATTCCTTAGAGAATAATAGTTCCATAATCCTAATATTTTAAATGTTTTTAACTGATTTTGAGTTTCCCAAGCATATTAGGGAAGGTTAAGCTGTAATTTTAGCACAGCATGTAAGCAGTGCAGACCTCGGCATCGGAACAGGAGTGGCAGATTTCATACTGGAAGCTGCAGAGGTAAGTGTAGGATGTACAGTGTTCTTTGCCTTACACATGGACAGTGAAAAGGTGCTATCTGAAATTGATGGGTGCATTACTTAACGCAATCAGCTGCTATAGTAAATCCCTCAAACCTCAATCTTTTTTTATTTTTTTTTTATTTTATTTTTGGACATTGGGCACATGTTCTTGCCATAGAGAGACAGGAAGAGACACAGAGACAGGGAAAGTGAGAAATTACCCCCCAGGGGGAGAAGGGGGTGGCCATGCCACAATTCCTTCTCCTTCGGTCTCCCCTGGGGATTTTGGGTATTTGTGCACATGCTCCTGGCATGTCCCTCAAGCTGTGAGTCCAGGACTTGAACCATAGAATCAGCCATCCAGGACCCAGTGCCCTAACCACTATGCCACCTGGTGACCCCAAACTTCAGTCTTTTAACAAAATAGTAGTTTCTTTCTCAGCCACTTAAAGGTATTTATCAGTTGTAGGTAGCTTGTAAAATAGTCAATGGAGGACCGAAGCCCTTCCAACTTGTGGATCAGTCATCTCCTAATTGTTTGGAATATTTAAATTTCTAGTTTTAGAATGAGAGAGAACCAGAATTCAGCAGGGTGAGCACGGATCATTTTATAAACCAGGCCTGGGCATGGCATATACTTCTCCTGTATTCCAATAGCTAGAACTTAGTCACATAGCAAAGGAGGCCCAGAAGTGCAGCCCTGCCATCTTCCCAGCAGAGAAGGAAAACCAGCTCAGTGAAGAATGAGAAAGTTTTTTCCAAAATGGGTAAAGAAACAGTGACTCAAATGTATTATTGAAATGATAATGGCAATTAAGAATAAGTCTGAAAAGAGTATACAGGAAGAGTTCGAGAGAGAACAGTGGGGCAGTGGGAGTAAGCTGGAGCCTTTATCGTCTACAGCTGGAAGTGAATAGATTCTTAGGTTGGTGAATCAAGAAGTGGGTGTAGATGCTTATTCCCAGGCTTATGGAGGAGGCCATTAGAAGAACTCGAATTGATAGCATCAGAAGGGGTGTTCTTGGAGAATTTGGGTTGCGAATGGTGGTCTTGTTGATTTTGGTGGTAAGGGATAATTTCATTTTTACTGTTACTCTTCAGTACTATTTTGCCTTTTTATTGTTTTGCATGTAGATAACGCTTATAATTATACAATTAATCATAATCATGGCAGTAAAGTACAAGCTAAAAACTAAATCCAAGGCTGGGAGCCACATAAATAATCAACTGTAGACAAGGATATGAAACAGTATTTTTTGTAACTTACATTATTACATTAACAAATCTTTAGATTATTATGGGGAAAATTCAGGATAGAAAATTATGGATAAATATAATTTCTTTTATATAAATAATTGCATAGAAAAGCCTAGAAGGAAACCATTGTTATTTTAGTGCCTTTATGATAAATTATATTGTCTATTTTTGTATTTTGTCTTTATTGTCATCTGTATTTACGATGAATGGTATTGATGTCTTTACTTTTGTCTAGGAAACCGAAATATATTTCATTGTCAAAAAATAGGTGAACCACAGAAAAAAATACAATACCTTTTAAGTGAGTCAGTACGTGAGGTGCTTGGAATCGTAGCTGGCTTTGTCTAATGATGGAACACTCAGCAGTCTGGCCCTGAGAATGCTGTGCTTTCCTCCCCAGTAGATTGCAATGGAGTATTTGTGAGTCACTTTATTAGTGCCTCAGCCTCAGTTTGCTGAGTGATATTTATATGAGAGGACTTCCAAAGGTCCATGAAAAATGTGTAGTATGAAAACACTATGCAGAGACTTCAAAAAATCTTGCACCCATTTAAACTCATACTTTAATTCCATTTTCCATGGACATTTTGAAGCCCTCTCCCCAGATTTTCACTGCCTGTGCTCTGAACAGTTTAGTGCAGCTGTAATAGCTTAATAGAATGAAGACTAAAGAGCACAGAGCCTCATGGTGGGAAGTGTCGTGTTCCACCTTGGGGACAGACTCCTGTGAGCTAGGAAGAGTCTTATCATCCAGCTGGAATCTGCTTGCTGAGCCTTGGCCCTGGGCAGTGTCTGTGTAGCTGGGGCCTTGCACGGCCTGCCTGTACGGGCAGTGCCTCCACTCCTCCGTCTCTAGCTAAATGTCCCCAATTCATTCCTCCTGGCCTGTTCACCATTTATCAGATTTGCTGTGTCCCAATTACTGCCCTTCAAATAGTCTACATTATTAAATTAAAAAAAAAGAAAACTGCACACATTTCAATATTTCCACACCAAAATAACAAAATACACTTATTCTTTAATTTAAAAAAAAATCATTTGAACACCATTTGTTCTTCTTCTAACTCCATCTTTCCAGTGAGTTGCTTGTCTAATTGAACAGCTTGCGGGGTGAAATAAACAAACATCAATGGATTCCTAGGTCAGCCCTGTAGCCTGTGGTTAAGGGACCAGATTCCGCGACTGACCTCACTGTGGCTTTGAAACGTCCTGGGTGCATGCGCGAGTGGGCCCCAAACCCTGAACGGATGGAGAAAGGGGCGGAAGGGGTTGTGGCAGGATCACGCCCCCCTGGGGGTGCTTGCGCTCTCTCTCTGTTGAGTGCATGCACCCTCTAGCAACTAAAAAACAATTATTTCTTTTCCTGTAAAAAAAAAGTTTCAGATGGAAGATGACACAGTGCCCCTTTCTAAAACAACTTCTAGTCTCCATTTTCATGGAAAAGCAGGTGGCGTGTCCTGCTCCCCATCGAGATGGCGCAATTATCGATCAGCTAATAATTAGAAAGTACTCCAGAAATAAAATCAGTATATAAATACCCGGTATGACCAGAATAATTACAGTACCAATCGTGGTGAACAGAAAATGAATCTAGCTGACCTAACGAAGAGATATATTTGTAAGATCCAAGACAGAAGTATTTTAAGTGATAAAATGTAAGTTGCAGTGTTTCTATATAGATTACATGCTTTCTTCCTCTTAACGTGTCAAAGAAATTACTTTTTCTGTATAACTTAAATAATATCAGGCTTTCTAGAGAGTATAACACAATTTTAGCAGTATTGAGTTAAAATAACTCCTCAACACAGTGTGTTTTCTACTCTTGAAGAAAGCTCCCTTCAAGTGCATTTTCAAAGGTTTTTGAAAGTGAAATATTCTGAGAGGGCCTTGTGTATTGCTGAATTTAGTAATTCTTAGCAATCACACTGAAACCCATTCCCTCTGCAGTCAGCTGCCTTTCCCAATTCAATCACATAACTACCCTCTTCCTCAAAGGCTACTTAGCCATCTTTGAAAAGTGATGACTTAGATTTGAGTGAGAATATATAGATCTGATCTGCAAACTCTGTGCTCTTTGCTCTATGGAGGAGTTGCTGCAGGTGAGGAGCCAAAGGGACCGCCTTATGAAGTCTTGCCCACCAGTTGGTTTTCTTCCTCTGCCAGTAGCTCTCTGAGGCTCCATCCTGTGTCCACAGGAGCCTTCTTGCCTTCCTGCTTCAACCTGAGATCAGCCAATGGGAGCCACCGAAGACCTATGGGGAGGGGACGAGGAGGTTGCGGTCAGGCTTGGGGAGCGACCGTGGTCCTCTCCCCGGTGCTCCCATCCAGCGCCCGCCCTGCAGCCTCGGGGGGGTTGGCATATGGCCAAATCCCCCAGGCCCTGGCAGCCACTGATTTCGTTTCTTTCTGAGATATCATATAGACGTAGTCATAGGGAATGTGCTCCCTTGGTGCTGGGGAGGGGGCTCGCCACGGGGGAGCAGGAGGGGTCTCCTGGTAGTGACAGGGACGTTCGACATCATGGTGGCAGCAGCTGTTATGTGACCACGTACAGTTGTTGAGACCCTCAAACTGTACGCTCAACAGGGTGAATTTCACTGCATGTAAATTACATTTCAAAAAAAGCTGACTTATACAAGTGAGGAACAATTTAAGTAATAATTACGTCTGTCAGCCGAGCCACCAGCTCAGCAGGAGTGCAAGTGCCCCGCAGGGCTGATGGCTGTGCACCAACCGTTCACATCCCCGAGTTCACCTGAAAACATGCCAGGTGCACGCAGGTGGCCGAGCTCCTGAGGAGCTGAGAGACAGGAGAGGCGACCACTGTGTGATGAGACCTTGCTGAGGATGCCCCTCTTCCTCATTACCTTGTGTGTGTACACATACGCATGTGTTTTTCACCATGAAAAAGACATTGTTCATGAGTTATCTCAAAAGCCTTTACCAGAGTTGTCAATGCGGCTGACTCTCTCTGTTCCTATTGCAAAATCTCCTGGATATCGCCTCTGACTTCTCCAGATGGTCCCAGGATGCTGTAAGGGACCGTCACCGCCAATGCCACCGTTTGAGTAGCCTCTGTGCCCCATGCACCCCCGTGGTGGCAGGCAGTTTTCCTCCCCCTTCTGCCAGGCAGTGCCTCTGGAGAGCTTGCATGTTGTGTCTTGCTCAGTTTTCTATCTCCTGGGTCTAATTTATTGTCAGTTCCAGAGCAGGTGCCTAGTAAATGTTTGCTGAGTGAAAGTGTCTTTATTAAAAAACAAAAAAACAACAACAAAAACTTTGACAGTTGTAAGTTGTCAAAGTGTGTGTGCCTGGTACTGCCCCACCCAGGCATTACATGAATGAATGAATGGATGGATGAATGAATATATATACATATATATATATGTACACACACACACACACACACACACACACACACACATGCACGGCAGCAAAAAGGAGATATTAGTGGTAGTAGCACACATACAAGATGTTTACCAGACAACACATCTGAAAATGAGGATGACACTGGAAAATTGAACTCCCAAGGCTATAAATACTTTCATTGCCAGAGGGCATTCTCCCTTGCCAAAGTGAGAGGAAGAGTTAGTGTAAGAAAAAGAGAGAGAGAGACGGGGCCAGCAGATGGCATAGTGGATACATTGCTGGACTCCCACATGACTGACAGCAGTTCAAGTCCCGAACCCAGTTGATAATCATTCCAGGAGCATGCGCATGTGTGCTCAAGATCCTGGGAGGAGAATGGAGGAAAAAGGATTGTGGCATGGCCATGCCCCTGGGGGGTGATTTCTCACTTTCTCTCTCACTGTCTTTGTCTCTCTCTCACTGGTGAGCACACACACCCCTAAAACAAACAGACGAAAACAAAAACAAAAGAGAGATGGAGCATTGCCTTGCCACAGTTCTTTATTCATTGTTTCTTTACTTGTCCTTCAGGAATTTTGCACACAGATACATGGACTGGGCATATTTTTCAAGCTGGCTGGGCCACGACTTGAACTGTGGACAGCCATGTGGTCTCCGGCTCCTTCTGCACAGGATGTAAACACTGTACTATGGGAGCCGACCAGGGCTGTCTTAAATGAGGAACAAAGCCTCAGGATGTATATGGGGTTTGAGTAGATGAGGAATCAAAGACAGGGTATTTCAGGCTAAAGGAAGAACAAAGACAGCTTTGGGAATTAACCCGGCAGGTTCAGGGTAGGAAAGCAAGCTGCCCAACCACAGTGAATGTACATCCCACACTTGGGGTTTGGCTCTTGGAATTTCTCTGGATTTTCCTAGATGTAGGAAATATGACAGCCTTTTCTGTGGTTCTGCATATACTCTTTGACACTGTGTCCCCTGAACTGGATCCCTCTGTGTCGTGCGGCTTCTATTTGCTTAGTTTGGTTTCAGACACGTTCAAAGGTTTGCAGCTTCCTCTTGCTTGCATGCAGGTTATGAATGGCCACTGCTAATGATTGGATAAAAACAATCTCTGCTAAGGCACTTCACCTGCTTCAGAATTAATTTGGCTTCTACGTTTGTCTAGCAAGGGTGTAAGTATTATCACCCTCACTAAAAATGTACCTAAAAGGGGGAGGGTGAGAGGAAGGGGATCAAGGGGAAAAGAAAGAAGCAGAACCCGTAAGGAACACAAAGGGGAAATTACCTGTCGATGATGTGTGTGAGAGTATCTTTAACTGGATTGATACATGGTGTTCATGCTGGAAAAACTCATTTTGCAAGTTTTAATGCTATACAGTAATTGAATGTATTAAATTGTTTTTAATTTAAAATAATAAATAAAATTAAATCTTTAAAGAAGACATGGAAAATGCAAGGCCCAGAAATTAATAAAGAGGTCTATGAAAAACACATGCATAGTTTTCAATAAATATGAATGGATTGACATTGAAAAAAAAGTTACCTAACAGCTCCCTACACCCAATACAAGTCTGTATTATGCAGTATAAAATACCAACGTGGCACGTGTGATGGCAGAGAACTAGAGGAAGAAACCTGTGTTAGGCCATAACTGAGTTAAAAATAGCCATGTGACTTTTGTTCATCTGTTGATCTTTACTTAGAAAGTTATACTGATGATGTTTACAGGAAGCTGTGGGTCGGGGGTGGCATGGCGAGAGCGTGTGACAGATGCAAGGGACTGAGTAGATGACAGGAGTGAGCCCAGGAGCATTGCGGACAGAGAGTGGCTCGGGTTGGTGGCAGTTTGATACACCCTAGCCAGAGAAGAGGGTTCCAGATGTTCTCAGCGTGAAGCCCGGATGAATGTCCAAGACGTGGATGTTATGGCTGTCTGAGCAGCGCACCCTGTGTTCGTGGCTGTAAAGCCACACATGCCAGGCTTTACAACCATGGCCTGCATAAGCACACGCACGTAACACATACACGGATACTGACGCAGAATATGGTTTTGACATATGTGTGCTGAAAGGAAATGTAACTCGTTTGTTCAAGTGTATATGCTACAAGTATTTGGAAAAATACATGGAACAGTGAAAGCAGTTAAAATGAGTGGCTTTTACTGGCAAGTGTCTGACCAAGTGCTGAAGATGGAGTGTGAAAAAGAAGAAATTTGGAGGTATAAATCATTAAATCAGGAAATGATCAAACACTGGGAAGAAATCGCCAAGACAAGGTAAAAGAATCTGAGTGTGGAAACCCTCTCATCTTGTAGGGACAGAAAGGAAAACAACACTGATGGTATGTGGAGTTATCATTTAGCAGCTTTCAGGAGAACATGCCACAGTCTATGAAATAATCAAAGTGCCAGAAAGAGATGCTAGCTGATAGAAGGTGCATTTAAAGTTGCTCTTCCATGCCTGCTTCCGGGCAGAGTGGGCCGCCTCCTCTGTGCCCCCTCCCCCCACATAGCGCCACACACCTGCAGGGCGAGGGCCAAGAGGCAGCGCAGGCAGGACTGGTTAGGGGAGCCAGTCAGGGGGAGCTTCCTGGGTTGCTTTTTGCCACGTGTCTCCCATGTGAGGTGATAGGGTGACAAACTGGACACCCCAGTGAGTGCAACAAATGTGCCCTAAGAAAAGCTGCTGTCCCCTCCCCAGGACCAGGTGGGGACAACCCAGCAAGACAGTGGCCGCCGCCAGCCTGCACCACACAGCAGCCGGCACAGCAGAGGCCGCAGGCGACCTGTCAGGCCGTCATGAGCTTCTGGGCCTTCCCTAAGGGAGCCTGAGGAGGCCAACGGGGAGCCAGGACTTGCACCTCTGCCTCCCTGTCCATGGGGAGCTGGGCTTCCACCTCCTTCTGCTGTGACAAGGACCCCCTTTCCCAGTGGGGAGAGCCAGTAGCCTTGTGGAGAGCCCGGACTTTCACCATGTTCATGATAATGCCCCTCCACCCCCACAACAAGGCGCAGTACTGAGGTCCCTGCCCCCGCCAGGGTGCTTCAGTGGGGGCCTGGTGAAGATCCCGAGACCCCCTGCACCCAGCAATAACGGGTACCCCCATAGACCCACTAAGCCGTGTGCAGAACCTGGGCCACCCTCCCACCTGCAGGAACAAGGGAGAGCCCCACTTCCCCGCAGTGCAGTGTCGGAGGAGGCCTGCTCAACACACAGGTGCAGCGAGGCATTAGCTGCGGCACGCGGGGCAGGTGAAAGGTGAGGGCAGGGAGGAGTGCCTGCAAGGGCGGGCCAGGCGGCATCCGTGGTGGCGAGTCTGTCCTGTGCATGCACTGAGTGGCTGTTCCAGGCATCTGTACAGCAGATAAAATGACATGGAACTAAACACACACTGCATCAACATCAAAGCCTGTTTTTAATATCAGACCGTAATTATGTAAGATGTAGCCATGGGGGTGGGGAGCTGAATGAAGGCTACATCACCTCTCTAGACCACTATTACAATTTCCTGTGAACCTGGGTTTATTTAGAAGAAAAAAAAAAAAAAGATTTTTAAAAGTATATGTTGTATCTACATAAATAAAAAGTAGAGATGACATACTATTATATCAATAAATGTGAGTAGGATAAACTAACTGGTAAGAGGAATTATATCCATTTTGAGAGCATATTCACATGCACAAGCTACGGAGGCATGTTTGCCTGGCCACCGGGAGTTTCCTGCGGGGTAGCGGACACTCCGGCTAGTGAGGCCGAAAGTTGCGAAGAAGCAGGGTCGCTGCTTTCCTTTCTGCCTTTCTGTGTTACATGCAAATCTCACCATGCACATTTTCTCTTTAGGAATTCAAATGCACCACCCAAATGATACAAAGGAAGACATCTTGAAAACATAGACTATTTAAAAGACTTGGTTGGAAGTAACATGAAAACTAAATTGAATTCACACCACAGAAATCTGGATTTGAGGATAATTGTAACACAAGGTACATAGAATACTTGAATATATTTATTCCAAAATGTACACATTTTCAGGTTTCTTCTTTTTCTATGAGAGAGATTAGGAGAGAGACAAGCAGCATTTCCGGCAGCATCTTGCTGTGCTGTGGCCCTCCTGCCCAGGCCTCGGGGTGCTCAGCTCACATACACCAGCACCGCCTGTCCTGATGGGTTTGGAGCTGAGCTCGCCCCGTCCATGTGACTTCGCCTCCCGGGTGGTGGCGCTGCCTGAGCCTGCCTGGTGCATCTTCCCAGTCGCCCCCACGTGGTGCCGTCCCGTAGACACACTGGGGCCCCACGTGGTGCCGTCCCGTAGACACGCTGGGCCCCACGTGGTGCCGTCCCGTAGACACGCTGGGGCCCACGTGGTGCCGTCCCGTAGACACGCTGGGGCCCACGTGGTGCCGTCCCGTAGACACGCTGGGGCCCCACGTGGTGCCGTCCCGTAGACACGCTGGGGCCCACGTGGTGCCGTCCCGTAGACACGCTGGGGCCCCACGTGGTGCCGTCCCGTAGACACGCTGGGCCCCACGTGATGCCGTCCCATAGACACGCTGGGCCCCACGTGGTGCCGTCCCGTAGACACGCTGGGGCCCACATGGTGCCGTCCCGTAGACACGCTGGGGCCCACGTGGTGCCGTCCCGTAGACACGCTGGGCCCCACGTGGTGCCGTCCCGTAGACACGCTGGGCCCCACGTGGTGCCGTCCCGTAGACACGCTGGGCCCCACGTGGTGCCATCCCATAGACACACTGAGGCCCCACGTGGTACAGTTCTGTAGACACACGTGGGGCCCCGTCCCATAGACACACTGAGCCCCACGTGGTGCAGTCCCGTAGACACACTGAGCCCCACGTGGTGCAGTCCCGTAGACACACTGAGCCCCACGTGGTGCAGTTCTGTGGACACACTGAGGCTGTGTCCGTGCCCTGTGCCTGTGCTCTCTCTGCCGCCCAGGAAAACACAAACCCAGGAGCATGAGCGATGGTGCAAGCAGCACTGTGCAACCCGGAGAGGGGCCCTCCGAGTGCTGTGAGAAACTCCAAGGGGACCGTTTCTCTTGTCTCAGTAACACAGTACACAGGGATGAGTGCACATGAGGAGAAGGTGAGACAGTTTCAAGAGCGGGCTGTTGTCCTGGAAGAACAGTCTATGTCAGGGGCTTCATTGGAGGCTTACATCACGTGACTATTAATTTGGAAGACAAAAACCAGGATTTAAAGAAGGAATTGGAAGAATTGCAAAAATCAGCACACAGGCTGTAAAATATGTTGTAAAAAGACCAAATCTCATGAAAAAGTATGGCTTAAAGCAGGGCACAAAATAACTCGAGTATTTGAAATGAATTTAAGCAAAGTCTTTCCTGAGGTCATGGTCTAGTTTTTAGGGCTCTCCCCTCTGTCCTCTCTGTTTCCTGGTATTCGTATTAGACCTTCACATGCAGAACACTCACTGAGCACCTGCTGCAGAGCAGGCAGTGTTCTGGGCATTGAGACACAGCTGTGAGGAAGCCAGCTCCATTGCTGCTGATCGAACACCTGTACCAGTGCTCTGATCTGCCTCTGCAGGCTCCCCGTCCCAGAGAGAGACAGAGGGAAAACAAGAAATCCCCCAGGGGGATGGCCACACCACAATCCTTTCTCCTCCTCCATTCTCCTCTTGAGATTTATGGGCACGTGTGCACATGCACTTGGTGTGATTTTCAGGTTGCCAGGTCCGGGACTTGAACCATGGTTGGCCATATGGGAGTCTAGCACCCTAACCACCTCACCACCTGCTGACCCCAAATTGGTGTGTTCTTCATATGCAACCTTAAGCACAGATGCAGAAGCCACTTTTTACACTCCAGGCACCCGCTCCTATCCAGTGTAACTAAAAGCTCCTCGCAGTGCCGTGTGCTTTGCCCTCAGGCCTCCGCAGGAAGGCAGGCAGATATCCATCCGTCTGCAAAGGTGATTCGGGCACAGAATTGTATTTTGGAACTTGTTCTCCATTTCATTATATGTTTATAGGAAACTGAAATAGAACAAGGGAAATAGATTTGGGCTCAGCAGTAATGCACTTGTCTCCTGCTTATAGCTTTAATCTTGTATTACATTGTATAAATCCCTTCCAGTTATATTAATTTAACTCATCGATGGTGGTAGATTGATGTCAGAACTTTTCACTTTTAGTTGTTAGCCAAACAACTTGGGAAGAGAGATCTAATGTGTGTTGAGATGAGTTTGTAAGGATTGCAAAACTTCAGCCTTGGGCTTTCATTTTTTTTGTTTGTTTTTACCACAGCAAATCTGGCTAGAAACTTCTGGAGTTATAGTTCTCTCCTACAAAACTAATTTGTGTGCTCTTTATTATTATTTTTATTTAAACATTGTTAGTTGTGAGCTATTACTGGTCTTTGATGAACACTCTTTAGGATTTTGCAAGTTTTCTAGAATTCCCAAGAGCAATTGGACCTGTGAAGCCAGGCTGTGGTGGACTCATGTCTTGGCAAATGTTCCAACAGCCACCAGGAAGGGGTTGACTGGGATGGAGAGCCGAGATGTCATGTTGAGTGCCTGCAGGGGCTCTTTCTCTCGCCGCCGTGTACTTGGGTTTGTGCGTGTGCTTGGGAACTGTGGTTGGGGGCCTGAAATGTGTCATGTTAAATGTGTCCGTCATGAGTAGTGTTTTATCTCATTCCAAATTTAATGATATTACGACTTAAGAAATAGGAGAGGACAATAGAGTAGACCACGTTTCCTCTGTGTTGACCAAAGATCAGAGGCAAGAGAGAAGATATAAGTCATTTTTATTCATTACTGACTGTTTCCCTTCTACACAATAAAGGATTAACTAGTATATTGTGAGCAAGCTGTTTGTGTTTATTCGATTCACTTCATGTCCGTATGTACCACTGACTTCAATTTAATATTCTGCAGTTTTGCTGATCACATTAGAGAGAGGGAACACTTTTGTGGAATGAATTAATGTAAACTGAAAATGACCTCAGCACAGAAACATTAGCAGACCAAAATTTATGAGTTTGCAAGGGCTGTTACCCGGTTTGCTGTATATTACCAACAGTGCAACATTTGACTGATTTCATGCACTCATTCATTCAGATGCAAACCAAGGGCCAGCTATGTGCCCAGCACTGTGTAAGTGCAAGGAATAAATAACAGTGGCAAAGAAAAGTTCTTCAGGGAGTTTATATCCTAACAGAGGAAAGAAAGAACTTTTCAAAGGCAACTCCACACTCAGTATGTATATGAAAAAGATCCACAGGGAATGTGTCTGTGTGTAACTACCAGCAGGGATCTCTTAAAAGAAGTGACATTAACTCTGAGACCTGAAGCCTGCGTCACATGAAAAAAAAAAAAAAAAAAAAAAAAACGGACTAGGAAGAGGGACCGGGAGGAGGCCAACTGGCCAGAGCAGAGGGTGACGGGCCCTTTCTGTAAAGGGCCACGCGATAGTTCTGGGTGTCACCTTGGCTGAAAGCATCACTCCAGGAGTGTGGGGGTTTCCAGAAGAGCTTAGCAACATGGGAGGCTGAGTCGACGAGGTGGGGAGGATCTGTCCTCGGTGTGGGCAGCACCATCCAGTCATCAGGGATAGGGAGGACAAGATACAGAAGAAAGGGGGGTTTCTTTTGAGTCAGAGCAAGATGGACTTCTGTCACTCAAGGCTCATCTGCTTTCAGGCTCCAGGACTCACATCAGCCCTGCCCCGGTCTCACACTGAGTTACATCACCAGCTTCCCAGCCTCTGAGGCCTTGGGACTTGGGCCGAGCCATCTGCATCCCCGGGTGCCCAGTTTGCAGACAACCTGTGCTGAGATGTCTCAGCTGCCATAACTGCATGAGCTGACCTCCCGTAATTCTGTACGTGTTCTTGGTTCTGTCTCCCTAGAGAGCCCTAACGTGGCCAGATGGGAAACAGCTTTGGCTCTGTGGCCCACGTGGTCTGTGTTACAGCCACTTCCTCTACCTGGGTAAGGTGAAAGCAACCACAGTGTGTAGACCAATGAGCATGGCCCTGTTCTAACAGTTTATTTATGGGCATTATTTATGGACACCAGTATTTATATTTTGAGAGATTTTTGCTATAGGACACATGCACTTGCCAGAGAAACAGAGATAGAAAGCAAGACATTACTCCCCAGGGAGATGACCACACTGCAATTCCATCTCCTCCATTCTCCTTTCAGGGTTTTGGGCATGCACGCACATGTGCCTGGCATGAGTTTTAAGTCTCCAGGTCCAGGACTCGAACTGCGGATGACTACATCGGAGTCCAGTGACATAAACGCTATACCATCTGCTAATCCCTATGTCATATTAATTTTTAGTGCCACAAGATAGTATTTTCTTTTTATCTCGATCACTGGAAAACATAAAAAGGTTCTTCCCTCTCAGGCTGTACACGTGGTGGGTTTTGCCCTGTGGCTGTTGTTTACTGATACCCGGGCCAGGTGAGAGACAGAGACATCATGGTTGTCAGATGAGGGGTTGAGGTGGGCAGGATGCAGGACACTCGAGACCTTATAGAAATAAGAATTTTATTCTAAGGGAATTTTGAGCCACCGGGAACAGTATCTGATTTACGATCTCATAAAGATCACCCCAATGCTGTCTGGCGAATGGATTGTAGTGGGCAAATGTAAAAGCAAGAAGACTACTTAGGAGGCCACAGGTGCAAGATAGTGGGCAAGTCAGCCACGGGGAGGACAGGGAACATATGTGAGAACCTCGGTGCAGCGTGGCTGAGCCTCCTCTGCAGCCTCCACCCCGGCTCTGCCAATGACCGACGCTCACAGATGTACCATAGAACCAGCAACTACGGATTGTAGCTAAGCTTGGTTACCTGCCACATAACTACTTAACCTCCTCTTCTTGATTTAAACAAAACCACACAAAAGTCCTCTGTTTGTTACTAGTAGAGGATGTGTTGAAATCTGTCTCGGAGCAGCTTCTGTGATGGCTCAGATGTTCATAATTACATCCAACTTGGGATACGTCCCCTGCCCCGATTTCAGTAGATGCTTTTGGAGAATACTTTTACTGTTAAACTCAGTCTGATACTGAGCATGTTTGCATTTTATGAAAACAAAATGTTAATTTAGTTTGTGGATATCAACGACTTTTCGGGAGCTCTGCTGGCTAGTGGAGTGTCAGCCTGCTCCTGAGTACCTAGATGCATCATTTGCCGTCTGGGGAACTCGGGTGGTACCCAGGGCCATGTAAATAAGTCGAGTGTGTGACCCAGAGCAGAACAGTAAGCCTGGCCAACAGGATGCCATTAAAAATATGGGGCACGTAGGGGCCAGCAGGTGGTGTGTTGGATAAGGGCGCTGGATTTCCACATGACCAACCATGGTTCAAGTCCCGGACCTGGTGGCTTGCTTTCTCACTTTCTCACTTTCTCTCTCTCTCTCTCTCTCTCTCTCTCTCTCTCTTTCTTTCTTTCTCTCTCTCTCTCTCTCTCAAATAGAGAAAAAAATAACAATAACAAATGGAAATAAATAATTCTTTAAAAAAATAAAAATGGGGCACATGATACTTGACTGTTGTAGAGTCCTTTACTGAGCAGTGATAGACTTTTATTTCTGTAAACCTATGGTTGTAATTGTAAAGATAATATACACTTCTAAGTGTCATGGAAATGGGAATGTGTTGATTTTATGATCTCCTAAACTACTAATTTTTGCAAGGCTGCAGTGGAAGTGCATCTGGATTGCAAGAGGGCTTTCACCAGAGTTGTTGATGTAAATAAAATAATCTCCTGCTTGCACCTTCTCCTCCAGCCCCTCATCACCCTACTTTACTACCTAAAGTTAACTTTGTCTTTGTATAGGCATTAGTCCAATTTGCATATGCTCAAGATTTTAGCCGAAATGTGTCTGACAGGAAGGAGAGGCAAACTCGCAACCTGGCTTTGGGAAAAAGCAAGAAGGTGCTACCTGGAGTCTTGTTTGGTGCACGTGATCATAGGTAAAGATCGAGCATCTCTAATCTGAAAATCCAGAGTTCAGACTGCTCCAAAATGCAAACCTTTTGAGCACCAACGTGATGCTACAAGTTGAATATTCCACACCTGACCTCGTGTGATGAGTCATAGTCAAAAAGCTGCTCCTCAAAAATAGCAAATTGATATAAAATTACATTCAGGCTGTGTGTAGAAGGCGTATTTGAAACATCAATGCATTTTGTGTTTAGACTTGGTCCCATCTGCAAGATACCTTGTTATGTATATGCAGACATTCCAAAATCCAAAAAATTCTGAAGTCCAAAATACTTCTGGTCCTGGACATTTTGGATAAGGAACACTCCACCTGTGTAAGATGGAAACCACTCACGTGGGAAGTACCGGCAACACCCGCCATGCCCTAGCCCATCCTCTGGACCCCAGAGTGTGTCCTGAGAAAGTCCCAGTCTGCTATGCCAGGTGTTGGTGCCACACCTCTGACCCTGGCTGGCTGAGGGGGAGCTGGCTGATCACGGCATGGGGACCCTGTGGGGATGCCTGTGTCTCTTTTTCGCTTTCATGGGAGAAGTGCATAAATGTCTTAAACATTGTTGAGGACAGTAATGGCGAAGTAATTTCCTTCTGTGATGATGATGCCAACCATGCTGTAGATCTTGAGCAGTGTGGCTCCGTTTCCAGAGTTAAACCTTCTGGAGTAGGAGTTTGTTTCTCTTTGAAATGAGGGTAAGAAGAGCCACATTACTTGGTTCTTCCACAGGTTAAACAAGAAGATGCAGAGCTCTACAGCATGTCTCATACCGAGTCAGTGAGGCCAGACCTCAGCCTTGGTTTGCAGAGCACTTCACAAATACTGTCTTACTCAATTCTTGACACGATGAGGAGGCCCAAACAGGCATTTTGTCTTCTACTTTTCAGGTCAGTAGACTGAAGTTCAACCATGTAAGGACTATTTTTAGGGTGACCTGTTACTGCATTTTCTGGAATTTCTGCATTTTCAGAATTTTAATCATCCTTTGTACCTTTTTCTATTAAATAATTGCAGAATAAATAAGCAATTTGGAACAGAGGAGTGTGTCTTTTCATACAGTGACAATGTGGCAAACAAACATCAATTAAGTAGCTATGTTTCATTGCTAAATTTTCAGTTTGATTATTAGGTAAGTACAGGTGGAACATTTGTATTTTTATTCTACAATAATCATTAGCAGCTGCTCTGCATAGTGTCCCAGCAACCCGAGACAATGCAATGCCCCTTTTGGGTAATGGCATTAGGATTAAGAGAAATTGAGGCCAGATAGTGGTGCATTGGTAAAATGCAATGCTCTGCAAAGCTGACCCACAGGAGAGGGGCCTTGGGTCACGTTGAGAGACCTCCCTGAGTGCACTGGACACGCATGTGCCCATGATCCAGGCTGTCAGAGGCTGGCAGTAGGTTCTGGTATCAGGACTCAATGGGGGATTCCTGTCTTTAGCGCGCGCTCGCTCTCTCTCTCTCTCTCTCTCTGTCTTTCTAACTCATGGAAGAAAGAAATAAATACACTTTAAAAAGAATTAAGAAAAGCTTTCAGCTTTTCCTATTTTTAAAAAACTGTACAAGACAAGGCTACTCACTTTCTCCACTCCTATTCAGTATAGTTCTGGAAGTCCTAGTCAATGTGATCAGACAAGAGAAGGAAATAAAAAGAATTCCAATAGGGAGCGAAGAGCCGAAATTATCTGTTTGCAGATGACATGACTGTATATATAGAAGTATCCACAAAAATACTTCTTGAAATAATAAATAATAAATAGTATCCACAAAAATACTTCTTGAAATAATAAATGCATATGGTAAAGTGGCAGGATACAAAATTAACTTACAAAAATCTATAGCATTTTTATATACAGACAAGAAGCAGATAGAGACAGAACTGAAGAAATTAATCCCGTTTACCATAGCCACAAGAAGTATAAGATACCTAGGAATAAAACTAACCAAGGAAGTCAAAGACCTCTATAAGGAAAACTATGAAAACCTTAAAAAGGAAACCGAAAGGACACAAAAAAGTGGAAGGACATGTTCCTGGATTGGCAGAATTGATATAATCAAATTGGCAATCCTACCCAAATTAATCTACATATTTAATGCAATCCCTATTAAATTACAAGACACGTTCTTCACTGATCTAGAAAAGACAATCATAGAATTTGTCTGGAATCATAAAAGACCCTGTATTGCCAAAGCTATCCTGTGCAAGAAGAGTAGAGTAGGTGGCATCTCACTTCCTGACCCCAAAATATATTACAAAGCTGTGGTAATCAAAGCAGCATGGTAATGGCACAAAAACAGACATGAAGACCAATGGAACAGAGTAGAGACCCCAGAAATAAACCCCAAAAGATACAACCAACTGACCTTTGACAAAGGGTATCAGTCAATCCAGTGGGAAAAGGAAAATGTCTTTAGTAAATGGTGCTGGAAAACCTGGGTATCCACCTGCAGAAAGATCAATCTGAACCCTTATCTGCCACCATTAACAAAAATCAACTCAGGGAACCAGCAGTTAGCATAATGGCTATGTTGCTGGACTCCCACGTAGTCGACCGCGGTTCGCGTCCCGGACCCGGTGGTTTAAAACTCACTCCGGGCGCGTGTGCGTGCATGCCCAAGATCCCAAGAGGAGAATGGAGGAGAAGCGATTGCGGCGTGGCCATCCCCCCTGGGGGGTGATTTCTCGCTTTCTGTCTCTTTGTCTCTCTCTGTCTGTCTGGCGAGCGCACGCGCCCTATAGCGAAAACCTCTCAAAAAAAAAAAAAAAAATCAACTCAAAGTAGATCAAAGATCTAAACCTAAGGGACCAGCAGTTGGTGTAATGGCTGTGTCGCTGGACTCCCATGTAGTTGACTGTGGTCCGAGTCCCAGACCCAGTGGCTTAAACTCACGCCGGGCGCGTGTGCGTGCGTGCCCAAGATCTCAAGAGGAGAAAGGAGGAGAAGGGATTGTGGCATGGCAATCCCCCCTGGGGGGTGATTTCTCGCTTTCTGTCTCTCTGTCTTTATGGCAAGTGCACGCACCCTATAGCAAAAACTTCTCAAAAAAAAAAAAAAATAAAGATCTAAACCTAAGACCACAAACTATAAACGACTGGTGGAAAATACTGGAGAAACTCTGGGAGAGATTGGGGTAGGCAAAGACTTCTTAAGCAAGATCCCCAAAGCACAGGCAATAATCTCCCAAATAGACAGGTGGGGTTACATCAGATTAAGGAGTTTCTGCACAGCAAAGGACACTGTAGTTTGTGTAAATCAACAACCCTCGGAATGGGAGAGAATTTTTTGTTAACTGTGCCTCAGATAAGGGACTGATAACCAAAATACACAGAGAACTCAAACAGCTTATGTGGAGGAAAATGATTAACTCAATTAAAAGATGGGGAAATGAGCTGAATAAACAACTCTCTAAGGAAGACATACAAACAGCCAAAAAGCATATGAAAAAATGCTCAGCATCTCTCATCATAAGGGAGATGCAGATCAAAACCACAATGAGATACCACCTAACCCCAGTCAGAATGGCAAAGATTAAAAAAAAAAAAATGGTAAGTGCTGGAAGGGATGTGGCGAAAGGGGAACACTCCTACATTATTGGTGGGAATGTAAATTGGTCCAGCCACTGTGGAGAACAGTATGGAGGTTCCTCAAAGCCCTTCAAATAGAATTACCATATGATCCAGCAGTTCCACTCCTGGGTATCTACTCAAAGGACAAGAGAACGCTCAGTTGGAAAAGTGCTTACACAACTGTATTTATTACAGCACTATTCATGATTGCTAAGACATGGAACCAACCCAAATGTCCACAAATGGGTGAATGGGTTGAAAAAGTGTGGCACATATACTCCATGGAATATTATTCAGTCATAGAAAACAAGACCCTGGAATTTGATAGAAAGTGGAATATGGAAGATTTGTTGCTGAGTGAAGCAAGTCAGGCTATGAGAGAGAGACATTGTATGTCTCAACATATACCGACTGTCCGCACTCTGTGGTAGAGACTAAAAGACTGGAGGACATAAAAGCATTAAAAATTAGTATGGACACTAGAGACAAAGTGGAAGGAGAGTGTGGGAGGGAAAGAGTGCAGGAAAGGGAATTTGGGGAAAAATAGAGAAGTAAGATATTGGTGGGACACAGACATGGCTTATTACCCATTGATGAGGACGTGTATAGTATTCTCAACTGGACTGAAGTGAGTATCATGCTGGGTAAAGTCTTTTTACAATCTAAATGATGTATAGTGATTTAATGTATAAATAATAATAAATGATTAAGAGAAAAAGCAGTGAAATTGAGAGGAACTTCTGTCACTTGGCTGAAGTGACGTGAAGGTGCCCCTGCATTCTTGTTAAGTGTGCAGAAAGCAGATTATAAATAGGTGTGATGTTAATGAATCCAGAGGTGAAGGAATGGAAGAAAACTAAATTTATTTTTGCATAACATATTGTTCCTTGTCAGTTTCCTCCCTTTATAATATAATTTTTAACAAAATGCCTGACAAGTGATTTAGTGACGGGTATGGGGTGTGATTAATACTGATGTGGCTATTAAGTGGTGGTGAATGGTTCTAGGAAGTGTTCCTCTAAACATAAAGGTTGTCTTCCTGCTGCCATTCTGATACCTGGAAAACGGAAAGGCTGAGTTTGCCCTCTGCTGGAATTTAGAATCACACCACTGGAGGGTTTTTGAGTGCATAGAAGAGAGGGCCTATATGTTTTTGCTTCACATGTTAAAAATTCAGAGCCTCCTTTTACCACGTTGGTTAATCCACTCTGGTATCAGTTCTAAACACTGTTCAGTCTGTCTGGCCCAGATGGCTTCACGGTAGAATTTCAGTTCCCATGGACAGTGGTTTTGGAGCACGCACACGCAGGTGCTCACCAAGGAGTCCCCGCATTTCTGCTCTTACTCATTGTGCAGAGTACGAGTACTCAGCTGCCGCTCATTCATTAGCCCCAGTAGTTTTGAACTGCAGTTAGATCCTTAGTATAATCCCAGAAATAAACAATGCCAGAACTAGAACCTCACCCAACAAGTGGCACTGAGTGCTGACCTGGGATTAGTTCCAAGAAGAGATGGTGGTAGAAGACACACGGTGCTCACTAACCTTTCATAGAAACTGCGCTCTATTTCACCAGCTCCGAGTGGCCCTGTGCAGTAGTCCAGGGGCTGGATTGCCGTAGCTACTGCCCTGCACTGACGCTGGGGAAGGCTGCAGATGTGGAGACTCCGTAGAAGGTAGAAGTCAAAACGACAGCACGCGAGATCCATCGACTGGAAGGTGCAGGGTCTGAAGCTACCCTGGGCACAGACCAGTGGAGCCTGAGTGGACCCTTTCTTTCTAGCGAAACATCCTTTGGTCCTTCTCTTCCTTCTCTGAGCTCTAAAAAGCACTGCTGATGCCTCTGTTTTGTTACGGCATGAACATTTATATCTGCACACTCAGGTATAGGAACACCAGAGGATAGGAAGTTGTCTGGGCTGGGGACTAATACAGATCAAACCATTGTGGGTATCTCACTGGCTAAAACCTTTTCACATTTTATTGCATTTGGCCAAAGGTTCAGAGAGAAAAATAGATGCAGTATTATCTATCAAAGCTAGAGTAAGTATTTGAGGGGGAGAAAAAGAAAGCACATCCCAGACCGATACCTCACCCTGCTGTTCAGGCTCTAGATCTAAAAGAGCATTTTTCTCTGATTTTAAAGTAGCCAGAGCAAAGTGGGTCTGAGAGTCATCTGTGTCTCCATAGAGAGCATTATGTAAGTTATCGCTTCCATTTGTCTGCAATAGTAGGAACTGGGTCCTGTTCTCTAGATGAAGGTGTTCCATTGCAAAAATAGAATAATGGCATTTTTCCCAGTTTGCAGAAGAATCGTGCATTAGATTTATAAATGTTTGAGTTTTATCCTCATCCCTTTTCATAGAGCTGGGGTGCCTGCCACTACTCATTCCTACCCAAACATGGCATATCGTGGTGTCTGACGGGGCTCAGTGTTTGTTGACATCTCCCTACTTTAGTTTAATGTAGCATGGCGTTTCACAACCAACTCATGAGCCCCAGGACCCTGCCACATAGACCACATCTAAGATTCACCGTGGATTCTACTTAAAACTATTCTTGAGGTTCAGATACATTGTGAAAATAAAAGATGTCAGGGTCCTGCGAGGCAGGCTCTGGCCCACAGCACTCTTCCTCGTCCTGGCTACGGGCTTGCCCACACAGCCAGACAAGGACACGTAATGTGCTGTTCCTAATCGTCACCCACATGTCAGGGAGTATCTGCTGATAAGCTCTGAGGTCAGAAGAGAAGACTTAAGAAGGTTTCTCGTCAGGACGTAATCACTCCCAATCATGGGGGTTAAGCAGGATTCTCCCTCAAGGAAAATGAGAAGGTTCAGGCGTTTTCTTTCTCCAAGTATAGATTCTGTCATTTGCAATAGAATACTACATAATTATATCTACCAAAAAATTATGTCTACCAAAATAGAATACTACAAAATTATATCTACCAAAACCCCCCGTGGGGGGTGGGGGGTTCTCACTTTCTCAGTCTCTCCAGTGAGTGCCTGTGTCCTATAGCAAAAAATCTCCCTGCTCCCCCCACCCCCAAAAAGGGAAAGAAAAATAAGAAACAGATGCTGAACAATGAAGGAAGTTTGTGAGAGCCAGCTGAGGGGATGTACTGATTAAAATGAGAGCAAACAAACTCCTCTGAGGTATTTTATGTTGCTTTATCCCACTTCGGCGTCTTTCTGTCAAAGTGAGGAACATTTTCTGAAACCATGGCAGTGATGTGCTCAGCGGCTGGGGGCACTGGAGGCCACACGGAGCCTGTAGCCAACAGCTGACCCGTGACATTTGCTTTGACTTCAACTAGAAGAAAGCAGTATTACTGCCTAGATTGGGCATTTAAGTGAAATTCTCCACATTCAAAACTGGGATGGTAGGAGCATCTGTAGATTGTGAATCACACGTGACACCAGCGGTTCTCAAACTTGCCAGTCAGGTACTGTCTAGGATTTGTTAAAGCAGGCCCAGTTGGGGCGACCTGCACTGCAGACACTGAGCTCTGTAGCCGAGAGCATCTGGGAGGCTCAGACTCTAGCCCCGTCCAACCGGTCAGGCACAGTAGCCAGTGCTGCCACCCCAGTGACTCGGGAAGGCTGGGGCAGGAGGATCAAGAATTCAAGGCTGGCGTCACAGATCTAGAAAAGACAATCATAGAATTTGTCTGAAATCAAAGACCTCGTATTGCAAAAGCAATTCTGCGCAAGAAGAATGGAGTAGGAGGCATATCACTCCCTGATCCCAAGATATACTATAAAGCTGTGGTCATCAAAACAGTATGGTATTGGCATAAAAACAGACATGTGGACCAATGGAAGAGAATAGAGACCCCAGAAATAACCCCCAAAGCTTACAGCCAACTGATTTTTTTTTTTTTTTTTTTGGAGAGGTTTTTCTGCTATAGGGCGCATGCGCTCGCCAGACAGACAGAGAGAGACATAGAAACAGAAAGCAAGAAATCACCCCCTGGGGGGATGGTCACGCCGCAATCCCTTCTCCTCCATTCTCCTCTCGGGATCTTGGGCACGCACGCACACACGCCCGGCGTGAGTTTTAAGCCACCGGGTCCGGGACGTGAACCGCGGTCGACTACGTGGGAGTCCAGCGACATAGCCATTACGCTAACTGCTGGTTCCCACAGCCAACTGATTTTTGACAAAGGATATCAGTCAATCCATTGGGAAAAGGAAAACCTCTTTAGTAAATGGTGCTGGAAAAACTGGGTATCCACCTGCAGAAAGATGAAACTGAACCCCCATCTTTCACCATTAACAACAGTTAACTCAAAATGGATCAAAGATCTGAATCTAAGACCTCAAACAATAAAACTACTGGTGGAAAATGTTGGGGAAACTCAGGGAGACATTGGGGTAGGCAAAGACTTCTTAAGTAAGACTCCTAAAGCACAGGCAATAATCCCTAAAATAGACAAGTGGGACTATATCAGACTAAGAAGTTTCTACACAGCAAAGGACACAATAACAAATGTGGACTGACAACCCTCAGAATGGGAAAATATTTTTGTTAAATATGCCTCAGACAAGGGACTGATAACCAGAATACACAGGGAACTCAAGTGCCCTATGTGAAAAAAAATGATTAACCCCAATTAAAAGATGGGAAAATGATCTGGACAAAAATCTCTCTAAGGAAGATATATAAATAGCCAAAAAGCATATGAGGAAATGCTCAACATCCCTCATCATAAGGGAGATGCAGATAAAAACCACAATGAGATACCACCTCACCCCTGTCAGAATAGCAAAGATGAAGAATATAAAAAGTGTTAAGTGTTGGCGGGGATGTGGTGAAAAGGGAACCCTCCTACACTGTTGGTGGGAATGTAAACTAGTTCAGCCACTGTGGAGAACAATATGGAGGTTCCTCAAAGATCTACAAGTAGAACTACCATTTGATCCAGCAATCCCACTTCTGGGTATCTACCCAAAGGACATGAGAACGCTCAGTCAGAAAAGTGCTTGCACATCAATGTTTATTGCAGCATTATTCACAATTGCTAAGACATGGAACCAACCTAAATGTCCACAAACTGATGAATGGATTGAAAAAGTGTGGCAATATACTCTATGGAATACTACTCAGCCATAAAAAATAACAAGACCCTGGCATTTGATAGAAAGTGGTCAGATATGGAGGATCTATTGTTGAGTGAAGTAAGCCAGGCTATGAAAGAAAGATATTGTATGTATCCACTCAATATATACCGACTATCCGCACTCTATGGTAGAGAGCGAAATATTGGAGGACATAAAAGCAGTGAAAATATTTAACGAGAATAAGACAGTGTGGGATGGGGGGGGTGAGGAGAAGAGGATAGAGAAAGATAGCAGGGGAACAAATAGAGAGGCAGGACGTTAGTGGGAAACAGGGCTTTTTACCTGTTGATGATGACATGTACAGTATTCTCAACTGGATTGGTCTGAAGTATTTCATGATGGGTAAAGTCTTTTTACAAGCAAAATGAGAAGTAGTGATTGACTGTTTTAAAAAAATTGGATTAATATTGGAATAATAATAATGATTGGGAAAAACAATGAAAAGATATTGAATGATGAAGTGGGGAGATTAATGTCTCTGTATTGACTGACATGCATGGCATTCCCTTTTGAAAAAGCAATGTAGGGAACCAGCAGTTAGCGTAATGGCTATGTCGCTGGACTCCCACGTAGTCGACCGTGGTTCGCGTCCCGGACCCGGTGGCTTGAAACTCATGCCAGGCATGTGTGCATGTGTGCCCAGGATCCCGAGAGGAGAATGGAGGAGAAGGGATTGCGGCGTGACCATCCCCCCGGGGGGTGATTTCTCGCTTTCTGTCTCTATGTCTCTCTCTGTGTGGCGAGCTCACGAGCCCTATAGCGAAAACATCTCAAAAAAAAAAAAAAGTAAAAAAAAAAGCAATGTAATACACTGTAAAGTTATATGCAATCCAATGTAATATAAACAAGATTATGATGATAATAAATAAATAATTAATTGATTTAAAAAAAAAAAAAAAAAGGAATTCAAGGCTGGCATGAGCAGTAGAGCAGAACCCTGTCTGAAAAAGAGTCAATTGTGGAGAGGCTGAGGCAGGAGGATCCTGGCAGAGTGAGATCCAGCCTTAAAAAAAAAAAAATTAAGGGGGTGGCTTTAGATAAACAGGTCGGCAGACCCGCCCTAGAGCTCCTGCCTCAGGGCTAGGGCTAGGGCTCAAGGATGTGCTCGCTGCAAGTTCCTGGGTGCTGCAGATGCTGCTGGCCGAGGGCCGTGCCAGCAAACACTTCTCCACGCCACCATGTCTGCCGGGAGGGTGTCATCCTGTGCTTTGAGAGCTCTTTGCTGCTTTTCCCTGTTAGAGGTGGTAGAGTAAGAGAAAACCATCTGAATTCTTATACCGGCACCAACTTGAAAGAACAGTAATTAATCTGGCCGTTGTCACTTTCTAAGCTGGTAGGTTAAAACAGCAACGGCATTGCATCGTAGGTTGTCAGGTTCGTGTTTTCTCTTTGCCGAGGCCTAGGGGGCACAGCTCCCTATCAGAGGTTTTCAGAGGAATGACGAGGCGTGTAGGATGTTCGGTTTGGCTGGTGGAACCTGGAGACTGTGAGGTGGAGGTGGACTGGCACACTCCCACCCTTCAAGTCACCTCCCGCAGGCTGGCCCCAGGTCAGAGGTGGCTGCAGGGAGACGTCCCCCAGGCTGGCTCCTTTTGCTTTGCTCACAGCTGCACGTCGAGACTGTCCTCCTACATATACCCTGGGACTAAAAAGCACACGTGTCTTGAGTGGACACAAGTAGAGTCTTTAAAGTTAATTTCGAGGAGGGACCTAAATAATTATGTGGTGATGGACCCAGTGGTTCTCACACCATAGCTTGCATCAAAATCACTGGGAGTACTCACAGAAAACACATTTCTGGGCCCACCCCTACGTTTCTGATTTAGGAGTAGAGGTCTGGTTCTGGGCCCTAAGGATTTGCATCTCTGATTTCCAGGCGAGGTCGTTGCTGCTCATCCGGAGATCTGAACTTGGAGAACGAGCGTCTTTATTGAGGGGATGACAGGTTAAAGAAAGGGTAGTCTGGCCCATAGACACGGTGGAATACCCCCTGAAAAAGGGAATTCTGTGCTTTGCAGTAGCACAGGGGAACCTGGCGGACATTACATTAAGTGAAGTAATCCAGGCACACACTCCCTGGTCTCACTCAGTAGGGAATCTACAAAAGGTGATGTTTTGTAGAAGCAGCAAAGAAAAGAGTGGGTACCAGAGGTTGGAGGTGTCAGTACAGCTGGATGGGCTACGTTCGGGAGGCTGATTCTAAAGCACGGTGAACATTGTATTTTTGAAAAATACAGAGGGAGTGGATGTTATGTGTTCTTGTCACAAAAAAATAGTAACTATGTGAAATAATGCATTCATTAATTAGTGAGATTTAACCACTCCACAAAGTGGGTGAACTTCAGAACTTCATGTTATACACCATGAATATATGAAATGTTATCTGTCAATTTAAAAAAAATTTTTTTTAATTCTGCACTAAGTGAAGACAGTTATTCAAGGCACCACAGACCCCTGCTTTTGCCTTCGTCCACACCTGACAGCACCTCAAAATCATCCCGGGGTCCTTATAAAAAGCAGACAGTTTTATTGAATGCAGAAATGTGCTACTTTGTACAGAGGGCTAAATTTACACAAGATGCGGTTTTAATGAAGACCACCTTTTAAACTGAGTGTACTATTCCATCCCAGCCTGCTCCCCTTCACCCACTGTCATCTCACTGTCCTTCACTGCAGGCTGCTCACACGTACTGGGGAACACCAGCCAGCAAGTCGCAGTCCGCAGTCCGGGAAAGAGTGGGTAAAGGAGCCTCCTGGAATGTTTACGTTTGTGATGTTAAATAACAAAAATTAGAGAATGAGAATTTGTCTAATCATCTAGTACAAATCTTTGCACTTTTCTTAAAGCAATTTGATTGTGGTACTTGCATGAATTTGGCTATTAGATAAACAAATTTCAAAGGCTAAGAGAAAGAAATCTTCAATTTTGGTTTCTGGTGCTTTAAGCAGTGCCTCCGACCTGACAGGTGGTAATCCTTGTTCTCTAACCCAGCCTGTTAGCTCCTGCCTCTCAGCGTGAGACAGCAGAGCGGCCAGACTGCAAAGGAAAGGCTCCAGATGCGCTGCTCTGACAGCCTGGAGCTGAGAGCGGAGAGGGTCTTGGCAATGGCTGGGAAGCCCCCCTGTGTTCAAGTCTCATGGGCTTGCTACAGGAATTGGAATTTTCATGCCTAAACATTTTATGGTATAAGGCAGGCTTTTCTGCTCAGACTCAGTGATCACCGAGGGGGCGAGGGCGGGGTGTTCTTTCCACCTCTGGCAGTACCTGGCTCTGCCCCACCTCCCTGCCTCTGGCAGTACCTGGCTCTGCCCCACCTCCCTGCCTCCTGGTCCAGGACGATCAGGAGTGCTTTCTCATTTGAGCTGAGCCTGGAAACAAGAGGCCAGGGCACCCGGGAGCTGGAGACTTTACCATGCCTGTCCTCGCATGCAGGAATGCCTGATGCCGTGAGTAAAAGCTCCCTTTGGGGAGGAGAAACTGAGGCCTGGAGGGAGCAGGCAGCCCAGCCCCTGCACTTGTCCGGTGAATTGCGGTTTGACCTTGGTGAAGAGAGCAGGAGAGCTTCCGCAGTGCAGTGGATACAGCACCACCAAGCCAGCTGTCGAGTCACGGATGACACCAAGTCCGTCTTCATAAATGTTAGGGAATGATGGGGTTACCTAAGCATGGCACAGAGTAATAAATGAATTCCTAGGCTTCAAATACTTACGTTACATATAAACAAAAATCATACTGTTACCTTGGACATCGGAAGAGCACTTCTGTTCCCTAATTATGGGAGTAACCTCCAGGGGCTTTCAGCGGGCAGGTTTCTCACAGGTGGCGGTGATCTGAATGATGGCGATGTAAGTCATCCTGCCTGGGGACTGGCCACTCCATGTTTCCATCCTCATTCTGCTCACACTCATTTTTCTCATGCTGAATGAGGCATTGAATTAAATTCTTCAAATACAAATTAAGGGTGTCTCTGCATTACCAGGAAGATTGGTGTCTTATTAAACAATGTGATGGTGTGAGTCCAATGAGTTTCCAAGAGCTACTCAAACCAAATTGGTTTTGCCCATATTTTACATTTCCCTTATAGATCCCACTCACATGCATAAATCTTAGAGGATCTGGAGTCCGCTAAGAAAAGGAATGCTTTCTCTAAGCATTTACCGTGAGTAAGGTATTTGAGAAAGCAGGTTGAGGAAAATGGGGGAGAGTCCTCCAGAGTAGCAGTAAGTGATGAACTCTGCTAATCTAACACCCTTCAGGAAGAGCGTAGAGGAGCAGTCACTTGATAAAGTGTTTTTTCTACATGATATGTTTGTCCTGCCAAAGAATCTTCCTAATACAAAATATTAGGAGATTCATTGTCTTGAACTCTCTGTACTCCTGGGGTCACCATTGTGATAGCTGCCCAGTTCTCTTTGCCCTTCGCTGAAGCCCCGTGGAGAGAGAGGGACTGATGACACCAGAAGGAAAGCGGGTCGTGAAGTGTAAACGGATAGAAGCAAGCATTGTTGCATGGACGTACAGTTCCTGTAAATGAAAGCCAGACACACACATTTAAGCCTTTGGGTCACTCCTGAAAACAGCTACCCTCTGGAGAGAGGACAAGAGGCTATGGTCTAAGGAGCAGTATGTAGAAGCGCCACGAAACGTGACCCCATGCCCCCCAGTTCGGCATTGCATTGTGAACTAGCTCAGTGGTGTAATTTGCTTTTTTCTTTATGTTCATTGAATATTATCTAGTTGCATTTCTTCTTTCTAATTTATTCTTAATTTGCCACTTGTTTTGACTAAGATCATTAATTGATAATTAATATATCAGTTCATATAATTCAAAATCCTATAATAAATATTGTTTTTTGCCTGATAGTTTTTCTCTCTTTGAGACGTAAAAGCTTTTTATTTTTCTATTTTGCACTTATTCTTTTCCCTTATGGTTTCTGCTGTTTAATTATGTTTAAAACTGTCTGATTTTATGCCTTTTTTTTACATTTAAATCTTGGAACTGTCTGGATTTTACTTTGCAGTAGTGAGTCTGGAAAAGATAAATTTTTTGTAAACATGATTAGTGACTTTGTCACAAAAACCTTTTGAAGTAATGACTTATTCTCTGATTGATTGGAAATTCACTTTTATCATACAGTAAATTAAAATTTATATTTGTAGCTATGAATCAGAGATAAATTTAAATTCCTAAATCAACCCAAGTATTGGAATAAAATTTAGAATATATCGGGTATGCTTGCAACATTCAAATCTCCTCTAAAACTTTTTCACTAATATTATTAGTTTGAGTATTTCTAAGACTTTGAAAGGCAGTTTCTTTTACTGAATGAATATTGCCCCCTCCCAGCTTTCTGACCCACCTCCCCCCCCCCCCCCACACACTTATTCTTCTATAGTAGGGGTCAACAAACATTTACTTTTTCTTTTCTTTTCTTTTTTTTTTTTCTTAATTGGCAAAGGGTGTTGGCACTTGCCAGAGACAGACAGAGATAGACATAAAGGGAGAGGGAGAAAGTACCCCCCCTTGGGGCATGTTCATGTCATAATCCCTTCTCCTCCATTTCTCCATGCTATCAGGATTTGGGGCACATACATACACATCCAGTGCGTTTTTTAAGCCACTATGACTGGGATTCGAACCATAGTCAGCCATGTGGAATCCACTTCTCTTAACCAATAGGCTACAGGGCTGGCCAACAACAAACTTCTATCAGCATTTTAGGGTTTACCACTGGGTCAGACAGACTCCAGTGGTAAGCCAGATTGGGCTGGTGGTGCAGTTTCCCAGCCGCTGTAACCACAACTTCCCCTTGACTCTTGTATCCCATAGAAGTTTTGGGTGATTTATCAATGAAGTATCCTGGTTCTGGCCAGTCCTTACTGATGGACTCTGCAGTTAGAATCATGTGTAAATTTAGCAGATTGGAAAAACGCTCTTTTTCTCATTATTTTTCAACATTTTTAGATTTGAAATGTAAAAAAAAATTCTTGGTTTGTGGGCCAGACAGACTCCAGTGGTAAGCCAGATTGGGCTGGTGCAGTTTCCCAGCCGCTGTTGTGTGCAGCAGCGCTTCAGAGACCGGAAGGTGCCTGCCACATTGCTCTCGAGTTGCTCCTGAGTATGCTCTGTAGGTAGAGTGTTTTGTTGGGAAGAGTGTAAGTTACTGACTTAACTATAAAACTTACCACAGAGTTATATAAGCCCCGAATTTGAAATGAAACGAGCTCCTGAGTATGGTAGGAGAAAGCGAAGACGTTTAAAGTATGTCCCAGATGTAGATGAATTAAGCCATCATTAAATTTTGCTGTGAAATTTCTGGCACTCAGGGTAGAAAGAGCAATATAATGAGGTATTTATTATTTTTGAATTAAAGATGTGGGTAAATCACCAGAAGAAAGGTAATTTAGTACCAGGAAAATTTTAGGAAGATTTTGGTTTAGCAAACGGATACTCCCTGGAGGATGTTTATCAACATCATAGGCAATGTATTATAAACTCCTTTTATCATGTAACTTTTTTTTTATTATTAAATGAGGTCTTGCATTAGGAATTACTATAGATCAGTGTCGGGGTTTTTTTTTTTTTTTAACACTAAATTTGTTATTTACACTAGTTTCTTCATTCCCCTAATGATGAATGTATTTTCTATTATGTTATTAAATTTAAAGATGTGAATTTTTTGTGACCCTCTGTGTCATTGTTAAAGCTTGTTGTCATAATACCTATTTTGTCTGATGGTGACAGACTGCTACAGATTTCTTTTGATAAGCATATTATATGGTATTTTAACTTTCTGTCTACTTACATGTTAGATATGCATCTCCTAAAGAGACAGGTGGCAATGGTGTTTAAGGACTCTGGACTCCCACATGTCTGACTGTGGATTGAATTCTAGAACTGGCAGCTTGTTTTCTCTTTCTTTCTCTCTCATTCTGTCCTCCTCTGGTCAAATTGAAATAAATAAATAAAGTTAAATAAAATACTTCCTTAAAAAAAAAAGAGTGTAGACCAAGATTTTAGCTTGTATTTACTCTGACAATGTTAATCTTGGAATTCAGGATTTAACTGTGACTGTACTCACGAATACACTGGAATTCTCCTACGTTCGTGCTGTTTGTCATGACTGGCTAAGTTTCTTCTTTTGCTTTGCTTTCCTTTGGACTAAATAAACCAAACCATCTTCTCCCACTAGTACAAACATGAAATACCCTTTCTCTGTTCTCTGGTGCTTAGAGTAGGCATCTGACATGCACATCTAATGTAATAAGTAAATTTTTAATCAGTTCATTATTTCAAATTTTTAGACTAATTTAACTCTAATCATCTTCACCCTTCCTCCTATCCTGAATATATTCCTGTTATTGTCCATATTTTTAATTACATCTTGATTTAATTATACTTTATTTTTTAAAAAAATTAATTTTTAATTATTTCTTTCTCTTGAAAAATGCACAAGTGAATTCCTTGCTCATGGGGTAGTATGTGTTTAATTTTACAGCACACTACCTGATGTCTTTCCCATTGGCTGTTGATTTGTAGGAATTCTTTAAGATTCTGTGTTTAAGTCCTTTGTCAGATAGATGAGATATATTCCCCTATCCTGCCCTTTGCCTTTCATTCTCTTAATGATGCTTTCGATCAGCAAAAGTTTTTAACATTGGTAAAGTTCAATTTATCAGCTTTCTCTTCTGTATTTGCTTCTGTATGTGTCTTTCCTGAAAAATAAATTTAGACTTATGTTATGGTCTAGTGTATGCTCTACTTTCATGAAATTGTATGTGTGTCTTTTCTTTCTTTTTCTAAAAAACCCCCCAAACCACAAAAACAAAAACAAACTTTGCTGTAGGTGCATATGCTCACTGGAGACAGAGAGAGCTCGAGCAAGCAAGTGAGCAAGAAGCACCCTCCAGGGGGACAGTCATGCTGCAGTCCCTTCTCTTCCACTCTCCTCTCAACACTGTGGGCACGCATGCACACGTCTAGTGTGTTTTCACGCTGCTGGGTCTGGGACACATACTCTGTGGTCAGTACTGTGGATCCAGTTGCTAGCCTTGGGCATCACCCTTTGTACCTCACTCAATCTCTCTTCTTTTTCTGGAACTCCGGTTATATATGCATGTACCAGTAGAGCTTTTCCCTGAGCTCAGTGGGGTTCTGTGCTCGGTCTCTCCGTAGCATTTATTTTCTCTGTTTTTCATATTAGGCAGTACTCTTGATGTTCAAGTTCATAGACTGTTATAGCCATTTCCAATCAGGTGTTAAGAACATCCTATGACTTTTTAAATATCAGATAGTTTTCCGTTTTAGGATTTCCATTTTTAAACACTGAGTATGTCTCTGATGGGATTACCTGTGTCCTCACTCATTATAGCCATTTTTTCCTTTGAGGCATTTACCATATGTATCATAGTTTCATTTGTCCCTTTGTAAATACCAGCATGTTGTTGATCTCAAGGTCTGTTTCTATCGAGGCTTGTTCTCTTGACTGTGCATACTAGTTTACTGTTTCTTTGCATGTCTAGTAATTTTCTTTCGTACAGGAGACTTTGGGGATGATGCAGTCTGAAGACTGGTTTCTGTTATCTTCTAAAGATGATTGCTTTTTGTTGTAGGAGACAGGTATATTCAAGACTAATCACCTTGAGCTCATGGAGGTTTGGTTTGGTATTGTATTAGGGCAGCCTTCTCGGCATGAACCTTCTGGGATTTTCATGAACATACTAAAGTGTTTACCAAACCCTTTAACATGGAGGGAGATAAAATCTAAATTCTGTCTTCACTCTAAAGGGTAATGGTTGGTTTTGGGTGTCAACTTGATTTCACTAAGGAATACCTAGGAAGCTGAGAAAGGATTATCTTGGCATGTCTTTGGGGTCTTTCCAGAAGAGATTAACAGGGGGGTCTGAGTAGACTGTATATGGAAGATCCACACCCAGTATGGGCAGCATAGCACAATCAACAAAGGACTGGAGAGAGTAAGTGCAAAGGTAAGTGTGTCTTTGAGAGACCAGATAGACTTCTGTTGCCTTGGACATCAGAACCTAAGGCCTGTCTGCCTTTGGGCTCTGGATTCATACACATGGCCCCTGCTGCTCTCAGACTGCAGTCTCGGGCTGTGAGTCCCATCATCATTTACCTGCCCTGGGACCTCTGGACTTGGATCGACCCACACTACCAGAATCCCAGGATCTCCAGCTTGCAGATGGCCTATTGTGGCACTTCTCCACTGCCGTAGTCATTTGACCTGACTCCCCAATAACCCCCCTCTTATAGATCTATAAAAACCCTTTTGGTTTTGTCCTTCTGTACAATCCTGACTAGGTGAGATGGGCAGCAACTGAAATCTATGTCGTTTTTTTTTTCAGCCTTTCAACTATTGCTATCTACAGGGCTACTTGAATCCTTCACACACATCTGCAGTTCGGAGTTTAATGAAATATGTGCAGGAAGGTTATATGTCTACTTCTGCTTTCCCTGTCTGCTATTTCCCAGATATTCTTCCTCGGTCTACAGTGTATTGGCAGTCTCTCTGTCTCTCCTGTCATGGACAGCCAGTTAGCCTTGGCTTTCTGCCTCCTTCCTCACCACCCCACATCACATGCACCGAGGGCCATCGGGGACGCTGTGTGGGCAGGGTCTGACGGAGCACACGTCCCCTCTTTCGGCTCCACTTAAGTCTACTTTTAGGAGCTCTCTAGAACCACAAACTGTTTTGTTTGTAAAAAAGTTTCCCAGAATTTATAAGGTTAGTCTTAATAAAACTACTTTACTATTTCTAGAACCAGAAATAGCCAAATCAGCACTTTAGCTCAAAGATCTCTCTTGAGCTGTGTTTTCTATGTTGCTATTAATGTATCCATTTTTTATAGGAATTTTTGCTATAGGGCACATGTGCTCACTGGAGAAAGAGACAGAGAGAGAGACAGAGACAGAAAGCAAGAAATCACCCTCTGGGGAGATGGCCACACTGCAGTTCCTTCTCCTCTATTCTCTTCTTGGGATGTTGGGCACACACACATGCACACAACGTTGAGTTTCAAGCTGCCAAGTCTGGGACTCAAACCACGGTCGACTACATGGGAGTTCTGTGACATTATGCCATCTGCTGGTCTGTGTATCCAAGTTTTTAAGGCACCACTTTGACTTACCTTTTTTAAATTTCTATACATTCTACTTGGTTATTTTTCTCATTTTGCTCATCAGTTTTAACAGTCTCTTGATCTAACCTCTTAATTATTTCTTTAAACATATTGCACATGGTCATTTTATGAGGTAACCCTATTTATCTTTTGGTGTCTTGAAGTCTGACATTCCGGGACTTCAAGCTCACCGTTGGCCATGTGGGATCCAGCCGCCTTAGCCTCCCCACCACCCATGGCCTTCCTCCACCCCTACATGTTGGTTTTAAAGTCTGCCACAGAGCTGGGGGTAGGGTTGAGAATTGAAATAGGAAAGATTAAAATACCACAAGATCGCTGGTCTTATCCAAAATTGGCCATTTTTCTTGAATCCATTTCCTCCAGATTGTGTGAGATTTTTGTTAACTTCTATATTTCTGAAAAATCAATTTCAACAATTTTTGTCACCTTTTTATTACTATTGTAGAGGAGAAAATGTGCGAAGCTCTTACTCTGCCATCTTCACTGGCATCCTGCTATCTTTGACTCAGATATTACGTATGTAGGAATAGTAGTGGAAAGCTGGGCTGTGGGTGTGACCGAGCGAATGCTGGCCCTGACGTAACCATGAGCTATGAGGAATGTTCTGCTGGGATTCACGTCTGAGCTCGCCTCATGGTGCGGCTCACTGTGTTGTCATTGACTTCTGAGCCCGTCTGTAAACATGCCTGTCCCAAGTCCCATTCTCAAATTCTTTGTGAATTTATCAGAGTAAGTCATTTAGGATCAAGTGTTACTAACAGTGGCACGACATTTACTCATACCATATTTTCAAAATAACAAAGGACTGCCTTAACCCGAGGGAATCAGCAATGGAGGATCATTGGTTCTTTAAGAAGGCCAGCCGATCTCGCATAGAAGAAGCTCTAAGCAAGGTACGGGGCCCAGACACGTCAGGGGCACTCATGGAGGTAGAATTTCTTTCACTGGAAGTGCCCACACCTAATTTTATGCAAAGCGTCTGAACAATGGTAGACTTCCTGACAGTCCTTTACCCCCTCTCTGTATTGCTCTCAAGTACAGGGAATATTGATGAAGCAATCAATGCTCCAGACTCATTCCTTTTTCTGTTGTGAAGACACCTTTAAAAGCAGTTATAATGCATTTCTTTACAAGGTCGTATTTTTAGATCACAAACTAATGAGTTCATCTAATATTTTAAAGCATTTTTTTTTCAAACAAATTAAGCAAAATTCTTAGCAGCTATTTGGAAAACAGTGGCTATCATTCCAATTTGTGCTTATTAATGTGTCCATAGAACTCTGAAGATGATTCTCTCCTGAGTGAGCGTGTGTGTGCATTTGAGCCTGTGTGTGTGGATAAAGTAGCCAGTGCCAGTTGCTGTAGTCAATATTTAAAGTGCTAAGCTCAACACAAAATCTAAAATTCTGTCAGAAAGGAGCTATTTCTATCACTTGAAAAATGTCCTCTCTGCCTAGCCCAGCTCACAGCTTTCTGGCATGTGACTTTGGAACAAAGCCACGATTCTTCCACCGGAAAATGTTTAGGGATATACTTTGAATGCTAAGTCTCTTGGGATGATGTTTTTTTCATTCGATGTTAGCATCCACTGTTCAAGCAGTAGTAAGACATCAGTTAAACTACAGCAAATGCAAAATAGTTATCATACCTAGACTGTTTGTGATGCTTGCAGGTAATCTCCATACAGCTGTGGAGATTTTAGTAGTGTTTGGTTTGCTTCATTTAATTCACATCAGGTCCGCATAGTACTAAAACCTCACATTAGAGATACGTGGCCATTATCATATGAGTGGATTTGTGCTCATGGCGTATGGTCAGGGTTATGTTGTCCTTTGCACAGATGAAAAATAGGTTCAAGAAGTAAGTTAATTGTACAAAATATTATAAATTGAGCTCTCAGGAGAATCTGAAGTGCTCTCCAGCTCTACAGTGGTAGCACTGTGAATTTCTCTCGCATGCCCCGTTGGCATACTGATGTTGGCTGCATTTCATTCTAATTGGCCGCTCACCTGGGTTTTCTAAGGGCGGTGTGGGAAACCCTGTTAGCAGAAGTCAGGTTCTTGCTTTTGAGTTTCTGGGTTTTGGTTTTTGTTTGTTTTTGTTTTTATTTCTCTTTTCATGCTTGAAAAATGACAAGATAATTTGGCATCAGCTGAAAGAAATGCTACTGATTCATCACAGAGAGTAGTGACTGCATCTTTGGAGGAAGACATGGTACAGATGACTGTACCTGCCAAAACGAGACCCCCTGAGTTTCGGGAAGTGGCCGCAGGGGGCTGTGCTGTGTGGCAGTCGACGCGGTGGAGGAGGTTTTGGTGTTGCAAGGAAGCGAGGACACAGTGCTCTGTTCTCCAGGGAGAGGTCTGGCCCTGGCCTACACTGAAATCTCGCTCTTCATTCCCCTCATTCTGTGTCTTCCGTGAATTACCCAGTTACGAGACTGCCCACCCCCCACTTCCCTGAGATTACACGAGGGCTGTGAGTGAGGGTGCAGCGCCTGTGCTCTCCTGTCTCCAAAGCCTGCTTCCTCTGAAAGCTTGCCCTGCAGGGAGTTAAACCCACTGCTCTCATTCACAGTAACTTCCCACTGCTCGGTAGACCTGTTTTCCTCCTTCAGCTTTAAACAGAGATGTTTAATGAAGATGAGGTTTTTATTTCTCTTCCACAGATAGGAGTTGCTGAATGTTAGGGCAGGAACATGGCTCGATCCGGCGGAGTTAATGGAGGCGGTATATAATTATCATTATGTGCTGCAATTAAGGCAGCACCAGGCTGTGCTGTGACAGTTTAGTGCAGTTTGTGGTGATGCAGTAAAGAGGTATTTATACCCCCACGACGGCTCTGCCTTCAGAAATCCATAGCGACCTCAATGCATTCTGCGGCTAAGGCGTACGTCTTCAGCATTTCCCTGTCAGGTTGGGTCTTCACGTCGGGAATGAGAGTAAATTCGTAGATCAGAAAATGAAGTCGTTCAACCACATCAATGAATAAGATCCTCCCCATGCAGCCTGGAGTTGCAGTCCCTCCATCAAGGACCTGGGGCCGGGGTGGGTAACAGACCAGAACGCAGAGACAGGGCCGGGAAAGCTGGGTGAGCCAGACCTCCCAGGCGTGCATGGAAAGAGGACTACCTGATGCAAGTACTGACAGGGTGTGGCCAGGTGACGCCTGTCATTCAGACTCAGGACACATGTTTGAGCCTTTGGCCAGAGTTGGGGGCTGACATCCACGGGGACGAGGTAGCCAGTCCTCAAATGGCAGTGCCTGACAAGGGGTGAGGAAAGAGGTTTCCCTGGGAGGTGGCTGCCCAGACCAGATCTGCCAGAAGCCTTAAAGGGGGCCAGGAGGGGCGTGGTGGTGCCTGCCCTACGGCAAAAACCTGTGGAGGCTGGAGGATTGCGGCATTGAGTCCATCTCTCTGGGACCAGCAGTTAGCGTAATGGCTATGTCGCTGGACTCCCACGTAGTCAACTGTGGTTCGAGTCCCGGACCCAGTGGCTTAAACTCACGCCGGGCGCGTGTGCATGCATGCCCAAGATCCCGAGAAGAGAATGGAGGAGAAGGGATTGCGACGTGGCCATCCCCCCGGGGGGTGATTTCTCACTTTCTGTCTCTCTGTCTCTCTTTGTATTTCTGGCAAGCACACGCGCCCTCTTCAAAAAAAAAAAAAAGGCGGCCAGGAAATGGGAATCAGTGTCCAGTGCTGGACAGGGCAGAAGCCCGGGGACAGCGTGTGCTGGCTAGTCAAGGACCCACCAGCACCACACCTGACTGCCCGCCCTCACCTGCAGCGAGGGGACACGGTGGGACCACCGCAGAGGGTGGCTGCTGAGTTTGAATGAGCCCATGCATGGAAAGCGCAGGTAACATCTGCAGATGTCACTAACCAGAGAGCGCTGTTAGCGTTATCATTTCTGTTACAAAGTCATTATTATTCCAGGACAGCCACGTTTTTTTCCTTGAGACATTTTGCTATAGAGCATGTGTGCTCACTGGAGAGACAGAGAGACAGGAAGTGAGAAATCACCTCATGGGAGGGTGACCACGCTGCAATCCCTTCTCCTCCATTTTTCTCTCAGGATTTTGGGCACGCATGTACATGCTCCCGCCTGAGTTTTAAGCTACCAGGTCCGAGACTCAAACCATGTTCCACTACATGGGAGTCTAGCAACATAACTATTACGTTATCTGCAGGTCCTGACGTCCATACTGGACTGTCTGTCCTCGTGTGTAGTGTCTTGATTTTAAAAAGTCATGTAGCAGTTAGGTGCTGTGCATGGAAAATCAGATCCCACATGGCCAGCTGAGGTTCAGGTCCCGGCTTGGCAGCTTGCAAACTACACCAGGCATGTTTACCTGCATGCCCAAAGTCTTGATGGGATGGAGAAATGGAGGAATAGGGATTGTGGCATGACCATACCTCATCTGGGGAGTCCTCGCTCTCGTTCTGGCAAACACGTGTGCTCAGACAACGCATAAGCAAGCAAGCTAAAGGAGTGACTCACCAAGATTCCAATTTCATGGGCTTTGGCAGGGGAAGGAGAGTCTAGAACCAGGAGTTTCCACCGTGGCGAGCTGTGGGACATGGGAGGCTCCTCCCTTACCCGTGGGTGCCTGTCCTCCTTGCCCAGTGCCTGGAGGCTCCCTGGCTGGGCCCTCTGGCCCTTGCCTTCTGATGGGTTGTGGTCAGTGGGAGGCACTGGCAGGAGGAAGGGCGGAGGGGTGAGGCCTGGGCTTTTCCTCCCAGCCCACCACCTTGCCCTGCACTGAAGGTGAGAGTTTGTGTCTTCTTGTGGCAGCCTGAGCGTCCGCCCCCTTCTCAGGCCCCATCTCCTGTCCCCCCAAGTGCAGGAGGCCAGAACTGCCTCCCCGCTCACTAGCCCTGGGCTCTGCACTGTCCTTGGGTGCTTTCTCTGAATCCTGCCCATGCCTTCAAAGATGTCCCTCACAGATGGTGGCATAGAGGTAAGACGTGACACTCTGAGGCTGACAGTGACCCACGTGAAAGGGTCCTAGCTCATGTCTGGAGGTCTCCCTGAGCCTGCCAGGCATATGCGTGCCCATGACCCGGGCTGGCTGAGGCTGGAGTGGATCGCGGCATCAGGACCATTTAGGTGTGTGCTCTATCTCTGTGTTTCTCCTTCCTGGAAGATATAAATAAACTTGAGAGAAAAAATGAAAAACAATAAAACTAAATAAAAAAAAACCCAAACTTTAAAGAAAAAGTCCACTAGGCACCAGCAGATGGCATAATGATTACGTCGCTGGACTCCCACATAGTCAATCATGGTTTAAGTCTCAGATCTGGTGGCTTAAAATTCACGCTGGGGGCATATGCGTTTGTGCTCAAAATCCAGAGAGGAGAACGGAGAAGGGATTGCAGTGTGACCATCCCACTGGGGAGAGTTTTTGCTTTCTGTCTCCCTGTCTCTCTGGTGAGAGCACGTGCCCAGTAGCAAAAAATCTCTCTCTGAAAAGAAAGGAAGAAAGTCCCCTAAATAGACTTCCTCTAGCTCTCAGTGTCCGAGGTTTCTACTTCACACTGTGGGCACTTCCTGCTGTCCTTAGATCGCTCCCCTGTCATTGTTCCCACAGCTTCCGGGCTATTTATAGCAGTTCTCCTCGTCCCTTCCTGTCCCCACCGACTGCAGTAGCCCGTCCTTTCACCTCTGTCACGGGGCTCACAGACACTCACCTCTCAGTACAGACGAGCAGGGCAGGAGGGGGAACATCACGCTCTGTCCCTGCATGTCCGCGCCTCAGTTATGTCAGGTTCATAACTAAAAGACATTGCTGAGCGCCTCAGTGAAGCAGCGGGAGCTACACAGCGCGTTTGTGCCCTCTACGTCCCTGTCAGGTGCGGGAGTGACCGTCTCGGCAGCTGCTTACCGCTCGCTCTGTGTTTCTAGGCAGTTACCACCGATGAGGCTTCTTTTGAGGTCATGTAGACAATTAGAAGCTGTGGGCTAACTAATTGTATATAATAGAAGAAATGACTTTATATTTAAGGTTGAGGGATTACTGTTATTAATAATGACAGCTATAAACCATAAATACATTTATAATTGATATGTATAGAAGTAGAGTCCCTGTTGTGAAAATATTAGAAATTATAGTTAACATTATGAGTCTCAAAATGAAACTTTCTAAGTGAAACATATATAGCCAATGGCTTAATATAAGTAAATGATTATGACTTGATCATACATATCATCCTCTAATGCATGTAGTATATCCAAAACTTGTTCATCTTTCCAAAACTCCACTGTCGAATAAGATTTGAGATTCTAGTGGTTCGGGGAGCCAGATCCCACGTGGCTGTCCACAAGTTGGACCCCAGCCACACTGTCTGAAAAATGCATCAGGTGCGTGTGCATATATGTCCGAAGTCCACGAAACAGAGAAGGAGGAGGCTGTGGCATGATCATGCCCCATTGGGGGTGCTTTCTCTCTCTCGCTCTTTCTCCTTCTTAGTCGTTCACGTCTTCCTGGTGAGCACATGTGCCCTCGGGGGATGAGGAGGGAGGTAAGGAAGGAAGGGATGGTGCAGGGGAGACAGGAGTGGGCAGTCTAAGAAGCCAGGAGTGGGTGCGAAGGTGACGTAGGTGCCTTGAAGTCTGCAGTGAGCCAGTGTCCAGCACCGCAGGGGGTAGTGTGTGGCCGCGCTGCACTGAGATCTATCTGTAAGGCGAGAATCTGCGCCTGGTCGGGGACAGCGGACCGTGCTCAGTCTGAGACAGTGAAGGCATGAGGGGCTGGAGACTCTGTGGTGGTGTAAAGAGGATGGGGCTCGACGCTGCTGTCTTGAACCCGCTGTGTGTTTGTCACAGAACACAGGGCAATCGGTTGGTTGCAGTTCTTCAGGGAAAAGGCTGAGAGTGGGAAAGTCCAGCTAAAGTGCTCTGATGATGGCTCCGATGACCATAGCTGTCAGTACGTTTCTCGCCCTCAGTGTCTGTTGTGGTGAAGAGAGTATGGATGTCTCAGCTAAGTCGTGAGAATAGAATCAACACATGGTTGTTGAGAACTTACAAGCAATAAAGCTGGAGAGGGCCGTACCAGCCGTGCTTCGTCGCCCTCCACCCTGCAGGCCCCTGCCCAGACCTGCCAACTTGGGGGGCACCAAGCTGCCTGATGGAGCTTGAGGGGTAAAGGGGCTGAGGGAGTCGGGGGCGTTGATGTTATTTAATGCTCACAGAGGAGTTGAAGCAGAGGCAGTTGGGAATGACAGACTGGTATCTTAGAAATTTAAAAAAAAAAAATGGGACCAGCAGATGGCGTAGTGGTTATGTTGCTGGACTCTCACATGGCTGACCAGGGAGCTTGAAACTCATACTAGGAGTGTTTGCACACATGCCAGAGAGCCCAAGAGGAGAATGGAGGAGAAGGGATTGTGCCACGGCCATCCTCCTGGGGGTTGATTTCTTACTTTCTCTCTCACTGACTCTGTCTCTCTCCGGTGAGCATACAAGCCCTATGGCAAAGACTTACTTAAAAAAAGAAAAAAAACTGAAAAAGGAAGAAAGGAAAAGAACATTTACACCTATCGACGCCTCCTACTGAGCCCCCTATGCTCAGAGAGAGCAGAAGGCTGTGACTACTGGCCCACCACCATTGACAGCCTCTTAGCACCTTTGACGACTGGCCCACCGCCACTGAGCGCTGCTTAGCACCTCAGTCAGGCCTGGCGCTGGGTTCCACTCCCCAACCTAACTCCACACCTCCGAGTTATTGCACTCTCCCTCTAACAACACCTGCCACCACATGAACTGACGATCATCTTTGCTTCTCTCAAACAGTGCGTTGATCTCATAAAACAACCCCAGCAAATTTGCGTCCTAAGCTCTAGGTTTTTATTTCATTTTGTTTTTAGGCATTTAAACAATGCCTAAAATTTGTTCTCCTATTAGGTAAGCTTCTCTGTTGAATGTGTACATTTTCACCGAGAGTGCCATCGGCCACCAGATCACCCTAATTCTCACTGTTTTAGCAAGTCTTAGATTTAGTTATTGTTTAAAGATGATAGATAATGTATACTGAGTGCTTGCTATTATACCATTCTTCAGAAAGTAGTATAATTTATTTGCATGGATAATTTGCATTTGCTCATTTAAACAGCATGATAGGCCCATAAAGTGGTGCTGTGATTATCTCCATGTTAGATGGAAAACTGAGGCTTGGCAGGGGTGGGGGGAGCTTACACAGCCCTAAAGCGGCAGTACTACGATGTCACACCAGGTCAGGCTGCACCAAGCTCTGGTGCTTAGCAATGGTACATATGCCCTCTCTTTATTTATAAAGAAAGTGTGTGTGTGTGTGTGTGTGTGTGTGTGTGTGTGTGTTTGAGTTTTTTTGCTATAAGGTGCATGTGCTTGCTGGGGAGACAGAGAGACCAATAGACAGAAAGTGTGAAATTATCCCCTGGGAGGATGTCTACACCACAATCCCTTCTCCTCCATTCTCCTCTCTGGATTTTGGGCATGCACATCTGTGGAAGTTTTAAGCTGTGAGTCCGGGACTTGAACTGTGGTTGACTATGAGAGTGTCTAGGGATGTAACCATTACATCGTCTGTTGGTTCCAAATAAGGATATATTTTAAAAATCTTATTTTGAGCAGTGTTGCAGATACCTACATATGAATAACTAGCCATAATCGAACATTTGTCTAGCCTTGTCAGGATTCTAGAGCTAGATATCTGTGTCCTTTCAACAATATAGCCATTCACTAAAAGCTGTCTTTGAGGTATACCTAATTTAAAGTGAAGAATAGAAGCAGAGGTTGCTCCTACCCTAATAAAGCTTAGAATCTAGTTGTATAGATAAAAAGAATTTTAACAATCATAGAAATAAGCATAAATTTGCAACTCTGGAAAATATCACAAGGTAGAATTATGCAGAATTGTGAGAGCCATTAACAGGAGGATTTATTCTAGACCCAGAAGTCAGCAGGGCCTTCCTCAGGTGTGGGTATGGAGGAATCCCTGCGCATTACCTTGGTTAACAATGGCCAGGGAGAGGAACGTGCATAGTCAAGGCGCAAAGCAAATGGTGGGACGGCAGAGGCAGAGCCATGCAGGACTGATACTTGCTTACTGGCGGATAATAGCTAACAGTTGGGGGATTAGAATAGACTAATCTGTGAGGGCCTAAAAGTTATTAGATGTCTGGAAAAACACTCTAAGGTATGAGCTGAAGCTTCCAAAGACTACAAACTGGAAGGGAAAGAAGACGGGATGGTGCCCCTTAGACCATTTTGAGCTGCTATAACAGAATAGCTCAGGCTGGATAATTGTAATGAGCAGAAATGTATTGACTCATGGTTCTGGAAACTGGAAAGTCCAAGATTGAGACATTGGTCTCTGGTACATCATCACATGGCAGGTGTGTGTGTGTGTGTGTGTGTGTGTGTGTGTGGGAGAGAGAGAGAGAGAGAGAGAGAGAGCGAGCGAGCAAGCTGAACTTCCCATCATAGCAAAACCTCTCTGTAATGATGACAGCGGTCTCTTCACTGTGTCCCATTAGCTTTATCACCTATCAACACTGTTGCTAATGCAAACTTTGGGAGACATATTCAAACCATACAGAGGGTTACCCACAAAGCTGAGACCTAAATCTAAAGACTGCCACGTATGATTGGATGAAGCCTATTTATTCCTTATTATTAGGTTGTCGGGAGAATCATGAAATGTTTTTCTATGCTTTTCTTTGCAAAAATGCATTATGACTTTCCTGATGACACAATAGAAGAAAAGTGAATCTGCTTTGTAGGAAGACAAAGCATCTAGGCCATCAGATTGTTTTACAAACAGCATTAAAAATACAAAGCATTCCGTCAAAAATCACCAAAAGAGAAGATCAAAAAACCTGAAAACAACAACACCAACACACACACACCACCACCACCAACAACAACAGAAGAACCAGAAAGAAGTTATCAGACATGGACTTTAATATACATGTAATAAGCATGTTTTTAAAGTAAATGAAAAAATGAATTATACTATGGACCAGAAATTATAAAAAGACATTAATTATAAATATTAGAATTAAAAAAGTGAAGCTCTGAAATTAAGTCCTCATTGAGTTGGTTTTAGAGCAGAGTAACATAGCTAAAGAGGATAATTGAGAAAAAGAATTACTTTGTGGTTATATAGAGAGAAATACAGAAGAGGGTGACATGATGTAAAACATGTTGAAAACATCTAACACAAAGTTTCTGGAAGGAGTGAAGGGATAAAATAGTAAATAAACCCCATTATAGATGAAAATGTTTCAAAAGTAATACAAAAAGAAAAGGTTTAAGAGGTATTATGGGGCCGGCTTGTGGTATAGTGGTTAAGGCAGCCAGATCTTACATGGTCATCTGTGTGGTTCAAGTCCCAGGCCCAGCAGTTTAAAAACCATGCTAGGCGCATGTGCATGAGTGCCCCAAATCCCAAGAGGTGAATGGAGAAGGGATTACAGCATGGCCATCCAGCCGAGGAGTGCTTTCTCATTTTCCTTCTCTCTCTCTGATGAGTGCACATGCTCTATGGAAAACTAAAAAATTATTAAGCGTTATGAATTCCATACAGATGAAAACAAACAAAACATGCCTAAGAAAATCATAATAAACCATCTGAAAATCAAAGATATGACAAAGTTTTAAGAGCAAGCACAAAGTATCTGTTATGTTACGTTCCAAAGAATAATAATAATTCAAATACATGATTTATAGCAGTGGAAGTCGAAAGACAAAGAAATAAATAAGTACAGAAAGAAATAAGTGCCAACCTAGCATCTACAATTCTTCAAAAACAATCAAAGTAGGAACATCTGGAAGGTCGCCAGTAAGCCTCCAGTAAAGGGAAGACTAGAGAAGTCTTTGTATCCAAAGAGTCACAATCACAAAGGAAGACAGAGACGCTAAAGAAGAAGGACAGCCCATCCATGGTAGTGTGCATGGGACACTGGGCCCCTGAGGGCCCCCGTTCATTCCCAGCCTGCCCCCAGTAACTGGGTATGGTGTAGCATGCCTGTCGTAGCAGCAGCTCGAGAGGCTGAGGCAGGAGGATGGAGACACAGAAAGATCAAGTCTAAAGTACACTAGCACATACACACACACACACACCACCAAGGAAAGATAGAAAGGAAAAAATCTAAATATATATTATGTAAAAGATGAACTAGAGAAATTTATGTAAATATTTCATGATAAACAACATGAAAGACAGGATTTTATTCAATGAGATTTGAGCACTCTAAGTCTCTTATTGGAGAGTTGTAAACATATTAATTAATATAATTATCAATTAAACAATGAATATTTAAATTAATATAATTATCAACATATACTACTCATATTGATGGCACACTGAACTTCTGGAGTACACATCGAAAGAATAGTGATAATGATTGTTTAATAAGATAACTGGAAGGTGATTTATTTAACCAAAAATGAGGGAAAATGAGACAAATATAAGATTAATAAGATGGTTGATTGAAATGCTAATACATCAGTAAGTGCATTAATGCACATTGTATAATCAGGAAAAGGCAAAAATTATCAGACTGGGTTAACAAATAAATATATGTAGCACACATACCACAGAATCATAGCCATAACAACAACTTGCCCAAAATGTGAGTCAAAAAATACTGCAAATAAAATAATGGTTAGTTAAATACATGCGAACCTTAGGGAAAATAAAGGCAGCCCATATAATCTTGGAAATAATACTGAATGGAAGAAATAATCCATTTCCAAATATACATAGTGCCATTTCATGTTATTTCATGAGAGCCAAATGGTCTACCTGACAAGAATTTATCATACTAAATTTGTATGCACCTAGTAATACAGCTTTAAAACAAGGAAAGCAAAAACTTGTAAAAATATAAGGGTAAGTAGACAAATCTACATCTTGGATTTTTTTTACCACACCATTTTTAATTAACTGGGAGAACTTCAAATAAAAATCAGTAATAATTTAGATTTGAAAGACACAGTGAAAAAACTTGATCTAATAGAGACATGTAGAATACTAAATCTGTAATCTTAGAATGCACATCATATTCTATTTTGATATTTATTGTAATTTCTTCACAAATTGACAGTATACTTCAAAATGGAACCAAATACACACACACCCACACACACACACACACGCACTCATACACATATACCCACAACCACAAACTATGATTGAATTCTTTGAATATGTTTTTTCTCTGATTACAGTGTGATTAAACTAGAAATGATATACAAATATAGTTAAAGAGCTACTAAATATGTATGACTTTTAAACAACTCCCCACAAATTACAAAGGAAGTTAAGAATACTAAATATTAGTTGTCAGAAAAGTCATTTTTCTGTTTTTCTATGAAAAAATGCATCATGACCTTTGCAATGACCCCAATACATAACCTAATATCTTGATAGCTTAGACAACAGAACAGCACATGAAATACCGAGAAGGTAGAAAAAGAAAATATTACATATGAGCACACTTCTCAATTAACTAGAGAATAAATACATGGTATAATTATTAAAAATAACAATTGTTTTTCAAGCAAATAATGAAATTGATAAACCCCAGGCAAGAGTGATCTTTAAAAAAAAATCTAGTATTGCCATATTCTGAATGAAAAAAAGAACATCATATTAACCTAAGTCAAAGAGTAGAAGTATAAATTTTCAACACTTATTAACTAAAAAATAATCTACAGCCTGGATATATTTAAAGTTCTTTAAAAATAAATAAGGAAAAAAGTCCCAGAAACCACAATTAACAAATAGACAAAAACATTAACAGGCACTTCACAAAAGAGAATATTCAGGATTAAGAAGCATGAAAGCTTCTCTTTTCACCATTTGTCCTTAGAAAAATGAAAGATATGTACTTCTACCAGAAATGGAAGAGAGGGAGAGATGAGAGAGAGGGAGACATGAAAGATGGAGAGGAAGTGGGAGGAAGAGAGGTAGAGAGTAAAGAAAAGGCACCAAGTGGCTAGAAATAGGGCTGGAGAAACGAGAAACCAAGTACCTCTCCAAGGTCCTGAAAAGTGGGTATTTCTCTAAGAGCGGTAGACATCCAGAGATGTGGGGAGACTGGTGACTTGATGAGGTTTAGTCTGAATGGTTCCAGTGAATGCTCTGGAGAAGGACAAAGTAGATAGGGTAGAGGAGAAATGACAGTACTGGTCCAGGACAGAGTGAGGAGGCTACCCGAGTGAGTAATGGTGCGGAGAGACAGGGAAGGGCTGCAGAGGACAGTTCAGGAGCTACAGTGCAGGTGATGGTGAGGACGGGGGCTGGGGGTTAGTATCAGCGATGGCTCTCTGCTTCAAACCCCAGCCCAAGTTTTTCTGACTCCAAAATCCCTCAGAGCGAGAGAGGAGAAATTGGAGCAAGTCCCCTATTGTATTGTTAAGTGCAAATAGTTTTATATAAAATGTGTAAAAATTAGTGAGACTTTTCACATATAAATAATATTTTCATAAAGATCATGTAACCACATTTCTGTTTTCCATAATTCTTCCTTTAATTAGTCGAATAGCTAGAACCTTTTTTTGATTCTAGCTTACTAACAATGTTTCATAGATTAATCATTTTAATAGGGGTTTCCCAGTCTTCCCAGTTTTATTTATAATCTCATTTGAGACGTAATTTTACATATATTTTGTAGATGTGTGTCCAATAGTTCCCACTACACTGGTAAATACATAGTAATTACATTTTTGAAAATGTATTGCCTGCTATTAATTTTTATCCTTTTTTGAAAGAAATATGCACAGGTTTTTGACTCATTTATTAATGATGGTGTCACCCTGTGGAAGCATTAACAAGGTACATTCATGAATGTATCACAGAGCTGCTGTCTTTGAACGACTTATGTTGGACTATTATAATTTTAAGCTTCTCATGACATGACTGTTTGCTATATAGGAATTTTATTATAAGGAAATTAAAATCTCTCCCTTTGTCTAATATATTTTGTATCTCCGTTAGCTCAGTTTATAAGAGTGTGGTTATTTTGCCCCTATGAAACATTCCATAGGCCCCTGAGTACGTATATTCTGCTCTGCTGACTCTGAACTAGTAATAGATACGTTATAAAAAGGCATTCACTTTGCCTGCAGATACTAGGATTCTCATTCACTTAACTGCTCATGTTTTCCAGTAATTTGCTTATTTGCTGCAAAATTCTTGTGTATAAAAAAGCTCATCAATACTTTGATACTTATTCTTCCTTAGGAAGGTATTTAATCCCAACAAAATACAGGTAGGTCAAAGGTCTTCACTAACCAGTTAGAGTAAGGAGACTGTGTAGTTGAAATTGCTGTGGTTTGGCCCAGAATACTGAATTTCCTGTGCTACCGGGGATGTGAGGCACAGGCCCCGTCCCTGTTTCTCCACTCACTCGCAAACTGGCCATCTAGCAGGATAGCAACGCTCGGAAATGTGTGCGGAGAGACCACGGGCTTGATCCCTGTGTGTCATGGTCCATAGCAGTCTGTGACCTGAAAGGAAAGACCACTGGCCACCCAGCCTGAAGGATTTGGTCAGAATCACCTCATTCCTTTGTCTACATATATTTGTACCAGAGAAATCTGTGATTTCTATGGACCAAAGGAACAACCCTGTTAAGTTGAGTGGGGCTAGAGATAGACATGAACTTTACTAATTTTGTCAGTGCTTGGTCTATTCTTGCAAAGCAAAATGTGGCCACGGTTAAAGGTCTTTTCATTAAAGTGAAGGATTATTTGTGTATACTCTTGGTATTTCTTTGATGTATTTTTAAGGGGCAATATGCCTGGTTTTAAAAGGCATTTAATTTAAAATTTTGTATTATCCATTTTGGTTGAGAGTGTAGTGGAATACAGGCACACGCCTCTTCGTTTGTCGTTTCAACTGTTCAAGAAACATGAACCGAACACCTGTCTATCAGAGTGTGAGGTCATGTGGCCTCGTGTGCCCTCCCTGTGCTACGGGGAGACAGACAGGTGAATCAGCAAGTGTGGGCAGTTACCGCCAGGGCTACAAGCGAGAGATTGGTTAAGTGGTCACCAGAGCCATCTCAATGTGATGTGATCATGGCCGTGATATTAAATTTCGTTTTCATCTCTTGGTATGTGCCAGGTATGACTGTAAAGGAGCAGTGGACAGCCATGTCACGTGTGAGCAGAGGTGACACTGGCCATCCCAGTCTTACAGAGATGACCCACAAATGACTCTTCTCTAATCCCTACCGCCTCTCTGCCGTGTCTGCAGCCCTCCCATCTCTACACACGGGTTGTGCAGAGCTTCCTGGGACCTCTTTGCCTTTGAGAATAGATTGAGAGAGAAGACATTTCATTTTATTTCTATTTATTATTTTATTATTTTTTTATTTAATTTATCATTATTATTCTTTTTAAATTTGCTATAGGACATGGGCATTACCAGAAAAAGACAGAAAGAGAGAGAAGGGGGAAGTAAGAAAGCAAGCCACCAGGCCCAGGACTGGAACTGTGGTCAGCCATGTGGGAGTCCAGTAACTTAATCACCATGCCACCTGCTGGCCCTGACATTTCATTTTTAAAACACGGATCGGCTGTGTCACCCTCTCCCTGGGAGGCCTTGGCTTGGGCATTCCAGTTCCCATGGGCACCAGCTCCCAGGGCACTCCCTGCTGGTCCCACACAAGTCTTTCTACCCTCATCTGTCACCCTCCCTGCTCCCAGATGTCAGCATTCTGGGCTTTTCCCAAACTGTTATTGTCATGTCTGTGCATTTGTAAGTAAATGCGCGCACACACACGCACAGGTGCCCCTGAGTTCAAACCTTACGTGCCCCTGCCTATCGCGGCAGCCTGTGATCCGGTTTGTGGGGCAGCCAGGGTCTGTCTGCATATTTGAGAATTTGACTACTCTGCGTGCGCGCTCTCGGGAGAGCGCGTGCATGTGGTCTAGGGAGCAAACCAGTCTCGTGCATGGTGGATGGGAGACCCAGGGCGCGGTCATTGGTCGCCCAGATGCTTGGGGTGGAGGTTAGGGGAAGCAGCGCAGGACGATGGGCCCGGCGAAAGCACTAGAGGGTTCCGGGGCCAGACAGAGCCCTAGGTGCGGGGCGGGACTGTTAAGAAGCGGATTGGATTAGGGCTCTGCAGGCAGGGGAGAGGGAGCGGAAGAAACAAGCCCCCGGGGAAGGCCTGGAGAGAAGTGGAACCCGGAAAGCCAGGTGTAGGGTGAGCAGGGCCACCGTGCCAGCGGCGCCAGGGCCAGCCTCTGCCAGTCCCCAGCCAGGCGCTCGGTGCCAAAGGAGCCGCGGCGGCTGGATTCGGAGGCCGACCCAACGTGCAGCCATGGAGACGCGATGTGTGTCCCATAGTAACCTGGAACAACATGACACGCTGGCCTCGCAGCCGCCCCAGTCCCGCGGCCCCTTCGCCAGACTTGCCGACGTGCACAGCCGGGCTGGCGGCGCGGGGAGGCGGTCGCGCCGCTGGGTAGTTAACAGCCGGCGGGCGGCTCCGCCTGGGCGACGTGCATGCGCCGCGCGCACCCTGCCAGCGCGAAGGGGGCGTTTACCCCAGGAGGGGTGTGCGGGGAGGGGCTCCCTTTGCCGCCACAGTTCGGGCTCGCTTACCCCTGGTGCGGCGCCCGGGCTCAGGGCTAGAGCAGTGAACAGAGCACGCGGCGCCCGCGCGCACACGCGCCCCTGGCGTCGCCGCCCTGCCCGGCCCCCACCCTTCAGGGCGAGTAAGGGACCTCTGCGCCCCGTGTCGCCAGCCGGTGGAGCCCCGCGAGCTGGGGCCGCGCCAGCCGGTGTCGCCGAGTGCGCACGGCGCCCGCGCCGCTGTCACTCGGTGTGTGGACGACGGGCCGAGGGGACACGCACGCCGGGGCTGCCTCCCCTCTGGCGGGCTCGGCTCGCAGCCCTTCCTCCCGCGGCTCCCTCCACCGGCTTTCCCTGCTCCTCGGCTGGAGGCGGCCAGAAAGAGTTGGGGGCTATTGGGATCTGCCTGGGGTTGGAGAGGGGCAGGGCGCGCGGAGGTGCGGAATCCTAAAACGGGGAGAATCCCCCCAAAGCCGTTCCTAGCAGCCTCTAATCAGCACAGGACAATGGATTAAGTGACTGTCCCCGGACCAGAAGTCGTTCAACTTGGGCAGGATGAAGGAAAAGGCGATGATCAAGACCGCCAAAATGCAGGGCAACGTGATGGTGAGTGTTGGGGCGCGGGCCCCGCGGTCCTCGGGGAGAAGCGATGAGCGCGGAGGGGGTGTCGCTATCCTCCTGAGTCCCAGATCTCCACGACGACCCCCTGCCCCGCGAGCGCAGAGGCGCTTCCTCCAGTTCCCCCGAACCCACCGGCCGACTGGCGCTGAGCCCCCGCACCTGTGCACATCGTAACTTCGCGGGGTCGCGGCGGCTCCCCTTTGCACTTGTGGCTTCTCGTCTTTGGGCAGGGTGGGGGGCGACGTGAGGAAGGGGCTGTGGACAAGCCCTAGCCAGCCCCGCGTCCGTCGGAGTTCCCAGCTGACCTCCAAGGCCGACCTAGGGGAACGGAGGAAGGAGGGCACTGTGGCCACGGAGGGCACCAGGTCTGGACGCTGGGTCCGCTCCGGGGCTGTGAGTCCCCGGGGCTCCGGACCTGTTGGGGTTTGCGCAGCCTCTGCCAGTCGCTGGCGCTGCTCTGGAGGCGGCGGCTGCTCCCTGGTCCACAGCTGCCCACAGGGCGGGGCCCGCCTGGGTTCCGGAAAGAAGGCTCCCAAAGGCGAACTGTGCCAGAAAGGTAGTAATGGCATTCCACCTCGCCACGGAGACTGCGCCAGGGACACGCCGGCGCACGGAGGTCTGCGGCCAGGACCAGGGGGCAGCTTTGCACCCACAACTTTGCCAACTCCAGGGCCCCAGCTTCCCGCCTCCAGCGAGCTGACCCCCGTGCCGGCTCCTGCGCCCCCTTGGGCTCCTGCTCCCCGGATTCCCTTAGCCCAGCCTGTGGCCGGCCTAGGGGTCGTGCTGGAATCTCCTGCGAGAATTAGCCGGTTGCCATCTTGTTCTGTTGGAATTGTTTGTGTGCCTCTGTGTGTATTTGGGCGACGGTTTAACCCTTCAAGTGTTGGTGTGGGATGATTGGTCAGGGGTCCCGGTTTTTGTGCCCTGGTATTGCCTGCGTGTGCGCGTGTGCGCGTGTGCACGTGTGTGCGTGAGAGAGAGAGAACGAGATCCAGATTGCCATGTTGTTATAGTACTTTTGGAGGTTCAGCGGGAAATGCAGGAATTCATCCCCAGGCAAGGTTTAGAGGAGGTGAGGACAGACAGTGGGCTGGGTCCTAGGACAGCGCTGGCCAGGTGTGTCTGGGAGAGCCCTGCCAGTGATTCATTCTCAGGTCTTCCTTTAAAGGAAAAGAGACAAGAAATGGACATTTAATTTTAATTGAACAAATTTTCCACTGACTGAGCCACACCCACAGCAAGACACCTGTTGCCTGCCCTAGGAGCCTGCAGATTTAGAACCTGACTCCGTCGGCCTGGCACACGAGAACTGCCCTAAAGTCCCATTTTAGGACAGTCCCCAGTCTGTGGGTTGTCCAGCAGCTGGCTGGTCTAATTGTTTGTGAAAATACATCTGTTTCCCCAGGTTTTTACACCTCCTATTTAGCTGTGGTGTTGATAAGCGTAATTTATTGCATAAACAGGGCACAAACTTGCACGGGGTAATGTTTTCCAAAGAAATGCCCATCCACACCCAAGATTCTTTTAGATCACGCCATAGTGGGCTAGTAAAACCTCCACATTTAGGACTGAGGCTAAGGATTACACCGATAGTGACGTGTTGTTGATTTATTACGTTAAGTCTATTGTCAAATAAGTATTTTCTGCTCCTAAGTTATTTGGTATGTCACGAATGTAGCAAAATCTCCATATTCCATCTTCATGAAAAACTTTTAAGGCCTTCTCTACCGCTCTTTCATTGAGTTTTAGCATAGAAAATAGAGAATGACACGATTGCTGGTCACATTTCTTACCTGCGCTCTGAGCAGCTCTGCTGTCTGATGAGAGGGTGGTGAGCGTGAGCTGGGCTAGAGCCTACAGTAGCCGGTGTGTTTTTAGAATCCTCTGTCGGCCTCAAGAGTAAAAGCTGAAAACCTACTCAAACTTTCAAATGTGCTGTCCATTTTTAAATGGATAGTTTTGACTCTTCAGTCTGGTTTGTAACTTACTCGAAATTTCGTGTTCCTACTAAGTCCAGGTATTGGGTCTTCAGAAAGCCACGATGCAGTTTTGCATAGGAGAACATAGAAAAGGTACGTCGTGACTTTTCCAACAACCCAGTACTTCCACTGAGCAGCCATTCCACACTTACATCATGAATCTGGGACTCACCAATCTCTAATTTTTCATCATTTGCTTTGGAAGACTCTTGCTAATCACAGCCTCTCTCGAATTAGATGACTGGCAAATTCGTAGCACTTCCAACTTGATTGGAATTCATGTGATATTTCCATTCCAGATGAGGACGGGGTGATTTACTCCTGTTACTGACGGCTGAGCTGCCACACATGTCTCTGACTGCGAGGAGTGGCAGGACGCTCGGGCTCCTGCAGTCCCCATGGAACTTCGTCTGCACAGAGACCCACAGACAGATCCCAGAGCACTCAGAGCTCTGAGCTGTCTGGACCCACATTTGAGATTTGATATTTACGAGAGAAAGAGACGGATACTTGGTACTGCTCAAATGGTCCTGGAAATGCCACATCCCGTGGCATGTGCGTTGGTTTTTAATCCAGTCTCTTCTCACTTCTGTTCACACCGTGTGACCATCCTGGACCTGCAGTCTGTCATTTTACCAGGAGCCAGGCAAGAACTGTAACAATAGCATCCCCCTCGTCCTGACACACCACGTTGCTTAATTCAAAATCTATTCTCTTTTTTTTTTTTTTTTTTTTTTTTTGATTGCCAGAGAGCACATGCACTCACCAGACAAAGAGGGAGAAAGCATCCCCCAGTGGGGTGTGGTCAAGCCACAATCCTTTCTCCTCTGTTTCTCCACCCCGTCGGGATTTTGGCACACACACACATGTGCCCAGTATGTTTTTCAAGCTGCTGAGGCCGAGCTTTCCAACCGCAGTCAGCCACGTGGGCTCTGGCTCCCTTAGCCACTGGGCTGTGGACCAGCCCTCTAAATCTATTCTCTTAAATTCCTCACAGATGGTTTTTTCCTAGCACATGCTTTAGAAGTTTGTTTCTGACCATATGTAGAGAAATCAGAGCAGGCAAATGTATTGATATGTCTGATCTTTTTTTTTTTTTAAGAATTATTTTATTTAACTTTACTTATTTATTTACTTATTTATTTTTAATTTGCCCAGAGAGGGACAGAGAGAGAGAGAAAGAAAGAAAGCAATGTACCAGGTCTGGGACTCGAACCGTGGTTGGCCATGTGGGAGCCCAGTCCTCAACCACCACGCCACCTGCCAGCCCCTTGATCTATCTGATCTTGTTTTGTGTTTATAGGAAAACTTTGATTTTAATTCTTGAGTATAGTCTGTTTCATTAAACTTCTAGTATTGCAAGACCAACCATACCACATTTACTCTACAATTTAATATCCTAAGAAAGAGATGAAAATTTTCAGCTTCTCAGAACAAATCGTGTGTGTGTGTTTATTTTGGCCAAAGGATGCACATGCTTGCTGGAGAGAGTGAGAGCGAGAGCGAGTGGGAAAACATCCCAGTGGGGGTGGCCTCACAGCCGTCCCTCCTCTGTTTTTCCTTTGGGATTTGAGCATGTGTGTGCATGTGCACATGCCTGGTATGTTTCTCAGGCTGGATCTGGGGCTCGAGTCAGCTCTGTGGATTCCAGCCATCCTAACCACTATGCCCCAGGTTGACCCCTAAAAATTATTTTTTAAAAATAATTGTATTTTCATAAAAATGCATTTTAAAGTTCACGAGGGTAACATACTTATTTTTCAGCCCAATATTCTTTTATTGCTAATAGGATAATATTCTTCTTATTAACAGTGGCATATCCTCTCGCAGTTGGCTTTAGGGCTGCTGGAATGGCAAGTTCTTTGACTCTGCTCCTCTGAGCTTCCCCAGACATTGAGTTGCTTATTAGTGAAAGAGTCAAGGTTGGTTGGAAGAAAAGGTTTGGGGACTCCTCATGATCCCGGGGATCGCCCTTCCCTGGAGGCTGTGTGGGGCCCTGGTGTGCTGAGTGAACCCGAGTTAGGCGGGCCCTCATGACCGGGGCTCTCAGAGAAGGTCAGAGACAGAGACAGACACAGAGGTCTGCAAGCCAGGGCAGTACTTGAATCCACAACTGACTGATGCTGGTTTTAAATGACAATGAAAACCAAAAAGTGTGGAAAATGGAATAAAGTACACATTTGTTTTGGTTAAAAAAAATTGAAATCAATGCATAGTGTTTTCATACTACGCATTTTCCGCTTTCTTTCTTCGACAGTTTGCACATGTGCGCTCGCTCTCTCCCTCCTTCCCTCCCTCTCTCTCTCTCCCTCTCTCTCTCTCCCTCTCTCTCAAGCACCCCTCCATGGGGTGTGGTCATTCTGCAGTCCTTCCCCACCCCTCCTCCGTCCCATCAGGACTCTGGGCATGCACACACATACATGCCCAGTGTGTTTTTCAAGCTTCCAGGACCAGGATTCTAACTGTGGCTGGCCACGGGGAATCAGCTTTCTAGGCACAGTGATCAACCACTGTGCTACACGGCCAGCCTTCACAATGTGCACTTCCCGTGAGCATTTTGAAGACCTCAGGTGGTCTGGGAGTTCCCTGCAGAGGGACAGCCACAGTTTCCTTGTGTCTCTGGCCACTGCTGCACATCTCTCTGAGAGTATGGCTGAGATCTTCTCACATCTGCCGCCTTCCCCTTGCTGTGTGGATAAAACCTCTGGGTCTGAACTGTCCTGAGTAAGAATTTTCCTTCAGGCTATTTGAGTATTTCACTGATTCAGTTAAATAAAATAGATGGTATTCCGGCTGATGCGCTCTGCTTGGCACACGCCCAGGTGAGCAGAGGCTCTTTGAGGCTTTGGGCAATTACGGGGGCTTGTGTGGGACACAGACCCTGGCTGAGCCCTGTCTGGGGACAGAAGGTGCCTCTGGATGTTAGGGCTGTCATTTTAGGAATGTGATCTTTTCCCTGTCTGAGGGTCACTGGAAACTCTTCCTGCATTATCATATGGGTTGTGACTTAGTGGCAAACCCTTAGTGCGGTTCTAAATGAGCATGTTTGCATGCATTAGGGAGGAATTTACCTTCTCAAAATGTACTCCAATAATTATTCCCAAAGCCACTCGCTTCTGAGTATTATCATTGCATGTCCCAATGGTTGAATTGATATTTCTCGCTCCCTCGTTGTTTAACATCCCTCCATAAAATTATCAACCCTAGAGCAGATCCTCCCTTGAAACAGTGATTAATCCTATCTGTGTAGAGAAAAACCAAAATCAAAACCAAAACAAAACAAAACAAAAAACAAACAGCAATCAAGTGGGGTCCTTGCAGGATTTATCCGATTGGGAAGACTTAAACACGCCAATACCAGTGAAAACACAGAGTCGATAACGTTTCCAGGAAGCAGTTCACAGAGCCAAAAGCTCACAGAGCTGGTGATCACAGCCCAGGTCTGTGTCCCACACAAGCCCCCGTAATTGCCTGGAGCCTCAAAGAGCCTCTGCTCACCGGGGCGTGTGCCAAGCGGAGCGCATCAGCCGGAATGCCATCTATGTTATTTAACTGATCGCAGGAGGTCTTAAGGATGCTTTCATGAAGAAGGGTATCCTCTTTTTCCTCAGAGCCTTGTATAGGTTTTTAATTCCTCTACTTGCTGGGTCTGAGAATTTGTTGCAGTTGGGCCCTTCCCTGTCCCATGTCATTGGCCCTTTTCTGGAACTCATCCTGGTCATTAAGCACATGACTCTAACTTATTCTTCATTTCAACTTTGAGCTTTCTGGGCCATTACCAAGAGGTGTGGTGCATTTCAACATATTAGCATCTATTATTCATCCTCAGACAGCGCTCAAAATGGGCGGATTTATTAAATGAATGGATGGTTCTTTGTTTCTTGAAGACTGCTTAGCATAGACTGTGCATCTGGGAGAGGCACGTAATTCCAGCTGTGTATTTCTTCCTATTTTTTTTTTTTTGTTTTATTTTAAGAATCCTTGCAAGCTCAAAGGCATCAGGTAACACCTGAGATGATTTCATGCATATTTTCCACTTACAGATACAATAAAACTGAAGCTTATGCCCAGTTTAAGGGGTAAATATGCTTCAATATCCTTTTTATTTGGGAGGTTAATAAATTTCTTTTCTTCCATTTATTGTTTTTAAATAAATTCAACAATATAGGAGATTTTTGTGACCTCTGGGAGCCAACTTTATTTGAGTAACAGGACCACACTTTGGATCTCAGAGCATGCCCAGACCTTCTAGATCTGAGCTGAGTGTGCAGAGGTAAGCAGAACCAATTGGAATTCCTCTTTGACCATAGCCGCTTCCTGTGAGGATGGAGAAGAGGGTTCCACTCAAGACACAGAAGTTCTAGAAACCATGTTGGGCAGTGGCTCTTAGCAATGTCTGGATAAGGGAATCAGCTGGGCGAAGGGTGAAAAGCCCAGGGGCCTCTATGGGCATGTGGAGATGAGCATCATGGGTGAGGGCAGGGGTCCCAGCCTTGCCTCCTGTCAGCCACCACTCTCTCCTTTTGCCCCTCTTCCACCCTCCAGCCCCCACAAATGCCCAAGGTTCTGATTTAATTGCTCTGAGCTGCAGGCTGGACACTAAGGTGCTTCATGGCGGTTCTCTTGTGCAACTAAGACTCAAAACCACTGGATTAGCAGCAAATTTTAAAAATAAACATTGTAAGGTCCAGCAGTTGGCGCAATGGCTACGTTGCTGAACTCCCATGTAGTTAACTGCGGTTCGAGTCCTGGACCTGGTGGCTTAAACTCACACCTGGCGCTCGTGTGTGCGTGCCCAAGATCCCGAGAAGAGAATGGAGGAGAAGGGATCGTGGCATGGACATCCCCCTTGGGGGTGATTTCTTGCTTTCTGTCTCTCTGTCTGTCTCTGTCTTCCTGGCGAGTGCACATGCCCTATAGCAAAAACCTCTCCCCCTGCAAAAAAAATAAAATAAAAATAAACATTGTTATCAAGACCTAAGAGTATAATCATAGCATTTAAAAGATGGCTTTTTGAAAAATGTGCAATCAAGCCTATTTGTTGAGGAAGCAAAATATTTGGAAAGATAGCACAGAACAGTGAGGAAGATGGCGCGAAACATGCATGGGGGAGGAGCCAGCAGGAGAGAGCTGAGGCAGCTTGCTGCGCTTTTAATTCAGGTTCCTAACCCCAGGTGTAGACTGGGCACATGGAAACACAAGGATGTTTGCAGCAACTCAGTGTTCTTGTCTCCTTTTCCTTCACGAGCAGAAAGAGCCGTCTTTAGATTATAAGATACTCCATTGTGTGTCTGTGGTCCTCCTGAAAATGTGTTCCAAAGCAAACAAAGCACATGGCAGCAGGAAGGGGACAGAGCACTCAGCTGAAGACAGCCCTGAACCAGCTGCAGAGTTCTGGAATTTGCCAGAGACCCTTGGTGGCCTTCACAGACATCTCCCTGGACCTCTGTTTCCTCGTGTGTAAAATTAAGGAATAAGGACAGATTGATTATCCCTCAAGTCCCTTTCAACCCCCTCTTCCATTCGGGTGGCCTTATTCCTGCCTCTTCAGGTTGCTCTCAGAAGTAGCCTTCCATGCCGGAACCAACGTCTGGTGGCAGCGTGGTGTTTGCGCTTTCTTGCATGACATCTTCCAGCTCACCTGTCTGCTCTCAGCATATCACTGATCACAGGTAGAGAAAATTGACGGCACGAGTTTATATTCCCGTCAGTCACAGCCTGGTGCTGTCACACCACAAGCCTCGATGACGCAGGCAAACTGTGTGAGTGTGTTCACCATGTGCATATATGTGCACGTGCACCTACACGCACATGGTGTACACGCATCTCAGAGAGAAACGCTCATACCACTCCTGGATGAAAGCTGCAGAGCTGCAGGGTGGACGCTGCCATGGGCACTATCACTTTGATTGCTGGACTTTCCTGGCTATTAAATAAATAAATACGCGTGCTATAATCAGATAGGAGTGCCAAGGGGGGTTCTGGTTTCCGGTCGGTGTTACTCATCTGGGAAAACGAAAGGGAACTGCTGCTCACTAGGCCTGCCGCAAGGCCTGGTTGGCCATCCACCAGCTGGCCAGGGTGCGAGTGCACTGGCTCTCGTCAGGGGGACGAGCCTGAGGTTGACCACAGTTCCTTACTGGTACTGGTATTTGAAAGGGAGGAATTTCTTCTCTCTCCCCATCCCCATCCTACTAGATAATGCCCTTGACAGGCAACATAGGCTTTTACTGTGCATAATTCTCATTTTATGATTTTGGCTATGTGTGAAAAACATACAGTAAAGCCTCTGCTAATAGGGACTTGTGTAGACCAGAGGAAGAATCCGATGGTCTAGTCCTTTACTCTGCAAGTGGATCTTCTGGGCTCACCCATAGCGTCGTGCTGGACCTCTGCTCTCAGGGAGCCAGGCCCCCGTGAGTGACCGCCATGCCAATCCTGACGCTGGCAGCTGCGCCCAGGTCAAGCGTGCACATGTCCCCAAGGTCCTGACAAGGTGGAGCGGTGAAGGAAGAGGACTGTGGCCTGACCAGAGCCCGGATCGCGTTCTCTCCCCCTCTCTCCCTCTCTCTGGAGCACACACTACCCTCTGGCAACAACAAACATTTTAAAAATAAAACTGGAGTTTCTAGGGCATGTCCTTGCCTCAGTACATATTCAGCTCAATTTCCTATACCTTCTTATGCTATATTTTTGGGAAATAAGAATTAATAATCTTCAAACCTGAAAATCAGAATTCTTTCATTCTCACAAAACTGATTCAGCTGGGCACTAGATTTTCCATGCTGAGGCAAAGAGGAATGAACATTTTCTTAAAATTATTTATAATTATCTTTGATAGAATAGCAAAGATTTTCTGCTGACATACTAGTTTCCCAGAAAGTTCTGTTTACCACGCCAAACTTTACATAAGATGATTTTATTTTGCTCTTCTCCCACAACTGTAAATTATACGTCTGTTTTTAGACCCCTGCCCTTTCACTTTAAGCCTGACTATATCAGTGACTTAGAGTGGCATAGAACTTTTACAACTTATAAGATAATTTAGTATACAATATTTGTTACGGTAGAACTAGCCATTGCGTCAGGAACACGAATGTTATTAATTTTGTGGTTGAAAGAGGAGATAACATTTGGAGAAATTGGACAGTGACAGTGAGCTAGGTGCGTGGGTCCTGGCCCTGTTTCAAGGACTCGCTCAGATCTGTCAGGGTGGCGGTTCCTGTGGTGGGAGAGCAGGCGAGGGTGGGAGCACTGGGGGCCTCTGGAGTGCCTGAGCAGCGTGTGGTCTGCACGCAGAGCTTCATGTCAGGCACACGTCTGCGCACACAGCTAACGCACTTTTCCTCATCTGCGGTGCATTTCGCAAGCTTGGGCGGTTTCGCACTGTGTCTGGCATGCCGGCGAGTCCCTCTGCCACATGAAGGTGTGCGTGTTCTGCTTCTGTGGGGGATCGCCGTTGCTCCTGGGGTGGATGGCCCGATGGTCACTGTGCCTTCTCTAGAGGCGTGGCCGAGTTCCCGCACACAGAGGTGGTTACCGATGCTCCTCGGTGTGGCCCGCTGGTGGTCTGGGAGAGGCAGCAGTGCACAGGGAGAAAGGAGGTGGTCTCCACAACGTGGGAGGGCCAGGGCAGCGAGCGAGGGCGACGCCTGGTGAGACGGACACTGAGCGTGTGACGCTGGGACATCAGGGCATAGCTTGAGCCCACCAAGAACGTCGGAGCTGGCTGACAGGCGCGACCAGACCTGAGGGAGATGTGCTGCCCGGGGGAGGTCGGAGGCTGCCCGCGGTGGGTGTCGGGGACCTTCCGTGACCAGCAGTGTCGGCCAGGGCAGGGCTCTATCCGACTCGGAGGCGGTGCCTGGCGTAGGGCCTGGCGAGTCTGTGTCGTTCCTCAGTCACGATGGCGTCCCGTGTGCTGTGCCGGCTTGTATAGAGGTTTCCCTGGGCTGTCTTAAATAACGTGCTTTCCAGCTCCCTGGACAGTTGGTTCGTGAAAGATTCCTGGCGGTTCGAAACTGTACAAGAGCGGAGGTGTGGGACTTGGAGGCCCCACGAGTGCTAGGACCAGCTCCCAGGCCAGGGCCACCCCCAACCTACCCTCCCTCTGCCCTCGGACGGAAGGGTCCCACTCACGGGCGATGCAGGGAGGTCTTCTCTCCCACCCGCACGCTGCTGTTGATGGCTCGTTCCATTTTCTTCTGAAGGATGTTTTCCTCTGGCCAGGACGGTGACGAGTGCCATTTTTATTTGGAGATTTCCTTGAAAAATGGATTCATCTTTGTCTTGGATTTGAATATCATTAAGGATCTCTGAGGACCTTGCAAATAGCAGCTTGCAAAACATAACAGTTTGATGCGATTTGATCCCTCACTGCCGCTTAGCTCCCGAGGCCTGAGCTGCACTCTGAGTGCTCAGCGTTAATTAAAATCAAGGGCCCCGGGCTCGTTGGAGCCACTCCTGTGTGTGAGTGTGCGTGTGCTCTGCGCCTCCCCATCCCTGGGGGCTTCGTACCCTCCCCTTCCTGGCCGGTCTGGGCCATCACAGCCCGACGTGGCGGTGCGTGTGCCCAGTTCACTGGCTGTGGCCGCCTGTGCTTCTGAGGATGAGCAGCACCTTCACTGCTCTGAAACAGCCCAGCGGGTGGTTCTCAGCGTGGCCCCTGGGCCTGGGGACGGGCCGGCAGAAATGCAGGTTCTTGGGCCCCACCCAGACCCCCAGACCGGAGTCTCAGAGGGCAACTGCTTCAAATGCAGGCAAAAACAGAGTTCTAAACTGTTACTGTCAGTTCTCTGCGGTGCAAGGGCAGTTTTTTTGTTGTTTGTTTTAGTTTCCATCACATCGTGGATCAGTACTTCTACAGATTATCTTCAAAATGAAATAATTCAAAAATTTAAAGATATGCACAACACACACCCTTGTTTTGTATTATTGGGTCCAAGGAGTCCCATCACTCTGGCGGATGGCTCTGACCCTCCATGGTGGTGTGGGCCGGTCTGTGGCTGCGGCACTGAGAGCCCCTCGCAGAGGGCCAGCAGAGCCTCCGCGTGCCCCACTGGAGCTGTGTAACTTAGCAAACGAAACCCCTGCCGACCAGGAAGCCCTCTCCACAGAGGTAGAGGAGAGATGGGTTTCATCTCTGAGTAGGCGTTAAACCGTGTCACAGTGGGCGTCACAGGCCTTGGTGATGATCCCAAGGGCACACGGAAGGCCTATTTTTCCACCGGGCTAAGTGGACAGCACGCATTATACCAGGGAGATCTTGCAGCTCAGAGTCTGGTGACCGGCCCATCTCCTCTCAGGAAACGAGGAAATTGGATTTAAACGTCTTTGAAGATTACTTTTCAAAGAGACGGTTCCCAGGTTCTTGTTACATTTATTTGCGAAGGACAGAAAAAGCTTCTGAAAGGGAAGACGTGTGGGCAGGTGTCTCTTCCCTTATTTTCAAATGGGAAAATTGAACTTCTTTTTCTTGAAAAGTTTATTTACTCCATGAGTGAGAGAGATGGACACAGGGACACAGGGAGAGGTGGCGGCCAGCCAGGTTCTGCGGCTGTGGTCCGCCCAGCTGCATCGGACCTGGAGCGGACCGGAGCAGCATGGTGCACTCGGAGGTCTCTGCTGCCGGATCCTGTTGGGTCGGCCTTGGAGAGTGCAGCGTCTTACTGCGGTGGCTCCACTTAGCCCCCAACCTCTTACTTTAAATTTATGTTAGACTTCACACCCCCAATTCTGATTTCTTTTATTTTTAATTTTGCTAAAGGGCATATGTGCTCCTTAAAGACAGGAGAGAGAGAGCGAGAGAAAGAGGTGAGTAAATCCCAGGCGGGAGTGCTGCTCCACCGCCCCTTCTCCTCTTGGGCTTTTGGACACACACACACACACAGGTGCCAGCATGTTTTCCAAGATGCTGGGTCTGAGACTCGAACCATGCAGTCGGCCGTGTGCGATCCAGCTGCCCTAACCAGCATGCCATTGTCTGGCCTGGTGTCATGTCTTATTAACTTTTTTCTTTTTAGCTTTATCCGTAGTGTGGTTTATGATGGCAAAGAGGTCTGTGAGCTAGGACCCCAGATATGGGGTTGTTGGAAAAGTCATGGTGCATTTTTTCCCCATAGGAAAACAGAAAAAGTCATTATGCACTTTTTCACATTAGGAAAACAGAAAAAAATACATCATGACTTTTCCGACAACCCAACACTTTTACTTTCTTAGTGTAATCATTCCATTTTAAATTCCATTCACTATAGAGTGCTTATGTGGATACCGTTAGGGTCAAAGAAACAGCTTTCATTTTTGAGTTTTGTAGTTAAGGAAGAATTGAGTATTTTCTCACTCTGACTTTATTTTTGTCTGTGATTATTCAAAGTGGTTAATTTTTTTAGACATCTAGGCAATGTTAATTACTGCAGATAAGACTTCCAGTTCTAAAGCCAAACACAAAGGCTTTTCATCTTCTTCTTCTTCAATACATATAAAGGAGATCATGTTGAAATGCTCTTATGCAAATTTTCAAATTCCCTGTTACATTAACAATGCTAATGACAGCTAATGCGTTCCTGAAGCTTCTGTGTGATCCAGAACATTCAAAGTGCTCCGACATTTCTCAAGACCACCCTGCGAATATAAGGGAGGTAGAATGTTCATGGAGATCAGTTCCTTGCAAACGAACTTAACCTGAGAAGGAAGAGCTGGGGTGTCAGTAGAAAGCCACACTGAGGCCCCTGCAGAACCCCACTTTTCCCAGACCACTGTCACAGGTAGCCGAGGGGCCAACCCGGTCACTGCGATTCAGTTACAAGGGGAAATTGTCTTTCATAAGAGAAAACAGAGGAAGGGGAAGAGAGGGGGCTTGGACAGGTCACCCAACAGGAGAAGGACACTCCTGGCTGAGAATGAGCCAGCTGCCAGCAGGGACGGCCACGGGAAAGGCCCCTTGGTTCCGCAGGGGCTCCCTGCAGTCGGGTACTGAGAGAGGGACCTCTTTCTCTGGACCTGGGGAATTCTTCCTGCAGTGCGTTTGAAAGATAAAGACTTGGACTGTTTGCAGATAGATATCTAGGGCAGCTCAGGCTGCCACGGCTAATGTCAGGGTGTCTTACTCAACCTGTATTATTTTCCTCTCCTCCTCCTCGAGCTCTTACTATGAGGCGCAAATGGAAGGTGTGTCGAGCCCTCCTGCAGTATAGGCACCAAGGATGCCGCTCAGGCGCCTTCCGGAATTCCCTTTGGGCATCTTCAGAGCACTGCCTGCTGGAGAAACATAATTAAAAACAAAGTCTTCTCCCGACCCAGAAATTCTCTCCACACAGAAAGAGAAGACTTCTATTTTTCAAGTAAGCATTACCCTAGGATGTGGTGATGTCGCCGGCAGTGTGCGAAGCTCTGTGAAGACAGAAACCTCGTCACCACCCATTGCAGGCAGGTGGGTAGGGACTGACGCGCAGGTCAGAGGGCCGGGCTGTGCGCAGTTCGCTCCAGCCCCACCCGGGTCGGGGGACTGTGGGGACTCTCACCTTTATCCAGGGGAAATCCAAACTGGCATGTCTTTCTGATGGACATGGCTTTGCATCTCAGGACTGAGGAGCCCAGGAAGGTAGTCCAGAAATTGGGAGCATCACTTTTGATGTTCACATTTTCAAAAGGAAGTTCCTCTGTTCTTGGGAAAGCTTTGCTGGGCCCTAAGACCAACAAAAGACTGCTTATCTAGTCTTCAAAAGGATATGATTCGAAGAGAGAAGAAAGTTCTCCCGGGTTTTCTGATGTAAGTGCTCTGAGCAGGAGGAAAGGAGGGCATCTTTTTCTTTATTTCAACAGGGAACTCTGAGCCTCTTAACTTTAACTGGTATTTGTCCTTACAAATCAGAATATGCAGATGAGTAACCTTTCCAGCAGCCAGCAGCCACACCACAGATGGCCCCCTGGGGACCGGGGCCACCCAGTCTGCAGCTCCAGAGAGCTGGGAGGCCTCCACAGCTCAGCCAAGAAAGCCTGGAGGTGCCTACGACGCATGCACTATGGAGCCATTCCTTTCTCTCTTCCAAGAACTGGAGAGTGAGAAGAGCCCTCAGCAAAGCACTGGGGGCAGAGTGTTCATGTCTTGAACTATACGAGAAGCACAGGGGCACTAGGGGCTGTGGGGTGGAGGAAGGCCTGTGGGAGAGCTCTGGGCTAGCCAAGCAAGGAAGCCTGAAGGCCATGGCCACCAGCGCTGGCTTCCGGGAGCCAGATTTACTCGCTGTGGAATCTGTAGGGAGCAACGAGGAAGCACTGCCTGCAGCATCACTAGAGATGTCCTCCATCGTGGAGGGGAAACAGCCAGCCTCGATGTGTGTAGCCCTGTGACCTCAGAAAAGGGAGCACGGGCTGGCAGGTGGCGTGGTGGTTAAGGTACTCGACTCCCACATGGCCCCATACGGTTCTAGTTCTGGGCCTGAAGCGTGCCTTCCCACTTTTCCTCTCTCTGTCTCTCTCTGGTCAAATATATAAATAAATAAATAAAGATGATGACTAAAATGAAACAGAACAATTATTTTTAAAAAATAATTACTAATTTTATTTTATTTATTGTTATAACTTTTTCTTTAATTTTACCAGAGAGAGAGCGAGATAGTGAGAAAGCAAACCACCAGGTCGGGACCCGAACCATGATGAGCCATGTGGGAGTCCAGAGCCCCAACCACCATGCCATCTACCGGCCCCAAACAAAATAATTATTAAAAAAAAAAAGAGAAAGAAAGAAGAGGATCAAGTGTTGAGTTTTCCAAACACAACATTCTCAGTATATTAAAAAGTAGCCAGTCAACAAAAACTTGCTGTGGACCGGCCCGAAGGCCATCCAGAACCTTGCCCCGTGCCTCGTCCCTGTCGGCGCGCCCGCCTTCCTTCACTTTACCCTCGTGGTGCTGCAGCAGGTCCTCTCTGGGCTCTTCCATCGGTGACTGGGGCCCCGCCGAGGCTGTGGCACTTGTGAGGTTCAGCCCAGCTCCTTATACTCCTGCGTGGAAGGTCAGCGCTGCCCTCCCTCCTGCTGGGGGAAGGGCAGGACGCTGGGGAGCCAGGCCTTTTCTGTTTCCTGAAATTGTCCGTCACCATGTCTGACAAGCAGAGAGGGTCCCAGGTCTGTGCTGCCCGCGCAGAGCAGCAGACGGGCGGAGATTTTGCTCACCTGAGAGCTAAACATGGTTACTCCGGGGGTCGCCTCCACTGTCTTCCAATATCTCACCCTGAATCTCTTTCTCAGCACGCCCAGCAGTGTAGACGAGGGAAGGGCAGTGGTACCACCGAGTTCTGCAGTGCGGATGGCTTCGGAAGGGGCTCGGTGGGGTGAAGAGGGTCTGCGGTGGTGGCAGTGAGCCTTCTGAGTCGCCCTTCCCCTGCCGCTCTCGCGGGGCTGGGTGAGTAATGGGGCTCACCCTGCGAGTTGCTGCCATTTGCAGCAGTGTCCTGCTACGCCTCCCTCTCGGGGCTGACATTCCAGAGGCAAAAGCAGATATTTGCAGCTCATCACGCATCCAGGCCCGGGATCACAGGTCGATGCGTCTGCAGAACACGGTAGCCCGAGAGCCTCGTTCCAGCCTCGGCATCTCCGTCTACACAGGGGGTGTTGCAGGTGAGAGTGTTCTAACGCTGAGGTCTATGGGAAGAGTACAGTAAGTGGTGAAGTGGTTCTCCCAATCGCCCATCCAAGAAAAGATTTTTAAAGTCATGTATATTTTGGTCCAGCAGGTGGCATGGTGGTTAAGGTGTTGGATCCCACATTGCTGACTGCAGTTCGAGTCCTGACTCAGTGGCTTGAAAATCACACTGGGTGCGTGTGCATGTGTGCCCAAAATCTCAAGAGGAGAAAAGAGAAGGGATTGTGGCATAGCCATCCTCCTGTAGGGTGATTTCTCACTTTTTCTCTTCTCTCTGTCTCTGTCTCTCCCTGGCAAGCACATACACCCTATAGCAAAAACTGAAAAAGAAGTCACATGTATTTTAAAGGGGGGTAAGCCACTATACATTGGGAATTTACTACTGCAGTGAGAATTAAAAAAAAAAAACTGAAAGATGCTAATGAAGTTTAAAGTGAAGCATGGGGAGCAGCAGGTGGCATGGTGATTAAGGCACTGGACTCCCACATGGCCACATGTGGTTTGAGTCCTGGACCTGGGCGCTTGCTTTCTCACTTTCCCTCTCTCTCTTTCTCTGGTGACTATAGCAAGATGTTAATAGTAATGATGATGATGCTGGATGAGTGAAATTAAATACATGTTTAAAAAAGTAAAGTGAAGCGTGGGTGTCTCTGCTTTGGGAGTGTTGTGAGAGAACTCTAAGATGGTTTACCGAGAAAAGGGAGAAAGACCCATTTGACTTGGTGTTAATGGGCTGATAAGATGTTGGAGACGGGATTTGGTGGGAGCACTGAGGGGAGTGACCCGTGGGCAGCATGAGCTTTGAAAAGTAGACTTGGAGCAGGGGCTGTCAAGGAGCAAAAGCAGAATTGCAAGCTGAAGGGACGGTGCCTGGTGCAGTAGGATACGGGAGGGAGGACATGGCTCACAAATTACTGTGTGTGTTGGGCTGAGGGGCACAACCATCATCCCGATTTGATCATTACTCATTGTAGGCATGCATTGAAAAATGACATTGCAGCAGTTATGTTAATAAAAGTTATCAGTCAAAAATAAAAGAAGGAAGAGAGAGAGCAGAAGGAAGGGAGGTAGACAGGCAGGTAGAAACTGAATTGTGATTTCATCCTGGGACCAGCCATCAAAGAACTTTGAGTTAATAATAGTGAAGCAATGAAAAAAAGCTTTGGTGGTAGGACTTGTAATACATAAAAGCTAGGAGAAAATAAACCGGAGACTGGTGGGATGTTTGTCTTTATGGAATGGAGTCGAGTGTATTTTAAGAGCATAAAAGAGCTTTTGAACTCAACTTTTATGAAGAAATCGGTATCAAGGTAGAGGAAAATATTATAGGCTTCTATTAAATGACTATTAAGTGCTGAGCTAAGACAAAAGCTAGCTGAGAGCCCACCGTTCTGGGGCCTGGTGTGCGGTCCAGTCGAGCTGGGGCCCAGTTCTGGGTGCCATGTGGGAAGGGAGCAGACCCCTCAGCACGAGTCGGGAGGGAGGCCTTGCACCATCAAGGCCGCACGTGTGCTGGCCAAGGAATTTGGAAGGTCGCCACTCTCCTCTGCCTGTGGTGACTTCCACGTGTTGATTCGGCTGGGTCTCAGAGCTAGGTACGTGGTCAGAGCTTGTTCTGAATTCCTGGGGGCGTATTTGGGTGAGGCTGCCGTCTAAACCGGTGAGCTCCCAGTGAAGCAGAAGCTCGCCTCTGGGTCTCCAGCCTGCAGATGTTGGATTTGCAGGTCTCACAGTCACGTCTGCCAGTTCCTTACTATAAACCTCCTTTTATGTGTGTGCATGTACACGCGCACACGTGCACACACGCCACACACACTGTTCAGTTTCTCTGGAGAATCCCAACTCCTTCGCTGGGCAGAGCTGTGGGATGGAGGGTGTCACAGGGGTTCATAGGAGGGGTCCTCAGAAAAGTAATGGAAAATGCAGTGTGAAAAACCCATACATGGGTTTCAGAATACTTTGCACAACATAAACACTTACATTCCATTTTCCATGAACTTTCCGAAGACTTCTTACCGATCTCTGGAGGACTGTCGTGGGAATATAATCAGATTCATTTTGTGTGATTTGAGAGATTCGGATTGTTGGCTTGAAATCAGGGAGGGGATGTGGGGAGAAGAAGAGAAGCATTTAGCTTTTAACAGACACAAAAGTGAAAAGATACATGTTGATGGTAGTGTATATGGTAATATCTTTGACTTGACTGATATGCACAGTATTCATGCTGGGAAAAACAATTTTGTATGCTGTAAAGATGCACAGTGACTAAATGTACATTTTTAAAAAGTAATAAAAAAAGACAAAAAAAATTGACAGATCGATAAAACATTTTAAAAAGGAGAATCAGTTGACATGTGAGTCAGCAAATTGAAACTCGGAGCTGTTTATACCGCGAGTGGATCATGCTTGCATGAGCTGCTGTGTGGTGCAGTTAATGTGTCCATGGGAATCGGAATTGCAAAGCCTCCCGGAAGTCTTTAAGCTAACAGTCCATGTTTCTGGAAATACACAGAAGAGCTGAGAAACATTGCTTCCACAGAGGATGAAACAGAGGACAGAATCAAAACAGTATAGTTTTCGTTGTGAGTTCTAAACAGAAAATGTATGCCACAGCCCGGGGAGAGTCAAACTGGGGAAAGACGGTCACTGATGATCTGGGTGCTGCTCGCTGGTAGGCACGGATAGAGAAAGGCAGATGGTGGGACCAGCAGATGGCATAACGGTTACATCGCTGGACTGCCCCGTGGTTGACCACAGTTCGAGTTTTGGACCTGGCAGCTTAAACTCACGCTGGACACATGTGTGCGTGTGCCCAAAATCCCTAGAGAAGAATGGAGGAGAAGGGATAGCCGTGTGACTGTCTCCCTGGGGGGTGTCTTGTCATGCTTTCTATCTCTCTGTTTTTCTCTGTCTCTCCAGTGAGTGCACACACCATAGCAAAAATCTCTCTCTCAAAAAAAAAAAAAAAAAAAAAAGAAGAAGAAAAAAATGCGGATGGTAGAGAATCAGTAAATATCAGCTTGGGGTACAGAGGGAGGGTGGCCAGACACGGCTGTGGGCATGCTGTCAGATGTCGGGGCTTGTTGCAGAGAGACCTCATTTTGAACAGCCCTTTACTGAGAAAGTCACAAGAACCTTTCTCTGTCAATTCAGCATAACTTACATGAACCCCACAACTGCCGTCCTCGAGGGTGTGGTTCTGAGATTTCACACGAACTCTGCAGTAGGATCAGCCCGCCATGTTCTGTGAGTGAAAATGTGAATGGTAGCATGGAATTGATTTGGGAAAGATTACAGATGCGTTAGTAAAGAACATCAGCGATGCATTTTATTTTGCTGTTGTTTTCATCTCTATTTTGTTCCCAGATGGCTAACCTAGAGATCTGAGGTGGTCCTGGTCTTTGAGGTTCTGCCTCTGGACAAAAGGGTAGGTGCACGCGGCCCGATAGCGCCTGCGCAGACCAGCCCGTGTCCGTACCAGCGCTGCCTGTGTGGCCACGCAGGGCCTCGGTGTGGCCCCAGGAGCCGGGACCCTGCGTGGCTTTCTTGGGTGCTCGATGTCTCATCAACGGCTGTCCCTGCTGGGGGATGAGTGTGCACTTAGATTTTCCTAGAAGAGGCTCCTAAAAATACCTTCTCTGATGCCCTGCCTCCCTCCAGCCTCCCAGCTTCCATGAATTAATGAACTAATCCCGCCTCCCCCATTCCTCCTGAATACTCCTCCATCACCCAGCTTTGGGTCTCACTACCTGGGAGTGTGAGTCACTTCCAGCCGGGCGCGTCAGGTCCACACGGGGGCCGAGGGCTTTTCCCTTGACCACCTTCTTAGCTTCCAGGCCCCACCCTCCATCTCAGGGCTGGGCATCTCTTCCCCTGGCCCAGTAGGGCCTCCTCCCCGGGGCTCAGGGGCCATCCCTCTGCTTTTGCTTACACGGTCTCGTCTGCACAGCTTGGAGTGGAATCGTGTCCTCAGGGTTCCCTGATCTGTGCCTCAGCCTCTGGGCTCTGGCTGCCCCCTAGGCTCTCGGCTGGACGCGCCTCGCACATGCCCCGTGGGCGATGAAGTCGCAGCCCGAGCAGGACTCTCGGCCCACGCCCTCCACCCCTCTCTCCTTAGGCCCTCCACCCCTCTCTCCCCCTGAGCTCAGTGCCTGGAGCCGTCACTCGCCGTGACCGTCAAGCGCAGAAGCTCAGAGTGACCCTGGCTCTTTCCTCCCGTCAGAGCTCACAGCCAGCCTGCCTGCCTACAGCAGCTCTGGCTTCAGGTGCTCCCGACTCAGTCGGTGACACCATCCGCTCCCAGCGGGTCAACAGTCGCCTCCACTCCCTCCCTGCCTCCTCGGTCAGACAGCATGCAGCGCTCAGGTCTGGAGTGGTCGTTTAAGAGCAGCCCAGACTGTCCTCAGTGTCTCATCACAGGGGGCTCTGGCATATTTTACCAGGATGCCTCCTGGGGCTGCAGCGGCCCCCAGCCTCGCCCTCGGCCTCCCGTGTCCCTGCAGCTCAGACCTTGTTCTGCTCCGATCCTTCCACCTGGACCCTCCCTCAAGATGCTGGTTCCTTTATTCTCCTTGCCTTAGACCTTTGCACACAAGTCCTTCTTCGCACTCTGTGTCCCTGCTCCAGTGTCAGGACGCTTTCCCAGTCACCCCCAACCCTTCACTGATCTTCAGATCAGATGACCTGTTCGTTGCTTGGATCCACTATTGGCTGTCTCCACAACCAGAAGCTCCACAGGTGGGGGCCTTTTCTCGTTCACATCCATCTCCCCATGTCTCCACACAGGAGGTGCTCTCCTTAGTCTAGAGATAACGAGTGTGTGTGTGTGTGTGTGTGTGTGTGGTGCGGGGTATTGCGAATATGCTTTTTAAAAAGCTCAGTTATTGGGCCGGCAGGTGGCATGGTGCTTAGAGGCACTGGACGCCCACGTGGCTGACCGCGGTGCGAGTCCTGGGCCTGGCGGCTTGCTTTCTCACTTTCCCCTTTTCTCTCTGTCTCTCTCTGGTCAAATCATAGAAATAATAAAAGCAAGTGAAATAAAATAATTCTTTAAACAAATTAAAAGTTCAGTGCTCCCTTCTCATTCAGTTTGCAACTGAAAGTGGTTACGAAGCAGAGCTAGCAGTCTGGCATGGATTTGGGCAGTGCAGCAGGGTCGTTGAAAAGCCGCACAGATCGTCAAGGTATGAGAAAAATGTTAACCGTGTCAACTCCAGCTCACAGCAGAAGCATTATAGCACGCAGGTGCGAAATCCAGGTCAAGACCACTTCCTTCCGCATGCGCAGAATACAGAAGGAGAGATGAGTGGTGTTCCATGACTGCCCCTGTTCATTTTTAATACTGTTTGGTGTTGACACCTATTTTTAAATAATTTTCCTGTCATGTGTTCTGCTCTTTGGATGAGTCACCCTTTTAGTGTACGCAGGGGACCCATTTAGCACTCACGAAGGTGACAGGACCAAGCTGGAAGCTGTACAGCCATTGCCGGCATGAATCCAGGGCCACTTCCCGACGAGCGTGGGCTCAGTTAGGAGCTCAGGGCTTTTCAGGGTGCGGGGAACCGGCTCAATGCTTTCATTACCTGTTAGGCGACAACCCCAGTGGTATCTGAGGCACCACCCCATAAACAAGCCTGTTGTAATTTCTGCAATACAGAAATAAATGAAATCCATGCCAAGTAGAGTAACAGCATCAGTGGCTTCATATCTGATCCTGTGGGTTTTGCAACCAAAGAAGTTCAGGGTGGGAAAGATTGTGTTCGCAAATGATTTTCAAGGAGCCTTATGGGTATTGAGAGTGAGCCCATAGGGGCTGCGACCTTGGAGTTGAAAGCTCTGCGACCTTCCGGTGCGGGCACTCCAGTACATGAATAGTATCCACGGGACGACCCAGGGCAGGGCCCCTCCTGAGAGCGAGCTCAGAGAAGCCTGGAGGACAGCGCAGGAGGGAGGTGCAGCCGGACTGGCACTTGAGTCGAGGACCCCTCTGCAGAAAGCTGAGCCCTCCCCGGCCTGGACCGAGTTCTCTTTCCTGTTACAGTTCAGCTGCCAAAATAGCCCTTTGAATTTGGTGCTTAGAAGGATTTAGAGATACTAAAAATGGCAGCATTTCCTACAGGGCTGTTCGTAAGAGGAAAGCCATGGAGGCAGAGAAGTGCACTGTTGAGGATTTTAGGGTGAACTTGAAAAAGGGAAAACGAGGATTAAAATAAGGGCAATCTTCCTCATATTTATGTCTCAAACTCAAATTCTCTAAGGAGTTGTATTCTCATTTTTCTTAAGGGGGAGAAAATTAAACTTTTCAGAGGACTAGTTGAGCTGTTAGTTTCACTCACCAGGTAGTCTCTGTGGCCTCCCTGATAACACTCTAATCAGCCCTTTGCAGCCTTCTAACTTGAGAAAAATAGTAAGCCTTCCAAATAGCCTGAAAAACATGAGTGAAAACATCTTCAGTCTCACTTCTGAACATCACGGTGTCGATAGAGAACCGATAGAGAGCCGTGGTAACTGAGGATCAAGTCTCCTCTCCAGTAGCAACTGTATGTGAAGAATTTTTCCATCCGTTACTATGTTTGGAAGTCATGATCTATTTTCTCACCTTCAGATAGTGGGTTGCAATTAACCATTCTGTTCTTCCCTGACTTAGCATTGACTTATTGAACTAGGATGTAACAAAATAACTTCTTAAAACAGAGATGTTTCTATAATTTACATTAAGTATCACAGAGACTCAAAACTGGGAAGCATCCCAGCAAGAGGTTATTTGCTACTGTTTCTGTTAGGCTGTGAAAATACTCTTAGTGACCTCAGCTTTTTCCTCCCTGAAACTTTGATTCCATGGGCCTGGGGTATGGTTTGCACCGGCGTGAAGTCCGTCTTATCTTTTCCTCCTGAGATAGTCAATATTCAAAAAACTCATCTCCCCATAGCGTTGTTTTTGCTAAAGACTATAGAATCTAATTTGGGGGCCCTCTTACATTTTACTTTTTCAGATCTTAGAAATACTTCGAAGTTTTGCAAAGGCTCCCTGCATGACCAAGGCGTGCTCCAGACCACAGAGTACGATGAATGTCCCATTATGCCCCCAACTACATGAGGATGGAGAGAGAGGACTTTGGTTCTGGAGAGTTCTATTTGCAATGCATTACCAAAATTTATACTTTCAAGAGCATTTGTGGGGAATTCAAAAGTTCATGGAAAAATGGACCCAGTATCAGTATGTTTGGTGCAAGCGTTTTGAAATCCATGCCTAGATTTTTACTAACACCTGTTTCTCATGGGCTTATGAATGTTAAGAAAGAGCTACTTTTCTTATTATCTGAATACCCAAGAAAGAAAACATCTTGAATTCACTGAAGATGGACTCACTGGGCTGTGTCAGCTACTGGGCCCAGAAATGCCTGTTCTCACCTTACTGAGGCACTGGGTTGGAATTTTCTTTAAGAGAGAGCCCTTGTAAATCGTATAAGTGCCTTCTCTCGACCCCAGACCTACTTTTGGAACAGCTGGAATTAGTTTAATTTGCATAGCACGTTTACGTGTACAGCTCAGAGGGTCTTAGTCGCTTCCACGTTTGTATTACCGTCACCACACTCTAACTTTGTAACAGTTACCTCAACCCCAAAGGAAACACATCCCGTTTCAAAGGCTTACTTTAAACAGATCTTCCTGGAAAAGTTCCTTTTCTTACTCTTTATAGATGAAGGCATCAAGGTTCAGAGATTAAGACCGCCTTTGTGTTTCGGGGACAGTCAGCACATTTCCCGGTCAGCTGAGAAATCTGGCGATGCGTGGTGGGGGTATAGCATCACCCAGACGCTGAGTGAGTTCTCCTTATTTCCATCCAGGCTGTCTGAGCTCCGTCAGACTCGTCGATAATTGGGCCTGAACCCTTGCTTTTATTTATGACTTAGGATTTCAAGTGGTTTTTGATGCTGTCTACCTAAAGTCGCTGGTGGTGTGCTTTTTCGCTAAATGAGCATCGTAGCTGCTCGGTAGTGGACCTTTTCTGTTTTACACGTGTGCTCTCTTGGAAGAGCTGAGCGTGTTCTTACTAGCTGTCTGGTAAATGGTGCAGGAGAGATCGGACGTAACCTCGGGGGGCCCACAGTTCAGCTCCTTACCCTGCAGAACTCCTTGCCCCAGGAGGAGTGGGACCTTCCAAGTGTTCTCGCAAGTGTTGAGGTGACTGCTGTTTAAGAGGTTGGCCAAGTTTTCAGCGTCCTGAGGGGTGTCGGAGAGCAGTGCTGGGCTGCCACAGTCCAACTCCTGCTCCTGACGCGGGGCGTCTCCTCTGCAGGCTCGGGGCCCCTGCCTGTCCCAGGAGTTCTTTGGTCGTGCATTCTGCTCTGGTTTGAATGACTAGTTTAGCGAGGTCTTCTCCATGAGCACAGTTTGCTTATCTACAACAGCAATGTGACACTGGCGGAAACAGAGAATCCGAATCAGAGTTGAAGATAAAGATGAGGCGGTTCTGGAGGGTCATTCTGAGGAGATGACAAGATCAAACATGAGTGAGGACAAGGCGAGGGCACGCTGGTCACCAGAGCTGGGGACCGAGGTGCTGGGTGGTGGCACGTGTAGAGGACGTGCAAGGCTGGTTTTGCCCTGGGCCTGCCGGTTCCTGTGTGGCTCGAGTGTGACGGCTTCCAGGCCGCGTTTTGGATTCTGGGTGAGGAGCGAGGCTGGAGCGTGCCCGGGAGAAAGCATGAACGTGGTGTGAGGGGGCGCCCGTAACAATCCAGAAATCCGCAGCACCCACCCTGCCCCGTAGAAAGACTGGCAGAGCCACAGGACGGTGACATCCGCAGACGTGTCTCGAAAGGGTTAGTGCTTTAACCTCTGGGAAGCGAAGCACAAACGAGCCCGTACCTGGGCCAGTAGCTCACACCCAAGGGGAGCAGCTCCTCGCCTTTCAGGGCCAGGCATGTTCTCGCAGGCACTGGGCTCACCTTTCTTCCCCGGGCCCTGCGTCTCTGTCCTTTGGTACGTTGCTCAGGACTAGAGGTGGCCTGTGTCCCGCACCAGCTCTTACCTTCAACGATGTAAAAAGAGACTCTCCTGCTTTTTGCCTTTTATTTTATTAACTTTAGCACTATATATGTGTGTGTGTGTGTGTGTGTGTGTGTGTGTGTGTGGTGTGTTAGAGGAAATTCCTGGTGAATTTTCAGTCCCGTCTACACCTGTCACTGACTCCAGTGACTGGTTCCAACACCCCTGTGGTCTGAACAAGCAACTGGCAGACAGCGTCACGGGCCGGGCCATCGTCCCGGAGCAGACAGCGTCACGGGCCGGGCCATCGTTCCGGAGCAGACAGCGTCACGGGCCGGGCCACCGTCCCGGAGCTGGACGGCTCTGGCGGGGCTTCCGAGCTCAGCCGTGTGAGGGCACTGGCGCGTGCACTGCCTTGTGGGGCGGTTGTGCCCAGGGCTGGTGTGCAGGGTGCCCTTTTCTGGAGGTGGCAGGTCCTGCGTTACGGCGTCCTCCTGGCCTTCACAGCACGTGGTGGTGGAGACTGCCGCTTTCAGAAGTGTGAGCTAGGGCTGCGCACAGACTGCTCATTTCGTCATCACCCCCTCCAGCGTGCTGCCCAAATGACTCGCCAGGAAAGACCCTGTCCGGCCCAGCCTGTTTGCCGTGTGGCAGGGACTGATCAGACGAGCCATGTTTGCCATTTCTACTAAGGCAAAGGAAGAGCACGTTTTAGAAAACCATCACCAAGTGATACCACGATGCAGAGCATGGTCGCCTCCGAGAGGCCTGGGGCTATCAGAACTGCTCTGGGCCCTCAGGTGGGGTGGGCCTGGAGCAGGACGGTGTCTAGAACCCGTGGCTTGAAAGTCAGTTTGACATGGGACCAGTAGCTGGCATAATGGCTATGTCACTGGGCCCCCATGTAGTTGACCGCAGTTCGAGTCCCGGACCTGGTGGCTTAAAGTCACACTGAGCGTGTTTGTGTGCGTGCCCAAGATCCCGAGAGAAGAATGGAGAAGGGATTGCAACGTGGCCATACCCTCTGGGGGGTTATTTGTGTCTCTTTGTCTTTCTGGCGAGCACACACACCCCATAGCAAAAACCTCTCCAAAAAGGAAAAAGGAAGGAGGGAGGGAGGGAGGGAGGGAGGGAGGGAGGGAGGAAGGAAAAGAGAGAAAGAAAGAAAGAAAGAAAGAAAGAAAGAAGGAAGGAAGGGAAGGGAAGGGAAGGGAAGGGAAGGGAAGGGAAGGGAAGGGAAAGGGAAGGGAAGGGAAAAGGGAAAGGGAAGGGAAGGGAAGGGAAGGGAAGGGAAGGGAAGGGAAAAGGGAAAAGGGAAAAGGGAAAAGAAAGAGAAGAAAGAAAGAGAAAAGAGAAGAGAAAAGAGAGGGAAAAGAAAAAGGAAAAGAAAAGAAGAAAGAAAGAAAAGAAAGAAAGTCAGTGTGACACTACAGGTACAGTTGCTTGGTTTTGCCCAATTCCCAGCTGGGTGAATGGAAGGCATGGCCCGAGGACACCCCATCACCCAAGGCGTGGTGATCTGGGCTCCTGTCCTGCCTGCACCCGCGGGGGGCCGAGGTCTGCCTTTCTCTGAGTGACTCCTCAGGCAGCCTCTGGGACACCGATGACCTTCGTGGCCAGGCCTGGCCGTGCAGCTGAGCTCATGGCCCAGAGAGCATCAGAGCGCTGGCTGTGACTGACGGGACCCCGCCTCGCCCCGGCTCTGCGTTCCCAGCGCTTACCTGCCGTGTGTACACGCTGCGTCCTGGGCAGCTCTGTCTCAGCCTCAGCTGTACAGGTGTGTGCACTGTGGGAAGTGTGTTTAACGTGAAGCTTCCTGATTTAGCAAATTACAAATGATGATTGGCAGAGGGTTAGAAAAGTACTTTTCATCAAAGAAATTCGATCTTGAATGGATGGACTGTAGAGACCGTCAGTCTTCCCTGGTTTTTTTTTTTTTTTTTTTTTTCTTTTTTTTCTTTTCCTTTTTTTTCTTTTCTTTTTCTTTTTCTTTTTTTCTTTTTCTTTTCTTTTTTTTTTCTTTTGTTTTCTTTTTTTTTTTTTTTTTTTTACAAAAGGGAGCGTTTATTTCCAGAAAGTGACCAGTTTGCTCCAGGCCAGGCTCTTCAGTGACCCCAAGCCAGGCTGTCCCCGTCCTGCTGCATTCAAAGAGGGACACACAGAAGCGGAGCACAGACGCCAGGACCTGTGTGACCCCAGCCCCACCCACTCAGGGCAGAGCCTCTGCTCTGAAGGAAGCCCGCCTCTCCCTGCCCTCAGAGATGAGGCTGGCCACGCAGCAGGTGGCAGCAGGCGGGCCAAGGCTCCCCTGGAAGTCAGACTTCCTCAGAGGCTCGGGAGGGCTTCGGAGCAGCTTGCGCTGGCGTCGGGAAAGTGTGTGTGAATGTGTTTCAGTTCCGCCGGTGGAACTCTGTGCTTGACGGTGCCCCGGGGAGCTGCCCCCTGCGTGTCCGAGACAGTGTCTCCTCGCTCACGGCCCTTAGGCACATCTGTAAGCCCAGTTTTTGAAAATGGAATGGAATGTAAAATACTTCTAAGGGCCGGGCTTATTTAAAGCATTTCTATGAAGTATCTTTTGTGAAGTAAAGAATTACCTCCTAATTGCCTGCAGATACAGTGCCTTGGTTTTTTTTTTTTTGTTTTTTTTTTGAGAGGTTTTTCACTAAGGGCGCATTTTCACCCCCCAGGGGGGATGGTCACGCCGCAATCCCTTCTCCTCCATTCTCCTTTTGGGCACGCACGCAAGTGAGTTGTATGTAGGGTACGAACCGCGGTCGACCAAAGCGACATAGCCATTTAACTGTGGTTCCCATGCCTTGGTTTTGTAAAACTTTTTTTGTCCCTCTTCCTTTTTTAAGTATGTTGTAGGGTACAAAAAACAGCTTAAGTGTATGCCAAAAAAAAAATAATAAAGTTCAGATCTTGTTTTACTAATTTCACAATGAAGTTATTTATTTATTGATTGATTGATTGAAGAAGCTTCTTTTGCTATAGGGTGCGTACACTCTCCAGAAAGACAGAGACAGAGAGACAGAAAGGGAGAAATCACCCCCCAGGTGGGATGGCCACGCTGCAATCCCTTCTCCTCCATTCTCCTCTTGGGATCTTGGGTATGCACGCACACAGGGCCGGCATGAGTTTAAGCCGTTGGATCTGGGACTCGAACTGCGGTCGACTGCATGGGAGTCCAGCGCCATAGACATTACACCAACTGCTGGTCCCACAATGAAGTTTTAACTGAGATATGAGCTGTTGTTTCATATATTGTAGGCCACAGATGTCAAATAGGATGGATGGGGTGTAATGGTCCTCGTACGGTTGTGGCGCCCGGGTGTAGAGGTTACTGCACAGCTGGCCAGAGAACAGACGGGCTTTAGGGATAGACACACTAGCCAGGAAATAGCACCCCTGGCTGGCAGACGGACCGCTGCTCACTAAGAGTAACGGTATCTGGAGGTGGCGGGGACTTACTGGTGGGCTTCCAGCGCTGCCCAAGGCCTAAACTGCCTCCAGTAATAATGACTCGAGTGTGTCTCATGGGCAGTGGGCGGGGGGGTCACGCAGAGAACATGGCGTCTCCCCTTCTGCTGCTACTGGGGATTGTGTTTCCCACCAGGTACAGCCAACAAGCCTTTCCGTTATGGCTGATAATTTGCTCCTCGGAAAGAGGTTGAGGGGGCAAGTAACTGCAGGCAGGTCACTGGTTTAAGAGGTTTTGTTTTGTTCTGTCTTGAACTTCCTTTGAGGGCCAGCAGGTGGCGTGGTGGATGAGACGCTGGATTCCCACATGGCCAACCATAGTGAGTCCGGGATCTGAGGGCTTGCCAATCACCTGGGTGTGTGTATGTGTGCATGCCCAGAACCCTGAGGGAGGAGTGCAGGAGAAAGGGTTTTGGCATGCCATCGTCCCGAGAGCTGGCTTCTCACTTTCCCTCGTTGTTCTGCCTCTCTCTAGAAAGCACATATGCCCTTTGGCAAAAAAGCTTAAAACACAAATGAAAACAAACAAAAGCAAAAATTCCCTTTGAGCAGGGACCAGCAGTTGGCATAATGGCTATGTCGCTGGATTTCCACGTAGGTGACCATGGTTCGAGTCCCAGGCCTGGTAGCTTAAATTCACACTGGGTGCGTGTGCATGCATGTGTGCCCAAGATCCCAAGAGGAGAATAGAGGAGAAGGGATTGTGGCGTGGCCATCCCCCCAGGGGGTGATTTCTCGCTTTCTGTCTCTGTGTGTCTCTCTGTCTTTCTGGCAAGCGCACATGCCCTATAGCAAAACCTCTAAAAAAAAATGTTAAAAAAAATTCCTTTGAGCAAAGGCTTTTCTTTTCTTCCTTCCTTCCTTCCTTCCTTCCTTTTTTTAAAGGAGAGAAACAAAGAGACAGTGAGAGGGAAAGTGATTACCGCCCCGCCCCCCACCCCCACCCCAGGGAGATGGCTATGCCACAATCCCTTCTCCTCTATTCTCTTTCTGGGAGTTTGGACATGCACACACACACACACCTGGCCTGAGTTTCAAGCCAATGGATCTGGGATTCGAACTGCAGCCGTGTGGAGTCCAGTCATGACTACTACACCACCTACAGGCCCCAAGCCAAGGCTTTCATGCATCTGGGTCTTCCCAGGATGCATCAGGAGGACCAGAAGGCTCCGGCTTGCTATCCTGAGGTCTGCAGAGCCTCGTGATGCCTCCGGGGACAGTCCTGCCGAGTCTCAGCCACTTGTAGATTTCACAGAAAGTGAGGAGGAGAGGGAGGGGTGTGCTCTCTGATGTGGGCACAGCTCCAAACTAGGAGAAAGGCCTCCCAGCTGTGGCCCCCTGTGGAGAAAGTCTTCTTGGTCATTATTAATGATTACAAATGGTGTCACCAATTTCGCTCTCAGGATGTACTAAATAAGTCACTTTGCAGGTTGCAAATCCAAGGGTCAGGAAGCTTGATTAGGGCCATGTACCCACGTGACCACGGAGGACTGTGGGCAGCAGTCCTGTCTCTCACAGTGACTCCGCTCCTTGCTCTGTGGAGAAATACTGTGGCCAAATGGCTTGTATCAGCTAGGAAACTGGACGAGGTGACCCGGGGTGCTGAGGGTCCCCCACGCTTGTGCCCTCTCTCCTTTCTTCTGATGAAGACTAGCGTTATCTGGGCGGAAGCTGTGCTGGCAGCCAGGTCCCAGCAAGATAAAAAGTGCAGAGTGGGAGCAGCAGGTGACTTCATGGTCAGGTCTCTGGACTCCCACGCCGTCAGCCATGGCTTGATGGCTTAAACTCATGCTGGGTGCGTGTGCGTGTGTGTCTAAAATCCCGAGAGGAGACTGAAGGAGAAAAGCTTGCAGTGTGGGCAACCCCCCAGAGGGTGATTTCTTGCATTCTGTATCTCTGTCTCTCTGTCTCTTTGGCAAGTGCATGTACCCTATAGGGAAACCTCTCAAAAAATAAATAAATTAAAAAATAAACAGAGCAGAGCTTCTGTGGATGCTCATGGACATTTAACAAAAGCAGGAGGCAAAACCCTGGCTCCAGAATCCTCCACAACTCTGGAGCTGATGGTAGGTACAGAATAAAGCAGCCTATCGTGAGTGATGGCACTCCTCTGTGTTAACATTCTGGGGTCCTCAGTTAAAACAAATGTTGTCACATTGTCCCCAAACAGGATTAAATGCTACTTACAAATTATACTCAACCCAATAGAATTACAGTACGTTGTTACACCACACACACACACATCTTTAAGGAAAAGAAGATGAGGACAGAGGACACGTCCAGGGTTCTGAGAACACGTCACCTCCTTGAGCCGGGGGTGTGTGAAGCATTGCTCAAGGCCAGCTGCAGTGCCCCATAGAGGAACACATTGTTGTTCACGGCTTCAGTAAAGCGGTCACTTTCATCTCCATGCAGCTCTGCAGGCAGCGAGCAGCCGCGCGAGAACGGAAGTGAGCTTGGTCACACGCAGCTCGACGGTGCCCAGCAGCCCCAGCGTGATGCACTGGGTCCGCGCACGTCACTCAGGTCTGCAGGCTCAGTAGGGCCTCCTGCCTCTCTCCTTCTCAGCAACCCCAGATCTAAACCTGGATTCTGGGAGGCTCTGGTGTATGTGCAAGGGAGAGGGCCTGAGTGGCAGGCTTTGGCCTGTACCTGCCCGCGGTGTGCCCGAGAACTCGACCAAGCCAGGTCATGCCAGGGCCTGCCTCTGCGTACTGCAGGGCAGAGGGCGCCTAGAGGAAGGGGTGGAGCCAACACCGCTCTCTGCTCCAGCTGAGACTCAGTCCTGCAGGAACGTGGGGGCCAGAGCATGCAGTGTCGGGGTGACTCTGGCCTCCAGTGAGGTGGACATAGCTCTCACCCACGTGCCCTGCATGTGCCCCACATTCACTTTTCTTTGTTGAAAATAAAAGCGACAACCCCAGTCACCTGTCACCGCCTTAATGCGGTGTCTCTCCAGGTCTAAGAAGCAAAGTATGTACTATCCTGTTTCTAATACCGTGGTGTGTCTGTAAATACCGGCACATCGTCCTCATTGGAGGTGATTGTCCCTGTAAACGGACTGTAAGGGAATGCTGCGTGTCACAGTCGCTGAGCTCTCAGATCTGCGACACGGCAAGTGTGAACACCAGCCTGCCTTGGGGGAGCAGGGTGTGCCTGGCAGACCGTGCTGGGTGTGAGGAGGGCCCGGCAGACCCTGACCCTGCTGGCGTGTCTGGCATGCCGTCTTTGGACCCAGGGCTAGTGCATTTCGGGGACAGCACTGGAGCCTGCAGCCCCGGCAGCCAGGATTCCCCGTGGTTTGGGCCTCTCTGGTCATCTTCGCTGAGCGGGAAGCGTGCTGCTGGAATGGCCACCGCTCCCTTTCAGTGACTTGTGGGAGCAGTGCCACCGTTGGTATTTCCGCCAGTCTGTGAGAAAGCTGGGGTGAGACCAGGTGCTGCAGAGCCAGAAAACTGGGGCCTCCCAGGTAGAAAAGGGGAATGTACGGATGTAAGAAGAACCGGGTGCAGAGTCCTTAAGGAACCAGTCCCTAGAGTCAGTGTCTGTTGGGACCAGCAGATGGCAAAACAGTTACATCGCAGAACTCCCATGTAGTCCACCTCAGCTTAAAACTCACACTAGGGGGACCAGCAGTTGGTGTAATAGCTGTCACTGGACTCCCATGCAGTGGACTGTGGTTCGAGTCCTGGACCCAGTGGCTTATACTCACACCTGGCACGTGTGTGTACGTGCTCAAGATCCTGAGAGGAGAATGGAGGAGAAGGGATTGCGGCGTGGCCATCCCCCCAGGGGGATGATTTCTCACCTTCTGTCTCTCTGTCTCTCTCTGTCTTTCTGGTGAGTGCTTGCACCACCCTATATCAAAAACCTCTCCGAAATAATAATAATAATAATAATAATAATAATAATAATAATAAACAACTCATGTTGGGTGCATGTGCATGCGTGTCCAAAATCCCCAAAAGAGAATGGAGGAGAAGGGATTGTGGCATGGCCATCCCCGATAGGGTGTGATTTCTGGCTTTCTGTCTCTCTGTCTGTCTCTGTCTCTCTAACGAGTGCACATACCCTGGAGCAAAAATCTCTCAAAAAAGAAAAAAAAAGAATCACAGTGTCTCTTTATGTTGCAAATTGTCACCTCCCTGTGATGTGAGCCTAGTGGCCTAACCCTTTAACATGCTGGTGCCTGGCTTAGTCTCTGCACGCATGGCTGTGCATGTATTCGGGACGTCATCCCAGGTACAGACAGCCCCATGATCCTGAGTTAAGGTGACACTTTCTCGGGAAATTCTGAGTACAAAGAGGTCGTGTTCATGAATAAAGGACCCCTTCACCCTCACAGGGAGGAGCGGAGGGAGGGGTAGTGTCTTCATCTCAGAGTTCTTAAGTAGTCCTCAGAGAACCTCTTAAATTCGGGGTCCCAGTGGTAGTGCCTGCAGTGACACTGCCTCAGTCACGCTGGTCAGGGCTCAGCACACACGCAGCACCCAGCAGGGGCCTGTGACGTCTGAGTAAAGGTGCACATTTTCCAGGTCCCACTTCCCCGTGCCATGGAGTCCTCGCGTGTGCCGTGGGCTAACAGTACTGCTAGTCCAGTGGGACAGTGAGCTGCGTCCTGGTTCCGATGCAAGGTGGCGGTCCTGTGGGGGACCAGCCGAGCTGGCACCATGGCCTCCTCTGAGTCCGGCCCCGTTTAGTCTCTGTAAAACGCTACTTGTTGGAGGTATGAATTTGTGCCTCGGCTTCCTAAGGTAAGTGGCCGGTGTGTTTTCTGTTACAGCACAGGGGTCCCCACTGAGCCCTGACAGGCTGGGGGTGAAGGCACCCTTAGTCCACTGCCCAGCACAGCAGTCCCTGGACCCGAGACCACCTCCTCGCGCTCCCCAGGGAGCAATTTGCTGAAGCACCTGCCTCCAGGTGATCTCTCTGGGCCAAGCTTGGGAGATCCATTCATCCAACTAAGAGCCCCTGCTGAGCGTCAGCCCTCACCCTGGGATGCGAGCCCCTGCTGAGCGTCAGCCCTCACCCTGGGATGCGAGCCCCTGCTGAGTGTTCAGCCCTCACCCTGGGATGCGAGCCTCTGCCTAGTGTCAGTCATCACCCCAGGATTTATCTCCTGTGGAGCGTCAGTCCTCACCCAGGTTGTGACAGTCACAGTCCTCCTTCACAGTTCCTCCAGCCTTACCTAATCCACAGCGCCTGTCACTGATCACGGAATATCCCTGAGTTTGGGTTTCTTGGGCTTGTATGTTCCAGAAAATCACATCCGAGTAGTAATCACCTAATTAACTTGTGAAATTCTATTACAAATCACGTTTCTATTCTATTAGGAAAGAAAAAGAGAGAAAAAACAATTCTGAAACCCAGCCTCTATGTCAGAGCAGGAAGCATACAAAGAGGGCGCAGGGAGCCGTGGCTTTGTCGCGGACAATGCCAGCTCTCATGCTGCCGTCACCTGAGGGTGGCGCTGCGCCTCCTGGCGTTGGGTGTCGGATCAGTCTTATTTAGGTGGTGTATGTCTGAAGTGGGGCGTTTCGATGGCAGTTGGTTGATGGTAAGTCGCTTGATCAAGGAAAGCTGAAGTGTTGACTATTAGCCACAGTTACCCCCGCCACCCGCCACCCCTGCCTGTGGCACGGACGCACTGAGAATGTGCCTTTACTGCACAAATGACTGTCACCGGACAGGCCTGGGAGTAATCACTTGTTTGGAATTTCTCCATTCAACCAAATAGCTATGCTCCAATTCAGTAGAAAAACACCCATTAAAGAAACAAATACTGTTCATTACAGAAATGTTTTCAGGGTATGTGTTTTTATTTTATAGAAAAAAATTCATGTACTTCATTTATAAGCCTTACTGGGAAAAAAATGAGTACACACATATACAGTCTTTTTTTTTTTTTTTTTTTGTAGAGGTTCTTGCTATAGGGCACGTGCTCTCGTCAGACAGACAGAGAGAGACAGAGACAGAAAGCGAGAAATCACCCCCCGGGGTGGATGGCCACGCTGCAGTCCCTTCTCCTCCATTCTCCTCTTGGGATCTTGGGCACGCACAGACACGCGCCTGGCGTGAGTCTCAAGCCACCGAGTCCGGGACGCGAACCATGGTGGACTACGTGGGAGTCCAGCGACATAGCCATTACCCTAACAACTGCTGGTCCCACATATACAGTCTTTATAAAAATTTCCAAAGTATACATTGATCCAAAATTCTGATATATCACCTCCTTTGAAAATTTTTATTGTTAATTGGAAAACGGTAGTTGTGTGTATCAACTTGGTGTGGAGTGTGATGTCTGCATACCTGTGATGTGTATGTCGCCGTCCTGCTGTGCTGGGTGGCTCCTCACATCTCCGTAGTGTGTAGGCATGCACCGTAGAGGACTATGCTGTCACAAGGTCACTCTCCTTCCCCTGTGTTTATGTCCACATCCACTAGGAGCGTTGGGTGCCCAGGAGGTGTGGCCGGCTAAGTTAGCAAGGCTCCTGTGGTTCTGAAAGCGATCGGGTGCTTGCACATTCCTGCTGCGGCGGGGCCTAAGTACAGGGCCAAGGCAGCGGCAGGAGGAGTCCCCGCCGTAAGCCTTCCTCCCTAGGGTGACGTCCCCGCCCCTGCGGGCTACTCTGACCCAGGGCCACCTGGGCGGCTGATGTCCTCACAGTTCTGGAGGCTGAGGTCACAGATCAAGGCCCTGCGGTCTTGGTGCTGGTTGGTCGTTGTCACCTTCTCGCGTGGTGAAAGGGGCAGAGATGCCCCCTTAGGCCTCTCCGATGGGGACGCTAGTCATGAACTCTCCTCTCCGCCTATCTCTTCCCTGAGTTCACCTCTTACTGCTGTCACCCCAGGGTCAGGATTTCAGCCCCACTTGGGGGGTCACCTCCCCCGGAGCGCAGTGGACTTCATGTCCTTACTGTGCTGCTCTTCTCTCCTCATGCTGGACCACCTACAGGGAGGAGAGAGACAGAGAGTGAGTAACTCAGCGGGTGAGGCCCACCCCGAGGGGCAGCAGGAGAGTTCCTGTCGTGCTGGTTTGGAAACAGGCCGAGCAGGGGGTACCCATGGAAGAGAAGGTGAGGGAGGACGAGGGGCTGGGCCACCAGGGCCCGCTAGCCCTGCAGAGACGAGTGAGACGGGGTGACGGGCAGGTCTGAGCAGACGGAAGGTGCGCTGACTTCATTTGACTGGCTCACACCATCTGCTGTGTTGGAAAAAGCCTGCCGTGGGTGAGGGCTGACACAGGGAGACCTCTCTGGAGGCTGTCTCTCAGATTCAGCCAAGAATCACTGATGTTGGACAGACTGAGGAGGGGACACCCAGGTGTGAAGGGCAGGATTCCAGGTCAGACCAGAGGTGGGGACAGAGACAGGACGAAGATCCAGACTGACATCAAGCTTCGGGCCTGAGCAATGAGGGGACGTTACATCGACCTGGGGAGTCGCAGTGAAGCAGCTTCGGGGATCACTGCTCTGACTCGTCCACGCTGAGTCTGGAGCTGTGGGGTGCTGAGTCAGCGGGCAGCTTTGCGAGCAGAGCGGGTGTTGGGGTATATTTTTAGGAGTCATCAGCAAGTAGATGGTGTTTACCTGTCAAGATGGATGAGCTAGGAGGGGAGTGATGATTATGGGTAGAGAAGGGGAGGGCCTTGGGGCACTACGAAGACTTCAAGGCTATGGGTAACATTTCTGCTGATGGCATCGGAGGAAGACTCCAGATACTTCCCCACGAGCAGGGTGGGGTGGCTGCCTACTGCATGCTCAGCTGTTCTCTGGATCACTCATTTTTTAATCATGTCCAACTTGAAAGGAAAACTTTTTTTTCTGAATTACTGTTTGAATTGTAATTTATTTGATTGTCAGGGTGAATTTTTATAAATGTATTAGTCATTTGCATTACTTACAGAAGTGAATTATGTTCATTTCCCGTAATTCTAGGTCAAAGAGCTTGTGTTTTATTCTGTCCCAGTGGAAGCCGTGGGAATTCGAGAGGAGTGCAGCAGGATGTGGGCCGTTACTTGGGGAAATTAATTGGAAAGTCCTATCCCGGCATCTCTTCTTTATAGTTTATTGATCAGTGATCAGACCCTAGAGGCTCCAGTTTCTGAAGTTTGGAGAAACTGAGTGCTCGTGAGTCAGGCTGAGCAAGTTGCCGGGTACTGATGGCAGGAAACCACGGCCGTTCTGGCCGGCCCCGGGAGGAATCAGAACAGAGTGTAGGGAGGCGCAGTCTCCTCCCCGTTTCCTTTCCCCCAAACCCATTTCTGGCTACATTTCGGCCATCGCCCCACCACAGATGGCCGCACGGGCCTCATCTACCTGCACCCCCCAGTGTGCAGTCAGAGGGGAGATTGAGACCCTCCAGGGCCGATGGTGGGTGCACCTGCTTAGCCACCACTGTTCTCTGCTGGTCTCATCAGGACATGGTTCCAAAAGACAATATTTTATTTAATTTTTAATCAATAAAACCCACATATATTGTGTACAGCAGGTTTGACGTGCATTCTCGTGCAGTGGCTTCGCCACGCTCGTTAACGTACTGTGCAGAGTATTGGCCGTAGCTAATAGCAGGGCATTGTATTTTGAGAACTGCTAAGACAGTGGATTACCGTGTTTTCACCAAGTCACCAAAAGCCGTTCGGACTTCGGGCGTTAGGTCCGCCTGCTTGTTCTCAGCCAGTGCACTGGCGTGAGTAGCTCAGAAAGCATCGTGTGGCAGCTCAGGGTGCAGAACTCAGAAGCTGGGCTATGTTCTAGGGACCGACGACCCCGAATGTCTTGAATCTACAATCATGGGGAGTCATTCAAGGGTGGGAAGTGGGGTACGCTTGGCTTAGGGAAACGCAGACCGACGCGCGTGAGCAGTGCCGGCCGTGCTTCGTGTGCCCGGCCTGTTTTAGGACAGCGCGGTTCCGGAAGCGGTTCTCAAAAGGAATTCTAAAGATACCGCGGCTAGCAGCAGCAGGACCGGCTGGCCGGGCCCGTCCCCAGGTGACCCCGTGGTGGGAAGTGCTGTTCTCGCCTGAACGTGTGTCTTGGTTGGCCTTTCAGCGGACCTCGGAAGGCGGGAGGCACCGTCGCGCACTTCCTTCTCGCCCCCTGAGTTAAATCCCCCCAGGAACTGGGAAGAATGCGTTTTAAATCAGCACGGGTCGGGGTCCAGGCAGGACTGGGAGATGGTGTTACTGACGCTCTGAAAGAGCCTAACTCCGCACGCGGACCCGGAGTAGAGATGCTTAAAACAGTGGCCACTTGAAGAAGACGACGCCGACGAAGGAAAAGCCAGAGCGTTCATCACAGTCTTTGCCGAGAGGAGGTGGCAGCCGGGTGGCGTTCTGTCCCGGGACAGCCTGACAGTGTTCCGTGGCGCTGGCCAACAGGCAGGCTTGCTGACGTTCAGGCTCATTGCTACAAGCGTAACGCCTTTCCTCAGGTAGATGTCCTAGGAAGAAAAATACTGCTCTTCTCAGGAAAAAGCAAAACACTGAAGTATTTCACTGGGGGGGTGTGTGGGGGGGTGGGTGGATCTATTTAAATTCATTACTCTGTCACCTTCAGCCGAGGCCTCTGCGGCTGTCGGGAAACAGCGCGTTCTTCGCGCACGTCTTCCTCCCGTACCCCGAGTACCACATTGTGTGTACAAATGAGCTCTCCGCAGACAGCGCTGCTTTCTAACATGCTTATCTTGAACCCGCGTGTGGCTGGTGGCCTCAGCACCGACTTTCAGCGGTGGGTGCGGACTGTCCAGCACTGCCCACCGGTCGGCTCAGCTGCGTGTCGCCCGAGGGGCTGGCCACCTGCTCAGTACCGGGCACGTCTTCAGACGCGGCTGATTTACGCATCGCGGCAGAGCCGGTCTCCCCACAGCGTGCAAGGAAACGGCTCCTTCTCGCGTGCTTTCTGACCCGAACCACGGAGGGAACTCTTGACCACTTACAGATGGCGACAATGGGAGCCGTGAAAGGAGGCGTGAATCTGCCACTGTTGTACTCGTTGACGCTTGCCTTTGATTTGCACTTCTGTTTGTCTGAGTTATAGGCCACCAACACCCGCGGGGGGGGAGCGTCTTCTGATGATAGAGCTTTGTTTTCTCTTTCAAAAGAGCACTGAGAAGCGGGAGTGGAAGACTGGCTGTTTGCCTTCACCCCTCTCGTTTGTAACGTCAGCGAGATCGAGGCGCTGGCCGCAGCGAGGAGGCCATTCACAAGGCTCGCTGCAAACCGTGGGCAGAAATAAGCCACTCCGTAAAATCCAAGGCTAGAATGGAACCACACTTGAATGACCTTCGGTCAGCGGTCCCAGGAACTTGTTTCTGCTCAAGCCCTGCCGTCTCTTTGTCCCTCTGTGTGAACCTCCGTAAGCGTCCAGTTTGCTCAGCTGTAAACAAGGTGTTTTTGACTGTTGAGCTCTGAAAACCCCGCGTAGCTTTGACATCCCGTGGTTCCGTGAAAGTGGCCACTCAGTCTGCCTTCTGAGACGGACAGCTTTGTGCCCTGCTCGAGCCAGAGCAGGGGCGTGGTGTCGGCACTGCCCGGAAGGTGAGGAAGCCCTCCTCCTGCCCACTCCGATTTATGTAAACCTTTGTCTGTCTGGAAAACACAGTCGCGTTGCAGTCACCAGATGGAGGATGGGCGCGGCCTGTTCCGTGCCTTCCTCAACCTCAGAGCTCTGCCGCTGCCTTCAGGTGAGCCACTTTCTCCGACACTCCCGAGTGTGCTGCGTCCCTCCGTGGCACGTCCATGGGAATGGGGAGGGACTTGGCTTCCTTTAGACTCTGCAGACAAGCGTCCCCCCACCCCTCTTTGCCTGGTTAAAGTATTTTCCGTGTCCTCCATTCCCGCATTCTCTATTGTTTGCACACACACTCACACATGCACATACACACACGTGTGTGCATGCACCCCCCAGAGCCCAGCCTTTTCGTTCCTTGGAGGGGGCAGGTTTCTCAGTCCACCCATAGCTGACTGAGCCTGTTCCACGTCACAGCCTGGCGCCCCCTTCAGAGGCCCTCAGGGGCGGGGGTGGAGGCAGGGTGGGCAGGCTCTGGCCGGGGCCAGGTCAGCACTGCCTGTTCTCAGGGGTAGGGGTGGAGGCAGGGTGGGAAGGCTCTGGCCGGGCCAGGTCAGCACTGCCTGTTCTCAGGGGCGGGGGTGGAGGCAGGGTGGGCAGGCTCTGGTCGGGCCAGGTCAGCACTGCCTGTTCTCAGGGTTAGGGGTGGAGGCAGGGTGGGCAGGCTCTGGTCGGGCCAGGTCAGCACTGCCTGTTCTCAGGGTTAGGGGTGGAGGCAGGGTGGGCAGGCTCTGGCCGGGCCAAGTCAGCACTGCCTGTTCTCAGGGGCGGGGGTGGAGGTAGGGTGGGCAGGTTCTGGCCGGGCCAGGTCAGCACTGCCTGTTCTCATACATGGGTGTCACGTTGGAGCACAGACCCTCTCTTGTTGGTGCATTTTCTGTGACTGGTGAGGCCTCCGCACGTGGCCCGCAGCCTCCCCTCCCACGTGTGAGTGCCGAGCCCCGCACTGGGCGACACCGTCGGCCTCTGGATTCCCCGTCACCTCCAATGGCTGCTCTGGGCTAGAGGGGAGTTTCTGGAATGTGGGCACTTACTTGGTCCTTGGCTGGAAGCGCCTGTGGGCCGTGGGCTGCTGCAGCGGCTGAGGGTGGGTGAGCTGAGGGCTCTCCGTGGTCAGTTTCCAGTGAAGCTGTTCGGGTGCCTGTTCTGACTGGATTCCGTCTGTATTGAAGCAGCAGCTCGAGAAGAGCGGTCGAGGCTCTCCGGTCAGCATTGCAGAGCCCCCACCCCAACGAGCAGAGCCCTGGCAGCAGCACACCCTGCACTGGACCTGCTCCCAGCTCATTCCAGTTCTAGAGTGAGGGGCCAGTGTGTCCGGCCAGGCGCGGGCCTCACCTTCTGAACGGACACCACACCCCTGCGTGCTCTCTCTCACCCTCTGTGTCTCTCCCTCTCACAGCTCCTCTCCCTCCTCCCTCCCTTTCTCTCTCTCTGTCTTTCGCACACACATACACACTTGTATGTGCACATGCACACTCACAAGTGCGGTTTTGAAGAAAGCATTTGTAAGACCGCAGGGGACGCAGTGCAGACCCTGCTTGGGAGACCAGGAGCAGCCCCACCTCCAGCTGCCTTACCCAGGCAGGGCAGTGTGAGCCCTGGGAGTCACTGTGGTCAGCATGCCGGGCCCTCCTGAGTGGACATTGCTCAGTGGTCAGCCCTGCGGAGGGGTGTGGTTGCAGTGTTGGGAGACAGGCAGAAGTCCAGCAGGTGGGAGGAAGCAGAGTGGCCCAGGCTGTGAATGTCCCCCAGGCTGGCAGTGGAGAGCCAGGCCTGGTGGGTGTTGAGGAAACTCCCCTGTAGGGCTGAGTCTGGCCAGGGCCAGCTGAGCAAATGCCTCGCTCGCTGAGCTCTGCGGATGGTGGTGGGAGCTGCCGGCCAGGCGGAGAGAAAGGACCTGACACCCAGTGCCTGTACAAGAGGGCGGGGCCGGCTGGGCAGGAGGAGGAGCGAGGTGGAGGCGGAGGCGGAGGCAGGATGAGGCGGGTGTCCAGTCGCCATGCAGGCCAGCCTGCCGCAGCTCTGGGCACATGGACCCTCAGCCTAGCAATAGTCCCTGCTCCCTGTCATGACGGGCATCTCAGCAGCATTGCCCGTCACCAGCAGCACTGCCCGTCACCAGCCGGCCTCCTCCACAGCCCTTGCCACAGCCCGGCTGCCCTGTTCTCGCTGCACGCAGGACTCGGTTCACCTCGCGGTGGCAGTGGGCTCAGTGGACAGCGTGGCAGCAGCACGGGCACCCCAGCAGTGGGCTCAGTGGACAGCGTGGCAGCAGCACGGGCACCCCAGCATCATCTTGGTGCACCTCATCCTGTCCATCTTCGCAGCGCCGTGGGTAATACACAATAGTGACCCCACTCTGCAGATGCGGACACTGAGGCTCAGGTGCTAACGGGGCTCAAGTGGGCTTGGCCTAACCTGTGGCGTCGTGCCTCATACCTCCCGGCCTGGCCTCCTGTCACCTGGCTCCAAAGGCTGCCTCATGAAGCCCGGGGTGTCCTTGGCCCATGCCTGCCCCTTCCTGGGGTCCTGCCCTTTCTGCACTAAGACCTGTGCTGAGTATCAGGGACCTCACGCTCCAAGGGGCTGGCACTGAGCTGCACTGTCACCAGCATCCACGTGGTGACCTGCTGATTACTGGGAGATATTCTGAATTTCCCTCTTCTTCCAGAAATATCCACGGTCATGTGAAGCCCGTGGTTCAGCACTGAGCTGGTCTGATTCTCATAAGAAGGGGAAACCGTCAGGTCGCTCCAGTCGTGAACACTCACATTTCCTAGAGAAAGTCCCGTCGGAAGCGCGTTGGCTCCCGGGAAGCGTGTGAACGTGGTGGAGACAGGCCTGAACGCCCGGGTAGGACCGTGGGGCGCAGTGCAGGGCCGTCGGCTGCACCCTGGGAGGTGTCTCAGAGGGGTCAGGGACTGTGCTGGGGGTCGGAGGGGAGTGTGTGGCAGGGCTGGGGCTGGACAAGGTGAGGGTGGGCAGATGGCATGGGGGCGACCACAAGCTCGTCACCCCATGCCCCGCTTCCCTGGGCATGGAGAGCTGGTGTCCCCTCACAGGCCTGGCCTTCCGCAGGGATGGAGCTGCTCCACCAGGGTGTGAGAACGGGCCGTAGGGCTCAGCTGGTACTGTCCCCAGGGGCATGACACTGTGGCTTTCGGGGTGTGAGCCCCGTGTGACTGCTTCGCTTTGGCAGTCTAGTGAGCTGGCACACCCACCGAGACGGTGGCAGCTCCTCGGGGAGGGAAGGACAAAGGCAGGATGCCAGTGATGGCTTCACGTTGGCTCCCAGGCACAGTGTGGCAGGGGGCAGAGGCAGGGTTATGTTGGGGGCCCCACTGCTGTTGCACCCCAGGGAAAGGCCTCTGGGGGAGAGGTCCGGATTTAGGAAGTGTGGTTTTGTCTCAAGTTCAAGCCACTTTTAGAGAGACAGAGAGGGGCCTGGCATCCCCTGAGCCTCATGCTACCAGCCACCAGGTAGTGAGAAGGTGGGGACATCTGTCTGCTGGCCAACGGCCGTCGCGCCCCAGGTGACGTTTCTCACGTAAAAGCAGCTGATCCCTCCTGGTTACCGCTGAGCAAAGGCGCTGTGTTACCCTGTTCCTCACAGCACGGCCCTTCCTCGGTGGGTTCTTCCATGTCTCGGCCCCCTTCGGCACCCGGCTTGATCTGATTCGGCTGGTGTGGGAACGGTCTCCTGGGAGGTTTGTCCCCTGGGATGGCCCTAGGAGAGTTCTCGAGCGTCCCCTCAGAGTGGCCTGCCGTGTGACTCATGCGCAATCTCCTCCCATGAAGAGCGAGGGCAGCGTCGGGGACTCTGTGCAAGGGCTCTCAGGGCCGCCCCAGCCCTGCCGCAGTGAGAGCCCTGAGCTGGGGAAGGGTGGGCGCTCTCCGTGCTGCGCCGACCCGGGTCCCTTCTCTCCGGAGAGCTTTCCGAGTCCGACCTGCTCCCTGGCTGGAGGGCGGCAGCGGCCCTGGAGAGCAGAGCAGCGTTTGGGCTGGGACAGCCTCACGTGCTATTCCTCCTTGCCTTCCTCAGACCCTCATCCTACCCGGGCATCTGCCCCGTGAGGTAGGCCTTTGAGATTGGGAATTAGGGCCTTCCCACTTTAGGCCAAAGCCCTGCCACTAGCTGCCTAGAAACGTAAGGAATCAGACGGGTTTATCACACCAGGTCTAGAGCAGGCATTCAAATCTTTTCACGAAAAATGAGTTTCCAGAGTAGAGAGCAAACGCTAAGTCTTAGAGAGAGCAAAGCAAGGAAAATGACATTTGATCGTTCAGAAAGCCATGGCGAGTCTGTGCCGCTAAGTGCCTGGATGCTACAAAAGCCCTCAGAGAGGAGCTGAAAGAACAGCGTGAGCCAGCACCACGACGTGGCCAGCACCGGGGTGCGTGTGCTCTGCCGGCCGCGGCGACCTCACGATGGCATCGCCGTCCCCGCCTCGCTGATTTCCCTTCGTCCCCAGCTCTACCTCCCCTGCAGCCTCACTCTCCTATTTTTCAAGTCCTATCCTTTGAGGAAGGCAAGGAAAGAATGGTGGCAAGACACACAGCCACGAAACTGACTGTTCCTAAGGTCACGGCCCCGCTAGGTGGTCTGGGTTGCCCCATTGAGTGGCCCTGGGAATGCCCAGGAGACTCTCATCAGTGCAGTGGGGACTGGACACACGCAGGTTGCCCAAACAAATCCTTTACTTAAAAAATTCTTAGGTCACAGGGACCAGAACTTAGCGTAATGGCTATGTCGCTGGACTCCCATGTAGTCAACCGCGGTTCAAGTCCCGGACCTGGTGGCTTAAAACTCACGCTGGGTATGTGTGTGTGTGCATGCCCAAGATCCTGAGAGGAGAATGGAGGAGAAGGGACTGCAGTGTGGCCATTCCCCAGCGGGGTGATTTCTTCCTGTCTCTGTCTCTCTCTGTCTGTCTGGAGAGAGCACACGCCCTATAGCAAAAACCTCTCCAAAAAAAATAAATAATTCTTAGGTCATAGACACCAAAGGACTTACTCACCCGACATCAGTGCCAACCCAAAGGTACGTGTCCATTCATTTCTCTGCTCTTATCATACAAAGGCTATTTTTTCTTGGTTTTGTTTTATTCTTCCCTAAATGTGCTCTTTTTTCTAAGCTATTACTATAATTCTCTGTGATCAGAATAAAAATAGTTAGTAAAAGGTAGAATGATGTCTTTTTTTTTCCTGTAGAGGTTTTTGCTATAGGGTCCGTGCACTTGCCAGAAAAACAGGGAGAGACAGATCAAAAGCGAGAAATCACCCCCCGGGGGGAACAGCCATGCCACAATCCCTTCTCCTCCATCCTCCTCTCAGGATCTTGGGCATACGTGCACACGCGTCAGGTGTGAGTTTAAGCCACCGAGTCCGGGACTCAAACCACAGTTGACTATAAGGGAGTCCAGCAACATAGCCGTTATGCTAGCTGCTGGTCCCAAGTGATGTCATTTTTAATAACAAGGTATTTTTATTTTCAGTGTCCAGGAGAAGGTGCAGTAAGACCCTCACCATTACGCTGGAGTGGTGACATCAGGCACCTCCTCCGCGTGTAGTCCAGGTTCATTACGTCGGTCAGTATTGACTCTGCTCAGAACGGCCTCGATACTGCACGGAGCCTGTGAAGTACACGCGTTATGGTAGAGCAGTGTGTAATTTCTCTTCTGACCGCCAAAACATTCTTTCGTTTTATTCAGCAGAGAGTAACTGCCTGCTCCCCGCCGTAGCTGTGGGCGGGACAGACATGGCCTCAGGGCTCACGGGTGTCTGGCTTCACAGTCTAGCCACCAAGGCAGCCTTACGCAGGCCCTGGACTCAGCCTGAGACTGTAGCTGTGACAAGGACAGAGGTGTGTGTCGGGTGCTCTGAGGAGCAGAGGGGCCTATTTCAGGCGGAGGAGCATCTTGCCAAGAGCTGCATCCTTTGAACGGCTTCATTCATCCGCTTGGCGTTGAGGTGAATGAGTGTGTGCGGTCCCGTGCTGGTTCAAGGAGATGAGAAGATGAGAGATGACAGCCACTTTTTATTGACATGTGATGATTGCACATACGTGTAGGGTGCACTGTGAGTTCTCAGTGCAAGAATAGTGTGTGGAGTAACTAAATCAGGGTGTTAGCATATCCACCATCTCCACCTATTTGTCATTATTTTGTGTTGGGGACATTCGAAACGCTCATTGTTAGCTACTCAAAGACGCACCGTAACTTGTTTCTAACTGTACTCACCTACTGTGCTTTATTACCATAGAAGTCGCTCCCTGACCTGTCTGCAATCCGGCGGCCCTCAGAGCCCGCCCTGTCCCCTCCCCTTCGCTTTCCCAGCTCTCTCTCTTCTCATTCTACAGGGTCGTCGTCTCCATTTCCACGTGGGTGAGAAAGGATGCAGTTCCCCTTTCTGTGCCTGGCTTATTTCATTCATCACCGTGTCCTCCTGACCTAGCCACAGTACTGCAAATGACAGGATTTCCTTCTTTGAAGGCTTGGCAGTGCTCTGTTCTGTGTACACGCACACGCTCGCATGCATACATGCTTGCATATGTACATGCTTGCACACCATGCTTGCATGGGCACATGCCATCATTTGTCTGTTGGTGGACACGGAAGCCGACCCCAGATCTCGACTGCTGGAAGGGCCTGGTGGGGAGGCCTTCACCGTATGCCGATGTCGGACCCTCTAGCTGTGCGCCCAGTCGTGGGATTGCTGTGGCACAGCTGTTTCACGTTTAGATTTTTGAGGAACCTCCATACTGTTTTCCATAATGGCTGTACTAATTTACAATCCCACCAACAGTGCAAGAGAGATCCCCTTTCTCTGCATGCTCGCCAACAATTGCTGTTTTTTGAGATAAATAAGACGCGATTCTTAGTCTCAGGGAACTCCACGCTCCTGTATGAAAGACAGCTATAAAAGCAAATAATTGTACACACTTGTATTATATCACTTCGGCACACAGTGCGTTGAAAATGTATGCAGGGTATATCTTCTTGGCAAGAAGACCTGAGTGCTAGAGCCCTAGGAAAGCCAGCTGGATTGGATCTCAGGAGACGCGCTCCTAGCACAGCAGTGCGGAAGGAAGCTTTCTGTCACCGTGCCTGAAGGAGAGGAACATGACTGAGCGCCATGTAACAAGAGCGTTGCCAGGGAGCAGAAAGCCAAGCGGGCAGCCTACTGTTTTGACTGCGATGTGAGTTAGCTCAGACAAGACGTGGAAAGGCCCCTTCCCACAGGTAGAAGCATGCCAATGAGGAATGAGGGCCTCCAGCTGCCCCACCTCTTGGGTTTTGCGCCTTCGGGATGCAGGACACTGGGAATAGCCCGTCAGCTGCTCACTGAGCAGCTGGTGCTGCCCCAGCCACTCCTTCCAAACAGGAGGACCAGAGTGGGTGCCGGCAGAGGCCCAGGGACATGGACACCCCAGAGCTGAATGCTGTTTTGACTTGGGTAGGTTTGATGTGGACTAACCGGGCAGCAGCCTGAAGGTCCAGGCGGGGTAGGCCATTGCCCGGCAGTGCTGTGGTCTCAGACGGAGACTAGAGCTCAGCTGTGGGTGTTTTCAGACAGAACGAGCCTTCACGAGACCGTATAGGTGATCCGTGACTTCACAGCTCCCAGAGCAGTGCTTTCCTCTCCCCATGTCATAACCAGGCGTGGCCACAGGACACCGACGGCTGCAGACAAATACCACGGTGAGGCCCCCGACTCTTGGCATCCAGAGGAGAGAACCCACCCAGTGATGAATGAGTTACCCCTCAGCTACTACTTAGAGCAGTCGTCTCAGTCTGCCCTTTGAACCCCTGTACATGTCAGGTCTAAATAAAAGCCAGGTGTTCACTAAGCACAGGCAGCTTCGAGACGGCATCTCTGCTGTTCTTTTATTGAAGAGGTTTTTGCTATAGGGCACGGGCGCCCGCCAGACAGACAGAGAGAGACAGAGAGACAGAAAGTGAGAAATCACCCCCCGGGGGGATGGCCACGCCGCAATCCCTTCTCCTCCATTCTCCTCTAGGGACCCTGGGCATGCACACACACACGCCCAGCATGAGTTTAAGCCACTGGGTCTGGGACTCGAACTGCGGTAGACTACATGGGAGTCCAGCGACATAGCCATTATGCTAACTGCTGCTCCCCTGTGCTCTTCTTTAAAACTGGATTATGCTCATCAGTCTCTCCACATGGAGAAATCTGGAACTTGCATGAAGGTTGTTGGTCTGGGTCTCTGCACATGGGAGAGAGATTCAGAGAGATTCACAGACTGTTTTCCACGAGTGACCGGATTCCCTGAGAACTCTCCCATCAGGGACCAGGACATTAGCTGCAGGTGGAGGCCTGCTCTGCACTGGCCATGTGCAGAGACTGTGTGCCGTGTGCAGAGACTGAGCGTTGTGTGCAGAGACCGAGCACTGGTTCAAAGACCGTGTGTTGTACACAGGGACTGCGTACCCTACGCAGAGACCGTGCACCATACGCAGAGACCGTGCACCGTATGCAGAGACCATGCACCATGTGCAGAGACCGTGTACCCTGTGCAGAGACCGTGCACCCTACGCAGAGACCATACAGCGTGTGCAGAGACCGTGCACCACGTGCAGAGACCGTGCACCCTACGCAGAGACCGTGCACCCTACGCAGAGACCGTACACCATACACAGAGACCATGCACCATGTGCAGAGACCGTGCACTGTACGCAGAGACCGTGTACCATGTGCAGAGACTGTGCACTGTATGCAGAGACCGTGCACTGTACGCAGAGACCATGTACCATATGCAGAGACCGTGCACCGTGTGCAGAGACCGTGCACCCTACGCAGAGACCATGCACCCTGTGCAGAGACCGTGCACCCTGTGCAGAAACCGTGCACCATGTGCAGAGACTGTGCACTGTACGCAGAGACCGTGCACCATGTGCAGAGACTGTGCACTGTATGCAGAGACCATGCACCTCATGCAGAAACTGTGTGCAGAGATTGTGCGCCTTACACAGAGACCGTGTACTGTACGCAGAGACCATGCACCATATGGAGAGACCATGCACCGTGCACAGAGACCCCGTGCCTTACGCAGAGACTGTGCACCATACACAGAGATTGTGCAGCGTATGCAGAGACTGTGTACCGTACGCAGAGACTGTGCAGCATATGCAGAGACTGTGTACCGTATGCAGAGACTGTGTACCACCAGAGGGCCCTGACGGAGGCTCCACGAGGTCTTAGGGAAGCAGACTCTGTGTCATGGGTTTCTTATGAAGGTTAGCTGAGCTAGTGGGCATGGAGCACGTGGCAGTGGCTGGCACACAGTGCCCTTGAAGAGAGGGGGCGCGGTGTTATCATAGACCAGCTAGTGATGGCACCCGGCCACCTCAGGCTGCTGCAGCCATCTGTGAGTCACGCAGACCAGACAGACAACTGAGTGCATCTTGGTGCGTTCTCTCAGGTGAGCACATGAACAGTCCAGCTTCCCAGCCACTGACATGGGAGCTCGTGTGGTGCCCACGCCTTCTGCAAAGAAGTGCAGGTTTCCAGGCCTCGCAGGGAGCTGGTCCCATAGCAACATGAGGTGTTCAGGACACCGCTGAGCAGAGTGACCAGGACTCCACCCCATGATGGCCTTCTGTATAAAGGAGGGAAGGTAACAGTAAACTTGTGTCTGTTGCGTTTGTGGACGGCAGCCTGAGTGCCATCCGGCCTGGCTGTTCGTGCGTGCAGTTGGGTCACTCAGAGATGCCATGCAGAGCCGAAGGTGTGCAACTGTGTTGCACGTGGAGCTGAAGAGTGGGAGGTACCGGGAGACAAGAAATAGAACCCTCAGCCCGAAGGATACGTTTTGTCACTGATGCTTGTTTAGGTATGCTGTCCCACGATGAAGAGGATATGGTGGGCGAGCCATGCCAGCGCCGAAGGCCACATGGACGAGAGCCGACTGTCACGTGTCCTTGGCCGGAACGTCGCCCAGAGGCGGGCTCACTGACTGCTCGGTTGCCACCAAGGCCGAGTGAGACGCTGGCATCATTCCACTACCGCCTCCCTCACCCACATTTGCTTTGCATTCCCTACAGGCTCTCCTGATTCTGTAAGAGCCTCGTTTCTCACTGGGTAGTGACATCATCCTGATACAGCTTCACTAACAATTAGTGACTTTAAGAAGACCCAAAGGTAATTATTCCCTTCATTAGGGAATGCCTAAATACCGAAGTCTTACGATCCGAAGGCATGGTTCTCAAATGGCCAATTCATGACACTCCCTAGTAGTTAAGGGGGATATTTAAGATTTAACTCTTCTTGGGACTTTCAAATTCTTTTTTTTTTTTTTTTTTTTTTTTTTTTTTTTTTGAGTGGTTTTTGCTATTGGGCGCGTGCGCTCGCCGGAAAGACAGAGAGACAGAAAGTGAGAAATCACCCCCCAGGGGGAATGGCCACGCCGCAATCCCTTCTCCTCCATTCTTCTCTCGGGATCTTGGGCACACACGCACACGCGCCCAGCGTGAGTTTAAGCCACTGGGTCCCGGACTCGAACCGTGGTCGACTACATGGGAGTCCAGTGACATAGCCATTACACTAACCCTTTCAAATTCTATGGATAGACACTTGCTGATCTTGTGAGTGTGCTCTGTCCAAAAGAGTGACTAGTCATGGACATTTCAGACTTCAGGTTGATCTAGTACGCGAGAGTCACACCAGAGGCCCCTGAAGGGCTTTGACCCGAATTGCGTCTGCATTTACTCAGCCGTGCTGGGGGGTGCAGGACTGCGTCAGGATTTCCTTGGCACACTGTCTTCAGATGCTCATTTACTTCCTAATGACTCGCCTCTGTCTCCATTCCCTTCCCAGTGTCGTTCTGCACCGCACGCTCGCACACGCACACACTCGGCCCACTCAGCGCCTGCCGAGCTGTGAATGAGCAGGAAGTGAGAAGAGCCGTTCAGAGATTGCCAGAAAACGTGTCTGCCAGCTTCAGTGTTTATAAAAACACGATTTCACTTCCCCATAAGCTGGCAGTGTGTATTAAACATGTAATAGAGAACCTGTGTTTTACTTTTTTTTTGAGAGGTTTCTTTTTGCTATAGGGCACATGTGCTTCCCGGAAAGACAAAGACAGACAGAAAGCCAGAAATCACCCCTCAGGGGAGATGGCCACGCCGCAATCCCTTCTCCTCCGTTCTCCTCTCGGGATCCTCGGACACGCACGCACATGCATCCTGTGTGAGTTTAACTGCCGGGTCCGGGACTCGAACCACAGTCGACTACGTGGGAGTCCAGCAACATAGCCTTTACACTAATTGCTGGTCCCCTGTGTTTTACGTTCAGACATCTCTATGCTTTGAGTCTGAGTGACTTTTTTTTTTTTTTTTTTTTAACAAAAGGGAGTTTCAAAGAAAGCTGAGTCCCGCCCTCGCCTGAACAAAGGCAGTCCCTGTGGGTCTGCAGCACCTCCCTCCTTCTCATCTTCCCTCCTTGGAGAGCAGCCCCGGTTTCCCCCACCTAGGCCAAGAACGCACGTCTGCAGTGTGCATGGAAATGGCCGGAGAGCAGTGATCGAGGCCGCTCTCCTGGCATGTGGAGTCAGCCCCCCGCGTTAGTTGAACTAAGATCGTACAATAAAGCCCGTTCCGATGAGTCTCGTTATTGCGAGGATTCCAGGACAGCCGGGCTCGGTCTGTCCGGCCAGGCGTGGGCAGCCCGCACGGCTTCCGCACTGTCAGCTAGCTCGTCTCCGGCGTGTCTCTGCCTCGCCGCCAGAGTGAGAGCTTTTCCAGCTCCGTGTTGAGTGTACTCTGAGCCAAGGCATGTTCTCGGCCTGTCGATGGTGGGGTGAGGAAGGCGATGGCCCTGCCAGTTCATGCGACATCAGGGCTGAGTTCTGAAGGCCAGCTGAGGCCGTGGGAAGGCAGAGAAGGGGGATCAGCCAGCACATGGCAAGGAGGACAGAAGACACTCGTCACAGTCCGGAGGGCCATGGTCATATGGGAGTGACCGTCTTCCAGACAGCTTTGTTTCCGAAGGGTCACCTGTGCGAGGCTGCAGACAGGGAGACACCTTTCCGTTCCTTGCACACACCGGATGTTTCTTGCACACACCGGATGTTTCTTGCACACACCACACACACCGGATGTTTCTTGCTTCAAACGTCTTGCGCTCTCTTCTCTGGCTGCCAGGCATACCACCCGCGCCTGCCATCCCTTAGCGGCCCTTTCTTACAAGTGTCAGCATAAATATAACTGACCCAGGGCACTCCCTGGCCAGAGCCTCTAGGGGCATCCCGGCCTGGCTCACAGGGCTGGCCTATTCTCTGCAGCGAGGCTGTGACCGATGGTGCCGTGCAGGCCTCACAATGCCGCCTGGCTGTAATGATCTTGTTTCTCTGTTTGCTTGTTTATCGTGACTCCATCTGTTCCTCTCCCTTTTGACGATTTCTGTGAGAGGACAGAGCCCTCCCTAGAGTTTCCTCTACGTGGTGCCGTGCCTGACACAGAGCAAGCCGTTCACAAATGTGTGCGGAGAGGATTGGAGCCGTTGGGAGGCTGTGGAGGTGCGCAGAGAAGAGACTGCTCAGGCTGCCGTGGACCTGTAGGGATAGAGCCACGAGGATGGCCTTCTTCCCAGGACTGTGGGGAGATGCAAAATTCCAGGTCAGGCGGGTTCCTTCAAGGAGGCCAGAGCCTCACTCGGGAGAGGACTCGGGCATGGCTGAGGTAGCTCAGAGCAGAAAACACAGACTGGGACGTTAAATATCATAGCACTTGGCCTAGGGAAGTGGTTGATCTGGCTGTTTCTGAGAGAAACAGTGACTTGTAACAGAAAGAAGCTAGAGAACACAATGGCAGGACAGGTTCTCCTGAGCCCACCTTGCCAAGAACGAGGCGTGGGGTTGGTGCGGAAACCCTGAGAGAGCTGGCGGCCCTTCCTCTCCTTTCGTTCCTGTGTCTCCCCTCTGAGTGTGCAGGCGTGGTCTTGCTCACACTGGGAAAGCGCATCCTTTTGGTTGCTCAGAGTGCTTTGCCAACCCACAGGTGTGAAGGAAACAGCCCAAGCGTTGGGGGGCTGGAAGGGCCTGGGGAGGGCGGACGGTGACTCTGTAGCCTCTCGTCGTCCTTGTGTCTCCCCAGCTCGCACACCGTGTGGACTGAGTATTGATTTTCCAGAGTCTTTGGGCTGGAGTTGGACAGTATTGATTTTCAATCAGTTAATCCACTTTCTAAATGGAGTATGTTTAAATGTCTGTGGCCTTCCTCCCAGGGCTCGTGAGGAAGATCCAGAACCCGGGACCAGGCCTTCCGTCCCTGGAGCCTGCGGCCTCACTCAGGAGAGAATGCTGGCGTGGGTGCAGGAGCCCAGAGTGGAAAATGCTAGAGCGTGAGCGGGAAGTGACTGGCATGAGCACACCAGCCGGGAGGGCTTTCTGGAAGGGGGGACACTCAAGGGCAAAAAGGCTGGGCAACACCAAGAAGGGGTGAGCCGCTGGGGCAGAGAAGGGGAGCGGTCTGCCCAAGTGTGGAGGCAGGGGGACGTGGCCGGCTGAGTCTTCTCAGTGTCCGATGCTCATTTCCAAACCCTGACAAGCAGAGCAGGGCAGGTCCCGAGGGGAAGGCTGCAAACCGCACACGTCCCAGGCCCTGCCTGGCAGAGGGTGGATGCTGGGGGCAAGCGGGGGGGGGGGGGGGGGTTCACACGGGGTGCAATGAGTCCCTTTTCCAGAAGCAGTTTCAAAAACACAATCTCTTGAGCTTGCTGTTGGCCGGAGGGATCCCGGAAAGCCATCAGCATACCCGGGTGGAGGTGGCAGTGCCATCTGGCAATTTACACCTTCCTGACCCGCACTCACGGCGTCCATTTCCTGGGGCTGCTGTGACCACAAGCCGTCAGCTGGACAGCCTGACTGCAGAAGCTTAACCTCTGCTCCCAGGCCTGGGCCGGGGGGGTCTGCCCAGGCTGCTCCTTGGCTTGTCGGGGCCCACCTCTACGTCCCATGGCGCGCTTCCCCGCGTGGGATTCCAAGAGAGGGCTGTGTGCACAGAACGGGAGGCCCCAGGAGCGGCTGAAGCAGGAAGGGCTGGACTGGAGGAAGGGGTAGGCCGAGAGGCAGGTTTCGAGTCAGCCTGGAAGCCAGAGTCTGGGCTGGGGGTTCCCTTAGTACCACACAGAGGGCTCTTGTGCCACCGGGAGCCTGAAGCACTGGTGAACAGGGGAGTGTGTGGCTGAGTCTGTGTGTTAGAGATGTGTTTGTGGGCAGCTGAGACGGAGGCTGGGGAGAGAGAGGCTGTGAGGAGGTTCTCCACGGAGCCCAGGAAGGAAGGGAAAGGAAACGCCTCGTGGATGACCGACTCCCCGGGGCTTTCCCACTGCTCTCCCGAGAGGCATCGTGGGACAGCGTCTCCAGTTTCTTGGACCATTGGGCAGGTGGTGGGTGTGGGTGGGGTGCTGATCACAGAGGGTGGAGAGGTAAGTTCAGACGTGGACTCAGAAATGGGACGCTGCGTGGTGGGGCTCAACAGCTGGCCACTGGCTGGAGGCGTGGAGCTCGGAGAGAGGGTCCCACCTGAACACCGCGCGGGGCTGACCTGTGTGTCTGCGGAGATGGGAGCCATGCAGCGTCACGTGCTTTCCCAGGGACGGCAGGCCACAGCAGCGTGGAGCGGGGGGGGGGGGGGGGGGGGGGGGGGGGGGGGGGCGGGGAGCAGGCAGCCGGGGCGGGCACGCGGGTGCTGCGTTGGGAGCTGATCACAGCGAGAGCAGTGAGGACGAGGAAGGTCTGAAAGCCTGAGGCCTGTGCAGGTGCCACTCACTGTGGTGAGGGGTCAGGAGGCACCTGGGGAGGACTCCAGGGGAGAAGCCAGAGGAGGAGTGACGGGGTTAAAGGAAACTCTGGGCAGTACGTGTAGACTTCTCCCTGAGGAAGTGGCTGGAATCGTAGTGCAGGCCTGGCTGGTGGACGTAAAACAAGGCACATGGAGAGAGGATTTTGCTTTTCTTTTGACTGGGAAGCGTCTGAACCCGTGGTCATTTGAGGATCAGGTGCTAGCAGATCAGCAGAGCTCGCAGCAGAGCAGACAGGAGGCCGTGAGCGCTGCAGGAGGGCAATGCACAAAGCCGAGAGAGAAGCACGTGCTGTCTCCCCGCTGCTGCCTGCTGCGCCTGCTCCCCAAACCTCGGCCGGCCCAGGCTTCCAGGAAGGCTCTCCCTGCTCAAGTCGCTCTCCTCGCTGGTCACTGCTGCTGGACTGCCATCGGCGCCTTCATGTAACGGACCAGCCTTGCCGGAGGAGCTCACGGCCGAGTTAAAAACAGCCTTCATCTCTTACTGGTTCGGGTGGTAGCCTGCTAACCTTTTAGCACCAAGCATACGAAAATTTCCTTGCATGTTTTTCTGTCCAGGAACAAGATAATCAAAAAATCCAACTAGATTTATCTCATTCGTGCATTTGAATAAGTCCTTCGGGGGATCCTTTGTCTCCGTGGACCGCGGTGGGATACGTACCTCTTAAACGTGAGACCTGTCTCTTCTGTCTCCCACTATGGGGATCAGAGCTCCCAGCGGGGGTCAGTTTGTACCGTTCCTGCCACTTCCAGGTAGCCAGCTGCCTGTCGGCGTGCCCAGCAACCGCATCGTGAGCCAGATGTGCCGGTCCCCATGTGTGGGGTATTAGGTGAAGGCCCAGAAAGATTAAGCAGCTCTTTCCACGTCACACAGGTCATTGACATTTCATATCATTGGCGAGTCTTGCTGACGTTGAAATCCAGACTTTTAATTAAAATCAAATCACAAGGATAATTTTTTTGTGTGAGAGGATTCCAGAAGGAAGGGTAATGTGGTTTTCCAAATGGAGGCTGAGATGTGCACTGAGTTTGTTAGAGAGAGTCCACCCCCAGAAAGGGCGGAATGTGCAGACCCCGGGCCCAAGGGCGTCTCGGAAGGGATCTAGCATCTTGAGAAGCTTATGTTTCCTTCACTACACTCCGTTCTCATTGCATTAATAGTTTCTAACTCTCAACTAAATCCCTAGGTCTTGGTAAATCACATTCTTCACCCTGAGAACTGGAGATGAAAACTTGTATTCAGTCCTAACAATTTATTGCAAATGCTTAAAAGTTGTGTACCTCACACTCTTTCAAAGTCCTGGAAAATACAGAAGTCAGTGAGATATAATTTCTAAAGGCTTACCTAGAAAGTGCCACATCTTCATACATGAGAAAATTATTTTTGTAAATCTTTTGTTGAAGAATTTTATGTTCTTTTTTGTACTCTTATAATGCAGCAGCGGCCCCGGAGAGAGAAAGCCCATGTTCCTCTCTAGCCTGCAGCAGCGAAGTGAGGTAGCTTAGAAAGTATTTGCTAAAAATATCACTGAAAGTAAATATAAATACTACTGTCTTTTTTTATTAGTAAGTAGTCTCACCCATTTCTCAAAATAATTTTTTAAATTTCCAGAGTGCCCTCAATTTTTTTTTTCATTTTATCCTTAAAATTAAAAGGTTAAATAGGAGCTGGTATTATCATGCCATTTACAGATAAGGAAACTGAAGCCAAAGATATTGGGTCTTTGGGGAAGTCGTGATACATTATTGCATAGAAAAACATAGAAAAATGGGCCAGCAGGTGGTGTGCTGTTTAAAGGCACTGGACTCCCACACGGCCGACTGTGGTTCGAGTCCTGGACCTGGTGGCTGGCTTTCTCACTGTCCCCCTCTCTGCTCTCGTTCTGTCCCTCTCTGGTCAAATTAAAATAAATAAATAAGTAAATAAAGTTAAATAGAAATAATTATTTATTTTTCTTTTTTATGGAGGGGTTTTTTTTCTTTTTCTTTTTTTTTTTTTTTTTTTTTGCTATAGGGCGCGTGCACTCGCCAGACAGACAGACAGAGAGACAGAAAGCGAGAAATCACCCCCCAGGGGGGATGGCCACGCCGCAATTCCTTCTCCTCCATTCTCCTCTCGGGATCTTGGGCACGCACGCACACACGCCCGGCGTGAGTTTAAGCCACCGAGTCTGGGACGCGAACCGCGGTCGACTACGTGGGAGTCCAGCGACATAGTCATTATGCTAACTGCTGGTCCCCTAATAGAAATAATTCTTAAAAAAAAGAAAAACACTGGAAAATACGTCACAACTTTCCTGGTGACCTAACGTTCAACCGTGATGGTTCACTTTGTGTACCAGCTTGGCTGATCCACAGTACCTGGGCTCTTGGGTTTCTGAATAGGTATTTTTAGAAGGGAAGAACATTTAAGTCAGTGGACTTTGAGGAAAGCAGACTGCTCTACAGAGTGTGGGCGGGCCTCCCCCAGTCAGTCGGAGGCTTGACCAGAACAGCAGAGGGGCCTCCCCACGCCGAGAGGGTCCTCCAGCAGGTGTTCCTCAGACCTGTGCAGCACTGCCGGCTCTTCCTGGCTCTGCGGCAGAGTGCCTTTGCTGGACTGCAGTTCTTCCTGTGTCTCTAGCCGTGGACCTCTTCTGCCAACGCCGACTAGCTCAGCCTCCCCCGTTGCCTGAACAGTCCCTTTAAGTGCATACGTCCTCTGTGAGCCACACACCGCCCTTTCCCCTGAGTTTCTCTGGAGAAGCCTGAGTAATAGACAGAGGGCGGAAAGCAGTGCCTGCGGGGTTGGGCAGGTAGGACAGAGGAGTACAGGCGTTGGGAACGAGGCCTGCTGCGTGTGCAGGGTGCAGGTGCGGCGACCTGGGGGTCCCAGGCTCACAGAGGACGTTCTAGCCAGGCACCCCACTGTGGGAACAGGAGCCCGGGAGGTCACATTTCCTCACTTTTACAGTTAAGCTGCAAGTATAGATTTTACGTGAAATTAAATGTTTGTTCATTGTTGGCAATTAATGTTTTAAAGTTAAACTTTACTTGCTACTGGAGTGTGACGTCTCTGGATTTCAGTAGAGCATTGGCAAGTTTCATCATGAAATCATTTGGATAAGATGGAGAAAAACATACTGGAATATAAGACAAGATGGGAATTAAGGACCAACCTGGGTGAAAGTCCAGTGGGTCCCCGGCCCAGGTGACAGGCGAGGAGCCTCAAGCAGCGGGGGGGACTCGGCTTGTTTCTCATAGCTATTCTGTGGGACACCGGCCAACCCTGAGAATGCCTGGCCTCGGGCCCAATGGCCTGGCCCACCCCATGAATTGCCCTCTCTGTTTTCTGGTGTTTGGATCTAAAAAATTCAGAACTACCAGTTAGATTTCTCATTTCTCTTTGATGGGAGAAGTGTGTTAATTTTTTCTCCGTAAGCTCACGTGCTCTGTGTTTGAGACTTATGGACGGGACCTGTGATCTGTGTCAGTAGGACTGGGCTGGCGATGGCAGCAGATAGACCACAGAGTCGGTGGTGGCTAGAGCGAGGTGACCGCTGTGGTTTGCCCATGTAACAGGTTGGTGGGGTGGGCCGGGCGGGGATGCTAAGTCTGCTGTGCCAGCCTCGGTGGGTTTCTCCCACTGCTGTCCTAAAGGGTTGCTTCATCTGCCCGCTGGAGAGAGAGCAGAGTGCAGACAGCTCCATGCACACACGTTTGATGGCCAGTGCATTCCCTCAGCGGAGTGGGGCTCAGTCGTGTGGCATGCCCCGCTGCAAGGCAGGCTGGGAAACAGAGGCTAGGAGACCTCAGGAGACGAAAGGAGACGTCGCCTTTGTCCCAGCTACACAGCCAGGGCTTTGCACGGTGTCAGCTACCTTTATTCTTTCGGAGCTGGCTGCCTGGTTTGTTTGGAGAATTCAGGCTCAAGTCACTGGAAGGGGCTGTCGTCCGCGCGCAGTCAGCACTTTCCCTCCGCCCTCTCCTTTGTCATTGCCCCCATTCCTGGGAGTGAAGGGCAGTGCGAACAGGTGCTAGAACTAAAATCAGCTCTTTGGCTCCATTCCCAGCAAACCCCACTGCCATTTCGCCCAGAACATCTGGCTGGCTTCTTTGGGTGTGTAGAGAGAAGCCCTGGGTTCCTTTAGGGCCTTGGCTCAGCACCTGTGAGCATGGACATAAAAAACCCTCCCAAACTGCTTGCCAAGCACGGGCAGCACAGTCTGCTCTGTGTGCAGACTCCCACACCCCCGCTCGTAATAATAATATTTACCTGCCTGGCAGAGACAGCCCTGGAGGGCCGCACCAGCTCAGAGATTGTCTAATGGACGGCAGTTGATGGCAGAAATTAATTACTGCGTATTTCAAAGGCAGGCCACGAGCTCGCGGGCTGTGCTGATGCAGGCGGTCAGGGGAAGCGGGCGACGATAACGATCAGTCAGGTCTTCCCTCTTCCTTGTAGGGTCGGGAGGGTAGGCACAGGCTCCTGAGCTCAGCACGGCCTCTCACTGCGTGCCTCTTCCCTGGGCATACCGCGCTCGCTGCTCCCAGGCCCTGAGCACACCTTGTGTGCTCCAGGGGCTTGAGTCACCCTTCAGCAAGTGTGGAACCCCCGGGGTCATCATGTTTACCGGGCGCACGTCATCCCCTTTTCACAGCAGCATCTTAAGAAGGACAAGGTTTGTTGAGACAGTAAGAAAACAATCGTTACCTTTGGGCGGTTCAGGTGGAAAGCCAAAGTATGAACTTTTTCTCCTAATTAATTCCCACTATGGAAGAATTAAATCGAGTTCATTTTCAGCTCAGTCTTGGTGTCGGGAGGGCTGATTGCAGTGAGATGTATGCCAGCTTCCATTACAGATCGCACGTCTGGGTGTCATTACTGTGCTGTGATGTTTATCTCTTCACTGGCCTTCTCTCTGCCATCCCCCGTCTGCGTCTTCCCCAGCTCCCACCATGTTTAAGTCCCGTAGCTGCAGCGTGTGCTCGGTGAGCTCCTGGTGCTGTCAGTGGGGAAGGGGTTACACGGGTGCTCAGTGAGAAGGCTGTGAAGGGGCCCCAGGCTGTTGGGAATAGACTGGACCACCTGCGAGGTGGCCTCTGTCTTGAACGTCATGTGTGACTCTGTGTGTGTATGACCATACATGTGTGTGGCCGTGTGTATGACTATGTGTATGCATATTCGTGGCTACACGTGTGTACTGTGGGTGTGTATGACTGTGTGTGTGGCCGTGTGTATGACTATGTGTATGCATATTCCTGGCTACATGTGTGTACTGTGGGTGTGTATGACTGTGTGTGTGGCCGTGTGTATGACTATGTGTATGCATATTCGTGGCTACACGTGTGTACTGTGGGTGTGTATGACTGTGTGTGTGGCCGTGTGTATGACTATGTGTATGCACATTCGTGGCTACACGTGTGTACTGTGGGTGTGTATGACTGTGTGTGTGGCCGTGTGTATGACTATGTGTATGCATATTCGTGGCTACACGTGTGTACTGTGGGTGTGTATGACTGTGTGTGTGGCCGTGTGTATGACTATGTGTATGCATATTCCTGGCTACATGTGTGTACTGTGGGTGTGTATGACTGTGTGGCCGTGTGTATGACTATGTGTATGCATATTCGTGGCTACACGTGTGTACTGTGGGTGTTTATGACTGTGTGTGTGGCCGTGTGTATGACTATGTGTATGCATATTCATGGCTACATGTGTGTACTGTGGGTGTGTATGACTGTGTGTGTGGCCGTGTGTATGACTATGTGTATGCATATTCGTGGCTACATGTGTGTACTGTGGGTGTGTATGACTGTGTGTGTGGCCGTGTGTATGACTATGTGTATGCATATTCCTGGCTACATGTGTGTACTGTGGGTGTGTATGACCTATGACCGTGTGTGTGTGGTCGTGTGGGTATATGAGTGTTGAAAGGTAGAAATACATGGACGGTGGATTTTAAGATACTTTGAAATTCTCTTTTGTCTTTTGGCTTGTCCTCAGTTTCTCTAAATTCCTTTCCCTAAAAGAAAGCATGAGACGTGAAACAAAGACAGTTATTTCTATACTTTTATTTCCGACTCCTCAGAGGTCCCTGTAATTTTAGTTGAGGTGCTCGGTGCAAGAATTACCCCAGTAACGTGCCAGCAGGTAAGAGAGCATGTCCCTACGCCATCCCACAGCCCTGCCCCGAGTCCTTCCTGGAGGGGCTGCCAGCATTACTTAGGTATGTGAATGATGTGTCTCTGTATGTAAATATGAATGTATCTACATGTGTGTAGATATGTAGATACCCATGTACATATGTGAGAGCATTTCAGAAAATTCTGGGAAAATGGAATTTAAGTATGAGATTATTTTGGTAAAAGAAATTAAATTCATTTGTAGTTTTTCATAAAGTGCATCTCCCTTGCACTACTTGACGGCCTCTTGTCCACACACACACACACACACACACATACACACACCCCACACACCCTGTGCCCCGGGAAGCTGTGCAGATGTAGGTATGACTGCAGACATCTGTGGCCTTCTTACAGAAAGGACACACTGAAGTGCCTTTCTCAGCGAATGCGTCACCGACTGTGACCCGTCCACTCACCGACTCTGCCCACAGCCCCTCATGACTCCCGCAGGAGTGTTTCTGATGGAGTGTTTCGAGCCCTTCACCTGCCCACACACACACACAGGCGATTTCCCACCTCTTTTCTGCAGCGCGGCGATCACATCAAGCACAGGGTGGCCCCGCGTTTCTCTCACTTTTCTGATGGAGTGTTTCGTAAGCACGCAGCGTGTGTGGACCGAGTCTGGGAAGATAGCATCAGCATTTCTGATGCACTCCAGTGTTTTCTAAAAAACGTTTATTTCCTCCACGAGCAGGAGGTTAGGGTGGGGGTGGGGAGAAAGTCATCCCCAGGGGAGTATTTGTGCCACTCCCCCCCCAGCCTCGGCCAGCCAGGATCATGGTTGTGCGCGACATGTACAGGGCGGCCTTGGGCTGTGAACCTGGGACCTCCCGTACAGCCTCAGCATTGCAGACTGGCGTTACTGCTGCACCAGCGTGTGTACGTGCATGTATGTCTACTTCTCTACAAAGCACACGGCAGGTGAGCATGTGTGGCCCTGAAACTGACTACCGAAGGTGCTGTGGACACTGACCGCGCGAGAGCCGTCCCCACCGCGGTGCCGACGTGGGCATCTCCCTTGGAACGCACGACAGACTCTTGAATCTTTAGAAACTGGGGGCAAAACTTGATCTCTTGAATATAGATTTTTGGCTTTTGGAAATAATCAAAAGCCATTTGGAGCCAAATCCGGTAAACGAGGCGTGTGCCCAAACTCTCCCGCGTGGTGTCTGGCCTGGCTGATTCCTTGGGTACGTAACCTCATAATGTGCAGGTGTAGTTTCAGTTTGTCCAACACAAATTAGCCACGTTCTTGACAGCCACACCCAGTCTGAGTCAGGAGAAAGGGTTGTAGGAGAAAGCGGTGGGAGTTTGCTCTTCGCTTTATTGCAAAGGTCAGTGCTGGTTGATATGTGAGGGAAAGTGGGTGCTGAAAAGCATGAGCAATATTGGATTTTATTTTGTCCCAGGAAATAAATGTGGCGTTTTCTTCACTGAGCTTAATAATCATTTGTTGGACCACAGCCCAGCTCAGGAGCCCGAGTATGCATCTCTGGGGAAGAGGGAGTGTGTGTGTGTTCGTGTGTGTGTGTGTGTGTAGGTGTGCGTGTGTGTGCATGTGTGTGTGTGTGTGTGTGTGGGTGTGCGTGCGTGCGTGATTGCTCCAGGTGCCTTCCTTCCGAGTTAGGGGTCACTGAGTGTCTTACCCACATCTGACGTGTCATGGGTGATCTGAGATCGTGTCACCGCCTGGGGGCACGCGTACCTTTCCTTTGGTGTCCCCTCAGTATTTTGCAGATGGCTGTCCGAAGAGTGACCCGTTCCAGACCCTACGGGGAGGACGGGTGGGGAGCTGGCTGCTCCTGGACCCCTCCCTGGGCCTGGCGCGCATGCTAATGAGGCGCTGGAAATGGGCTGTGCTTTGAGTTTCCATAGATGTGATTATCCTCACCCTGCCTTTTATGACTATTAGTCTTTGAAAATTGCTCTGAGCTATTTTTAAAAAGTCTCAGAACAAAAAGCGACTATCCGGGCAGGTGAGAGGAGCAGATGCCCTCCCGCTGCTGAGAACAATGCTATTTGGCATTTATGTAGGTCTCTTTGTCCTCTGGTACAGGTGGGAACTCAACTTACAGGCCGAATCTGTGCCAGGATCCAAGAGCCAAGAGTTCGACCCTCATCCCAGGGGCTGGTCTTCCTGGCGGAGCTGGAAGCTGGTTAACTTTCTTTTTCATCACTGCTGCCTACCAGGGCCAGAACTGTGTGTGGGCAGCATAGACTGAGGCACGGGTGGTCTGGTGCAAGGTTCGGGAGAATGCCCCCTTTCCAAACAACCTCTCTCACTGCTACTGTGAGCCCGCCTGTCCGTGCTGCCAGCTGTGGGGCCATCAGTGCCACATCCGGTGGCCAGTCATTTCTGTCCCTGCACGTGGCCTGCACAGAGCAGGGGAGTGGCCTGGGAGAGGAGGCCCTCTTGTGCCAGTGCTTCTCTGGGAGGGTAAGTCCAGCCATTTGGAGACAGCACAGAGGGAGCGTGTGTGGTTCTTCAGAAAACTGCACTTTAGGGGCCAGCAGGTGGCATGGTGGTTATGGGCACTGAACTCCCGCATGGCTGACCACTGTTCGAGCCCTAGATCTGGCGGCCTGCTTTCTTGCTTTCTCTCTCTTTCTCTCTTGCACACTCTGTCCCTCTCTGGTCAAATTAAAATAAAGTTAAATAAAATAATTCTAAAAAAGAAAACTAAAACTGTATTTTTAAAAAGCCTCAGAGGATGACGAGGTCCTGGAAGGAGAAGGCTGAGAGGCGCAGTGACGGCCAAGGGTGCTGGGTCTGAAGGCCATGCTGTGGGTGAGGTCTTTCTAGCCACGGGCCTGTCTCAGGCCCTTATCCGGTTAGATTTCTGCAGCGGTAGATGCCAATGGCCATGCCTTCCTTTCTGAAGTTCCACCGTGCTTCGGTTCCCATGAGAACAGTCCTGCTTGCCTTTTCTACGGGCTGTCCCAGGTCTCCTGCTGCTCATCCTCTGTCAGGGCTTTACACAGTGGCTCTCCTTGCCTCCGTCCTCACTGCTGTCACCTATCGGGTGCCATCGTAGTTCGTTCCTGACATGCTGAGTGTTTGGGGCATCCTCTGAAACCTCGGACCACACTACCCACGCCTCTGTCTTCACTGCCCACACAGATTCTGGCCCTGGTAGGCAGTGGCGACCAGGACATTACCCATGGCATCGGGTCACCCACTGCCTCGGTCGCCTGCCACCACCGTGACGCCCGTACGTCCTTCTCGTCCTGTCGAGCTTGGTTTCTCGCAGAGCATCCTAACACGCATTTCTGCATGGAAGCCCTCCAGGTCCTCACGCCAGCATGTGGGAGCGAACGCGTGCTCACTCCCCCGAGCTCTCTCGGCTTCCTGTGCGTCCCCTCCTGTTTCGGCTGCTGGTTCTAGCACACATCCAGGGGTACAACCTAGACGCCTAGGAGTAAGCGTCAGTCGCCACAGTCCAGCCCACGAGCGCTCTGCGTTTTAGCGGTAGACTACCAGCAATCTCTTGACTTAACATGACATCTCTCATTTCTTTGTTCATGTTTCTTCTTGGGGGTCTCTTCCTTCACGTCTGGACTTCACACACTCCTACTCACCCTTCAAGATTTAAGTCAGGTATCATTTTACTTCCGGGACGTTCTTGCTCCTAGACAGACTGAATGGTCTGCTCTTTTATTTATATTTCCTAAAGGGTTCACACTAGTTTTTACTCCCTTTGTGAAGACTTCTGAGCTAAGACAGTAACCTCACAGATGCTGTCATCATGGCAAGGGATATTCCATTTGCAAAGTGGGAAAACGAGAGCAGAGGGAAGATGGTGTGAGGGTGAGAGAGAAGGTGTGGAGAAGGAGCACACAGTAGGTGTGCATGTGGAGGGAGAGGGTGAATCACATCATCAAGGAGCGTCTCTGGTCGGTTGGTTTGGCAAGAGTTTTAGTCTGATAATAATAATAATAAATTATTAATAATTTCTGAGCACCTTCCACGTGCTCACTGCTGGGGGTTTAGCTTAGGGAGTCCCAGTTTTGCAGCAAGAGTGAGGGGTTGCCAAGGGAAGGCTGGGTCCCGCCCGGAGAGGTGCCGGGTCCCTCCCTGGGCTTCACTGTCCCTTGGTTTGGCGAGAACAAGCACCCTGCCTCAGAAAGCTCTTTCTAAGAAACGTGCCCGACTGCTCCTTGTCCGAGCCTGTGGACTCAGGAGCTCGGAGCCCTTGCAGCTGAGACTTCCAATGAGAGTCCAACGCCGGATCGTCTGCTGCCTCGGGCTTGCATAACTTCCGATCCTCCGAGTCAGTGTCGCTACGCGAGGAGTGTCACACTGTAATGAGCTTTTCCCGAAGACGTGTGTCACCCTCACTGGTCATCACTGTACCGTCTCATGTCCCCTCATGTCCCCAGCTGCCACTGTGCACATGTGGTCTATGAAGGGGTGCCCACGGGGTGCTGGTGTTTCCTCCCAGAGATCTAGGATGGCCAGCTCCAGCCTCACATCTGCACCAACCACTGGTACACTTCAGGTTCTCAGTGTCCTTACCTGCACCACAAGAACCACGGCTTGGGTGGGCTGCCAGCTCGGGCACTTGATGGTGTCTGTGTTTCTCCTGGGGTCCTGTCTGGGAGGTGTCTCTGTTCCTCCTGGGGTCCCGTCTGGGAGTTGTCTCTGTTTCTCCTGGGGTCCTGTCTGGGAGGCGTCTGTGTTCTTCCAGGGGGTCCCTTCTGGGAGGCGTCTGTTTCTCCTGGGGTCCCATCTGGGAGGCGTCTCTGTTTCTCCTGGGGTCCCGTCTGGGAGCGTCTGTGTTTCTCCTGGGGTCCCGTCTGGGAGGCGTCTCTGTTCCTCCTGGGGTCCTGTCTGGGAGGCATCTCTGTTTCTCCTGGGGTCCCGTCTGGGAGGTGTCTCTGTTTCTCCTGGGGTCCCCTCTGGGAGGTGTCTCTGTTTCTCCTGGGGTCCCGTGTGGGAGCATGTGTGTTTCTCCTGGGGTCCCGTCTGGGAATGTCTGTGTTTCTCCTTGGGTCCCATTTGGGAGGTGTCTCTGTTTCTCCTGGGGTCCCGTCTGGGAGGCGTCTCTGTTCCTCCTGGGGTCCCGTGTGGGAGCGTCTGTGTTTCTCCGGGTCCCGTCTGGGAGCGTCTCTGTTCCTCCTGGGGTCCCGTCTGGGAGCGTCCGGCCAGACGGCAGCAGCCCTGTGAGAGTGGACTTCGCTGTGGTGCTCCATAGGCTTCCCGGTCAGCTCTCGCTCATTTCCTGGGAAGAGTTAGGAGTTTGGTTAATCACGACGGGGCTGGCGCTGGCCGTCGCTCTGTCAGTGCCTCGTGTAAGGCCATGCTGTGTCTGTCCACAGGGTTTCCGTGCTCTGTTCCCTGTGGCTCTGTTTCCTGGCCGCTCTTTCTCCTCCTGTTTACTTTCTAAATTATTCTGAGGCAAGCCAGCAGGTGGCATGATGGTTAAGCTGCCGGAGTCCCACATGGCCAGCTGTGATTGGTGTTTTGGACCTGGCAGCTTGACAGTCATGCCAGGCATTTGTGGGACATGGAAGTGGTTTATTACCTGTTGATGATGACATGTACAGTATTCTCAACTGGACTGGTCTAGCGATTGGATATCTATTTAAAAAATAGTAAAATAAACAAATAAATTAAAAAGAAAATCATGCCAGGCACGTGTGTGTGCGCGCTTGAAAATCCCAAGAGGAGAATGGAGAAGGGATTGTGGCATGGCCATCCTCCCTGGGGGCGATTTCTCACTTCCCTTCTCACAGTCTCGCTCTAGCATGTACACGCACCCTGTGGCAAAAACCTTAAAAACACAGCAAAAATCACCTCTGGGGCTCCTCTTCACTAGTGCTTCCATCGGTTCACACTTCAGAGCGAGTTGCCGTTGGTGGCGTGATCCCCTTCCGGCATCTCCGTGTGCACCTCCCGGCTGCGCCAACTGTGACAAAGCTTGGTTCTTCCTCACTTTCCCCGTTAAGCACCCCAGCCCCCCGCCGCACCCCCGACCCCGCTGTAGTGACTTCCCGCTGGCCAGCGACGTGAGTAGCTGAGCTCCGTCAGTCTGCTAACCACACGCGATTCTCCGGCACGCCATTCCCGCGGTCTCCGTGGCACCAGGAGGCGTAACGGGAAGAGCCACAGCTGCCGTGTTAACCTGGGCACGTCTCGGTTTTCGTACCAAGGAGCACCCACTTGCTGGTAAGGCTGGAATTCAGCTAGCTTATCTGATGATATGAACTTGATGATGCTACGGTGTGCTGGAAAGAGGGATAAGCGTCAGCCCCTTGGGGTTGGATAGGGCCTTAAAGAAGAGGTGGATGAGAAGAAAGTTTGTAATAGGAACTCCCGACTTGGTGACAGGACACGGGGAGGATCGAGCTCGGGTTCCCTCGGGTGTCGTCGACAGCTTCCCCGTTGTCGAGCGTCTTATGTGATTAGATTGGAAAAGACACACATGTGTTTCTGACGTCGATGTTTCAGCCACAGTCACACTCGATTCATGCACGGAGTGTGTGACAGGACGGGTCTGATGTCCACGACAGTAGGTTCTATAAGATCTTTAAAAAGAAACGCACACTGTGCCTCAGGGGCCAGCGCCCCGCTCGGTGGAAGAAGAGAGAGGACACCACCTCCCTCCAACGCGCCCTCTCTTCCTCCTCAGCCCTGCGCCCAGCCCCTCCCCTCCACGGGGCCCTGTCGGCCTGCACACCCTCCTGCCCGGATCCAACAAGGAGGTAGTTATGGGACCGCGGTGTTGATGTGGGCAGGACGTGGGGCTTGTGAGAAGCACGACACCTCAGGAGAGGTAGCAGGTGAGATGATGGGGCCTCATTCTTCCACAGTGAGGAATCTCGGGGTCAGCGTGGACCTGAAGGAGACCTGCATTTGAGGGCGAGGGCAGGTGTCTTTGGGGACGGTGGGGTCCATCTGCGGCACAGCCCACCCTGTGCTTACTCAGGACACTGGTGACTTACAGTGAGGAATCTCGGGGTCAGGGTGAACTCGAAGGAGACCAGCATTTGAGGGCAAGGGCAGGTGTCTTTGGGGACAGTTGGGTCCATCTGCGGCACAGCCCACCCTGTGCTTACTCAGGACCCTGGTGACTGGGGTCGTACTGAGCTTCGTACTTGGGTTCGTGTCCCAGGTCTGATGCATTTTCCCATTCTGGTAATCGTGGCATGTGGAGCCATTTCGTTCTGTTTCTCTTTTCATTATTGTTTTTCATTTATTTCTTCCACGGGGGCATCCCCAGCAGGGCCTTCATATGGTGATCCTCCCCCATTTCCGGTCAGACCAGACCATGGGCACACGTGTGCTGGGCACGCTCAGGGAGCTCACGGGACCTGAACCCAGCACCTTTCCCGTGTGGACCCTGTTGGCCTCCTGGCACCACTGCCTGCCCTGGCTCTCAGTTTCTCATGAGGGGATGTCCTTGCATCTGGAATCCCAGGTACTCCAAGGACCACTGTAGGGAAGAGGCCAGAGCCCCTGGCAAGGAGCGTCTGAGCTCCACGCCACAGGCCGCCAGCCCGCCTTCCCGCGGTTCCAGCGAACTCCATGAAACTGCCAGGCGTTCCTGGTAGCAACAGGGCAATTGGTCCCGCTGTCATTGCTCCTGGGGCCAGTCCAGCAGCCGACCACTGGCGTGCCTCCTTGGTCCCCGAGTGTAGGGCTGAGCTCGGGCCATTACGCTGTTTGCATGGGACTGAACGCTGTCTCCCTGAGGCCCTGCTGTGGGCATGAGAGCTGCTGCTGGTGTCTTATGTGTGTGCGTGTGAGATGACTTCTCCCTTTAACAAACTAGAGGTGGGCACCAAGCCAGGGTGGTTACGCTTAGGAAGAGGAGCCGGAGAAGGAGTAATTGATCCGATGCTAGACGAGGAGGATGCTGCACACACAGGCGGCCATTCTGTCGTCGGTAGTCCCTGACGGCTGAGGCGAGATCCAGTCTCCCCACTTGCCGGGAGGAAAGGGGTGAGTTCCATCGTGCGCCTGGGTGTATCCTGTGGAGTCTGAACTAGATCTTGGGGCTATGGCCCCACAGAGGAGGTATGCACAGGACAGAAACTTCCAGAAGCAGACGTTCCCCATAAGGAGTAAGGTGGGAGGCGGCAACCACAAATGAACGTGCGTGCTGGAGCAGTGCCCGGTGCCTGAGGGAAGAGCCACGCACGTGCTGGGGCCAGTCCCCGCAGACGTGGGCATTTGAGAAGCGGCACCAGAGGCTGTGAGGGCGGCTCCTCCAGTACACCACCCTCATGCGTGGAGTGACCAAGATGGCCTGGGTAGACCGCCAGGATGGAAGCATGTCCAAAGTGCAGTCACGGAGGCAGCGTGATCGAGGGACGTATGACCCGACTTCAGAAAGGTTGGGATGCCTCTGAGCAGAGAGGGGCCGGAGGTCTGCCCTCGGCTGCGTGCGATAGCTGTCGGGGGCGCCTGTGGGTGCTTCTGCTAGAGCCTGCCAGCCCAGGGAGTGACTTGGTGCAGCGCGGCCAGTGAGTTGTACGGATTTCACGGGTCATCTGGTGTCTGAGTCTCAGTGTGTTAGAGTTCTCAGGTGTAAACGGTCTACTTCTCATCTTCCAAGAACTAGCGAAGGTCAAACAAAATAGGCCACGTGAGAGCATGCAGAGAATTGCTAAAAGGGGGAAAACAGCAAATCAATTTAGAATGTTGTATATTTTTAAATAAAATAATGTGATTTATTCTAAAGTAGGGTAGATGTAATAGTGCCTGTAGAAATCAGGCCTTGCATAATTATGTATTGCTTTGATTTGAATTAGCTCATAGAGCAAAGTAGGTTAACTTTAAGAAAAAATTAGAAATGGGCAAGTTTCAACTTTTTTTTGGTGAAAAATCACCATAAAAGGGACATGTCTTCCCCTTACTGTTGCTCATCTCTCTTTGGGAAAGACTGTCCTTGGCGCTTATCTCCCTCTCAAAGAGCAACCTCCGCCACGCTGGATTCCAGCTCGGCCTGGAGGCACGTGGTTGGGCATGGGAAGTTTGCAGCTCCGGGTATCTCAGGGAGACCTCAGACCTCAGACTGCGTCAGGTGGTTCTTCCAGACTTCGGGGCTGCGTTAGCCAAGTGGGTGAAATCTGGGATGACTGTGTGGAGGTCCACGCGCGGTCCTGGGAAGTACTGAGGTGTAAGCGACTCTGAATCCACCCCTGTCATGTGTGGAGGTCCACGCGCGGTCCTGGGAAGTACTGAGGTGTAAGTGACTCTGAATCCACCCCTGTCATGTGTGGAGGTCCACGCGCGGTCCTGGGAAGTACTGAGGTGTAAGCGACTCTGAATCCACCCCTGTCATGTGTGGAGGGTCCACGCGCGGTCCTGGGAAGTACTGAGGTGTAAGTGACTCTGAATCCACCCCTGTCATGTGTGGAGGGTCCACGCGCGGTCCTGGGAAGTACTGAGGTGTAAGTGACTCTGAATCCACCCCTGTCATGTGTGGAGGGTCCACGCGCGGTCCTGGGAAGTACTGAGGTGTAAGTGACTCTGAATCCACCCCTGTCATGTGTGGAGGGTCCACGCACGGTCCTGGGAAGTACTGAGGTGTAAGTGACTCTGAATCCACCCCGTTATGTGTGGAGGTCCACGCGCGGTCCTGGGAAGTACTGAGGTGTAAGTGACTCTGAATCCACCCCGTCATGTGTGGAGGGTCCACGCGCGGTCCTGGGAAGTACTGAGGTGTAAGTGACTCTGAATCCACCCCGTCATGTGTGGAGGGTCCACGCGCGGTCCTGGGAAGTACTGAGGTGTAAGTGACTCTGAATCCACCCCTGTCATGTGTGGAAGGTCCACACGCAGTCCTGGGAAGTACTGAGGTGTAAGCGACTCTGAATCCACCCCGTTATGTGTGGAGGTCCACGCGCGGTCCTGGGAAGTACTGAGGTGTAAGCGACTCTGAATCCACCCCTGTCATGTGTGGAGGTCCACGCGCGGTCCTGGGAAGTACTGAGGTGTAAGTGACACTGAATCCACCCGTGTCATGTGTGGAGGGTCCACGCGCGGTCCTGGGAAGTACTGAGGTGTAAGTGACTCTGAATCCACCCCTGTCATGTGTGGAGGTCCACGTGCGGTCCTGGGAAGTACTGAGGTGTAAGCGACTCTGAATCCATCCCTGTCATGTGTGGAGGTCCACGCGCGGTCCTGGGAAGTACTGAGGTGTAAGCGACTCTGAATCCACCCCTGTCATGTGTGGAGGGTCCACGCGCGGTCCTGGGAAGTACTGAGGTGTAAGTGACTCTGAATCCACCCCTGTCATGTGTGGAGGGTCCACGCGCGGTCCTGGGAAGTACTGAGGTGTAAGTGACTCTGAATCCACCCCGTTATGTGTGGAGGTCCACGCGCGGTCCTGGGAAGTACTGAGGTGTAAGTGACTCTGAATCCACCCCTGTCATGTGTGGAGGGTCCACGCGCGGTCCTGGGAAGTACTGAGGTGTAAGTGACTCTGAATCCACCCCTGTCATGTGTGGAGGGTCCACGCGCGGTCCTGGGAAGTACTGAGGTGTAAGTGACTCTGAATCCACCCCGTCATGTGGAGGGTCCACGCGCGGTCCTGGGAAGTACTGAGGTGTAAGTGACTCTGAATCCACCCCATGTGTGGAGGGTCCACGCGCGGTCCTGGGAAGTACTGAGGTGTAAGTGACTCTGAATCCACCCCGTTATGTGTGGAGGTCCACGCGCGGTCCTGGGAAGTACTGAGGTGTAAGTGACTCTGAATCCACCCCGTCATGTGTGGAGGATCCACGCGCGGTCCTGGGAAGTACTGAGGTGTAAGTGACTCTGAATCCACCCCGTCATGTGTGGAGGGTCCACGCGCGGTCCTGGGAAGTACTGAGGTGTAAGTGACTCTGAATCCACCCCTGTCATGTGTGGAAGGTCCACACGCAGTCCTGGGAAGTACTGAGGTGTAAGCGACTCTGAATCCACCCCGTTATGTGTGGAGGTCCACGCGCGGTCCTGGGAAGTACTGAGGTGTAAGTGACTCTGAATCCACCCCTGTCATGTGTGGAGGTCCACGCGCGGTCCTGGGAAGTACTGAGGTGTAAGTGACTCTGAATCCACCCCTGTCATGGTTGGGCAGGAGGGCTGGCAGGCTGGTGGGGCATCTGGCCTTGGGACCAGGGTACCCCCATCACTCTGGTGAAAGGGGAGGGGTGGGCCTGGCCACTGATGAGGCCTCAGGATACCGTGTGTATGTGCATGCACGCGCACGCGTGTGTGAGTGTGAGTGAAGTGGTTAGGTGGCTTGGCCTCCTCTTACTGTCCCAGAGGAGCCATGGCCCCACGAGTTCTCTGAGGATTCTCCCCGGGTCGTGCCTAGGCAAGGGCTGCCCAACCTTATCGTGCCCGTGAACTAGCACCTGCTGTTTGGCCTGGTCTGTTCTCACCGTGCAGGCTGCCCCCTGGACTCTGTCTGCGTTGTTTTGGGGGACAGAAGTTCTTCGGTCAGGGTGGATGTATATTCTCTGGGTAATTTTGAAGTGTGACGCAATTTCGCCTCAGGCAGCGCTGTCTACCGTGGACGGCCACCCTGGCGCAGGCAGTGTTCGGATGCGGGGTCACCGCACAGGTCTGCTGCTCCAGAGAGGGTCAGGCACATGGGAGCTTGTCCTGCCTGAAGACACCTTCAGGGCACTGGTGGATAACCTGTCTCCCTCTGAGCAGAGCCTCTAGGCTTTCCCTGTTTGTGCAGAGCACGGGGACCTTGCTGGGCTTGCTGCACTGGGCAGTGAGGGCGGCAGCTCCGGCCGAGCGTCACGGGCCAGGCACGGGTGTCGCAGTACCGCCTTCCCATGGACGGTGGCCGCTCAGTCACTCGCGGCAGGAACGCGTCCTCCACACTGCCCTGCAGCGGCAGGTTCCCGCTTCCCCTGTGGAGGCTGGACCACTGGGCTTACAATGTCCGGAGGCTGGGTTTCTAGAGAAAGGAGCACGGGTCAGCATGTTGCCTGATGGTTGGATCCCATGTGGCTGACCAGGTGGCTGAAGTCCCAGACCCGGCGGCTTGAAAACCACCCCAGGCACACGTCCATGCATGGCCCAGATCCTGAACGGTGTGAGAGACGGGGAAGGGCTTGCAGTGCGGCCACTCCCCATGAGGGGTGCTTTCTCGCTTTCCCGCCATCTCTCTCTGTCTCTCTCCAGGGACTATACCTACCCCCTGGGAAATTAAAAACTTACAGATCTTTCCATCTGTGATCAGAAATAGTGAGTAAGGAAAGGCGGGCCAGCCGCGAGGCGCAGCAGCAGCACACGCCCTCGGCAGTCCTGGCGCTGGCAAGGCCGGGCGTGCCCAGGTCTCCCTGGGCGGGCTAAGGCTTGGTGGCCTGAGCGTGAAGGCCCTGTTGGGGTGTCCCCCCCACCCCCGGAAGAAATACATAAGCTTAAAAAAAGAGCGAGCAAGCGAGCTGGGGTTAGATGATCTCTCTCCACTCTCAGCATCTGTTCCATTTCCTGACCCAGACTCACGGCGGCGTGGCGGCGTGGGGACGTGGAACGTGGAATGGGGAGGGGACAGAAAGCGTCCAACACAAAGCATACACAAATCACCGAAGCAAGGAAACTGTCCTCGTCCCCTCCCTTAGCTGCCCCCGTGGTCTCCCAGGCTCATGTGCTCCTGCTGGCTGCTTCAGGGTCCGTGCAAAGGACCTGACCGTCGGGACCCTGCGTTCTCTTCCAGTCTCATTTCAGGGCCGTCGGTCGACACTGGAAATGACGGCCCTGGGGTGCAGACTGGTCCAGAACTGTCCGCTGTCGGCTTCGAGGCCCCATCTCTGCTCCCAGAGCAGCGAGAGGCAGCGGCCTCTGTGCACCAGAGCTGTCCACAGGGTGCAGCAGAGCGGTGGCTCTTGAGCCTTTTACTGCAGGAAATGAAGCGAATCTGCCTCGTGCTCTGGCCCCTTCGACTGCGTCCACGTGAGGACTCACATTTGGATGAACACTTCTGATTCACGTTCCAGGAACTTAGTGCCCCTCTGTACGTAGCAAACATGTGACATCTAGTCTGTGCCAGGCACGGTGCGGGACGGGCGGGACCATGAGTCAAAGTCTAGGTGCGCAGTGACAGACGCTTTTAGACCTGGGGAATTCAGATATGCATCCACGTGAAGAAAATGTAGTGGAAGAAATGTCAATGCAGAAGAAACAGGGGCCCTTAGCTTGGCAAAACGATTTCATTTACAACAGGAGGCCTCTGTGAGACCACCCTGGGTACAGACTTGAAGGACAGATCGCTGGAAATAGGACACACACAGCCCCAGAAGGTACCTCGGAACGTAAGCCTGCAGGGACGTTTTAGACTCTCTATTAGAGAAATTTTAACGAAAGGTTATTGTTCAGGAAAATGGGGTTCATTTACCCAGAGGCCTACAAGTTTCTGAGCAAAGTCTCATTGTTATGGTTCTGTAGGGAATTAAGGCAGCTTAAACTACGAGAGAAAATATGGCACATTTTCTAAAAAGTACCGCAATGACAGTTCTATTTCTTTCCTTGGCAAAGTGCATCATACCTAAAATTTCCCCATAAGGCCTTGGTCAAACTAAGACTTCTTACTTTGGCCCAATATTCCAAATGGTGAAACATTGACTAGAAGTCAAGATAATTCTCTTTAAATCTTCATTGCAAATAATTTAAAAAGGGAAAATGTGATAAAAGTAATAGAGCACAGAAATGGACAGTGAAGACTCTGAAGGCAAAATGCCTGAGACCAGAGGTTGGCTCTGCCTCCCGGTAGAGGTGCAGTGTAGGCAGTTTATGCAGCTTCTCTTAGCCTCAGTCTTCCGTTCTATAAAATGGGGACATAGAGCACAGACGAGTAGATTGAAACAAGTGGCACATGTCCTCTGTGGAATATTACTCAGCCATAAAAAATGAGACCCTAGCATTTGATACAAAGTGGACGAATATAGAAGATTTAATGCTAAGCAAAGCAAGCCAGATTATGAAAGACAGGCATTGTAATCCCCACTAAAAACATACCAAATGTCTGCACCGTACAGCAGAAACTGAAATATTGGAAGGTCTAATAGCAGGGAGGGCAACTGTCAATACTAGAGACAGTAAGGGATTATAGGGCATGGATTGGATGGGGTTGGAGGGAGAAGATCAGAGAAAAAATCACGTTTAGTAGATACAAAGATGAAAAGTTATGTGCTGATGATAATGTATAGGATGATGTCTTTGACTTGACCAATATGCACTGTATTCATGATGACAAAAATCATGTTGTACGCTGTGAAGATGTACAGTGATTATGGACAGTAGGTGGAGTGGTGGTTAAGGCGCTGGACTACCACATGGCTGACTGTGGTTCAAGTCCCAGACCTAGTATCTTACTTCCTCATTTCTCTATCTCTCTGTGTTTCTCTCTGGTGAGTTGGAAAACAACAACAATAATAATAAAACTAAATAATTCTAAAAAGGATGTGCCGTGATTAGATGCAAATTAAAAACTCAAAGATGAAAAAATAAATTTTATGTTGAGGATAAAAATCAAAACAAAAGCATGGGAGCAGTAACAGTATATACCTGAGAGGGCTGTTCTGATTATTAAGTAAGTTCATACCTGAAAGTCTAAGACTGGCCCCTAGCTGAGTGGTAAAACTGTGCATAGGGGCTGGGCCCCACATGGCTCACTGTGGTCTCAATTCTAGCCCTGGCAGCTTGATACGAATACGTGTGCATGTGTGCCCAGAATCCTGACAGATTGAGAAATGGAGGGAAGGAGACTGTGAAATGACCACACCCCACTGAAGGGTGTTCTCTCTTTCTCTGTCCCTGCGAGCACACATACCCTTTGGCAATTGAAAGAATAAAGAAAGGAGGCTCTTTAACCAGGGCCAAGCCCATAGATCTTCAGTAAATGTTGGTGACAGTCACACTCGCCACTGTTACTGTTTTGTCAGCACGTGGGGTGTTGGGCTGCCCTTGGAAACAGGAGTGGGAGGGCGGGGTGGGGCAGGTACTGCAAACAGGCAGACAGTGTGGGTTATGGAGGAATCGTAATGCCCTCGAGGTTCTCCCGCCAGAACCTTTCAGGGTCTGGTCCGGCTTTATAAATCCACCGTGACTGTTCTCTGACAGCAAGTGAGCGCCTCTGACCCAGCAAACAATGGCAGCGTCAGAAGCAGGTGTGTACACGCGGCCAGCTGGGGCCCAGGAGAGGCGTCCTGCTGTGCTGAAGTCTTGCTCTCCCTCAGGGATCCAGAGCTCAGCAGGAAGACATTTTGGTCAAAGTGCGCTCAGTTAAACACTGACGGTGAGAATGTATTCTGTTAGAAACAGTAAGTACCTTTGTTCCTCTACAAGTGGTTTCATGGTGAAAGTAAAAGATCTGAGGTTTCATGAGGTTGCATGGGGTCAAGAAACAGTTTTCATGGAAAAGGAGGAAAATGTTCATGTTTTTAAAAGCTCCACTGCCTGGGAGTCATGGCGGCACATTCAGGATGTCCTGCACCAAAGGACGAAGTGACCTTGAGAGGGTGCCCACAGGGCCTGGCACCTGGGCTTCGGGCAGCCACAGGGAGGCCTGCTCCTAAGCGCCTCTCCCTCCCTCTCTCTTTCTCCCTCTCTCTCCCCCCTCCCTCCTTGTTTCTCCCTCCCTGTCTCTCCCTCCCTGTTTCTCCCTCCCTCTCTCTCCCTCCTCCTCTCTCTCTTCTTCCCTCTCTCTCTCTCTCTCCCTCCTCCTCTCTCTCTCCCTCTCTCTCTCCCTCTCTCTCCCTCCTCCTCTCTCTCTCCCTCTCTCTCCCTCCTCCTCTCTCTCTCCCTGTCTCTCTCCATATCTCTCCCTCTCTCTCTCTCTCCCTCTATCTCCCTCTCTCTCTCACACACACGTGCGCACACACACACGTACAACTCAGAGATGTAGTTTGGGGCAAGACGTTAGAGCTCTCTGAGTACCATTTGCATGGCCAGTTTGTGCTTATTCCAAGTTTAGAAACCAGGTCTCCCAATCCTGAGGTCACTTTTCCTTAGATCTGTGGTTTCTATTTGCCTTATAAATGAAAAATTAAAACTATATAGTAATTTAAAAACTCAAGAAGCTGTCCTTCTGCATTTCACAGGAGTGCTTGGGGAAAACTTGGCGAAGCACACAGCTAGACAGTGTGCACTAGCTAAGGCACATGGGGCACGGGGAGGTGCTGGCCAGGCTCTGGCTCTCCGCCCTGCAGGTCCTAGGTCCTAAGAAGCTATCCGAGCGCCTTGTGCAGAAGGCCACCTGACCAGGTGCAGCAGTGGGGGACTTACGCTCGTCTTCCTGTCACAGCAAAACGGACATTCCGGACATACAGGCTCTGCCGATGGGTGCATTTGCATGGTCGGACTGGGAGGGGAGACTGCGGGGCGTGGTGCCATTGCAGTATCTGATTGTCCTATTTGCCGTGAATTCCCCCATGAGAATTTTTATTGTATTTTTTAATTCAAGCTATTTTAATATAAAGGAAGAGTCTTTTTTATAGGTAGAGGGTTCTGGTCTCGTATCTGGCTTGTATGACACTCTTCCCTTAAGAGCAGAGTTGCCGAGGAGGTTCGCGTTGTAAACCTCCAAGTCTCAGCTCTGCACTCTCATCTCCAGGTGCAGCAAAGGTGTGCTGCCCGTGCACCTGCTGTGAGGGGCTGGGGCTGAGGCCTCCCGCGTCTCAGGTCAGGATCATCTGCCAGCCTTCACAGAGCACTCAGCTCTGCCCAGTCACGACAGTCTGGATGCTGTGACTTCCCCGCAGCCTCAGCCAGGCGGGGTCATCGGCATGTGTGTGCCTGACATACCCAGAAGTCTCTGGACATGAATCCGGAACCTCCCCACGTGGGTTCACCTTGGGAGGAGTTGTGTTTTACTGCTGCTCCATCATCTGGCCCGTGATAAGGCTGTGTATCTTCTGATGAGAGCCGAAGTCCCATATGACAAGCCCACTTTGCCTGCTCTGGCCAAGCGGATTTCATGCCTGGGCAAGACAGAGAGGCAAGACACCTTGGCAGGGACCACAGAGAGACCAGGCGAGAGCATCGTGGGGGACCAGCTAGTGGAGCACCTCTGTCCTCATGTCCCCAGACTCACCATTCCCTTTAGAGGGAAGGCACCAGCTGACGGTCTTAGCATAACACCCGTGTAGCTTATCACACGGGCCAGTTCTACCCCACTGGGCAGGGATGCGGTCAAAGACTGGAGTCTCCAATTGCTTGGTGGCCCACAGCGTGGGCCAGCTGAACATGTGCCCAACTGTGGGGACACTGGTGCTTCTGCCATCTTCGGCCTCGTAGACTCCTGTCCTTCCAGATCAGAGAGGACATGGCCTCCTTTTTTATCCTGGTACTGCAAATAGTACTGAGCAAAAGAAGACATGGGAGTTTTATTATATCATTTTTTAAAACTTACTTTTACACTTGAGATTATATTGCCAGGCATTCACTAAATCAGTGGTGACACTGAACATTTCATGTTCTAGTAGGGTGAATAATTGAGCAGAATAGCAGAGGGAAAAGAAGTCTCTGTGTGTACAATCTTAGAGAATTGGTGAGTTACATTTCTGAGACACTGTGTTTGGCGGTTTGCGGTGGATGGAAAAGTGAACTTCTCCTGTCTCTCTGAAATCGGCGAGACTGAGATTCCGAAGCAGTGTATACTATCACAAGAACCTGACTATGAAAAGGAAAATCTCATGTTTCAAGCTAGTAATTGTCTTTGGAAGAATGATTTTTTCAAAAAAAATAAAAGGCCGTAACAGGGGATATAATCTATAGCAACCTCACTTCTAGGCAACTGAGTAATCAGGGACATACACTAACTTCTCTTTCAAAACAGAGCAAACACCCACTGGATTTTTAGAACCTCTGAAGAGAGCAAGAATACACCCACCCTGGCTCCTGCTGGGCACACCCGGCGTCTGACCTACGTCCCTGCTGCTGGAAGTCAAATCAAGCCCTTTGCTTTCCCAGTCCCCACGGGAAACAGAGCACACATTTCCACTTGTCACTCTGTAAAGACATCTTCATGTAAGAAGTTGCCTTCGAGCTCATGCCGTGCAGTCGCATCTTCCTCAGATTTGTCAGCGCCTTCTGTCTCGTTATCCAAGTCGGGAAAAGAGTCATCGTTCTAATTTCTCAGGCTTCCTCTGAACCCCTCCCGAGGTCTGTTTACATCACTTCTGAGAGCCTCCGACTGGACCCAGTGTTTTTCATTGAGATGTGATCCAGCAAGACATCTGCTTAGATCTTGCAGATCTGGGAAAATGCCCTTTAGGAAAGATTGGGCAAATAGAATTGAACCTCCTTGTCTTGGGCCAGACTTGGAAGCCGTCCCTGGTTGGCCAGACAGAGCAGGGAACGGAGAACCATGGGCGTCCCGCTGGAATCGAGCGTGACCTCGGTGGAGGCCGATGAGATGCCACACACCGCATTCGGGTTTCAGCAAGACTCATCGGCGAACTTTTCCCCTAAAATGTTGCAAGTTCTTTGTTTTTCAGGTATAGACAAACTTATACCAAATATGTCATCGATGATTGAAATTATAGCAAGGAAGATGTTGAGTTCTTATGAAGAAAACTGGGTAAGTGCTTTGTAAGTTCTTCATGCAAGTTCTCTTGTCGCCTACAGGACACCTTGCACAGCGAAGGGCTCATAGGTGGGTACGACAAAAGTTCAAGTTAAACCGTTTAATTAGAAAATTAAAGAAAAAAATTAATTAGAAAAAATGAATTTATGGAAAAGTCACATTGTCCCAGAATAAGACATATTTGGTTTGGTTTGATTTGTTTAATTTTTAGGCGAGCACTGTTTATTTAGACGTAAATATATCTTTTAAAAACTTGTTGAGATGTTCTTTAGTGTTTGGTAAAAGTTGGAATGTGCCAAGATGCAAAATTTCATACGCCTGAGTTCCGTGGAATTGCCCTTGATGATTTATTCATAATTAGAAAACTCTTAATGATGAGAAATAGATTGTAATATAAATTTTCATTTTTTTATTGCTAGAGGGCATGTATGCTAACCAGAGAGAGAGAGAGAGAGAGAAAGCATCCCCTACCAGGGCATGGTCACAGTAATTGCTTCTCCTTTGTCATGTCAGGATGTGGGGCACACACCTACATACTCCTGGTGTGTTTTTCTTGCTATTTTTTTGAAGAGGTTTTTGCTATAGGGCATGTGCTCACTGGAGAGACAGAAAGAAAGTGAGAAATCACCCCCAGGGGGGAGCCATGCAGCAATCCCTTCTCCACTCTCAGGATTTTGAGCCACACGCACATGTGCCTGGCATGAGTTTCAAGCCTCTGGGTCTGGGACTCGAACCTCAGTTGGCCGTGTGGGAGGACAGTGATGTAAACATGCCATCTGCTGGTCTCCCTGGTGTGTATTTCAAGCCACTGGGACCAGGATTCAAACCGGGGTTGGCCTTGTGAGATCCTGCTCCTGTGACCGCTATGCCAGGGGCCAGCCCTGGTGTTTGTAGAAGCTCTCCATTCCTGTGCTGCCCCGGAGGGCAGGCTTCAGGGCCGAGCCTGGGCCTCTGGGTCTGCTCATTAGGCTGATCACCAGCTCCCAGACTGCCATGGTGAGCGGAGTGGGCTGAGAGAGTCACCCTGAAGAAGGTCCCTTCCACTTGGTCTTAGAACAGACCTCCCCTCTGAAGTTTACCCTGCTTTCCCAGGGAGGAGTCAGGGCGGTCCCAGTCTAGTCTGCAGATAAAAACCTGCCTGGTAATTGCCACATCCGTAGCAGAAACAGGAAGGAGTGGAGTCAAACTCACGTTTTTGCCCTCGGCAAATGAAACTACGTGTCAGGCCCATTCCTTTTCTATTGGGCACCATTGCTTAATCTCCTAAGCCCTAAAGAGGGACACAGACCCGGGGCGGCGGCCCGGTGCAGTGGCTGTCAACCCTAACCAGGGCGAGTCGTTGTCTGAGGGCCCAGCGGCGAGCAGTGGGCACTGTGCCTGGGAGGCCGCAGGACCTCCATCTGTCCGCTCAGTGCCATGATCTGTTGTCTGCTTTAAATGGAGTTCCATGTGCAGGTGCGTAGCTGCAGCATAAATAAAACAGCGTCCTCCCACAGAGCCGCGGGGCCTTCGTCTGAGGAGCCGATGTAATTTACGAGGAGTGAGGGGCAGTGTCTGCACTAGGGGGCTGCGTGGCGGCCCGTGTGGACCATCAGCAAGCCCAGCCTGGAGGGGGAAGTAGAGGCTGCCAGGAGGAGTGACCCCAGACCTGCCCTGCACCCTGGGCACTGCCGGCCACATGCAGAGCTCCGCACCTGCCCCTCCTTGCCTTTGTCCCTGGACAACCCCCAAAGAGGGTGGGGGATCTCTTGGTGGGGAGTGGGTGGCGTGGCCTCCCCCGTTCTTCTCCCTTGCAGGGGGAGGGAGGGCACCTGAAGGGTGATGCATCAGACTGAGGATGACAAGAAGCTGGCGGCTCTGGCTCCACTTCCCGGCCAGGGCAGTGCCAGAGTGGCCGAGGCCAGGAGCTCCTGGGGGCGGCTGCCAGAGGTGAGTGGACGCCGATGGCCACGATGTCCCTCCTGGTCGCAGCTCACCAGACAGTGGATACCGCCGTGTCCTCCGGGGGGCCAGCCATGCTGGTAAGGGCGTGTGTGCGCGGAGGGCGGGGGAGTGGGCAGCTTTGCCTTCCTCTGTTTGGAAGAGTTACGGATGTTGGCGCCTTTTCCCCCTTTTATTCTGGGCTCCCAAGTTCTGATCCTACCCAGGCTGCCAAGGAAGGGAGGGGGCCAGTCAGGTGGAGGCCTTTCTCAGCCAGACAGGGAGGCATGGGGTGCCCTGGAGAGCCCCGCGTGGGCAGAGCGGAGCCGCTGGCTGGCGCGGGATCCTGCACGTCAGGGTGGCTGGCTGGCGGCGGACTCCAGGCGACCCTGGCCAGGCTAGGCAGGCAGAAACTCTCCGGGTTTCAGAGACCCCAGCAGCAGGTCGGGGGATACATGAAGCCGGGAAATGGGGTTCCCTGAGCTCCCGATTACTATGGAGATTGCATTGCTTTCCCGATGTAAGGCAGGACTCAGCAAAGACGGAGAGTGGCCATGCAGGGGAAGGGGCAGCTGGTGGGAGCAGGGGTCCTGGGGGGCCTGACTCGGCGCTTAGCCTGGGGGCTGCGCTGTTCCAGAGCTGCTCTGGCCCTCCCCTCTGGCAGGTCCCACCCAGGGGTGAGTCTCACTGTGGCGGGGCTGCACAGGTGAGTAAGAGCGCCTGTGTGGGGAGTGCCTGAGTTTCAGGAGGGGCTCGGCGGTCCCCCTGGCTGCCGTCCAGGTCTGTGCTGTGCAGTCTCCGCCTGCCCACGTGCGAGGGAAGCAGGACCTGAGCTGAGCCCAGCGATGGGGAGGGGTGCTCACGGCTGGGTAAGTCCCAGGAGCGGCTTGGGAGAGTCCCCCGGAGAACAATGGGGACAGGGTGTGATGCGCAGGCAGGGTGTGGGTGTCCGCAGGGCGGTGGTAGGACAGGAGGCTTCCCCGTGTTGTCTGTGGACAGAACCTGGACCCCTGTATTAGGCCAGGGCAGACTCCCGCCTCCCCTGCAAGCCTAACCCCCGTTAGCCCCGCCCCCAGGACTGCCCCTCCCCTGCCACCTGAGTGGGTCCTGGGTCTCTGTCCTGACTGCTTGGGTGACCCCAGCACTCCTAGCCGGGGAGTGAGGACAGCAGAGAGGACAACGTGCGTGTTAAGGCAAGTCTTCCAGAGGGATTTGTCTTGGCCAGGAACTGGGGCTACTTCCAATACAGTTCATGAAGCACAAGGCTTTGGGGGGTGTTGGGGAGGGGCCTGGGCCGCATCCCGTGCTTCAGCCCTGAGCACCCCCTCAATGGATGCATGGCTGCACCCCCCCCCACCCCACACCTCGGAGCAGGCTCTCGAGCTGCCGCCCGCCCCGGGTGGACCCCCTTGCTGTTAGGGATGGCATTCCAGGAAGGCCGAGAGCCCTGCTCTCAGTGAGGTCCCGGTGCCACACCCCACGGACGTGACGTGTCCGGGTTTAGCACACAATTTTAAAGCTGGTTTTCTTCAGAGAGGACAAAGTGGCATCCAGGGTTATGACGCTCCGGAAGGGCGAGTGGTGGGTTTGGCTTAGGGACACTCCCATGTCTGCTGGAAGTCTAGTCGAGTTTTCTATCTGGGTCATTAAACGGCCCAGAAGTTTAGGCCCCAGGTGTGAGGGGACCACGCCCACAGCCCTACGGCAGAAGGCTCAGCCCTCCAAGGGTGGAGAGGTGGGGCCGCAGTGCAGGCGGTGTGGGCGGCTGTGCAGAGGCCGCTGGGCTCAGGCCTGCAGAGCGGCTGTCGGGGCTGGGGAGCGGCAGCCTCAGCCCTCGAGCAGGGCGTCCTGCCACCCTGGCCTGCCCCTTACTTCACCCACTCAAGTGTCGTAAAAGTATACTTGCCTTACTCTCGGGTGAGAGTTCTGTGCTTTTTCACTAACAAAATAGTGGGAAAACTCTCGAGTTTCTACTTCCATCTTCCTGGAATCATATATAATATTCTTAGAAGATAATAAACATTCCAACAAAGCTATAAACGTTCCCTAAGTATTTATTTCCCAGTGTCGCTGTGTGCCTGGTGTTTAGGTAGCGTCTCACTGTGTGCCTCGTGCTTGGGCCTCCTGAGTAGGCCCGTTTTACTCCAGCTTTTGAAGAGTGGGCTGGAACTGAACCTGGGTCTCCCTGTGGCCACAGCCTGTCGGGCAGCAGCCTTCAGTGTGCGCTGCTGGGGCTGGCCTCCTCTGGAAGCCGTTAGTGTGTTCTAATAGAAAATGATTTGTTTGTAGTTTAGAAAGTGAAGGGTGGGGCCAGCAGGTGGCATGGCTGCCAAAGCGCTGGACTCCCACATGGTTGACTGCGGTTTGAGTCCCGCACCTGGAGGCTTGCTTTTTTCTCTCTCTCTGGTGAGCACGTGTGCCCTATAGCAAAGTAAAATAATGATGATGATAATAAAAATTAATTCTTTAAAAAAAGAAAATGAGTTGAGCATTCAAAAACAAACAAGAACAACGGCAAAACAGAGAAGCGTGGGTTCTGCAGGACGGCTGATTCCCTGCGTTAAGCAAACGGTGGCCATTTCCTGCCACCCCTGGGCTCCATCGACTTGCTGGCCTGTGCACGTCCTTCCTCTAGTCTTCTCTGCGCTCATGCAGTGCTTACGGGGCTGTTTGGAGGACACAGGCCCCTTGAGTCACTACCCCTAGGGCAGCAGCCTTTGTGGGACATGCAACTTCTCCAGCCGAGGCACCAAAAGGGCCTCTTAGCCTCTCAGCCCTGCAGCTGTGTCCCCAGCTCCACAGCCTCAGCCCTCCTCTCCCCTGTCCCTCCCTCCCTCCCTCTCCCCTGTCTCTCCTCCCTCCCTCTCCCCTATCTCTCCCTCCCTCCCTCTCCCCTGTCTCTCCCTCCCTCCCTCTCCCCTGTCTCTTCCTCCCTCCCTCTCCCGTCTCTCCCTCCCTCCCTCTCCCCTGTCTCTCCCTCCCTCCCTCTCCCCTGTCTCTCCCTCCCTCCCTCTCCCTGTCTCTCCCTCCCTCTCCCTATCTGTCTCTCTCTCTCTCCTGCCTCCTTGGTGCTCACACCCCTCCCTAGTCTGTGGGACAGCCTCTCCGTGCTCTCAGCTCCACCCTGTCACCTGCAGCTGTCCTCTAGAGCCCACACAAGCGTCCTGTCCACAGCCTGCCCCAGGCTCACTGGCTCTCCCAAGTGTGCCAGTTCCTGTTCCCGACACCTGGTCTTTATGCAGGTCCCCATTCTTGCAGCTGTCCCTCTCTGACACCTTCAGCTCCTGCTTCATTCCCTCCTTGCCCTGCAAAGCTCTGTCTCCAGCAGAGAATGGCATCTTGCAGCTAACCCCGTCCTTTCCTGCAGCCCTGGCCCCAATTCCCAAGTGCCTGGCAGCCCCCGCTGTGCTCTGGGCTCTCCTCCAGTGCCCCTGCGGCCTGCCTGCTGCCATCTGAGCAGTACGGGAGGGCCCAGGCCCCGTCTTGTCTCAGCGAAACAGATCTCCGATGTCAGTTCAATCCCAGAATTTGCTAACCCCCTCTTGATCCAGTCGGGCCATCATTTTGCCCTCCTGTGCGTGGCCAGCGTGGGGCGCCCCACCCTCGCCCCGCCTTTTGCGCTAAGCATTTCCATCTCCTCGCCCTTGCACCTGTGAGGCCCGCTCCGCCCCCGACGTTCTCAGCCTCATCTCTATCTCCTGAGATGCAGTCAGGTCTGTCAGATAGGAGTCCTGTGCCCCTTTCTTCACAAAGGTTCTCCCGTCCCCTTGCCGTGAAGTGATCTCCAGTGTCGCCCTCGCTCCCGCTGCCCTGCTGCCCCTGGTCGGACCCGCGTCTGTTAGAGCTGGTACCTCGGTGCTTATCTAGACAGAGCTTTCTCTCCCCTCTAGGAGCAGGAGAGGGGAGGCGTGGCGGAAGCCCCTCCTGGGAACTGCAGAGTCTGTGCCTGGCTAACGTGCAGGCTTTGTCTGCAGAGCGGTGTCTCAGTCAGGGTGTACGTTGGTGCCTGGCACACAGTAGGTGTTTCATGGGGGTCGATTCAGTGAACAGATGAACAGATGATGGGGGTCGATTCAGTGAACAGCCACAGCCCTGGCGCTAAGACAGCTCCTGGTCTGACCGTCTATGACTTCTCCAGTGTAGACACTGATACTCACGGAAACTATTTCACCTGAGTAAAACAGTATCGTATGGGTTTTTTTAAATTTTTTTCCAGATTTTAAAAATAATGTTTATTTTTTAAAAGTCGATATATGCATTATAGGAAACTGAAGAACACGAGAGGCAAAGAGAAAAGCCATCCACAGACACAAAGAGCATACAGTGGGACGTCCCAGGTCCCGTTGGCATACCCAGCATCCAGTTCCATGCGTGGGACATTTCCTAAGCTCTCCTTAGAAAATTCTATCCCAGAGGCTCTCCAGGTTTTATCTCTGGCTAAAGGGTGTGTTCCTCGTGATGCTTAGCTTCAGCACCCAGTCGTGGTGACCAACAGGCCACTCTAAACCCAAGGCTGTAATTGGAAGGGTGGGTGGACGCCTCCCCCCATTTCACCCTCCTGCACATGTTGATCATATTACTGGATCAGCAGAGGCCGAGACGCGATCTGCGTGTTCCAGTTCCAGAAGAGGGTACTTAAGTGGTCTCAATCATTCATTTCATTTTCCCACTCTTACTTGAGTCAGGCTTATCATTTTCTTATCTTCCCCAAGATCCCTTTCAGGCTGGTTCTCAGCCAGGTGATCGATAGATGACGGTCAATACCTCAGCTCTTGCAGCTGACAGCATGGCTCCTGCCACACCCTGGGGAGTGCTGCAGCCCCCGTGCCACCCCACGCTCAGGTGTGAGGCCACTGGCTGGCGCTGCCGTTAAGTGCAATGCTCATGCAGGAACTCTTTCTTAAAATGGGGGAGCCTTGAGGAAACTTACCCGTTTAGGGGTCAGTGGTCTGACGTTATAGGATTACCCTCCGTGGTATCAGGTCTGGGAGGAACCTCCGACACAGATCAGCGCTCTTTCCTTTCACAGGTGAACTAAGGGCCTCTTCCTTGGTTGAATGGCAGAGTCTTAATCCAAGCAGTGCCACCTCCCAGCTCGTGTGCATTCTGCTATAGCACACCGTTTCTTCTGTAAAGACTCAAAGGAACAAAATGACAGTGAGGGAATTAAAACATGGGACTCATATATTTAAGAAGGCAGCTCTTCTCTTAAACCATACGACATAATATTGGTTTCTCTGCCTAGCTGTGGAGCCAGCCCCATCAATTTTCAGTAAAACTTTAGCTGTGATATTTAAGGAATAATGAGGTGTGTGATAATGCACCAGGCTTGAAGTTACCCAGGGGCTAATACTTAAAAATCATTTTCGTATCCAATATTAAATTTATTGTTAGCTATTTTCAGTATGTCTGGGATAATTTCTGTGGCCCGGTTACCAGAGTCTGGAGAGAGCCATCCGTCTGAACAGCGATGGCAGTGGGTTTAGACTTGCAGGAAACGCACGGCTGAGTGATTTGACTGTGTCTTTAAAGATTCCCGAACACCTGCCAGAGGTTGCTCATTTTAAGTCAGTGACTTAAACTAATTCTTCTGGTGTTTGTTTCTTTCTATTGAAAGCTACTCCTAAAATTTTGTAGGAATTCTGATCAGGTCGAAAGAAAAGTGGTTTTTTTTTTCCTAATTAAAATACAAGTCGAAAGAAATATCGACCTTGCATATGAACTCAGTTTGACCTCCTGTAGTGCCTACGAGAGACGAAAACTGTCCTCACAGAATGTCCCCGCGGAGTAGATCTTGGCCGTTCTGGAATGTGCTTGAGGGGCTTTTCATCTGCTCTAAGGCATTTGGCACGTCTCGTGAGTGTGATTCAGCACTGGATCCTTATTTACTCCGAGTCTGCTGCTTCCACGTGAGATTTTCAGAAGCTTCGGAAATGCACCGTCCCTTCCATCTGTAAGTAGGCAGTGGGGGCTCGGCCTGAAGGGAGCACAGGCGGCAGGTGGCAGAGAAGCAGAGGTGGTGCGAAGCCTGCATTTCGGTGCAGTCGCCGTATGCGACTCTCAGCTTCCCAACAGCCCCCGCAAGAAGGGAAAGGCAGCGGGTACCACTCACAGCAGAGGCCTGAGCCCCGCAGCTGCCATTCACCACCCGTTTTCTACTGGTGAATCCAAGGACACTCTGTCTTCAGAGTTCCTTGAAGAAGGAATGAAAAGGGCACATCGGTGTGAAAGGGTGGTTCATGAGACAGGGTGCTGGGTAGGCTTCCGTCTTAGTCTGTTCTTGTGTTGCTAACAGAACAACCTGAAGCGAGTGAAGGAGAACTATAGAGAACTAGGGTTTAGTCCCCCCAGTGCTGTGGCTGAAGGTCTCAGGGCATCACAGCATGGCGCAGGCAGAGCGCTTAGCTCCGTACCCAGGTGACTCTCTTAGCCATGACCCAGCCATGGAGGCCTCACCCGGATGACGCCATCACACCCAAAGGCCTCACCCTGGGACACCGTGAAGGAAGGACGTTCTCACTTAACACCTTCACAGGGCAGAGTCCCAACAGGTGAGCTTGGGGATATGCAGCCACTGCCCACCAAGGCCAGACTCCCAAGCATGAAACTTTAGGGGACAGACCATGATCCAAACTATTAGAAAAAGTTCTTTAGATTTTCTTAGATTATGCCAAGAGCGTGCATGGACAGGTAGCAATAGAGGTCACTCAGGGAAGGCCATTCTGAGAGGGGACAGAAGAGCCAGCTGGGAGGGAAGGCATTCACTCTTCCCTAAGACCTGTTTGCCTCCAAGGCCCCGAGGAAGGATGGTGTCCCTCAAGAAGCCTTCGGTGCGCTCGGGCTGTACTGACTGTTACTGCCTTTGGACTCCAGGGGATTCGTTTTCCTTGCCTTTACTTAACAGTCTACAGGAGTCTCAGTGAAAGCCTTGAGGTCTTTGTGCCTCAGTAGACAGTACTCCACAGGGACTGGGATTATGTCATGTGTTATAAAACTAGTAACCCGTTCCTCCCCTGGCACCCAGTAGGCCCTCAAACTTGTGTCCATGGACATGAGTTAACGCATAACCCTGGCCCTGAGTGGCGCTGGAATCAGCAGCCGCTGGATCGAGGCCCTGGCTGCGCCTACAAATCGTGAAGATGGGCGATACTAACGCCACACTGAGAAGGAGCACGTTTCTTTCTTTCTTTTTAAGGGAGAGTTTTGCTACAGGGTACCTGCAATCGCTAGAGAGACAAGAAAAAGCGAGAAATCACCCTCCAGGGGTGACGGCCATACTGCAATCTCTTCTCCATTCTACTCTCAGGATCTTGGGCACACACGCACATGTGCCTGGGGGGTGATTTCTTGCTTTCTGTCTGTCTGTCTCTCTCTGTCTCTCTGGTAAATGTATGCAGTCTGTAGCAAAAATCTCTCTTTAAAAATGTATGTGTATTGGGGCTGGCGGGTGATGTGGTGGTTAAGGGCACTAGACTTCCACATGGCTGACTGCGGTCCGAATTCTGGCCCTGGCAGCTTGCTTTCCCCTCTCTTTGTCTCCCTGTCTCTCTCTGGTCAAATTAAAATTTAAAAAATGAATAGATAAATAAAATTAAATAAAAATTCTTTATATATATATATATATGTATGTATATGTATATATATATATATATATATATATATATAGAGAGAGAGAGAGAGAGAGAGAGAGAGAGATCCTAAAAGTAAAGAAACGGTGTCTAAGTATGTTTCGTAACTGTCAAGTCCCTTTGGAATTGCCGGCAGGGTGAACGTGCACTCAGCCGTGGCAGGGTCAATGACATAAATGACAAGGCAACTTTTCTGGAAGGCAGTGCTCCCTTTGAGTTAGAAAACAACCCATGCAGCTCTCCTCCTCTCTCCTGCCTATGTCCACTCATCTCCAGCAGCGACTCCCTCAGGCTGTCTGGATACTGTTCTTCTTGGTACAGTCATTGCAACCCACATGTCAGTGAGACCTGCAGGTCCCACCAAGGAAAGTAGCACTCGGTCCTCTGAGGTGGAGCTGAAGAGAAGGCTCACCTGGAAGGAATGAAGCAGCTCAGCCTCCCTCCCACCAACTCAGGAGAGCTGCACCCTCTAACTCGTGCTCTCGTTTAACTCCTCTAACTGAGACTGAGCTGGGAACCTGTCACTCTGCGGTTTTGAAATCCCCTTCTCAGCATATGTAGGCCTTCGGGGAGGTCTTATTTACCTGGCAAATGAATAAATAGTAATGCACAGTTTCCATGATAACGTCACTAAGCACGTCTAATGAGCGCCTGCTGAAAGCTGTGTACCCCCGGTGCTCACGTGAGACTCCTTTCCTTGCTCCCAGCTGGCGTCCCTAGGACACAGGTCTTTTCGTTCCTGCTGCATATGATGGTGCAGGCATGCACACGCCTGTTCTGCATTCAGATAAGCCCACCGGGCTCACTTATGTTCTGTTTTCCCCTTATCTTAGGTGCTGCAAGAATTAAGGCAGCCGACACTCAGATAAGGCAGATGTATTTGTCAAAGCTGCAACAACAGTTGCTAGACGCCCACTGCCAGCAGCGCCATTCTGGTGCTGCGACCCAGCAGTGTGCAGAAGAGACGCCTGCACTTGGGCCGCTGACGTGGCAGTCAGAGAGGAGAAAATAAAAACACGACAACCTTGTCAGGGGCAAGGAGTGCTCAGGAGAAAACAAAGGAAGGGACTGTGTGATAGGAAACATTCAGAAAGGGAGGTCTGGAAAGCCCGTTTGATAAAGGGGAATGTGAGAGAGACCTGAGTGAAGAAGGGGTCGCTGCTGTGAGGGCATCTCAGCAGAGACTACAGAGTGCTGCTTCTGTTCCACCTGCCGGCAGTCACCAGCGAGAGCTGGACGGGACGTCGCACCCTCTGTCCTAGGGGCCTCCACTTTACGGTGTAGGACGGAGAGCAGGGAAAGATTACAGGCCCATGCTCAGCTTCACACAAACATCTCTTGTGAGGGGGAACAAAAGGAGGGAAAGGAAACATTGTAAGTTAAGCACTCCCAGAGTCCACCAAAAACATTGTAAGTTAACCACTCTGCCAGAAACACTGTAAGTTACCCACGCAGAGTCTGCCAGAAACACTGTAAGTTACCCACGCAGAGAGTCCTCCAGAAACACTGTAAGTTACTCACGCAGAGTCTGCCAGAAACACTGTAAGTTAACCACGCAGGGAGTCCGCCAGAAACACTGTAAGTTACTCACGCAGAGTCTGCCAGAAACACTGTAAGTTAACCATGCAGAGAGTCCGCCAGAAACACTGTAAGTTAACCACGCAGGGAGTCCGCCAGAAACACTGTAAGTTACTCACGCAGAGTCTGCCAGAAACACTGTAAGTTAACCACACAGAGAGTCCGCCAGAAACACTGTAAGTTAACCACGCAGGGAGTCCGCCAGAAACACTGTAAGTTACCCACGCAGAGTCTGCCAGAAACACTGTAAGTTAACCACGCAGGGAGTCCGCCAGAAACACTGTAAGTTAACCACGCAGGGAGTCCGCCAGAAACACTGTAAGTTAACCACGCGGGGAGTCCGCCAGAAACACTGTAAGTTAACCACGCAGGGAGTCCGCCTGAAACACTACGTTAACCACACAGGGAGTCCGCCAGAAACACTGTAAGTTACCCACGCAGGGAGTCCGCCAGAAACACTGTAAGTTAACCACTCTGCCAGAAACACTGTAAGTTAACCACGCGGGGAGTCCGCCTGAAACACTACGTTAACTACACAGGGAGTCCGCCAGAAACACTGTAAGTTAACCATACAGAGAGTCTGCCAGAAACACTGTAAGTTAACCATACAGAGAGTCTGCCAGAAACGTGCAATGAAATGTCCAGGAACCAGCTGAGAGACAAGTTCCTAAATATTCAATATTCAATAAAATGTAATGTATTTAATGTCAGACCATAAAGAATACAGTAATGAAAATTTTCTCTTCAGTAGCCACAGACATCGGTTTGTAAAGTTGATCCTCTTCGTCTCCTTAGGCTGTAGGAAAGTAGTTAGGGGAACTATTATCTTAAACGCAATCAACGCCCTGGTCCGAGGACTCTGAGAAGCTTGTAGATGTGTGCTTTGACCACCTTATCCTAGACCAGGGAGAATAATGACAAGGCAACAGTCATGGGTCCTTAGAAAGCAGCAGAGAACATTCCGGAAAACCAACTAATAAGCCCACTCATGGGTAGTGAGAAGTGATTGTGCTTCAGGTACTGGGGTTACAGCAGTTCCTCTTAGCGGTGTTTATAGTTTTAAACCCCGTCTCCCTGGAAGTTCGGTGTTCGCATCACTGCACACCCTCCTGTGAAAGCTGTCATAACAATTGGTGTTTGTAGAATCGTCTCCGTCTCTCAGGCTGCTGGTATCGTGAAGACGTGCCTGTTATGTAGTACCTTGCTGTCCATTACATCCTGCTCTTAGTCGGCTGTTCAGTATGTTTTTGAATCCGTGGTATCCCATCATAGACAGTCAGTGGTGCAAAGTTACAGTTGCTCATTAACTTGGAAAGTGCAGAGAGCTGGTGCTGTCCAGCCTGGGAGCTTCCCTGAGATGCTGTTACCCAGTAAGGTTGACTCTGAGTTGGGCTGCGTGAGGAGTTAGGCCGTCTGTGCCCACGCGAAGCCATGGTGTGGTCTCCGTCATCCTCCCAGTGCATTGGGAGCAGGCCAGCCCTCCCTGGAAGGATAACTGGGCACCACGCGTGCCATGGTCTCCCTGGGCCTGGGCTGTGACCCAGGGCGTGGGGACGATCTCTCTCCCTGGGTCTGAGCCGTGAATTCTGGCATGGGATGACCTCCTCAAACAGTGTCAATGTTTTTCAGCCGTGGGAAGTCCTAGAGGGGTTACTGTGGCCGCCCTGCCTGAGTTCACGCAGCTCCCGGTGCAGAGTTAGCTCCCAAGGCTGCCGGCATCGTGGTCGTGCCCGGCTGTGCTTCTCCCGCAATCCGTGTAGAAGCCTCCAAGCTATGACCTCAGTGACTAGCCCGTGAAACTTGTTTCTGGTGTCTTAGTCATTCATGATGACTTTCCCCACCAAACTCCCAGGCCTTGCTAACTCTGTGGGCCCTCGCTGACTTCCTTTTCTGAGTCTGGGTAGCGTTTGCTGCATGAATCTGTGGGATTGTTGAGTGAGTGCTCACGGTGGTGCGTATAATGAATGGGGTTGTGATGAGGGCAGGACCGTAGAGGCGGAGGCCGTTCTTAGAGTCTACTTCTATCCTAATCAGTAGGACTCTTTAATTTCAGTTTGAATGAGGAACAAGATTAATGAACTCTGGAAAGTATCAAATGCTGTGAAGGTAGAAAACGTATATAAAATAGCTGGGAAAATAAGACTACGTAGTGGTGCCTTGTGATGTCTATTATGCATTTAGCCTTTGTAACCTAGGTGGGTGGGGAGGTGACTAGGTTCTGAGCATGATAACATTTTTTTGAACACAAATATGTTTTATGATTGTCACAACCAGTGAGGAAAATTATCAAAGAATCTAACATTGCTTCATAGACATAAAATATTTTGGCAGTTTCATTTCAAGTCAAGGTGCTAGAGTATAATTCCCCCATGGACTGTAAAATGTAGAGCCCTTACACGTCGATAGATGATGTTGTGCTTCCTCATCGGGCCCTGCCAGTGTGACCGTCTACTCCTGGGAGGGTTTCCATTCCTGTCGGCAGGTTGAAGGCTGGGTCAGGGACTGACTGAAGTCTGTCAACTTGCTGATCTGTAATTGCAAATGCAGAGGTTCTGCATAATGGCCCATGTCGAGGTGTCACCCACTCTCAAGTAGGCAAGAGGACCTTGCCAATGACTTCACACCAGGCTAAGACAGAGGTTCCAGGCTCTGTGGCCGAAGGCTGAGCTTCCTGACCGGGAGCAGTGATTTTGCTTCTGCCGTTTCTTCTGTGGTGAGGAGGGTTTGGACTAAGAGAAGAGAAGCTCGCTAACAGTAACACGCATTGCCTGGGTTTGAACACGTGCCAGGTCACCTCTACGTGCATCCATTCATGCAATTCACAGCCACCCCGAGCAGAACTGCTGCTGTGGCCTTCACAGATGAAAACCCGAGTGGCTACTCAAGGCCACACGGCTGGAGCCGGATGCCCGGGCACGTGCTGGTACCCGGTACCTTCTTTTTAAAAATCTTCTAAAAAGTATTCATTTTATATATTTTTTCCTTTTAAATGTATTTATTTTACATTCATTTACTGTCCATCATCACAGCCTACAAAATGCGATTTCTCATCCAGAACACACTGTACAGTGGCTTAATCGAGGATAGTACCATACATGCTATTGTAGACAAAACATTTCCATTTCTTGTTTTTTTATATATATATATTTATTTATTTTATTTTTTCACTTTTTCTTTTCCATTGGTTACCTATTTCTCAGCTTGTGCCATCTCCCACCCTCCTCCCATACTGTCTCTGGTGATACAGTTGTTTCCATGCCTTTATTTTTTTCTTTACCACATTTTATTGATTCACAAAATATCTTAATTAGTCCAAATACTTTCAATAGTAAGTTCAGCTGATATATACTGATCTGTGAACACGTCTGACTTCAGGCATGAAACTCTGAGCAGAATGAACATACTACAAAGTAGCACCTCGCTGAGGCTACACAGCTGACTGCAGTATCAAACAGGTATTTCATATATTTTTTTTAATTTCAAGAAAATCAGTTTTAGCTTTAATAAATCAAAATTTAAAAAATTAGAAGAGAAATTTTCTTAAGACTTAAAGCCAGGAAAACATTTAGGATTCTGTTCAAATAATAGGTAAATGAACCTATCAACAGTTCAAGAGAAGATAAAAATCCTTAAGTCTGGAAAACAAAGCATAGAAGAAAATCAGTAATATTTTAGTCAAAAGTCATGAAATTCTATTTTACCAGTTCAGTCTCATAATTAATCTTTCTTCTGTTGTGGTCTGATCTTTCCATTTAAATTCTGGAAGTTAACATTCAACTCTGGACTTGTCTTACTATTACGTTGGCCGTTTTCTTGGTTGCTTTTTAGCTTCTTATTTCTGTGTGTCTGACTTTAGTTTTCATGGAGCAGCACTCTGTTCAGAACTCTTGGGAGAGCTGGTCTGGTGCTGGAAAATTCTTCTAGGTTTTGTTTATCTGAGAATGTTCTTGTCTTTTCTTCCCATGTGAAGTATAGTCTTGCCGGGTACAGTATTCTTGGTTGAGATTGTTTTCACTTAACACTTTGGATATATTTTTTTATCCTTTCCTTGCTCGCATTGTTCCTGATGAGAGGTCTGCTGTTAGCCTGAAGGGATGGCCTTTGTAAGTGACCTGACGTTTCTTTTACAAATTTTAGTATCTTGTTTATGTCTGTGGTTTTGGTCAATCTGACTATGCTGTGCCCTAGAGAAGATCTTCTTGGGTTGATTCTGTTTGGGGTCCTTTGTGTTTCTTGGCTCTGGATCTTTGAGTGCCTCTCTAGGTTTGGCAAGTTTTCTTCCAGGATTTCATGGGATAGATTATCAATGCCCTGATTAGTTTCTTCACCTTCTGAGATACCAATTATCCAGATGTCTGAATGTTTAATGGTATCTAGTACTTCTTTTATAATAGTCTTAGTTTTGGGTACTCGTTACCCGCATGATCAGGTCCAAGCCCAGAGATCGAGCCCACGGGGCAGGATCAGAAAGGCAGATGCAAGAGGAGACAGCTTTCGTAAGGTTGCGCTTGTTTCCACTGTCTTCCCAGGATGCCTGAGGACGCCGCCCTCCACCTCCTAGCTCTGCCCTCCTCACTTCCTTCACAACCCTCACGGATGGCCCAGCAGCAGGCACAGCCCGGCTCAGGCAGCCTGCGAACCACCATGGAGGTGCTGAAACAAGTCAGACTCCAGCCAGGGCCTCCTCTCAGTCAGGCTTTTGAGAACGCAGCAATCACCCTGTGACTTTAGCAGAGGATGTCTTAGCCGGTAAGCCGTCTGTCACAGTCACACTGAACCTTGTGAGGTCCTGTGCGGCAGGCAGGGCTTGGTGACTGCGTTCGTACGTGTGCTGCTGATGACGAAAATACCCATGTCTGGGTGGTTTCTGCAGAATACAGCTTTGTTGGGCTCACAGTTCGGAGGTTAGGGTCAAGGAGCCACGCCTGGCGAGGGCCTTCGTGCTGGGGCTCTCTGCAGAGTCTTGCGCTGGCATAGGCCACCACACGGTGAGACAGAGCAAGGCACGTCTGTGCGTCTCATAAATCCACGAGTATCCCGTCACGGGGTCCCACCCCTGATTAACCTCCCAGCCCCTCGACTGGACTAAGTTTTCCCCTCTCTTAGTCCCGCTAAGATGGAAGTTAAGTTTCCGGCAAATGAGCCCTTGGGGGACACATTCAGACCCTAGCAGTGGTGTTGAACTCTGAGACGCTTCCTTCACACGCAATAGTAAGTGAGGTCTGGGGTGTAGGGCGTAAAGCCCTCTCGGCACCCCTGCTCGGTGCAGGGCAGGCTCGGAGGGTCTGAGGCTCTTTCCCACTCTGCCTCCCAGGGCATCTCCCTTGTCTCTGAAGGCTACTGAAGGCAGCTTAGGACCCTTGTCAGCAAGTGTGTTAAAGAGCACCCGGAGACCCTGAGGTCGTGACCTCTAAGCCTTTTCCACTTCTGAATAATGCTTTGCCCTCTTTTTTGGTGGTGAAGAGAGAGAAGTTTCTAAAGATTGGCTTTCGCTTGAAATGTGAGTGGTCTGAATTAAGCAAAGCCCTCTGTTTTTTAAAAGCCCGTCTGAGAAAGCCAGCTGGTTTCCTTTTACGCCCCAGTGGAGTGAAAGCAGACACTGACACTCGTCCTCACGTTCGGGCAGCGTCTGTCTGCGATGCTGTGGTCCCGGCGCCCCGTGCAGGGGCTCCCGGGGTGCTCTTAGATTTGTCTGAACTCCTACGGGTTTTATTGTCAGTGCTACACTTCGTTACTTGCCATTTACGTATTGGAACTGGAAATTGTTTTACGGGTCTATGTTTTTAAAGTTGTTACAATACCCTATTTTTTTTTTTTTTTTTTGTATATTCCCCAGTTTTAAAATGCTTTAAGGAAAAATAATTCACTTCAGATGTAAAATGTAGCTGTCCCAGGAAGACGAGGCAGACGTGTGGTTGCCTGTGTCTTGGGCGAGTAATCCCACTTAGCACAGGCGTGTCCAGCCTCTGCCCACCATGGATGTTTGTGCGTCCTAGGGAAGGTCAGCCCGGATGCTTGCTGAGGCCTCTGAGCAGCTGACCCCCGTGAAGTAAGTAGCTGCCTCGGTAGTAGAATTTGTGGATCACGAAAGCAAGACTGGACACCAAGTCTCTCTTTTATTGACCTGTAACAATGCCAGAAAGGTCTGCATGGTTCAGCCCCCTTCTTCAGGGCTACCACTTTCTAAAAGAACAGAATTCCTGGAGGATGTGGCTAGGTGTCACTCCATACTGTCTGTCCCAAGCCTGGCGCAACACCGGGAGTATAGCAGGTTTCTCAGGACTCTTGGGAAGCCTCTGATGTTCAGTGCGTCATTTCTCAGTGAGCTCCATTGAAAAGGGATGGACCTGGCAGGGTGGAGGTGTCGATGTGACGGGAACCATCACTCTGTGGGAGCGGCGTTGGGGAGGGTTCTGTGACGGGAACCGTCACCCTGTGGGAGCGGCGCTGGGAAGGGTTCTGTGACGGGAACCGTCACTCTGTGGGAGCGGCGCTGGGAAGGGTTCTGTGACGGGAACCGTCACTCTGTGGGAGCGGCGCTGGGGAGGGTTCTGTGACGGGAACCGTCACTCTGGGAGCGGCGCTGGGGAGGGTTCTGTGACGGGAACCGTCACTCTGGGAGCGGCGCTGGGGAGGGTTCTGTGATGGGAACCGTCACTCTGTGGGAGCGGCGCTGGGGAGGGTTCTGTGACGGGAACCGTCACTCTGTGGGAGCGGCGCTGGGGAGGGTTCTGTGACGGGAACCGTCACTCTGGGAGCGGCGCTGGGGAGGGTTCTGTGACGGGAACCGTCACTCTGTGGGAGCAGCATTGGGCGTTGGGGAGGGTTCTGTGACGGGAACCGTCACTCTGTGGGAGCGGCGCTGGGGAGGGTTCTGTGATGGGAACCGTCACTCTGTGGGAGCAGCATTGGGCGTTGGGGAGGGTTCTGTGATGGGAACCGTCACTCTGGGAGCGGCGCTGGGGAGGGTTCTGTGACGGGAACCGTCACTCTGGGAGCGGCGCTGGGGAGGGTTCTGTGACGGGAACCGTCACTCTGTGGGAGCGGCGCTGGGGAGGGTTCTGTGACGGGAACCGTCACTCTGTGGGAGCGGCGCTGGGGAGGGTTCTGTGACGGGAACCGTCACTCTGTGGGAGCGGCGCTGGGGAGGGTTCTGTGACGGGAACCGTCACTCTGTGGGAGCAGCATTGGGTGTTGGGGAGGGTTCTGTGACGGGAACCGTCACCCTGTGGGAGCGGCGCTGGGAAGGGTTCTGAGGTTGTGTCTGGAGCTGCAGGAGGGGTTCTGAGGCCCTCAGTAATGTCTGTCACAGGTATGTGAGGGAGGAGTGAGGCCACCGGTGTCTCAAATTGTCACCTCTGCTTTAGCGTTTGAGGGCTTTGCCTAAGACGGCTGACTTATGATTGTAGAAAGGGTATTCGAGGGTGGGACTGAGCCCTTGGGGGACATTGGCATTGGTAACAAACTTTTATATTTTTTAAAGAGGTTTTTGCTTTAGGGTGTGTGCCAGAAAGACCGAGAAAGACAGAGAGACAGAAAGTGAGAAATGACCCCCCATGGGGGATGGCCACGCCACAATCCCTTCTCTTCCATTCTCCTCTCGGGATCTTGGGCACGCACGCACATGCGCCTGGCATGAGTTTAAGCCACCAGGTCCGGGACTCGAACCATGGTCGACTACATGGGACTCCAGTGACATAGCCATTATGCCAACTGCTGGTCCCACCCACGGTAACAAACTTTCAAAGGGAGAAATATAGATAGCAAATTCAGCCCTTCCCTTGTCCCAGTTCTGCCCAAGTTGGTCACCATCTTTCTGTTCTGGGAATCTCAGGATAACTCCCCTCGTGGCATTTTAGAGCCGTAAGTTCAGACTAAAGCAGGACTTTTAAAGGGGAATAAAGGAATAGCAATGATGCATGAAGGGAGAGTTCTCAGATGGGTTTTCAAGGAAGAAGCAGAGGGCTTTGCTTAGTTGTCCAGACCTCTAAAGGTGAGGATCAGTAGGAGGCTGGGGCTGATGCCGCCCGCGTGGACTGCCGCTTCTGCCCTGCGAGGTCCCAGCAGTGTGGGGAACCACAGCCCCCTTACTCAGCAGTCTGGTTCTGGGACAGCACCAAAATGACTGCTTAGGGCTCGCGGGTCATTCCTACTGTGTGCGTCCCAGATAACAAGATCGAAAGAAAAAATATTAAGCCTGTGTGATGCTGTGGTATGTAAGTTTTGAACGATGAGGAATACTCAAACAGAGAAATCGTCTTCTATCAGGTTGGCCTTGCTGAAAATCCAGTCATTTGATGAGAGCGGGCTCGTCTGACCCTCTCCTGACACACAGTCCTGCCACTTCTCTGGATGTCTTAGCTGGGTGCTTACTGGCGAGAGCTGTGCAGGCATCCCCAGGCTTGGTGGGCTAAGAGCAATGGTCACGTAGCCATGGCAGCCATGCATCTGGGCTGGCCTCTCTGCCTCGTGGCGTGTCAGCGGCTGGCTCACCCCTACTTGCGCCGTGGGTCCTGTTCAGACTGGTGTGCCCGGGCAGCTGAGCCAGGGAGCCCTGCTCCGTGCGTTTCCTCCTTCCTCCCGGGACAGGAGGCTGGTCTTTGCACGGCCATGGCAGAAATGCAAGAAAGCAGGTGACTGCATGCATGGTCTCGTGGGACCTGGCCTCGGGGAGGGCACCCTTTACTGTCACTCCCCTTCGTTCTGTTGCTCCAAGCAAGTCACTTGGCCGAGGAGGGGCAGCTGTACTTCGTCCCTTCAGAGGAAGGAGCTGCAGTGCCGCGTGGGCTGTGGTAGGGTAGCGTGAAGAACTGAGGCCGTTGCGCAGTTCACATTTGAACCGGTCCTGAGCGCTAGTTGATGCTACTAGTGATCTTCCCAGGCCCCGAAATTGCCCGGCCAGCCATGAGGGCAGTGTCCTTAGTAGAGGCACACGTGAATTACCATGGCTGGCTCTAACCGTCGTTAACGCTACCGTCCCCAGACTTGTTGAGGTGAAGATTCCTGAATTGGTAGAAGCGTGTAGTTCTTGGAATTATTTGTTCTCATGCTGTGTGGTTGTGAATAAGTCAGTCCACGTTTTCAGAACAGCTAGCAGGTGAAAAGCAACTGCCCTGTGCCTGTTCACAGAGGTGGAGGGGTGAGGCAACTCAGCTTGACACAGGCTGGCTTTTCAGTCTCACTCTAGCTGCTGCGCTGAGCAGACGTTCAGAAGGGCCTGTGCAGAGCCGCATCACTCCATGGGTCATGGAGGTGCAGGGACATGGCCATGCCAACCTGGAGGGTTCCTTTCTGCACGATTCCATGAGAAGGAATGTGAGTGGCACCCCCGGCGTTGCAAGAGGGCCGCAGTGACTCCTGTATTTGCCTACCTGCTGAACTTTGCACTTTCACCCTGGCAGATGGGTGGGCAGATGGGTGGGCGGCGTCTCCTCCACAGTCCCGTATACACGTCTGAGTTCACGAAGGTGGTTTTCAAACCTTGTTGTGCTGGAAAATCACGCAGGGAGCATTGAAGTGTACACACCAGGGGACCCACACCCGAGAAGCTGCTCTGGTAGGTCTTGAGGAAACTCAGGGATCCAGATTTTAAACATTCCCCAGAGCAACCAGCGAGAGTACTTGCTGAGAGCCCCTCTCGAGCGCCCCCAGCAGCCCGTCAGGGAGCTGCACAGGTATCAGCGCCCACTGATGGCAGAGGAGACAGCGCTTGGAGCCCAGAGCTGTCTGAACCTGCAGAATGAACTAGCACCTTATTCGGAAGTCACAGCTCACCTCTGTAGCCTGCACGTGCTAAATCTTGACTGCTTGATCCATTACATGTACTACTGTAAAGTTTATTTCTTTCATGAGAGAAAAGCACACAGATAAATGGGGGGTACCTCTGGGGTGTCCCCAGGAGGATGCACTCGCAGCCTCACCCGACCACGAGTGGCCACGTATGCTCATGCTGGTGCCTATAGGGAGGCCTGGGGCCCTGAACCTGGGGCCCTCCCATGTGGTGCCAGCATCACAGAGCCCCACTTTGCCACCACACCCCTGCAGCCAGCCAAGAATGTGTTTTTTTTTTTTTTTTTTTTTTGGAGAGGTTTATGCTATAGGGCATGTGCGCTCGCCAGAAAGACAGAGACAGAGAGATAGAAAGCGAGAAATCACAGGGGGAATGGCCACGCCGCAATCCCTTCTCCTCCATTCTCCTCTTGGGATCTTGGGCACGCACGCACACGCGCCCGGCGTGAGTTTAAGCCACCGGGTCTGGGATTCAAACTGCAGTCGACTACATGGGAGTCCAGCAACATGGCCATTACGCTAACTGCTGGTCCCAAGACTGTGTATTTCTTACTGTGCAGCCGAAGGCCAGCCTGGTGTCTCACCTGGGACCCCTCTGGGAGGCTCTCAGTTCTTTTCTGTGGTCACACATCTCAGGCTCCTTCCCTTCCCAGTGCGTGGGCAGAGGAGCGTGTGGTCACACTGTGGCCTGCCTGGCTCTGTGGCCATCACTTCAATCCGTGCTTTCCCAGCCAGGCTTGAGCGCCCGGGCCTGTGGCCTCTGAGATGCAGTGGAGGTTTCCTGCATGTTCCGAAGAGAGCCACTGGCTCGGGGCACGTGCAGCAGTTTCTACACTGCTGGTGGCCACAGGCCGTGGAGCGGACAGGTGAGGACCTTCTCCGCAGGAGGCCTGCGTCCTCACTGATGCTAGTTCATCATGGCCGCAGCATGGCAAGGCAGTCACGTAGCTCCCCATTTTTTTTTTAAGGAATTACTTTTTTAACTTTATTTATTTTAATTTGACCAGAGAGGGACAGTGAGGAGAGAGAGAAGGAAAGTGAGAAGGCAAGTCACCCAGTCCAGGACTCGACCCGCAGATGGCCATGTGGAAGACCAGCGCCCCTAACCACCACACCACCTGACGTTCAGAGGGCGTAAGTGACTTGGCGAAAGGCCTAACCCGAGAATCTAGGGGCAGAGGATTCATATCCCCCGCTCAGCTCACAGTCCAGGGCACAGTGGTCAGACTCATGAACTTGGAGCTCAGTCAAAGCCAGGACCAAAGCGTGGCCCTCAGCTGCCGGTTCCCTGTGATCTTTTCCTGGGGATACCTGAGCGGCGTCTCCTGCTGTGGGAGCATGAGCAACTTCCGCAACTTCCGTGTGGGTGGCAGACTCAGGGTCGAGCCGGCACTGAGTGGCTGGAGGGCAAAAACCACTTCAAGTAAAAGTTTCTGGAAGAATTTCCTGCTACCAAGTAGAAATGGACTTTTACCATTTACTCAAGTCTGTTCATATGTCATGCCTTCTGTTCAGAAGAGAGCCTTCTTTCTCCACAAGGGCTGGGAGGGCCCGTCTCGCCCAGTTCAGCAGCTGTGCTAAGTGCAGCGATTAGGGGTATTGTGCACTGGGACTAGCAGAGGGCGTCGCGGTTATGGCATTGGACTCCCACATGGCTGACCGTTGTTCGAGACCTAGACCTGAAACTCACGCCAAGACATGTGTGCATGCCTAAAATCTCCAGAGGACAATGGAGAAGGAATTACATTGTGACCATTCCCCCGGGGGAGGGACTTCTGGCTTTCTGTTTCTCTGTCTCTCTGGCAAGTGCATACACTCCATAGCAAAAATCTCTCAAGACAAGGGAGTATTGTGTATAACTCATAGGGGACTTGGCATGAGAGCTACCTCCTGGGGAAATACCCTCCACCGTTGCTTTCTCTTCAGCTTGCACCAGGTATGTTTCCCAAAGCTCTCTGCTCTTCCTGTAAGTCCGTGAGGGCTTTTCTGGAAGCCAGCGGCCTGGGACGAGTTCGTCTTAGCAAACTGCGTTTCTTCTCCCTCCGGCTTCCTCTTCCTAATGCTCACGCTTATTCAAGCTGAGCCCAGCTGAAACCAGTCCCTCCGGGAGTCAGGCGTCCTCAGCACGCCCAGGGAGCTCCCACCTGTCAGCAGCATATGGCGCAGGCCTCTGTGTGCCCGACCAGCTCAGCCAGCCCAGGGTTTCCGACTGGGAGCTCATCGCCCTCGGAAGACAAAATGGGGGTAAGCCAGCCTTCCCCTGGGCCTGGGGACCTTCAAAGGCAGATGCTCCAGAAGAATGCAGCGGCTTCCAGGCCTGGGGGAGTCACCACTGGCCCTTCACCCTGGCTCCACGGAAGGGAATCCAGGGCCCTGCCTGCCTGGCCTCCTGTGGCTGTGATGGAAAGTGCGGTCCTGCCACGCCTTAAGGATGGTGACGTTCTCTGATCTCTGCCCCAGCCCCAGCTCCCTTTTGATGACCCCCAGGCCAGCTCTTCCCTGCTCTCCTCTCACAAGAACAAGTATCTGCTGCTTCTCTGCTCTGCTGGACTCTGAGCCCTTGGAGGGTGAAGTTGCTGTCCTGCCTCAGCCCCGGTGTGGCCCCCACGGGAGGGTGTCGGGATATGGCTAAGTTACACAGCTCAGGCGTGGAAACACCCAGAGTGGAGCAAACCGTGTTCTCAGACACTTGCAGAAAACAGAGCTTCACAGTCGAGCATTTCATCTGACTTGACCATCTTACACGAGGAGTTGCCACTTCGGGACCAGCAGCCGGCATAACGGTTATGTTGCTGGCCTCCCACGTGGTCAACCACAGTTCCAGTCACGGACTCGGTGGCTTAAAACTCATGCCGGGCCCATGTGTGTGCATGCCCAAGATCCTGGGAGGAGACTAGAGGAGAAGTGACTGTGGCATGGCCATCCCCCTGGGGGGATGACTTCTCGCTTTCTGTCTCTCTGTCTCTCTCTGTTTCTCTGGCAAGCACATGCGCCCTATAGCAAAGATTTGTCTTAAAAAAAAAAAATAAGCTACACCTCAGTGGAGTTCAGTTGCCTGAAGTCACTCTGGTAATTCCAAGTCAGCAACGCTGGACTGGACGCACTCCCACCACTGGGAGTGACCAGCTGTGTGCCCAGGTCCAAGGAGGCGGTAACAGAAGAGTGATCTGTTTCCCCCAAGGTTTGTTTAGTATTTGACTTTTCCTGCCCAGAGACTGACTTGTGCCTGAGGAGGCTAATCCAGCTTGGCTTGAAGAATGCTGGCTTTTTTGCCTTTAGTCAAAATCCTCTAAATAAAGAACACAAATCAGCTTAACTTCTTCTCCACAGTCTGGCCACACTTCATGCACCTCTTAGAAGAGAGCAGCAAATCCATCTCACAAGCCTGTGCACAGGACTTCCATCTGAGCTCCCAGGAAGCAGCTCGCAGGCACACGATGAAGCCCCGAGCACCCCAGCGCGTGGCAGGCAGATAGCCCAGAACACCACTGTCTCGCACCTCAACTCGGGTATCATCCGAAGGACCAGAGGTCGGAGCCCAGCTCCTCAGCTAGGCCGGAACCATTCTTTTCTCCCAGTCTACTGCCTGCTGCTTCTGTGATCTCTCAGGAATCGATGGGGACAGTACTTGCATATCAATGTTGTGTATTATTTTAAAACAGGAAATAAAATGCAGGACTAGGGTTTGTTCTCAGTGTCTACTTCATTGTCAATTCAGATGGCAACTGAAAATGGAATCGCAGAATGGTTATGTCCTTAATTCTTTTTTATAATAAGCCTTTATTTTTATTAGTGATGAATGAAGGCAGCTAAGCTTAGGGAAATTTAGACTAAGGCCATTAAAGTGGTCCAGAGTTTGGAGATTTTTATAAAACCCAACTGTGCTCTTGCATTGAAATTGTGCTAAGAACAGGCTTCTGTGCCAGACTTGTGCCCAATTCCATTTGGTTTCTGGCAGAAAACCCTTGAAGAATGGTATCTGGTTTTGTTTATTTGGCATTTCAAATGCTGGTTCATTTGGCTCCTGTCCTGGTCAGAAATAGTCAGAACTGGAAGTAGGAAATTAAGTGGCAGCTGAGTGAAATCATTTGAGCATGACAACACCTAGCTGAGCTCTCGGACACGTTGTACTCAGGACAGCCTTAGCTGTGACACCTGCGTGTCCCTCGTGGGCTGTAATGGTAATCTTCCCTTCAGCCACGAATAGCTCTCTCCTCTTCTTTCCCAAGGAAGAAAATCCTGATAAATAACTCCTTGATCCCACTCTGTTCTTGAGGGCTTGCAAATTGCATCACAAAATTTCCACTTGGGATGGGGAGGAGTAGTGGGACAGATGACTGTCCTACTTTTTAGCAATGAACAATGAACACTTGAACCCTCACATCCGGATACTAATGAAAACCTGTCTCTAGATGGTATTTTCATCAGGAGGTCCTACTGCTTGATTTGTGATGTTTGGGACAAGTGCTTGGAGCTCGGTCTGTAGATCATTCCATAGCACAGTAGGGAGCTGGACTCTAAGCTTATCTCTATAGGGAGTAAAAATAAACGAATCGTTGTTAAGTGGGCTGTGAGATCTCTTAAACCTCAGTCCATGAGCTTTAAAAACTCAGAAATGGTAAACATTTTATTTGTCATTTTACTAAGAATATAATGCCCAAGGCAAGAGATACTGATTTCACATATTATTATTTCTACTCATGGTATTCTCTCACTTACAGTAAGTATTTGTTTGGAAGCAGTGGTTGGTGCTGGTAGCCAAGCCTATCAAACAAGCAAGATTCAAAACAAAATGCTATTCTCCTAAGGATGAGTCTAAAAATTTTTCCAAATGCTTATTGACATTAGTAAAGAAAGTTTGGCACTGGAAAGGACCTGAGTGATACTCTAATTCATCATTCCTTTCACAGATGAGAAAACAAAGGTTCAGAGAAATGAACATCATAAGACTAGTTGGACAGCTGATCCTAAAACCAGTAAATAGTCATTCCCCATTTGTGTTTTTAACAAACATTACAAAGTGATGGAAAATATTATAATAATGGCAGAAACAGCACATTACTAAACAGTTTTATATATTTGAGCTTATTATAGCAAGAGGACAAAAGAGATGTTATCTCCATTTTACAAGTGGCTAAAATGAGGTTCAGAAATATTAATTAACTTCCTGGGTTCACAGAAAAGACAAAGATGGAGCCACATTTAATATATAGGATGGTGTAATCTGAGAGTTAGTTTTTTGTTTATTTTCTTCTCACTCTATGAGTTCTTCTCTTTCTTTCTTTCTTTCTTTCTTTCTTTCTTTCTTTCTTTCTTTCTAAAGCTGGAACTTTTTTCAAAAACAAATTAATAATCAAATACCTAAATATAAGAGCCAAAACTAGTACACTTTTAGGAAAAAATATAGACATTCATCCAATGTGAAATTGAACCAAGTGGAAATTCTTCTTCTTCTTTTCTTTTTTTTTAGAGAGAGAGATTTTTTGCTATAGGGCGAGCATTCTCGCTGGAAAGACAGAGAGCCAGAAAGCCAGAAATCACCACCCAGGGGGGATGGATACACCACAATCCCTTCTCCTCCATTCTCCTCTTGGGATTTTGAGCACACACACACATGCACCCTGCATGAGTTTTAAGTCATCAAACTGCGACTCGAACTACGATAGATTGTGTGGGAGTCCAGCGATGTTACCATTATGCCATCTGCTGGTCCCCCAAGTGGAAATTCTAGACTGAAAAATACAGTATCTAAAAAGGAAAAAAGAAAGAAAAGATCAAATATGACCTTAGATTAGGAAATTGTTTCTTAGAGCTAACAATAAAACCACACATAACAGAGGGAAAAACAATTTGAACTGCATTGAAATTACAAACTTTTGTACCCCAAAGAACATCATCAAGGAAGTGAAAAGGCAACTTACAGAATGGGAGAAAAAGTTTGCAAGTTATATTTGACAAGAGACTTATATCTAAAATGTATAATGAACACTGTAAATTCATAATAAGATGAATAACTCAGTTGAAAATGGGAAAATTGTGTATATCTTTTGATTTAAATAACTGACCTATTTAATCATAGCTCCAGTAAAGGTCCTGCCCTGTTATTTCCTCTATCATCTCTCAGTCTATTGCTGTAGGACAGTTTCTGCTGGCCATGATCAATTTTCTGTTTTTTTTTTAAATAAGTCTAATAACTTTTATTGAATATAGCACATTGTGGATTTTATATTATTAGGAATCTGAGGGGTTTTTTTTTTTCATTCACAGCAACTTTATTTTTTTTTAATTTTTTTCTTTCAATTTCTTTTATACATTCAATCACATGTTACTTAGCTTGCAAAGTAAATATTCCAACACATGTACATTTCTCACCAGTCATTAACAACACTATAAAGTTATCTTCAATAGATAGTTTTCAAAGTTTCTTTAAAGTATTTGATTTTTGCTCCAGAGTACAATTAATTTATTGACTGGCGGCGAGCTTGTCCCTATTGTGGTTTGTTTTCTGGCTTTTCATCGTGAGTTTAGATGAGAGGTCTGGGCACCACTCCTGCATATTCCATCCACTTCAGGAGACTCAAACTCTGATGCCTGTTTGTTTCGCCATTGAGGCCGTGGCTCTCTGCTGCTGCAGACCGGAAAGCAGCCTTACGCAGAAAGCTGATGTGAATGAAGTCGGCTTCTGCTTTCCCTTTCTCCTCTAGGGTCACAGCCCTGTATGCCCACAATTACATTCCTGAAAAGGTTTTCTCAGCTCTACGATTGGTTATAATGAGAGGTTAAGTCTGATTACTCATTTTTTCTCAATGACCAGGACTAAAGACTCCTACTTTATTTTGAACCATTGTATTTTAGATATATTTAAGCACTTTACAATGTTTAAAGTATTTTATGGGAAAAAGTTCAAGATAAATAATAAAAGTAACAAAACTTTTAGTCTAGCTGATAAACCTTAGGTTTACATAAGTAAATTTGAATGTTTATATTTGTTTTAGAATTTAAAAAGTAGTTACAACCGAGTTAAGACAAGGAAATCTAAGTTAGCCTCACACCATTCTTCTGGACTAGATGGCACAATTTAGAAAAATATTGTGAAATTCTTACTTTATAGGTGGAAACACTTAGAAGTTGGCCTTGATGTTTAAAAGGATTTCACAGGGAAATAATTTAGAACATATTCTATTTTCTTTACTTTTTAAATTTCTAGACTCCTAATTATATATTTATCTAAGTTTTCTGTCTTGATTTGCATGTGATTTGCTAGGCTCCTTCATACCTCCATTTATTTAGAAAATTCTCTAGAATTAGAAAAGGGACACAATGTAAGCTATTTCCAAGTGCCTTTCAAATAACCTCACCTACCTTTGGCTCTAGCCGAGGGAAATCTGAGCCTTGGTTCGATCCTGGTCAGACTGTGAGAGGAGAGGTTTAGGCTGTCTACTCACTGCCCTTTGTCATCAAAACTCCCTCAACTCTAGAGTCTCTCACCAGCACTTTTCCACGCTCACCCTGGTCTGTTTCTCTCTCCTTGGGGCTCTAGAATGAATAAACTAATTCCAGTAAGGTATCAATGACTGAACCTGGCTTAATGTGCTTTGGATAGTATAGCTAAAATGAGGGGAAGCAGGTACAACAGGGCCTTGGGCATTTATCTCAAAATGGTAAAAATGGTGGGAATTTCTGAGCCAGTATAAAACGTACTAGAGGTGGGAGCACATCTTTTTTCAGTAAACTCCTTTTTCCCTCATTTGTACAATGTTTCAAATGTGTATTGGCTTAAGGCCAACCTTAACTATAGATACATAGGTGCTATTTCACTACCTCATTGTTCTGGTCAGAATACTCCATGAGCTAACTATTCTGCTTAGATTTTTTTATTCTTACATCCTCTTATTTTTGTCCTTCAATATTCTGAAAATGAAGCCTCCTTTCAAATTTCTAGTGTGTCTCCCAAGGATAATGAAGGAAGAATTCTGATCTTGAACAACCAGGATAGAGCAGTCACCAAGGATCCCATCAAAGGTCAAACCATCCAATTTTTAATCTCACGACACTTGAAAGATAATGATGGATATTTATGAAACTCATTCCTTCTGGGTCTCAGAATGTGCTTTTATCATGTCCAATTTTTCATCCAGACACTTGAGCTTCATTAAGTGAAATGCTGGAGAAACCGTCTCTCATTGCTGTGCTTGCCGTGATGGATGAGGAAGCAAGCAGGTCCCGAGTTCTGGCCACTCTTCTCAAACCTGGTGTAGTCCAGGGGGTGTGAAGATTCATGATACCCTCTGCCTGCCCTTCTTTCTGCCTTCATCATATTTTACTCTTCAGCAAGTCTGATGTAACCGACCCGTCTTGAAATGCTCTCTACCAATGCGTGCTTCTCTTGCACTGCTTCTGCGCTGGCTGGTTCTGTCTCCTCGCTTCCACTCCCAGATGAGCCCAGTCCCACGGTCTCACGTCCTATCTGCGCGGTCATGGTCACCTAGCTCACAGCTCCAGCACCTGGCCCATAAATGAAGGCCAGACGCCATTTTTGAAATGCCCATCTGGCCACTCCATGTGAAGGTCTGTACATCTCGGTCAGCACCTGCCAACAGAGAACTCCTCATCTTCCAGAATTGCTCCTCTGCCATAGTTTCCCATCTCGGTGAATGGCATCACCACCCACCAGTGGCTCAAACCCGAAACCTTGGAGTTACGGTGCATTCATTTTCCCCTCACAGCCCATTTAATGCATTCGTAGTCCTATCAATCTCATATTCAAAATATACTCCCAAGGAATCTGCTATACCCACTCTCATCACCTTCAAACCAGTCCTGGACGCCATTATGTCTCCCCGGGGTCACTGAAAACACTCCCCAAAGCCCCTGCTATCACTGTCCCTGCCGTCAACCTGGTTCCCCTCTGGAAGTCAGGATGGCCCTGTCATACCGGGAATTAGACAGTCACATCACCAGCTCTCCTGGGCCTCCCGAACGCATCACAGACAAGCCCCTTTCTAGTATGAAAGTGTGCACATCCTGTTTCTCTGGCCCTTTAAGACCCCTCTTCCCTGCACACCCCATGTTCCGGCTATGTCACCCTACTTTCTCGTCCTTAAACATGCCTCATTCCTCTGTGTAGGGTGTTCATCCCAGCTGTTCCTCGGCCTGGATGCTCTGCCATTCTCCCATGGCTGCCTCTTCCCTGTTATTCAGGTCAACTTGAACTCCACATCCTGGAGAAGACTTGCCAACTCGACCTAATGTCTCTCTCCATCCCTTATTTACTGCACTGTCTCCTCATTCTATTTTCTTCTCCTCCCTCTTTTTTTTTTTTAAATTGTCAAAGGGTGCATGTGCCCACCAGAAAGAGGCAGAGATAGAGAGAGGGTAAGCAAGAAAGCATCCCTCATGGGTGGTGGTCATACCATACTCTACTCCATTTTTCCATTCTGTTGGGATTGTGGGTACACGTGCACGTGTGCCTAGCGTGTTTTTCAAGCCACGAGGGCCAGCATTGAGCCATGGTCAGCCATGTGGGATCTGGTTCCCTTAACCACTAGCCCACAGGGCCAGACCCATGTTTTATTTTCTTCTCAGTATGTGTCACTATTAAGACATTAAACAAGGCAATAATTATAGATTATTTCAGTTGCCTCATCAGAGTAGGGAAGGACATTGTCTGTTGTTTTTGTTGACTCTCCAATGTGCTCAGTAAATATTTACGAAGCTAGTATATGACACTTTTTAAAATCGAAACATTCAGCTTTAAAAGTAGATTTATTTGTTTTGGGGATGCCAAGTAGCTGGTGCACATAGTAATAAAACATCTGAATTAGGCACTGGAAGACTTGAAACCTCGCCAAAACTTTGTCATTACTCTGGGTGACCCTGAGCGTCCATTTGCTCATCTGTAGATATTCATCATGTCTTCTTGCCCTTCTTCGTGGGATTAGGGGGCCCATCAGAGGACATAAGGCATCTGCAAGAACAAAGAGACTCATATACAGCACCAGCTAAACACGATGTGTTTGTTACTTACATTGAAATAGCCACTTGAGATGTTTTCTTTGGCAGCACGTAAAGCCAGATGAAGTGTGAGTGAGGCATGGCCAGTAACGCCTGTCTGGTCCGGGCACTCGGATTATACCAGGTGGCCAGAGCAGGGCAGTTTGCAACCACCATGTCTTTACCCATCAAGGTGACCCCAATGGGGGTCCTGTGTTCAGCTGCGATGTCCTGAGGTATACTGTCCCTTAGGGATTGCTTCCTCTCAGCATCGGGGATGGCCATCCTACTGGTTCCCCGTGGAACCCACAGAGCTCAGCAGTGTCTGGAATATGCGGATGCTCAGCGAGTCCAAGTTCAGTAAACGAGGAAGATAGCTGCTGGTATGAAAAGTGGGAGGGCTCCTCAGTGGAGTGAGGTGACTCAGCCCACGTTTGCCAATTTGGCAGTGCCCTGTCCACCGTGCACCTCGTCTCAAAGCCGTAGCCTGAGTTTCTCCTGAGTGAGCGGAAGGTACCTCTAGGGGGGGTCTAGAAACAGACTACTGTGCCTGCACTCGGAAAAGAGCAGCTGACAAGCTCCCTCAGCTCACAGCCCAGCTTGCCCGGCTTTTCAGGAGGGTGGTTGCCATGACATTACATAGGAGAAGCTTCCAGGCAGTTCCATGCTGAGAGCCCAGGGTGACTGTGATATTAAAAGGAGCATTTGCTGCTCTTTATACTCGGAGGAAATCAAGGTGAACTTAGACTCATTAGAAGCAGGGCCGAGCGCATTTTGTACGAGCGGAATGTGAGCACAGGCAGCTTCTCTCCTGCAGAAGAGACCCAGGGCTCCTCCTGAGCCTGTTCTTAATTAAGAGGGGTCCTTTCGGGATAGGAAGGGTTCAGAATGGCCCTTCTACTCCCGTCGCACAACTTCTCTGCTGTCACCTTCCCCCATATCTTCAAAGCTTCAAGAGCAGCTTCCACAGCAAGTTTGAATGGCGAGGTATGGAAAAATGCACAACAAAGACAATAAATACTGAAAACGGTTTATAAAGATTGTGCTCACAGATGAGAAATGCACTCCTCCCTCACGTTTGGTATCTAGGATGCACTCCCTTAATGTTCATAATTAGCAAAGAAAAACCACTGCCAGCATGCTGGCTATAAACCTTCAGATGACTGCTTTTTCCTAACATGACCCATCTTATTAGACTGTTATTTTCTTACATTTAATTTTGTGGATAATGTTTATAGAAGGAAAACAAATATCCTGTCTAAAGCCATGCTCTCCTCATTCCCTCCCACTTCTATCAAATATTTATTCGCCTCCCTCATTTTCACCGCCCACCCCCTGCACTCCCCCTTCTGCCTCTCCCTGTCTCCGTCTTTCCACTTAGTTTTCAACACTGGTCCCACGTTTCATGCACGCTGTGTAACCAGCTTCAATAGCTGATCATTCTTTCTCAGAGATGTTTTATTACAAGGCAGGGAACACATACAAAACAATTGTGTTGCTTTTCAAATTCCCTCTTCAGTGAACACAGTCATTAAAGAATTGTATCAAGAGGAAACTTTACAATGTGGCTGTCTCCAAATTCTGAAGCTGGTGTTTCTATTGATTTAGTAATCGCTTACAAATAATGACCCAGGGTTAGTTCTAACTGTGGCTCCCCCCGGCACTCCCTCATAAAACCTTTTTTTCATAACCACAGCCAATAATAGCAGTAGATAGTGCTCTGTTAAATCCAGTCTTCCTGGGTCGTAGGAAGTCTTCTTCTAGAAGCTTCTAGAAGAGTTCAGGTAGCCTCGCCTCCTTGGGTTTCCACAGAGCCACTTCTGTTGTGGAGTCAGTGTGATCACGTGGACTCTCATACCCATCAGGCCGTGGAATTCATAAGCCGGCCTCGGCGTCTCCCGCTGGCCATGCCCTGGGTATGCAGCTGAGCTGACATCCCGGGTTTCAAATCAGGTTTTGTGACATCTTGTACACACACACACACACACACACACAAAAAAAAAGCCAACACACCAGATACACACTCATACTGCTACGGCTTGTCTACGCCTTCAGAGTTCACGTGTTATGTGGTTGTAATAGGATTAAGAGGGTGAAAATTTGATCTAGTTATGGTGTTGAAGGTGGAGGTTTTGGAAGAAGATTTGGAATTTGGTGGTTGTGGCAGGAGCTTCGTGACTGAGTTCTAGAATGTTTATAAAGAGAAGAAAAGAGGCAGACAGGGCCACGTGGGTACAGAACACATGCCACTCTGACCAGAGTTCTGCGATGACTCTGGACCATCCACACAACAAGAATTGTGAGGCAGTAAACCTCTGTTTCTTTAAAGTCACCCAGTCCCAAGGATTTCTGTTAGCAGTGCCGTAACGGACTAAGCTCTGCTGTCTAAGATGCCAAGATGCTGGGTTTGTCTTTCTGTTCGGTTTGGTGACAGTGTAAATTCTGTGTTCCATTTCTGCTTCTCCATGGAGAGCCGATGTGGAGAGTTCCCAGGGCCGAGTGCTGTGCAGGGTGCAGGTACAGGCAAGGGGACGAGCGGGCCAAGGAGGAGAGGGGAGGGAGTACACCAGTGGAGGCTCCAGCCAATGGCTCTGACCTCGTGGATTACGGGGCCGAAGCCTCCCATTTCGAAGGTGGTTTCTGAAAACCCTGGAATTAGCCTGGAGTCTGACATCATCAGCGAGTGGGAGTTCAGCCCAGGTCTTCCTGGTTCTGATCGGAGCTTTCGCTTTGCTTGGCTCTCACAACGGTGCTGTTCACGGCAGGTTTAAGCATTTCAGCAAGGACTCTTAGTGCCGACCTTCTGCAGCGTGGTGGCCAAGGTCTGGTTATTTCAGGGGAGTTCAGGTAGTTTCTGACCTCAGTGAGCTCAGATCCTCACTGCGGAGGTGAACCCAGCCCACAGAAGGATCAGCCACTTGCCACGGCACACACAGGCTACCTGCAGGGGTGACTGGGGGGCAACAAGGCTCCGGAGTGTCTGGGGGAAACTGGCCGGAGATAGAATATGGGGTGTGAGGAACAGGGGTGCACGCTGAGGGAAGATCCAACTGGGAAAAAAGACAAGCCTCCGTGGTGAACCAAATGTCACATTGCCCCCTCAGGGCGAGACACGAAGTGGAAGGGGCAGGAGTGCTCTCCCCAGGAACTTACGGTCTATACTGACAGTGACTCAGACATGCGGGAAGGCACCAGGCAGAGAGGAGATGCAGCTGCCAGGACCGTGGCATTTATATAAGGGCCAACACTGGAACCGGTAGGACGAGGACCCGACACGTGCCTTGCAGCCCACGCCCCTCAGCAGCCCTGCTCAGGCCCCGGACACCGCTGTTCTGTACTGACCGCCCGAGCACCGCACAGGCCCTGCTCAGGCCCCGGACACCGCTGTTCTGTACTGACCGCCCGAGCACCGCACAGGCCCTGCTCAGGCCCCGGACACCGCTGTTCTGTACTGACCTCCGAGCACCGCACAGGCCCTGCTCAGGCCCCGGACACCGCTGTTCTGTACTGACCGCCCGAGCACCGCACGGTGGCTCTCGCAGGTGGGGTGCGGTGGGCCATGACGCTCCGTGATGGGGCTAATTTCATTTCCCACTGGCATGTGAAAACCAAAGGACTAATTACTATCAAGGTCACCACCACACGTCTTCTTAGTAGATGGTGCTTTTCTTTAGAAAAATAACTTGGTGCTTGCTCAAACATGGAAAGAGAGACGAGAACTGTACCACCCAGAGTTTATTCCACGCTGAGTGGAAGGGGGGACGTTTGCCCTTGCCTTTGGGAGGGAGGGAAAGAGGAGTCAGCACAGAGCCAGGGTCGGAAGCTGGGGAGCTAGGAAGACACAAGCATGAGCAAGAACAGGTGGGAACAACCGCAGCCACACGGAGACGGACTGCACGCCTCACCCGCGAGCGCGTCTGCTCAGGTCTTCAGGCCAGACTGCGGACCCACGATTGCCTCGTGTCCGTGCTGTCTTGTGTGTGTGCGCAGTGTAGAGTGGACGAAGAATCACACATATGATTTAACGTGAGTTTGTTCTCATCTCGCTGAGTAAGGGGCTCACCAGCAGTGATGGCCAGATCGCCTTTCCCAGGAGTTTAAGAACTCTGAGTGAAGATTTGGAACTCCCAGCAACTCCAGACAGCCTCCGAGCGCGGGGAGAAACCGGCCGCCCTCCGGTGAGCGTGGGTGTGGTACCGACAGCTGTGCCCACTTCGGATTCTAACACCAGAGCTCGGGCAGGGCCGAGTCCCCTGCTTCTCCCAGGAGGGGAGACTCCTGCGGCCTGAGACACCACACCCTGTCCTGACTCTGAGGCAGGACGGTCTCTGCCCAGCGAGCTGTGCGCTAGTCTGTTTCACTTAGTGGTTGTGGCTCCCTGGAGGCCACGCGAGTGCCCAGAGTCCCTGCAGCAGATGGCGCGTATCCAGCCACTGACGTGGCGAGGGCATCTCCTGCACCTTTATCCACAGGTGAACACGGAGCCACTGCTGGCACTGGCTGGTTGTGTGACCTAACACAAAAAGGTGTGATAGCTACACACGCACACACACACACACACACGCTCGCGCACGCATGCGGGCGCAGTCTACATTCTCCGGCTGATAACAAGGGCATGTTTTTCACAGCCATCTGCACTGCAAAGGCTCACAGGGCTTTTCCCTTTGGTTTAATGGAATTGGTGTATTTTAGCATTGCCACTGGATTTCGTTTTTTAAATAATAGATTGTGATATTACAAAGGCCCCACACTCCTACAAAAATGTTTTATTTTTGAGTTAACTCAAAAATGAATAAAATAATTATAAAAGAATCATCCATCTCTGTTAAAAATAAATCCAGACACGTGTTAGAACGTAGGGCTTTCAAAACATTTTCCCTGTGCAATTTGAAGTTGAGCCCTATTACTTTCCAATGCTTACCTATGACCTTTGATGTTCTGATTATTCTGGGAGCTTCTGGTGCTTATATTCACTCAATCTGCCAAGAGAGGAAGTTATACTACCAGGCTGCATAATTTCCTTCTCAGCTGTGAAATATCTCTCTAAAAAAAAGTGCAAGTGAGAAGGAGTTATGGGAGCAAATATGGTATTTATCACTTGAATTAAAAGACTAACCCTGGCAAATAGTGCAGCCATCAGTCCACAGTCACGTGTTATGAGCAGCCTGGTTCAGGGCATCTGATGAGCAGATGTATGTGTATGCAGGCAGCAGCAGCACATCCGCTTTTATGTGTATTATTTTTCCTGTCACCCACAAATCATATTGCAGAAAGATTGATGGTAATTGAACAAATTGCTGTGTGTACTTAAAGACTGGGCTTGTTGGAGACACAGCAGATTTATTAGATGATCAATTTCGTTTTTTCTTTTGTGTCAATGTTCATTGGAACTTTTTTCCCCAAGCATAGGAAAACCAAGATGACCAGACCTAAAAAAGCAGGCTGAGGTTTCAAGGCATGGCTCTGTAGGTGGTACAATGTCGGGGACACGCTGGGAAGGAGACGAGGTTTCCACGTGAACTCTGTTGAGGGCGGTCTCTGATGGAGCCCATCTCTGAAATTCCTTCAGCTCATAAACCCTGTGACTTCCAATGCACTTCCTGTCGGGGTGTCCTGGCTGCCCCGTCCCTAACCAGTCGCACCATCTGAGGAGCGGGGGTGCCAGCGGCTCGGCTGGTTCCCCATGCAGGGTGCTGGCATTTTCATCCTCCTCCTCTCCTTGCTGGGCACCGGAGCCTGTGTAAGATGCTGCCAGCTGGTGTTTGTAGGGTTGAGGTCTGGAGCTCTTACGTTTGGCATGGACTGGAGTCCTCCAGGGTCAAAGCATCAATCAGGAGCTCTTTATTGATTTTAGAGAGGGAGGCGCTTGAGGAGCCTCGCATCAGCCGTGTCATCCAGTCTCTGCCACCCTCAGGCTTGCCCGTCTCCACAGTCATGGTTTGGGGGAAGAGGGCACCTTAACGCAGCAAACTTCCCAGACTCCTTTTTAAAATGCTAACACCCAGGAGCAGCACTACTGGCTTATCAGGATTTAACACTTTGTGCTAATTACCTCTGATTATTCTCCATGCTTCGGTTTCTGTTTGAGAAGAGTTGCTGGCAGTGAGAGTCCCAAGTGGGGAATAAATTTAGCTCGGAAGACCCTGTCTGGGGGCAAAGCCCACCACGTGCCTGGACATTGGACTGGGGAGAAGAAAAGGGGGAGGAAGCTGGTCGGCAGGAAAGTAGGGGGTGCTCTGAGGAGGGACCGGAGGTGAGCGAGCCCGTGCTGCGTTGGCTACAGGCTGACCCCGTGGGCCGTTGGCACAGGCAGGGCCTCCTTCCACCCTGCAGCACCGGTTCGTGTCCACACAGACTGTCACCTGCCACCACGAACGCTGCCACGTCCAGCAGCCGTGAGCGTGGCCGCCTTTCTGGAAATACGGCTTCGAGCTGGGTAGCGCCTACACACCTCAGCTCTCCTCACCTTCACGTGCAGGCTGCGGCTCGGCGGCAGGGGACTGGATTTGGTGGGTCATGATCTACTTACAACAAAATGCTATCAAATGTACAGAAACGTAAGTGTGAATAGAACGAACTCTCGTAGGACTCTGCTGTGTACATACGTAGTGTTTGCTATATGCAGTACATATTTTCATAGCAGACTGCAGTCACGAGAGTTTGAAAGCCTTCGAGCCTTTCTCTGCCCGTGGAAAGGAGCAGGGACCCTACCCAGGCATGGCTGACTCGGCAGGCACAGCCGCTGGAGGCCTGTCTTCAGGACTGGTTCCTGGCTGATTCTAGCTGCAGCCCTTGGAATGTTCTGCCTGATAAAGGGAGAGGAGTTTCGGAACCAGCAGGTGGTGTGGTTATAGCACTGGACTTCCACATGGCCGACTAGGGTTCAAGTCCCAGACCTGATGGCTTGGAAATCACTTCAGGAGTTTGGGCCAGCAGGTGGCATACTGTTTACATCACTGGACTCCCATGTAGTTGATCGTGGTTCGAGTCCTGGATTGGGTGGCTTAAAACTCATACTGGGCGTGTGTGCATGCGTGCCCCAAGTCCCAGAGGGAGAGTGGAGGAGAAGGGATTGTGGTGTGGCCATCGCCCCTGGGGGTGATTTCTCATTTTCCCTCTTACTGTCTCTCTCTGCCTCTCTCCAGTGAGCACACCAGCCCTATGGTAAAAACTTGGGAAAAAAACCCAAAAAAGTAGAGATTTAAAAAATTTTATTCTGTTTTTGATATTGTTTTGTCTTAAGCCTTGGGCCACGGGGAACCTATTTGACCAGGTAGTTCATCTTAATGAGGTCGATAATGGTGAATGCTCACTTCCGCCTTCGGAAAGTGGGAGCAGCAAAGTCGTCACTGGGCACTGTCCCCAGGGAAACTGGACACCAGCGTGTGGTGCGCTGTCTTGGGGGTAATATGGTCACCAAGAGGATTCATGGTGCCCATGCGACTCCTCTGGCAAAGGACACTGGGAAGTCCCTGCCTCCTTTCTCCTGGATGGTGCCCATGCCTCATACACTTTTGCTTTTTCTGATGTTACCCTGCAGCCTCTTGCTGTGATAAATTACAGCTGTGGAACTGCAGCTTCCCTAGTTTGCTCTAGTGACTCATCGAGCTCCTGGGTGTCCTCAGGGACCCTGACCTGAGTGCAGAGACTGGAGGTGGGACTTGAGAGGTTGAGGGCCTTGCAGGGACACGTGCACTGAGTTTGAGTTGAGAAATGACTGGAAGCCAGGGTCGGGCTGGAAGGGGGCGTCTACACCACATAAATCCTTTCTTGGTGAAATGGTGGAAGGGCATTGTCTTTTCCTCCACTTGTGACAGCAGGGACCCCTGGACACTACTTGAGGTGTCACTGTGAGTTTACCTGGATGAGACGAGAGGATCTGAATGTTGGTTCCTGCCTCTGTCCCCCTCCAAGGCACTCAGTGGCGTGAGCCTGGATCAAATGATGGACAGCAGACGCACACTGTCCCCTCTCTTCCCTGGCTGTCCTGTGAGCCCTTCTTTTGTTTGGGAGGGTTCTAAGTTTAGTCTAAAGTGCCTTGAGGCTTCATTATGATGAGCGCATTCTAAAGGAAATTAAACATCGCATGGTTACTTTTAGAAGTATGAGTCTAGTGGGACCAGCAGTTAGCGTGATGGCTATGTCGCTGGACTCCCATGTAGTTGACCGTGGTTCGCGTCCCGGACCTGGTGGCTTTAACTCACACCAGGCTCATGTGCGTGCGTGCCCAAGATCCCGAGAGGAGAATGGAGGAGAAGGGATTGCGGTGTAATCACCCCCTGGGGGGGTGATTTCTCACTTTCTATCTCTCTGTCTCTCTCTGTCTGGCGAGCGCATGCACCCTATAGCAAAAACCTCTTAAAAAAAAATAAAGTATGAGTCTAGTACAGCGTCTTAGAAGGTAATTCCATGCTGCGAGCTCATGTCCCATCAGGAGGTAGAAAAGAATTTTGGGGAACTCTTGTTAACTAATAATTATGTCGATTTTTATGCCATGTTTCCTATTTCTGGACATTTTTGCGTACTATACAGTAACTTACGTGGTCCCCCCGTCCCTGGTTTTACTTACTGTCGCAGTCGCTTCTAAATAATCCTAGTTTAGAAACGACCGTACTGCCCCCGTCCCGCACCCTGAGGACCCTGGGCCTTCAGCAGCAGGCCCAGGGGTGAGAAGGAATTAAGCACAGGGAGAGGAAGGGCCAGTGGTCAGGACCGCAGCCCCTCCCTCTGCACTGACGGGGTGTAAGACTCCATAATTAAAGTGAGGGAAACCGCTAGTGTGGGGAGTCCCCAAATGGACACCCGTGGCCTTTGACTCTCCCCGGGACACGCATGCTACCAGGCCCCCTTACACGTAAAAGGCTGTGGCTTCCTTCTGCCACCTGGAGTTTCCCACTTCCTGCCGGACTCCTCAGGTTCTAATCGTGTAGGTTTGTGGCCTTGGCCTGATTAGAAAAGATAATGCCTTTCCCTTTACATCCACGTGCCCTGTTCCTCCGTGGCCACAAATCTCGTCAGCGGCACTTGGTAGCTTCCTTCCTTTAAATCCACTGTCAACAGATTTTACTTTTGAATCTAAACGCGTCTTTCTCAATCCGACAGCCTTACGGCCCTCCCTGCAGATGTTTGGTTTGTAGGTGTGTTTACCCGTTCCTGACGTCACCTCTTCCCACCACCCAATCGCATTTCTTTCCCAGCAACACCTTCTCACTCGATGCCTTTACATGGTTTGGACCCTTTATCTTTATTTAGAGTCCAAATAATTTTATACAGATAGCCTTCCACTCTTCCAGTCATAAAAATTTTAACCTGGTCTCCCTGCTGGGGACCAGCAGATGGCATAGTGGTTACATCGCTGGACTCCCACATGACCAACCACGGTTTGAGTCCCAGACCGGTAGCTTGAACTTCGCACTGGGTGCGTGTGTGTACAAGCCCATGATCCCAGGAGGAGAATGGAAGAGAAGGGATTGTGGCATGGCCATCCTCCCGGGGGGTGATTTCTCTCTTGCCTTCTCACTGTGTCTGTCTCTCTCTGGTGAGCACCCTAGGGCAAAAACCTCTTAAAAAAATTCAACCTGAGGGCAAATAACTTCTATGTTTCATTTGTTAAACACCAATCTTTTCTTTTTTAATTTTATTAATTATCATTGATTGATTGATTGTTGACCAGAGAGAGAGAAGTAAAGTGAGAAAGTAAGCTGCCAGGTCTGGGACTCAAACTGCAGTCAGCCGTGGGGGAGTCCAACAGCCTTACCCACCATGCCACCTGCCAGCCCCCTAAGCACCAGTCTCAGGCATGCTGACATGTCTGCCCTCAGAGTCTTGAACCACATCCTTCATACATGATGACTCCTCTTTCCATTGCACCTGTCTCTTGTTCAGAGGTGATGTGAGGCCTCTGCTTCACCTCTGCGCCCTAGTGCGTGCACACTCGCATCCCGCAGTGTGGCCAAGCCCGGCTCTCCGACTGCTAAACCTGCCCCACTTCTGCCTCTGGTCTGAGCCATGAGGGCTTCTCTGGGACGTCCCATTTCTCTGTCCTCCTACTCTCCTCCCCAGGGTCCCTCTGCGGTGGGCCTGCTGCTCTCCTTTCCCTTCGGCTCTGCCGTGTTAATCTCTCGGTGGCCCTTGCTCTTGGTGCAGATCCGACCCCTGCAGAAGGCCCACTTTCTGGCTCACAGGCAGCACCCTCCCCGTGTGCTCACATGGGGGAAGGACGAGGCCGCTCTCTGGGGTCCCCTCATCAGAGCACTAGTTCCATTAGCCCTCATGGCCTAATCACCTCCCTAGTGCCTCACCCCCTGATCCTGTCACCTCTGTACTCACCTCCTGCATCCCCACCCCCCATCTCATCACCTCTGTCCTCACCTCCTACAGCCCCACCCCATCTCATCACCTCTGTACTCACTTCCTGTATCCCCCCCATCTCATCACCTCTGTACTCACTTCCTGTATCCCCCCCATCTCATCACCTCTGTACTCACTTCCTGTATCCCCCCATCTCATCACCTCTGTACTCACCTCCTACATCCCCACCCCCAATCTTATCACCTCTGTCCTCACCTCCTGCATCTCCCATCTCATCACCTCTGTACTCACCTCCTACATCCCCACCCCCATCTCATCACCTCTGTACTCACCTCCGGCATCCCCACCCCCATCTCATCACCTCTGTCCTCACCTCCTGCATCCCCACCCCGACCCCAGCACATCTGTGATCACTTCTGGGTGCCCTACCCTGACCCTGTCACCTTGGGGGTCAGATCTCAGCATTTGAACTTCAGGGGGACCCGATACATAGTGTCCACAGCGCTCCCTCCTCTCATTTCCTCTGCTGGGGTCTCCCAGCCAGCAGAGACTTTTGGAGTCTGTGTTCTGCTTCCTTCCTTTTCTTGCTGGTTCTGTTCCCCCTAGGCGGTTCGCTTTTCCCTTCTTTCTCTTATGGAGTTGATAAGTGCTTCTCCACCGCTCTCCTCTCTGAGGAGCTCTGGGGAATCTGCCCATACCCACTGGATGACACCCAGCCGCTCCTGGCCCCGGAGGCCGGCAGCTGCCCACCTGCCTCCTTCCTTCCCGTCCCAGCCGTCTGCACCCTTTGGTTTAGGAGACAGAGCTGTGTAGCTCGGCCCCCGTGTGCAGTGCTGTCCTGTCTGTGTCCACGTGCTCCCGAGTCGGGGTCCCCTCACGTGTCCTCGGAGCCCTGGTCATCTCTGACGTGTGTGCATGCACATGTGCGTGTGAGTGTATAGTGAGAAGCCGGCGAGCTCTTGTTAACCCCGTCCTCTCCGACAGAATTCAGTGGAGCCACCGTCTCTCACACCCTTGTGTGTCTGCTTCACGGACTGGCACGCTCCTTGCCTCTGCGGGTCACAGTGGTGTTCCCGGTGGCCACTTCCCTCCTGCGTGGATGGGACCCTGCTCTGCGGGGTGTCGGCCAGGCCGTCCCCGGGCTCCCAGCTCTTGATCGTGTACTGCCTTCTCTCTGAAGTAATTGCATTTTCCCACTCTGCGAGATGGACATCCCCATGTGCCGGGTGAGCAGTGCGTGTGCACAGGCATGTTTAGACCCCTCGTGCCCTCTTCCGTAGAGCCAGCCCCAGGGCCGCACACACGTTGTCATCGGTTACGGCGGCTGCTCTGGCCAGCCCCGCCTGCACAGAGCCTGCGAGAGTGAAGAGCCTCCATTAGAAAAGAAGTGTGGGGTACCAGCAGATGGCGTAATGGCGTAATGGCTACGTTGCTGGACTCCCGTGTAGTCAACTGTGGTTCAAGCCCCGGAACTGGTGGCTTAAAATCATGCCAGGTATGTGTATGTGCATGCCCAAGATCCCGAGAAGAGAATGGAGGAGAAGGGATTGTGGCGTGGCCATCCCCCTGGGGGGTGATTTCTCACTTTCTGTCTCTCTGTCTCTCTCTGTCATTCTGGTGAGCACATGCACCCTATAGCACGTGCGCGCACACACACACACATACACACACACACACACACACACACACACACAAAAGTAAAGAAGTATGGTGTGCTCATAGAAAGATTCCGTCAGGGCTGGAAAGTATCCTTCACCTTCACACAGAGCAGTAACGTCACCACACAGTAACTGCTGTGGCTCCCGATGTTAAAGTAGGTGGGTCATTTTGTTCATCACAAACACGAACCGATAGCACAAGCTTGAAATGGTGTCCCTCTCACACGGCTGTTTTATTTCCTTCCTGCCCCTCATCAGAGTACATTCTTTTTCTTTTCTCATTTTCCTAGCAGGACCTCCTGGTAACGGTGGTGGTAGAACCAGGGCACTAAGGCATCTAGTTTGTGATATATGAGTCCCACCAGAGTGCACTGACAGTCCGGCCAGAGCTTTATTGGAGAGGCCTGTATCATCTCCACCACAGCTGGGATGGCGGCGCGGGAGACACAGCGCCCCGGAGCTCACAGGTGCGGCAGGCACAGCCGAACTCTGAGCTCTGCACGCTCGGCCTGAGGAGGGGACTGGGTGTCCTTAACCTTGCCTCAGCCACAGACAGCCACAGATTATTTCCTCAGGCCACTGTGCTACCGCTGCGTTTTCACATCTCCAGTACACCACACATTTATTAGCTTTGGATGGCAATAGGAGAGCAATTCTCCTTGATGTGAGAGGCCTTGGCAAACACGAAGCGTTTACAAAATGAGCAGACCGTCTCGGAGATGTGAACTCACGGGACAGCAATGGCGCGGCACCAGAGAGGCTGGTGACGAGCCCACACTGGGGCGCGTGTGTGCGTGTGTGCGTGTGTCTTAGCATAAACAGCATATGAAAAATTTGTTTCTTTTGAGCAGTCCTCCGTAGATACTCACCTGTACTCTCTCCATCGGGAAAGCTAAGTGAGCCGAGTCTCCGGCGTCTGGCTGGTGGCAATTTTGAGGCTCTGATTTGGGGTTTTTCCTCTGCCATTTGTAAAGTCACCTAGTTGCTGGGTCCTGTCGTCCATGGGCACCTGAGATGCAGAAAGCGCCCTGACTCCGATGGCACACGGGCAGGTGATGCGCTGGGATCACCGTTACCTGTCCCGGGAGGAGGACTAGAACTGGATGCAGGCGGCCTACCTCAGTTCCACCCAGGGAGGCGAGAGGTGTTCTCCCACTGGGAGATAGATAGGTTTCCGGGCAGGACTGCCATTCAGTCATCGCTGGCTGCACGTCAGCACCGTGAAGAGCTGTGGAGTGGGCAGGGGACAGAGACGCACCAAGTCCACCAGGCATTCACACCCTCACCTGTGACATGCAGGACTGAGGCTCCCAGGGACCCAGAGCCAACAGGCACACCTTCAGTGAGTGGGCCTGGTCCTCTGCGGTAGAAATCATGCCCCAAGGTAAGGGAAATGGAGACGAAATTTGTCTGTAAACAGTATCCCGACTGAGGAGAGTGCTTTGTCACGTCTTGCCTAGTCTTCCCTGTTCAAAGCCGATCTGAGGCCACAGGTCTCAACTGAGGCGTTTGGAAATCCCAGGCCCGTGAAAAATCATGCGCAGTGCGAATCGGCAAGCAAGCTGTCGGGGGGGGGGGGGGGCAGCTTTGCGCTTGGGAGGAAGACGGTCTTCCAGGAACCGGAGAGGGGAGAGCCCACCCTGGCTGTGGTACCGGGGAGGGAGATGCCAGCCTGCTTTCACCCCGTAGGCATCCCCGGTGCTCACGGGGCAGTCTTGTTTGGTACCAGCAGCAGTGGTCTTGCAGGACCGTGTGGCAGGCTTACCCGAAGGCTGTGGCCTGGAGCCTGGTGTTTTTCAGGGATTCCTAAGTGGCCACTGAACAAATATTTAGAGAGTTGTTATTAAACGATGACTGATGTTTTCGTTAGAACACTTACAGGCCAGCCGGTGCTGTGGTGGTTGAGGCAGCTGGAGCCCATACAGCCAACCGCACACTTGAGTCCTAGACCCAGTGGTTCAGAAAATGCCGGGCACATGTGGGTGTGTGCCCAGAGTTCCGAGAGCGTGGAGGAGGGGGGACTGTGTTGCGGTCTGCCCCCGCCCCAGGTAGGGCTTTTTGACTTCCCGTCTAGCTCTGTCTGTCTCTGGTGAGTGCATCAACCATAAAGCAAACAAAACAAACATAAAAACAAAAACACAGTCTTTAAAGATGACTGAACGTGGACTGGACGATGGCACGCAGTAGATTGCACCGCTGCACGGCTGACCCACGTGGGTTAAGGGCGCTGGACTCCCACATGGCCGACCATGGTTTAAGTCCTGGACCTGGCAGCTTGCATTCTCACTTGCTCTCTCGCTCTGTCTCTTTCTGGTCACATTAAAATAAATAAATACAATTAAATAAAATAGTTCTTAAAAAAATGACCCGGGCAGGATGTGTTGTCTCTCCGTCACTTTGTCTCTCTTACTTATGGAAGAAATCAATAAACTTAAAAAAAGTTAATTTAATGAATAAATGACCAACTAAATAATTAAAACATATGATACTAGTATATGTGAGAAATTAATTAATTTCAAAAAGTGGACAAATGATCTCATTGGCACCTTCTTTCTAAAAAGAGTTGTTTAATTTTATTTATTATTATTTTAAAATTTGCTGTAGAGCATATGTGCTTACCAGAGAGCGAAAATGAGAAAGCAGGGCTGCAGGTCTGGGACTCGAACTGTGGCTGGCCGTGAGGGGGTCTTGTGCCTTAATTACCAGCTACCAGCTGGCCCCTTGCAGTGGTATTAATGTATTTTGGATAATCAGCCACTCTGAGGGGATTTTGTACGTAATATAAGTAGCATTGTGCAATGTTAATTTCTCTAAGATACGTTTTTATTTCAACTCCTCCCCTGTATACCAGAGAGAGCTTTGCAGCAACCGTCACCAGACAGGTGTCTCCAGGAAGCTCTCACTGCGGGGGAGACAGGCCAGCCGTGGTCGGTACCTGGCAGTGCCGTGTGAGGAGGTGAGGGCAGCACGCGGTGGGGAGCCAGCTGGAAGGTGGGGACGTGCAGATGTCGTGAGGACTCAGCAAGACCAAGGCCACCAGCATCTCTGAGGAGTCCTGGGAGCCCTGTCGGAGGGAGGGGCTTCCTCCTGGGCTTTGAGGGAGGCTGTGACTGTGCTGTGGCGCACTCGGCTCACACCTGGCCGGGCGTGTCTCCAGTGACACAGGATGGTCGCAAAGCAGAGGCGTGCGTGTGGAGGGCGGCCGGGCCGTAGCCCTCACATGGACTGGGTTTGAAGCCAAGTCTAAGACCTTCCTCAGAGGATTCCACAAAGTATTAAATAAGAGGGTGTGTGTAAAATACACAATTATGAAGCTACTCCAGCATTGCGTGTGCTACTCATCATTAAAATCTCTCATGGGTTGAAAGTTAACAATAAATCCAGAGTTCATTGGGACCTCCTGGTGTCCGGGCTCCCCAGAGCTGTTGCCAGTTTATATGAAAACATGCGTCTAAAAAAACCTCACTGATAACGAGTGATAAAGCTGGTTTTTCCCAGGTGAATCGGAAACTTTTCAAAGATAGTACAGTTCACGTTCTCCGGCGAGGTTGGTGCGGACGGACCGCCACGGCTCTCCCCAAGGTCCTCGATGTGTGAGTATCTCACACACCGCGCCAGCTCTCACAGCTTAGCCGCTTCCGTTTGGACTTTGTTTTTTTTTTTTACGTTTTGGCTGTAGGGTGAGTGTGTTCACTGGAGTGAGATGGAGAGAGGGAAATTGAGAAATCACACTCGGGAGATGGCCATGCTGCAGTCTCTTCTCCCCCAGTCTCAGAATTTGGGGCACACACACGTGCCAAACAAACTTTCCAAGCTGCAGGACTCAAACTGCGGAGGGCCGTGTGGGCGTCTGCACCTTAACCACCATGCCACCTGCTGGGCCCTGGATTCCTGTTTACTCTGCATAACCGGGAAGTGGAAGGTGGGGTGAGACCGCCCAGGCACCCAGGACGGCACCGCAGCGCCCTCTTGCTGCCTGCTGTCCTCAGTGCCAGTTCTCTGTCCCTTCCAGCAGTGGCCCAGTGGGTGGGAAAGGCCAGGGGGCCAGATCCCTGGGGCTCACAAGGTCCTTTGCACGGTAGCCCGCCTGGGATCTGTCCGTCCTCCAGGACAGATGCGAATCAAGTTCATTAACAGCCTTCTTCCTCCAGCACATCTGACCTTTCAGTAAACAAGACCAGAAGAATTAGGTTCATTTACTGGCTTGACTTTAATATTCTAGGAGCATGTAAAACATTTATAGAACAGTCTTCCTTTCATTGGCAACAAAAGTCTTCTAAAGGCTGTCTCACTTCCCCTGTGATTAGCTGAACACGGAAGTGGTGAGTGGTGTGACGGCGTGAAAATCGCCCTCCGGCAGCCAGAGCGCGGCCGGCGGCCGCTGGCTTTTCTGAGCTTCTCTAGCGCCCTCCAGTGGCGATGGCAAGCTCCGCGCTGCTCTCTCTACGCTCCAAACCGGCACCCCCCAAGACTCTTCCTGTTTTGTTTTGTTCGGGTTCTCTTGTTTGTTTGGTTTCTTTTGTTTTTGCGGTTGATTGAATTCATCAGAGAGTTATCAAAATCAAAAGCTGTCAGTGACTAGGACGTGCACGTTGGTTTGCAAGGACAGGCACCTGCTGTCACAGGGTGCTGTCGGGGCGGTGGGCGTGGGAAGAGAGGAACAGGAAGAGAGGAGGACAGCAGAAGTCTGTGAGCCCGTGGGGAGAGTATCGCCTCCGTCCCTCATGCTGTCCTCCTTGCCTGGTCGAAGGCACACAGCAGACGGCAGGCAGGGGAGAGGGAGGGGCACGCCCAGCCTGGTTTCATGCATCCTTCTCCCAGTCTCGCTCCATGCGGGACCCTCTGGAAGCGGGCTCTTCCTAACAGCTGCCCCTACTGTGGGTGACCCGGCTGATGAATATGGACTGAAATTCCTATTCACCCCGATCCACAGGCTGGATTAACCCTCAAGGGCCCTAAACACTCATCAGATCGTCACGTTATGAAATAATGAAAGCTACATGTATGCTGAATGTTTCTTCCCACATGTTCAGAGTGCAGGATTCTGTGAGGCTGGAATATTCTTTCTTTTGCTTTGATCCTTAATGGGATGGTGAGTGCCCCGGACACAGGCCCCGCCTGCCTCGGCTGGCTCAGCGGCCCTCTCTGCTACTCCTGGCAGGGGCCTCCAGGCCTGTCACCTTGCGGCTCCCAGCAGCCAGCAAGAGCCAGCTCCGAACCGCCTCTTCGAAGGCTTCTTAGGGGCCTCTGCAGGGCAGCGGTTTCACACTGCAGAGCACAGGGGCCAGTGCTGACAGGCAGGCGTTTCCCTTAGATAAACTTGGCAGAGCTGGACTCTCTCCTCTCCTCTTCCTACCCCCACCTTTTGGGGCCTGTACCCCTCTGTGGTTTAATCAACCCTGGATAAAGAATTTCTCACAGAATTCTCTTTACTTCACATGTATGAGAGATCTTCAGTCATTGAGGCACTTTTATCTCCAAACCTTCTAGGTAAAGAAATGTGCAACAGTCAACAAAAAGCCCCAATGCAGTGGTATTTTTACCCAGAATTATGAACAAGAGCAAACAGGTATCAAGTGGGAAAACTCAATGATTTGTTTTTTAGGGTTTTTAAAAATTTGATTTAAGATTTTTGACATAGGGTATGTGCATTCACCGAAAAGAGACAGAGACAGCGAGAGGGGAAGGGAGAAACCACCCCCCAGGGGGGATGACCATGCTGCAATCCCTCCTCCATTTTCCTCCTGGGATGTTGGGCACACACACATGCGCGTGCACACGTGTACACACACACACGTGCACGCACACACACATACCTGGCGTGATTTTCAAGTGTCTGGATTCAGGATTTGAACCGCGGTAGGCCATGTGGAAGTCTAGTGCCTTAACCACTGTGCCACATGCTGGCTGTCTTCTAGGTTATTAACCACAGGCAGCCATAGTATTTCCTGAAAGTTAGGGTTCTTGCAGAAATGCATGTCTCCTCCTTATGTAGCCCTCGACTCGCACCCTTCAGGAGCCCGTGCTGGGGTAAAGCTGCAGGCTTAGCCTGTCTTCAGCCTCATGTGTGGGTGAGAAAACTGAGGCTCAGTGCAACTTCTAGTGAGAGAGCTGCTCGGTGGGAGAGCCTGGAGCACAGCGGTGCCCACTAGGCGCACCTCTGGCTCTGTAAGAGTTCCTAAGCGAAAGGGCCAAAACCAGAGGGGTTTCTATCTGGGGGTACAGAGAAGATTCTGGTTTTAACTCAGCAACTCCATGCTCTAGGGCTCTGCGTTTGCTTCATAGCAAGCACTGCGCTTTTCCTCCTGGCTACAAAGAGGCTGCAACAGCCCTAAGCATCGAATCTCCCCACATTGTGTTCAAAGACAGAAAACGGGAAGGTGATGCTCATGGGCTGGAGGTAGAGAAGAGAGTCCCTCTCTTCACCCCTCACTCTCTTTGATGAGAGAGAAAAACATCTTTACAGGCTGTCCAGAAAACATTTTATTTCTCTTTAGTCTGTCCTCTTTAACCTGAGGACAGACCGTTTATATTGGTGAGTAAATAAGTGAAAAGGGATTTGAGTGTCACATCTCAGCAACCAATGAAAGGTGGGTCACACGAGCAGTTCCAGTGAGAGTGAAGAACATGTGGACAGTGTTCGTCAAAAACTTTTATATAGTTTCCTCTGTAAAACAAAAAGCGTTTTAATCTTTAAAGCACAAATTCAGTGAACAATGTCCAGCTTTTTCCCAGCAAGCAATGTGGTGTAAACCTAGGTTTATTTTACATGGAGAAGCAATAGGAGGTATCTTGGTAGGACTTTTTGTTGTGACTTGAGAAATTAACCTGACTAATCTCATGAAGGAAAATGACAGGAAGATGTTCTCTCTGAGCTGAAATCCCAGCATCAAGGATTAGATGAGGACCAGTCAACTTGCAGACTTCTCTAACCTCCTTCTCAAAGATTCTTGAACAAATTAGAATTGTGTGAAACTTCATGGTGACTTTTTCCCCTCAGTCAGTGTCATCAATGATAAATATAAAAGCCTGCAGATCATTTCTTTGATTTTCCTGCAGTAGCTGTGCAAATTGGGTCTAGAAGTTACCATCATTCCACAGTAATCAGGAATAGATGCCAAGGTTTGGGAGTGACTTAACCGTTAGGATGCTCTGTGTATTGCGATGTCATCCTTGTTTTAAATTGACAAAAATAATTCTACAGATGGTGTGCAGTGTGATTTGTGAGTACATGAATACAATATATAATGATCACACCAGGGTAATTAATGTATCCATCATTTCAGTCATTTGTCATTATTTGGGGAGCATTCAAAATCTTCTTTCAGGTAATCTGAGTTAGGTATATAATAAATTATTGTTCACTATAGTTACCCTACTATACTGCACAGCACTACAGCTCGTTCCTCTTATCTGTCACTTTGTATTCCTTAACCAGTCACTCTAGCTCCCTCCCACCCTTGCCAGCTCTAGCCATCACTATTTTACTTGGTATTACTTTGAGGTCACCTGCTTTAGTTTTCTCATATGAGGGAGAACATGTATTTCTCTTTCTGTTCCTGATTTATTTTGCCTCACATAATGTCTTCCAGATGCATCTATGTTGCCTCCAATAATAATATTTCATTTAAAAATTATTGAATACTATTCCAGTACTATCATTTTCTGTATCCATTCATCTGTAGATTTGTGTTTCTTTTTCTGATTCTTTTGCCAGAAGGCACTCATTGGGGAGAGAGTGAGGGAGGAAGAGAAAGAGAAAGTGAGAATGTCCCACCCCCCATGGAAGATGGCCATGCCACGATCTCTTCTCCTCTATCTCTCCCGCCTTTAACGATTTTGAGTATGCATGCACACATACCATGTATGAGTCTTAAGCCACTAGATCCAGGACTCGATCCATGTAATTGGCCATATGGGATCCACCGGTGTTAACCACCACACTACTGACTGGCCCCACTGAGGTTCATTCTATATCTTAAGTATTAGAAATAGTGCTACAATAAAAATGGGGGTGCCTATCTCTATGGCATATGAATTACCTTTCCTTTGGATGCCTAGTGGTAGGATTGCTACATTGTAATGCAGTTCTCTTTGTATTTTTTCAGAACCTCCATTACGTTTTTCATAATGGCTATACTAATTTCTATTCTCACCAATAGTATCAAAGAGTTTCCCTTTCTCTGCATCTTCATCAACTTTAAAAATATTTTTTGATATATATATATATATATATATATATATATATATATATATATGCCATTCTAGCTGTGGTAAAATGATGTCTCACTATATTTTTATTTTACATTTTCCTGATGATTAGTCATGAGTATTTTTTATATGTATGTTGACCATTTGTATGTCTGCTTTTGAAAAATGTCTATTCACATTATTTGCCCATTTTTACAGTGGGTTATTTGTTTTCTTTCTGCTGAGATTTTTGTTTCCTTGGACATTCTATTAATCCCTTTTGAATATATAGTTTGCAAATATTTTCTCCCACTCTGTAGGTTGTCTCTTCAGTATACTGTTTGTTTCCTTTGCTGTGCAGAAGCCTTTTATTCTGATATAATCTCATCTGTCTGTTTTTAGTTTTGTTGCCTATCCTTTTGAAGCTTTTTTCAAAATGTTGCTCATGCCAACACCATAGTACATCTTTCCTATGCTTCTTTGTGGAAATGGCATTTTAAATGGCCATGTTTCATCATATGGACACCTCCAAACAGATTGCTTTCCCAGGAAATCGGTGGCTACCTGTAGATTCAGGGCCTGACGTTCACAGGTTTTGATTGGAAGACTTAATACAATGCCAGTATAATCAGTAGATGAAATGTGCAGTCAGTTTGTTTTCCATTAAAACACCCATCATGATATGAGTATGCCACCTGAGGGTCTGTGGTATAATCGGGTTACATATTTGAAGCCTTACACTTTATTTTAGATTATTCATGAATTCTGTCCTCTAGCTCATCATATTTTTGGACTTGATAATTGTATGTTATTTGAAGAAATTGCCTTCTCGAGAAAGATATTTATTGTATGGATCTTAATAACTTAATTGAGAAACTCAAAATTCATTGAGATTACAATCAGCCATTTACATCTCACTTTGAGTTGAACTTGAGGCTGCAAAGATATCAGATCCCCAAGAGATAAAAATAAAGATCCTTGAAAGGCAGATGTAAGTATACACTTACACTGAAAGGCAGATGTAAGTATACACTTACACTGCCTCTTCTTTTACTCCTCCGTGGCTAAGAAATCATTCGAAGTCTTCTGAAAACATTAATTTATCCAACATCCCCCATGAAGATTGAAAAGGTCCCATATAAATGATGTAATTGGGTATTGTGGGGTTATAAAGGCACGTAATGGTGGTGATTATGGGTGCAGTGCAGAGGGTTGAGGTAATGGGGCCCATCGGGAACTCAGAGGAGCAGGTAGGACCCACTTGGTCCTCTCGCAGCTGAGAGTCAATTTTGTTGTTGTTGTGAGTGAGGAGAAAAGCTGTTCAAATTGCAGGCTTATATGACTAATGGATTTATTTAGCCAACGGGCACTTTCTGTTTACCTGTCAAGCAAAATATAAATATAAGTAATTGTTAGGGGAATTGCTTTTTTTGAGTTTCAAATTACTATGATTTGAAATGCAATTAGTAGTATAGACAAACCTATCTTTCCCCTTTATGAGAAGGAAATTGTTCAGAAATGGGTGTAGTGGAGCCGGTGGAGTTACAGTCTGCAGTGAATTGAATTACTCACAAGAAGCAAATGAGTGGCTTCATTTCAGTTTATTGCTCCTAATATAATCTGTTTTCATTAATGAGAGCCCACTGCTTCCCATATCTGACAGACCCACATCTACACATGAGTCATGGTTCTGAATTAACTCTGCTGTTTGCTCAGGAGGATACAAAACGCGTAACATTCAGACTTCACTGGGGCTTTTCTTCTCCAAGGTTGGGTCTCATATACATATGTAAGATCTATTGTGTGTACTTAGATATCTGCCTATAAATACTAGACACATACCCATGGTTCAGAGAATGTTTACAATTTAAAAACAAAAAGGTATTGAACTGCCTAAAGTAGCATTAGCCCAATTTAAAATTTGTAAGTATATCCCATGGAAATTTGAAGGAACGCTTAAGTAATGGTTCATAAAACGTGAATTTTATAATGAACATCCTAACGTGCTTTAAAGGAGTGGATTCAGGAAAATTAAGTTCATAAAAGTCACTTTTCAACTTAAATATGTTTATTAACTTCATTGATTTTTAATTAAGGATAAGGGCTTTTTATTGCATTAAAAAGGCAATGAGTCCAAACCAGAGGCACTGAAGATGTTTTAATGAAATCAGTTTCTGAAAGTAAGGCTTTTTTTCTCCCCTCGCAGTTCTGCAGAGCTCATCTGCCAAATTGCATATATCCTGGCAAGATGGGGGCCGTTCTCTGCGAAGGTAAAAGTCGAAGTATCAGAGATAAGTCACAGTCGTGGTAGCCTTGCCTCTGCTTTGACGACTCTCTTTTGGCCCCTGCCCTCTTCCCAAGATGAGACTTGAACATCAGTTCAAGAGGGCGACAGCATCTGAAAATGATCTGCGAAGACCATCTTCCTCTGTCTATTTTGACTGAATGAACTGCTGGAATGACCTCCATTTAAATGAGGAAGAGGGCTTTCTTTTCGCATTGTTGAAAACCATTACCCTTAGTAAAGTCTTCCTTAGATTCTTTAAATGTTTGGGCCAGTTCTTGAAAATAAGCAAGCACCGGGAACTCTTTGGGCACCTTGGCCTTGTAGGAAGTTGCTCTTGTGGGTTTTTTTGGGCGGCCGCGGCTCTCACACAGGAGCATGCTCAGAACCACAGGCTGCCCAGCCTCAGAGCCTTGTTCCGTTTCGGCGGGTCTGGGATGGGGCTTGAGGTCTTTAGATGGTGCCTGCACTGGTGGGCTTCTAGAAACATCTCTGGAAGTCACTCTGTTTGTGGACTGGAAATGCTACTTAGCGTGCCTGCACTGAACAGCTAGGGCTTTATTATGAAACATGTGTTTGATCTATGGTTTCTAACGTTTTTTTTTCTAATAAAGCTAGCATTGCTATAAATATACCATAATGGGGGCCGGCAGGTGGCGTGGATAGTTAAGACGCTGGATTACCAGGTGGCCAACCATGGTTCAAATCCTAGACCTGGAGACTTGCTTTCTCACTTTCCCCCTCTCTCTCCCTCTGGCCAAATTAAAAAATAATAATAATAAATAAAATTAAATAAATAATGTAAAAATAAATAAATGTACCGTAATGACCAGATTGTTGAGAAAACTGCATCTGTCCACAAGAGGGAGCCATCATCAAAGTGGTCATTTTAGCCCCTACCCTGATTCACTCAAGGAGTGGATGAATGCGAGTATGCTTGATTTCCTCCTGTGTTTCTTTCTTGGAACCCAGCACAGTGGCTGGCACATAGTAGGCACGCAGATATCTTCTGAATTAGTAATGAAATGCTTGCAGTAAACATGGGCACTTGCTTTATCACTGTTTTTGTCACATAGGTTTGGTTCGTTTTAGTGAGCTAAGGACACAGCGTGGTGGGTAATAATTACCCCCAGATACCAGAGCTTATGAGCAAGCCTCTGTTTCAAGGCCCACATCTCTGCCGGTCTACACTGGGGCCATCAAGGCCCACACCTCTACCGGTCTACACTGGGGCCAGCTAGGTCGCCTGTTTTGTGTCCCCATGGCTTGGCCTCACCCCAGGCTTGGGCAGGGTTTAGTCTGCTGCACCTGTGCCATCCTGGAGGCCAGGCCAAAGTGGCAACCGTGACAGGGCAGGTTCTCACTGGTGGGTCCCCGAGCGCAAAGGTTGGCCAGGCCGTGCAGGTGCCTGCAAAGCCCCTGCCAGCCTTGCGGCCTCACGTCCACTGGCGAAGCTCAGCACAGTCACGCTCAAGTCGGTGGGGTAGGTTCGGTGCCGCCTTGAAGCGTGCCCGTGTGGGTGGGTGAGCGAGTGCTGGACACCATTCCAGCCGGTCCCGGTGTAGAATAAGCAGCTAGTGGCTTACTCCCAAGGTGAGTCCTCAGGACTCAGAAACATGGAGCTTGGAGATGCAGTCCCGGTCCCGCTGTGCTGTGTGCCCCAGACCGCCCGCCCCGCCCTGCCCCTGAATGGCCGGGCCGTCCCCGTGCTTGTACTGTGCGTCGCCCCATCGCCAGGGCTCCCCGTGGCCGAGACTCCAACCAGTGCTTGGGGTCTCTTCTCACTCGGGCCTGGGCTGTCACTGGAACTCTGTTGACACTCTTCCAGGTAGCACCCGAACTCAAAGGAGTCGCCTTAGTGTGGCCATTTTTGACAAATAAAGAGGGAAATTGCTTTTCGAGAGGTGTTTCCACGTCGGACTGACTTCAGAGGTGGCCTCTGGCGCTGACCCAGCACCACCTCTTCCACTCTTTGCCCTCGAGGGAAGCCCACCTCCCCACCCACTCTGCAGCCGCGTGCTGTTGGCCGGCGGCCGGGCCGAGCTGACGTGCGGTGCCCAGCCCGGGACGCGTTCGCGGGCTCATCTCCTTCCCTTTGCTCTTCCTGGCCGACCAGCCTTCTTGTTCAAGGGCGAGTCAAACCAGGCTCACATTCGCCTCCCGGCTCTTTGTCCTCAGGCCTGTTCCAGATCGCACCATCCCTCCCTGCCTTTGCAACTGCAGTTTTTTCAGTGGAGTGAGTTTTCCATTTTCTACAGCTGTTCCCACTGGCCTGCGGCAGAGCCCCACCTTACATGCGGGGTTCGGTCTCTCCATTGCTGTTCCACTGGGGGTTTGAAGTCACAAGGGAGGCTCCCTCCGGGTGGCATAGTCTCAGGGGAAGCCGGGCCCTGGACTGCCTGGCCTCCTCTCACACATGGGTGTCTGGCTGACCAAACCGTGGCCAGGACTCGGGCCTTCAGAGTGCTCGCCAACGGCCACCAGAGAGAGCAGATGACAGCTCGCTTTTTCCAGAACAGCCGCTGCCTCTGTCGGTTAAAAATTTAAAACACTGAAGTGCAGAGGCTCATTGATGTCACTCGCCCATTAGAGGGAAACATATTTAACTTAATTCACGACCCAGGGAAGTCGTGGTTTGAAAAGGGCAGGAGCTCTGGGGCATGTCAGAGCAGAAGCCGTTCCCCTTCTAATCTGCTCCTGCTTGATCTGCGAATTAAGACACTTCAGAGGACGACGTGGCTATGTTCAAGTGACTGCCGGGGACAAACAGGGCCAGCGACTGGCTTCTGTAGTCCGTGGTCGGGCGGGAGTCCTGCCAGCTCACAGGGCGTGTGGCACTGTTGTCTGTGATCGGAGACGTGAGCAGACCGCGGCCGGCCTCCTCGGGATGAGAAGGGGTCAGCGGGCACTTGCTCGGGACGCTGGTGACAGGAAGCCAGCCGCGGAGTGGTGGGGGAGCAGCACGCAGCTGCCTGCTGTGTGGGGCAGGGTGTAGACAGCAGGCTGCCTCCTCCTCCTGAGGCTGCCCAGTGCAAAGGCAGGAACGGAAGGAAGGAGGAAGGAGGAGTGGAAGTGGCAGGAGAGGAGGTGGATGCCGTGCGCGCAGTGCGGGGAGGCCAGGACTGAGAGGCAGAGCCTCTGAAGGAGGGCGAGGGAGGTGGTGAGGCCCCCAGGGCTGAGAAAGCCCCGTTTTTCTGGGCTGGCAGCAGACAGCGGTTGGATCACTGGTGGTTTTGCCTGCTTGGCGACAAATGCTGGCACTACCGTGACCAGCCCTGCGAGTTCCCACGGCACCAGGATAGGTTAGGTGTGCATACGTTTTGCCGTGTGCGTAAACACCAAGAGTTGCACGGGACAGTGCTAAAACACAGAGAAACACGGCACTGGAGACACACGTGTGACTTCATTGATTCTAGAGAAAGCCTTCTTACTAGTTTAAACCAAATAGTTTTCTTCAAAGCATATTAATATTCAAGTATCAAGTTGAAAAGCTTGAAATTAACTTGATTCGCACTTTAACTTTGTGTTTTATAACTGCCCAGAGTAGCAATTCTTTTTGGAAAACTAGTTTATTTCTTGACAGGAGGGAGACAGAGAGGCAGACAGTACCCTTGACAGGGTCTTGCCACACCTGCATCTTCCCATCTCCCCTCCTGCCTGCCAAGGCCACGGGTGCACACGGCCTTGCCTGGACTGTTCACGTAAACTCAGGCTCTGAACCCAGGCCTCCCGTGCGCCCGGTGCTGTGCAGTAGCACCCTGTTGTCTGCACCACTGCGGCGGGGCCAGCGACCCCTCTGTAAAATACAGATGTAGCTGTGTGCTGGGCGGTGTGTAAAGGAGTCATACTGCCCAGTCCTTAACTGGGAGTCACCTTACACAAACACAAAACAAACAAACAAGGAAGCATTTTTGAGCAGTCATAAAGACAGAAACTCTTGGAGTTGAGAGTATGTTTGGTAGTTATGTATTTAGCACTGTATTTTCCAAGCTTCCAAATCTTCATTTTATTTCTCCCCACTTCTATGTGAGTTAAAGGGAAGAAAATCTAAGAGATACTGGTGTCCAGTGTTTTAAGAATGCCATTCCTTCGGCCTATGCTAAGTTTGCTGTTTTTATTTCTCCAAATATTAGTGTTTGGAAAAGAATAAAACTCTTAAATATGGTTCTGTCCTCCTCTTCACTGCCCAGAGGAAGAGAGAGAAACTACAGTATAATTCTATCTGAAATAAGGAAACTCTTAGCTAATAGAACCATGCTAGGCTGCTGAGCTCAGGATAGTGTTGGTATTTCAGCAGTGCTTAGCTTGCATATAGACCAAAAACGTTCGTCGTGTTGTCATTTGAAAAATGACCCCCCACTGTGTTTTGCAGCATATGCCTAATTGCAGTGACTTAGCACATTCATTGTTTCCAAAGGAAATAAACACACGCTTACACCTCCACTTAATAAGCGGGCAGGAGGCAATCCCAAGACCCAGGTAGAGAAATGAGCTGGTGGGCATTTGGCTTTAAGGCATACGTTGGAATTAAACTCTTGACATGAAATCGTCTACAAAATATTTTCAGAGATATTTTCCATACACACCCCGTCACTGCGTACAGAAATCTTTGATGTATTAATGGCATGTTTAGAATGTCCGAGGGCCAGCTGCGTGCAGCAGACACAGACGCTGACCACCGCACAGTGTGAAGTGCCCGCGGGGTGGCCGTGCTGGTCCGCACAATCTCTTCCCTTAGTCGGGGGGAGGCGACCCTTTGCTCATTCTTAAGTATTCACATGTTTATGCTTTTGCATCTGGGACTTCAGAGCCCTCAGTGTCTAAAGATGAAGTGCAATGTGTGTCAGGGTTTAGGTCACATTTGGATGGTGCGTGACCACACGTGCGCAGGCTGGCAGGCACAGGACGTCCAGGGTGTTCTTGAAAACGTGCCCAGGGACATCGTGTTCAGTGTGCAAGGGGAAAGCAAGCAGCCACAGCTTCTGTCGGTGAATGGGCCGGGAGAGGACACAGGCCCAGAGAGGACATGGACCCGGAAGAGACACTGCCCATAAGGGGACACGGGCCTGGAGGAGACACGGGCACTGAGAGGACACAGGCCCTGAGAGGACACGTGCCCAGAGGGGACACGGCCCCTGAGAGGACATGGGACCTGAGGAGGGGACACGGGCCCTGAGGGGACACGGGCCCTGAGGACGCCCTCGGCTCTTCCTCTCCTCTCTCATCCCTGGGTTTTGCGAGCTCTGCTCTCCCCTGCAGCCTGCCCACCACCATTCCTCCTGTTTAGTGTGTAGGTTGCTTCTCTCTGTACACAGTTTTACCTCTTTTCCTGATTGTTCATGAATTTATGTATTTTTTATTTTATAAATAATTTAAAATAGAAATTGTTTAGCATATTTTCTGAGTAATTTGGATTTCACGTTGACAAAATTATAATTTCAGTACCTGCAAGCTGAGAGGCATGCCTTCTTTTATCCCACAGGGTTAATCTATTTACAGATTTAATTTACCATTCAATGCATGGCCGTTGAGATGCAGGTAGCTACAAAGTACTGCATGTGATATGAACAGTTGCCGTATTTATATAAGCCGAACTAGTGCACTGCGCGGTTTTACTGGACTGTACACACATAATATACATATGCACTTCAAAATGTTGGTGGAAAAATGAAAGTATGAGTTCATTTTGGTGCTACAGTATTTCGAAATCCATGCAGTGTTTCATACTGTGCCTGTTTGTTTTTGGCATAGGACATGTGCACTTGCCAGAGAGACAGAGACAAGGAAAGGAACAAACCCTTTTCCTCCATTCTCCTCTCAGGATTTTGGGTACATTAGCCCGGTGTCTTTCAAGCCACCTCCAGGACTTGAACTGTGGCCAGCCCTGTGCGAGTCCAGGACCCTAACTGCTACACCATCTGCTGGCTCCCCATGCCGTAGATTCTCTCTGAGCCTTTTGAAGCCCCTCTTATGTTCTGTAGGTGTGGGTGAAAACACCGGTAGCTCCTGTGTGCGCCTGTGACAGGGACCCTGGCGGGGCTATATTTAGTCCAGGCCTCCCTGGGAGCCAGTCTCTCAAGTCTGCGCTGGGAAGGCGGCTTCCTCCATCAAAGGCAGCGGCAGGCAGGCGGGCCAGAGCGAGGTTTTCACGCACCGAGGGGGGAGGACTTTCAGCTTTATGGCCCCTGGATTTGTTGCCTCTGTCTTCAAAGTAAGCCGGGGTGAAGCTGTCCTCACGCAGGTAGGGAAATCTGGCAGCCTGGGAGCCCTGCAGATATTGGAACAGTGGTGACCCTCGTGTTTGTATTTGTTGTAAAAAAAAAAAAATGGGTTTTGAAAGGACTTTAACGATTACACGTATTTCTTTCAGTAGAGGGAGAGACAGTGGGCGCAGTAGGACTTCTGATTAAAACTGCAAAGCACCCTCGTGGATTGGGGAGCTTGCAGAAGGGGCAGTGTGGTAGGGACTGCGGGGCGCTTCTCCGAGCGCCCTCCCCCGATTCACGGGCAGCCAGCTTCTTCCCTCCGCTTTGGGGCGACCCCGGAAGGGGCGATTTCGGGCAGGCAGGTGCCTGGGCTCCCGGCTGGCGCAGCGAAGCAGGAGGTGGCCGGGCAACGTCGAGGCCTGGTCTGCTAGACGTGGGCGGCCTGGCCAGCGTTTTGTAAACCTAAGTGGAGAAGTCGCGGACACCCCGGAGGAAGGAGCCTCTGGAGAAGGAGACGCGGCCGCCCGGACTCCACGTGTCAGGTCACTGCGAAGAGCCCAGGCAGGTGCGCATGGGGAAGTCGGGCGCAGCCTGGAAGGGGCGCAAACTCCAGAGGGCCAGGCCGGCCAGGACCGCGTGGGGACGAGCGGAGCCCGAAGGGCGTCCAGCTCCTCTGCAGAGACCGCGAGGAGAACTGCAGAAGGAACAGCGTGCCCGCCAGGAGCGAGGCGGAGAACCCGGCCGCCAGGTCTGGAGTCGGCGCGCTCCCGGCCGCAGTTCGCGCGTGTGTCCACACAGGGGCGCTGAAGCACGTCTTAATGCAGCAAAAGGAGTTAACGCGAATCCGCCGGTGCACGGTCGGCGCCTCGGGTGTCATTTCGCCTAGCCGCCTTCCTCCTGGTGGGGGGCCCGAAGGGTGGAGCGAGCCTCGGAAAAGTTGCGGGCATCCCACTGGCTGCAGCCCCGGGTGCGGAGGGCGTGCTGAGCGGGAGGCCGGGTGCGGGGAGCGGCGGCGAGGAACCGCCGCGAAGCCGCCGCCAGGCCGCCCTGCCGACCTCCGCCGTCCCCTTGCGTCCCCTCTTGCTGGAGCGGGTGGAGGAAAGGCTCCATCTTCCCAGCGGACCTTGGATTGGGAGGACCCGGCGTCTCCCGAGGCCCCTGCTCGCACCCGGGCCCGCCGGGCCTCCGCTGTTGTTGTTTCAAGTTAGGCAAGAAAAGCTGGGCGGAGAGCACGCGGGGAGCCCTCAGGAGGGAGCCCCGCGCGGCCACTGGGCTCGGACGCCAGCAGGTGGAGCGGAGCCGGCCCGCGCCGCCCTGCACACTCCAGGCGCGCCGTGTGGCCAGGCCGGCAGCGCGCAGACCCCGGGACCCGCTCCGGGATGCGTGGCCCCGGGGCCCCGGCGCCCCACCCCTTCCTGGTGCACCCTCCTGCCTGCCCCGCGCACCCAGCGCTGCCGGCGCCCACGCGCTCGCTCCCGCCCGGCACCCGCGCCAGCGCCCCGCCGAGCGAGCTGGGGGCCGGGCGGGTGGGAGGAGGAGCCGCGCCGGGGCCGGGGCCGGGGGCGGGAGCGAGCGCACTGGCGCTGGCTGGTCGCCGGGCTCTAGGTGGTGCCAAATTCCGGGCCTGGGCCTTTCCCTCCCTTCACGCTTTCGGTTTTTTCCTTCCTCCGATCTCTGAGTAGGCCGTACGTGGCCGTGGCGAGGAGTTTAAAAAAACACACACAGAAAAGGGAAGGGAAGGGAGGGGAGCAGCGGACCCGGGCCCGCCGGGAGGGGCAGAGGCCGAGCGCAGCCGCCAGCCCGACCTGAGCGCCGCCGCGGGCTCGCCTTTGCTCCTGCTGCTTCCCGGGCGCCGCTGCCTGCCTTCCTCCTTCCTCCTTCCTCCTTCCTCCTTCCTCCCTTTCCGCTTTATTTTCCTGGAGGGGGAGGCGCGGGGCCCCGGCGGAGAAAGCGAGATCCCCAAAGCCCACAGAGCCGCGAGCGCGCGGCCCGATGGCTTCGCTGTACCAGCGCTTCTCCGGCAAGATCAACACCTCGCGCTCCTTCCCGGCGCCCCCGGAGGCCAGCCGCCTCCTGGGCGGCCCGGGGCCGGAGGACGACGGCGGCGCCAAGCCCCTCGGGCCGCAGGCGCAGGCGGCGGCGCCCCGGGAGCGCGGCGGCCGGCCCCGGTTCCAGTACCAGGCGCGGAGCGACTGTGACGACGAGGACGTAAGACACGGGGCGGGGGGCGGCGGGGCCTCGGCCGGGCGCGGGCCTGCGGCTCTGGGGCGGGTCTCGGCGCCCTCCTCCCTCGGCTCCCCTCCCCCACGGCTCCCCAGCACCCCTAAACACTCCTCCGCGCCAGGTCTCGTCGCCGGCGTCCGGAGCCCGTCCCCGTCCGCGTCCCCGTCGGCGGCGGCCAGGACTTGGGGGCTGCAGAGAGCGGCTTCTCAGAGCTGCGCCTGCTGCGTCGGGCGCCGGGCTCGCTGGAGGCGTGCATGTCCGCGAGGCTGTGGATCTTGAGAGAACCCAGCCTGCCTCTGCTCACAAGTGGATTCATTTTTCCGCTTTAAGACTCTGGGAAGATAAAGTCCCAGTCTCCTTTCTGCCTTTCCCACCTGTCACAGAACTCGGCTCGGCTCATGCCTGCCTCGCCCCCCCTTAGAACCAAGTCCGTCCCTGTCCCCTGACTCAAATGTCTCTGCTTCCTCTTCTTGCTTCTTCAGAACACTGCGCCCCCTCCCAGTGGTGGTGGTGGTGATCTTTTCCAGAAAGCCCTGAAAGTACTAGCGTCCCAGCCCCAGCCCTGTCCCAGGGCCCTGTATGATTTATGCTGCGGGCGTCAGGCCCTGTCTCCGGCAGGATTTCAGCCCTGGACCCGCCGCTCCCTAGACCCTGTGAACTGAAAACTTCTCCAGGCATGTTTCCTGCTCTTCTGGGGCCAATGGTGGCTTTGGAAGGTTGGATTTGCATACCACCCTAGTAACTAGTGGCTCACCCTGGTGGACCCCCCAGATAGGACAGATGGGTTGGGACACAGTTCGAGCCCTGGCAGAGTTCCAGAGTGGGCAGGACCTGGAGCAAGGAACCCCTGTTTAGCTTCGAGACTGTCTCTCCAGGGGAAAGGGGTCAGACCTGCTCACCCGCAAGCTGGTCTGGCTTGGCTGGTTCAGCCCTCAGAGACAGAGACAGGCAGGGTGTACACGGTGTGTACCGACCAGCAGTGTCGTACTTGGGGTCCCTTCTAAGCAGAGCACGTGGCCCTCAGAGAAGCCTCCCATGTAACGCTGACACGGCAGGCGTGCAGTGCCCTGAACTGAGCAGCACGTCGCGGTCACCAAGCACGCTCTCCTTGGGCCGTGCTGCCTGGCCTTCGTGTGTGTGTGTGTGTGTGTGTGTGTGTGTGTGTGTGTGTGGGGGGGGGGGCAGTGCTTTTATAGGGACCAGTCTTCACTGCCAGATCTCATACAATCAGCGCGGTTTTGTCGTAACTGGTAGTTCTGGCTTTGTTCTACGAGTGGAGGATTCGAAGGCTTTCACGGGGCTGACAGAAGCTTGGGGAATGTGGTTGGCAGACACACATGCACACAAGCACTCTCACAACCTGCGTCACGTCTTGCATGAGATGCGTGCTTTCTCTTGGACCCGAGAGGACGACACCCTGGTGAGATGGATCCCCCACTGCAGTGGCCACATCCTGGGGGAAGGACGCACATCCTTCAGCCATCCTGTGCAGGACTGTAAAGAAGACTCCGGGAGGGGTTTCCTTGGGAAAGATGAATCCTGGAGGACTAAACTCCTGAGAATCCACCAGCAGGTGGCGTAGTGGTTACGGGGCTGGACTCTCACATGGCTAATGGAGGTTTGAACTCAACCAGGCAGCTTGAAAATCACTCTAGGCACGTGTGCATGCGTGCCTAAAATTCTTGGAGAAGAATGGAGGAAAGAGGATTGCAGGTGGTCTCCCCCCCCCCCCCAGGGGGGTGTTTCTCACTTTCCCTCTCTCTGTCTCTTGGGGCGAGTGCATGTTCCCTCTGGCAAAAATCCTAAAAAAAAAAAAAAAAAAAAAAAAAAAAGAAGAAGACTCCTGAGATCCTTGCGAGCTGCAGTGCAGACAGAAAAGATGCAGTTCTCCCTGGAGCTGTAGGACTGAGGCTGCTTGGAGAACAGTGTGCAGTTCCCCCTGACAGGCGCTAGGTGGCGCTAGGAGAAAGGAGAGGCCGGTGCTCCTGACTTTTGTTGTCATGGTCTCTGCTCATCTTTTGTCGTTTCAGCTTGGAGCATGTATTTGTTTTGTTTTGTTTTGTTTTGTCTTTCACTTTGACGTATGTCTAGAATGTTTCTCAGATAAGAAAAAGCGTGTTCGGAGTGAGGAACAGATCAGGGACTTAACACACGCAAATGATTTCGCTGACAGGGCTCTGAACAGGTCCCTAGCGTAGGCTCATTAAATCCCGGCATCAGTGAGTGTGTGTGTGTGTGTAGGTGCGCCGTGTGTTTCTGTAATATAGGTGTAGTGTGTATAGTATAAACACAAGACCTATCTGTGTACACGTGTAGATAGGTATTGTATCTACTGCCTGCACATGCGTGTTTGCTCATAGCATTGTGCATCTGAAAAACGCATCACGTATTTCCCTTTCACAGTGTATAGTCAAACCGGTGACACAGGCTAAATATAGGATCAGTCTCCTCAAGCCCTTTGCTTTTCTTAGGAAAGTTAGTCCAGATTGGAAGAGTCATGAGGAAAGTTTACTAGGAGATAGGTATGCCTATCAAACAAACCAGTCTTCCTGCAGAACAAAAGCTTTGGTTTGCTCAAGATAAGAGAGATTAGCTAAAGGAAGACGTAAAATTAACAACCAGTTTAGATACCAGCCCTCATCAAGATGGAAGACTCTTGAGTAATTCTTGTTCACCACCAACTGGAGCTGAAGGTAAACAGTGGGGTAGGAACACATCGCGTATCTCTTCCTATACTGCCAAGGCTGCCGAACCTGGAGGCCAAAGGACGTTACCCAGCGGTGTGGGAGCTCAGCAGCTGCTTGGGAGCTGTCCCCGGTGCTGAAGAGTTGTCCGCTTCTGGACACCATCGCTTTTGTTTGAGCAGGCAGTCCCAACTCCAAGACTGGGGGTTTTATTGCTGTTGTCTTGCCAGTCACAGAAAAGTTGTTCAAGATACGGGAACAGCTTTCTGGGCCTGGGTCACTGGGCGATGGAAGGCAGCATACCCTTCAGAGTCATCGACTTTCGTGTCTCTTGTCCTTCCATCTGTAAGAGGAGAAAGGGGATGCAGTCCTTGGCCTCTGCGTGTATGTGTGTGCATCCCCACACGCCCAGGCGTGACTGAGAACAGGGCTGTCCCAAAGGAAAACTCAAGGTAGTCTACCAAGATTGACACAGGTAGGCATAACGTGGTCTGACACAGATAAGTCACATGCAGAGGTTCAATGGCTAGTGATGAGCTAATAACACACGGCATGGCTAGAAATTAACGGGTACTCCACTGTCTACACACACAAAAGTGCACTTTTATTTTCTTAGAGAGGTTTTTTGCTATAGGGTATGTGCACTCGGCAGAGAGACAGAGACAGAGAGACATAAAGTGAGAAATCAGCCCCCAGGGAGGATGGCCATGCTACAGTCCCTTCTCCTCCATTCTCCTCTTGGGATTTTTGGGTACACACGCACATACACCTGGCGTGAGTCTCAAGCGGCCAGGTCTGGTACTGGAACCTCGACCATGTGAGTCCAGTAATGTCACCATCATGCCATCTGCTGGTCCCCAGGAATCTAGCAGCTGTGCAGCTCCATAGAAGAGCTTGCGTTGGGGGCCAGCAGGTGGCGTGGTGGGTAAGGCACCACAGTGCCAGCTAGCTTTCCTATCAATTTCCTCATGCACCTTAGATTTATTTAAATCTGACATCCATTACTGGGGGGACTCCTCTGAGGAATCAGTAGCCATTTTGATGTAAAATTCATTGTGTAGGTTTAAGGATAAGTTGACTCGTAAAGGAAATGTTGCTGGCAATGACTTTTAATGGAAGTCAGTGACTCTCTGTTGGGATTAAATGTGATGTGGCTAATCACAGTTTGAGTCCCAGGCCCAGCAGCTTGAAAATCACAACAGAAACATGTGCATGTGCCCAAATCCCAGGAGGATAGAGAAGGGACCGTGGCGTGGCAACCCCGCGGTGGTGAGTTCTCAGTTAACCTCTCACTGTCTGACGAGTGCACATGTGCTATGGCAAAAATCTAAAAGAAAATAAAAAGCTTGCTTTGGGCGGATAAGTTTTGAGACATAAAGTCAGACTTGGAATAGAAATTAAGCCAGAGGATCTTTTCTATAAGTTTCCTCATACATCTTAGATTTATTTACATTTAATGTCAATTACTTGGAGAGCTCCTCTGAGGAATCAGTAGCCATTTTGATGTAAAGTTCATTGTGTAGGTTTAAGGATAAGTTGACACTTAAAGGAAATGTTGCTGACAGTGACTTTTAATGGAATTTAGTAACTCTCTATTGGGGTTAACTGTGACTAATTTAAAAAACCTAACTTTGTCGTGTCTCTGCATGAACATTTATTTTCAATTTCTTAAAGGACTTCAGAGGCCTGGGTTGTAGTTTTGTGAAGGTCACAGAGTGTCCTCCTATATTCTTTATTTTTGGTGATGCATGATTTCCTAACAGTACAGATTTGACGACAACAGGATTTTAAAACAACAAATTTAAAAATTTTTAAAAAGAATTACCACAGAGTATGTGCATTCATCATGGAGAGACAGCAAGAGAGGGAGAGTGAGAAAGCACCCCCCACGGGGACTGGTGACGCCGCAGTCCCCTTCCCTGCATTTCTACGCTCCAGGACTGGGCCCAGGAAGTGAGCCATGTGGGATCTACCTGTGTTAACCTCCACACCATGAGCTGGCCCTCTTCTCCGATTTTAAATACTTTTTAAAACTTTTATTTTCACATGATGTGCTTATATGAGAAAAAAGCTGAACGTTGGACTGTCTGCCTGATCCTATTCACCCATCACTACTTTGACCGAGCGCCCAGGCACACAATGGCCATGGGTGTCCCAGGGCCACTTGGAGCTTCAAGTGGCGAGGCAGCCAGAGTGGCTGTGTTCCATCGCCCCAACCGGTAGGACCAGCGAGGCGGCGCTGTTCGGTGTGCGGTGCTGGGGTGCTGGGGGTGCTGGGGGTGCTGGGGGTGCTGAGCGAGCGGCGCCGCTGCTCCCCTGCATCCGCACTCCACCTCTGCTCGGTCACCAGCTCTCTCCTCTGCCTGCACAACACGCAGCGGTCGTCCTCGCCGGGCCCTTACCCGTCGTCTCCAGAAAGTCTGTCTGCTGCTGCTCCCACCTCCGTGTTCCCAAGGCCGGCTCGGACACAGGCTGGCTCCCGTGCTGCCTCCGCGACAGAATGCACGTGGGCCGCCGCGGTGCCCCCAAGCCCTTAGGTCACCCGCTTGTCCCCCCTCGTCCTGCTGCTCGTCACGCTTCAGTGTCTCGCGCCACTCACGATGCTCCCTGGGTCACGTGTGTCTTTCTCGGAACTTGGTCCAGAGGCCCTTGGTAAAGTGTCCCTCTCCTCCCTGTTCTGCGGGAAGGCAGGGGCGGCTCCCAGCCAGGGGCGGGTCTCCGGCATTGCTTCTTCCTTTTCATGCTTTCCTCTCAGACAGGCCCTTTCCGTCATGCAAAGGGCACTGAAGACGTTCTCAGCCTCTGCGTTAGAAGACGGTGAAAGTAGATTTCTTGCCCTGATACGTGAGGGTCTTCAAAAAGCTCATAGGAAAAACTGGCATTAAAGTATGAGTTTATTCTGGTGCAAATAGATCCCAAAATCCATGCATAGTGTTTTTCATAGTATGCATGCCCCATGAACTTTTTGAAGACCCTTTATACCCCTCTCAGCATTTCTTGGGAAGATAGGATTGAGAAATCTAGAGTTGGAGGGCCGGGGACACCAGCTTGCTCTCTCCCAGTCCTTCGTACCGCCTGTCAGGAGGCGTACCAGTCATCCTGTGGTGACAATGTGTGTAGTCTATGTCCCCAACTCTCCATTGTCCTTGATCCCCTGATTTCTGCTGCCACCCTGGACACTCCGCCCCCTTCCTGTGGCCATGCTGGCTGTAAGTGTGCCACCTCCTCGTTCTTGTACCGTGAGGCCTCTCACTGGGCAAGTCTGGAGTGTCCCTGTAGCCCTGAGTGCTAGGTCATAGCACCCTTCTGGGTGCAATACTTGTTTTCCTGAAAAGTCTCATTTTTTTGTCCTTCACAATATGTTGAACACACCTAACGTCATAAAACAGCCTCCCACTGAGAGCTTTGGAAAAGTGATTAATCACCTAACTATGGTTTTATTTTTTCACTATAACTTAGGGTCAGTAAAGGATTTATAAAAATTATAATAAAACGGGACCAGCAGGTGGCATGGTGGTTAAGGTGCTGGACTCCCACACGACCGACTGTGGTTTGGGTCCTAGACCCAACAGCTTAAAAATCATGCCAGGTGCGTGTGTGTCCAAAACCCAGACAGGAGATGCAGGAGAAAGGATTGTGGCATGGCTGTCCCCCCAGGGCTTGATTTCTCACTTTCCCTCTCTCTGTTTCTCTCCTCTCTGGTGAGTACCTGCACCCTATGACAAAAATAAACAACCTAAAAGAAGAAAATGATATAAAGTTCTTACTGCCTCAGCACAGAGCGTGTGATAATTAGGTAGCCATCTGTGACAGCACACTGACATGGTGACATCCACAGAGAAGCAGAGCTGACTGACAGTGGCTCCAGCCAAGTAAATATGGCAGCCCAAGTGCCTTCCCCCGCATTGCCCTCGCAGCCGTTAAAGGACTGCTTTCCCTTCCATAGCCACCTTGGGCAGGGAGGGGGTCATGCGAAGAGCCGCTCTTCCGGCTCGGAAGCCAAATAAGGGTTATCCTGATCTCGTGTGGGAGGCAGGTGTCCGCTGTGAATTACAGCAAACACACCGCAGTGGGTTAATAAGCCTTTGCTCTCTGGAGTCAGCCAAAAAGTGTGTGGAAAAGGACAGTCTGTCTTCCCAGTGGATTTAAGTTCTGTGTTAGCACCGCGTGATTCGAGGCGTCTGTGGCGTGCTTTCTGCGACCGCTGCCTGGGCATGCTTCCCATAATTTACTCGTACGTGTTACCTGTAGGGTCATGGCGGTCCGGGATATTAGAACAGCATGATATTAATTTATACTTCTGACAACTGCATCAAATCATTTTCCCATATGAGGTTAATATTCTAGTATCAGTAGTAGACAGGAATGTTTCTAGATGTTGGCTTTGGATATTTTCCCTTCATAAAATAGAGCTTTTTTTTTTATTTCTTACCCAAAGCTTTTTCTCCTTGGGAGTCAGAATGATTAATGAGTTTAATTTTTGTAAGCAACTGGCAGGAGTTGCTGAGTAAGATGTACATGCTGATTGTGTACAGCCCTGCTCTTGTTAATTACTCCGATGATAACAATGCATTAATCAAGTGCATGAGAAGCGCTTCCCTGCACCATGCGGTATCGGTTCCTTTCATAGAGCTCTGCCTGTAAAAATAGTAACCGCTCTAATCCCTTTCAAATGGAATTCTGGCTAAGAAGTCTTAAGAGTATGATTTGCTTTCATTTCAAACATTAGTTTGATTTTTTTATACACGTAAAAAGAAGAAAAATCTTTTAGAACACGTATCTAAGATAATGTAGCACTGGGGCCAGCAGCTGGCATGGCATTAAGGCACTGGACTCCCACATGCCCCACTGCCCTTTGAGTCCCGGACCTGGTAGCTGAAACTCATGCCAGCTGTGTGCGTGTACACCCAAGATCCCGAGAGGAGAACGGAAGAGAAGGGATTGCAGCGTGGCCATCCCCCGAGTGGTGATTTCTCATTTTCTCACTCTCTGGCATGCACACGCACCCTATGGCAAAAACCTAAATTAATAATAACAATAGTAAATAATAAAATGACATTATGGACTTAAATAAAAAATTTGAAAACAGATAACATTTACGTTTACAAACGAGAAGGCGATAGTAACGTGAGTAATACTCGGCAAATCATCCATGTTTCCTCGACCCCAGAGGACTCGAGCTTCTGTCCTCGTTGTGTCCTGTTCGTATACTCTGCTGTACGTAACTGAGGTAAGGAATTAATGATATCATTGAGTTTAAAAGTACAGGACTATTATGTAACATAGAAGTCTAAAACATTTTGGATCAAAGTGATGTGCTAATTGCCAAAGGAGGAAAACACCCGGTTTCGCCACAGTGTTGTAAGACTTCCTCACTGACTTTTCCTTTTTCCTCGCGTTGTCGTTCTGTGTTTTCAGCAGTGTTTGTGTCCATTTCAGTCATGGCAGATACTTAGTGTTGCCATGGATCAAGCAGTGTGTAAACACAGGCGTGGGTACACACACACACACATACACACACACACATTTTGTAGGCAGACCAGCTCCTAAGTCTGGACCAGGAGGCGGAAGTCCAGGAGGTGGTGGGCCGTGGAGGCATGCCCTGCTGCTCAGAACTCTCCCAAGTTGGATTTTAGAGAGCGAAGGCGTAGAAGCCTGGGGGAGGTAGGCCGGCCATGGGTGCCAGGCGGAGCTGATGCCCCCCAGGGACGTAGGAAAGAGGGAGAATCCTGTCACCATAGCAGAATGGCTCCTGGTTCCAAAACAATCCTTATCTTCAACAAGACAATAAACCTACTTAAGTCAGCCCTGCCTATGTAGATAAACAACTTGAAGACATTTAGAATGTCATTGTCCTAGCAGAATACTCAATGAAGATGAACACACTCTATTTGATTTTTTTTTTATTTATTATCTTTTTTTTTATTACATTGAATTACATATAACTTTACAGTGTATTACATTGCTTTTTCAAAAGGGAATGCCATGCATGTCAGTCAGTACAGAGACATTAATCTCCCCGCTTCAACATTCAATATCTTTCCTATGTTTCCCCCAATCATTATTATTATTATTCTAATTATTTTTATGATAAACATGATTGATTACTGGATGCACATGCGCTTGCCAGAGAGAGAGAAAGCACCCCTCAGTGGGGCAGGATCTCGCGGTAGTCTTTCCTTCCATTTCTTCACGTTGTAAGGGTTTCAGGCATGCAGTCACGCACACATGGACAGGGCCGGAATTCAAACTGGGGTCAGCCGTGTGGAAGCTGGGCCCCTACGCACAGGGCTTACTTAACCACCGCACTACACTTTTTTTTATTCAAAATAATCTTAAGGGTTTTCCAGATCTTCAAAGTCATTGTGAAAATGGATTTTATTATTTTTATACTGTTCAGATTTCATTTTGATATCAGCTTTTACCTTAGATAAGTTTATGTCAATTGTAACAATGCTTCTGTTTAAAAATAAAAGTAGAATGGGATACCCATTATGGAATTTAAAAAAAAACCCAGCCCTTTCTGTCACCTATTGTTTACCATCGTGGGAAGATTCGTTTTACAGGGAGAAGTACGAGAATTAGCATCATTCTTTGTTGTATTCCCCACGCTGTGTTTACTAGTGTGCACACTCACGTCTAGCGTGTTACACACGTAGGACTCTAAGGACGCATCCACCAGAGGAGAGCAGACTTGGAATAAGGGCGCTTTGAGAGAACTGAGAAATAAATGATTCTCGTGGGTGTGGGGGAAGAGAACGAGGAACGAGGCGGAAATGAAAGGTGGGTAACCCCGAGATCGCTGGGCTCCAGCTCCACAGTCGCTTTCTCCAGACACCCAGATTTTAAAACTATATTCAAACCCTTAATTGCCTCATGGGAAATTCCATCTAACACGTTTTAAAAATGAAAAGTAAATAAAAATAAGGAATATCTGTAGAAGTCTTAGAGGTGAAGTAACCGCCTGTTTCCTTGAAAACATCGGTGTTGGGTGTTTGCCCCCCGGGGGACCCACCCCAGAGCGACAGTTCCGGCGATCAGGGAGTGATCAGAGGTGCTTCCCTGCCCCACACACGTCTGTGTCCTCTGCTCCCACGGCTGCCCAGGGAGGGCCTGCACCATCCCGGCCGGAGCAGGCCCAGACACTGCCCCGCACCCTGGCTTGCTGTGCCGCCCTCTCACGTCCCCGCAGGACTTGCCCTGTCCTCTCTTTCTAAGGGCCGTGGAGGGCACCGATACTTCAGGTGGCGGCTGCTCAGAGCAAGGCGGAGGCTGGGGTGTGCGAGTCACCGAGCCCGTGCCCTGCAGTGCAGGGGTAGCCTGCCCTGACTGCCACGTAGTGTGGACACTGATGGGGACCGGTCACCGGCTCTCCATCTGAGGGCAGGGCTGATGCTCATCCCGCAGCGAGTGCACGCTCCCTTCCTGCAGCTCACTTCAAACTCTGCAGCTCTCAGGGGCCGAAATAGAACTACCCCAGGGCAGGGAACAGACCCGGGGGTGCAGGGGTCTCCTCAGCACCTGCCTTCGGGGCCGTGTGTTCTGGGTGGCAGGGAAATAACAAGAGGTGCCAGTTTCCCAGAGGCACCTGCATGTGGTCACTGTATGCGGGGGTGGCAGGAAAGGGCCCTGGGGGTGTAGGAGGAGGTGGTGACGGCCAGCAGGCCAGCTTCTGGATGTTCCAGGGGAGCCCCAGAACCAGCCCTGGGCCTCGCGGTAACACCTGCTAGTCGGAGAGGGGGCTTGGGGAGGGGCTCTCGGAGGTCGAAAGCGGCATGTGTGGGGAGGAATCTAAGAGCCTTCCTCTGTCCTTGGTGAACGCTCTGCCCTCCCGTTTTACGCAGAGCCAGAACCAGGCCATTTACACTTTAGAAACCGAAGGTCACGTGTCATCACCTAGGTGGCTGAAAATGGCAACAGAGATGTTCCGCTTTAGCACCCACGAGGCACTTCCGTCCCTGGGCATTCTCCTCGGTACCATTCAGGCTCCATTTGTGGAGGGGGAAGGAGGTCGTGGATCCCTCCTCTGTGCATTTTCCGTTCTTCTGAATGGGGAGAAAGCCAGCCCTGGAATTGTCCTACCCCTGGCCACCTGTTAGAAAGAGAGGGGGTGCCACAGACGACAGGAGCGCCTTTTCTGTGGAAATGGGAGCTGGCCGTGACGGGCAGGGGCCCAGGGGTCCTTGTCGGGGGGCTGGCCTTACTGAATGCGGAATCGTCCCTGTGCTTGCTCGTGGCCGCCCGCTGCTCCTGGGAGACCCTACCGATCAGCAAGGCTTTTGTCCCTGCAGGGAACCCCGATGCCCCTAGACCTGCTGCCTCTGCTCCAGCCGCTCTGGGTCTCAGCACGACCACGGGAAAAGTGGTTTGCTCTCAGAACCTGGTCTCGCCCGGATCCCGTCTGACTGGCCACAGCTGAGCCCATTTCCTTGGGGTCTGACCCTGCTGAGACACCCTCTCCCTAGGTGTCCTTCTACCTGTCGGTCCTGTCAGTCTGGGTAGAGCCACAAAAGGGCCCCTTCGTACAGGCAGAGCAAGGCCACCGTTCCTATGGCGACCTCGGGTCCTGACACGCGGCCTCGCTTCCCTGGAGCCAGTCCACACCCACATCTCTCCAGCTTAGCTCTCGCCCTCGTGCTCTGCACTGGCTGTCCCAGCTGCAGGACTCTCCACCCTTCCCCAGCATTCGCTGAGGCGCCCTCCTGGCCTGGGCTCCAGTCTGCCCCAGGGTCACTTCTCAGTGCTGGTGATTCTGCCCACCCTGCGGGAAGTTTCAGCTCTCCCCCCTACCCGCTCTCTGGCCCTCCCTCCCGCTCTCTGACCCCTCCTACCTGCTCTCTGACCTTCCCACCTGCTCTCTGACCCCCCTCTCTCTGACCCCCCACCCACTCTCTGACCCCCTGCTCTCTGACCCCTCCACCTGCTCTCTGACCCCCTGCTCTCTGACCCCCCCACCTGCTCTCTGACCCCCCCACTCTGACCCCTCCACCTGCTCTCTGACCCCCCACTCTGACCCCTCCACCTGCTCTCTGACCCCCCCACTCTGACCCCCCACTCTGACCCCCCACCTGCTCTCTGACCCCCCACTCTCTGACCCCCCCACTCTCTGACCTTCCCACCTGCTCTCTGATCCCCCACCCACTCTCTGACCTCCCACTCTCTGAGCCCCCACTCTCTGACCCCCCCTGCTCTCTGACCCCCCACTCTCTGACCCCCCCCACTCTCTGACCTCCCACTCTCTGAGCCCCCACTCTCTGAGCCCCCCACCTGCTCTCTGACCCCCCACTCTCTGACCCCCCACTCTCTGAGCCCCCACTCTCTGAGCCCCCCACCTGCTCTCTGACCCCCCCCCCCCGCTCTCTGACCCCCCCCCCTCACGGCGTGTGTGAGAATTTCCGTAACGTGCAGTTTACTGTGCCTGCTCTCATTCACGCCCTCCTCTCAGGCTCCTGTGGGACTCTTCCGTGTTTGTCGTCTGGAGTGTCTAGGTACCTAAGACAGAGCCCGAGACTTTGAGATGGTTTGGTGAATGAATAAGTGAGCGAATGCTGTCTGGGTCCTTCATCTGCGTGACCACAACTCCGCTATGCCTGTTTTCCAGCAGTGTTCGAAACGGAGGCTCGAACCTGGAACTGTGTGTGTCGCTGCTTGCAGGTGGCTTCCCTTTTAAGGGTTTTGTTCTTTTTGATTCTGGACTCGCTCTTCCTGCCTGCCAATTGAAGAGCACAGCTGAGCAGAGGAATGGTTATTGTGGGAACAGTAGACATTACTTATGTATGACCTGCTTAAAACATGTAGCCTTGGGACCAGCAGTTAGCGTAATGGCTACGTCACTGGACTCCCACGTAGTCAACCGCGGTTCGAGTCCCAGACCCGGTGACTTAAACTTATGCCGGGTGCGTGTGTGTGCGTGCCCAAGATCCTGAGAGGAGAATGGAGGAGAAGGGATTGCGGCGTGGCCATCCCCCCGGGGGTGATTTCTTGCTTTCTGTCTCTCTGTCTGGCGAGAGCACATGCCCTATAGCAAAAACCTCTCTAAAAAAAAAAAAAATGTAGCCTTTAACATTTCTAATATTTCACATTTCTTTCCTAAACTAAAAAAGTATGAATTAAAAACAAGTTTTCTAAGGAATTATAATTACTTCATTTAACTTTTTTTTTGTGGTTATCAGAGAGAGAAAGCAATAGGAAGAAGGTTCCATAAGAAAAAAAATGCAAATCTTTGAGAAGCGATTCCTAAAAATAGAGCAATATAGTAAATCGACGTTGATTAGAAAGTTGCATTACCTAATTCTCAGTCTCACTCGGCAAGGTCTGGCAGTGGGGGACTGTGGTGGCATAAGACCCCGTGATGCTGGGCACACACGGAAGGTCCCAGACACATCTCGGGACTCCCTGTATGGCCCAGCATGTGGACATCTGCCTGCTCCCCAGGCTGGTTGTGGCTGGGGGTGGATCGCTGCATGAAGACCCTGTGGAGAATATCTGCCTCTCTCTCTCTCATGGAATAAATGTAAATACAACATAATTGAAAGGAAAAGATCACAGCTTCCTTTTCCGCATTAGTGACCTTGTTATCTGGCAGGGAGGAAGTCAGCATTCTTAAGCTGCATATCCTCAGAAGCAAGCTGAAGTTCCAGACCAGGACCACACTTCCTGCCTGACAGTGCTGCTGCTTCTGCGATCTTCCTGAGGGTGCCGGAGGTTCTTCAGCTATCTCGGGCCTGCATTTTCACGGTACAATGGTCAGAACTATCTGGCACTTAGGGAGGAGCCAGGTCGGGGCTGAAATGGCTCCTCTGCTGTCCCGTCTGCACAGTGACAAAGGACGCTCATCTTCAGGATGGACCAAGGCTGCAGAACCACCCCTCAATTCGAGTTTCTGTAAATAAACATGCAAAATATAGATTTACAGTTTCTGCGTTCTGTTGTCAGGTAGGGTTAGAGCACCAATCTGTCCAAACTGCTGAGCTGGTAACAGCCCTGGGGGAGCGGAACCAAACCCTTCCGCTCGAATCCGGGCTTTCTCTAGTCAGAGACCTGCAGGCAGACTGCACTCTTGGCTAAGGACATGCTCATAAGCATGTGTGGTTCGAGCTGTCAGATGGTGCCGAAGGTCATACCATTAGAAGAAAATGCGACTGATGATGAGGAGGTGCATAGCCAGAGATGGTTGGCTCTTTGACCAAGGGAGTTAAGGAGTCAAAGTGTCTCTGAACGCCCATGACTGAGATTTAGAAGGGTGTGTTTTTCGCTAGCCTGTGTCAGGGATAGGAATGCGAGTTAATTGGTCAAGGTTCCAAAGCTCAGGGTACAGTTCAAACCCAGGGACCAGATGGGTCAATGGTGCATCTGAAAAGCCACCACCCTACAGTTGCCAGGTCTCTGGGGCTGCTCTCCCCACCGAGAGGACCCAGAGGGCTTCCCACCATGAGCAGAGCACTCAGGCAGGAGGTCCACAGGGCCCAGCCTCTGTGCCCTTTCTCTGCATCTACATGGGCCCACAAAGGCCTCTGCAGCAGGTGAGGGTACTGAGGGTGGTGTGGCCTGGGTCAGCCTGGGGCCACAGCCTCCAGCCGCTCACTGTCCAAGTCTCAGTCACCTACAGGTGGTTGGGAACAGGCAAATGACCCAAAATCAGGTTTACTGGGGACAGGGGTGAGGGGACCGTGGAAAAGCCTGAGGACACTGGCATGGAGGTGGGATCTAAGGGAGAGGAGACTGAAGGGTTCAGCTCAGCCAGAAGAAGTGGGGTGAGGTAAACCTGGGGTGCCATCCCCGAGTGATCAGGGTGGGCCAGACCCCTCCATGGGAAGACAGAAGCGTCCAGGGCTGTGTACGCGCACACACCCACTGTAACTGCCTCAACAGCCAGTCCCGGCATGACGTGGGGTGGCGATCGCCAGGTTGTGCTTGCTGGGACCTTGGGTCTCCTGGAGGAAGCCACCAGGGCCGGGAGGAGAGGAGCCAGCAGAATGTTGCCTCCCTCAAAGCTGCTGTGCTTTTTCAGCGCTTTACTCGCATATGTAATTTCAGATGAAGGAAGGACCCCGGATCTGAGCTGAGCGCGGTGGGAGGACCAGCCAGCCTGCGGTGGAAGCTCACAGATGCCAGCAGCGCTGTGTGATGAGATGTTCTCATTACAGAGTGTAAAGCACGGAGCAGAGAAGTCGGTCAAGCCCACGCCCTGAGCCATGACTGTGGCAACAGGGCTGGCTTGCTGCTAGCGGCTGACGGGGCTCTCCCAGCTCTGTCAAAAGGCAGGCTAGCGCAGTGGTCAGGCTGCTGGCTCCAGGCACAGACCTCCAGAACTCGCATGCTGACTGTCCTCCGGTGTGTCACCTGGAGCCGGTACTGAAGGCTGGGGCTTTGGTGCCCCCTATGCAGTGGGGAGTTCCGTGGTGGATCTCTGGTTGGTCTACTGAAAGGCCACACCGCTCCTGGGGAGCACTGGGAACAGTGCCTGGCATGACACGTGATAATCTATGTTACCAGAAGATGCAGTGATGTGAGCCTGCCACTTTGGCTGGGAAGGTCACAGGCGGGTGTGTCCAAAGAGTAAGTGGGTGGGCCTGGCCGGAAGTGCGCAGTGGAAGGGGATACTGTAGGTACCGTAGAGCGTACATACTCACTAAAGGGAAAGTGAGAAAGCATGGGTGGCCACTCTCTAGTCCCTTCTCCATTTTACTCTTAGAATTTTTGGCATGCATGGTGGCACCTCTCACAAGCTGCCAGGTCTAGGACTCGAACGTGCAGTCGGCTGGGTAGGATCCAGCTGCTCTAGCCACCACACGGCCAGCTGGCTGATGCTAACCATGAGCCCATCGCCCTGTGTACTTGTAACGCAGCTGCAGGGCTGACATGTGTAGGTTAGTCGGGCCGTTTGGTGTTGAGAAAGCTGGAGAGGTGGAGAGCCTGCCCCGAGCAGCTTGTAGAACCATGAGTCGGGGCTTCATGGTGTGGCTGCGTGCCCAGCACCACACCTGGGGGTGCATCAGGGAAGCCCAAAGAATGCAGTGGACTAAATGTGCACCCCCATCCCTGAGCCTTATCATGACGGGGTAGGAGGGGCCTTCAGGAGATGCCTGGGCCCGGGTGGGGCCTCACGCATGGGGTTAATGCAGTCACATAGGACCCAGAGAGCTCTCTGGCTCTTTGTCTGCCTTATGAAGACACATTTAGAATGAGCCCTCTGACACCAGGAAGAGGTTCCGGTGCCGCCCAAACCCGACCTCTGGCTCCCAGCCTCCGGAACTGGGAAATATGGGCTGTTGCCGACAAGCCCTTGGCGATGCGCGGTGCCTGTTAGGGTCTCGGAGCTGTGGAATGCGTGGTCCTGGGAGGAAGCAGGGGCAGTGGGCATGCCTAGGTCCCCTCCTGGACCCGTCCTCACCAGAGGACACAGACATACTTACAGGGGCCTTCTCAGGCCTTCCTGGGCTTGGCGCCTGCGAAGTCACCCAGAGGATGGGGACTGACAGACTTCTCTCCATGTCTGTGTCGGGGTTGGGGACTTGGAATACTTCCCACAGCAAGTGCTCCCAGGTGGCATTTCCTTGGCATTTCCTCGGAGCAGGTCCGGCTACAGTTCATGGGAAATGCCAGTAGGCACTCACCGCGGGGCTGAGAGCAGTGTGTGTAGGTGGTCTGCGGGGTACACTCGCTGCGGGGCCAAGAGGAGCCGTGCAGATGGTCAGTGGAGGGGGGCGCTCCCGGCGGGGCCGAGAGGAGCCCGTGCAGGTGGTCAGTGGAGGGGGCGCTCTCTGCAGGGCCGAGAGGAGCCCGTGCAGGTGGTCAGTGGAGGGGGGCGCTCCCTGCGGGGCCGAGAGGAGCCCGTGCAGGTGGTCAGTGGAGGGGGCGCTCCCTGCGGGGCCGAGAGGAGCCCGTGCAGGTGGTCAGTGGAGGGGGGGCGCTCCCTGGGGGGCCAAGAGGAACCCGTGCAGGTGGTCAGTGGAGGGGGGCGCTCCCTGCGGGGCCGAGAGGAGCCCGTGCAGGTGCAGGTGGTCCGTCAGTGGTCAGTGGGGGGGCGCTCCCTGCGGGGCCGAGAGGAGCCCGTGCAGGTGGTCAGTGGATGGGGGCGCTCCCTGCGGGGCTGAGAGGAGCCCGTGCAGGTGGTCGGTGGAGGGGGCGCTCTCTGCAGGGCTGAGAGGAGCCCGTGCAGGTGGTCAGTGGACGGGGGCGCTCCCTGCGGGGCTGAGAGGAGCCCGTGCAGGTGGTCAGCGGGGGTCGTCGTAACTGAGCCTGTGCCCAGCATAGCCCAGGAAAGCACGAGCTGAAGCCAGTGAGGCTATTTGGGAAAACTGGCCAGAGTGGGCTAGGTGGCCGTGGTCAAAAGAAAAGGCGCTCAACTCAGCGTAAGGACTTTTTTTCTCCTTTTTATTTTTTTATTTATTATCATCCTAATATTGTTTATATTACACTGAATCACTTCACAGTGTACTACATTTCTTTTTCCAGAAGGAATACCATGCATATCAGTCATACAGAGACATTAAAATCCCCATTTCACCATCCAATAGCTTTTCACTATTTTTCCCGATCATTATTATTATTATTCCAATTAGTTTTGTAAACAGTCAATCACTATTTCTCATTTTGCTTGTAAAAAGACTTTACCCATCATGAAATACTTCTCAGACCTGTCCAGTTGAGAATACTATACACGTCATCAACAGGTAATAAGCCCTATCTGTGTCCCACTAACGTCCTGCCTCTCTATTTGTTCTCTTGCTATCTTTCTCTACCCTCTTCTCTTCACTCCCTTCCTCATTCCACACTGTCTTATCCTCGTTAAGTATTTTCACTGCTTTTATGTCCGAGAGGAGCGGGTTCAGTGAAACCAGGCCCCTGTGGAAGGGAAGTTTGTCCGTTTGGGGGAAAGCTCCTCGTAGCTCTTAGAGCCTCGCTCTGGGTGAACAGTTCCGGTGTGTCCCTTTACACGCAGTTCTGGGTCAGTGCTGACAGGTGGGAGCGCGTCTGACGTTCTGAGTAATCGGCAGCCCTCGGCGTGCCTCCTGGTCTTCCTAGCCTCAGGGCTGGCCTGTTCTCACGTTCGTAGGGTTCAGATGAAATCTGTTGACTAGAAGAATTTAAAATATCACTTAAAAACACAATTAGGAAAAACCTAATTTAATCTAATTCCTGGACAGCAGCGATGTGCATGCAGATTTCACCGTCCGCTCTGCAGGTCCTTAGAGTGCGCTGGGGCCCGCGTTAACACAGAGCCAGGAAGAGCCTCACGGTCACTGCAGGACGTCCACGCAACCCCTGCGTGTACAGAAAGGATTCCACGCCCCAGGGCTTGGGAGGCATCAGGTTCTTAGAGGTTGCCCAGAGTACCCCCATGCATCCCCATGGTCAGCGGTGACTTCCGGCGCCGCTCTGACTCATTTGTCACTTGTCACGATGACAGTGCTAGGGGCCGGCTTTGCCTCTCCGGCCAGCAGGGGAGTCTTCATTCTGACCGAGGACTACTGCGGTTCCCTTCCAGCCCATCCAGGTTAAAGCGTCTGGCCTCTCGGACCACATTAATTTTTCAGAGCTGCTTCAGCAGAATACCACAGACTGGCACTTAGACAGCAGACATTTCTCGTCTCTGCTCGGGAGGCGGGAAGTTCAGAATCGAGGTGTCCACAGGACCATGCTCCCGGTGACCCTGCAGGGCAGGACCTTCCTTGCCTCCCCAGCAACTGGGGCCCCTGGCTTTCACAGGCTCTGTCGGCGTCACCCCAGCCCGCCACCTCACCCCGGCTCCTCCCGTTTCTGTTCCCTTCCTGTGAGGACACCAGGGCCTGCTGAGTTGAGGGTCCAGCCATCTCCGCCTCATCCTAATCACATCTGCGAGGACCCCATTTCCAAATCAGCTCCCATCCTGAGGTGCGGGGGTCAGGACAGCCTATCTTTGGGAGAGGAGCGTGGTTCAGCTTGCCACACTGACCCACTGACATTTTCTCAAAGCCCAGACCTTGTGGTTAGTTAAGACTATTCTGGAGGGGCCAGCAGGTGGCGTGGTGGTAAAGGTGCTGGACTCCCACATGGCCGACTCTGGTTGGAGTCCCGGGCCTGGCACCTTGCTTTCTCACTCTCTCTCTCTCTTTCTGGTCAAATTGAGTAATAATGATAATAATAATAAAAATAAATAACTTTAAGTAAATAATTCTTAAACATTGTTTTAAAGTGACTATTTTGGAGGGTTCCTTCCTGTCCTGTTGGAATTTCAAGGAACAATGTATCCCTGAGTTTAACTCCTCTGGTCTTCGCGGAGGGTCGTGTACCCAGTCATCATTGCCCTGCATCGACACTTCCTGTTCTCCGTGACTTTTCACATCCTTTTGGGAGGACAGTTGGGGCGGAGGAGAAGTGGAGTTGGTAGGACTGTTAGGACCACAGAAATGGTGTGTCCCGCGTTGAGGGGCATGCACTGCAGCGGGGACGAGTCTCGCTGGCGAGTAACAGGACAGGCCACAGGGCAGTTAGGGCCTCAGACTGCAGGGCATGGCAGCCCGGTTTCCGGACCCGGTGGCTCTCAGCATTCACTTTTCTGTAAGCGGCTCCCTGCCTTCTGCAGAGACTGCCAGGGTCCTGACATGCCAGATGCCATGCTGGTGCAGGAGCCACGCACTGAGAATCGCGTGATGGTGACACCTGTAGCCACAGCCCAGTTCTGTGGTCCTCTCGTTCTGAGCGTGGCTGCAGGGCTGTGTCTGCAGAGGAAGCTCGGCTCCACTTATGGGTCTTGTTTCTTTATTCCTAGCCCGGATCGCATGAGTTACGGGAAGTTAGGAAGCATCAACACACAGGTAGACAGAGTGCGGACAGCAGTCCCAGGTGTATTCTCTGCTGTCAACATCATGTCTAGGATCCGGGGCTGTGAAAGGACCCAGACCACAGTGGGGCACTGTCTGGAGCGAGAGTCGGCATCCTTGGTGGGCATCCTTATTTCTGCCCGGCCCTTCAGCCGTGAGAGCCAGAGGGGTGGGAAGAAGGACTCTTCTCTGCCTCCCAGTCCTGTACTGGGGGGGGGGGGGCATGGCCGGGCCATACACACGCCCCGCCTGACCGCAGGGTGGGAGCGGTGTTGGCACGTGGGGCAACCAGCTGAAGACGAGTGGTGACCGAGGTCCGTAGGCTGCAGGGAGGCCTGCCCCCCACCCCCTGTGGTCTGCCCTGGCCCCCCGAACGTTATTTTCAGCCCCCGTGAGCAGTCGCCAGCCCCGACTGGAGCTCCTGGCAGGTGTGAGTGTCACAACACCTGGCTGCCCCTGCTCCTTCATTCAAGGACGCTTCGCACTCTCCCCGCCTGTGGGCTGCGGTCTGCACTGGCTTAGCTAGGGCCTTCTGGGGAGGGAACCTGTTCTCTGGCCCTTTCCCCTGAGAGCCACTCTAGTCACCTGTCTGGGCTGGTGTCACCCTGACATGCTCCAGAGCCCAGGGCGCACGGCTGCGAGAGCCTCAGTGCCACTCAGTGGAGCGGCCTGTCTCCTCCCCTGTCTCCTCCCCTGTCCTCTCCTCCTCTGTTGTCTCCTCCCCTTTCTTCTCCCTTTTCTTCTCTTTCTTCTCCCCTGGTCTCAGAGTTCCTGGAGGGCAGAGGCTGCGTCTTCTCTGGGGTCTCAGGATGCAGCCCGGGGCCTGTTCCTGTCCACGACTCGGGGCTGGTGCTGCGGCCTCTGCTCAGCCTGCTGGTTCATTAGCACCTAGAAACAGTCGGGGTGGGCACGAGGGCATTAATAATAGATTCCCAGGGCCCCGCGTCCAGGAGAGATGAAGAAGGTCACCCTGCAGCCGCCTGCTCCGGGGCACCCGCAGAACGGCTGACATTTCTCCATTATTCATTATTTCCTTCCCTGACACCTCGTTTCATGCTGCGTCCAATTGAAAAGGACGAGGCTATTTTTAAGAGGTGTCCTTTCTCAGAGCAACAGCCACACTCTCCTGGGGTCCCTCACCATTCCCAGGTGGTGGGTGAAGTCTGTGGTGGAGGATGAACAAGACAGGCGAAGGGTTTGGCTGGGAAAGGAAGAGACGTGAACCGTCGCGAGCCCCCGAAGGCAGCACTGCTTCTGCCCTTGCTGTCCAGTCTGTCACAGGACTCGGGGGCACCCCAGGGACTTCTGCTGCCACGAGCCGGCGTCCCGTGTTGGGCTTCGTGCCAGGGCCTGTGGCTCACTGTCTCAGGGTGCCGGGGCCCCTGTGCACGCGTCACAACTGCAGGAGCCCTGGCCTTTCTCCAGCCCCACCTTCCCTGCCTCCCTGCCGGTGCACGCGGGTGTCCACCTCCCAGCTCCCTGCAGCGCTGAGACCCCCTCCGTCCTGGGAGCAGCGCAGGCCCGCTCTCTGTGCTGCACAGTTTGGAAGTGGAGGTGGGACAGGTGCCCTCTCTGTTCGTGGGCCGGCCTGTGCCATGTGCTGGTGCAACACATGGTGTCTCCACCCACCCCGCGCCCCTGGCAGCCGGAGCGCTCCAAAGGCAAGGGTGTGTCCTCATTCATTTTGGAATCGTTGGTGCTTGAAACAGCAATCAAATCCATTTTTGAGGTGAAGTGGAATTGCCAGAAGGGTACCTCTGTACCTCTCTGCTTTGTGAGACAGGACACCGCCAATAAACTGGCAGTGACTCGGATAAAACTGGCTTCTGGTGAGAGCCGTGGGCCACACTGTCTCTGCCTGGTACAGGGCTGGTCGTGTCCCAGCCAAGCCTCATTTACAGCAGTAAACAGCAGGCTGGACTTAGCCGTGGACGGGGTGTGCAGGCCCCTGACCTAGAAGAAGGAGGCCTGGGAAGATGGGGTGTCACAGGGCCGGGGATGGCGGCTGTCTATAGGCTGGGGGATACTAAAGCCACCTGTGTGTCGGGAAAATAGGTCAGAAGCTTGGAGCGGGCTGTGGCCGTCTGAGAACGTATCGCATCTCCCGGGGATGTGTGGTTGCCAGGGCGGTGGGCAGAGCAACTGCAGACAGCGGCAGTTTGGGCTCATGTCCCGTGAGGGGGTCCATGTGAGGTCCTGTAAGGGCAGCAGCGAAGATCGAGCGTGTCAGGCAGTGACTGACAGCGAGTCCCGGGGAGACGGTCGGAGCAGGGGGCACACCGAGAGTGGCCTGCGAGCCAGAGGAAGGCCAGTGGGGAGGGGCTTCGTTTCAGGGGAGCGGTGAGACCCCAGCCAGCTGTCAGGGCTGGGAGGACGGAGTGGGAGGAGTGGCTGGAAGCGGGAGGTGTAGCAGAGTAAATGCAGGCGACGACCGTGTGCTTGAGTCCCGTGGGAGAGTCGGACGGTGTGTCGTCGCTGTCACTTCCGGGAAGCATCGTCTTCAAGAGACAGGCTTGCTGTTCAGGGCACTGTTTCCACAAGAGCGTATTAATACAGTGCTAATAAGGCAATTTCAAAGCCTCTTCAGATAATACACTGAAAATGCTCCCATTTGACTTCACCGGAAAGCTTCACAGCTGATCCGAAACCTCGCCGGGCCTCCGCGCCTCTCGCTGGGTTGTCCCGCCGTGGTGGTGCTCTCAGGCCACTCACCTGTAAAGACAAGGTCACGTCTCAGAGCTACGCCTGCCCGTCCGTGTGCCGGGCTCTGACCGTGCCCTTGCCCGGGGCTCCTGGTTTCCCTGTGGGCTGGCTCCAGCCTCCTTTATTCCACACCTCGGACTCCCCCGCCGGTCTCTCAGGGCCAGCCCAGGCCGTGTCTAGCCGTGGCGAGGGCCCGGTGCGTGCTGCTGAACTGTAACAGCCCCCGCCCCTGCTGTCTACGCCGTGTGGAGTTGCGGGTCATAATGACACGGGAGCAGATGCTGCTCTTCCCAGGCCTCGCTGAGCACTTCTGTGTGATCGTGTCCGCCACACGCCCTGGCCACTGGGAGCCAGTCCCAGCAGGCACACAGGCCCATGCCCAAGCCCACACCTGGGCAGGGACGGCCTGGCCGGGGCTGAGCCCGTCAGAGCTGAGTGCCCCTCCAGAGCCGCGTCTCTCCGAGAGTCCGTCCTCACGGCACTCTCCGCTCAGAAGCTGCCCGTCCTCCCGGGTCCCGTCATATGCTCTTGGCTCCAAATCGACCCACTTGTTTACCTGCTTTGGTCCCTGAACGTGGACCGTCCCTGCGTCTGGGTTCCCCAGGTGGTACCCCAGCAAGCGTGCATCACCCTCGCTGCCTGTTTTGCCCTGTCCTGGGGACCTGCTTGGAGTGGCAGCTGTGCGAGCGACCTCCACGGCCGTGCAGAACACACTCCAGGACGGCCGAACTTCAAGTCCAGGGAAAATAAAGAAATAAAGGGGCAGGGCCGTGAGGGCCTGGAGGGGGTCGTCCCCCTGACCACTGTCCTGCCGGAGCACCCAGACTCCCAGCCAGGGCATCCCTGAGAAAGAAAGAGCAAAGCCGGACACACAAGCCAGCTTTTTTTAACAAAAATTAGTTATATTTTTTTCTGCAAGAGACAGAGGGACAGACAGTCAAGAGAGACAGCCCCCCCATCAGTTTCACTGCATGCCCCCCCCCCCCCCCGCTGCCTCGCCTGGACTGTGGGCGTGGACCCCGGCGTGAACCCGCGACCCTCCCTCGGGGTCATCCTCACAGACCATCATGTTGTACTGCTGTGACGCCCCCAGCCGCCTTGCCTGGACTGTGGGCGTGGACCCCGGCGTGAACCCGCGACCCTCCCTCGGGGTCATCCTCATAGACCATCGTGTTGTACTGCTGTGCTACCATCCGCCAGCTGAAGGTCCTTTCTAAGGTTGGAAAGGCCCAAGTTCTTGTAAGTCTCACCTTAACCGTTCTGTGCCGACTGAAGAAAGTATCAGCCATAACTAGGGTCCAGTTTCCTTAGACTCACGCCGCAGCCACGCGAAATGGCCTCGTCCCTATAGGCAGAGCCCACTGCAGGCCTGTTCTGGGCCAGGCTGGAGGTCTGTGCTCAGCACCGTGAAGAAAGCGGGCAAGCGGCGGTGGAGGGACTCCCACCCTCCATGCGCCGATGGGAGCAGCTGTCGTAGAAGGAAGGGGCAGGAACGTGAGAGGGGTCCTGGTGTGGTCTGCGAGGGCAGCGGAACTCGGCCATTGGAGGGGCCAGGAGATGTGGGTCACATGCAGGTTGGTGGACGCCTTCCTGACCAGGGCAGGTGACACATGTGGGAGGCCTGGCAGACTTCTACTGTGGCTGATGCGGGCTGTCTTGGGACACGGAATGTTTGAGAGTCCAGGCTTGGCGGAGGCGGGTGTATAAGTGAGGGATGAGCGGAGTCTCTCCCAGAAGAGGTCTAGGACAGCATGGCCCCAAAGAACATTCCATGCAGGAGTGCTGTGTCCGCACTGCCAGTCCACTAGGCCTGGCCCAGAACAGATACCTGGCTTGCGCACCGAGGACTGACTCGCAAGTCGTTTTTACTCTTCGTCTATGTGCATCTTCCATGGGGCATAGCTCAGGGCAGAGGTCACACTGAGAAGGCGGTATTCTAGGAGGCGATAGGACGGTGTGGGGGGCTCATGGATTAGTTTCCAGCCCCCTGTTCTGATCCTCTCTGAGCACCAAGGCTTCAGCACAGGCTGCTCCATGCATGAGCCATCCCTCGCCACCACGGGGCCAGTCCTGGCTCCTTCACAGATTAGTCACCTGGAATAACTCCTGAAGCCTCAGCTCGCTCTCCTCCTACATAAAATGACACAGATAAACACGTCTGTTCCTCAGAAAGACAGTTACATGTATGTTAGCTTAGGCAGTTCCTAATGATGAAGTGGAAGGGCCTGGAAGACGTGGCCACTGACGCGGCGTGCGGGTGCCTCGGTGGCTCAAGTCTCAGCAGACCGGCCGTCACATTCCCCATCAGCGTCTCCAGTTGCTTCTCTGACATTTATTTTCTTTCCCGGAATGACATAATTAATTATTCAGGTCAGAAACATTTCTAAAGAAAATAGCCAAGTCAGTTTTCTTCATTAAAATCTATTTTAAACAAGATCAGCCTGCGGTTTAACCCTTTGTATAATAGAAAATTAAAATGAGTGGCGTAGCGCGGTCTGCAAATCTTTTGGCTAATTGAGAGCATGGGAGTTGTGCTTGTAGCGTTCAGTCAAATGATTTCGGATCGGTGCGCCACCCTGGGCTACGCTCTGAAATGGGGGAAGGAACCGCTTGATGGAAAGGTCACGTAGTATTTATTCATGGTTACCCTCTCCTATGGCACATCAAACATCCTCTCTGATAAGCCAGGGGCCTGAGATATGTAAGCCCTATGGGATAGGAGTACTTTACCCTGAAAACACTCAGGAGTGACATGTGGCATGAAATAGCTTATTATGCGTGTGCATGCATGCTTTTTTGCTGATATTAGGTTAGTGCAAATGTAACTGTGGCTTGCGTTGTCGAAGTTTGCCATTTCATACTGGGCACACTTAAATGTGGCTACTCTACACATCATTTTCTTGCTTTATGGTTTTTGCTAATGATTTGTTACTTGCTATTTTTTATGTGTATTTTAGACTATAGAAATGACGTTACACAAAAAGCAAATCCACGTAGTTTTCTTACTGGAGCTCAGAATCGGTCGTAAAGCAGCAGACTCTTGCAACACCAGCACGCACTGGCCCGGGTCTGCTGACGTGCAGCAGTGCAGTGGTGGCTGAAGACATTTTGCAAAGCAGACGAGAGCCTTGAAGATGAGGAGCGTAGCGGCCGGCCATCAGAAGTTGCCAGTGACCGGGGCCGGCAGGTGGTGGTTAACGCACTTGGCTCCCGGACGGCTGACCTTGGTTCTAGGCCCGGACCTCATGGCTTGCTTTCTCACTTTCTTTCTCTCTGGTCAAACTAAAAAATAGCAATAATAATAATAATAATAATAAATAAGTGATTCTTTAAAAAAAAAAAAAAAAAAGAAGTTGACAACGACCAGCTGAGAGCAGTCATCAGGGCTGACCCTTTCATGGTGACACCAGAAGTTGCTGAGGAACTCAACAAAGGCTGTTCGGCATCTGAAGCAAATTGGAAAGGTGAAAAAGCTCAATAAGTGGGTGCCTCGTGAGCTAAAGGAAAAATGTTAACAATCGTCATTTTGAGGTGTTGTCTTCTCTTACTGTACATAACAAGGAACCGTTTTTCTATCAGATTGTGAGTGTGACAGGAAATGGGTTTATATGACAGCCAGCAACTATCAGCTCAGGGGTTGGACCAAGACTCTCCAAAATACTTCCCAAAGCCAAACATGCACCAAAAAAGGTCACGGTCCCTGTCTGGTGGGGTCTGACCCACTACGGCTTTCTGAATCCTGAGAAGTGCGCCCAGCAAGTCGACGAGGTGCACCGAACACTGCGACCCTGCAGCCAGCATCGGTCACAGAAGGGACTCACTCAGTCCTGCTCCATGACAACGTCTGACCGCACGCTGCACAAGCTGCGCCTCAAACATCGAAGGAATTAGGCTACGCAGGTTAGCCTCACCGCGTTCCCCCGACCCTCGCCCACCAGCCACCCTGTCTTCAAGCATCTCAACAACTTTTTGCGGGAAAAACGCGTCCCCAACCAGCAGGATGCAGAGAATGCGTTCCAAGCATTCGTTGGATCTCAGAGCATGGGTTTTTATACTATGGGAATAAACAAACGTATTGCTCATTAGCAAAGATGTGTTGCTAGTGATTCCTATTTTGGTTGATAAAGAGTATTTGAGCCTAGTTATAATGATTTACAACTGGAGCCTAGTGTTAATGATTTAAAATTCGTGGTCCAAAACCGCAGTTGCTTTTGCACCAACCTAAAAATGGAATGACCCCAAGTTTAAGATGAGTTCACTCTGAGAGGCAGAAATAGAGAAAACTGTAATCAGGGCTTGCAAGGGTGATCCCTAACAAGTGAATTCTTCGCACTTGGTTTATCTTTGACCATTGGAACACATCCAAGGGTTCCTGTTCCGTAGTCATGTGCCCACTTCATGCCAGACACTTTCACACATTATCTTTCTTTGTCTCCACGACAGCCCTATGTGGTAGGTTTTAATTTCTCATTTTATAAACATGGAAACTAGGTGGGACTCAGCGAGGTGCAGCCACCACCCAAGGCCTCCCAGGCAGCGGGACACTGAAGCAGGGGCAGGCCCCACATCCTCTGTCAGAACCCGTGTTCCCCCCTCCCCTGCTTCAGGCATTGGAAGGCCCCGTCTTTATCCCTCAGCCATGGCTGCTCCACCTCCACACTAAGATGCCCAGGGGCTCCACTTCTGGAAACGGCCAAGCACATTGGAAAGTGAATGTGAATTAGGACCTAAACCCGTTATCCCCAACCCAGCGACGTGATTGCCAGGACTTGGGAACTGCTGTTACCCATTTCACCGCCACTTTTATCTTGAAGCAAAGCAAGTGTGATTTTGTTTCCACGGAGTTCTCGTAGTGTTGGCCTGGGTCCTGTTTGTGTCTTCTATGCAAGCCATTTACACGAACTGTGTTCTAGCACATCTTCAAACTGGAGTGGAAGAGGGTGCCCCCACCCCGCCTCCTGAACAGAAGGTCACTGGAAAGAGGTGAAGGGGTTACCTCCTCCTTCAGCTACCGTGTCCAGTACAAGGGATAAAATTAGGCTAAAACCTCAATCCCCCGAAAACACAAGGATCAACAGTTTTGTGCAAACAAATATACTGTCCTAGGAGCTGAGTCTCCACCCGCATGGCTGATGCGCATGCTCAGATTCCTATCAGAGGGAAAAACGGTGCCATGTGCTTTGCAAGTGTAGACAGCAGAGGGCAGAGTTTACTGGTTAGATTCTGTTTGCAGGGCTCTGCAGGTGCAGAGGCTCCAGAAGGAACAGCCGCCTGGGAAAAATTATTCCTTATGTCAACAGGAGATGATGACCCGTGGGGACTGGCAGGCGGGAAGGCCCGGGTCGGCCTGCAGGGCTCTTCACCCCAACGCCCAGTATACCGTTTCAGGCTTTCAAGAGGGGCTCTTCTTTGGAGAGTCAAATGCTTCTCAGTGCTGTTTGTTTCTTTCATCACAAACAAAAACCCTGGCTAGAAGCCTGGCTCCCCCGACCTGCTCACAGCATGTCACTGGTGTGGAGAAATGGCCAGGCCTTGCTGGCCAGATAAAGGAATATTTATCAATAGCAGGCGGGATTGATTCCTCTAAGTCATGAAGTAGCTCCTTAAATTCATTTGAAGTGTGTGTGTCTCCCCCGCTGCGAAGCTTGCATCATGGAGTCCAGAATTGGGTCACTGTTCCCACCTCCTTCTCCCAAGCCAGCCACAGGCTTTGGAAGAGGACAGGTCGCTGCCCGCCGTGTTCGTGGTCACGGGAGCCTCTGGCTACAGGCCTTGTTCTTCACCGTGCGCCTGGAGTCCGTGGGCTGCACTGAGTCAGGTGCGGGTATCAGTAGCCTGGAGCCTGCCCTTGCCTCGGCCAGGGCTCCTTCAGGCTCCCAGTGGTGAGCTCAGGGCGTGGGCCTGCTCCCCCTGGTCCCCATCAGCACGGACTGGAAGCCACAGGTATCCTTGGTCTAGTCCGCGCTCTGAGACCCACATGCTCACGTAGACACTGCCCGGGACAGTGAGGTGTGGTGGCCACAGGGAGTGCAGAGGGCCCACCCGCCCTCCTGCCTCCTCTGGGCTGCCGTCTTGGGCCATATTGCAGACACAGAGGCCTTGCGGTGGCCACACGTCAGCTGCATGGGCCCTAGAGCCCTGTGGCCTGCAGGGGAGAGAGCAAATACGAAGCCGCTGGGTGTGGCAAGTACGTTCCTGCACGCCAGCCTGCCTGTCCATGGGTCCACGCCGCTCCCTCCCACCGTCTGCCACTGCCTCTTCCTTCTGGCTGCAGTGCCCACTCCTGCGCCCTCGGACACTTCTCCAAGCCTCGGCTTCCCACGTTCCCTCCTCAGAGAGGCTCTTGTTGGCCTCGACCGTGGTCTGAGATGACACTGAGTACTGGTCAGTTATTTTATCAAATCTCAGCTGTGCCTACGAGCGCATGGGATTCTCAAGGACAAGGACTTTCTCATGCTTACCTTTGCACAGAACAGCTGCTCAGTCCGCCCGTGATCAGTAAGTGAATGGATGTCGGTGAAAGTAGGTAGAGGCCAGTGTCGGTGCAAACCCTTTAGTTAAGGATCCCGAGGAGAAGCTTATATTCACTCATGGATGGGAAACTTACTGCTATTTCATTATTTTGAGTCGGGTGGCCCAGCCTCTGTGTACCGGGCTGCAGAGCTGGAAGCCACGTGCTGACAACAGCTTGAGTTCTTGGCCCTGTCATTTTGAAAACACAGCAGGCACGTGTCTGTGCGCAGGCTCCTGGGGGACCGAGGATTGGAGGAAGGGGACTGCAGTGTGACTGGGCCCTGTGGAGGGTCCGCCCAGTCTCTCGTGCTCTCACTGTCATGTGCATACTGTCATGAATTTTAAGAAATATATAAAATCAGGTTATTATTGGATTTTTCACATTTTTTTAAAAATAGATTTTTACTATAAGGTACATGCGCTCTCTGGAGAGACCAAAAACAAGAAATCACCCACCTAGCAGGGATGGCCACACCGCAATCCCTTTTCCTCCATTCTCCTCTTGGGATTTTGGGCACACGCACACACGCCTGGTGTGAGTTTAAGCCACTGGGTCTGGGACTTGAACTGTGGTCCACAACATGGGAGTCCAGCAACATAACCATTATACCATCTCCTGGTCCCAAAGAAGGCTATAATTTTTAAAATATGTTCATTAAATAGAAATTATTCAGTAAAGTCAAGTTTTCCCAATAGACTTTTTCTCTGAAGAATTTAATAAGCTAATCCTAAATAAAGATAACAAGGCCCAGAACAGTAAGGATTCTGTGTTTTTGTTTTTTGTTGTTAAAGCACATATTTGCCTGTGCATGGGTAAAAATGCGTAGACAGAACTGGAGTATGCAGATGGATATTCGCCAACAGGTGTGTGGTGACCTCTGGGGAAACAGTGGGGGGACAGAGGCACTGTGTTCTGTCTGTCCTGTGTGGGTTATGGACTTCTGCGTATGTTCATTAACTGATCGGTACAGTAAGGTCAGAAGATCACAGACCACGACTGAAGGTGACCTGGGGAGCGCACCTCGCTAACCCGGTGTCGAGGCTTATTCTCGCCCTGGTGGTCTAGATCGCCACGCCCGGCGGGGCAGGCTGCACTGAGTAGGTGAGTGGACGAGCAGAGACCGCAGCAGCTCACACGGACACAGTCCCTGCTCTGAGCCAGACTGTTGACAAACACAAATTCATCCAGTCCCCACAGCCGCCCAGGGAGTAGCAGTCGCAGGTCCCCCATGATGCTTCAGGAAGGCTAGGGAAAGAGAGGTTATATTATCACAGACGTCTGTGTGTGAGTGAGAGGTTGGTACAGAAAGCCAGTGTTACCGAAGGCGGGCATGGTGGAAGCCCATGGCATGGTAATTAAGGTGGCTGGATCGCACCTGGCCAGGTGCATGGTTCAAGTTCCAGATCTGGCTGCTTGAAATACATACTGGGTGGGACTGGTGGTCAGCCTAGGGGTTAAGGCGCTGGACTCCCAGGTGGCCAGCTTTGGCTCAAGGGCCAGACTGAGCGGCTTGAAACTCATGCCCAAGATCCCAAGAGGAGAATGGAGAAGAGGTTATGGCATGGCCATCCACTCTAGGGAGTGATTTCTGATTTCTCACTTTCCCTCTCACTGTCTCTCTCTGGCAAGCACACATCCCTATGCCAAAAACCTAAAATAATAAAAGTAGTAATAGCATGAATCACAAAGGAAAAATGCATATATATCTTTTGCTGTGTGATGGAAGACAGAGTAATGGCGACGCCCGGACCAGATGAAAATACAGCCACACTTACCACTGATACGTAGTTGGTGTCTAGACTGTATTAAGTCTCTAGAAATCAATAAGTGCCAGACACACAGGCCAGACAGTGGGGAGACGTAAGTAGCAGCAGTCTGCGGGGTAGCCCCTGTGGGAGGGGTCCTGATGCCAGGCGAGAGGCCTCCGCATCCACAGGGCACACCCATGTCCAGGTCTGGGGCTGCGGGGCTGGCTGAGGCTGCGGCCTGTGACTCCGGGGCTTGCCTGTCTTCCCCCCTCTTTCTCTGGGTCTCTCTAGTTCTTGGATGATATGAATAAATAAACTTGAAAAATGAATAGCAGACAACCTGACCGGAAAAGGGCAGGCGGTCAGTGTGTACAACCCAGATCTGGCCCACGTCAGAGTGACCAGTGAACTTAAAAGAGGCCCAGCCTCCCTGGGCATCAGAAAAATGCAAATGAAAACAGACATATCAGTTTTCAAAAACCGAAAGCCTCTGAACATTTTTGATATTATGAAGAGAGACTAACTCATCCATATTGACGTTTCTAGAATAAGCTGGTAATACCCTCTTGACGGCGATTCACAAGTATCCAGTAGAGCTGAAATTGCTTCTATCCTCTACCCAGCAATTTGTATTCCCTAGAGCGTATCTGACGTGCATGAATAAGAATACATGCATGGGAATGTTTATTTGTAATAACAGAAAGTGGAAACTTTAATTAGTGTGTAAGCAGAAGATTGCGTAAGTACGTCGTGCCGTGCTCACAGTGGGGCAGTCAAACGGATGACCTGGGCACTTCGCTCGGGAGCACCAGAGGCCTCCCTTCGTGGGGCAGTCCGCGTCTCGCACAGCGCACGCTCCCCGCTTAGCCCTGAGAACGCGCAGCCGCGGTTCACTGCTCCCACGTGTGAAGGTGAGGGATGAGCGTCTAAGACAAACGAGGGATCGCCTGCTCTGCAGCACAGCAGCTAAGTGCTGTGTGTGGAAGGCTGGATCCCATATGGCTGACCATGGTTTGAGTCCCAGTCCTGGTGGATTCACAAACTTGCTAGGTGATGGGTGTGTGCATTCCCCAAACCCTGACGGGATGGAAAGGTGGGGGAAGAGGACAGCGGCAAGTTCCCGCCTCCCTGGGCTGTGCTCACTCTTCTCTTCCCACTTTGATGAACACATGTGCCTCTACAATTAGCAAAGAAAAAAAGAAAAGTTATGTATCAGCTTCAGGCTACAGAGCACATGAAGAGGGAGAGGGGACTGGATATCGGGATGGTGGTGGACATCGGGCTTTAGGTCTTTCTTAAAGTTTTTATTTTTATTCATTTATTCAAATTTGCTGGAAGGCGCATGTGATCACCAGAGAGAGAGCGCCCCGTGGGGGACTGTCATACCGCCACCTTCTCCTCTCTTCCTCCCTGAGGATCCCGGGCACACACTCACACGTGTCCAGCCTGTGTCCCGAGTCACTGGGTCCAGGACGCAAACAGCATAGCCAGTCATGAGGGATCCAGCCGTCTTAACCACCGTGCCATTGGCTGGCCCCCATGAAGTTTTATTTAAAAAAAAAAATCATAAATGTAACCAAGCATTAGTATGTTATCACATGATTGTATGTTATTTTGTTCTGTTCTTGAAATATAATTTTCTATTCCACAACTCTAAAGGGTTAAGATGAGTTTTAAAAATGTACACAGTAATTCTCACGTCACATCCTGGGGAGCTCTGGCGTGTCGCCCTCTGACGGCTGGCTTTGCCACATCCGCAGAAAGCAGACGGAGTGGGCAAACTCTTAGGGTTAGGATGAACTCCAATGTGGGCATCATCGTTACAGCCCACTTGGCTTGAGGTAGTCATTTGAGTTGGCTAATACCTTTGGCTATCTGGGGGTGGGGGTGTGCTGGGAAAATAGAGTAACGGTACCTAGTCTGTTCTTCACTCGTGGGTCGTCCCCGCAGATGAGCTAGGTGTCGGCTTACAGGACAGGGAGCAAGCCCCCTGCAGCTGGGCAGGCTCAGGCTGGTGAGGGCACACGTGGGCTGGCGTGAAGACCATCCGGGGCCATCCCGAAGCCACCGTGGTCCTCAGTTGCCGAGGTGGGTCACAGACGTCAGAGCGAAGAACGGGCAAGTGCACACTGCAGTGTCGCAGCGCCTAGTTTTCAGCAGGGCATCGAACCAGTTCCTCTCTCCCTGGAGTCCCACCGCCTGGCACTTAGTGAGACTTTGCAGACAGTCTCTCTGTTACTCGGTGGAATACAACCTGTGCTGGACGATGAGACAGAAGCAGATTTAGAGAAGTTGCGAGATGGAGCCATGAGGACAGTGTCAGAGCAAGTGTGAGGAGCCACAGCCCCCGACCAACAAATTACTTCAGTGTATCATTTTGTAGTATAGATTTCTTGCCATTATGCTGTAACTTCAAGTGTGTATGAAATACCGTGAAGTGTTTTAAAACACTGTTTTAAAAAATCATATTTCTTCTGTGAATAAGAGAGAGACCACACTCCCGACGGGGTCTCTATGCCATGATGCACCCCGGCCTCAGCCAGGCCCAGATTGTGAGCACGTGTGTCCCACTTCTCAGGGAGGCCTCTGGACTTGAACTGGGAGACTTCCCAGGTGGGATTGCCCAATAGAGTGTTGTTTTCTGTGTTTTCACCATGCTCCAGAATGGTCATTTTGATCATAATTACTGAGATGTCTACATTGAATGTGATTCCTGTAAATCACGTTACCGAGTAACTAGGATGGTTCGCCATCCCCTGGGCTCATTCCCTGGTTGGCGCGGCCGCTCTGAAACCAGCTACGGTGTGGGCGAGCGTGTTAGAGCACCTTCCCAGACAGAATGTGGAGGGGGAGGGGCAGCTTCGTCCTCTGTACCTGGCGTCCCAAATCCCTGGGCACTTGGCTTGTCTCCAGAAATCTCTCAGTATCATCATGTCCTGGAGCACTACTGATTTGTACCTTGTTTTAGTCCAGAGAGCTGCTGAAACCTGAGGTTAGGGGAGAATGTCTACAAGCTTTCGGTGGGGTCTCCACACGCCACAGGGGGTCCAGCATCCCTGGCCCCCACCCTACATTTAGCTGGTGGAGTCTTTCACTCATTTCAACTGAAAAAGACTTCCCGCTTCAAAGTTGCCTCCACGGGGCTCGGATGCACAGGCGGGAGCCTCACGTGGACTGGGGTCTGCTCCTCTGCTGTTCCTTCCTCTGCAAAACCCTGGCTGCACAAGCGTCTTCTCCGAGCTGCGGCGTTTCTGGCAGCGAGCGTTGCTCGCAGCCTTCTCGGCTTTGCTGTAACTGCACCTGGATACAGCCCTGACCTGTCTCTGTGTCTCCTTTCTGTAACATCTTGCAGCCCGGTATTTCAGTTCTCCGTTTTTAACCAAACATTAGGTGTGTTCAAGGTACAAAACGTTATCACCTACTATTCTTGACACTTTCAGAAATTCTTGCTCTGTGCCAAGAATATGATAAATGCACTGAAAAAAGGCTTGAAGGTAGAATGATTAAAGAATAAATATTTCTTTTTTAGACAATATTGCAGTTCTCGGGAACTTCAGTGCATATATGCACGCACGCGCACAGAAGCCCCATTTTCAGCATCATTACACTTTCATATATCTCCCACCCTGAAGTCAGAGCAAGATTCCAGAATGTCAGATCATTTTAGACGTCTCTTAGATTATGAGCAACGTGGGCAGAAAGCCAAGCTGCCGAGTTCCCAGAGTCCCCTCGGTGACAAAGTTGTGGGTTGGTCAGGCTCATTAGAGTAGCAGCAAAGTGCTTAGTGAAGGAATTGTGGAAACTAGAAACCACCGCAGGACGTAAGTTAAGTCTATCTGGAGGCTAGAAAGATTTGGGGATTTTTTTTTTGTTGTTGTTGTTAATATATCTAGCCACCTCCTGAAAAATAATGAGTGGTTGCCATGGCAACTGTGCTTTCACGTGACACACAGAAGAACATGAAAAGGATTGGAACCAAAGAAAGCCACCTGGTTGTAGACTTTAATTTGAGAGAAAAAAATTCACCCCAAATGATTTAGAAAACAAACCCTCTTTTATCATCCAAAATGATTGTAGATTAAAAAAAAAGAAAGAAAACTTTTTTGAAAAGAAAACTGAGGCAATGGAGATGGGTTCTTTCCATGTAAAAATGCCTGCCCTCCTCCGTCACTGCCATGGCTCCCTGAGCTATGCTGGGGGCAGCCGCCCTTAGGTCGCCAACTAGCAGAGTCTGCCGTGCGCCTGTTACCTGCCTGGCAATGTGGTTCCACGGTGGTGGGCAGGAGACACACAGGGCATGAACTTGAGAAAAACGAAACATGGCACCAAGGCACAGCAGGAGCTATTGAAGGGAGGGGAGGTGCTCCTGAAAAAACAAGGCTCAGAATGAGAGGCAACGAGGAGTATCGGGACCATAGGACCAAAGATTAGAGAGACCACGGGTGATTTCAGGGTGGGGACGGGATGCTTCTGGGTAAGCCTGGTCTGTAGGAAGTGGGCAGAGACCTGCTCAGTGGGGCAGGGCGTGTGCACCAGGGAGACTGACTGCCCTACGTCCTGGGGTACTTTTGAGAGTGGATGTGATGTAATGATCTAGCTCAGGGCATAGACTAAACTCTTCCTAGCAAAATGGAGACCTGTGGTCACCCGTTTGCTTCCTCCCTGCCGCCTGTGCTGTTAGCAGCCACAGGAGGGAGCGACCTCTGTGCCCCGGGAAGGACTGGCCGGTGAAGGGTGAGCGTGGGTGATGGTCAGTGGTGGGACTCAGTTGGAAAGTGACAATCAAGGTATGTCAGGAGCAAAGCAATGACCTCAAACTCTCAGGGAGAGACAGAGCTGCTCGGTTTGCTGTTGGAAAACCTACCAAAACCTGTAGAAAATGCCTTTGAGTGACAAATGCTAATATACGAGGGACTAAGTCTTTCTGTAGTGCTAGTTTGTTGGAGAAAGTGACAGCTCTTAATGTTAGCAAGGAAGGCTGTATGTTATATAGCCCTGACAAGCTGGTGCAGGTGATGGAGAACGGGTGTTTACGTCCAAGGTCATTTCTAGAGGCTTTTGGCGGTCACCTTTTCCTTGGGGACATCTCCCTTTTGCTTCATATTAGAAATCAACTTGAGTGACCTTTCCCTGCAAAACATAGTGACTCTGACTGCGTGGTCTGCCTGGAGACCTCCAGTCCTCTCAGCCTGTGCACAGCGCAGACCACATTTTGCAAGTGAAATGGAGTGCAGAGAAGATCGTGTTTAACTCCCTGGGCGGAGCGTGCTGGTCAGGGCTGGGTGCTGGCCCAGTCCTCCTGAAGAGCCACGGAGCCTGTGGCCCACGAGGACCACTGCGTGAGCAATAAGTAAGTGAGTAACTGTGCGCAGTGCGTACTCAGTCCCAGCTTGAATCGCAGAATGCTGCAGAAAGGCCCTTTCTATCTTTTCTACCTTGATCTTCACTGCAGGGTTGTTTTGTTTTGTTTTGTTTTGTTTTGTTTTTTTGTAGGGATAATTCTAGGGGAAAATTTATAGGGCAAAAGCCCGAATCCCTGGAAGGTGAAAAACTGACTCAGTGCTGAACTCTGAGTTCTTTCAGTGGCATGGCTTTGGAGCAGTGCAGCTGAGGTTCAGACGCAGATGGTCAAGTGGAGAGCGGCAGGAAGCCACATAGCTTTGGGCTAGCCCATGGCCTGGTGGTTAAGGAGGCTGGGCCCCATGTGACCGGCTGCACAGTTCTAGTCCCGGACCCAGCGTGTGAGTGGAGACACGCACTTGCTGTGTGTGCACACGTATGCCCGGAGTCCCCAAAGGAGGTAGAAGTGGATAAGGGGCCGTGGAGCAGCCATTCCACACGGGCTGCTTTCTCACTCCCCCCCTGCTCTCCCTCTCTCCAGCAAACACACACGCCCTGGGGAGGAAAAGTCACATTTCAGTTCCAGTCCCTCAGGAGTAGGGGGACACACACTTGGGCTCTGTGCAGAAGGGGCTGAACCTGCAGGTGATGTCCACTGCTGTTAGTGCTATTCTCTTTGTCAATGACCATGCCCGCCGACCCACCCCTTCCTCAGCTCAGACCACGTGACAGGCCAGCTCCTGTTTCAGGTTGAGCTAATCAAGACGGGGTGCCGGCCCTCCTGCCATCCCAAAGTCTGCTTATTGAGACCTAGCTCCTGCCACCTTGGGGGGGAAAAGAACTCGCATTTCCGAGGACTGCCGCTGGGTGTGCGGTCTCAGTGGCCAGTCTGAGCAGCCACGGGGTGGTTAGTTTGGTCATTTCCCGGCCGTGGGCGCTGGACTGACCTGACCTGCTCGTACTCACTGTAAGTGATGAGGTGGGGGTTCTTCTGGAGAAGAAGTGGCCCGCCACGTAGTCGGCAGGCCCTCCACAGAGTAACTGCAGGCTCCTCCCCTCTGCACCTCTCTTCGGGTGCCAGGAAATGGGGCGTCACGGCCCGAGAGAGGCCTGTGACCTGGGACTTCTGAGGAGAGTGGCTTTCCCGTCCTTCTCCCCGACTCCTAGTCTGTGGTTCCCGGCCACCCACGCTTCCGTAAAAACCCTTCCACTCTAGTCCCGTTCTCCCTGTTTGTTTATTTCCTGAGAGAGGATGAGAGACGTTCGTCACAGGGTCTTCATGCTGCAGTCCTCCCTCAGCCCTGCGGCCAGCCAGCTCACAGGGCAGCTGCGGGCCAGTCTGGTGTGTTCCGAGGGACCGGCACGTGATCCACGGGCCTTCCAGGTGGCCTCCAGCAATTGCCACAGCGTCCCTACTGCCCGAGCCCCCACAGCCAGCTCCATTCCATTCTTTCTTGTTTTTAAGTGCGCTCCTGGATCCAAATTCTAAGCACCATTCCCAAGATTTAGGTGTCGGGTTTGGTGGGTATAGAGGGGCTCGTTTGGTGGCTCTCGAGGGGCTTCGTTTCCGCAGTTAAAACGGAAGGAAGGAGGAGGGTGCATGTCTTCTCGCCCACCGTGCAGGCCCATGGCGTCTCTCAGTCCGAGTCCTGACGAGGGGAAGGCCGGACTCAGGGCCCATGCAGCCCCTTCAGCCCGCACCTGTCTTGGTGTTTCTCAGACAAATGAGAGGACGTGGGGAAATGGGAGGGTGGCTGCCTTGGGCAGTCTACGGACTGGGGAAACGGGAGGGTGGCCGCCTTGGACAGTCTATGGACTGTGGAAATGGGAGGGTGGCTGCCTTGGGTAGTTTACGTCTGGGGAAATGGGAGGGTGGCCACCTTGGGCAGTTAACGGACTGCGGAAACAGGAGGGTGGCCGCCTTGGACAGTCTACAGACTGTGGAAATGGGAGGGTGGCTGTCTTGGGCAGTCTACGAACTGGGGAAACGGGAGGGTGGCTGCCTTGGGCAGTCTACAGACTGCGGAAACGGGAGGGTGGCCGCCTTGGACAGTCTACGGACTGCGGAAACGGGAGGGTGGCTGCCTTGGACAGTCTACAGACTTCGGAAACAGGAGGGTGGCTGCCTTGGACAGTCTACGGCTTCCCTAGGCCCTGCAGGCTAGAGCTGGGAAGGAGCCGTGACCTGAGGGCCTGGGGGAGACGGTCTGGCTCCTGTGGGCTGTGGACTTCACAAGGCCTTTTCTGCGCACGTCTGGGGTGGACGTCGCCTGCTCTCCCCATTTGAAGTTGAGGAGACGGACGGAGTCTGTTGTTAAACTAGAAGACATGCCGAGTGGAGGTTTTTAATGAGGCTTCAGGACGGAATTCAGGGCTCGAGGAGCACCAGAGGGTGCTGAAAGGGGCAGCAACGTGAGCTCCACCCTTGGGGAGAACAGAGAGGGTGCTGACTCCCACTGAGCCGGAGGAGGACGGAAAGGTAACCCCGAACTGACCAACGGCAAGCTTTCATTTGAAGTGTGAGAGCTGTCAGTAAGACTGGTCGGAGACTTGTCTTCACAGGAGACCATATGCCCCCAGACTGTGCCTTCCCGAAGCACCCCGTACCCTGGAGTGAAGAGGGAGCTGGGCTGAGTCTTCACAGCGGGCCTCCGCCTTCCTCTGCCCCCTTCCCAGCCTCATCACCGAACACCCACCTCCACGGCGCCCTGCCAGAGCTTGGATGCCCGGCTTCTTTTGGTTTTGTTTTTAAATGGGGACGGGGGAAGAGGGGGTCGAATAGTCTAACACAGCTGGTTCATGAATGAGCTAGCTTGAAGACAAAGGGAAAACTGCCATTTTCTGTCACCACAATTGTATAAAAGGAAGCACGTTGTACTGTAGAAAAGTGAGAAGAGGCCAGCCCAGGCGGAGTGGTACGGGAGCTGGAGCCCAGCTGGCCGGCAGCGTGGTCTGAGTTCTGGCCCTGGCGGTGACAAACACTCTGGGCGTGTGGAGAAATGGAGGAGAAGGAATTATGAGGTGAGAACACCCCTGGGGGTGCTTGCTTTTTCTCTCCTTCTCTGTCTCTCTCTGTAGTGAGTGCATGCAACTGCTGGCAATTAAAAAAAAAAGCAGCAGGAAAGACATACTTTCAGAACGTGTTTTTTAATTGGAAAGACTTACAGTTTTACGAAAGACTCATTAGAGCTCTCCTCCTTTTGTTTTAATTGCATCCCGATTGAGAAGAACTTCACTGAGGACCTGGAGTCACGGGCAGGTCGTTTTTCCTGAGTCCATGCGGTCTGAAAATGCTTCTCCACGTGAAATGTCGTCTTCCATCTCATCGTGTCCAATCCCAGCATTCCTTCCCCTCTGGAAGGCCCTCGGATATTCTCCGGCGATCCCTACATCACCCGACCTCGCCTCACCTGCTCCACCTAACTGGCTTTCCCTTTCTGCCTTCCGACATCTCGTGTGTAGTGACAGGTGACTGCTGTAGCTTGCCAGCTGGACCACAAGCGTTTGCACCTCCTATGCCCGCCTGTGCTTTTCATCAAGTCGGTGGCCGTTAGTACGTATGGCTGGAATGGCCGAGGGCGAAGAGTGCGTCCTGGGCTGTTCTCCTAAACTTCCTGTTGCCTAGCCCTGGAGTGACAGAGGTCGGGGAGAGCCCCATGGTGACAGAGGTCCGGGAGAGCCCGTGGTGACAGAGGTCTGGGGAGAATCCTGTGGTGACAGAGGTCCAGGAAAGAGGAACTGAAGCACTGGCCCTTCAGATAGCATAGTTAAATACCAGAAACTTAAAAAGAAAGCATGGATTTCTATTCTGATTCCCTGCTGTGCATTTTTTTTTTTTTTTAGAGGTTTTTGCTACAGGGCGCGTGTGCTCGCCAGAAAGACAAAGAGACAGAAAGACAGAAAGCGAGAAATCACCCACCGGGGGGGATGACCACGCCACAATCCCTTCTCCTCCATTCTCCTCTCGGGATCTTGGGCATGCACGTGCGCCCGGCATGAGTTTAAGCCACCGGGTCCAGGACTTGAACCATGGTCGACTACATGGGAGTTCAGCGACATAGTCATTACGCTAACTGCTGGTCCCGTTTAGCATTTATTTTTAAGTCCAATCAAAACGTAGGTTTTTGATGACAGCGTTGAGAGAATCTGGATTGTCCTGGTTACTTAGAAATGGCGATGTACATTCTCTGTGGCTTTTTCTTCCAAAGAACTGGGATCCAGTTGATCAAAGACAGGTCAAAACGCGTGACTATGAGCACAAGAACCCCATTGCTCATCAGACATTCAGAGAGGCTGTGGGCGAGCAGAGTTGGTGGCTTGGGAAACTTTCTGGGTCCAGGAGACGGTTGACCTAACGGAGAAGGAAGGAAGCCCTGAGCAGGGTGAGTGCAAAGGTGGCAGATCCCGGGCCGCTCGATGGCGTTAACCGTGTCGGGCTTCACTCAGTCGGCTTTGCACACAGCGAGGTGGCTACTGAGCGGCAGGTGCGGCCCGTGAGGGCTGGTGGATCAGCACAGCACCGGACAGGCCCCGGGCCACGTCTGCCCTTCAGTGCTGTCCTGTCTGCCGCCCCGCGTGTTGGCCGAGTTTCCTACTTCAGGATCCGTGACCGAGCGTGTGCTGTTGGCTAGGCGTGGTGCCATGGGTCCAGAGCAAACATACACACAGAGCCTGTTTTTACGCAGCTCGGGGTCTAGTGAGAGACAGATATCTGTGAACCTCGCAGATAAATGTGACGTGACAAGTCCCGTGAGTGTTACCAAATAAACCAACATGGCCCAGGACCCCACCTCTGGGGGTCTGCCCCATCTGGGAAGGTGCGGATTATCACATGGGGTTCTGCCCAGCCTGGGTAAGGTGGGGATTATCACATGGGGGTCTGCACAGCCTGGGTAAGGTGGGGATTATCACATGGGGGTCTGCCCCATCTGGGAAGGTGGGGATTATCACATGGGGGTCTGCCCAGTCTGGGTGAGGTGGGGATTATCACATGGGGGTCTGCCCAGCCTGGGTGAGGTGGGGATTATCACATGGGGGTCTGCCCAGTCTGGGTGAGGTGGGGATTATCACATGGGGGTCTGCCCAGCCTGGGTGAGGTGGGGATTATCACATGGGGGTCTGCCCAGTCTGGGTGAGGTGGGGATTATCACATGGGGGTCTGCCCAGTCTGGGTGAGGTGGGGATTATCACATGGGGGTCTGCCTAGCCTGGGTAAGGTGGGGATTATCACATGGGGGTCTGCCCCGTCTGGGAAGGTGGGGATTATCACATGGGGTTCTGCCCAGCCTGGGTAAGGTGGGGATTATCACATGGGGGTCTGCCCAGCCTGGGTAAGGCAGGGATTATCACATGGGGGTCTGCCCAGCCTGGGTGAGGTGGGGATTATCACATGGGGGTCTGCCCAGCCTGGGTGAGGTGGGGATTATCACATGGGGTTCTGCCCAGCCTGGGTAAGGTGGGGATTATCACATGGGGGTCTGCCCAGCCTGGGTAAGGCAGGGATTATCACATGGGGGTCTGCCCAGCCTGAGTGAGGTGGGGATTATCACATGGGGGTCTGCCCAGCCTGGGTGAGGTGGGGATTATCACATGGGGGTCTGCCCCATCTGGGAAGGTGGGGATTATCACATGGGGGTCTGCCCAGCCTGGGTAAGGTGGGGATTATCACATGGGGGTCTGCCCAGCCTGGGTAAGGCAGGGATTATCACATGGGGGTCTGTCTAGCCTGGGTGAGGTGGGGATTATCACATGGGGTTCTGCCCAGCCTGGGTAAGGTGGGGATTATCACATGGGGGTCTGCCCCATCTGGGAAGGTGGGGATTATCACATGGGGGTCTGCCCAGCCTGGATAAGGTGGGGATTATCACATGGGGGTCTGCCCAGCCTGGGTAAGGTGGGGATTATCACATGGGGGTCTGCCCAGCCTGGGTGAGGTGGGGATTATCACATGGGGGTCTGCCCAGCCTGGGTAAGGCGGGGATTATCACATGGGGGTCTGCCCAGTCTGGGTGAGGTGGGGATTATCACATGGGGGTCTGCCCAGCCTGGGTGAGGTGGGGTTTATCACATCACTTCCCTGAGGATGGACGTGTGGGTAGAGACAGCTGAAGCATGAGCAGGTGCTCACTGGGTTGGGGCAGAGGGAAGGTTGTGTAGGCCGTGAAGCTGCATGAGCCGGGCTGTGGGACAGGAGGAGGAGGAGGCTCCCGGGACTGAAAGGACACAGGAGGGGACAGGAAGGTGGGAGTGACGTGAAACTGGGAGGTGTCAGCACCAGCCCCACAGGACTTTGTAGTGTCTGACAACAGCTGTGTAAGAGCGACAGGAAGGCACGAAAGATGGGAAGTAGGAAAGCAACGCACTCTGAGCTGGGCTTTTCGAAGACGACTCTGGCTGTGTGTGCAGTGTGGGGTGACCACCGTGGAGAGTGGGGCCAGGGAGCCTGAGAGCAAGCCCAGTAGGCAGTTTGCGTGGAGGGCCACGTGCAGAGGGGCTCAGAGACCTCGCAGGAGGATGTCTGATGACAGGTGTTACCCAGGTGCATTGGAGGGAATTAAAGTGAGTGGCGGGGCTCGCCCTGGCCTAGCGGTTAAGGGAGCCAGGTCCCACATGGCTGACTCTGCGGTTTAGTCCCTCCCTGGCAGCTTGAAGGAACAGCGGGTGTGTATGTGCCCTGACGGGATGGCCAGGTGGAGAACGGAGCCTGGCGCCACAGTGCCCATTAGGGAGTGTTTTCTCCTCCCTCCCTCTCTGCTCTGCTTCTCTCTGGCGAGCACACATATCCTCTGGTGATTTAAAAAGGAAAAGAAAAGAACAGTGAGTGAGTGTTCTTGTGTAGGTTTCTCTCCTGTGACTCCCATCCAGACCCGCTGCGGCTAATGCTCTTCGGTTTGAAAGGCCCTCTTGTCCTCTGCAGCCTTCTTGTGCTTTCTAGCCAGGTTTTGGATCTCCAAGCATAAATTGGTGAATTTTACAGCCCAGCGGTCAAGCGTAAATGGAGTGGTACTGAAAGAAACTGTGGCATTTGGGGATGATCAAATGCACACACACAACCTGGTGCATGCACACGGGTCACTGCAGTGCAGGCCGCCTCTGACAACAGGGCCCTTCTCCTATGAACGCTGAGTTTCCAAAAGGCATTACTTGGAAATGCCCGGGGCTGGGAGACGCAGCAGTCCTTCACATACGCGCCAACCTGCTGCCTCCGTTTCCCCCTCGCCACGCGACCTCGAGAGCTAGGCCAGGGCCACAGCTCCATGCTCCGGGACAGGGCCCCTCTGGCAGGTGAAGAGAGGTGAGGATGGCATCCCCCTCAGAACCCTCACCGTGCAGTGTTACAGATGGCCTCAAGCACACGTCAGAAAAGGCAAGATCTTACAGAACCCTCAAGGCAGTTTCCATCTAGGGTGTCTACACGTCATGGTGTGCGGGGAGCCAGGCTGAGCCCCTGTCCTCGGCAGCTTTCAGGGATGTCATGGTCTGTCCGTGCCTCAGCCTAAGAGGTGGGAGTGATGCTTACGGAGAAGGGATCCCCACACGTCCAGCCACCGCCTCCCCACACCCCACCTTTGTACGGTAGCCCTTCAGGGCAGAAGGGTTCCAGACTACGTAACAGGTAGGAAAACAGTGCTGAGAATGTTCTCGGACCCCTTACCGACCGCCTGTTGTTTGTGTTTGCTTTGTGTCCTTTATCACTCGCCCTTTCTCTCTCTGTGTGTGTTTGAAAAACCGCTTTGCTTTTGAATGATGTGAGAATAGTTACAGAAATCATGCCCTTTTCCCCTAAATGCTAAGGTGTGTATTAAAGGATTTTCTTAGACAGAGATGCAGTAGTTACCAGAACCAGGATTTTTAGAATTGGTATGGTACTATTATCGAATCCGGAGTTAGCGGTCTAATGTGAGTTGTTCCAGTGGTGTTTGGCCACTGCTGGTGCCCTGTCCCGGGAGCCGGCCCGAGGTCACCCAGTGTAGTTCGCTCCTGCGTCTTCCACTCGCCTTTCTTTCTTTTTTTTAATTATTTATTTTATTTATTCATTTATTTATTTCTTAATTTGACCAGAGAGAGACAGAGGGTGAGAGTGAGAAAGCAAGTCACCAGATTTAGGACTTGAACCCTGGTCAGCCATGTGGGAGTGTCCAGCGCCTTAACCACCACACCAGCTGCTGGTCCCCCCATTCGCCTTTCTAGTGGAGTGTTTCTTCTCTCTTTGACTTTCATGACCTTTACCGTTTTCTAGGAGAAAAGACCAGTTTTTCTGTACAATACCTGTCACTACAATTTGTCTGATGTTTCTTCATAATTAGAGTTTTGGCCAGAATCCCAGAGAAAGGCTATCATGTCCTCACAGTGTAACACATCCACAGGCACATGGTCCCGGTGTGTCCTGCCGGGGATGTTCGTTGTGAGCTGTGGGTGAGGTGCTGTCTGGAAGCTTTCCCATTGTAAAGTTGATATATTTCCCTTGAAATGAACATTAATTTGCGTGGAAGTTCTTCCAAACTTTATTAATATCTTTCGCTCCATCAATCTCTCACCTACCAGCTTTGGCATCCATTACTGAGTCTTGCCTGAATCTAGTATTATTACAGTGGTTGCCAAATAGCGATTTCCTCATCTCGTTTCTTCTCTGTCAGTTGGCTTTCTGCAAAGCTATGGAGCACGTGATGGACGGGTGTCATCCTGTGGGAGAGCTTTTCTGGTCTTCCCCAGAGCTGTGCAGTTTCAGCTCATGTATTCTCGAGGGGCAGGTGCCACTCTTACCTTTGAACCCCACATGCAACATGCATGTCTGTGTACACACACACACACGGACACGTCCTGCTGGGTCATTCCTCGAGGCCGTGCACACCTGGCCCAGTAGCCCTTCCCACCCCTTCCCAAGGAAGTAGCTGTAAAAGCGGGGCAGATGCGACATTTTCACGTTCCCGTGGAAACTCTGGGACAAGCCAGAGCGTGTAGTTGCACTAGGCGGGCACACTGACCATGAGCTGGAGTTGTCATTTGTCTGCCTGCTCTTCTGGTCCCATCTGTGTCCCATCACACTGCGTTTCACGCCGATGTGTCCTTCATGTTTTGGTTAAGATCATTTCCTTTAGTCCCTGTTGGGGCAAAGGAATGAGTTTTCACTAAGCAGTTTCTAAGTCTGGAAAGAGAAAACCTGGAAGTGAGAAGTCAAACAATTAGGATGATTATAAATAATATGTACATAGAACACATGTGTATTATATATGGGTATACACACATGCATCATACATGTGTAAGGATGATCGTGTATATGTGTGTATACACATAAAATACATGGTTGCATATACGTGTTGTTTATAAAACGTGTGCACACCTGCATCACTTTACGGCAGAGATAGTTCTGAGAATTGTGCCATGAGGTGTGTGTAGACATCTCTGCGTGTACTCGCCCAGACCTAGACAGGATAGCAGACCACACACCGGGGCTCCTCACGGGACCCCGTCGTGTGTGTGGTCTGCTGTGAGCAAACGCCTCTCAGCTCATGACACCCGTGCAGTGTCCCCGGGAGGACCGCTCTGGAGGAGAGGGCCACTGCTTCCTGTGGGCGTGAGCTGCTTCTTGGGCCCGCTAGTGTGCACGGTGCCCTGACATGCTTCGGAAGACAGATCCATACCCAGGGCAGTCAGGGTGGAGGGAGTTCCCTCTGTACGCAGCTCTGGGGCACGGTCACGGGAAGTGACCCCTGGGGCCGCAGGTCGCTCCCGATGGCGGGGACGCCCGCCCTGAGCTCTCCCCATGGAGATTTCTCTGCCGATCTGAAGTGGTCGGGCCGTCAGCACTCCCGGTTCAGCGCTCCGGGGCTGCTGCTTTCTCCTCGTGTGGTCCTGAAGTGAGGACTTTGGCTCTGGGTTCCGAGAGTGCAGAAGAGGGGTGGCTGTGAGGCAGGGTCACAGCCTGAGAGGGTCCGACTTCTCACCTTCTCCGGGCGGCAGTGCGGGACAGTGAGACAGCTGTTTGTGGCTCTTGTCCGACTTCACCTTCCCGGTGTGGTTACTGGCTGCATGGCTGGCCTCCGACATGCACCCCAGCTGTGGCACCAGGCAGGTGGTGCCCTGTGGGCACTCACTCGGGCCAGTGAGCTGTGGCCTGTCCTTGACAGCCTAGCAGCAGGGGCTTTCTCCCAAGTGTGGCCACATTGGCCTGCGCTGGGAAGGCCCTTCCTGCTTCCCTCCTGAGCCCCTGTCCTGAGCAAGGACTCGCACAGCCCCCTTGGCCCCGTCTAGCCACACTGTTCTCGGCCAGCCCCCGGGGCTGCGAGGCCCTCAGCTCCCTGGATGTGTTCTGTGGGGACGTTCGTGCTCAGTCTAGTCCTGGCACACCTGTCTGCACCTGGGCTGCGCCATCCGCACTGTGCCCCGTGAGGCCTGGGGCTGCATCACTTAGACACTCCTAAGCTGAGATGGTCTGTGAGGGCCCTGAGGCCTAGAATGTGATTGCACATCCGAGGCCACGGTGGGAAGAGGGAGCCGGCCTGGATCGAGTCCACGCCTGTGCGTTCAAGGGGTGGGATCTGCCTTAGATCTGTCTTTTTTATTTTTTTGAGAGATTTCTGCTATAGGACATATGCGCTTGCTAGAGAGACAGAGAGACAGAAAGCGAGAAGCCCCTTCCCAGGGGGGATGGCCACACCGCAATCCCTTCTCCTCCATTCTCCTCTTGGGATTTTGGTCATACACACACATGCGCCCGGCATGAGTTTTAAGCCCTCTGGTCCGGGACTCGAACTGCTGTCGACTGTGTGGGAGTCAGTGACATAACCATTATGCCACCTGCTGGTCCCCCACCGAGTTCTCTGAGCAGGCAGCAGAGACTGAGCCCATGTCACCCACTGCTGAAGCTTTGGTTAGTGTCTTGAGAAGCTGATGCGAAACCTGAAAGAAAGCGCCTCAGGTGGGGCCTCAGCCTCTGAGTTTGGGTCTCCCCACTGGGAAGCAGCTGTCCTGTAGCAGCAGCACCAGGAGCACCTCCTTGTCCTCGCACAAGGCTTCTCTTCCCTGTGGTGTCAGTGCTGACTGAGGACCAGACAGGGCAGGCAGGCCGCCCACCCGGGGCATGCACCTGCTCGTCCCAGAAGCTCCAGTTCAGCAAGCCCCAGAGTGAGAGCCACCACCTCCAGTAAGCAGGGCTCCTTGACGAGGATGGCAGCCTGGGCACCTCCCGGACCCCAGGGTGTGCAGAGGCCTGGCACTGCTGTTTTTCTCAGGCGGTGTCTGCCTTGTCGGAAAGGCCAGCGCAGTGACAGGCCCGTTCCTGTGGCAGAGAAGCGTGATGATGGAGGGAGCTAGGTGGAGCATATTTACGAGGGAGTTGGTTTGTCCACTCGTAATTCGCACTAGCAGCTCCGGTAGTGGTTGCCCAGACACGAGGGGCCGAACCCCAGATGCTGTGGGTGGTTCATCAGACAGTGGGGCCCAGTGGCCGCTCATCTCCCGGGAGGCCCAGGCTCGGGAGTGAAGCAGGCACGTGTGTGAGGTCACGTTGCTCTGGTCCCCTGGTTGCAGGTCATAGCTGGTGTCGTGCCAACTTCAGGGTGAAGGTTCAACCTTCTGGAACCTTTAATGACTTAATGACTTACGGTAATTAGAACCAGAAGACAGTTGGGGTTTCTAGACAGCAAATGGGATTGGAGTCGTGACCTTCCTGAACATTCAGACACACATATTTGTCACCGTGACGCTGACTGACTGGTGTGTTTTACAGGGAAGTTGTAAATACTGGGCTGTAGGAAAGTCATGATGCATCTTCTCATTCTATGAAAAACAGAAAAACTATGCCATGACTTTTCCTTCAACCCAGTCATTTCATATTCCATTTTTACAAATAGAAAAAATTCTTCAAAGACATTGAGTGATTTGATAAAGTTCTCTAATTATCAATCCAGTAATTCCAGTTCTATAAAATGATAAGAATTGGATACCCACAGGGGTATTTATTTAAGAGTAATCAAGTATAAGTAAAACAAATTGGAAAAAAATCATCGACGTGGTTGGGATGCTGTGAGGCCATCCTTTTAAGTTTATTGGATTATAAAGTAAAATACATAACTCTTGGTATTTGTGCTGTAACTGTGTAATAAAATGTTATGTTATCGTTAAAGTCATGTACCAGAAGGATTTTTCATATATATATAAAATCTCTATATTATGACATTAATGATAGGAAAAATAAAATGTAAAGCTAGATATAGAGACCAGATCTTATAAGTAATAAATTTAAAATGTTAGTGAAAAATAATACAGTGGCATATGACATCACCTATCTCCGCACACAAAATTATAATAATCATTTCTATTTTTTCTATATTCCATATATTTTACAATTACCAGAATTATGTTTATAAAAATAACGTAATTTATATACTTTTTAAATTATTTAATTTTATTTATTATCGCTATTTTTTTTTAATTTGCTGTAAAGCGTATGCACTAACCAGAGAGGGAAGGAAAGCAAGCCGCCAGGTCTGGGACTTAAACTGCGGTCAGGCATGTAGGAGTCCAGCACCTTAACCACCTGCTGGGCCCAATATACTTGAATTTTTAAACAGCTGGCAGTAGTGTGGTTGCTTGCCGGTGGGCTTGGGCATCCTACCCGAGGGAGACCTTGGTGAGGTTAGATCCTGACCTGCTGCCCCGCTAGGTTGGGGTGATGCTGCCAGCTGCGAGGTTTCCGGTTATCAGCTGCATGTCTCACACTACACGTCGTGGTCTGGGTGACGCCAGCCTTCTCTGCCGGCCTCCCCGTGGTCCGACCAGTTCTTCCTGCAGCATGCCCGCGCACGTCTCTTCATCTGACTGGCCTCAGGTCTCCTCAGCAGTGTCCCTCTTCTCTGCATCTTGAGGTACCTGGACCCAGCCCATGGCACAGCCGTGGCCACCCAGCTGCCCGCTCGTCTACGGGGCTCACAGGTCTGCTCTGCACACACCCTCCCGGGCACGCTTACCTCAGCCCCTCGTGTGTGAGGAGGGGTGTGTCTGAAAGCAGTGCAGCAACAGCAGCCACTCGTCCCCGGATCGGATCCCCTGGTGGCACAGCTCCCCTTCCTTCCTTGTGAGCCATGAAAGCAGGGCCCGTGTCTGACCCAGGGTCTGGCTCCGGGCCGTGCTGTTTCGGAGGCAGGATGTGCCATGCAAACCTTGAAACATAGAACTTCCAGTAACAGACAACCAAATTCCTCTGCATTCTGGATGATTTTGCTTAACAGTCGTTTCAAATTTAAAATATGGCATTACCCCTATTTGAAGATGAAACGAGATATTTATGGCTCTGTAACAAATTACCCCAACAGTTACTGACTTAACATAAACCTCTGTTACCCACCGCGTCTGGGAACAGGAATTTGGGAGCAGCGCGGGTGGCAGGCCCGGGTCAGATGTCTCAGAACGCCAAGCCCAGATGTGGACCTCCTCCAAAACCAGCCACCTGCAGGCGTGAGCGGGTGACAGGACCCACATCCAAGCTCGCCCACAGCTGTTGGTGGGAGGCCGAGCTGTGGCTGTGCAGGCCTTCCTTGTGATGTGGCTTCCTCCTTCTCCCAGAAGGACCGAGCTAGGGAAGGACTGAGCCGGACAGAAACCGTCTTGCATGACCTGGTCCCCAGAGTCGCCCTCAGCCACTTCTTCCTTCTTTAGAAAAAGTCACCAAGTCCAGCCCGGACACAGGGCTCCACCTCGTGACGGGAGAGGCATCAAAGTCGTTGTGCTCATGTTTTTTAAGCCACCACAAGTGTCAGGAGACAGAATCAAGTGTGGGTTGAGTTTAGGCAGGTCCTTCGAGGGACGGGTGTCCCGCACATCCTCCAGGCAGTCAGCATGGAAGGCCCAGCTAGCACGCCCGTGTTCTGGGCCTGCCTCCCAGGGACGGCCCTCCTGCTCAGGGCATCTGGCAGCAAGGGGCTGGCTCAGCTGCCGTGGAGGGCCTGCCCTCCCACCATCTGGGGCTGAGGATGGAAGGAGGCGAGTGTCTGCGGTTCACCTCCTGTCAGGACCTGGCTCAGAAGGAGAGGACAGGAACCCCCCTGTCGTGGGAGCCCCACTATAGCTGCCTCACTCGGCAACGATATATCCTTCTGTAACCTTTTCTTGCAGGGAATTCATGATGCCTGTGCTAGTCCACATCCACTTCTAAACAGCTGCATAAATAAAACAAGTGTCTAAAGTCACTCTGGCCATAAAACTCCAGCGCTCCAGAGGTAAATCATACCAAGCCAGGCCTAGAGGCAGGAGCTAAACAGCCTTTAGGTCCGTTCTGCAAACCCTCATGCTGGGACTGGCCCTCATACACCGATCCAGAAGGAAGATTTATGATTTTTAGGGAGAGCAACAAGACATAAGCACATATTTTACACAGAGCGAAAATGTAAATCCAGTGAAATAAAATGGAGGTTCACGCCATTTAAGGACAGAGGCTCATTTGATGCAGGAAAATAGAAGATAATCTATTCCATTGCCCTGCCTTTATACAAAAATGGAGTGCTATCAGCTTTTACTGGAAATGGAAGTGGAGGTGTGCTTCATAAGCCACTCAGTCCTCAGTCAATGCTGATTGGGCACCAGATATACGGCAGGCCCAGACAGGTGCAGGCACCGCAGTGACCACCAAAGGCCTGCCTTCCTCGGGGTGGTAGTCTAGCACACAGAGACTGGACATAAGTAAATAATTCAGTAAAAGTCGTGGTTTATATATGGTAATACACTCATGGAAAAAGTGAGCAGGGAGTGAGTTTAAAGAGCTGGGGAAATAGTTTTCGTAGTTGGACATGCCCGTTGCCCGCGGCGACATGAGGGAGGGAGTGAGCTGTGGGCCGGCTGAGGAACAAGCACCCCAGGAGAGCGAAGGGCAGGCAGAAGGGCCTGGGGCGGGTGGGGCCCAAAGCTCGGGAGCAGGGAGGGCCAGCTCGTGGACAGGGTCGGGGCCACAACCCTGGAGTCCCACATGGCTGACCGCGGTTGGAGTCCCGGACCTGGCAGCTTGCCTTCTCGTTCTCTTCCTCTCTGGTGAGCTCACATGCTCTATAGTAAATTAAAAATAATAATACTAATAAATAAAATTAAATAAATAATTGTTAACGAAGAAATGCACAGCTCTTCCCGTCCCACCCTCATTCACGGGCCCTTCCACCCACCCACTCACTCAGCGGGCACCCTCCCCTTACTGACTCCTCCGATCTTCTCCACACTAGGACTAAAGATGAATGTTCTCACACCGCAGAGTGTGGGGCTTGAGGCTCCCCGAGCTGTGGGCCCTCACTTAGGGTGGGGATCCCAGCCCTTCGGCTATTTCCTCCTGGGTTTCTGTGGGGACCCCTCGTTCAGCCACGGGCTCCCCAGAGTCACTCGTCCTGCCCTGTACAAAGGTTTCTTTGTCTTCAAGCTGCCCCTCAGCTCGGGTGGGAAGTGTGTTCCTTACGTCTTAGCGTCTTTCTGAGGATAGGACAAGGCCCGTATTTGCACATGAATTCCTGCCCAACAGTGACCTGGACTGTTAGTGCCCGCGGGGCTGTGGGTGCACATCACTGGGGCAGGGCCCCACCTGCTCAGGGAAGCTGACCGTCTCCCACTAAACCATCTCTCTCCTCCAGAGAGGCTCCACACTCAGCACACCCCCTTCCTTACATCCTGTTCCCTGGACAGTCATAATCATTGCAGGAAACACATTCCGTACACTGACCCTATTCATGGTGTGAGGGTTCCCCGAAACACCTGGCTGCCTGGGAGGAAGAAAGCCTGCAGCGAGTGTAGATGTGGTGGGCATCTCAGTGAGAACCCGAGTGTAGGAGGGGAACAGCGACAGTACCAGGGCTTGGGGGCTGGCAGAGTGGGCACTGGCCACTGGGTGGCGCACAGTGGGGACAGCTCCTCCTTGTCCCTTCTCTGGCACCTCCAGGTCCATGTGGCCACACTTTCCTGGAGTCACACTCCTGCTGTGTCCACCCCAGCATCGAGCTGCACTGCTCAGAGCTGAGGGATGGTTGCTATTAAATGTCCCTGGTCCAGAGGGGAAGGAAGGGGTTGTGCTCCCCGGTTTTTTTGTGGCTAGACCTTGAGAAATTTTGCTTCCTGGACAATTTAGTCATATTTTATGAATATAATTCGTCAGTGGCTAGAAAATTGGACACACACGATCTATGGCTGGGGCGGGCTAATGAGCTCTTCCTTCCACACTTTGTCAAAGTCGGGCGCTGTGCCCTGGGAGAGCGTGCATTTGCAGCCCGTGAGTGTGCCCTGATGATTAACCAGCACAATGTTCGTATTTCAGAACTCCTGTGACTCCCCCAAACAGTCTGCTACCATGAATCTATTTGGTGACATGGATGTGGGACACATTTGGGATTTTCTCAGATCTCCTTTGGCTTTCCCCGACGCCTCTGGATCCGTGCTGCACATTTTTCTGCTTGCGTGTGTTGTAGCTCTTAACCAATGAATAATTCACTCTAAACATGACAATAAGCATCGGGATAACACTCAGAGCGAGAGGGAAGTCTGCCCCACCCTCCGTCTCTCTGACAGACTATCCAAGATGTCGGGGTATTTGTGTAAGAGAAGGCAGGTGGGGAGCAGGTCCTGGAGTAATGGGGACTTGTCCCTCCTTATTGATGATGTCACTGACTAGGAGAAGGCTGGCCCAAAATACCCACGATGGGAAGAGCATTGACGGTCCTCGAAGCGTCTACCTCCGGGGTTCCTACGCAGCAGCCATTGCCAAGCCTGTGTCTGTGTGTGAGCAGAGGTGGGGCGGACCCCTCAGCCTTTCTCCACAGCTCTCAGCCGATGCTCCAGATCCCCGTCTGAGGTCCCAGGAACTCAGCGTTGAGGAGCGAGTGGTTAACAAAACTCAGCAGGCCCGTCCGGGAGTGGGCGACCTTCACCTCCTCGCCACCCGCACCCTGAGGTCCGCTCTGACCCGTGAAGTTGTGAAATCCCCTGCACGTGCCGTCCCCCCAGATCCTGCCCTCCGCGTACCTGTCTCACTGCCCCGTGGAGAACAGGAAAGGCTGTGTCCCCAGTGCCTCCTCGTCCTCACCGCGTGCTTCTGAAACAACACAAGTTCCCCAAGCTCACCAGTGACCTGCTTCTTCGCTCCCATAGCATCACCCCAAGAAAAATGTGCCATCTATAAAAATTCTGTTTGTAGAGGCCAGCAGGTGGTGTGGTGCATAAGGCAGTGGACTCACTCCCACATGGCCAACCGTGGTTCAAGTCCTGGACCCTGTGGCTTACTTTCTCACTCCCTCTCTGTTTCTCTTTGATGAGCACGTGTGCCTATAGCAAATTAATAATGATGATATAATAAATAGAATTAAATAATTCTTTTTAAAAATTATGTCTATGCATCCGTTAGTCTACCCCAATGGAGACCCCATTTCTGAAGAGTAGGTACGGGGATGGGGAGGGGAGAGCGGATGGTAGAGGGCGCATGGGAGGGCAAAGCAGAGAAACCCTTAACAGATAAGATGCCTTAAAGTTCTCTGTTGAGAATGTCGTGTGTGGTGACATCCTTGCTTTGATTGTCACGTACTGCATGCGTCCTTTATAAAACCGTGTCGTGTGCTCTCAAGACGTAGGCGGTGGAATGTAAACCAAACCGCGTAGGGACAGGAGGAGCTCCGTTCTCTCTCCATCTCCAGCCACTCCGAGAGGCTCCGAGAAGGCCCGTGTACAATGGCCAGACATGAGGGCAGACGCGTTTCACGGGGGAGCTGACAGGTGGGATAAGAATTCTGGTGGGAGGGCCAAGAAAGCGCAGTGAGCTGACGTGTGCCCTGCAGGGATGGGTGCTGGAGACTGGCACCCGGTCACTCTGCTGTGGAGGTCTGAGGCAGTGGGTACTGACTTTGGAGAAAGGCAGTGGGTGAAGAGGGATGTTGGGTCGGGGAGCGTGTGGGTTTGGGTGGGGGACAATGTCTTCTCTGAAATCAAAAGGTGGATGAAACCAGCCTGTCACTCAGGGACAGGTGAGGACAAGTGCGAAGTGGGATGGGAGGAGAGCACCGAGGCTGGTGGGCTGGGTAAGCGACAGCGCGTGCAGGGAGGAGGCTGCGGTCCAGGACCAGGGGCCCGGATGGTGCAGGCACACACAGCCTCAGTGCTCCGAAGCCAGGGGGCAGTCACGTGGACGTCACCTTAAAAGAGGATAGGAAGGGGACCAGCAGAGGGCATAATGGCTATGTCGCTGGCTCCCACGTAGTCGACTGTGATTTCAGCCCCGGACCCAAGGGCTTAAAACTCATGCTGGGTGCGTGTGCATGTGTCCCCAAGTCCCCAGAGGAAAATGGAGCGGTGGAGCGGTTGTAGCATGACCATACCCCTGGGGAGTGTTTCTCGCTTTCTCTCTGTCTCTCTTTGTCTCTCTTGCAAGCACACACACCCAATAACAAAAATCTCTCCAAAAAAAAAAAAAAAAAAAAAAAAATGGGAACGGTAAGCTGGGAGAGGATGCAGACCAGGGGAGGACTTGCATGCCGCTCGTGGGAATTGAAGTTGTGCAGCCGCTATGGAAACAGTATGGGAGTCCTAAATGTTTAAACCTAAGACTACCACATGCTCTATCAGTCCCACCACGGGGCGCTTGTCCAGAGGGGGACGTCAGTGTGTCGAAGACGTGGCAATATCCTTGATTATCACATGCATCCTTTTGAAAACCATATTGGATGTCAATTAAATGTAAATAAGAAATTATGAGATAGAATTTTTAAAAAATCACATTGTACCCCATACATATATATTATTATTTTTCTATTAAAATTTTAATAAAATGAATGTGGTTGTTGGGAGCCCTCACCGGGCAGGCTCTCTGTGGCATATCAGGCCAGGAGATGCTGTTAAGGAGGGTTTCCAGTTCTGGGCTCTGTTGAGTGTTCTGTGGTGTAGACACTGATTGAAAAGCCCTCCCCCACCACCTGGTGGCATCTTAGATTCAGTCAACACACTCAGGCCTTTCACAAGAGTGGGCTAAGTATCGGGACACCCCCCACCCCCAGAGCTCAGACTGGTAATTTGGTTTTATTTGAACTTCAGTAGTTTTTATTGCCTTTGAAATCTCATTCAGTTGAATTTAATAACAAATAAATAATTCATGGGACCTGATAGAATGAAAGGAAAAGGAAAATAAAGAAATGTATTCACCCCTAGAATAAAGGGGCACCTTGTAACAGCTCTGTCCCCACCTTCTGCCCAGCTCGCGTGGGCCAAGGCACGCGTGGACTCCCAGTTACTTTGCTCTTGAGTTCTGTGGGCAGGGACTGGACAAGAGGTGGGCGAGCATCCTCACGCAGCAGGCCCCTGAGTCACCTAGTCGTCTTTGTGGGCCCTGTTCCCTTGCACATAAAACCCAAGAGCTTTTAGGGAAGGAATGCTGTCACGTCATGAGTGACCAAAAACAGCTTGGTCCTCGCTTGCTGCTGTAGGATGACTCCAGGAACCACGCGCCAGCTGCAAGGGGAAGACGTGGCTTTTCCTGGAGAGCATGAACCGTCACTGCCTTAAGCCAGTTATCAGCCCAGCCCAGTTCAAGAGGGGCTGAGAGGGCAGCTTGAGCGGAGGGCGCAGGGAGAGCAGTGTAGAGTAAAGGATAGTGAGAGAGGAATGGAAGGAGGGCAGAGAGGTTTAAGGGACACAGCGCTCCAGCCTGCTCAGAATGGGGGCTTCAAGTTCAAGTATAAGAACAGGAACCTCTGAATGGATTCCGAAAGCAGAATTCGGACAAGCACCATGCACGGGCTGTACTGGAGGGACAGACACATGCGGTTGTCTTTTGCGACTGTGATCAGCTCTGGTTCTGACGGCGCTGCATGTCCTGCCCCGTCAGACTGCCAGGGTTCTAGACAGAGCCCTCACCAGTGCAAGCAGAATCAAGCTGAACCGGAGGACAGCTCACTGGCTCAGCCACTGAGCTCTGCAGCGCCTGGGTCTCCATCCATGAAGTGGCCATAATCACTGTCTCATAAGCAGTTGTGAGAATCAAGAGAGCAAAGCTATGTCAAGACCCGTTAAAAGCGCCTGGCACAATGAGCTCTCAGTAAACAGACTGGTTCTTGTTATCACAGGTGTGCACGGCTGGAGCACCTGTCGGGGGAACTGTGGCCTATGCCAGTAGGAATGGAAAGGACTTCTTTGGGTTATGTTCTTGTTTGGGTAGTGCCAGAGGGAATAATAAAAATAAAAACAGGCAGATTTTTTTCTTCATTTGTAAGCATAACTTCATTGATGGCATTAGATGTCTCTCCAGATCTAATTTTGCTTTGTCTTCACATTGGAACATGAAATCTCATCTAAATATAACCAGAGGAAACCTACATGCAGTGTCTTGATGGGAACGTATGACTAACCCTGGACTGATACTGTGCTGTGGTGTAGACAGATTCTGTAACTAAGGTTAATTTTTCCACATCATTAAAGATAGTTTTAGGCATAAATCAGCATCCTCTTTCTTGACAGAAAAATGGTAAAACACACATGTTTCTCATTTTTTAAGTTACAATTGAAATTTTATCAAGGCCAGAATGAACAGGGCTGGGTGACAGAACCACTTTCCCAGTTCACCTCTTCTGTACCCCGGAAGCCTCCTTGCGCATTGGCTGTGGTGGGGCGCGCAGGCCAGCAGGGCTCTGGCAGCTGCAGTTACAGGGTATCCAGCAACTCAGGGCAAGTGAGTCCAGGCTCCAGACCCCGTCAGCAGTGGCCGCCGTATCAAGTGCCATGGGAAGGCTCTGTCACACGTTTCTATCAGTCCCTCAGACACTGCGTGACTTTCTGCCAGAGACTCAGCACCCAGGGGTGGGGCTTATTAACAGAGGATGAAGAAATCCATGACACTTATCCAGGAATGCATAGGCGACAGGCAAGAGGCCTCCCTCAGGGAGCCTTGACTGAGACGGGGAAAGCAGCTGTAAGCACGCATGCTTGTTTTCTTCTTTCATGCTAAGGACACTTAACATGAGAGCTACCATCTTAATGAAATTTCTTTAAGGTTTTTGCTATAGGGGTTGTGTGCTCACCAGAGAGACAGACAGAAACAATGAGAGGAAAGGTGGAAAATCAGCCACAGGGGAGATGGCCCTGCCAAGTCTCTTCCTATCCATTCTCCCCTGGGAGTTTGGACCTGCATGCAACACGCACCCAGTGTGATTTTCAAGCTGCCGGGTCTGGGACTGAAACCATAGTTGGCCATTTGCGAGTCCAGTGCCTTACCACCACACCACCTGCTGGCCCCTTCTTAACAAATGTTTAAGTGCACGGTAGCACCTGCCTAACTACGAGCACAATGTTGTTCAGTAGATCTCTAGAATTTGCTTAGCATAACTGAAACTTTCTACCTGTTGATCAGCAGCACTGCGTTTCCCACCCTCACGTCTCCACTGTGTGTGTGCAGTTGGCTGTTTTAGGTACTTCATGCAAGTGGATTCATGGCAGTGTCCTCCTTTCTGTGACTGGCTTATCTCACTTATAATGGCCTCTGGGTTCATCCATGTGACAGAGGTCATGGTTAAATAATATTCCACGGTTCCTAATAATAATCCATGATGCATGTAAGCTATAGTTTATTCATGTTTCAATAGGCATGTAGGTTGTTTTCACATCTTGGCTATTGTGAATAATGCTGTGGTGAAGATGGGAGTGCAGACATTTCTCTGAGATCCTGATTTCAGTTCTTTTGGATAAATACTCTGAAAGGGGAATGCTAGGTCACATGGGAATTCCATTTGGAGGATCCTCCGTACTCTTGTCCACAATAACTGTACCATTTTACATTCCCACCAATAATATATAAGAATTCTAGTTTTTCCTTATCTTCACCAGTGTTTTATGCGTGTGTGTGTGTATTTATAATAAGCATCTAGCTAGCATTTCCCTGGTGATCAGTGATGTTAAGCATCTTTTCACAAACCTACTGATCATTCATATGTCATCGCTGGAGAAGTGCCTATTCCAGTCCCATGCCCATTTTATTGGGTTGTCAGAAAAATCATGATGCATTTTTGCATAGAAAAATATGTCATGACTTTTCTGACAACCCAATAGAAACAGGTTATTTCATTTTCTGCTATTAAACTGTAAGAGTTCCTTGTATAGTCTGGATATTAGCCCTGATCAGACCCATGGTTTGCAAGTATTTTTTCTCATTCAGTCGGTTGTCTTCACTCTATGGATTATTATCTTTGCTGTACGGAAGCTTGTCAGCAGGTATAGTCCCATTTGTGTATTTCTGCGTTTGTTGTTTGTACTTTTGGTGTTCTATCCAAGGAATCGTGGCCTTCACCAGTGGCGTGAAGTAGTTCCCCGTGCCTTCTTCTAGAGGTTTGACGATTTCAGGTGCTAAGCCTAAGTCTTTAATCCATGTTGAATTCTCCCCTTTTGTGTGGTGTAAGATGAGTCCAGTTGCGTTCTTTTGAGTGGCTATCCAATTCCCCAACACCCCTTACTGAAGAGATGATCCGTTTGCCGTCATCTATCCCTGGCACCACTCAATGGTGAAAAGCTGGAAGCTTTTTCTCTAAGGTCAGGAACAAAACGAGGGTGCCCACTCTCGCTGCTTTACTCAGCACAGTACTGGACGTCCTTGCCAGAGCCAGTAAGTGAGAGAGAGAAATAAAAGGCCCTCAGATGGGAGCGGGAGTAGAATTACCTCTGTTTGCAGATGACATTATCTTCTGCACGGAAAGGCCCAGCTTTCTCATCTTCGCAGAATATTTCACAGGAGCTGAACACCCGGAAGAGAGATCAGATCACTTTTTTACCTTCTGGCTGGTGACAAGGTGCTCCTACCCAGAGGCTCAATTAGCACAGCCCTGCACACACACGTGCCGGACCCTTTTCCAACTCAGTGGCAAGGGTCGGCTCTCCACATCACGGCAGAGTCATTCTTTTGTCATTATTACTATTATTATTACTACTAGCATTATACTATTACTAGTATTATTATTATTACTATCACTATTATTATTATTATTCCTATTGAGAACCTGCAAGGGCAGGCTTTCAATATCCATGGCAGAATCATTCTTTTATTATTATTATTATTATTATTATTACTACTATTATTATTACTCTTACTATTATTACCTGTCATGTACAAGCTGAGTTATCTTGAGCCTTCTGAGGCTCAGTTTTATTATCTACAAAACAGAAATGATGATGCCTATCCACAAGGGTATTACGAAGAGTAAATGAGATCCTGTAAAGCAGTCTATCGAGTCTGAGTCCTGAGTTTGGTACAGTAATAACAGCAAGCCCTTATTCAATGATTGAGGTAGGGGAAGGGGGAGAAAAGCAGGACCAGAGCACAGCGGTTATTTCCCAGTGAACTTCAACAATTCCTAGGTTTCATCTTCTTAGGAGGGAGAGTCTAAGTGCCTGCCTGTCCTCCTCACCCAGTGAGTCAGAGCACTAAGGTAGGTCGGCTCCGCTGCTCGACTCCCAGGTGACCTGCAGTGGGGACAGAGCCAGAGACCGCACGCTCGGCGTTATACTTCATCTCCCTCTCAGCAAACCCATCTCGTAGAGGTCCACTGTTGGAATGTTTCCCCCTGTGCACAGGAGGCTTCTGCAGGCTTTTATGCTGCAGAACGTGCCCTGATTTTCACTGACTTTCTGCAACATCTGGGTATCCAAATCGGTGCCACTGCCTGACCCTCACCCAGCTCCTGGGCACGCTGAGGTTAGGAGGTGTGAAATGCCAGCCTGGATTCAGGTCTCATCTTTTTTTTTTTTAAATCCAGGCAAAGGCACTTCATGGAGTACGAAGGAAAACCAAAGCGTGGCTGTCTCAGGCTGCTCCCGCAGCGTCGCTTGCTGTGGGCAGCGTCTTGCTGCCATATAGCCTGCGTTATTGGATGGGGTCAGAGGCAAAGACAAACAACCAGTGCCCCCAAAGGCAACTGACACCCGCAGGAAGGTGACATCCTGGTGCTCGTCAAGGCCAACAGAAATGGAAGCAACTTGTACACTACAGGCTCTTACCATCTGAGTTCTGTAAATAGAGATCAGGTCCTCCTTACAGCCATTGTAAACCTCAAAGCCAACCAACAGTCAACCTTGACAAAGGACTCCTAGCTGTAGCTGAACGTAACGATCAGAATTACAAACCACTAAGTTGCATTTATGACCCACATGAGTGTTAGAGCTTCGTTCTAGTGGCTGTCATTAGAGGTTCAGCCTGAGCTGGTAGCATGTGGCCACTCCTCAAAGACCTCAATGCAGAGCAGCTCTCCTGCCACCCAGGCAGGGACTGGGGCAGGGAGTGGGGCCGCCTCTCGAGGTCCTGTGATTGAGCAAGTTCACACAGACCGTGGTGTTTGTCTTATGCTGACGATGACCCGTGCTGAGGTGTGTCGGTGTAGCAGCGAGGAAAGGCTCTTCTCTTAGGGTATATACAACCTGTGGAACTTGGGTTCTTCAGGTTTGCTTGGTTGACTTCAAGTCTCAGCACTTTCATTTGTAGAGTGGAGCCAAAGGAGACGCGCAAAAGGTGCTGTGCACACTCAGCTGTCCGAGCAACTACACCTGCGCGCTGCGTGGTGCAGCCACTGCCGATTACAGACCGACGCTTGATGCCTACGATCGCCTCATCTGAGGTTCAAGTTATGAACAACTTAATTGTAGAGTCAAATGTAAAATAAGGTGTGCGTTTCTGCGATAGGGGGTCACCTATCACAATTACCACCATTTACAAAACGTTTGATAGTCCTAACCTTCACACACCACCGTGTATCCATCCTAACTTACACAAGGCATATGTGTTAAGTAAGACATATACACTTTATTGTAGTTACTCAGTTTGTAAATTTCTTCAGGCTGGGACCATGTTTTCTTGATTTAAATTTCCTCATCCATATAAAGAATTTAATAAAGAATGGTTGAAGTAAATGAATGAGCACTTGCTGTTTTGAATAGACTCTTTATAGTTGACTTTGTTTTGCAAAAGAATAAAGTACTAGCTTCAAATTCCTTACATTTGACCTTAGAAATCAGGGTCCCTCTTTTGAGTATCCTTGTTGAAGGGAAAAGGAGCATTTATATTCTGTCCTTGATGCTCTACAAAGACCTCTCGCTGAATTTGATCTGCAGCAATTGTTCTGTGATTAGATTCTGTAATTCTCCCAGAAGTTATTGAATGAGCAGATACCCAGTTTACACATACGTCCCGCACTGAAGCAGAGCCTGACGTATCCGCTCCTCTCTGCGTGTCTGAAAGCGCCCTCCCTAGTGTCCGTTAAAGACGAGACGTTCCTTCATCCCTGCCTCCCTTGAAGGGTTTGACCACTCACCTTCACAGAATGGTCATTTCTCTTCATATTGCTTCTGATCCATCTCTGGGTTTTGTTCTTTACCTAATTATTATCCGGGCAAACTTTTGTTTAATGAGATACCCTCAATTATTCAGGACCTGTCCCTTTGGTTGCAAGGTGAATTTAGAGAACACATCTAAGAAAATAAGGTAATATGAATTGAGAAGAGAAAAATAGCCAGGTTCCTAAATGCACTCCTCAATCTTATTCCTCCTTCTTCTGCAGTGCTGGTTGGCGGAGGTGCACCCCTCGGGTTCTGACCCCCAATCCTCCACAGTCCTCCAGCATCCCAGCACCCCTCACCGCCATCCTTTACTCTCCATGGCAACAAGTTTAACCTATGGGAATCAGGACATTCCAAAAGCAGAAACGCAAAGGGCATCTTTCTTAGACTGTCAGATACTTGGTTTAATCCACTCATCTCCAAGGCGTTTCATTTACTACGTGTGTTAAGACATTCTACTCTGACATTAAAAAATTTGTAAATTTTACAATCTCTCACTAAGGTCACAAATTAGTAACTCAAGAAAAAAGTATTGGCAGGATCAACACACAAGGCACACTCTGTATTTACCTTCAAGGTCTGAAGAAGTACCTTTCACGTCTTCTTAATCTGTGTTTGGCTGTTTGTTTCCTCGGATTTTGTATCACCATGCTGTGTCCCGGTCTGCCCTGTAGGGTTTTGGACAAGCCCAGGACAGAGCCCCTTGTACCTCACAGCGAGTTTCTTAGAGAATGCTGAGTCCTGAAAACGAGTTCCGATTCCTTTGTCTTCCTCCTCCCTCTTTTCTTGTAAACCTTTAGTTTTCTCCTTGCTCAACAAGCCTTGAATCCTGCCAGCTCACCACAGCAAAGCGTAATGAGTTTTGCAAAGTGCATGTCAGATGCCCTGAGTGTAGGAGAGCTTCCTGTTAGAGACTGCCACTTAATGAGCTTAAAGTCACTGAGGTTTGTACCTGAGCTGCTCGGTGGGCGGGTGGGAGACTGCCTGAGGGAGGCAGCAGTACCCGTGAGCCGGGAGCAGGGCCTGGTTCAGGGTTTCTGAGTGTGAAATACGACGGCCGGAGGCTGTCCCCGCATGGTGGAGCGCAGGACGGGCTCCGGAGCTGCGACAGGAAGGTGGTGGGATGGTGTTAAATGGACAATCGATCCCTGTAACTTGACCTCGTGTGGGAAAGGTACTGTTCTGGTCCACCTTCAGTAGGACACGTGCTGCGGTGACTTACCCGGGGACCACTCTGTCACTTTCTGTCAGGAGCGTGTTAGGTGCAGCGGTGCCTCAGGTTCAGGAAGATGTCTGTGGACAGGTGAGAGTGAAGATTACGAGTGCACATTTCAAAGATTAAGTAGAGACAGTCTCTATTGTGTTCAGAAGAGCCTGCACTTAAGAGGCCATAAGCATTTTGTCCCTGGACTCCTTAACAGAGCCATGGATGTCTCTCCAGGTAGTGTGTTTCCACCTGAACACAGTGTTCTCTGGCTTTGTGGTACTTGAACCTAGGTAGCCCTGTGTTCACTGTGGGGTTCATCCAGGAACAAACTCAGCGAAGTTCCCTGTCTGGAAGAAGCAAATGACCATGTTCTGTGGGTAGGACTCAGGCTTACGAGTGCCTTCCTTGCCTCATTACGTGTCTACTGTAAATAGCAGTACTTCCTTGGGAAAGTAAACCAATAATTTATTGGAGAAAGGGCCATTGTAATAAAAACAATCATGTGGTAGGCATCATTGAAATTGCAGGTGAAACTTCCAACTTCTTTGAGAGTCATTTTGGCTCCATGAAAGGTGGCAAAACTGTCTAGAAGCTGTGTGGCCAGATATGTAAATAGAATTTAACTTTTTAGTTGATTAAATATTCAGCCGTGAAATAGAAGTAAGCTGAATTGATTTAAAGGGAAATTGGCCTACAAGGGGGGTGACCATATAATTTATCATTCAGCCAGGCCCATGAAAGAGGGGAGAGGGACGGTTAATGTTCGTGTCGAGGCAGCTCTAAACCAGGTCAGGCCCAGCGGAAGCCTGGGCGTTTTGTCACCTTGCAGGGGTTTCTCGTTTGCTGGAAACATTTTGGTGGGGTCATCCCTGACATGACCGAAGAGGCAGGCGAAACCGCCCTCCATGATTCCCTTCTCCTCCATTTTCCTCTTGTTGGGACTTTGGACACACGTGTGCATCCACCTGGCATGTTTCTCAAGCCACTTAGCCACCGGCCACAGGCTGCCCTCCCCCAAATTCCCGTTTTCTGGTTGTATCGATTTTCTTCCTCTCTCAGCCTCCAGCTACCGGAAATGACTTTCCGAGTCTTCTGCTCTTTCCCACCCTTCCTCTGGATCCAGGATCCTAAGACTGGGAACTCTGGAAATAATTGTGTTAGCCCTTGCACCCCCACTTCCTGGGACCCTTTGTAACCCGCTATGTTTTGTATTCTCTCTGTATGGCTGCACTGCTACACAGAATGCGAGTCTTACGGTCAGGGCCACCCTAATGGGTTCGGTTCAGGCACCGGGACTGAGCTATGTTGATCTGAAGCAATTAAGTTAATATCTCAAAGTCAAAAGCAAGCTAATGCCAATGAATGCTGTGAACATGCTAAGAAAACACTTAGCAACAGAAAACGGGTATCAAGATACAACCCTTTGTCCTCTGCCAGGAATAAATCACAATTATTTCAGCTACAGGTTAAAAGTAGAAGGGAGATCTCTGAGGAGGAAGTGAGTCATGTACAGAAAGGGCTGTCCTCACCGGGAGGTGGCTGGCCTTGCACACGCGCTCTGGCTGGAGTGTGCACCCACGATTCTCCTTCACAGCTGGGCTCTGTTTTCCGGGGGACGCTGTGCGCAGTGGCCTCTGACTTCCCTGCCGTGCTGAGGGATGACTGGAACCAGGACAGTGACACTAGAAGCAGCTCTTTCTGGGCCTGGAAGGATCCCCTCCCATTGGCTGGGTTGTGACCTATTGAACTTGCGTCCAGGCAGAGCCACACATGCCTGTAGGGGACACTCATCAGTTCTACTTCAGAGGAAGAAGCCAAAGTCCGAGTTCCTGTTGACAGAAAAATCAGGGTCTTGGGACCGTGCATGAGCGACAGGAGATGCAAGGACAGGTAAGGAGGCCCGAGAACAGCTCCGTCAAAGGCCACACGGCCATGGCCATGGTGCATTAGTCCTCACACTCCGCGGGCTCAGGTGACGAGGACACCCTGGCATGACTTGCAGAACCCTCGCCTGGGCTTCTGCGCAGGAAGAGCGCGTGGAGTGGCCTGTCACTGCGGACCCTGTGGTGGCCGCTTTCCCACCACAAGTACTGGCAGTCTGACAGCAGCCAGGCCTGGCCGAGCCAGAGGCAGCCTTGGCAGGGACCCCCCACTTCACTGCAGGCTGTCCCCCTGAGGCTCGTTCAGCAGGTCTGAGCAGTTGCTGAAGGACAGTTGTCCAGGGGGCTGGGCTCTAGCTAGGGCCGACTGCGGAGTCCACTGCTGCAGGCAGGGAAGGGGCTCGCCGCCGTGCTCTTCCCTCCTCCAGGACGTCGACACGCCATTGTGAAGCTTTGAACCCCCCCGCCCTCACCCCTACCCCACCAAACGAGGAAAGGAGAGGGCCTGGGACATTCTCTCTGCCAGTGTACCATCTTCCCTTGGCCAGGGGTCATCAGGGGTCATCAGGCCTACAATATGAGAGGTCATAGAAGCTGCATGTGTGCATGTATGCATGTGTGTGTGTATGCATGTGTGTTAGGTCGTTGGAAAAGGCGTGACGCATTTTTGCATAAAATAACAGAAAAATGTCATGACTTTTCTGACAACCCAATATATGTACATACATACACATATATACTCATATATACACATGTGTGTGTACACATATGTATAAATTTTATTTCTTCAGAGATGGAGAGAAAGGGGGGCATCCCCAGTGGGGTCTACACCATCACCCTTCTCTGGCTGCAGGCAGCCTGGATCACACCCAGTACAGATGAGAAGGCCTCAGGGTGGAAGCTGGGGACCTTCCCACGGGGGTCCAGTGGTATTACCGCAGTGCCACCATCAGATAATTTTAAAAAATGTTTTTGAAAGTTTCTTCCTTCCTTCCGTGAGAGACAGAGAAAACGACGGCAGCAGGGGCGCAGGTGGGAGTTGGAAGGGGGCTCGGTGGCCGTCTCCGCCAGCGTATTTGCTGGATGAGAGTGATGGCCTAGCAGGTGACTGATGAGGGACACCCAGCCCACCAGAGCCAGCGTGCACCTGGTTTGAGAGCGGTTTTGGGGTGCCGTTGAGCAGCCTGCAGGCAGGCTCCTGGAGTGGGTGTGGCCCTACTGTGGACCACACTCCCGGGACACAGCCACCAGGGCTGACTTCCCCTCTGCCTGGTCTCTGGAAATACGAGCCGTGTTCACAGGGGGCACTACTGAGCAGACCAGTGCAGGGCGCATGCGCCTTGCTGGGAGCTGCCTGGGGTGCTTCTCAGCGGCAGGACCCCTGCGGCCACACCTCAGGCCTCTCCACCCCACACTGGGGCCCAGTGGACTTTGGAGGAAACAGCAGGGGCATCTAGTGAGTTTCTGAAACCCGCTAGCCGATGACCTGGAGTGTTCGGTTTGCGCTGTGAGGTCCTCGTTGGAGAACGACGTTGCAGTGCTTACCGGGTCGCATGAGCTACTGCTCCGGGAGAGGGGCTTGCGGGTGGCCTGGAAGGAGGCCTGAGCAGGACGACGTTCTCACTGCTCTGTTAATGTACTGGAGCTGATGCCCTGGGGCACGCCTGCCCGGCACACCCTTCCTACGCGGGGGGCGGGGGGCGGTGTCTCTGCACTGCATCATGTTCACTTGAGCTGGAACCCGGGTCTCATGGCTGCAGAGCCTGGACATGGCGACAGTCTTTCTGGTGGGACTGACGACTGCCCAGCTGTGTGCCTGCACTGCTGACTGGTCTGCAGGACAGCCGTTGGTCCCTGCATCTTGGTGCCAGTGAGATCGGCAGGAGGGACGTGCAGACAGAGCTGTGAAGCATACTGAGCACATCACGCAGGTCTGCCTTGGCCAGGTGCTTTCGGGGTGCTTCAGGGACACCTCACTGTGGGAGAACGCCTTTGTCAGGTGGCTAGTCTACGGGACACAATGCGGAGCACATTCTAATGGGTGCACGACGGAGCCATGAGTCAGTGGCAGATCAGAACCAGGAGCCAGGGACCCAGACTGAGGGGCCTGGGACTTACCCTACCTCGCTGGGCTTTACCTTTGAGGGGGGAAGGAGGCGGACTAGCTCTCCAGATTCCGTGAGTTCCACAGACTGTTCAGAGGTGTCCTGTGAGGAAAAGACAGCCAGTAATCCTGGGGGAGTCCTGGATTCGGTGCAGTGTATTTACTTACTTGCCGGGAGACGTCCAAGCTCTCTGAAGCTCTGTGAAAGCCACCAAGGCACCCCACGGGAGGTGCCTTGCAGCCCGGCTCACATCCAGGCCCGTGGCATCTCGTTTTCATGGAGTGTCTGGGTGATGGCGGGGCACTAGTTACGTTGGGAGAACAGGCAGGTGGTCCCAAAGGCCGCAGGTCAGACCGTCTGTGGCCAGGACTGTGTAGGGAGGCCAGGAAGTCGGATTTCATGTCAGAGGTTCTCATTGCTAATCCAGGAGGGCTCAGTGTGGTTAGAGAGGCCCCTTTGGAAGTCGGTCTTCCCCTTCAGCTGTTCCCATCTTTCGTCCTGTAATTATAATGTGCACCAAGAAAATGATCAAAATCCTATTTGGAGAATATTGGATTAGCAGAATGTGTGATGAAATCAATAATTGGAATAGGGAGGGATTTTTCCCTTACTAATTACATCTGAAGGCACTAACATTGTCTGAGGGATAAAATATGAAGCTTTGTTCTTATGTTAATGGAGATAGCAGAAGGAAAAATACCTCGACGAGGCGCCCTTTGGACTCTGGCTCGTATTATGTCTGAGCCAGAGCGGCTCAAGGAGACAAGGATGTACCTTCTTAGAAAACTTGGTGGAAATTCTCGCAGTAGAAGTGAGTTCAGTTCACAAATTGTATACTCCTCTGGAAAATTAAATACTAGACTGAAAATATGAAAAGAAATCGGATCTTGTTTTTACATTTTTACATACGCATACATTTTTTTCTCCTAATTAATAAAACATAATGTTCTTGAAAGAGAACACTGACGCGCTTGGCAGCTTAGGGCCGGGTGTTGCTCACCCCCCAGTTTAACCTGGGGGAGGGTGTTTTCGGTTACACTGTGTTCTGCTGCTCACAGAGGTACTGGAACAGAACTCAGAGTCCTAGTCTCCATCAACTCTCGTTATTAGAGAAGCCGTGTCTGGACAGCTGATTGATTTGCTGGTTTTACTGCTGGCTTAATATTGATCCAACTAAGTATTCCCCGTGGCTTGCTAAATATATTCTATATAAATCAACTGAAGTTTTTGATGTCTTAAAAGGAAACGAGTTCCTGACTGTACTTACTGCCTAAGACTCACTATTCAACATGGCCTAACTCGAGGGCCAAGACGGGGCAGTGCACCCGACAGTGCCCCCTTGGCCGGGACCGCAAACTGCAGGCGCTCGTCCCACCACTCGCACAGCTGGCCAGCAGCGGCTGGGGGCCGGCCCCGAAGCTCTGCGTTCATCCTAGTTCCTTCCATCGTCGTATGTCTAGTTACGTGTGTCTTCAGAGGTCAGTGTGCCGGGGGGCTCCGGAAACGTGTTTGAGTGGATCTGAAGGGTCCCTGCCATGGCATAGCCCTCGGTCAGGCCTGTAGAGACATCCCAAGGCAGGGAGGACAGGATACCCATCCTCAGGGGCTCGTTGCAGAGAGGGGAGCTCGGCGAGAGCGGCCGGGACACCTGCCTGCAGGAGGCCTAACTGCTGTGAGGATCCAAGCAGGAGCCTGTCCTTCCGCTCCTACCTTCACAGCTTTTGTACTGTGTGGAGTCAACCAAATAGAAATGGCAGGTGATGTTGGTCGGACTGGGGCTGCGGGTTCCTGCATTACCAGGACAGCTGCTGGTTTTGAGGAGTGGATTCGGAGTCTGGGCACACTGGTTGTTCACGTCCATCAGCTCGGTGACTCGCTCTCCTGGCACAGATTGGGCTCGTCCAGGGAAGTAGAGAGGCCAACCCCATGGTGCCCACTGGGTACATCCACCTCCCGCCGCCTCTGGAAGGATCCGCACGCCTGCGCAGCAGCCTGGTGTGTGATGAGACCCCCCCACGGCCAGAGCTCCCAACCAGAGTTTACGGGAGTGCACACCGGAGTTCAGGAAGGCTGGTTCTGTGTCACAGCAGTGCTGGTGCTCAGTAGGGTTTGAGCTTAGAAACAGCTCCGCCCTCCGTAGGCACTTCGCCGTGAATCAGCAAGATGCAGAGTGTCCAGATATCACCCAGGGGGCTACAAGGCTGCACACGGGGGGCAGGGCTGTGTGCACAGAACAAGGTTGTGCACGCAGGGACAGAGCCATGTGCAGAACAAGGCCGTGCACGCGGGGGGCAGGGCTGTACACAGAGTAAGGCTGTGCATGTGGGGAGGGAATGCGCGCACAGAACAAGGCCATGCACACAGGGTCAGGGCTGTGCAGAGAACAAGACTGTGCACCCGGGGAAGGAATGCGCACAGAACAAGGCCGTGCACACAGGGACAGGGCTGTGCACAGAACAAGGCCACGCATGTGGGGAAGGAATGCATACACAGAACAAGGCCGTGCACGCAGGGACAAGGCTGCACGCACAGAACAAGGCCGTGCATGCGGAGACAGGGCTGTGCACGCAGAACAAGGCCGTGCACACAGGGACAGGGCTGTGCAAGCAGAACAAGGCCATGCATGTGGGGAAGGAAATGCACACAGAAACAAGGCCGTGCACATGGGGAAGGAATGCGTACACAGACCAAGGCCGTGCACGCGGGGACAAGGCTGTGCACGCAGAACAGGCCGTGCACACAGGGAAGGAACGTGCACACACAAGGCCGTGCACACAAAAGGGTCCCCTCCCTTCACTGTCCCCAAACACATTCCCGCCTTGGGCTGAGACTCTCTGTCAGAGACCCGAGAGGAAGGGAGCGTCCTGTTAGCAGTGCCTGAGGGTGCTCTAGTGCTCGCCGCTCGAGCTCTGCTCCCAGGCCGCTGTCACACTCGGTCACAGACGCTTGCACAGGGAGGTGTGAGTGGAGGGAGCCTCACGTGTGCTAAGGGGCCTGAAGGGGAGGAAGGAGACTGCGAGAAGATGGCCTGGCCCAGATGTGCTTGTCCCGTGGGCCCTTCCGCCTGGCTGGGGCCCGTCCCATCCCAGACAAGTGCTGCTCTCCTGCCACAGGTTGCTCCGTCAGATAGGCCCAGGCCCCAGTGGCTGTGGGTCTGATTCTCCTCAGGAAGCCTTGCACGATCTGGCCAAACCAAGCCTCTGTCTGTTTCACGTTTCGTATGAGTGCAGTTTCTGAGTGCACACGCTTCCTGTGTGTGTGCCCCTCCTGTGAGCTCCCACCTCCTGTGGACAACATTTCCTGTGGGCCGGCACATCCCGGGAACCCCCACTGCCTGTGTACGCTCCTGTTCTGGGAACACAACTTTCTTTAGGGAGGGAAAGAACACTGAAATGTCGGCAGAAACTGGGCACCTTCCGAAAACAAGATCACATAGGACGCAGTCATTTAGGCAGAGTCCTGGACAACATGAACTTATAACATATGTCCCATAGCAGAAGGTTTGCGAAAGTGGCTGCAAATAGAACAGAGGTCCAGCTGGTGAGTGTGAGTGTGTGAGTGTGAGTGTGCTCCATAAAGGCACTCTCTGAAAATTATAATGACCAACTGTGGAACCGTGTGTGCGGTGACATTGCAAGTGACCCATGGACAGAGGCGGTAGAACTGCCCTGTCTTCCCGGTGTAAGCCCATTGAAGACTGCAGAGAGCCTTAGACAGACATTCTTACGAACCCCAAGTCCCTCCCTGTACCTTCCTGCTGTTTCTTATAATCCCCCAAATAGTCTATGAGGGCAGACGAATGAAAGCTTTGCTACCCTGAGAGGGGCACTCTTCGGCCTTTACGCTGACCCCTGGGCTCAGCTGCATCTACTCCAGTCTGTCCAGTTTGGGGGGTGCCTCTCCCCACCCCCTGCATAATTCCTTCATGAGTGAAGCCCCTGTTGGAAATCAGCCCTCTTCCCAGTCCACATCCATCTCTGTCTACTCTCTCTCCCAACCGTGCAGCCAGACCGTTCAAGCCTCCCCCTCTAGAGACGTCACACAGAAGCAGAACTGTGGACGCGTACAGTGCCAGGCGTGCAGGGGTCTTAGCGACGGGTCCCAGTCTGTGCCTCCCCACCCCCACCCGTGGTGAGTAATCGAGTCTGTGAAGGGCACGGGTTCCAGGGAGAAATACATACATCGCAGAGCGGGTGCTGGCTGGTCAGCCAGCATCTGAGTCTTTGCCAAGGGTCTGTGCTGCATCTGACACAGGAGGACAGTGCTGAGGGAGGTGGCACGCTGGAGGAGGCGGGTGGGACAGCAGAAAGCAATTATCCACCTTGGAAAGCGCCCAAGCCCCCAGAATTAACACATACCTTCCCTGCTGAGGAGGGCGCTCAGGGAAGGATCGTGACCACCAGCTGCTGTGACCTCCACGTCTCCCCTCACGGGGCATGGAGCCATCTCCCATCACGTGGATCATTAGTGATTTACCATGAAAGTGACTGTGGTCTGCAGCGGCGTAAAATCAATGTCGTTTCTTCCGCCAAAAGTACTGCGCCGTCCTTCTCTCAACTTGTCAGAACATACTGATCTTCTGGGTTGCCCAGGGGCTGTAACCGACACCATCCAGGGGTGAGGGCCCCTCTGTCTGAGCCCCCAAGTATCTGTTATAGAAAAAAACATAGAACAATAGAACCCGTATTTGTATACTGCCGACCTGGCTTCTGCTTCCGGTCTGTTTCCTTGGAATCTAGACCTCTTCTTTGCAAACGAGGTGTTTTTAGGAACAGAAAATATGTGGACCTGACTGCTTCACTGCTCTCTCCGAAGTTCATTAAGAGCTTGCACACACACTAATCAAGGCTTTTTACGAGGCACAGCCAAGGTGTCTCAGGCAGACGGTGCTGGTGAACACTCTTCTCCAGAAGGAACCGGTGCTGTTTGTGTAAAGGAGACACTTCATTCAACAGATGGAAAGAGCAAATTAGGGAATGCTTGATTGTGGCATCGAGGATGCTTTCTGGGGTGAAGACAGTATTTGGAAAACCTCCAGAAGCGCGAAGCTTGAGAAACGCTGGGCTCCGGCAGGTAATGCCGGGGGAGACTTGGGCAGAGAATCTTCCATTGGAACACAGCACAGCTGGGAAGCACAGGCCCTCGGGAAAGAGGCCCGCGCAGTCCCTTCAGCCTGGCACCTGTGGAGGAGGCGGGGTGCTTGGGTTCTGAGACTCCATACTGACTTTTTGTGGGCAAGAGCCTGTTGGATCTGCCATGAACCTGGCTCTGACATAGCCTCGACCTAGGACCTCACAGGGAAAAGGCTGCCGGGAGGAAATGTCCCCATGGGTTTAGGGGGAAGGGGTGTTTGAGCAATTGTTCGTCTAGGTTGATTTAGAATTACTTGGACAAGAGAGCCATGAGCACAAAGCCAGCTCCACGCAAAGAACACCGAGGCCTGTCGGACCAGGCTGGAGTCCCTGGCTACCAACGGGACCTGAGTGGAGCATCACCTCCTCTGCCTTGTCTATGGGCCCGGCAGGGGACATGTCAGCTACCCGCAGCACCTGGGCTCCAAACACCTCCTGCCATGCAGGCGGCAGGGATTCCTGGGAATTCTGAGTTTGTGTCACTCCCTCTTGTCATGGAAAGGGCTCCTCCTTTCCCCAAAGAGCAGAGGACGCAGACGTGGCATACTGAGGTGAGGTTCTCAGCAGTGGAAATGCTAGGGTTTCCCAGAGAGACAGAGCCAGTAGGAACTACAGATACAGGTGTGTGTGTGTGTGTGTGTGTGTGTGTGTGTAATAAAGAGATTTATTAGAGGAACCGTCTCCTGCAGTTTGGAGGTGAGCAATCCTGTGATAGGCCATCTGCGAGCTGGAGAACAGGAAAGCCAGTAGTGTGGCTTGGTCCACGTTCAAAGGCTTCACCCAGGGGAGCTGACAGTGTAACTCAGGCTGAGGACAGAGCTGAGAACTCCGGAAGCCACTGGTGCAGGCCAGGAAACCCGGAGTTCTGCTGTCCGAGGACAGGAGAGAAAGGGGATCTAATCTCAGGAGAGAGCGAGTTTGCTTTTCCTCTGCCTTTTGTCTCTATCTGAGCCCTTGGCTGATCGGACGGTGGCTGCCCACATTGGTGAGAGTGGATCTTCCTGCTCAGTCCCCTGGTTCAAATGACGGTCTCTTTCGGAACTGACAGGAGAGGTACCCAGAGGAAGGCTTTAGCAGCTATCTGAGTAACCCAGTCAAGGTGACACTTAAAATTAGCCCTCAGAGTGGGGCAGGGGGAAGGTGCCTGGGTGTCTGCTTCCTGGCATTACTAGACACATGTACTGGCCAGGCCTGATTGCTTCTTGCACCCTAAGCCGATTTCTGAGACAATGAGAGTTTGCGTAGAGGAAAGCTTTCCTATGTGAGGGGTCAACCCGGAGAGCGGTAGCGTCCGAGGCTCTCCAAGTACCTCCATTACTGAAGGCCAAGCAGGCCTTTCCGACGTAAGTTGGGAGCCTGACAGGGTGAGGGTCTGGGGTCAGGAACCCAGGGCTTTCCACCACGGCTTCCATGCTGTCCCCTGGAGGGACGGTGCTGTTTCCTCGGTGCTGGGCAGCCTGAGATGGACACGTTGCTGTCAGGTCTCCTGTGGTCACTCCAGGCCCATCGCCAGTGTGCAGGAAGCATGGACTGGTCAGAGGGAAGGACACCAGGGGCTTGTCTGCTTGTGCAAGGACAATCCCCTAAGGGGTTGACGGCCGGTGTGGTGGTTGGGGTTGTTGGAGTCCCTCATGGCCAACCACGGTTCGAGTCCCAGACCCGGAGACTTGCTTTCTTACTTTCCCTCTCTCTCTGGGCAAATTTAAAATAATAATTAATAAAATTAAAATAATTCTTAAAACAAAAGAGAGTTACCTGGACTCTAGGGAGTTTCTTTTGTACCTAGTAAATATTATATTTAAGATTAAACAAAGAGAACTTGTCTTTTACTTCTCAGGGTGTGCTGCTGGGGTGTGGTGCCCCCGGCTGACCTCATGACCCTAGTTTAGGGGCCAGTGAGCCGCACCTGACCCACTGCTGTCTCCCTGTCAGCTCCACCAGCAGCATGCCTGCCGACCCACTCCACCCCCGTCACCGCATGGCTTATTCTGGACCTCAACCCCACAGGTCTCCTCCGCATCCCTTCCTCCCCGGCAATAGGGCAGGGTCCTTCATGCAGCTCCCACAGCCAGTCCGCAGGAGGGTGAAGGAGAGACAGGGTCTCCCCACCTGCATGACTGTGGAGCCTGACTCAGGTGCCGTCCCAGTTCACGTGCAGAGCCCGCGCTGGCTCCAGTTCCTGCTTGTTTCCAGTTCATCTTTCCACAGGTCCTTGGTTCTCCAGGGTTCTAGCAGTGAGCGGGCAAAGAGCCTTGCTGAGTTTAGCGTGCCAGGGAGTGTGGGAGGGAAGACATCCCTCACGTTCCTGGGCAGGAGCAGTAGCTCCGATGGGAGCAGCTGGGCTGCTGACGCCGCCCTCCTGTGGTCGTCCACATGTGCCCGAGGAGCCCCATAAGCTCGAAGCCCTGTAATCCACTCCAGTCAGAGGCCTCTTTATTTTTGTTCATTTTTAGAGAAAAGGGCTCTATCTGATTAAACAACCACAATTCTGTTTGCTAACTTCAATCCACATATTATAAAAAAGATACCAAGTGTCCCAAGTAATTAATTATATTTACACCAGGTCTGTGAAGGATTACAGAATCAGTCATGTGGACGTGGGCAAAACCCTGCACCTTCATGTGGTCCGTGCCTCTCACCCACACTCACCCAAGGAGCCGATCCCAGGATCCTTTAAAATATCGGGAGGATCCAGCTTGTTTGTGTTTCTTGCAAAATAGCAGCGTATGTGCAATAACCTGAATTATTTACCTAGCACCGGCTAAGTCCGTGGGGTTTTAGAAACATCCATAATTAAAAATTTAAAACAGCCTTACTTCTGATAGTAACAGTGATTAACCACAGCGACTGGAGAACTGCCTCAAGACCTTTGTGGAAGCAGACAGTATAAATAAGTCAGTGAATTCGTAAATTAAATGCGTCGTGACCTTCTGGTTCTCAGGTTCCTGTGTGTCATGATTAGGGCCGACCCACTGAGGAGTCTCTGAAGTCCCTCCCAGGCAGAAGTCTCTCCTTTTACCCTTAATCCCAAGATAGGTTGGAGGCCATTTTGTCTGGCGTTTTCGTTGGTGGTCTGCTAGGAGGTGGGCCCACGGCCATGTCAAGTTCGGTGAGCTGGGATGGCCACTGAGGGATTCCAGGGCCCTCTGCAGACGCCCCCTCACAGTGCAGGCAGTGGGGGTCGGGGCTGGTCGGGGCCGCAGATACTCAGTCTTAGATGCACAATTCGTCGTCCACGCTCCTACGCTATCAGGAAAGTCGACGCGTTGCTTTCTGGCACGTCAGAATTTCCCTTAACCTTGGAGTTGAGCAAGTGCAGCTCGTGGGAATCCACTGCCACCTCCCGCGCTCTGCTAACTGCAGACTCGGCCTCTCGTCTAGTGACGCTCCCCCTCGGCCACCCCCGCCCCGCAGTGTGAGCCCGTCTCTTTACACGAGGGGGCAGTGAGGGCCTGGCGTGCTCTGAGTCCCCAACAGCATGGCAGTTCCGGTCCTGTCTCTACCACCTCCGCCCCGTCACCAGCCCGCCCAGCCTCCGTTGCTCAGGAAACGCGTCCCAGTCCGCCTGTCAGTCAGTGACTGTGCCTGTTCCTGAACTCCTTTGGCCCCGTATGGCCCTGTAGGCACCTGGCACACTTCCACTTCCATTCCCTGTCTCTGTTAGAGGAGCTTGATGGCGGCCCACGTGGACAGTGCCACTGGGGAGGCGGGCACGGTTGCACCATCGATCGGTGTTGCGGTTGGCACCCACTTACACTCCAAGCTTCAGCTTTACGTCATGAAAGGAAAGGAATGTCTTTCAGGGTCCCCAGCCACACTCATGGCAGTCTCCAAGTGGGGACAGTCGCAGACTGAAAGGAGTGGAGCTGAAGAGCAGCAAGCAGCCAAGGAGATGGTAAACACTGGGAGCCCGTGTCCACGCTCTCGTGTTGCAGGTAGACTCGGAGGCTTCGACTCCCTGCGGTCCGTGTCCACCACATTCTTGTAGCAGGGCCGACTGCACCAGCTACGCCTAAAGACCCAGAGAGAGCTGCCGAAGGATTCCAGCTAAGTCTGCAATTCGTTAAGCATCAGAATACTCCTACTTGTGGATTAGAACTGTGAGAGACCACACTCCAGGAAAGATCCCACAACATAAATTGATAATGACCTCATCCTTAATTCCTCCCACACACTCAGTGGCTTAAATAAGTGGTAGAGTTCCTAGTTTAAGTGCAGGTATATTAATAGAAAAATATTTGAGTTTAGAAGACATTAACACAGCCAAAATATTGGATAAGAAATTGGAATTTGGCTGGCCTTGGCTAATCTATTTGGTTTGAGATTTGGGTTTCCAAACTGAATATATAAATCAGTGGCAGATGTATAGGGAACAGAAATATAGATACATATATCCCAATACTTGCCATTTGTTGTGTTCCCAAAAATGTCTACAGAAGTGCAGTGTGAAGATAAGGAACAGTGAGTTTCTGTGTTTTGGGATGGGGTAGGGGTTCTGAAAGGTACACTGTGTTTTGCAAATCCCTCATTTCACGCTGTCTTTAAGGAGCCGTATTTGTCGGCCTCTTCGCAGTGCTCACACGCGGTCTGGTGGTGGCTTGTTCTCAAGCGTGTACCCTGCTGTCCGGTGGCTGGCAGCTTCCACTGCAGTGCTTCACTGAGCTGTGCCCCGTAGGGGACTGATTAAACTGGAAATTCAGCTCCTTGGATCTATCCCCTTTATCATTGTAGTCATTTTTTCCCATGAACTTTTACGAAAACCAGCAAAATGTGAAAGCAAAAATCACATGATCACTTCCACATAGGGGAAAGATAGAGGTGTTGCTACGAGAGATCGGCCGTCAGCCCCACAGCATCTTCCATTGGCAGCCGTGAGTGGAGCCCAGAGTGTGACCACCCTGACAGGCTCCAGTTAACAGCCCGTCGTGCTCCAAGTGCCACTTGTTCCAAAATCGAAGGTTTCCCCCCTCCACATGTATTCCTGTCCAGTATCCTGTGCTCGGTAGCAGCGAGATAGCGGAGGGGGTTGGAAGCCAGGAAGAGCTGGCAAGATGTGGTGATCGCCCTAGTGTACTACCTGTAGGTTCTTGGGAATCACAGCTCTTTGAGAGGTGAAGAGGCCCATGTTACACACCCCAGGAAGGAGGGGTATGGCTGCCATACTCTGTAGTAAAAGACAACCAACCCAGAGTGTCTGTGGCTACCAGATGAAGCTTCCCTGATGGGTCAGTTCTGAAAGTTCTAACACGGGTACATCTGAGGGAGCTGTGTCATGGTGAACACGTCACGGAATGTAATGCTGCTGGGAGATTTGAGAGTGAGCAGGAGTAACTGGGAGATGCTGGCCTCATTCTCAAGTTTAATATTTAAATTTTATTTTAGGTTTTTGTCATAGAGTGCATGCATTTGCCAGAGAGAGACAGAGAGGGAAAGAGAGAAATCACATCTCAGGGAGGATGACCATGATGCAGTCCCTTCTCCTCCATCCTCCTCTTAGGATTTTGGGCACACATGCACACATGCCCAGCATGATTTTCAAGGCGTTAGGTCTGGGATTAAAACCACAGTTGGCCGGGAACCAGCAGTTAGCGTAATGGCTATGTCGCTGGACTCCCACGTAGTCGACCGCGGTTCGCGTCCCGGACCCGGTGGCTTAAAACTCACGCCGGGCGCGTGTGCGTTGCGTGCCCAAGATCCCAAGAGGAGAATGGAGGAGAAGGGATTGCGGCGTGACCATCCCCCCTGGGGGATGATTTCTCGCTTTCTGTCTCTATGTCTCTCTCTCTCTGTCTGGCGAGCGCACGCGCCCTATAGCAAAAAAAAAAAAAAAAAAAAAAAAACCTCTCCAAAAAAAAAAAAAAAACCACAGTTGGCCGTGTGGGAGTCCATTGCCTAACCAACATGCCAACTGTTGGACCCTAACAGTTTATTTTTGAGTAAGCAATAGATGTTTAATGCAAAAAAAAAAAAGAAAGAAAGAAAACTTGGGTGGTCAAATGAATTAAAAGCAAGCAAACAGACAAAAGCGACCTGTCATCTAGTCACTCAAAGATAATCCCCGTGAAAAACATGGCAAATATTCTTTTTGATATTTTCTAGAAATACATAATTCTGTTTAGAATTCCATTTGTCCATACTCCATCTATTATGCACACGAGTACTTTTCTTTACAAAATGGTGGCACTTTTTTTCTGAAGCCTGTTATTTTGCATCCAGAATAAGCCATGCCCGCGTTTCTGTGCTACGGACACAGCCCGGCCACCTTCGTAATGGCAGCCTGCACGCGGGCCTCGGCCTTTGTCTTGATGAGCTGCTGCTGGCTGCTCACGCTCCGGCCGTGAGCGACGGCGGCGAGCCTTCCCATGAACTGCTGTGCGCTCGCCAGGTGGCTGCCTTGGGACGAGATTTTCGCGAGTTGATAGGTCAGGGCTGTTCATTGTTCCTACGTTTGATACGTGTTGGGACATTGTCTTTTTGGGAAGTTCTGTCCATTGACATTCTCAACAGTGGATGTGAAAGAGGCCGCTCTGAGCAGCCATTCCTCAGCACCAGCCCTCACCAGTCTTGTGCACCCTTGTCGCCTTGAGAGATGGTGGGCTCTGCTCATTTGCACTGGTTAATTACTAAGTAAGCCCCCCCCCCCATTTATTGACATTTTTAAAAAGTCCCTCTTCGTGTCCATTTAGGGAAGGTGCGATTCTCCTGTCCTGCTGGCTATGTACTCATTAACTGATGGGCCACTCGTGGGCGCTCCTCTTCCCTTCCCACCCACACTGCCCGTTCGTTAGGTCTTCTCATTCAGCTTGGTGACATGAACAGCATTTCGTGACATACGGAAGTCTTTCCTTTCTGTATACTCCAACTTACCACCAATCTTTCTCAGTGCGATTTCTCTCTCCTGTCAGACTGCCCTGTTTGTCCCCAGCAACAGCCTGGGGACAGGTGACTGATTCATTGTCCACATTTTGACCTATGTTCCAGCCATTCGGCCTGGCCTGGGGAGGGAGGGATGGCAGTGTCCTCAGAGGACAGCGAGGTGTTGGCAGCTGGGTTCAGCTCCTCACCCGCAAGTGGCCCTGCACATGTGACTTGTCCCTCGTCAAGCGTGCCTCAGCTTGGGAGCGGAGTCGTGGCGTGGCAGCCACAGGAGCTGCTGGGAGATTCGGGAGTGAAAACCGGGAGGAACCCAGCGCAAGGCGCTGCTGTAGTCGGTGTTGGCGGGGGACCGCGTCGATCGCCGCGACGTCAGCACTCCTCAAACGGTTCTCATCGTTAGGATGGCTCTAGGTGTTTTGAAACAATGCTATTTTTTAAATTTTAAATTTCTTTATTTTACATTAATTACCTGTGTATCATTGCAGCATAAAAAATGAGTTTTCCTATCCAGAATACATGGCATATTGACTCAATCAGAGACACATGTTATCTTCAGCACATGATTTCCATTTCTTATTTCTTATGTTTTTTCTAACTCTTTTATTTATTTATTTTTTATTATCATAATCTTGTTTATATTACATTGAATCAAATATAACCTTACGGTGTATTACATTTCTTTTTCTAGAAGGAATACCATGCATATGAGTCAATACAGAGACATTAAAATCCCCATCATCATTATCAAATAGCTTTTCATTATTTTTCCCGATTATTATTATTATTCCAATTTTTTTTAAAAACATTCAATCACTATTTATCATTTTGCTTGTAAAAAGACTTTACCCATCATGAAATACTTCTCAGGCCAGTCCAGTAGAGAGCACTATACACGTCATCAACAGGTAATAACCCGCATCTGTCCCACTAACGTCCTGCCTCCCTATTCATTCTCTTGCTATTCTTCTCCATACTCTTCTCCTCTCCCACCCCGTTCCACATTGTCTTCATCATTGCTAACTGTTTTCACTACTTAATGCTATTTATTTTTGAAATTTTAAATGTCATTAAAGGATACATGCTATTTTTAGGTCCTGAATTTAAAATGCTTCCAGAATACTCACACCCATGATTTGTGAGATCCACACACAGTCCCCTTCTGCCTGAGGAGGGCTGCCCAGGGAATTGTGGGTGGCACGTACCTGCCAGAGACCAGTTGCAGTCACGTGAGTGGTGCCAAGATGACAAGATGACACCGTCGCCCCAGCTTCTGTGCCTCTTTCTGTGTCTGCTGGATCGCTCTGAGGGAACAGATGCTGACCCGGGTGGGGATTTAGCCAGAAAACCAGGAGCATTGCAGGGTGCGTTTGGAAAGGGGTGACTGAGGAAGGTGGGGCAGCACCTCCTGCAGAAGCCCTGCAGGCAGACATGCCACAGTTCTATCCCCAGGCAGCTGAGTGGCCTCTTGTTCCGCCACAGCACTCTGCAGTCTGTGACCCCCGGCCCCTGGGCTGGGCGGCCCACAGGTGAGCATCTTCTCAGTTAGCCATGGGAGCACCAGCTGTCGGCTCTGCCTAGAACCTGCATCCCCAGCACTGGCCGCCCCAGTGAGCTCAGCTGGACTCTGTGAAGCTACCAGCCCACAGCAGAGGCCCTCCAGGATGCTGGGCACCAGGCCTGTTGGCCCAGGCCTTACTCTGCCTTCTGGCTGCTGGATGGGGAATTGCAGTGAGATTCCTTGCCCTGGCAGCTCCATCTGGTGAAACATCTGGAGTGGGTCCCAGCAGGACGAGGACGTGCGAGGAGTGATTAATGGTACCTCAGAACCTCAATATGGGGTGGGGGGCTGACCTGTTTACAAACATGATTGCAAATCTTAAAGAGCTCCGTGATTCTAAGCCACCCTTCTGGAGGGAGGCCCACCGGGAGCAGCTCAGGCCCTGAGCATGGCAGGATTATAAAAAGGCTTCATTAAGTCTTGATCATGCTTCGGGCATTTGGAAGGAAATGGATGGATAAAGATGCAGAAAACACGATAGAGAATGAGGAAGCAATTCATTTTCAACTTCTGGGAAATTAATCCCAAGTGGTGTGGGGCGGACTCTAGGATAGAGAGGAGACAGGGCGAGGTTGCCATTGCGGCCACGGCCAGTCGCAGATAGGAGGGCCGGGCCCCCACCCTGCAGCAGGAAGTTCCAGGCAGGTGACGAGGCCGGCTTCCCGACAAGAACAAGAACCAGAGCAAGGCTGTGGTCTTACTGGTACAATATTATTGCTGATTTCATTACTGGTGTTCTATTATTACCCAATCCGAACCAATAAGCACGTGGGGGGAAATGTGCTGCTGTTGTTTTTCTTGCATCTCCTGAGTGTATAACAAAAGCTCTGGGGAAGCTGTTGCAGGAACCCCAATGCCTCTGTAAGACCATCCGTAGGCAGTTTTGCTGTGCTTTTGTTTTGCTGGTCTAAGAAAAAATATGCTACCTGGGCAATTGGAGATGTCACCTACGATTTGGCTCTTATGGAAAATATGTAGTCCATACACAGAGAATAAATAGAATGTTTGAGACTACCACTCTCGTCTAGAAAGACCCACTTCTCTGCCCTGGGCACACTGGGATTACCAGCCTGATTTACAGAGAACATCGTGGACAACCAAGAATGCAAGGAGCATCCTGGGACTGACCTGCTGGCCAGCGACCGAGGACCGAGGGACGGAGATGTGGCTTTTTCTGGGAGGATGCCCTGAGAAGGGAAGTGGAAAGGGAACATGCGAGCTGTGTGAGCTGGCGTCAGCCCCGCAAGGGCAGACGCTGAGTGTTTGCAGAGGTGCTGGAGGGTCAGCCTAGCGCATGCCGACTGCGTCTCTGAGAATGGCAGTGCTCCTTCAAGGGGGCCTCCTGCAGCCTCAGTGTCGGTCTGACGCAGCGCCTGGTGGTTTCCGTTCGTCTCTCGGGCGCGCCCCCCCCCCCCCCCCCCCCCCCCCCCCCCGCTGACGTCGTGCCTGGCTTTGCACAGGTGCACTCTGACCCGCGCAGCCCACAGCTTGGTCTGCACAGCCGATCTTTCCCATCTCTCCCTCTGATCTTCCTTCCATCCTGCTCACCCCAGGAAGGCCCAGAGTCCCTCAACAACTCAGGTCCTCTCTCTGGCATCAGGAACAAACTAAGGATTTCCTCTTGAATGGCTTTTGGTGCGTGTCCTCAACACTCTGCGTCCTCCCTGTCCCCAGGCCTTGGGGAACAGTGGACAACCCTCGTTCCAGGGACCCTGGTCCACATGGAGGCCTCCAGCCACTCCTTTAATGTCTGTGTGTGTCCATCAGACGGTGGAGCTCAGCTGTCCATCAAACAGCGGTGTTCAGGACAAGTGCAGGAGCCAGGGGGTCAACTGGGAGAATCTGCCTAGGGGCTTCCACTCTCGGGTCCTTCCTCAGGCCCCCTTGCTGGCTCTCCCTCCTCACCCTCTTCTTACAGGCCAGAGGGGACTATGTGAGGCCACCTCTCTTCCGCCTCCTCAGTGCCCCACGTCTTCTCTGCTGATGGCCCTGTCACCTCAGGCCCAGCCTAGCCTCCGGACAGGTCTTTCTGACAGCTGGTGGCTCTGCCTGTATGTGCCTCGAGCCTCTCAGACCCACAGATGGGCTCCCTGCCTTCCCCAACTATCCGTGTTCTCACTCCGCCACCTTTGGTCCAACCTGCCAGCCTGTGGCCTGGCGTCATCCTGGCAGCCTGGCACCTTCGTCCCACACTGGACCTTGCTGGTCTCTCTCCACCCTCCACCTCCCACCCCCGCCATTATTCCAGGGTCTGGCTGTGGTTCGGCCACGTCGTCTCCTGGTCAGGGCTGGACTGCCCTTCACCCTGCCCCCAGGGCTCCCTCATTTCCTGCATGATGTCCTATAACTAGAGATACAGATGCTCCTCAGCTCCTGACAGGGTTACCCCGCTGATAAACCCACTGTAAATGGAAACCGTCCGACATACCTAACCCACTGAGCATTGTCGCTTTGCCTCACCGGTCTTAAACACCCTCGGAACGCCCGCAGCTGGGCAAAACGGTCTGGCCCACAGCCTGTTTCGTAGCAGTGCTGAGCTGCTCATGCCGCGTATCAGACACCGTGCTGGCGCCGAGAAGCAGGGTGGTCACTCCCCTCGTGTGGCTGGCCAGGAAGGGCACTGCCCGGCAATGTGAGGATGTCCCAGGCTGGTCGCTCGTCCAGGGAAAGAACAAGACTGAAGTCAGAGTTCAGTTTCTAATGGACATGTGTCACTTTAAAACCATCGTGACGTTGAGGAATCCTAACGAGCCATCGTAAGCTGGGGACAGTCCATCCTGTGACCTTCTTAAATACACATCTGAGCCTGTCCCTGGCAACAGTGCCATGATCGCGTCCCATGCACAGGCGGAAGTACGGTGGACAGTGGCAGTGGACGCACATTGCCTACCTGGATCTTTTTGCCACCCTGTGCTGCCTGCCCGCTGTGGAGGTGTGGTGCTAGGGCCTCAGCTGCCCCCTCCCCGCCCTGGGTGTCAGCCACAGTGCAGGGAGGTCACCCCAACCCCTGCACCTGCCCCCAACTGCTGCGGTCCACATGCTGCCCTCCCCACCCCACGGGGGCCAGCTCCGAGGGGAGCGAGTGCTCAGCCCCGAGGTGGGGTCTGGCTGGGGCTGGTCTGAGCTAGGGAGACCCGGCAGCGCTCCCCTCTGTCACCTGCCCACTCTGCTGCTTCGTCTCCTCTCCTGAGCGGTCCGTGCATGGCCTCCTCAGCCTCTGCTCTGCAGAGTCCAGCCTAGGAAAACGCCACTCATCGTGGGGCTAGGGAGAGCAGGAATGACGGGAAAACAGCACTTCCATCTCCTCTGAGTATCGCCTGCCCGCCAGCGCAGACTCTGCCTTTTTTCTTCAGTCTTTTTCCACAGGGCACATGCACTCATCAGAGAGAGACAGTGAGAGAGAAAGTAAGAAATCACCTCCCTGGGAGATGGCCATGCCACAATCCCTCTCCTCCATCCTCCTCCCGGGATGTGGGGTGCGCATGCCACCTGCTCCCAGCATGATTTTTAAGCTGCCAGGTCTAGGACTCGAACCACGGTTGGCCATGTATGAGTCTAGTGCCTTAACCCCTATGCCACTTACTGGCCCTCAGACCCAGCTGTTGTATTGGGTCATTGGAAAAGTCATGATGTATTTGTGTATTTTTTTCTATGCAGATATGCATCATGATTTCTCAACAGCCCAGTAGTTTGGGTACTAACCTCACCCAGCCTGGCTGGCCTGCGTTCCCTGTTTCTGTCTGTTGTCTTCTCTGTGTGCAGCTGATGCCGCAGCCCTCGCCTGGGTTCTCCAAGGAAACCAGCCGCTGACCCTTTCGAGCCTCTGTGCGTCCTAGTTAGCCTGTTGCTTTAGTCTCAAGAGCTGTTTCTCACTGCCGGTGAGAGGACGAGATTCCTGGAGGCACGACTTACAGGGCTGCGAAGGAACAGGACCAGGGAAGTGTTCCACAGGGAACGAGAAGGGCTGGAAAGAGGAGACGTTGCTTCTGTACGACAGTCAGCTGCTTTCTGTCCAGCTCAGGGAAAGGGAGACAGGGCGGGGAAGGGGACACAGCGAATCCCTGCTGGTGTGACAGAGGGCACGGGGTCCCTGGGCCTTCCATCTCTAAGTTCAACTCTTCTCAACACCAGGTGCCCCTACAGAGCAGGCCTTGTTCCGTGACCTTGGAACTCCTGGGTGCATGTGTTATGCCCGCTGCCTGGGAGGACGATGGTGGCGGGGTTGCATGGGTATCACTTCTCTGGAGCTCTGTGAATGCAGCATGAGCTCATGTCATTGGCTGATATTCCAGGCCAATCCTTTGGGGATTAGAAAGTTATCAGGAAATAACCTTATAGCTCATTTAGGTCAGCCCAAGCCTCTTAACTTCAGTTCCCTCATCAAGAATAAGGGATTTGTTCGTGAGTCACAGCCCAGGGTCATGCAGGACCCAGGAGCCGGCAATGCAACAGCTGTGGCGTTTCTCTGAACAGAGGGGACGGTCAGTAAGTCGTGCGGGCTGACTCAGCTTCCTGATGGAGGTCACACCTTTGACCTGCTGCAGCTGAAAGCTTGCTTGGCCCTAGCTCAGTGTGTAGCAGGCTCCCTTCGCACTGTGCTGAAGAGTGAGACGGAGAAGCCATGCGAGTCGTAGGCCGCTGTCTGCGTAGGTCTAGCTCCGGAGGGATCCTGGGGCATGTCTGCTCTTCTCTGAGGAGCTCTGAAGTTTGGAGCTTCTAGGGAAGTGTGGCCAGCACTGTTCAGTGGGCAGTGCCACTGCAAGGAGCCCAACGGGATGAAAGACAGGCCGACCAGTGGTGCGTTCCCCGCTGACCGAGGCCTCAGCCAGCAGCAGCCCCGTCCACAGGCAGTGACGAGCGTCCAGGCCCAGTGTGCTTTCAGGCCCAGGGCTGCAGAGAACGTGCCTACTCACGGGAGCGTTCATTCTCCCTGTCTCGCTTGTTTTCAGCCTGACCTGGTTGCTTTGAGACTCAAGAATTATGCTATTTTTTCCATTTATATAAGTCTAGCATCTTTTGTTTTTCTTCTTTTTTTCCCCTCTCTTTATTAAACAATCTGATCCCTTTTCTACTACACCTTCCTCTCTCTGCATCTCCCTAACCAATCAAACTCGTCCCCTGCTGGGCACACACGCATCACTGCTGCTGCTGCATAGGGAACACATTCTTCCTCCTCTTCATGCGCTCAGTGCCCAGCCCCTCCCCACCTGCCAGTTCCCACTCAGGCCCTCTCTTCTCCAGGAGGACCGCGAGGCTGTGGGGAGTTTCTTAGTTTGTGAGCCACCTCCCTTCTCAGGCCCCCAAGTTGCCAACGGTAATCAGCAGTTTATGTAGGCACTGAGTGCTGGTTTCTGGTGGTACTTTTGTGTCTTTCCCCACAGAATTTAAAGCTACAGAGGCTATGCCATAATCACATCTCTTAATGCTTCTATTATTTTTAGATTAATGTATCTCCCTCAAAATGCAATAAGGTCTTTGAACTCAAAGGAAAACTCTATTTTGCTCCTTGCTGGAGCCCAGTGATTATCAAACTACTTGACACATAAGAAGTACTTCCTAAATATCTGTTAGTAAATCTGTTTTTCATCATCCATATCATTTTCTGTTTCAGTTGTCTGTTGCTGCCTTTAAAAAGCACCGTATAGTGTAGTAGCTTGGGATAGCAGCCGTACATTTGTCATGCCTCTGCCACCCAGGTTGGGCTCAGCCGAGCGGTTTTTGTGCTCTTGCCTATTGTCTGTAGGACAGAAGAAGTAATGCCTTTTCCTCAGTCATCCGAGGGTCATGACTGACACCCTATAACAGAGACAGATGAACAAGAGGAGAGCATAATGAATGTGTCTAACTAAGCTTAGTTTTAGTGACATGGGAGACTTAAGAAATGTAGACCCAATGACTCAGAGAAAACCGTATTTTTTATACTAAAGAAAAGAGGTAGCTAGTTGTCCTTTTTGAACAAAAACGGGTGTGTCCCAATGGTGTTAAATTTGGGAAAATTTAGTAAGGCTTGCTTTTCATATTCCTTCCTTTGTCTCTGTATGATGGTAGTACTTTCTCCAGGCGTGAGAAAGGACCCCTCTGGAGTAAGGGTCTTATGCTCTCCTTCCTGGTGAGGTAGGTCAGAGCACTCTTCTCTGATCGTGCTTCAGGGCAGAAAGGCAGGAGAAGTTCAGAGTGGCCTCTTGTTTCCTCTGTTATCAAAGTGTTATGAGTAAGGTCTACTTCTCAGAGCCCCAGCAGGTCCTTCAGGTGGGTAGAGTCATCTGGAGGCTGCTGAACTGGGGCTGGAAATCTAAGATGGGAAAGGATGAAGCTCTAACTCACACACACCCTGCACAGGTCCCTGAGCCAGGGGAGCCAAGAGGGGACATTCTAAGAAAGTAGATGCCAGTGTGTCCTCTGGGCTTTTTGCCCACCTTCTGGACCATCTCACTTCTCCCTAGAGATGTCCCACGTGCACAGAGGAGCAGCTTTCTTAGTCTGCTTCTGGCCCGTAGGCGTTTGGAGGCTCAGAGGCCTCTTCTCGTTTGAACTCAATCCCTTGTAGTCCAAGCTGGAAAAGGCCTCTAAAATCTTGTGGACTTCCTACGTAGCACATTATCTACTTCATTAATAAAATCTGCACCCACAGATCACTTCAAGACAGGCCCACCCCATCCGGGCTACTGTTAGGGGTCGAGTAAGGGCGTGGTAGGCAGAGACCAGACGTTTTGCCTAGCAGATGGGGTACAGGGGAATCAGCTTATGTTGCCCTAAGTTTTAGCAAAGTGTTTGAGCTACAGTGTTGGTCTGGTCCTGACACCGTGGCAGTGTTTCTCTGGCAGCGCTTTGGGTTGGATGTTTACCCTGACACTATTTCGTATATTTAGATACTTTCTTGTAGCAAATGCTCAGATTTTGAAACTGCTCTATTTTCTAGCCCTGTCAGTTGTGGTTGGAAATACTTCCTCTAAATTCTGCTTGGAAACTAACGGTTTCATCTTTAATTTGTCTGTCTCTTCCCATATTTTATCACAGATTAAAACAAGCCAGTCAGTATTTTTGGTATTCTGCCTAGAAATCTTCTGCAGTTCCATTTGTGTCTTCAGTTCATTCTCATTCTGTGGTCACTACAGAATGACCTTGTCCCTTTTCCTACCAACATGTACGTGGGCCCCTGTCCAGTCCCAGGATGGATTTTCTCATTGCTCCTCTGACCGCCTGACATCCTGTAGGAACCTTCCTGACACAAATTCAGAAGCCAACACAACCTATTTTAAGTTTTTTTTTTGTTTGTTTGTTTTTTTTCGCTTGGCGTGTAACAATTCACCAAAATTATTTTTTGTTGTTGTTGCAATAAAGAGCCATCTCATAATGTCCTGGCAGAAGAGAACCTGGTCCTTGCCCTATTATAAATATTTTCTCTGGTCACTTCACTTTCTTTCTTTCTTTTTATTTTTTTGGAGAGGTTTTCGCTATAGGGCGTGTGCACTCGCCAGACAGACAGAGAGAGACAGAAAGCGAGAAATCACCTCCCAGGGGGGATGGCTACGCCACAATCCCTCCTCCTCCATTCTCCTCTCAGGATCTTGGGCATGCACGCACACGTGCCCAGCGTGAGTTTAAGCCACCAGGTCCAGGACTCGAACCGTGGTCGACTACGTGGGAGTCCAGCAACATAGCCATTATGCTAACTGCTGGTCCCATCACTTCACTTTCTTAATTTATTGCTCTTGAGAGAGAGAAAGAGGGGCAGGTCTTTATAACCTCCACGCCATCCCCAGTCGCCTGTGATGGAATGTGGGCTGCCCAGGGAAGGGGTAAGATGGTGGGCAGCCCTCATTCCAGTGATTTTTACCAAGAACAATCACTAAAGGGGGATTCAGCCGGTGGTACATGGGAAAATCTGACTTTGCAGGAAGAAGAACCCTGATCGGTAGCACCTTTCATTCCTAGAGCCTTATCCTGGCCTTTTCAGATGACTCACTCAGTGTTACTGCAGTGGAGCTGGGCTGGGATGCAGCTGGCCTCCTGGAGCTGTGTCGGGCTGTCTCCAGCACACAGCTTGTTTCAGCTGACGGCTTTCCTAGCTCCTGGGACTCTGGGGATCTCAGTTCTGCCAGCGTGGGTGCCAAGAGGGACCTGCACCCATCAGACCCAGATTTTTCCATATGTGTAAGCCACTTACCATGTTACCATTTCACTCTTCTGATTTGGCCCCAGCTTCAGTGTCAGTACTTCCATCTGTCACCCCCAGTCTCCGTTTGATCATGAGCAGAGCAGCGTCCTGCTACAGACGGAGTCACAGCATGCCGTCCCTCTCACTGTGAAGCTCTGCGGAGAGGTCTGGCTGGGGGAGCCGAGACAGCATTCTGAATGCACCTGAGCAGGGCGAAATGGGACCGGCTGACAGCCTATGCGTGAATAAGATGATTGCAGTCACTCCTTCGCAGCCCTGATCCTAGTCTTTAAATAGTCTCTCCTTTCTAGGTCAAGTGGCCCTCTCCTAGGCTGCAGGAGCAGTGTCGGGATAAGGCTTCATCTCCGTGTGTGCATGGCCTTCTGTAGGCGCATCTCGCCCAGATTCCTAGGTTCTTAGTCCCACTTTAATTAGTAGGCTGCTTTTGAAACACTCCATGAACAGGAAGTGGCTAAGGTCCCCTTTGGCTTCCTTGCCATCTTTTTTTTTTTCTCAGATCCCTGGTGTTCCTGCCCCACTGGGTCCAGCGCATGTCCCACTTAGGACCCTTGTTCCAACCTGCATGTGATGGTTATAGGAAGGGGCAGGAGAGGAGGTTGCTAGATCGAGGCTGCTGCTGCCTTTTCCTCAGTTCTGTTATATGAGTGATGTTCTTCAGAAGAGCCATCAGTAGTGAAAGGGTTAAATGAGCATCCCTTTCTGCAGAGCCAGGCAGGTCAGAGGCTGAGCCCATTCAGTGAGGTCCAGGCTGCAGAGATAATACCTACAGTTCTGAACTGTTAGCCTTCCAGTGCTGCACCCCACTTCCAGGAGTGGGCATCTGTGTTTAATGTTGTACCCCCTAAGCACTTGTAGAGGACAGCTGGAAAGTATTAAGATGACCTTTGAGCCTGTGCCAGCGGGAGTGTCCCTAGCAGATACTGCTCAGTGTTTTCCTCTGAAGACTGATTGCTGTAGTGACCATAGCTTCCACTTGCATGATAAGATGCTGTGAGTGTCAAAAGCATGTATGATCCTTGATGATGTCCTGGAAAGCTACCCCTGCCCGCCATTGCTGGGATGGACATTATATACATATCCAGGAATCCAGTTCAGCCTCTGAGTCCAGATAACAGAATGCCAGGGCCTTAAATGTTTGCCTAAATACTGGCAATGTAGTTTGTCACTCAGATCTTCTGAGGTCTGTCTTAGCAAACTAGGGGCAGGGTCATCCTTAGACCCTAAGGGGCCCATGCTTGGCCTTCCTTTAAATCTCTTAGACTCCAGAGCCTGGGTCTGGCCCAATGCACAGAGCCATCTGAGCAAGACCCAGCCTGTTGCTCCTTTTGGGTACCCTCTCATCGTCTACCCACCCAGCCCATGTGTGGGTCGATCAGATGGCCCCAGGAACACTGGGACTTGCACCTGCAGGATTGTCCTGTGGCCCTGTGGCAAGGTAGATCCCCATTCTGGGAGGGCGGACAGGCAAGTGGATGACAGCTGCTGTAAGAGTGGACCACCGGAAGGAGGCTAACCTGCTGATTTCAGATGACTCAAATCATTTTATAAACACATACCTGCAAAAGGCATTTCACCAGGCCCGGAACTCCATAGGCCCATCGGGACCAGGGAAACATTGATAAACCATCATCCAAAGCATTGATCTCCTGTAGACTATTCCCAGTAGTCTGAGGAAGAATCGGTACTGGTGGTTTAGTCTGGAGAGACTGCTGAGCAGTAGAGGTGATCCGTATTGGACACAGAGTTCACGATCTGGTGCGACAGTTAAGGACAGAAGTGAAGTGGAAGACTGTATCATCTTCACAGAAAGTGAATGTCAAACACGTACATGCACGTACACTTCTTCCTACTTCGATAAAATCCCTTTCCTGATTAATAGCTCTGAACAAGTTGACCAAGCAAGGTATAGTTTGTTTTTGGTCAAATTTAGAACTTGAGTTTAACAGCTCATATATACGGATGACCCAGGAATACCAAGAATTCCTTCTGTATCAAGTTTAGTTAAAAGAGACCAGCATGGCGTAAAGCATTTGTTCCTGGGAGAAAGCACTTGAAGCAAGTGGCTGCTCCGTGGGGGATACTTACGGGCTGTTCTCTGCATAGCTTTCTGTGGCTTCACTGATGGAAGAACAGGTTACCTTTGTAACTTGGGGAGACAAATTTAAAAGCTATACCCTCACGGGAACAATTAAATCCTCATATATGAGATTCTTTCTGCTTGTTGGGAAGAAGAGTTGCTTGAAGAATTCACATTTTGGTTTTGGGGAACATTTTTCCTTTACAAACTGCAGGCTCACAAATGCAGGGCACACATGTTTCTGCATCTCATATATGCAAAATCCTCTCATCTGCAAGTTTGGAGCCGAAAGAAAGAAGGACTTAGATCCTGACAGCCTGTCCTAGCGGCTCACATCCTGCCTCTCCAGCCTGGGCGAGACAGTTGGAATAACAAAGCTCTGTGCGGGGTGCTCGCCTGTTTCCACAAAGCCGAAAAAAGGCATAATCCAAAGAGGAGTTATCGGAGAGTAGCAATTCATCCTGGCATCGTTTCTGCTTTGTGTTTGGTTTCCATTTAAAACTCTTTAAATTTTTCCCGTCTCAAAGTAATGCACACACAGAGTTTGTACCATTAGTCTCTACTGGCCCATATCCATCCTCCTCTTCCCCTTAACCCCGCCTTGCTCCAAATCGCTCACATATCCTTCTTGTCTACTGCTGTGTATTGCTTTCCTACATAATAAAGATGAACTCTTCCATTTTTCTTTTCACCAAATGTCACCTTTCCCTGTACTCCCATTATATGAGGGATACTCAAAAAGTTCAAGGAAAATGTGTACCAAGAAGAAATATGCATGAGTTGTAACATTTTTCTGCACCAAAATAAACTTGTACATTTTTGGAAAAGTTCCATTTTCTATGAGCTTATTGAAGTTCCCTGACATTGCAATTTGGTTTAGCAGTGGGATGACTACACTGTTGCTGAACAAGAGCTAATACCATTGCATTTCCTTTTTAACAGAACGGTTTCTCCCTTGAGTAGTAGTATTCAAATAGCTCCATTTTCCTTCCAGAGACCTGTACCTCAAATGTCCTCCAGACTGATACTCAAAACTTGTACACAACGAGATTCAAACAGAGATCGCAGGTGTCCTGATCAGTGAGGAGGTGTCAATGCCGTCTCTGAATTTGCTAGATGCAGCAGTGAATTGGTTTCCAGCGAGGAGAGTGGGCTGTGACGAGGAAGGTGTTCACCCTAGAAGAGCCGTGGTCAGAAGGTTTATCAGCAGCTGGAGGGGACCCCTGGATTTCTGTTGGCTCTATGTGGCTGTAGGGTACAGGCAGGAGGCGCCTGGCCCCCGCGGAGTAGGGGTGCAGGGAGGAGGGCCAGAATCCATCTGCTCCTCCCCACTTCACACAGCCCTGCTGTTGCCTCTTGGGCCAGGACTCGCCTTCCTCTTAACAGCTTTTCCCAGAGACAGGAGTCTTATTCCCTCCATCTCCCACCTTTCTCTGTGCCCGTAACCCCTCGTGACACTGTAGGCCCTCCAACCTAGACTCTTGTGGAATCACTCCAAACCCCTTGTCATTTACCCAGCTGGTGGCCGCCACCCCATAGCATCGGGGTTTTCACTGGACCTCTGCTTGGCTCCTGAGGCCTGGCTTCTGTGTGGGTCTAGCTCCTAGCCCACTCCTGGGTTTCCTTTCCTGGTGTAGACACCTGCTTATCCCCACTCAGGGTGTTCTCCTGTGTGGCTTCTAAGGGTATGTGCACTCCCTCTCTCTCATCCTCCAGGAGTTAAGACACTGAACTTCCATATCTATCCATCATTTTTCAGAAAGTGCCCAGAAGATCCAGCCAATGGCCGTGCTGTGACCTCCACCACCGACTGTTCGACTCTAGGTGGCATTTTATCTTGACCAGTACCTTTGTTTTACAGCTTCGTTGTGATACAATTTATGTACCATAAAATCTACCCTCTTAAAGGGTATAATTTAATGGTTTCTAGGATATTCAAAAAATTGCTCAACAATTGCCTTAATCTAATTTTAGACCATTCTCATCATCCTAGAAAGAAACCCGTGCTGATTAGCAGCCCCTCCTCACTCATCCTCTGTGGCCTTGGCGACTCCGCCACGCTCTGCCTCCACGGGTCTGCCTGCTCTGCTCGCGGGGCTGTCGCTGGAGTCGTCTACGACGCGGTCTTCTGTGACTGGCTTCTTTCACTTAGGGGATGTTTCCAAGGTCCGTTCACATTGTAACGCATGCACTTCGATCCTTCCACAGCTAATGACATCCTGTTGTGTGGACCTTTACATTTTGCTTGGCCACTCCTCGGTTGCTGGACTCCTGGATGGCTTCCACCCTTGCCTGTTGTGAATAAGGCTGCAGTAACCGTCACTCACGTGTTTATGTGGATATAGCCGTTAGATTTAAATCATTTTAATGAGTCATTCTTATACTTTTAAAAATGAATCTGAATATCTTATTCCTAACAAAGGGGATACGCGAACTTCTGAACAAAAATTGTAGTTCAAAATATTGGAGCCTCCTCATCCTGGCGTAAAGCTCTCGATTTAAAATATGCAATCTTAAGATGCTTCATTTTGCTCCAACTGCTCCTCTCCTATAGTCTTCCTTGGTCAGCTTATTGTTGTTTTGTTAAATTTCTTCTGCCTTGGCATCCCCAGAATGATATATTCTGCAATATTTTAAAGGAGCTTGTTTCCTCGCTGAGATTTGGCCCCTTCTCCCTTTTAATCGCAGTTCAGGGCTACAGCTTTATGGAACTCGCCCAGGTGGACAGCCTTTCACTCCGGGTTTTGGATTTGCCGACCAGAGGAACACCACAAGCAGCTGCTCTGTGCAAACCCCTGCTGGGTGCCGAGGGGCGCAGAGCTGGTCTGAGTCGCTGCCAGTCAAAGCTGCCCTTGGGGCTGCAGTGTGCTGGGCGGGGAGCTGGGTGACGTCCCCTTGGAGGGGCCACCCCGATCTCACCACATGAGGTGTCCTTGCAGAGGATTAGGATCAGGAGCTAGGAGGGTGAGTCAGAGCTCGGGTACCGTGAGAGGGGAGGGCCCTACAAGCAAAGGTGGGCCAACAGCAGGGAGTTCTGGTGAGCTGAGGTGTAGACTCAGAACCAGTCCGCATTTGAAGAGCCTCTGTGAATGCAGAGCAGGGACCTCCCTGACCTGCTGAATTCCAACCCCAGAATCCCAGCACGGGGATGTGCGTTTATGAAAAGCCTCCCAGGCTGCTGGTTTGTGTTGGAAGCCTCTCGTGTTGAGGACAGGGACTGTCCAGAACTGTGGCTGCAGACGCTGGGCCTCTGCCGCTTTTCCAGGCCTTGATGTGCCCCAGCAGGCTGAAGGTCAAAGGTGAAGCTCTTTGTGATAAAAGGCCCTGCCCTCATACAGTGTGTGAGCCGTGGGCGCAGACCCCATCAGAGACAGCGTGTCCACAGAAAGCATTGGAGGAGCCGGGTCGGTGCCTGGAGGGGGCCAGGGCTCCTGCAGGTCACCTGGTGTGAGAAGCACGCTCTGAGCTGTCCTCACTAATGAAGACCTGGGGACCAACCATCGTAACTGTCCTTCCAGATCTTCCCCTCTTTGTCCAGCTCGTTCATTGACTTACTCCCTGAGCGTGCGTGTACGGTGCCCTCACTATTCGCCCAGTACCGTACTCCCTGGTGACGCCCGACATCTTCGAGGCTGACACAGGCCAGAGAGGTGTTGTCCAGTGCGTCTGTGTGGACTTTGCCATCATAGACGTCACAACGAGCTGCTGTGTGTGCAGGGGAAGGACCGCCTCCTGGCTTGCCTGGAAGGCTCAGAGCGTAGGGCAGGAGTTTTCCGGATCACCAGGAGCCTCGCCTTCCTGGTTTTTCTCCCGTTCCTTTCCACGTTGCGTACTGCCTTTCAGTGCCTCTTTCCCCAGCCCGTGGAGTTCTTTCTGGAGGCCCGCTCTTACCATCCTGTGTGTCTCCTCTTTTCTTCAGTGTTTCTCACCGTGATTTCTGCAAGACTAATAAGAACTCGTGTCGTCAATAGAAAAAGCATAGCCACTAATAACCTGGGTGCTGTGGCATTTGAAAGAAAGCCGGACGCTCTTCCACACGTACACACTCCACTCTGGTCACTGTGAGGAGGGCGAGCTGGTGCAGGCCTCCCGAAGGGGGCGGAGGGCCTGCCTTTTCTTGCTGTGCTACTTCACCCCCTGTAGACAGCAAGAGAAATCTGAGATTCTGCCCCCTGCCCCTGACCTGCAGCACCACCAGGCGGTCCTGCCACAGGCTTTGACCCAGTGGCCTAAAGGGCAAGAAATACAGTACCTTCAGGGGCCTCGGGTGATTCTCGAGGTCCACCTGTCCCAGGGCAGCCAGGCAGTGCCCTGGCAAATGCAGATCTGCGAGAACTGTTTCCTGTGCTCATGGCCCCAGATTTGCACGCAGTGAAGGTGTTTATTAAGTAATTGAAAGTAAGCGGCTCCCCTGTTTGAAGGCAGCCTTACCCACTCCCACACTGTTCACAAGAAACTGTTACGCGTCTTTTCAAGACCCAGCCTTGTTCTGGGCGTTTGGGGCATCAGGCGGAAAGGAGGCAGTTTTCAGCCAGGAGCCTACGATTAGACAGTAAGCCTGCGTGTGCCACGCGGAGGTTTAGGGTCTCTTTCCAGGCATCCCGGAGCCTGTCCACAGGACAGAAACAGTCTTTAAGACAGCCACGCTGGAGACCACCCTCCTGCCCACAGATCATCTCAGTCCCGAGCCTGCCTTTATGTCAGGGAACCATGGAGTGGTTCAGAGGGACTGGGAGTGGGAAGGAACTCATAGAGGATGGACAGGCAGATAAAATGGAAGCCTTTAAAATAAATCGCCCTGGATTCCAGAGCTTAGCTGCACAGGAAGCTAGCGAGTGGCTCAGCTTTGTGCCAGACTTTTGCTTAGACGCAGGGCTGTAGATGCCAGGGGAGTCTGAGCAAAGCCGGGTGCAGAACGCGCCCAGTTGACATCTCCATTTATTCAAGTGAGCGTCTTTGCTGAGGCAGTGCATTTTGCCCAAGGAAAATGATCACTCGGATCTGTTTTCATGTTGGGAGCCAGAGCTGGAAATCTGAGGAACTGAACTCTGGGCATAAGCACTTCACAGCTTCCAGAGTCACTGCCCTGGGGGGCGGGGGGCATAGGATACTCATGCCCTGTGCCTCCCGGGACGGCTCTCTGAGAGCCACTCACCCCACTCACGCTGTCCCTTTCAGGGGGCTGTGACTGGGAAGGTTTGGAAGCTACTTTCCAGTAGTCTTTGAGCCCATAATCGGGCCCTATGATGTTAGCTATGCTTGAACTTGGCAGGAAAAAAACAATCTGGATTTTCTTTTTCCAGTTAATTTAGTTACTTTCTTAATTTCAGTTGATTTTCAGTTCCTTTAGTGACTGCCAGGCTGCTAAATCCTGCAAGCTGCTCCCGACAGCTGTCAGGACGATCTCCGTACAGCCTACACAATGCCTGCAGGGTGGTTGTCCTCCTTAGTTTTGGAGAAGTAAAGTGAGGCCCCAGCAGGACAGAATAGGTGGCTGAAGTCGGCCGGTCACGACTCGTGCCATGTCTGTCTGCCGGGACGCTCCGTGGAGCATGATGGGCCGCAGGGCCGCCGTGCGGCCTGCACAGAGCCGGTGCTGCCCGCACTTCCCCGGGGCAGGCTGGCCGTCTCGCACCTGCCAGGCGGCTCTCCTCCTGATGCCGCTTTCTGGGCCCCCATCCAGGCTCATCCCGAGCGTCATCACTCAGCAGATCTGCTTCTCGCTGTCAGAGCCAGTCGAGGCCGAGGCCGGCTGAAGAGACGGGAAGCTGAAGGAGAAGCACCTCCGAGACGGGCTCAGGCCTTGCCGTTAAACCTTCTCTCAGGACGTCAGGGAGTCAACAGAAAAGCACCTTGGGATCTTGATGCTCTGAGACCTTGGACGCCCTGACAGAGGGGAGAGAGGACAGCCCAGGGCCTTATTATTCCTACTCTAAGAAAGTGTGCGGGATCAGCACAGTAAATGAGCTGTTTGTCCCAGACGTCCCACACTAATCCAGGATCGCAGAGACAGACAGGCACAGACACACTGACCCCCTGGCGGGGCCTGCTGGTCTACCCTCCGTGTGAAGTGTGGTGGAAAGTAAGAGAACGCACCGTGTGCCACATACAAGAGGAAAGGTCATCATACTCTGATCTTTCTTTCCTTTTTTTTTTTTTTTTTTTTTTTAAGATTTCTGCCATAGGATACGTGTGCTCACTGGAGAGACACAGAAAGAGACAGTGAGAGGGAAAGTGAGAACCCTCTGTGGGGAAGGCCATGCCACAGTCCCTTCTCCTCCGTTCTCCTCCAGGGATTGTGGGCACCCATGCACACCAGCCCAGGGATTGTGGGCACCCATGCACACCAGCCCAGGCATTGTGGGCACCCATGCACACCAACCCAGGCATTGTGGGCACCCATGCACACCAGCCCAGGGATTGTGGGCACCCATGCACACCAGCCCAGGTTTTGTGGGCACCCATGCACACCAGCCCAGGGATTGTGGGCACCCATGCACACCAGCCCAGGGTGATTTTCAAGATGCCAAGTCTGGGAGTCCAACTGCCATTGGCCACGAGGGAGCCAGTGCCTTAATCACCACGCCACCTGCTGGCCCCACACTGTGATCTTTCAAAACCCAGGCAGAGGCTGTGATCTGAACGGAGCTGATGCGTCACCAATTAACAGCAGGTCTCAGGGCCCATGCTGGCCTGCGTCTTCCAACAGCAATGATTGGGCATCTGTGAAACTATCCTCTCTGTGCCTCCATGTTCTTACCGTCAGAGTGGGGACAACAGATTCTCTCACCAGGTCATTGGGTGACTTAAATGAGCCACTACGTTAGCACAACGCCTATTGCCATGGGCACTGCATTATCAATAGTGGATGCCGTTATTGTTTTTACTGTCACTGTGTGAGGGGCTGTGTGCCGAGCTCCCCGACAGCCGGCAGGTGAAAGCCAGGGTTCTCCCCGTTAGTGTGGGAGCTGTTACACCAGGTTTTTCCCATCTCCAAACGCCCAGACCCACTCTGATCCCCACTTCCTGTTGGAGGTTGTGCTGACGGGCTCAGGGGGACCACGCTCAACAGCCACTACAAGAGGCTCTGAGCAAAGCCTTCCTGACCAAGCCGACCCAGCACCCGCCCAGCTCCAGCCAGGCCGAGGGCTGGCACTTAGCCCCCCCACAAGGCCCCACTTAGGAACCACTGCGACTGGGGTCTTCCCAGACTGTCTCCTGGAGTTTCCCTCCAAGGCCTGCCCTTTGTCGTCCTCCCTTTGTGGCTGATCCCCACTTGGGGACGAGGTCAGGTGCTGTCTGGTTCTCACCACAGCTTTGGCCCTGGGCTGTTTGTTCTCTGCCCAGAAGACGTGGCCATCACCTTGCAGACCCTGTGTGGGGTGCAGATGCTTGCTCACCACGGGGGCCACGTGGCCTTTCACCTCAAGCCTCCACTGAGATTCCTCATCCATCTCAATCCTCAGTATCTGCCTAGGTTTTTGGTAAGACTGGGCTGCCATGGTGTTTCTCTGCCTATCTGGAACCTCCCTATTTCCACAGTGAAATGAGGTGAAAGACAGTGGCCATAGTCGGACAGGGGAGAGAGGAGGGGCGTCAGCAAATGCGATCCGCAGGTGCAGAACACGCTGGACAGCGTCCTCCTGACCGGGCTCTGTCACTGAGGTAGCCCTTCTTGTCCCAACGCCAGGGCTTACATTGCCAGAGCCATTTCTCAGCTGAGAATTGGCGTGACCGGGGTGACTGGACTCGTTCTTAAGGATCCTCTGCTGGTTTGTGTGAGAGTACAGTGCCACCCGTGTGGTCCCAGCACCGCCGTGCTCGAGAACAGGCAGCATCTTGCTGGCCGGAGCGGTCTCACTGCTCTGAGTCTGCAGGCAGTAGTCACACTGAACTTCTGCTGTGAGGACTGTGCAGTCTGTGACTCGGACTGGCTGTGCGGCCTCCATCCTCCAGCCCCGGAAAGTCACAGGTCAGGTCAGGAGATGTTTTTCGTCTGCAAACACCCAGTGTGCTCAGCATCACGCCGAATGAGCTTTCTGACAGGGCTGGGGGTGGTCTGTGTGTGTTCCCAGCCTTGGGCACTCAGAGCAGGGCTGGCGTGGCCGGCACCTCCTGCATGCCGTGTCGGCCGGTGCCTGGCACGTGGTGGTCCTTGAGTGGCTGCACTGCCCTGAGCTTACCTCCCGGGCCGAGAGGATGGAGGGCGTCCATTGTGCTTGTCCGGCGACCTAGCCCTTGCTGTCTCGGGCTGCCTCCTTCGTGAGACTGCTGAGTAGGGGCTGACTGAGTTGAGTTGAATGCGCTTTGAGAACCCATATATAAACCAAGTCCCTGCTGGAAGCCCATCCCACCCACCACTTGCAACCCCAGGCCTGAGCGAGCAGACCAAAGCCAGGTCTGAGTGGAGAGGGTGTTGGGCATCTTCCAGCCTTGCCGTCCCCTTGGTAATCCCTGAAAGGATGCCAGGCATTCCCCTGCCCCAGTGGGTCTTCACACCGGGACCCCCTCAGCCTCAGTCAGCCAGGACCACAGGCACCCAGCTGTGCGCACCTGTCACAACGGGGAGACCCTAGGGCACGCCCTGGGCCGTCCCTGTGGCCTCAGCACTGGGGAGCATGCGCTCCTGCTGGGCCACCACTGCGGGCCACTGTCCTCGGTCCTGAAGCATGGTGGCTGGAGGCTTTGCAGAAAACATTCACGGGAGCATCTTCATCAAGCAGTCTACTTGGTTAAAAGCCTAACGTGAAGTGAACAGTAGCAAAGACAAGGCTCCTTTTGCATTTGCTGTGGGGTTACGTGAGGATGCTCTCAAACTCTGGTGACTTGCGTGCTGTCGAGAGGAACTCTGGCAAGTAGAGTCTGTTTCTTGGCCTGAGGGCTCGGCTGACTAATCCCAGCGTCAGCAATGCGACCAATGACACGGTTTCCACGGTGCCAGCGAGGTGGCAGGAAGCATCACAATTTGCTTTAAAGAATGGAGATTTAGAAGAATGAGTTTGAAAAATTCCCAGTGACAAATGATAAGACTTTCTGTTGTTTTCTAAGAAGTAAAATAAAAATAAATTTTAAAAATCATCTGGTGTAAGCCCTGGCTCCTCCCACAGGGCACTTGGGTGACTTGGGCAGGCCCTGGAAATGAAGTCGATGCTTCGTTGTTGATTTCATTTTCCCCTGGTCTTTGCGCTCCTGCTCCCACCTCACCTCTCCTGCATTCTCGCCCTCCTTCCTGTCGTCCTCCCGTCTTCGTTCCTGCTGGCCACCCCAGCCCCTCTTTTCCTTTGGTTACTGACCAGCGGTGGGACTCTGGGCAAATAATTGACGAGGGACCCCGGGTAGAACCAGCTTGATTTCTGAGAGTCATCACGCCATCTGCAAACACGCTGGACGTCCGGGCCGTTGAGACGTGCCGGGGCTGGGCAGGCTGGCAGGGCTCTGCTGCCCACCCTCGCCTAGATGGGCACAGTGGGCCGTGCAGAGCCAGTTTGGGAACCTCCACGCCTGTCACAGGGCGGGCGCTGCTTGTTTTCCTGCAGACACGGGTGGTTATTTTTTGTCCCCGTTCCCTACACATGCTCCTCCACCATCCTTCTGGTCACAGTCTATTTTTAAAATATGTATTTATTGGGGTGGGCAGGTGGAGTGGTTGTTAAGGGTACTGGATTCCCACATGGTTGGCCAGTTTGAGTCCCAGACCTGGTGGCTGGCTTTCTCACAGTCTCTCTCTCTCACTCTGTCCTTCTCTGGTCAAATTTATTTAATTAATTAGTTAATTAAGTAATAAAAATTAAAATAATTCTTTTTTTAACTATTTTCTTTTTTTAAAAAAGATTTATTTATTTACTTATTTATTCATTCACATTCCTTCATTTTAATTTGACCAGAGAGAGACACAGAGAGGGAGAGAGAGGAAAGTGAGAAAGCAAGCCACCAGGTCCGGGATTTGAACCCTGGTCAGCAATGTGGGACTGTCCAGCGCCTTAACCACCATGCCACCTGCTGGTCCCAAGTTAAAATAATTCTTAAAAAATATGTATTTACTCTTCTATTCCCAGTTTCCTTTGGGTGAGAGAAGACTAAGTTATGACCTTATGCCAGGACTGGAGTTAGGGCTTCCCCAGGCATCAGCCACATGCTTTTGAACAAATTTCTCACTTTCTTGAAGTTTTGTTTCTCCACCGGAAAATGGAAAGTGGCCAACCTTGCATGGAGAGAGAGAGGGGATACACAGTCCACTTGCAGTGCACGGCATGTTCGCTTTCACTGTGGTGGGAGCAGGTGGCCGCTGTGGGGGGGGGGTCCGAGCAGCGCTCTGACGTGTGCCCACAATGTCAGGGAGCAGATCCCTGCGCATGGCGCCTCTTCGGAGGCTTTCCCTAGTGGAGACGCCTCCGTTGGCAGTTGCCCCGGGACTTCAGTGGCTAACAAACAGGCTCGTCGCTATTATGAAAGCGAAGACCATGCCTTGTCGGCGTCTAAGCAGGAGCCTGGCCGTGCTCGCAGACCTGCCTGGAGATGCTTTGTCCTGCGCAGGGTTCTCTTTCCATCGCCACTCTTTGTTACTGCAAGCCTGGCTCTTTGCAGGTAAATCGATATCCCCGAGGTGGAGCAATGCTTCTTTGTCCATTATTCTGAGCTCTCTGGTCCCTGTGATGAATGCAAGGTGCTCCTTTCTGGCTTGGCAAGTTCTGTCCTCTGTCCTCCTCACTCCTCTCCACCCCTCTCGTCCCCTCCCTCTCGGCTACCTCATCGTAGCTTCTCCTGCAGTTTCTCTCATGGGCTCTTTCTCTTCCACTTCCTCCACTCACATCTCTTTCAGAGTCCATTCTCCAGCCACTGTTTCATGATTAGATGTGTGAGGTTGAAATTGGTGGGATTCCAGTGGTCACACATAGTTAGAACTTGACTTTCAAACAAAATTAGGACCGTGCCGTGGAAGGACCGGGGACAGCCTGGCAGCCGTGGCGGAGGAGGGAAATGCATGGGCACCACGGCTAGGAGTGTGCATGTCCCTGTAACTGCGTCTCTGAGCTGCCTCTGCAAAAACAACTGTGGAATAAATGACCCAAGGGAGTTCAGATGGTTCTTGCTGGCTCCCAGCCTCTGAAATGATAACCACTGTGTTTGAGTCATTCATTTGCTGTGGAAAGACTCCTGGATGAACTGATGTTCAATAGGGCAAAGCCACATTAATTTATCTTCTATTTATTTTTAATATTACATAATATGAGATCATTTCCCAGCGGAACTGTCTTATGCATGCCTTTCTCTTAGTGCTTAGTTCTGTCCATCATGCAGAGCATGATGTCACCCACACCTCTGCAGTGGGCAGCATCTGGACTCCTGTGTCCTCTGTCCCCTGAGTACTTCAGGGCATGTGGCGAGGGGGGCTTTGCAGATGGAATTAAGTCTGGGAAATAATCCTGCATTCTCTGGGTGGACCCTGTGTAGTGACAGAGTCCTGTAAACGTGAAGAGGAGCTCCAAGCTACCAGAAGCAATGGGAGACCTCGTGTGAGGTTGTGTGTCACATGAGCCGAGAGGCTCCAGATGTTGGGTCACCCCTGGATGGGCTCCAAGGCGGGCTCTACCTGGAGCCTCCAGACCAAACCTCGCACAGCACGCTGGGCCTCTGACGTGCACAGGAGTCAGTGCTGGGTGATGCTAAGTGGGAGATTCTTAATTACTAAGTTGGTGGCAGCATGTCACAGCAGAGACCCTGGTGGGTCACAGCTTACAGCTAAGGCTGCTTGGTCTTACAGGAGGGCAGATTGCTGTGGATCCCACCCCAGCTTTTTGCTTCAATCACTTTTTTATTTTTAAGAGAGAGAGACTTTTGCTATAGGGCACATGAGCTCGCCAGAAATCACCACCCTCCCCAGGTGGGATGGCCATGCTGCAATTCCTTCATCGTCATTCTCCTCTTGGGATCTTGGACACACATGCACATGTGCCTGGTGTGAGGTTAAAGCCACCAGGGCTGAGACTTGAACCGCCTTCAACTACGTGGGAGTCCAATGATGTAACCATTATGCCATCTGCTGGTCCCACTTCAACCACTTTCTGAGGTTGAGGGTCTCTAGCTGTGCCCATGTGGCGGGATGAAGCAGACTGTTCAGAGATAAGTGAGGAGGTTCCTTCTGAGGCACACGGCTGGAGGCTCCTGCGCGTGCAGTGCGTGGCCAAGGACTGTCTGGAAATCAGCCACAGCCTCTGGGAAACACATTAAAAGAATCACCCTATTTGCTGCATTGTGGTCTCTGGGGACGTGCCCTTTTGGAGATACCCTGCAGTCTCTGTGGACTAGAAACCCCTGCTGGCCCCCAGTATTTCCCAAAATGCCCGTGGTGACCCTTGGACTGGGAGATCATGTGGTCATGTGGATTTTGAAAACTAGGAGAGAATGGAGAAGAACAGATGACACGATCTGAACGCCTTATAACAGCATAAGGGCAGTGGGCTGGTTACAGCTTCTGCTTCAGTGTCTGTGTTCTGCGTCTACGTGTATATGCAGTGTGTGTGTGTCTGTGTGTCTGTGTCTATCTGTGTCTATGTGTACATGCAGTGTGTGTATATATGCAGTGAGTGTCTATGTATGTCTGTGTTTATGTGTCTGTGTGTCTGCGTCTATCTGCGTCTGTGTGTGTATGCAGTGAGTGTCTGTGTGTGTCTGTGTGTGTGCTCTGTGTGTCTGTGTCTGTCTCTGTGTGTGCATGCTCTGTGCGTCTGCGTCTAGCTGTGTCTGTGTGTATATGCAGTGAGTGTCTGTGTATGACTGTGTTTGTGTGTCTGTGTGTCTGTCTGTGTGTGTATGCAGTGCGTGTGTGTGTGTCTGCATCTATCTGCGTCTATGTGTATATACAGTGTGAGTGTACGGGTGTCTGTGTGTGCGTGCTCTGTGTGTCTGTATCTGCGTCTGTGTGTGTATGCAGTGAGCGTCTGTGTGTGCGTGCTCTGTGTGTCTGCATCTGTCTTCATCTGTGTGTATGCAGTGAGTGTCTGTGTGCGTGCTCTGTGTGTCTGCGTCTATCTGCGTCTGTGTGTATGCAGTGAGCGTCTATGTGTGCGTGCTCTGTGTGTGTACGCAGTGAGCTTCTGCGTGTGTCTGTGTGCGTGCTCTGTGTGTCTGCATCTGTCTGCATCTGTGTGTGTATGCAGTAAGCGTCTGCGTGTGTCCGTGTGTGCGCTCTGTGTGTCTGTGTCCAGAGTGACGGGGTAAGTGGCCTGGAGCGCCGAGAGCAGTCCGCACTGTGCAGTGCTCTGGGTCTCCTGTCACACCCCGGCCTGGCTCACTGCAGGACTGTCCTGGGAAAAAAACCCAGGGAAGAACTGCAGGCTTTAGCAACACTGCCTTCCCTGCAGGGGCCTGCAGAATATGTCATGGAAATAGTTTTCTTCTCTGTGGGAGGGAAGTTAAGTTCCTGGGGGCACTTTCTGAGGTGTGCACGTGAGCTTTTAGGGGAGGCACTGGCCACAGTCGGGTAGAAATGGCATCTTCTAGGGAAGTTTCTGGTTGAGATGGAGCAGGAGTGCGTGGTGATTACGGCGTTGAGTCTGACCTGGCCGGCCAGGTTCCAGTCCCAGACTAGGCAGCTAGAAAATCACGCTGGGTGTGTGTGCACGAGTGCCCAAAATTCCAGGAGGAGAGTGAAGAAGAGATTGTGGCACGGTCACTTTCCCTCAGTTCTCACTCTCCCTCTCCCTGTCTTTCTCCATGTCTCTCTGGCGGTGAGTGCATGTGCCCCGAGAGACGGTAAAAAAGGAAGTTTAAACGGTGAAAATTAAAGAGCTGTGCGACGTTAAATGTAAGACTTAGAGGAGGAGGTGGTAAAGCAAGCTTACGTGATTTTAAACAGAAGTAATAATAAAGCAGGATAAAGAATGAAAGGATGACGGGCCGGCCTTGTAGCCAACTGGGTAAAGGAGCTGGATCCCACATGACCAGCCATAGTCTGAATCCCAGACCTGGGGCTTGAAAACACACAGGCACATGTATGTGCATGCCTGAACACTTGCTGGGATGAAGACTTGGGGGAAATACTATGGCATGACCAGACCCTGTTGGGGATGCTTTCTCCCCCTCTCTCTCTGATGAGCACATGCACCCTCTGACAATTAAAAGTAAAACAGACAAATGAACAAACAAACAAATAAAAACACAGATCAGAGAACCCAATGAAAGCTAGAGAGGGCTGACCCTCACACTCTCAGGGCCGCACAGGGTTTGCATACGCCTGAGGCCACGCCAGGGGCCCTGGCAGGTGGGTGCATGGGACCTGTGGCACGCACAGTTCCTCTCAGGACAAGAGGTATGTGTTCCTTTATACACTTTTTCTTTTTTAGAGAGAGATTTTTGCTACAGGGCATGTGCGCTTGCCAGAGAGACAGAGAGAGACAGACGGAAAGGGAGAAATAACCCCAGGGGGGCTGGCCACGCTGCAGTCCCTTCTCCTCCATTCTCCTCTCAGGATTTTGGGCATGAGCACACATGCGCCTGGCATAAGTGTTAAGCTGCCTGGTCCAGGACTCAAACTGCAGTTGACTATGTGGGAGTTGAGAGACATAACCATTATGCCATCTGCTGGTCCCTCCTTTATACACTTTTATAAAGAATCATCTCTGATGTGAGTGATTCAGATTGGTTTTGAAGGAAAGAGCCTTTTGGTCACCCAGCTTGGTTCGAGGTGCCAGGCCTTGCAGCAGTGACAGCGGTACTCGGGTGTGTGCTGGGAGTGGTAAGCACGGTACCCGACTGACACAGCAGTGAGCAGCGTTGGTGCGTGGCTCATGGCAGATGGACAACTAAATGCCCAGTGTAACCCCTGGACAGTACGGGACATGTTAACCTCTCTGCCATTTGGTGGGGGAGATGGGGCTGGTGTTCACCGTCAGAGCTGAAGCAGGACCGAGTCTCAGTGCAGGGCTCCTGCAGGAAACTGTCCAGCTCGTCGCCGTGCCCCGCTCCCGTCACCAACTGTGGGCCAACCAGGAGCACTGACGGCCAGCCAAATTCTGAGTCGGGACGAGTAGAGCAAGTTGTGTGTCTCTATCCGCGGAGAAGGTGGAATTTGCTCGTCTTTGTTCAGCGAGCTCGAGGCACCGAGGTCATTGCTAATTTGAGGCTGACGTCCGCACATAGCACCCTGCAATTACCGCAGAGGCTTTGCACCCACCGCTGGCCTAGGAAGCACACAGTCATTGCTGAGCAAACTGCGAAACGGCCGAGGCTCCAGGACCACCACCCCTCGTTAAAGTGCTTTTAGGCTGGCCATCAATTTCTTCTTTCTTTTCTTTGTTCCTATCTTCAGCTCCTGGCCACAAAACCCAAAACCACAGGAAGGCAGGAAGGTGCACTAAGTGAGCTTTCTCTACCTGTCTCTAGCAGGCAGGTCACAGTTTCAACAAGTCACAGAGAGCTGCAAAAGGAAACCCAATTCTAGCTGAGGATCTCTATGTTAGCGTTCTGCAAGAGAAGCATGAGTAGTGAAAGGGCACTCACCGAGCACAGAACTTCAGACATTCCCACCTGTCCACTTGAAGGAAGTCACCGACGACGGATTTATCTAGAATAAGCAGCTCATGTTTATGTAGGATTTTACAATTTGAAAAGATCTCTGCTCAGAGATGAAGCTGCCTCATTCCGGAGCGGCCTCTGCAGTTTATATCGGAAGCTCCAGGTTGGAACTGGAAGCAGATCTTCTGGAATTCACAAGAGGAGAAACAGCCCCAGACTGGGAGAAGAGAAGCTGGCATGGCCGCCGAGAGCTGGGATCTGTGTGCTGCTTCAAGGCAGAGCCTGGGCTGGCACAGCAGTTCAGAGAGAACGTGCTGCTTGAGGGAAGCTGGATCCCACACGGCGGCCACAGCTTGAATCCCTGGTCCTGGTCAGCATGAAACACTCTGGGCACATGTGCAAGTGCCCAAGATCCAACTGGCTGGAGGACTGGAGGAGAGGGTTTGGGTGTGGCCAGACCCAGTGGAGGTTGCTTCTCTCTCTCCCATGCATAAGCTCTTTTGCGAATAAAGTAAAGAGAGAGAGAGAGGGGTCCCCAGGGAAATGCCAGGAACCCAAGGGGAAGGCTGGGTGATGCCCTGCAGGAGCCGATGTGGGTCCCAGCTTTGTGGCTGTCATCCTTGCAAATAGTTCTGTGTCCCAGTCAGCAGGACTTCCACATCTAAGGGAATGACGTGGGCTGAAATATCCCTGCATCTGTGACAAAGGACACGGGTCTTCTCCTGGGTGCTTTGGCACTTCATAAACCCCCAGGACCTGGAGCTGTGCCCACCAGAGGTGAAGATTGCTTCTTGCCAGCCCGTTAGGACAGGGCACTGATTGAAATTCAGGTCTCTCTAAAGGAAGTGAGGAAATGTGTTTCTTGCACATGTGAGTTTGTGGATTCCATACAGAGGAGAGCACAGAGTGAGGGTCCCAGATGGTGGGCAGTGCGTTTGCAGTACGCCTGAGAGAGTGGAGCATGAAGGGGGTTTAACTGGCCTTTGCGGATCCGGAAATGCTCGCGTTAAAGACGGCTGGGCTGAACATTGAAAGTGAGCGCTGGATCCTTACCACCTCCTACGGGGAGGAAAGCAGATGTGGACCATGGCCCCTGTGCCCAGAACACCACACCAGCACCTCTGGGGGTGTCACTTCCTTCCCTCCTAAATCAGACCCTTACCTTACTATAGGCTTAAGCAGAGGTCTCTAACCTCTTTAGCACCAGGGACTGGTTTCAGGGAAGACAAGTTTTCCTTGTATTGAGGGTGGAGGGAACAGTCTTGGGACAATTCAAGCCTCACTCATCTCCCACTCTGCGGCCCAGTCCTGGGGTTGGGGTCCATGGGGTTAGGGACCTCTGGCTTAGGTTATGTGTCATTCATTCTCAGAATGAATCTTGCTAACTTACTATGGGAAATGGCTTGATTTTCCATCTGTCCCTTTCCTCTTTTATAGTACAGAAGTGAAACTCATGTTAGTTTTCAGGGTGTTCACCCATTCTGTGGTGTCTTGTGACTTTGTGATCACTCTTAAGCACACACTTTACACCATTTGTGTAGAACAAGCATTCCGTGAAGACAGCATCCTTCCTGTATGGAAAAATCAATAAGTCATTAATGTTATTTAAATACAATTTAAGCTAAAAAAGGACATTATCATTCTTGTTTTGCCAACAACCTTTCAGAAAGATTTGGAACCTCACAAGAGGGTTCTGGTTTAAAATGTTGCAAACAGCCTTTTTGCATAGAAATGCAAGGCAGTGTAGCACATATTTTAAAATGTGGCCGATTAGCAGAATATTGCGTTAATGTCCTTAACATTTAAAAGGCCTTCCCCTTTCTTAAACACTGATACACATGAATATCCCATCATTTTCACTGACATGGATAACGAACCATAAAAGTGTGATAACAATGGCAGACTCTTTTTTTTTTTTTAAATAAAAGTAGGCTTGCATAATGAAGAGATGTCAGAAACCTACATTTTCTTACCCGTACTGTCAGTGAGAAAAGTTTTTTCCAGTGCCAGTTTCTCTGTGGTCTGTTTCCAGGGTTACAAATCCATCATGCCTACCTTTCCCAAATCATATAAATTCAAGTTCACTTTATTTTTATCAGCCATCAATGAAATATTAATCAGCTTTTCTTGGTCTTTAGCCCATAGGTCTTACTTACAAGACTCTTTAAAAGGGAAATGCTAGAAGCCCTGCCAGTTCAGATCCCTCGGCTGGGAGTAATTTCGTCAGCAGTACAGATTGCTGTAGCTGTCTGGGTTGCTTAACTTGCGACTTCTCTTAAGTGGCAAGTTGCACGGCCACTTCGCTGCGCGTCTTCGCTTGTTCCGTTTCGTATTGACGTGATCAGCTGGCTGCATACAGAGCGGATGCATTTTGGTTCCCAAATATAAGAGCTTGCCCCTTAACTACGGCTTGTGAGAGGTTTGGAATGCCGGGGAAGCTTCGAGCTTGTAAGATTGGGGCCATTCCTCTCTCTTGTGCTCCTCACATAAATTCATGTGCAGTCTTTGAGCTAGGAAGAGACTGCTCCTGGCCAGACAGTGGCCCCGGGTGTAATCCGAGAGGCACTGTCTCTGCACCTCCCACCCCACCCCTACCAGAGGGCTCTGCAGGAACCTCCCGGTGCCTTACATCACCACCTCCAGTAGGATGGCCTATCATGGCGGCCTTGAGTGAAGACCGGGGTCTCCTGTCCTCGTCACGCAGCTTAGGGGGAGCTGAGTTCCCCGAACCTAGCTCTGCTTTGTACCCGTGGCAGAAAATGCATAGCTCGTCTTAGGACTATGTCGAAGGTGCAGGGTGGTCCACTGTGAGTTTGTCAGCATCGTTAGGTCCTGGCCTCGTTCCATGACTTAGGTGGTGTCTGTTGTCGTTTTATAAACGTCTGCGGAGTGGGGGTTCACTCCGCTCGTCAATCAGGGATCCCAGGACTCGGCCTGAGCTGTGCCCATTCTGGAGCACAAGCCAGCAGGTCTCACTTCGAGACCTCAGGTGCCATCGGACAGAGGCTGGAGATGGCTTGGGCTGCGTGTCGATGGCTTAGGGAGAGGACAAGTTAGGAATAACTTCAGAAGTTAGAGGTAGCCCCTCGGATAGGCCAGGTGACAGCCCCGAGATCTCGGAGGCTCGAAGAGGGAAGGTGTATTTGTCACTCCTCCCCTGTGTCCGTCGCCGGCCTTGCAGGCGGCCATGCAGACCGAGGGGTGCTCTGGAGGTGCTGGTGCCGGTACTCACTGACGGGACCAGCGGGCCCTCCCAGCCACACGGAACAGAGCTCGCGCCCTGTCTGGGAGTAGCCCTGAGTGCCTGGGACCAACATGGTTTCTGTGGGTCAAACCGGCCACTGGCCCACGTCCCGAGGGAGCCAGCCTCCAGAGACCTGAGGGCGACCCTCGGTGTGCTCGTGACCAGGGCATCGCCTCCACCGAGGGAAGACGCACAGCGCCCGCTCAGGGACACAGCAGCGCCTGGCAGGATGGTGCCGCGCCCTCCCGCGTCCACGCAGCCTGGCCTCTCAGGACTCCTTCCTCACAGGCCCATGAGAGCTGTCCTCTCACACGGAGATGGTGCCCTTCCTGGGACGCCCCTTCGGAGTCGAGAGGAGACTGGCCAGTCTCTGAAGTTCCTCCCCAGGCTCACTTGCTCTGAGTGCTGTAGACTCTTGGCATTTGCACCCTGACTCCCCACTCCCACCTCCCTGGGGGGTCCCTATCACCTCTTCTGCCCTCCCCTCAGCCACTTTGGGTTCACTAAGCGGCCCTTTCTCAGCCACCAGGTTCATTCCCACCCCCACCTACGAATGACCTCTCTTGGCCTTATTTCCACTGGACTGAGCAGTCTGTACCAAGAAGCCCCCGAAGACCAGTGCCCATCCCCTGCTGCTGTGAGTCAGGCACCCTCTGGTGCCAACAGCCTAGCTCACTACATCGCAAACCTGCAGGTGCATGGTGAGCTGGAGCCGTGTCTGGACGAGGCCCCTGACCCAGTGTGAAGGTCCAAATGTGAACAGAGTCCTCTAAACCTGCCCAGTCCTTTCTGCTCACTTTCCGTAAAGGCAGAGTCCTGCGTGGCGATGTGATGGCCAGAGGGTACCAGCAACCTCAGAGCTCCCTGGGGCTCTGTTCTCTCCTCCTTTCCTCCTTTTATTTATTTATTTATTTATTTATTTATTTTTAAGAATTATCCATTTAATTTTATTTATTCCTTCATTTATTTTAATTTGACCACCATGCCACCTGCTGGTCCCGTTTCCTCCTGTTCTGAGTGCTGGTGGGGTGGCTGCCCTGGGTAGGTGTGTGCAGGTCAGCCTCCGTCCCAAGGATTCCCCCAGGTGCACACGGAAAACTGCAGAGGGCAAAGTCTCTGGTTCACTGGACTCTGCCCATCAGGGCGAGGGGGCGCCCATCTGCTCACCACTCATGCCCAGGTTCTGCCATGGTGCAGGGCGCAGGGTCGGGGGGCACTCAGAACACGCAGCCAGAGAATCACTGCTGCCTGGGCTACTCAGAAGGGAGCAGAGGAACTGCGGTCGGTCCCTCTGCAAGCCACATCTCTCCGACTGGGACACTGAGCCATTCGAGGTGACCCCTGTGGGTTTGCCCCTCAAATTCTGAACACTGCTGATTCCCCTCTGAAATATCTCTACGCTCCCATAAGATTAAGTGGATAATGACCAAATCTCGATTTTAATGAGCTGCCAAACTTAGCAGTCAGCATTTAGCCCTAATCAGGAAGCACGGCTAGAAAGCCCTGCCCCGTGTGGGCAGACACGTCCCTGCCCTTGCAGGAACCCAAAGCGGCTTCTAGCCCAGACACCTGCAGACCTCAGCATCTGGCCGGCCCTTCTGGGCAGAGGCAAGTCTCAGAGGGTCTTTCTGAGAGCAGAGAGTGGTCCTCTATCTAGGCCGTCACGCGCAGGGAACTGAGGCGAGGAATGGGGCCATGACAGCCCGTTTCCCCGTTTCCCGGGGCTGGTCCTGCAGAGTCCTCTCAGGGAGTCAGCTTACAGTGGGCAGCCCTGCTCCCCTGCCCCCGGCCAAGCTGCCGTGCTCAGCCATTGGTTACTTTACACTGCACGCGGACGCTGTGGTCGTTGGTGAGCAGCTTAAAAGCCGGGGGAGGTCTGTGCCGCAGGATCCGCGGGCATCCCGTTGCTTCCCAGCCCGTGGACGCCAAGGTCCTGGCAGCGGCTTGGGGCACACCTTTGGCCTGCGACCGGCAGGGATGAATGCTTCCAACCTGCCCGGAGTGAGCAGACTCAAAGAGTTTTGGAGGGTGAGTAACGGGACACCCATCACCTTAATGAAGAAGAAGTCTCATTTCCAGGGAGAACAGCAGGAGCGGTGACGGACTTGCAGCGTGAGCAGTGCATTATCTTACAGAACTCCCCCGGGGGATTCAGTCGTGCATATGTAATAACTTGCCGAAGGTTTTGAATTGAACGTGGACGCATCTGTAGCAGATGTGGTCGGCAGTCAGTCAGCTTTGGGTATTTACTCAGTGCGGCTTTCTGGGCAAGGCAGTTAGCATCTGAGCTGCAGCCTGACGGTGGGCCCTGTTACTGCCCACGCATCAGCCAGCAAGTCCGCTCTGAGCTCAGACTGCAGTCCAGGGTCCAAAGTGACGCCTGAGAGGATCCCGAAAGCCAAGTGCATACGTGTTTCCACGTAGACCGCCCAGCTTCATCGGAAGCCCTCTCTGACTAGAATCTGACTAGGGAAAAGCTCAGGCTTTGCCTCCCTGGGAAGCACCGGAGCGGGTAAGGCAGTCGTTGTCACGGACTGTTGAAGGTGGGTGCACAGAGACGGCCACACTCTGTAAGAGGGTCAGCACCCAGCCAGCCGCAGAGCAGAAGCCCCCGGGTTTCCGCCGTCGGCTCCCTTCACGGGACGACAAGACGCCTACCTTGTTTTCGGTTGTCAGAAGCTGAGTTCAGAGTAACAGGAAAGAGTTCTTTCCTGAACAGTTCCCCGAGACTCGCAGAGGTGCTGGATGCCCGTGCTCCGTGCCAGTACCAGGGTTAAATGCGTGTGCGTTCAGGACCTCAGGGGGGCAGACCTTGCTCCTGATGGTCAGGGCTCTCGCACTGGTAACTCAGGGCAGGGTGAAAGCGGGGGGTAGGTTATCTCCCTCCAACACCGAACGATTTCATAGGCTTTGAAGGCTATGTATTGGCAGCCTGCTCATTAGAAATCACTTTATTAGGTGGATAAATAGCAAGTAATCAGCGTCTCTTATGTGTTTCTGACAATAAGTCAACTGCTTTCTCTCTGTCTGATGTTTTAGGTTACTTTAAAAGGGCCTAAGGTTACAGATGTGCTTTGTTAATTACTCATAAAGTCATAGTATCTATTTATCTAGACTTATACTGATGAATGAGATCATGTGAATTTGGCAGTGATTTTGAAATTACTTAAGTAAGTTTCTTTATTTTACTAGGTAGAACCCAATTTCTTTACAAATTAAACTGTGTACATAATATACAGATAGGTCTTTGGAATAAACAAGAAAATGTCAAAAACATTTCAAAGATGAAACTCTATGGAAGCTGTGTACACATCTGCAGCTCTGGCCTGAGGTCCGACCCCTCCTGGCCAAGGCTGGGTGCGGTCCCAGCCACCTAAGGCCCTTTATTTCCCGTCTGGTTCACTGTGGACGACAGAGTGCTCTCGGCTCTAACTCAGCAAGTATCTGTCTAGACGGTGACTGGGAAGGTCTGATTAGGTCCGTGGAGCAGCACACGGTCTGGTTGTGAGTGGACTCCCACGTGCGTCCTGCTGGAACACTGAGACCTGGCTCTGGACTCCGGAGTCTCGCAGAGACACGGGTGTGCTGGCTCAAAGGCACACGGAAACCTGGTGCACAACAGGCCAGTCCGCAGCTTTCTGTCTCAGGCTGCCTGTTGTGGAGCCACTGGCAGTCCCAGTGACCTGCATGTTGTCGCACACCGCACGAAGTTGCAGGTGCCCCTCCCTGAAACCCTATTCCGAAGGAACAGACGCCCAGAGCAGACACCATACAGCCCCTACTCAGACCGCCGACAGCCCCGACACCTAGCCTGGGCCTGTCATCAGAGGAGGCTCAGACAGACAGGAGGGGACACCCAGGGCTTCACAAGTCTACACTGTCATCCGGATGATGAAGCCAGTTCTAAACATCTGAGGAATTCCTTCATTATTTAGGAAATTTAAGTGCATATTATAATTACTCTGTTGTCTCAATTCTGAATTACTCATTTCCTTTTTAAGGGTAGTTTTATGATAATAACCCCAGGCTATTATTAACAGGTTTTAAGGAAATTAGAGCTAGATTAGGAAGTAGTTTCAAAGAAAGGATTTAAAAGCCTCTTGGTGGAGGAGTGAGTCGGCAGCTTCACATAAAAGAACCCATGTTAGAGCTTGCTGGGCTGTGGTCCCACAGTCTGTCTGTCTGTCTGTCTGTCCCACTCAGAGCCAGGCCTAGTGGGGCCCTCCCCTCGGCCCCAGTGCTATGACTGGCCTCGTGAGAATGCTTGCCTGCACAGGGGACCTGGGAGGAAGCACGTCTATGGTGGTCCCAGCTTCCCTCAAGATGGTGGATGAAGTCTCAAGAGCTGTACTTAGAGAATTGGTGTGAAATGGAACTTTATTGTACTGCCAATTCATTCTCACTGAAAACAGTGGCCACGTTTCCCTGGTTTGGGTGGCCTCCATTTACTCGTGTATTTGTATTGGTGACGAGTGTGAACAAGGACACTGCTTGCACAACCTCAGGACCATTCTACCCACAGTAGTTGGAAACAGGAAAGGCTGGCGTCACTGTTCTGAACAGCTCTCCTACTCAGACTGCGCGTGCACCAGTGTCACGTGGCGATTTAATTCAGCAGAAAGTCTGCGAGTCCCATTTTCGGAGCTGTGTGAAGCCATTTGATTCAACACATGTCTGACAACAGAAATCTGTGTACCATAAAAGCTGGTCCAAAGTTACAAGAGACGACAAAATCTTTTTTTTTTTCTCCCTATGCCCTCACTCTGTAGTGTTGATTATAGTAACATGGAACAACGCGAACTGGGACATTTAAAGCAAGCCAGGCTATGAAAGAGAGGCATTGTATGTCTCCACTTAAACATAAACTGACTGTCCACACCCTATGGTGAAAACTGAGAAATTGAAGGCCATAGAATCATTGAAAATGGTTATAGATTCTGGAGACAATATGGGAAGAGGGTGGGCGGGTGTAAGGAAGGAAATTAGGGAGGAAAATAGGGAAGGCAGGACATTTATAGGACACAGAAGTGGGTTATTATCTGTTGATGATAATGCGTTTTGTATCCTGAACTTGACTAGTGTGAAGTATTTTCACGTTAGGTAAATTCAACTTACAAGCAAAGTGTTGTACAGTGATTAAATGCATAAAATTAGAAAAAATAAAAATGTAAAAAAATAAAATAAAATAACCGTAGTCATGAAAGGCAGTGTGATAAAATAGAGTGATGAGTAGGATGCTGGAAACCCTGGTTTAATCTCACCTTTCAGTGGTTTTGGCCAAAGTGGTCACTTTACCTCCCCATGCTTCACCTGTAAAACGAGTCTGGAAGGCAGACCAGATGCCCTGTCTGTGACTCTCTGCATCGGTAGTGAATTGCAGTCTTCCAGAAAGCTGCTGCTCCTTTTTCTTTTAATATTTGATGCCCATATTATCCCACTCCAATTATGTGGATGTCACAATGGGTAAGGTCTGGGATATCGTCTTCATTTCTTTTCTTTCCTTTTTTCTTTTGGTAGGTGTTTTTGCCTTAGGGTGCATGTGCTCTCTGGAGAGACAGAGAGACAGAGACAGTAAGAGGTAAAGTGAGAAATCAGGGGGGGTGGCCACACCACAATCCCTTCTCCTCCAGGGGGATGGCCACACCACAATCCCTTCTCCTCCATTTTCCTCCCAGGATCTTGGACACGCATGCACACATGCAGGCATGAGTTTCAAGCTACCGGGTTTGGGACTCATCCCGTGGTTGGCCATGTGGCAGTCCAGTGACGTAACCTCTGCCATCTGCTGCACCATCATGTGTGTCTGAGGCAGGCAGGTTATTCCAGTGGGCAGCTAGAACCGAGAACAGTGACAGCATCTGAAGGTCTTACCTGACTCGAGCACTCTGTCTGCTGAGACTGCAGTGGTTATTTCTCAACGACAATGTGATACGGAGCATATTGTGGTGGCTCTTCTGACTGGATGAGTGGAAAGCAGTAGAGCAATCGATATAGAGGAAGCTGACATCTTTGGCTTTGGGCATCCTTGCTGTGGACAAAGTGTTTAGTGGCCATCTGAATTTTCCATCCCTTAGTGGGTTGTTTTTGTTCCTAAGAGCAGTGAACGCTACTTTCAAAGGGCGAAAGCATGTGAAAAGAATACCTGCCCCAGTTATAAGCTCGTCTCGATGGCAGCGAGGTCCAATCAGACGTGAAGTGGGAGAGTGCCGAGACGCAGTTCTTACTCCAGTGAGCTCACGGTCGACGGGCGGGGTTCCTAGGCTTGATGTTCCTTGGCTGTGCAATTTCTTAGTCTCCAAAACTTGGCTAACGTGTTCAAAACTGAAGGAAAGATCCTCCAGCCCCATTATCTTCTCGCTTAAAGGCAGATCAGTTTGTGGGGAGCGTGCTGTGAGACGCGAAGCCCTCTCATGCACGGCCCACACGTACCTACCCGCGGGCACTCCAGCAGTGCAGGCTGTCCACTGCTTAACAAGCATCTGGTCACCTAAACAGGCATTCTGTATTTCAGTAAAACAACAAAATGCACTGGGACATTTCATAAATAATGATACAAAGGTGCAAACCGACTTAGACCTCTTACTGGCCCAGCTGTGGGCGCCACGGAAGGCCGAGTGGGATTCCAGATCCACCAAGCAGGCCGGGCGTGGCAGTTCACCCGGGCGCCCAGCTGGCTGGGAGCTGGGGCGGAGGGTGGCAGCAATAAGGATGAACAATGCCTCTCCCCCTTGTTCTCTCGCACCCCTCTCCTGTCCCAGCTGGCTCTCCTTCTCATTAAACAGACAAATCCAAAGACAAACACACAGAACGAAGCATTAGTTAACCTTTGGTTCTGTTCCTAAGAGGCTGGGGCAGTTCCTCCACCAGAAATGCTGGGTCCCCCTGGGGAGGTTCTTCCGTGTCTCTAACCTCGGTCAGGACTCAGGCCAGGGAGAGAATGGCCAGTCCGGGAGTGCGGGTCCTGGGTGCAGCTGGCCATCAATAGCTGGGCCAAGGGGTAGGTCACTCGTGTCTGAGAACCCGTGTCTCCCATCGGCCACGCGGACAGGTGAGCCTCGTTTTCTGTAAGTCCCTGCCGTGATTCTACCTGGGACTTCTCTGGGTGTTAGGAAGTAGGAGACTAAACTGTTATCCAGAGAAAAGCAACCCAGTGATTCCTTCTCCCACGGGGGACTAGCCAACACAGCAGCTACCCGTGCAGGTTAGGAAGAGTGGCGGTGGCATCGCCGGTCAGCGGGTTCTGCCACCGCTGGCTGCAGGAGCTTTGCAGTTCGCGCCGGCCTGCCTGAGCCCGCGTCACCTGTGTAGGTGAGGCTGGCCGTGCTGTCGCTAGGGACTGGGACGAAGGTTACGTTCGATAGCATCTGTATAGTAGCTATTAAAATCACCAGCGGGGTCAGCAGGTGGCATGGAGGTTAAGGTGCTGGGTCCCACCTGGCCAGCTGCATGGTTTGAGTCTCGGATCCGGCGGCTTGAATATCATGCCAGGCATGTATGCATGCGTGACCAAAATCCTGAGGGACTGGAGGAAAAGAGATTGCAGTGTGGTCGTCCCCACCGGAGTGATTTCTCACTTGCATTCTCTTTCTGACAGCACATGTGTACCCTATAGCAAAAAACGTAAAACAAAACCAAAAATACCCTGCACTCAGTAGGTGCTCAATTAGTGGTGTCCGAGTTGCTGCCCTTGAAGGAGGCTGATGCCTCCTGATCCACATGTGTGCTCTTCCAGCGCCGTCTCTGGTGTCATGTGGGAGGGCCCTGGGGTGGAGGGTACATTTTGAAGGAGGAATGTCCCCCCTCTCCACTTCCCAGACACTGAGTGAGCACGGCCATTGCACAAGCTTGCACCCGCAGCCGGCAGTGTGTCTGGGGCGGCGCTGTCTGGGCCCCGGAATTTCTGAGGGGCCTGGCTTTTATTTGCACAATTTTCCTGCACAGACTAAACCAACTGCTTTCAGATTCGGGAAGAAAACAGAGAAACAACACAGAAAGCAGGCGGACAGTCTTACTTCTCAAAGTCATCCTCGCCATGGGGATAACCGCTGGCATTTTGATGTCCCGTCACCGCCCACAGCTCTGTGTTTGGCCTTGCGTGCCATCCCTTCGGAGAAGCTTCTTAGTTTCACTTTAACCAACACTCAAATATTATTAATTTGGCTCTTTACTCATGGACAGTAAAAGCTGGAGGTTAATGCATAATTTATGGCTCTAAAGCTCCAGTGCATAGCTGACTGATACCGAGCGATGGAGAATCGAGGGTGAGAAAGGGCCTGCTCTTTCCGGGGTGTGCAAGGTCAAGGGCCAGCGAGCTTCACTACCAGCAAGTGTGTGACCAACTGGCCGGAGCGGCGGTCTCTGACGGTGTGGGTGTGGCACTGCTGGGGAGCCCTGCTGCTCCGCTGTCCCTGCCAGGGGTGCTGGTGAGTCAGAGCCTGGCTCTCCTCCTGAGCCTCCAGGAGAGTGCGGCTGAAATTCCCAGGGGAGGGGGAGTGGGCTCACAGAAACGCCATCAGCGTGTCTAGAGGTGCTGGGACGGCCGAGAAATATGTACTAGCTTTCACTTCTCACATGGGGGCAAGGGGCTCCTGGGCTACAATGTTTGCTTTATTTTATTTTTCAAAGAGGAAGCCGTGTTTGCTTTATTTTATTTTTCAAAGAGGAAGCCGTGTCCCCTCACTCGTTTCAATGGAAGCAAAAAGATTTGATTGCACAGAATGTGTTTCGAAAATCGGATGCCCATCTCGAAATAATAAGCAGGCGAGTCTTTCTGCCAGTCGGAGGGTCATAAGCCCACGTTTTGTCCACACCGTGTCATTTTTTCCTGCGAATATGTTCGGGCACTCAGCTGCAGGGTTGGCTTTCTTTAAAGATTCTTTTTCTCTCCCCTTAGTGAACCACAACAGATGCTTTGGGGTTGCTATGGATTACACAGATGGATGGTCCTTCTGATGAACTAGAAGGGCAGAGCTAGGATAGATCGAGTGTTTTTTCCAGAGGTCTGAGAAGCCCATGAATTTACCTTGTGTGCTGGCAAGAGCTGTTACTTCTTAAAGAGAAAAGTAGCACTGACTAGGTTTTTCATGGCATCGTCCTTCAAAGAAGTATTTCTAGCCAACAAAATTTTTTAGAAGCTTACTTTGCTGCATGATCATGTAGGAACCTAGAAAATTTCTATTAGCAGGTATTTTTAAAGAAAAGCTACATCTTCCTTCTATATTTTATCTGTACAGGATTAAAGTCTCCGATGGTTTTCTTGATAACTAATAACCCAACAGCAAATGCTGTGGATTGCAAAGAAGCTCAGTGAGCACATTCGTGAATCGGGGGCTGGTGGTATTTCATCCTTCGGGGACTAATTTGTGAGGCTGAGATTCTACAATTTGTTGATGGCATTTTCTGAAAATTTCGCCTGAGTCAATCACCAATTGGAAGGGTTTTTGTGTGCCGTGGGGATTAGGTGTGAGATTTTTTAAGTGTTACAATGTAAACATGGCTACTGACAGCTTAGTGAAGAGAGACAGGAGATTCTACCCGGCAGTGGACGTGGAGAGAATGCTTCTTTTGCAGGCGGATGGACTTACGAAGGACTCCTGAGAAGTTCTTTAGTCAGCCTGTCTCAGTTGCCTTATCTGTGAAATAGTGATGAAATTACTTTTCCCATAAGATTTTGTGAGAAATCAGTGAGGACCCAAATGCAGTGGGCTTGCACACAGCCTGTTACTCCTAGACAGGCGTCGTCCTCTCCCTTTGTGGGTGGTTGTGTCCTTTCCTCCGGCTGCAGCACGAGACTGAGGGTGTGTGCCCGGAAGTGTCTGCTTAGTGGTGGCATGTGTGGATGGGTGAGTGAGCCGACCAACCTAGCTCGTGTCCAGCTAATGTCTGTGCTAGCATTTGTGACTGAATCCAAAATCACTTAAGAATGTATCAAGTCTATTTAAACATGTTTTTATTTATTCACGATAGAGTGTGTGCACACACATGTGACAGTGACAGACAGAAGGACAGCGAGAAAGGGAGAGAGAGAAGCATCCTCCCCAGAGGCCAGTCATGCCACGACCCCCTTCCTCCAGTTTCCCAGCCTCTCGGATCTTGGGCACTCACGTCTGTGTGTTGCATGTCTGAGACTCACCGGCCCGGGGACTTGAACCGTAGTTGCCGTGCAGGATCTGTGTGTCTTGACCAGCACGTTACTGTGGTGCCAAGTCTGTTCATAACTGTTCTGCCTCATTGCTGATGTTGACACTGTTACACTGTGTGAAAACCTCAGAGGAGCTCTCTCCCTGTCCTGTTGCGTGTGCTCTCCCCGCCTCTGTAGGAACGTCGGCCGTACACAGTGTTGGTGCGCGGACACGGCGGGGAGACGGTGCGCGTGTGCCCATGGCAGTGTGACGAACCCTTGGAATTTACAGTCCTCGCTAACCTAGAAAGTACAGTTTTTCTACTCTATAATTGATTGACTAGGAAGACAAAACAGAAAAAGCAAAACCAAAAAAACGAGCATTTATCTCAAGCCTTGTAGGAAGCAGGCTGGGTGGATTTCCGCCTGTAAATGCAGGAATTCTTCTTCCTGTCCTCCACTGCAGGGCTGCTGGGCTGAGTGAGGACTGATGTGCAGGGCCTTTTAGGTCAGGAGGCCTCGTCTTGGCAAAGATTCTAAGGAGAGGCAGAGTCCCCAGCTGAGGAGACAGTTACTGGATTTCTTTCCTTGTTTTTCTAAAATAAGAATCTCTATAAAAAAAACTGTGATTTACATTGGACTTTTGAAAACAACTATTTTTCAAAGCAAGCTATTTCCGTTTGGAATTTTCGAAACACAAGATTGTGAAGAACAGAGGAGAAAATCTGAACGCGCATCTCAGAAAATGGTTTAAGAGCACTAAGGACCCACAAGGTAAGTGTCACCATGTGTGACAGGCTAAACGGCCATTTATTAGTAGAAAAATGATAAAGTTGTGGCATTCTCCTGACGTGAAGCAAGGTGTAAACTTGGTAGAAAAGCTTCATGTTGAAAAAAGGGGAAAAAAAGTGATCCAGTGAGCTCTGCAGATCTCATTTTAATGAAGAGTCAAGATTTAAAAATAACAAGGAAACCTTGGTACGGACAGCACGGTTTTTAGGACTCAAATCTGCATTATGCTCTGAATACATGCCCAGGGTCGGCCGGTCAGAGCTGACCAGTGGCCTCCCATGCCTGGAGCAGACACAGTCCTACCCCCAGCTGAAGCACAGTGTGATCTGATTTCACCATGGAATTTCCATAGTTTTTAAATTGTGTTAAGGGACCAGTAGATGGTATAGTAGTTATGTCTTTGGACTCCCATGTAGTCGACCTCGGTTCAAGTCCTGGACCCAGTGGCTTAAAACTCATGCCACGCATGTGTTCATGTGTGCCCAAGGTTCCAAGAGGAGAGTGGAAGAGAAGGGATTGCAGTGTGGCCTCTCCCCATCTCCCCGTTCCTCACTTTCTGTCTCTCTGGTGAGCACACATGCCCTATAGCAAAAACCTCTCTCAAAAAAAATCATGTGTTGATAACGCCATCAGCTTCTCATGAAGATATGTGTTTCCTACTTGAAGAGCCCACTGACAGATAACAAACTTCTCCCATCTCTAAAATCCCTTAGTTTTGATTTGCTGCAAAAAGAAGCTAACACCTACTTGGCAATTAGTCTAATAGACATCTTGCTGTGACTGTTCACAGGAGTTTCTGGTTCTGCAGGAGGAATTAGGGCAGAGGGTAAGTAAGAAGCCCTCGCTGAGCTTGCCGCTGGCCCGGAGATTAGCATGAGAAGGAACAGGTGAGCGAGGTGGCAGCTGGAGAGCGGCTGGAGGACTCTCCACATGCCCAAACCGTGCAATTAATTTGGCTTGGAAGGCAGAGAGCTTGAAGAACACCACAAAGAGGAGATACTTCAATTAACTGCTTTAAAGAATGAGTTTTTAAAAAATCCCATGTGGACTAAATGAACTCTAGGCAGAAAAGTGTGATGTATGGCATAGAAACACGAAGTCTCATACAGTCTCATGCAAACAAGCAGTATCCCACTCCAACTTGCGGTGTGGGTGTTTGAAGGAGGAGGAGGGCGTTGGCGAGGGCAGGTGACTGTAACCAGGGCCAGAGACGACCGTCTGTCTGTCCTGGAGTTCGTGAATTATTTCACACAGTAAACACAGAAATGAATACATTCAGTGTTCAGAACATTCTGTCAGTACCACTTGGAGAGGATTTTTCTTAGGTATACATATATTTTAAGGTTTTCTGCCATCGGGTGCACGCGCTCATCAGAAGGAAAGAGACAGAAGGAGAGAAAGCGAGACATCAGCCCCCTGGGAGGTGGTCCTACTGTAATCCCTTCTCCTTCACTCTCCTCTCATGATTTTGGGCACACACACATAAGCACCCAGTGTGATTTTCAAGCTGCTGGGTCCAGGTCTTGAACTGTGGAATTGCCATGTGGGATCCAGCACCTTAACCACCACACCGCCTGCTGACCCTCTACATATATTTAGAGATGCAAAAAGCAGAGGTTCTTAGGTGTGTTTGCCTTTATCGCCATGGAGGTACTTACCAACTGCTTCCCAGCTGTAGCAGTCCTGGTTCATGGCTATTCGCACGCAAATTTCATTCTAGACTGACAATGTCGGAATGGTTTTTCTATAAATAAAAAGCATGTTATGCTTGCAGATTCCCTTAGGGCCATCAGGGAGCCCTTCCTGCACCTGCAGGCATGTGCGAGGAATCTTGCAGGTGACAGAAGACGGGGGAGTCCCAGGTGAACGCGCAGCAGATTGAGTCCTGTTTTATGTCCCTTCTTCGTCATCCTATTTTTGGAGAGGCAGAAACTGGATACTTGAGTTTACTGGGTAAAACGTAAGGGGATAAGTTCTTGAAGACTTGAATGATGGATGATGTTTCAATAAGCAGAGAAATTTGGTTGAGAGGCTGTGAGCAGACTCAGAACTGCAGACTGAACAAGAGCCACACGGCACGTAGGTGTCGAGCGGAACAGTCACCTAGTGTGCGGTGCTGGGTTGGAGCCTGGATGTGGGCACCCTTTAAGTATTTGGTCTTCCCATTGCTAGTCTCACACTTTTTTTTCTCCCAATTGCCAGAGGCTCATGTGCAGCCAGAGGGAGACAGAGACAGGAAGAGGGAGAAAGCACCCCTAACAGAGCTAGGCATACCATAATCCCTCCTCTTTTTCTCCATCCTGTTGGGATCTGGGGCACACACACATACGCACCTGGCATGGTTTTCAAACTGCCAGGCTGGATTCGAAGCATGGTCGGCCATGTGGAACCAGCTCCCTTACCCACTGGGCACAGGGTCAGCCTGGCGGCCTCACTCGTTGGACACCCTCTGTTGGAGAGCACCAGCCACAGATGTAGCAAGGTTCTGTGAAGGAGGGAGAAGGAGCGGCGGTGCTGTGGTGGCATTCTCAAGTTCCAGCAGCGACAAAAACGGGAGAGCAGAACCTCGTATCCGTCCCTGCTATGTGGTTATGGGGAGCCAGGATCCGTGCGCGCCTGCTCTGAGCTCACGGCACAGGACAGACAGGCCTCGAGGGCAGCACGGAATGGCAATCGTTGGGGTGTGCGCAGAGTGCCAGCTCCTCCGAAGGAGATGCTGTGCCCCGTCGTCAGAGAGTCCATGAAAACTTCCGAGGAAGGCTGTCTGGCCACGATTTATCCCTCACCTAATAGGAATCCTTTTTCCCCTTTAAATGTTGGTTGCCCTGAAGCGTAGAAACCCATCCTATTTCCAGATACTCTCATTATTAGAGACGTTTGAAAAATCGATACATCATTTTCTTATGACAAAGACAGCTTACATGTTTGTAGGTGCAAGGCAGAGACAAAATCTAGATGTGGGGAAATACCACCACGGGCGAACTGCTGCAGAAGGGAGTTTTCACAACATCGAAGACGGAATGGTTACGGGTCATATGCATGTTATTCTCTTTATTATTTTTGAACACTTTTATTGAGAGATAAATAGCATAGGAAAACTGAACATATTTTAAACTTTGATAAGCTTTGGCATATGGTTATCTAGAAACCAACCCACACCAAGTGTAATGAACACATGCACCTCCCCAGGAGTCCTCCTGCCCCTCTCCAAGAGCCGAAGATCCGCTGCTGCCACTCTAGGTCGAGGGTGTGTTTCCCAGAGCGTCGCATAAGTGGAATCAGAGAGCAAATGTCCTTCCTTGCCTCTCCCAGGGTGCACAGTGCTGCCTCATGGTTTGGTTGGCACTTCCCTAACAAGAAACTTGGTTGAAAATAGTTCCATGAGCTTACTTATTAACCACTTCCCTGTATCTTCTTTGGTAGAGAGTCTGGTCATGTCTTGTCCCCTCTATAACTGAGGTTTTGTTTCATTATTACTGCAGTTTGAAAGTTCTCTATATGTTCTGCATAGAAGTCCTTAGACAAGTATATGATTGGCAAATATATTTTTTCCAGACCTAGCTTTTCTTGTCTTTGCATTCTCTTAACGGTGTCTTTTGACAAATAAAGCTCTTTTGTTTTGATGATGTCCAATTTGCCAATTGGTTCTCTTTTAGGTCATACTTGGGGTGACATCTAAGAAATATGTGTGTAACGTGAGGTCACAGAAGTTTTCTCCTTGTATGCTAAAAGCTCTGTAATTTTAAGCTTTCCATTTAGGTCTGTGGTTCACTTTGAGATCATTTTTGCCTATCATATGAAATATGGATCACAGTTGTCTGTGCATTGATGAAATGAAGACCGTTCCTCGTCCGTGGAGTATGGCTGTAATGGTCACTCACTCGAGGGGACAGCTTCCGAAGTCACACTGCAGTACACTTCTATCAGAGATGTCCACGCACACAGAGAAGGGGCCTCTGAGCCAAGCTGGTGGGAATGGGATTCTGCGGCCTGCTGACCGCGAGTGGTCACCTTGTCGGGCTCCACACTGAGGCAGTTGGCTTCCCTGGGCGTCTCTGCTCCTGGTGAGCAGGTGCCCAGTCAGATTCCTCGGTGAAGTCCACACCCATGGAGCAATGGGCCCTTGCTGCTAAAAAGTGACCGCTACCTCATCCAGGCACTTAATAACTCAGCAGAAATGACATCCCCGCGTCTAAACACCTCTGCATTGCCGGCCTTGTTGCTAGGCGATATTGCTGAAGGGCCCATTCTGTCACCCCTCTTTGATCTATCAGGAACTCTCAGTGGGTTCTGCTTCTTCAAAATTCTAGACGATACCAACATCCTCCTGTGTTTCTTGCCATTTTCCAGAGGACCTGGGCCCCAGTCTCCCGACCCCACATGCACCACCCCGTCCAGTTTGTGCAGTGGGGGTGGCTGTTCTGGTGGGGCCCTTTCCTTTCTGTTCGGCCAATGCCTGTGTGCTTTTCATGACCCTCTGAGAAACATCTCAAGTGTCCCCAGCAGGTCTGTCCCCCTTTACTTCATCAACCCAATTCTTATCTCTGAACGTCGTCTTTACCTTGTCAGTGGAATCCTATTCCTCCCTGGTGCGAGTGCCCCAGAACTGGGGCGGAGGCCTGTTCATTCTGGGGCTGCTGTAGCTGGTCTATGCCCTCCAGGCACGAAGAACCCACACGTGTTCATTTAATGAGTGTGGCAACACAGGCAGTGAGTTTGCATTACTCACACTCGTGGGAACGTCACGTGGCATCTGTACCCCGCGCTGAGTCTGGGCTTCTAGGAGGGTGACTCCTGCCCAGCTGTGGAGGCGTCACCACCTCCTTCAAGGAGCGCCTGGCTCCATGGCCAAGACCCAGGTCTCCCCCGGGCCTCTGAGTGGCGGCCCCTGAGAACCCTGCCTCCATGGCTCTGCAGCCTGCTCAGAACGCTGCGGGTGCCGGGCTCCCTCAGGGAAGAGGCCCGACTCTCCAGGCAGGCTTTCAGGGGTTCCGACAGTGGACCCTGCTCGTGTTTCCAAGCCTCTTCTTCTCATGGACCACTCCCTCAGTAACGTTCAGCCTCGGTCCCACAGAGTCCCGTATGTTCCACTCACCTGGCTTTGTGCCGGGATGGCCTCGGATTCGGTCCGCCTCCCTCCTCTTTCAGCCCTAGGTCTCTGTGCTTGGGCCTCTCTCGCCAAGCTTCCCTCCTCCTCCTTGCCAGTTCAGCAGCTCACCCGGGGCTGCCCTCGGTCCCTGAGTTTGGCCGTGTGGCTAGATCGCACACGTGTCTGTAGCCTGTGCAAGGCTGTTTATGCACTGACATTACAAGGCAGGGACGGACGTGGGTATGAGCTTACCGGAGGTCAAGCAAGACATACGTGAAGCCGCATGACTGCAGAGAGGGCCGCTTATCCGGAGGAGCAAGAATCCACAGGGGATCACTGGTCACAGCTCCCGAGTGGACAAGGAGCGCTCATGACCCTCTGTGTGCTCCTCCCTACCCGGATCCCCCACTCAGCCCCGGCTCAGTGTGTTCAACGCCAACTCCCAGCACATCGGAAACAGCTGAAGAGCCTCGCTCCTCACTCCCATTCAGCTGGAGGCCTTCCTCAGCATGTCCGATCCTCAGAGAACGTGCTTGACTTGAGCTTTTGCACCAGCTTGGGAGGAAGAATGGGCATTCCCTGAAATGTGATAACCCCCGCTTTTGAGTTGCAGATATTGTTACAGAGAGCAGCCAGGGGCCGCACCCACGGACCCCGTCCAGTCAGCTTTATCTGTTGGAATGACGTACTATAATGAGGCCCTTTGACATATCAATATTTCCATGCCAAGATGTCCATTTGTTCTGAATCAGAATCAATAATGTTCAATTAATATAGATTATGTCACCAAGCAGTTAATTTAGAATGTCATTGCTTTGCAGCTCATATCCTGACCCAGCTGAGCCTAACACCCACCCCGAGGGCCACGCCGTCAGGAGGGAGAGGGCAGAGGACGCAGAGCTGCTGTGCCTGCAGACTAGAACCTCACTCCCAGGGGAGGGTGCCCAGCAGAGCCCCACGAGTCCTCCCAGCAGCTGCTCGGACTCGGTCTTTTTTTTTTTTTTTTTTTTTTTTGAGAGGTTTTTGCTATAGGGCGCGTGCGCTTGCCAGACAGACAGAGAGAGACAGAGAGATAGAAAGCAGGAAATCACCCCCCAGGGGGGCTGGCCACGCCGCAATCCCTTCTCCTCCATTCTCCTCTCGGGATCTTGGGCACGCACGCACACGTGCCCGGCGTGAGTTTAAGCCGCCGGGTCCGGGACTCGAACCGCGGTCGACTACATGGGAGTCCAGCGACATAGCCATTACACTAACTGCTGGTCCCAGACTCGGTCTCTTTGATGACATCGCCTGCACTGTGAGCAAGGAGCAAGACAGGGTTTCACAATAGTGCTTACACCAGCGGCTCGGAGATGGACCGGATGGCTGTGATTGATCAGGCTGGTGATCCTCCTGGCTCTCGGGCCCGTGGGTGACACACAGCTTGCTCTGTGAGTGTAGATGGCAGTAATTTTCATTTTGATCTCTCTCCTTTTCTTGCTGCGTAGAACCATCCTCCTTTGCCCATCTCGCCCACGCCCACAGAGGTGAGGAAGTGGGCAGGTGGCTCTCAGTGTAATCTTCACTTTGGACTCCAGAGTCTAAGCGTTGTACAGCTCTGGTTAGATACCAGATGCTGATATGTCTGAAACGTTACGGGTCGTAACCAGATCCCCAGGGACGTGCAGACGAAACCTGCGCAGGGACCTCAGAGATGCCGAAGGCCTCTCTCCCTTGCTTGGCGACTTGCCCTTCAGTCTCTAAGCTCAGGACAGGTCCTGGTAGTGGAGGAGAGCCTGGTAACATGGACCATCGGCAAGACCTGGCTGTTTTTTCTTCCTGTCCTCTGAACGTACAGGCACTTTGTGGCTTTCTGGGATACTAGAGCCTTGAAGGTGACCTCCAGTTCTGCTGGTCTTCATCACGGCCCTTCCCATCCCCTCCTGCAGCTCCTCCCCTGGGCCACGGGTCTCCTCAGGGATTTTGTAGGATTGGCCCAGGTGTGGGAGACCTGCTGTGGGCAGCAGTTAGGGCCCCTCCACGCCATGCGGTGCCTGCCTCCTGACCCCGGTCTCAGCCCTCCCTGTCCCCAGATTGTGGGTCTTTGGTGGTTTCAATTGTGCGGGAACTTTTAGAGAAGACTTAAGCTGTCTGCAGCCTTCTTAGCCCTAAAGATTGTCTTCCAACCAGTGTCTCTGTCACTGCTCACATCACCTCTCAGACTTTTTCGGTAGGCGCCATTAGTAAAACAGGTATTGACATCTGTCATTGTGTTAGGATTTGTTTTTCCTTTCACATTTTCTCACTTGATACCCACTGTGAACTAGGTAGGACTCATTGTATTTTTAGAAGAACAATTGAGGGACTTAAAGCACAGGATGACACATTTCATTTATTTATTTAGCCATCCGGTAGATGTTTATAAAAAATTTGTATGTCCTCCTAGCACTGAGTTAGTGATGGAAAATGAATTGGAGGCATCTCTGTCCTCAGTCACTGAGGAGCTCTCCCAATTGTGAGTGGAGACACCTTCCCCTGAGGCCTGGCACCGTGCAGGCTGGCGGGCTTGCAGTAGCCTCTACCCGGCACATGATGGAATTGCCCGTGTGTCTAAGGAGAAAGAAGAGATGCCGACACGGAACCCAAAACACATACATCCCTCTAGGCCCACCCTACAGATTCTCAGGGAGTCCCACGGGCTGTGGTGTGGGCCTGTGATTCTGATGATCCAAGAGCCCCTGGAGGGTTTAAAGAGTCTTGATATGCACTTGACCCATTGAGAAAAGGCCTGAGAGGACTTTGCTGGCAGACGCTAGAGGCAGGACCACGGACTCCCCAGGCAGCCCGCCTCAGACACTGTCGAACAGTAGGACCTGGCGATTTCTGTCTCACGTGAGAACTCTCCCGAGGAACCAGTGAGCTCTCCCGAGTCAGGCTGTGGCTGTCAGATGCTTCCTCTCCTGAGTTTCCTGGGGAATGATGGCGGCTGGCAGTGGAGGACAGGTGCCGTTAGTTACCACGCGGACGGCGCACGGTGGCAAAGCGTGTAACACGTGGACGTGAGCCCCGCTGGTTGTGCAGACTTCCTCGTGTCCTTCTGAGGGTCCTCACTGTCAGGCAGCCACGGCGTCTTCCTAGAAATGGCATCCGTTTTGCGTGTTTGGTTTCGTTTTGGGGGTCTTTCCTTGCTCTAACAAACAGCTTCCCTTTGAGGTGAACAAAGACTGGAAAGGGGCCCTGCTCTCCAGTGGGCTCCTGACAGGCACAGCTTTCACTTCTGTCCTGTGTAGGGTAAGGCTAGAGGGGGCCAGAGGTCACCACAGCTGTGGGAACAGTGATAAGTAAGGCCACATGGCGTGGGGCTGACTTACCACCAAAGAGAGCTGTGACCCATGTCCCCGGGCTCCCACTTAACTCTGAGGTCTTAATCTACGTAAACTTCCTATACCTGGTTCTTGTTCAGTCGTTATAGTAACCATTACTGTACAGATTAATGAAGGCGATGTCTATCAAACATGCAGCAAATACCACTTTCTGCTTAATTAGGGCCTTTCTTACCCGCCGTAGTCAGCAGTCCCTGGAAGAGGAGCTAGGACTGGTTTTCTCAGGATGAGTTTTGTGCAGCTTAAACGTGAGTGGCGTGACGGGGTTTGGGAATGGCAGAGCATGACGTGTGAGAAGGCCACGCCTTCCTCGGTGTGCCACGTGTCCCGTGCTCCTTGCTGAACTCAATAAGGCTGATGCACGTTGCCCCGACTGCAGGGCATTTGCCGTCAGTTACGAGGGACGGGCACACAGGTGGATTCCCTGGGCGGGACAGTGCACGGGGGCGGGGAGCACAGTGGGAAGCAGACCCTCAGCCCGTCGCAGCGAGCCATCACACACATTGCACCAGCTCGTTCCAGATGGTCTGCGAACGGCCGTGTCATCAGCCCCCTCCCAGTTCCTGAACCTTACCTGAGGCTCATCACGCCCTGGCCTGCCCCAGACCTGGTGCTCACTCCATTCCTGCGCCTTCTGTGCTGACCCCTCGGGGTCACTCAGCACTGGCCATCTAACCTCCTGGGCTCCGGAAACCCACTCCCCTCTTACCTCAGACGGGCTGGCCAGGCTGACTAGTTGAAGCCCCCTCTCCCTGGCATCATCCTCCATCACAGCACACCCCCCAGAGGGGAGGTTCACGCTTCCCTCTCCATACGCGGAGCCTCTTGAAAGTCGGGTGGCGGCCTGTTTGACCTCTGTGTCTCTGGAGCTTGGCAAAGGACCTGGGATATAACAAGCTTTTAATTCATTCCCAAATACCAGGTACCATGCACGCGCATGCGTGCACACACAAGCCAGGAGTTCTTCCTTGCTGTGGACATAAGCCAGGGTCTGTGAGCTCTGCAGATTGGCGGCAGGGATATTAAAGGGCAGTGAGGATATTAAAGTCAGAGAAATTTGGATTTGAGTTCTGACTTCACCACTTACCAGCTGTGATCTTGAATAAATTACTGAAATTGAGATTCCTTTTCCTCCTCACTTAAAACCTGGGAATAAGAACAATAAGCAGCTCACGGGGATGTCAAACGTGGCTCAGTGGGGCTGGCTCGTGCGGTGTGGGCAGGCGCAGCGTGCACTCTGAGGCGCGTGCAGATGCAGAAGCAGCGCAAGCGCGAGCAGACGGGTGTGGACACAGCGGCCCAGGCCCAGGCTCCTGGCCGTGGGAGTGGCCCCCTTGGTCGGAATCTCCGTGTCTCCTACACCGTGGGCAGAGCCGCAGCCCAGAGACGCGGCCTCGTCATCACAGGTCCTTCTGCTGACCTTCTCCATGCCTGCTCAGTCCTTCGGTCCTCGTGGCCACGGCTCTGCACAGCCGTCGTGTGAAGGTCATGCCCTCTGATTTACAGTCAGAGACTGACGATGGTAGGGACAAGGGGTGACACAGGACATGTACCCAGGCTGAGGGAGGAGCACCCGGCAAGTCCAAACACGTACGGCGTGTGTGTGAGGGCTGGGGAGCATGTGAAGGCTGGGACCAGGGAAGGAGCTGGCCGCAGCGACGGTGACAGTGGTGGGGACGGCTGCGGCCATGTAGGCGTGGAGGGCAGCGTCCACTTCTCAGGCAGGTAGACCAGCTTTGGCTCACGCTGCCCCTCTACACTTGTAACCAGGTGGCCCTAGGCAAGTCACCTCGTGTCCCTATAGTAAGAAGATAGAGGTAGCCATAGGTACTTCTGTGCGTCGTTAGGAAAGGGACAGCCAGTGAGCAGGTGCTATTACGGAGACTGAGCCGATGGCAGAGGGGCCGGCGCTCAGGAAACGAGCCCTGGAAGTGTGCTCACCTCCCCTCACAGTCCTGTTTCCACCCGGAGTCAGTCCTGTCCCTCCTGTGCCTCTGCATAGCCCCAGCCCCAGCCCCGCCCCAGTGCCGCCCTGGGCAGCGCTGTTGGGAGCAGCGTCAGTGTTACCAGCTGGAGCACCCGGGCTTCCTCTGGTCCAAACCAGGGGTGAGCGGCCCCTGGAGGGCTGGTGAGGTTGCAGTAGCTGGGCCAGGGAGCACCAGCCTGTACACACAGGGCCCCCGCAGTGCCTGTGAGTCCTGCATGGGGAGCACAGGAAGGGGGCATGAGGGTTGAATCTGTTCTTGGGCCATTGGGCCAAAGCCATCAAGCTCTGTGCTCATCCCCAGCCTCCACACGGCACAGAGAGCAACTCTCCCTGCCCACGTGGGCTCGGAGAGGATGAATTATTCCACGACTCGAGGATGCCTCTGATGCAGGCGTGCTAACTGCCATCATTAGCCTCCCCCACCCCTGCCCATGCGAACAAATGACGCACCCTGAGGAGGCTCCTGGGAAGGGCCAGCTCAGAAGAGCTCCTGTGTTTGAATCAGGCAGAGGAAGCGCCACACGCCACGCAGCCGTGGATACCCTCATAGCAGGTCAGGTCAGAGTTGGAGGGGGTTTTCTCTTCTGCAGTGCAGTTTATCCTGTGGGAGGGTCAGACAGCAGCCAGGGGTCAGGGTTTCTTTCTGCTCACCAGCTCGATGACTGTGTGTGAGCGTGAGTGTGTGCAGTGCCACATGTGTGCATACGTTCTCTCCCTGGAGCTCCTGACAGACACAGCCACAGCCACTATAACTCTCTGCTGTAATGCGTATGAGCTGTCTTCCCTGCGCCGAGCTCCCTGGATTCTGGTCCCAGGCATCGGTGCATGACTCCAACAGTGCCGGCTCTAACCTGCATTTAATAATTCCCTTTCTCACTGCCACTTTGATGGTCTCTAGACCTTCCTTAATCAGCACCGATAGCATCTTCCACTGTAAAGAACAATCCATTGTGTTTATTTTTTCTTTTTTTAAAGTAGGTTTTGGGGACTAGCAGATGGTATAAAGGTTGCATCACTGGAGTCCCACGTGGTTGACCATGCTTGAAGTCCCAGACCCGGTGGCTTAAAACTCACACCAGGCATGTCTGCGTGCATGTCCAATGTCCCAAGAGAAGAATGGAGGATAAGGGATTGCAGTGTCGCCACAGCCCTGTGGGGTGATCTCTTTCTGTCTCTCTGTCTCTGATAAGTGCACGTGCCATATAGCAAAAATACCTCAAAACAGAAAGTAAGCTGTATGCTTTGGGATAACCATAGAGTCATGTGCTCCTGTAACATGACACAGAGGGCGCTCTTGTACCCTCTGCTGGTTCCCTCTCTGGTGACACTGTGCAGAGGTAGAGCCCGTGTCCCCCCAGCCATTGACATGGATCCAGTGGAGACACACAGCATTCCATCCTGCAGGGTCCCTCCCTTCGCCTTTCGTGGCCACGCCCACTTCCCTCCCACACCTACCTGCCGTAACCCTGGCAACCACGTCTGTTCTGGTGTCTGTCATCCTATCATCCCATGTCAGTACATACACGGACTCCAGCAGCACGCAGCCTCAGGCTTGGCTGTTTCCCTCGGGCGTGTTCTCTGGGGATCATTTCCATGCACAGGTCTCCAGCCGGGAGGAGTCCTGGTTCTGAAACAGCAGAGCTGGGTGACAGCCATCATCTGAGCAGTGAGCACTTGGAGGAGAGCGTGAGCACAGCGCCCAGCCACCCTGCTCTCCAGTGGCCCAGGCAGCGCTGACGGGCTGGAGGGCCTGTCCCCAGGCCCCGAGCACTCTCGCCTCCCGCATCACGACGAGCTCTCTCACAGCTGAGACAGGACACCCCCTTGTGACTCCCAGCTGGAGTGTGAGAAGAGGCGTGAAGATGCCCTCTTCCGGGGCACACAGGCTCCTGGGCGCCAGCCTGCCAGGGACTCACCGCGTGCCGTGCAGGGGCCGGCACCAGAGCTCATGTGGACAGTCCCCGCGCAGTGCCTGCCCTCTGCACTCTGCCCCCTGCCCTCGCCTCAGCCGGCCGTGGAGTGAAGAGGCAGTCGTGGGAAGTGAGGCTCCAGTGCCCCACGGAGCTCAGCTTGTAACCATTCTAGAATGAAGGTCCTGAAGCAGCGGGGGGTGTCTCCAACACCCGAATAACGCCCGCCTTCCTCTGACTGGAGTCCAGCCTCTCTCTGCCTTTTCTCTCACCCTCTTTCTCCCTCTCGAAGGCCATTCTGGCCTGCATGGACTCTCACACCTTTTGTCCCTTGTCCTTTGAGACCATGTGGCCAAGGAGTGTCCAGATCTCTGTTCTTGCCCTCGAGCGTGTCCCTCTTGTATAGCTCAGCAGCCTCCCCAGGAGCCCAGGCCTGCCGACCTTCCCCTCCCCATCCGACCGCAAAGCAGCATGGAGGGGTGGCGTGCCAGAGGAGGGGGCTCAAACACCTGTCCCCGACACGTTGCTCGTTGAGGGGCTTAGCCCACAGAGTAACCTCGCACTGTTAGACTTGCCAGTGCATTCAGACGTTCATGTCTGGGTTTGCTGGCCTCATTCTTCACTGTGACTGTCACCAACCCTGTGACCTGGCCCGGAGATTCATACGGTAATAGTGGGATATTGTAAAGCTAGCGGTTTTAGTAATTCGTCCCCTTTTTCATCACTATACCAGGAATTACTGCCATGCTGTAGGGAAACAGTCTGCGATACGGGGTCTTAGCCAGAGGTGGTGGGCGCACTGGTCCTGAGTGTGCTGATGGCCCCGCACCCTTCAGCTTGCAGTGGCTCGCGTAGTGGTGTACAGATTGCCCCTGAACGAGTCATTTCAATGAAAACAGTCACGCCAAAGGTGAGGTGCCTATCTTCTTTTAGATGTAGGTGTAGACAGAGCATGGAATAAATCTGAGCAAAGTTTAGATGAGCCAGAGTGTAGACAGCAGAGCCCCTCCTAGAAATGGCTTGTTGTTAAGAGGCTCAGCAGTGGCAGCTTTGGGTATTCCTATTTGAAGGATGTTATGGGGGAAATCTCAACATGCAAATCTGAAATGTGTTGTTGACAAAGGAGCACTAACACACCCACATGGATTAACACACCCACACAATTAACACATCCACGCTCATTTACATACACACATAATTAGCACAATCAAGTGCATTAACACACCCTCGTGTGTTTACACACCCACACAATTAACATACCCATGCAATTAACACACCCACGCACATTAACACACCCACGTGCATGCACACAGAAGTTCCAGGGACTCTGGTACTTCTGAATTCAGGGCTTAACACAACAGGACAGGTTCACTGTAGCTGGAACCAACCATGTGGATTTCCTGATGTTCGAATTTGCCATTATTAATGCCATGTGTTTCTGTGGAGTCAGAGGGTGCAGATCTGGAGGGTGTACATTATACTTTTAGATTTCTATAGTGCGTTTATTAATTTGCATGATTTTAAAAAATCTAGCTTTTTAAAAAAATTTTAAAGAGGTTTTTGCCTTAGGGTATGTGTGCTTGCCAGAGAGAGAGAGACAAGAACAGTAAGAGGGAAATCACCCCTCTGGAGGGATGACCATGTCACAATCCCTTCTCCTCCCTTCTCCTCCTGAGATCTGATTTTCAAGCCACTGGGCCCAGGACTCAAACCGCGGTTGACTATGTGTAAGTCAGCGACGGAATCGCTGTGACATCTGCAGGCCCCTAAAAAAAAAAATCTAGTGTTACCATCGCTCACCTATAAATGCTCTAAGTGCTGTGTTAAGTTCAGTGCCCCTACGTCGGCCCTCCGCCTGCTTACTCTCCACAGCCTTTCCACAGACATAACTGCCTGTCTAGACACCTGCAGACGAAGAGGCTGTCCAACTGTTGGGTGCTTGCTTTCATTTGCCAGAGTAGACCTTCAGAACTATGGGTCAGAGTAACTTTTTTTCCTTTTTTTTTTTTTTTTTTTTTTAAGGTTTTGGTCATATGTTGCATGTGCTCACTGAAGAGAGACAGTGGGAAAAATGGGAAAAATAACCTCCAGGGAGGATGGCTACACCACCATCCTTCTCCTCCATTCTCCTCTTGGATTTTGGGCACACATGCACACACGCTCGGCATGAGATCCAAGCCACTGGGTCTAGGACTCAGACCTTAGTCGACCATGTGGGAGTCCAGCACCTTAATAACCACGCCACCTGCTGGCCCCTGGATCACAGTGAATTTTAATTTGCAATGAATAAGGTACAGCTGGAGTTAAGCCAGCTTTTACTCCTCAGAATGAGCCATTTGTAGAATTAGCCCCACCAGAGAAACTCCAACACACGTTTTCGCTTTACAGATGAAGGCTGAGCTTTCTTGTGAAAAATAATTTGAAGAAAAATACTTTTTATAAAAAGTAGCATCTATTTTTAAGAACATTTGTATTCTGGATTTTATAAGAACTATAATTAAATACCTTTTATTTCAAAGCTTTTTTTTTAATGCCACTAGTATGGCACAGAAAACAGTCATTAGTTAATGGTTCCTCGTTATTAAAAAAAAATAAAAAGAAGAAGAATGAATGAAACCTTGACCTTTTGGAAGTAAACACTTGTCAAAGCAAGGCTCAAATTCCACAGTCACCTAGGGAGAAAAGACTCTGTCACTTACGACCCCACACTATCAAAAACTTTTACCACAGAAACTCTTCATGGCATTTTCAAACATTTGAAACTGAAGGTTTCAAAAATTATTATTGGGAAAGAGTTGGCTGGAGAAAACAAAGCATTTCGTTGTCCAGAAATAGAGCTGAACTCTGCGCGTGACAGTTGCCAGCATTATCTGCATATTATTTCCCTCCAGAATCTGAAGAGCCCTAGATAACCAAGGTGTCCATGGCGTTGCAATATCTGGATAGCCTGGCTGACTCATCCGCTCTGGAACGTGTGATGTGCCGTTTATCACAACCGTACTCATATTCCACTCTGCCCAACGTAATAAATACTAAGCAAATGCTATATCCTTACGTAATTTGCAGAATTGATGGGCTGACTAAACAGCTAGATGCTCCAACAAGAGAAAATGGAGTGCTTTGTGCACAGGTTAAATGCACAGTTTCATAGGCGATTGTGTACTAGGAACCTGTTGTGAAGTAATCAGAGTTTGAGGAGTTGTTCCAGACAGCACGGTCAGGGAAATAAGTTTTCATTTTTGGCCATTAAAAAATAAGTTCTTAGAACTGAAGTGAAAAAATGGGGCAGCCTCAGTCTGGATGTCTGTCTCACCAGAATGTAATTTTCTTCCTCCTACACTCTACTGCCTAACTCAGAATTTAGAACATATTAAATATGCAGACTTTAAAGATTCTTTCCTTGCTTAAATAATTTATTCAAATCTAGCACATTGTTAAATATCAGAGAAAAACGCATGTCCTCCTCCTACCCCTCACACACACAATCTTGGATATTTTGGGCATTTACCTACACTGAGGTTGAAGGCCGTGGACATCTAGCCAAGTCTTACAAAACTAATATGGACTGAACAAGAGCATTTCACAATGGTGATTTCTCCAAAATACTTAAGGAAGTGTCCAGCAGGAAGTTGAGGCGGTCAAGACCCCTCCAGTGGGAAAGGACTGTCTTCCTTTGTTCCAGTGAAGGCGGGGGTGGGCAGTGGCATGTGACTTCAGCAGTGAGGAGTGGTCAGACACACATGGCCCCGAGGAGACTGCCAGACGCTCAGGCAGGCTCCCTCGTGCAGAGGCCTCGGCAGTGGGAACCTTAGTCGTTTCAAGCACTGGGCGTGCCTGGTGCCCGCGACAGCGTCTGCCCTCCTCTTTCCACTTTGATCCTGTACTTCCAGAGGCTGCCAGAGGGTTCCATGTAAAAGCAGTTTTGATTTGCAAAACTTAGCCCTACTGGGTGTGTCTTCCTGCGGCTTTCCTTTCTCTCTCTGAGAGTTTATAAAATGGGTGATGAGGTCTCTGGTGGGCGATTTCAACCCCCTAGTGATTTCCAGGTGTTGTGAGCAAGTCGAAGTTGAAAACAAAACCCATCTTCAGATCTGGTTGAAGAAGATCCAGTGATACAAACGACTTCGTTTTCCATTCTCATAAGACACTGTCTTCAGTGTAGAGAAGCCCAGCTCCAACCCTGTGAGTTACAGCCAGCCTTCCTGACCGTGAGTTCAGAGGGCTTTTTGTTTCTCTCTTTATTTTTTTTTTCCCCAAAGAGAGATTTTTTTTTTCTATGAGGCATGTGTGCTTGCCAGAGAAACAGAGACAGAGACAGAAAGTGAGAAATCACTCCCTGGGGGGGTGGCCACGCTGCAATCCCTTCTCATCTCCTCTTGGGATTTTGGACACACAAGCACACACACCTGGTGTGAGTTTTAAGCCACCGGGTCTGCGACTAGAACCATGGTTGGCTACGTGGGAGTCCAGCGATGTAGCCATTAGGCCATCTGTTGGTCCCAGGCTTTCTGTCTCTGAATGACTACAAAAAGCCAGTCAGGAGTCCAGCATGCGTGCCAGCCACCTTTGCCAAGCTGATGGCTGCAGTGGGTCTAGAATAAGAATAGTAAGACTCCATTTCTCATTTCTTCTTGCCAAAGGGAGGGACGAGATACTGAAATGGCGTTGACCGTTGGCCATCGATGTAAATACTGAGATGCACATTTGCAGCCAGCGCATGCGTGTCTAAGGCAGCAGGACCTCCAAACAGGGAGACTGCAGATGTCCTGGAAAATCTCTCGTAGGAGAGATGTTTCCGAACGACAGTGAAGAGGAGTCATTTGTTGGAAGAAGGAGATCCATTGTGAGGAACTAGTGTTTGAGAATGTTCGAGAACGAAGGGCTGCCTCGCTGTCCCAGCTGAGGGAGAGCAGGTGTGGGTTCTGCCAAGCCCTAGAAGTCCACTGGACAAGTCACATGGGCAGGTGCTGCAGGCCAACGCAGTGGGCATCACGTCCTGAAGTGCTTTGGGGGTCTCCTGTGAGCACAGCTGTCTTGTCCTGGGGCCCGCATGGTGCCCAACGTTGTCTTGTCCGACGCTCTGCTGGGGAAGAGTTTGAGCCCCGGGAAACCAGGTTGTAGAATTGCGAGCTGGTCTCACTTGGCAGTACTTCACGGTTTACGGCAGGGTGTAAGATGGTGGTATTTGTGGTGGCCTCCTCATGAAGGGACTGAGGGACTAGAGGCAGTGGTGCCTGCAAGGACTTAAAACAGTACCTGACACTTCATCCCAGGCCTGAAGTGACGTTAGCTATGAGTGCCTAACCTCGGTGTGCTGAGACCAGGCGACGACAGATGTGTCCTGCCCGTCTATTGTGTGGACAAGCCTGAATGTCCTATGAATTTGTTTTTTGGAAACATCAGTTGTGAGGACCCACTGGTTCTGCCTGAGTAATCCCACAGAGGATGAGATCCTTGTTCTTGATGATCCTCAGCTACCTGGGTGAGAACACGTGCGGAGTGTTGCGGTGAGGAGGGCAGAGCTGTGCCGGGGAGCCAGGACAGAGCAGCTGCTGGTGGGGTGTTGGAAGGCCTCATCCCAGGGGCCTCCCTGAGCAGACCTCCCAAGGACAGCACAACCCCAGGATGAGGAGATTGGAGCAGGCGCTGTATAAACACGTGCACTAACAGTGGCGTGGAAGCATGCCACGAGGGGAAACTGGCTGCACCAGGCATCAGGGTTCACTGAGACTCCCAGAGCTCTCTGAGGACTGCTGCCTGCCCGGGTAAGAGGTCAGAGCCCTCTACTTTGGCCACGGCAGGAGCAAGTCCAGCCCGTGCACTCAGCCCCTCGGAGCAAGACTCTAGACACAAGCCACAAGCACAGTCCAGACCTGCTGCTGCAGAAGAGTCAGCCTGGTCTGGGTCAGGGGAAGAGAATTTGCAAGTGTGCATTCACATTTCCATCCTGCAGTGACTGACTGAGGGATGTGTTTGTGAGCATAAAGCCCACAGCAGAGCGCTTGTGGGCATTTCAGGGAATGAAGGCTGTAAACCATCGCTCTCTGCCCTTGAGTCAAAGCATGTGTTCTCAAGTCAGTGCGTCCTGTTAGTTCTCGTCGCCACGGTGAGTCGGTGAAGAGCTGTGGCAGGAACAGCGTGTCCCAGGGGCGCTGAGCATTCAGGATCCAGCCACTCCACGTCTCCATCCCGTCCTTTAGGTGTGCGTGCCACACCACTCCTGCAAGAGCTGGCCAGGATGTCCGAGGGCCTGTCTCCTCACCCTGTTTAAGTTTGCTCAAATGAGGACTGACCTGAAGGAGCCCCTTTTTTCCAAAGCCTTCTTATCTCTTCCCCAGGACTCTGTGAGTAGAGAGAGCAGAGAGGAAGAGAGAACCACCACAACCCTCAAATGCAGGAGCCATGGCCAGGACTTAGGAGACCAGAGGCGTGTCCCTGGCTGCCCTGCCCGCCCGAAGATGAAGGCTGCATCCGGCCCTCTCACAGCTGTGCGTGCTGTGCGTGCTGTGCATGCTGTGTGCGGTGTGGCCTTCCGGACACCCAGATCTGAAAGCCGCTCTGTGACCAACACCCCCACGCCCCGAGGGCTGATGGAATCATTGGCATCAGAGGAGCAGGCTGACCTGCACCTTCACACACGTGGGGAGACGGATGGAGTCAGTACATGGTTCACCTCGCGAGTACGGGCCCGGGAGGCGCCTTGGAAAAGCAGAGACCGACGGAGGCTCCGGCCTTCCGGGCAGCAGCTGCGTTCCCGCCAGGAGCTGTCTTGTCCCCTCACAGGTAGCACGAGGCTGAGCAAATTAGAAGGTGCTCTTTGAGGGTTATCGACTTTTTCCTTTTCTGGCAACTGAACTGTGCCTGTAAGTGGCAGTTCTCAGGGAACATGAAGCCCCCAAGGATAAGTGGCTAGGAACACTCAGCTTTCCAGGCGCCACCACTAATGAGGAACAAAGTCACTGTTTGTTGGAAACGGTGACACAGCCCTCAGACGCTGCAGGACATTGGCTCATTTCAGGTGTGTGTACAGGCTCAAGCCGACGGGTCTCCAGTGGAAGGTTCTCTGGAAACCCCAGAGCCCTGTTCATCCACCAAGCACGGCACAGTGCCTGTCGTACATCAACCTGTTTGCAGTGGGGATCTGAGAAACGTGCCCCCCACGTAGGCCTCCGGAGAGCTCTCTGTGCTGGTGGGCTCTCCTGACCTCCAAGGGCTTTCTGTAGAGCATGGCCCAGGCCTGACCCTGCTGGGCCCAGCACAGGGCACATGTGATGCGTTGACTGACAGAGCAGCGTGACGGACAAGCAGCCGGCCACTGGATGTGGGGAGGAAAGAGTCAGGCACACCTAGTCCCAAATATCATCACGTCCACTTCTGCTTGGCATCATCACACATGACTTCCACGTTGAGTGTCCCTCGGTTTACGTCTTTGTCACCTGGGGATAAACACATGTCCTCCTGGCACTGTCGTGCAGCTCAGTGAGCTATTTCCTGGTGTACGGAAGGGGCTAGCGGGTGCTATAGCGGTGAAGGCACTGGACTCCCATGTGTCCGACTGCAGTTTGAGTGCTGGACTCAGTGGCTTGAAACACACTGTGGTTGTGTGCATGCATGCCCAAAATCGCAAGAGGAGAAGGGATTGCAGTGTGGTCATCACCCCTAGGGGGTGATTTCTTGCTTGCTTTCTGTCTGTTCAGCAAGTAGACATGCCTTGTAGCAAAAATCTTAAAAAAAAAAAAAAAAAAGCCAACCCCTACCAGTGGCCTTTCCATTTGAAGGGAGGTAGGGGGATGGCCATATCAGGAAGCTCCGTGGTTTAGGGATGGTTTAGAGGTTGCATGTAGCCCAGGTACTGAAACCAGAGTTCAGGTCTCCAAAGCCAGGTCCTGGGCATCCCAGGCAAAGGGGGACGGGCTAGGCAGGTTAGTAATGGCTGCAGACGTGGATACTGGCTGCAGAGAAATGCCCTTTCCTCATTGCACTTGTAGCCTTGCTGCTCAAAAGTATGTAGTCGTGGCACCAACCAGTGGCATGGTGGTTAAAGGAACTGGCTCCCACGTGGCCAGCTGCATGATTTGAGTCCCAGACCTGACTGCTTGAAGAACGTGGAGGGGGATGTGCACATGCCACAAATCTGAAAGGATAAATGGAAAAGAAGGGTTTGTAGCTTGACCGTGCCCCATGAGGGGTGCTTTTTCACTTTCCTTCTCTACCTATGTCTCTCCCAGGAAGTGCATGTGCCTTTAAAAAATAAATTAAAAAGGGTATAATCTATGAGCCAGTGCCTGGGCATCACCTGAGAGCCTTGGCTCCCCCGACCCCCAGGCAGGGTGAATTAAAGAACTACATTGGCAGGAGACCCACAGAGGGACATTTGCACTTTGAAAAGGAACACTGGCTTGTGTTCCCCCCCAATCCCTGCGTCCCTGGGCTCCTGGATTGATTAGGGAAGCCCCCTACCTGAGCCCTATGGGGCGCACTGTGGGGAGTTTTCTGGACATCAGGTTGGATTTCCACTGAGCCAGCAGGGAGCTCGTCTTGCACCAAGTACCTGCTGCATTCCAAGGGGACCACGAAGGGAGCAGTCGTGGCCCAGGAACAGATGCGCTCCCCGCCCTCTTCTGTCCTCTGCCAGGCACCGCAGCGGTTTTGAGGTTCTGTAAGGACACGTCCCGTTATTAGTCAGCTTATCTGAGCATCTAGATGCTGGCAAAGCCCAGAGCGGCTGGACACCAGCGACCCAGGGAAGAAGAAGGGTCCCCAGGAGCTGTCGGATGCCCAGCTGGCTCAGAGAGAAGACAAAAGAAAGCTCTGGGAAGTGAGGGGTGGCACGGGGTGCCCGCGGCCTGCCCCCCAGCACTGCACGCACAGATGTCACAGTGTAGCTCCTACAAGGACCTGCCTGGGTGCTAGAGAACATGGGACCAACAGTGTTTCCACATGAAGTCCCAGGGTGTGGGGCGGACAGGCGCAGCCGAGGGGCCAGAGTGTGCACCTGCTCAAGCTCGGAGCCACGGCCTCAGTATCTCAGAGAGAGAACGGAGCGGTGTTGATGGCAAAGGGCACCACTTCTTATAAATCCGTTCTCCCCCATAGGAAGGAGGAAGGGCTAATGGTGACCTACTCTTTAAAAGAGGTCAGAAGGAGGCCCCCTTTCAGATAGTGAGCAGCAGGCCGTAATCCTTCTTTCCTGTCCCCCTGTGAGTCGGTGCCTGATTCCTGCAGGGCGTGGCTCCCCGAGAAGGACGCCTCATGCTCGTTCAGGAACCTGCACAGGCGCGGCCGTGTCCCTGGTGAAGCGCTTTGTAAGTTTGCTGTTGTCAGAGTCGTGCTTAGCAGAGTTCAAGATTTTGTGTTACTGTTTTTTCGACTTACAAACCTCACACATGTGCTGAAGGTTCACCCTTCAGGTCAGTTCAGATGAGTTTGAGCTGTAGAAGTCCTTGTCTGTGATAGAGAAAAGGGAGAGAAGTTCAAGGTCACAACAGGAGTCAGAGAGCTGCCCTGCCCCTGCGCAGCGCTCAGCCCTGGGGCAATCGCACCTCCACAGCCTGCGAGGAGATCAGCCTCGTCTCCTTGGGTTTGAAGCAAAGGCCCTACCTTAAGGAAAATTGGACTAAGACAATTTTCAAGTTTCCCATTTGGAAATACCCCACTGAAATAGCTTTGGCACAGGCACGAGGGTGAACCAGTAAAGGGCGTGTGGTCCCTGTGACGAGGGCGCTCGGAGGCTGCACGTGTGGTGCTCCTGGGAGCCCTGCTGTGGGCCCCTTTGTGTTCCGGGGCCTGGTGCAGCATTGCCAGGTTAGAAGGGCCCTCGGGGTGGGATGATGCAGAGACTCAGCTGCAAGTAGCATGTGTCAGTGTGTGCTTGGGACAAGAGTCCATCTATGAGCTTTAGAGTCACACTCACCTGTTTAGGAGGTAGGGTAGACAGGGAATCAAGGAGAAAACAGAGAGGCAAGATGTTTAAGGGGCACAGAAATAGAGGACTGTCTGTTGATAAAAACGTGTATAGCATCCTGGGACCAGCAGTTAGCGTAATGGCTCTGTCGCTGAACTCCCATGTAGTCGACCGCAGTTTGAGTCCTGGACCCGGTGGCTTAAACTCACGCCGGGTGCGTGTGTGCGTGCCCAAGATCCCAAGAAAAGAGAATGGAGGAGAAGGGATTGCGGTGTGGCCATCCCCTGGGGGGGTGATTTCTTGCTTCCTATCTCTCTGTCTCTCTCTGTCTTTCTGGTGAGCGCAAGCACCCTATAGCAAAAACCTCTCCAAAAAAAAAAAAAAAAAAAAAAACGACAACAACAAAAAAATGTGTACACATCTTTAACTGGATGGGCATGCAGCGTGCGCATGCAGGGAGAGTCATCTTATAAGCTGTGCTGATGTACAGTGATTGAATGTATTATAGAAACTTTAAAATAAAATATACAAAAAGAAGGGAGTAGGGTAGACCTGTGCCTACAAAATTACATTTTCTAAAAGAAAATAAACATCTATAATCAATAAACAGACTACTTGTCTTTAAAAAGGAAGTGCTTCTCCTGCCTGCTTTCAGCCCAACTAATGCCCCTGTGGAAGGGCCGTGCCCAGAACTTCCGCAAGCCCAAGCTCACGCCTGCCCCTTCCTCACCCCGACGGTGAAGTCCTCTGACGGTGAAGTTTCCAGTTCTTTCTGCCCCACCCAGGCCAGAGGAGCTCCCAAGCGCTGCTGTGACCACAGAAAGAAGAGTGTAGAGGGGCCCAGACACTCCCGCCCCGCCATGGCTGGCCCATCTCAGTGTGCCATGCTGAGATTAGAGCACACACGTGTTCGAGGAGGATCTGGGGACACTGTGGGCAGGAGGTAGTCGCCATTCACTCTGCGTTCTCACTCTGAGCTTACCGGGTGTTTGGGGTTATGTCTCTCAGCGTCCTGAATGTAACTGGGATACTAAAAACAAGCCAAATACATCAAGGGGCGGTAAAGGATTCACACTGAAAATCCCTTTTCCCTTCTTTATCAACGCCCGTGTGCTGCAAGGGATTTTGCATGCACACCGTCTTTGGGTGAGCCGGGGTCCTGGGGAAACCAGCGGCTTGCCTGCCTGTGGCAGCAGAAGAGGCGCAGAGAGCGCCCTGATGGCCAGACTCCTGTGGTTTCCTAATCCCTGACACCCCCTGCAGCCACAGCGGTGACAGTGACTGGCACGCTAACCTGCCCAGGCTTTCAGACTACCTTCAAGGAAGCAAGAGAGGGCAACCTGAGCTTTCCAGGTAACTGGAATATCATCTCGACGTTAAATCAAATTATGCAGCTAATCTGTCAGTTTCCGTCAGAAGCGTTACACTGCACCTGTGTTCACCTAAAGGTGGGCTAATGCACAGAAAGGTGAATTATTCAGAGGCTTCGGTGGATGGCAGGAAGGCTTAACACAGCTTTTGTTTCCTAATGCATCTGATAGGCTCTGTGTACGGTCACATTAGATGGGTATTGCTGGCAGCGAAGTGTGTTTTAAATGATACAGTCTTCAGCTCTGCACATAGGGACGGTAGGAGGCGATTCATCATTTCCTTGTCTTCCTGTTTACGTGCAGACGTGTAATTTCTGCTCAGAAGCCATCTCCCGGCTCCTCTGGAAGTGCTCTGTGGCTCGCAGAACCTCTCTCTGCCAGTCAGAGTTGTAAATCTCTTTTCTATTCGACAGCTGGGCTAAAAATACAAACGCAGGTACTTTAAATATGTGTGGTCACCCCTAATCCCCAGCAGATAAGCCAAAATGAAAGGATTGTCCAAAACCGTAAGTGCCAGAATTGAACGAATGAATGATTTGACATAAGGGCATCAGAAATTTGCATCTCTGTACACATCTTGAAGAGATACACATGTAAAGATTTCCCAGAATGGGCCTGTATTTGGGAACTGTGCATTTTGCAGAATTTCTGGTATACTAAATCTTGATTATTTTGAACTTTTACTCACGCAGTGTGGCAGGAAGGACTTGACAGTGGAAAATAAACGGGGTGCCTGAGTTCTCAGTTTAGCAGTGTGAGCGCATCGTCTGCCACCTCCTTGACCTTCATCCCAGGCCAGAATGAAGTCACATGCTCAGGATGACAGAGTCCCCACCCTCCAGACTAAGACAATTCTATTCGTCAGACCTTCTGACTAGGGCAGTGGGGACTTAGACGTTTCAGGAGGGCTCTTGGCAGTGACGATTTCCTGGCCCAGCAAGCAGCATCATCTTGGGTCCCTGCCGTCTAAACGTGGCTTTTTCTGAAGTTTGATTTGTTTATGTCTTCCATGCACACGGAAGACAAATAGAGAGGCACACGGGGAACAGCCGCCTGACAGGGCGTTGGTGCCGCGACCCACCCCAGCCAGCCCCAGATCACGGGCACGTGGTGTCAGGTGCCTCAGGGAAGTCACCCCCTCTGAGGTCGGGCCCCAGAATGCCCTGTCTCACCTGCTGCACCAGCGCCCAGCCACGGCCCCACACCTGCCTTCACTGTTCTGTGGGACTAAGGACATTTGTATCATAGATTACAAGTTGGTAAGTCCTTTAGAAATACTTGTGTACTCAGGTCAGCCAGGTGGAGTGGTAGTTAAGGCAGCTGGATCTCATGTGGCCAACTATGAAGTTCGAATCCCAGGCCCAGTGGCTTGAGAAACACGTGGGATGTGTGTGCTTGTATGCCCCAATCCCAGGGGCAGAGTGAGGAGAAGGGACTGTGGCATGGTCATCCCCTCAGAGGGTGTTTCTCACTTTCTGTCACTTTCTCTCTCTCCCTCTCTGTCTCTCCCCAGTGAGGCCCACACACCCTATAACAACAATAAATAAGAAAAAAGAAATACCTGTGCACCTCTCCTACAGAGTAAAGAGTGGGGCCTTTGTGGGCGAGGTTTATAGCTCTTTGAGACTCGAGGCTCTTTTCCCAGGCATGCTGGGGTGGGGGGGCTGTGTTCCTCCCTGTTCCATGGCTGGGCTTCAGTCAGTGACCTCCAGAGCAGTGGGGTTTCCTGTGTGTGGATGACATGTACAGGGCTCAACTGAAGCTGCAGCCTGAAGAGCGTTTGCCAGGTCCCCAGCATGAAATGGGGTTCCTGCTCATCTTAGTCTGTTGGTACTGCTGTAAAAAATTACTCTGAGGGGCTGCCAGGTGGCATAGTGGCTAAGAGCACTAGATTACCACATGGCTGACCGTGGTTCAAATCCCGGACCTGGTGGTTTGCTTTTTCACTCTCTCTCTCTTCCTTTCTCTATCTCTCCCCCCTCTCCCTGTCTCCTCTCTCCCTCTATGATCCAATTAAAATAAATAAAGTTAAATAAAATAATTCTTAAGGAAAAGAAAAAGTACTCTGAGACTGGGTAATTAATAAAGAACCAGAAATTTATTTCTCGTAGTTCTAGAGGCTGAAAGTTCAAGATCAAGGCACCTACAGGTTCTGTGTCTGGTGAGGGTCCATGCTCTGCTCCCAGGGTGACACCTTGGACTCTGTGTTCTCCAGAGGGGTGGCTGCTGTCCTCCCATAGGAGAAGTGCAGAAGGCCAAAAGGTCCAGCTGGTTCCTCCCTGGCCTTCGGTAAGGTCACTAGCCCTGTTCCCGAGGTCTCTGCCCTTGTGACTTACCTCCAAAGGCTCCACTTTTTTTGAGAGAGATTTTTTGCTTTAGGATACATGCACTCACTGGAGAGACAGAGACAGACAGAGATACACAAAACTAGAAATCACCCCCTGGGGGGCATGGCCACACCGCAGTCCCTTTTCCTTCATTCTCCTCTTGGGATCTTGGGCACACGTGCATATGTGCCTGGTATGAGTTTCAAGCTGCTGGGTCCGGGACTTGAACCACAGTCGGTTATGTGGGAGTCCAGCAGTATGATTATTACACCACCTGCTGGTCGAAGGCGCCACCTTTTAATACTGCCACATTGGCGATTGAGTTCAGCACAGCTTCTTACCCAGGCTCTTCTCTGCCTCGCCAGCCTTTCCTTCTTCCTTTATTAAGTTTGTGTTAAGTGCAGCCTATTCAGTGACCTTTTCAGTCCTATGACTCAGTGGCTTAGTTTTCTGACCATAAATCACAAGAAGGTGGCTTAACTATTGAAAATTTTATTAAAATGGTTATGATAATGACTTCATTACTCTCTAAGGCTTCCAGATCCTCTCCTCGGTTCCAGGGAGGCTGGCCATGCGAAGACATCTGAGGATTGCTATTAACCTCCACTGAATTAAAACAGGAGTGGAGGAACAATGTTGGACACAGACCAAACCCTTTTGGAGATAATGGTCATATAATAGCATACCTAGTTTAAATATAGCATTGTTACATTATTTAGAAAGACATACTAATTCATAGTAAACTGAGAATTTAATTTCATTTTCCCTAGATTAGTTAGGGGAAAAAAACGAAGAACTTTACGCAGCTTAATGCAGCGACCCTGAGGTCAGACGCCTTTGCAGGGTGGGCTCTGGGGTCCAGCACACGATGCCGGCGCTCTGCCGTAAGTGCCCCGTCCTGTTTCCCCTTCCCCGTGAACCTGCCCGCAGACCCACACGTGTGCTGTCCCGGTTTCATCTCTGAGACGTGGCTTCCAGCCTGGCGTCTCTGGCCCTCCCCTCCCCCCTCACAGACCCAGCGTAGCACCTGGCAAAGCGCGGCTCCGATCCCACCACGTCCTTGCTCTCTCACACTCCTCAGGCTGGCTCGCAGCCCGTCCTCCGTCCTTCAGCTCTGAGCAGTTGAGCTGGAGGTAAAAGAAATGAGCAGTTTGAGATAAATTAAAATGGCATGTTTTGCAATAGGCAGAAATCCTTCAGTGAATTCTCCAGGCCCGAAGATCATTTCCTGCGTGCCAGAGTGCCTGGCGAGCCCCGGCCTCGTCCACCGTGGTGTCCGCGTTGGTCAGTAGGCCAGGCGTGGGGCTAGGGCCGGAGGCTCAGCAAGAAACTTAGACCCCGTAACCTCGCCAGTCATGGGAAGGCTTCTGTTCACAGTTGTTTACCATTTCAGACTGATACCCCTTCCATAATGACATCCTATACAGTCATTTTTAAACGATAATCCTTGAAAAAGTTGGAAACAACTCAGTGTGGTTGTGGAACTCAGTTAAAGCCACTGGGATACAAAAGGTGGCAGCTGAGAAGAGGCTGGGCTCCCACCCCTGAGGCAGTAGAAGTATTTGCAAATATAAAGTGTGTTCCCACCCCAAGGCCCCAAACTGACCGTCAGTGGCATTCCTACTGGTCACAAAGATGACGCCATGGAGCCAGCAGTTGATGGTTAAGCAGTAGTGATTAAGGTGCTGGGCTCTCACAGAGATGGCCACAGTTCACGTCCCGGACCTGGCAGCTTGAAAATCAAGCCAGGCACACATCCACGTGTGTCCGAAATCCTAGGGAGATAATGGAGGAGATGTTGTGACCACACTCCCTCCCAGAGGGGGGTTTCCCACGTTCTCGCTCACTGCCTCTCTCTGGCAGTGCACAAGCCCTGTGGCAAAAACTTAAAAGAGAAAGGATGGTGTCATCACTGTGAAGCAGAGGTGATGCCAGCCTTCCCACGGGAAGGCCCACTCATCGGGGGCCCCCACAGAGTGCGGATGGCAGGCTGTGTGCTGACCGCTTCTACCTCAGCTGCTCAGTCCCTGTCAGGGCAGTGTACAGATGTTCAGCACCCACTGTGTGCTGGGTACCAGGAATCCCGTGGTGACAGTGAGAACGATGACACATCATCAGCGAGAGAGATGACAAGCAGAGGTGGCCACAGAAGTGCATCTCCAGTTATACTGGGAACAAGTATTGCAGATAGAGGGAGAGGCGAGAGGTCTGGTCGTGCCTGTGGTGGCGAGAGGTCTGGTCATGTCTGATGGCGAGAGGTCTGGTCGTGTCTGTGGTGGTGAAAAGTCTGGTCGTGTCTCTGATGCTGAGAGGTCTGGTCGTGCCTGTCGTGGCGAGAGGTCTGTTCGCGCCTGTGGTGGCGGGAGGTCTGGTCGCGCCTGTGGTGGCGAGAGGTCTGGTAGTGCATTGATGGTGAGAGATCTGGCAGTGCCTGTGGTGGTTAAGTTATCTTGTTGTGGTCAGGACTTCTCTGAGAATCTGAGCTGAGACTGGGAGGATGAGTGAAAGATGCTTGAAGCATGGGAGGGGAGGATATTTTAGGCAGGGAATGGAGAGTCCTGTCGGGGAGTGCAGGGGTTCCTGCATTCAAGGGGAGGGGGCTGGGAGCTGGTGGAGAGGCGCACAGCCCTGCAGGGTCTGTGGGCCACACTGAAGGTCCTGATGACACCTTAAGAGCCAGGGGACCATGTGAAGGGTTGGAGGGTGAGGGCAAGGGGAGCATCATGTCACATTTGCTTCAGAGTGAAGAAGACCTGGGAGGGGATGAGAATGAAGATCAAACACCTTGAAGGCTACAGGCGGTGACACAGGCAACCTGGCCACTGGCCAGGACTCCTACAGCACCAGCCAGGGTCACTGCGACACGACTGGGGACACAGACAGCCTGACTGTCCGCTGGGGTCACTGTGGCGAGGACACAGGTGGCCCGGCCCACGACGTCCATGTTGAGTGGAGAGAATCAGGCCAGGTTAGGAGACCCTGTGATGTAGTGTCCCCGGCATGGTGCCCCTTGTCACAGGCTCGGCAGTGGGGCGGTGTGAGGATGGCTGCTCGGGTCCACGCCCGGCAGATGATAAATCTCAACTTGGAGGGAACTGTGCATTTTGGAGGTTTCTGAATCTGCCCCGGGCCACTCTAATCCACTGCAAAGCTTCATCCTTCATAAAACATGATGTAAAATGAAGATCCAACTGTCTTTTTAAATCTGCTGTGTACATTAAACACCATAATGAATAGTCAGAAAATGAACATTTTCAAATTCCTTAATGATGACAGCTTGAGTAGTTTTTGTTCTCAAAATGGAAATCACCACTGTTCCCAATGTATAGAATTAGATCTCAAAATTTGCCAAAATTCAGCAACTGCAGAAAAGACTCCTGGTAATTTCCAGAGGAGACTCACCTCAGGGATACAGTCTGATGGCGGGAGGGCCTTGTGGGGCCTACGGTCAGTCCTAGTGCTTAGCGATTCTTGTTCTGGGGTACGCACATCATGAATGAGAAGTTTCTCTTATCCTTTTAGTCCTTTTTGATATTTAGAAAAATGTCAGCAATATTTTTCAATATATTGACAACCCAATATATTCAGAAAATAGGCCGTTTTCTGGGAATCGTCTTCAAATGTTAAGAGAGTTTCCTTTCAGAGTACGCTGTATAAGTCACTTCCCTTACCAGCAATACATTTTTTTAAAATGTTAATTGGTATTAATAAAAACAATTGAGAAGAAAGGAAAATTTCATTGGTGTGTGTGTGTGTGCGTGTGTGTGCGTGAGCGTGCGTGTGTGAGATCTCATTCGTAATCAGCTCCTGGGACACCTGTGTGGTGAAGGCTTCCCCTCTGTGAATAAATAGACTGATATTTAAAGGACAGACAGATATATTAACTTTTCTAAAGTTACTTGTGGCAGGATTTTTCCTGATTTTCCTTCCAGAGAGCTCATGTACTCAGCAGAGACAGAGATAGGGGGTTGGAGAGAGAGAGGAAGAAAAAGAAGACAGCACCCAAAGGGCATGCCACCCTGCAGTCCCGTCTCCTCCATTTCTCCATCCTGTCGGGGCCTGGGGCATGTGAACACGCACCTGCGCCTGGCGCAGTTTTCAGTTCACTAGGGCTGGGATTCGAGCTGTGGTCGGCCATGTGGCCCCTGGGTCCCCTTAACATGCAGCGGGAGGTACCGCAGTTGAGCTTATTCGTTCAGTTTTGTCGATGTGTGACCTCTAGGGCCAGAGCATGGTGAGGCTCGTGGTGAGGTGCTGGTTGTCCATAATGTGGCCTTGACCTTGGGAAGTCCCTGGCCTCCCTAAGTCTCCCTCCTGTACCTGAAGGATGGTGTCACAGTGTCTCTGCACCCATTTGAAGGATGCTACGAGACCCCTCGGGCACTGCAGGTGGCAGTGTAAAATAGACCAAGGGCTGTGGAAAACTGTGAAGTTTCCTCAAAACACTAAACATAGAGGCTGGCCCCACTGCCCTGAGGCTGAGGGAGCGGATCCCACATGGCTGGCCGTGGTTCAAGCCCCAGCTTAGTGGCTTGAGTAACACACCAGGCATGTCTGCATGCATGTGTGCATCCTGAGAAGAGGTGGCAGGGTGGCCCCACCCCGCCGCTGGGGCTCCCCCACCCTCTCTCCTCTCTCTGGTGAGCACATGTGCCTCTGATCATTTAAAGGAGAAATTAGAACTACCATGTGACCCAGCAATCCCACTGCTAGGAGTTTATTCGGAAGAAATGAAATCGGGATCCCGAATGGGTACCAGCACGCCAGTGGGCATTGCGTCACTGTGCCTAACAGCCAAGGTGTGGAAACAGTCTCTGTATTTATCTACACATGGCTGGGAAAAGAGAGTTTTGCACACGAGTGCACACACACATGCACACACACTGGGACAGTACTACGGACTGTAAATGGAAGGTCCCCTCTTGGTGAGCGGGCACTCCTGCCCTGTGTGGCAGCATGGATGAACCGCAGGACGTGATGCTGGGTGAGAGGGGCAGGCCAAGAGAACGGACGCTGGCTGCTCGCATGCGCTGCGACATGGGGTCTAGGGCATCAGACTCCGAGCAGAGGGAGTGGTGGTGGCCAGGGCTGGGGAGGGAAAACGCGAGTTACGCCAGATGGGCACGTTCTGGAGCTGACCCGCCGTCCCATGCTCAGAGTTATGATGCGCTATATGCTTACAAAGTTCAACAGGGTGTAGGGCCGGCAGTATGGTGGTTAAGGTGGCCAGATCTCACATGGCTGGCTGTGCAGTGTGAGTCCTGGATCCGGCTGCTTGAAAACCATGCTGGATGCACGTGCTTGAACGCTCAAAATTCCGAGAGGAAAATGGAAGAGAAGGGATTGGAGTGTGGTCATCCCCCCAAGAGGTGATTTCTTACTTTCCCTCTATCCGTCCCTCTCTGGCAAGTGCACGTGCACTATGGCTAAAATCTGAAAATAAATAAATAAATAAGAGGGTAGAGCTCCTATTATCTGTTCTTACCACAGTAATAATTTGTAGGGAGTTCAAAGCACCGTGCCAGATGGACCCAGATGCTCTTCCTCCCTCTCCTCCCTGACCCCACGTCTCTGTCCCCTGCATCACGGGCATTCCGTGACTCCACTCACACCAGGGCAGGTCCACAGCAGGCCAGGCAGGGTGAGGCAGGCCGCAGCTACCTCGTGTCAGCAGTCTCCTTACTGGGCCAGGGCGGAAGCCATGGTGTTATGTGAAGGGCCCAGTGGGCCGGACTGGGAGGTTCTGGGAGTCGTCCCGGACCAGCCTCTGCTCCCGTCTCAGTGTTCTCATTCATTATTGTTACCATTTATTTAACTTGCTCAGAAATTTCAAGAGAAAAGTAAGTGGATGAGCAATCAATAATAATGAACAGTCTCCTATTCAGAGATATCATTAGGGATTATTTTTCCTTTTCCCGCTAGTAACACCAAGTTTAAAAGATATTGTTATAAACTCCATAGTCCAAACTTAATAGAATTAATAATCAAACGAGCTCTTCAGATCAATACTTCTCAAATTGTTTTTATAGTCCAGTAACTCCCAGTGTGTACTTCAGGCTGAATCTGACACTTCATTTTAGAAACAATTTGGAGTGACTTTTGTTTCTGTGAAATATGCCGAATTCATAGCTTAAAGAATTGATAGTTTAAGCCAAACACTGAGGAGACAGCATGTAATCAGTCAGACAGTCAATTCTTCTCTTCATCCCACAGGGTCCTCGACTGAGCAAACCACCTTGAAGTCCTTAATTAATCATTATTTTGTTTCCACCACAAAGTAGACCAGTCTGTGTCCTTCATTTTAAGATACGAAGAAAAGTATTTGATATAAATTTTATTTCAAACAAGTTATTTGTTTTGATAGTTAGATGTCAGAGATGCCTTTTTTTCTTTTTTTTTCTTTTATATATATATTTTTTATTATCATATTCTTCTTTATATTACATTGAATTACATATAACTTTACAGTGTATTACATTGCTTTTTCAAAAGGGAATGCCATGCATGTCAGTCAGTACAGAGACATTAATCTCCCCACTTTAACATTCAGTATCTTTTCTATGTTTTCCCCAATCATTATTATTATTATTCTAGTTATTTATTAAAACAGTCAATTGCTATTTCTCATTTTGCTTTTACAAATACTTTGCCTATCATGAAATACTTCTCAGACAAATCCAGTTGAGAATACTATACATGTCAACATCAACAGTTAATAAGCCATATCTGTTTCTCACTAATGTCCTGCCTCTCTATTGTTCACTTGTTATCTTTCTCTATTCTCTTCTCTTCACTTCCCCCATTCCACACGATGCCTTTAATTTGAATATTGTCTGAAGATAGGTTGAACAGCCAAGAGGAAGAGAAAGAAATGGGAATTTAAAAAAGGATTCCAGGCCAGCAGGTGGCATTTTGATTAAGGCTCTGGACTCCCACATGGGCATCTGAGGTTCGAATCCCAGACCTGGCAGCTTGCTTTCTCACTCTCTCTCTGTGTCTTTCTCTGTCTCTCTCTGGTAAGTGCACATGCCCTATAAAAATTAAAAATAATACTACTACTAATAATTATATAAAATTAAATAAAGAGAGACCGGCAGGTGGTATAGTGGTTAAGATGCTGGACTCCCACGTGACCTACTGCAGGTTTGAGTTCCAGACCCAGCAACTTGAAACTCATGCCAGGCACATGCGCGTAGCTGCCCAAAATCCCTAGAGGAGAAGGATTGTGGTGTGGCCATCTCACCTGGGGGCTGTTTCTCATTTCCTGTCTCTGTCTCTCTGGCAAACACATGTGCCCTGTACCAAAACTCTCTCAATAAAATAAATAAGTAAGTAAATAAATAAAAAATATTTTCAATAAAAAGGATCTGGGGCCAGTGAGTGGTGTGGTAGTTATGGGGCTGGACTCCCTCATGGCTGACCATGGTTCAAGCCCTGGACTGGGCAGCTTGAAAATCATCAAGGATGCCTGTGCATGTATGTCCTGGGTCCCAGAGAACCGTGAGGAGAAGGGGCTGCGAGGGGCCGTTACCTGAAGGGTGATTCTCACTTTCCCCCTCTCTGTCTCTCTCTGGTAAGTGTACATGCCCTACAGCAAAAATCTAAGTAAAAGAAAGGATCCAACACGCAGGGAAAGATTTTATTACTGAGGTCAATTTAAAAAGTCCCACCAGAGTAAGGGGCTGCTTACAAAGGCCAGCCCCCTTCTCACGAGAGAGGTTTTCCTTTGGGGGCTCTCTAGCAATTCCACATGGTTTGAGGAAGACAGGAAGGGAGAGGGTACTTCCAGACCTTTCGGGGTCGTGCGGCTTTCTCAGGGACCCCAGCCACCTCAGCGGGGGCACGGCCTCGGTGGCCCACCCGCAGACCTCACAAGTGCGACGGAGCCTGGTCTTCAGCACACACTCGCCGGTGCCTCCTCGGCACAGGCCCTGTGCAGGCTTGTTCCCGTCCAGCCTCACGGTGGGGCCAGGAAGGTCCACCTGACAGGCTCACAGGGGAGGATCCAGAGGCCTTGGGGGTCATCCCTGTGGCCCACAGGGGTTCTCCGAGAGTCAGGTCCTCATTCTCTACTCAGTTGCCCCCACGCAGTTGTTGGGCCCTGGCCAACTTCCACGTGGTGCCTCCTGCTGTCCATAACATAACAAATAACAGTGTCGCCCTCAGTAACTTGATCATCGGTAGTTCGTGTCCCAGTCACACTGGCAGACACTGACACTGTCTAGCTGTGTCCCCGGACGCTTCGCCTAACTTCGCCTCAGCTTCCGGAACATGGAGCACAGGTGCTGGAGGGCGAGGCCAGGCCACGAGCCCTGTTCTACACGAGCCACTCGCAGAGGTGGGGGAGGCCACCTTCACCTACATCCACGGGTGGGAACCACCTCCGTCAGAACCCGTCTGGGGAGACATGACAAAGGACAGGCGGAGTGAGCCGAGGGGCAGGCGGCACTCACGTGGAGAAAAGCTTTTCGAAGGCACAGCTGCCAATGCCCTGCTGTCTCTGCTGCCCTCCTCGGTTCTCATCCATGATGTGGGGTGCCGCTGTGCCCCTCACCGCCGCCCCCACTGTCCCTTCTGTGTCTCTGCTTCTCCCCTACCTTGGCTCCCCTTTCTTCTAGAGCAGTGTTCCCCCACCTTCCTGCCCCAGGGACCAGCCTCACGGAAGATACTTCCTCCAAGGTGGGCTGAGGGGGCTGGGGGCTGGTCCTGGGGCGACCCGAGCACACCACATCCACGTGCCCCCATGTGTCCCACTGCCGCATTGCAGCATGCAGTGAGACGACCGTGCTGCATAGAGAACTCAGCACCGCTGCTGACCCAGGAGGCGGCAGAGCCCAGGTGGCCCTGCGCACAGTGGGGAGCGACTGCAAACAGAGGAAGCCTCCTGGCTTGCCCGCTGCCCACTGGTGCCCACCCCTGCTGTGCAGCCTGGCAGACCAGCACCAGTCCACGGCCCAGCCACAACAGACCAGGGGTGGCCCTGCTTCATGGCCCAGGGGTTAGGGACCTTTGTTGTAAAGTACTTCCTACCCCAGGTGAGCGATGGAGACTCAGCAACTGGCCAGAACTCAGAAGGGCCAGGCCGCAGCCCCGAGGTCCGCCCCAGGCAGCAGCCTCCCCGCCCCAGGTCCGTCCATGCCCACCTCTGAAGGACCGTCAGCCGTGGCTGTCTGAGCTTCCTAGTTGTTAGCGTATCCATGCCCTTTGAGGTCAGCTTCTGTCCTGGAATCTCTCCCCCCACCCTGCAGGGAGGACACTGTCCGTGGTCCGACCCCGGCTCATGAAGCCACACGTCACTATGTGATGGGTCACCCAAGTGGCAACTCAGCTCAGTGCGTGCCAGGAGGACAGTGCAGGGACATGTCCTACCTCGGGGCCAGAGAAACCAGGCCCTTGGAGGGACATAACAGAGGAGGACGGGGGGGGGGGGGGGTGAGACAGGGAGAGGTGGGACAGCAGGGGTGCTCTTCACTGGGCAGGGGACCAACTGTCAAGGTCACAGGTCCGAGTGAACACCAGAGCCCAAATCAGAGACTCCGGTGGCCACACTTGGAAGTCAAGGCAGGTGGACTTCTCATCAGGAATGAAAAGAAAACCCATCACCAAGAAAGGGATCAAGGCCCACCCCTGGGAGGCGGCCACACACACGAGCAGAGCGAGAGCGTGATGGCCAGGCCGCAGCAGCCCTGAGAGCGACCCGCTAACCGGCCAGCCCCCGAAAGCCGCTCCGTCCTCCTGGGGGTAGCTGTGAGCCTGGAGGCCGCGTGAGGGGGACACGTGGCCCCGGGGAGGGATGCAGAAAGGACGCAGGGCCTGCTCCCACACACGCGCTTTGCTGCAGGTCTCTATATTGTGTGTTCTTTGCACTGTGAACCTCTTGTCCAGCTCTGAGTGGCCCTCACACCCGCGGGCTCACACCCGGGTCTCTGACCCTCTGGCTGTCTCTGCACTTGGATCTCTGCTCGGCATAGGAGCGCAGGCAGGAGCCGGAAGTCGGCAGGAAACAGCCGAGGTAGATTACACGCGATGCAGAGGGGTGCAGGTGGACAGAGAGGGCCTCCGCGTTCAAGGATGGAGCTGCGAAATGCCGACCTGCAGGGTGGCCCTCGAGCTGTGTCACTGTCTCCGTGCGTGTCACAGACTGCTGCATTTCCTGCCGGCGTCACAGAGGGGTCGTTGCCACATGCTTGGTTTGGGGCCAAAAACGTGGTGAAAATGACTGCACTTTAGAAGCCCAGGAATGAAACTGTTGACTGTAGGGAGGGGTCTGTGTAGATGGTCGGTCTTACCAGCTATGAGTTGGAGTCGTCTGTGATCACTGAATTCAGAAACTTACTTTGGAGGAAGGCTGGGACAGAGGGAAGCACTTTTGCGGACAAGGCTGGCAGTGGGCTGAAGTTTGAGATTACATGTAGGTGGGGAGGGAGGAGCTGCTGCCGGCGCTCATCACTGCAGAGACACGGGTGTTTGGAAAGCACAGCGCTGGTGGTTAAGCGTGTGCGCTGATGGAGTGGTGGGCATGCGTACTGTGGTGCCGTGTCCCCCCATCCTGTGTCGATGTCCTAACCTCAACACCCCAGCATGCAGCCTCATTGGAAATAGGGTCGTTGAAGATGTGATTAGGTGAGGGCCTGTCGGGGGGGGGGGGGACTCTAATCCCAAACGCTGGCATCCTCATGAAAAGAAGAGCTTTGTGGGCATGGCGGTGCACGCCTGTGATCCCAACTACCCGTGAGGCTGAGCAGGAGGGTGGCGAGTTCCAGACCAGCCTGGCATCGTAGTAAGATCCTCTTAAAAATAAAAGGGAATTTGGACACAGATCACAGAAGTGTCACCTTTACTCATGTTCTTTCCTAAATGATGACGTTAAAAACGATTTACTCAAAGGATCCTTTCAAAATTCAATAGAGACAAGAAACCAGTGATCTGGAAACACATAGCACCTTGGGGAATATCTGACTTAGAAATGAGAAGTCTGAGGTCCGCACAGACCGGCTGATGTCCTGGGCTGGGGGTTCCCTGAGACCAGCTGATCGTCCAGGGTGGGGTCGGGGAAGTCACCCTGACTGCTTCCTTCATGTCTTAGTTTCACACTGTGACACAGACAGCGTCATCGGGGAGTAAAAGGAAGCGGAGAAGGTCAGACCTCAGCAGGGACACCACTGCGAGCACCTGTAGCGGCCTGCTGGAGCCCTCGAGGTGGGAGCCCACTGACCTCCGGGGTCGCATCACACACGGCAGCCGTGCGGAACTCTACGGGTGCCTCTGCTGGGCCCGCTGGGCTGGAGAAAGGCCGAGTCGGTGATGGGCAGGGCCTCAGCCAGGGCTGGCCACCTCCGCCCTCGCCCGGGGTCCCACTTCCTGTATGGCCTCCCTGCTCTGGCCTTGCTCCTCCCACTCGGGCCTCCTCACCCTGGAGCTCTCCCCTTCATTCTGTCTCTCTCCTCTTCGTTCTCTGTCTCCCTCTCTCCACTCTTTCTTCCCTCCTTCAGCTCCTAATGGAACCAGTGAGTGCAGGCCTGGCCCGTGTTTCAGAGGTCGGAGCTCCCGTTCCCTGACCGCTCACGCACATTCCCACAATGCCCTCGGGAGAGAAATTCAAGCTCTGGGTCCGCAGCGGACGGTCCCTTGGCATGTGCCGAAATCATAGTTGTTGAAAAGAAATGCCATAAACCTGGTTAGGGGACTCAGGGAGGCTAAACAGAGGTGCAGCTTTTGACACACACAGAAATGCAGGGGTGTCTCAGGCACCTGCTGCACGCTGCAGTTCGGGAACAAGTCCCAGGGCTGTCCCTGCACTGACGCGTCCCTCCCAGCTAAGGGAAAGCTGCCGATTTCGTGGAGACGTTGTAGATGTCTGAGGGAGCCTTTTCCTCAGCAAAGAGCTGTGTTACTTGGTATTTTTAATAGCACCATCTGCCAGTGAGGGGAAAGCTCCGAGTTGCAATATTGATCTTGTCACTTTGGGGAACAGTTTGATATTTGGGATTATAAATAACATTTTCATTTGCTCTGCTGTCGTGTTCAGACTGCTTGACGGCTGGGCCCGAGAACATCACTTCCTTATCAGATATGAAGATGTGCTCTTTTCCTGAGGTCTGAGCTCGGGATTTTGGAATAATATTGACACATCATAAAGAGTAAGATTTACTGGGCAACCTCCGCAATTCAAAGGGGGTGTAAGATGTGTCTCCTTTAAAATGTAACAGAGGTCAGTGTGAGTTGCCGGGAGCAGCATCTGGCTGGCATTAGGCCTGGACTCCTGCAGGGCTGCTGGGTCTTGTTTTAGCCTTAGCATAGACTAATGAGGAAATAGCACGTGAGGACCAGGGCTCGGGGGCACACCAGGTCACGCACGGCAAGTCGCCTGCCGCCCTGTGGCCAGTACGTGGCAGAGCGGGGACTAGAACTCAAGCACTCTGGCTCCTGAGCCCCTGTGAACCACTGCACTCCATCCATAGTTACACCCACGGATGGGTAGGTTTTTCTTGTTATCGTACTATGAAGACCTTCAATATTTTATTTCACATGCTTTTTTTTTCTCTCTCTCTCCCTTAATCCTTGGAAAAATCCTTCGAGATGCACATGACAAATATTATCATTCCATCTGACAAGTTAAATCCCCCAGGGCCCAACAGTATTAAAGGATTCTCCCAATACCATATGCAACCAGCGCAGAATTCAAATACTGGCTGCTTCTCTCAAGACTGTTTATCTCTTTGATTTGAGGAGCACAAACTTTCTTGTTATTGTCAACTGTAGCAGTAGCTACTTTTACATCTCAAGGATAGGCTAAGCTGCTGGTTCTGGGTGGCTGGGCGGGGAGAGATCAAGCGTGCCGGAGGTCAGGCCAGCATTTGGCTAGCCAGTTCTGGAAGAATGTGTTACATTCGTTCTTGGGTCGGGGGGAAGCTGGAAACTATCCTCTCATGGGACTGAGGCAGAGATACTTTCTTTTTCAAAATATGTATATATTTTATTTCAATTTCTTTTATATATTCAGTAACATGTCACTTAGCTTGCAAAGTGAATATTCCAACATGTGTACATTTCTCACCAATTCACTTGGACATACTATACACATCATTCTCAACATACAATAACCCACTCTCTGTCCCACATCTCTGCCCTACCCCTCCACTGGAAAAGTGTGGCACATATACTCTATGGAACACTACTCAGCCACAAAAACAAAACAAACTAAACAAATCAAGACCCTGGCTTTTGACAGAAAGTGGATGAATATGGAAGATTTACTGCTGAGTGAAGCAAGCCAGGCTATGAAGGAGAGACATTGTATGTCTCCACTTAATATATACTGAATGTCCATACTCTAGTTGAAACAGAATGACTAGAGGTAGAGATACTTCTGTAAACCAGCTGGAGTCTCTGAAAGAGCATCTAGAGCCTGCTAGAGAGGTTCCTATATGGAATTGAATACTGTGGATAGATTCGCAAGAGAAACCACAAACTATACCCTAAACATGCCTTCTGGTGCCAGAGTGCTAAGTCTCTTCTGTATGTATGCATGTTGCTGGTCCTGATAGTCCAGAATTCTACCTACTCTTCAGTTTTGCTGTAGATTTTAAAAAGTGAAGGATGGCTCTTTGATAGCTTTCTCTCTGTATGTGTTCATGTCCAGTGATGCCATTTTAGCCATGTTTTATGACAGTAGATTCTCATTGTTATCGCTGAATGCCTCTCCAGGAAGCCTCTGTTTTATACTCAGCAGTAGAGATGAAGTGATCTGCTTGTTCCTTGATTGGTCAGCCCTGCCAGGCTGTGCATGTTGATTTCATCCGAGAACAGCTCACCACTTTGGCCCATTGAGCTTCCCTTTTATATAAGAACTCAGAATTGGAAATACAAACAACGATTAAGATTCCATTTTCATCTTATGTCTAACCCAAGGCAAGGAAGAAATGACATTGCTAGTCTATTAGAAACCGCTGTCTCCTGCAGACTCATCAAGGTCATGGCATGCATTTGAGCTGTTTCAGTCCTGCACTTCAGTGTTGATGGTGTTGGCCCCAAGTGGTCCCAGCCGGAGGATACAGCCCGAACTGCGTAGACCAAAGATTGGACCCAATGGTCATAATGTTTTCCACCTGGCTTGTTTAGGGATTGACTCCATTTTATCAGGTCCTGCTAATGTGCATGATCATTCCATATTCTCTTAGTATAGGAAATGAATGGTGGCAGGTGTTCTTCACTCTTGGTGGAATATGCAGGGTGGCCAGTGAGATCTGACCCTCAATTCATTTGGCGTGAGCCATGCTGCCTTGAAATAGTGTCATGATTTGGTATTTCCAAGATGGGTGGGGTCTGGAACAATATGCCTTTTGGAAAAAAGATGTGACTTTAAGGAATCCGATCTAAGAACAATAGGCCAGCTCCTTCTCAGTCCTCATTTCATTTGATGTGGGGAGATTGTTCAGTTTTATTGGTAGCCCACCCTTTTTTTAAAACAAAAACTTAATTCATTTCACTCAAAAAACATTGATAAAATAAATTTCAGTTGCAGTTTCACATATACCAAAAATGAAAGTGATATTTATAGCAATGTCTTATAAATTAATGAAAAACTATAATTTTGCAAAAGATTATAAATGTTTGACACACCAGTCAGACCTTTCTTTTAGGCAGATTTTTTTTTATGACAGGTAAATTAACAAATACACACTATTGTGAACTATTTCAGACAATACAAAAAAAAAGGTTGTAATTTGTTTTTCTCTTGTAAACAAAATTTATCATTTATACTTTTTTTCTTTTTTTGTCACACCTACCATTCACCACTCACTTTCTACCAAACCACTTTCCCCCCTGACAGTCTCTAGCATCCACACCTGTCCTCTCCACCATCACATCTTAAGATCTCTCAACCTCGGGACCAGCAGTTAGCGTAATGGCTATGTCGCTGGACTCCCACGTAGTCGACCGCGGTTCGAGTCCCGGACCCGGCGGCTTAAACTCACGCCGGGCGCGTGTGCGTGTGTGCCCAAGATCCCGAGAGGAGAATGGAGGAGAAGGGATTGCGGCGTGGCCATCCCCCCTGGGGGGTGATTTCCTGCTTTCTATCTCTCTGTCTCTCTCTGTCTGTCTGGCGAGTGCACGCGCCCTATAGACAAAACCTCTCCAAAAAAAAGAAAAAAAAAAAAAAGATCTCTCAACCTCTGCCATAGAGTGCAGACACTCAGTACAAATTGGGTGGGGATATACAATGTGTATCTTTTAAAGTCTGGCTCACAGACTTTAAAAGGCAACATTAAATCGTCTATATTCCTCCACTTTGAGTTGAACAATAAATTGTGATTATTTTTTATATGTGTGCAATATCCCATGGTATATATTTGCCACAGTTTTTCAACCCAGTCATCAGGTTTTTGGACACTTTGGTTGTATCCTTGTTTTAGCTATTATAAATAATGCTGCAATAAACGTGGATATGCACATGTCTTTCCAATTGAGTGTTTTCTTATCCTTTGGGTAGATATCAAGAAGTGGGATTGTTGGATCATATGAAAGCTCTATTTGTAGATTTTCGAGAAATCTCCATATTATTTTCCACAGAGATTGTGAGAGAGTTCCCTTTTCACTACAGCCTTGCCCACACTTACTGTTCATTTTTTTTTTTTTTCATGTGGCTCTTGGTCATTCATAAGTCACTCTTGAAGAGGATTGGATTTTGTGTGTGGGGGGGGGGTGAGCCTCTTGAGTTCCCTATGTATTCTAGATATCAAGATATCAATCCTTCAGCTGAGGAGTAATTCGCAAATATTTCTTCCTATTCCAGTTGTCTGTTCACTTTAGTTATAATTCCATTTGCTATGAGAAAACTTCTTAACTTTTTAGTTTGATCTATTCCCACTTGTCTATTTTAGGGACTATTGCCTGTGCTTTTGGGGTTTTCTTTAAGAAATCTTTCCCTACCCATTGTCTTCAAAAGTTTCCCATATGTTTTGTTTGTTCTTTCTTTCTTTCTTTCTTTCTTTCTTTCTTTCTTTCTTTCTTTCTTCCTTTCTTTCTTTTTTGGAGAGGTTTTTGCTATAGGGCTCATATACTCGCCTGAAAGGCAGAGACAGAGAGATAGTGAGAAATCACCCCCCCGGGGGGAGGGGGATGGCTACACCGTAATCCCTTCTCCTCCATTCTCCTCTCAGGATCTTGAGCATGAAAGCACACACGCCCAGCATGAGTTTAAGCCATGAGGTCTGGGACTCGAACTACATGGGAGTCCAACAACATAGCAATTATGCTAACTGCTGGTCCCCCCATATGTTTTCTATCAAAAGTTTTGTGGTTAGAGACTTTTTATTTAAGTCATTGATCCATTTTGAGTTAATTCTGGTTAATGGTGAGAGATAGGGGGTCCAGTTTCATTTTTCTTCAGATGGATATCCAATTCTTCCAACACCACTTGTCAAAAAGACTTTCTTTTCTCCACTTCATTGTCTCATACCCTTTATCAAAGATCAATTGATCTTTTTTTATAACTTAAGTACATAATCGTTTGTACCAATAGTGGGGTACACATCGTCAGCATTTTTTTTGTTTTGTGATTTACCAGAGGTGTGTGCACTCACCAGAAGAAGACAGAGAGAGAGAGGCAAAGAGAGAGAGGAAATCCTCCAAGGGGCAGGGTCATGCCACATCCCATATCCTACATTTCTGTCTTCTGTTGGATTTTGGGGCACACATGCACACATACCCAGCATGGTTCTCAAATTTCTAGGTCCAGGACTCAAACTGAGTGGTCATCTATGTGGGCTCCACCCACCACAACCACTAGGCCATGGGCCAGTCTCAAAATGTCAGCATTCTTAATGATCCAACCCCATCCATATCTACTCCAAAAAGCCTGCTTTAGTGACCCTTATATTATGAATTAGTTCTTCCTAGAAATTGGATTGCCTTTGTTTCAATAACCAGCACTCAATTTCTGCATGTTTTATTTCCACAATAGGAAATGCAAATGTTTAACCAAAAAGAAAAAAAAAAATCTGCTGACTGTAAATATCTATGAAGACCAAAGAAAGGAGCTCCTCTGACCCTTGGTATATGAGGTGGGGGTGCCTCAGGTCTGGCCCAGGGCACACGCGGCCTGCTTGTCTCCCTCCTGCACCTGCCTGGGCTGTTGTCCTGGTGGGGGTTAGTGGTTAGTGCTTCACTCGTGATCCTTGGTCTCATCTGCCCGGGGAGGGGAGGCAGCGTAACGGAACACAGGGAGGGGCCGCCCCAGAGCCGAGGGGTCACTCTTGCTCTCTCGGTGTTGGTCATCCTTTGACACCCAGGGCCTGCCATTTCTGTATCCTTCTAAACTGTCACCTGGGAAATCGTCTTCCTGACTGAGTGACACTGATATCCACAGGCGCCTTGACCTCATGCCCACGTTGTGCAGCACTGCATCCCTGTCGTGCCCCAGAAACAACTCTCAGTGTGACGTGGTGCCCAATCAGCTGTCCACCTCCTAACCTCCAGCCACACTGCCTCTGAGAGGAGATGCGTGCATGTGCGTGTGCACATGGGTGTGGGGGTGACTTCTCACTTCCCCTCTTGCTGTCTCTCTGTCTCTCTCCTCTCTGGCGATCTCACACACCCTATGGCAAAAATCTTTAGAAAAAGCAGCAGCGACCTCCTCTCCTAGATGCATGTCAGGGAACTGGCACTGGACGTCCCCTCCTGGCACAGATACCAAGCACTGGGAAACGTGGGAGGCAGCTGTGGCCAGGCACTAAGCAGGCAGCACAGACCTGCAGTCCTGGAGCAGAAGCGGAAGGAGGCAGGCTCAGATCGTGCCTCTTACCTGGGACACTGTCCTGAGGACGTTCGGCAGAACGGTGGCCCTCAGGCCTCAGGAGGTGGCTGCGTTTCTGGCCTCAGAGGCAGCTGGGTTGTGGCTCAGGTAGCCAAGAAGCCCCAGCTGGGCAGAGGGGCTCGCAGGAGTCTCAGTGAGGACGCAGTGCAGGTTTTCAATGAGTTTTGTAAAGGAGGCGCACCGGGGCCCGCAGGTGGCATTGTGGTTAAGGCCATGGACTCCCACGTGGTAGATTGCGATTTGTGTCTCAGACTCAGTGGCTTCAAATTCATGCATTCGTGCATACCCAGAATTCCAACAGGGCCTGGAGGGTAAGGGAATGCAGCATGGCCATGCCCCAGAGGGGGGTGATTTCTTGCTTTCTGTCTTTCTGACTCTCTCAGTGTCTCTAGTAAGTGCATGCACAGTGTATCAAAAATCTCTCAAAGAAGGAAAGGAGGTGCACATTTTAAGGACTTGCACTACCTATTTTCAAGACTTCCTCCAAAGTGGCCGTAATCCAGTGTGACATTAGCATAGGAAAGACGGGTAGTCAGTGGACCTGATTTTGGAGGAGTCCGGAATTAGACTCACAGAGGCGACCAACGGATTGTCTGTGTGGGAAGCCCTGGATAAATTATGGGAAAGGAGTGCACTTCAACTCCTACCTCTCTCCAGTCATAACCAGTAATTAATTTTAGATGGACCATGAATGGAGACATGAAAGTTAAAACTTCGAAGCATCTAGAAGAAAAGAATAGATGATGTTAGAACTTTTAGGTTGGTAAAGATTTCTGAGGTAGTAATGAAAAAGCTTCTGTCATAAAAAATGAATGAATTGGATTTGATCAAAATAAAAAGAAGGATGCTCATCAAAGGACAGTGTTAATAAAATATGTCATCTGGGGCCAGTGGATGGTAGTGGTTGAGACACTGGACTCCCACATGGCCAACCACAGTTCGAGTCCCCGGCCCGGCAGCTTGAAAGTCATGCTGGGTGTACGTGCATACATGCCCCAAATCCAAAAATAAAATAAAAAATAAATTAAAAATAAATAAGTAAATAAAAAAGAATAAAGAAGAAGGGATTGTGGGGTGGCCATCCTTTCTGTGGGGATGATTTCTCGCTTTCTGTCTCTCCATCTCTCTCTGTCTTTCCAGCAAGGGCTTATACCCTGTAACAAAAGTCTCTTGGAAGGAAGGAAGGAAGGAAGGAAGGAAGGAAGGAAGGAAGGAAACATGTCATCATGTAACGTACAGTGAAAGATTTAATTCCATATGTTTAACAAAGGACTTTATCCACAATCTATAAAATGCCTATAAATCAATAATTTAAAATGGACAACGGACTTGAATAGGCACTTGATAAAAGAAAACACATAAATGATCTACAAGCACATGAAATATCATTGGTCACTAAGAAATGCCAGATAACGCCATATTGAAATAAGATTTCAGAGCCCAGTTGAATGGCTACCAACACAAAGATCGACAGCACCCATGTCGGCCAGAAGTGAAACAGCACAGGCTCCCATAGGTCGCCGGGGAGTACGTGACAGGTGCAGCTACTTTGGAAAACGGTTTGCGGGTTTCTCATCAAGCTGAGTGCGTAGTCCCACCTGCGACCTCCTGCACCCCCAGGTAGTTACACAACATCATGAGAACACGTGCTCACACAAACTCGTGCCAGCGGTGCTGTTCATAATACCCTCGACCTAGAGAGAGCGCAAATCTCTCTCCACAAGGTAGTGGGTAAATCGCTGTGGTGTGTGCACACAGTGACCTAGTCGTGTCTTCATTTGGGCTCCCATCAAAGTACCAAAGATGGAATGACTTAAAACAAAAAAAAAAATGGACTTGCCAAGTGCTGGAGGCTAGATGGTGGAGCTCAGGGTGCCGGCGGGCTCCTGTGGGCCTCCTCCCTGCCGTACCCTGCCTTCCTCTCTGTCCTCATGTGGCGGGAGGGAGTGGGGGAGCTCTCTGGGGTCCTTTCATCATGGCACTGACCCATTCATGAGGGCTCCACCCTTATGACCTCATAACCTCCCAAAGGCCCTATCTTCTAATACTGTCACAGGAGGGTGAGCAAGATTTCAACACACAGTTTCTTTTTATTTTTTATTTTTTTAGATTTTTGCCATAGGGCAGGTACACTTACCAGAGACAGAGAGAGAGTGAGAAATTTGCCCCCAGAAGAGAAATGGCCACACCACAATCCCTCTTCCATTCTCCTAAGATTTTGGGCATGCACACACACGCACCTGACGTGATTTTTAAGCCCCCAGGTCCAGGACTTGAACCGCACTCCGCTATGTGGGAATCCAGCTCCTTAATCACCTTGTCACCTGCTGGCCCCACAACACACACATTTTGAGGGGACACAAGCATTGAGACCATCACAGTAAGCTATAAAGAGGACCCCACTTCTGATCCACGTAGCAATAAGGATGAATGTGGACACAAATCCGAAATCTGGCATGAATGAACCCACACGCAGAAGGCTGCATGGTTCAGTGTAGGACATGTTCAAGAAGAGCGGGTGAAATTGGGAGAGTGGGTGCCTGTGGAGGGTGGGGTGGAGCTGACTTCCAGGGGCAGATCAAGGCATCTGGGGATGAGGATGTCCTGAGACTCCATTGGCGTTGAGCTTGTGCCGCCAGTTCTATTCCTAATACCGTCAAACTAGAAAAAGCTCAAAGGTCTCTCAACAAGATAATGAGCAGAGCGCTGTGGTGTGTGCACGCGGTGAACTGTTAGTGTCTTCACTGGCTGCCAAAGGAAGTGGCCAACAGCCATCGAATGTACACTTAAGAGCTGTGTACTTAACACTAAGGTTCACCTGGATGGGGAAAACGTCGTGTTTTGGTGTGTGCCTCGCTTCTTTAGCCTGTTAATTATAAAGTGGATTCCACATCCTGGAGCCTAGCTGTGCGGAGGGTGGCAACCGCGTGAGGAGCTGACGGTAACCGTACTGTTTTCTGCTATGACATGATTAGCGTTTTCCAGGAAACCCCTGCGAGGAAAGGGTGGAGAGCTTAGCGAGAAGGTGGCTCTCCGCACACACTAGCGAGATGCCGTTTTTGGTTTTCTGCACCAAAGACAAGCACCTGTTCATTTTAGAAATCAAATCTAACTTTTTTAGGAAACGAGCTTTAATTTGCTAGAGGATAGAAAACATCAATTAACCTATTAATTAACCTAGAGAAACTATTAGCCTGGGAGATAATCAAATAGCTTTTAAAAAGATTACCTGACAACAGAGAAACTGCACAAATAATTACTCCTGCAAACACCGGTGTTCTGCCTTTCTCTCTGGTCTGTGTGAGGGAGTTTAAATATCAGAGAATCCTGACTGTCCCATGAGCATTCTCTTCAGCGTTTATAAAACCCGTACTTGGGCGTCTCATTTTGCGTTGGGCGGAGGGGGAGGGGGGCGCCCTCTGTGACCGTAGCTTCCCGAGATGCAGGGGATGGCCCACAGCCTGTGCAGACATGTCACATGCCACTTAGCATGTGATTTCGTGGTGGCAGGCCCCTGGACGTTTGTCGCAGACCCGTAAGGCAATGCAGTCTGCAGCAGAAGCCGCTTCTCATTTTGTCACAAGGTCTCTAATGAAAACTCAGACTGTCCATGCCACACCTGGGGCGTGGGCGAGCGTGTGGGAGGGTGTGTGGCGTGCTCACTCAGGGCACTTGCTCAGGCTGACGGTGTGTAGCCGCCCGAAGTCGATTATGCCAGCCTTTGACAAAGGCACTGTTGGCTTCATTTTCTGCCTGTGAATTCAAGCAGGAGATGAATGGATTTCCTTCCCTTTTCTGATCCTGTGTGGGAGCTATAGAAAAACGGTGTTTCTACCTAGTTAAAAAGAAATGCCTTTTCCAAAGATGAATCCAGACAGCTTTATTTAATGGAAAAAACTATCTTGTCTGTCTCTAAATGCGGTCTTCCCTGGTGGCTCCTACCTGGCAAGAAGAAGAATTAGTCTCTTGACTGAAAGTGGTCGGTGTCAGGACGAAGGATGGGGAGAAGTGAGAAGGGAGAGGCCCAGGAGAGACAGACGGGAGCAGAGACGGGGAGAGGTGAGAAGAGGACCAGGAGAGATGGACGGGGAGCAGAGACGGGGAGAGGTGAGAAGGGAGAGGCCCAGGAGAGACGGACGGGAGCAGAGACAGGGAGAGGTGAGAAGGGAGAGGCCCAGGAGAGACGGACGGGAGCAGAGATGGGAGAGGTGAGAAGAGGCCCAGGAGAGACGGACGGGGAGCAGAGACGGGGAGAGGTGAGAAGAGGCCCAGGAGAGACAGACGGGAGCAGAGACGGGGAGAGGTGAGAAGAGGCCCAGGAGAGATGGACGGAGAGCAGAGACGGGGAGAGGTGAGAAGGGAGAGGCCCGGGAGAGACGGACGGGAGCAGAGACGGGGAGAGGTGAGAAGAGGCCCAGGAGAGATGGACGGAGAGCAGAGACGGGGAGAGGTGAGAAGAGGCCCAGGAGAGACGGACGGGAGCAGAGACGGGGAGAGGTGAGAAGAGGCCCAGGAGAGATGGACGGGGAGCAGAGACGGGGAGAGGTGAGAAGAGGCCCAGGAGAGACGGACGGGAGCAGAGACGGGGAGAGGTGAGAAGAGGACCAGGAGAGATGGACGGGGAGCAGAGACGGGGAGAGGTGAGAAGAGGCCCAGGAGAGACGGACGGGAGCAGAGACGGGGAGAGGTGAGAAGGAAGAGGCCCAGGAGAGACGGACGGGAGCAGAGACGGGGAGAGGTGAGAAGGGAGAGGCCCAGGAGAGACGGACGGGAGCAGAGACGGGGAGAGGTGAGAAGAGGCCCAGGAGAGACGGACGGGGAGCAGAGTGGGGTGGGCGGGCTGGAGGGAGAAGATCCCTCCAGGAGGTGAGAGGTGGCACAGCGCTTCCCAGCTCAGGGTTCCGGGCACTGCAGAACGACATCTGGGTGCCGAGAGGCCGGCGAGGGTGCTCAGATGCACCAGGGGCTGCCTCGTTCCAGACAGGTCTCGCCGATTGGGAGGAGTCGTGGAAACGGCAGTGCCCGTGTGAGCCTCCGTTTCTCCGTTTGGAGGTGGGAGTAACTGCACAGGACACGTGGCAGAGTCCATGGGAGAGCATTGATGAGGGTCTGGCATCCCGCAGGAATGTGTAACCTGCTCCTCTCTGTTCCCTGAACAATGGAGTCGAGCTAGAAAGAGCCTTACAGCCGCAAAGGGCAAATCGACAGGTCCAGGTGCGGGGTCTGCCCAGACGGATGTTCCGGGAGAGCTGTTCTTTCCCAGGGAAAGCTGCAGATGGCTTGGAAGATGACGGGCTTTGGAGCGGGAGGTGTTCTGGGAGTGGCGGGAGGAAGGGCATGCGGGAAACAAGTGAAGGCATGAGGCCATGACAGGGCCGACCGACAGGCAGTCCCCGAGAAGGCGGCACAGGTTTCTTCAGGAGATGAGCTGGAGAGAGGGTGGCTGGTGTAAGAGCGAGAATGTTCTCGCAGTGCACAGCCAGGCCCCGGCCTGACGCAGGGGGACACAGTCCGGGGTAAGCGCGGAGTTCCTGTGGGCTGCAGCTGTGACAGGGCGGGCACACCCACCTGGTTCACCTGGCCACCTGGGCTTGGGCTGAACCAAGGCTGGGCGTGGAGACCAGGGCGCCGTCTCCCGGGCAGGGAGGGTGTCTGTCTCATCCCCACGTCGTTCTCCGTCACAGGCTGTGGTATTAACCAAAGGAGACTCAGCACTCAGCTCTCGTACTGTTTCAGGTCACCACAGGAAATGCACTGCCTTTCTCCTGCCGCTGGGCAGGCTCGTCCCACCACGAACCCATCCTGCCCCTGCCCACCACTCCTCCTGTCAGTAGCAAGGAAACAAATTTCCCTGGAACTATTCCCCATCGATGGTTGCTATGCCGTCCAACAGAGATTCGTCAGCATTTGTGGATTAGGACAGATTAAACCACACACACACACACACACACACACACACACACACACACACGAAAGACACTGATTTATGCCCAGAAAATGTCCAAACTACTTGGAAAGATTAACCTGTCTGAAATAAGAGGGAGTGGTTTTTGCCAATTTCACTGGCTCATGGGCAGAATCAATAAAAGTACTGTCAAACTTGTTCTTAAGGTCACCGACACTGGCCCGGCAGACAGCGTGATGGTTACGTCGTTGGAATTACATGTAGTTGACCGTGGCTTGAGTTCTGGATCTGGCAGCTTAAAACTTATGCCAGGTACATATGTGTGCATGCCCAAAATCCTGAGAGGAGAATGGAGAAGGGACTGAAGTGTGACCATCCCCCTGGACAGTGAGTTCTCACATTTTGTCTTTCTGTCTCTCTGGCAAGAGCACGTGCCTTATAGAAAAAATCTCTCTAAAAAAAGATCCCAGACACAGTTATAAAATCCATAACTTGAAAGAATAGGCTTTACAATACTTCATTTAAAAGTTTTTTTTCTTTTATTTAAGAAGATTTTAACCTACCAGAGTAAAATAAAATGGAAATAAAAATTTTAGAAGTCTCTGGCAAGAATACGGGTTGGAAAAGAGTGCAGCGGAGAGTGGGGACAGGGCAGACAGGCTGTCTGGGGTAATCGGTACCCTCAACATTTCGTGCCCATGAAAGAGAGTTCAAGGCAGACGGGAGAGAGTGGCGAGGGACGGCCTCGCTTTCTGAGTGACCCTTCCCCCTCGAGAGCGGAGGCAAGAGTGTCCTTCCTCTTGGCAGATGAGCTGACCAGGACAGCAGAGGGAGCACGCGCATCGCTCTCAGCCCCTGGGGCGGGAGTTGCTGCTGGGCTGCGGCCCTCCACTCTGACAGACTCAGATAAATAAAACCGCCCGAGGGCGACAGAGACAGCTGTGGGGACCTCCCTGCCTGGAGGGGCAAGCACATCTCAAAGCCCTTCGAGCAGAAGAGCTAAAGCAGGTGCTGCACACACGCCCCGCCGCCCGGCTTACGTCTGAGACTCAGAGACGCTTCTCCTAGAAATGACTTCAGGTATAATTATTTCAAGAAATACTTGCCATTTTATAGGGATCTATCTATCGGTATGACTAAATACGTGCTGCAAAACACAGTGACAGTAAAAACGCTGATGATGAAGAGGGTGACTGACAAGGATGGTAAAGAGAATGTGCCCTCTGCAGAGACACAGGCTTACAAGTACCTCAGTATGTGGTCACATTTACCCACGACCAGTCCCTCACAGCAGCCGCTGCCACCCCCTTTCCATAGACGGAACGGGAGTGAGGGGGTACGAAGGTAGACTTCGGGGCTGTCTCTCTGCCCTGCCTTCTCTTAAAGTTGAAGATTTCTTTTAAACTGTTTTCACTGCTGTAGAGCGAAATATAAAGAATCTCATCGTAGCTATGTATTTTAGGAGTAGAGGTTGGGTTATTGTGATTATTTATGTACAGTTTGCGACCTGTAATCCGTAAAGTGATAGCAAATGTCATATCCATCAAGAATTTTGGCAGAAAAACTGTGTCTATAATGAGCTGATAAGAAAAGTAAGAACAACACCAAAGAAGGGGGACATGAATTCTGTAGCTGTGGATGCATAACTTTAATCCTATGAGACGCTTCTTTGGGCCATTTTGTGTAAGGGGGAGGGTTGTCACTTACTGAATTCCAGCAAGGAGAGACAAGGCCTGACTTGCTGTGTGAGGCACTGAAGCTCAGAGAGGGAGGATGGGAAGGTAAGCGTCACATTTTCACTGGGTCAGGGATTAAAACAAAAATACCAGCTTCGATGAGAGAAAGAACACGCATCACACATTTTAATGAGCGTGAGAGCTGGTGAGTGTCTGGGGTGAGGTTCTACAGAAAGATTCAAAGGTAGGAAAATGAGGATGTTGAAAGCTAATGAGAGAGGAACAAGTGTAGGAGGAATATATTATTTAGGGAAAGGAAACAGGTAATTGCAAATCTAAAGAAACGAGGAATGATTAAAAGAACCATATGGAAAAAAAAAAAATCAAAGCTTCTGATGCCAACAGATGAGTGGAGATGGAGACTGGGCGTGTGCCCAGGCCCTGGGTGTCCAGAGGGGGCAGTAAGAGGGAGCTGGGAGCACCCAGGGCCGGAGGGGTGAAGGATGAGGGGTGGGGCTGAAGCCAGGCTGGGGCTCGCCCCCACGTTAGGAGCCGGGAGCTGAAGGTCACATTCTGGAATGGAACTGGTGAAGGTTGAGAGTATGCCGGGCAGGGGGTTAGACAACAGAGCTGTCTGAAGGTTGGCACGGCAGCAGGCTTAGCTGAGTTATACCGGAGCAGTGTGGAGGGTAGAGCCAGTGAGATGCGGAATTGGGAGTCAGAGCCTCAGCTCTGCCAGGGCTGCGGGAGATGGGAGCTTTCTGAGCAAGAGGCAGGCCGAGCACCTGCCGCGGAAGCAGGCGTACCTGGGCCAGGCAGGGCAGGGGCGCGGCATCTCGTCCCCCACTTTCTCCTCATTCTGGAAGAACAGGGCCCCCGGCTCCTGCCTTCGTTGCTTCGGCCCACACTCTCTGCCGGGGCAGAGCTGAGCAGTCCCCTCACAGGGCAGAAACAAGGAGCTTCCAGAAGTTCTGTGACCTGGGCTTGAGTATGCGTGGCAGCACAGAACGCCCATGCTTAGGAGACAGCAGGCCACGGTAAACACGCGAATCAGCACGGGAAACGGAGAATGCGACATGGCTCAGGGGACCCGCCTACCGCACTAGTCCCAGAGCCAGGCGATCGCACATGGCTGTCCACGTGGTCTGAACCCTGACCCTGGCATCTTGAAAAGCATGCTGGGCATGTGTGCGTGCCCAAAACCGCAACAGGACGCAGAAGTGGAGGAGAAGGGGCTGCAGTGTGACCAAGCCTCACGGGGGGTGTTCGCTCTCTGGTGAGGGCACACACTGTGCAGAAAAGATAATAATTACCTGGTTAGCATGTCCCACACATGTTTGCTGTGTCATTTTGTCCATCCCCCTCTTTTTTAGAATTTTTTTTGTCATAGTGCATATGCACTCACCGAGGGGAGTAAGATCACTGTCCCCCGACCCCTGAGTGGGAGTGACCATGCTGCAGTCGCTTCTCCTCTTGGGAGTCTGGGCACACACACACACACACACACACACACACACACAGCATGGTTTTCAGGCTGGGGGGTCTGGGACTCAGATCATGGAGTCAGCCATTGGGATCCAGCTCCTTAATCACCACGCTACCTGCTGGCCCTTGTCCGCCCCTTCCGCTCCTCCGTGTCTGTCTCACCACCTGTAAAATAGGAGTAGCAGTATCGACTTACTTCCCCAGTTTTCTTAAGATCCTTGTGAGATAAACATATGAAAATCTGTGAGAAGCACAAAATCCTTTATAACGTAAGAGTTTTTTTTTTGTTGTTTTTGTTTTTGTTTTTGTTTTTGTTTGTTAAGGATCAAGCAAAACCGTTACTGTGTCTGAAATCTCAGGGTTGATGAGGAAAGATACATTGTGTAGACACTAGCAGGTCTGTCCGAAGTCTGACTGCAGGAAGAGAAACGACTTCCTGATGAATTATGGCCCAGTTTATGGAATCAATTATTGGACTGGTTTTTAAGAAAGTCTGATAGTGGTTATAATTTATCTTGATTAGTGGCAAGTTTTTATAAACTGGCATGCAAAGCACAGACCCACTGTCCCAGCACACTGCAGGGGCACCCTGCGAGAGCCAGACACCCCTCTGTCTGCGGAGCGGGCCCAGCACCTCGCTGTCCTTCCTCACGGATGCGGAGAGAGTGAGAGCTGGGGGTCAGAGCAGAAAACTGTCAGTCTGCAGACCCGTGCCGAAAATGAGCGTGCCATCGGAAGACATTTCCCACAGCTACTGAAGGAGCTTTGAGCCAGAGCTCACCTGGACAGAGCATTACGGAACTGGGTTGCCTCCGGCGGCTCTGCCATCCCTCCTGCGTTTGCAGTCTTCCATTGCAGTAACCCGTTAGCGAGGGAGAGGGCAGCAGGCCTGACACTCTCACACCGTGCTTGGCCACCCCGAAGGTCGTCTTTGGGGAAAGGACCGAGAACCCGGGCCCTCACCAGGGGGTACTCGTAGAGTGCTCGCCAACCTGTCAACCTCAGCACATACACGGGGTTCACGTGGCAGCCCACACTCTGGGGAGATGACGGGAAGGTTTGAGCCGAGTCGTCGCCGTAGTTCCTTCTCAGCCTCACTGTAGGGAGGGGAGGTGGATTCGAAGCGTGCCAGGCTGGAGACTGACAGCGGGGCCGGCTGGGGGTGTGGTGCTAGGGCAGCCGAATCTCACATGGCCGACTACATGGCTCGCCCTGAGAAATGTGCCCGTGCGCGTGTGCCGAAGTCCTGCGTGGGAGAAGAGATGGAAGAGAAGGGGTTGTGGCGTGACCATCCCGTGCGGGCTGCTTTCTCGCTTTCCCTCTCTCTGTTTCTTTTTTTCTCCTTTTCTCTCGGGCACGCGCACATGCCCCTGACCAGCAGACGCTCAGACAAACACCAGTAGAAATATTCCCCTTGGTTCCTGAGAACATGCCTGAGGAGGCTCTCCCCCGTGGTAACGGCCTCCTCCACTGCCTTCCTCCGACCACACAGTCCCTGGGGGTGGCACACCCGGTCACAGGTACTTACGTGTCCTCCGAAGGCGGCTCACCCAGGGCGGTGTCGGAGTCAGTGCCCCGCGCGAATGGGGAGGCTGTCGAGGAGGCACACCTGACCACTCGGCCGTTGGGACCCGGAGCAGAGCGGGCAGTGGCCCAACTCGGAGTGGGTGCAGAGCTGCAGGGACCCGGTGCGGCTGCTCGTCAGACTCCTGGACGCCGGCCTGACCTGCTCCTTGGCTCCAATCTTAGCTTTTCCTCTTCTTTGTTCCCAAGGGCAGATGTCAAAGGGCAAAGCACTTGGCACGGTTCCTCTTGTCATTTCCTAATGCGGTCGTTTGGAAGCAAGGAAGCCCAAGGCGGCACAGGAAATGGCATAATTCTAAGGAAAGGTGGGACTTGGAGTAAGGAGAGGGAGAGACGGCAGCCAGGAGCTGGCCTCCGTGGCACTGTCCGCACGGCTCCCGGCTTCCCGGTACCTCAGTGGGCGTAGTCGGATGGCACGGTGCTCTCACTCACCTCGCTTTACCCTCATGGCCACGCCCTCTCTGATTCCACCATGCCCATCTACGGGATGAGGACGTGGATGCAGCAGGGTGGACTCTGCTCGCCCCAAATCCCCAGCTGGCTCAGCAGAGGTCTTGCCTGGATCTGCTCAGTGGGAGGGAGCGCACTGGGCAGGCTTCCCCGCAGGAAGGTGCACACTCACCGGTCAGCTCGGGGCTTGCTTCCACCATCTGCTGTTTTGTTTCCTGTTATGCTCCATAAGCAGCAGCCAAAGCAGCAGACACGTGGTGCAGGACATGTGGTGCGGGCCCGTGTACATACATGTGGTACAGGACACGTGGTGCAGACATGTGGTGCAGGACATGTGCAGGACACATGGTGTAGGACACGTGGTATAGACATGTGGTACAGGACTCATGCAGACAGTGCAGGACACATGGTATAGGACATGTGGTGCAGGACACGTGGTATAGACATGTGGTGCAGGACATGTGCAGGACACATAGTGCAGGACACGTGGTATAGACATGTGTTACAGGACTCATGCAGACAGTGCAGGACACATGGTATAGGACATGTGGTGCAGGACACGTGGTATAGACATGTGGTGCAAGACATGTGCAGGACACATAGTGCAGGACACGTGGTATAGACATGTGTTACAGGACTCATGCAGACAGTGCAGGACACATGGTATAGGACATGTGGTGCAGGACACGTGAAGACACATGGTGCAGGACACATGGTACAGGACATGTGATACACGACACATGGTGTAGGACACGTGGTACAGGACACGTGGTGCAGGACACGTGGTGCAGGACACGTGGTATAGGCGTGTGGTGCAGGACACGTGGTGTAGGACATGTGGCACAGGACACGTGTGCAGGACGTGGTGTAGGACAGATGTAGGACACGTTCAGGACACGTGGTATAGACATGTGGGGAAGGACTCATGCAGGCAGTGTAGGACATGTGGTGTAGGACATGTGGTATAAGACACATGATGTAGGACACGTGGTGTAGGACAGGACATGTGGTACAGGACACGTGGTGTGGGGCCGCGTAAGCGGACAGAACCACATTCGAGTGAGTTTTGGCCTGAGTGAACGGTGGATGAGGTGGGGCGTGAAGATGTGACCCCACAGTGCAGAGCAGAGGCGTGTGTCAGGAGAGGCACACAGACGGCCCCGCTGGAGCAGAGCGTGTGCCTTCCTGAGACACTGCATTAGAGTCAGGGTGAAAACCACGGGGCAGGCCCAGCTGCTCGGGAGGCCGGAAGCCGTGTGAGAGGCCCAGGTTCGGTTCCCGGAACTACCTACACGTGCTGGGTGGGGCTGCACCTCCCTGTGATCTTAGCGACTTGAGAGCCCGCGGCAGGATGCTCACGATACGGCAAGACACTGTCGAAAATACCCATCTCTGTCTCACCCCGTCTCTCACCCTCCCTCTTCGCCTCTCCTCTCTCTCCTAAAAATAACAAAACAAAAACAAATAAAAACCCCACAGCGTTTATGACGAAAGGGGTCATGGATGTGATTTTCAAATACTTTGGCAGTGACACTTAAAAAAAGACAGGTGTAGCGAAGGACTGGTAGCATCATTTTTCACATGTTGTATGTTCAAGAAAGGTAAATAAATAAACAGACAGACAGACAGACAGACAAACTAGAGCAAGCATGGCTCCTTACCGGAGGAGGAGGCAGTGTCGGGGTCGGTGCTGGGAGAGCTGTGGCTGTGAGTGCCGGTGGAGAGCCGAGGAGGGCCCTCTGACATCGGGCGGCAAGTGTTCCTGCCGGGCACGGCCCCACGCAGCTCCCGGCAGGCAGAGCGGGAGCCGTGGCAGCTGGCCGTGCCCGTGCGTGGCGTGTGCTCCCACAGGCCCCCCTCTGCCACGCGTGCTCTTCCATGTTTACCTGGTGCTTCTGCCGACGAAGTCACGCAGAAGCAGACACCAAATTCACACCACGCTCGGATTGTTCTGGAATGCGTCAGTCACTCTGAGCAAAGTCAGTTTCAAAGCCAGCATTTGCCTCTGCGTGGGACTGACTGTTCCTTAGAAACATGGCCAGCCTCTGAAACAGCCCCCTTTCTCCGTAAGCCCACGCTCTCTCCGCTGGGTCTGCCTCCTCGGCCCTCCCGCCCGCACTTCTCACGCGAGGGCACCCAGGTCCTCCTTCAGAATAGACGCGGAGGGACAGGAAGTGCCGGGCGACGAGGCGCCAGGCTGAGCGCAGGTGTGGGGAAAGGCTGGGTCAGCGGGGCAGGCATTCTCAGGCCATTCTGGAAGAAATTACACCAAGTCAGAAAAACGGAGATAAATGCGATGGTGGAAAACAGGGAGGAAGAGGTGAGGGGAGGTGACAGCTGCGCAGAGACAGACGAGGCAGGCTGGGGCGCGGCCTCCAGTACCCATGGTAAACAGGGAGCATAAATCCAGTCTGCAGCCCCGACGCGGGAACGAGCATGTGGAGACTAGAGTCCACGCTGTCCTGCTGTGGGTCAGGCCCTCCTGCTCACTCCTCGCCCAGCGGTGTTGGCTGAGTCCCTGCTGCATGCCAGAGGCGGTCTACACAGGACACCGCTGAACACACACGGCCGGGCTCCACCTTGAGGCATGGACAGCCCAGCACAGGAGAACAGCAGCCGTGGGGAGTAGACACAGGACGGTTCCAAGGAGACGTGCGGGCGGGAGGGCCGAGGAGGCAGACCCAGCGGAGAGAGCGTGGGCTTACGGAGAAAGGGGCTGTTTCAGAGAGGCTGGCCATGTTTCTAAGGAACAGTCAGTCCCACGCAGAGGAAACAGCGTGCGGAAAGACACCGAGAGGCCCAGAGGTGGGCCTTACCTCCTGTAGGTGCAGTAGGCGGACAGTGGGGGAGAGGGAGACCACCCGAGGGGATGGTGGAGAACTGGGCCTCGGGGTTCGTGAGGAGCGAGGGTTTCTGAGTCCGTGAGAAGCACCAACTGCTTTGAGCAGGAGCACATCATGCATGCTGTGACTCACGTCTTGTAAAAGATCATTCTGCTTGTCATAGAGAGTGGTCTCTAGGGGATGAAAGTGGAGTCACGAAGACAAGACATGGGGCGAGCAATGATGGCTTGGACCTGGGCAGGAGATGCAGCCATGGTCAGAGAAGGAGGGGAGGGAGAAGGAGTTGGGTTCAGTGCACTAGAAGTCAGAGCTCGCAGAACCACTAAGAGACTGGGCACGGAATAGGAATGAAAGCGGAAGTTGAGGGTAACATCAGCTCTGCCTCCCAGGCGCCGTGTGCATGGAGACCTCATTTACCTGGTGTGGTTGGCTGTGGGAGGAGGGGCGTGATATCCCCGCCCTGCACGTCCTCACAGGCTGTTACCAGTGAGCGGCGGGTGCTTCATTAATTCCTGTCTACACATCGTCTCTGTGCTTGCTCCAACAGCGACTGTCGTCCCAGTCTTGGACCCAGCCCTATGGCTCTTTGCACTGTCCCCCAGTGTCTCCTTAGCTGGAGGTCTGTAGGGACTGGAACAAAGACGGGATACTATAAAGAAAATACTTACATACTGCCTGGATTTCCCCAAAAGCCCTGCTCTTTGCCGTGAAAAGCTCATTAAGGTTATGCTGTGCTGAAAACTGGCCTTTTCAAGGAGTATGATATGCATTTTATTTACATATATTTGCATTGAGATCAAGTACCCCTAAGTCTTGTTATGTATAATGGATTTACTAATGAACAGCCCTAGAATATTCAACCCCAAACATGACATGCATAAGATTCATAACACAGCTGTCAAACCAAAATACTTTGTGGTGGGAGAGGAGAGTACATCGAGTTAGCACACGGAGTTCTTTGTTATCAATCACGTGGTGACTGAGAACATTGGCTTCAGTCACCAAGGTTTGGGCTTAATCCTTGTGTAACCTCTAATTAGCTCTTACTTCGGACAAGTTACCTATCTCTCCTAGTGTAGGTTCTCTTGAAAACCAGGAAATAATAAAGTCTGCCTAGTAGGATTATTATAAAGGTAACACTTATTGGGTCACCAGAAAAGTCATGACACATTTTGCATCAGAAAACGTAGAAAGATACATCAGTACTTTTCTGATGACCTAATATATTATCAAGAGCTTAGCACAGTGCTTGTATGGAGTAAGGAGAGCCCTCTGTGGTAGCTGTCATGATTGTGATGGTGGTGGTGATGGTAAAGGTGATGAGTGACTTGAGGGTGGTGGTGGTGATGGTAAAGGATGAACCACGTGGTGGTGGTGGTGGTGGTAAAGGATGAATGATGTGGTGGTGGTGGTGGTGGTGAAGGTAAAGGATGAATGATGTGGTAGTGGTGGTGGTGGTGGTGATGGTAAAGGATGAATGATGTGGTGGTGGTGGTGATGGTAAAGGATGAACCACGTGGTGGTGGTGGTGATGGTAAAGGTGATGAACGACTTAGTGGTCATGGTAAAGGATGAACCACGTGGTGGTGATGGTGGTGGTAAAGGATGAATGATGTGGTGGTGATGGTAAAGGATGAACCACGTGGTGGTGGTGGTGGTGGTAAAGGATGAATGACGTGTGGTGGTGGTGGTGGTGGTGGTGGTGATGGTGATGATGGTCATGAATACGACTATGATAATGTTAAAGGAACACAGTCTCTAAAAAGAAAATGTGGTGCTGCCTTCTCATATCATGGGGCAAGAAGGAGTGACAGGACTTGTTTTTGCTGCGGTTTATGCCACTCACATCCTGTGCATGCTTTCTAATAAGAAAGAAAAATCAGCTGAAAGTATTCTATAAAAATTATCGTTTGATCCTTTATCACATAATTGTGTCATAACTTTCAGTAAATTTGTCCAGTCATAATGTTTAGTATCGCTGTGCCGTAGATAGCATTAGAAAGTAGCAAAACCCCCTTAAGTGATAATGTGGCCCACCTGTTAAAAATAAGCTTAAAATTACTGCTTTGTCCAGGGGATTTTCTCAGATCAGGAGAGGGAGAGGAAGAAAAGAAAAACGCTTCGTTCTACTACAGTGTGTTAAGAACATTATTTTGTGTTTCTTTTTTTAAAAGAAAACATGTATGAGTGAATATTCTCTCAAGCCTCAGACCTTTTTCTAAAAAAAATTTTCCAGAGGGTGAGCACTTGCCAGAGGCAGACAAGGGGCCGGAGTTAGAAAGTACCTTCTTGCTGAAAAAATAAAAGCAAGCATCCTTCCAAGGGGAGCGATCACACTACGATCCCTTCTCCTTCCTCTCTCCCTCCTTTTGGAATTTGGAACATGCACACATATGTGCCTGGTATGTTTCTCAAGCCACCAGCTTTGGGACTTGAACTGCACTGTTGGCCATGTGGGACCCCCCTGCCTTAACCACCACACCATGGGCTGACCCTAGCCTTTTTACCCTGGCTTTTTGTTATTTGATTGTCCTTTATTTTGGTCCTACTTTTAACTAACAAGAGGTAAGACAAGGTAAAGAGAAAAACTAAAGACAGTTACCCAAAACTGCAACATACACAAAGGCAAAGCCTAGGGTCATTAGGGTGACCATATGCGTATATGGTGGCTCAGTCAGGGTCACCAGCGTGGCCAGACGCGCGTACAGTGACATAGGGTCACCGGGGTGGCCAGACATGGGTATGGTGGCACAGGGTCACCAGGGTGGCCAGATGTGGGTACGGTGGCACAGTTAGGGTCACCGGGGTGGCCAGACATGGGTATGGTGGCACAGTCAGGGTCACCAGGGTGGCCAGACATGGGTATGGTGGCACAGGGTCACCAGGGTGGCCAGATGTGGGTACGGTGGCACAGTCAGGGTCACCGGGGTGGCTAGATGCATGTATGGTGGCACAGTCAGGGTCACCAGGGTGGCCAGATGTGAGGAAGCACACGGAGCTGCCGGACCACCATGGGAAGTCCCGGAGTCGTGCCCCACCCACCCAGCTTGAGGAGCTGCTGTAAGAGGAGGTTTCAGGAGAACGGACTCGTGGTTTCCCCCCGAGCACCCTTCGGTGTTGAATGACTCACTTAACCAGGCCTGACTCAGGACTCCGGAGTGCTGCTCACTGTAAGCTAGACAAATGAATGAACGAGAATGCGAGTGCACCATGAAACTTCTGCCAGGCCTCAGTTAGAGAGGTCTGTGAAACCAACGTGCCCTTTCAAGGAGCTTGGAAGAGTCATGGTCTTATTTGCCAAGATCTGGCTCAGGCACCGAATAAAGAATCATGGACGATTATTGTTCTTTCTGGACACTAGGTCAATCACGTCTATGACTGTATGCATTGGCTAACCATCAGTGTATATGTGTGTGTATAATGCATGTATGTATGTATATATGTATGTATGCACACACGTGTTTTGTGTCTGCATACATATGTGTGTGCATACATATGTGTGCATGCATGTATTTATGTATGTATAAATGTGCGTATTCAGAAGAGCTGAGTTTGTACAAGTCACTCGATGTGGCTAATCTTATAACATACCTACCAAATGAAATTATTTGACCAGAGGTTCTCAAAGTGTGTCTGAGGATCCCAGGGGTACCTAGATCTCTTTTTTTTAGAGAGGTTTTGCTATAGGGTGCGTGCACTCACCAGACAGAGAGACAGAGAGACAGAGAGCGAGAAATCACCCACCAGGGGGGATGGCCATGCCACAATCCCTTCTCCTCCATTCTCCTCTCTGGATCTTGGGCATGCACGCACACGTGCCCAGTGTGAGTTTAAGCCACCAGATCTGGGACTTGAACCACGGTCGACTACAGTGACAGCCATTACGCCAACTGCTGGTCCTACCTAGATCTTTTTGAAGAGGTTTGGAAAGTCAAAACCGTTATTATAATAATATGAAGATGTTAGTTGTTTTTTTCTTTTTCCAGAAGGAAATGATAGTTTATTAGGTAAAAGTATGCTGCACCCCCAAGAAGTACGACTGTACTAGTGGAAAGAGAAAGGCTTTTAGCTTTTCATTCTCTATGAAAACTTATTTGGCTTCAGAGTTCACATGGCAATGACTTTTGTCAAGTTTTGACATAGTATTAAAGAAGAATGACTACAGTTATCTGATAAGGCAATGAAAATACCACTCTTCATTTCCAACTGCATGTATCTCTCAGACCAGACTTATTTTTATATACTTAAACCCAAATACATTGCAATAAGCCGAAGGCAAAGTCAGATGTCAGAAGCCAATGTCTTCTGTTGCCTTCCTTTTTCCTTCTTTTGGTAAAATGTATTAATTTTGCTTAAAAGATCTTAACTGTATTAATAATAATAATAAATAGATTTTCAGTTTAAACAATAATTTTTAAGTTACTCATTTTAATTTTTAACATACTAAATGTATCTGTAATGATATATACAGTGTATAAATTCACTATATATTTATAAAATTAATTGAGAAAAAGTATATATACATACACAGTATAAGCCAACGCTCTTTGGGGGGTCTCAACAATTTGTAAAAATCTGAAGGGCCCCAAGAGCAGTCTGAAAGCCGCGGGGTGGTCTGGTCGGCTCTCGAGTCTGAACGTCTTTGGTTCTAGAATGCACACAGTCCCTGCTGTGTTCCAGGGGGAACAAAACTGAGTGTCCTTGCCCTCGACGTTGTCTCAGCGCTGCCAGGGAGGCCAGGCAGGGGTGCATCCCGAGGGCACACAGCCACTCTGGCAGCCTGCTAACAACAGAAGCTTGTTTCTCACAGTTCTGGGGGCTGGAAGATCAAGATGGAGGGGCGGGCAGATCAGGATCTGGAGGAGGCTGTCTTTGTGCCATGTGGTGGGAAGGACGCGGCCTCTGGGGTCTCTTTACACGGACAGAAGTCACATTTGTGAGGAGCCGTGACCTGGCCACCCCCCGAGGCTCGTGTAAGCCTTCCAGGCTTTGTTTTCTCTGATGGTCACTAATGTAAGGAACAAACATGTGATTGTTTTATCTTATGTATGAGTTTGGACAAAGTCACCTTAAGATCTTATGGTCTTATAACTTATAAATCTGTACTTTTCCTTGAATATTTTATGAACATGTGAGGGCCCCAGAATGAGGGAATTTTACCATTTGTATGCTTAACCCAGAAGTAAGCATCGGAAATCTGCGCTATAATTGAGGGAAAGTGTGGTATAAGAAAAGCAGTAAAATACACTATCATTTTCTATCATTTTATAAAAATGGAATTTTTCATATACTGTCAAAATCTGTATGAGAAATGATGTAAAGGAAATACGTTCCTCGTTAATAAATAGACCCCCTGTCCCCACGGCCACCGTCTGGCCATGTTTAAACTCTGGGGTAGCTATGAAGACCTTCATTTCTGGCTTCCTTTCCTAACTAGCTGATTCTCATTCCCCTTCAGACTGCAGAGGGAAGAGTGAATTCAGCACACTGACAGCAGGGTGTGGTTGGTTCTTAGCTGCCGCTTTCCGTGTTCACCACGTGCCATGACCACCGAGGGCACCGCCTCCCTTGCCGTGGTTAGGAGCTAAGCGCTGCCGGCCGGTGGTGCAGCAGGTGCCAGGCTGGTCACAGCAGGTGGCTCACATAAACACCATCGCATATCCACGTGGAAAATCGCATCGTTATGATGACGAACTACTGATAATGTAGGGAAACACACTCTACATTGTAGAAGGAAAAACAAATCATTTTCCTAAAGAAAAGCAATCTTTGTCAGATGTGGGGTAAGAACTTAGAACCAGAGAGCCTAGACGCCAGTAAGAGCCTGAGAAACCACGGTGTCTGGTTCTGCCGGGAACATGAGCGAGGGCTCCCCATGCAGGAGTTCCGGCCCAGGGCTGACTCAGGCTTGAGGCTGCAACGTCTCATTTTCTGAGGTTCAGAAGCACGTGAGGCTTTCAAAACCCCGAGAGAAGCAGCAGTATTGTGGTGAAGTTTGTTCTAAGACACCAGGGCGCGTCAGGGCGTCGGGGCTGCCTCCCGGGAGGGCCGGAGCACAGCTGGCTGCACTCCTGAGCTCTGCATGGAGGAGCTCCACCCTGATTCCAGCAGGGACGTGTCCTGAGTGGGGACTCCAACCCCGGCCTTCTGTCTGTCTCTTTTACCACAGCACACTGTCCATGTGGCCAGCCCTCCTTTCCGGGAAAACTTCCATCATGAAAGAAAAGGGGTTAACCATCAGATGGTGCTGCAGCGGCAAACTGGTTCGAGACCTGAGTGGCCCCGCCGCAGGGGCAGGCAGTCACTGCTGAGGCGCTGAGCTCCGCAGGCTGGACCTCTGGGAGGCCAGGAGCCATCCGTCCACCTAGAAAGCCGGGTGTGGTGGCTCGCACCTGACATCCCAGGGACCCGGAGGCTGATGCGGGAAGGTCTCGCTGTGGCCAGGCTGCGTTTAGGTTCAACACCGTGAGCCCTCTCGCTGAAGTCTCTGCGTCCTAGGATGTCAGTTCCGGTTAAACCGACACAGAAGACTCGGTGTCTTCATTAATCAGGGGAAGACAGCTCGAAGTGTTAAGCTCCAGAAATAGTCTATGTAAATTAGCCATTGTCAGTTTATTTTGTCTCTCCTGAGTTTAAGGATTCAGCGACACCCTGTTCTCTATCAATCAGATCAGACAGGTGCTAGGGCTGCCTCTTTCTGGGGCTGCAGACAGGGAGGGACCCCAAGTGAGAGGCCCACCGCTGGCCATGGTCACACGCACGTGGCAAGCAGGAAGGCTTTCTGTCGAAGCTGGGTGCACGCAGGTGTCGGGTTCAAGTGTGATTTCGTGTTGCCCGAGGTAAGGAGCTTGCGGCGAGGTCAGCAGTGGATCTGGAAGGCTGCAGAGAAGCCCGGTGTGGACAGGGGCCCCATCACTTTCAGCGGCTCCCTGCACCTTATCTTCGGTGCTGCAGATAAAACAGACAGGCTTCCTCTTTGTGGGGGGCCAGCAGGTACATGCGCCCCCAGGATAGGAACCATCGCAAGAGAGGAAGGGCCTTCCATGGCAGCAGTGAGCGGGTCACGGAGAAAGCCAGAGGGTCAGGGCTGGACTCCACACCCAGGCTGTCGCAGTCGTACAGCAGGAGGAAAGTCTCGTCCCAGATGTTCAGTCGGAAAGCGAAATCCATAGACCCTGAAGGGAAGAAGGGAGTGCAGGACGGCCACGTTGTGGAGCGAGCCCTGGCAGTCGCCCGTCGCCAGGGTCCCGCTGTACAGAAAACTGCAGTGCGGGAGGACCGGCTTGCGAATGAGGTGCTTTGGATGAGGTAAGGAAACCCCGCGGGTTAGGTTGAAGGGCCCCTGCTGGCTTTGTGGCCTTTTTCTGAAATGCTTGGGCCCAAAAGTGTTTCCAGTTTTGAATTTGTTTTTGTTTTGGAGTATTTGTGTGTACATAACGAGATATCTTGGGGCTGGGACTCAGGCCTAAACCGAAATCCACGGACATTTCGTGTACACTCCACGCACACAGTGTGCAGTTAGCTTTGTATTTCTGGACTGCAGCGTTTTTAAGTTCATTTCTTTCTTTCTTGAGACAGAGAGAGGAGAGACAGGCACCCCCAACCGGGGCTCACGCATGGCCCATCCCAGTCTCACCTGGCCCGGATGATGGGTGTGAGCACAAGTCCAGTGTGCTGAGGGAGGTCCCGGGACACGAAGCCGGGACCTTTCCCTGGTGGGTCCAGTCGTGCTGACACTGAGCTGTCACCTGGCCCCTGCAGTGCAGCGTCATGACTGTGACCCGTCACATGAGGGCAGCTATGGAATTTTCCACTAGGGGCAGCATATTAGCACTCACAGAGTTTCTGATTTTGGATTTAAAAATTTTGGATTAGAGAGCTTCACTTCTATAGCCAACTTCCTGGTTTGAAGCTAAATGTTCGCGAAACTCCCTCTGCGCCCCATGTCCTGACCCGTCACCTTGGCTGGACAATTGGCTCCCTGACGACAAGGACCTGGTGTGCTCACTCTCAAATCCCCAGCCCCCAGGGTCCCGTGCTTTCTGCTAAGAAAGTCCTGCAGGCTCAAGCCATGCCTGACAGGGCTTCTCCTCGTACCTCCTTTTAATGAATGGAATATTCGTCAAGGGGGAAGCACATGCTTCCATAGTGCATCGCCTCAGACTGAGAGCACACCTCTTCTGGGGGCCTCTGGGGACGGCTGTGAGTTTGGTCTCATACATGATCAGAGAGACCGGGAAGGACGTTAGCCCAAAGGGGAGCGTTTCATCCCCAGCCTGGGTAAACCTGTGGGGAGGCACTGTGATCAGTAATGGCTTGCTACTCAAATTCACCCAGAGTCATTGCAAGGCCCTCAAGCAAATGTTCCTTTTCTCACTGGGAACTCGATGGGAGGAATTGGGGGTGTCTGGAATTACATTATGCTGAGTTTCATTTCTAAAATCCTGTTGTAGGTGGGCAGTGTGGGCCCCTCATTAGCAAAACGAGTGCTGCGGGGTCACATGACTGGCGTTTGACATTCTTGAGGATGGGGACACAGTAAGAGGCAGCCATGTCTGCGGAGACAGTGGAGGCGTGGTCGGCACTTTGACCTAAAGTCCCCCTGTGGAGTGGGGCGCTGGCCGGCGTGTCCACACTGCCCGACCCACTGCCCACACCAGTCGCTGCTCACCCCACACCCAGAGATGATTGCTGTCTGTTGATGATAACGTGTTTTGCATCCCCAACTGGACGTGAAATGTATTGATGTTGGAAAATTCATTTTATAAGCTAAGTGGTGTATAGTTATTGAATATATAAGAGAAATTAAAATAAAATAAAATACATTAAATTTTTATAAAAAGAAACAAGCACCTTTGACTTAGGATAGTCTGTGATTGTTCCCAGAGTGGTCAGATGAAAAATGTCCCGGATAATAAATGGCACAACCTGAATTCCGATTTGCAGCCACTTGTGGTTAGTGTTTTTTGTGCCTCTCAGTAGTAACATGGCTTTCAGGGTCACAGTGGAGAAGGTTGAGGGGACATTAGGGAAAGAAGGAACCTGCCCTCTGATGGCCAGCATAGTCGAGATCAGAAAGCAGTGTGACAGGGCCAAGATTGAAATCGGTGTGGTCCCGACCTCGAGGTAAAGAACACTTCGTAGCGTGCGCCTCCTCTCAGCTGTAAACGAGGACAGAGACGACAAACCTGGGGACACTGTCCACTCCCGCTGCTCACAGGAGTATGGAGCCACTGCTCCTGGGGGACTAGAGGGTCAGGCGCAGCTTTCCCATGAACAGATGGACCAGGCCCTCGTGTGTGTTTCTGTTAAGACGCCTCCCGAACACGTGTCTCGGCGGGTCGACACGGCGCTCACGGCCGTCAGCTGTAACTCCGGCGTGAACAAGCTTCCCTGACACACCATCTCCCCCGCCGCACAGCGCAGCCTCCTTGCACTTTAGAACACTGAACGGCACTTTGGCGCTGAGCTTAAGTGCAAAACCGCCAAGCCAGCACTGAGAAGGCCGTGGCAGGATGGTCGTTGACAGTGTGAGCTGGGACGGGAAGGCAGAGGTGGCCCGGTTTGCGCTCAGCAGGGAATGTGTTTCTCGGGCAGCCCGGGTTGCTGCTGTGTGCATTTGCAGTTGACCCCAGAAGCACCGCGAGTGTTCATTGGGGTCACAAATACATTTTAGCAAGCAAAAGGATTCTCAATATGGAATCCGTGACTAAGCAGGATTAACTATTTTATTGGCACATGGTCCTGCTTACAAATCTTCAGGCTTCATCTAAATTGCGAAAAAAAAAAAAAAAAAAACGACAGTGGCCCGCAGGTGGTGTGGCGGTTAAGGCGTTGGGCTCCCACGTGCCCCACTGTCATTTCAGTCTTGACCCAGCGGCTCACAATCATGCTGGGTACATGAGCGTGAGCGCCCAACATCCCGAGAGGATGCAGCAGAAGGGCTTACAGCTTAGCATTGCCCCGGGGAGTGATTTCTCAGTTTCCCTGTCTGCCTCTGCCTCACTCCAGCCAGTGCACAGTTCCTATGGCAAAAAACTAAAAAAAAAAAAAAAAGGAGAAAGTGAGGAAGTGATCAATCAAACCAGAGCAAATACTCACTCATATACACACTCAAAGAAGTAATTAGCTTGGGAAGGTCCATTTGCTCCCTTAGTTCAACAAATTTAGTTAAAAGGATGGAGAAGAGGCAGTCATCCCGGTGTTTGCCCGTCATCTCGGTGTTTGCCCGGAAGTTCTGAGCGGCCCAGGCGTGGTATGACAGGCTTGCTTTTCCTGTGCAAATGCGAACCCCTGGCCAGCAGGTCACATGCCAGCGCTGTCGCTGACGAGAACTTGGCCACACGTGTTCTCCGCGTTGGGCAATCAGCTGGCTGTGCTCTTCCTCCCAGCTCACCAGGAGGGGGCAGCGTGATTTGGCCGTCCTGCAGGTGAAGGAGGTAGCTCAGCCAGGAGGGGAGAATGCCAGACCCTCCATGTAACTGAATCGGAGGACCGCTTTGTTTCATGAAGGGGAGCTGTGTAGACAGTCCTGCAGATGCAGGAGGAGGGCCGGTGAGCGGTTCGGACCACAGTTCCAAGTGTAGGCGGAACACGAGGGCACCCTGACTCCGTGGCAATGACGCCCCAGTGTCGGAACGTCATAGACATTCCCACATTGCTGACTCAGGAGAAAGGAAGCTCGCTCAAAATGCCTGGAGAAAGATTTCACACTCCAGACAATTCTAAATGTCTCCGTGCTGCTGGGTCAGTGCTCTCCCGGAAGCGTGCACCTTGTTCCGGGGCTGCAGCCGCCTTGCAGGCATGCCTTAGCTGGAGCAGACACGGGTCACATCCGCCCCGTCTGTAGTGAGTGTTGCACCCACAAGCTGCTGCCTCACATGAAAAATGCAGGCAAATAAACCACTTGGCTGTTAGTGGCATGCATTTTTAGCAATCTTTCTAGAACATCCACAGCTAGATCCGTGTTTTCACCTCAGCAGAGCGGCCTGAGAAGCACTGCATCACTCCCGTGATGGCACTGCGGCTGGGACACATTTGGAAGTGCTTGCGTCTCGTCACTGTCTTTTTCATGTGTTTAATGACATTAAATTCCAGATCTTTAAGGAAAGACGTGTGCATATGCATGCTGTGTGTGCATGGGGGTTGGTGGTGTGTGCACGTGAGTGGGCACATGCGAGCATGTGTATGTGCTGTATGCACACACACGTGTGTATATATGGGCACGGAGGTGTGTGGAAGAAGAGGCATTTGGAGGCAAACGCAGTGCCTGTCGGTCGGTTAGTCGGTGGTTCTGTGCAGGACTGAAACGATGAGGTCTCACGGCGCGATGATGCGGCTGTGGTTGCTTTTCTTTTGTTCAAAGGCAGACTTTGGTCTAAATATTCTTCACGTGGCTTCAGTGGCAGGTGGCAGAACGAGATCAGGGCCTCCTGCAGTGACAGCTCGGCCGCACGTCACTTGTCAGGTCCACGTGTTCCGATGTGCAGTTGGAGCAACAGAGCGTTTGCAGGCGTGGGCGAGCGGGTGCAGGTGTGGGCGAGTAGTGCAGGTGTGGGCGAGCAGGTGCAGGCGGGGCAAGCGGTGCAGGCGTGGGTGAGGGGTGCAGGCGTGGGCGAGGGGTGCAGGCATAGGTGAGGGGGTGCAGGTGTGGGCGAGGGGTGCAGGAGTGGGCTAGGGGTGCAGGCGTGGGCGAGGGGTGCAGGCGTGGGCGAGGGGTGCAGGTGTGGGCGAGGGGTGCAGGCGTGGGCGAGCGGGTACAGGCGTGGGCGAGGGGTGCAGGAGTGGGCGAGGGGTGCAGGTGTGGGCGAGGGGTGCAGGTGTGGGCTAGGGGTGCGGGAGTGGGCGATGGGTGTGGGCGTGGGTGAGGGGTGCAGGCGTGGGCGAGCAGGTGCCTCATGAGCTGAGCTCCCCTCGCTGTGGCCCTGCTGCTCACTGTGCTGAGGGGCTGGGTCTCACTAGCTGGAATTTACTCCCAAGTGAGCTCTTGGAGAGGACGTCGATGGGCAGGGCAGGTACAGGATGGAGTGTGAAGGCGTGACGGCGGACGGCCTGCGCTGCCTCTAGGAGCGTGCTGGCACTTCCTGGCGTGCTCTAACTCCTGGGTCCCTCTGTTCTCACTGGACTTGCTTCAGATAAAGGCCTCCTGGGGGCCGGCGGCAGGAACACGTGAGGGTCTGTGAGGCTCAGTCCTGGGTGGGGGGCTCCCAGGTTTGGGTCGGAGACGCCCTCAGTGCGCTGCTCATGGGCCCAGCGTCCTGGAGCCAGGGCAGATCACGGCGTCAAGGCCCTATGGGGAGTGCTGTCTGCCTCTCTGTGTCTGTTGCTCGTGGCAGAAACAAATAAGCAAACTTTAAAATCAACTAAGAATAGGGGACCAGCAGTTAGCGTAATGGCTATGTCACTGGACTCCCATGTAGCCGACTGCGGTTCAAGTTCTGGACCTGGTGGCTTAAACTCACGCCAGGCGTGTGTGCGTGCGTGCCTGCCCAAGATCCTGAGAGGAGAATGGAGGAGAAGGGATTGTGGCATGACCATCTCCCCGGGGGGTGATTTCTCGCTTTCTGTCTCTCTGTCTCTCTCTTTCTGGGGAGTGCACATGCGCTATAGCAAAAACCTCTAAAAAAAAAAAAAAAGGTTAAAATTAATTAAGAATAGCACATTCAATAACCGCACAGGGGTGCTCCTTCAACAAAAATCGCAAACCCTCTGGAGTGGAGTACAGGCTTCCCATTGAGATGAGCAGTGTGTTACGCCATCATGGCATTTTTGGTTTTTATTTTAGATTTTTTAAAGGAATTCTCTATTTAATTTTATTTATTATCTGACAGAATAGAGACGAGACTGCGTGAACTCTGCAGCCAGGTGCCTGTTTCGAACCCCCGATGTGACGGATTGTTATTTCATTTGTCTCTGCCTTGGTTTACCCATATGTACATGAGGATGATAATGATCTGCTTCATAGGGTATCTTAAGAAGGAATGTTACCCCGTGGGCGACTGTCGGAATGCCTGGGGCATAGCACTTAGTGAGGCTTAGCCCTCGCTATTTCCATAGTCATCATCGCGAGAGCTTGAGGGGTACCTAGGAAGGCAAGGCTCTGGGAGGCCCCGTGGGGTACATGGTGACAGCAGGCGCGGCCCCTTTCTTCTTCCTTTCTTACCGTCGATCGGAGGCAGAGGACCTTACAAAGCATAGACGGTGGTTACTCCAGAGCTGCTCTGCTGCAAGGCGCCGTGGGGATCCCGTACAGGGAGGGTGCCTGGCCGCACAGTGGGCCTGTGGGTCAGCCTGGAGGTCCTGCTAGATTGAAGCTGGGGGTTGCGACGGCCCAGGCCCCGCGCCGTGCAGTCCCGAGTGTACAGAGACATCACTCTGTGCTGCCTCGTCACCTGCAGGCAGCGCTATCTGCTCCTGGTCCTCACGCCATAAGGACAGGAAGCCAGTGCTCTGGGGCGCCGTCACTCAGTCCTCTTCACAGAAGCACGGATCAGCGCTTTCCGAATTCGGAGGCCATGCGTCTCGCTGTGGCCACATTTTTTAGTCTTCTCACACTGTTGTCCAGACCTCGGTTCACTCTCTCCTCCTGACATCATCTTAGGGCAGAATCACCTCTCCCTTTGACAAACGGGGCCGAGTCAGGAGGAGCTGGCTGGCCTGTAAGGCGCAGGTGGGCAGGGCCGAGCCCTGGCACCCCGCCCGGCGGTGGGCTCTGTGTAGGAGGGTCCTTGCTGACTAACAGACTCCATGGGGTGGTTGTTAGTGGACTCTGCCAGAACTGTGAGACAATTTCCAGAACATAACGTATATGAGTTATGCAGATTTCAAGTAATTAATTGCATTGAAGTTAAAATAGCCAAGAACCCAAATTAATTAAAATCAAAGACTTGGTACTTACATGCCAGTGTTCCTGGCAGCAACGTGCTTTTAAGTTTTACTTCTTCCACGAGTGGGAGAGAGACGGCGCCTCCAGCAGCTGTCGCCCACGCGGTCCACCCCCAGCCTGACCCGTCCCAGACCCCGGCACACACGTGCCAGGCGTACTCAGGGCGTCTCTGTGCACGAATTCGAACCTGCCCGTGCGGTCCACCCCACAGCACGGCACTCTTCTGCTGCCGGCAGCATCCCTGATGCGAGGCCACAGATAGAACGAACCCCGTGCCCGTCTGTGGAGGAGACAGACACGATGGAGGACCACGCGGCCACGGAAAGAACCACACTGCAGTGCATGCCACGTCATGGAGGAGCCCCGAGAACATCACACAGCAAGCGGGGTACACTCACAGGAAGGCGAGTCAGACACCACTTACTAGAGCGAATGCAGTATCTGGACTAGGCCAAGCATAGGGACCAGAAGTAGGTTAAAGACGACCAGAGACTGCAGGGGACGGGAGAGGGGGGCTGTTGTTTAAGGGCTACAGAAGTTTTATTTGGGGTGACGGAACAGTTTGAAAATGGACAGTGGTGATGGTCGCACAGTTTGCGAGTGCCCCTGGATTATACATTAAAACTGGCTAAAATGGCAAGTTTCATTACGTTATAAGAACACCGCTACGTAGTTTTCTGGGAGGAAAGGGTGTAGAAATGTGAGAAATGGCAACATAGCAGTCAGCACAGGAGTAGTTCAGACGAAGAAGAGCACAATGGGTCCTTGCGTTCCCAGGAGAAAGCGCGCTGCTCTCGCCGGGCAGAGGTCTCCTACTTAATTTCTAGCTTTACTGAAACTGCTGTGCTGTCGTTAAATGCACGCAGGGTACTGATGTGTTTTGAATATGGAAAAGACAGTCGGAAAAGAGATAACATTTCACTTTATGTAAGGAGACTGGCGTGTTTTTCATCCTGACAGCTTGACTGGTGATAAGAAAGATGAGGCGCTGCTTTGTGGACGTGTTTATCCTCACATTCTCGAGAACGCTTTGTCGTCTGTTTCTCCCTCTCACTGAAACACACCCGGAGCAACATCTAGCTAATTCCCCGGTTTTGTTCGTACACTCTTGTCTCTGGGCTAAATCCTCCAATCTGAATGCCACATTTTGAGAAAAAATAGTATGGTCCATTGTCCAAAACCGTGCTCTGGGACGGGGAGGGGGACTCACGGCCAGGGAGACTGTTGCCTCTGCAGACGAGGAAAGGGAAAGGTGGCCCGCGATCCTGGGCCGAAGTCAGCTCGCGCCTTAGTTCACAGCCTTGGGCAGTTTTGTCCGTTCGTGAACGTCGCTGTAGCCATGAGTAAAACCGTTTTGTGTCATTAATTCAGGGGCTGGCGACCACACCAGGGACAGACACTGAGCCTGGGTCCAGGCTACAGGTGCCACAGCATCGCGGACATTCAGGCCAGAGAACGCAGCAAAGTGCTCCCTCGGGAGGCAGGCGAGGCTGCACAGAGGAGGTAGCCTTCACTGTGCACGACTTGGAGCGGCCCACGGCCCCCTACGGCGGGAACAGGTGACCTGAAACTTAAGAGCGAGCTGCTAAAATGGCTAGTGTTTGCAGCCGGTTGACCGTCGAGCCCAGGCTTCAGGTGGCTTCGACTCTCCCTGGCCCTGACACTGCACAGTGGCCTCAGGGGCACTGCCCCGACCTTCACCCTCGGCATCCAGGGAGCGGCTCTGCCCTGCCGACCCCACGGCCTCCCTGAGCCCGACGCCCCGTTGTCAGCAGCGCAGGCTCCATCCCAAGATTCGTTTTGGGAGTACCAAGCTGCGTTGGTCTCCCGAGCAAGGCCGAGGTGCCTGCAGCTGGATGATCTTGTAGGTCCAGGAGAGTCTCGGCCCCCAAAGCAGGAGATTCCTCAGGGAGCCCGAGTCTCCTCGGTGGGGTCTGTCTGTGTGCTTGTTTGACATGAGTGTGGAGGGAAGGACAGAACCCCGACTGCTGCCGCGCACGCGCTCCAGTCACAGACTGGCCGACCTGCCTTTGGACACGAGAGGATCTGGTCTCCGGGGCTGCGGGGGTGGCTCGGGGCCAAGTCTCCGGGTTAGTAAGTTCGTGTGGGCTGTTCGGGTCAATGTCACCTTACCCTGCAGCTGGACAGTTTGGCGAGGCCCTATCCCTGCACTTGTCACCTATTTTCCGAGAATTCTGTCCTAGTGAGAAGCAAGAAAGGAGTAAGTAAATAAGTAAGTACTTACGTACATCGATTTATGTCATGCACATCAATTTCAGGAGGCACGGGGCTGAGGGAGGGACAGAGCTGAGAGCGGAGAGAGACAGGTCACACGGCAGGACGCCCCGTCTGCTCCCCGCCGCGGCCATCTGCTCGGCTGCCGGGGCCTGGCAGCTCAGCCCGGCCTGAGAGCTGGACTCCCCGACGGGCCAGCAGAAGGGGCGCTTGTCACTTCCCACCTTTCCTGATTAAACAGGAATGTCTGGCAGAGTCGGGAAAGCGAGACCAGCTGTGAACCCAGGGAGGAGGGGGGAGGCTGTCCCGAGATGTCCCTGCTGTCTGTGTCCCCACTTGACACAGGAAGGTGGCAGCGGTGTGGTCACCGTGCTGGGTCCACTGACAGCTCTGTTCGTGAATGCCGCAGCAGTCCTGCCCGATGAGGTTGCCGTCCCTCGGCGGTCTTTCTTCTACAGAAACCACGTCTGCAAAATTGGGGCAGAGGCCACTGCTGCGGAGACATGACCCTTCACTCTGCATCCTCTGTTCCCTGGGCAGACCCGGGAAGATCTGGTTCTCCCCCACACCCGCCCAGCTCCCTGGACTACTCCACGGAGCCGCAGAACCTTCCTCTGGCTTCGGAGTTTGCTTCTGTTTGAGTGAAACTGGGGAGCCTCCTCTCGCTCACTCTCCAGCGCAGCTCGAGGGCCAGTGCCTCCACCTAGTGAGCACCCGCCCAGAGAGAGGCAGACCCGGGAAAGGCTGGCTGAGTCAGGGCCAGGAGCAGAGACTGAGCTGGGACCAGGAGCGTGAAGGTACGGCCACGCGGCCTGGCCCTGTGACCGGCCTGCCTTACCCCCTGGTGGCGAGGAACCTCAGGAGGGCGGAGACTGCTTCGAGGCCGGGCACCTGAGCTTCTCATGACAAGGAGGGTGGGGATGACCAGGGGATGCTGAGTGGACTCAGGGCCAGGCTGTGCTGTTGGCCAGACTGTGAGCTGGACAGGTCACAGTCAGAGAGGCGATGACACCAACTTCCTAGAGAACTGTGGCATTACCACGTGCAGGGGGATCTGGTAAGCTGCTGTCCGCGTGGACGCCGTGGCCCATACAGAGCGCGGAGCTAGGTGGTGACTCCGAGTCTTACTCCTCCTGAGGTGGAAAGCTGACAGTGACGGCTTCACCGTGCTTTCTGAGCGCCTGCTCTGTGGCAGGCCCTGTTATAAGTACTTTGACGTGTTGCTAAGAGCACACGCAAATTCCTACCTTGCCGAGTTGACATCTTGTGGGCACTTGAAGAGATCTCATTCCACACAGAGCAAATGACAAGGGTAGTTACACGCAGGACATGAGACTCATGAGCACTAGAGCGACTTGAACATCAATTTCAGGAAGATTTATTTTGAAAATGAGTGTGGCCAGGCATTGGCTAACATTGGTCTCACATTTCTTTGTCCTTGCTAAGTTCAAAAGGTACATGTCGGGTCAGGAGCCCTGACCTGCGTGCAGAGAGAGGCTGGCAGAGCCAGGCACCCAGGGCCCACGCTAAGGCTAAACAGAAGCTGATGGAAGGAGGACAAAGAAAGGCCCCTGGGGGGAGACCTGGGAAAGCCGAGTGTGAGCAGAGAGGAGCAGAGAGGAGGATGTCAGTAAGAACAGCCTCAGTTAAAAACAGGGAGTGGACCAGCAGGTGTCACAGTGGTTAAGGAGCTAGATCCCACGTGGCTGAAAGTGTGGGTCAAGTCCTAGTTCCAGTGGCTTGACAAACACGCCAGGCACATGTGCATGCATGCCCAAACTTCAGAGACAAGAATGGAGAAGAAGGGACTGTGGCATGGCCATAACCCCGGGGAGTTCTCTCTCTCTCTCTCTCTGTCTCCCCCTCAGTGTGTGTGTGTGTGTGTGTGTGTGTGTGTGTGTGTGTGTGTGTTTATTCTCTGACAAGAACACACGCCCTCTAGCAAACTTAAAAAAAAGAAAGAAAGAAAAAGAAGTAGTAATCGATGTGGTCAACCAAGGGAGAAAGACATTTCCCAGACTTAATTAACCTCCAGACCTGGGTCCCCAGTCCCAGCCACAGAACAGAGACCATCAGTCCGGGATGCACAACTAACACGGGCGGAGGACGCTAAGCCCAGGCTGCAGGGCCAGTCCCCTCCGAGTCCAGCTCTGACCGGTGGTTTGTGGGGTCCAGCAACTTCTCATCCTGGCGATAGTCAGAGGGGGGGCCCGGTGAGCTGCTTTACCCAAGCATAACTTCAGTGCCCACGTATCTAGGGAGCTCCTGCTGTGTGCCAAGCACCTCTAAGGCAAGGTGCCAGGGACAGAGCAGTGGCAATGCTGGCAGGACCTGTCCCCTTGGGTCCCAGGGCAGGATTGCAAAATGAGAACCTGGAAAACAGAGGCAGCTCCTCAGCTTGCAAACTGCCCATGCCCCGAGCAGACCCTGTGACCCCAGGTGGGCCCCTCCCAGCCCGACTCAGAGGGCACACCTGACGGATTGTTTTTGCCCAAGACTCCCATGCTGGGTCCCTTTAAATGGGGACCCTGGAGCTCTCCAGTGGGCCTAGGGGACTGCGCTCACGTGTCCTGACCGCCGCCCCACCTTATCCCAGGAGCCTGCCGGACTCAGTTCATCAGATGAGGGAACCAAGCAGCCACCAGCCTGCGAGACCATGGCTGGGAGAAAATTCGCGGCTCGGCGGGATGGCCGGATGGGAGAGGGTGATCGAAAGTACATGAGGTGTGATCCCCACGATTTATTTCCACTGCTGCAGAGTCACGGCGCAGGGCCAGGGAGGAGGAGAAGAGGTGGAATGGGTGACGGATGTTTCTGATGGCGGCCAGGCCTCGCCTGGGCCTCCCCGGGAACTGCGTGGCCGCTGCCAAATGTGTCCAGAGCAAGTGGCTCAGACCTCAGACGTGCCCGGAAAGACAACGCGTCTGCTTTGTTTCCTCCCTACTTATCCCTTCCCAGACTACTCCCAACCCCCTAGCTGGTGTCTGTCCCAGTTTTTTCTTCACTCTCTGAATAGACCTTTCTGAACGGACACTGGCTCACAGTTATGTGCAGGAAGTCCGTCCTATACCCGGCCAGCTCTGTCGTGAGCTGGGCCTTGCGGCGCCCCCAGCCACACACCCTCCACGGCGTGCTGCGTGCCTAGAAAGCCCTCTGAAGAGCCTTCCTGTCCAGCACCACTCTGGCCTGATAGGTGCCGCTCCACCTCGCAGGCCCTTCCTGCCGGTCACTGCCCTCGAGTTCAGGGCCTCCTACATGGGCCTCTGTGGGTCGCACCCTCGCTCCTCCCGCACTCGGCCGTGTGCTCACCTGGGGACGCCTGCTTGTCTCCGTTTGCTTCCACGAGAGTGGGCGCCCTTCAGAGCCAAGTGCCCTTGGTGTGCCCACTTCCCGGGTGTCCGAGCGGTCGCTGACATGCAGCAGACACTCGATGAATGGATACTACTTTCTATTTTGGGTAGAGTCAAAATCTCAGGAGGTTGGAAAATAATGTTGGGTTTGGGACCTGAACTAGTTTGCAGTCACTCTCAGCCCAAAACAGACAAATAAACAAATGCTGTAAGAATTCCCTCTGACTCCCGCATGGGGAGATGCCTTGAGAACCTTACAGCTTCAGCGCACACTGCCACCTTTGACCCGCTGCTCTCTGCCACCCAGCAGTGTGCTGGCAACCAGCTGGGGTTTGAACACGAGGCCTCTGAGCTTCCACACGTCCCGGAACACAGCCCAGAACTCTAGTTTTGTTTTTGTTTTGTTTTATTTTTTGCCATAGGGCACGTGCACTCGCTGGGAACACAGGAAGACACACAGAGACAGAAAGTAAGAATTCACCCCCAGGGAGGATGGCCACACACCGTCCCTTCTCCTCCAGTCTCACTTGGGAATTGGGACACACACACACACATACACACACAGCGTGAGTTTTAAGCCGCTGGGTCTGGGATTTGAACCAGGATAGACTACGTGGGAGTCCAATGACGTAACCATTACACCATCTGCTGGGCCAAGCTCTAGTTCTCTTACTGCAATAAGCAAAGGGCATCCAGGCTAGCTCTGGATAAAGCCATTACCGTAAGGACTTCGCCCTCTACACGTGGGACGGCTAAGTGGCTGGGGACCTGGGCCACTCGGGGTCCAGCTTCTCACTCCGGGTCCCTCTCCTTCCTTCCCACCAGCCACGCCCCAGCTCAGTTTTGTCTTCCACATGGCCATGATCGCTGTCTGGCGGTGGCCGCTCCCTCCCAGCCTGGACTGCACTCTCGTCCCAGCTTGGTCTGCCCACTAGCTGCTAACGCACTTGTGGGTTTTTGAAACTCGGGTTCTGAAATGGAGAGTGGCATTGCAGGCCCGTTCCTGTGCGGCCCATGGCTGCAGACTGGCCACAAACCCAGTTCTAGGCGCCCACGACCTCATGTTCTAATTTCACCCTAACAGCGACACCCAGAGCGGGGTTACCGCCCAGAGAACCTAGTGATGATGTTTTAGGTATTTCTGTTAGAACATGAACGCTCCAGGGCGAGCCGGGCGACACCAGGCACCGGGGTACATGCCACTTTGTGATGCCGGGGCCCTGCGGAAAACCAGGGTTCCGTTCCCGGGTCGACTTGGATACCCTGCCATGGATGCTTCTCTCTCTCTCTCTCTCTCTCTCTCTCTCTCTCTCTCTCTCCTGAAATAAATAAATAAGTCTAGAAAAAAGCCAGAGAAGGAAAGCATGTTTTAATACTCTAGTATGAGTGAGTGTATGAGGGGTCTTTAAAAAGCTCGGGGAAAGCTCATGTTATGAAGAACCTCATAGATCTCAGAAGTCTTGTACCAAATAAACGCATACTAACATTTCATTCTTCCATGAATTTTTGGCATCTCCTCGTACTGACTCCATCTCTTTTGGGGGTACAGCAGGGGTGGGCACACTTTGGGAGGTCGTGCTCTGTCTGAAGGATGAGAATTTCTGAAAAGGTCAGAGTACAGGCAGGAGGAGTCCGGAATTTAAGAATTACCTTTGTGAGGGGCCAGCAGGCGGCGTGGTGGTTAAGGCGCTGGACTCCCACATGGCTGACTACGGTTCGTTTCTGGACCTGTGGCTTGGGTTACTTACATTTTCTTCTTTAGTCTATGCTCTCTTTAAATGCTGATGGTGCCACAGGAACAGAAAAGCAATTTCGCACTGTAGTTCCTGTTTTTTTTTGTTTTTGTTTATTTGGAGAGATTTTCGCTATAGGGCACGTGTGCTCTCCAGACAGACAGAGAGAGACATAGAGACAGAAAGCGAGAAATCACCCCCCAGGGGGGATGGTCACGCCGCAATCCCTTCTCCTCCATTCTCCTCTCGGGATCTTGGGCACGCACGCACACGCACCTAGCGTGAGTTTTAAGCCACCGGGTCCAGGACGCAAACCACGGTCGACTACGTGGGAGTCCAGCGACATAGCCATTACGCTAACTGCTGGTTCCCATACTGTAGTCCCTGTTTTCTGATTGTCTTAGCATGGTAGTTGTCTTTACGTGGTCCTCGTGTCCCCTACTAAGTTTATTTCCTGTTATTACCTATTTTCTATTACTATACGGGGCTGGTGGAATTTCCAACTTGCCACTCCATACCTCATTCATTACTTCATGCCGAAGATTTTTTTTTTTTTTAACGTGAAAGCCTCTGCTCTAAATCTTGAGGACTTTCAGCAAGTTCTCCTTTCCGGCAGAAGACTTCCTGCCTGTCTGATGAAAGCTGAAGTGGCTTCCTCATGCGCTTACCCGTCGTCCTAACGTGTGCGCAGTTTCTCTCTAGGGGTCATCGTTCCCGCCTGTTGTCCTCTCCTCACACCTGCGGCCCTCTGGAGGGTGGACTGGCAGTGCCCAAGGGTCCAAAGCTGTGGAGCCCTTTGCTCCCCAAATCTGTAACTTACATAAAGGGAGATACAAGTGGGCGTCCCGGCCCAGAACCGAAATGGAGACGACCAGGGTGGAGCCCCAGCTCAGCGCACCTTCACCCGGCGCAGGTGGACACTCCCCTAACGGTGCGAGTCCTGCTGCTTTGCCTCCCTCTCCCCCAGGGCAGCCTGGGGCGTCTCCCAGCAGGCGGCCGTCCTCCGTTACCGTAACCCAGCCCGGCCTCTCTGTGAGGTCCTAGGAAGTGCTGCTGCTGTCATCCCATCTGGATTTCTTTGCTGCTGATGAGCTGCCTAACACAAGTGACCTGGTTCAGACCCTCCAGTGTGCCCATGGGGACATGGTGCTAATTGATCCCTGTCTGGGTGACACAGACGTTTCCAAACGAGCTCTCCCTAACGCCCTAGTCCTGGTGTCTGTGTGCTGGCCTGGAGTGCAGGACGGGTGAGATGGCCTCGGGAGCTCGCAGGCTAGGAGTCCCTGCAAGGCGTCGGGGGATCATGTTGCAATCTGAGGGTGCTTCTCACACTTCCACGGCTGAAACCCGGCTTCAGTATTTGCTCACCGGCAGCGGGTGGAAGGCCCCAGGTCTGCAGACAAGAACTTCCTCTGCGTCGAGCCTTCTTCTCTCACTGATACGTGGCGCCTTCTCTCACTCCGCCCCCGCGGGGGAACTCATGTGGGGTCAGGAAGCCAAAGGAGATGCATGAAGGTGGGCAGAGCTGCCAGGAACCCGGGCCGGATCTCCTTTGGGATATCTTTCCTGAAGACGCCGTGGTGGTGGGAGCAGCTGCAGGGCTCACCAGCACATGTTCTCCAAACGATGTGGGCGCCCGTTCCCCAGCCAGCACCGAACGAGGGCCCGGCACACAGCCTCAGAGATTTCAGCTGGAGCCATTCATGGCAGGAAACCAGCCATCCCCCCCGCTGCTGTCGCCAAGGTCATCTGGCAGCGTGAGGCGCCTGGGAGGAGCATGGCAGGGCCCAGCTGTGGGTGGGCAGCCGTGCACACACGGGCCTGGGTGCAGGGCGCCCTCATTCTGTAGACGTGCACAGGCACGAGACTATGGGGCCGATGTGAAAACCGCAACAACTAGGATGACGGCGAGCTACTTCATGCTGAAACGTGAGAATTTAAAAATGATTTTCCAAATGTCACACTGTTGGCATTGCATCAGCCCCCTCCCACGGTGGGATTGGGGGTGCCACCCAAAAGCTGGTGAGTGGACATAAATGTGAGTTGGTTTGAGCCTCTTTTGCACAACGGCACTGCTTAGAAATTGACCATCGGCTTTGGGATATCTACTTGGACTCACACAGACGTGTCGGACACGCCTGACTCATGGATGTGGTGGGTGCAGAGAGGGAGAAGCGGCTCAGATGCGGGATCGACACCCGGGCCAACCGAGCAGCTACTGGGTGACCTGGGGCAGACCGTCTGTCCCCGGAGCCCCGGGTTCCCTGTCTGTAAATTCAGCCTTGCTGGGAGGGCTGCAAGGGTCACCCAGGCCCCCACAGGGATGCAGAGGTACTCAGCCACGGCTCCGACTTCTGCTGCCCGGTTAGGGCGAGGAGACTGGCAGCCGACACCCCAGCAAGTGCCCCTTCCCCCCTTCTCTTCCTTTTCCTTGTTCTAACCCCGCCCTCCCCGCTTTCTCCCTCCTCCCCCCTTTCCTTACCCCCATCAGCGGCCCTCCCCCCCACCATCAGTTCACAGTGCGTTGTGTTTTATGGGTAGCTTTTTGTTTGCATGTTTTTGTGGGCTCAATGCGTTGAGTCTATGTACACACACATTTACAATTTGAGTAGCCCTTATCCAAAATGCTTGGGACCAGAAGGATTTTGGATCCCAGATTTAGACTTTTTTGGATTTTGGAATGCTTAAATGTACATTGTGAAATGTGTTGGGGAAGGCACTCAAGTGCCAGTGTGAAATTCATTTATGTTTCGTGCCCCCCGTGTACACGGCCCGAGGGCCATTTACGTGACCGTGTGTGTCGTGGCGCTGTGACTGTGAGACCAGCCACGTAGGCGAGGTGTGGCATCCCCCACTTGTGCTGCCATGTTGGTGCTCAGATCTTTCAGATTTTTAAGAATTTCAGAGTTTCGGGTGGGGCTGCCCGGCCTGCGTGAGCGTGTGCCCGTCTATGTACAGCCCCTCCCTCCGCGCTGCCGGCATGCTCCGCGTGCTCAGTGGCCCGCAGTCCGTGGCTAGGCCCTGCAGGGCGTGGTTCTGCTCGGTCTGCTCACCTCTGCACAAGGGTGGCTGCCCGTGTTGCCGCCAGCCCTGACACCCCGTCACCTATTCCTGTGTACTTCCTAAGGCGTGCTTTTCTTTTATTTAAGAGAGAATTTTGCTGTAGGGTGCGTGTGTTCACCAGAGAGAGAGAAAGCAAGAAATCCCCAAGGGGGATAGCCATGCCACAATCCCTTCTCCTCTTGGGATTTTACACACGCACACACAGACACACACACCCGGTGTGAGGTTTAAGCTGGCTGGTCTGGAACTTGAACCGCGGTCGACTATGTGGGCGCCCAGCGACATGACCACTATGCCTCTGCTGGTCCCCTAAGGCGCTCAATTCTAAAAGGCGTGCCTCTCGCACATGTCTCCTCCCGGCTGACTGCCAGGCGGTGGCCGTGGACGGCCTGGCATCACAGAGAGCGGCTAGCACACGGCAGTGTCCCGGCAAGCATGGTCATTGGCTCCCTGGGCAGCCGGCCACCTGGGCTCAGCCGGGGCTGCGGCTCTGGTCCCCAGCAGAGTGGCAGGATTGGTGGCAACACCATGAAGACTGTTCTCTCCTCTCATAAAGGTTCTGGTTTCCAGAGTGTGTTTATTTGCAGAGAGAGAGACAGGGAGAGAGGGGGGAGGGAGACGCCATGACAGGAACTTCATGCCTTGACCCTCCCCCAGCTCTGTAGTCAGATGGACACACCCATGTGAACCCAGAGCTTCCCCGTCTCAGTGGCCCCCCCTGCTGCCCGAACCCTGCAGCGTGCCCCTCCTAAGGCTTATGTTAGTAGAGAAGTATCTTTTTGGAAAAGATAAAACCTTTCAAAGTATGACTTTTGTCAACTTCCTTTGAGACCCAAAGACACCAGATTATTCATTTGTTCATTCCAGCAAAGTCTTTGAGCAGTTACCCTGATAGCACGGATTCGGTAAGCCGCTCGAACACCTTCAGTGTGGCCCAGCTCTCTAGAACAGTCCTGCTTCCTGGCACCCGGCCCTCTTCCATGACTCCTGCTGCGGCATCTGGAGAGGATGCTCCTAGGACTGCGGGACGGAGGGCGTCGGCATTTGTCTGCCCCACAGACGGTGGTGTGGGAGCTGGTGCCGTCCCCCCGGGCAGCTGTCGGTCCACTCCTGAGAGCTGTGTCTGCTGGCCTGCCCATAAAACCTCAGGCTTTCCCGGTGCCTCTCCTTGTTGGCAGTGGGCCTGGTCTACTTTGATACTGAAAGATTTTTATCCCACTGAATTCATGACTGAGTGGACTGACCTACTTCAGTCGGCACCCAGCAGAGTCGCCTCGGACCAGGGATGGGCTCACATTTTCTGCAAGCACATAGGCAGTAAATATTTCATGCTGCCGTCCCCTGTCATAGCAAAGCAAAAGTAGCCAGTAGGCGATGCGTGTGTCAGTGACTGGCACCGCTGCATCCCAATAGAACTTTATTGACAACACGGGAAGGAGCAGGTTTGGCCACGATCCATGGTCCCCGCCCGGTTCTGGATGCTCACTCACCGGCCACATCTGGAAATCCCAAATATACTAAGTTTGGGAGACTTGCCAGGATCCCCTCACCGGGGCAATTTACAGTTTGCTAATTACTGGGTTGTTGGGAAAGTATGACACATTTTTGCATAGAAAAATACACAAAAAATACATCATGCCTTTCTCGACAACCTAATGTACATGTCGGTATGTATATACACATGCATGTGTACACACGCAAACATATGCATATACATTGGTTTTACTTATGAAAGCTTATTTATTTCCTCCAGGAGAGACAGAGACACAGCTTCCCCGACAAGGTCTGCACACCATGCCCTGCCGCCAGCCCTGGCCAGCCTGGGTCACGGCCTGTGTGTGCCTAGTGTGAGTTGGGAGGGCCTGACACGAACCCAGGTCCTTCCACGTGGTCCGGTGGTGCCATTGCCGCGTCACCACCTGGCCTCTCACCTTGTCTCTTTGGTCCCTGGCATGACTCCCCAAGTCATCGCACTTCACCACCCCCATTCTTCTCTATTTTCTGAAAATCGTAAGGAAACATTGCCAGCCCAGTAGTAGCATGGGTAAGTGCTGGGCACTGGGGCCGGATTCTGCATGACCGTCTATGGTTCAAATCCCAGCCCCAGAGGCTTGAAAATCACTCCAGGCATGTGTGCATGCATGCCGAAAATCCTGATGGGATGGAGGAATGACCAGAAAAGGACTGCCGTGTAACCACATCTTATTGTTGGGGGGTGCAGTGTGACCACATCCCATTGTTGGGGGGGGTACTCTCTCTCTCTCTCTCTTCCCTTTTGGTGAGTGCAAATGCCCTCTAGGGAAGAAAAATAACTTCTCTCTTGCAAATGGCAAATCTTTAAAATTCAAGATCTTCACAGACCATATTCTAGATACACTGTGGTCTCCACCCTACCGTGACAGGTCAGCGTCAGGCCTGTGCGTAGTAGGTTCTGGACAAATACTTGCCAACTGAGAGATTTCCCAGGCAGAGCCGTCACAGCTGATGGGCTGCTCGGGGCCAGGGGAGTGGAGTCAGGGGGTGAGGAACTGCATCAAGTGTGGAGAGGTCCAGCCTGCCAAATGCCCCTAATTATCTGTGCCTGCGCCTGTGGCCGTCAGCCGCATCTGGAAGGAGTGTGGACGGAGGCTAATTGGCTTGCTGGGTGAGGTGGCTCTCTGCAGGTGCCCCTGCACGACCTGCCTGCCTCAAGTCCGTTCTGTAGGCCGACTGTGGGTACCCCAGAGACCTCTGATAGACCTCTGCCAAGGTGCCACGGGGATGGGAGCTGAGTAATGCGCTAAGACGTGCAGCGAGTGGAGTCTCGTTGGCAGGTGGGCCGGCCTGTGGGCTCTGCAGGCTCCAAAGGCCTGTGCCCACAGCTCAGTAAAAGCTGCCGTGGGGAGGCCCAGGCTGGTGCAGTCCTGGCTGAGTGTGCCAGCCAGCTGCCCTGAAAGTGCTCAGCTGCAGAACGGCGGTGCTCCCTCTTACGCACACAGGAGCCCTCCCCGGGAAGGGCTGAGAGCAGCACGTTTTCCAAGGTGCTACGCGAAGGGCGCTCGTGCTCCCAGCAACTGGACTCTAGACACAGAGGGTGGGACCATCCACAGCGCCCATTAGCAGGCCCCTGGGAGCTGCCTGCTGCTCAGTGGAGGCTGGGGTGTCGCCGACTTGAGCCTTACTCTTGTTTGGAGAACTGGGGGATGGATCTCTTGCTGAAGTACTTGGAAATGTTTGAGGAAACACAGGAAGAGTGTGCTGTGCCTGTGTATGTGTGTGTGTGTGTGTGTGTGTGTGTGTGCGCGCGCACACGTGCGCGTGTATGGAGGAACAAGGGTTCAGACCAGCATCTGGATCCAAATACCAACTGTGCCATTTACTACTGACTGGGAAACTTGGAAAGAGTTGCTTCATCTTTCCAAGCCTCAGTCTCCTCCTACGTGAAATGTTGCTAAGGATACACGTTATGGGCTGCCGTGCCCTCCAGAACTGTCTCTGCTGATGTCCCAACCCCCACTGCCTCAGCCTGTGACTGTGCTTGGAGACTGGCTCTTAAAAGTGGTAAATCCTGTTAAAATGGGGCCATTCGGGTGGACCTGATTCCATTCTGATTGGGATCCTTAGAAGGAGAGACAGAAGCTGACCACGTGAGCACGCGGGGAGAAGGCGCCTTCTGTAAGTGAGGGCCCTGGGAGAAGGACTCCCGCACTTCAGATCCGATCTCTGGAATTGGGAGAAAGGATATTTCTGTTGCTCAAGCCACAGAAAAGTGGGACTTTGTTAGGGCAGCCCTAGGAAACTAACGCAATAAATACCTGAGAGATTTTTAAGGCTTAATTAGGATAATGTGCATAAAAAGCTCAGTGTCGTTCCCAGGGCATAGGCTTGGCAAACATCTCTAGCATTGCTGTTCAGGGGTTTCGAGGCAGTGCCGTGTGGCAGTTTGGGGCCTGGCTGTCAAGGAGCGGTTCCCGTCTGGGTACTTACTTACTCAAGGTTCCCAGTTAAATTCTCTAAATGTCAACTTCCTCATCCGTGAACTGGGGGAAACAGCAGTGCTTCACAGAGTTGCCAGGTGTGAGGCTGGATACTGGGCGTACAACATGGAGCGTAGTGGTGGGGCAACTGAGCAGGTACTGATTCCCTTCAGGGACTTCATGGGGGGCCAGCACATGGTGGTTACGGCACTGGATCCCACATGGCCGACTGCATAGTTCGAGTCCCACACCCAGAGGCTTGAAAAATCATGCCAGTCACATGTGTGTGCGTGCTCCAAATTCCCAGAGGAGAATGAAGGAGAAGGAATTGTGGTGTGACCATCCCCCTGGGGGGTAATTTATCACTTTCCTGCCTCTCTTTCTGCCTCTCTGGCAAGTACATGTGCCCTATGGGGGGGGGGGGAGAAGGAAGAAAGAAAAATAAAGGAAGGAGAAAAAGAAAAACAAATTTAAAAAAAGAAAAAACATGGAAAAATGGAATTAAATTTCGAGTTTATTTTGGTGCAAAAAGAATCTGAAGTCCATGCACAGATTTTGTTCCTAATGTGCATTCCCACGAACTTTTTGAAGACCCCTCAGGGTATGCTGTCCGTTCAGTAACCACAGAGCACCCACCGTGCAGGCACCAGGAGGGTGTGCAGAAGGGCCCAGTGCGTTCTTGCTCCTTTTGCCACCACTCTTGCCCTGCCTGATCCACTCAACTTCGCCCAGGTCGTATTTCCTGCAGTGACAGTTACAGAAAACCCTACATACATACATTTCTGTATGCCGTTTGTCATTGTTTCCCTGTAACTCCTTTCCTTTTGGTCTGTACAAACTTGGGTGGGAACGCATTCTCGGTTTGCCAGTTGGCAACCTTTTCTGTGACCAAGAAGTTGTGGGAGATACTGCTGACACTGCATGGGAGAATTGAGTTTTGATGTCTTAACGAGAGGTAGGGCTCTGCATTCGTGGTAATGAGCAAATACATTTAGCTTCAGAGGGTACATTTAAGTACACCTAGGTTCTCTAGAGGGTGCTGATTAATTCTGAGGTGTGAATAAAAGGCAACCCTTTTTTCTTTTTTTAGGGAGAGATGTTTTGCTACAGGGCATGTGTGCTTGCTGGAGAGATAGAGACAGTAAGTGAGAAATCACCCCCCCTCCCCCAGGGAGTATGAGCACACTGCAGTCCCTTCTCCTCCATTCTCCTCTCAGGGCTGGGTACACATACACATGTGTTCAATGTGAGTTCCAAGCCACCAGGTCCGGGGCTCAAACCATAGTCAGCCATGTGGGAGTCCAGTGCCTTAATCACATCATGACCTGCTGGCCCCAAGGCAGCCTGTTTACGCCCACGTGGTAAGAGCACTTACTTTGAGAATACCGCTAGCTGCTATCTAAGTGCAGGTGCATCGTGCTCAGGGGCCGTGCTATCGGCCAACCTCCACATCCTCAGAGCACACACAGCTCGGACTCCTGCCTGCGGAGAAGTGCCCTGTGTCCCCTCTCAGCAGCCCAGCAGCCACCATTCTCTCTTTTGCTTCCATGAGCTCCCCATTCCACATGCCACGTGTAATTGGACTTGTGCAGTGTCTTCCTGTGACTGGCTTGTGTCACTTCCACCGTGTCCTCCAGGGTCACCAGGTTGTCGCAGATGGCAGGACGTCCTGCCCCTTTGCTTCTGCAAACAGTCCAAGTCATATGAGCAAAGTTGGCACCAGGGACAGAGGCCAGCATGTTCCATGGAGAGGTTCTCTTTGTTTTGTTTTGCTTTGTTTGAGAGGTTTTTGCTATAGGGCACGTGCACTTGCGAGAAAGACAGAGAGAGACATAGAGACAGAAAGCGAGAAATCACCCCCCGGGGGGATGGCCACGCCGCAATCCCTTCTCCTCCATTCTCCTCTCGGGATCTTGGGCATGCACGCACACGCTCCCAGTGTGAGTTTAAGCCACCGGGTCCAGGATTTGAACCACGGTCGACTACATGGGAGTCCAGCAACATAGCCTTTATGCTAACTGCTGGCCCCTCCATGGAGAGGTGCTGAGTGGCACAGCCCGGCCTGGCCTCTACCTTCCACCTCAGGTCCATGATGACAGAGTTGGCCAGTGAGGGCTCCGGGAGCCTGGGGGTGGGTAGAGCCAACATCCACATGGCCCAGTGCCAGCAGGTCAGCCTCTGAAGTGCCCTGTGTAACCCCACGTGTCTGCGAACTTCCCATCATCTCCAGACCCACTGTAGATGTAAACTAGCAGTATAAGCTCCTTACCGAGAAGTGAAGGGGGCTCCCGGAGGGGTTTCCTTATCCCCACCCTGCACATCGGAGCATCCCTGGGCTCCACTTCCTCAGTGAGGCTTAGGGACCCTGGAAACAGCTCTCAGCTGGTCCACTCCTCCGCCTTCCAGGTCTGCTCTGGTCGTGCTCTGGTCGTGGTCATGGAGAGGGCCAGCCTGGGTCCTGTGCACGGCCCCGCAGGTGAGCGGTAAATCCTTCCTGAGATGCTGACAGACACCGATGAGCCCCAGATGGGACCGTGCAGGGCTGTAAGTTTGAGAAGAGTCTCTGGAGGGCTGAGCAGTTCTCACACTGAACCTGTGAGGGTGTAGCCGAGGCAGAAACTGCAGAGCTCACCATGGCTGGGGTCCTCCAGGAGCCAACTGGTTCAGGGTCCCAAGGATACGGCAGGGCATGCGTGGAGCACCCCCCCCCCCCTTCTGAGCAGTAACTAGAAGACGCAGACAACTTGAGCCCCTGGCACGGCACGGCCATACTCTCAGCCAGCGTTGGTAACAGCGTAGGTCCCAGTGCCTTGGTGGGCAGGGCCGCAGGCATGACTAAGATAGGGAGTGGCAGCCCTGCAGGGGAGTCAGAGCCATGCCACCTTGCAGTCGGGGTTACCCCAGCTTTCTCTTTCTGCTCTCGGCCAAAGCATAAAGCTCCCTGCTACCCACATCCTGGCCCTCTCAGAATCTGGGCCAGGCAGTCACACTGGAGCGACAGTCTGGCTGTGGCACGGGTACCCGCTCTGCCACGAGGTGGCTTATCTGTCAGCTCCGAAGGACACACTGCCTTGGATTTTGCCCACGTGTGTGCGTGATGTTCCTGGGGTCTGGGAGCATGGGAGGGGGAGTTTTCTCCTAAACACAGTGCAGATGGAAATATCCCTGCTTGCCTGTTTCCTGGAGGGACCACGCTGGACTTCAGAGAGGTGCAGAGGCCAGGGCAGTCAGGCCAGCCCACTGCGGAGGTGGGTGTGGAAGGTGCCGCCCTCTCGCCTTCAGTGAGTGCCCGCGGCCAGCAGCCTGGAAACCTTAACCAGGGCAGGGCAGGTGCAAGCAGAGAGCACGGGGCAGGAGAAGGCCTCGGGGGCAGGAGAAGGCACGGGCACAGTCACGGAGTTCCGGAGGCGCTCTCCCTCGCGCACCAGGCCTGCTCCAGCTCTCCTTGCCTTCTCTACGCTCGTGTCTCCTCTAACCACCCTGTGTCCCCTTGGACATGTGGCGCTGGGCAGCGCAGTGCCCCGTGGGCAGCACAGGGCAGGCCCCCTCCTGGCCCTGCCTTCTCCTCCGGCTCAGTCGCAGTCGCAGGCCTCTGTAAGGTCAGCTCTGGCTGTTTTTTCGTGCGTCTTCAGCATTTTGTTATGGGGCACTTGCAGTTGCTGGAGGAGGTGAGGGAGTGAGCAAGCAGGCCAGGGCGAGCGCCCCTCTGCACTGCCTTGTCCCCCATTCTCTTGCAGGATTTTGCGTGGGCCCCCCAGCAGGGTCCCAGGCTGCAGGTCTGAGACTCAAACCTGGCAGCTGGACATTTGGCATCACTCATCCTCACCACCACACCATGGCCGGCCCTGTTTTTGTTTTTAATGGAAAACATCCTTGAAGTCCCGGTGGGTTTTCAGAGAAAGACAGACTCATTGACTCTGAAGATGAAGCTGAAGTTTTCTGAGTGTTAAGGAAAACGAAGCCCCACATCAGCTACTGGCGCTCCTACAAACCCCCTGGGCAAACAGGGACGCCTCTGTCCTCTGGTGCCCATGGCCCACCTGGCTTCTCCAGTGCGCCACGTACTTGGCAGCAGGAAAAACAAAGAACACCCCTCCGTGGCCCCTGATGCTCCCTGCCCAGGTCTGCGTTGTCTCCAACACCAACACCGCGAGACCAGGGCTCAGGTGGAGCCCGGGTGCCAGCGCTGTGGGCGGGGCGTTCGCTGGTGGCTCCCTCCGCGGTCCCTCCCGGCTCCAGCCGGCCCCAGCCCCAGCCCCAGCCGAGCAGGCGGCGGCGGGCAGGAGCATGCGCGGTGCGCCGCCGGCGAGCGGGCGGGGAGGCAGCGCGCATCACTCGGGTCCCCTTCCTGCACCCAGCCGCCACTTGCCGGTTGCTAAGCAGTTATCATTGTTTCTGTGGCGATTGCAGAGGCTGTTGCTAATTGCAGAAGCCCCACACAGCAGCAGCGTCTCCCCTCTCCTGATCCACTCCCTGCTTGTACCGAAACTGGGCTGGTCTGCCGACCTTCCTCCCCCACCCTCCCCAAAATAGCCTTGTGATTCGGAAGTATGGACTAAAATCACATCGCTCCTCCTGCTCTCCCGTGTGGACTCTGGTGGCGCCAGGCTTGCCTTCAGTCCCCACCTGCCCCGTGGTGGCGAGCCCCCGGGCAGAACATGACCACGGCCAAGGAGCCCAGTGCTTCGGGGAAATCCGCGCAGCAGCAGGACCAGGTAATGCTGGTTTCCAGGGTGTCTGTGCGTGTGAGTGTGTGTGTGTGAGCGTGTGTGTGTGTGAGGGAGACGGAGGGAGAGAGAGGATGTGCCTGCCTGGATCGCGCTGTGTGTGTGCTGGTAGCCACCTGGGCACCAGCTGGGCGCTGCTGGGGTCACCTTTCTGCTCCCCCTGCTGGGTTTCAAGGATGTGGGGCTTTCTCGGGAGGCACAGGAAGCCTCTGACAGGTGAACCTGAGGGCCGCACCTTCCCACAGAGGCCTCTGCCCTCAGGCTGCCTCGCCCACCCTGCGTTAGTTGCGAAGGTTCCCAACTACTTGGTGATTTCCTCAGCACACACTGGCTTACTCTGACCCACCAACAGGGCTTTGCTTTGGTGCTAAGACAGGTCAGAGAAGGACTGTTGAAAGGACTTTCTGTGGAGACTGCATCCCCTCCTGCCTTTTCTGGTCTACACTGGGGGTCCGTTCAGGCGGGCGATGCTCGCCCTGGGCAGGTAGTGCAGCCTCTCCCTGCCCAGAGTGACAGGCGCATGGTCAGAGCAAGCAGCAGTCTAAAGGGGCGGCCAGGGTGGCGACCCTCTGTGCTGCGCCCGGGCCTGTGCGTGTGGTGGAGGGCAGCTCCCTCCCTGCCCCGGCAGCCCGCCATCTGCAGAGGCTTGGAGGTATGGGCAAGTAAAGGTGGCCCGGCAAGCGTGTCTTGCCACTCGTGTAGACACATAATCCCCTTCCTAGAAGACCTGGAGGGTTCTTGTCTTTTAATCACTGCTCGTTCACCTCAGGCAGGTCATTAGCAGAGGTCCTGGGAGACGTCAGGAGCCTTGCAGAGCAGTTTGCTCAAGCTGGAAGCCAACAGCAGGAGCGGTCTGCCGGTGATGTTAGGGTGGCCCTTAGGTCTGCTTCGCTAGGACTGGGGCAAAGGCAGGACACCGCTCCAGAGGCCAGGGAAGCCAAGGTGTTGATGAGGACGTTGTGTGGTGGAATCCCATCCTCAGCTGCCCGGACACCGTGAAGACGGCTCTGGTCTGCCTCCCGTGAACTCCACTTCGGGGTCACTCCCCCAGTGCATGTTTACGATGACAAAGGGACTGTCCTATTAAAGTTGTCATCCTCATCTTCATCATCCTCGAAAGAACTTAAATGCCATTTTCTCTCTTCTGGGAAGAAAATTTTGTAAATATGGAAATGTCAAGCTTCTTCTATTCCAGTACGAGAGCTTGTGTAAGCCTGAACGCTCAGTATAACTTGCGAGGCCGGGAATAGATCAGCCGAGCCCACCTCCTCTGAGAAATTCTACCAGATACGTGCTCAGTGAGGAAACATTTCCCCTGCTCCATCCTGTGAGCGCCCGGGTTGCCTTTTGTCACAGTTCTCTTCCCTCACTGGGTGTCCAGCATGCGCGCAGGCCGAGGCCGTAAAGGAAGGATGGCAGAGCTGTGCAGAAGTCTGACCCAGTGCCAGCTGTGGAAGGCCCCGTCTGTTACGTAAAGGAAGCTCCTGGTTCCTGCAGAATTGTGCCCCTGTGTTGCCCAACAGCGCAGCAAGCCCGGGAGCGGAGACAGTGATTAGGGGTGGGTTTTGCAGGACCTGCGAGCTCTCGGTTTGTTGTTATGCCCTTTGGTCATTGGCAAACCCCCATCTCTGGGCCTGCTTCAGCACGGAAAGCTTAGGCTGGTCTACACTGAGGACAGAGGCAGCCACGGTTCAGAGCAGGTGGCACATCTGGAAGCAACTGTCCTTGTCACATACAGTTGGGAAGTCCCTTTTCCTCCCTTCTCAGAGTGGTACCTTCTCTACGCTGAAAAATTCAGAGTCTGCCCTGTGAGGTCCCGAGGGTCACCAGCAGGACAAGGGGAAGAGTGGCAAAATGAGACGAGAACAAAGGTGTTGTGTTTAGTGCACACATACCTGTACAGGGACCTAGGCTACAGTTGGAACTGTTCAGAACACAAAGACATACATGAAATACTAAAAATTCCTACAGCTCGTCTTACTCCTACACACACACACACACACACACACACCCATTTTTTTTTTTTTTTTTTTTTTTTTTTTTTTTTGCTGTAGGGCATATTTGCTCACCAGAGACAAGGAGAGAAAATGAGAAGTCACTCTCCCACAGGGGATGGCCACACCACAGTCCCTATTCCATTCTCTTCTTGGAATTTTGGGCATGCATATACACGTGCCTGGTGTAAATTTCAAGTCACCAAGTACAGGATTCAAACTGTTTGCTGTCCCTGTAGGATCCAGCTGCCTTGACCTCCATGCCTGCCGCTGGCTCCATCAGTATATATAATTTTTTTAAAGGCATTACAACCATCCTGTGTGCTTAGATTGTAGAGTTCTTGAATTCTCTACTTTTTTTTTTTTCCTGTTGCTACGGAAACTTTGAGGACAGGCCTGTGTCCAGCCTGGTAGAAATGAATAGGGAGATCAGGCAGGAGGAGCGTGCTCCTTTTCAGGTTTTCACATTCCGGGTGGGAGGGAAAGAGAAAGAACGGGAGAGAGGAGGGGAAGGATGGATGACCGCTGAGTGTCTTGGCATTTAAGTTGGGGTCAGTTAGTCGTACCGAGTGGCCACCTTTAAACCACCACGCACTGTTTCTTATGAGAAAGCCAGGGGCCGCAACGCCTGCACCCTGACCCTCGCAGGGCCTGGATTTGCTGTGACTTTTCCTGAAGGCGCGCTCCTTAGCTGTCACCTGGTCACTGCAGAGACTAGGCCTGGCCTCTTAGAAACCAACGGGATGTCACCGTGTGTTTACTACTTTGGAAGTTGGGAACCAGGTATGTGGGTGGTAGGTGGAAATAACTGTCTGTCGAGGATTACCAGAAATTAATTTTAAAAAAAGAAGAAGAAAGAAAGAAAAGAAAGAAAAAGGGAGAAAATATATAAAGCCAAATGATTTTAGCTGCTAATTAGAGATTGCTCCTTTTTATTCCGATGTGTTTGCTACAAATGTAGTAAAGACAGATGAATACGTGAAAAGAGTTGTTTTTCTTTCTGTTTCTTGAAGGACCCTGTATGAACACGTTGGAATAAAAGGGAGAATTGACTCCTAGAAGACCATTTCTCTTTCCCTCTGAAGATGCTAAAATGCATTTTTAAATAGAGTATCAACTCAGCGATGTTTGGAAACACTAGATCTTTGAGGCTGAATGAATTGAATTCTTCTTTGGCTCCAAAACCAGTCGGACAAGACCGAGACTCCTCAGTGAAATGGCATCGCTGTGGGCTGTCCTCGCCTGTCTTGAGCAGAGTTAGCCTAGTAGGGGAAGAAGAAAGAGCTGAGGCGAGTTTGGTTTAAATTTAGTGCATTTTTTGCCAGCACACTAAACCCTTCCTTAGAGAATTAAGTTAAAGGATTTTACCCTTAAATAGAAGTACAAATTTATTTCGAAACATACTGTCCCCATGGCAAATGAGTTCAAATGAGCAAGCGGCGGTCACTAATGCTATTAAGTAAGAGAGGACAGAAGATTAATTCTCCACGCTTCCCATCAGCCATGGCACGTTTTTGCTCAGATATTAGGGAGGGATGAGTTTGTGCCAGAACATTCTGCATATGTGTGTGTAGATGTGTGGATGTGTGTGCATGTCCCAATGAGCACATGTGTGAACACATACACACAGTTTTGTTGTTGTGGTTTCTAGACTTTTGCCATTGGGCATGTGTGGTCACTTGAGAGAGGCAGGGAGAGAGGGAAACTGAGAAATCACCTACTCCCTGCAGGGGGATGGCCATACTGCCATCCCTTCATCTCCATTCTCCTCTCAGGATTTTGGGCATGCACACACGCATACACACCCAGCATGAGTTTCAAGCTGCCAAGTTCGGGACTCAAACCCTGTTGGCCATATGGGAATCCAGCACTTTAACCACCACACCACTGGCAGGCCCCCATACATGTGTCACAGAAGCATGCAGAGACCCATGTGCCCTGTGTCTTCCTCCACCTTCTGGGGCTTAGAAATCTCACAAATATGTGAGTGTGTGCCTTTCTTTAAGAGATTTCAAAAAGTCCTCTTCTCACGTGGGAGCATCTTCCATTGTTGGCTAACTTGGGTCTTCTGCTACATCTTTAGCTTCCGTGGACCTGAAGATCATCTTTCCGATCATCGCGTGTGTCCGTGACAGTGACTCTCATTGTTTCTTAGTTCTCAGCACGGTGCACAGCCCTAACGGGCACCCTCGGTGTGTCTGTTCTGCTTCTAAATCATGGGCCCCAGGACCTAGTGCTGACTGACAGGCTGAACTGTTTGTTTGAACATTTGTTATAATAATGCTATTACGAGGAGAAATTTTTGAAATGATTAGAATTTTATAAGACAGCACATACGAAAGAGTGCATGCTAAAGAGCTCAGAGCTGGGAACCAGCAGTTAGCGTAATGGCTATGTCACTGGACTCCTACGTAGTCGACCGCGGTTCGCGTCCCAGACCCGGAGGCTTAAAACTCACGCCGGGCGCGTGTGCATGCGTGCCCAAGATCCTGAGAGGAGAATGGATGAGAAAGGATTGCGGCGTGGCCATCCCCCTTGGGGGGTGATTTCTCGCTTTCTGTCTCTATGTCTCTCTCTGTCTGTCTGGTGAGCGCATGCGCCCTGTAGCAAAAACCTCTCCAAAAAAAAAGAGCTCAGAGCTGAGAATTCTGAGTGGTCACTTGGCCTCCCTCCTGCAGGGCCATGGAGCAGCCTGGGCTTGAGGGCTCTGGAACCCTAGTCCAGTGTCCTCTGTGTCTGTCTTGCTGTTTCTTGCTAGAGTTAGATTAGATACGGAGAGAGAGGGTCTGGCCTTGGCCACTGGGAGGATTAACGTTGTTATGTAAGCATGTTAAGGAACAAGCAGTGTGGACCACGAACGTGGCAGGTCAGTGTGGTCTTAGGAGGAAAAGAAGACAAAGGGGTAGAATTCTGGAAACCCAGAACGCCAAATTCGGCACCGGGAGGACAGGTGGTCCTCCTGCTTAGATGTTGGCCGCAGCAAACGTGCTTGTGCAAATCAAATCCCATCTGTGTGTGATCCTCACTGGGACTCTGGATGGAAGGGGATTTTGAAGGAATGGCAACACTGGGTTCTTAAGAGTGCATGGAGAGGACTTCAGGTCGTGAAAATTGGAATTAAAATATGAGTTCATTTTGGTGTTAAAAAAACATGTGACTTTTGGGGCCAGCAGGTGTGGTGGATAAGGCTCTGGACTACCTCATGGCCAACCGTGGTTCAACTCCAGCTCTGGCAGCTTGAAAATCATGCCAAATGTATGTTGTATGTATGCCCAAAATCCCAAGGAGAGAATGGAGGAAAAGGGATTGCAGTGTGGCCATCCCCATGGGGGGTGATTCCTCACTTTCTTTCTCTGTCGGGGGAGTGCACTTACTCTATGGCAAAAACCATTTAAAAAAAGTGAATTTCGTGCATAGTTTTCTGATGATACATGTTTTCCATGTACTTTTTGATGTCCCCTGTACGTCTAGGACTCAGGAACTTCCAGAGAGTGGAGGGAGAAGGCTTTGGTGGAAAAAGGGGCTGATGGGTAAAGAGTTTGAGGGAGAATTCAGCAGTCAGGGGTACCTAGAAAGAGCACAGGACAGCACCCCAGGGGGCTCACCCGAGTGGGTTCTGGAACTGAGGGGTGGGGAAGGAGAGAGGGCACTGCCAAGGTGGCGTCCTCAGAGGAGGGTCATTTTGTTCATCACCAGAAAGAACAAGGAAATGAAGCAGCAACTCGCTTGGAGCCAAAGTGGTCTGTGCTCTGTTCCCAGTCTTCAGGGACCATGCCACACAGTCTGTTTAAGAAGCCAATCAGCAAGTAGCACACAGGCCACTCTATGGAAGCCCAGGTGCTGACTGGGGAGGGCAGGGTGGGTAAAGATACCCAGATCTGCGGTTGGTGCAGCCCAAGGCAGGATAATAAGAGCTTCCTTTCGTTATTAAATATCACCCTGTGTGTTAAGTGCAATTTACTGAATTATTCTGACATTCCATTGAACTTAACGCTGCCCCTCACTTCAATATTGTCCTTCCCAGGGAAGGCTTAGCCAAGACCTTCAAATGCTACGCAGAGGAAAGCTGGGGGACTTTGAGGGTTGGAGAATGCTTTTCATTAACCTTCACCAAAACAGCCTTAGCTCCAGTGTGCATGTGGAAAATGTGAAGATGCTAATCACTTAGAGTAATGAGCAGTCGCCGGTTTCTGCCTCATCGGGGATTGGAGCATTATTATCTTTTATGGAAATGAGGCGTGCCTGTGTGTGGCACTGGTTGATTTGGTTTTGCAGTAGTCGTCGTTCTCCCTCTGATTGAAAAAGAGAGGGCAGAGGGCTCAGTTGACAGAGTTCTAACAGTTCATAAGAGAACATAATGTGGGCGGAGAAGTGACTGTCTGTAAGCTTTTAGAGACCCTTGGTTGTTTGTTGCCCTTACTTTGGAAACATCAGACATGTGGAGGTTGTGTGTTCTTGTCTCCAGCATGGCTTGTGGAGCCAAAATGAACTGAGATGGATTTGGGGTGTGGTTACCCTGTGGCCGTGAAGCAGGGACGTGAGCCTCGACCCTGCAGTTCTGCACTGGGCTGCCGTCCTCGAGTCCTTCCTGACGGCCGTGGCTGTGTTCCCTGCAGTGGGGAAGTCAGTGGAGGGGAGTGGAGAGGCTGCAGCCCAGGCAGCCCGGGCACAGCCGGCAGGCCGGAAGTCCAGTCGCAGTTCTCCTCCGTCTCTGTTTGTTGCTGGCTTCTCAGGACTCCCTGGTGCCACACTCCATGAGGGCCTTTGCTCTCCGCCGGTGCCTGAGACGTACCGTCATGTGCTCATTCTTGACCCATCCAGACCGTCCCATGGGCTTTCCCACCCGGGCTCGCTCCATGACTGAGACAGACCCAGTTACTGGGGAACTGTGAGGTGCATGGCGTGCACTCCTGTCCTGAGAGCACTGGTGATTGTAGCAGTAACCGTGGGTGATGACACCAGGGGAATTATCACTGGCTGAAATTTCAGGTATGCCCCAGGCTGAGCTGACAGAAGAAGAAATAAGGCGTTTAGTCACAATCATTGATGAAAAATTACGTGGCCGTCATGGTGAGGACAGCTTGGCACCCTGTAAGTCACTGGTAGGCTGTACCCGTTTCTTCTGCGGGCACGTCAGAGCTGGTCGGTGACTGACAGATCCTGTTCCTGCTTCCTGCTTCCAGATCTAGGAGTTGATGATGAAGGCATTGACATTTCCAACCCTCTCCTAAAACACTGCCGCGAGCATGACTTCGAATCTGTGCGGTGGCTCCCCTCTGGGAGAGCCGACCATCAGCTTAGAGGTGAGGCCAGGATGCGTTGGACCCCCAGCGCAGCCCTCCGCGTGGCTGTACAAAGCATGTGGCCAGTAGAACAGAGTGTCGCTAATAGAACTTGCAGTGACCATTTACATATTATTCCCTGACTAGTAGGGGATCAATTTTTTAAGAGATTTCACTTCCTCTGCCAGAATTCAAGAAAAGCTCCTTTCCCAATCTGAAAGTACATGAGACTCGGGCATCATCTCAAGCTGCTGAATTGTTAATGTGGAACACGGGCTTCTAAAACACGCCCATGTGTGCGCCTGTGTGCAGAGGGAGACAGGCCCAAAGCAGCTGCACGGCTCTGCTAATTGAAATGGGGAGACCGTGGTGAGGGAGCTAGTGGGGGGCTTTTAGAACACGCTTTAAAAGGTCAGAGTCTGTCTCTGACATGCTTTTCTGGTTCTCTTGAAGATAATGGGAATCCATTTTCCTGAAAGGACTGATCCAGTCCTTTAGTTGGTCACCCATGGCACAATGTAATATCACAACCAAACCTTCCGTGTCTCCCTAGCTTTTAATGTTTTAGGAATTAATGTGCAATAGGGATGGCCTTGAATGATAGTGAAGTATGTTTACAATCAATGGCAGAAATGTTGCTTCTTTATTTTGAAGAGGTGATTTTTACTCTTCTTGTTAAGAGTGTTTGAAATTGTATGGCAGTCACTCTGGGAATTCTAAAATTTAACACCACGATGTATTTCAAATCGGGTCCCCGAATGGGAGAAGCAAGTAAACATATTTTTAGTTTTAATAGCCTGCCTAATACCCCATGCTCTTATTAGACAGATGTTGGATCAGAGAAAGATGTTTCTTTTGATAACTAGGTAATGTGGAGGGAGGGGGTCAGAGTCGAAGACACGGAGCCCCAGATGGAAATGGGTGAGGGCCAGGAAAGAACGGGGAGGTCTTGACCCATGTCACCCCAACTGAAGGGGCCGTGAGTGGTTGCTGGGAAGGGCGGAGCCTGTCCATGGGGCACGGCGGTGGCTGGGAACACGCCAGCAGGGAGTGATGGCCCGGAAACATTTCAAAGCCAGGATGGCACAGGGAGCAGGTGTGCAGAGCAGCAGAGGGCAGGTGCAATTCCAGAAGACAGCTGGAATCTAACTGAGCATGATGGGGTCCTACTGGGGGGAACTGACGTTCAGAAAGTTTGCAGAAAGTGGAATTCGAATAAAAATGTATGGTGGTGCAGACTTTGGAAATCCGTGCATAAGTTTTTTTCATAATACATGTTTTCCATGCACTTTTTGAAGGACCAGCCTGCATATAAAAGTGGAAGTGTGACTTGGACATGGAGATTTCATTCTGTGAGTGTGGTTATTTAATCCAAGCCATGTCTTGATGGATGAAAAAAGGAGACTGGTTTTCAAAGAAGCTCAGGATTTCACAAATACACTGAGGTTTACCTGGAAGTAACAAGGCATTTTAAGACCTGTTAGGACACACACACACACACACACACACACACACACACACATAAATGTATATATGTAATGTTTCTTGAAATAGCCTGAAATATTTAGGAAGACTCCAGACAATTAAAATTCCTGACTGATTTTTTTTAAAAGATGGCTGATTTTTATTTTAACTTTTTTCTTTATCAACAATAGAGCATGTGTGCTTGCGTGTGAGAGAGTGAGAGGGGAGCACCCTCCACAGGCCTGGCCATGCCGTGGTCCCCTTCCTCCGGTCCTCCAACCCGTTAGACCGTGGATACTCGCTTCTGTGCAAGAGAATGGAGAAGGGATTGCAGTGTGGCCATCCCCCCAGGGGATGATTTCTCACTCTCTGTCTCTCTGTTTCTCTGTCTTTCTGGCAAGTGCACGTGCCCTATAGCAAAAACTTCTCCAAAAAGAAAAAAAAAATTGGGAGGTGCTTTCATTCTTACGTGTTGATACATGCAGAGTGTTTCCGGCCGACTAGACCGGGACTCGATCACTGTCGCCTTGTGGGTTCTGGCTTCTCTTGAGCAGCAAATCACTGCTGTGCATGGATCAGCCCCTGGCTCTGATTTTGTGTGCAAACTCAACACCCATTTCTCCGACACCCAGTCACATGGTACACAGTGCATGAGATTAGCCTTCACTGGGGAAAAACTATTATATCACTAAAGTCACGAAGCCCATCTCAAAAGCCCCCCAAGGGCGTTTTATGAGTCTTATCAGCTCCTTTCCAGGGCAGGGGGCGGAGATGGGGTGGGGGCGATGTCCCTTTGCCTTGCCAGGAGGAGCCCTCTTCTGGGGACGCTGTGCTGGGAGCACAGGGCTGCTTGGCATGGACATAACCCATGTCTTGCCCCAGCCACTCACCTCCTGCTGAGCAACTGCGGGCAAAGCCAGCCTGATTCCACGTCCGTCCAATGGAAATATGCCCACCACACTGTTTTTGTGGGGAAGGAAATGTGTGAAGCACAGGATGCTGTTCTCAGCACCGAGACTTCCAAGCACAGTTCATTGAGCACTTAAACGCGTGTGGCCACAATGGTGGTGTCTGACTGGGTCTTCCGTTTTAGCACTCGGCACCCTTCTAGACAGGTCGTTCTCAGGCCTTGTACAGATTATCTGGCCCAGTGACTCTAAGGGCACCTCCCTAGGGGCCCTGAGTCATGTCAGCAGGACCCCAGAGCAGGGCGGAGCACAGCTCGTAAAGCACACATTGAATTCAGCAGTTCGATTCACACTGGGGGACAGAAGGCTCAGAGAGGTGGCCTGAATTACCACAGTCACAAAGCTGACCAAACTGCAGGTTTATAACATGACCCTCTTTTTTTGTTTTGTCTCCAAAACGGACAGTCTTGAGTGAGAAATGGTATAAATAATATGCTGAAATTAACACAAAAATTGATGTAAACCAAAACTGTAAATGAAATAAAGGAATTAGACAATACAGATGAATTAAAAATGGAGGGCACTCGGGAAAAGGCACACGCTCTGGGCAGGGCCAGGGCTCCCGGGTTCTGTGTTCACGGAGCTGCTGCTTATAGTGACACCAGCTCTGAGCTTGTCAGCTGCTCATGGCCACTTTTCGTATCTAAGTAATTAGCTGTGTAACGAATTGCTTTTGGAGCAAGGTAAGAATGAAGGTATCTCCCAATTTTTAAAAATAAGCAGCAGTTAATAAATTCTGCATGCTTTAGAAAGATGCAGAGGGTAATTTTCAATTTCATCTTTCGCTCAGGTAACCTTGAAGGTGGGAGGTACACAACAGGTATGGGAAGTTGGGAGTGTAAGAAACAAGATCCCGGAATTTCATCACCTGTACAACCTGGGGGTTTGGCCCAGCAGAGGTTCAGATGCTGGAACATCTGGAGGTGTTATTTGTACACAGGCTTCAACTCAGCCAGCAGCATGTCCATCATTAGCCCCTGGACTGCAGATCCCTTTTGGGGATCTGATGAAAGCTGTGGACCCACTAGAACAATTCCCACAAGCTCTTGAGTTCACAAGGTTCAGACCCCCCACCGGTCTGTCTGCAGACTCCAGGCTAGGTGCCTCCATCATCTTTGCCTGGTCCCTAGCAAGCCCACTCAGTCTGAAGACACATCTACAGAAACGTGCTTGGCATTCACACTTCTTTCTTTCTTTATTTATTTTTATTAATTTTAAAAATTATTATTCACACATTAAATCGCTATACATCAAGATTGTGAAGAGACTTTACCCAGCACGATATACACCTCAGTCCATCCCAGTTGAGACTATTATACACATCCTCGTCAACAGATAAAAAACCTTATCAGTGTCCCACAAGTGTCTTACCTCTCCATTTTCCCCCCAAATTTCCTTTCCTATGCTCTTCCCCTCCCACACTCTCTTTCCATTTTGTCTCTGGTGTCCATTACAATTTTTAATGCTTTTATGTTCTCTGTCTCTCAGTCTCTACGGTAGAGTGTGGACAGTTGGTATATGTTAAGTGGAGACATACGATGTCTCTTTTTCATGGCCTGACTTGCTTCACTCAGCAACAAATCTTCCATATTCGTCCACTTTCTACCAAATTCCAGGGCCTTTTTTTATGACTGAATAGTATTCCATGGAGTGTATGAGCCATAATTTTTCAGTCCATTCATCTGTCTGTGGACATTTGGGTTGGTTCCATGTGTTAGCAATAGTGAATAAGGCTGCAATGAAAATAGTCGTGCAAGTGCTTTTCTGACTGAGTGCTCTCCTGTCCTTTGGGTAGATACCCAGGAGTGGAATTGCTGGATCACATGATAGTTCTATTTGACACAGACATTGGCCAACCAAGCTGTAACTTCCTGGTGCTGTGCTCGGTAGCTGGGGGCACAGCACACAGGAGGATGGGGAGGAGCGAGGGAGAAGTGGTTAGGGAGGAATGGGCAGGACCCTAAAAATCACGTGTGAGCCCTGTTGGGCAATGAGAGGTCAGAGGAAGGCGGTCCTAAGAGGAGCTGACGCGCGTCATGATGATGGCTTGAGTTAACATGAGGAGCAGTTGGACATTAAGAGAGGATTTTGATCTTCGCTATTTTCTATGTTGCTCTGAAAGGCAAAACTATGGATTTGTGGATTTCTGTCCCTAGGCTGAGAGTCAGGGCGTGGTCTTCACAGCTTCACACCCTTTTCCAGGCATGATGCTTCAGGAGACGCATGGCTGCCTCAGCCTGGGACGCTCCTCTCTGTGCCTCCTCCAGCACGGTGGGGCTTGGCTTTAAGATGACAGCAATTTTACCTTCCCTCCCATGCAGCGTGGCACCTCCACAGACACAAACAGGTCATGCCACTTCCTGCGTCTCCCACAGCACGCAGCATGCTGGACCCGTTCATCTCACATGCAAAACTAATCTGCGAAGGGATAAATCGCGTCTGCCCCTAAACCACCCTGGTGAATGCACTGCCGAGCTCCGAGTCTGTGACTGTATGTGTGTATTCGGCAAATGAAACAAAAGCTTGGAGCCCTAGAGGGAAGCCAGAAACCGGCCTCCCTCAGAAGCTGCAGCTCACCCTGCTTTCCTGGTGCTGCAAGTGTCATTGCCACTGTCCCTCTGCCACCCTCGACCACACCTGTCGGGCGCTCCAGCCGTTTCCCCCAGCACTGGCCATGCCTTGGCAGTCTCGCTGTGACTCAGACTGTGCAGTGAGCCAGCGCATCCTCATCTGCCAACCGCGTAGCTGAGCGGTCGGCCGAGCTCCGAGGACGGTTGGAGCCTGGGCGTCACACCTCACCTGAGCCCTTCCGTGTTCTCGTTGCAAAGTGGAAGCACCGAGTCGTCCCCCACTGACGCGCTTTGCTGAAGTGAACAAATGACATTCTGCTCCACTCTCGTCTCCCATGCAGGAAAAGCGGACTTGAACATTTAGGCTGATCCTCCAGCTCTCAGGTGGGAGAAGAGCTTTGAGAGAAGAGAGAAGTGGAAGGAGGTAGGAAGGGAGGGAGGGAAGGAGGGAGAGAGACAGAGAAGATTAAGGGAATGCAATGTTCTAGAACACCTGCCCCAGTTGCTCTCTTGTTGGGTCTGGTTTGGGGAAGTCTATTGAACCTCTTAATAGGCCATCTAAGCTCAAGGGACTTCAGGTGTGGGTGAGAGTGCAGTGCTTTCTTAGAAAGAAATGAAGGCGTTAGTGAAGCTGGGGTTGCAGACCTAAGGCCATGGGGAGCTGTGGCATTGGCAAAAGAAGCCTCGGATTCACAGGCCGAGTTTAGCCTCCAGCTCTGGCCCTTACAGGCGTCAGACAGGTTGGGCAGCCTCAGTTTCCACATTTGGCAAGTGCCGGACTGAGAAAACTGTGGGCATTGCCGGCATGGTAACCATGGCGTCACTGCATGCACACAGGCAGAGACGTGAGGACGTGGTAACAGCGGGGCCACAGTTTGACTGTCCCCACGGCCCCCAGCTCCTCCGGGCTGCAGATGCAGAGGTCCCCTTCCTGGAAGGCATGTTTACCGTGCTAGATGCAGTCGTTTCCTTTCCTCAACTGCTGCTGTGTCTCAAATTGGGCAGATAATAAGCTGCAGTTGAAGCAATTAGTCTGCAGCTTTTGACTCTGTTCCATTCTCTGAGTGCGGCTGAATAGGCAGGCTGAGGGACTCGAAGCTGAGCTGTGGCGTGTTTGTTGTCAAACATGCACAAGGGACTTCAGAGAGCTTGTGGAAATGGAGTTGAGTATATGTTCATTTTTGTGGGGAAAAGCTTCAAAACCCACACAGTTTTTTCATAATACACATTCCCATGAGCTTCACTAAGACCTCTTGTTTAGCAAGTAAGATGCTGACTTACCTTCACCCAGCGGTGGCAGCGAGGAGCGGAGGTGGTCACGCAGCTGACATTTGTAACATTGCATGCAAAATAGACTCTGTTTTATGGTTAGTGATGTTGTTCAGTGAGGTCAGGCTTTAGATGACTAAATTTAGATTCTGAAGAATTATGGCTCTAGTAATGAATGGATTTATGATTTAGAATGTTTTATTCTTTTATTGTTATTCTGTAATGTCTCTGTTGAAAATTTCATATTTATATAATTGTGTTCTGTTTGCTTGAATGAGGAAATGATACTTAAAGTAACAGACAGTAATTGAATTTCAGAAAAACACTGATGAAAATAAAGATCACCGTGTGTGCAGAAGTTGGCGCGTGTGTGAGGCTTGCCGTGGTTTGCAAAAAATATTCAAAACAGTGAATCCCAAGAAAAGGAAATACTCTTCTTACGCGTTTTCACTCAAATCATCATTTCATAAAAGGAACTTAAAATGCTGTTGAATTTTACTGTAGCTTTTGGGCTGATCTAATGTCCCAAATTTTAAGAGCATGGAGAGAATTGGGACAAATAGCAGATTTTAAATTTTTAAAAAGTAAAATTTTGTTATTAACTTTATCCTCTAGGAAAATCCTCACTTATCCATTGACACTGAAAATAGTCACAGAGATTGTGTATTACATTATGTTTAGAAATGTGTGAGCGTTTTTAATGCTGCAAGACTAATTGTCTGTCTGTCTCTTGCACTTTCTTTATACGCTTAGAAATGCCAATTATTTTCTTCCGTTATCATGTAAAGAGGCATAATCAATTTAGAGATAATGAGAGTGATCTTGGGGGGAAAATTATTAAGCCACAGATCAATTACTTCCCTGTCAACCGCGCTCTCCCCTGCTCTCCCCTTCTCTTGCGGCCTTCCAAAACCTCTGCCAGAAGGCCGGGCGTCACGTCACTGCAGGTCCTTGGAGAGTGACCCGTGCACCGATAGCACTCCCAGGACGGAGAAGTGCCCCGGCCGGCTTCGCTGAGCGTGTGGCTCCCCAGGTCAGCCTACTGCAGCATAACCAGGGAGTGCTGGCTGCGGGTCAGTGCGGCCTGCAAGGCGCGATGGGACAGCGGTTTCTGTCCTTGGTTATTCAGGGTGCATTGCTCCCTCTCTTCTCGGGCTCAGTGAGTAGAATGTAGAAGCCACCCAGTGCCATCTGTCCTTGGTTATTCAGGGTGCATTGCTCCCTCTCTTCTTGGGCTCAGTGAGTAGAATGTAGAGGCCACCCAGTGCCATCTGTCCTTGGCCATGTGAAAGACAGCGGGCAAAGAATAAAGAAAGAGCTCTGTTGAGTCCGACTGCTGAAGAGACATGTTGTCTCGTACTCTCGGCTGTCAGAGACACACATGTGGGTGATACGGACACACGCGCGCACATCGTACCATCCCCTCAGCTCCCGCCACGCCCTGGTTGGGCCATGTGTGGGTGTGACTGTGTGCTGACTGTCATTGGCCCCTAAGGCCAGGAGCAGAAGGCCCCTTGCTGTGTCAAGGCAAGGAGTGGAGTGCAAACCCTTGAGGATCGTCTAAATGCGATCTCTCCACAGGACGTGCAGCCATGGGTTTCTCCAGCAATCTCACCAATGTTTTTTAAAGCAAAAAATTATATTTGATGATTATTTTGTATAAAAGCATAACAACTGTTTTGATGGAAAGATTGAAATGACTGTTTTGTTTTGTTTTTTCTGGCCCTCAAATTGCTTTGCTCTAATGCAGGTAAATTTTTTATTTCTCAAGACAGGATTAAAATTCCTATTTTTTCTTTGCATAATTTTAATATCTAGAAATAAAGCAAAAAATCTGCTTTATATCTGTAATATTTGGCACCAGTGCTAATAAAAATGCAACACAAACTATGTATATATTTTTTAAAAAATTTAGTAGCCACATTAAAAAGTTTAAAAAGAAACAGTCTTATAATTTATTTAATCTAGTGTACTCAGATCTTATTCTGACATGAAACAGCATAAGTAATGAAATCTTTTACATTCTTTTTTTCCACACTAAGTCTTTGAAAGGGGATGTGTCTCCTACCTGTAGCCTTCTGGGCTCAGACTGGCACATACGTGCTCCGTCTCTGGAGGGGGCGGCTGTCTAGTTTTGACAGCAGCTTTCTACTGCTGGGCTTCACATACAGCATCTCATACTCACTAAGATCTCCCGTTCTACAGTAATGTGGGCAATTTGTCTCTAACATACAGTAGCAACTCCACCCAAGGTCCATTTTATGAAGAGAAAACTTAGCCAATTATGATTCTGTTTGAACTTACATTGGCAAATGTAGGGATTTTCTAGAGCTGCAGGAGAGATTCTTTAAGTCACTGAAAATTCTTGAACAATAGTGTATTCATTCAAAGTAAATATTTACTGAGCATCTACAAGGTGTTAGGCAGACTTCTAGGCATAAAGGATTCGTGGGAAAATAAGGATATTAATATAAGTCATTTTGCAGGATTTCACAGAACCTGCTCTCCTTGTAATCCTTTCTGCTCCCTTCAGATGAATTCTGGGGCCAGCAGGTGGTGTAGTGGTTAGGGTGCTAGACTTCCACATGGCCAACTGCAGTTCAAGTCCTGGACTGATGGCTTGAAACTCAGGCCAGGTATGTGTGTGTGCATGCCCGAAACCCTGAGAGGAGAAGGGGGAAGGGATTGCAGCATGGCCCTTCCCCCGGGGGGGGGGGGGGGGGGGGTGATTTCTTGCCTTCTCTCTCTCTGTCTTTCTCTGTTTCTCCGGCGAGTACATGCGCTGTACGGCAAAAATCTCTCAAAAAAAGAACTCTGACTCTGCGGTGAGGGTAGCCAGAGCTGGAGTTGAGGGCAGAGTTGGAAGAAAGATAGGGACAGTGTGAAGCCCCTCAGCCCACCCACTACCCCAGCGCCACTGCTCACTGGGAATTACTGAGGATTAGAATTGGAAGATGACCTTGTAGGACAGCCTCCCTCCCTGTCGATGTGGACCTGTGGACTTATGTGTGTCCTAAACAAAAGTGAAATTTGATGACAGAGAATTGTGGAGGATTGACTGCACACCTAGGGAGAGTAGAAGCGGCCCCTTCCACAGATGCTCTTTGCCTCATGAATAAGGCGGCCGGTCCAGCCTCTGGAGGCCCGTGGAAAGGCTCTCCCTGGCCTGGTGAGAGTCACGAGGCCACCTCTGGTCCAGACGTTTGGACAGAGTAGCAGGAGCCTCGTCCTGAATTGGAGAGCTCTCGGTAGGAAGCGGGCACACAGTGCCACCACCACCTCGCCGTGTGGTGCACACTCGTGTCCGTGGACGGAGACGGAAACGCAGCCAGTGCAGGAAAGCAGAGCAGCTGTTTCTCCCCCAGCACTGCTGCCGGGGCACAAAGCACGGCCTGCCTCAGTCTCATTTCCGGCCTACCTCCTCGTCATGCCCCACACGGCAGCAAGCAGACCGTGTGTGCAGAAGGGTCAGTGACAGGGAGGACCATTTCACTCCATCTGGAACTGTGCACCTGGTGGTTTTCTGTGCCGTGAAGAGCAAAACGCTTAATAATTCATTTTCCAGCGTGTCAGGCGGTATGCGACATTCCAAGCAGCATCAGCGTGACCTCCATCTTTAGGAATGCTAGCAGTTTCCGTCGGCAGGGAAGGATCGGGTAGACTGCGAAACCACAGCACTGGACAGGACGGGAGATTCCCTAGGCTGTCACAGACACCTCGATTCCAGGTGTACCCGGGGAAGCAGTCACAGATTGGATCTCTACGGAGCAAAGTGTCTACACCGAGTGAGGTTTTGTAGGCAGAAAGCACAACAGCCCTAGTCTTCAAGATGTTCGAAGCATCAAACGCGGTAGCTGAAGCTGCCTGCTGCGGCCCTGCACCTGTGCCGTCCGACCCTGAAAGAGCCACGGGCCAAGCGAATCCAGGCACCACCGCACACTTCGTACAGAGCCTGGCCTGTGTGCAGAGCATGGCCGTTAGCCCTGTTCAGGGAACATGGATGTGAGATAGTGAAGGAAATTCAACAGTGTGAAATGCCATTGGGGCTGACCTTGAACAAGCTTATAAAGTGGTTGAAACATGAAAGGCCACGGTTAGCTCCACAGTAAAACTGCGAGGGTCCTGCTTCCCGTCCAAGGTCCACTTTTCTAAGATGGCTCTAATGTGAATACCTCTTCAGAGCTTACGTGTAATTCTTTCCGTTGGCGCAGCTGGCAGCTGGCCTAAAGCTAAAACTCTGTCGTTTGTATGAAAAAGGAGAGAAAGAGACCAGCAGTTGGCGTAATGGTTATGTCACTAAACTCCCATATAGTCGACTGCAGCTCGCGTCCCGGATCTGGTGGCTTAAACTCACACCAGGCACATGTGTGTGCGTGCCTAAGATCCTGAGAGGAGAATGGAGGAGAAGGGATTGCGGTGTGGCCATCCCCCCGGGGGGTGATTTCTCGCTTTCTATCTCTCTGTCTCTCTCTCTGTCTTTCTGGCGAACGCACGTGCCCTATAGCAAAAAAAAACTCTCAAAAAAAAAAAGGAGACAAAGAAAAGGAGGTGCTTTGGCGCCGGTGGCTGTGGGGTACCAGGGCTGTGTGTGAGTGTGAAGCCAGCAGGGCCTGCGTGTGAGGTTAGCCCGCTGGGAATGGAGCTCCGTTCGGGGCAGGCCTGCTGGTGGTGACAGACGATTTTGTCAGGCTGTACACAAAGGCGTGGCCCACGTGCAGCACCATCTGACGTCCGTGAACACTCGCTGCCTTTGGTCTCCCAACCGTGAAGTTTTATTGACGCATTTGCCATCTCGCAGGCAAGTGGATGGGATCGCCTTTCTGGAGGGGAGAACTCCAAGAATAACATCACACTTGCCTCTGAGCTGCCTGGGCCGGCTTTCTACAGAGTCCAACCTCGGTGCCGTCCCTCCTCTGCCAACCTGAGGCCCCTGGGGGAGGGTTCAGCATCTGCCTTTACCTTCAGTAGAATTTCCGTAATCACTCTGAGCCTCCTTCGCTAGTGCTCAGGAGTCTGCAGTATTTCTATCTGAGCTGGTTGAAGTTTGAAATAGAGAAAACCAACCTGAGCACCTCATGCAGTGGTCCGAGGGGTTCGGCATGATCGAGGGCTGACGAGAGGTCCGAGTGGGATGATACAGCTGAGGACCTACCCACACTTCAGTGTGACGAAGACCCGGCACATGGAACAGGCACCCACGCTCCTGTTTCCCACCTCCAGTGAAGACGACCAAGAACGCGAGGAAAAACCGAGTACAATGACCATTTTTTTTTCTTTTTTTTTTTTTTGGAGAGGTTTTTGCTATAGGGCGCGTGCGCTCGCCAGACAGACAGAGACAGAGAGATAGAAAGCGAGAAATCACCCCCCAGGGGGGATGGCCACGCCGCAATCCCTTCTCCTCCATTCTCCTCTCGGGATCTTGGGCACGCACGCACATGCGCCCGGCGTGAGTTTAAGCCGCCGGGTCCGGGACTCGAACCGCGGTCGACTACGTGGGAGTCCAGCGACATAGCCATTACGCTAACTGCTGGTCCCTACAATGACCATTTTTGTTCAGCAGGACGAAGCCATGAATGGAGGGTAAAGTGGGGGAGTCCATGGAAGAAATCAAGTATGTCTTTTCCTACGCGGACGTACCCTACTGATCGCCACATGGCGCTCCTCTAACATCGGCTCCTGGTGCTGGCTGCTCACAGGTCCCTTTCCTGCCTGTCCCAGTGCCCGCGTGCTTGTCCATTGCACTCCGAGTAGTTCAGCCGTGGTCACGTTGGCTGGGAACCTTCTCCCTCCGCAGCGTTCTCGCCACCTTTCCCCATGGGCACACAGCCTCGTTCTGGCCATCTGGCTGCTTGTTTTTCCTCTTGACTTCTTTTTTTTTTTTTTTTTTGAGAGAGAGATTTTTGCCATAGGGCCTGGGTGCTCTCTGTAGAGAGACAGAAAGTGAGAAATCACCCCCCGGGGGGATGGCCAGGCTGCAGTCTCTTCTCCTGTTTCTCTCCCGGGATCTTGGGCACACATGCACGCACACAGTCCCAGTGTGTTTGAAGCTGCTGGGTCCAGGACACGAACCGTGGTCGACCATATGGGAGTCCTGCAATGTGCCCATTACGCCATCTGCTGGTCCCCCTCTTGACTTCTTGTTGACCCACATCAACCACAAGTACCCTGTTTGGTCCTGTTGGCTTTATTTTCTTTAGGAAGTAGCAATTTAGATGGCGTTTTCATGATCTATCAAGAACTGCACTGAGATAGTCAGCATTCCATAAACATTACTAATAATCAGAAAGAAGGCACATTCTCCATCATACACATACCCCTAAATGCTTAGACCAAGGGCACATTTTTAATGGATTTAAATAACAAATATAAATCATGCCTCTCTGTAACCGAATATCTTACCTGTTTGGAGGTTTTTATTGTCAGGAACTACCAAATAACAGGCATGCATCATTTTAATTGAACCTTAAGCCTGACACTTTTATTGGAAAAAAAAATAGATTTCAAGTAATTTTTCACATCTAAAGCCTGCATGGATCCTGCGTGTTGTTGGTGAAGGCGGTCTCAGGTACGGATGGCCTGATTTCCATGCGCCAAGGAAAAATGAGACCTCGCTATCTCGCATCCTTGATGTTTGGCAGGAACTGACCAATCGACCTTTGAAGACGTAGCTTGCAAGGACTAGGGGGATGGAACAAACTGAGTCATGTCCACATGGCCAGATCATCTAGGCACACGTGACCCCTGCCTGAGGTTTGTGGCAAAGGGGTCTTGGGTTCCGTCCTGGTGGTGTCACCTATGGATCAAGTCCTATCCAGAAACAGGATGTGGTGAATTTATGTAGACTAGTTATTAACCTTTTAAGTCAGTCCAGGGGAGTAACAGCCAGAGCTCAAAAATTACATTTGGCCAAGCAAGAATGAAGATATGATTGAGCCGTGATCTTAAAGCCATGAGATGAGAGGTTCAAAAACTCTACCGGAGGGGCTGGCAGGTGGCGAGGTGGTTCAGGCGCTGGACTCCCACGTGGACAATCATGGTTCGAGTCCTGAAGCTGGAGGATATCCATCCTCTCAGAGACGGCTATCTCTAGAGGAAGATTTTATTTATTTTTAGGATTCTAGACAAGGATCATAGGTAGCCAGACAAATGGAGTCGGACGACGTTAGAATTATGAGGATAGAAAGCAGCGTTAAGTGCCTCACAGGTAATGTGATCATCTGTCCCAGGTTTCTTAGGACAGCCCTGGTTTACACCAACTGTCCTGACTTGAATTTTATTACCCTTCCCCTCTGTCCTCATGGCGTCTGGCCAGATCGTCACATGGTCAGCTTACGTACTGACAAAGAATTAGTGTCTTACTATGCCACAGACATGGAGGGGGTTAAGGACATACCAGTTCAAGGCCCCCTTTCTTCCACCATAATCCAATATCAATATCTATATCCAATTCTGCTTTTATTTGAGGAATGTCATGGACCCCACTTCTTAGAAGAAAAACAAAAGCAAGAAAAACAACAAAACTTGACTCCTCCTCTTGTCAAATTTTCGTTCAAGGTAGGGCAGGAATTCAGAACTCGAAAACGTCATTGCCTGTTCCAACACCCACCCCGCATGGTGGGGAAGGAAGTCACCCTGTGCGGCTCTTCCGTATCAGGCCATAGGCCTTAGACAGTTGGTCTACCTCTCTGGACTTCAGTCTCCTCTTTTGAAAGTGACTTGCCGCCTCAGGCGCAGACAGGCGATGCAGTCTGTGACCCCTCCCCTCCAGCCATAGCCAGCGTGAGCCCTGTCACAGGCGTGACAGGCGGCATGTGCACGCCCTAGCTCCTGTCATGGCCTTCCTTCAGGACGGTCTCATGCTCTGGGTGCCTGTATTGTTCCCGTTTTGTTTGTTCCCATTTCAAAGATCAACAGCTGCTCTAGGAAGCCTGTACGAAGGCTGCGTAGCATTTGGAACCGGCAGGCAGGGCTTCTATTCTGGAGAGTCATCCAACTCTCATTACTTCGGTTGGCGGTGTGCTCTGTACTTGGGGTGGTCTGTGTGGCTTTTGTGAGAGGAATGTAAGATTTATTTTTCTCCGTGACCTACCTGCCGGCAAGGTGAAGGGGTCTCTGCCGAGCCCTGAGAGATTGCACTCGAGCTCGGCTAATAGGCAGATGGAGAACTGGTAGACCAGAAGACTCTATGAGAAAAGCGAGAACTCACCTTTATAAATGAACCTCTGGGGCTTTTGAATTCCTGGCCTTTGATTTCTCGCTGCATCCAGAATGGTCACACTCATCTGTAGGGGAGCTAATTTTACAAGGAATGGAACAGGAGGGAGTTGCTCTTGGATCAGGAAGATCCAGCTTTGGAAGATACCCACAGGGGAATAGCCATCAATTTGCCGTGTGTGTGTGTTTTACCAATCTCCAGCACACCCAGAGTGCTTTGTACCTGCCACCGCTCAAAGTGGACAGGGTGTTGCACCTCTCTGCTCATTAGCGCAGCGTGTGTGGTTAAATACAGCGATCCGGTGTGAAAGTAATAGCCTGCCCAAGAATAGAGCCACCTCTTCAGGCCCATAGGAACAGGCTCTTTGAAGTCCCAAAATACAATTACACTATACAGGTGTCTAGCAAATTCCAGGATTTAAAAACTAAGGTGTGCCTAAGTACCCACACGTGGCATCTGCGTTTACTTGGGAATGAGCTCTTTATATCATTCCTGTTTTCACCAATTACGTGTGATGGGGTCTGTGTCCAAGAATCACAGAAAGTGGCTGATGAGAGAATCTAAACTGTGTGTTCATTCTGTTCAAACCTAGTGTTTTGAATCTTTAATGTGCAGCAGATCACCTAGAGGCTGCCCAGTGCAGGTTGGTTCCGTGGGTCTGGCGTGGATCCCGAGATCCCGCGTTCCCAGCATGCTCCGGTACAGTGTGGTTGCTGCTGTCAGTCTCGCCTCGTGTGTGTGCCATGGTGGAGAAATGGCCCGAATGCCAGCAGGAGTGTCTAACAGGGGCCTCGTAGAACTCGAAGCTCACGAACCAGGGGAGTATGCAAAGTAAGGAGGTGTGACTGCATGTCCCTGGATCCACGGGGAATAGCGTGTGACGTTGGGCATTCTGAGTTGTTTCCTACAGAGAAATAAATGGAGTCCTCAGTGTCAAGTCCGCCCTAGGAGTAATTTGTTTTTCTCAAATACCTTTTTGAGAATGCGTGTTTGGCTCTTTCCAGCTCTGTGTGCCCTCAGAGTGTCGCTGACAGCACTTTGGAAACACCATAATTGGAAGAGGAGAACTTGCCTTGGAAGCACGATGCTTCCCTGGGTCCTGGTGCCGGAGGACTGCAGGCGCTGGGGCTGGCCGTGTCCCGGGGACAGCTGCCCTCCTCCTGCGGGAGGAGCTGCCTGGCAGCCAACCCTGTGATGGGCGCTCTTGCCGCCAGCCTGTCTCGTTAGAGGACACAGCTCTGTGCCTTCATGTGACGATTGCAGATGTTCCCTTTTGGCTGTTTTAATAGTTCTGCTTCAAGCATATTTGCTTTTCCTTCTTTTTTAGTGTCTTTGAGGAAAGTCTCTCTAACGCTATGTAACCCAGTTTGGGAGGAAAATGACGTGTTTGTAAGGAAATATGCATAGTTCTCAAATGGTTGGTTTTTTTTTTAATTGAGTGCTATTGGGCTTTGATGTTAGATTTTCCACAGTCTTTAATGTGAAAGGCAAGCACGTTCATTTTCTGTGAGTTGCCAGAAAATGGTCCCAGTTTTGAAACCTCTGAGCAGGCCCTGCCTCTATAGCAACATAGTGGCAGTTACTGGGCTAGGATTCTGTGCTAACTCTGAACAGCCGGTCGTGGAGATTAACGCTTTCCACGGCTCGAAGCCGAACTCTCGTGCTGCGTGTAGACAGTTTAAAGCGTTGATTTTGCTCTGACAACTTTTAGGATTTTGGCTGCCAAGGAGAAGGGGCAGTCAGCTGGCCTCTGTGGCACACGTACTGCTGGCACCAGGAGCACCGCGCGACGCCGGCCTTCTCTCGTCAGACACACCAGGGACAGGGAGATGGCGTACGTTATTGGGACGTTGGAGTCAGGGAGACAGCCTTCCTCATTCCATTCAAGAACCTGGGACCCAAACAGCCTTCAGTTCAGTGCTGACCATCTATCCAGTATCTGACTTCCCGTCACGGCTAAGCTCAGCCTTCAGAATTACATTGTAATTTGCCATCGTTTCTTTATTATTATTATTTATGATGTATTTTTTCTTCATTTAGTTTCTTTTTTTACATTCAATCTCTGTATATCTTTACAGCATACAAAATGAATTTTCCTGGCATGAATACACTGTGTATTAGTCCAGTCGAAGGCATTACCATTACTATACACATTGTCATCAACAGGTCATTTTCCACTTATGTGTGCATTAAATGTTGTGCTTCTGGGACCAGCAGTTAGCGTAATGGCGATGTCGCTGGACTCCCATGTAGTCGACCGCGGCTTGAGTTCCAGACCCGGTGGCTTAAACTCCCGCTGGACACATGTGCGTGTGTGCCCAAGATCCCGAGAGGAGAATGGAGGAGAAGGGATTGTGGCGTGGCCATCCCCCCCTAGGGGGGTGATTTCTCGCTTTCTGTCTCTCTGTCTCTCTCTCTCTGGCGAGCGCACGTGCCCTATAGCTAAAACCTCTACCAAAAAAATGATTTATTAGCATCAGCAGATGGAGTTATACTGTATCCCAGAATCATATTTGTAACTGAATAGTATAATGTGAAATGCTTATAGTGAGGAGGAGTAATTCCAGCTTTGTCTTCCTGGACTGTGCTTGCTGGAGATGCTGTGGTCAGGGCGTATTATCAGCACTTCATCTTCAAAGAGAAATTTCATATGGACTTACTGAACCTGCGTGGAGTTTTATTTTGTCATTTGTTAAAATAAATAAATAAATAAAACCCACAGGAAAAACGAGAGAAAATCCTTACCAGAGATTCTCTTTGGAACGACAGCTTGTCCTGACCACCAGGTATTCTGACTCCTTTCCAGGGACGTTTCCCTCGACTCACATCTTCCAGTTGGGAATCTGGAGGGAAGTGGTAGGAGACAAAATGAAAAGGACAGGTGATACCGACGTTGATGGTAACTCAGTCACCTGCTCCTGCCCATTGTGTCACTGGAACACGCACACCTGCTTCCGGCCTGTCACGTGCGGAAGTCTGTGGGCCCACCCTAAAGCTCCCTAATGTGTTAGAAGGACCCACGGAATTCAGGAAGCCTCACACTCACGGGTATGGTTTATCACAGTGAGCAGAGACAGATTAAAACGAGCCGAGAGAAAAGGGTCCAGGAGAGGGCCAGGCACGTGGCTCGTGGCTCTCCTCCACAGTCGAGGGGGGACAGCAGGACCCCCTCCAGCAGCAGAGTGTGCCCGTGCACACGAGCATCCCGAGCTTCAGTGTGCAGAGTGCTTATTGGGGCGGGCGCATGTAGGCAGTCGAACACCCACCTGGCTGGCCTCTATCTCCTGCCTCTCCAGAGGTCAAGCTGATGTTATGTGGACCTAAGACCCTGCCCTAAATCGTAGTGTTAGCGTGGATTATGTGGTGTGATTGCAGGCCCCCAGGTAGACAAAAACGCTTGGGGCAGAGTATTCTCAGTGTTGAGCAGTTACCCCCAGGAGCTGACTACAAAGGCCAGACCTCTCTGTGGGCAAGGTCGATCGTGCACACTGAACAGCTATGCACGGTCAGGTGGCAAGTGAGCTGGGCATTGTGAACAAGTTAGAGAAGAAGAAACGTCAGAGCCTAGACTATCATCTAGTCAATTCCCACTTCACAGTGCGTGGAAAATGAACCTCACTGTGTTTTTGTTGCCTCTCAAGGTTTTTGCCATAGGGTGTGTGCACTCACCAGAGAGACCCAGCGAGAAACAGTGAGAGGGAACGTGAGAAATCCCCCCCAGGGGGGATGGCCATGCTGCAGTCCCTCCTCCATTCTCCTGGGATTTGGGTATGCATGCACACACGCCCAGCATGAGTTTCAAGCTATCAGGTTTGGGAATCAAACCACAGTTGGCCATGTAGGAGTTCGGCGCCTCAACCACTACTCCACCTGCTGGCCCTGAAGCTCACTGTCTTTAACTGGGTGTGTTAGTTACATGCTCACTTTAGAGCAGTCCCAGTTAGTGCTGCATAGAAAACGGAGCAATGCCTTTTCAGATTACTTAGAGATAAATCAAAATGCCATCAAAATAACCCGCATACAAATACAGACACTATTTTAAAAAATAACACAAAGATCATATACAGGCAATTTCACTTTGCCCCATTTTTGGTAGTCACAAAAATGTTGAATGATTGTGCTTGGTCTGTGATAAAGGCTTTCTTTTTGAGCTTAATTTTCAGGGCATCTATCATCTCATTTCCGTAGTTGCTAATTAGCTAAGGAGTTCAACCTATTTTCTTTAAACCTGAAATAAAATATTAAAAAATGTGAGCAGTCTTTTTTTTATAATCTCCTCACAACACTTTCTTCTGTAATATGACTTTAACATGAGATTCAGTATCCTCAAATAAGTCAAATAGAATCTACCCAGAACCTAGCTACGCACAAATAGGTCTCTTGTTCACTAAGTTAACATTGAGATTCCATTAATTAGCAATTCCCATTCTACTTACTAAAGCTTAGGACATAATCAAAAGTGTGACGAAATTTTAAATGTAAGCAAGTATATTTATCACGATATAATATGTGTGCATGACAGGCCTAAATGTGTAAGGGCCAGATATGGTAGGCCAGCCCATGGCGCAGTGCTGAAGGCAGCTGGGCCCTCACGGCTGACAGCATGGTTCAGGTCCTGAATCTGGTGGCTTGAAAAATATGTCGAGTACGTGTGTGTGCAAAGAATCAGAGATGGGTAAAATGGGGGGTAGCATATGCTATGCAGCCGTGGGAAAGTATGTCCACAGAAAAGCACTTACGGATCTATGGAAGTGCCTCCACTACATTAAGGAAATACTGCAAACAAAATAGAAAAACAGCACTGTGGCAGTTGTGTACATGTGAATCAGGCTAACATTAACATTAAAAACAAATCGTTTCTAAATCTGGTAGGATTAGGTTTGTAGTGTGAAACTGAGAAGGGAAGAAAGTTGAAAATTGTTATCAGTTCCCTAAGATCCCCAACTCCTTTATTGCTACCTGCACCACGGAGTGGGGGACAGGGAGTTTGTGGCAGGAGGGGACACCTTTGCCACTTTTTCCGTGCTGGCCAAAGGCTGGAAATACAGGCTGGCCCTGGAACTGAGTAGGTTTGAGGCAAATGGAGTTTCTTCGAGAGTCCAAAATGAGGAGTCCAACAGCTGGGGGAGCAGGAAGATGTGACGACAGAGCAAGTGAGAAAATGCCCGTGGACGTGGAGAGAGAACCAGGGGAAGTTCCTGAGAATCTGAGAGCTAAACGTTTTCAGATGGAGGCTGCTTGAAAATAGATGTGAAGTTCGCATCTCGGGATAAACCCTGTAAGTCGTGAGCCTTCCGTAGAATGTACAATGGACCCCTAATCCTCGTGCGAGTGATTGCGGGGGAGTCAGAGAACAAGGTGGGCCGCTCTGCAGCATGGTAGTTAAGGAAACTGAGTCCATATGGCCAACCCTATGGCTCGAGTCCCAGACCTGGTGGCTTCGGAAACATTCTGGGGACGTGTGCGCCTTGGAAGAAATGAAGAGGGGACTGTGGCGTGACCAGGCCCCACGGCGAGTGCTTCCTCCTCTCCCTCCCCTCTCTCTCTGGAAAGTACAGCTTCTGACAAATTTAAAATTACACACACAAAGAAAGAGAAAGAGAGAGAGAAAACTCCCAGGGCCTGGGCGGTGGCAGGGGAAATGCGAGTTCTGCCAGGCTGAGCCGTGCGGAGCTCGAGTTCGTGTCCAGAGACCTCCCTCAGCACGCCAGGCCTGTGTGAGCCCATGACCCTGGGCTGGCGAGGCTGGGGTTGGATCCCACATGGGAGGCCTGGTTGGGAGCCCCTGACTCTCTCTGTCTCTCTGTCTCTCTGACCCATGAAAGAAAGAAATCTAAAAATACAAAGTGGAGAAAGAGCAAAACCCCATGTCAGGTTCAAGGGGTGGGAACCTCAGCTCCTGGAATTCTAGCGGTGTTAAGCGCTCAGCCAGCGTGGGACGTCCGAGCCAGGTGACCAGGGCTAACTGGGGCCTGTGTGTTTCAGAAATGCAGGAAGGCGGGGCAGGCTTCCCACGGCTGGCTGGGGCAGATTCTGACTTCTTTTAATCCTGCAGGAGAAGGTGGCCTCGGCCATCCTAAGGTAACAAGTTAGCGCAGTACGCACAGACTCCCAGAAGACTCACTGGGTACATACCCGTTTAGTTAGCTTTTGTCTCTAAGTGTTCAAGTTAATGCTATTCATTTAGTTATTTTTTACTGTACTTTTCATTCCTTTCCAAATAGTTCAGAGTAACTCAAGGGACGGGCGGTGGGCAACTAAGTTGGACCGGGCAATTAGGAGCTATTTCCCGAGGTTACTGAGAGTTTCCGACTAGAAACTGATTTCTGCGGACTACTGCTGTATTTATAAACTTGGGTAGAACTTTGGCAGGAAGAGTTTCGAGTTAACAGTCAACTCAGAAACATGTAATTCGACTCAATGCCGAGATCATCCCCAGTTATTCGGGGGTGAAGGGGAAGACCACCAGGGACCAGATGGGTGTGGCAGTACGTGGAGGAGAGCCACGTGGGGTTTTTGATGGGGGCCGTGACTGAAACACAGGCAGTGTCAGGAGGTGAGGTGGTGGTGGGGGGACCCCACTAGAGGCTGACAGGCCCTGCCCACCCCGTCTGATGGATGGACAGGAAAGCAGCTTCTGTTTTGTCTTACTTTGTTCTAAGGTGCATGTGCTCACCAGAGAGATGGGGCAGGAGATTAGGAACCCCCCCAGGAGGGATGGCCACGCCACATCCCTTCTCCTCCTCTGGAGTTTGGACACTCACACATGGGCGTCAGCATGTTCTCCGAGGTGCTGGATCTGAGACTCGAACTGTGCAGTAGGCCGTGTGGGACCCAGTTGCCCTAACCACCACACAGCTGGCCCAAAAGCAGACGCCAGATGCCAGCTGGAAGCAGTGACTGAAGTGGGAAGAGGCCACCTCTTGCTTCTTAGTGGGCGTCCACGAGTTGACTGGCAGTGGGGCCAGAGCAGCCGGGCAGACAGTCGGGGAAGCAGTAAAGGCCGGGTGCCCTCCGTCTGTCCCCCAGCTCAGCAGTGGGAAGATCATCGTTGTCCTCATAGCAGAGGTGACCTAAGTCTCATGGGGCATTGTAGGGGAGCGGCCATCAGTGACGTCAGACTGAGTCTGAGACGCCAGGTGTCCTGGCCCCACCAGGGAGGCAGGCAGGACCCTGGTCTGTGCAGATCGCCCTGCAGGAGCATTCCTGTGTGCCACATTCCCGACCTCCCCAGGCATTGCTGTCCTTTTAGAAAACATGAAATGAACCCGGACACAAGTTTTAATCACAAAGTTTTCTATAGCATAACGGAGAGGGAAAACGGGGCCAGTTCTTTAAGGAGAGTGGTTCGTACCCGGAATCTGAGTTTGTGGAAAACATCTTCCGTGTCGGCGGGTGACATCCATTACGAGACACACCCCACCGGTCTCAGAGGCAAATCCTGAAACAGGCCGTGGTCTGTCTGGCACCGTCGTGTCATTTCTGAGTCTCGGTAGAGCGTGGGGCGCCCTCTGTCCCGCTCACCCAGGGGGACACAGGCCCCAGTTCTCCCAGACGGGTCCCATCAAGCTGTGGCCAGGAGACGCTCCTGTGAGGCCACTGCAGGAGGGGTGAGGGGCGGCCTCTGGGCAGCCTTTGCTTCTAGTGGGGCAAAGACGGACACCAGAAGCAGCAGCTAGGGCCCTCAGCCAGCAGACACCGGAGGTGGCAGGTGCGGGGCCTGTCCTGGTGCCCTGGAAGGACTCCGGTCAGGGTCCCTGAGGTGGTGCCATCGAGCGGAGGCCTGCTCTGCACTTGGTGGTCAGGCCGGCCGTAGCAGACGGTGACTCCAGACGGTGTTCCAGTGAGCCTTTCCCAGTGCGTGTGCGTCCGCCTTCTACTGGGTACTTCCCACGTGGTATTGTGCTTAACCCTGGCCGGGATTCAGGCCGGCTCCTTCAGACGGGGAGAGTCCTCACCGAGATGTCACGGGAAAGCTGGGTGACAGAGAGGAGTCCTTTCATCGCCCAAGGCTCCACGAGCTGAGCCTCTGCTGGCAGAACTGTCACCTCACACTCGATTTCGACCGCACTGGACGGGATCGGTCTGAGAGCTTCAGGTCCCCGAGGCTCAGATGCGCTGTCGGAAAGGCCTCTTCTGAACCGGTGGAGAAGCTGTCGTGGAGAGGCATCCTAATGCGAAGGCGAATACCGGAAGGATAATGAAACTTCGTAATGCATCAAGAAAAGTAAATGATCTCAGAAAAGCGCGCAGCTCCCTCGTGGTTCGGAGAAATGCGATGCCTGCAATGCCACGGAAGTGAACGTGTCAGGGTGTCCCAGGTGCTAAGGCTGGAACCGAAGGAAGAGGAGAAGTAGCAATGGGGGCCAGCAGGTGGCGTGGTGGTTAAGGTGGCTGGATTCCCACGTGGCCAATAGTGGTTTGAGTCCTGCCCAGACCCGGTGGCTTGAAAATCACTCCGGGTCCTTGTGTACGAGTGCCCAAAATCCTGAAAGGAGAACAGAGAGGGGATTGTGAAGTGGCCGCCCCCTCAGGGGGTGAGTTCTCACTTCCTCTGTGTCTGTTTCTCTCTTCTCCAGTGAGCACATGCCTAATAGGGAAAAACTAAGAGAGAGAGAGAGAGAGAGAGAGAGAGAGAGAAAGAGAGAAAGAAAGAAAAGAAGAGAAGAGAAGAGAAGAGAAGAGAACAGAAAAAGAAAAAGAAAAAGAAAAAGAAAAAGAAAAAGAAAAAGAAAAAGAAAAAGAGAAAAGAAAGAGAACAAACCAGCAGCCGTGAACTGCAAGGGGCTGGGCGGCTCTCAGGGCAGCACTGCTTTCTGGCCTGTCTTCGGGGCGCCTTCAGACCCGTGCTTGGGTTGTCGTCCTGCCTCTTCCATGGACACCTACAACCAGACAGGGTGTTCTCAGAGGCCTGGGCCCTTTAAGGAACAGTGTGCCCTGTGCCCCGGGGCAAGCTCTCCCAGGAAAGCCTTGCCTCTTTCCCCTTGTGCTGACCTGAAGGTAAACGTTAGGGGCTCCCTTGCGGGAGGCACAGGGCCGCCGTCACTCTTCCACACTCAGCCCTTGCTCTCGGGCTGAGCGGCCTCACTGTCCTCCAGAGCATAGGTGCCGATTTGTCTCCCGAGGTTGCCAAGCAGCCAGAGTTGCTACGAACCCCGCATCGCTAGACTCGCGGCAGCCTGGTCGTGAGCAGGCCCGATTATGTGCTTGCTAGTAAACACAGAGCTTGATGTTGGGTCGTGGGGCGCTGACCTGTGGCGGCCGCTGTGACGTAACAACTGTATCTGGGCTGTAGGAAACTGATCTATGAGATGTTCTGCTGCGGTTTTGTCTTTGCACCGTGTCAGGCAGCACGTGTGCACTGCAGACCAGAGTGGGGAGATGCAGGACACGCATGGCAGGGGCTTGGAGTGCAGACTGATCGTTATTTATTTATTTATTATTAACTTGATTTACTTTATTTATTTATTTTAATTTGACCAGAGAGGGACAGAGGGAACGGGGGAGTGAGAAGGCAAACCGCTAGGCCCAGCACTCGAACCATGGTCTGCTCTGTAGGAGTTGAGCGCTCTTAACCACCACACCACCTGCTGGCCCCAGGCCGATCTGTTTTTGATACAGTGGTAGGCTCCTGGGAAAGTGGAGAGGGCAAGAGCTCTGGCCGCCTGCCTGTCCTGGCGGGGAGGAGGCTCTACAGCCCTGTGGGAAGGTCTGCTGTTTACTAGGGGGCCTCCCTACAGAGCCCAGGTCCTGCAGGCGCCCGGGAAGTGCCTTGCCACTAGTGGGTGTGTTCCGCATCAGTGTCCATTCGAACTTGGCCGTAAGGTGTCCAGCTCATCTGCCCTTCGGTCCCCATCCAGTGCACGGGGCTTCGACATGGGTCTTCGACACGGGTCTCAGTTTGTTTCCCATAGCAGTAGCTTAGGAACTTCGCGGCCGGTAAGTTAAAAGAGGAAGCAGTCACAGGTGAAAAGCACGTGGTCCGAATTCCTGAGCATGTACCTGTCACTGTGACTGTCACTGCTGTGTGGCTGGAGAGTTCATGTGATGACCAGTCGTGAACGTGACGTCGCATGTTCTTGGTGCCATCTTAGTTGATCACGATCACACCCAGAGATCAGCTGTAGGTGTGGTAGTTAGCAAAGGATATGCCTTGCATGTTAATTCACCTGTCCTTTAGAGCTGCAAATGTCTTCACAGGGCATTCCCTATACTTGCTGATGTTCCTTACATTCACTGAATGTGTTGCTGGGCACTAGCAGTTTACAATGAAGAAAGCAGAAACTGTCTGCAGGCTCCTGGCTCGCTGGCTGTGGGGAGGAATCTATCCCTTGTCTTAATGCTGTGCTTTTTACTGTGCTTTTAAACACTGGAAACCCTCTCCCACCTTCCTCCCACACTGTCTCCAGATGTATAGTGATCAAATATATTTAAAAACTAATAAAATAAATAAATAAAAAGATTTTCCAGACAGGAAAAAAATTAAATAAATAAGTAAATGATTAAGTAAACACTGGAAACCCAAACTGCTTGTGATGTGATCTCTTTGTTTAAAACTGTATCTAAAATATATTTCCTCTAATTTTCTAGGTATTGAGTCGAGAATTATCAGTGACAGCAGCAATGGCTTATGTGTATTTATCATGTAGCAGATGCGAGTTTCTGTAAACGCGTTCTCATACAGCATCTCAGTGGACGCAGCGGCTCTCAGTCGTAGTTACCCTACCCACTTTACCGCTGAGAACGGTGAAGGACGCGTTTAAATCCGTGCCCTGAGGCTCAGAGTCGGGGTGGCGTACAGCCCAGGTCCACTGCGAAAGCGTGGCTCTGCTCACAATAGCTGTGGATGTGGGTTTCCAAGGTTTTAAAGACCGTTTGTTTGAGACGTCCTTCCTCTACAGGGTTTGGACTTCTTTCCACATATATAAACGTGGACATTATAGTCTTGTTATAAACACACATAAATTGCATTGCCTAATTAATAAATTCAAGGCTGTTAGCACAGACAGTAGTTTCTAAAGCTGTTTTATTGCTTGTAATAAATCACAAATATTATGCAGTCCAAATTGTAATAAATGAATCTATTCAAAAAAAGAAGGCAATCTTCAAAAAGTTCATGGAAAATGCATATTATGAAACAACCATTAATGGATTCTAATTTTTTTACATCAAAATAAACTCTTAGTTTAATTCCATTTTCTACAAACTTTGGAAATCTACTCTCATTTATAATAGGTGCCAAGTGCAGTTTTTAAATATGGGATTGATGGCAAAGATGGCACGGTGCAGAGACCCTAGGTCCCATCTTCCCCGTCACGGTGCTGACACCTGCCCAGGGCGGTTTCTCTGGCTCTGTCCTCTTCGCCTCCGTATGGTGGCCAGGACCCATGTGAAGGAGGGAGGTTAAGACTAAATGAATACATCATTCCACTCTTCCTTTTATCCAGGTTTAGATATGAACCCCACCATTCCAGGCACCTCTAACATACTCTGTCATTGATCTAGAGAGAAAAGCCAGAGACATGGGGGACAGGGAACTCCAGTTCAGCATCACGGTCCACTTTCTTGCCTTCCCACCTTTCACCAGAAAAAGTGCAGATGTGAGATTCTGGCTTTTTCCTGGAATCAGATTGTTATGGGAAGGGTCTGGTTGTTGAGTTTCTCATCCCATGTGTTTAGCCTTAGGGTGTGTGTGTGTATCTGTGTGTCTGTGTGTGTGTGTCTCAGTGTGTGTTTGTGTTTGTCTGTGTACGTGTGTGTGTGTCTGTGTTTGTCTCTGTGTGTATGTGTCTGTGACTGTATTTGTATGTGTGTCTGTGTGTGTTTTTATGTGTCTGTCTTTGTGTGTTTGTGTGTTTGTGTGTCTGTGTGTGTATGTGTCTAACTTTCTTTCCTTGGTGACATTTGACTGTGTGTCAGCTCCCATGTTCCGGGCATTACAGATCTTGCCAGAGTGACTGGCTGCTCCTGGCCGTGCCCTTTAGCAGGACTACACAGAAGGTGTAAACTAAGGGAGCTTTGCATTCAGGCTCCATTCAAGGAAGGGTTTCTGGGACAGCAGAGGTGTGACAGGCGGGGACAGGAACAGTTCACAAGGAAAGAGGAGCGCGAACTCAAACCTGTGCTTGGGCCCCATCGGAATGGGACATCTCAGGTCTGAGAGTCGAGTTGCTTAGGGGCCGTTCTTTCCTTGTGATCAAAGAGCAGAAGGTTGGCACAGGTCCCAGCTAGGAAGGGATGTGTTAGTAGTTGGTTAATCAGTGAGACTGCTCAAGAAGAGACCTCAGGAGGGACGGCTGGAGGGGTCGCAGTGCCAAGACTGTCAAGCTGCAGGAATGATGAGTGATCAGCAGAGAGTGACAGCTCGGGTCGGCAGCTCCAGGACACCTGAAGGGACTGGACAGTCTAAAGAGATGGGGTGGACAGGAATGCCTCTCAACCAAGGGCCATGCGAGCACTCCATTGCAGAAGGGGGGTGCAACAGGGGTTGGCTGGGGCTAGAGGGTGCTCCGATGAAGACACAGGTGTGGCCTTCACACACTCGGGGGTGACAGGGACACACTCTGTCCACCCTGCTCTCAGTCTGCAGAATGTCGGCCAAGCAGGGGTGCAGAGCCACAAGAGGGGTCCTCCTGAGGCTTTGCCTTACCTGCTATGTGGGGTCAAGTGGGCACCAGCCCTTGGTCTGTGCCCAGGGAAGCGACTGTAGGAACAGCTGAGAGTCACCGCCTCAAGGACTCTTCCCGGAGGCAAGCTAGTAGCTGCGGTGGTGGCGGGGGCAGGCTGTTGGACAGTCAGCCAGACACTGTCTGTCCATGCACTGATGTGGACACCTGCTGGCCTCTGAACCTCTCGTCTTCAACAACCACAAGGCGAATGCTGTGAGTTGAGGGAACCCAGAATGAACCAGAATGTGAGAACCCACTGACAGCAGAAGTACATCACCTCTTAAAGGGGAGGGCCACGTGGCCTGGTGATGTGGAAATGGCAGACCAACCAGCACCGAGGCTCCTAGCTACAGTGGGCCGGCACATGGAAGCAATCGACGTCCCATAACTCACTTGGTAAGGAAGCCATGATAGGGATAGCCAGTGGCATGGTGGTTAAGGCAGCTGGGTCCCACATGGCCAACTGTGCAGTTTGAGTGTCAGACTCAGCAGCCAGGGACCGGGCGTGTATGCATGTGTGCCCAAAATCCCTAAAGGAGGAAAGGGATTCCCCACCCTCCCGATCCCCCAGAGGTGCACCGGCAGCTGTGTGCAGGCACTGAAAGTCACAGCGGACCTGTCGTGAGTTTGACACGCTGCCATCCTCAGCCAGCTCCGGAACTCCATGACCTCTGCCGTTGGCAGTGTGTGCAGGCTGCTAGCTCCCGGGGCAGTGGGCCCATGCCCCGTGGGGAGGTTAGGCACATACCCTGCCCTGCTTCGCTTCCCTCCCTAGTGCCTTCCTGAGAGCACTGAGACGGGGGAGGGGCTGAGACCGAGGGGAGGCAGGTGGGACAGGGCCTCCTCTGCCTGCGGCCCCGCGTGATCCTGTCTTCACCCAGCCGTGAGGACTAAGGGCGCTGTTTGGCAGAATTCCACGTGGGAAATTGTTCCCGCGCCTCTGCGTCTGCGTTCTCCTCCCAGTAGAATAATGCGTGAAGTTTGTAAATGCTGCGGGTTCATTTCCCACCGGGGAAGGTTTCACACGAGTGCTGCTACCAGCTGTGACAGCGTGATGCGCGGCTAGGCATTGCCGCGGTGCACCGGCGAGATCCAAGTTCAAACCTCGGCTTCCAGGTTTAGACCTGTGCTCCTTTCTCTGCATCTCCTCTCCCTCGTTTGCAGATGAATAATAACCTCAAAAAGTGACTGTGGAGATTAAAGATGAGGACATGCTAAAGTACTTAACCTCTGGAACCAATGGGACCTAAGTGAGCAGTCTGAGGTCAGTCAGTTCTCACCCCTCACCTCCACCTCCGGTACTGCCTTCAGCAGGCCGGCGCCGGCATCTAATAAAATGTGATGCCACAGCCTGGAAGGCTGAAGCGACATTTACTTCTCACATTTCTGGAGGCTGGGAGTCCAGGATCCAGGCGCTACCGAGCCAGGGTCTGGGGAGGGCTGCTCTTGGCTTGCCCAGGCAGGAAGCAGCCTTCCGCGGTCTCACCTCAGGGCTGCTCCCTCGTGACCCGATTGCATCAAAGGTCCACCTCCTCCTACCGTCCCGTGAGGGGTGAGCACTTCGCTGTGCGATTTGGGGGAGACGCAGATGTTCGGACCGTGCAGTGTCAGGTTGAGTGGCTGTAGAGGCTGGTTTCCCGGCTGCGTGCTGATCCTGGGCCCCGTCCCACCTTGTCACTGCTGTCCCCCCCTCGGTCCCTGAGGCTGAGGGCCCAGAGGTACTTGTTGTGGCTGGCTGGGTTTCCATCCGTAGGCTCCCCTGGACGCACCCAGGGAAGCCATCGCCCACCATGCCTCTCCGTGTTTGTGCCTGGATCCGGCCTCTGCCTGTCCTGCTGTGTGTCCTTCTGCCCTCTCACCTGTGGAAGGAAACAGACATCCCGATGCCCAGACCAGTCCCCTGCTCGCTCTGACTCCATCTCCCACATCCCCCCCTTTTTTTTTTTGCAAAGTACCTTCTAAATGTGAGCAGAACTTTCTGTGAATCATGTACTTTTTAGTTGCAATGTGACCACTCTGACCTGGGGGTGCGGAGGGCTGCTGCTTTCATTGTGTGTCAGGATGTGGATCTTCCCAGAGGTAGGAAGCCTTCCTCCTCACTTTCTAACACCTTGGGAAATGCCTCCCAGCTAAGAACCAGACTCCACACACTGCCTGTTTATCAGTCCTGGATTTCTGAATCATGCAATTTCTTGCAAGACCCGTTTATTTCCCTTCTTCCCCAAATTGGCTCAGACTCCCAGAACAGAGGAGAGACCACCTGGGTGGACCTGGAGTGGAGACCAACCCAAGATCATGGCACACATGTCTTAATTCTGATACTTCGCCCTTCTTCTCTCACATGTCCCAGTGTGGACCGCCTTGTCCTGAGGACCAGGCGTGCTGGACAGGTCTCCCGTTAGCTCAGAGCACGGAGGAGCTGTTCCTTGCTGGGGTGCTGAAAGCCCCAGCCAAGGCCTACTCACCTAGTGCAGAACAGCAGGTGTTCTTAGGGACAGGGAACAGCAAGGCATGCTGAGTATGGACTCGAGTTTTATGGAACCAAAGTCTGCGAATCCCAGGGAACGGTCACCACAGGATGGTCTTCACTCATTGTCCCCTGTAGCTCTTCTCTAGGGATCGGTACAATAAAGATAACACAAGACTCACCCCTTGGGAGCCAGCAGGTAGCGTAATGGCTTTGTCACTGGACTTCCACATGGCCAGCCGTGGTTTGAGTTCCGGACCCAGAGGCACATGAGCATGTGTGCCCAACATCCCGGGAGGAGAATGGAGGAGAAGGACTCGCAGCATAGCCATGACCCTAGGGGGTGATTTATCACTTTCCCTCTCACTGTCTCTCTCTGTTTCTCTCCAGTGAGCACACATTCCCTGTGGCAAAAACCTTAAAAATAATCCTTACTTCAGTAAAGTCATTTAAATTAACATGTATCTCACACACACGTGCACTCGTATGTTGCTCTATGTCAGACCGTTGCATTTGACCAAACCTAATGATTCTGAGTGGTCTGTGTTCTCCTGCGAGGACAAAGGACCTGCTGTGTGAGTTACTTTCTCCTTCCGGTCCTGACTGGAGTTGAGGACACACATTCACGGAGACTGGCAACTCTTGGTCCAGAGTCTAAAAATTCTGACTGCTGGGTATTAAATGCAAAAGATCTGACTGATATTCCCTAGCCTTGGATGAAACTATTTGTTTGCAGAGTGATGTTTTAAGCAGAAATTAGTTTTCAGAACATTAAAAGACTCCAGTGATAATATCTGCAAATCCTTTCATATGCATGAAAAATTAGCAACTAAATCTGGCCATTAAAGCATAATCTGTATTTGACCAAAGCATGGTAAAAAATGGAATAAACTGTAATTTATCTTAGCTGACAGCTAATTACCTGGAAGTCTGATTAAAGGGAAAACTAAATTTACTTAATTAGTGTTTTGGTGTTTAGTCTGTATACATGTAAATATGCCTATCTCTTCTTCTACATGAACATTGCTAGAAATAAATTACCATTTTTATTTTGTCCCATTCACACGCTGCCAAACCGAGGCCAGCATTAGAAGAATGGATTTTCCCAACAATGGTAACAGGTGTTTGTGGACTCTCTGCATTAGAGAAGCAGATCGCGCCACGGCAGGGCCAGGGTAATTATGCCTGAGTAGTTTTCTTTTTTCCTGGTGGCTCTCCCTTTCCTGTCCGTCGGAAGAGAGCCAGCCTGGCAGGGAAGCAGCCCTGCCGCTAAGTCCTGGCAAGGCGGTGGGCATCTGCATGTGCTTAAGCCCTGTGAGGCAAATGGACTTGGAGAGACTAGAGCTTTTGAAAGCCTCATTCCCGTGTGTCAGAGAGGGTCTTCGCTGTGTCGTTTTGCTGGGTCTGAGGAACTCTGTAGGATCGACAGCCCAGGGCACGGGAGGCTCTCAGAGACTGCCCGGCTCCACCCAGCGTCCTCCTGGTGGACAGACTTTAAACACGACACATGTGCGACACACTTGCAGTCGTGTAAGGGACTCACTTTCTGTCCTCAGTTTCTTAAAGGCAGAGAAGCTTAGGTTAATGTTTTTAAGGTGATCTGAAAGTCAAGGGGTGCTATTCTTGAAGTAGACAGATTTTCCTTACTTAAAACCCTAAGTGGCAGACCTACCAATAGTTCAGTTATACGCTTATAAATAATTGGGCTAAAATATGATTTTTAATAAGTATTGCAGGTTTTAATCAAAATCCCCAAAGAAATGAAAACCTTAATTAAATCTGAAACTACTTTCCAGATCTGAGGCTTCTAGTGTTATTTTTCATTCTCCACAGATCTTTTATGATTAAAATAAAACATAACTGGCGAAATAGCTAATTATTTAAAGGATAGTATTATAGAAACAAACCCAAACCACATCAGAATCATTTTAGACTCATGGAAAGAAGAGGAAAGAGACTCACAGGGCAGCCAGCCTCGTTGCGTGAAGACTTTCGGGTCAGGATGCGTTCACTTAATTATCGTCACTTTTCTCATTACAGACTCGTCTGGCATAATTCAAAGTTCTTCAAAATAACTACTTCTGACTATATTTCTAAAATCTGCAGAGTACAGATTTTTAAAAGGGATGCTATTCTTAATGATTTGATAAAGATCAAAATAACAGTTTTGGAAGCATTCCTCTTGCCAGCCTCCCAGCCGTCCCCACCGCTCTCCTCCGGCAGTTAACTGACTTGTTTTCGGGGACTTCTCCTTGCTTACTTTGGCACGTGACCGGCCTAAGCTTTCATGAAGTGGAGGGACCCTGACAGGTCATCAGATAAGCTCCAATCAGTCTATGAGGCCGTGGATAACACAAGTTGGCTGCTCCTGTCCGTGTTTTTCAGGGTTTTGGAAACACGCATTGCCTAGTGACGGCGGGCTGGGTGGTGGTGTTAGGAGTGTCGGCCGTCCCCACCAACCCCTCAGCTCAGTGTCAGGGAATATTCCTGTTAATGCCGTGTCTTACACTGGCCGGTGAGGGCGCTCAGAGAGGCTCCAGGCAGTAAGTGGAGGCAGCCTCCAGGCCAGTGCCCGCATGGTTCGTGGTTTTACGGTTAGTTGTTTTTTGATGTTGGGGTTTTCAGGTAAATACACAGACACTTGACTAACAGACATCCTTAACATGGGCTTGGTATGCTAAGCTGTGGTTCTCAGTGCCATGGTAAAAATGGAATTGCGATTGCCGATTGGCTCCAAGAGGTGGTGGGGAGGACGTGGTTTTAGACAGTAGTAAAGTCTCCTAACGTCAGCCATGCCCTGACAGCCGCAGCAGCTGCCATTGGCATGCCCATCCCAACGGACCTCTGTGGGCTGACCCCCGAAGGGCCCCTGCACAGGGTCCTCGTCAAACCACGCGCTGAGATAACATGTGTTAGTCAAGGCCGGGAATCGCGGCCATGTCTTAGGGAAGTGGGGTGAAGAGCACGTTTTAAGACTTGTTGATGTGTTTTCACACGATAACTCTGGCCAGGAAGCTGGCTGGGTGGCATTCCTTTCCATGCCACAGCAGGTAACGTCACTCGTCACAAGTAGAGCAGCCCCAGGGCTCCCAGGTCCCAGGGAGGAAGGACGGGCAGTCCTGGAGGGGAGTATCCCGGAAGCATGAGCCTGGTGGAGGAACCCCAACAAGACAACCAGTGAGGCCACAGGGACAAAGAATGCCCCTCGCTTTCCTTGAAGAATTGGGGGTGTGGCCAAGGGGCTGGCGGGCTTTTGGTCCAGGGCAGGAAGGTGTGGGATTTTAGAAGGGGGAGAAGGAGGCAGGAAGGGGGGCCACAGCCAGGTCTGAGACACTAGAGTGAACTGGGAGACTCTCTGGGACCAGGGAAGAGTGTGGTCTTGGGGCAGGAGCTGTGAGAGGAGAGGGGCATGGCCTTGGGGCAGGAGCTGGGGGACCTGGGAGGGGCTTGTCCTTGGCACAGGAGCTCTGCGGACAGGGAGGGGCGTGGCCTGGGGCAGGGGCGTGGCTTCCATTCTCAAGCCTGCTCGCTGGGGGACCAGCCCTGTCACAGGCAAACCCAGCTCTGGAGGAGACTGCTTTAAGGAGCTAAGTCATGTCCCCAGGATTTAAGAGTCCACCGTGGCCCACAGCAGCCCTGTCCCGCACAGAGGGAAGAGAGACAACCCTTGTGGCCCAGGCAAGGCCAAGAGGGTGGGTGGGGGCTCTATTGGGCACTCCTGGGATACCCCCTGAGCAGGCGCCCTTGATGGGCATTTGGCTGAAGCCCCACAGGGGAAGGTTACCCCTTTTCCTCTCCCCGCCCAGGTTTCTAACTAGGGCAGAGTTGGGGAAGAGCTGGTGTGCATCCCGGAGCCCTGGGTGAGGTTGGGAGAGGAAAGTTCTTATCACTCTCTCCACATCGAAGCCCCCCCCCCCCCCCCCCCCCCCCGAAGCCCAAGGTTTGGTAGCACCTGGGTGTGAATTCTTATTTAGACAGAGGGTGGGAGGTGAGAGGGGGTGCCTCCCTCCACGTCCGCCCACCCTCCCTAGGCCTGCCACACAGGAAGTCCCTCCCGCCTCTCCAGGCCTCCAGACTGGCGGGCGTGCCACACAGGAGGTGGGTGAGCCCTGGCACCTGTGCTCTGAGTTCAGCCAACCTGCAGGTAACCAAAGGTGACGGGCCACTTTCCCAGCCCATGGGAAAAGGACAGAAATGTGCCCAGACACAGGCCAAGTGACGCTCTGGGATTTGAACCCAGGCTGGGCTCAGGGCCTGCGTCCACTGCAGAGCACTGTCCTGTCTCAAGCCCAGAGGGCACTGCCCAGCTCCGGCTCACAACGGCCCTAGTCTGGAGAGGTCTGGTCGCAGGCCTATAAGGAGGTGAGAGTGAGAAGATGGCGTCCAACAGGGCACCCGAGTGGCCTGACCGTGGGTGCCCCCTGCTCTGGGCCCCTCCCGCTTTCCTGCAGAGCCACCTCTGCAGCCTGCCCCGTCAGAGCAGTGGAAGGACACACATTTACAGAGCACTTGCCATGGGCTCCTGCTGTTTCTCCTTAAGATTTAGATCCACAGGGGGCTAGAAGGTGGCATAGTGGTTAAGGCGCTGAACTCCCATGTGACTAGCCGTGGTTCGAGTCCCGGACCTGCTTGCATGAAAATCACTCTGGTTGCGTGTGCAAAATCTTGAGAGGAGAATGGAGGAGAAGGGATTGCAGTGTGCTCATGCCCCCTGGGGGGTGATTTCTCACTTTTTGTCTCTCCAAGATCACATGTGCCCTGTAGCAAAAATCTCTCTCAAAAAAAAAAAAAAAAAAAAATCCACACAAATAGGTAATGGGTGTACTGATAAGAGGTGCTGTTACTTGTTTGTTTTTACCTTTTGGTTGAAGGACCAGGGGACTGGCTTATGTCTGCCCTTTTCACAAATATGAACTCCAGATATGGCCCCACACAATGAAGCAGGCAAGATGCTTGACACCTGCCCCGTGGCCCTGTCCCGGCACCAGCAGCATCCGTGTTCTCCTCCAGCTTCTGATCTGCAGAATCGCAGCCCAGCTCAGACCCACTGAGTCAGGGCCTGTGTTTAACAGGCCCCCTACCCCCACCCCCCGTGATCTGTGCACACAGTCCAGCAGGAAAACGCTGTTTAGAGAAGCAGGCCTGGCCTGGGTTCTGGCTACGTCGCATGTGTGGTGAGACTTTTCAGTTAAATTCTCTTTTTTCCTTCCTTGTTGAACTGCATTTACTTACTTGTACCAGAAGTTTGGCTAGACTAACACAGGAAGGAGGATACAATGTGCTCGAGTGAGTGTGCAAGCGTGTCCAGAGCCGAAAACATGGCCCTCTGCAAACCAGCAGGCACAGGAAGGTGAGCCTAGGCACTCCTCTCCAGATAAGGGCCGGCCATTTCCCTAATTGGGTTAGGGAATTCTCCATGACAACTGAGTGATGGGGGTGGGAATTCTGAATGTTTTCCTGTGCTTCCTCTTGGCAGGTGGACAGGCCTTTCGATGAGCCCTAGATCTGATTAGCAGGGTCTTTAAGGCAAAAGACAAAAGCATACTAGCCATCGGCCTATTAAAATTGAACTCTGGCCAAACGAGAGATGCTTCCCGCTGCAGACCGGCATAGGCCTCCTGCAAGGGGGAGACAGCTTGGACACCACACTGACTCAGGGCCAGGAGGCCTGCAGTGAAATGACAGGCCAGTGGGTGTCTGTGGCTCACAGAACAAGGGAACCTATCATTGCAAAGTCTATTCAAAGAATCTTTAGAAAGTGCATTTCCTCAGGTTTTCTTTCTTCCTGCCCTGCCCCTGAGCATCCAAGGCAACTCGCTGTGAAGACCGTGAGGGTGGGGGTTCTTCACCTGTCCTAGACTTGGTAAGCATGTGGCCTGCACCGGCACAGGGGCATTAGAAGCAGTAAGCACGCCGCAGGCCTGCATCCTGCACACCCGCCCCGGCTCCGTGTCCAAGCAGTCGGTAAAGCCACAGTGGGGAACACGTGCCAAGCTCACAGCTGGGGAAGTACCAGGCCCACCCCTTCTGGCTAGCAGCCCCGGAACCTGCCTTCCCAGCTGCCTTCGTTCCAGCCACCGAGACACAGGCTTTCAAAAACATAACGCCTTCCCAATCCTTCTCTGCTTTTCATTTCCATGGTTCTCAGTCTGATAGTAATGCTAACCAGCGTTTACTGAAGATTGTCGTGTGTCTGTCGACAGGCCTGGTTAGGTGTTTCCTGTGCAGTTTACAGTTTAATAAACACCCTTTGTGCAGGGAGCTATCTCATGCCGCTTTCTTGATCAGCTAACGGGCTGGTCTGTCCTGGTAATGTTGTTCTAGGCCCCGCCCACTGTAAGAACAAATTCCAAATGACCCCTTTCCAGAATATTCTAAAAATTGGGTCCCTATTTATTCAAGGCGTTTTCAAAAAGTTCAGGGAAAATGCATACTATGACAACCTTATGTATGGATTTCAGTTCTTTTTTTTATGCCAAAATAAACTTGTCCTTTAATTCCATTTTTCCACAAGCGTTTTGATATCCCCTCATGCTCCTAGCTCACGATTCACCGGGGACTCTTCTCCCCAGAAAGATAAATGCAGTGTGACATCTCTTGCCCCCCATCTGCTTTTACTTGCTTTTGAACTTTAGATAAAGCAGTATGTGGGCAGCAGGTGGTGCAGTGGTTAGGGTGCTGGATTCCCACATGGTGTACGGTGCTCGAGTTCCAGACCCAGTGACTTCAAAATTATGCCAGACGTGTGCATGCAGGCCCCAAATCCTGAGAGAACGGAGGAGGGACTGTGGCGTGGCCGTGATTTCTCACTTTTTCTCTCTGTCCCTCTCTGTCTCTTTCCAGTGAGCACATGTGCCCTATGGCAAAAAAAATAAATAAATAAATAAAAATAAAAAAAGAAAGAACGAACATGCAATACATATTCTTTTGTAGTTAACTGACTCAAAATGATGCCTATGAAGTGTCGCTGTGTGCACCGAGCCTGTTCGTTCATTGTCCTGTGGGTGGGCGTTTGTGCTTGCAGATTTGGTCGTCAGGCACCGTGCTGTGAACATCCCTGCATGTTCAGTGAGTAAACACAGGCATTTACACTGAAGAATGGAAGCTACTCGGATGTGCAGCTTGGGTTGCTATTGCCAGAAATTTCCGACATGCTTGTACCGATTTATGCTCCCACCCACAGTGTGGTAGAAAGCCATTCGCTTACATTCTCTTCCCATCAGCACTCGAATGGCTCAGCCTGTGTTCTTGCTGGTGGAAGTGGAGTTTTTACCATTCTAGCAAGTGTATAGTTGCATCTCATTGTCATTTTAATTTCTATTTCTCTGATGGTTATTGAACTTGACCCTCTTTTTGTCTGCTTACTGGCCACTCGGGCTAGTTTCTGCAGTCAAATACGTAATTCAAAGCTTTGGCTTATTTTTTACAGTTGTGGGTCGCCTCCCCCTACACACACAGGCACACATACATCCTCACAACTGTCGATCTATGAAAAGTATTTATATATTCTGGATACGAGACTTTCATCATGCATATTGAAATATCTCCTCTTTCTCTCTCTCTCTCTCTGTAGCTTGCCTTTTCACACAGTATTTTTCACAGTGATATTTTGAAGAGAATTTTAAAATTTTGATGATGTCTGATTTGTTATATTTATTTTTTGTTTAGTGCAGGATTTTTGTTATTTTTAAAATAAAATCTCTCTGTCATTCAAGATCATAAAAACATGTTTCTTTGCTATCTTCTAGGAGCTTCATAATTTGACCTTCTACATTTATAGCTGTGATTGACCCAAAATATATTTTTGAGTATGGTGTGAGGTAGGGGGTCATGATTCATTTATTTTCGTATGGATTGCAGAGACATGACCATCCCTTGTCCACAGAAGTGCTATGCTCCCCACCCCGGATTCAAAGTCAAATGGCAGGTGACTCTGTTTCTGGACTCTGTTCCTCTGAGTTATTTGTTTATCTCTGGGCTGAAATCATATTGTTAAATCATATTGTTTAAATCATATTGTTTAAACTATTTTTCTTTAAAGTAGTCTTGTTAATTCATAGTTTAAGTGCTTTAAATATCATCTTCAAGATTGTTTTTATTCTTCTTTCCTCTTTACATTTACATAAAGATTTTAGAATTAGCCTGTCAAATAACACACACACACACACACACACACACACACAGCAGTTAAGATTCCATTCTACTTAGAGAAGGTAAAAATTGGTAAGAAGTTACATATTTACAATGTAAAATCTTGTAATCCACCACAGTGAGAGACTCCTCCATTTATTTTATTTCTCTTAATACCATTTTAAAGTTTTCTATGTAGAGGTCTTACACAATTTTTATGAGATCAGTCACTAATTATTTGGGGTTGCTGATGGAGAAGGCATTGCTTTTATTTTATCTTCATTTTATTTTTTTCTATTTCATTCCTATTCCATTTATTTTCCATTTGTTTGTTAGTGAAATGGATATGCAATTAACACTAATTTTATAGTGACTTCACATTTTCTTAGTCATTATTTATAATTAGTGTTTTGTATTTTTTTATTATGATAAGAGTACATTTCTAACTTTTTCCCTCTATCTTCACAGTACTTAGCTTGGTGTTGAGCAAATAAATGCTTAACTACTTATGGATTTATTGATTAATGGTTTACGTGAGAAACTTCAGTCCTTACTCTAAAAATTCTAACTTCTTAGATCAATTATATTGATATTCAGACAATTCTAGCTAAAATGAAAGGATTAAACATAACTAAATTGCATTTCTATGATTTGAATGTCCCCTCCAAACTCTTGTGGAGATAAATTGCCACTGTAAAGGTATTTGAGAGGTGGGACGTCACACGGGGAGGCCTGCACACTCACGAATGGACTCACGCTGCCACCGTAGTCACGGGTAGTTACCGGGGAGCACTCTCCTGAGAAAGGCGCGCGCTTGGCCCTGTCCTCTCTCTGTCCTCTACATGCTCACGACCGCTCCCTGCCTCCACCTTTCACCGTGGACAGCCCTCCCAGATGCCAGCACTGTGCTCTGGGACTCCAGAACCGTGCACCCAAATCTTCTATTCTCTATAAATTGTTCAGACTCTAGTATTCTGTTTTAATAGCAGAAAATGGATGAAAACAATGGGCTTTTCCATCAGTCTTAAATTATAGCTTTATTATTATTATTATTATTATTATTATTTCCATATCATGTGTGTGCTTGTTGAAAAGAGACAGAGAGAGAGGGGAAGGGAGAAATCATCCCTTGTCCTCCAGTATCCTCTCATTATTTTGGGCACACACCCACAGGCTCCACGTGTGATTGTCAAGCTGCCAGCTCCAGGACTTGAACCACGGTGGCCATGATGGAGTCCAGTGCCTTAACCATGATGCCACCTGCTGGCCCCTTAAATTGCGCCCTTTTTTTTTTTTTTTTTTTTGAAGAAGAAGAACATCCTACTAAATCAGATGTGCACATTTTCCTGCAAAGGTTTTTGTTCTGTATCACATCTTGCTGAAAGTTATTTTAGCTGAAGTAATGTAAAATTTAGAGTGCACAAAATAAAAAATATTAAATAGAATAAAATCATTTGATTATTAGCGAACTTTGTTGAAGTGTGACACTACCATATTAGCAGCTCAAATTTCATGAAGCTTGAGGCTTCACCATCTAAACAATATTTCATTGTATTTTAAGGTTTAAAAAATATATATCAAGGTTTTTTGGGCAAGAGTTTCACTGAAACCTAGCATTGAATACATAAATGATTTTTAAAATGAAAGAAGTGTATTACTGCCTTTTATCATCCTTATGATATACTTTGAATGAGCAGTGAACAATGAATACCTGACCTTCATGTGTAAAAGCAAGAGGTTAAAGTAAAAAGAAATTCATCTGAATTTAAAATTTTAAACACACACACATTGGTTCTCTTTGATCTTAAACCAAATATGTATAGTGCCTCTTTCATTAATGCATTATCTTTAGAAAGTAGTCGGGGTTTGTCGGAATTGAAATAAGATTCATTTAATCAGCTATCGTAGTTCATCTGTTAAATTACAGCACTTTGCTCCCCATTTGTGAAATAATCTTCAAACTAATGAAGTAAGGTCAATTGCATGCAGTTTTATTCTAGCCAAATTGCTGTTAATTGCATCAAAGGCTTTGGTAAGGTCAATAAATGTTGCCTTTTTATATCCTCTCTTGAAAATGGCAGAAAATAAATGCCTTTTCTCTGTACTGCATTCAGGCTTGGGGCGACTCATAGCAGGTGGACTGTTAGATTCTCATTACCTGATCTGAAATGTTCCATTTCTGAACAACATGGTAGGAGGAAGTGGAGTTACCGAGGCAGTTTTAGGAAAGACCCCTTTACCGTAAGTGTTCCCTGTTACTCCTTAATAATGGCGGTGTCCTCCCTCCAGTAGAGACAGGCTTTACTGGGCAGCTCCGTGTACACTAGATTGTGGACCTTGACTTCCTGTATTATTTTCATGGTAATCCTTCTGGACCAAGTGATCCCTTCTCCCTTCATATCCCTTGCTAGGGACAGTAAGTGTCACATGTCACCTCCCCTCCCCTCCATTTCTAGTGTCGGAGTGCAAGCTGGCTTCCCTAGAGAGCCTGCAGCCCAGGCCAGAGTAAGGAGGGACAAGTTGCCTGGACCCCACAGACCAGGACGCTGCTTTGGCCCATCAACACTGCAGGGCTGACACAGTCTTCAGGACTTGATCAAACCCTCCCAGGTTTATCCTGGGAGATGTGTATGTTCTAACCACCTCAGTTTGTGAATATTAACGACAAGTTAGGAACCATTTTGTGGAAAAGTAAGCTCAGAGATACCGAGTACCACAATGGGTAAGTATAAGAGGCTGGGCTCGATGCTGGGAAATCCAGCTCTGGAGCCTCTTCCTAACCTTGGCAAGTGTATGCACCTGAATCCGGGCCCACGGAACGAGGCAGGGAGGCACTGCTGGACACCTTGACTGGTTCTTTCTGGGTTGCTCTCATAAAACACTCCAAGCTGGGTAATTTAGGAGGAAACACATTTATTTCTTACAACTCTGGAGGCTGAGAAGTCTACCTCTCAGGGACCTGTAACTGGTGGGGGCCTCTTGCTGCGATCTCATGACAGAAGAGCACGGAGTAAGTGTGAGAGAGCAAGAGGGGGCCGAATTCTCTCCTACAACAAACCCACCCTCCTGATCCTGCAAAAGTGCCATCGGTCCATTCACGAGGGCAGGGTCTTCACGGCCTAAGCCCCTCTTCAAGGGCCCACTTCTTAACACGCTTGCACAGGGGACTGAGCTGCACACAAACTTTGGGAGACACACTGGGACCACAGCAGAGCTTTCCTGGAAGGTACACATCTCCACAATAAAACCAGGAAGTCTAGAAAGCCATAGGCGGGTCAGAGCCAGGAATGTTTCCCTTGGGCAGGTGGAAATGCTAGCACAGTTGTTAGCAAGAGTGCCCTGTCAGAGGGACGTCTATTTTTCCACATGCTCTTAGGCTCGGAGACACGAGATTTAGATGACACACTTCCTGGCTCATTTCCTTATGCCGGTAATGAGCCTCTCTTTCTTATTTCTTTAAGGACTGAAGCTGCATGAGTGTGTTTTCAAGCTACCATTTAGTAGTCGGAAGAGTGCGCTGCCCTGACTTTTCTTATTCTTAAAATATCGTCTGGGTGCCCAGGATCACACTCTGAATGGTGAGCTATCGCGGGGATTCTTGGGGACATGTGTTCATCACATGACCCCCAACCCCATGCCCTCCTCATCTTTCACGCCCCCACTCTTTGATCCAAACCCTTCAATGGCTGCCCTCGGTCCCTGCTTTCATGGCACACCCCTTCCCAGCCCGACTGCCCTCCCATCCCTGGGGTCAACATGACCGAAGCCGGTAAGATCATTTTTGAAAGATGGAGAAAAACTCACAGGATCTGAAAACTGCCTAGGACGGGCCTGAACAGGACGGCGGATGCTCATGGTTGGTGCCTCTGATAACCTCTGGAGTGTGTACTTTCCAGCAAAGGCCTCTCCGTGAGAAAAAAGCACAGTAGAAAATGATTGCCTTGTTTTAAATTAGCTAGGCATAATAATGAGTTGTTTCTAAGTGACCAGCATATGTGATTTATGACAGTATTCCAGAGAAATTCAATTATATGACATAAATAAGTAGAGCTTAGTATGGGGCTTCGACAGAACAGGAAGCGGTGTAATCATTCTCCTCTCCCACCCGGAATTCATCCCCGGTGGCCTGCTCTGGGCCTGCCTTCTGCTGTGCATGGAATTCTTACTGAGCTTGACGGGTCTCTATTATAAGATGCCGGATTCCATGAGCCGGGGGCCTGTTTGGAGTATCTGTGCCTGCCTCCGTGTGGCGTTGTCTGATGGAATGCCAGCCGTCGCTGCGGGCTCTCACATTCACTCTAACAATGAGAACAACTAACGGCAAGGCCACGCAGCCGCCTCCTGACTGCAAATCAAGTGTGTTTGTTCCCCACGCTCCTGGCCTGGCTCTACCTGAAGGTCAGAGTGGGATGAAAGAACCACTGAGGTGTCTTTGTGCCTGCGTTTCCAAGGACATCATGAAACCTGTGAAGCCCTGGTCCTCTGCTTGCGTTATAAAATGCACATGGAGCGACAGATCAAAATCCCCAAGGTAAAATTAGCCAGAGAAAAATGAAATTCTTCATGTAAAAGTAAACCACCTGAGTAGGGAGATCTTAAGATATTTGCTAGTGAAAAGAAGGGGAAGACAGACCTAGGGTCTTAGTTGACCTCATGCTTCAGATGGGCCAATGAGCGACACCTGTACAGGAGCTGCCAAAATTAGATACTTTTGCTCAAATCAAAGGAAGTCGTTTATCATTGTGAGTCTAAGGGCCAGCGTTTGTATGCTGAGCTGCTGGCCATGCGCAGAAGTGTCTCGACTCACTGAGTCCACAGGCAGCCCTGCGAAGTAGTTACTGCTAGAATCCTGCCTCGGAGACATAGACATGGAGAGAAGGGGTGCCCGGAACCTGCCCAAAGCCATTCAGGGCACGCTGACACTGCATTTCAGACCACACGACACGTCTCTGGGGCTCACGCCTTCTGTGCGAAGTGGTGAGACCAACTAGAAACTGCCATGAAAATAACCTCGTGACCTGCAGCCCCTCTCCAACGTTGCTTCTGACGAAACGATGACACCTTCTTGCTGCGCTGATGATACCACATCTGGAATGTTCCGTCAGCCTGGGAAGCCACATCCTTTGGTAAGGAGCATCGAGCAGCTTGAAGTCATTGGGTCCACCGGAGAGGAACCAGATAAGACTCTTAGGACGGATCACTGAGGAGCAGCCCTGGAGGGGGCGTCACAGCCCCAGAAAGCCGGTGAGGGCACTCTGCACTGTCCTTCTCGCTCCCGTGGGAAGAGCTGAAATAAAGAGCCGTCCCAGGGAGAAGAATGCCAAGATGAGAGGCACGGGCTGTGCAGACCTGGAGCGACATCCCTGATTGAGTGGGGGCAGTGCTCAGCCACCTCCGGGCCTCGCGCTGGGCTCCTGCCTGGAGGGTACCTGCTGAGCAAGCAACCGCAGCTCTGCGATGAGACAGGCCAGGTGCTGCTGCCTCCCGTCCACGGAAGGCGTGTTCTGAGCCATGCTCACTCCACCTTGCCCCCGTGGCAGGGCGGTTCTGGGACAGCTGGAGGCCTGGCCATTCAAGGCCTGGCCCCTGGCCCCCTGGCCAGCCGCGTCGGCATCCACCAGGACCTGCCGGGAATGTGGGCTCCGGTACCCGCCAGCGCTGTGTTCCACAGGCTCACAGATGGCTCAGGTGGACTGAGAGGCCAGGCCCCGATCTAAGGCTGTAGCTATCGCAGCTGCACGAGGGCACCTGGAGGGCCTTGGACAGACTGTGTCGGCCCCGGGGCCACCTGCCCCTCTGTCCTGGGGCCAGCCCAGCGTCGAGGCTTTCAGAGCTCCCAGACTGTTCTGACGGGCTCAGGCCCAGCCGCTCTGGCAGAAGGCAGCCACCACACGTCTGCGCTGTCCTGGGAGGGTCAGCGTGAACCAGCCTCTGCCTTCGGAATACGCCCAGATGAAGAGGGAGGCCACTCGTCAGAAACGGTGTTGGAGAGGGCTGCAGGTCCCGAGGTTCCTTTTATGGCCATTTCTAGTTGGCCATTTCTAGTGAGGGGCCTTTTGTGTGGGAAGCTGCCCCGATAGCAGCAGAGAGCCGAACCCCAGCCGGTAAGGAGGTGGGTGCTGGCCGCCGAGTGGGAGTGCAGCCGGCATTCAGGGAGGGGCTCCTGCGTCCGGCAGTCCCGAGAGAGGCGACTGTAGAGCCGCGCGGTGAACCTGGGCTCCGATCTCAACAGCTGTTGGTGTGCTTGCTAGTTCTGAAAACAACGGTATTTTTGAAGATCGCATTTTAGCTGAATTTATTAACATAAACGCTTCCATTTTAACTTTAGACCATATTTCTTTAGCTAATGCTTCACTTTACTTTTATTTAAACTAGTATTACTGTTGAGTTACTGCAAACTATTATCTTGTTTTTATTTTAGGCTTTTTTTTAAGTTACTTTATTTATTTCTTCCACGAGCGAGACAGAGGAAGAGAGAGGGAGAGAGAGAGAGACAGGCCTCCCTACCAGGGTCTTTGTGTCATGATCCCCAGGCTCTGCTGGCCCAGGTCACGTGTATGCACATGCAGCTGGTGTGCAGCTGGCATGCTTGGGAGTCCCTGAGATGCAAACTCTGGGCCTCTTTAACATGGCCCTGGTCGCCGTGGCCCTGCGCCAGCAGCTGGCCCCGTTTTAGTCTGCGTATGACACACTTCGAATTATAGATGTGTCGGACAGTCGAGATAGCGGACAGACTTCCTCCTGTCCCATTTTCACCCCAGCACTCAGACGCGTCTGCAAGCTCTGCACGGCCAGCAGAAATGGAATGTTCTGTCAGTGACTTACACTGGGCTTAGGTTGGGGGGTTCCCAGCTAAACCTGACTCCAGTCCCAGCATGGGCGGCCTCCCTGCCCTGTGCACCTGTCGCCGGTCCTTCTGCACGGTGCTCAGTGCCCAGTTGCCCTCACCCGACCTGCCGGCCTGTGCTGGGGACACCCTGCAGCTCCTGTCTGACCCGCGTCCAGTGTGTGCCTGCATGTCAGTTGCTCTGGCGCTGGGAGCTCCCGACCCTGCCCTCCTGGTAAACCTCACCTGGGACAGGCCCTGCTTCTTCAGACAGAAGGTAAAAACTGGGTCCACCACTGCAAAAGGAAACAAGGTCGCAGACTTCCACTCACAGAGCCTTGGAGGGAAGTGTGGCCGCCATCCCAGGTCACGCGAGCCAGGAGTGAAGGGTCGGGCAGAGGGTGACAAGCGTGTGCCACCAGCAGTGTCTGTCAGTACAGACCAGACGTCAGAGACTGCGAAAATTGGAAAGCGTCGGTTCATTTTAGTGCAAAAGTGTTTTTGAAATCTATACGTAGTTTGTTTTAATATATGTAATATGTGTGTTCCATGGCATTTTCGAAGGCCCTGTTCATGGGAAGGGTGAGTCATGGCACGTAACTGAGTGGTCCCTTTAGGGAACATCTGGAGGGCGTCTGATCTGCTGGGCAGCAGCGAGGCCCCCAGGTGTTGTGCCTGGCCACTGGCGGGAGTGTCGTGGGCCCTGCTCCCGGGTGTGGCGGTCAGACTCGTATTTAAAATGACTGTGAGCACCCTGGAAGCCAGAGCTCTGCACAGCCGGCAGGCCAAGTCACCAGTGAGACAGGACTAAGCGAACGGGCCGTTCAGTAGGGTCAGGCTGGAGGGAGCAACGTCGTCCGCAGTCATCCTACGAAACAGGCTAATTCAGGGATTCGTCACACCCTAGAGTGCTGCTGAGCCATGTGGGGATTAGAGGGTGTACGTAGCACCAGCTGCTTTCCTGGCCTTTGCCAACCTAGCCCATCAGGGTGAGAGCCACGCTTGCGTTCGGTCCAGGCCGGGACCCAAAGCACCCGGGAGGGCTGGCTCTGGCCTGTTGTGATGCCTCGGGAGCCCTAAGCGCCCCTCACGAAGGCCCTCATCTACTGGAGGGAGGACTGTCACGCTGAAGGCCGCATCACTCTGACACGCAGCCCAGCGTTCCTGCTCGGGCGCTGACTCACTTAGAACCACAGCGGAGTCACCCATGGCAGGCCTCGCGGTCACCGTCACTACCCTGGGAAGTGCAGGCGAGCCTGGGCTCAGTCCCCGACAGTCTCCCAGGCTCCTGTCCCAGCTCCTGGGCTGCCGTCTTGTCGCAGCTTATAACCTGCTCCAGGGCAGACCTGAGCAACTCGGCTGAGATGGGGAAGTCGCAGTGCTGCAGGGCCGTGTGCTCCCACCCCGGAGAAGGCAGGACAGTGTGCGGGCTGCGCTGGGCCGGCGCAGAGGAGCTGCAGCCAGAAGCTGTGCAGGGCCTTGGGCATGCCGGAAAGGACTCCTCTGGCACCCGGCCACACCCCACCCGTCTCTTCTCTGGGAGAAATCACTGCCAGTGGCTGCCTCTGCACCTTAGCATTTTAGTTAGGGTGGCACATCTGGGTGGAAGGGGTTCCCACCTGCTGCTGCACAGGAAGAGCATAGGAGGAGGGTGAGCTGCAGGTGCTTGTTTGCATCCGCAGGATCCGACGCAGGTGTCTGGGGGTGCACACTGTGGCCACTTAAAAGCTGCCCGGGTGACTGCATTGGATAGCCCAGGGGGCGACCACCGTTTAGGGTGAGTGACCTCATCGGAGCCTCTAAAACCCACAGGTTACACTGGGACGAGACTGAAGACCGTGGATAGGACCCCCTGAAACAGTGAGGGGTGGCCCGAGTGGTGGAGTGCCACTCGGCAATGCAGAGCCATGTGGGAGGCTGCGGACTGGCTCCCGGTCCACCCGAGCACAGGCTGGGGGGCGTGCACCCCATCCTGGCTGCCTGGAGACTGGGTGGGGTGTCTCGGCAGGGGTGTGCCAAAGGCTGTGGGGGTCTCTTCGTGAGACCCCTTCACAGTGCTTATTTCTTTCCCCCTCCTCATGAAATAAATGAGTACGTGTTTTTAGAAAATGGAGAAAGTTGAAAAAACTGAAGGCAGATGGTACTTCGCAATCACCAGCACATTCAGCTTTGCCTAAATCTTAATATAACTTACTCGCTGCGAAGCCGTCCAGATTCTGGGAACTGTCGTTCGTTACACAGTTGTGCTGTATGACTGGCAGGGTAATTTACAAGGCGGGCCGAACAGGCAAGGGGACTTCTGATGTTCTTATTTTGTCTCTGAGACCGAAGTCTATGCGGTAGAAGGCAATGGTGTGTGGACCCTGCCCACTTGCAGGCGGAGCTCTTCCTGGGGACGTGCGGTGCTCCTGTGGTCAGTGCAGTGATGACGGGCTGGCATGGTCAGCCATGTCGGACGGCAGGGCAGGCAGACAGGGACCGGGAGGGCCCACCTGTCACCTGCGATGGCCCATGATCAGCCACAGGTGACGCTCCGGCATCGCTGCCTGAGCCAGTCACAATGCAAGAAGCGTGTGCCCGTAATGAGCTGGTTTGGGTGTCTACTGGATTAGAAGGCTCTGTCGTTTCCATTTCAGCTCGGCTAGCCTGGCTTTCTTGAGTAACTTTGATGAAATGTTTTTGCATTTGGATTTCTGGCATTTGTATAACTAATTGAAAACCATGAACTTACTTTTAAAAATACCTCTACCAACAGTTGCTGAATGTGCTTCATAATCAGTCATTTGAATCCAAAAGCCAGAAGGCTGGACTTTATGATGACATTTATTTTCTTGACTTTCCCCCAAATTGTTACTCGAATTCCATTTAAAGAAACTCTGAAGGCTGGGTGGTGGTTCAGCGGTAGCAGCCCTGACCCCCACGGGAAAGCCATGGGTTGGTCCCACAGTCTCTGCACACTGGGGTACACGCGTGCCTGTGATCCAGGCTGGCGGAGGCTGCGGTGGACTGTGGCATCAGGACCTGATTGGAGGTGCCTGTCTCTGTGGCCCTCTGTCTCCCTCTCTCATGGAAGAAGGCAATAAATAAACTTTAAAAATAAAATAAAATGGACTAGCTAGTGACATGGTGATTACAGTGCTGGACTCTCAGATGCCCTACTACCATTGTTCAAGTCCTGGACCTGGTGGCTTGAAAATCACACAGGGTGCGTGTGTGCGCGTCCTCAAAATCCCAAGAGGAGACTAGAAAAGAAGAGACTGCAATGTGGCCTTCTCCCTGAGGGTTAATTTCTCACTTCACTTCTCTCTCTTTCTCTGTCTCTCCCCAGCAAGCCCATGCACCCTATGGCAAAAAACTAAAACATAAAGATATAAATAATAAATTAAAAATAAAATAAAATAAGAGCAACTGGGGCACAGCAGTAACGCATTGCTCCGAGAGGCTGGGTCCCACAAGGTGACTGGCCATGGTCTGGCTCCCTGCTGACTCTCCTCTGCCTGAAACGTGCTGAGTGCATGTGCGAATGCTCAGGTCCCCGGGCTGGAGGGCGTGTAGATGGGACACAGCGCGCTGGCCCTGCAAGGTCTAATTTCTCTTTTTTCTCTCTATTTCTTTTTCATGCATGCATTCTTATCATGAATTCACATTTTTAAAATAATAAATAAAAGAAAGTCTGAGAGGAGCATGCCCAACATTTCTTTCAACAACGTGGAGCAGAGGAAACAATTAGTAAATATCAGAGTGCATAGCATGAGAGGGTAAATATTACTTCCTGAAACCCTCATTTCAGCTGTGCGTGTACATAATTAGGCTGTGGCGTAAAGTTTACTTTATACAGTACAATACAAATAGAAATTTGAAAGCTAGTGGATAAAGGTATGGGTTAAAATAATCTCACAGCCCAAGCCGCGCATGTCACCAGTAAAGCCTGCTGTGTTTCACGGGCCGAGCCCCTGCCGGCGCCAGGTCGGATAGTGAGGTCGGTGGTCCTCAGAGTGCGGTCCTGGACCAGCTGCGGCAGCACCACCTGGGAGTGCCCTAGGAGTGCAGACCCGGGGCCGTGCTGCAGACTGCGAGTCGTAAACTGCCGGGTGGGCTCAGCAGGTGGCTCCCCTCTGGGAGACCCTGGCCAGCAGGAAAGGTGGTCTGGCGACTCTACATGGCCCACGCCTGTGGTCATCCGTAACCCACAGGCCTTGGCGAGCGCCCTTGTTCGTTTCTGTGGCTCAATGTGTAACTGGTTCTGTGTCAGCCGTCACTTAAATTGGCCTCATCAGGATCTGGGGTCCTGACTTACTGCCACACCCTGTCCCTCACGCTTCTCAACCAGCCTCTCTGCTCCTGGCCCCACCTGAGCCGCCCCGTGTTCTCGGACCTTCCGAGGCTCTACTCTCTGGCCTGACTTTGCGGCCCAGATTGCGCTATCCATTGTCCCAGCTTCCCTGATTTCTCAGGAAAGTACCCATCCTGCGTTCACAGGTGTCTAACCCTCACGGCCCAGTAACTCCAGCCACGGTGAGGTATGAAGGAGGTGGCAGATTTACGCAGCCCCACAGGATTCTGTGGCCCGAGGTCCAGTGCCCGCAGTTCGAGCCCCAGAGCAGGCCTGAGGGGGCTGGCTGGGAGCAGGGGCCGTACCATGTTGATGGAGTCAGCCCAGGCGGATCCTTGCTTCTCCGCCCGGGCTCGGGCTGGACCGACGCCCATGACGAGGTGGAGTCAGCATGCAGCCTCGGTCCTTGAGAAATGGCGTCGCACTTCTTTGCTGAACTCAAACTTTTTGTGGATTGAAACTTGTACTTGTTCTTAGAGCCCTCATCTCTTTTGAAAAATGTTAGTTCAGCAACTTCAGCTGCTTAATTAAAATTGGCTGATGGCTTGCAGAAAAGGCATTTGAGCTTTTCAGTGTGGTTCTCTTCGCACTATCCGACTTTGTAGAAATATTAGGCATAAATCCGTTCACAGGCTCTGCCTCTTAACCAGATGAAATACTTACAGACTTTTTCTGACGGCGTTTCATCTCCTCTCCGTATAAGTAAACACACTCCGCTAGTTCTTTGAGAAATCGAGTGCAGAAACAATTACTTCAGCACAACTCGGCCCCTGTCCTACAAAGTGCAGAAGCATCTTTCCAACTCGAGTAATGAAGCAGCGTGAACAAGCTCTCCAAGTCCACTTGAGAATCCTCAGCCTGCTTGATCCGGAGGTCTGCTCCAGGTTCAGAAGAGGTTGGTGCTGTCTGCCACAAGAAGCCCTCTTTCAACTTCAAATCTAATGTCAGAATGAACAGGGCCCCCTCTGCTCCGGGAATGGGCCCTGCCCGCCCTCTGGCATAGGCTCTCGGTTCTGCAGAGAGAACGTGGGAGCACTGAGTTTCTATGCTCCCCTGTGAGGACGTGGCCCTGAGTCCAGGAGTCCTGAGGGGCCGGCCGTCGAGTTACAGAATGACTGGGACAGCCCTCCCAAGTCCTTGATGGAGGCCCGAGAGCTGGAATGGGCTCTCAGAACAGAGGGAGCAGCATGCAGAGATGGTCAGGCGTGCCCGTGGGCCGGGGTCCGTGCCGCCGGTTTCAGTAGTGAAGAAACGACCTCTTTCCAAATAAGAACCGAAAGAGCCAGGCATGCATCCAGGCAATACAGCGGCCCTCCGACTGGCCGAGGTGCTCCAGACTCGGTGCATCCGTTGCTGTGAGCCCTGTGGTTCCAGGACAGTGCACATGCGGCCAGGAGCCCTGGGGCTGCTGCGTGGGGTGCAGGTCCCAGGCACATCCTGAGGGCAGGCTGAGGTTGGGCGGTGTGCGGTGAGGCCGTGAAGGCAGGAAGCAGACCCGGCCAGAGCGAACAGGTGCTGTAGGGAGGAGACACCACCGTGGGTACGGAGCTCGGGGAGGGGGTTCTCGGTGAGCCCAAACCAGTCCCTTCGCTGAGATCTGCTCAGGGCCAGCCCGAGTGCAGGCTGATGCCGGCTGTCACGTGCTAGGTCATACTCTTCAGATCGAAATCCCTTCCCGGATCCTGGGCTCTGAAGGCTGGTGCTCCCTGGTGGGATGTGCGGGAAAGCACAGTGCAGGACAGCGTGAGGCCCCTCCCTGGGCGCTCTTGAAAGGAACTTACTGGGGAGAAGGTTTCCGCAGAGCGTCGACTTCCCGACTGGCCAGCAAGCTCGCCGTCCTGCGGCCAGCGCCCGCCGCGCCCCTTCCCCACCGACCCCGCTGGCCAGCCCCCTCCCGGACGGACAGTGTCAGCCGGGCTCGCCGCGCCGCGTGACAGCGTTGGCCTTGTCGATTTGCCCACTCGGATCTGGCCACGGCGCTGTGGGCATCCACTGGCGCTGTGGAGATACCGCTTCCTGGGAAACAGAAAGGAACCGCCGCGAGCACTTGGGCTGATGCGGTCAGACTGTGACTGGCAAACAAAGGCCAAGAGGGAGTGCTAAGCCCTTTAATGAGAAATAATTAAACTGGGAACCCAAGGCTGAGGAGGCTCTGACAGATAGTCAGACAGTGCGAGGGCACTGCGGGGACACCACCGTGGTGGCCCTGGGACAGCCCTTCAGGTGTGCTTGAGCCGCAGCCCGTCCTCCTGGGAACGCGTCACCCGAGCTGTGTTCGGTCCAGGCACCTCCCTGTGCCCAGCTGAGGCCCACTCGGGCCAAACGGGCGCAGACCGGCAGGGCCTGGGGCTGACGCTGGGATGGAGGCTGGGCGGCGTGCACGCCTCGCCCTCTGTCCTCCTGCCTGCCTCCGCTGTCCCCGCAGCGTGTGTGTGGACAGCAGCAGGCTCTGCTGGAGTCCGTGCACCCCGCTTCTGGGTCACAGTGTCAGAACAACCACGTCATCTGATCTCGTTTTATCAGTAAGCACAGCACAGGCCCCATCACTGTCCTTGAAGAGACCATACGTCCACTGGGAAGGCTGCTCGGAGGACCCTGTCACGGGGCGTGGGCACCTGGCGTGTCTTGTGTGTCTCAGACATGGGTGCTGTGCCCTCGGCATCAGCTGCTTGTCAGTACAGAGACGCAGGGCGGGGCCGTGTGCAGTGGTAGTGCAACGAGGACCACGCGGGGACAGTCCCCGGCACGCCAGGCACAGGGGTGCCATTTTCTGGGCCACTGAGACTGAGGTGGACCGCAACGTGAGAACCCTACCAAGGGACTCTGTCTCTCTGCCTCTCATGGAAGAAATAAACTTTATTTAAGAAATACCATCATTTGTGCTAGATTTACACTCATGGAGAATAAACAGGTAGGTACTAACGTTTCAACAGTGTTTCTCTGTGGGCTCATCCTTGTGGCAGAGCAGGTGAAGTGTGGAGCCGACCATCCGAAGCGTCATTACGGGCGTGGCTGTCATGGCACAGCTTTCACCACCGCCCGTCTCCGGAACTTGGTGGTCATCTCAGACTGAACCCCGGTCCCTGTGTAACAGTAACACCCCCAGCTGTTGGCAGCCACATTCTACCTAGTACTTACAAACAGAAATCCTGGAGGCCAGCCTGTTTTCATGCAGGAAACTCTCACATCCAGAAATAGGACTTTGTCATGCTCCTAGTGTCACCTACACCGCAGGTGTGAGTCTGGCAGACCCTGGTTGGAGTTCTGGCTCCATGACCACCTCCTGTGTGACCCGGAGAAGGCATCTGGCCTCTCTATTTCTCTTTCATATTGTAATATTAGAATAATATTAGTAAATGTGTCACAGTACTGATTTGCATTACAAGCGAGCTAAGGTTATAAGGCACTTAGCAGGTATGGGACCAGCGGATGGCATAATAGTTATGTCACTGGACTCCCACGTAGGCAACCATGGTCCGAGTCCCGAACCCGGCAACTTAAAACTTATGCAGGGCACGTGTGTATGTGTGTGCCCGAGATCCTGAGGGGAGAATAGGGGAGAAGGGATTGTGGCGTGGCCATCTCTACTGGGGGCTGATTTCTCACTTTCTGTCTCTCTCTGTCCAGAGAGAATACATGCCCTATAGTAAAAATCTATTTAAAAAAAAAAAAAAAAAAAAAAAAGGACACTTAGCAGGTAACAGAGGCTGCCCGGGGGTGTGGGGTCACCGCATCACTGGTGTGCAGGGGCTGTTGTCACTGAAGAGGTGTGTAGGCCATGGTGGCATAGAGATTAGGGCAGCTGGGTCCCACGTGCCGACTGCTCTGTGAGTCCTGGACCCAGCGTCTTGAAAAATCAAGCCCGGTGTGTGTGAGCATGCCCAAAATCCTGAGAGGTGCATGAAGGAGAAGGGACTGTGGCATGACCATCCCCCCGGGGGGTGATTTCTTGCTTTCTGTCTTGCTGGCAAGCACCTGTGCCCTGTAGCTAAGAAGAAAGGAAAAGGAAAGGAAGGAAGGAGAACAAAAGGTCGCGCTCCTCTGTTCTGCCCGCGTGGCAGTGAGTGTGCCGACAGACTGTAGAGCCGCACGTCACGTTCTGAGCAGCGGTGACAGCCCGTGCGTCTTTCTCCTTCACATTTAGAGAAACGTGCCCCGTGTTGTGGTTTAATGACTTCCTTCAGCCAGTACTTAGGAGTCACTTAGGACATGCCAGCAACCGGAGGCTCTGTAGACTCAGCCTTAAACCCAGGGACTGCGTGAATGTGAGAGAACTTGAGGACGGTGGGCCAACCTCAGGCGCTCGGCCCTGCTGTGACGGGAACTGACGAGTGTGAGGTGAGTGTCCGGCATCAGAGACGGACAGTTCTGGGTGGGCGTCCAAGAAATGCTTCTCTGGGGAGGCGGCAGGTGAGCAGAGGTTGGTACGAAATTGGGGAGTGTGACTTACAAGTGCTGGGGGTCCTTGGGTGGCAGTAAACTTCGTATGCACAGGACAGGAAGTAGGCCATGCCGGACAGTGGCAGTGGGCAGTGTTCGGAGACGGGGGCCGTGGCAGTGCCTGCGGCGGCAGGTTTCTGTCGGTGGCCTCCACTCGTACGAGCCTTGCGAGGGACTGAGGACCCTTCACATGGCATGTGCTGAGGCCTGTTGGCCGCCGCCGTTGGCCGCCGAGCCAAGATGGCGCTGCTGGCTGCATAGGGAGGCGTGTGCAAACGGCTCCTTCTACAGCCAGTCAGGACTTGCCTCGCACAGGTGAAGGAACTTGCGGGTGGGGCCGCCGGGAGGACCCTATATATACGGGGAGAAGGAAGAAGTAGGGAGAAGCTAGCTGGAAAAGTGGAAACCTGTGAATAAAGACTGTGGAAGAGCCGGGTGTCGTGCCGTCTCGGCAGAGAAGAGACGGCGCCGACAGAGGCCCTCATCCGGCCTCGAATGTCTTTGCAGGTGGGTCCTTTGGAGGTGACAGGGGATAGGTGAGGTCGTGGGGGGCCCTCAAGGTGGGATTAGTGCCCTTATAAGATAAGAAAGAGACCGGAGCTCTCTCCCAGAGGAAGGACACAGTGAGAAGGTGGCCCCCAAAGGCCAGGAGGGAGCCCTCACCGGAACACAGTCAGTGACATGTTCGTGTTGGACTTCCAGCCCGGACTGTGAAAATCAAATGCACTGTTTGAACGCCTCCCTATTGTCCAGGTGACTCAGGTCACTTCTCAAGGCCGATGCCTTTCTCTGTGACCACCCCACCCCCAACTTTTTAAAGAAATCCTGCCCTTCGATAAAAGGACAGAGAGAGTGAGGAAGTCAAATGACTTCACACTCAAGGACAGAGTCTCTGCCTGCCTGAGGAGCCCAGCCAGCTCACACCCAGGGGAGGCCAGGTTGGCCCGACCCACGGCAGCCCTCCCGCAGCTGCCTGGGGCACCCCCTTCCCACAGCCCTGTGCATTTGGACTCGGCCGTGGGGTCCACTAGAGGCAGCTCCTTCGCTCCCCTGGCACTTGTAGGAGCCCACCAGCACTGGGCCGTGTGCTGGCCATGGGGAGGCTGGGTGTGCAGTGGAGGGCTGTGGGCCGAGGACCTGGGAACATGGTGGGCATTACCAGCACCAGCATGTGAGCGGGCTCCACCGCGCTGCAAGGCAGGCGCCATGGGTGGTGGTTCTGTACTTTGGTCCTACTCAGAGATGACTTGTGGAGGGAGCAATTCCGTGCATGGGCAGCGGGAGGCGGATCAGGTCTCAGCACAGGCCATTCACCGCCCTGTATTTCAGCATCTGCTTCTAATACTTAGAAACTCACCGTTCTGCATTAACCATTATTTGGGCAAAATTGACAAGGGTTATTTTGCTCAGTGGATCAGGACTAAGTCTAGGGGGTTGGAAATTGCCCGGCTCTGGTAAAATCACATGCAGTAAGGCCCATGAAACTGTGAACTAAATCAGAAACACGCTGGTGTCCTAGAGAAGGAACGGAGCTCCAGCTCTCTGTACACACGAAGACCCCTCCTAGCTAATTGACTCGCAGTTGCTTTCAGGCTTCAGCGGTGGCTCTCTCTGGAGCAGGACTGTCTGCACACGGCCCAGGGAGCTAATCTCTGGTTAATAGCTGCAGCGTGGGCTTCATTACGTCCCACGATTCCTGCCTGTACAATAGGCACTAATCCTCCTATCTGTGTGCAGTGATTTGGCCCCTACCTGGGGATTTCTCTCCTCGGTATGCGTGGTGTGGTAGGAATGGCACAGTTTCTCAGCGATTTGCTTCCAGAGAAAGCCCGCATGTCTACTGTACTTTCTTCCTCAGGAGGGACCCTTCAGTCATTCCAGGTGTTGTACCTCAGACACTTCAGTGACAGGCAAACCAATGGATAATAATGAAAACGTAACGACAACAGCCAATAGTTATGTGCTGTGTGCTAAGAAGCGTTCTAAGCAGTTTTGTGCATTAACTCAGAGTCCTTGTAACAGCCCTCTGAGGCAGGTACTCTCACCCTCATTTCCCATATGAAAAGTGGGTCTAGGGCGATTATGTTGCTTTCATCCAGGTGATGGCTGCACGGTCTGACTTAGAGTCCGGCTCTCACTACTGTTTACAGCTCCTAAAACTTCTGTGTGTGCTTCTTGTAGAGCAGACCGTGGGATCCTCTTGGGCACCTGCACAGGATCCCAGGCCAGCCAGAGCAGGGGCCGGGCTGCTGTTGGCTATTGTGAAGAGAGGAGCCACATCTGAATTCTAGTTGGGATCTCAGGGCTGTATCTTCTGGGCATAATAGAAGTGTCTCCATAATTGTAAATGAACTTAGTAACATATAGAAAAGTGTGTGGAGAGGTCTTTTTGCCACTTACGTGAATGAATATCATTTTCTGAGGCTCTGGGATTTTATACATAGCTGGCCATTTTTGTTCTATGTATTTTATTCTATATCTGAAAGCAGTAAGGTGGAATTAGCTAGGGAAGGCGCAGGGAAGATGCGGAAAGTCACCTTTGGTGCTGGGACATCCTGCGGGCACGGCTGGGTGGGGTAGCTGAGGACACGGCTCCGCCTCCACAGCCACTCTGCCCTGAGATGTGAGGTTCCCATTTTAGGTGAAACAAGTCTGAAAGAACAAAATGGAATGATTTCATCAACTTAACACGTGCCTCGATGTGGGGAAAGTTTTCCTTCCATTCCTTTACTGCAGAAAAGATCAGTGTTTGGATAATTTCATGAAGAAGGCTTTGATTGTTTCATTGTCTCTTTGCATTTGGAAATTGGCTGTTTGTGGGGCCAGCAGGTGGCGTGGTGGTTAAGGTGCTGGACACTCCCACATGGCCAACCATGGTTCAAGTCCTAGACATGGTGGCTTTCTCTCTCTCTCTCCCTCCCTCTCTCTCTCTTTCTCTGTGGGTCTCTATGGTCAAATTAAAATAAAATGAATAAATGAATAAAAGTTTAAAAAAAAAAATTGGCCGTTTGTATCATGGACTTACTGTCAAACAATATTATATCATAGAATTAATTGTATGATTATTTCAGTCTAAACATTCAGAAAAAACAAAGCAGAGGTTTATTTTCAGACTTACAAGCTAGATAATACCTTGAAAATCTATCAGTTTCCTTGTATTCTGACATTCTCCAAAATGTAATTGCAAGTTTATTCTTAGACAAAAGCCATTTAATCAAAACTTATATTGTAACTTTTATACATGGTAATGAACTATTTCTAAAAGGACTAAGCTTGGAAGCTGCATGAGTGATTATTACAAAAAACAGCTGAATAAATTTGACCTAATTTCTAGTCTGACATTGTAAGCAACCTTGTAAGAATAGCTATTGTTGTGGGATCAGCAAATGGCATAGTGGTTATGTCACTGGACTCCCACGTAGGCAACCGTGGTTCAAGTCCCAGACCTGAGCACTTAGAACTCATACCAGACACATGTGGCTGTGTGCCCAAGATCCTGAGAGGAGAATGGGAGAAGGGATTGTGGCATGGCCATCCCCTCTGGGGGGTGATTTCTCCCTTTCCACCTCTCTGCTTTCTGGTGAGCACATGTGTCCTATGGCAAAAAAATCTCTCTTAAAAATATAGCTATTGTCGTAAACATGCATGCTTGCAGTACCTCATTCATCCTCCTGCTTTTTAACCCCCAGTTCCAATGTGGCCTCTTCTGAGAGCCCCCGACTGCCCCTGCGCTTGTTGGCATGCTTTCTGTGTCATCAGCTGTGGATCCCCAAGTCTAAAATGCACAATTTACCGTCAGGTCATCCTCCGTCTCCAGAATGGCTCCATCATTCCAGCTGTGTGGCCTTGGGCAGGTCCCTTGTCCTCTTCTGTAAGATGGGACCAGTCAGCTCACCTACGTCGCAGGATGGATTGAGGTGATTGTAAGCCATTAGCACGGAGCTTCCGCACAGCCTGTAGATGTCGCCTGACCCCGTCGCTCTCCTGCTGTTGGAATCTTATGCTATTGTTACACGCGGGCACGTGGATGGGTCACGTGCAGTTACTGTATTCGCAAAGCTGGGGCTGTGTCTTAGAATCCATTGAATTTCCCCGTCTTTGGGCACGTGGGCATTCGATGGTTAGTTGGTTGGCAGTTGATCGGTAATCTCCCCTCATGCCACCTGTGCCTTCTCCATCCTCAGCCTCCTCATCTGCATGGCTTCAGGCTCATGAAGGCCAAATCTAGGTCCCACCCCTAGATTCTCCTAAGAACCTTCTTGGTATTTCTCAACACCTGCAGGCTCTTCTCTGGTTGTGTGTCCTCCCGGGTTTCAGTTCAGTTCATCTCAATCTGTGTTCTTCCAAACTCCTGTCTCTCCTGAACTCACGACCCAGGGAACACTGCCTCCATGAGTGTGCCCTGCAGACCAGGACCTCCTCTGTGCTTCTTCCCTTCCCTGAGACTCGCATGGGCTCTCGCGTGGCCAAGCCCCGGCCTTCAGGCTTTCTCTGGTCCCCCTCACGTGGCGTAGCCAGCGCATATTTATAAGCAAAACTGCTGGTTCTTAACAATGGTGAAGGTAGTATGGGTGCCAATGAAGGCGGGATGATGGCTTGATTGAGGGGTTCTCTGCATAAAGCACAATGTTTAAAATTCCCCTGTAGCATGAGGCAACCATGTCGTGACCAGAGTCTCAACAGCCAGCACTCCACGAGAGCAGCAGCTAGGAGTGGCTTCCCCTGGTGAGAGCGGTATGGCTAGTGTTACGCCGGCAGAGGAAAGAAGACAGTTGTGGTGTTAGAGCTCTCGGGTTCTACACAAGAAGATGTGTTTTCTCTATAGGTGTTCAACTAGTAAATGGGCCTGTGTGAGCAGGAGATTTAACCCGAATCCACTGAGCTGACACCTCGGTGGATGAACCTTTTCTTTTCTTTAATTACTCCACTCTTTAAAAGAAGCAAATGAGCGGCCAGCAAGTGGCCTGGTGGTTAAGGGCAATGAAATTCCGTATGGCTGACCACAGTTCAAATCCTGAATCTGTCGGCTTGCTTTCTCACTTTCCATTTCTCTCTCGCTCTCTCTCTCTCTCTTTCTGTCCCTATATGATCATATTTTTTAAATTAAATAAATAAAGTTAAATAAAGTAAGTCTTTTTAAAAAATCAAATGACAGGAAGGCACCTCTTGTGAGTTATTCCGTGCAGATGGACTGTGGGCTCACTGGCCTTTCCTGCACCCTCCCTAGCTAGACCAGTGTTCAGTAAGAGGTGGGTTTTGGCTTTGAGGTGTTGAGATCTTCAATTATCCAAGACAGACTTTGCTTATTTGACTTTATTAAGGCTCAAGTTGGACTAATACTTTATAGAAAAGTTTTCAATAGAGAGTTGAAGCCAACCAACATTTCTTCTTAGTCCTCAGTTAATTAGAAAATTAAATTAACTACAACCCTCATTCCCAGAGCATTCTGGTTAATTGATGTTTTACTGTATTTGGATTAGAGAAGGCCCCAGGAGACATAGGTTATAATTGTGTAGACTTAGACAATCCAGGGAAGAAGGCATTGCAGATGATTTGCAGAGTTCCAAAGCAGTGAGCGCTCCCAGAATTTGCATGGCTAAGGCATTGCTGTCTGGCATAGGGCCAGCCAGAGGCTGAGAACTCTGGGGATGCCAACTGTGGGTCTTCATCTATTCAGAAGAGAATTCAAGAGATGAAAGTATTGTCCTTCACGGTTCTTTGGAAAAAAAATCTTAAGTTAAGCCCTAAAATTACAGTGGCTTAAAGCTTTTTAATTTGCACCTAAAATCTTAGAAGTGCTTCTTCTTCCAAATATCTGCCCTCTTTTATAGTATTTGGACTAGAAATGTCCAAAGTGTCGGATTGTCCATACTCCTGATTGGCCAGAAGTCTAAATGATGGGGGATATAACCAGGCATATGGGGGTTTCTTTTAAAGTTTCTTGCTTTTGTTCTTCCATCAGCAAGAGACAGAGAGAATAAGAGAGTGATACAAAGAGAGGACCCCAACAGGATCTCATGCTGGGAGAGCCCAGCCTCAGCCATCCAGAATTTCAGGCGTGCACATGTGTACCGGGAGTGCACGGGGTCTCCAGGACAGGACCCAGGGCCTTCCCGCACGGGTTCAGCATGGAGGATGTGTGTGACAGCTGCGGCACTGTCTGGTTCCAGATGCATTCTTTTAAGATAAAGCTTTAACTAGCCCGTAAATGGGTGACCTTCTACCTGTAAGCAAATTCTCATCTGAATGAGCCACAGTAAAGCTTAAATTTATCAGTGGAAACAGGATTTATGCAATAGCTTTCCCTTGGCAGATTCCGGTGCAAACCGAGGCTGTAACTGGACAGAGTACTGTTTGTGACTCAGTAACTAAAACTTACAGGTTACTCAGAGGGAGTGTTTAGCAAAACAGGACTGTTATAATCATCTTCAGATTCCTGTTTTCTGGGATCTGGGACCTGGGACCTGGAAGTGAGGGTCAAGTGATAGGAAAATTTTAGAATTGTTCCCACACAGGACAGTATTCCATTTTTCTTTCTCCTTTTATGCCCAGTAACTTTAGGTTTAACATCAATTACTTTTTTTTCTCCTTTTTTTTTTTTAAATTGTGATGAAATACACATAACAAAATCCACTACCTTAGCCATCTTAAATGTAAACTTCAGTAGTATCAAACACATTCAGAATGTTGAGCAAGTGTCACCACCGTCATCTCCAGAACGCTCCTCATCTTACGAAACGGAGACTCTGTACCCACTAAACAGTAACTCCCTCTCCCTCCTTCCTCAAACCCTCAGAATCACTATTCTGTCTTCTCTCTGTGATTTTTGACTACTCCCAGTACCTCGTCTAAGTGGAATCAGAAAGTATGTCTTTTTGGACTGGCTTATCTCACTTACTGTCATGTTCTCAAGGTTTATCCACATTGCAGCATGTGACAACGTGTCCATCCTTTTTAAGTCTGAATAATATTCCACTGTATGTTTATATCACATTTTGTTCATCTATTCACTTCTTGCTGGCCATTTGCTTTGCATTCACTTTTTAGCTATCGTGAACAATGCTGCTATGGAAAAGCTGCACAAATACATTCCCAAGACCTCATCTTGAGCTCATTTGATTACATACCCAGGGTAGCATTTCTGTACCATACGGTAACTCTATTTTCAGTTTTTTGAGGAGCTGTTACACTGTTTTCCCCAGTTGCTATGCCATTTTACACTCCCACCAACAGTGGAAAAGGTTCCAATATCTCCACTTCCGCACTACGTTTATTTTCTGCTTTTTGAGGGTTTGTGTTTATTTTTTTTCTTTTCATTTCTTTTAATAGTAGCCTTCATCAGTAGTTGAGGTGGTATCACACTCTGGGTCTGACTTGCATTTCCCAAATGATTGCTGGTGTTGACCGTCTTACTCTGTGCTTATCGGCCATCTGTATATCTTCTTTGAAGAAATGTCTGTTTAAGTTCTTTGCCTATTTTTTAATTGGGTTGTTTATTTTCTTGTTGACTTTTAGAAATTCTCTTTATTTTTAATGCTAATTATTTACTGTATATGTGATATGCAAATAATTTCTCTCATTGCCTTTTCACTCGGTTGGTATTATATTTTGATAGAGTTCTTTTTCAGGAATTTCAGTTGATCTATTTTTTCTTTGGTGGCCTGTGCCTTTCATATCCAATAAATCACTACCTGGACCAGCAGGTGGCCTGGTGGTTAAGGCACTAGACTCCCACATGGTTGACACGGTTCCAGTCCCAGACCTGGTGGCTTGAAAATCACACCAGGCACGTGTGTGCGCATGCCCAAAATCCCAAGAGGAGAAGGGAGGAGAAGGGTTGTGGCATAGCCATCCCTACTGGGGAGTGATTTTTACTTTTCTGCTCTCTGTATCCCTCTGTCTCTCTTCTCTCTGGTGAGCGCACATGCCCTATGACAAAAACCTTTAAAAAAATCATTGCCAAATCAATGTCATAATGTTTTACTCTTTGTTTTCTCCTAAGAGTCTTACAGTTTTAGGTTTTACATTTCAGTCTTGAACCCATTTCTAGTTAATTTCTGTCTATAGCATAAGGCAAAAGTACCACCTTTGCATGGTCTTCACTCTTGTCAAATATTTGACCATACATGTAAGGACTTATTTCTTGGTTTTCTATTCTTTTCTGTTTTATGGCCTACATGTCTGTCTTTATGCCGGTGTCACCCTGTTTCTGTACTGCAGCTTTAACGTAAGATTTACGACCAGAAAGTGTGAGTCCTCTAGCTATGCTCTTACTTTTCAAGATAGTCTGGGCTAGTCACACCTCTCAAGACCCACATGAACTTTAGGATGGGTTCTTTATTTCTGTAAAAAATGTCATTAGGATTTTAATTTAAGAATTCATTGAATCTGTAGATCACTGTGGGTAGTGCTTTATACCATTTGTGATGTATAACAAAATGCCATAGTTGTATGCCTTATAAATAAGAGGAATTTATTTCTGATAGTGTTAGAGGCTGGGAATTATAAGATTAAAGTGCTGGCATATTCTGTCGAGGGCCTTCTTTCCTGAACGTTCTCACTGCACTCTCACATGGTGGAAAGGACAGACAGGCTCCCTGGGGCTTATGTTATAAGGGCATTAGTCCCATTCATAAGAGTTCTACCCTAGTCACCTAATTATCTCCTAAGGGCCCCATAACTTAATATCAGTACGCTGAGTATTAGACTTCACTGTGTAAATTTTGAAGGGGAGCATTCAGAATGTAACAAATATTATTGACATCATCTTCCAATCTATGAACATGGAATGTGCTTCTATTGAATTATGTTTTTTCAATTTTTTTTGGTAATGTCTTACAGATTTTTTATTTTTTATTTAGAGATTTTTGCTGTAGGGTGCGTGCGTTCACCAGAGAGACAGAGGCAGAGAGACAGAAAGTGAGAAATCATCTCTGAGGGGATGGCCATGCTGCAATCCCTTCCCCTCTTAGAATTTTGGGCATGCATGCACACGTGCCCAGCATGAGTTTTAAGCCACTGGGTCTGGGACTCAAACCGTGGTCAACTACATGGAAGCCCAGCAACTTAACCATTATGCCATCTATTGGTCCCATTGTCTTACAGTTTTTATTATACAAGTCTTTTACCTACTTGCTTAATTCCTAAGTATTTTATTCTTCCTGTTGGTATTATAAATGTAATTGCTTTCGTGAGTTCTTTTTGGATCATTCGTTGTTGGTGTGTAGAAATACAGCTGGCTCCTGTCTGTTGACTTAGTGTCCTGCTACTTTCTGAGCACATTTATTAGTTTTAACAGTATTTTTAGTGGGATCTTAAGGTTTTCAATGTACATGGCTACATTATTTGTGAGCAGAGATCATTTTTATTTCTTTCTAATTTAGTTGTCTTTTATCTGTTTTTCATGTCTAATTGCTCTGGCTACAACTTCTACTACTGTGCTGGATCGAAACAGAGGAAAAGATTTTGGTGTTTCTTCATTGAGTATGATGTTCGTTGTGGTCTTTCATACGGGGCCTTTATTACATTGAGGTAGTTTTCTTTTATTCCTAAGTTGAGTCTTTTTATCATGAAAGTGTGTTGAATTGTGTCACGTGCTTTTTCTGCATCCTTGGAGCAGATGACATCAATGCCTTTTTAAACATATTTTTTGGGGGGCTAACATCAGTGTGGAGGTTAAGTCGCTGGATGCCAGGTGGCAGGCTGCACGACTTGAGTTCTGGACCAGGAAGCTTGAGAATCATGCTGGACGCATGTGCGCATGTGCCAAAAATCCTGAGAGGAAATCGGAGGAGAAGGGACTGCAACATGGCCATCCCCCAGTCGGTGATTTCTCACTTTCCCTCTCTCTGTCGCTCTGTCTCTGTCTGGTGAACACACGCACCCTATAGCAAAAACTTTAAAAAAATAACTGGAACTTGGATGAGAATAATCTTCTGAACTGATTTTTTTGGATTGATCTCATTTAACTCTTTAGTCACTAAAATATTAGCATAAATAAAAATAACTACAGCTCTGATGGCATGCTTACTGTAGGCATGTCACTATGCCAGACAGTTCGTATTTGCTGCATGCTCGATGCTCAGGACACCTCCCAGGTGGGTGTCATTATCCTCACCCTTCCCGTGAGGAACAGAGACTGAGGTAGGCGCCAAGCCAGTAAGCGACAGAGTTGGGGTTCAGGATCGACCCACTAACTCTGGACCTGCACTTGAGCACCTTATTCTAGCACTGCAGGTGGAGAAAGGAGGACGAGAAGGGAGGTGGGAAGAGAGTACGCCCCCCATTACCGTGACTTCAGGTACCGTAACCGACCCGCTAGCATCTTCCTGAGCCCTAAGAGTGCCGGTTCTGATTATGCTCGAAAAAGGTAAAAAGGTGACCCTGGGGAGCCTGCAGCGAGCATCGAGCCTGGAGCATCGCCTCCGATTGTCGGAGCCTTTCATTACAAACAGCTGTGCTCTGTTCATGGTGCGCACACAGGAGACGTGCCTTTCTGCAGAGTCAGAACAGCATAAACCGCCAGAGAACATACATGCCGTAGGAGTGACACTGGACCTGCTTCTGGGATCAAGTTATTTTAGATCAAAATCAAGTTGCTTCTGATGGTCTCTCGTGCTGTTTATGAGCGCCCGAACACGAGTGCAGAGTGGCCACGCAGAGTCGGGGACAGTGGCACAGGGCTGAACTCCACCTGTGTCGTCCAGAAACAGTCATGGCGAAGACAGTCTGTTCAGAAAGGAGTGGAGAGTCAGCCATAGACTCCATTAGAAAAGGAGAGAGGATCTAAAACCATCAAATTGGTGGGACATAATGTTCTCCTAAAAAATAATGTCTTTGTCATGAAGTAGCATCTGCATGGTTAAATAAAATACTACCTGTGTGGTGTGTGATGTGATTGCAGTGGAAGAAATGACGGTGAGTGACCCACGATAAATCGATGCCCCCACGGCATGCTGATAATCCCGATGAAGCCCCTCCTGATGGGGAGGCTACTGAGATTCTGATGGAAATGTGGATGTTGCTGGGTTTGGATGAGTCCCAGTGTACCTGTTTGCTTTGAAGCCCTCCTGAGAGGCAGATGCGGAAGCCAAGCAGCAGGTGCAGAGTGAATTTGTCTGTGCTGTGGGGGTGGGCTGTGTAGGGATGGGGCGGGAAGAGAACAGGACAATGAACAATGCTCTTCTCCTTGTCTCCAGATATTTCTGGGTCTTGGTGCTTTGAGTGCGCAGTCAGTCTTTGAATGCAGCAGTTTTAGAGGGTGTATCCATTTCAGATTACTCTGTCCTTAGACACACATTTCTAGGTTGACAGCCAACAACAGTGATGCTTTCACATATGCAGTAATCCTAGACACGGTGAACCGGGGCTAACATCAACACGAAGTCTGGATGCGTGTGGCATGTCAGAGAGTGACGTGGAGGGCAGGGAGGGGAGGATCCTGAAAGCATGTGCAGGCGGCCCCCAGACACTAGACATATGCACCTTATTAGTCTCCACAATACTCTGTGTGGGGAGCGGGTGGCACAGTGGTTACGGCAGCTGGATCCACATGGCTGACTGTGCAGTTCGAGTCTCGGATGTGGCAGCTTGAAAACAAAAAACGAATGAGGAAACTGGGGAGCAGGTCATTCCAATACCGTGCCTCAACTCTCTACTAACGGCAGAGTGAGGAGACTGGGGAGCAGGTCGTTCCGATACCGTGCCTCAACTCTCTACTAACGGCAGAGTGAGGAGACTGGGGAGCAGGTCGTTCCGATATGCCTCAGCTCTCTACTAACGGCAGAGTGAGGAGACTGGGGAGCAGGTCGTTCCGATACCGTGCCTCAGCTCTCTACTAACGGCAGAGTGAGGAGACTGGGGAGCAGGTCGTTCCGATACCATGCCTCAGCTCTCTACTAACGGCAGAGTGAGGAGACTGGGGAGCAGGTCGTTCCGATACCATGCCTCAGCTCTCTACTAACGGCAGAGCCTGAACTCCATCCCAGTGAGCTTCAGGCCGCATTTGGCGTGCCGCTCCGTCACTGGGCCAGTGCTTCTAACAGCCGGTGCACGGTGCACGTTCCCGTCCACACTTCAGAGGCCTCTTGGTCAAACTGAGTGTCCTCGTATTTAGGTACCAAAGTGACGGCAGGAAGGAAAGCTGCTTGTCTGTCGTCGTCACAGCTCTTCTTCCTTTTCATTTTATGGTCGTCGTTCTTCTCCATTTGGAGTGAATGGGCAACCTTCATGTCTCTCCCTCCTCTCTGGTTATGCTCGTTTCATGTTGCAAAGTGGGACACACAAGCTGAGCAGAGAGGGTCGTGTCAGCTGTGTCCGCAAGTCACTCTTCTCCCGGGGATCGATTTCTGGTGTCTCGGAGGCGTACTTCTTGGGAGTGGGGGTCATATTGTACCTTGCAGACCTTATTCATTTATCAATCCTGTCTTGTTAAGTTCCTTTTTTAAAAGCAGCAAGACTCAGGCGCACTGCAGGTCATTTTTATATGACACACTTGATTGCTTAGGAAAACAAATTTGAAAAGGACTTTCTTTAAAAGGAAAGCTATTGTTTCTCCAAGGTAAAAGATTTCAGCCAGATCCTTGAGGGGCAGCTCTGAGCAATCCTGTCTTTATGTGAGCTATTGTAACAGGCTTTGCTAATTGACTAGTAGCTGCTTTGATAATGAACAGTGAATGGAATATTTCAAACTTCAGCCCAGTGTCAATTCTTACATTAAAACGCTGGTGAGAGGAGAACAAAGGAACGATGGTGATGAGTCTGGATTCTGGAAACTCGAGCCAAATGACTTCCAGACTGCGGAGTCACCGGGAAGAGGAGAATGGGGAGAAGGGGTTGCTGGTGGCCGTCCCCCTGGGGGGTGATTTCTCGCTTTCTGTCTCTCTGTCTCTCTCTGTCTTTCTGGCGAGCACATGCACCCTATAGCAAAAAACCCTAAAAAAAAGAGTTGACTCCCCAAGTACCTGGTAACAGCATCTTCGTGACTTGTGTTGGTTTAGTTTAAACATTATTTTCACTTTCAAATGAAACTGGTAAAATGGCCCTAGAATCTGGACATCTCAGTACTCCTGTGACACTTCTCTTCGTCTTACCGTGGTGCTGAGTGACTCACGTAAATTTTCAGAAACTCCATGTCAGTTCTATCAGATGAGGATGTTCAGGCTTCCCGTGTCAGCTTCTCAGAAGTGCCGGCACGGTGAGAGGAGAGTACTGGCATCGATCTTGAACGGCAGTCCTCGAATGCCTGGTGTCGGTTCATTGACAGGATTGCGCAGTCTGCAAATGCAGAGTGCTTGCTCTGAGCACTTACCCTGAGGCCTGCTGCCCTGCTGCGGAGCATAGTCTGTCTCTGCACACGTGACCCAGCAGGAGACGTAGAACCTGCAGGGAGACCGACGCCTTCTGCTCTGCGCTGCCCTTGGTGTGCATTAAACGGCTTAAGAAGGGGTCTGATTTCTATTCAAGAGAACGGCGAGGGTGTTTCGTGGAAGAGATTGCATTTTAACCTGGTCTTAAATGATAGGTCTAATTTAATAAGCCATCTGTATGAAAAAGTCCTTCAAGGGAAGAGAGTGTGGCGAGGCACCCAGGCAGGGAGGCGAGCTGTTTGGAGAGGAGCGAGCGGCTCACCTTGGAAGGGTGTGGACATACCGGGGCGCTGCGGAATCTTGCTAGGAGAGCACTCTAGGAAGTTCGCAGAGGCTCTGAGAACTGTGTGAACGTCCTCGGGATGGGGGGGTCGCAATGGCCAGTGAGTGGCTGACTGCAGACGCCTTCAACTATCCCTCGCCATGGCGCAGTGAGTGTGACCTGTGTTTGGGCCAAAGATTCTTTCTGGATAATTGTAATTATGAGCCTGAATGAAATCATGAGGGAAGGGATTCTGGAAAGAGAGGAGAAGCATACTGAGCTAGCAAATTCAGGAAGGAGAGACAGCCAGCCCCTTCCCTCCCAAGGAGGTGAGAGGAGCACTTTGGCCACATTCCACTGGCCACACCCAGGGGTAACAGGCAGGGACACACAGGCTCTGAGTAACAGGCGGGGCACCTGGAGCCACTCAGAGGCTGTCCCTCAGCCCCAGCTCACTGCACCACTTTCCCTTTGGATCCATCCAGAGAATCATTCGTCCAATTTGGATCTCTCACTAATGTGTGACTTGGTTTGGTTTAGCCAGATGGGCAAGCAAGGAATCACATACACACAAGGAAAGCACGTCTTTAGGGCCAGCAGACGGCGTGGAGGTTAAGGCACTGGACTTCTACATGGTCAGCTGGTGTTTGAGTCCCAGGCCCGGCAGCTTGACAGTCACGCGGGGCACATGTGCGTGCATGTCCAAAATCCCAGGAGGAGAACGGATTGCATTGTGGCCATCCCCCAAGGAGTGGCTTCTCATTTCCCCTCTCACTGTCTCTCTCTGTATCCAGCAAGTCCACATGCACTGTGGCAAAAACCTAAAACAAATAAATAAACAAAAAATACCACGTCTTTGAAAGACATGTACATTTGCAGATAATTGTTTTGAAACAAAAATTTTCTATGCAAGATTTCAAACTTTTCATTGCATGACAATTTATTATAATAGGAAAGAACCGTGCATTATATTTGGCATTAATTCATTTCTTTTCCTATCTTTACTATTAATATCTTGATTTAAAATATTTATTAAGGACTGAATACTATATAAGACTTACTGCAAAGCAAATTCAGAGACAATACTGGGGACAAGTGAGTGGCATGATGGTTAAGGTGGCTGGATCCCACATGGCTGACTACGTGGTTCAAGTCCTAGACATGGCAGCTTAGAAAACACACCAGGTGGATGTGCATGCATGCGCAAAATCCCACAAAGAGAATGAAGAAGGGACTGTGGCTTGGCCATCCACCCTGGGGAGTGCTTTTTCTCACTCTCTCTCCCCACCCCTCTCACTCTGTCTCCCTCTCTCTCGGTCTCTCTCTGGTGAGTACGCACACCCTATGGCAAATTAGAAACGAATGAAAGCTGTCTGGCCATCCCTGTGAGAACACACCCCATTTTACTGCTTCCAATTCCAAGGAGAGAAAATCCGCGTATGCCTTAAAAATCTCGATTTTAGAAACCAGCACCCAGGCTCCCACTACCTCACTAAAGCCCCGAACTATTTATTGAGGCTTTCTGTGCCTGGGCAAAGATGCAGGTGTTAGCGCGTGCTGGCCAAGCCAAGGAGATGCCAAGGGAACAGCCAGTTCCCACGGAAACCACACCAGAAAACCCCCAATAATAACGGCAACAGCAAAACCACCCAAGTCGATAGGCACAAAATCAGTATAAAATAAATGAGATACCTCCTTCCCCTCCTCCACCCAGGACCTGAGCAGAAAGTGGAGGTGGCTGCGGTCAGGGCTTTCTGCTGGGTGGGAATTATCCTGCCAAGTCTGGTATTGAAAAGACAAGAGTCCCCAGTACCATATGATGGGGACAAGGCGCATGGAAAGAAAAGGCCTTAAACCCCAGGACAGCTGTGGGCGTGCGTGTGTGAAGCGGGGAGGTGCATCTGGTCTGAGGCTTCCGTCCCTGTGCACTGCCAGAGCTCCCAGCTTCTCCAAAGCCTGGCTGGGAGGCAGCCGAGGGGCAGCCAGCGGGCGGACAGAGGGCAGATAGCGGCAGGCCGATAGCTCAGAATTTCGCCTCTGCCTCGGAAGGTGAGACTGGACGGCCACTCTTGAGCCTGGGTGAGCCTGGGTGCGGTTCAGTGAGGCAGGAAACGGCAGGGCGTGAAGGAGGTGAGGCTTTGCAGGTTCCTGGTGGTGCCTGGGATGGCCCCAGGAACGCAGACCCCATAGCCAAGGCCGCTGGGCCACAGCCACAGCCGAGCACCCAGACGGCCCTTTCTTAGGCTGTGAAGACCCGCCTGCCCATCTTGCCCTCACCCCTAGGAAGCTCGCCATTTCCTTTTGTAGAACATGTGGAGCGGACGCGTTCAGGGCACCGCTAGCCCTCCGCTCAGGCAGCTCACATGCACCTTTTTCTTTTGTTAGAGAAAACCATCTTGTTTTTCAGCGTGCCATCAGAGTCTCGGGTGGAACTAATTTATCGTCCCCCACACACCTTGAACGCAAACTGTCCTGCGCTTGATGTGGCGGAGTCATCCCTCAGAAAGGCGGCCAGGCCTTCAGCTGTGGAGCTGGTGGGGAGGCCGTCCCCTTGGACACCAGGCAGGGCGGGACTCAGTCACTCCCTAGCCACTGCCTCCACGCTGCCCCTGAACCGGTGCTGGGAGACAGCACCAAGCAGAGCTAGAGGAGGCGGAGGTCGTCGGCCTGGGTCTCTGAGACCGTTCAGAGCCATCGGGGCTTCTTGTGCTCAGAAGCAAGGGAGGACATCATAAAGGAGAGGTCGATAAATGTTGCGTAAAGACAAAAACATACCTTATGAAGTACCGTGTAGAAGATCAGGAGAGGAAACAAGCCTGGGGAAAGTGTTTCAACAACTCGGAAAAAGGGTTACTGCCTCTGAGCTGCAGGAATGCTCGTAAAATCCATAGAAAGAAGATGACAAACCCGAAGTACACAAAGCGCCCAGGACGCAAACCGACGGTCAGGCGGAAGGGACAGTGTGAGCGCCTAGCGGGTCAGGTGCAGGTGCTTCACCTCACCTAGCCTAGGGGATTCGGATCCTTACCAAGAGGAGAGCGCGCGCTCCTGAAAGGTTCAGTAGTGATGCCAGAGAGCAGGCTCCCTCCGCCCGCTCCTTGGTCAGGCTGTGACCGGAGGTGCCTGTTCTTGAGGGACTGCCCGATGTGGTGAGCGCGAGAAACGTGTTGACACCCTGTAATCCAGACCTGATGACCTGAAAATCATGCTGGGGAAGTGTGCGTGTGCACCCAAAATCCTGGGAGGATAATGGAGGAGAGGGGATTGCAGTGGGGCCATGCCCCCTGGGGAGGTGATTTCTCACTTTCCCTCTCACTGTCTCTGTCCAATAAGTGCACACCCCCTAAAGCAAAAATCCTAAAAATAAATAAATAAAAATTACATTTAATCCCTGTACATCCTTGCAGCATACAGAATTGTCTTTCTCATCATGAATACAGTGCATACCATGCAAGTCAAACATATTACCACACACATTATCGTCGACAGATACTTCTTTCATGTTATGTCTCTTTTTGTGTCTCTTTTTCCCCCGACTTCTTCTGTCACACCCCACCCCCTCCTTTACTGTCTCTAGCATCCACTGCAAATTTCCTTTTAAAATACTTTTTCTTTATGTTTAGTGTGTAAATGTGGTGGTGTGGTGTCAAAAGACTCCAATTTAAGATGTCAGACTAATTTCACCAATTACCTGTTTGCATCTTTGTTAGATGTAAGGTAGAAAAGTGGGTTGAGTCTTAAGTTTTTTGAGCCAGTTTCTAGTATTTATATGTAGATTTATATGTACATTTTTAATATTCTAAATGTCATTTTTATCTTGGGAAATTTTTAGGAGTAGTGAGTGCAGTGTAGGGTTCCTGTATGCCCCTTGCCCGCCTCCCCCCTGCTAATCCCATCTTCCTTGTCCAGGGTGCAGTCATCAGAGCCAAGAATCGCAGCTGGTCCTTCACCGTCACCTCAGCTCCAGACCTGCAGCTCACCACTGTTTCGTTAATGTCATCTTTCTGTCCCAGGACCTAATCCTGGGACCACACTGCGTCTGGTTGTCACGTTTCCCGTCTCCTCTGGGCTGTGACAGTTTCTCAGTCTTTTTTTGGTTTCTGACCTTGAATTATTTACTTACATTGGGTTGAACTAGGTACCTTTTTCTCCAAAATCGATGTTACAGTCTTCAGTACCTCAGAAGATGATTGTGTTGAGAGATGGATTCTTCCGAGAGGTAATTAGGTTGAAATGAGATAATTTGGGTGGGCCCCAGCCCCTTAGGATGGGTGTCCTGACAAGAAATTTGGACTCATGCATGTATACAGGGAGGGCGCCCTCTACAGGCAAGGAGAGGCCTGGGGAGAGCCAGCCCTGCCTCTGCCCTGACCGTGGCCCCGTCCCCAGAATGGAGGCTCATTACTGCTGTTGAAGACCCACAGCCTCTGGCATTTGTCGGGCTGTCAGGAAAGTCATGACATGTTGTTCTGTTTTCTGTGCAAAAACGTGTCATGACTTTTCCGACAACCCAGTATTATGGCCGCCCTCGAAAACTCATACAAGTGTGCTCACGTACGTTTATTCTCAACTTCCCCTTATCATTCAATTCTGCATGGTTTAAGTCGTTCCAAGTTGGGCCCCCGAGAGCTCCATGTGCCCTGGCGTCTCTGAATCTCTCACACTTCCACTTGGACCACAAGCAGCTCCAGGATGGTTTTGTGTCCTGACCCAGAACTGGTCATTTCTCCAAGGAGTGCTGGTTCCTCGTATTTGAGAATGGCCTTTCGAATCCAAGGCCTATGGTGCCGCTCTTTTTTTTTTTTTTTTTGGAGAGGTTTACGCTATAGGGCACGTGCGCTTGCCAGACAGACAGAGAGAGACAGAGAGATAGAAAGCGAGAAATCACCCCCCGGGAGGATGGTCACACCGCAATCCCTTCTCCCTTCGGGATCTTGGGCACGCACGCACACGCGCCCGGCGTGAGTTTTAAGCCACCGGGTCCGGGACGCGAACCGTGGTCGACTACATGGGAGTCCAGCGACATAGCCATTACGCTAACTGCTGGTCCCTGGTGCCGCTCTTGACCCTGGCCTGCAGCTCCACCTCCAAGGCGCGGGACCACAGCGACTCCCACGCCACGTACCCTGCTCTCCGTGTTCCGTGTCCCCGCGCTTCCCAGGGCACTGGCTGTGAACGGGAAGAGCGGGGAATCCACGAGCTCCACAGCTCAGCTCAGCGCGGTCACTCTGTCCTGTCCGCATTCATGACGCCGATAAACACACATGACTTGGGGGAAGGAACTCAGGAATCTTAGACTTTAACTAGCAGTGCCTGTCTCTCTGCAAATCCATCCCTTGAAGAGGACAAGAGTCTCTTTAAGGAGAAATACGATGAAGCACTGCCCAAAGTGTCGTGAGTGAACTTAACAGCGCTCCCACGGTTTCGGATTTGCCTAGCGCCACACCTCGGTGATGACGGTCAGCACGAGGTGCGCTCAGGCTGCAGCTGGAAGGGTCGGGCTTCCACATCGGCAGTTCCTAGCAGGTGCGGTTGGTGAACTGTGGAGAAAGCTAGGAGGTGTGCAGAACTTTCTTCCCGCTCTGCTAATAAACAGGCAAACTTTCTTCAACTTACCTGGATTAAAATATTTCAGGGACCAGCAGTTAGCATAATGGCTATGTCACTGGACTCCCATGTAGTCAACCATGGTTCAAGTCCTGGACCCCGTTGCTTAAACTCATGCCCAGCGCCTGTGCACGTGTGCCCAAGATCCCGAGAGGAGAATGGAGGAGAAGGGATTACGGTGTGGCCGTCCCCCCTGGGGGGTGATTTCTCGCTTTCTGTCTCTCTGTCTCTCTCTGTCTTTCTGGTGAGTGCACGCGCCCTATAGCAAAAACCTCTCAAAAAAATTTAGATTCAGTATACAATTTTTTTGTATTTTTTAGTCTGTTCACAAAGCAGATGAAATATTGGGACTCTCTTGGCTCTGTGCACACATACCTGCTGGTGCGTGTCTTTGAGTAACCAATATCTTGATGTGTTATACTTTTTTTTTACATTGACTTTTTGTTGTTATTGGTGTTTAGGTTTTTGCCATAGGGTGTGTGTGCTCACCAGAAAGAGACAGAGAGAGGGAAAAAGTAAGAAGTCACCCCTGGGTGGTGGCCACGCCACAGCCCCTTCTCCCTCATCTCCTGTCAGGATTGGGGCACAAACACACACGCACACAGACACAAACACATGATTTCCACGCCGTTGGGTCCAGGACCTGAACCAGGTTCATCCAAGTAGGAGTCCAGTGCCTTAACCACCACACCTCCTCTGACCTCTGTGCTACACTTTTTCATATCTTCGTAGCATGCCGCTCTGTGGGATAGGTGGAAGAGACAGTGCCGATTTTGATTAAATAAACAAACATCATTTTCACTTAAGGATTTTTCATCAGCAAATGTGAGCGCAAAGTGGATCCTGCATTATTGCCGTAGTAGACTTTTAATTCTACTGCTAATAAGCATTGAAGCCCCACGGTGTGCAATATTTTCTTTCCTTTAAAAAAATTAAGCTTCATGTTTTTGTGTTTTTCCTCAGAGCCTGATTCATTTGCTTGATTAAAAAGCATTTAAAATCATTGTTCAACACGAGGAAGAACCTACTGATTGTTGCAATTCTTTCTCTTTGTATACAGATATAGGAGGTGTGTACATTTGGGTGCTGGGGAAATGGCCTTTCGCGGCCGCCTGTCGGGCGTTAGACACATGGCCGTTTGTGACGTTCGCTCCAGGACGCTGCACACGTACGGGGCGGCCGTAGGAGCACGGACCTGCACCAGCTGCCCCAGCGAGGGGTGCGGGGTGCTCGCGACGAGCGTGTGCGTTACTCGGCGTGTCCCTGTCGTCCGTGACCGTGGCTCTACAAGGCTGGCCTGAAGTAGTTTTGATCCCAGAATGTCCCCTGCCACGACAACGTGAGAAAGGCTCATCAGAGATACTCTTAGGACCAAGGGTTACCTCGGCCGTCACAGGGACCCACCTCTCCGCTTAGGGGCAAAACCTAAGTGACCTTTATGAAGGGAAGAGTCCTATGTTTTCAGTGGGAACATCGCAGGAATGGACGTTCCGACGTGCCCTTTCCAGCCGTTTTTCTCACTGCCATCGTCCTCCTTTCCCTCTTCAAAAGCTGCAGTGAGTCCTCCTTCCTCAGGGTGCACATAGTGACCCCTGCTCCCACGGCTCGTCCGGCCTGTGCCCACTCACGGCAGACCCTCCACGCCCGCCGGAGCCGAGTGCAGACGCGAGGACACTTGGGAACCCTGTTTTCCTCTGTGCTGAATACTGCTCGGCATGTTTTTTTACCATTATTTATAAACCATTTTTAATTTCGAAATTCCTGATTGCCTTGCTCGTGTGTGACAAATGTCGTCCTCCTCGCCTGCACCTGAGGAGCTGCCACTCTGTGACTTCAGCTTTTTTAAAATTTTTTAATTTCTTTTTATTTTGATTTCTTTTATACGTTCAATCACGTTACTTAGCTTTTAAAGGGAATATTCCAACATGTACTTTTCTCACCAGCCCAGTTGACAATACTATAAAGTTATCCTCAATAGTTAATAATCCATTTCTTTGTCCCGTAAATGCCTGAATGACTAAAGCTTATAGGAACTTAGTAAATGGTTGTGAATTCCAGACACAGTGAGGGAAGAGGGCGGGTGAAGTAGAGTCTGAGGAAGGACATTAAGGAGAAAAACAGAGCGGGGAGGCATTTATGGGACTTGGGCTTTGCATCTCAGCAGGGTCTCTGGCTTCCAGGAAGTGGGTGTGGGCAGCTCTGCTGTGTGAGCTTGGGCTGCTCTGCGGGAACTCCAGGACCGCAGAGCTTGCTCTCACTGTCTGAGGGGGGCAAGCCCCAGGTACGGCTGGTGTCAGGCCAGGGCCTGCTTTCTGGCCCGCAGACTGCCACTTTTCTGCTCTCACGTGGTGAGAGGGGGCGAGCGCTCTCGGGCCTCTTTAGAAGGACACTCCCCTCTTTGTGAAGCCTCCACTTGCACCTCTTCACCTCCAAAGGCCCCACCTCTTAATGCCATCACCCCGGAGGGTTTCCACACTGGGGACACTGCTCCATGCAGGCCGCTGTAACAGCACCAGCGACTGGGCAGCTTAAACACTAGGGCTGTGTCTTTATAGTCCAGAGGCGGGAGCCAGTCACCGTGCCCGGGCCGGTTTGTGGCGGGGGGTGGGGTGCAGACAGCATCTTCTCACGGCGTTCCCACGGGGCCCTCTCTGTGCACTGTCCCAGTGACCCTTAAGGATGCCAGTCCTGTTGGATCGGGTCCACTTCTCCCCAGTAGCCCCCCTAGAGACTCTCCCTCCCGGATCAGTCATGTTGGGAGTCACGCCTCAGTGTATGAGCTTAGGGGTCACAATTCAGTCTGTGATGGTGGGTGTTGAGTTATTTCAGGAAGAGGTCTTTTTTCTAATTTCCCAAAACTCCAGAGAAAGCGAAACAACATATTTCATTTTAGATTTATTTATTTCCTTCAGGAGAGAGACAGACAGACAGACAGTACCCCGACAGAGGCCTGACGCCACAGTCCACCCCGACCCGGCCGCTCCCGGTCATGGGTGTGTGTGCCTGGTGTACTCAGGGAGTGCTCAGGACTTGAACCGGGAATCTCCCCATGTAAGCCTGCCTTGCAGAGCTTAGCCTTTTCTGCGTGTGCCACGGTCTGGCCTGTCCCATTATTTCTTGATGCACGGTCTTGTTCGGCTTTGCTTTTCTAGACTACCTAACCAGAATGACTTCATTCCGGATGGCAGCTTCCCCGATCTCCTGGTTCTGCCCCGCCCACGGGGCAGACCCATGCGGATGGAGCATTTCCAGGGCAGCCCGGCTGGCGCTCGAGCGGCTCTGCGGCCTAACAGCTCGGGAACTTGGATTGTGGCCTGCGAGTCCTCCTCAGTATGAAGGGCCCACTTTCCTGGGGTCTGTTCCGGGGATCCCCGTTTTAGAATAACGAAGTGTGATCTGAGACCCTCACCTGGGGATTTACTACAACTAGAGGCTCTCAGACCCCTCCCAGATCTCCTGCTCAGAACCTGTGTCTGATGAGACCCCAGCAGGCCTCGTGCATGGGAGTCTGAGAAGTGGCGCTCGGAGCAGACCCTGACGTCAGCCACGAACGCGGCCCACCCAGGCCGGTCTCCTGGGCTCTCACTAACTCCCTTTTGGTCTCTCCAGCCTGGTTTAAATAAGCCTCGCATTTCCCCCAGGGACCCGTTTCTCCCCTACCCTGTCTGATGTTTCCGCACTACCAGCTTTTTATTCGGAGATCACGGCCCGTTTCTATGGAGCCGTTACATATTGCACGAATCTTTTTGATAAGAAGGTAATCTGTGCTGAATCATAAGTCTGAGATACAAAGGGAGTTAGTTGCGTAGAGTAAATGGTTTATGGTAATTTTTGTTCAGTGGCACTGTCTCTTATTCATATGCCATTTTTATTTTTCTAGAGCAAAAATATGAGATATTATTTGAAGCCATTTTCCTGAAACTCTTTTTAAAATATTTTTCACTTTAGACATTTATTTGTACTAAGGCATAAAATGTTTTATATATATATATATATATGTATATATATATAAAGGTTTCAAATAGCAAGCCCTCCCCCGTTTGTATCTTTTCATTATTTATCGTTTGGCTTTTACAAGTCTGAATAAGGTCATGTGAGTCAAACTCTTTTGGAACTGCTTGAAATTTTCAATAACCAGTTATTTGAAGTAATTGGACGTTAAGTAAGAATCAAAACTCTCAGTGTGCATAAGACGTTTTGTTGTTGTTCTGTTTTGTTTTTCCCCCCTTCCCACCAATGCTGGCGTGGCAAATAAAAATAACTTTCATTTTCATGAAAAGTAATTCTAGATTGTTTTAATAATCACAATATACTTTGCAGAACACGTTCTTTAAGCATTACTGTAGTATAAAATTTTAAAGAAAAGTATATAGTATAAAATTGAAAAATAGCTTTCATTACTAAATGAAGCATGTGGTTGTAAATTGCTTAGATGTTGAAGTCATCACGCCCGGTAGTGTAAGGAAAATGTGGTGTTTCCACTCAGCCGCTTCAGACCTCATTGTTACAACTTCCACCAGCAGGAGCCAACTTAACACTGTGCTGTCTGATTTGCCCTCATGAGCATACTGACTTTCAGCTTGCTTGCTTTTTTTTTCTAAGAGAGATTTTTGCTATAGGGTGCGTGCATTTGCCAGAGAGACAGAGAGAGACAGAGAGACAGCAAGAAATCACTACCCACGGGGAATGGCCATGCCGCAATCCCTTTTCCTCCATCCTCCTCTCAGGATCTTGGGCATGCACACACATGCACCCGGTGTGAGTTTAAGCCACCAGGTCCACTGGGTCTAGGACTTGAACCGTGGTTAATCATGTGGGAGTCCAGTGATGTAACCATTATGCCACCTGCTGGCCCCGACTTCTAGCTTTTAAAGTGGATGATGTAGGCTAATAAGAATTTAGCTCATGCAAGTTATTACTCAGACTAACAAGGTTTAAATGCTCCTGGATAAAAAAAGAAGGAAGAGTCATTCTACCAGAAAGAAACAGTTTTCAGCTTTCATGTTTCCTCTCTCTCATATCAGTTACAAGGTTTAATTTCATTGAAATTAAAAAGGAAACACTTTGTTGTGAGATATATACTTTGAATCATTCTTCCTTAAGCCTTCCTTTACTTGAATTAATCCCCTTATACACCCTCTAGTGGCTCTCCCTTTCTGTAAAATGAAGTTCCTATTTTCTTTCTTGGTATTCGAAGCATCTTAAGCTGAATCTCATCCTCGCTAACATTTCTTTTCTGCACCCGTCTCTTCTCCCCTTTATAGATACTTTGCTCCAAATAACCTGCACTTTACAGCCCAGCCATGCTCAGTCACCCCACAGAGCCTACACTAGTTAGCTGTGGCTGCAAAGCCGGTTAATGCCATACTAGATCTGATGCTGCCTCTCTCATCAGCTCACAGTCAGGTCGGCTGACGCTGCATGATCTGAAGGCTGGACCAGCCTGGAGGGACCTCTCCCCAGGTGCCTGTCTCACACGACTGGCAAGTTACTACTGGCTGTTGGCCGAGGCCCTGGGGCCCTCTTCACGGGAGCTTCTCTGCAGGACTGCTTGAGAGAGCTCATGGCACGGTGGCTGGCTTCTTCCAGGGGAATGGTCCCCAAGTCCAAGGCAGAGCTGTGATGGTTTTTATAAGCCCACCTCTGCACGAGCACACAGCACTTTCCCCGCGTTCCTGGACCGCATTAGCCAGCCCTGGGGTTGGATGGAGCGAGTACCCAGAGGTTTGCATCACAAGGGCCGCCTTGGAGGCCAGCTACCACAGGGCCTTGGCTCTCGCCAACAAAGCTCGCCCACTGTACGCCGTCTTTGTCTGTGGAAGGCTTACGTCTGGTTGTGTTTACTCTGCGTCACTCAGGGTCCTTGCTCCCGACAGAACACTCTCCACATGGTGGGTACTAATGAAGATTCCCTGCCGGGGACCAGCCTCGGCGGGGGTGGGCTCCTCCAATTCCCCAACGGCTACACTCGGAGTTGAGAAGGTGACATCTAATGTGTATGGCGGCCAAGTCCCTTAGCACCGTGTGGCTATAGCAGAAGTTCATCTGTATCTGTGCTTACTCAATGTCAGTGTGCGGGTAGGTGAAATGCAGTTTTGCTGAGTTTTACGGATATGAGAGACCCGTGTGGCTGTAAGATCTTGTTTGCAAGGGCCAGATGGGTCCCTGAGAATTCCTGGGTTCTCTTCTGGATCAGTAAAGGAAGGCCACGGCTCAGTGTGGCTCTGTGTGACTGAACTGTCTTGGAATTGGAGGCCTATCAGTGGTACCTTTTTTGTCTGGAATGCCAGATTCCCCGGCCAGGCCAGACAGACACGTCCTCAGTATTGGCGATGCTCAGCCACGTGGACTTCCCTGTGGCATCCAAAGCCCGGTGATTTGGGGTGAACATGGTGGAGGGGCCCTGGCAAGCCGGAACCCATGGCTCCTCTCCCTCCTGCCTCCCCCCTCGCTTGTGGTTGTATAAACTCTTCTGGGAGAAACTTTCGCAAGATTATGTTGCTGTGAAGTTCTGTCTGCACTGTTCACGTTTAGCAATTTAAATAAACAAGTTGACCTGAATTATAGAAATACTGGTTTCCCGCTTTCAAGTGCAAACACCGACCTCGGTAAACCACACAGGACACCTCCCAGACCAGCGTCTCGGCGTGCGGCTGGGTGTCTCTGTGTGCAGACAACTGACGTGCAGAACCCCCCCGGCAGTTCTTCCCCCGGTGGGCTGAGCAGGCTCCTGAGACCATGCCCACAGTTTGCCCTGCTTCCCGAGGCCTTCGCAGGTACAGAGAGACCGGGTCCCCCCAGGCCAGGCTGCGGCGTGCAGTCCACGGTCGGCGCTCCATCCCAGGGACCCCTCACCGTGTACGTCCCCGGGGTGGACAGCCTTGGCCCGGCTGGGAAGGGAGGAGGCCAGGATGACGTTAGGATGATCTCAGGGACCCTCCAGCCATTGCCTTGCAGACGGGCTCAGTGACAGCGAGCACAAGCCACTGCCATGAGCTCCAGGCCCCGGCGGTCCCTCCACCCGAGTGTGAGCCACCCGACCTGGGGTCACCGTCTCCCCGTCCTCTCCTGCTCCTGCCCCACTTCCGGACACCGAAATGCAAAGAGCGGGCTTCGCCTTCTTTATCCCGTGTCGTGGGCAAGACCTCGCCCTCTTCCCACTCTCCCGCGTTAGACAGTTTGTCCTCTCCCTGCCCCTTTCTGCCGCCCCAGCCCACACGCCCTGTCCACTCTGTCTACCCTGCCTGTGGCCAACGTGCTGGGGACGCTGCAGTACTTCCCATCTGCTCTCCCCTTCCCTTCCTCACGGCTGCTCGGGGCCACCTGTCACCTCTCGCCCGAGCTTCTCCGACCGCGCACACGTCATCTCTCTGTGCTCATTCATTCCTCCACCTTTTGCCCAAAGGCCGTGACTAGTGCCCGATGGAACAGTATGGCCACCCTCCCTCAGGATCTTCTGTGGCTCCCTATGGCCAAATCCCTTGCAGGTGAGATCACTTTGATTACCAGTTGCCATGTCCCATCACTTTTTTTTTTTTTCTTTTTTTTGGAGAGGTTTTTGCTATAGGGCGCATGCGCTCGCCAGACAGACAGAGAGAGACAGAGAGATAGAAAGCGAGAAATCACCCCCCAGGGGGGATGGCCACGCCGCAATCCCTTCTCCTCCATTCTCCTCTCGGGATCTTGGGCACGCACGCACACACGCCCGGCGTGAGTTTAAGCTGCCGGGTCCGGGACTCGAACCGCGGTCGACTATGTGGGAATCCAGCGACATAGCCATTACGCTAACTGCTGGTCCCTGTCCCATCACTTTTCTTCAGGCAGAAACCAGTTCCTCTCCGGCCTGCCGTGAGGGACGGAAGGTGCTCCGGGCTCTGCTGGCATTTCCCTTTCTGCACGCAGCCTTCCCCGCTCCGTCACCCGTTCAAGGCACAGTGACCCGCCTCACCTCGCCTACTGCTAGATCTGGCTCTTGTGGCGTCTTTGGATTCTGTTTGTATTGTTCGTTTAAGTTCTTTTTACAGAGTTGTAAATTTTGGATGAGAAAGGCCATGTTTTATTCATCCTCGCACCTCCTCAGTCAGCCTGTTTACAGTCGGCTTTGAGCAAGTGTCCCAGCCGTGTGTCAGTTGGACAGAGTGGGTTTCAGACTCTTCTCTCGAGAGCAGGTTTTGTGGAGGGGAGTGGGAAAGACCACAGGGCGTGCCACGAGACAGGGAGGCCAGAGGACGCGGAGGAAGCCGATGCCACAGGTACCTGGGCGCAGCTTCCCGGGGGTCCTGGGGGACACTCGGGACAGCACTCCGCCCCAGCCCGCTGCTGCTCTCCCGCCAGGCCGTGGCTCTTCTGCTCCGTCGGGAAACGTCATCGCGAGGTGACTTTGCTGTCACTCGCGATTACCTTTATGCCTGAAAGACAGTTTGCACGGGACGTTGTGACTGTAAGACAGGTTTCTCTAGCACTCACTAATTAAAGCGAGTACCACAGACTCCCTGGAAGAGTGACAGTCTACTGTTGGGGGAAGAGAGTGTTCAAACCCCGCAGGCAGGAAGGCCAGCCATGGAAGAGGCTGTGGCGTCTACACTGTCTACACGTCGGAAACGTGCTGTGTGCTTTAGGCTCCTCAGGGTTAAAGGGGACAAGGCCAGCATTACAGACCCAGGGGCCGTTTATCAAGTGCTCTCGTAGTTGCCAGGGAGACAGAGAGAGTGATGGCTGGGAAGGGAATGTAAGAATTAAAGCTCCAAGAATTATAATAATCTCTGGAATCACTCGTGGCCTCACCCACAGGCACCGTCAGGTAGTGTTGAAGGAAGACCCGAGACACGGCCTGTCCCTGTGCCCTTGGGTGACGTCAGCTCTGTCTGTACCCACCAGCTGGAAGGCAAGCTCTGAAACACCAGCTCGTTTGGGTGAGAACGGTCGTTAGGTGTTAAAGAAGCTCTGAGGCGTGTCTTTTCACTCGCAGCAGATGTGCTTTATTTACAGACAGGTGGTCCTCCTGGGAGTTAGTCACAGGGATCGCCGCTGTGTTTAATGGAGCCCACGGCTTCGTCCTGGACACCTTTGCATTTTTGCCCCCTTGGCCGCCTGGGGGCAGGGTGGCCTCGGCAAGGACAGTCCTGTGCGGGGAATGCCGTGTTTGGAGCCGCACTCGGGCTCTCAGATGGGCCTGGGGTGCCCACTGCTGGCGCCTCGCTGGGGCCCTCCCTGTCCCTGTTCTGCTCTGGGCTTGTTTCTTTCCTCGCCTCCTCCCGGAGTGGTTAGAGCCAGAGCAGAGGGAGCCACCGTCTGTGAAACCGGTGAGCATGGCCCTGGTAGGAGGGGGAGCCACACTCAGCGTCCCGTGTGCGTTGGCAGCCGAGCAGGAGGGAGCTCTGTGTCTGATGTGCCCAGCAGCGTCAGCTCTGGACCTTGCGGAAGCCGCCCATTCTGCGTTCCCACCAACGGTGGCTTCTGGCGGTTAATCCAAATCAGGCCGCAGAGGGAGGTGCGGACTCCCATGTTCCTTTGCGGCCCAGCCCAGCAGTCGAGATGCAGGAACGACTGTAATGCCTATTGACAGGAGACTGGATGGAACGCGTGTACTGGCATGCTGGGAAGACGGAGCCTTCAAAGAGAGGAAATCCTGCAACATGTGGCCTTTAAATCTGGAGGGCAGCAGGTCATGTGAGGGCCGACTGCGTGATTCCATGAGGTACCCAGAGTGGTCAAGCTCACAGACGCAAGTGCTGGGCTGGGGTTGCCAGGCAGTGGGAGGAGGGGTGCCACAGAGCTCCCTAATCAGCCCTGCGCGTGGGTGGGGGAGGCGCAGACGGTGGTCAAAGGGCACGAAATTCCAATTTGATGGCGGAATAAGCCGTTTGGTCTGTTTCACCGCATGGTGACTGTAGTCAATAATCATGCCTATTTCAAAACTGCTAAAAGAACAGATTTTAAATGTTCTCACTGCAAAGTGGTGATGTGTATGAAAGTGCTGGAGATGTTGCTAACTGATCTGACCCCACCACCTGTGATGTTACATGTTATTGCACTTCATGACCGTATCCAGTTACACTCGTCAGTTAAGCAGATTTTAGCCGTGCACAATGAGCACGTTCTGGAGTACGGTGCTGGACCATGTTCTTACAGTCTGTCATGAGGTAGATCTCACGGGCAGGCTCCTACCACAATAAGACAAAAAACTATAGAGAATAAACAAAGAGAGTAAGGCAAATATTTAAAAAAAAAAAAAGTTGGGGATCAGCAGGTAGTGTAGTAGTGTAGTGGTAACATCTCTGGACTCCCAGGTAGTCAAGTGCAGTTTGAGTCCTGAACTGGAAGCTTGAAACTCATGCCAGGCCCATAGTGTATGCATGCCCCAAATCCCAAGAGGAGACTGGAGGAAAAGCGACTGTGGCGTGGCCACGCCCCACCCCCACCCCACTGACACGGGAGTGATTTCTCGCTTTCTGTGTTTTTTTTTTCTTCTTCTTCTTTTGGAGAGGTTTTCGCTCTAGGGCGTGTGCGCTCACTAGACAGACAGAGAGAGACAGAGAGACAGAAAGCGAGGAATCACCCCCCGGGGGGGATGGCCACGCTGCAATCCCTTCTCCTCCATTCTCCTCTCGGGATCTTGGGCACGCGCGCACACGTGCCCGGCGTGAGTTTTAAGCCACGGAGTCCGGGACGCGAACTGCGGTTGACTACGTGGGAGTCCAGCGACATAGCCATTACGCTAACTGCTGGTGTCATCTCGCTTTCTGTCTTTCTGTCTCTCTCCAGCAAGTGTGCATAACCTATAGCAAAAACCTTTCTCAAAAATAAATAAATAAATAAAGTTTCTGGGCTTGGCAATGAGGCACTCCCGGGTTTGGAATCTGTGCGAATTCTTAGCTCAGTGACTTCAGGCTCCGGACTCAGCCCGCCGGCCTCAGTCCCCAGGTCCGAGAGTGGGGAAGGCCTAATCCTCAGCTTAGTCACGAGCCTTGCTGCACAGAACTAGGAATTGGTAGCCCTGTGGTGTGGTTCAGCCTTTTATTCTTTTATTCTTTATTTTAATTTTATTTTTTAGTCAATCACTGTACATCGCAACAGCTTGCAAAATAAATTTTCCCAGCATGAATACACTGCACAGCAGTCCAGTTAACAGTATCATCACACACATTACCGTCAGAAGACAGTCCTCCATTTCTGCGTCCCTACCACTTTCCCCCCGGGCTCCCTTCCTCTCGCCCCCCCCACCCCCACCCTCCTGCCACACTGTCTCTGGAATCCGCAGCCATTCTCAGGTTTCTTTACCCTCCAGGCTTCCTGTTTGTAAGCCACGTGGTTTTCGACAGAGAAGCTCACGTCTCTGAGCGTCAGTGTCTGTACCTGTAAGGGAACCGGCTGAACCACCTGATTGTGGGCTGGGCCGTGAACAAATCCAGTTCATCCAGGCAATGCCAAAACGCCCAGTGAATCCAGCGAGTTCGAACGAGTGCGGAGAAATGAGGCCACTACCAGTTTCCACGCCGACTCGGGCGCTGCACTGCCTGCCTGTTTCCGTGGCTCCGTGGCTCCGTGGCCGCGGCCCAGCACTTAGCAGGCACTCAGCACTTCACTTCAGTTTAATGACTGAAATAACTAGCTGTCTCTGTCAAGCCACAGGAACTAGGGCCCGTTAGAAACACTTGGGAAGAGAGAATGAAGCGCGCCTTGGGAAAGAAGGGTCAGGAGGAAGCAGAGAAAGGCGGTGGGACGGCTGGGGCTAGGGCAGTGGGGGTGCAGTCCTGGCCCAAGGTGGGGGCTCGCTGGAGCCCCGAAGATCCCTGCAGTGGAAGACCAAGGCTGCTGGGCAGGAGCTCTGGCCCAAGTACCCCGGCTCTCCCTGATAGCTGACCTCCCGGGCCTCCGTCGGCCAAGCCCAGCTAAAGCCAGAGCCCGGGGACGGTGGGTGAGGCTGGCCCTCGAGGTCACCTTCCGAGGCAAAGAATAGGTGGAAAAAGGCGTGAAATGGATGAGCACGAGGAGTAGAGAAAACAGAACTGGTGGGCAGCTGCCCACCTGCGCGGGTCTGTGTGCGGTGGAGTGGGGTGGGCTGAATGTGCTACCGGGTTTGGGGCTGTTCCGAATAGGCATGGAGACAACGGGGTGCTTCAGCCTGAGCTTGTCTTTTCTGTCAGTAAAGGTGACAGGGTTACGTAATGAAGACAGGTCACCTTCAAAGTGCACACGTGACCAGTGTCAGGTCTGACAGGTGCACTTCTGGGTAGGCGAGTGGGTGGATGAGTGGGCGGGTGGGCAGGTGGATGGGTGGCTGGACCCGCGGCAGGCGGGTGGGCGATGGAAGGCCAGGATCGGTGAGGAGCACCGTGATGGTGAGACGCGAGTGCCGGCAAGGCCGTGGATTCAGCCTGGGAGCAGCCACCTTGGCCCGCAGTGAAGCGGCAGCTCCTTGATGGTTTTGCCCAAAACTTCGTATGTATCTTGGCTTTCATGGCCAGGAAATAGCTAGCTTCTCGCTAAGCCCAGCCTCTCGTGGCAGGCGCCCCCTGTGGAGCCCTCGGCGTGTGGAAAGGTGGCTTGCTAAGGCCGTGCGCTGCGTGGCCCGCTGTGGTTAGGGGTCTGCGCCCTCTCACTGAGCTGTGTGGGAGACAGCAGAGCCAGCCCGACCTAGAGCGGCAGGGGGAGTTTCAATCAGTAACGACTTCTGCAAATGGACGTCCAGATGGACTGAGCGCACTCCAGTCTGCACAGAGGTGACTGGGCACCTTAGGGGGGGGCTAGGGAGACGAGTGGGGCTTAGGAGCGGAGAAGCGAAATCCGGAGACAGCCGTCACACCCGAGCTCTGCAAGGCAGCCCCCGTGGGAAGGCTCTCAGCTCAGGTCCGTAGCCCTCCGGGAGTGTGGCGGCACGTGCCTGCCACCGTCTGGGGCTGACTGCAGGGCCGGGGACGGAGCGTGGCATCGAGGCCCTGGTGGAGCTTTGTCGTTCCGTCTCTCTCTCTCTGTCTTCCTAGCCCTCATTCACAGAAGATAAACGTTACAGAAAAGAAAAGTGAGCAATTGCCAGAGGCGAATGACCGTGTGATTAGGCTGCCGCCCGACAGCCAGCAGCTGTCAAAGTCGGAACCTCGTCCTCCCAGGACGCAGACGGATCCTAGCTCCGCGATGCCGGGACACGTGGCGCGTTCCCTGGGCAGCCCAGCGTTCTCTCAGGAAGGCACTTCCGGGGGTGGGAGCTGGGCCGTGCTGTGGACGCGGCCCCGAGCCGTGAGAAACCAGGATAGCGTGTGTCTGAGTCTCCGCAGGCCACGGGCGAGGCCTCATCGAGGGCTCAGGGGGCCCAGCCGGGGTAGGGAGGAGAGTCCTTGTTGCCACCCTTCCCCATGAGGAAGCTGTCAGGTGTCTCTGGAGACTAAGCAGAGAGTACAGGAAAACTGAACACCGCCAACCGCGTCGTCGAAGAATCGCGGTATTGGCAAAGTACAGCTCAGTGATAATTAATGGGTTGGAAAATTGTAAGATGCCTCCCTTAATCACTCATAAATTAGCTGAGTTTCGCAGCATGGCTGAATCTTTCGATTTCATTGTTTAAAGCCAAGTTTGAAAAGAACTATTGAATGTGAATTTACTTTTTCTTCAAAAATCCAGGAAGCAAATTAGCCAGATTTAAAGGTGTTGATGAAATTTTCCAAACTGCACAAGAATGCCTTGGGTGATAGAATAAATGAGAGTTAAAGCCAGAAACTGAATGAAGCCTTTCTCTTCCAGCAGAGACTCTTTATAGAATTTGTTTTATGGACTTCTGTTTAACACTCATTTCATGGAAAGAAAATGATCACCAGTTTTCTCCCTAGTGTAGACACATACATAAAAATGTGGGGACTCCTTCCAGCCAGGTAGTAAAAGTCAAATATTCTCTACTCTTCCGTCCCATTTTCACACTCCTCTGGGGTCTGGAGGTGCTTGTACACTGCAGTCCTGACCACCTGTCCGTGGTACCAACACGTGTTTATCTCAGCACACACAGGTCTCTCTTCCAGATCAGCGTCAGGGGCTGTAAAAACGCAAGCCGTCCAAAGAAGGCCTGATCGGCGGGCCTTCGCCTCCTGTCACTGCCGTAACAACCACTGCAAATGTGGCTGAAGAGAACGCGAACTTGTCATCTCAGATTCCGAAGCTCAGAAGTGTGCAGTGGGCTTCACCTGACCCACAGCAAGGGGTCTGCAGGGCCGTGCTCCTCCCTGGGCTCTCGGGGCACCCCATTTTCTGGTCGTCTCCTGCTGCTGGAGGCTGCCCTCACGCCGTGGCTCCTGTGGCTCACGGCCCTGCCCTCTGCCTTCCAAGCCCACAGTGGCTGGCAGGACATTCTCACATCCCATCCCTCCGTACCCACGCTTCACTTCTCCGTCTGTCTTCCACGTTAGGGACCTGGTGGCCATATCGGGCCTGCCTGGACAGCCAGGCTCACCGCCTAGTTTAAGGTCGGCTCCTCAGAATTCGTAATTCCATCTGCTGCCGTGATTGGCACGCGTGTGCGGTAACCATCTCAGGTTCTGAGAGCTAGGATGTGGGCGGTTTCCATCTGCCACAGGGGCCAGGGCGGTCTGGTTCGGCCTCTGCAGGACCCATCTCACCTGGGATTCTGCCTTCTGATCGTGTAAGGGCAGGAAGGCGTCCGTAGTGGACACAGGACTGGGTTAGGAATGAGGACAGGCCGCTTCTGGATCTAGGAGTTGCACTTGAAAACTGTGTGACTTTAGGTGAATTTGACACACAAAGATGCTTCCCCTCAGTCTTACCATTGTGTGCCAGGTAACTTCTGTCGCCTTTCCCAGAAACCTACAGATCTGAGAAGCCCTCTTTGTCTGAGCTCCAGGTCATCCTGAGCCACTTGGCCTGGCGTTGTTATTGCAGTCCTGCTGGTTTGTTTTAGCCCGGATGTCCATAAAGTCCTATGCACACTTGCAGTTACTTATTCCCCGTTGGGTAATTATGTGGAGATGAGTCCCAGTGTGCAGTGTCAGGTGAGTAACTTACCCTTTCCCAAAGAAGACGAACCGGGGGCTCTACAACTGCTCTGTCTCCCCAACGACCGGCCGTCGACTGGTCTCGGTGCTAACTGCTGGTCTGACCTGAAGGACCAGGCGTGGGTTTTAACACATTAGTACACCCAGGTTCCTCCCAGAGATGGATCACAACCTTTTTCTTCTTCACGTGAAATACCCAACAACACTGCACAGAAATTTCATGCTCCTGAACGGGGTGGAGCCCGTCAAAACAGCTGTAAGTGTCGAAGCCCACCTGCGTCTTTGTGGGTAGCTGTGGAGCTGGAACTCTTGTCCCCTCTGGTCTCAGCCACAGCGCTCTCAGCCCAGCCTCAGTTTATGTTCATCTGTCATCTGCTGTACAACACGGACTCTGTCCCTGTGTGACCTTCCTGTGTGACCTTGCAGGCTGCTTGATACATCCCGGAGGGTGGTGGCCTCAGGGCCTGGAACCTCTTCCTCCTCCTTTGCTTATAAGTTAGTTCAGAAAAAAAAAAAAAAAAAAGTATATATTTCTAAGAACTGAGAGGCAGCACATTTGAGTGTTACAGAACTAAAACGAGATGAGGTTTTACTACACGAAACTGAGAAGCTATTTGAGAATTGGATTCGACTTCCTGGCTTCAGCAGAACACACCACGTGCTGCATCTACGATTCCAGATTCGATTTTCACGTCGTCTTGCCAAGGCGGTCACTAGAGCTGCCTGTCTCTTCAGCGCTCAGCCACGTGCAGTTTGCCAACAGGAGACTGCTCAGGCTGGAGGCTTGGCAGAGCACGTCGGCCGATAAAATATACTTAAGGCTTTAATAGTTTCTCTCTTTATTGGAGCATTGAGTCGGGGGTAGAAAATTAACCAATGGTTGTAGGACTCTAGGGCCTGCCTTCAGAAGAACTCTTACAGCACAGACTTACGGTGCTGTGTTTGCTTTGGACCTACGACTCCAGATAATGGCACGGCAGTGTGAGAGCCACGGGCGTGAATATGGCATCGCGGAACTCTGGAGCGGTCGGGCCCATCTGCGTGGGAAGCCTGTGCTGGTTTTTCTGCCACGGGACCGGGGTGCTTTGAGTGGGATATATCTCAGCCATTGGAAGGTTCTAGTTGGGACAGAGGGGTGGGGGGTTTCTGTGACGTGTGTCCCTGTACAGGGTGGCGTAGCCCAAATGCATGGTCTAGAGAGGGTGTTCAGATGAAGACGCTTGCGGACATTTGAGAATAAAACAACTGGGAGAAGAGGACTTTGAAAAAACATCAGCCAAGCAGAAAAATGGGGCCAGAAATGCTCACGAAAGTCTGTATAAATAGGTCATTGACCACAGAACTCAGAGAGGATCATGTTTCCTACACTAGGAGTTGCACGGGTTGTTTAGAGAAGAGGTGAGATCCCTGCCCCTCGGGGATCGCCACTCCCTCCAGCGATGCTCTTCTTCGTGGTTAACAGCTAAGATTAGAGGTAGCTTGGCGTCTCTGCACATACGGACACAGAAAATGACCAAGAGCGTTATGTTGTGACAGAGGCAATTTCCTTTATGATCACGTCTTCACGTGTTTTTCGTTCCCTACTTCTCTCCCTGAATGTGTTACATGGAGATAGGTAAGAGTCTTAGCGTTGGTATCGCTGACCTCCTAAAAGTAGGAGCAAGCGTGTCTGTATTGTTGGGTATTCACAAAATAGTTTTGAAAATGCTGGAGATTAGGTGAAATTCATAAGCTTTTAACACTAGTTTTGGGGGTACATTTCCTTGCCAGCTGCTCGCCCCGGCGGGACGTCCTTCCCACCCTCTGCGTTTCCAGTCCTGGACTTACCTCCTCAGCTGTGTGAGTCTCTTCAGCATTTTGGTCAGTGCCTGCTGATGCTCAGGGACGGTTGTTTCCTGGTGGTGCTCTCGTGGACACGGACGTGGCTGACTAGGGGCCAGAGTGCCATTCGGGCCTAGAGCAGTGGGTACTAACTGTGTGTGCGTGCGAGAGTGGTGGAGGGAGTTGGCAGAGAGATACAGAGTCAGAGAGAGGAGGGGGGGGCGAGCGATGGCACCAAACCAATTGCGTGTTGCATGAGTCATGGTCACAGGCTGTCCCAGGTCAACCCCTTTCCACAGATTTCACTGTGGGATTGGCCTCGTCGGGCCTCGTGGCCGTGGAATTGAGGCTGGACCATGAAGCTTGGTGCATTTTGCCCTCACCTACTCCTGGGCTCCCCGGGTTGGTTGCCACCTCCACTGTGCTAAGCGCTGTTAGGGAAGGACAAAAGCCACCAGCCTGAGGGTTAGTGACAGAGCCGAGCGTCCCCAGGGCTCAGGTGCTCCTGACGGCATGTGGTGGCGGTTGTGAGTGTTATTGACGGCTTGTTCTTGGCGTCCAGAGTCTTCTGTTGTCCTGAGTGTGGAACTCCCGCGGCCGGAGAGCCGCCTGCCTCCCCGAGATCTGTGCCGTTGCTTCTGTAATTTGTTGCTTCCTTCTACTTATCGTAAATGGTCCATGAGACATAAAAGAAATTTATGTCCGAGCTTTCCACGGTGAATAAATATCAGGAAGAAAATACATTCAGACGGTAGAGCGGAGACCGTAATGGGGGATCCTCCGGTCAGGTTTGTGTCATTTATTGTCTCCCAATAACTTTTATGGTTGCTGCGTGAACACTGCACTTTTTTAGGAGTCTGTTCCACCTTGGCGTGATGCTTGACACATTTCTGGCGCTCAGCAGAAGGAGCCGATCCCGGCCTCTCTCTGTGCTCTTTCCCAATGTCAGTGAGCAAATGGAATAATTAGTCGCTGCCTGGCTGCTTCTAGAAGTTACCAAAGGGCTTATGGCCTCCATCTCTGGCTTCCTGTTGTGTTTTGGATAAAATGCCAAACACATGACACTGTCTAAAGGCTGAGCCTAATTCTGCCTGTGCCTGTCCTTCCCACTTCATCTCGTGGCACGCCACCCCTTGGTCACCGTCCACCACACGGCACCGGGCTCACGCCCACTTCTCCGCTTTCCATGGGGGAACCTTCCCCAAGCATTCGCCTCCTAAGTCCTGTGCGCCCTGCGAGTCTCATCCTCAGAGGGCCCCTGCCCACCCTACGCCCAGCAAAAACGGGCACACGCCGCCCCACCACACTTCCTCGCGGCTCCCAGACTGCCCTCCTGTCTTGGCCGCGATGTCGTGGGCTTTGCCTGAGGCCCCTCCTGCTGGGTGTGCGCGCAGGAGGTTCGGCTTTCGTTCCCCACTCTGGGCCAGTGCGTCCTGCCACGGCTGACAGACGGGGTACACAGGGCTAACCTTTGCTGCTGCAGAATGCCACAGGCTGAAATGAAAACATGCAAGTGCAGCTTCATAGAGGCACGCCCCTGGGGCCCAGAAGCTGCGTGCAGACCAGCATCTGCGACCTGTCCAGCGGCACCCCGCGGCGCCTGCACCCAGACTCCCCTGCCCCGAGTGATGTTGCTCAACATCCTGGGTTTACAGAAGCCCTCTTCTTGCTTGTGTTCACAGACCGAAGTGCGAGCTCCTTACTTAGAGTGTGGGCCTGCTCATTTGTGAGCTTTCTAAAAATGGAATTATCATCTCATCATTTAGGGTGAGCTACTTCACTTAAACTCACATGTGTGAGATTCATCGCGCTGTGCCTATGGCCGTGGGCGCCGACTCCCGGAACGGCAGATCCATCACGTGGATAGGCCACTGCGGTGGACAGCAGGCGCTCCCACGAGCTGCCCGCCCCTCCTGCCTGGAACGTCTGCATCCGTTACGTGGCGGAGCGGGCTGAGGTTGCACGTGAGTTAGGCCCCAGATTACCAGGCGGGCGTCCTCATGGCTGATAGTTCTCTGTCTTTCTGTTCGACCACACTAGATGGGAATGCCGATGACAGGCCAAGGGCAGTGTGACCTGGAACTGCTGAATAGAACCCATTCTAGGTCAGCTGCAGTTTCAAAGCATGACAGCTTTCTTTTTGAGTAATTTGGTGCCTAAAATAGTGATTATCTCAGGAACAGCTCATTCTCAAGACTGGTGAGCCTTCTGGCATGCCAGCTGTCTTGGCCGGCTTTCCTTCAACCCGAGTCAGGTTGCTCTGTCACAGAGGGGCTCACTCCAGGGCTGCAAGTGACAAGCTGGGTCTTGGAGGGTCTGTGGGTCGTTGCTGCATTTCATTCCATTTCTTTGGAAAAACAGCGATGCATACTGATGACATAAGTGGTCATTTCAAAGAAAATTATATGTCAGATCAGCAATTTAGTTATAAAATTCTAAGCCCAGCGAGTGGTGAAATCTTTTTACCCAGTTTTTGAGCATAAGCTTAGCCAGAATGGACCCAGGCTGCTTCACCAGCCACGGACCCTGCTCCTTTGTTCTCATGTTCCAGAAACCAGCTCCAACTAACTTAGATAAAATGAGAAGTAAAACATTTCGCAACGGAACAGGAGCGTATTCTTAAATACAAGAGACAGACGTGTCCGAGCCTCAGGAGAGGAGTCAAAAAATGCAAGCCGAGAATAGCTGTTCTCTCCCCCGTGCTTATTTTCTGCTTCTTGTCCCTCAGCTTCACAGCATCACAGCCCATCGCGCCCGTTCCCTAAGCCTTCTCTGCGTCCTTCCGACGCACACACTGCATGGAAGCAGGCCCCTAGCTCCCTCCACTCACTCCCGTTTGCATGGCTCAGGGTGGTGGCCCAGAATACATCCTAATATTTTATCCGACACCTAGCATCCTGCGGTGGACTCTGGCCCAGGTTCAGCCAGTTAATTAACTTATGGCAGAGAGGAGAACAGAGCAGAGGACAGCAGAGGAGAGGGTTTCCCGATAGGACCTGCAGGCAGAGGACAAGGGCAGTGGAGATGGTGTGACAGGGCACTTTTCCTGAGGCACCTAGACCATGAGGGAACATTGCATCATGGTGCACCAAGACCCTTTGAAAAAGTGAGCTCCGTTATTTAAGTCTCTGCCACTCAATTGCCGGTGGTTCTTGCCTTTGAAACTAGTTTGTTCGTTACTTAATATTTATTGAGTGCCTGCAGGGATTTTTGACACTGGGAGTTGGCGTGTCGTGCTTGTCAAACAGCTGCCCAGTGTAGAAAACCCTCTCAAAACTGCCTGTGGGTTTCAGCAGTCCATGCAAAGACCACCATAATCTAAAGATGCTTCTAAGACATCGTTACCATACACAGCAATGTGAAAGATACGAATGCTGAATTTTAGACTCTGCAGCTTGCCTCAGTAGCTGTGTTTTCACTGACAGGGACTTCCCCTGGGCATGTGTCATGGGAGTTCTTCTGCCAGTGGTCAGGCAACAGTGCTGTTGCTTTGGGGGATGTAAGGAACACCGCTGTCTTCCAGACATTAGACCAAAGTAGACCCACATTAGATTCAGTTCTGCAGGTGAGGGCGGAATTAACTGAGTTAATTTCATAAAAGGAGCTGACTGACATAGTCAGTGAAACGTAGAGCCTAGAATAGTGTAGCTCCAGCTCTGATTGAATTTGCAGGCAAAACAAGGGGGAAGTCGTAACAGATAGGTATTGGCGTCAGTGATTCACCTGTGCGGTTTAGGAAGATTGTGAGGACAGGTCTCATTCCACAGAGCTTAGCCAGACTGCAGGGGACTCGACAGCTGCCTCAGTAAACTGCTGGCTGCTACTTCAAGGAACCATGCCCTCGGGCATCTATATAAAGTCACAGTATGTAGAGGTCAACGTCAGGAGTTTCTGATCTTACGTGAGAACAGGAGTGAATCCTGGATGAATCCGCAGGGCACATTCATGATGGTGGTGAAAACAGCCCGAGGTGGGACTCGAGTTACAAATACGGACGCCGTGGCCGAGGACACCTAGGAGCCTGGGTCCGGTGGTGCTGGGAACATCCACCCTGTTAGGTTTCGGTGACGAGCATGCGTAGTGACTGCCGGTCTGCACGAGCTGGGCAGGTCAGCCGAAATTAGTTTCTGAGTAGTGAGCTCGACAGAAGTTTCTGGAGGGTGAGATTGCTTCTTCTGCCCCCACCTCCCCTCCCATTCACACAACGGTGGGCCCTTCCACCTTTCAGAGCAGCCTGCTCTGCCCAACCTCCCATCACTGAAATGGAACCGGAATACGTTAGCAGCATGTGGCCACATCCCTCGGCCACCCCTCACTCAGAGCTAGTGAAAGCTCTCCAAAGTGACCATCATGGGAGAAGAGAACGTCGGGGAGCGAAAGAAGGCCCCCTTGCATGGTTTGAACTGTGCTTTATTGACAGGAAGTCAGGTCAGACAAGGCTGGCTGGCATTCTCACGTCCAGACTAACTGGGAAGCCCAAGCAGCTGCTGATTTATACAGACACTCTAGAATCTTCTCAATCATCTGTTACTTAAACTTGGGTCTAACAATAACCCAGAAAAGGCCTCTTTCCATTTTGAGAGCCCAAAATAGTCTCCTCGTCTTTATATAGTTTGGAAATCTGCCTGATAGAGGAGATTGATTGGTTTAAAGATGAATTATTGTGAGAAAAGTAATGTAATTCACTTCCTTCTTCCCTAGTGAGAGGGCCATCTGGTTGACCTCTCTGCCTTTAGCTAAGGGGGATAAAATGCAAAAACGCCAGCTGTCCCCATCGTGGCTGGCAAGGTCTGGACCTTTGCTGTCACTGTCATTCTGTGTCCTCCCGCCACCCTGTTCCTCCCGCATTTGCAGTGTCGCACACGCCTGTCTTCCACTACGGTGCTGCAACCTTAGGAAGAGCTCTAGTTTACTCATCTCACTCCTGCGGGTCACTCCATCTGTCTCCAGAGCTCCGCGAGGGCTCCACTTCCATTACATAAAACAAGCATGTCCTGCGATGTGTCCCCAGAAAGCCCGGCGTGGCTATTTGCCACAGTAGAGGTGTCGCTGTGGAAGCCCAGCTCTAGCCGGATCACCCTGCTTTGGGGTGGTCAACCAGAGTTACATTCTGACTCCCCTTGTTAGAGCTCAGGGTGGGACAAGTAGACGGAGGGACGTGACCACGCTGTTCCTGTCAGTCTCTTTGTAGTGAGCTTCTGGGTTTTCCACTGTGTACGAGTGTTTCAGGTGCCGAATCGTTGTTCAGTGGTGACAGTGTTAGACAAGGAAGCGGTGCCTCTGGTTCCTGTAACTGATACATCGTGAAGGGCTTTCGGATTCCACTTGCAGGGAGTCTCCCGCCCCTTCCACCCAGCAGCCTCACTTCTCTGGTTTCCGAAATCACCTCCAGGTCCTCCTTTGCATCTGTATCCTCACCTTCAGGCACAGGTGTGATAAAGGTAGTGACAGGTCTGAGCTCAGACCAAGATGAGACAGCTCAGATTTTAACTTGGAGACAGACAGTGCGACGGCGTTACCTGCTGTAGACGCCCAGGCTCTGGAGGCTGTAGGGACAAAAATGAAGCAGCAGGTGGCGGATCCCTTCTTGAACCAGGCCACAGATCGCTGTGGGGTCTCATTCTCCCTTTAACCCTGAGCCCATTTCCGATGTGCAGTTGGCACGGGAAACATCAAGCTGTCAGCACAGGTCACTAGGATTATAGCATCCTGTAAAGGTGAATTTTATGTTTAAAACAACCTAACAACTTCAGGAAAGGCGGTGTGCTTTTAGTTCATGGTCAGTGTTCTTTCTGCCTGAGTTAAAAGTAGGTATGAGCCACAGTGACGTCGCAGGGCAGGTGCCCGCCAACTCTGAGTGTCAGTTCGCATCTTTTAGGATTCACTGCGCCTGTGGCCTCTCTAGTGCAACAGGGCTTGCATTAACCCTTTGATTTCTGTATCCGTCTGCAGTTGCTTCCCTTCAAACACAAGTCACGTCCTCTAAAGGCATCCATCCGTCTGTCCCTCCCCTCAGCACCCAGTCCCCGTGCCCTGTGGTGACCCAAGGTTTGTACCAGCATTGGGACCTCGAACACCGCAAAGCACCTGTGTCCTTAGGAGGCTGGCCGCCTGCTGCTGGTGCGGGTGTTAAATGCGTAGTCAGTAATGCTGTGTTACAGAGAAGCATTTTCAGAGTGCCGAGCTTGTGTCCAGACGGAAGCTAATGCCTGTGAAGCCAGGCAAGTCTTCCTAACACGGCAAAGGTGATATTTGGCTGATAGTTTAGAATGCAAAGGGGTCTGCTTGACAAATGAAGGTGAAGGGGGTTCCGGGAATTGGGAATGGTGTGTGCGATTTTGCAAGGCCTGACGAAGGAAGGAGAGAGTGGAAGAAAAGTCTCGCTTCGGGAGAAATAAGTTCTGAAGAGACTGAGTGGAAGAGCTCAGAGGGCAGATTTGCTGTGTAATCCGAACAGAGGCTTTGTTCTTGGAACAGACGGCTGGAGCCCCCGAGAGGGCTTAAATGCAGAAGGGGTGCATTAATGCGTCCTGTTGCCTGGGGCTGCATGATCTGTTCCAAAGTGCTTCATCAACTAACTTTTTCTCTGCAATATGCCCAGAACTCAACCGTATCTCACTGTCACCCCCAATACCACCTGGAACAAATCGCCGCTCCCCGCCCTCCCTGTCACTCCCGTGCCCCCTGCCCTCCCTAGCTGTCCCCAGGCGTCAGCTCCCCTGGTGATTTTCTGAATGTGAGTCCAGTCCCACACTGCTGTGCTCAGAGCCTTCCACTCACAGGGAAGCCGGCCCACGCATGGCCTCACTGCTCCAGCCCGGCTGCCCCGCTCTGCTGGGCCACTGTGCTCTCTCCACGCTGGCCACTGTCTCCTTACCATCCCCCGTGCTGAGGCAAGGGCCGTCTCGTACACCGGACCCCGCGGCCCTCCCCCTGGACCACCTTTGCTCGCCATCAGGACTCTGCATGCTCCCTTCACTTCTCTCCACGTGCTGCCTTGAGTGGAGAGAGCTGGCCAACCCCCTACGGACAGGCAGCTCACAGAACCACATCATTTGTTTTTTTCTTTTTCTTTTTCTCTTAATGAGTTTATGTGCTATTATTGTTTGACCCCTCATCCCTGTACTAGAATACAAACACATACACACACACACACACACACACAAACCGAAAAAAGGATATGGAGAAACATTAAAGCCTTTGACTTGTGTAGTAACAGTGCCATTCTCCGTTTTGTTTGCTTCTGTATCTAAGGGCCTCAAAATAGGGCCTGGCAGAGTAAGGCCTAGATAGTTATGTGATGGGGGGACAGACAGATAGATGGGTGGATGGATGTGCATGGATAGATGAATGGATGGCTAGATAGATAGATAAATAAATGGATGGGTGGATGGATGGATGGGTGTGGAGGGGTAGATGGGTATATGGATGGGTGAATGGATGGATGTGGAGGGATAGGTAAATGGATGTATGTATGGATGTGGAGGAGTAGGTAGGTGGATGTATGTATGTATGGATGGATGGACGTGGAGGAGTAGGTAGGTGGATGTATGTATGTATGTATGGATGGATGGACATGGAGGAGTAGGTAGGTGGATGTATGTATGTATGTATGGATGGATGGATGTGGAGGAGTAGGTAGGTGGATGTATGTATGGATGGATGGATGGATGTGGAGGAGTAGGTAGGTGGATGTATGTATGGATGTATGGATGGATGGATGTGGAGGAGTAGGTAGGTGGATGTATGTATGTATGGATGGATGGATGGATGTGGAGGAGTAGGTAGGTGGATGTATGTATGGATGTATGGATGGATGGATGTGGAGGAGTAGGTAGGTGGATGTATGGATGGATGGATGGATGTGGAGGAGTAGGTAGGTGGATGTATGTATGGATGGATGGATGGATGTGGAGGAGTAGGTAGGTGGATGTATGTATGTATGGATGGATGGATGGATGTGGAGGAGTAGGTAGGTGTATGTATGTATGGATGGATGGATGTATGGATGTGGAGGAGTAGGTAGGTGGATGTATGTATGGATGGATGGATGTATGGATGTGGAGGAGTAGGTAGGTGGATGTATGTATGTATGGATGGATGTATGGATGTGGAGGAGTAGGTAGGTGGATGTATGTATGGATGTATGGATGGATGGGTGTGGTGGAGTAGGTAGGTGGACGGATGGGTGGATGGATGTATGTATGTATGGATGTATGGATGGATGGATGTGGAGGAGTAGGTAGGTGGATGTATGTATGTATGGATGGATGGATGGATGTGGAGGAGTAGGTAGGTGGATGTATGTATGTATGGATGGATGGATGGACGTGGAGGAGTAGGTAGGTGGATGTATGTATGTATGTATGGATGGATGGACGTGGAGGAGTAGGTAGGTGGATGTATGTATGGATGGATGGATGGATGTGGAGGAGTAGGTAGGTGGATGTATGTATGTATGGATGGATGGATGGATGTGGAGGAGTAGGTAGGTGGATGTATGTATGGATGGATGGATGGACGTGGAGGAGTAGGTAGGTGGATGTATGTATGGATGTATGGATGGATGGATGTGGAGGAGTAGGTAGGTGGATGTATGTATGGATGGATGGATGGATGGATGTGGAGGAGTAGGTAGGTGGATGTATGTATGGATGGATGGATGGATGTGGAGGAGTAGGTAGGTGGATGTATGTATGTATGGATGGATGGATGGATGTGGAGGAGTAGGTAGGTGGATGTATGTATGTATGGATGTATGGATGTGGAGGAGTAGGTAGGTGGATGTATGTATGGATGGATGGATGTATGGATGTGGAGGAGTAGGTAGGTGGATGTATGTATGGATGTATGGATGGATGGATGTGGAGGAGTAGGTAGGTGGATGTATGTATGGATGGATGGATGTATGGATGTGGAGGAGTAGGTAGGTGGATGTATGTATGTATGGATGGATGTATGGATGTGGAGGAGTAGGTAGGTGGATGTATGTATGTATGGATGTATGGATGTGGAGGAGTAGGTAGGTGGATGTATGTATGGATGGATGGATGGACGTGGAGGAGTAGGTAGGTGGATGTATGTATGGATGTATGGATGGATGGATGTGGAGGAGTAGGTAGGTGGATGTATGTATGTATGGATGGATGTATGGATGTGGAGGAGTAGGTAGGTGGATGTATGTATGTATGGATGTATGGATGTGGAGGAGTAGGTAGGTGGATGTATGTATGTATGGATGGATGTATGGATGTGGAGGAGTAGGTAGGTGGATGTATGTATGGATGGATGGATGGACGTGGAGGAGTAGGTAGGTGGATGTATGTATGGATGTATGGATGGATGGATGTGGAGGAGTAGGTAGGTGGATGTATGTATGGATGGATGGATGGATGGATGTGGAGGAGTAGGTAGGTGGATGTATGTATGTATGAATGGATGGACGTGGAGGAGTAGGTAGGTGGATGTATGTATGTATGTATGGATGGATGGACGTGGAGGAGTAGGTAGGTGGATGTATGTATGTATGTATGGATGGATGGATGTGGAGGAGTAGGTAGGTGGATGTATGTATGTATGGATGGATGTATGGATGTGGAGGAGTAGGTAGGTGGATGTATGTATGGATGGATGGATGTATGGATGTGGAGGAGTAGGTAGGTGGATGTATGTATGGATGTATGGATGGATGGATGTGGAGGAGTAGATAAGTGGACGGATGGGTGGATGTATGTATGTATGGATGGATGGATGTATGGATGTGGAGGAGTAGGTAGGTGGATGTATGTATGGATGGATGGATGTATGGATGTGGAGGAGTAGGTAGGTGGATGTATGTATGTATGGATGGATGGATGGATGTGGAGGAGTAGGTAGGTGGATGTATGTATGGATGTATGGATGGATGGATGTGGAGGAGTAGATAAGTGGACAGATGGGTGGATGGATGTATGTATGGATGGATGGATGTATGGATGTGGAGGAGTAGGTAGGTGTATGTATGTATGTATGGATGGATGGATGTGGAGGAGTAGATAAGTGGACGGATGGGTGGATGGATGTGCAGGGGTAGATGGATGGATAGATATGGGTGGGTGGGTGGGTGGATGGATGTGGAGGGGTAGATGGATGGATAGATATGGGTGGGTGGGTGGGTGGGTGGATGTGGAGGGGTAGGTAGGTGGGTGTATGTATGTATGTATGTATGTGGAGGAGTAGGTAAGTGGATGGATGGATAGATGGGTGGGTGGATGGATGGATGTGGAGGGGTAGGTAAATAGATGTATGTATGTATGTGGAGGAGTAGGTAAGTGGACGGATGGGTGGGTGGGTGGATGCATGTGGAGGGGTAGGTAAATGGATGGATGGATGGGTGTGGGTGGATGGATGGATGCTGCCTGAAAGACAGGATGCTACATCTGTACTTAGATGGTGTGTGGGGGCCAGCAGGCGGTGGGTAAGGCACTGGACTCCCACATGGATGACCCTGGTTTGAGCCCTGGGCCTTGCGATGTGAAATCGTGCTGCAGACATGTGAGTGAGTGCCCACGGTCCCAAGAGGAGAATGGAGGAGAAGGGATTGTAGCATGGTCATCCCCCCGGGAGTGATTTCTTACTTTGTCTCTGTATTTCCCTGGTGAGTGCACATGCTTTATGGCAAAAACCTTAAAAAAAGAAAGAAAGAAAGAAAGAAAGAAAGAAAGAAAGGAAGGAAGGAAGGAAGGAAGGAAGGAAGGAAGGAAGGAAGGAAGGAAGGAAGAAAGAAAGAAAGAAAGAAAGAAAGAAAGAAAGAAAGAAAGAAAGAAAGAAAGAAAGAAAGAAGGAGAGAGAAAGAGAGAAAAAGAAAGAAAGAAAGAAAGAAAGAAAGAAAGAAAGAAAGAAAGAAAGAAAGAAAGAAAGAAAGAAAGAAAAGTAAACGGAAATGGCATATGGTCCACTCTCCCCTGTAAGTGGGATCTCTTCCTGTGCATCCCTAGTTCAATGATACAGACTGACTTGATTTTCCATGCAAAATCTCCACTTAGTCCAGGGCTCAGAGAGTGGGCAGAGTGTTTACCCCTTTCAGGAACTATCTTGGTTCTCCTTTATTTTTCTGCCTCCAGTACAAATCTCCTCAGTTTCATATCTTTCTTTTCCATCCTCTAAGTGTCCATAGATCTCATGACGTTTGGCATTTGTAAGCTGTTTCCACCATCTTCTCTGGAGGCTTGGCTCCCCCAGATGACACCCACCCCGCTCACTTCCTGGGGGCGCAGCTGGTTCCATGGTTAGGCAACACCAACGGTGTTCATCAGTGTGCAGTTCTAGGGCTGGGGAAGCACCTTTGGGTTCTCCTTCTGCCTTCTGGTGGAATAAGTCTCTCTCTGTGGGATAAAGCCTGAAACAGACCGAGACCCCAAGCCTTTCATTTAGAGGCTGAACACTTTCTTCTCCCTCCTTCATCGAGCATCTCCGGCTTCCTGTCGTCTTTATAGACACGCTCTGTGTCATGGCCTGTGACGTGTCCATCCTCGATGGAAGTGACACGTTGTGGGTTCTGTCTTTGTGCCTCTCACCTATGGGCAGCTAGACAGACAGATAGTGAGAAAGACAGAACCCCAGCTCTCCCTTGTCCCTGTCATCGTGGGCATCACGCAGCCTCCAGCCAGCCCCAAATCATGGAAAGTCATGCACTCGGCATTCACAGGGAGGTCCCCAGGCTTGAACCATGAACCTTCCCATGTGGTTGTCTCACAGAGCATCATGGCCGACTGCTGCACCGCCATCTGCCCTCAGGGTTATTCTTATAGAAACAAGATTCAGAAGACACTGATCGTTTGGCCTGATAGAAACAATAACATTAATTTTGTCATTCTGGATCTAGAATAAGATTTGGTGTCGAGTGATAAAAAGTCTGTTTTGATGGTTCCATTGTTACCCACCGCGTCCCGTTTCGCGTGTCCTGTTTCGTCGTTAGTTACCCACGCCGTCCCGTTTCGCGTGTCCTGTTCCATTGTTAGTTACCCACCGCGTCCCGTTTCGCGTGTCCTGTTCCGCCGTTAGTTACCCACCGCGTCCCGTTTCACGTGTCCTGTTTCGCTGTTAGTTGCTGCTCCCCTCTTTCTGTGCCTGGTCTATGGAGCATGCTGTATCACAGGCACACGTGCACAGGAAGACGTGTGGTTCGGGCAGGGTTCGGCACTCCCTGGGGTTCCAGGCATCCCCTCTGGGTCTTGGCATGTCTTGGCAAATGGGCTGCCAAAGGTCTCTTTCACTGCTTTGTATCTTAGGTCTTGATTTAAGTGAATTACACCTACTTGGCGTGCTGTTTTCGAATTTCACTCACTGGGGGCTCTTTCTGTTGGCCTTTAGGAGCTGGTGGGGAGTAACCCTCCGCAAAGGAACTGGAAAGGCATAGCGATCGCGCTGCTCGTCATCCTGGTCATCTGCTCGCTGATCGTCACCTCGGTCATACTGCTGACACCAGGTACGTGCGTTCCCCTCGCAGAGGCCGGAAGCCGTCAGGGAGAGATCACGCTTTACCGTGCGGATTTTCCTAAGGAACGATGTGGGCCTGATTTATTTGTCTCAGGTTCAAATTCTCAGGGAGTCCCACGGTAAAATGATGCTCTCAATGAAAAAATAGATTCTGTTCTGTGACTTTGTTCATGTAGTTGCTGACCAGGTGGGCATCCTCACCGTGTTAACACCCACACGTACGTGTTCTTGCTGGTGAACTTACAGACAGTGGCATTATAAATGCAGCAGTTTTATACATCTGTGAGATTCCTGGATATCATATCGAGGATGGATTAAGAAAAACATTAAATAACTAAGTATAAGATATTCACTGGGTAGTGCTGATGAAATGAAGCATAAATCAGAGCCAGAAATCTTTTGGGAAAAGAAATACCAAAGAAAAGACATACCAAAATTTGCAGCAAAGACCCACCTCAAATACAGACACGTATGTGCACGCTTAAGCACGAAAGGAGTTTAGAGCAGAGAGATATGCTTTATGGGAAAGTTCATGAGAAATAAGATGTATATTGGGCCTGGTGGAGTGGTGAGGATTTAGCAGCCAGAGAATGGTGGGATTTGGGACAGAAGGAAGTCTTTGCCTGTGAAGTAACTACATGGGAGTTATCACAGGGAAACATTGTGGCATAGAAAAAACACGCATCAGTTACACCCTGTGACATACTGATGAAGGAGAGAGATCATTAGCTGTTAGACACCTATTAGTGTGGGTGTGAAAAAAACTAGTTTCAGTCCTTGGAGAGTAGACTGCATAGGTGTTAGACTCAGGATCTGAAAAGAAGTAGATATTGCAATGTGAAAAAAAATTTTTTTGATAGGTACAAAAAATGCAAGTGAATTCTGATGTACGTGTAAATTCTTGCCTAAAAATTTAAATGAAGAAAGAGCAATCTCTACCTTAATACAAAGCTCGATAAAGGTATCCCATGAACACGACAGACCAATACCCCTTATGAAGATGGACACAAAAATCCTTAATTAAATTTAGCAAATGGAACCCAGCAACATTTAAAAACGGATGTATATCCATTACCAAATCAGATTTATTCCAGGAAAGAACATTTGACTTAAGATGTGAAAAATCAGTGCAATATACCCATATAGTAAAATTAAGTACAAAAACACATGACCACCTGGACAGATACAGAATAAGAGTGTGACAAAATCCAGAATCCCTTTTCTGATCAAACATTCGAGCTAGGAATAGAAGGGGACGTCATCAAGCTGCAGAGGAAAACCGGTGGGAAACTGCACAGCTGGCGGTAAACTCAGGGTGAAAGGCGTACGCCTCCCTCCTGCAGTTCAGAACAAGACCAGCTACCCACGCTCAGCGTCTCTACTTAATGTCACGCCGGAGGTTCTGCCCAGGGTGAGGGAGTAAGAAAAAGAAGAAAGAACAGAAACAGACATCAGATAGGAAAGAAGGAAATAAAATTATATTTACGAAAGATATGAAATTGTATACAAAAATAAAACCTATTATAAATGAGTCTAGCAAGACAGACGATATAAAAATCCATACACAAAATCATTTGTATTTCTGTACCCTAGCAATGAACTCTCAAGAAAATAAATTAAGAAAAAAATTTACATTGATAGTTTAAAAAAATAAGATATGATACTCAGGCATAAATTTAACAAAGAAGTCAAAGATTTAATACCAAAACTACAAGACAAAATTGGAATAAATTAAGAAGGCTAGTCCATGTAACGAATTAAAGATGCAATATAGTTAACATGGCAACAAATGATCTAACCCAGTTTCCCTGCAGAACCCCTGTCACAATCCCAGCTTCCTTCATTGAAGAAATTATGAGCTGATTCTGAAATTATAAGACAGTGTGAAGGACTCAATAAACAAAACAACCTTGAAAAGAACAATGAGAAAATTTACACCTCCTGATTTTAAAACCTACTGCAAAACTGCAGTGATCAGACTAGTGTAACACTTGCTTAAGGACAGAGATCTGTGCCAGCAGAACAGAATGAAGAACTTGGAAATAAACCCACTCCTCCATAGTCAGGTGATTTCCGATAGAAATGCCAAGTTTATTTGACCGGGAAAGAATCGTCTATTAAACATTTGTGCTTACACAACAGGATGCTGACATGCAGAGAAGGCGGGTGGGCCCCTAACTCTCACCACGTATAAAAATTAACTAAGTGTGGATCAGTGACCAAAATTTAAGAGCTAAAACTGAAACTTCTTAGAAGAAAAGATAAGAGTAAATCTTTGTGACTTTAGAGCAGTTTCTTTGATATGATCCAGAAGTGCAGTCAACCAAAGAAAAAATAGATAAATTGGGTGTCATCAAACTTAAAATCTTTTGTGCGTCAAAGAAAGTAAAAAGCCCACAGAATGAGAAAAAAAAATCATAAATTATATTGGATTGTCAGAAAAGTCATGACGCATTTATGCATAGAAAAACATAAAATATATCCTGACTTTTCTGACAACCCAAAATAGCCAATAAATATCTAGTATCCTAAATACTTTTTTAAAAAGCTCTTACAGATCTAAACAAACAGATAAATAATTCAATTTAGAATTGGGCAAAAGACTTGAATACACATTTCTCCAAATAAATAGAAATGGCCAGCAAGCATGAGAAGATGTTCAATGTCGTCAATATTGGGGAAATAGAAATCAAAACTGCAAGAAAATACTAGGATGGTTATGAAAACAGAAATAAACAACAGCCAGAGGATGACAGGTGTTGGTGAGGGTGGGAGAAAGCGGAACCTCCATCCCAGCAGTGTATAAAATGGCAGTATCTGTGGGAAGTAGTTGGATAGTTCTTCACAAAGTTAAACATGGAGTTACCACATTACCTGGTAATTCTACTTCTAGGTCTAAAAACCTGAAAACAAATGGTCATAGAGAAGCATTTATACAGTGTTCATGAAAACCATTATTCATAGTAGCCCAAGAAGTGGAAACCACCCAAATATTTATTACCTGGTAAATGGATAAGTAAATGTGGTCTAGCTATACAATGAACTGTTCCTTAGGTATAAAATATTGTGTGCTTCAAAGAGGTACAATGATTAAATGCAAGAAATCATAATGTGTGTGTGTGTGTGTGTGTGTGTGTGTATAATAAATATAATTAACAAAGAAAAAAATGCGAGGATCTGAAACCATTAAAAAACCAAAAAGGAGACCAGCAGTTGGTGTAATGGCTATGTCGCTGGACTCCCATCTAGTCGACTGCGGTTCGAATCCCAGACCCAGTGGCGTAAACTTACACCGGGCGCATGTGCGTGCATGCCCAAGATCTCAAGAGGAGAATGGAAGAGAAGGGATTGCGATGTGGCCGTCCCCCCTGGGGAGTGATTTCTCGCTTTCTGTCTCTCTGTCTTTCTGGCAAGCGCACACGCCCTATAGCAAAAACTTCTCCAAAACAAAACCCAGAAAAACAAAAGGAATGACTTATGGATACAATGTAGATGAAACTTGAAAGCACCATGCTGAGAAGGAAGCCCACACAGAAGACCACATATTTTAACGTGGATTGACAAACCCATGGAGATAGAAAGTAGATTCACAGTTGCCAGGGGCTGCAGGTGGGGAAAATGAAATGATTGTAAATTTTAGGTATAAAATTTCTTTCAGGAGTGATGAAAATGTTCTGAACTTTGCGAGTGGCAGTCGCAATGGATATACACTGAACTGTACAAGTAAGAAGTAAACTTCGGGGCCAGCGAGTGACTCGGTGATTAAGGCACTGGGCTCCCGCATGGCCAACCATGGTTTGAACCCTGGATCCGTTGACTTGAAAATCATGCCTGGTGTGTGTGTGTACATGCCCAAAACCCCAAGAGGAGAATGAAGGAGAAGGGACTGCAGCATAAGCATAGCTATTGCCCCTGGGGGATGATTCCTCAATTTTCTTCTTAAAAAAAAAAAAAAAAAAGACAGGAAAAAAAAAAGGAAGTCAACTTTATGGCACATGAATTGTGTCTTAATTGATCTGTTAACTTTTGAAAAAATTATAGGAAATTTGTAAAACTGTATAATCTGACACTTGGTCAAGTGCCATGAAGGCTTGCCTAGGGTTGAAGAGGTCACGCCCTGGCAGCTGCCGAAACCTCGGTGGGCAGTCGGGATGGTTCGGTGACTGCACTGCTGTTGTTACATTGGCGGGGGAGAGGGCGTTACTTCTACGTAGCTTTTTGTTTTTGTTTTTTAATTTTTTTTTTTTCAGAGAGATTTTTGCTAAAGGCATGTGCACTCGCCAGAGACACAGAAAGAGACAGAGAGAGGGAAAGTAAGAAATCACTCCCCGGGGAGATGGCCACACCCCAATCCCTTCTCTTCCATTCTCCTCTTGGGACCTTGGGCACACACACACACGTGTGCCCTGAATGCATTTCAAGTCGCCGGGTCCAGGAATCAAACCATGGCAGGCCATGTGGGAGTCCAGTGCCACACCACTAGGCCACTGGTCGCACTAAGTGCTCTAAATAAATATGAAAGCAATCGGGCCTCCCCGGGGTCTGCAGAGCAGATGCTCCCTTAGCTTCTCGTTGAACAGAGCTGAGCTATCTGTGAGAACGGGGACAGAAGGTGGGTTTCATGTGTGCACACTCCCTCTGGGACTCAGAAAGCGAGGTGTTTTGGGGCGTCTACATTGGCTCACATCCTCCCAAGTACGCGTAAATGCTCGACTCACCCAGAATCCACAGGCTCTCCCACACATCCCTAAAACCTAGAAGGAGATGGTCCCCTGGGGTCCTTCCACTGCACTGTCACTACCAGCAACGGGATGGGGGTGTCTTGAGTAGCTCCGAAATTACGTCCTTAGACCCATCCCTCCACATGCTCAACCTGGCAGAGAGGCCTGGCCGCCTCCATGGCGGAGGAGCCACGTCACCGCATTCCCCCCAGTGCAGGTCCTGCGGCGCACGAGCAGCCTCCGAGCACCCGCCTGCAGTAAACAGAGAACAGTGCTGCCAACTGCTGTCTCTGAACGCGGACAGCTGGTTGTCAGGGGCAACAGCGAGGGCTGGAGGCACCTGCTGGCTCTTGGGCTCTAGTGAGTCCCTGCCTTCTAGCAAAGGCTTATTTTGTTTTTCCATTAAAGTAAAGCTGCAGCTTCGCCCCCGCTTGTGGTCCTTGGCTGTGCTCCTAGGGGTGAGAGTTTAGGGCGAGGACAATTTGATATGCCGTCCCAACTCCAAGTGGGGCCCTGGGCTGGCTCCGGGTGGTCTGTGCACCCACAGGCCTACACATTGAGAACGTGCCCTTTTCAGGTCTGTCGTTCATTTCTCCCTTGCAGTACAGCAGGGGCGTATGTCCTGGCATCCGAAATTCCGCCGGGCAGAAGGGGATATCCAGCCACTCTACTTGCCACTCGCTCCACAGCCGTCTCTAAGCTGCGCACATTCAGACCGTCCTCATGTAACCCATAGTGCCTGTCAATTGATCCAACCTCATGGCCCTCTGTCAGGAGCTGAGGGCATTGTGTAAAATGCTGAGCGAAACATGGAAAGGAAGATTGGGATGCTCTGCGTACAGTTTAGAGTCTGCTTAAAGGCAAAGCATATGCAGGGCGAATTCCACAGTGTGGCTCGTTAAGCAAACGGAGAATAGAAATCATGAGACAGATGGGGCTGAGCGACCGGATCGCTCAGGATGAGCATTGCCTGGTAGGCTCCGGGCATCGGAAGGGCGGGAGGAGCTTCCGTGGACTGCCGGACTGTGCTCAGGCTTGAGGAGCGGAGGGGCTCAGTCGTGCTGACGCTTGGACGTGTTTGCACACAAGCCTGGGGCGTGCCCGTGGCACCGGGCTTCCCGCCCACCCTTGCTCCCATTTTGACAGACGTGGTATGAACCGTCATACGTACTTCTGAAGAACTAGCTTTTTTCAAGTATTGCCCGTTTTCAGTCTTACATTCTGGTTTACAGAAACATAGAGTAACTTACCTGCTGTCTCCTTGACCCAGAAAAAATAAATAAATAAAAAGTCACTCTGAACTCATCTGGCCCAGCCCTTCTGCACAAATGCTTCCTAGTGAGCATGGGATGGGCCCTTTGCCCCTCGGTGCAGGAGCCTGGGGAACGCGGCATGACGGAATGCTCTTCTGTGCCTGGGATCCAGAGGGTCGTGGCGATCATTCCAGCCGCCAAGCTCCCTGCTCTGCAGTGCCGTCTAGTTACCACCAGTTACGGACTCTACGGCTAAGAACTCAAATTACAGCATTTAAGGCAATCTTAGTCCCAAAGGGATCCACCAAATGACAAATGAGAATGTGTCCTTTTCAGTTCTGTCATTCATTCCTCCCTTGCTGGTCTGTGCTCTTTTCTAAATTTCTCTTTGGGATAATAGACTCAAAGTTCCCTTTTTTATGTTCAGTATTGAGTACGTGTCTGCGGTAGGTCGCGCGGCATCTGCCTTTTGTTGGCAGCTATGGTTCCTGTCCTGATTGAAAGGACTGGAAGGGTCTCTGGTGCCACAATTGCTGCTGTGGGAGTCCAGCAAGACCTTATGTGCATTAAAACAGTCCCCACCTTTGACTTTTATGGATTTCCTTGCCAGAGTGGATGGACACGCTTTGTGATGGAGAGTGCGGAATATTCAGGGGTGTCTAGGAGAAAAGCCTTGGCTATCTGGAAGTCTTACTGAAGGGCCTTTGTCTCAAGGTCAGTGACAGGTTATCAGACTAGGAGGTCACTAGTCTTCGGGGAGGAAAGTAACGAACAGATTATTTTTAGGGAATTGAAACGCCATTGCTATTTGATTTAAACCTAATGTCTGTCACTACATTGCTAACCCTCAGCTTATCTTTATAAAATTCTGGAACAGATTATTTTAAAGCATCGTATTAAGAAGAATACTCATAGAGGACATGCAATGTGTGAGAGGTCTTCACGATTTCATGGAAAATGCATATTATGAAAAGAACTATGCATTAATGTCTATGTTTGCATCAGAATAAACTGGTACCTGAATCCCACATGACCTGAAGTCCCCTTTACTTATATGTTAAGAATACAACGCCTATGTATTAGTTAAATACAGAAATACAAATATTTATCAACATTAAATGATTTGAAGAACTTTTAACAGAAACATGGTCCTGTCGTCAGCACCCAGATCAGAGCCAAGAAGTAGCCGGCATCCCCGTGCCTCCTTACACCCTCGTTCATCACTAATCCCACAGGGCAACTTACTTCTGATGTCATAGAAGCGTTTTGCCAGTTTTTAGGCTTTTTACATTTTTGTCATAAATGTAATTGTGTGGTCTGTACCCTGTTATGCCTGGTTCTTTGTTCAGTATGTTTGTGAGTTTCATTGGTGCATGTTAGACGGTGCTTTGCCAATTTTTATTTGTATTGGTTGACCTCGCCAGAAGGTCCCACGTGGGACCATGGATGCTGCAGAACAGTTACAGTAAGCTGGTGGCTTCCACAATGCTCATAATACGTGGCTTCTGCCTCATTGCCCTGCCGTCATGGAGAAGCAGGCAGCTCATGCCCTGTTCTCTAAGCACTGACCTCGCCCCTCAGCTCCAACCTCGGTGTCCTCAGTCTGTCATGGTGACTCTGGCCCGTGTGTCTGGTCTTAGGAAGCGCAGGTACCTGGGGCCCGGTTCTGGTATTGCTGGGCTCACTTGGGCGTCTGGGGCTGGGTCCCTTCGTGCGTGTGCCTGCCCATCTGCTGGCTGACTGATGGTTTCCACTCGGGCTGGAAGCAGAGGTCTGCCCTGGCTGCTGCTCCGTCAGTCTTTCTGCCTCGGGTCAGCTCACTGATGCTCACGAGCACGGAGCGCTACGAGGGCTGCACAGCCGTTTCCTGAGAGATTGGAGTACGGGAGAGACCTCAAGGACAGGAAGCCGTCCTGGGAACAGAGCCGTCAGAGGCTCTGAGAGAGAGAGAGAGAGAGAGAGAGAGAGAGAGAGAGCCAGCAGGGATGGCAGGCAGTCCAGGAGAGAAGGTCACCACAAGCCACAATCCAGGTGCTTGGGGACAAAGGACGGCCTGGCCTGAAAGTCCTGGAGAGGCATGGCGAGCTGTTGGGAGTTTAGGCGGAAGTGGGAAGGTCTGCCTGAGTGGGCTGGGACGTCAGGCTGAATTTGAGATTGGACTCCAGCTGCCCCTCTGTCCATGCAACATGGCCCACCCTAACCAGAAGCTGGTGAGAGCTAGGGCACCTGACCACTGGGCGGAAGGGAAGGGCTCATCCGTGTGCATGAGCGTGCGGATGCCTTTTGCATAGTTCATGGACCCAGCCAGCCCATCCATGGGCCAGCTCAGGGTCCTGCTTGCACATTTCCTAAACCCAGTGTTACCATTTTACTTTGCGAGTAATTTAATAGCTAACCAAGACTGTTCGAGTTGTGGGTGTCCATATTGTCTCACAAAACCAGGGGCAGGCTGGTTCCGGCCCCGAGACAGCATTGGAGAGCCAGCTGACTGTCTTTCTCTGCCGCCATCAGCATGTTGGCAAATGGCTGCAGCAGCTTCACACACTCTGCCCACGGGAAGGGAGAGACACACAGAGCTTGCCTCGTCGTCTGTCTTACTGCACTCCAGAGAAAACAGTTCCCTGGAACCGTTCCGGCCAGATCGCTGCTTGGCTATAAGTATGTTACGTGGCACTCTTAGCTGCAAGACAGGGAGTGGGAAAGGAGGCGTTTCTCAGGAGTCAGGCTCTGCCTGGTTGGAGGAGGACAGAGGGACAAAGGCTTGTGGGGAAGGGGTCAGAGTCACCGCAGCATGCAAGACCCTCTCACTTGTCAAATACTTGAGGAATGCCGTGTACATTCCTTGAACCTGAGCAGTGAATGCAAATCATTATTTAAATTGAAATAAATCTGAAGAGACCAGCAGATGGCCTAGTGGTTATGTTGCTGGACTCCCACATGGTCGACCGTGGTTCAAGTCCTGGACCCAGTGGCTTAAAAATCACGCTAGGAGTGTGTGCATGTGTGCCCAAGATCCCTGGAGGAGAATGGAGGAAAACAGATTCTGGCGTGACCATCCCCCTGGGTGTAATTTCTCACTTTTCCTCTTACTGTATCTGTCTGTCTGTCTCTCTCCCTGGCAAGCGCATGCACCCTAAAGAAAAAAACTCTTAAAGGAAAAAAAAAAAGGAAAGAAATATGAAAAGAGGGAGTTATGAAAGATTCTCATTTTTTAAAAAAAGGATTTGTTTCTACTGCAACTTACTTTAGTGAGTTGCAGACTTCCAAGGTGCAGAGAAGTGGGTCCCTGAGAGCGTCTTAACAATCCCTTTTGACTTTCTGCCATTAGTTCTGGAAGGACTGTTTAGTGCATCTTGCTCATTTATCAAATCTTTACACTGAAGAGCCATTTTCCTAACAGGTGGCAGTGGGTGCTTGTTACTCATGCTCGCACTAAGGGTAAAGCTAAGGCAGACGGCTGTCTGCATACTTACCCATAAATGGGCCTTTCCGAGCATGCTACATTACACATGCTATTTTAAAGGTGCGGGTTTTTTTTTTTTTTTTTATAAACCATGAGAATGGGTAAATCTGATGTGGGTACCCTGGTTCTCTCCGGCGTCCACTGTCTGATTTAGGTGAGAGCCCCTTGGTAGCTTTCCAAACCATCCTGGGGCCTTCGGGACCGTGGGTTTCTGGGCTGCCTGGTGGACTATTGCGCTTTTACTGAAGATGGTCCGGGCAGAAGCAACAGCAGCAATCCAGGGGCCTCAGCTGAGTGGCCAGGTTTGGGTCAGGAGCTAGAACTCTGTCAGGTAGTCAGAAACGGAACCTAGAGAGGAAGGGCCCACAGTGGCCTTGGCAGGTGGGCGCCAGGGTGACGTTCTAGGCTGCAACGGTAACAACTCGTTTTGTGGCAGGACCGTCACCCTCAGTCTGACGTGAACAGTCATCATTATGTCTGCAAGACAGTGTGTGTGACCTCGGCTGTGGCACCGTCCCCAGCCCCAGGTTCCTTCCAAATTAACTCTGTGTTTCTAGTATGATAAAATCACTAGAAATTAGGTTAAGCGCTAATTTATGACTGCCAGAATTAATCAGCCTCCTTCTTGCTTTTCTCTTACTCAGATTCTTCATGCTTTTTTTATTTTCTAATTCAGTAAATGTGTGGTGATTACGTCCTCGAAGGAGCTTGTTGAAGGGGCTGGGGAGTTGGAAACAGGAGAAGGGCCTTGGGGGTGTGGTAGGCTACACGCAGGCCTGCTCCCTCAAAGACAGCCACGTTTTAGTCTGTGAATGCTATTTTATGTGGGAGTCTTAGGCTAGACGTCTTGAGATGGGAGGTTATCTTGGCTCATCCAGGGGGACCTAACTGCACTTGTAAGAGGAGGCACAGGGAGACACGACACAGGTGGAAGAGGAGACAGCAGAGTGGCCAGCGGGGCAGAGTCTGCAGTGGGACAGGTGGAGAGGTCCGACCCTCCACCCTCAGAGCCCTGCAGCCCCATCTGCACTTGGATTTGGGCCCATGGAACTGACTTCAGACTTGCAGCTTCCAGAACTCGGAAAAGTGAATGTCTGTTATTTCAAGCCACCAAGTTTGCTATCATTTCTTATGGCAGCTGTGGGACACTCTTAGGTCATCGGGAAAGTCATGACGTATTTTTCTGTTTCTCTATGCAAAAAAACATGACTTCCCTGACAACCCACTAACACGAGGGCAGTAGCTGCCTCCGCTGTTTCACACCAGCTGCTGACAGTCAGAGGTCTGGGCTCATGGAAAGACCATGCCGGGCTGTGGCACTTGGCGGGGGCGAACCGGCCAGAGACCTACCCCTGCCCTTCCTGCCCGCTCTCTCCTGCTGGCTCGCCAAGTCCCCCCGGGCTCCTCCTCGGCTCCCAGGGGGCTGCTCGTAGTTTCCGAAACTGGTCGTCCTCTTTACCACCCAGAAAGGAACTGAAATTCCTTCACATGAAGATGTATACCCACGTTTCAGAAAAAAAGCAAAGCAAGTTTCCAGCACCGACTTAATTTGAGTTATTTTACACGCATGCATTAAGTAGATATGAGTTCCACTTAGATTCTGGTAGTAAATTAAGAGACAGACAACATAAATGCAGATCGATCGATGACGTCAATAAAATTAAATGAAAAATATACATTTTATGTGACAGATCATGATTTCTGAAATTAAATCATCCTTGAACATGGGTGAGTGTGGCGTTTGCCATGTGGCATGGGTATTTGGGGCTCGTGTGTCTGCCCCGGTAGGCACTGGTGCAGCATTCCCCACTGGCCATTTCTCTGCTGAGAGTACTATCTACCTGTGTCTACACCACAACCGTGCAGTCACTCGGGAAGGTACCGGACCTTAGTGCTGGTCCAGGCTCTGGGTTCAGGTGTGAGCGTGCGCTTACCAAAGGAAGACAGCTTCTTAAGTTTGTATGGCACAAGTAATATGTATAAATAGAAAACAAACAGTAGAAAAAGATGAAATTAACAACCAAAATCAGAGTAGTAATAGTCCTTTTCCTATACTGTCTTTTCTAACCAGTCCCTAGATATCATAGTTTTTTACCATTTCTGATTTTAGTTCTAATATGTATGCATGTATGAGAATGAATTTCAGTTCAGGTTTGTTGATTTGTGTATTTCATAAGTGAGAGAGAGAGACTGCACCAACAGGGCCCTGACAGCGCCCTCCACCCCAGCCTTCATCCAGCATGGGACCGTGGTACAACGTGCTCAGAGTACTGAGAGAGGTCTCCAGACTCGAACCACGAACCTTCCACTTGCAGGGCACTGTGTTTTACCACTGCACCTCTGTCTGGCCGTCATGTAATTCTTAATATGCTTATACGTTTGTGGTCACAGATCACTAACTGTGAAAGAAGAGATATTCAACTCACACTCCTTCCCACTTCTTTTTTCCCCCAGGTTTTTGCCATAGGGCACATGAGCTCGCTGGAGAGAGACAGAGCGAGGAAAAATGAGAAATCACCCCCAGGGAGGAAGGCCACGCCACATTCCCTTCTCCTCCATTCCCCTCTCAGGATTGTGGGCACACATGCAGATGAGCCCAGCGAGATTTTCAAGCCCCCAAGTCTGAGCCCCATGGGAATATATCATCCTAACCACCACACCACCTGCTGGCCCCTCACTTTTTTCTTTTTTTAAGTTTTTTTTCCCTTAGGACACATGCACTCACTGGAGAGAAGAGACGGAGACAATGAGAGGGAAAGTAAGAAATCACCCCACAGGAGGGATAGCCACTCCGCAGTGCCTTCTCCTTCATTCTCCTCCCGGGATCTTGGCCACACACACATGTGCCCAGCATGATTTTTAGGCCACCGGGTCTGGGACTTGAACCACTGTCAACCACTGGGAGTCCAGAGACCTAACCACTATGCCATCTGCTGGTCCCCCCTCTTCCTTATAAAATTGGTCTGGCCCTGTGGCATAGTGGTTAAGGGAACCAGATCCCATGTAGCCCACCACGGTTCTAATCCCAGCCCCAGCAGGTTGAAAACTGTGCCAGGTGCATGCACCTGTGCACCAGATTCCGATGGAGTGCAGAAACAGAGGGACAGCAGTGAGCGCGAGCACACCCCACTGAGCGGAGGGTGTGCACTTCTCTAAGGGGCACACCTTTCATCTAGCGATTAAAATGAAACACCTATCAAGTTATTTCAAGGCCTCTACAGATTTACTTTATTGCTCCACTGCTCTCAAGTGTGGGTTTCGATGAAATGAGGGGTCGGCGTGCCTGGAGGACCTCTCCACGTGCTGCCACCCTGCTGCTGCCCTCTCCTCTCACCTTCATGGGACATTTGCAGTCTCTGCTTGTCTTCCTAAAATCACCCACAGAGTGACAACAAGTTGGCTTTTTACTTTCTTTCTTTTTTTTTTTTTTTTTAGAGTTTTGTTTGTTTGTTTGTTTTTTGCTATAGGGCATGTGCACTCACCAGACAGACAGAGAGACAGAAAGCGAGAAATCACCCCTCAGGGGGGATGGTCACGCCGCAGTCCTTTCTCCTCCATTCTCCTCTGGGGATCTTGGGCACGCATGCACACACGCCCGGCATGAGTTTAAAGCCACCGGGTCCGGGACTTGAACCGCGGTCAACTACGTGGAAGTCCAGCGACATAGCCATTACGCTAACTGCTGGTCCCAACAAGTTGACTTTTTAAATGGAAAATATATTTAACAATGTCATATTTAAGCAGATATTAAAATTTCTGTTGTAGAAGATGAACAGCTGATGAAACCATAGAGAGAGTTTATGCTGGAGTTTTCATAGATGGTTTTGAAAATGTGAACTTTGAGAAGAAAGCTTTGGGCCTTTTTGCAGATACAAATTTAGGGTATAACAATAATTAGTGTACGTCAGTAATACAAAGACTCCAATGCAAAATAATATAAATAAAGGAAACGGACTTTTAAAACTATAGGTTTCTTCATTCAAGATAAACAGGTTGGACATCTGGGTGCCAGGTCCTGAGAGCGATAAGGAAGTCACAGTTCCTACCTTAAAAAGAGAAGGGGAAAAGCCAGACTTGTGTAGAAAATAGACTTGAAAGGTACGCGCGGGCTCTGTGCTAGCTCTGGCAGCAGGGAGATGGCTCCATCCAGGTAGCGAGGACGGGGAGAGGAAGCGCACCTTCCAGGGTCTGGCAGCAGGGAGATGGCTCCATCCAGGTAGCGAGGACGGGGAGAGGAAGCGCACCTTCCAGGGCTGTGCCCGTGCATTTCCCGGGCGCCTCCCTGTCGCTCAGAGGAGGTGGCCTGATGCCATTTTATCCCAACCACGGTTTCCAGCTCCTTACACTCAGGGCTGGACCCCTCCAGACAGACTTGTGAGGGAAACACAGATGTCTTTTGGAGCAAAGCACCCTGTCTGCGGAGGAAGAGGCGCCCCCACACTCACAGCTGCTGGGTCCTGTCTGGGGGAGATGTGTCCCACTCGCCCTGACCTCGACGTCATGTGGAAAGCTGTGTTGTAGAAGTTGACCATGCTGGACAGCTTAATCACGGTTAGGCAAAACTCCCCAAAGCTCTCACTTATTTGCAGACGTGTCACCGGTTGTAAATGCCACTGTCACTAGGCCGAGGGTGGGTGCAGGTGAGTACATTTCTCTTCTGTTTTAAGGCTCTCGCAAGAAAGTGCAAGGAGCCCCCGTAGCAGATGTCACTGACCACACTTCTTGGGGCTGAATGAAGACTGGCTGGAAGCACTGCTTCCCGCACCTCGCGGGCCCGGCCTGGAGCACTGGATTGGACTTGGCGGCGGAGCCAGCAAGCGTGTGTCACCGTGAGCCTCCCCGAGCCTTCTCCTCTCTACCATGCGGCTTCTATGTGAGGTTCATCGTTAATGGAACCAGTAACGGTGGCTTATTTTAAGCAAAATCTGTCTCATTGGGACATGGGAACGCCTGGTACAGACTTGGAAAAATGGATGGCTTCTCTGATTTCCCCATGTTCTTTTGAAGTGTCATAAGCAAGCAGATAAATATTATCAAATTGCACAGATTATTCTGAATATAAAGAGTACTTCACTCAGAGCCTCAGCCTGGGGCTGTCTCCCGAATGAAGCTGGATCTGGAGGGCACACCAGAGTCTTTGTGTCCTTTGAGTTTTAAAAACACTTAGTACTTGACAACCGCCAACGAACTCCCCACGCATCTCTGGAAGTGCCATTTAACCTCTCTGCAGCTCAAGCTTACCTCCTTAAAATGCCTTTCCTTCCTCCTTATGGTGAGGAGCAGGAGAAAAGGTAAATGTCATTGTCCTCGGAAGTCTGGAAAGTACTTCAGAGTTGTCACTGCAGTTGCGAACAAAACAGAATCTTACAGACGCCAGAGACTGGAACTGGGCTGCCACTTGCTGCGATCACTGACCAGTGGACCGTGGAAGGCCCTCTGGCCGATCTGGGGCGGATTCCTGTGTTGCTAAGTTGGGCTTGTCAGTAGCTCACCCCACTCACAGTGACCAAAGCTCTGCTTTCCCTCTGACCACCTCATCCACTTAGGGCGATGGAGTTGTTTATGGCTTGAAAATCTCTAGGGAAGGAATTCCAAAGTGTTCCTCAATAACTTCATTATTTAACAAGATCACTGTTGACCAATTCCCTAGGAACGGAAAAAAGCCTGGGTGTTTGCATTACATGCTGGCCTACATGAAGGACAGCTGTGTCACTGTAGGTCACAGGTGACTTTGCGTGCTGGGAGGTGGCCAGGAAGCCCAGTTAATTAGGATTCCTGTGCGGCTGTCAACACTATACCAAGCTGAAGGACGGAAGGAAATTTTACTTCCCACTGATCCCCAAATAGCCGTCAGGATGAGATCTAACTCTAAGACCACCGGCCACTTTACTGTCCAGCTTCCTCTGACTTCCAGTTTAAGATGGAAGATTGACCCCAGAAACCTTTCCCTTTACTGCAACATGTAGAAGAGATGGAAAAATAAACAGTAAGTCCATAGCGATGCTCAAAGACAAGAAAGGGAGCTCTCTCACACCTGGAATGGTGTCCTGAGAGAAGGAGCAGGTGGAGCCTGTGGTGGGAAGTAGGGCCAAGCCCCTGCCCCTCAGCTCCAGAGAGGGGCTGGAATGCTGTGTCCGAGTGCCCAGGGCTGAAGGGCCCTGCCCAGAACTGGGCTCTAAGGCAGAGGGCCTCGAGCCACATCCCCCACGTGGATGATCTTGGGAAAGAGCTAGTTAGAAATACTATAAATTAGAAGGAAGGGACCGGCAGCTGGTGTAATAGCTTTGTTGCTTGACTCCCACATAGTGGACCGCGGTTCAAGTCCCAGATCTGGTGGCTTGGACTCACACTGGGCGTGTGTGCGTGCGTGCCCAAGATTCCGATATGAGAGTGGAGGAGAAGGGATTGTGGTGTGGCCATACCCCCTGGGAGGTGATTTCTCACATTTTGTCTCTCTCTGTCTTGCTGACAAGCGCATGCGCCCTATAGCAAAAAGCCTCTCAAACAACAACAACAAAAAATTAAACGAAAATTATTTTAAATTTAAAAATGTGGTCATTCATGAAAAAGCAGTCCAGTCATTCTAAATAGAACACCAGTAAGTGGCAGACTAGGCAAAAAGTCACCCGGAGACTCTGAAAGATGTAAGAAGTGGAAAACACAGAGAACAACCGAGGGTGTGGAGTGGGGCCAGGGAGACCCTGCCTGGCCGGGTGGATTCTGGAGGAGGGAGTGGGCGATAGAGAAGCCATACTGGGAGAACTCGGGAGTGGGGAGTCCCTGATGTGAAGAAAGGGAATTCACAGACCACAAACATTACTGGGTTAAGCAGGATTTTCAAAGAAAATCCACAAAGAGCATTTTCTTCTTTTTTAAAAAATTTTCTTTATTTCTCCCATGAGAGAAGACAGAGAGGGCGCCCCGACAGGGTGTCTCTGCCGCAGGTGTGAGGGCACACAGAGTGTCCCCACCACAGCCCACGCCCAGCCTGAGCAGCCAGGGCCCCGGGGTTGTGAGCTCACACCCGGTGTGAGCAGTGAGACCTCCGGACTTGAACCCGGGCCATCCGCGTGGCATCAGCATTGCAGAGCGTGGGTTCCCACGGCCAGTCACAGCGTGTGTTCTCTAGCGGAGACTGGACTGGGGACAGCAGGAGGGAACCTCATCTCCGCCGTCTCCTGCCCACCCACCGATGCCAACGCCTCACACCTCCTTGAACGGGACATCTGCCAACACCGTCGCGCCCCCACCATGCTTCCTGCCCGGGTGTTTGTTTCCTCTATCTGGCGAGCCGATTCTGGCCTCCAGGAAGCCTTCCCAGAATTCCTCCGGCCCCCTCCGTGCCGCAGGGCAGGCCCCGCTCTCCCGCTCCGTCCTCCTGTGTCCTGGCTCCCTCAGCTCAGCACTTCCTGCAGTCACCTGCGAGGTTGTTCGTGAGGTCATCCGACTTCCATTCCTGGGGCTCAGCCTGGTGGGTGGGACGTGGCAGCCACTCTGTCACCACCGCAAAGTCTTCTGGGAGTGAACGAGGTCACACTTGAGCCTGCGCGTGGATGAGCCGTGCGGGTCCAGCAGTGAGGTTCTAGGGGGGGCAGCTCTGGTCATGACCGAGGAGCCCCGGCCTGTGCGCCCTCGTCACGCCTCCACCACACTGCCCCTGCAAACATCTTCCCCGATTTAAAAATACCTTTAAGGACAAATAAAGAAACCGATATTTTAAACAAAGCATATTTATGAAAAGAAATTTTCAAAAAGTAAATTGCTTTTCCATCTTCTGTTTTCTTTGAATGATGGTTTTGCGTTCTTTTATTAGACCCATGGATACCACAAAAGGTGGAGGCAGAACCACTCTTAAATGCTAATTAGTCAGATAAAATGTAAATTGTAATGTGATAGTCTATTTTCTGACATATACTGAATGTCTCAAAATGTATGTACTTCTGCATTGTCAGAGCACAGTGTAACTTTATAAGGTCAGTGTCTAGTAACCTTTAAATTCTCTGGGACCAGTTGATGGTGTAATGGTTATGTTACTGGACTCCTACATAGTCTATTGCAGTTCGAGTCCCAGACCTGGTGGCTTAAAACTCACAGTGCATGTGTGTGCATGCCCAAGATTCTGAGAGGAAAATGGAGGAGAAGGGACTCCAGGCATGGCCGTCTTCCCAGGGGGATGATGGCTTACTTTCTGTCTCTGTCTTTCTTGGTCTCTCCAGTGAGTGCACACACCCTACAGCAGAAAAAAATATCTCTAAACAAAAAAATTCAAAAAATAAAATCCTCACTTGTCATCTGGTTTTCACGTGGAAGTGCCTCGGGTCTGAAGCTGAGCGTCACCGTCTAGCGCTGCTACGATCACATTAAGTTCCCACGGGGAAAACGGTTTAGTTTGCTGTGGTCGGTTTAGCGCCAGGGCTAAACCTGCAGCCCACAACAAGGCCCCCTTCAGGAACACCACTCTGTCATTCTACAGACTTAATGCACATTAATCCCATTTGATATTCAGGAAATCAGTGAGTACACAGAGGAACACATCACTTTACTGACTTCAGTAAATCTGCAGCGCCCAGAGAGGCGGGAGGAGAGAAACCAAAGTGACATGACGTAGTAAACTCTGGGAGCTTTACAAGCAGCTCTGAGATTTCGTCCATGGAATATTTATTCCTCTTTCACTGTGGAATTCCAGCACAGCTTCTTGCTCTTTTTCCAACCTGCCACGGATTTTGAAATTGAATCGAAAGCAGCAAAGGGTACTCTCGAGGCCAAGCACAGCCACGGCCCAAGAAATGAAAGCCGGTTCCAGAAAGCCCAGCAGTCTGCACCCACCGAGCATGCTGACCTGACCCGCACGCAGCACCCCACCCAGCCGAGGCCGGGACCCGGAGCCTTCCAGCAACCTGCAGCGACTTAGTGTGTCCTGTGGAAGAGGGCGGAGGTCATTGAGCACTGCAGGCAGACTGCGCACGGCGGGAGTGGTCCAGGCAGACTGTGCACGGCGGGAGTGGTCCAGGCAGACTGCATGGCAGGAGTGGCCCAGGCAGACTGCGCACGGCGGGAGTGGTCCAGGCAGACTGCATGGCAGAAGTGGCCCAGGCAGACTGCGCACGGCGGGAGTGGTCCAGGCAGAGTGCATGGCAGAAGTGGCCCAGGCAGACTGCGCACGGCGGGAGTGGTCCAGGCAGACTGCATGGCAGAAGTGGCCCAGGCAGACTGCGCACGGCGGGAGTGGTCCAGGCAGACTGCATGGCAGAAGTGGCCCAGGCAGACTGCGCACGGCGGGAGTGGTCCAGGCAAACTGCATGGCAGAAGTGGCCCAGGCAGACTGCACACGGCGGGAACGGTCCAAGTCAGAGGAAGACAGAGTACAGGGCTCCCAGGCTGCCCCTTTGTGTCCCTCTGGTAGCACGGGCTCACTGGGCAAGTGTCTAGACAACTTTTTGTCTCTTCAAAGTAGACAATAGATTTTTGTACCTCTACTGGAGAAACCCTCTTCTAGGGGAGAGCTCAACCCCCAGAAGCTTTGACTTCTGAAACTAGAGTAGAATTTGCCAGATCTTTCAAGTCTTGCGCACTGGTGCCATTAAGTAAACTCACTTCCTGGGCTGAGTGTTCGTTTGGTGCCCGGCAGCTCAGCCCGGATGCTAAACCCTGAGCGGTCAGCCCGCAGAGGGCAGAACCGGGATCCTGAGTGCCGAGACGGCGGGCGCGATCTGCTGGAACGAGCACCCGCACACAGCTCGCAGACGTCCAGGGACACGTGAAGCTTGTGGAGATAAATACCGAAGGGAGAGTTTATGTCTTTGACCTTCCAGAAACCACATGCTGCCTGTCATTAGGAATTAATAGACGCTAATGAGTGACTGATTACATAAGACCATCGAGACCCATCCTGGACATCTGTCCCGTCCTCCCTTCCCCCTTCGTATCTGGATTATAAATGTCTCGAAGCAGTTACGCACTTCTTGCCTAAATATCATGACTATCCGTGCAGCGAGTGGGGCAGGCATGATGCCAGTTTACAATGGAAGGAATCACGATCTCCTTAACGTCGTTTTTGATCATTTGACTAAAAATGAAAAGCAGGACTGACATTTGCTCACCACTGATTTACAGAAATGAGGTGTTTTTCCATATATGCCATTTCTTTTTTATTACATCTCTTTCACACATTCGATCACTATACATCACTACAGCTTATAGAGTGAATTTACCCAACGTGAATGCACCAGTTAAGTTGAAGTTACCCTACACATCATCGACAGATCATCATTCATCTCTGTGCCCCATAAATGTCCTGCTGCTCTATTCTTCTCCTTGATGCCTTTCCTCACACTCTCGCCTTTCTCTCACCCTCTTCCCACACTGTCTTCAGCATCCCTAACTGCTTTCCAGGCTTCTATATGCTCTTATCTTTCAGTTTCCATCATGGAGTGTGGACAGTTGGTGTATATTAAGTGGAGACATACGACGTCTCTCCTTCATGGCTTGCTTCACTCATCAGTGAATCTTCCATATTCATTCCACTTTCTATCAAATACCGGGGACTTGTTTTTATGGCTGAGTAGTAGTCCATGGAGTATATGTGCCACACTTTATCAGTCCGTTCATCTGTTCGTGGACATTTGGTTTGGTTCCACGTCTTAGCAGTTGTGAATAATGCCACAATGAATGGATGCATGGACACTTTTTCAACTGAGTGTTCTCCTGTCCTTCGGGTAGATACGCAGGAGTGTAATTGCTCGATCATATGATAATTCTATTTGTGGATGTTTGAGAAACCTCCACATTGTTCTCCATGGTGGCTGTACTAATTTACATTCCCACCAACAGCATCGGAGGGTTCTCCTTTCACCACCACCTTATCAGCACTTATTTTTTCTTTTTTTTAAATCTTAGCCATCCTGACTGGGGTTACATGGTATCTCGTTGTGGTTTTGATCTGCATCTGCCTTATAATGAGGGATGTTGTGCATTTTTTCATATGCTTTTTGGCTGTTTATATACTTCCTTAGAGAGTTGTTTGTTCAGCTCTTTTTTTCATCTTTTAATAGGGTTAATCATTTTTATTTGCAGGTAAGCTGCTTGAGTTTCCAATATATTCTGGTGACCAGTCCCTTATCTGAGGCATAGTTTACAAAAATATTCTCCCATTCTGAGGTTTTCAATTCACACTAACTACTGTGTCTTTTGCTGTGCAGGAATTTCTTAATCTGATGTAATCTCACTTGTCTATTTTGAGGATTATTGCCTGTGATTTGGGGGTCTCATTTAAGAAATCTTTGCCTACTCTGCTGTCTCTCAGAGTTTCCCCAGTATTTTCCAGCTGTAGTTTATAGTTTGAGGTCTTAGGTTTAGATCTCTGATCCACTTTGAGTTGATTTTTGTTAATGGTAAGAGATAGTGGTCCAGATTCATCTTTCTGCAGGTGGATACCCAGTTTTTTAAGCACCATTTGCCGAAGAGGTTTTTCTCTTTCTCACTGGATTGACTGATGCCCCTTGTCAAAAATCACATGGCTATATGTTTTGGGGTTTGTTTCTGGGGCTTCTACTCTGACCGATTGGTCCACATATCTGCTTTTGTGCCAATACCATGTTTCTTTGATTATCACACCTTTGTAATGAATTTTTCTATTTCTGAATAACAGAAGGTTTTATGGTCCTCTTTAACCAACTTAATTTTTAAAAGTTTAACTATTTGCCTCATTTTTTTTTTTTTTTCTAGCGGAAGACAACAGTCTTTCTCAAAAGAAGAAGGTCACCGTGGAAGATCTCTTCAGTGAGGATTTCAAAATTCATGACCCGGAAGCCAAGTGGATAAGTGGTGAGTCCCATGTCCTGGTGCACATGAGAAATCACTTTCCGACTCCCTGCCTCTTTGGTGGATTTGGGTTTGTCCTGGATTAGGAGTTTGCCTGGCAAATTCTCTGTTTGGTGGAATGGATTATAGAATAGTATAGCACAGTAGAACATAAAATATTGATGACAATTTAATATATATTTCCAAATGTCTAGCAGAGCAGATTTCAAATATGCACAACACAAAGTAGCAATACATGTTGTCGATGGTGGAAAAAAAATTCTGGCTGTAGAAGGGGACCCACAGGGACTTCACTGTGCTAACCGTCACGTTACCATTCTAAGAGAACCCGGTAGCACTGGGCTCCGTCTTGCTGGGTTGCACTGCAGACATCAGCACAGCCCATCTTCATGAGAAATGGATCTGCTGAGGACACGCCCTCTGTGCGTCACCTCCTGGAGCTGCTTCTCAGAGATGTGCAATGTTGCTAAGCAACGGACCCAGCTGAGCCCCTTCTCCATGGCCTCTATTCCCTGGTGTGCTCTGCTTTCACTTTCCCTTGGCTGGCAGAGCAAACACAGCTCAGAGGATTCTTCTAGAAGGCTGCCAGAGGAACATGGAGCCCAATGCTTGGATTGTATGCAGGGGATTCATTTTCTCTTCCTTGAACTTTAATCTAGATTAAATCTACTTTTTTCAGTGGGGGGCTTTTTTTTTATTAAACAATGGGATAAGGTAGAAGCGGGGGCAGGAGGCCCTGTGTTCCTACTGCCTTTTTAGTGCCATAAAATGATCTGGTTCTGCTACTTGACCTGAAATCGTCAGTGCGTTCACGGACCAGGCCCAGGGCTGCCAGCTGTCCCTCCGCAGGCTCAGTGGCTTCCCTGGTGGCACCTCCCCGGTATCTCCATGGCCGCTGTTGATACCCAGTCCTGGCTTCAGCAGAGAGTGCTTGGAAACCACCCTCAGGTTGAGAGCCCCCCTGGGACGCTTGCGAGTCTAGTTGACCTCCTCACTTGTACAGTCAGCGAGGGCCCAGAGGGCAGGGGACCTTCCTGAGATCACAGTGGGTCCGTGGCACAGCTGTGGCTAGGAGCCTGTCTCCTGACTTCCAGTTCAGTGCTCTTCCCGCCACACTGTTCTGAGTGACAACTGTCATTTGCTCCCAAACTGCCTCTAGAATGCTTTTCATGCTTCACAAAATCTCAAATATCAACTAGCAATGACTGTTTGCCCTTCACCCCCCACTTAGGTCATGGCTTCCCCTTCATCGTCTCTGGCGGCGTCAGTGTTCATGTCTGACCCTTAGATTGACATTTAGCAATGGAGGAAGTCGATGGATGGCAGAGAGAGTGTACTCTGTAAAACTGGGGCAGAGCGAGGGCAGTGCATCGTGAATATCAGTGGAGGGCATGGCACACCAGAGCCCAGATGGGGGAGAAGGCCCTCGCATTAGCTGGAGGGGTTAGCAGCTGTGGCCCCGGGCTGTGGACGGGTTAGGGGCTGTGGAGGGGTTAGGGGCTGCGGAGGGGTTAGGGGCTGTGGAGGGGTTAGGGGCTGTGGAGGGGTTAGGGGCTGTGGAGGGGTTAGGGGCTGTGGAGGGGTTAGGGGCTGTGGAGGGGTTAGGGGCTGTGGAGGGGTTAGGGGCTGTGGAGGGGTTGGCCGCTGTGGCCCCGGGGCTGTGGAGGGGTTAGGGGCTGTGGAGGGGTTAGGGGCTGTGGAGGGGTTAGGGGCTGTGGAGGGGTTAGCTGCTGTGGCCCCGGGGCTGTGGAGGGGTTAGGGGCTGTGGAGGGGTTAGGGGCTGTGGAGGGGTTAGGGGCTGTGGAGGGGTTGGCTGCTGTGGCCCCGGGGCTGTGGAGGGGTTAGGGGCTGTGGAGGGGTTGGCCGCTGTGGCCCTGGGGCTGTGGAGGGGTTAGGGGCTGTGGAGGGGTTAGCTGCTGTGGCCCCGGGGCTGTGGAGGGGTTAGGGGCTGTGGAGGGGTTGGCTGCTGTGGCCCCGGGGCTGTGGAGGGGTTAGGGGCTGTGGAGGGGTTAGGGGCTGTGGAGGGGTTAGGGGCTGTGGAGGGGTTAGCTGCTGTGGCCCGGGGCCGTGGAGGGGTTAGGGGCTGTGGAGGGGTTAGCTGCTGTGGCCCTGGGGCTATGGAGGAGTTAGGGGCTGTGGAGGGGTTGGCTGCTGTGGCCCCGGGGCTGTGGAGGGGTTGGCTGCTGTGGCCCGGGGCTGGTTTGGTGCCCACTGTGTGTCTGCTCCACGCGGTACGCCGGCAGGCGGTGAGCACCTTGGCACTCCCAGGCAAGGTCTTGGGAAGAGCGTGCAGTTACTCCTGGAAAGATCGCAGTGTCCTGTGCTGGAGGCAGACCACTGAGCACCCAGCGGCGAGACTCTCGTGCAAACGCGGAGGCAGGGACATGATTTTCCCGTTCTTCCTGAGGAGGCGTTTCCAAGACATAAACTCAGGCTTAAAGGGATGAGTAGGAGTTTGTCAGGGAAGGCAGGGACCAGGCCCCTGGGAAACGCATGACACTGCTGGGGGCAAGGATAAGCTGAGAGGTGATGCTCACAGGGAAAGAGAAAAACCCGATCGGTAAAGAGGCAGAACGGAGGGGAAGACCGAGGGATTTGAACGTGAGGCCCGAACCCGAGCTGTGGGGCAGGAGGGCGGGGCCTGGAAGTACTCCAGAGGTGCTCAGACGGTCCAGCCTCGTGGGTCTTGAAGGGCAGCTGTGGTTCCGGCCGGGGCCCGGATCAGCTTTCTAGTGCCAGGATCCAGGGCGCGAGAGCGTGCACGGGAACCATCTGCTCGGTGTGTAGGTGTCCGTCTGTCCTGAGGCAGGAAATGGTGCTGGCCCACGCACGGTGCACCAGCCATCTGGCCAGGGACCTCTACGTCCACATACTGGGGGTGTCGACAGGATGGGGCAGTGGCCACGTGCCCGGCAGCTACGTCTGTTCACAGCTCCACGCGTGTGCCCTCTGTGTTGGGCCTTTCCTTGGGAGGCTTCTTCCGTAGCTGTCCACGAGAGAGCCAAGTTCTGCTGCCAGGTGTCAGGTGGCACACCTCCCCAGAGACCAGGTGCCATTCTGAGTGTGGAAACCTAACTGTCCCCCCACCCACACCACTGACGTGCCCCCACTTTTCCTTCCTCCTCTCCCTCACCCCCTCCCTGTAATAGCTTCGAGCGTGCAGAGTACCCTGTGGTGACCAGTGGAGGCCCCATCATTGGTCTCTCACACGTACCGCAGAGAGGCGACTCGGGTATTAATACGTTAGGGCTAAGCGCTGGCATCCAGGTGGTGGCTCTCTGATTTCACAGCTTACTCTACTGCCGTGGATCGTGGGTGAGCTCCAAACATGGTTAGAATGTTCCTTTACTCAGTCGGACTCTGATGCTGGCTCACGGGGGTGGGGGTGGGGGTCCACAGAGCTGTTTCTTACTGAGAGCTGTGGGTGCTCCCGGCAGCCTCTCCCCCACTCCTCTGCCTCCTCCTCTCCCCTCACTCACATCCTGTCGTCTCATCGATCCAGCTGTCATCAGTTAGCTTTTCCCGTGCTCAACGCCAGGCTAAGTGCTTTACACGTGCTCAGCCACAACTCCCTTTACTGCCATTTCGCAGAGGAGGAAGCTGAGGCTTAGCGTGTCTGAGTATCTTGGTCAATATCGCAGAGTTCTCTTGCAAAGCTCAGACTCCAGGCAGCTCTCTGGTTTTCGTAGACTCTGCTGCACTGAATAGAATCCAGTCTCTGGTCTCCAGCCGCTTCCTTTGGCAAGCTCGCTGGCTACATTATGTGTTTTACCAAGACCAGAGGTAGTGGATATTTCAGAATTTTCGCTGTGCTTTAAATTCTGTGTTCAAGCTTCCCTTATTCCCACGACGACCATACTGAGGTAATAAAATACCCAGGTGATAAAGGAAAACGGTGTCGCTTCCACGGAGGGAGAGACCTGATTATTTTAGGACACATCCACCACTCAAGTTAGCAGGTGTATGTTGGGTGTCACGTTCGGGTTAAATATTTAGAACCAGCACACCTTATTGATCAGCGTAGGGTGCTGGGTTGGGTTAAGTTTCTCCTCTCCCTTTTTTATACCATGGGCTCAATTTTTTCACCTGCCTTTTCCGGCAGTGACTGGTAGAACAGCCTTTGCATTCTCCAATGTCCTGGAGCTCTTGCAGACACCCCTCCCATGCTCGTCCCCTAGGCCCCACCCACTGGGCCAAGCCAGGGGAGGCACGTGGACAGCTGACAGCATCCGAAGGCTCACGCGCACTTCCTCTGCAAAGGTAGAGGCATGCCCTGTCCAGTGACCTCACGTTTGTGCATCTCCAGCTCAGAGCTCTTCTGGGCTATGCACTTACAAACTGTGACCTGCCCAGCTCCCGTGTCCACTCCGTGTCCTATGGACACTTCAACTCATGTGCCCAGAACTGCGTCAGCTCCAGTTCCTGCACCCTGGACTCCTCCCGTGTCCACTCCGTATCCTATGGACACCTCAACTCACATGCCCAGAACTGCATCACCTCCAGCTCCTGCACCCTGGACTCGGGTGCCGTGGGCTGAGGCGCACAGCCCGCCCCAGTCCTTCTCAGACTCTGCATGATCTGTGTCCTCTTGTCATCTCATCCTCCGTCAGTCTGTCCAGTTTCCTCTTAACTTTGGCCTCCTTAGACCTGTTTGGGTTGCTTCACAAGTTCCTCTTTTCTCTTTCTGCCCAAACATTCCCTCCCTTCCCTGTGTCTGCCGTTGCCTCTCCTTGTCATCCTCCCTGCGTGTCGCCTCTTTCCCTAAGTCTCACTCCCTGGCAGACTTTCTGCCCTGCATCAGCCCTGTAGTCCCAGACTCCCAAATCCTGGGCCCCCTCATCGTAGCACACAGTAAGTCTGATGGCTGATTGTGCAGGCTCGGTCTTCCCTCCTGGGTGTAGACCCTGCCAGGATGGTATTCACACCTGCTCGTTCGCCAACGTGGCCCTGCATTGGCCCAGCTCCCAAACGTGGCGTCTTCTGGTGTTTTTTGGCTATTTCTCAATGGATATCTGACAACCTAGTTCTGAAGATAAGGAAACCTATGGGCGAGCGTTCCACATCACTGCTCGGAAATCTGTTCTGATGAGATGACGTGGGCAGATGCACTCCCTGGGGAAAAGCAGTCCAGGCAGCAAGGGCTCCATGCAGAGCCTCTGGGCAACGTCACACAGGGAGGAGAGTGACAGATGAGGTCCGAGTGGAGGCTGTGACAGACCATGCAGGTTCTCAGAGGGACAGGGTGGGCCATAGGCATGGGGTCGAATTAAGGGGGGAGAAGTGGAGTCTGACCTGCACTGGAGTAGTAGGATGGCACAGGGTGTGCTTGGCTCATGCATTATATCAACTTCGTATTATGTGTGCATTACATATTTATTTTAGTAAATTAAGAATCAGAGATGAATTTTGAACAATATTAAGAATCACCTGTAGCTTCTCCAACTAGAAATAGCCGCTACTAAATTTCCACCCATATCCGTTCCCATAAGGTACCTCGTGGATAACCCTAAGTGTGCTAAGTGGGAAAACGTGTATGACCTGCATTATGAATAGATTTCCATGTAAATAAGTGTGTGTCTTCATTACCACTTTAATATCTCAATGGTATTTCATTTCATTATATAAATGTGCTTTAATTAGACCAGTCTCCCGATACTGAAAATGGAGGCTGTGAACAAAGGAGTGACAGCTCCCAACAGCCAGCAGGGGGGTGGCTCCCCAGACATGCCGGTCGGGTGGAGGGGGGCCCTGGGCATTCTAAACCTGGGGGGCCGCTGATGAGACCTCAGTTTCTGGATTCGGTGGACGGGTCCTCTAAGCACTGAGACCACGGATGAAGCCAGGTGAGGGTCAGAGCAGTTGGAGACCTGGAGACAGCAGGGGATGCTGAGGGGCTCCTTAGAGCCTCCCAGAGGGAAGGGAGGAAGGGCCTGGGGGAGTTCTGAGCTGGCCGGGTCAGGGCAGCAGGAGAACTCAACCTGCGCCGTCGGAGGAGACAGTGCCTGCGGCTTTGCAGAGGCCAACGTGCGGCTCTGCAGGCTTGGCCGTCCACTCCCTCCTGCCCAGAGCCGTGTTTTCTGCAAGTCATTTGGATAGTCTAACTCATGTTTAGGTTTTGGATTTCCCTGTGGAAAGGTGAACTGAGACACTGGAAGATGGTTTTCTTCAAGGGTTTATTTGCGCTAACAGATTCATGACCTGGGCAGCGCCAAACCAGAAACAGCTGGGAGCTCCCTCAAAGGAACTCACGGGGAGGCCTCTGGGGTGAGGGCAGGCAGAGAAAGCGTCTGGCTGGTGTAGTTCTGTGGTTGCCTGGCCTGGTGTGTCTGCTGGCACGTCTTCAGTTCACAATTGTGAGTTAGCCAGGAGCTCCTGACTGGCTTTAAGCTTCATTTTCTTTAATGAAGGCACTTACAAAATAATTCACTTCGCTTAAGTTTGCAAAACAAGCAGGGTCCAGATCATACATGAGAGTGGTGTGTGCTGCTAGGACACTGTCCTTCACATGCCTGGACCACAGGAGAGGCCCGGGTTCCAGCCCTGGTTCAACCTAACGGCCAGGCTTGCTGAGGCCCCCGGGACTTGGGAGGCTGGTGCAGGAGGAGTGTGCAGGGAGACCCTGACAGACGCAGAGTCACTGCAGAGGCCTCAGCAGCTCCGTCTGCTCAGATCTGCATTGGGCCTGGTCTCTGGTTTAATTACTCTGACACCCTCACCAGACTAACTCAGGTGGCAGGTGCCCTGTTACAGCTGTTTCAGACCACAGCGGGGCAGGTTCGCTCCAGAAAGGTGGGTTTACAGCACACAGGTTTCCGCCCTCTTCTCGTTGCACTTGTGAAGGAGACCAGGCTCCGCAGGGTCGGCAGAAGCCATCGCTTGCTCAGGAGGCTGAGGCCACCCACCTGGTGAGCGCCATGACGCCCTTTCAGCCAGCGTCCTTGCTTCCGCACGTTTGCCTTTTCGGAACACAGCCGTGAATGGAAGCGGTGTGATTGGCATCATGCCCTGTGCTCTCGGCAGGCCCCGCCCACCAGCAGCCTCTGGGACCCTCCATCCTCTTCCCGCCAGTATCTGCAGGACGCAGGCCTGCGCTGACCGGCCAGAGCGGCTCGAGACCCCGTGAGGCCCTGGACGGTCGGGTGGCACGTCCCACTTGAGTCCGGATGTGGTGAAAGCCTGCTACGCCAGCACCGGAGTCCCCAGACTGTCTGTGTTTGTTTATGCTCATTTCCATTAATCCAGCCGCTTGTTAGCAGCGCGCCCTCTGTGTCTCTTGGACGCAGTACTAGAGAGACTGCGAAATTGGAGAAAATTGCATCCTTTGAATGCAGGAAATTTCAGCTGACTGGCTGATTCTGGAAAAGTACATGCTTTAGAAGATAAAATTGGAGTTCGTGCACAGGGCCCGACGCTACTGGATTTCCATACGTCTTTATCCTCTCCTCTCTGGCTATTCGGGAAAACCAGATGGATTTTTAAAAATAAAGCCCATGGGGTTAAGTAGAGGGGAGATTCGAGTGTAAAATGGTTAGGGTAATCCCACTGCTGTTTGGAGGCCGCGTGTCCCAATCGAAGCTATTAAGCCTTAGTGCTGGCACGTGGACACGCTCCCCGGAGGTGTGTGGTGCAGAGCTGTGCCAACAGGCGGTCACCGCGGGAGAGTCCTGGCAAGACGGGCATCCCTCCACACCTGCTCCCCAGCGGGCCCTGGGCCGAGGGGAAACAGTAGCAATGGCCCCACGTCCTACACAGAATGTGCCCTGAAGACATCACCGTGCCTGACAAAATCCCTGGAGAGAGGAAGAAATATACTTCACGGTCTCTCTCTTGTTGTTTTCAAGATCCCACCTTTCCTCTGGTGCCCGGCATTGGACCAGTTACGTGTCCAACCACTTTAATGCCTAAAGCCGCCCAGCCACGGCTCCCGTGACCTCAGCACACACTGTCTGCATCGCGCTATCTCATCCTTCACGCACCACCCACACTTCCAGCATCCGGGCTAAGCTGCCATCTTCTTCCAAGGTCTTCTGTCGGAGTCTCCAAGAGTATCTACCAGAAAGATTCCAAAGATAGTAAGGAGCACTTAGCGCCCGTGGCCGTGGCGGCAGTGACACAGCAGAGCAGAAGGAATGCAGTAGCCACATCAAGTACCCATCACCTCGGCAGCTTCGTTTCCATCTGCGCCGGAGCGTAGGGAGGTGAGAGCCCTGTACTAGTAACTAGGCAACAAGGGCCACGGGTGGTGCCATGGTTAAACTCCATCTGTGCGGCCGACATATGGGAGGCCCCGGGTTCTGCGTCTGTCCACGACCTCCCTGTGTATGCTGAGCCTGCGTGTACCATGACCCAGGGCTGGCCAAAGCTCGGGGAAGGATTGCAGCCTCAAACCCTGTCAGGGCTGCTGTCGCTCTGTCTCTTTCTCTCTGTCTCTCTCACTCATGGAAGAGAAAAAGGAACTTTAAGTTTAAAAAGAAACTAGGCACCAATGAATCAGACATTAAATTGCCTTTTCAAAGTCACCAAGATGACCTTTGAACACCCAGGACACTCCTGCCTTCACACCCCCCCATTTCCTTCACCCCCTCACCTGCCCCAGTCCCCCATCTGGAACGTGACCACAAACGGCACGTCCCTGGGCATGTCAGGCTCTCCGTAACTAGTTCCTTGTCTCTGTTCTCTTTTTCTGAAATGCTTTTATTCGGTACTTCTCTGCTTCAGAAATTCTCATTCATCCTTTATGGCCTAATTAAGAATAACTTCTCCCTGGATTTTCCAAATTAGGATTATAACTGACCCTTGAACAACTTAGATCTTAACTGGGGTGGGTCCACTTATACACGGATCTTTTTTCAATAAATACTGTGAATGTATTTCACTTCCTTCTGCTCTGTTGTTGTTGTTGTTGTTGGAGAGGTTTTTTCCTATAGGACACGTGCACTCACCAGGAAGACAGAGAGAAACAGAAAGACAGAAAGTGAGAAATCACATCCCTTCTCCTCCATTCTCCTCTTGGGATCTTGGGCACGCACACACATGCACCTAGCATGAGTTTAAGCCACCAGGTCCGGGATTCAAATCATAGTCAACTATGTGGAAGTCCAGAGACATAGCCATTATACCAACTGCGGGTCCTCTTCCTTATGCTTTTTTAAAATAACATTTACTTGTCTCTAGCTTCCTTTATTGTAAGAGTAGAGCTTATAGCACGAGCCAGTGGTGGGTGGTTCAGGTGCTGGATCTCACATGGCCGAATGCATGGTTTGAGTCCTGGACCTGGCGGCTTGAGGAACACACCAGGGTTGCGTGCATGCATACCCACATCCTGGGAGGAGGTTGGAGGAGAAGGGATTGTGGCATGCCATCCCCCCTACACACACACACACTTTCTCACTCTCTGGTGAGTGCATGCACCAGAAAGCAGCAATTAAAAAAAAAATTAAGAATAGAGTTCATAACATGTATGACTTACAAAATATGTGTTAACCAACTCTGTATGTTATCAGTAAGGCTTCCAGTCCACAGTAGGCTATGAGTAGCTACGTCTCAAAGAGTTGAAAGTGTGCACGCATTTTTTACTGCCTTGCCTGGGCTCAGCTAGTTGTTCTCCTCCATACTGTGGTAGAGAACTCTGCATAGCTCCCACCAGAGCAGCCGAGAGCCCTGGAGGGTCAGCTGGCCTTGGATGGCCAGCCTGCCCTACAGGGGCTGGACCCGCTTTCTCAGTTAGCCACAGTGACAGGACTGTCACGACCACACCACTGGCCTCACTGTTCATTGACTCAGCTCAGTCACCCACCTGGCCCTCCAGTTGTCTTCCAGCAGGTGCTGTAGGGCATCTTCCATCCCGTAGGTGGGACTCAGCCCTCAGGGATGGGCCATGAAACCTGCTATTGGCCCTGCCCAGTTCATGCCGGGAAGTCAAGTCTCTGTGGACTCGGCTGGGCCAGGTCTCTTTTCAGCAGTGAGAGGGAGAGTGTGCTCACTCTTTTAGTCTGTCTTTGACAAGTGCTTCCCTGGGAGCGTTAAATGCAGCTTCCATCTTCCTGGAGTCCACTCAGACCCTTGCAAAAAATAAAATCCTACTTCAAACGTGTTCGTCTGCAGTGTAAAGGGACAAGCTTCGGGGCCAGCAGGTGACATAGTGGTTAAGGTGCTGGACTCCCACATGTCCGACCGCAGTGTTGAGTCCCAGACATGCAGCTTGAAACCCATGCTGGGTGCATGTGTGTGCCCAAAATCCCAGGAGGGGAATGAGAAGGAATTGCAGTGTGGCCCTCTCCCCTGGGGGGTGATTTCTCACTTTTCCTCTCACTGTCTCTCTGTCTCTGGTGAGTGCATGTGCCCTGTAGGGGGTGCGGGGATGGGAAGATGGGCTTTTTTCATAACGTGGGGGAAATTTTATATGTATAGATGTGTATGCATTTATGTGTGTGTGTGTGTGTGTGTGTGTGTGTGTATGTGTGTCAGATGGCATGATACACCTGAGGCAGGACAAGTGTCTAGCCGGGCCTTTCTGCACGGCTCCAGCAAAGCCCTGGGCACGGCCCTCTGCTGGCAGAGCTCCTCAGGCCAATGGTGTGGAGGACACAGACTGGACTTGCTTTATTCCCGGGACCCTGAGAAGCCAGGTGGCCTGGCAGGTGGGGGTTCGCTGGGTGCGCTCTCCACTCGCCAGGAAGCTCCTGCCTCCTCCAGCGCCGTGGCCCTCCCTGGGGCCCTGCCACCATGCTGTGTTGTCTCTGCCCAACTTCCCACGTCGTTCCTGACCGCGGCCCTCTGCCAGGGCCTAGTTAACTGCATTGACACCTTCTCAAATGTTGGCGTCTTCTCGGTGAAAGGATCAGTCCATCACTGCCCTGAGGGCCATGATCCCCTGTAGCCAGCACTCTGACCCGCTGCGTCTCTCCCTGCTCCGTATCTGGTGACATCTGTCCTCCCTTGTCAGGACGCTCTTCGGGGACCTTCCATGTGTCGCGGTGATTACCAGCTCCCCTCATAGGCACAGACCGGCATGTCAGTCTGGAAGAAAGTCTCGAGAAATGTTAATTTATCGAATGCATGACTCAGCCAATGGAAGATTGAGTCTCCGGAGAGGACTTAGGGAAACTGAATTTCCAATTGGTTGAGGGCTAGCCAGGTTCTTTATTTACCATAACTCTTGGCATTTTAAGAAACGCAGCATATACATTTATAAAGGTAAACGCACGTCTGAGTCTATTTTCTTGATTGACCTAGTAGCCCCGCCAGGTGGTGGAGATGGCTCCTGCTGTTAGATTCGCTCACCAGTCACGTGCAAGATGGGCCACTCAGTGCTGTGCCCCGGACGCTTTCCCACGTCACTCAGAATACTCAAAGAGTGCCGTGCCCAGGGCTTTGCTGGAGCCGTGCAGAAAGGCCCGGCTAGACACTTGTCCTGCCTCAGGCGTATCATGCCATCTGATACACACACACACACACACCCACACGGCTCGCATAGACAGCTCTTCAGCTGCATGGGGCCAACACGGGGCATTAACATGAGCCACTGTCCTGTGGAAAATATGGTGGGCTTTGAAATATATTGTGTGTTGTGTTTTCCTGGCCTTCCTCCACCCAAGTCCGCTCTCTCCATTCTCCATCCTATGCACCAACTTGGGCTCCGTGACATAGTCCCCTCTTCTCTGCTGCGCTGGCCATGTCTCTGTCCTCCAGAGCACACCCACGCAGAGTAACAGACTTCCCTGGGAAGTCGGGGGCAGAGAGAACCCTGGCACTCCAGGAAGAGCAGCCGAGATGTGACAATCACACCTCACCCTTCTTAAAGCCCCTTGACTTAGAGAACTTCAGTTGCCCCTTTCTCTTGCTTGGGAAGTCTCCCGGGAACCACGGGGCCTGGTTTTGCTGCTGTGGCTTCAGTCCCAGAACCTCTCGGTCCACACCATTGCAGCCAGGACTGAGTTAGAGCTGAGGGGTTTCGAGTGGAATCGAGGTTGCCTTCAAACTTAGCACGAATCTCAGGTAACACTTGACATGTTAGGGGCCCTTCTGTGTAGTCAATCGCTGACCAGGGTCCCTTGCCCTCTGCAAGTTGGGTATTTGAGGCTATTCTGACTATGAGCAGACCTGTCTAACGTCTGCTGGTTTATGAATGGCAGAGATGGAATTCACATTTGGCATCGCTTCCCCTACCTTGCTGGGACACGGGTGGTGAAGAGGGCAGGAACAGGCACGGCGGCCTCTGGATTTCAGGAGGGAGCTGCGATGAGCAGGGTTAGGGCTTTCAGACCCAGATCCCTAACGTGGGTGCCGGCCTCTCATCTGTGCTTGGCCCAGCACTCGGGTGGCAGTCGGGACTGGCTCCTGGCCATGGTCTCCACTCACTTCCAGACCCTGTCCTCCTCCTTCCTCTTCTTAGAATATGCTGGGCTCTTATGAAATCTCCTCTTTCTAGAGAGAACAGGGAACAGCCCCAGCAGCTTCGGTTATCAGATCAGCTTACTGTGCGTCTCAGTGTCCCAGCCTAGGGGACTTCTCAACCTTTCTCAACAGCAGACAAAGCCAGATGAGGGACTTTCCCCCGAGTAAAGGCACATCCAGGGCCACTACTCATTACAAGGCAAGGACCCAGCAAGTACATTAATTTTCTCAACCTCTCCCAGGTTGCACTTAGACAGGGTTTGCACCTCCAGTGACAGTAGGGGCCGATAGAACGAAGCCAGGAGGTGAGGGGGTGGAAGGCCTCCTGAACGCCGCGCTGCTGCGGCCCGAGCAGCAGAGGTCAGCCCCTGGCCCTGGCCACACAGCTGGCCGGTAGCCGGTCAGCAGCAGGACGGGTGTCTGTAAGAGTTTGACGAGTCTGACCTGCTCTGACCTTCTGAGGATTCCAAAGACGTGCCCCACGGTCACTGGAGAGCTCCTGCTCCCCCGTACAGAGGCCCTGAGGGCTTGCGCTTCGATGTGCAGTGGGAACCAGGAAGCGTCTGAGACGGCCCAGACGGGCCCAGGGGCTGGCTCCGAGGGCAGTGGTAACGTGCTATGCAATGGAAGCCGATTCCACACGGCGACCTCGGTTCCGGCCTCTGGCTGTGCTGGGCACACACGTGTTAAGTTCTTGAGACCTGACAGGCTGGAGGACTGGGGTGGGTGAGCATGGAGGCCCGGCCCCGAGGGCTGCTCCTCTCTCTCCTTCGCACGTGCACGTGTTCTGTCAGGAAGAGAAAACACGCAAAGCCAGACAGCGTTCCTGGGCGTCCCCTCTCCGTCTCAGGACCAGCCCCACTGGCGTAGCTAGCAATCACGGCCAAAGCCACAGCCCCCTGTGGCCAGCTGCGTGACCCTGGCCTCCTGAAGGTCACCGCCGAGTGCCGTGGGCTGGGACGGGTCTGTGAGCAAGCAGCCTCGCGGCCTCCTGAGGTCTGAAGGGCAGCAGATGGAGTGTGAGCTCTGCCTTCCACCAGCTGCTTCAGTTAGTTTTGCTGCTTGACTTAATTTTGTGTCTGCATCTCAAACACCTCTGGGCACTGGGTCCTTCCCCAAAGCGGAAAGACAAACTGTGATGTGTAAAGACACGTTCCTCAGAAATATCAGGGAAGGCTGGAGGAACAGTGGTTCTGGAGCGTTATCTGAGGGATGTAAGTGAGTGTGGTTTTGTCCCTATTCTAACACTGCTGGTAGGTTTTCTGTACACCCTGCCAGCTCCTGATGGGTAAGTAAGCACCACGCCAGGGATCGAACACACGGGTCCCACTGGCTTCTTACCCCACTCTAGCAGCACTAGCAGTTTACAGAGTGACAGCCACAGACCAAGACCGAGTCCTCGGAAGTAGTCCTCACTGCAGCTCTTTGCCGTCGCGTTCACGTCCCCTCAGTAACGTGTGTCTGCCTGTCCTAAGTTCCTGACTGGCAGGCTGGGGACTGACACATGCAGTGTGCAGAGGCTTCTCGAGACTGCACTGTGGGCGACTAGTGAGCGCTCACTTCCTGGCTGGAGTCCGAGGGTCAGCGATGACCCAGCTCCACACCAGTGTTACATGGAGCTTTTCCAACGTTCTTTCTTCACTCTGACTCTTAGTGTGAAAATAGACTTTTAATGAACACGAGGAACCTACATTCATCCTTAAACCAACTTATTGGGACTTGAAAACTTAATGCTGGGTTGTAGTCTCCTAATAAGTGAAGTTAAACAAACAAGTGCATCGGAAATGAAATTGGAGCCTGCTGACTTGCCGGCTGACGGACAGAGACCATGGCCACATTAGCCAGCCCTGGGTTCTTCGCTCAGTGATTGAAGCCTCCCTTCCTGACTGCTCATCCCACAGGCAGGGCCGGAAGGAACTGAATGCCCAAGAAAAGATGCAGCATAGTAAAGACAAAAAGGAGGTTTCTAGTTCCCTCCGACTCTCGAGTCAGTTCGCCCCTCTTACTATTCCTATCACCCCTCTTCGCCTTCAGAGCCTCACATTTGTCCAGAGTTTTTGCCTCCTCACTCTTTTGAGTAAGCACTGATCAGAGTTTAAAAGAAGAACAAAAACTCCACCTTCTCCCATTATCACTCCCCTGGTGAACATGGGTGATGACCAGGGTCACCATCTCCTTTCTACTGAGGGGCTCACTGTTAAAATGACATTGACTGACTGACTAATACTTCCTGGTGTGACAGGAATGCCCTGGGCCTAAGAAGGCGGATTGAAGGTTGGGGCTGCCAGGGAGGACTGGGCAAGCCCTTTTTCTCTGCGTGCTCATGACCCTCCCTCCAGCAAGGTCCTTTGCAAGACACAGGGGAGAGAATGACTTATTCGAGGCTGCTGCTTGTAATAAGCTTGGGACCCAACAGGGGTAACAAGGCAGCTGCACCAACAGCTGTGTGCATACCTGGCCGCAAAAGGGGAGCTGGAGAAAGAGCCACTGGACATTGTCACAGCCTCCGCTGAGCAGGAGCTCCTTGGAGCTGCGCTCTGGGGGCCCTCATTAAGGGCCCAGGATAGATACCTGTCCCTGCCAGAGAGCCCCCCGCCTCCACCTGAGTCAGCAGGGGGTACCCGATCCAGAGTACTTACCAGAAGAGATGACTTAGTGGGCAGCCTTCAATGTTCACAAGACAGAATCTCTTATGAACTGGAGATCTCACTGATGTTACGTATCTTCATTTGGTTTTTGTTTTTGTTTGTTTATTTTTGCTGTCAGGCACGTGTGCTTGTCAAAGAGACAGAAAAAGCGAGAGAGAAGGTGGGAAATCACTCCCTCATGGGGATGGTGGCCACATCTCAGGCCCTTCTCTTCCATTCTCCTCTTGGGATTTTGGGCAAACACACACATGTACCCAGCATGATTTTCAAGCCATGGCTTTGAATTCCAGGTCTGGACCTCAAACCGTATTCAGCCATGTAGGAACCCCATGCCTTGACGACCTCATTACTTGCTGACCCCGCATATCTTAATTTTTAGTGAGATTACCCATGATATGGTTTTTCTTACTTTTTTAAGTTATTTTTTTCTCTCTCTCTGGAATAAACGCTGGTGAGCTTAATTTATTTCAGGAAAAATACAAATATAAGTGGAATTTTTACATGCACTAAATCTAATCCATTTTCTAAGATTCTGAGCCTGCAAATCTCCTGTCTAGAAGGAATGAATTATTTTTTGAAGAGCAGAATGAAGATGTTATGAACATTAGAGCCATAAGAATTCACTTACCATAATTAACTTGACCCAAAAGGGGGCTTTGTGAGCTCAGAGATTTAAGGTTTTTACTACAAGAGAATATTCCATTATCGAGTATCATATATTTATCCTATAATTTTCGGCATCTTTATTGGAGGGTGATCCATCAATGGTAGCTGTCCCCTGAGCCCCGAGAATGATGTGCACAGTGAGTAGGCCAGCAGGAAGCCACCTCTCTGAGGCCAGAGCCATGTGCGGTCCTGGCCTCATTCCAAGCTCTCTGTGGGGCTTGAGTGACAAGGGGGAGGAGCCCGTTAGATCTGACGCTTCATTAGTGTCCAGAGCTGCTCTGGCAGACAAGACGGGCTTAATGTCTGCTTCTGTGACAACTTGAACAGGCACATAAAACGCAGGACAGACGTCCTCCTTGATGTTGCTTTAAAATTAGAACTGTAGGGGCCAGCAGGTGGCACAATGGTTAAGGTGCTGGATCCCCACATGGCTGACAGCAGTTTGAGTCCTGGACCCAGCAGCTTGAAACTCACACCAGGCACATGTGCATGCATGCCTCAGGTACCAAGAGGCGAATGGAGGAGAAGGCACTGCAGCATGGCCACCCCCTCCAGGTTGGGGGGAGGGTTCTAGCTTTCTATTTCTCTGCCTCGCTCTGTGTCTCAGAGAGTGCACATACCTATAGCAAACATCTCACTTACAAAAAAAAAGAGTGGCCAGTGGGTTGCATGGTGGTTAAGACATTGGACTCCCACATGGCTGACAACAGTTCAAGTCCCAGACCTGGGAGCTCACTTTTTTCACCTTCTCACTTTCTCATTCTCTCTGGTGAGCACATATGCCCTATAACAAATTTTAAAATAATAATAATTAAATTAAATTAAATAATTCTTTTTAAAAAATTAGAACTGAATGCCTGTCACCTCTTTCCTTTAAATGCCCAATGTCAATCAACCCCCATGACTATAGCTAAGGAAGTTTGGAAGTTTTCTTGTTTAGACTGTGTTACATTCAGAAAATGTAAAAGCAAACACACCTCTACCTTCAGTAAAGTTCCATTCACTCATCTCATTGTGTTGAGGGCCTACTGTGTGTCAGGAACTGCTTGGTCACCAGAATAAAGAGGCAAAGAATCGGGCCAGCCCTGTGGTCTAATGGCTAAGGGAGCCAGGCCCTGCATGGTTGACCATGGTTCAAATCCTGGGCCTGGCCCTGGAAAACACTCTGGGTATATGTGCATGCGTGCCTCCTCCCAGCGGGATGGGGGAATGGAGGTGGGGGGTGATGCGAGGCTCTGCCCATCGGGAAGTACTTTCCCCCTCTCCTCGCTCTCTGTCTTTGTCTGGCGAATGCACGCACCCTCTGACAGATTAAAAAGGAGGCAAGGAAATATGGAGAAGGAAAACTCCCACCCTGTGAAGCTTATGTTGTAGGTAAGCCCTACATGCACTGGGATATTTTTATTTGTGTGTGTGTGTGGTTTTTTTTCTAATCCAGACAAAATCAGGGTTCTGATAGTAAGAAAGAGGGGCAGAATCATGGGGGTGGGAAACTGACAGTGCCTACTGCAGGAGACCAGAGGAGAGAGGGGCAAAAGAAAGTTCGGGAACCTCAGAGAGAAAGCACTTGGAGGATTTAAAGAGGTCCTTGCCCCCTGGCGGTCACTTGTGGGGGCAGGGGCTCCGCCTTCCAGGACACGGAGTCTGTGAGCCCTTCCAGAGCCGCGTCCTGGAAACACTCTCTCTTCAGTGTCTGTTTTAGCTTCACTGCCATGAGGGAGGTTCTAGCGTCGTCTCTGCATGTGTGCACGTGTGTGTGTGTGAACACGCGTGCACGCATAGTTATCCCTAATGAGCATGTCACCGCCGGGGAAGCCAACAGCGAAATGTTGGACAGGCACGTGTCGTTGCATCACTGAGTCTTCCTCTACATCTTACTGGTTTCAAATTTTTAAAATGTTCTATTGATCCTTTAGGATACCACGGCTTTTCGTTAATTTTAACTTCTGTTTTAAGAATTATTCTATTTAACTTTATTAATTTATTTATTTTTATTTGACCAGAGAGGGACAAAGTGAGAGAGAGTGAGAGAGAGAGAGGGGAAATGAGAAAGCAAGCCACCAACTCCGGGACTTGAACCATGGTCGGCCATGAAGGAGTCCAGCACCTTCAACCAGCACGCCACCTGCTGGCCCCAATTTGAACTTTTTTAATTAAAAAAAAATTAAGTGATGTTTAAAAGTAAAGAATGGTAAAGCAAGTGCCCATGTAGCCCCACCCTTAACTTCAGCCTCTAACAAGCCACTGTTTCGTCTGTGCCCTGCAAACCTACCCCATTCCTGGTAACATTGGAAAAAAAACACCACAGGCTACATCGTGTTTTCTCAGATATTTCAGGGTGTGTGTCTGGGGTCCTCAGGGCTCAGCAGAAGGACACAGGGTAACAGCACAGGGAGGAGAAAGTTTGGGTTGAGGGGCCGGAGCCAGGCAGGAGCTACCAGGGAAAGCGTTTGGTCACATGCAACAACAAAAGCTTCCACTAAAGGAGCGTTTCAGAAAGCCACGAGGCTTTCTGCCACAGCGGCGAGGATCAGCTTCACCTTTCTGTGAAGAGTCCACAAACGTTGGGTTTTTGGTAAGGCCACTGAGGCTTGCAGGTGTTTGGGGATTTAATGAATTGATGCCTCCCTCATGGCCTCCGTCTCCGCGTGGAGGACGGAAATGAAAAACCCAGTGCTCTTGATTCCCGGGTGAAGGAGAGGAGCAGCACAATATTATTGAGCTGACTTATCCTGCCCCTCCACAATAACGCTGATGGACTCAGCGCTGTCTCCTGTGGCCCATGCTGTAGTTTTCACTAGTTTTCCTAATTCCTAGCAGCCTAGATGGAGTTTAGCGCATTGCGTGAAACACTGCCCCCCAGTGGCTGAGGACGCACTCGAGAATGACAACACCGGGCTATTTTTAGAGAGGCTGGAGAACCTTGTGAGGCCAGCATTTAGATCTGTGACCTTGCTGCAGATGTGTGCATTGTGCACGTGTGCATGTGTGCACGTGAGCCGGAAACAGATGCGCGGGCGTGCTAACTGGGGTGTGGGTTCTTGATCACTGACCTATTAATTCACATACTGGTAAAGTTACCTGGAGTGTAAATTTAGCTGCCTGTCATCTATAATAACATTAGTCATGTGACATCGGATCATTTGAGCAAAAGCACTGCTTTCTGCCAAAGCCAAGAGCCTCAGTAATTATTTTTTAAGAGGCAGTTAGGTGTGATTTGGAAGCGATATGAACACAGGAAGAGATAAGGCGAGGATCAACATGCAGGACCTCATTTTTATGAAAAATTACTCTTCTCATCCTTCTGTTCTTGTTCAACAGATCATTACAGCCCAAAAGCTCAAAGCCATTTTTCTCAAAATGCAAATTAAGTACTGCCTCTCAGAATAGTCTTTCTTAACTAAAAATACCCAGGTTTACATTTTAAAAATTTAGGCAGCTTTTGGTAAAAAAGACAAAACAGTACATGGAAAATACACAATATCTTGTTTGTTTTGGAACTATATTTACATGAGATGTTTTGGAAGCTTGTCATTTGGGGTTTTCAATCCTCACTCATACATTGCCTAACAGACATGTCCCTGGGACCGAACCATGCAAGTTACCATGTTGAAAGAGACTTCGTACTTTGGTAAATGAAGTAGCATAAATGCTTGGTGAATTGCTGTAAAAGCCAGTCCACTCGGTAACTCCAGAGTGGAACCAGAAGACTGTCCCGGAGTGCCGGAAACATGCTCTCTGTGCTCCGGACTGCAGCACCGGAGAAGCCCGGACACTCTAGTCTCATCGGGGACTTCCAGCCCCGACTCACGGGATTCCAGAGCTCGACGGATCTCCTATGGTGCAGCCCCTGTTAATCCTTTGCACGAACTCCTTTACAGTTTTTTTTAATATACGTCTTTCATCTCAGAATAGATTTCTATATTCAGAAAAATCAAGGCGATCGCTCAGAGCACCCCTGTGCCCTATACCCAGTTTGCCATCTGTGTTAGTATGGACCATTGCCACAATTAATCGCCAGCATTAATACATTGTTATTAACAAGTTCACACTTTCATGTTTTCTTTCTCTCGCTGTCATTCTCTGGGGAGCACATATGCCATATAGCAAACTTTAAAATAATAATAAATTAAATAAAATAAAAAAATATTTTTTAAAAAGGTAATTCTTTCGGATGCGTATTTTTGGTTATTGTTTTTCTCCTAGCATTTTGAGTAGATCGCCGCCCTGTCTGCAGCCTCCGTGGTTTCTGATGAGTAATCACATTGACCTTATCAAGGACCTGAGGTACATGATAAAGCACTTTTCTCTCATTGACTTCAAGACTCTGTCTTTTGGGACTGGCCGTTAGCTTAATGGCTATGTCACTGGACTTCCATGTGGTCGACCGAGGTTCAAGTCCTGGACTCCGTGGCTTAAACTCACGCCGGGCGCGTGTGCGTGCGTGCCCAAGATCCCGAGAGGAGAATGGAGGAGAAGGGATTGTGGCGTGGCCATCCCCCCTGGGGGGTGATTTCTCGCTTTCTGTCTCTCTGTCTCTCTCTGTCTGTCTGACGAGTGCACGTGCCCTATAGCAAAAAAAAAAAAAAAATTCTTTGTCTTTTAACAGTTTGATCATGTGTCTAGGGGTAGATCCTTTTTAGTTTACTATACTTGAAACTTATTGAGTTTGAGTTCTTAATTATGTTTATGCATATTTTTCATGAAATTTTAGGATTTTTTACCATTATATCTTCAAATATTATTTCTTCCCCGTTCCACTCTCACTTCTTCTTTGGGGACTTCTATGATGTTTATATTGTTATGCTAGATGGTCCACAGAGCTCTGAAACTACTCATTTATATTTCTTTTTTCTTCCTGTTCCTTAGACAGGATTATCTCAATTTTTCATCAAGTTCACTCCTCATTTCTTCTTTCAGGTCAATGATGGACAGAGAGTTGTCTAAATGCTTTGGACCAAGAAGTCTCCCAGCTTTCGCCAAGTTCTATGTGTGTCAGGGCCTACCCGCAGCCAGGTGTGAGCGGCTGGGCCTTCCCAGACCTTCCCTGGGCAGGCGTATGGTTTTGTACATGTGAATGGCTTTCTAGATTCTCAGCACTACGTTCCAGTTCTCAGAGCCCTTGTAGACATCGCGTCCCCTAGTTTCTTCTTTTAAGCATTTTGACAACATCATGTTTACCCCCCTATGGTCCTCACTTCAGGCAACTGCTGTGTTACACAGTTTAACGAAATGCCCAGGGGAGAGGCTGCTCTCAGTGGTGAGCTCTGAGTCAGGTTAAATTAAGATGAGTTCCAAGGAACTTCCAGACGGTTTAAATGATGGAAGATCTCTAGGAGCGGAGATTTGAAACTATGAAGTGGCTCTCCCTCTAGCAGCTTCTCAGCTGGTGATTTTCATGGCCACCATTGTTTTGAGACTGTTGGGATTTTATTTTGTTTTGTTTGTTTATTGTTGACGGTTTTTGCCATAGGGCACATGTGTTCACTAGAGAGAGACAGAGAGACACAGTGAGAAGGAAAGTAAGAAATTATACCCCAGAGGGGTTAGCCATTCTCCTCCTGGAATTTTGGGCATGCATGCACACACACCCAGCATGAGTTCCAAGCTGCCAGGTCTGGAAGTTGAACAATGGTCAGCCACATGGGAGTGCAGCACCTTAATCACTACACCACCTGCTGGCCCCGAGACTATTGGTTTTTAACAATGCCGTGGGGGGCCAACAGGTGGCATGGTGATTAAGGCGTTTGGACAGCTATGGCTGACTGCAGTTAAGAATCCCAAACCCAGTGGCCTGAAAATCATGCCAGGCCCATGTGCATGTGTGCCCAGGATCCCAGGAGGAGAATGGAAGAGAAGAGACTGTGATGTGGCCATGACCCTGGAGAGGTGACTTCTCACTTTCCCTCTCTCTGTCTCTCTCTGGTTAGCACATGCACACTATGGCAAAAATCTAAAAAGAAAGAAAGAAAGAACGGACGGACCGGGGGCAGGGGGGGGGGGGGGGGAAGGAAAGAGCTGAGGAGAGGGAGGTTGGACGGACAGTCCTGGCAATCTTGTGAGTTTTATGGAGGAGCAGGTCCTTGGAGGTCCTTACTGTGTAATTCTGGAAAGTGGAACCTTCTTCTATAGGGTTTTGCATGCTTTTCCTTTTCCCTTTGTGTTCACCATGGCTGTCTAACCGCAGTACGTCTGGCGTTGGAGGTACTCCTCGGGATACTGTTCCCATCAATGCTTTCGAGAATTTTCAGGGATGAATTTAAGATGTTCAGTTTTATGAACTACGAAGAGCAGTGAGTTTTTAGGGGTGGGTGGAAGCCCATATTTCTGACATTTTTAGTGTTTAATCGTATATTTTATACCAATACAATTAGCTGAAAAAGAATCACAGTGCTGCACTGGCTAATGCTTTGGGAAGGAACGCCCTGAATGATAAATCGTGTGCTGCTTGTTCTGCCCTGTTTAATGTACAAATTAATGTGATTCTCGCTATTTAGCTACATTCCTCTAAGTAACATATTTAAAAAGCAATTTCTTCTTCATTCTTTGTTCTACAATGCTGAAAGCATAAAAGGATGATGACCCATAGTATGTGGAAGAGAGAAATAATCTTTCCTTTCTGTCTCGAGGTGCGAGTTGGTATTTAGACTTGCAACGCAGAACTCCTGCTGTGATCCGTGGCCAGGCCTCGGGAGCCTCCTTCTGCGTCTTCTCTCGGGAGAAAATGAACCTGCAGGAGTGCACTTTCCCTGTCGAGTAGCAGTAGGTGAGCCCGGATGGGGCAGGTTCTCTAGAATGTTCTGAGAGCCAGAAAATGGCACACTATACTTTTACTTTTGTAGCCCTGGGCCACTTGCTATGTCCAGCAGATACAGAAACCGGTTTCCAAGTATATTAAACATATTGGCCAACTTCCTGAAGCGTATTGTTTTGTGCTGACTATCCAGCGTGTTAAGCAGCATCTGTGTGCTTTTTGTAATAGAAAGCACTTTAAGTGGAGTGTTTGGAAGCTCTTGGTATTCATGGAACAAGAGAGAAGTTTAAAAATGATGAGTGCTGGTGCAACTAGGGAATATTTAGGAAGTCTAATCAAATAGGCTCGAGAAAACAATTTAACTCAAAGTAAGTTGGTGTTACAGGACTTCAGATAAAATGAGAAATTAATCTCAATTTTTTAAATAGATTTTTTTTAAAAAGATAACAATACAAAGAAGGGTTAGTCTTCAAAGACTTTGTAGAGGTGATTTTTAAATCAGATTTTAAAGGAATTTATGGGCATAAATTAGCAGGAGTCTTCAAGCAATTGGAACCAAAACTGAGATGTGGGCATCAGTCAGCCATATGAGGGGACAGCAAGCCGAAGGGGCCCAGTGTCATCTCCCAGCCCCGCACCAAGCCGCCCTCTGCAGCCCTGCGTCCGTCCGTAAGCCTGGGTCTGAGCAGGTCGACGACATGGCGGTTCCCAGTGCTCAGCGAGGAAGCCAGTGAGAGCTAGGTAGTGCTGTCTAACCTAGTCCCAGTCTCTCCCTAGATTTTCTAATGTTCTCCTTTGATGGTTTCTTTCAGAGCAACTCAAAATCATCTTTTGTGGTGTTTTGGTTTGTTTTTATTTAATTTTTTTGTTTGGTGACAGTTCCTGAAGTTTTGGAAGAAGTAATATGATTTATTTCTTTCCCCTGTTCAGTTTAATTGAAAGAGCCTCTGATTAGAAATCTGAGAAGGACCAGCAGATGGCATAGTGGTTATGTCACTGGACTTCCACATAGTCAGCTGCAGTTTGAGTCTCGGACCTGGCGGCTTAAAACCCATGCTGGGTGCATGTGTGTGCGTGCCTAAAAATCTCCAGAGGAGAATGAAGGAGAAGGGATTGTGGCATGGCCATACCCCTGGGGTATTATTTCTTCCTTTCTGTCTCTCTCTCTGTGTCCAGTAAGCACACATACCCTATAGTAAAAATAGAAAAAATAAATCTGGGAAAAGAAGTTCTAACCCCAATTCTGCTATTGATAATTTGTGTTTTCTAAAGCTTACCCATGTATTTTTTCTATGAAAGAGAGACAGAGAGAGAGAGAGAGAGAGAGAGAAAGGCACCCCAGCAGAGCCTTCAAGCCACAGCTCCCCCAGCCTCAGCTGGCAGATCCCATGTCCGCAAACGTGCTGCCGTGCACAGGGAGACCCCGAGATGCAAGCCTGAGGCCTTCCCGTGTGGTCTCAGTGTCACAGGCTGCTGCGCTACCCCCGAGCCACCACGGCTGCCTGCTGTTTGTTTGTACTGCGAGGGAGAACAATAAACCACCTGCTTGGCATCACAGCGGTCATACGCTGCTCTGGTGACACCGGGTCCATGTAGGTGGAAGACTGGGGTTCTGTTGCCCAGGCAACCTGTGCAGTCCAGGGACTCGAGTCCATGGTCCTGGCTGGCTGGGAAGGCTGGGACAGGGGATCACAGTTAGACCCTTTCTATTGCTTGCCTCTCTCTCTCATGAAATAAATCAACTTAAAAAAATCATTTAAATATCTGAGTCGCTATCCTGCATGGTATTCATTTGTCTCTGTTTCCAACTCACCCCAGAACCTGGCTCTATGGAAAGCAGCTCCTGCTGCTGCCTCCCAGCCTGCCCTGAGGTCATATCCTCTGTGTACTCCTGTCTTTCCTCCAGTTCCGTCTTGTCCTCCGACCTGAGGTCCCCCCCTCTGCCAGGCAGCGCAGCTGGAAGGTCTTATTTCTTCCTTACCTTGCAGTTGCTGTCATCGGGCTGGAGTTGGAGGTTACTGCGTTTCAGTGTTTCAGGGACTCGGGTTCTGTTCCTTCCTCCTGGAGGCCATGGATCTCTCCAGCCTCGTAGTCCTCCAGCGGGTGCTCTGCAGTGTGATGGCAGCCTCAGGAAGAGAGTGGAGATGCTCGCACAGGATGTGTCGGGCCGGGCTGTGGCCATGTGCCTCTCTTCCACCTGGCTTTCAGCCCTGAGTTCAGTCAATTGCGTGACCTCATGTAACTGCCAGAGAGGCTGGGGATGCGGCCTACTTGGACAGTTAGAAAGAAAAAGGCCAAACCTAGAAGCAGCACAGGTCACTTCTGTCCCCACACGACTTACGAATATTTTTCCCATTCCGTGAATTATCTTTTTACTTTCTTGATGATGTACTAGAATGCAGGCACACAACTCTACCAGCGACTGGGAAGTTCGGAAAACATAGGCTGGTTGAAGGCTGAGAAGGAAAAGGCAGCAATTACACCTCCAAGTCTATCAGCCTTAAAGGTGAAAGAGCACAGACCTTCCCTGTCATCCAGTAAAATCGCATAAGGGGAAGAGTGAAGAAGTGCCTAGGATATAGTAGAGTGGCATAAAAATGAATGAATGATAGTACCTTCTTTTTATTTTTTACAAATAGTTCTGGACAACTAGATAGCCACATGCAAAAGAATGAAATTGGACCCTGACTTCACACCATGGACAAACATTAACTCAAAACAAATAAAAGATCTAAAGCAAGAGCTAAATCTAAAAATAATTTTAGAAGAAAACTGGAGGATTATATCTTCATGACATTAAATTTGGAAAAAAAAAAAAAAGAAAAATTCCTAGGGAACAGAAAGCATGAAAAACAGCAAAATAAATAATTTTATCAAGATTAAAAGCCATTGTGCTTCAGAGAACATCATCAAGAAAGTGAAAAAGACAATTCATGGAATGGGAAAACATATTTGCAAGTAGTGTCTCTTCTAAGAAACTTATATGCAGAATATGTAAGAAATCTTACAACACAATAATAAAAACACAATTATCCCAATTTAAAATTGGGCAAAGGATCTGAATAGACATTTCTCCAAGGAAGATATACAGATAGCTAATCAACACACGGAAAAATGCTCATCATCTCCAGACCTGAAGGAAACGCAGGTCAAAAGAAAATGAGATACCACTTCACACCCCCTAGAATGGATAGGATCAAAAAGCCAGATGCTCACAGTTGTTGGTAAGGATATAGAGAAGTCAGAACCCTCATGCACTGTTGATGGGAATGGAAATTGGCCTTGCCTTTTTGGAAAATAGTTTGGCCATTCCTCAAACAATTAAGCATAGAGTTGCCACCTGACTCAGAATTCCATTTCTAAATATATACCCAAGAGAAAGGAGAAAACATATATCCTTGCAGAAATTAGTACGTAAATGTTTACATCAGCAATTTCATACTAGCCAAAAGGTGAAATCTACCTAAATGCCCATAAAATGCATTCATACACTGGAGTATAATTTGGCCTTAAAAATCAACAAAGTACTGATACATGCTCTAACAATGCAAGAACCTTGAAAACTGAAAAAAGCCAGTCAGAAAAGACTAAAAGTTTATGACTCCATTTTTTTTAAAAAGGATTATTTTATTTAACTTTATTTATTTATTTTTGCTTTGACCAGACAGGGACAGAGAGAGAGAGGGAGAAAGTGAGAAAGCAAGCCGCCAGGTCCAGGACTTGAACCATGGTTGGCCATGTGGGAGTCCAGCACCCTTAACCACCACGCCACCTGTTGGCCCCATGACTCCATTTTTATAAAACATCCAGAACAGGGAACTCTATAGAGAAAGAAGGTAGACTAGTGATTTCTTAAAGGTTGGGACCTGAGGTCAGGGGACAAGGTTAATGACAGTTAAAAGGTAAGGGGCTGATTTTTGAGGTAATAAAAATATTCTAAAATTGCCTATAAAGATGTTTGCACATGCCTGTGAAAATGTTAAAGATAATTGAATTGTAAGCCTTAATTAGGGAATTGTATGGATATAAATTACATTTCAAGCTATCAAAACTGAGTGGTGATATATGATATGGTAACGTATCAGTATTAGGTACTATAAACCCTAGTATGGGTTGTTGGGAAAGCCATGATGCATTTATGCATAGAAAAACAGGAAAATATGGCATGACTTTCCCAACAACCTAACAGAAGATCGTATGAGAGGTATGGCAGAGCTGTAGACACTGACTCTAATCACAAAATCTTTTTTATTATAATTATTTACTTTTATTTACATTTAGTCACTGTACATCTTTATAGTGTACAACATGGTTTTCCCACCATAAAAATAGTGCATATTAGTTGAGTCAGAGACATTACCATACACATTATCATTGACCGATAACTTTTCGTTTTGTGTCTCTTCAATTTTTTGTTTTCTCTCTGATCCCCTCCCTTCTGCCCCCTATTACCTGTCCCGTGCTACCCACCCCCTTCTATACTGTCTCCTGAATCTACAGTTGCCCTCCCGGCTATTAGACCTCCCAATCTTTCAGTTTCTGCTTTAGAGTACAGACATTCAGTGTGTATTAAGCAGGGACATACAATGCCTATCTTTCATAGTCTGGCTTGCTTCACTTAGCATTAAATCTTTTCTATTCATCCCACACCAGTCTTGAAAAACACTAATGAGGAAGAAAAGGACAAAGTTCCCTGAAACCAGTGAAGTAGTCTGGCTAGCTTTGAATGACCTTGACTTTAAGAAAAATGCATATAAAAATATGGAGCTATACTGCATTTTCTTTACCCACTTATCTGTTCATGGACCTTTGGGTTGATTCTGTGTCTTGGCTACTATGAACAGGGCTGCAGTAAACACGGGAAGGCAGTTGTCTTCTGGACATACAGACTTCCTCTCCCTTCGGTACATACCCACCAGTACAATTGCTGGTTCATAAGGCAGTTCTACTTCTAGTTCTTTGAGGAAAAGATATACTGTTTTCCACAATAATTGTACTAATTTACAGTCCTGTCAGCAGTGAGTAAGACTTTCCATTTCTCCACATCCTCACAATATTATTCAGCCATAAAAAGAGTGAAGTATTATGATTCACAGTAACATGGACAAGCCTAAAGGACATTATGTTGAGCAAAACAGCCCAGGCACAGGACGGGAAGTACTGCGTGTCCTCACGCACACGTGGAAAGCTAGACCAGTTGACCTCCTGGTAGTACAGAGTGGGATAGTGGGTTCTAGGGGCAGGGAGGGTAGGGGTGGGAGGCTGGGAGAGACTGGCTGTGAGGAAGGAGCTAAAGGACTGGAAATAGGAGATTGTTAGGCTAATTCTAGAACAAAATTCTAGACCAGGTTAGTAAAGCAGCGTGTGTGTCCTGTCGATGTGTTATATCCTGAAGTTACCCAAACACAGGCCATACAGGCTCTACAGATACCCCACTTTCCAATATTTCTTGAGAATCTATTATCATCTTTCCATCATTTTTTTAAGGTTTTTCCACAGGGTACATGCACTCACTGAAGAGAGACAGAGACAGAGAGAGAGAGAACATGAGAAATCATCCCCCAGGGGGATGGCCATGCTGCAATCCTTTCTCCTCCATTGTCCTCTTGGGATTGTGAGCACATGAATACACGTGCCTGCTGTGTTTTTCAAGCCCCTGGGGCCAGGACTTGAACCACAGACTCAGCCATGAAGGATCCAGCCACCTTAACTCCCACGCCACTGGCCAGCCAGCCATAATTTTTTTTTAAACCAGCTTTTGTATTTTCAAAACAAATTGATTTATTCAAACATTAGTTGGTAATGTGATTTTTGCCATGCTGTAAACAATCCTAATAGAATTTGCTAGAACATGTGAATTATTCATGCGCCCCTGCCTTCTAGTGTTGCTAGGCCAGCATTTGCTGTGAACGATCGTCTAGGGCTTTCCTCCAGGCTTCACAGGACTGGAATCCACATACTCAGCGTGGCCCACAGCTTATGGTAAAGGTTAAATGAGGGTCGTGGAGACCAGTGGCAGGAGGCTATGTATGTGTTTTCCTAAAATCCTGATACTCAATTCATAAACACCATGGATTTTTTTCTAATTCATTCATATTTTAAAAATATAATTGTGTTTTAACTTTGATTGCATGGTTAACAGGAAAAGCCTTAGACCTGCCATTCATAGCAGCATAGTGAAATCTGTATTAGCTTTTAGGTAATCCTATCACAGAATGAATTTTTTTTCTCTGTTCCAGGTGAACTAAAGTGCCCCAGGTACTTCTACATGTACTGTTACATAAGGATTTTAAAGGTCGCAATATTATTTTTCACAATAATCTCTTTGATAATTGTAATGGTCATTTTTTCTCTTCACACTTAGTAGCTTTCAGGCAAAATGATACTTCACTGAAGCTTTGGCTATTAAATTCCTTGCTCATAGGTGAAGAAAGAGAATTGCAAGTAAAACATAACGATGGACCCCCTTGCACTTGGGAGGCACCGTGCACGTGTGGAAGAGGGCCGTCTCTGGTTACACAGATGATGGGGACAGGAGCACCGTCAGACTTTCGGTGTCCCGGCCCCCGTCCTGCGAACGCTGGGTCGTCAGAAAAGTCCTGACATATTTTTCTGTTTTTCTATGCGAAACTGCATCATGACTTTCCAACAACCCAGTGCCATCCTGACTCACCCAGCCCCTAGGGGAAATGACGTGTGACTGGAGGGAAGTGAAACCATTTTCTCTAGCTGTGAAAATGCTCCTTGAAAAGGATGACTTCACGCTGAATGTCTCACGGTTGGCAGACGGAGGCTGAACACTGGCTCCTCTCTTGACGGGTAATAAACTTTGTGAGGACAGAACAGTTCCAGGTGGAGGTATTGATCAGCAGACACAGGGGCGCCTCCTTGCTGTGGGATTGGAGCAGCCAGCAACAGCTCCGCTGCCCGGGAATGGTTGTACTAAAGGCGAGGACAGAAGCGCACTGCGTCCTCCAAGCACTTCGGAGCGTCCGTCCAGTGCTCGGAGGCTGTGACGCGCCTCCTCCCTCCCAGCTCATTCGTGCTCTTCCTTCTCTTCAATCTCTGCCCTTAATCGGCCCAATTACGGGAGTCCTCCAAGTGTCCTCTGAGGCCATTTTGCTGGGGATAGCATCATTTTCCCTGTCCCCTCGTCTGTGCCGAGCTGCTAAGCTCCCGTTAAACCGACGCTCCTGGTCTGCCCTGCTGCATCCCCAGGAGCTGCCACCTCCGGCCCACAGTCCTGGACATCTAGCCCGCCCTGCCTCGCAGTCCGAGGTGGCAGGAAACGGCGTTCTCAGAAAGTTAACTCCCCCAAACTTCCTGCCAGGAACTGAAGAGTTAAGTTTTTTTGTTGTTTGCTTGTTTTATGTTTGTTTGTTTGTTTGATGAGCTCAATTAACTTTTTATTAGTGTAGGGCAAATGTTAAGACAAAAAAGACTGTGGATAAATGTGACTGGGTGAGTGCCTGGGTGAGTGGCCAGGTGAGCGTTTGGGTGAGTGACTGGGTGAGTGGCCGGGTGAGTGGCTGGGTGAGTGGCCGGGTGAGTGGCCGGGTGAGTGGCCGGGTGAGTGGCCGGGTGAGTGGCCCGAGTGAGTGGCCGGGTGAGTGGCCGGGTGAGTGGCCGGGTGAGTGGCCGGGTGAGTGGCCGAGTGAGTGACTGGGTGAGTGGCCGGGTGAGTGGCCAGGTGAGTGTCTGGGTGAGTGGCTGGGTGAGTGGCTGAGTGAGTGGCTGGCCACCTCTTACCCTATTTCCCTCCTTCACAGACAGGGAAAGGCAAGTCTTGACTGTCCCAAGGCAGAAGGTCTAGGAGTGACCTGAGGACTGGGGTCTGCCTTCCTACCAGCTCTGATAACCCGTTGTAGATGCAGATCCCGGAAACCGTGGGAGAGGGTTGCACACCGAAGTCCTCAATGACTGCCCCACAATCTCCCGAGGTGGCTGGGCCTCTCTGGGCACTGCTCAGCTCTGCACGAGGGCTGCTTCCTGCCTGTCTGTCCCCTGGCAGCACCCCAGGAACCACCATCTAACCCTGGATGTGCACAACCCAGCAGATGTTCACAGTACCATCCTGGCGAGGGTGTTGAGAGCAAATAAGTGCCGACCTGAACCTCTAAAATCTCTCTGAAATTTGCCATAAATAATTTCATTCATGCTGAACTTTTTGTCTTCTTTTAGAGAGATTTTTGCTATAGAGTACATACACTCACCAGAGAGACAGAGAGAGACAGACAGAAAGTGAGACGTCACCCCCCAGGCAGGATGGCCACACCACAATCCCTTCTCCTTTATTCTCCTCTCGGTATTTTGGGCATGCACGCACATGCCTCTGGTGTGAGTTCTAAGTCACCGTGTCTGGGACTTGAGTCATAGTCACCTGCATATGAGTCCAGCGATGTAACCGTGACGCGTCTGCTGGGCCTAGTTTTCCTAAACCCATGATTTCCAAATTCACAAACTTGGGTCCGAATGAAAACAAAGGTTAAACGCACAGCTATATACTTTCTCAGACCCTCTCTTTGCCTCATTACCCGCCATGGCTTAGAATTCACATTACGTCCACGTACAGTCACCACCGCTGTGGCTCCACAACTTCGCACATCCCAAACCGGAGCTCTGTCCCCAAACACTAACGCCCATCCTCCCCTCCCAGCCCCTGGCAAATGGCTTTCTCCTTGCTGACTCTGACTTGGGAGACTGGAAGCGCCTCCTAGGAGCAGGACTGGGCAGGATTTGTCCCTTCGCGATGGGCTTCTTTCACTCAGCGCCATGTCCTCATGGTTCGTCCATGTTGTAGCACGCCTTCCTTCTTTTAGATTTTGCCATAGGGCTTTATGTGCTCACCGGAGAGAGACAGAGAGAAAGGGAATGGGAGAAATCACCCCTCGGAGGGGCGGGCACACGACAGTCCCTTCTCCTTTCACTTGGCCTCTCAGGATTTTGGACATATACACACTCACACAGAGGTGCCTGGTGTGAGGTTCAAGTTGCCGGGTCCAGGACTCCAACCATGGTCAGTCATGTGGGATTCCGGTGCCTTAATCACCATGCCACCTGCTAGCCCTGAATTCCTTTCTGTCATTTTTAAAAATTGTTCCACAAGTGAGCGGTAAAGAGGTGCAGAGACAGGGAGACAGCACACCCGGCAGGGCTTTGATGTCACCAGCCACCCCAACCCCAGCCCAGACCGCAAGTACGCGGCCGGTGTGCTCAGGGCCGGCTGCAGCCGTAAGCCAGGAGCTTTCCTGTGTGGGTCACATCTGGCACCATCTGGTCCCCAAGCCCCTGCTTTTAAAAGGCTAAATTATATCCCACAGTATGGCTTTTGTGTATCCTTTACCTTCGCTGGACACTCAGCAGCTTTTGCCCGTTGTGAACCATGCTGCTCTGCGCGGGAGTGTGCGAAGTGCGGGCACGCCTTCGCTGTCACGTCTCCGCGGTCTGTGCAGGGCAGGAGTGCCGAGTCACGTGGCAGCTCGCGGCTACTGTTCTGAGGAACTGCCCTCCCGCTTCTCAGGAGTGTTTGATTCTAGAAACTATCCCCCAAATGGAAACAATGGGAGGCAACTTGCTGCAGTGACATCTTGACACCCAGGAAATTAGACCAGAAGGGGAATAAAACGCCTGATGTACTAAAGAACAAATGATTCAAAATTCTCTTTTTTCAATTCATAGAAAAAAGAGTTTTTCTAAAAAAAAAAAAAAACCCAATGCATTTCTCTAAACAGGGCTGTTTCTGCTTATGAACCTGTCGCTGCTCTTTATGGAAGTGACTGGATCGGCTGTCTAATTCGCAAAGTCCGCCAGAGTGGTCTGTGGTCTGTCATAAAGCCCACTTTGGGGGCTCTACTGTGTGCTTATGAAGGTTAGCCCCGTGCCCCGGAACGCTGTGTGAGGGGAGCTGGCGTGCTCTGTTTCCCGGTGACAGGCCCGTCTTCTCCTCTCTGTGCAGCCTGCAGCCTGATCCACCCAGCACAGGAGGAGTGCTGGCGAAGAGAGGCGGAGAGGCAGGGCCTGTCCTTTGCGGCGTATGGATTTCCGACGTTGGGCACTTGATTTTTCTGAGTCTGAGTTTCTTGATTAGCTAGGTAAATGAGCTGACCCTGCGAAGACAGGGGCAGCCTGAAATTCCAGAGTCAGGCATCTCCAGGCTGGCCCTGGTGCTCAGTCAGTTTTACCACATTAGTCTATTACTGTGTTACCAAACAGAAATACCTGAGACTGGGTGGTATATAAAAAATAGATGTTGGAGCCAGCAATTGGTATAGTAGTTAAGGCACCATACTCCCATGTGGTCAACCGCAGTTCGAGTCCTGTACGTGGCGACTTGAAACTCAGCACTGGGTATGTGTGCATGCGTGCCCAAAATCCCAAGAGGAGAATGGAAAAGTGATTGCGGTGTGCCTATCCTTTGGGGGTGTTGGGGGGGTTTCTCACTTTCCTTATCTTTCTCTCTGGCAAGCACTCACACCCTATATCAAAAACCTAAAAATTTAGGATTATGATTAAAAATATGTAAAATGCATGAAATTCAGGAAAAAAAAAGAAAAGCGAAATATGTATTTGCTAATGGTCTACACATATGGCAGAATAGAATAGAAGCATTTGCAGAAATCAAATCGTCAAACTTGTAACCCTCTCTCTTCTGAGTGCTAGTGGTGGCATTGCTGAAAGAATTCTGGACTATGGTCTCTGTGTACAGTATACTCCAGCACTGTGGGCTCAGTGTGCAGTTTACTCCAGCACTGTGGGCTCCGTGTGCAGTTTACTCCAGCACTGTGGGCTCCGGGTGCAGTTTACTCCAGCACTGTGGGCTCTGTGGGCAATTTACTCCAGCACTGTGGGCTCCGGGTGCAGGTTACTCCAGCACTGTGGGCTCTGTGGGCAATTTACTCCAGCACTGTGGGCTCCGGGTGCAGGTTACTCCAGCACTGTAGGCTCCGGGTGCAGGTTACTCCAGCACTGTGGTCGCCGTGTGCAGGTTACTCCAGCACTGTGGGCTCTGTGTGCAGTTTACTCCAGCACTGGGGGCTCTGTGTGCAGTTTACTCCAGCACTGGGGGCTCCGTGTGCAGGTTACTCCAGTTCTGTGGGGGCTCTGTGTGCAGGCTACTCCAGCACTGTGGGCTCTGTGTGCAGGTTACTCCAGCACTGTGGGCTCTGTGTGCAGGTTACTCCAGCACTGGGGGCTCTGTGTGCAGGCTACTCCAGCACTGTGGGCTCCGTGTGCAGGTTACTCCAGCACTGGGGGCTCCATGTGCAGGTTACTCCAGCACTGTGGGCTCCATGTGCAGGTTACTCCAGCACTGTGGGCTCTGTGTACAGGTTACTGCAGCACTGGGGGCTCCGTGTGCAGGTTACTCCAGCACTGGGGGCTCCATGTGCAGGTTACTCCAGCACTGTGGGCTCCGTGTAGAGGTTACTCCAACACTGTGGGCTCTGTGTGCAGGTTACTCCAGCACTGTGGGCTCTGTGTGCAGGTTACTCCAGCACTGTGGGCTCCGTGTAGAGGTTACTCCAACACTGTGGGGGCTCTGTGTGCAGTTTACTCCAGCACTGTGGGCTCTGTGTACAGGGTACTCCAGCACTGGGGGCTCTGTGTGCAGTTTACTCCAGCACTGTGGTTGCTTTGTGCAGGTTACTCCAACACTGTGGGCTCTGTGTGCAGGTTACTCCAGCACTGTGGTCACTTTGTGCAGGTTACTCCAGCACTGTGGGCTCTGTGTGCAGGTTACTCCAGCTCTGTGGGCTCTGTGTGCAGTTTACTCCAGCACTGTGTGGGCTCTGTGTGCAGGTTACTCCAGCTCTGTGGGCTTTTTGTGCAGTTTACTCCAGCTCTGTGAGGGCTCTGTGTACAGGTTACTACAGCACTGGGGGCTCCATGTGCAGGTTACTCCAGCACTGTGGGCTCTGTGTACAGGTTACTGCAGCACTGGGGGCTCCGTGTGCAGGTTACTCCAGCACTGTGGGCTCTGTGTACAGGTTACTGCAGCACTGGGGGCTCCGTGTGCAGGTTACTCCAGCACTGTGGGCTCTTTGTGCAGGTTACTCCAGCACTGTGGGGGCTCCGTGTGCAGGTTACTCCAGTACTGTGGGCTCTGTGTGCAGGTTACTCCAGCACTGTGGGGGCCGTGTGCACGTTACTCCAACACTGTGTGGGCTCTGTGTGCAGGTTACTCCAGCACTGTGGGGGCTCTGTTTTGGCAGTGTTCTTGTGTGGTCTGTAGCACCAAAGGCTGTCCTGATATTCCAGTGTTACTCACAGGCTTCCTTCTTGTGGTTATTGTAATTCTTTTTCTTTTGAAATGTTCATTGTGTGTTTGTTGTGTAAAGTGACACCATGACAGGGTCTCTCCCTTCACAGAAGTACCCAGGGACAGCAGGAAAAGAAAAGCCTAAACCCAGGACTGGGGGTGGTGGAGCTTGCCTTGAGTGAGGGCCAGGGTGACCATCTGCTCCTTTGCTCCTCTGCAGGGCCTGCGTGCAGGGGCCACCCCCAGCAATAGGTTTGAGACCCTCTGAGCTGCAGAGATGGCATGGCTCCACTAAAGGGGACGGGGCAAAGTCACCTTCCTCTTCTAAGGGTCCTTGCAGGTGCGCATCCAGCTGTTCTGCTGGGAGGGAAGGAGCGCTGAGGGGTCTTCCGTGCTTGGTGAGTGTCTTTTAGCCCCGTGTCTAGCCGAGACAATGACTTAAACCAGATTTCCTAAATGAGTTTTACTGAACAAGCAACCTAGGACAGGGTTTGGAAGGAGAGTCATGGACTCACCTGTTCATAAAAGCAGCTACGTTGGGACTAGGCAGGTGTGTGCACGTGTGTGTATGTGCATACACATGTGTGCAGGAGTTACTATTGTTGATCTGGGTGACATTATTTAGTTCCACAGAATAAATAAGGTATAATGATATTGTTCGGGAAAGGAAGGTTTGCTGTGTAGTTTCATAGTGTTGATATAGTGGAAAGTATGTATTTTTCCTATTAGGTTGCATCTGGCTGATGGCTGTACCATTCCTGTTTAATATATGACAATGTGAACATGCAAATAACAGTCGTATGTACTGAAGCAAATGCAAACAAAACAGGAGAAAGGGAAACAGTTGCACTTGAGCACTTAAAAAATCTATCCTCTGGCAGAGTAAGCAGGTACTGCTCTGCAGGTTGCGATTTTCAACACCACTTCCCCAGCACCTGCGCCGTCCACCAGGCAGTCCCATCAGTGAGACGCAGGGTGACCTTTATCAGCTCTCCTCCTTGCTATCACTGGAGCTGAACGTTCCCATCAGCTAACAGGACAGAACTCATGACTGGCCAAGGACTGCCACGCTGCCTTTGACTGAGGTGTGTCCCATTAACGCGGATGCTGCTTCCCTAGTGAAGACACGAAACAGCCGAGACGCCATTGATCTGTGGGTGACAGTAACAATGTAAACCAGAGCACAGCGAACCTCATGGTATGGTTACGTTACACTGCAGGTCGATTTGCTCGTTTTTGAGAGAGTTGATTTGTTGCTTCCTAAATTAGAACCTTTGTTGATGGCTCGCATGGAGCGTCATTGTCAGCTTGGCAGTCCTGGCAGTTCAAGTATCGTTAGTTATCCGCTCATTTCAAATACACTACAGTGAAGCCTACATCCATCGAATTAGGTCAGGATTTTGAATTTTAAAAGCTGTGGAAATGTGAAAACTCGCTTCTGCCAATACTAGCCTTATTAATTAGTGAACGGTACTTCAGGTACACCCAGTCTGGGGATTAGCCGATGTCCGTATCCTGGTGACATCGCTTGCCCTGCCGTGATTACTGAAGCAACCCCTGCTTTGTCAAGGGTCTTAGTTCTGATGATAAAGTACCAGTCTTATTAGGAACACACAGGGTCTTCGGGAAGTTCATGGGAAATATAATTAGGGAAAACTATGCATGGATTGCGAACTTTTTTTGCACCAAAATAAGCTCATACTTTAATCCCGTTGTTCCGTGAGCGTCTCAAAGTCCTCTTACACATGCCGTGGGAGGACTGTACCACTGCTCGCTCCGGGTCTGGATTCTGTCCATTCCTGCCTGTCGAGTACTCCTGTGGAGCCCTGAGAATTACCACGGGGAGATTGCCATTACCCAGAGGCTTGGGCCTTGTCACTGGTCGTTTCCTGCCGATCACACTAACTGTCCCTAATGCAAAACGTAGTCATGCTAAAAGGTGAGCCCAGACACTATAAGGCAGGCATTATTAACGTCCTGTTTGTTCAGCTGGGGATATCGAGGCTCGGGAGAGTGAAAGGCTGTGCGGTGACTAGGCAGTGACGGGGGCCAGGCCAGGCCTTCAGGCTAGCGACCTGCCGTCGGACCAGACATGGGCCTCGCTTGGTAGGACTGAGTGCAAGGACCGCCTCCCATGTAGCTAGGTTATGTTGAGCCTCGTGTGTGACGGGTCCTCCACCCACTCGTAGCTCAGAGCATCACCCAGCTACAGTGGCTTTCAGGCCGATGGGCTCGAGCTCACTGAGGGAAAGACTTTCTCCCAAGATTCCAGTGAAGCTTGTGCAGGTCAAGGCCAGAGGGGGATGTTCCTTGGTCAGAACCATGGTCTTAAGACAAATGCGAATTTATCATAATGCTGCCGTTTGGTAAACTTGCCCCACGCTGCAGCCTGGGAGGAGCCAGGCAGGTGGGACCCAGTGGGTGTCTCCCTTCATTGGTGCCGACAGTGCGAAAGAGCCGGGAAGCCCCACTCATGCTACGACAGATGGACCCGGCCAGCAGGCGCTGCGGCCAGACCTGCCTGACACCGCGTGCCGGCCACCCACGCCAGACCTTCCTGGAGGAAGCAGCCCACGGTGTCCCCGTACAGCCTGGCACACAGACCTGGCAGACCGAGGGAGTGTGACTGCTGCAGAGATGACGTCCCTACTGGGAGAGACAAAGACCCTCCATCATCTGCATTGCTCTGTTTACTCTAAGGAGCAGACCTGCCGCGGTTTTGCTCACTGTGCGTGAGAGCGCCTGCCTGCAGTTTGCATTCGATCATTTTAAGTCATAAGGACGAGGGTGCAGAAGCAAGCTTCTCCGAACTGCCCTAGAATGTGGTACCGAACATTCGGCTCCCTGTCCAGATGAATCACCAGGCGTGTGCAATGAGCAGGCACGGCAGAGACCGAGCGGCTGGGGTGGCGGCTCGCGTTTGTCAGCGTTCTCGTTTCTCCCTACTCCCAATACGGCTCTGCATGGATGATCCCGTTAATCAGCACAGCCACCCTCAGAAAAATCAGATATTTTATTATTAAAGGAGAAAGACTGGGAGATAAAGAAACCTCTCAAGGAACACAGCAAGGGGACCAGCACCAGATTCCCCAGGCTCGGAGTCCGGGACCAGAGCCGAGCATGACCGTGTCTCTCCCTGAGGATTGGCTTCCGCTCTGAGCAGCGGAAACATGCAAACACACTGCTGAAGCCCAGTGAGACCGCGTGTGCCTGTCAGGTGTATGTGTCTCTCTCATGTACGTCAGTAGGTAGGGTCTGTGCTCTATTTCACTTTTAAATCCCACTTCTAAGATCACCTAAATGTCCAAGATGTCTGCTTGAGCTCCAGCCATCGGAAGAACACTCCTGCTAGCAGGCATGAAGAAAAGAGAGGAGAACAGCCTGTGCTGTCTGGAAGCACTCTGCCTGAGGGGCTTCACGGCACACTTCTGGCACAGCCAGTCTGGGGCAGAGCCCGAAACTGAAGACAGACTTCCAGACTCCGAGACCAAGCTTTGTCCAAGCTCTGTCTCCTATCGCTGGCAATTTCAGCAGTGTTTCTTTTTTCTTTTTGTTTTCCTTTCATTTTTTTTCTTCCTTCCTCCCTTTCTTTCTTCATTTTCTCTTTTTTTTAAGCCAGAGTCTTTCCCCGTCACAGTCCTCCGGCCTCAGTCTGCCAGCTGGGACTACAGGTGCATGCCGCGGTGAACGAGCCAGGCCTCTCGCGGGGCCCCGGCCTCTGAGGCACACATCTAGCAGTGCAGGCTGCCGTGGCTGGGCCCCAGAGGTTTTCTTGACGAAATCTTCTTGTCAGCTTCTGCCTTCCAGCCCACCATTAGTCTTTGCTAGTGGAAGGTGATTGTTTGTAATGGAAGTTTAAAATAAGATAGCCATTCCAATTAGAGCTCTGGGTATCTTTGTTTACTAGTTTGTTTCCTGACAATTATTTAAGCTGAAGAAATTCGACACAAACCCGCTTCTCCTCCTGCAGTCGGCTGCGACGTTGACGTAACGCCGGCCCACAGTCAGGTGTCACGCAGGTGCATCGCGTGCTGGGAACAGCCAGCCACAGAATCCCACGGACGGAAACCTGTAGGGAGGCAGCCCTGGTTCGGCCATGGTGCGGCTGAAAGGACAGCACTCAGAGCCGGGCGTGGGAGCACGTTCTGGAAAGTTTTCACTTGCTAACACCATGCGCCGAACAACCACCACCGAACCTCACTGACTGACGCATGTCGGAACCCACTAATGGCTCATGACTTCTGAAGCATGGCCGATTTTAGTGAAATTTGTATTTGATACAACAGTATGCTTAAGTGTAAATGGTTTTATTTTGAAACAAACAGGTAGTCAAAGTCACTTTCCAGTGTTTGATCCATTTTTTCATAGGCCATCTGTGAAACTTTGTCCATATATTATTCATACTAGATTTTTATGGAAGAAGAATTTCTTAACAATAAAGACCATGAGGCTTGTTAGTAAAAAATAAATACATGGGAACCAGCAGTTAGCGTAATGGCTATGGCGCTGGACTCCCACGTAGTCAACCGCGGTTCACGTCCCGGACCCGGTGGCTTAAAACTCACGCTGGGCGCATGTGCGTGTGTGCCCAAGATCCCGAGAGGAGAATGGAGGAGAAGGGATTGCGGCATGGCCATCCCCCCTGGGGGGTGATTTCTCGCTTTCTGTCTCTATGTCTCTCTCTGTCTGTCTGGCGAGCGCACGTGCCCTATAGCGAAAAACCTCTCCAAAAAAAAAAAAAAGATTTTATTTAGCTTATGAATTAATGAGAGACCCAGGAACATGTAAGGGAATGAATAAAAATGCATACAAATAGACAAATAAAATGCTTAGGTGAATTGGCTGCAAAACTGGCCTCTTCTTTGGGGTGGGGTGGACAGAGGGCCAACTCCGTCTCCACAGCCACAGCGGATATTCATCTTTCTAAGACTCCTTTGCATTCCTGTCTGCCCTGCAACTTACCAAGTCCTAAGCCTCTCAGAACCAAGTGCAGGGGCTGACACCCAGAGTCCGATCACCCAGCAGGTGCACTCGACAATTCCTAACATTCTGCTGGAGAAATAACTGATGATCTTTTGTTTCTCATGTCTTTCAAAGTTTTTAGAATTATTTTTGACATCTTTCATAATATTTGTTATTGATCTGCTCTAAGTGAGGTTTACTAAATCACAGAAACATTACATTATAATCATTTTAGACACCCTTCAGGGAATCTTAGATTTTTATGACAGCCCATTGTAAATATCCTTTGAAATGTGTTATCAGTAAAGCCCTTCTCTGATTTATTTCTAAATCAACATTGAAGGGTATTTCTTCTTTACTGATTCACACCCAGCCTCAGTCAGCCCTCTCTGTGGGCATACACGTACCCAGAATACTCAGGGAGGGCTCCAGACACCAACCCTGTGGGTCAGCCTCGCAGAATGTCTGGGCCCCGTCCAGCCCCCAAATATTCCTTTATGATGGACTAAGATGAAAAAATAAATTGAAAAAGCAAATCTTAATTCTGAAAATAAATTGTTTTTCTTTAGCTACATGAGCATATGGTTGCAATAGTAAATGTAGAAAGTACTTTGTTGATTTTTTGTAGAGTTTTAATATAATGAACTGATGAAAGTTTGAGCATGACTCTATCGAGGCGCATAAGAAGAATGGAAATTTAAAATATTTTAAAAGCTCTTGGGCAGTCCATTAGGTAAAGATGAGAACGGGGCAGTCTCGGATCTGACAGTGAAAACTCAGGAAGATGTAAGTCTCCCGAAGCCACTTTTGAAATGTGGCTGCTCCAAGCTGAGGCCCCGGTCCATTTGATGGCACGGTGCAAATTTTCCATCATCGGAAGCCCCCGGAATTTGATGCCCTGATTCTGCTGTTCTGCCTGTCTGTGCACTCCCCCGTTCCCACCCCAACAATCCAGATGATTTGTTTCCAAGAACTAAGGTTTTCTAAAGCTAACGCCGTGGGACCTGGAGGACGCGGCGCCTGGTTGCAGCCTCCATGGGAAGGAGACCTGGAGGACGGGCAGTTCCCCACACCCCCTCCACCGCGGGACTCTGCAGGGGAGGAGGACCGCTAACTGCCCAAGCCCGTACCTGACACGTGTGTGTCGCTGGCACGGGTTCTAATCAGAGGCCTCTGAGCCAGGGCTCGCATCTCCATCTCACCCGTGACAGTGCGCTGGGAGCTCCCCAGTCTCAGCAGCCGCCTGAGAGTCGCTAAGTGCACACTGGCAGGGCCGGGTGCCCTTGGCATTTAGACATTTAGACGTTAGGGAGCGTAATTAGAAAGCTTGCCCCTTGGAAAGGCAGACCGTTGACCTCTTCCGAGCCAGTGCTGCTTCCCTGTGGCAGTTGTGTGGTGTAAACCAGAAAGAAGGGAAACCAGAATGCAAAGTGTTTTCTTTTTTCTTCTGAAGCTTTTGTTTCTTCCTGGCCTGAACACACGCACTAGGCCTCAGCCTCGCTGCCGACGTCCGGCATCTTCTGCCCCAGGTTCCGCGTTCTCCCCTCTTGAGACTCAGTCTTTCCGGGCAGGGCGTGGGCATCGGCTTCCCCTTGGGCTCCCCACTTCCCGCCCTTGTTTCCTGATCCCTAGGGCTGGTTACTTGGCCTGGCACCCTCCCCCAGGGCCTCGCAGACCCCCACGTGGGGACCACCTGCCTGATGAATCACAGAGAAGCCTCAGGTGCCCCCAACTGCTCCCTTCCAACCGAGCAGACCCTTTCTGTGGACCGGAGCTCCTGCGTCCACCCAGCCTGACTCGGGGGGGGGGGGGAGGGAGGGGGGGGTGATAGTTTGCTTCCTACCTCTTTTTCAACAAAAATTTAAACTCGAACAATAGGAGGGTAAAGTGAACACCCGTCTTACCGGGGCAGTAGTGCCCACGTTAGCAATTCCAGCACGCCATGTTCTGGCCGTGTTTCCTCCTGAACGTATTTCAGTATCAGCACTGCCAGCATTGTGCTCCATCCCTGAATGCTGAAACACGACTCCAAAGCACACCCTGCAGGCCACGAGACACCACCTCACCCGCCCAGGCGACCGGAGCTCCCTGAGCGTTGGATTCCCGGGCCGAGCGTCCACTTCCCCGTCCACCCCCTATCGTCCCTTTTCTCCTCCAAGCCTGGATCAGATTAAAGATCCTAATTGCAGCTGACGAGGTCTCTTAATCTCTGCCAGCGTAGAGCAGCTCCTCTTTCCCGAGATACGCGTCGTTCCCAGACTAGGCGAGTGGTGGTGTAGAGTTCCCCACGTCCTGGAGCTGCGAATGTTCCCGATGAGTTAGCACACTCACCCGTGCCCGATTTCTGCATTATAAACATGTTTTTGCCATTGAGACTGACTGATGTTTGGTGTGGGACAAATATCCCAGCCACTTTCCCCTGGAGGAGTTTTGTGACTGTCGGTCCAGACCCGCGTCAAGCTTCCCGCCCGCAGAGGCAGTCAGGGGTGAGGTTCTCGGGGGTCTTCCTTGAGCATTTGCTCTCCCGGCCTTCTGGCAGGAGGGACTTGCCCTCGGACAGGCCGCGGGGTGGGCCTGAGCTCCCAGAAGGGCAGGCCCAGAATGAGTGCCTTAGGCATCATGCGGTGACCGGCCCTCAGAGAGCTGGCACCCAGCTGTGGAAGGGGGCTTTGCTGTTGTGAGTTCCACGTCGAATGCGCACTCATGTTGATTTGTATATTCAAGGATGTTTCAAACCCTACAGCGCGGTTCTGTCGTGCCCGACCGTCCCAGCCCTGGCGCCGAGAGCACGTCCAGCTGGCTCTGTGTGCTGTCAGTTATCTCGTGCTGCAAAGGCACCGCGTGGTAAGCCGCCGCCCGCAGTGTTCCCACACGCCCAGTTGTCAACTGGTGGGAAAAGGGGTAAATTCCTTTCTCACTTGGCTGGTTTGCTCAGTGGTTGGGGAGCCAACTGCTGTTGACTGATCAAGAATGGACTCTTTGGGGCCGGCAGGTGGAATGGTGGTTAAGCACTGGACTCCCATATGGCTAATTGTAGTTCAAGTCCTGGTCCTGGTGATGTGCTTCCTTACTTTATCCCTCTCTCTGATCAAACTGAAAAATAATAATAATAAATAAACATTTTTAAAATTATTCTTTTAAAAAAGTAGCCTCTTCTGGGATGATTTGGGGGCCTCAGCCTGGCTCCACGCATCCTTGGTTCTCAGCCAGCCAGGTTTGTCTCCTGGCGATGGCAAAAGCCAAGAGAGGACCCGTCCTCTGTGGTGGGCCTTCCAGGGTCTGCTCACTCGTGTGTGCTAACACCCCGGCGGAGAACTCAAGTCGTGCATCTGAACCCAGCATCGAGGAGAAGGCCCTGACAAGTTGGGTGGGTAGGAAACGGCTGTCCTCGTCCTCCGCTCTGGTCTCCTGGTGGCCCCCGTGGTCATCGCCCCGTCAGTCTGCTCTGGCCAGCCAGTATCCCAGGTCTGTTCTGCCCTTCCGGCGCCTCTGGGCTAGAAACATCTCTTATTTTAAGGAGCCACGGTTCTTTTAGTGAAAACAGTACTTAGACACACAAGTCTGTGTCTAAGGTGATTGTGCTTCTGGTGTTTTCCATGGGCAAATCCAGCAAATACGAAGTTTTTGAAAAATCATCAAACACTAGTTTCTATTGATATTTCCAATGCAAAGTTAACATCACAGGGTTTTAATATTTATAAACTTTATTTGTTTACTTCATGAAAGCAAGAGATAGACACACAGAGAAAGAGACACACACACACAGAGAGAGAGAGAGAGAGAGACTAGCACCGTCAGCTAGATTGCATGCCGTGACCCGCCCCCAACAGCCTTTGGCCAGCTGGCCCGGCTCATGGGCGAGCTCCTGTGTGCTGAGCATGTGCAGGAGGACACAGGAACCGAGCCCTGGTCTTACACGTGGTGCTCATCACAGAGCCTTGCTACTGCTGTAGCACGGGGGCTGGGCCAGGGTTTCCATGCTTAGCTCAACTTCAACGGCTTCAAGTGTGGTTCTCCTTCTCCAACATGGGAAATCTATTTCCTAGTAGCATCAGCAGGTTTACTTCCACGCTGGGCGGGAACCACACTGCAGCACAAGCTGTGATTCCCACGGAGCGTTCCTGTGGCCGGCGCCCATTGTCCCTGTGTGCTCTGTGAGGCGGGGCCAGGGTGCCTGCTCACGCACACCCATGTGTCCCGCAGAGCATCTGCACACAGCACATTTTTTAACAATGAGGTATTTGTTGTTTTTTTCTTTGAGTTTCGCTTTCCGGGCCCATCATGCTTCTCCTTGGAAACCCCCACATCCTCAAACACATTCTCATGAAAGTGACTCCTTGTTTGCTTCAGCCGTGTAGAATGGACGCATCTGTGCCCCCACCAGCTGCGTGCACCCAGCACGGGTGTCTTGGGGAACTGTGCAGTTCTTGTGCAGTAAAAGGATGAAGCTGCCATGTTGGGTCCTCCACAAAGCACGTATGAATTTAACACAGTCTCCCAAACAGACCCCCCTTGGTCGTTTTCTCAACATTAGGTTCCTACGTTTCGCTTCTGTTTGTTTTCATTTGCTAAAGAGTACATGTTTGCTAAAGGATGCATGTGCTCCCTGGAGAGAGACAGTGGGAGCAGGGACCGGGGAGTGAATAATCTCCCCCGAGCAACAATGACCACGCTGCGATTCCTGCTCCTCCATTCTCCTCACGGAGTTTTGGATGTGCATGCACACATGCCCCATGCGATTTCAAGCAACCAGGTCCAGGACTTGAACCTCACAGTCAGCCCATGTGGGATCCAGGCCTTAGCCACTGTGCCATCTGCTGGCTCAGGTGCCCACTTTTTTATCCACTGATTCTCAGGGTAGTCACTGGAGCTCTCAATGCAACACTAGCTCAAATTCTTATCAAGGTATTGTGACATTTGGGTTATCCTGGAAATATTTAACTGTTTCAAGATTTCCCCCATAACTGTCACCTGTATTGTCTGTAAGAATGGAGACACATGAGTGGCAGAAGGAATCCGAAGTTCTTCTAAGTAGCTGTGAGGACGTCCTTTGCTTTTCTCTGATAGCTGTGGCCTGAGATGGTGTTTTGTTTTTTCGAATAAATCATACGTTATGGCGTGGACAAAGACATTCTTTGAGGGGAGTGTGCTCACTCTGTAACCTTCTAGGTGAAGCTGCCCCAAAACAGTGTCTCCTGCAACAGTGGAGATGTCCTGGACCACGATGCCCGTCCTGCCCCCCAGCACGCGTGACCACTGAGTGCTTAAAACGTGTCTAGTACAAAAGGGGAACCACACTTTAAATCTGATTGCATTTTAACCTGTTTTAATATTAATAGAAACATATAACTAGTGACTACACGTGATGCCATTATAGATCATGTAGTCCAACTAAAACATATTTTAAATAACTATATATATGTGTGTGTGTGTGTGTATATATATATATATTTAAATTTGCACACCAGAGACAGAGCGAAAGAGAGAGAGGGAAAGTGAGAAAGCAAGCCACCAGGTCCAGGACTTGAATTGCAGTCGGCCATGTGGGAATTCAGTGCCTTAACCACCACGCCACCTGCTGGCCCTCCAACTACAATTATTGCACTTGGTTTGTGTTTCCTGGAACAGGGTAGTCCCTACAGTCAGCTTTTTAACTGTCAGTGACTCTTTTTGTAATTTGCTGCAGACTTCACTGTTTGAAAGCCAGTGAGAATCGGTTGTGGTCAGAGGCAGCGAACGTCGCTCTGGTTTTAGACTGTCACTGGCCAGTCCAAGTTTACGTGTCGACTCCCAGCTGCGAAGGGAAAGGAGAAGTAGGGTGACAGCACAGTGATTAGGTGCCCGTGACCTAACTGCCCACACAGACAACTGGGGACTCACAGAGGGTACGATGAAGGGCTGGGCAGCGTCTGCATTCCTGTTATAGCTGCCCAGTTTTCTAAAAAGCACGTGAATCCAAAAATTAGCTTTAACTTTTTGTTATAGAAAATTTTAAACTTAGCAGGTAGAAGGAATAGTAAATCGGCCCTCAGGAATTCCTAGCCCAACTCCAACACATATTTTCTAATGGCCGATTTTATTTCATGTACGTGGCACCCTTTTCTCCTGCCACGTCATTTAGAAGCAAACTCAGCACGTAACCTCGCCCGTATGTGTCACTACACACGTCCCTACACTAAGGCCTAGTTACCACTGAGAATAGAAAAGCAACCACCATATCATGCTAAAAAGAAAACCCGAAGCCAGAAAACAATGGTTTCTCAATAGCACTCATTATGCGATTAGTGCTCAAATTCTTCAGTGGTCGCATAAACGGCATTACTGATTGAAGAAACTAGGTCACGTCCTGCAGTTTTCCAGTGTCCGACTCGGGTCCTTCAGATGTTGACTAAAACGTGTTTCTGTTTCCCACAGGTCCTGCAAGTTGAGGCTGAGTTCAGCTGGAGTAGATTCGGGTTCAGTTTACTTTCTTTCATTTACTAGTGTATTCATCCATCTGTTTCTTTCAGTAAGACTTCTCATTGGCTGTGTCACTTTCTTCCTTGGGTAGGACCTTAATGGAGATTATCTTTCATTTGTGTTAACAGCCACTAATGATCTATATCTTAACTCATTAGGAACGCCAAAGTAGTCATCTTCTAATTCTGCCAAGCTTTATCTCACTCAGTAATTGGGATACTTCTGTAAAATGAAACTTCCCCTTGTTCCCAATTTGGTTACACTATGATACCACTGAGGGAAATGGTCTTGATTCTTTCCTTTTCCTCAAAATCTGTCTTTAAATAATGTTTGAATTTGTAAGCATTCTCCAGGGTGATCACTTGAGTCAGGTGTCTGTCGTTAGAAGCGTTTCATATATTATGTTATAAAACATGCATAGACTTCAATATAGTTGGCGAGCCCCCACCCTGTGCAGTCACTACTCCTGCTGATTCTCCATACAGCCTGTCCTTGCCCAGTGGACCCTCTTTAAGCTGGTTTCTGAGTCACTTCACCAAGGTCCTATTAGATTCTGGTAGCGTGCGTGGTCTCAATCTTACCACAGACCTGGAGTCAGCTGTCTGTAGAAGGAGCCCTAGTTTCACTGGGCGGGAAACGGTATTTTGAGACTATAGTATGGGTACTAGGGATTACAGATCAACGTTTTCTGGGGCTGGCAGGTTGTGTGGTGGTTAAGGGCGCTGGACTCCCATGTGGCCAACTGCAGTTCAAGTACAGGACATGTTAGCTTGCTCTCTCTCTCTCACACTCTGTACCCTTCTGGTCAATTATTTTAAAAATAAATAAATAAATAAATAAAGTTAAATAAAATTATTAATTTTAAAAAATTTTTAAAAAAGTTGTATGACCATAATGTTGGTGTTGACCGTCTCATGAAAACAAATGTGTACGTAGCATGCTGTCGATTATGGAACATACATAAATGCAAATCACTCTGGACGATAAAGCAGGCAACAAATGGGATGGGCAATGTTCCTATCAGCAATTAGTGAAAGTTAAAAGAAGATGAACATGAAAAATCGAATTTACATCTTTCATTGTGTGTGCTATTTGTTTCAGAAATTAAAATCTATTCCTATGCAGGGATTCTCTGTGATATTTATACAATGAAAGATTAATATACTCTTCAAAACTAACCACTGTAAATTGTGGTTGGTGATGACAACTGAGTGAGATTGTTAGTAAATCTATAGATCATAAGATGCCAAAACATTATTTAAATTCTTATCATGGGTAGGACCTTTGAAACTTTTTTTTCCTAAGTTTTTTTTTCTGTTTTCTTTTTTTCCCCCATAGAGTATGTGCACTCTCTGGAGACAGAGAGAGAGAAAATGAGAAATCACCCTCCGAGGGGGATGGCTATGCCACAGACCTCCTCCTTCAGGTCTCCTCCTGAGGTTTTGGGCACGCACACACACGCACCAGGTCCAGTGTTCTAGCCGTGGTTGGCCATGTGTGAATCCCATGCCTTAACCATCATGCCACCTGCAAGCTTTGAAGCCTTCTCATAAAATATAGTATTATCAAGCACAATTGTGTAACACATAAAGTCAGCTGATATTTGATACTCCCAGTATAAATGACTGGAATTTTATTTTTTGAATAGTAACAAAAATGATTTACTACATTTGTTGTATATTTTGTTTGAGAGGTTTTTGCTATAGGGCGTGTGCGCTCGCCAGACAGAGAGAGACAGAGAGACAGAAAGCGAGAAATCACCCCCAGGGTGGATGGTCACGCCGCAATCCCTTCTCCTCCATTCTCCTCTCAGGATCTTGGGCACGCACGCACATGCGCCCGGCATGAGTTTTAAGCCACTGGGTCCGGGACGCGAACCGTGGTCGACTACATGGGAGTCCAGTGACATAGCCATTACACTAACTGCTGGTCCCTCCATTTGTTGTATATTTTTCTATCACTGTTTGGGGAGGCAAAATAAAATGAAAAGTAACCATCTTCCTTGTGCCATTACCGAATTACCAATGCAATGTATTTCTATTTTCTTTAGTGTTTTCGGCCTTGATGAATCATGGAGGTACACAGGGCAATGAGGTTAGATAGTTTAAATGCGGAGTGCTGGCGATATGGCAGGGAGCTAGCAGTCGGTGGTGTTGTAAGTTCGTTGAGGCGAAATCTTTTCCTAAGAAGCTCATACTAGGATTCTTAGGACCCCCTCGATCTTGGCTTTCCAGGTGTATCTGTTCCCATCGCGCTCAGACGCGCTCCTCCGAGTACCGTCTCGTCCTGCTGCAGTGCTGGGGATAAAAGAGCTGCAGCAGAATCTCAGGAAAAGGCACAAAAGGGTCATTCGGAAACGCATGTGTGTTCCCGCTTCCTTTCCGCCTCTGCTGCAGCCTCCTTGTCCTAGGGCGGTTCGTCTCGTGCCCATGGTTTCGCTGATTAGATGTGAGCTGGATGTGTGGCGAATCAGACCCGTGATGGTATTAATCTCCTCCATCACACAAGTTTTAGCACCTAGTCTCAGGCCCTTCCTCGTGGAGGTGTTGGAAAATCGAGAGCAGCCTTCCCTTGAGCAGCGTGCCCTCTAGCGGAGGAGATGGAGATCGCGCGCACAGGCAGCTCACTGCGGTGTGGTATGTGCAGATGGAGGGAGGGCTGCGAGCAGGGCGGGATTTGTTCTGCCTGGCCCTGGCCGAGGTGTGAAGGGCTCTCAAGGGAGGCGACTTCTCTGCGGAGTGCAGAAAGGCCTTACCCGGCAGGAGGGGACAGGCCTTGCAGACAGAGCAGAGGCACAAGGACGCGCTGAAAGGCGCTGAGGTTCTGGCATGCTCGATGGGGAGGGCAGGAGTCCGATGGGAAGAGGGCCCGGGCCCCAGGGCCGACCTGGGACGTCGGGCTAAGGAGTTCGGCCCAAGCGGTTTCTGCCGAAGGGAGGGAAGAGGTGTAGGAGAGAGGTCTGGCTGCGTCCGCAGGGAAGAGAAGTGACGCCCACACCCGGGGCGGCAGGAGTAGTGTAGGTGAGGCCGGTAGGAAGCAGGGCAGGGGCGAGTGGGCAGGTCAGGAGCGATCCAGGGAGGGGATCCGCAGACGCTGCCCGCCCACGTGTGCGGACGCAGGTGGGAGACAGCCAGCAAGAGAGACATGGGACAGCAGCCGCGGCCCAGCCCAGCCAGCGCCCAGGAGGTGAAGGGAGCCAAAGCCCAGCCAGAGTGCCGAGAGATCACCCACCGCGTCCAGGGCGCCATCCCAGGTTACCACACACAGAACCAAGAAAATGCCGCACGCTTTCAACATAGGAGAAAATTAACCAAGTTTGACACAGAATGAAACAGATCTTGGAACTGACAAAGATTTAAAAACTGCTGTTTGGCTGTCCTCGGTGAATTAGCATAAGCACGTTTCCAGTGAAAATCGCAGCAGTGGGCCGGGTGGTGGCCGGCCGTGACACAGCTGGACCATGCAGGGAAGGCCTTGGTTGGCACCCCAGGCCCCAGGCACACCACACCACAAGTGCGCAGCAGCGTGCCTGCAATCGGGGCCTGCGGGAAATACGGACGAAGTGCAGCAACAGGACCTAGTGAGGGTCTCTCTCTCATGGAAGACATAAATAAATGCTTCTTTTTTTTTTTTTTTGAGAGAGAGAGAGATTTTTGTAATAGGACACATGAGCTCACCAGAGAGACAAAAAGTGAGGAATCTCCCCCTCAGGGAGATGGCCACATTACAATCTCTTCTACTTCATTCTCCTCTTGAGATCTTGGGCACACATGCACACACGTCCAGCATGAGTTTTATGCTACCAGGTCCAGGACTTGAACCACAGTTGGCCATGTGGGAGTCCAGCGATGTAACCATTATGCCATCTTCTGGTCCCTAAATGCATTTTTTAAAAGAAAATAACAGGCAAAAAATGGGAAGTCAGAGCAGAAAAATAAAACCAATAAAAATTTTAAATGGAGATTCCTGCATAGAAAAATTAAAATGTTTAAATTTTGAAATCTCCTGAATATTAGATTTTATAAACGTTTGCTTATTTCTTCCATGAAATAAGAGAGACAGAAAGACAGGTGGAGAGAGAAACAGCAGCTCTGGCAGGGCCTCGACACTGCAGTTCAGCCCAGCCTCAGCCCGTCCCAGGTCATGGCACACGCAGGGTTGCAGGTTGACGTGCTCATGGTGGTCTCCAGATGGAAGCCTTGAACCTCCCACATGAGTCAGCTTGTACTTCGGCTCCACCAGCCAGCCCCTCTCCTCACTGGGTTTTCTTAGTAGCTGAATGATAGTGACAAAATGACAAAATGACCTTGATAGTTCAATAGAAATTATCCAAGATGAACATAGAGAAAACGAATGAATGAGTAGAGCACCAGAGACCTGTAAGGTGATAGCAGACTTCCCAACATTGGGATACCAGAGAAGAGATGGATAAAGCAATGGAAAAAATATTTGACAAATTAATAGCTGAAAATGCAATCCAAGACACAATTTGCAAACACAAGATGCTCAGCTAACATCAAATAAAGCAAACACAAAGAAGTTTGACCTAAAGAGCATCACAGTAAAACTGAAAACCAAAGGCAACCACAAAATCTTGAAAGCAGTGAAATTAAAATGATTCATTAAATGCTGGGAAATAATTTAATAAATGGCAAAATTTTCATTAGAAATCATAGTGATCAGCATAGAGTAGAACAAATTTCAAAATGCTAAAAGGAAAAGCAAGCAATCAAGAGTTATCAACCTGAAAATCTTTATTCAGAGAAAGTATTTTTCAAGACTGATAGCTAAATGAAGATAATTTTTCAGAGTAAATAAGAATAAAAGAGTCTGTTGCCTGCAAACCGTACAACCAGGAAGCCTAAGAGAAGTTCTTGGAGAAGTAGGAAATGATACCTAATGTAAACTCAGATCTTTAGTCAACAATAAAAAGCATCAGAAATACTAAATAGTGAGTAATTATATAAGATTCATTTTTTCTTTTTGACTTTTAATCTCTAGTCTTTTTGACTTTTAATCTTATACTTCTATATGCAGTTATAAATAAGTTAGAACGCTGTCTTACAGAGTATATGGAGTAAATTAATGTAATACGTATAACAACGTGACAGCATGGGGAGTGGATGGGGATTGGAGAGCTTGACAGATTTCTGTATTTTGTGAGAAGTACTGAATTAGTGACTGGACTAGAAAAGGTAATGGTGTGTATTATAATCCCTAGGACAGCACTCAAAAGCTAACGTGCAGAACTGCAGCTGAAATCAGGAAACCAAGGCTGGGTGGTGGCGCGGTAGTTGTGCAGCTGAACCCAGGGAAAGGTTCTGGGCTCACAGCCCGAGACCTCCCTAGCGTGCTGGGTGGATGTGAGCCCATGACCACATGACCACATGGGTGATCCTGGCACGAAGGCCCTGTTGCAATTGCCGCTCTGTCTTTGTCTCATGGGGAAAATAAATTAACTTTTAAAAACATAAAATAAAAATTGGGAAGTCAAAATTCTATGAAATAGTCAAACCATAAAATGAAAGCCAGGAATTGAGAGAGAAATGAGAGTAGAGGAGACAATCAGAAAATAAACAGGGCTAGCCTGTGGTGTGGTGGTTAGGGCGGTAGGATCTCTCTTGGATGACTACAGGGTTCGAGTCCTGGACCCAGTGGCTTGAAAAACACTCTAGACGCATGTGCAATTCTTGTCCAAAATCCTAAAAGGAAGGAGAAATTTCCTCCCTGTCTCTCTCCAGCAAGCGTATGTGCCCTCTCACAAAAATTTTAAAAATAAACAATAGACTCAAACTCAGCTATAATCCATAATTTTATTAAATATGCATATGGTATACTTCCAAGGCCCATGGGCTATCAAGATGCCTTACTGAGTTTTAAAAGACTGAAATGCGTACAGAGTATTCTCTGAGCCTCTGGGTTTGAATGCAAAAGCTATAGCAATAAATGGACAGAATAATTTTAGATATTTGGAAATCAAACTCAGATTTCTAAATAATCATTTGGCCGAGCAGACAACACAGAGTCAATTAGAAATAATTCAAACAATAATGTGGAGTATATAAATATTTTTCCATCCTGTGGATATCTTTTTGTTTTCTTAATTCTTTTCTTTACTGTACAGAAACTTTTTAGATTGATGTAATCCCATTTATCTGTTTTTACTTTTATTGCTTGTGCTTTTGAGGTTATAAAAAAAAAATCATTGTCCAGACAAATTTTTTTCTAATAGTTTCAATTTCAGATTGTATATTTAAATCTTGAATCCATTTTAAGTTAATTCTTATATGGTGTGAGGTAAGGATCTACTTTCCTTCATCTTCATGTGGATATGTAGTTTTCCCAGCACCATTTATTGAAGAGACTGTTTTTTTCTCCATTGTGCATTCTTGGAAGTTTTGTCAAAAACCAATTGGCCATGAATGCGTGGGTGTATTTTTGGGCTTTCAGCCCTGTTTCATTGGTCAATGTGTCATGCTAGTACCAGAATGTGATGATTGCAATTGGTTTATAATCTATTTTAAATCAGAGAGTTAATGTGCCAGCTTTGTCTTTTTCGCTAAAGATTGTTTTGGCTATTCAGTCTTTTGTGGTTCTGTAGGAATTTAAATACTGTTTTTCCACTCTGTGAAAGATGACATTGGAATTTTGACAGGGATTGCATTGAATCTGTAGACCACTTTGAGTAGTGTGGACTAGATAATGATATAATTCAGCTCATCAAAATTTGTGAGATGTAGCTAATGCCCTCCATGAAGGGAAATTTTTAGTTTTAATAGTTTTATTAGAAAGGATGGAAAATACTAAACCAAAGACCTAAGCTTCCACCTTAAGAAGCTAGAAAGAGCAAAGCAAAGCAAAGCCAAAGCAAGCAGAAAGAAGAAATAGAAAAGAAAGGAAGTGGAACACAATACCAAGGATGACGATACCAAAGCTGTGACTTGAAAAGGTTAATAAATTGATTACCATCTATCCAGTGTGACCAAAAAGAAAAGGGACACAAACGACCAATTCAGGAAAGAACGTAGTAGCATATGTACAGACCCTGCTAGCCCACATATGGGCGAACGGAAGGACAAGAAAGTCCAGAAATAGAAGTCCACACGTACATAGTCATTTGATTTTGACCAGGAAAAAAGTGCTAAGGTAATTCAGTGAGAAAAAGACACTCTTCCCAACAACATGCTAGAACAACGGATGAGATACCTGACAAGAAAAGTGCACCTGGACTCACCTCACGTGCTGCAGGGAGGTCGCCCACGTGCGCACAGACCTCAGCGGAAAGCCCAATATCATTGAAGCACTAGAAGAAAACGTAGGAGAAAAATCGTCGTGATACTGGAGTAGGCAAAGATTTCCCAGGACACAAAAATCACAAACCATAAAAGAAAAATATCAACAAATAGATTTAACTCAAATGAAAAATATTTTGATCCTCAAAACATATAATTAAGAAAACGAAAACGAAAGTCACACTCTGGTAGACAATATTTTTAAAGGTATATCCACAAAAGATGTACCCACATGTATAAAGGACTCCGTCGTTTTTTATTTCGTGAGTTAAATGCTTTAATCGGCTTTTATTTGCATCTCCTGTAAACAGAGAGAGAGCCCCTCGGCACGGGAATGGGTGGTTTTCAGGGGAGTTCAGGCAGAGACAGAAGCGGCACCTTCGGGGAGGCGCGCTGGCCGCCGTCCCGTTACTGCCCTTACTCTCTCTGAGAGTTAAAGCAAGGACTCCTCCTTGAGGAAGAATATTAAAAATGGGCAAAACCTTTGAAGAGGTACTTCAGGAAAGAACGAGGAGGGCCAATGGTCACGTGAAAAGATGCCGCCGTGAGGAGGCCTCCCGGGATGCAGACGGAAGGCCGGGGGAGATGGAGGTGGTCCAGGCCTGCCGGGGCCGCAGAGGGCGACGCTGGGCGGGCGGCGTGGACTGCTGCTCCGAGGGCACACCGGGCAGTCCCGCGTCCTGAGCCCGAGCTGGGCGCCGCACTTCCTGCCTTGCATCCACTCGAGAGAAATGGAAACACGCCCACGTCTCGTCTCCGTGTCCCGCGCTCCCACCCGCCGGCCCGGGCTGCAGGAGCGTTGCTGTGAGCGTTCACAGCCGCGGGAGTCCGAGGGCCAAAACCTGGCGGCGGTCTGAACCGTCCGGTGTGAATTTGAATGCCCCGACACGGAGGTTTGTTTAGGCCCCAACACGCAGCTGCCACCCTGCTGCAGTGACATGTGACACATGCTGTGACATATCAATGACATACCTCACGCTGAGTGAAGGACAAGCACAAAGGACCCCGTTTTCAGTGTCGCGAGGGGAAGCAGCCCCAGAGCTGCCGGGTGGCGCAGACGCCCACGGCTGAGGGCCGAGGGGCAGGGGCGAGGGCCTTCCCCATCCTTCATTGGAGTTATTCCCAGATGGACCATATTTTATGTAGTCTTCCTAAATGAAAAAAGATTCAAAACGCATTGAAAGAGGTTAAAGACACGCAGACGAATAGGAAGGGAGACCAAGCCCCCGGAAAGAACACTGTTGTGAACGTGTCAGATCTCCGCCAAACTGACCTTTCCGTTTAACCCAGTTTCCCGGGAGAGTTCTTCCGACCTTCACGGGCTGACTTAGCTGTGGGAACGGCAAGCCCTTCCCAAGGGACCGTCGCAAGGTCGGAACCTCCCAGAAAGCGAGGTTCGTGGAAGGGTACGCTGAGTCCACAGTGTGGTCTTGAACAGGGGCCAGCCAGCTCAGGAGCGCGTAAACCCTGCTCTGTGAAGGCCTGCAGGTTTTCCGTCCAGATGTCCCCTGCTGTGGTCCCAACAGGGGACTCGGCGGGTCCTTAGGGAACAATAGGCGACTGGGGGAAGTGGACTTTTGCGTTCACAGGGAAAAAGAATGTCTCTTTCCCCTTGAGGGGCTGACAAAGAATTTGTCACCTAGCCAGACTTTAATGAGCTCCCTGGATCTTCAGCTTGGTCCATCTTGCACTTCCTTGTAAAATCCAGTTTTAGCAAAGAACCCTCATAAGTCGGTTTAGCAAGAACCCCCTCCCTGATGTCTGGTCCCCATGGCTGTTGGGTTGCTCTGCCTCCACCATCCCACATGCTCTCTGGTCACCCTGGTCTGTCTGAAGCAAGAATCCCCTCCCCACGATATCTCCTCTTAGTGTGTCCACACCCTGACCACCTGCTCCTGGGCTGCGAGTCAACACCTGCTCCTGCCACACTCCGAGTGGAGCCCAGCTTCTCTGGCCCGCCGTGAGCCCCGACTGCAGGGGTCCCCACACCTGTCACAGTGGTCCCGGGTACAGCCCGCCTCCCCTCCCGTTACCAGGGCCACTGAGTCGCTCCCCCTTGAGCGGCATGTGCCGTGCTCTAATGTCAGTGGGAGGAGAAAGGGTTCAGAGAGAAGCCCATGTGCCGCCGTGTGGAGAAGAGCTGGACGCAGTTCGCATGTTTAAAGGGCCCTTTGATGAAAAGCAGCGTTCGTGGTTTTTTTTTTTTAGAGAGGTTTTTTGCTATAGGGCACATGCGCTCGCCAGACAGAGAGAGACAGAGAGGTAGAAAGCGAGAAATCACCCCCCACGGGGATGGCCACGCCGCAATCCCTTCTCCTCCATTCTCCTCTCGGGATCTTGGGCACGCACACACACGCGCCCGGCGTGAGTTTTAAGCCACCGGGTCCGGGACACGAACTGCAGTCGACTACGTGGGAGTCCAGCAACATAGCCATTACGCTAACTGCTGGTCCCAAGCAGCGTTCGTTTTTTTCAGCGCCAGCTCGTTCACTTTACATGCGTCCATCCAAACCCTGGTGACTTCCTTGGTGTTTCATGTTTCTTTTTTATTTCCTCTCTTATAGATAAAGAATTCATCTACAGGGAACAGAAAGGAAATGTGATACTGCGGAACGTCGAAACAAATAATTCCACCGTGTTAATAGAAGGCAAAAAAATTGTAAGTACTCCTTTAATGACCGGGATAATTTCAGTTTTTCCTCCTGCAAGTCAATAAAGCAGAAAATGACTTCAGGTTTCAACTTCTAGCAGTACCGAGGAGAAACAATAAACTCCCAATACTACAGGCTGAGCAACTAAAGATAATGTGAAATTGGAGCCACACTAATTTCAGAAGATGAAAGCACAGTTTCTCTCGGTGTCTGGGAAATGTCTCTGCAGGTGCTGGAAACAAATGTTGCAGATCACTCGTAATTGAAAGGCGAGGTCCTCAGGCTTCACTCAGAACAATTCACAGAACAGTTGCAATAGTGCGTGTGGAATACTTGCGGAGAATTGGCCCAGTCTCCTATGAAAAGGAGCTCATCCCCTCATGCACCGATTTATTAACGTAGGCACTGTGACAGCATTTACCCTAATGACATTCGGTGATGCCTAAGATTTAACATGAGACCCGAAGCGATCTGAACGCCCAGGCTCCATACTCTGAGAAAAGTTTTTCCTAGATGACGTTAGATTCTGTGTTTGGGGTCAGCAGGTGGCTAGTGGTTAAGGTGCCGGATTCCCATATGGCCAACGGCGGTGCAAGTCTTGGAATTTAAAATTCACTCTGGGCACATGTGCGCGTGTGCCCAAAATCCTGACAGGAGAATGGAAGAGAAGAGATTGTGGTGGGGCTATCCCCCCTGGGGGATGATTTCTCACTCTCTATCCCTCTGTCTCTCTGGTAAGTGCACGAACCCTAAGCAAAAATCTCTCTCTCAATAAAAAGACTTTGAGTTCATATACAATTAAAGGTATGTGTTAGAAATATTGAGGGAGCCAGCAGGTAGTGTGGTGGTTAAGGTGCTGAACTCTGACATGGCTGACCATGGTTCAAGTCCTGTACCCAGCAGCTTAAAAATCATGCTGGGCATGTATCCATGTATGCCCAAAATCCCAAGAGGACAGTAGGGAAGGGAATGCTGTGTGACCATCCCCTTGGGGGGTGATTTCACACTTTCCCTCTCACTGTCTCTCTCTCTTTCTGGCAAGTGCATGTGGCAAAAACCTTAAAAAAAGAAATATCGAGGTCTGTCAATGTAGTAATAGGTTATGCCAATTTAAAGAGAATTAACTGCATTCATTAGTTTCTGTCTGTGTGTTTACAACATGACTGAATTCATTATTAGAAGAAATAAATATCCAATGTTAAGAGTCAGTCATTCTCCTGTTTGCTGTGCTAGAAGACCAGAGGAGAAACGAAGACTAAGTCTAGGCACTAAGAGGGGATTGAGGCAGGCCGCAGTTCTGAGGCAGGGCAGTCATACTCCGGCTCTGTGTGAGTCGGGAACAGGAATCCCAGGTCCTAGAATCCAGGAGCAGAGGACGCCACAGGAGAAGCCAGTCTGCAGCTCCTGGCTGCCCAGACCCGGGTCCCCATAGGAGCTGCAGTGTGGCTGTCATCCGGCCGCTCAGTGGTGGCCAGGGCAGGGTGCCCAGAATCCAGGAGCCTCCACTTGTCTGTCCCACCCACCATGGGCCTCCCTACCCCAGGCTCAGAAAAACACCACTTGGCCTTATCTTTCTTTCTAAAAAATATTTAACTTGCTTTTCTTTCTTTCTTTTTGGGGAGTGGGGGGATTTTTGCTATAGAGTGTGTGTGCTTGCTGTAGAGATAGAGAGTCAGAAGCGGGAAATCAGCCTCCGGGAAGATGGGCACACTGCAATCCCCTCTCCTCCATTCTCCTCTTGGGATCTTGGCCACGTACACGCATGGCCGGAGTTTTCAGCTGCCAGGTCTGGGACTCGAATCATGGTTGGCTATGTGGGAGTCCAGTGACATAACCATTATGCCATCTGCTGGTCCCTAACTTGCTTTCTCTTAAGAAAGAAAGAAAGAAAGAAAGAAAGAAAGAAAGAAGGGAGGGAGGGAGGGAGGGAGGGAGGGAGGGAGGGAGGGAGGGAGGGAGGGAGGGAGGGAGGGAGGGAGGGAGGGAGGGGAAAAAGAAAGAAGAGCGAAAGAAAAGGGAATACAAAGGCTGCTGCAGCCCAGTATTCTATGGACCTGTTTTTCGTGTGGAGCTGACGGGAGGCACGCCCGGCATTGTGGGTTCATGGTGCAGCTCCCAAAATGCTTGCTTTATCGTATTCTGCAACCTGAGACCCAGAAAGAATGAATGTACTTATATTTTTGCATTAAAAAATCATCCTAGGTAAAAATTACTCTTACTCCCTTAAGAAGATCTGATTCAACCCACCTAAAAATACTTCAGTTGCCGAAGTGGCTTTCTAGTATTAATCAAGAGGAGGAAACGATCAGCCTGTTTCTGGGGATGAGCTCATTTACTGGGGTGCTATCGCTCCTGCCTATGAGCAGTCTAGTAAAAGCAGGGCGTGCACCCCAGCTGCACTCGCCAATGAAACGTAAGACTTCTCTTTCTAAAATCCATAGTTCATGATGAATTGGACATCAGCACTGAAGTTGTTTTAGCAAGAAATAGGCAACTTCAGAAGCTGCCAGGGTAAAGCAAAGTCCGTGTCTCGCCAACTAGCTGCCTTATTCCATTTAGTGCGACCGTTTTCTCCTTAAAATGTCACGTATTTGCTCATTTTACATTTATTGAGTACCTGAAGTGTGCTGGACTCCACGTGGTCGACTGCGGTTCCAGCCTGGTAGCTTGCTTCTTCACTTTCCTTCTCTCTCCCTCTCTTTCTCTCTTGTGAGTACATGTGTCCTATAAAAAATACCAAATTTAAAGATAATAATAGCAAATTTGAAAGTAACAATAAAAACAAATGAAATTAAATCATTCTTTAAAAAATAAATGTTTGCGCCTCAGTTGCTCCATCTCGGAATTACAGTGGTGTCTCCTAGCAGCCTAGAACCCAGGCCTTCACTGGGTCTAGCAGTACGAGCTCTGTCCACTCCCTGAGTGGTTGTGGGCAAGTGTGGAGGAAGGAAGCCTGCTGTCCATCAGGGCTTTAGGGGCACGTGCAGCCTGGAGGCCAGCGGACTTCAGAGAAGGGCGTCGGACGTGCAGCGCTAGCTCTCCCAGGCCTGCCCTCCTCCCTCTGACCACCAGCCAGGCGGTCTCTTCTCGTTCGAATTTCAGAAACTTTGAGCTTGTTGAAATGGTCAGCTGACTGAGACCACCATGAGACTGTGATGTTTAGGCTGGCCTGGAACAACTGGAATGAGTGGAGAGATGGAAAAGAAACTGAGTTCTGTGGTCAGAGAATTTCTTTTTTTCCTTTAGGGAGGTTTTAACTATAGGGTGTGGACACTCCCAGGCGAGACAGAGAGAAGGGAGACAGAAAGTGAGAAATCACCCTCCAAAGGGATGGCCATGCAGCAGTCTCAGCTCCCCCTTCCTCTCAGGATTTTGGGCACCACGCACACAGCACCTGGTGTGAGTTTCAAGCCACCAGGTCTGGGACTTCAGCCGCAGTCAACTACGCAGGAGTCCAGCACCTTACCCACACCACCTACCGGTCCGGTCATCAGGAGTTTAAAACAGTCCTACAGCCTTGGCCTCCACCCGATCCTCTTTCCCAGCCGGGAAAATCAGACCCTTCGGGACCAGCAAATGGCTAATGGTATAGATACTGGATACCCACATGGCCATTGGGGTTCAAGTACGGGACCCGGAGGCTTGAAACTCACACCAGGTGTGTGCGTTCATGCCCAAAATCTCCAGAGGAGAATAGAAAAGGGATTCCAGTGTGGCCATCTCCCCTGGTGGGGGGAAGGAGTTCTGGCTTTCTGTCTCTCTGTCTCTCCGGCAAGTGCATGCACCCTATAGCAAATATCTCTTTCCAAAAAAAAAAAAAAAAAAAAGCAGACCTTTCATTCATGTAGACACAGTGAGGTTCCTCAGCGGCCTTTCCCCACGGCCTGAAGGAAGGGCATGCAAGTGCGAAGGTGACATCTGCTGGGGGGCACAGACACAGAGCTCCGAAGGTGACGTCGGCTGCCGGGCACGGACACAGAGCTCCGGCCATTGCTGCGGATTGAGCAAACACAGAGTTCGGGCTACGACGTGTTGTACTTTGGCGGAAGTGGCTCTGGCCCTGGCCCAACAACTGCTTTGACCCAAAGTGTTAATCCGATTGTCCTTTATCATGCCTCCCCCAGTAGCAACTGTCAACTCTGTGAGCTGCCGCAAACGCTCTCGTTGTGCGTCCATGTACGTGTGCGCTGCCCATCCTGTGACTCCATGGCGACTGTGGTCCATGTATGTATGTGCACCGCACGTCCTGTGACTCCGTGGCTACCATGGCCCATGTATGTGCGCACACCGCACATCCTGTGACTCCGTGGCGACCGTGGTCCATGTATGTGTGCGCGCCGCACATCCTGTGACTCCGTGGCGACCGTGGTCCATGTATGTATGTGCGCCGCACGTCCTGTGACTCCGTGGCGACCGTGGTCCATGTATGTGCACACACCGCATGTCCTGTGACTCCGTGGCGACCGTGGTCCATGTACGTACGTGTGCCGCACGTCCTGTGACTCCGTGGTGACCGTGGTCCATGTACGCACGTGTGCTGCACGTCCTGTGACTCCGTGGCAACCGTGGTCCATGTACGTGCGCATGCCGCACGTCCTGTGACTCCGTGGCGACCGTGGTCCTTGTACGTATACATGCCACACGTCCCATGACTCTGTGGTGACCGTGGCTTGCACTTTTGTAGGCATTTCTTTAGGTTTTGTTTTTTATTTAACTGTGGGATACTCTCAGACCCTTCTTAGTTGGCAGCATGTTTAATTTGGTGAATATAATAACTGATTTTAGGAAACATGGATCAAACTTTCGGATTCATTTTTCTACTTTAACAATGTCGAGGCATCCTTGACTACATTCCCACAGAGAATAGACAAATAAGGTGATTGCTCTCAGATCGCAAGCGTGTCACTCTGGAAGGCGCTCCCAGGCCGTGGGGCTGCTGCTTCGGGTGGGGCTCCCTGCAGGATGTTTGGCCTTTGGGCTTTGACTTCCGCACAGGGCTCGGCTCCTGCCCTGCACATGGGAGGTGCTCCATCCTGTGTGTGTTATAAAGGGGCCTCGCCGCTAAACTACAGGCACGAGCATTTTTCCAGAAACACCCATGCGAGTGAGAGGCCAGAGGGGAGCTCAGTGCTGTGGGCTGACCTCAGGCTCCTACTGCCTCCCCGTTGGAACCGTGCTCCGGTCGGTAGCGCTCAGGTCAGGCCATGCCCCTCTGGAGTGCCGAGGACCGAGTCGGAGAGTGTGTGTAACACTGCCACGTAGCGTCGGGCACGCATGGGCTCTCGCACGTTAGGCCAGGCGGGACACGAGGCAGACCCGGGGCCCAGGCAGGAGAGTGAGGTGGTTCCAAGAGGAGGCCGGCAGATGGCCAGGTCCGGAGGGCCCCGTGAGACGGCCCTGCCTGGTATGGCAGCCTGGGAGCTCGGGCAGAGGTGCGGGCAGCAGACCCCTCACTACCTCGAGTTTGAGCCCCTTCCCTGCAGGAGTTGGGTCCAGGCCACACCTCAGAGTGAGGTGGGGCTGTCAGAAGCTGGTATTATTGCAAGAGACATTTGCGAGTTCTAAATATAAAGAAAAATCGAACTTGGTGGGGCCAGCAGGTGACGTGGTGGTTAAGGCACTGGGTCTCCCATGTGGCCGACCGAGGCTCAAGTCCAGGACGAGGCCAACCCCCTGGGGGGGAGTTCTCACTTTCCTTCTCACTGTCTCACTCTATCTCTCTGGTGAGCACACTTACCCTCTGACAAAAAAAAACTAAGAAAAATAAAAAAGAAAGAAAGAAAAATCGAACCTGAATTCACTTGAATTACATGTTTGATGTCAAGGAATTCTTAGGACATTATATTTTACTCTTACTTTTTAAATAATTTTAATGTCAAAGTTCATGTTACTTTATTTTTATACTCCTAAGACTTTTTTTGTCAACTAATTATAAAAAGGCCTTTGTTATATTATCTTCTTTATTTCCATGAAAAATAAGCCCTATAAACGTTTCATGGGTCAAACTGGATCTTCGGACACTTGGCCGGTGTCACCTGTGACCTGAGAGGCCGCAGGAGTCAATTTTTTTTTTTTTTTTTTTTTGAGAGGTTTTTGCCATAGGGTGTGTGCGCTCGCCAGACAGAGAGAGACAGAGAGACAGAAAGCGAGAAATCACCCCCCAGGGGGGATGGCCACGCTGCAATCCCTTCTCCCCCATTCTCCTCTCAGGATCTTGGGCACGCATGCACACGCGCCCGGCGTGAGTTTTAAGCCACTGTGTCCGGGATGCGAACCGCGGTCAACTACGTGGGAGTCCAGCGACATAGCCATTACGCTAACTGCTGGTCCCAGGAGTCAGTTTTTACTGAGCAGAACAGTCTTTCTTTCTTCCCTTCCCAGTAAAAGTGGACTCAGAATGGCCTGACTCCCTTTGCCGAATTTAATTAACTAGATTTCACGGGACTGTAACTCAGGGGCAACGAGCGCCGTCTCCAGTTCTGAGACATAATAGAGCAAAACTGCCCCGAAGGCTGAACTGTTTAGCCCTCGCTCGAGATTCAGATCTCTAAACCAGAGGAGGAAGTTGTGTGTTCTGTCACTCGAACTCCTCTTGATGTGGGGACCCAGAAGTCACACATGAGGCCTGGTTTGACCTTGCTGGCCGTGCCAGTTCAGACAGTCACTGCCGACTGTGACATGCACTCTCCACGTGCCCCTCTTAGTGATGATGGGCCAGTGGTGACAGGAGTGCTGAGATTATTTGTCACTCACTGCGCCATCCCAGTGGTGTCTGGTGCTTGGAAAGCAATTGGCAATGCATTTCGGGAGCAGTAAAAATACTTAGGTGTTGGGGGCTTCGTTTTTGTTTTTAAGGGTCTGTACACTCATTGGCGAGAAACAGAGAGGGGCAGTGAAAAAGAACATGAGAAATCAACCCCCAGGGCAGATGGCCATGCCACAATCCCTTCTCCATTCTCCTGCTGGGACTCTGGGCACTCGTGCACATGTGCCTGGCATGAGTTTCAAGCTGCTTGGTCTGGGATCGAAGCATGGTCAGCCAAGTGGGAGTCCAGCACCGTAACCACTACACCACCTCCTGGCCCCTACTTATGCACTTTGATTCATCCTAGGGAGACCTTTTATGAGTAAATAATCTAAAAAGTAGAAAGTTGCACCATTGTTTACAAGAGTGAAAATACCTAAAACTAGAAAAATGAAATAAGTAAATAAAAAATAGGTGATATATTATATAGCTACTAAATAATAGTTGTGAATGATAGCTATTGAAATAATAGCTGTGAAGATTATGTAACAATATAAAAATAGAAAATTCATGATGTTGAATTAAGTAGACAAAAGAATACAACATCATACACTTCAACTAATAACGAACCCTTCAAATTCAACTTCAATTAGCAATGTGTACTGAAAAGCTCACAAGTGAACCTTGAACTATGAAATCTGTAACCTTGTGGGCTAGTGAAATTCTGTTTATCATTTTCTGGTGTGGTGATTTCCGTAATTCCTGTTTCGATGCCATTTATTCAGTCATTTTAATCAGATTTTTAAAAATTCAGCCTCATGTTTCCAAGAGATTAGCCTAACTCCAACGATGAACATGTAAGTGCTGCGGGTTCTGGAAATACTTGAAAGAGAAGATAAGTCAATTAAGAGTAAGGCGCGTCCTGCGTCACGCTATGCCAGGTTTTCCCGCGTTGTATGTCTGTACTTCTTTTAATGACTGATTGAATTACTCAGTTAACATTTCAACAGGAAGTATTTCCGTTCCCCTAATTTATGTACCCCTTTGATTTTATACAGTCACCAGACATAGAATTTGAATTTTTATCTCAGTCTAAAAATTAATTAATTCTGACTCCTCACAGAGAGGGACATAATTAGGAAAGTGTTATTAGATTTCAAAATCAAGAAGAGCAAATGCCAGGGCTGTCGTGGCGCCTTGGCCTGGCGACGGGCCGCCAGCACGTGAGACCGCCCGCTTGCTCTGACCTGCTAACCGCGGGGTGTGCGGCCTCCCCTCCCACTCAGTCAGCCCCCCAAGCCTGGGGCAGCCTGTCTGGGCGGGTGGCGGCTGTCCCAGGTGCTGTCCCAGGAGCCGTCCCAGATGGGACACCTCGCTGGGAGTGCAGGCACCCTGCGCTCCAGGCGTGCTGTCCTGAGCTCCCCCTGCCAGGCTCACGGTAGGACAGGGCAGCCGCCGCAGCGGAGCAGGGCAGCCGGCCTCCCGTCCCAGCCTGGCTCCAGGCAGTCCTGTGAAGCCACGAAGGGGAGCGGGCTTTGTGCTGCCCACAGCGGGGAGGCCGGCTGGCAGCTCGGTGGAGGCTGGCATGCCTGCTTTGGCCTGCGGGTGGTTTCGCAAGCGCAACCCAAGGTGTCTGGCATCCCTTGAACAGCAGGAAGATCTGGCCGCAGCGGGTCCCGTGTTCTCATGGAGAGCTGTGTTGGCCCATGCTGGGTTGCAGGTGGCCCTCAGGACAGGGCCCGCCAGGGCTGTGGCGACCAGGTCAGGACCCCAGACCAAGGGCTTCCGAGAGGAAACTTGCGGGCCCAGAACAGCACTGGGGCGGCCCGTCTCCACGGCTGCCTGACTCACCCCTCCGCCCCCCCGTCTGTCCCCTTGCCCCTGTGTCCCCACTGCTCTCTCCCTTTCGGGTCCTTTTTTCTTTCTCTCTCTCTTTTTGCCTTTCTGCCTTTTTTACTATGAGATAGGACAGAAAATAAAAGGGTTTTTCACTTATTTTATTCAGATTTTTACTTCACAAGCTGTTCTTCTCATTTTAAAAGTGAGTGACTAGGAAATGTTATGCTGTGTCTCTGAAACGTCTGAAGGGAGAGTGGAGTCTAAGCTTTTGGGCCACCTCTCCTGTCCTGGGGGGTGGGGATGCTGTGTCTCCCACCACACCCCTCCTGTCCTGGGGGGTGGGGATGCTGTGACTCCCACCACACCCCTCCTGTCCTGTAGCCGGGGACGCTGTGTCTCCCACCACACCCCTCCGGTCCTGGGGGGTGGGGACGCTGTGACTCCCACAACACCCCTCCTGTCCTGGGGGGTGGGGACGCTGTGACTCCCACAACACCCCTCCTGTCCAGGGGGTGAGGACGCTGTGACTCCCACCACACCCCTCCTGTCCTGGGGGGTGGGGACGCTGTGACTCCCACCACACCCCTCCTGTCCTGTAGCCAGGGACGCTGTGACTCCCACCACACCCCTCCTGTCCTGGGGGGGCTGTGACTCCCACCACACCCCTCCTGTCCTGGGGGGGCTGTGACTCCCACCACACCCCTCCTGTCGGGGGGGGCTGTGACTCCCACCACACCCACAGGCTGCCCTTTGGCCAGTCAAGCTTCCTCTGAGCAAGGCTCTGCCAGGCAGGTGGGGGTGGGGGCCAGGTGGGGTGGGCAGTGACCAGCAAAGCGTGGTGCTTCCTCCTAGGGAGCTCAGCCCAGAGAGGAAAGAAGTGACCGCTTGAGTGTCACGTTTCTGCACTTGAGGGACAAGGTGCAGAGAGAGCAAAGGAAGGCCGCGTCCACTCCAGATGCCGTCAGAGACGGGGCGCTGGGGCGGTCCTTGCACGTAGGGCCCGTGGGAACGGCATTGGGCTCTGTGAAGGGGGCGGACGTCAGCCCCAGAGCGGACTGCGCTCAGTGGGCCATCTTGGGAGGGCTCGAGAAGTCGTAGCTTACAGGCCCAGGAGAATGATCTTCTGGAACCTTCCTGGCCTTGCTCCTGGAGGAAAAGAGGAGGGATAGAATTTTAAGCTGGGTACGCGGGTGTGCTTTAGGGAAATAACCCGCGGCCAGTATGAAAGGGGCTCTGGAGAAGGAAGGACGCTGAGAAGGAGCTCCCAGGAGAGAGGAAGCAGGTCTGGAACTAAGGCCCTGCCTGGGAGGGACGGTGGGTTTTCGTTACATTCTGAGAGTGGACGTGGTCACGGTTGGCCATGTCTGTGTAAGGGCAGGTGAGACTGAAGCTGTCGCCCTGGTCTCCGCTGTCTGGGGTTCTGAGCCTTGTTGAGGGAGGGGTGGTGACCTCGGAAAGCAAAGTCCGAGAGTAAGGATGGCAGAGTGGACGAGGCCGCACTGTGGAAGGAGGCACAAGGCCCGTGCAGGGGCGGAGTGAAGGACCGGCGTCCTGGGTGCCCGCACTGCGGCCAGGAACACCGAGAACGCCACGGGCACTTGTCTCACACTGGGAACCACGGTACTTCATCGTGCTTACTCTACAGATCGGGAAACACGTGTACAGAGGCTAAAGAGCTGGTTCCCTTTTCGTAGGTTTTGGCCATAGAATGCATGCTGTCGCTGGAGACCCTGACAGGGAAAGTGAGGGATCACCCCTGGGAGGCGCCACAGCTCAGTCCCTTCTCCACTCTCCTCCTGGGATTTTGGCATGCACGCATGCAAACCTAGTGTGATTTTCAAACCCCGAGGTCTGGGACTCAAACCAGTCGGCCATGTGGGAGTCCAGCACCTTCTCACACCACCTGAAGACACTTTTTTCTGAATCACAGGACTGAAAACTGATAGTCCAGCTTTGTCTAATTCCAGACTCAGCTACTGCTCTGTTGCATAAAGGATCCCGCTGTGGTCTCGCTCACTGCGGTCGTGCAATGGGTCGGAGGGACCCCCACCCCTGAGCCTCAGGTGCTGTGCCCCCCCAGGACTCCCACCCCTACCTACCACAGGTTGCTCCAGGGGCTCTGCACAACCCTGAAACAAAGATTGGCCGTGCGAGATAGTGAGCCAGCTTCGCCTGATGCAAGGCCGAGTCGATGCCCTGAGTCTAGGAGGAGGCTCCGCCTTCAAGGTGAGGGAGAACTCGCTCAGCTGCAAGCCTCCTGGGCCTTCCTCCACGGCCAGCCTTTAATCAGCCTCTCACCCTGCTTTGGGGCAAGGGCATTTTCAAGTTTTCTGACTCTCACCACCAGCAAACGCAGTTCTGTGGGCAGCATTTGAGTCCAAGTTTCAGGCAGATCCAGGGCCCAGAGGCAGGCTGTGGCTGCGTCCTCAGGTGCTGTCAGGCCCCACCCCTCTTCCTCGCCAGCCAGGGCGGGGAGCCACACCCCCGTGCTCTGAGCTTGCTGTGTGTTCTCATGGTACCGTGTCCTCTCATTACTCAGCTAATCCAAGGACTTGTTTTTTGTTTATCATTACTCATCTGGTATATTTAGTTCTTTCTTCCTGAGTCTCTTGGAGAATACTGATTTTGGAAAATAGCTGTGGAAGGGACCAGCAGTTAGTGTAATGGCCATGTCACTGGACTCCCATGTAGTCAACCGTGGTTCGAGTCCTGGACCTGGTGGCTTAAAACTCACGGTGGGCACGTGTGCGTGCGTGCCCAAGATCCCGAGAGGAGGATGGAGGAGAAGGGATTGCGGCATGGCCATCCGCCCTGGGGGGTGATTTCTCACTTTCTGTCTCTCTGTCACTCGCTGTCTTTCTGGCAAGCGCATACGCCCTGTAGCAAAAACCTCTTAAAAAAGAAAAAAAAGAACATGGCCGTGGAAGGGTTTACGCTCTCCACCGTGCGTTGCCCTTGTATGACCTGGGAAGTGGGGCATTCTGTCCTTGCTCGCTTCCCCTCCACTAGCGCCGCCTTCCCCCCTCCTTTATAAGCAAGCATGCCTGTCTGTAGCATTAAAATAGAACAGTCCTAGCCCAGCTTTCTCGTGCAGCCATAGGCTTCTAGGCTGCAGGGCCAGGAGCCACAGGCCGACGGCTGGTCTGGATGCTCAACCGTCGATGTGAGAGGTGCAGACAGGCGAGGCCTGAATTCTCAGACCCTGACCAGCTGAGCACCATGGGAGGGCGTGGTGCAGAGACGGGACACTGCCCGGGCCGTTCCCGCCCTCACTTGCACTCTCTCACACACACACATGCGCTCTCTGCCTGGAATTCAAACAGTCTTTTAGATTTTTATCTCACCAGAACAATGCCTAGCATTTTATTTAAATAGAGACCGATATTTTTGAAAGTCAGCATAACGTTACTAAAAATTATGTTATTGATTACTACTAAGTAGTTCCAGTTAGTGCAAAATGTAGTTCTGCACCAATCCCATCTGTGAGTATAGACACCAAATTATAAAGAAAATAAAAAGGAGAGCCAGGCGTGAATCAAATCACAATGCGCTATTCACAAGTAAGGTCTCATCACTCGTTTACATATCAGGGAATCAGCCAACAAAGCTCAGTGAGCAACTACAGTAAAATCTTTATAATTAAAACCACTCGATGCTGAAAGAATATCTGATAAAGTTTACCAGAAACTCCTTATAAAAAACAATCGATGAGATAGGAGAAGCTGCTTTAATATGATAAAGGTTACTTACCAAGAACAAACCAGCAGTGACACCCATTCTGAACGGCAAACAACAGAGCCTTTTCTGTCATAGTCAAGAGTCAGGCGAGAGCTCACCATCACCGCAAAAATTGAATAGGTTCTTAGAAACAGTGCAAACAGGGACCAGCAGTTAGTGTAATGGCAGCGTGGCCATCCCCCCTGGGGGGTGATTTCTCGCTTTCTGTCTCTCTGTCTGTCTGGCGAGCGCATGCGCCCTATAGCGAAAACTTCTCAACAAAAAAAAAAAAAAAAGAAAGAAAGAAAGAAAGAAAGAAAGAAAGAAAGAAAGAAACAGTGCAAACAAACTAAGAGGCTTCTAAGACCTAGAGAATAAGAGAGGAAAAGTTTCCCCTCCTGATAATACAGTTCTATCCTTAGAAAACTTAAAAGACACTATTTAAAAACTAATAGATAAGAAAATGTCTTATATGGCTGAATGCAATAAATATTTCATTAAATCAGTAAATGTCTCTTCACTAACTTAATTACCTAAAGGAGAAGTGGAGAAAATATTTCATTCACAATAAGCAGACTAAATAGAAAAGACTTAGAATAAATCTAAAAATACCATAAGACTTAGAGTAAAGCTAACCATAAAATCCTATTAAATATTTCTTAAAAACTAAAAATATGGTGTGATTTTTAGATAAGCTAGCAATATTAATAATGTTCATTCTTTTAAATATCAAACTTTAATATAAACATAATTAGAACTACAATAAAACTTTAGAATATTTGTCAAAATGATTTGAATTACTTTATCTAAAAACAAACACCTGAATATGACCAGGAAAAGTTTCAAAAGCTCTAAGAACGAAACCTTTTCACCTGGTTTGAAAACACGTACTGAAGATACTGTACTCAGCTCATTAATAGTTCAGTAATAGCTAGCATTTTTGAACACTGTATAACATAGCAGGAATCGTCATTACCTCATTGAAATTTCACACCAACCATGTGGTAGGTATTCTCTCCCTGCAGAAGCACAAGAAGTTAAGATGTTTCCAAAACCTTACGAAGTAAGTGGTGTCAGCAGAATGCCAGTCACGGGCTTGTAGAATCCACGGTCCAAGCTGAAGACTGTCTGGCTTTACAGAGGAAAAGCGTGGAGAGGGAGATGCTGGCAGGTCTCAGAAGTGGATTCCAGTTTACTGTGTGAAAAGCACTGGGAGAATGGTGACACAATTAGAAAATAATGCTGGCATTTCTACGAGGAAATACTATCTCATTTTATAAATATGCAAAATTAAGTTCCAGTGGATTAAAGGCTTAACTGTTTTACAAGTTTGTTATTTGCTTTTGCACAAAAGAAAGAAGTTTTTCTTATCAAAATAGAAAATACGGAGCCATAAAATAAAATATAGCTATATTTAACTTGCCATCTAAAATTAAAAATTTTCATTTTAAAAAGGGCTAAATCAATTGATACGTAGTGGATAGTATGACAAGTAACGGGGTAGCATCTACGGTCTACAGAGAGTTCATCTTAATTGAACAGGAAAAGACAAGTCACTAATAGGAAATGGACAAAAACATCCAAGGACTAGCCCGGGCAAACCTGGAACCAAGACCTGCTTAGCTTGGAACATTGATCTGTGGCTCACGGCCTTGGAGCAGATGTTCAGGAATGTGCCCAGTTTTGCATCGTTATTTGCACGTGGTAAAAGGTGGGCCTAGAGTCCACGGCTTCCATGACCACAGGGGCCAAGGAGACCGGGACAATCAGCCACGCATGAACACACCCACGTAGGGCTGTGGTGAGCCTCTCGGACAGCCTAACGAGAGCCTCGCTGTCTCCTGTGGTGTCATTAGCAGCTGACCCTCCATCGAGAATGTGACCTATACTGATTCCCGAGAATGGAAAGTTGCATTTTTGCTGGTTTCTGTTGGTATTATTTTTATACCTCTCACATTATTGCCACCCTTGTAACGGCTCGAGTATAATCCTTCATTTGTTCAGTAAACATTTACAGAGCATGTGTGGTAACCTGTCTCTGTTAGGCACTATGACTCTAGCTGTGAAAAACTAATCGAAATATTATTCTTACATCTAGTCTAGCCATGAAGATACAACTGGAATTACCCTCCTAATACACACAACTGAAAAATGGGACAAAATGTAGGGCAAAATAGTTTTCTTTTTTTTTTTTTTAATTTCATTAGAGGGCACATGTGCTTGCCAAAGAGAGAGGGGAGGTGAGACAGCAGCCGTGATGAGGATGGTCATACTACAATCCCTTCTCCCCCATTCTCCCATTTCCCCCTTCTTTTTGGGATTTGGGGCACTCACATACATATCCCTGGCATGTTTTTCAAGCCACTGGTTCAGGACTCAAACCCCAGAGCTGGCCATGTGGGATCCAGTTGCCTTAACCACCACACTACCTGCTGGCCCTAAAAACAGTTTCCTTGTGCTAGACAGCAGGTACAGCACAGGCGTGATCTCTGAGAAAAGGGAGACAGATGAAATGAGCCCTGCTGCCATGTGGGCTTTTGTGTGGATGTCATGGCCAGGCTGCGGACAAAGGGAACATTCTAGATGGCAGTCCTGCCACTTCAGCTACAAGCACGAAACAGTACACAGAAGTAGGGCGTTATTTTGAGGATGCTCACAAAATCTGCACAGGGTCCCTCGAGACTTTGGTTCATTATTGATTTTTGTATGTGAAGAACAAACCACCATAAGGCAGGCCAAAGTAACATTCCAAGGAAAGAACAATTGCAGTCCCCTAATTGGCAAAAAAAATTCCTGGACCTCATACAGTACCAGGAATCGTTTAAGTTTCTTCTAGCCATGGGCATTAAGTGGAAACCCAAGAAAAGCCACCTCTGAGGAACAAGGCTCAGTTAGCACCAGAGTACTGATTACTATAGAAATGCCTATAGGACATCTTTTTTAAAAGAATTATTTAATTTTATTCATAATTATTAATATTTGTTTATGTTTCTTTTTTTAATTTAGAACATCTTAAAAACAAACTTTGAAAGAATCAAATTAATCCACCAGTAACTAATTGCCTGTCATAAAATGTCCAACACAAAAAAATATCTAAAATTCAACGGAAGTAAATTCAACATACTCGTGCTGATTTTTTTTTCAAAAAATTACTATATATACAAAGAATCAGGAGAATATGACCCATAATGAAGAGAAAAATCAGTTTTAAAACCAGTCCCACAAATAACAGAGACAATGTAATTAATAGGATAGCACATTAAAATAGCTAAAATAAATATTTTTCAAATGCTTAAGGAAATGAGAGCATGAGTATGGTGATAAGAGAAATTGGAGATTATAAAACACCCAAATGAAATTTCTAGAGATGAAAAATAAAATATAAAAAGCTAGGGCCAGCAGTTGGCGTAATGGCAATGTCACTGGACTCCCATGTAGTCGCCCGCGGTTTGAGTCCTGGACCTGGTGACTTAAATTCATGCTGGGCGTGTGTGCGTGCGTGCCCAAGATCCTGAGAGGAGGGAACCAGCAGTTGGCGTAATGGCTATGTCGCTGGATTCCCATGTAGTCGATCACGGTTCGCATCCCGGACCCGGTGGCTTAGAACTCACGCCGGGCGTGTGTGTGTGTGCGTGCCCAAGATCCCGAGAGGAGAATGGAGGAGAAGGGATTGCGGCGTGACCACCCCCTCTGGGGGGTGATTTCTCGCTTTCTGTCTCTATGTCTCTCTCCGTCTGGCGAGCACACGCGCCCTATAGCGAAAAACCTCTCCAAAAAAAAAAAAAAGAAGATCCTGAGAGGAGAATGGAGGAGAAGGGATTGCGGTGTGGCCATCCCCCCTGGGGGGTAATTTCTTGCTTTCTGTCTCTCTGTCTCTCTCTGCCTTTCTGGAGAATGCATGTACGCTATAGCAAAAAAAAAAAAAAAAACTTAAAAAAATATGTAAAAAGCAACTTTCTAGATTACTAGCAGATTTGATACCACAGAAGAAACATAAAAACAGCTAAACTTTAAGGAATACCTTAAACTAAAGAACTAAAACTAAGAACAGAGAGGAAAAACATATAAAGAAAAAAATCTCGAACAGTTTCAGTGACCTGTTGGGCAGTATAAAGCATGGACTAACATACCTATACCTAAAGTCCCAGAAAGAGAAAAGGAAACGAAAACAAAGCAAACTTTTCACAAGTAGAGCATCTTAATGTCAGCCAAAGGAGAGAGACAGGAAGGGACTTTGGAATTCATGGGAAAATGGGATGAAAGTACAACTTCATTTTAGTGCAAGAAAAATTGAAAATCCATGAAGAGTTTTTTCATAATACACATTTTCTCTTGAAGACCCCCTATATTACATGCAGGAAAACAGATGTAGGCATGTAAGAGTGAGACAGCAGACTCTTCACCAGATTCTGCAAGTGAGAAGATGGTGGAGTGACATCCTTAATGCACTGAGGAAGAAGCTGTCCATCTAAAATGCTATATGCTGCAAAAACATCAAAAATAAAGATGAACTTAAGAATTCTCAGGGAACCAGCAGTTAGCGTAATGGCTATGTCGCTGGACTCGCACATAGTCAACCGCGGTTCGCGTCCCGGACCCGGTGGCTTAAAACTCACGCCGGGCGTGTGTGCGTGTGTGCCCAAGATCCCGAGAGGAAAATGGAGGAGAAGGGATTGCGGTGTGACCATCCCCCCTGGGGGGTGATTTCTCGCTTTCTGTCTCTATGTCTCTGTCTGTCTGGTGAGCGCGCGCACCCTATAGCGAAAACCTCTCAAAAAAAAAAAAAAAAGAATTCTCAGAGTTTTTTATATTGGCTCTAAGCTTTCACCTTAAACTAGGGGAAAAGGGAAAGTAAACTCTAAGTACATAGAAGAAAAGTAATAAAATGCAGAAACCAACCATATGGGAAACAGAAAAATAATGAAAAAAATGAACAGAACTCAAAGCTGCTTTTAGCAAAGATCAATAAAATCAATAAGAGCAAAAAAAAAAAAAAGAAAAAGCACAGGCAGTCACTACAGGTATTAAAGGATAATAGAAATATTTTGAACAGCTTCGTATCAATGCAATCGCCAGTATAAAGAAAACAGATGCAATTACAACAGCTTGCTAAAGGAGAAGCAAGAGGCCGCATGGTCCTATGTTGATGTAAGAACTTGACTGAGAGCTCTAAAAGATTTACATACAGGAAAACCAAGGGCCAAATGGCCTCACCGAGCAAGTCTACCAGGCGTTTAAGGAAATGATCCCAGTTCTATGTGACTTCCAAGGCCAACAGAAGAGAAGGGGTCCTTCCCGAGTCCACATCTGCAGTGGGACTGCACGTTCTATCAGCATCGACCCGAAACAGAAATCAAAGATATTTCCAGAAAAGAAAACCAAACACCGATTTCTCTCCTACACACAAATGCAAAAACCTTCCCCAAAGCAGGTAGTGGCGTGCAGTAATATTCACAAAGGGTAACAGCTCACGACCGAATCACTCCTGCCAGAATACATGGTTTATTACGCGGAAGCCAAGCAAGGCCACTCACCACACTGACAGGCCGATAGAGGAGAACAGCGTCATCATAGCAACAAACGCAGACAACGCATTTGAGAGAATCGAACACATTGTATTCTAGAAACTGAACAAAGTGGGAAAAGATAGGGACGTCTTCAACCTGATAAAGGACACCTTCCCAAAAGAAAACCCACCAGCAGTATAGGAAGTGAAGAAGAGGGAAGGATCCCCTAAGATGAGCGAGAAGGCAAGGCCGTCTCCTCTCACCGCTGCTACTCAGCACGTGCTCATCCCAGCAGTTCCTTGGTCATAAGGCAGTGGGAAGGCAAAGCATTCGGTTAGGAGGGGAAGAAAACAACCATCTTTATCCACAGGGAAAAAGGATTATGTAGAAAATTCGAAGGACTCTACAAAAAATATCTACTAGAACAAATAACTAAATTTAGCAAAATTTTAAAATGTAGGATCATTACCAAAATCAATTATATTTCTATAATTAGCAATGGAGAATTGGATTTTGAAATTAAAACATTTTATCTTCTTCTTTATTTCTGTCTCTTTCTCTCTCTCATCTTAAAAATAAATTAAGGTGTATCCCAAGTATGAGCTATGGGACATTATGAATTTTTTTTAAATAATTACTTAATTTTATGTATTTATCTTTAAATTTGACCAGAGAGGAACAGAACAAAAGCGAGAGAGAAAGTGAGAGAGCAAGCCACCAGGTCCAGGACTCGAACCATAGTTAGCTATGTGGGAGTCCAGTGCCCTTAACTGCCATGCCACGTGCTGGCCCCGGGACATTATGAAATCTTAGAAATCACTAATTGGAGGAAAACCCAGTTCCTTGGAGTCTTTTCCGTAAGGTGTTGCTCCATGTGAGAGCGAAGGTGCAGCCCATGCCGTCACATGTCAGTCTGCTGGCCTGGGCGTCTGAGCGTGTACTGAGCGACACCCCAGACTGACAGTGGGGGCCCCCCAGGTGGGTGGGATGTCAGTGCAGCAGGAAGTGGGGCGGGCGCGGGGTGAGTTAGGAAGCAGCGCAGCTGCGGATTCCCTCTACGCCGTCGGACTGAAGGCGGCCACAGGAAATACCCTCCGTACTGACTTGCAGGGGTGCCCGCGATGCTGAGAAAGCAAGCGCAAAACGAGGTGGAAACGTGACTGCCGTGCTAACCGCTGCAGTTAATACACCGCTTCCGAGCGTGAGGATGACCAAGGGACGGGCTTCTGCACATCTCGAGAGGGCAGAGCCTTGTAGGAAAGGATTATTTGTTTTGTTTTGTTTCTAAATTTTAGTTATTATTACCTTATTTTTCATTTTTTTTCTTTTTTTTAAATAATTACTTTATTTAACTTTATTTATTTATTTTAATTTGACCAGAGAGGGACAAACCAAGAGAGAAAGACAGAAAGGGACAGAGAGAAAGTGAAAAAGCAAGCCTCCTGGTCCTGGATTCAAACCATGGTCAGCCATGTGGGAGTCCAGCAGCCTTAACCACCACGCTACCTGCCGGCCCCTTATTATTATTTTTTAATTTGCTGTAGGGCACATGCATTCGCTAGAGACAGAGAGAGGGGGAAGTGAGAAAGCAAGTGTGCAAGCCTAGGCCTCAAACTGCAACTGGCCATGTGGGAGTCCAGTGCCTTAACCACCACGCCACCTGCTGGCCCCCTGGGTTATTTGTTTTTATGTTTATCTCTACTGATTTGTTTCAGTGGATAGAATAAATGCCGAATGGTTGAAATTTGAAAAGAATACTAATGAAACGTGAAAAAATCTATTAAATGATTATTATTCAGCTAATAAAAAAGGATCTAGCCATTTTTAATGTTACCAGTTTCTAACTAGGGGATTCTGCACTGTTATATGTGAAACCCTCAATGCACTGTAAACCTTCTTGTTTTCTTTTCAGGAGTCGCTCCGAGCCGTCAGATACGAAATATCCCCTGACCGTCAGTACGCGCTGTTCTCGTACAACGTGGAGCCCGTGAGTGCTGCCCTGGGCTGTCTCCAACAGATTCCTTTCTTTACCCCATCCCTCACTCAGTTTGTCCTTGAACCTTCGTTCCTGGGACACTGAGCTCTGCACCATCTCCTGGGCCCCGGCAGTCTCTGGCAGAGGGACTGCCACCTGGGACCGGGAAAGGTGTCAAAGCCTCCCGGGCAGGAACAAGATGATCCCTCATTTGAGAGACTGGTTCATAGGGCTTTCTTGTTGAGATGGTGAGAATTTGTCTGCTCATAGAGATTTATTCACCCTTTTGTGAAAAAATGTTTTGCCATTTTCTCAAACTGTAAATTTTATTCTAAGAACAAAAAATAACTCCCGGTTCTCCCGAAGCTAAAATAGCACGGCAGTTACCTCCGGGCCGTCGGAGTGCTCCAGTGCGGAGCTGCAATGACACTTCATCACCCAGGTCCCTATTTTTAGCACTTCACAGATGAGAGTCTCGCGGAAATTTTCCGTAAAATTCCATCCTGGCCTTTAGTAGCAGCCTTAAACTTCCTAAGCCTCAGTCTCTATTTTCTCTTCCTTTTTTTATTTTTTTTTCCTTTTAACAGGCTGATATTTAAATTTCATTTGGCCTTTTCATTTTAAACAAGCTAGATGGTGAAATTGATTTGTCCAAGTGGAGCAGACGTTCTGCTTGGAAGAGATGGGCAACCTAAGAAGTGGAAGTTTTAGGAACTTTATTCTCTAGCCAAGACAACATGGCGTCCTGCTGCCTTTCGGGTCCTTCTGGAACCGATTCAATTAGAGCTTCCTGAATCCCCCGGGGACGAGGGACACCTGCGGGTCAGAGTGCTTCCTCAGAGAGACTACACAGGGCAGGCTTTGGGCTCATGTCCCACTGGGGAACTGGCGGGTCTGTTCCCATAGATGTGCAAGGCCATTTCTAGAACTGCGTGATTTCTTTACAAAGTGGGCTAGACAGCTAGATTATTGAGAGGCGATTATTTCAACTTTATTCTTCCAAAAGTAGATTTTTTAAATTCTCTTTTCAGTTTTTCATTTTCAGACATTTTGAATATGTTATATTTAAGTTTTAATTCTCTCTCTGAATTCTTTGGAACAATTGGGCGTCTTTGGGTGTCGGAGAGCAGCTGGCGAGTTTGACATTCTAAAGGCGGCACCTAAGGTGGGGCTGTGTTTTCTACACCCACCCTGCCTGTGCCCCTGGCTCTTGGGGCACGGGGCCTGATGCTCATAGACTGTCCGCTCCTTTCACCGCACCCCCTTGGAAGCTGCCAGAAATGTAATCTGGGTATTTATTTAAAAAAAAAGAAAGAAAGAGACTCTTCAGCAGCCTCAGCAGATACTCAAAGGCTTTTATAGATGCGTTCCGCGTTTCTCCGGGAGGCACCGCCAGCAGCTGAGTGGGAAAAGCATGGAAAGACACATCAGGTCACCTTCCAGGGGGGTCTTGGTCCTTGGAGCACCCCCGCAGTGGGTGGGGACCTCATGAGGTTATGTGCACCTGACGCTAGACACCACAGTGAAGCTCCTCGCCCATTCTCCACTGTCACAGGGAGGAGCTCCCCCGCACCCTGGGGTGCCCTGTCCTCCTAGGCCCTGTCCTGTGCGTGGTGTTCCCCACCAGTTCCCTCCTCTGTCCCAAAGACCGCCTGGGTCCCAGTGCCCAAGGTAGCCTTGGGCATTAACTGTTGTGCTAACTGTGAGTCTGAACCCTGCAGAACCCAAGCTGCAGGGACCTGGGTCCCCTCCCCACTCAGCAGTATGTGGACTGAGACAGTTCCCAGTTCATTTCCTCAAAAATCTATCAAAATCTATCGATTAAATGGAATAACCCATAATAATTTTCAAGTACTGAGCATTTGCTATGCACGTCTATCCAAGGAAGTATTCTTCGTTCTTCTGAAGGACAGTTGGAAAGGGAAGAGCTTGGGGTTCTGCTTAAGAATCTGGAGTTAGATATTAGGAAGAGCTTTCTAACAGAATAAAGAAAGATGCACATGATTTTAGAAAAGAGGAGTGGGTTTCAAGGGAAGGGTATTGGTCTATAATGTGGAATAAGTGGACTAGACCAAGACTTCCGAAGCTCAGTATCAATCATTATTAATAGCATATTAGCAGTATAATCATTAATCACTAATAGTAATTACAGTAGATTAGCCTACTGTAGGTTTTTGTTATAGTTTCCATTTTCAAATAAATTTGGGGACTCTAGTTAAACAAAGCTATACACATTTCTTTGCTGCAGGATATTTTGAAGCTTTTGCTCGTCTCATGAGTTACACAGTAGCTCCTGAGTGGGCATTATGATATGTGGGTCCAGGGCTGGCCCCATAGTTCAGCGGTTAAGTACCGCACAGAGGAAGCTAGAACCCACATGCCCGATGGGGGTTCGAGTCCCAGCCATGTTGGCCTGGAAAGCACACGAGGCTCATGCGTCCATGTCCAGATCTAGACATTCTAGAGGACTGGAGGAAAAGGATTTCAGAGTTAGCATGACCAAGCCCCTGGGGGGTGCTTTCTCTCAATCTCTCTCTTTCTGTTGTGCACGCACGTGCAAATGAACACACCCTCTGGCATTAAAAAAGAAAAAGAAAGAAAGGTCTGTGATTCCAGTCCAGCTGTAAAGAAGCCAGACTTTCTCTCTGGATCTGTGCTGACCCTGCCCTCATGCCTGTACCAGAGGCAGCCGGTGTATCTCGTTTATAGGAATCAATTCCACTTTTCATTAAAAAGACGGTCATGAAACGGTTTTAGTATGAACCAACTGTCCAATTACTGAACTCTTTTCATTTGTTTGCGTAGATGTCTAACTAGCAATAAAGTTTTAACATGTTGATTACCATTGCACTGAAAAAACCCACGTGTTCCACACCAACTCCAGATAATTACCGTCCTCCTGGCTGCTGCTCCTCTTGCTGCCTGCCGCAGCAGTGGCCTGGGACATCGCGGGTCCCCAGGGTCAGGGCTCTTCCTAATACGGGCCACTGTGTGCACGCGCGACCGACTGGGCCTTATGCAGTGCGTCTGGGAGCCGTCTGCCTGCGAGGGGCCGACAGGGCAGCACCGCCCCTGGGCTTCGGCCTCTCTTGGTGAGGGTGGTCCGGTGAGCACAGGTCGCCCACCTCTCGGGTCCACGTGTGTGCAGGCGGTTGGGCGACTGTGTCTGGCTGGATGTGAGGACTGCCAGCTGTCGGCCTGAGGCTGACGGACGCCTGCGTGGAATCAGCCACCCCAGCAGTGGCAGGTGTGCGTGGTCTCTAAGAGGTGTCCCATGCAGCACGTGAGTGAGAGGAATGGGGAAATAACAACATCTCACCAGAGAGACCAAGAGCAGGCCAGTGTCTCAAGGAGAACCGGCAGAAGGAGGCTGTCAGTTTAATCCGCGTCACACCCACTGTGTATCTCTGCTCCCATTCCAGACGAGTCGCAGCTTCCTGTCACTTCCAGCTGTTCAGCGTGGACAGATTCATTTGCCATTTTCACACTGACAGCTGCTCACGGCAGGGCTGGACGGGCTTTTCTCTCCCAGCCTCCCCCAGCCCAGCGTGGTGACTGGCACACATCCGGGGCCGACCATTGTGCATGGTGCTATCTTCCCACTGACCCGCCTAGCACTGACCAAGATGGCTCCGGGTACTCGGAGCTCTACCCGGCACACGCTCTACAGAGACAGGAAACAGATCTCTGCGGCGTCCGTGTCCGTGCTGAACATGTGGGATGTGCTAGTGAACGCACTTTTCTCCTACAAACGCCTGTCGTATAAGTCTGTAATCCGGCGAATGTCCCTGCACACCCACCAAGTAGCTGGTTTCAACTGTCAGTGCCACGTTTTACTGACAGCGTCAGAAGTACCCATTAGCCCCGTTGAGGTGGCTTGTGCCCAGATGCCACTGCTCTGCGGGCCGAGGCCACGTGGAGGCCCAGGTCCCCACCCGACCTGAAGCGGGTGCAGTGGCACAGGAGCAGCAGTCCAGCTATGGGGGGGGATTACGGCAGAGTGAGAGCTCATCTTTAAAAAACAAACAAACAAAAAAAAAACCTCTTTAAAAGCAGTATTTAAAATGTCAGCTATCCAGTGGATTTGAGGAAAAGGAGCCCGAGCGTAGTTTCTCGTTTTTCTAGGCGTTAGGTGTCTTTGGTCTGTAGCTGGTATGTCTGGATGTGAACATCGTGCTTCACGTACATGGCACCGGCCCCCGGTATGCGAAATTGTTTATTTAGACCGATGCGTTAACTCTCAAAGCGTCATTTCTGCTCCAAAGAGCCCACGTTTGCTAAACGAGTTTTATTTTGAACATGGAACTTCAGAACGCTTCTTAGTGTTTTGAAGGACTCTCTCAACCTGAGCTACCCATTGGGGAAATGGTCATTGTTTTTAACTTTGAATTTAGAGACTAGAGCAATAACATCCTAGTGGGGGATTGCCTTACAAAGACCTCCCGACGTAGAACAGCCGTGTGACTATCCTGAGACGTAACCAACAACTGTGAATGCTTCCAAAACTCTTTTGGGAGGAGGAAAAGAAGAATTTAAAATTCATTATCTTCATTCATTTTAAAATTGTAATATATTTTGTGGCTTCCAAAGAGAATACATATGTTGAAAATATTTTCCTTTGAGTGTCTGTTCCGCAAGCGCCACTGAGAGTTGAAGACCCCCGTCACTGTACAGGAGTCTGTGGGGATGGTTGTCTTGTCGCAGCGGAACAGTGTTCCCAGCCAGTCGCGTAGTCACTTGGTGACTGAATGGGGCGCTGTGTATCCACCACGCTGTCCAAGTTTTCTGAAGCTGCACGACAGATTAGTGCCAGGTTTGGTGTCCCCACACCAAGTTGTTGCCTCAGTTTCTACAGATCAGAAACTCGGGCTCAGGCCAGCGGATGCTCTGACTCAGGGTCCCCCGAGGCTGGGCAAGGACCCCTGTCCAAGCTCACTTGTGGGTGCTGACGGGGCTCAGGTCAGCATGGCTGCCGGATTTCTCACTGGCTCAGCGCCTGTCCCCAGGCGCTCCCACCCTGAGCCTCCCCCCGGCAGCTCGAACCCAGCACTTGCTTTATCGGTGCAGCAGGCAGAAAGCGGCACAGCAGCAAACTCACGTGGCCAGGCCGGGGGACTGGGGTGGGTTGCGGTGTGGGGACCTTGTGTTGGGTGACTGACTCTGTCTCTCTCTAAGACATAAATCAATAAACTTAAAAAGAGCCAGAGGAAGAACGTCAGCAAGATGGCATTGCCCTTCTTGTGACCTGATGCCGGGAGTGACAGCACCCCCACTCCCCACTCCTACCATATTCTACTCATCAGACACAGTCACTAGGTCAGCCCACTAGTGAGGGGAGGGGACTTCTTATCAGAACACCAGGGAGCAAGATCTTCGGATGCTGGCTGTTTTGAAGGCCACCCAGCTCCCTGCAGAGTCCTGAATGAGGAAGCATGTCCCTGGCATGTCCTAGGTCCCTGGTGTGTCCTCGGTCCCTGGCGTGCACACCGTCCCTGGTGTGTACTCAGTCCCTGGCGTGCACATAGTCCCTGGCATGTCTTCAGTCCCTGGCGTGTGCACGGTCCCTGGCGTGCACTTGGTCCCTGACGTACACACGGTCCCTGGCGTACACACAGTCCCTGGCATGTGCACAGTCCCTGGCGTGCCCTCGGTCCCTGGCGTGCACACAGTCCCTGGCGTGCCCTTGGTCCCTGGCGTGCGCACGGTCCCTGGCGTGCCCTCGGTCCCTGACATACACACGGTCCCTGGCCATCCGTCTGTTGGTGCAGGACGCAGCCTGTCTGTGGAGTGAGCTCCTTTCGTTCCCATGTGATCCCAACGTCCAAGAAGTTAGAGAGGCAGGGGGAGCAGGCACAGTTGTCTGGAGCCGCGCTGGACTGAGAGGCAGGAAGACCCAGCCCCCGTCACTCCTCTGTGGTGACTGCAGGGGCCCAGGGTGGGCTGGACGACTTCCAGTTTTCTACCACAGAAATGGAGGGAACGAGCTCTTGAGTAACTCGGGATGTTAGGAACCAGTGTGCGGAATAACTTACCTGAGCCTTCTCCAAAAAATGAATAATGTAGAAGATGCCAGACCTGGGTCTTGATAGACAGTGGGCTCTCTCTACATTTTAATTTCTATTATATATTGACGCTCAGAGCGTGGATGATCCCACATAAATCCGCAGGAGCGCACTCTTACTATGATCTCTAAAGAACACAAGTGAAAGACCGGCTTTTTACGTCCCGAGTTGCCAGTAAGCTCGTGTAGAGCGGGAATCTTTGGCCACTAGATGCGGGCAGACAGCTCGAGTTTCTGGTGCGTCTCCTAAAGGGCTCTGTGAAGTAAAGGCAAGCCCCGAGAAGCCTTGCTGTCCTCGTGGCCCTCTAGGGTCGCACTGTAGCAGAGAGGTCCCTTACTCATGGGCTGCTGGTCAAATTCTGGGGCCCAAATGCAGACGGTGGCTCCGGAGTTGGCGCACCCTCACACCAGTGTCACCGTCCCCAGCGTCCCGCGGCCAGGCCGTCTCCAGCAGCTCAGGAGACGGTCCAGGTGCCCGGAGCCATCACAGCCTCTAGGCCTTCGTCCTTCCTGCAGAGGAAGAAAGCGGCCCTTTCCTGAGTCTCCTGCACTTACACCATTTCCCATCCTGGTTTTCACACAGGTCTTCTCCCTCTTCCATTTTCCTTAAAGCTGGTGGCTGATGCTGCTGTCAGAGCAGGAAGTGGGACAACCGCTCCAAGCTTCGTCCCCAGAGGCGAGGGTGGGTGTGCAGGTTCTTGGGATCAGCCATCACCACCCCACCCGCTCCTCCACTGCCCGAGAGGTCGCTCCTGCTCGATCCTGAGAAAGACAATCTGACCACGAGCTTTCCAGGGCAGGAATTTGAAGCAGTTTTCACATTCGATAAACCTCTAACTCTTAGTCTGCCCTCGCGTAAGTCGGTGTGGCCTGTTTTGCCACCTAAGGGTGAAGTTGGGGATTCACGTAACACTGAAAAGCACCATTGTGGCGAGGCCAGGTCTAACACGCGTGGAGGGGCCGGGTCTAACACGCATGGAGAGGCCGGGCCTAACGTGCGTGGAGAGGCCGGGTCTCACACGTGTGGAGAGGCCGGGCCTAACGCGTGTGGAGAGGCAAACCCACTGCTTCAGAATCGCCAGGGCAGCTGCAGGGGTTGCCCTTTATCCCTGTCTCCAGAATTAGTTTTTTAAAGTGATCTGAGACTCCATGAATGTGACATAAGGGCTCGGCCATCGGTCATCGAGCCCGCCGTGAATCACCCTCAGAAATTGGATCGGTAGTCCTGCATGCGTGGGTCCTGTGCCCTGCCATTGGTGGGTCTGCTGTTTGCAGCAGCTCCTGCCTTCCGCCACCGACGGCGAAGTCTGCCCAGGAGGAGCCATGGCAGTCTGTCCGTCCTGTGCGGTTGGGCATCTTTCTGTGTCATCCGTGGCTTCTCTCCAGGGCCAGCTTTGGGAACAGCCGGTCGGAGCTGGGCGAGCCTCCACGTTTCCGTGTGGCTAACCTCAGAGCCGAGAGCTCTGCACACCGGCCGCGGGCGCCTTCGCGGGCAGACCGCATTTGAACGGCGGCTGCTACTGTGGTGGGTGCCTGGATCCAGTCATTTAGCCTCCTCTGGAAGCAGAGGGTCAGCTCTGGTACCAGGAAGCAGAGGGTCAGCTCTGGTACCAGGGCTGTTCCTGGTGCTTCCTAGAAGGGCACTGCACCGCCACCGCCACCTCGGAAGAGCCTCACTCTGGCCGAGCTCTGCGACACGGTCCCAGCCATCTCTCCTTGTTAGCAGCTGCCGAGATCGCCGTGGGCACCCTGCTAACAGTAGTTCGCTCTTTGACTGCCCTAGGCCTGCCTCTCGGGGCTCGTGCTGTAGCAGATTTTTGGAAATGCTCATTACGGACTTCGCAAATGCGTGACTTCACGTGGCTCACACTAGGCGCTCTACACGGGCTTTCGCAGCATCGCGGGCTCTAATAGCAGGCCGAGTTCTCGGGGAGCCGTCCAGGGGCTGAGCCCCGCAGCAGCCAAGACCTCGCTGCCGGGAGCCCCTCCCTGACCCGCATCTCTCCTGGACTGGCCATGGGAAGAGAGCGCTTCCTGTTCCAGAAGGTCCCCGGTTGTGCTTGTTTGCTTTTTGCTTGTTTTTGAAATGGTAGGTTTTTAGTGTTTTTCATTTTGCGGGTTTTTTTCTGGTTGTATTGTTTTAGCACAAACCTGGTTCAAAACTGACCCACACGGAACTTTTTTTCTTGTTTCTTGTTTTTTTTTAGTATTTCCATAGAGGTTTTGGAACTAAACTTAAAAGCCCAGATTTAACCACAGAAAAAGTGCAGCCCAATGTTTCTTTCTCTCTCTCAGTAAAATGTAAGTGCCGCCGAGGCAGCGATGTGCATGCACACGCGTGTCGTCCTGGCTGCAGAGTACAAGGTAGAGGGTCTCGCTCACGGTGCTTGGGTCATAACGCTCAAGGGTGGGTACTTCCGAGTGTAGATCCTGCAGGGCTGGGACGTACTTGTTTGTAGCATGGAGTGCTCCCTAAAGAGGTGTTCGGGCACCCACAGGCAGGAGAGGAGTCCCGAGGCGCACCCACGCTGCGTGGAGCCCGCAGCCCGGCGGCTGTGGCGACAGCCTGTGTGTGTGGTGGTTCACGCAGCGCAGGGATCCACCCTCCTTCCTTGACTCCAGCCCCCCACCAGGGACCCCACAGGTGGCCTCCTCCTCGGTCTCTGCTCCTCTGGCCACCTGCCCAGGCTGAGCTCTGCAGCATGGCCAGGGTGGCCTGGAAACACGTAAACAGTGGCATCCCCTCTGCTGCCCCTACCCACGCCTGCAAATCCACCATGCACACACGCACACACACACACATGCACACACGCGTGCACACACGCACGCACACACACGCACACAACCCTTGCTCTCTCCACCCAGCTGCAGTGCCTTCCTCCTGTCCTCCCTCCCGTCAGAGACTGGGCCCACCCACCGCGGGGCCCCCGAGCTGGCCGCGTGCTCCCAGGAGTGCTTCCCTGCAGTAGTAGGGAGGGTGGTAACAACAGTGTGGCAGGTCTGCCGTGGGCTCGGTGGGGGAAGGATCACGGTTTCTTCCAATACAGCCTTTAGTGTCTTGCCAGGAAACTGTGAGATAAGGCCACTTGTTGAAAATGATGACAGAGGAGTGGGGGAGAGTGTGGTCCGGAGATGGAAGACGCGTGCGACAGCAGCTGGGGTGCAGGGGAGTACACCTCCCGACGCCGACGCCATCTCTGCTGGGTGAGGCTCGGAATGAGGCAGCCCAGCTGCACCTCTGCCCTCTGCCGGGGTCATCTGCCCACCTCCCAGCACCTCACAGTTGGCGTCGCCTGGGCTGGGGCTTTGGTGGGGAGTGAGATCAGGAGTCGAGGGCATTTCCAAAGGAGTGGTTACTTCCCTAAACCGCGAGGTCTCGGCCACAGGGCAGCGAAGTCGTCGGGCCATAGGCAGGGACAGCGGAACCCACGGTTTGCGGCCTTTAGCCGTCCCCTTGGGTCAGGAGCCTGAGGCACCGAGAAGCCTGAGCTCAGGAGGCAGCAGGAGCCGGTGTGGTTGGTGGGAAATAAATGCAAGGTGGCGGAGACAGCGAGGGTTGAGGACGGCACTCGTGCTTCAGCAGAGGGAGGAGGAGAGACCCCAGGGAATCACGGGAGAGCGGAGGAAGAGCTTAGGAAGGATAGGACCCCATCCCGTCCTCCAGCCTGAAGGAACGTGGAAGGTGAGATGGGGAAGAACCTCCAGTTGGAGCCAGCAAGAGACTTGGAGGTTAATGCACTGGATCCCACACGGCTGACTGCACGTTCAAATCCCAGACCTGTCAGTTTGAGAGACGCTTCAGACACGTGTACACACGTGCCCAAGATCCTGAGAGGAATGTAGAAGGGACTGTGGTGTGGCCATCCCCGAGGGGTGCGTCCGCACTGTAGCTTTCTCTCCCTCTTTCTCTCCAGCGAGCGCACGTGCCCTATAGCAAAAGTAACTAACTAAATAAATAAATAAAAACAAACCACCTCCCCTGGGTAGGGGACTAGGAGCTGCCATGCAAAAGGCGGGTGCGGAGGACACACAGGTGTGTGCGAGGGCCAGGTAAGGAACTGGGTCCTGGGAGCCGGTGCTGAGATCTGTGATGAGGGGAGGACCTCCGGCCTCTCTCCACCCTGCAAGGCTCCTGGGCAGGGCTCCACTTAAACTGGCACAGACGGAGTAACGGAGAGACCCCATCGTAGCTGCGTGTGCAGGTGCAGGAGTCCCCCCAACGTGAAACTCGAAGGGAGTCAGAAGACTGAGCTAGAGCAGCTCTGATACGGAGGGAAGGAGGCGGCCCTGCGGGGAGGACACACAGCCGGGGTCAGGCCAGGCAGCGGCCCTGCGGGGAAGTGGTCCCTCGGGGAGGGCACAGAGCCGGGGTCAGGCCAGGCAGCGGCCCTGCGGGGAAGTGGTCCTGTGGGGTGGGCACAGAGCCGGGGTCAGGCCAGGCAGCGGCTGTGGGGAAGGCCGCCTCGTTCTGCAGGTGACAGCCTCTGAGCTAACAGAGGAGGGCCCTCAGGAGAGGAGGGGAGCCTCCAGCCTCTCTCCTGGATCCGGTGCTTCCTGTTCCCTGGTTCACGAACTTCTCGGGAGGGGAACTTCTCGGGAGGGGATTCGTGAAGCCAAGTCCCTTTCAGAGGCTCCGTCTTTAGGCAGGTGGGTGCGCCCGGGAACAGCCCTGCCCACTGGTCCCGAGAACCCTCAGTGCAGGTCATCAGCGCACCCAAGTGGCAGCGAGGACAGAGTTTGAAGGGGGCGGAGGCTGTTTCCGTGTCTGCGGCAGTAATTAATCATCGTCGTCATTCTTAAAGCCCACCAGCTGCAGGAGGGGCTCTGAGTGGTATGAATCATCCAGGAAAGTCTGTGTAACTTGTAATAAGAGAGAAGAATGGGGGCCAGCAGGGGGCGTGGTGGTTAAGGGCGCTGGACTCCCACATGGCCGACTATGGTTTGAGTCCTGGACCTGGTGGCTTGCTTTCTCAGTTTCCATCTCTCTCTCTCTCTCACTCTGTCCCTCTCTGGTCAAATTAAACTAAATAAATAAAGTTAAAATCATTCTTAAAAAAAAGAATGTATATGAAAGAAAAGTAGGTTTTCTGAGTGGCAGGGTGAGATAGTAAATAGAGAACATTTAATTGCATTTATTAAAAATGTCCATCATTGTACTGCTGTGAGGAAAAAATGGCCCAAATGCTTCTCGAACAGTGTGTGCTACAGTCCCACTGAGCGGCACGCCGTGGCAGGGCCCTGGTGAACCGCCATCACCAGCCCGCACGGGTCAGAGCGGTCGCTGTGGGCCGGTGACTGCGCCGCCTCCCACGCCAGCTGGGCTCAGGACATCCACGTGGGTCGTTGCCTCCGCCTGGTTGTGAACAGTTTATGCTGTTAACAGCTGTTAGGAGTCGGCACTGGTGACAGTTAGGGCCAGTTCCCTTTGTGGTTTTGGGCTCCAGCTGCTGAAAAGAAAATGATTTAACACGATTGGAGATTAAGATGTCACCCAGAGTATTGCCGACAGTCTCGCCGTACCACCGTCTCAGTGCAGGGCTAAGACCAGACAGCCCTCTCTAGGAATGCTTGGCTTACCTTCTGGTCAACTAGCACGACTATTTTATGACACCAGGAGGCTTTCTAGCATGTGATGTTCGGGAGTTTATTGTGTCCCCACCTCTTTCCAGGTGTTCGCCACAGTGAGCGAGGACAGCTCTGTGCATGAGTTAATGGGTGCCGTGGAGTTCTGTGGTTTTAACAACAGATTTTCGTTGTCCGCTGGTCTTTTTTCAAACCCCTGCTGGGCGGTCTTGCTCCTGAGTGTTTACTAGCCAAAGCCTAACAATGAGAGCGTGAGGTGTGGACCGGCCGGCTGCGGGCGACACGCAGGCCCCGTCAGGCCTGGCAGATCTCACCGATGCACGTGCCATGACGGTGCTCTGTGCCAAGACGACAGCCCTGGCTTTGGACTCTGCCGTTACTGCCGTGAGCCACGCATTGCTCGAACGGTCCCTCTCTGGGTGCCGCCTTGGAGCGCACAGTGGCTGCCCCCGCTGGGCCAAGGCGCCAAGGTAACAGACACCAGCGTGTTTGTGTTCGTGCGCGCACATGCGTGTGCAAAGGGAAGAGCACCTGGCTTCTCACTGGCGGCGTCTGCAGTGTTACTCTTCCACTGCCACCTGCTGTGTGAGTAAGGAATCACGGACCGGAAGTGCAGGCCTGCCCTCGCGTGGAAGCCGCTGGCCCAACCCCCCTGAACCCTGCACAGCACTCCGGCAGGCTGCCATGACACCTGTCAGAGGTCGTCACTTATCAACAGAAAAACAATGTATCTTCTCACTATGGGGGGGGGGGGGCGGGTTTAAGAAATATGAGTAGAACAAGAAAGCTGCACATGCTGACATCTTGGGGCAGGAGGGAGGGACCCGGTCCAGTCTCCCAGTGTCTAGTAACAGGAAATGCCTGCATCTGGGTAACTTTTGAAGAGCAGAGGCTTATTCATCTCTAGTCAGTTGGAGCCCCAGGTCCGGCCACCCCTGGTGACAGCTGGGAGAGGGCAGGATGCACACGTGTCCCCCTGGCTCCTTAGAAACCCACCAGGAGTCAGCCGCGGGCCCCGCCCTGACAACCCCAACCCTACTTTCTCCAGGCCCCGCCTTCAGCTCTGCAGTCCTGAGTTGTCCCTATTCCACCACAGCGAGTCCAACAAGGAATTCTGGAGAGTTCGAACCACAGCCGTGCTCTACAGGAGTGGGTGCGACAGGGGTCCTGGACTGGACATGGGGCAGAAAATGGGCTCGAGGCCGCTATATCCAGTGGTGGATACGTCCCCAAGACACTGTGTCCCACGAGAAGGCACGACAGTCACGGAAAGGACCTCGAGCACCAGATGAATGTCTAACGGACCACGTGGGGAGAGGCAGCGAGAGCACAGCTGGGGCGTGGAACCGAGAAGGCCGTGGAGGGAGGCGGGGGGACTGCAAGCGATGGGGTCCCTACGTTCTGGTTGTGGCATAGAGGCTAGAAGAGCAGGTGCACGTCCCTCACACAAGGAGGAGGCGGCCGGGGAGGGGAGAGGGCCTGGAGGGCAGAGGACCTGGAGGGCAGAGGACCCGGAGTGCAGCCTGCCCGGCTCCTTCCTGCCCCTCCGGTGCCTCGGCGTGCCTGGGCGGCATCCGACGCAGGTGCAGGAAGGAACCTAGGTTTCAGGACAGGAGAGGCAGAGGTGACCGGCACCCAGGGTGCTTTATCGCCTCCCAGACTCTGCAGGGTCCGGCTGGGCGCCAGAGAGCTGAGCCCAGCCTCTCCCCCTGCCTCCTCTACCCCTGAAGACCTCCGCCCTCTCCCATCTAGAAACACAGAAACTGCAGTTCCGTCTCCAAGCCTTCCATCTCCTCCTGCACCTCACAGTCAGACTGGAAAGCTGGAGTCTGCACCCTCGACTCCGCCTCCTCCGCGGGGAGCAAGTTCTGGATGCCCGGCCGCCCCAGCAGCTAGGGAAGGCCGGGCAGTGGTCCCTGACCTTGGCCCAGGTTAAGAAGCTGGGGCTCCAGAGAGGGCGTTTCCCCAGTGCATGGGTCAGAGGGCTGTGGTTCGAGGGCATCCTATAGCCCCCGCCCCCACTGCGGCCAAGTGGCCTCACATTCAGCACCAGCGTGTGGGCCGGGTTCTCCACGCCAGCTGTGCCCATGCTTGGACTCCAGGGCACCACCCCAGGCCAGGCAGCCCAACCAGCAGCACTTGGCTCTCGTGGTTCTCCCTGGAGGCTGCAGTCCAAGGCCACGCTGCCCGCAAGCCCGGGGGCCCCTCCTGTGTAGCCGGGAGGTTGCCGACATTCCCGCAAGCCCAGTCTCTCAGGGCCTTCTGTGTAGCTGGGAGGTGGCCGACATTTGACCCATAGTATGTCCCTCCTCAGGCCTGCCACGGGGCCCTGGGTGTCCTTTGCAGTCCCCACGCTGCCCTCCACAGCCCTCTCAGTTCCACAACCCCGCCGTCCTCTCGCCGCCTCCCCTAGTGGGGTCAGACATTCATCTGGTGCTCGAGGTCCCTTCCGTGACTTTGTGTCCTCTCGTGGGACGCAGCTTCCTGGGGACATACCCACCACTGCGATTGCTGCAACGCTCTTGTCCCCAGTGTGAGCACTGCTGGCGGCAGTCGCTTCACCAGGAAGCCCGGGGCAGGCTACACCACGGGCCCAGCCCAAATCCAGTCAGCCAGGGCCTGCACGCTGGGCCACCCATATGCACATTGGGGTTGTCCTGAGCTAACCAGTGCGGCCCCAGGCCACAGATCTCCCACCTGGGCCAGCCCCACCCACGTGCCACTGCTACCTTCTGGAGGGACCTCAAACGCAGCATGTGTGAGCAGCTCACCCACGCGGCCCCACTTCCTGCCTCCGCCATCACCAACATCCCCTCCCTGCAGGACCCTGAGTCGGCCCCGACCCGTGGGTGACTCACTCTCATGTCCCCAGTTACCACTACTGTTGGTTGTTAGGCAGACCCCCACGCCCCCCACAGCCTCTGCCTCAGAACACCGACACGCTCACGCCCTCCGTCTGTTCTCCAAGCTGCCCTCGGTGCATCTGCTCCAACACCAGCCAGGCCCCCTCCCCAGCCGGCAGCTCTGCGGCCCGGCCTCTCTCTGCCCCTGCAGCAAAGCCCCCCGGCCTCCTGGCAGCCGCTCCTCTGTCCCTGCAGTCTGACCTTCCCAGAACATCACTCGAAAGGCATCAAACAGTGTATAACCCTTCGAGACTTGCTTTAAAGTGGACAGTGTTCTCATCTCCAGATCCGGAGAGACCTTCGGCCTCTTCGGGGGCTCTGCCTTCAGTCTCGGCTGGCATTCGGAGTGTTTGCTGTGCGCTTCTCTGCAGCCGGCCTGAAATCGTGATCCGAGATCACGTCGTGGAGGCTGAGGTTAGCGAGTCTGGACGTCGATGTCCAGCCCACAGGCTTTTATTTACTGTGGCCCCGGGGCCGAGAGGGGAGATGGGGAGGGACTCACACGGGAGAGCACGCACAGGCCGCGCTGGGGCTGCGTCCACAGGTGGGCGACGGGGGCACTGTGGATGAGGGAACCGGAGCACGCAGCTCGGAGGGGGCCGGGGCGTGTGGTGCTGTGGGGCTCCCCACCACGGCCTGGAGCAGGCACTGCTGGGAGCGGGGGAGCTATGACAGGTGAGGGCAGGTGAGGGCAGAGCAGTCTTGGGTGAGGCCGGCATGGCTTTGGCCTCTACACATAAGGGAGACATTTGCTGGGGACCGCAGGCAGAGCTCAAGTCCTGAAGCAGAGGCAGAGCCGGCCCTGCCTCAGCACCACCCTGCCTGCCTGCCCACGTGTGGGATGACGCGAGGACCGAGCGCCGGGGGAGAGTCGAGCTAGACAGGGAGCCCAGGCCCTGGGGCTGCTTCCAGCCAGTGCCCTCAAGACCTGTGGTGCTGGGAGACAGCCCGTTCCTGGGCCGCTGCCCACAGGGTGTCCGTTACTGGCAGCTGAACAAGTCTCGCATGGCTGTGGCCCGGCGTCCCCTCCTGAGCCCTCTCAGCCTGGTCCGGCTGGGGCTCTCTCCATTCGGAAACGCAGCACCTTTGAGTGTTCCCAGGCCCCGCAGGGAACGCAGTGCGTGGCTCGATCTGCCTCCCCTCGTCGGCACCCGAGGAGCATCGGGAGCCTTATCCTGTCCGCAGTGGAAGACAACCATGGGGCAGCAACATGCACTGAGTGCGTGGAGAACGAGGGACCCGGGGACAAGGAGGGGGACGGGGCACGGTTCTGCACATTCCTGCTAGTCGCGGCCCCTGTTCCCCCCTAAGGAGGCGTGGTGAGGTGGAGGGCCCTACCGGGCCCTCCGAGTTATCAAAGCTCTGTCGTTAATCCCCACGGGGTCAGAGAACAGGCCTCACGGTGACGGTCGGTCCTGCCTCATCTGGACGGCCTCTGCTCTAAATCGTAGGCCGGCAGCCTCCTTCTCTGCCCTGCCCACCGCAGGGTCCGTCTGTCCTGCTCCCCGGTAGGACCAGCCCTTTCCCAGGGACCTGCTCCCTTCCCTGTTTCGCCCTCGGCCATGGTCTGCCGACCCGGACCCTGTCTGTCCCTCTGCTTCCCCCTCGCCTTGGTTGTGCCCTCCCCACCTCCCGTCCAGACGATGGAGCAGGTCCCGCCCGGGGCTTCCCTCCTGTAGCTCCAACACTGACGCGGCCACTGCCCAGGGAAGGTTCTGAGCGTGGCGCTCCTCACCGAAGGCCGTGCCTCTGGCTGAAGACCCAGTATGAGCATCACTGTTTTCATGGAGCCCTCACGGCTCTTACCGCTCCATCCCCGACCTCCCAAGCCCTCGCTAAAATAACACTGTGGCACACCAAGCTAAACGGACCTTCCTAACGTGACCCCGCCCATTCCCCACTTTTTGACCAGCAAGTGAAGTCCAGGGGGTGGCAGCTGCGATCCAAGATCATGGCCTCGCTAGTGATAAGAGCGTCGCCATCTTCCTCCCAGGGCTGTACTGTCCATCACACGCTGGACCTGTCCTTCCTTCCTGCCTCACGTGTTCGAGTCTCGGCTCCCGACAGATGCAGTGCGGGCCTGCCTGCTGGCTACACGCTGGGCGGGCCTCTGCAGGTGTTCTGGGTGAGGACCCGGGAAGTTCGAACAGAGTCCAAGGAGTCTGGGTCGGAGCAGCCCCGGGCTCCATGAACGTGAGCCAGCTCAGCCGGCCTGGTGTGCAGGTGGAGGCCTGACCTTGGGCACTAAGGTGTCTTCCAGGTGCACCTGCTCACCCCAGGGAGGACGGAACACAGCTCAGGGCGGCGAGCCACAGGACAGGCTCTGGCAGCTCCTGCTGCCGATCCAGGCCCACTCCGCGAGCAGTGGGTACGGCGCTGGCCCTTGTGAGCTCAGTAAGTGCTGCTTCTCTCTGACCCACTCACTCACTGTCCCACCTGGCCCTCACCCGTGTCCCTGTTGAGAGACTCCCTCGCTGGCGAAAGTGGCTTGTCCACGGACATGGACAGCGGACAGCCCACGGATATTCAGTGCCCCCATCATGGCGAGGAGGCTGGCGCCGCAGATGCCCGTGACCGAGTGGCGATGTGTTGAGCTGACGGCGTCCTCCTCCAGAATGCGAGGCGCCCCTCGGGTCTCCAGGCCCACAGTGGCTGTCTTTCCCAGCCATGGCAATGGGCAGTAGCCATTCCTCCTCCTCAGGACCTCCCTGGGCTCCGCTTTTAGCATCTGACCTCTCCTAGGACACCATGCAACAGGTTCACTTAACTGTCAACTTCAGACTCGAGGTTCTTAAAGTAGTCAAATAAAACAGCTAGCTTTTCTCACAAACCAAGTACCCGTGGTTTTATTATTATTAATTATTTCCTGCCTAGAAAATAGTTTTTATAAATTAAATCAAAATGTAATTGCTTTAAATTTAAAATAACAGCATGGACTTTGTCTTTGTACCCAAAGCAAGAACTGCCTCTTGCATTTTTCTCATGTGAATTTCCATGTGCACACAGGACCTGGAGGCTGCTGGGAGAACAGCTCCTCAGTTATGAGCAAAGGCTCGTTAGGCTGTGTAGATCGACAGGTAGATAAAGCTACTTATCAACAGAAAAATAGAATCTGAATGCTAAAACTAGGCCTGACAGAGCAAGTTACCCACACCTTTCTTTGTTTCTTGTTCTCTATTTGCTTTAGTTTTGGCACAGAGTGTGTGCACTTGCCAGAGAGAGAGAGAAAGCCCCTTCAGGGGGATGGCCACGCTGCAATGCTGTCTCCTTCATTCTCCTCTGGGATATTGGGCATGCACCTGTGTCCTGCATGCTTCTTAAGCTCCCGGGTCTGGGACTCGAACTGTGCAGAACCTCATTTAGAAGCCGGGGGTCCCAGCACTCCTCCTGCCGTCAGGATGGTTCATCGCTTGCATCTATCCAGGCGCCTCTGCCACCCCTTTGCTGTGCCTTTTCTCAGCCTGGAGCACACCTCTCCGCTGCGGATTCTGACACCCCTGTGGCTCCCTGAGTCCCAGAATCTCGAGGTCGCTGGGTAGTGACAGGCATTGGTGGCACCGTCCGGCATCACCTCGCCACCCCATGCTCAGTCTGACAACCCGCCTTCCCCTCTCTGGGCTGGGCAGTCCTTTAGCTGCCCTTTATTTTATTAGAGTCTCCATACTGAGACTGTCTAATCGTCAGCTGTTATTCAAACTTCCCACCTGCTCGGTCTTGTCCCCTTCTGACACAGCAGCACCCCCTGGACCTCCCTGCAGGCCAGGATGGCGGCACAGCCCAGCGTGGCGAGTGAGCACCCAAGGTGTGGCTGGTGTGGCCCAGGGCTCGATGTGTCCCTTCGTTTCGTCGTAGTGAACTTATGATCACGGGGCGCGGTGCGAGCAGCCCCAGGGAAGGCAGCGCAGCTCTGGCCAGCACTGGGTGAAGTCCCTCCCCGTGGCTAGCGAAGGCCTTCCGCTATGGAAGGACAGGGTGCAGTGCGGGCTTTCAGTCTCTCCCTCGCCCCGCAGAGCCAGGCTCCGGGAGGTGCTCTCCAGACACCGTAACCGCTCGGCCCCCAGCTGACCTTGCCGAGTGCCTGAGTGAGTGTCCAAGTGGCAGTGCATTCGTGACTGAGAAGTGAGCGTCTGCTCTGCACGCACGCCCTCAGTGTCCAGTGGCCCTGTCTTCTCACATGGACTGAGGGCTTTGATTTCATGACCACTGTGCGGAGGACAGGACCAGGCAGGGCCGAGGCTCGAACCCCTCTGCCTGCCCGGCTGGGAAGTGGAAGGGCACAGTCCTTTGCTCTCAGGTATCACAGGCTCATTAAAATAAAATGAGGCAGTGCAGGTGCCCTGCAGTGATAGTCAGGCTTGTCGCTGCTTTATAAAATGGCCCATCCAGTGCCCAGTGCAGTGTCCAGCCATTCAGGTTCCGAGAACACACACAGAGTAGAAGCAAGCCAGCACGCGAGGGCCGCGGTGGGGCAGTGTGGAGTGGCCTGCTCTGTGGGGTCGAGCCTCATGGTCGGTGGTGGCCCACACCAGGGCGTGCCCTGCCCAGAAGGCCCTCAGGTTACCGAGGGTGTCCCGACTGCCTCGCTCAGGCCACACCTGCCCAGGACAGCTGGGGTCGGCGCCACCCCCTGGATGCGGCGATGGGGCTGGTGAACCAAGAAATGTGTACGTGGTCCCGAGCTGGGCCTGGGCGTGGCAGGGAAGGGCCACGCTGAGACTGGGAGGTGACATGTGGATCGGCCGCGTCCTCCTTTCCGCCTCTCAGCAATGCTTGTTGGCGTGGGAGCTGCAGACCGGTGCTGTAGAGAGGGCGCCCGTAAGACCACGGGCAGGGGGAGCAGAGGCCAGGACAGCCACACGCCTCCCCAGCTCGGTAACTCACCGTCACCTCGGCCCTAGGAGCGTCCGAACGGTTTGGTACAGGGAAGAAGCTACTGCCAGAGACGTCGGTAAAGAGAGTAGCAGTGTGGACACAGCCGTAAAGATGGCGGCCAGGGACCGTGGTGACAGTGGTCGTGAGGATGACGGCAGCAATGACGGTGACAAGGACAACAGCACGCACATTGACAGCCCTGCTAACTATGGTGCCTCGCTGTCAAAGGCGTGAGGGTGTTGATGACAGCAGAGGACTCACGGTCACCGTTGTCAGTGGCCTCTGGGGAGAAGGGTGGGGTGGTCGGAAGTCTGGAAGGGGACAGGGAGCAAAGACGTGTGCTCCTCGGATCCGCGATCATGCCGGCCGCCCCGCTGCATGCTGGGCGTGGACCTGCCACAGTGGAGAGCTGCTGTCTCAATAGCATTCCAGCTGTCTAAATATAGCCCGCCCAGGCCCGGAGCCAGCACAGCGGACCGCAGCTGCCAGACCCGTCACCAGCCGCAGGCCCTGGCTGCGCTCTGGAGGGGAGGAAAAGACAGTCCTGCCTTGAACAGATTCCCGGAGGCAAGATGAGCCTGGGAACGGAAATAGAGCTTCGAGGATCGTGCAACCCGCCCTCTGCATTCTGGTGGCAGAGCGGGTGGGTGGGAGTCAGGGTGAGGGGGTGGGAGCCCGAATCCCAGGTGTGCGTTCTCAGCTGGCCAGGCCGGAGCCTGGGGAGCCGCCGCCTGCAGAGTCCCCACAGCCAGGTGAGGGCAGGGAGAGCAGGACGGGCAGGGGGCCAAGGCTGGCTCCCGTTCCCCAGGGTGCCGCGCCCCCGTGACCCCACAGTCCCACCTGCAGAGCGACTTGAAGGCTGACAGCGGGCCTGCTGCTACTCCGCGTCTTCACCCAAGACCCCCGTAGACGGGTGATGGTGTCTGAGTGAGGACCTGCCTGCCCTGGCGTAAAGCAGCACCTAGGACAAGGGGAGAATGGAAGAAAGGCAGAGAGAGAGCGGGTCTAAGACGTCACCAAGAGTCACCCAGGGGCGCGGGCGTGGTGGCCTGCGTTCACGCCTCATCCTGTGGGTTTCTCTCCTGTATCCAAGGGCAGTAGACTCACCTGCTCTCGGAGGCACGGGAGATGCCAGGGTGACACACGGGGGTGCCAGGGCGACACACGGGGGATGCCAGGGTGACACACGGGGGCTGCATCTGCTTCCTGGCTCCGTCCCACTGGGAAGGGCCTGCATAATAAAGCAATTGTAGGCCATCGGGTGGGCACGAGCTCAGGGAGGGTCAGGAGGGGCTTCCTGGGAGAGGGTGGCAGGGACTGAGAAGACACAGCCCAGTGTGGGCAGCGGGCAGACCTGCAGGCCTGGCGCGTGATGCCAGACAGCACAGTGATAGCAGCTCGCCTCTAAAGCCACAGCAGGGAGAGCTGGCAGGACCAGGTCCCATGGGGCACTTTCTTCCTTTTCCTTTGTCTCTGTCCCTCTCTGTCTCTCTCGAGTGAGCTCACGGGCCCTTTGGCAAAATCACACACACGCATACATGTGCAGTGGTGGGCACATAGCCACCTCCCCTGGCCAAAACCACTGCTGTCACCCCTGTCCCCTACCTGCAGCCTCACGGACAGGGCCACGGAGTAGCAGCGACTCACACTCACCTCCAGGGCCGGGTGGCGAATATAGCCCTTCTCAATCAAGGCCCCCATCAGCAGGCTTGGCAAAGGATGCTGAACAGGGCAGGGACACTCCCCTCTAGCTCACGCGTGGGCCCTGGCTGTGGCCTGGCCACCGTGAGAGGCATGACTGGTAAGGAGCAGCATACACGATTAGCTCTTGGGCCGAGTCCCTTGTGCGACGTGACTGTGGGCAGGAGGGTGTGCGGCATGGCCCGACAGGTGGTGCAGACGCTGCAGATGGAAGGCACCCTCGCCGGGCCATGCTTACAGAGACTGGGAGATGAACAGCTCCCATCCAGCTAGTTTCTGACTCCGGGCAGGGGGAGGGCGTGGCGGCACACCCTGACTGAACGATGCCGTTCGCATTGTCGATGATGCCGGGGCAGGAAGGCTTCCTTCCCGGGATCACAGAGCAGATTTATTTCTGAGTCCTTTAAAGTCCAGACACGTGAGAGCGTACTTTAAAATTAGCCCGTGCTCACGAACCTGGGCCGCGGTCGCCACGGCGCCAGCTGTTTATCCCGAACCTCTGGGCACGCACATTTCAAGCAACGTCGTGAGCTCTGCCCTGGGCCCCGGCTGCCACCGAGTCACACCGAACCGGGGAAAAGAATAGGTCACGTGCTCAGAATGTGCTTCTGCATCTGAGCCCCGTCCTTATGCCGGCTCTGGGGCTGGGGGCTGCTGGCTGCTGCCCGGAGTTAGAGCCCCTTCCCCGCAGCCCAGGGGACGCACAGCAGCCCTGCTGTCTGAGCAGTCCCGATCACACACACACATGCGTGTGCGCACATGCAGTGCAGCCACTCAGCGGCCTCATACGTGCAACTACACAGTCACCCCAAGCTGTCAGTAACAGCCTGAGTACACCCGTGTGCTCGGGCTCCAAGCTGCTACCTGTACGCTAGGCAGAACCTTGGGAGCTCTCAGCAGGCAGTCGCTGTGTGTCCAGGCCCTGGGGCGAGACTGCGGGAATGACGGACCCCTCCCCCTGCAGCACTGGGTTTGGTTCTTCCCTGACTAAGCGAGTGCCCTCGGCATCCCGTCCTTCCTGTGGGCTCCCTGTCTGGGCGGGCGTCCTGAACAGAGAAACCATAGGTGAGGGACAAGAGCCAAGTGGCCGGGATCTTGGAGCCGTTGGGCACACTACCAGGTGCCCCACCCACTGGGCCCATGCTGCTTCCAGAGCTGCACAGCCCAGGCGTGGGGTGGGCCCGGCCATCTACCTCGGAGACTGGAGCTCCTGGAAGGTGGAATGTGCCCTTCACAAGCACCGAGGAAGTGAGAGAGAGGCCCCGGCTGCCCTCAGGTAGCACCTGTCGGCCTCGCTCAGCTCCTCCATGGCCATATGCTGTTAGTGACGCTGAATTCCTGCGGGGTTTGGTGTTTCTGGGATTGAGGTGTTTTGTTTTGGTTTGTTTGTTTGTTTGTTTGTTTGTTTTTAATGAGAAGTTTTTGCTGTAGGGCGTGTGCACTTGCCGGAAAGACAGAGAGAGACAGAAAGCTAGAGATCACCCCCCAGGGGAGATGATCACACCGCAATCCCTTCTCCTCCATTCTCCTCTCAGGATCTTGGGCACGCACACACACATGCCCAGTGCGAGTTTAAGCCACCAGGTCTGGGACTTGAACTGTGATCAAGTATATGGGAGTCCAGCGACATAGCCACTACACTAACTGCTGGTCCCTGGGGTTGAGATCTTACCATGTCCACTGCGCATGTTTCTTTAACTCCCTTAATATGCATGTGTGATGCCCACCTCCCATACCCTAAAGGAACATGCTGAACTGCTGTCACCTTCCCTCCCACCGCCTCATAGCACCTGCCATGTGCCGAGCTCACAGCAAGCTGTCAGTGGTACGCTCTCAGCTGAGACCTGAGACGGGGCGGCTGTGGGGCTCAGATGGGATTTTGCGTCTGACCTGGGCCAGACTGAGGCCTTCCTGGACTTCGGAGCCTCCCGCCTCTGGCTGGGCCACGCAGTAACCCTGAGCCTCTGGGCTTGCTCGGAAGGGGCTCCAGGTCCCAGCTCAGGGACCAGGATGTGTTTATGATGTGTAACGTGTCTATTAGGGCGAGCACTTGTATGTCGGTGGGCTTCGTGGGGTTTTTACAATTGTATAACTCCTTTGGACGTGGATGCTAAGGGTTTTCATACTGCAGAATTTCTTTTTCCTTTTCTTCCTTCTTTCTTTCTTTCTTTCTTTCTTTCTTTCTTTCTTTCTTTCTTTCTTTCTTTCTTGTTGTTGAGAGATTTTTGCTATAGGGTATTAACAGACAGAGAGAAATAGAGAGACAGAAAGCCAGAAATCACCCCTCAGGGTGGATGGCCACGCCTCGACCTCTCTTCCTCTAGGTCATTTATTGAAGGCCGCCCACTCTAGGGTCATCACTCTAAGGTTTTCCCAAATGTGAGTCGTAATCGTTCGGCGCCAGGTCAAGGTCTGCTCTGCCACTGTTACCCTGGGCTTAAGGAAGACAAACAAGCCCTGTTAGATGGCTCTTTGCTCCTGTTGCCATGGAAGCAAATCACATTGGCACCACCCACTGGTGCAGAGAGAACTCTGACCTCCTGCTCACCTGGCAGGGGTGAGGGCCAGGGGGAGCAGGCAGGGGTCAGAGCCTGAGGGAGCCAGCTGGGGTGAGGACTGGAGGGAGTCAGCAGGGGTGTGGGCTGAGGGAGCAGGCAGGGGTGAAGGCCGGAGGGAGCAGGCAGGGGTGAAGTCCGGAGGGAGCAGGCAGGGGTGAGAGCCTGAGGGAGCCAGCTGGGGTGAGGACCGGAGGGAGTCGGCAGGGGTGTGGGCTGAGGGAGCAGGCAGAGGTGAGGTCCTGAGGGAGCAGGCAGGGGTGAGGGCCTGCGGGAGCCGGCAGGGGTGAGGGCCTGGGGGAACAGGCAGGGCAAGTGCCTTTCCCGGAGGCCACTGGGCCGTGCTCCTCAGGGCTGTGTCGTGGCTAATGGGTCCTGACCTCAAGTGGGGCTGGCACTTGGGAGCGCTCTCCTTCGTACATAAAAACCCGATCTCGCGTTAGAACAGGGCGATATTCATCTTTTCCAGGATCGAGTGTTCACTTTAGTCATGCAGCGGGAAAGGGCATTTGACCCAAATTACACAGTCACTGAGGCAGAACCGTTCCGTTTTCCTGCCTGCTCTCAGTGGAAGCCGCCCTGAGTAGCCCTAACCTGCTGAGTGGACATGGAGGGGTGCTGACTCCTGGGCCTGAGGTTCACACCCGCACTGGTCACTGGGAGGGTGGTCAGCACAGCACCGCCACCGCCCCATTCACTGGAAGGGTCATGCACAATTCTGAGCAACTTGGAAAGTGGAGGAACACACACACACACACACACACACACACACACACAGTCTTGTATCCACTGTGTATAAAGACAGCAGGACCTAGAAGGCAGGAGGGAGGCCAGCGTCTGTGGATCTGCGTGGGGACCTTGTGCTGGTCGGGTGGGCTCTGGAGCAGGTGACACTGTAGCAGAGTGTTTAGTGGGAGGGGAAGCCCGGATCCTGAAGACGGAGGAGACATTGCAGAAATCGCGATAGCAATGAAGAACCAGCCTAAAAGTGGGGCCTGCAGGGGGCGTTGAACTCCCACATGGCTGACCACGGTTTGAGTTCTGGTCCCCATGGGTTGCTTTCTCAATTTCCCTTTCTCGCTCTCTCTCTGTCTCTCGTCAAATTAAATAATAATAAATAAAATTAAATAAATAATTCTTAAAAAAAAAAATACAGCCTAAAAGCGAACAGCCTTTTTCCTTTGAATTTCCCAGAGGGCATGTGCACTCACCCAGGACAAAGAGAGGGAGAGGGCACCCCCTCAGAGAGCACAGCCGAGCTGCAGTCCCTTCTCCTCGCTGCTCTCCTGTCGGCGCGTACACGTGCCTGGGGACCTTTCCAGCCCAGGGGTCCAGGACTCTCCGCAGCCGGCACGTGGGATCCGGCCCTCTTAACCACCAGGCCCCTGGCCGGCCTGAATACATAGCTTTTAAATGCCAACCAGTTCATCTTCCCAACTAGACAGATCTGATCGTTAGGAAAACAATAGCATTTGGTTATACTTGTGATGAAATACGTTTTTCATATTTCTGAAAAGGAACTGGGATTATTGGTTCACTTTGTTTTAGAATAATGCGTACTATGGGTTAGAAGGAGAAGTATGAGAGAAGTATTTGCAGCAACAACTATGGGGTTGTTTGAAAGTCATGACTCTTTTCACGTGGAAAAATACATCACGCTTTTCCAACAACCTAATGCTTGGCTAAGGTCAACATGGCAATGAGCTAATGAGCCCTCACTACATCCCAAAGGGGCCCAGCTGCCGCGGGCCTCACAGTGCTTTGAGACAGAACGGACATGCCAGGAGGTCTTGGGGTGGGAATCAGGCTTGTTCCAGGCCTGAAAGCTGGGGTGACTTCCGCAGAGTGGGAGAGAAGGGGGGAGAGGGAGGGAGAGAAAAAGACACACAGAGAGGGAGGAGAGAGACACAGAGAGAGAAGAGAGACAGGACAGAGGGGCAGAGAAGCAAGCTGGTGTTGGGTCTCCCGCCTCCACACCTAAGTGAGTCAGACGTGCAAGGTCTCTGCGTGCCGGCTGTCAGAGGACGGACCGCACTGCGACAGCGGCGTGCTGACTCCCGGACTGGAGGCTGAGGTGGGAGGTAAGCCAGCGGGCTCCTCCCAGGGCTGTGAGGGGGCAGGCGTGCCGCGCCCTGGCCTGATCCCTGCGGGTGGCTGGAACCTTTGTACCCCGATGCTGGCAGCAGCTTCACGCGGCACCCTCCTGTGTACTTCTCTGTCTTCTCCTGGTGTCTTCTTACACAGACACCAGCTGGCCCAGATCTTCCCTTTCACAAGGGCACACCATACCGGGTCAGGGCCCACCCTAATGCTGGAGCCTGTTTAACTCGATTCCCTCTTTAGAGTCTCTACGTTCAAGTATCAAATAAAGTCCCATTCTGAGATACTCGGGGCTGGACCCTCGACATCTTTAACTTCTTTTATACGTTCAATCACTGTACGTCACTTAGCTTGGGAGTGAATTCTCCCAGCGCGAGCACGCTGCACGCCAGTCCAGCTCAGAGTCCTATACACGCTGTCGTCCGCAGGCAGTAATCCGTCTCCGAGTCCCGTCAATGTCTTGCCTCCCTGTTTTTCAGAATAATATCTTCTGAGGAGAGACATAATTAAACCTATGGCAGATAGTTAAGATAAAAATCGTTTCTTTTTTTTTTTTAAGTTTTTGTTGCATTTACCAGAGAGAGACGAGAGAGAGAGAGAGAAAGATAAAGTGAGAAATCATCTCCCAAAGGGGTGGCCATGCCACAATCCTTTCTCCTCCATTCTCTCAGGATTTGGGGCACACACACATGCAATTGATGTGTTTTCCAAGCCACCATGTCCAGGACTCGAACTGTGCACTTGACTATGTGGGATCCTGCTGCCTTAACCACCATGCTACCTGGCTGGCCCACTAGCCACATTTTTAATTGCCTTCTGTTTAGATTTCTATTAAGATAGTGAAGTATTTGTTTACCAAATTCAGGGCTGAATTACAGGCCAGTGTCACCTGTTAATAAGTGAAACAGTGCCTGTATTCTACAAGTACACGTAAATCTTACGTCCTCATGTTTATACCAAGAAACCTGGCTAAGTCAATACTTCATACGGTAAAACATACTTCGGGAGGTTAATAAAGACACTGATGGGACAGTCTAATACAGAAGCCGACGTGGACTGTGCAGCCGGTGTGGTTCAGGTGGTCACTGCTGTCCCCACCGCCAGCCCTGGGCAGCCCCCCAATGTGGTGAAACAGCGCACCAGATCCTCGCTCGGCCCCAGCTGCTAGCCCGAGTGTGTCGGTGTCGCTGATCCCAGCAACAAAACACTGGTGCATGAAATTAACAACCTTATAAATAGATTACAGAGACGCGGTAGACAAAGGGCTGCAGTTATCCCCTGGAAACAGTCGAACACAATTCCAGGGAAAGCCTGCTAAATGGCTCTTAGTAATTCGAGAAAGCAACCTTACAACAGACGACACGCACTGTCTCCTCTGTTCTGGAGCCAGCTCAGCTCGGTGGAGGGCAGGCCGCACTCCCGCACGCAGGGTGCTCAGGGAACTGTGAGGCTGCTGGCTTCGCGGATTTTTCTGTGGTGCTTTATGGTATTGCTCACCTTGATTTTAGGGACTTAGTGTGAAACCACCTCTTTTAATACTGATAATTAATGTCACAGGAGCCCTGGACTAAAGGAGCTCACTGGTGTAGATGCTCTGGGAACAGACAACTCATCCTTGCCTTTATTTACTTACTTATTTACTTTTTTAGAGAGAGATTTTTTTTTGCTGTAGGGCACCTGTGTTCTCCAGAGAGACAGAGAAACAGAAAGCGAGAAATCACCCCTGGGAAGGGAGAGGGGAATGGTCACGCCCCAATCCCTTCTCCTCCCGTTCTCTCAGGATTTTGAGCACACACACACATGCACCCAGCATGAGTTTCAAGCCTCCAGGTCCAGGACTCAGACCTCGGTCAGCCATCTGGGAGTCCAGCAACATAACCATTATGCCATCTGCTGGTCCCGCGTCCTTGCCTTTAGGAGACCCTGCAGTCGGATTGGACTTCCCTAGCAGCAGAGCAGGTGGTTGCACCCTCTTCCAGGGCATTATACCCTGTGAATGGGCAGTGTGGACTTCGCTGCCAGCGTCTCCATGTAGCAATGCGCGCTTGCGAACGGTGTCTTCATGTAGCAATGTGCACTTGCAAACGGCGTTTTCACATGGCAACGCGCGCTTGCAAATGGCGTCTTCACGTAGCAATGCATGCTTGCAAACAGGTGTCATTGGAGTAAACAGAGCAGACTGCTGCAGCCTTGACAGAGAACATACTTCACCCCTCTCCATGGTGCAAAATCAAGGGCAAGCGCAGGTCCCCAAGGGCACAGGCGGAGCTGCCCAGGTGCCCAAGAACACTTCCATTTCAAAGTCCTACAGCGCCTTCACGTTGTTTACTTATTTTATGTAACAAAATTGCCAAGTGACACTGGCCAAGTGGCAGCTATTTCCCCGTCTTGCATAAGGAGGAGATGGGACCCAGGTGATTAGGTGAAAATTTGTGGCGAAGCTGAGGCAGGAACCTGTGTTCAGCTAATTCTCTCCACTCGTGCTTAGACCTCTAAGACCAGACCCCAGTCCCTCCTTTCGTCCTGGGCAAGCACATCCAGAGTGAAATGATTTAATCTGGGCTCTAGACTTTTCTGTGTCCCTGGTACACGGTGGATGCTTGTCTCTGCTGCAACACTTCGTCCTGCTCTGCTTCCAGAGTCAGACGTTGTCTTTGCAAACCGACCTCAGGACCTGCTCTCCACCCTGGGGAAGCACTCCTGCTGCCCCGGACGCGCTCGAACACGCCAGCTCTTTTGAAAAATGTGAACTTTATGGAATCATCTCTTTTAGGTAATGCCTTTAGTCTGCCCAATGGTAATTTTGTAAAATAATAATAATTAGCACTCTTGAGTGCTTAATAAGTACCAGGGACCATGTCAAAAATTTTAGAAACATTATCTCATTGAATTGCAGTAGCTCTTATAGCGTCTCACTGTTTCATAGGTGAAGAAGTCAAGGCTAAGGTGAACCAACCACTCAACCGGTCATTCAGGAGGCCAAGTTGCAAACCCAGGTGTACACGTTTCAAAGCTTGCGATTTTTCTTTTTTTTTTCTTTTCTTTTGAGTTTTTTCAGATTTGTGCCATAGGGTATGTACACTCAGCAGAGAGAGACAGAGAGGGAAAGTGAGAAATAGCCCCCCACCGGGGTGATGGCCACAACCACAATCCCTTCTCCTCTATACTCCTCTCGGGATTCAGGGCACATATGCACATGCGCCCTGGTGTGTTTTTAAGCCAACGATCTGGAGTCAGCCATGTGGGATCCAGCCATGTGAACCTCCACGACACCTGCTGACCTGTACTTTTTTCTTAAGATCATAACATTTGGTGTGCAGTCATTTAGTCACAAAATACTTAAAAACACAGAAAAGTACTGATGACATTATTTTAAAATACCCTTTTTTAAAGATTTTTACCATAGGCACATATGCTCACTGGAGAGAGACAAACACAGAGAAGCAAAGTGAGAAATAACGCCCCCAGGGAAGATGGCCATGCCACAATCCCTTCTCCTCCATTCCCCTCTCAGGATTTTGGGCACAACACACATGTCCAGAGTGATTTTTCAAGCTGAGCTGCCCAACCCAGGACTTGAACCGAGGTTGGCCATGTGAAAATCCAGTACCTTAATCAGCATGCCACCTGCTGGACCTAAAATACCCATCTTTTAAGATATGGTTCACCTTGGTGAATGTGCCTGGGCCCTGAAGACAATGTGTATTCTATGGCTGTTCTGAAGCTGTCGACTAAGTCAAATTGTTTGGTATTTTTGTTAAAGTCTTCTGTCTTATTACTGATGCTTTTTTTTCTTTTTCTATCAATTAGTCAGTGAGAAGTACTGAAATCTTCAGCTGTGTTTGTACACTTGTCTATTCTCTTTTCAAGTACGTCAAGGTTTGCTTAATAAATACCGAAGTGCTCTCTCTCATCAAGCCCATACACATTGGGGACTTCCATGTGTTCTTGATGAATTTGCTGCACACTTTCATCAGTAAGAAGTGTCTCTGGAAGAATTCCCTTACCTCTGTCAATATTCCTCGTCCTGCAGCCTCTTTGCTTGATATTAATGTAGCCATGCAACTTCCTTTTGATGAGTATTTGCACAGTCTAACTTTGCCCATCCTTTCACTTTTAACCTCTCCATATGTTAATATTTGAAATGTAGTCCTTGTAGATCCCATGCAATTAAATCTTGATCCTCCCCCCCTCCAGTTTGACAAGTTCTTCTTTTTAAATCCATTTTAAAAAATTGGCAGGGAGTGTGTGAACTTGCTGAAGAGAGACAGAGAGAGAGGGAAGGGAATGGTCCTAGCACAATTCATTCTTTTCCATTTCTCCTTTCAGGATTTTGGGCTTGCACACACATAGACTTAGTGTGTTTCTCAAGCCGCTGGGTCCAAGACTTGAACCTAGATGTTGGCCATGCAGGATCAGCCTCTATAACCACCCAACACGCCAGGTGCTGGCCCTGTACAGATTTAACAGAAGAGCAGAATACTATGTCCTCTGAGTGAAGTTCAGCTCACTGCCTGTTTTTGTAAAGTAAGTTTTATTAGAAAACATCCACAAGCATTTATTCCAGATCGCCCAGGGCTGTTTGCCTATCCCAATACCACATGGCCGGCAGCACCTCAAGCTCTTGCTGTCTGTCTCTTTGCAGAACGTACCTGCTTTTTTTTATCTGCAGAAGTTTTTACTTCACTTTCATTTTTTAGAGATATTTTTACTGTGAAAAGAACTTTAGGCTGATCTGTTTTTTTTTTCTCTCTCTCTCTCTCATTACTTAAATACTTCATTGTCTTTGGGCTTGCATAGTCTCTGAGGACAAGTCTGTTGCCATTCTGTCTTTGTTTCTCCATATACACATTTTTCCCTCTCTAATGCAGACAAGATTTTATCTTTATCTTCGACTTTCAGCAGTTTCAGTATGATATGCATAGGTGTAATGTTTTGTACTTAACTTATCTGGGGTTCTGTGGTCTTGGCGGATCAGCTGTCGGTCCTCCCTTCAGCTGTTATCTCTTCACGTTTTCTCTGTCTCATTTCCTCTCGTTTCTCTTCCCGAATCTACACTTAAATGTATGTTGGACCATTTATATTGTTCCAGACTCCTGGATACTCTGTTCTCATGTAACTTTTTCTTATCTTTTCTTATAAAAATAATGTTAAGGAGTAGAAGTCAGATACAAAAGAAAAAGACTAGACTGGTTCCATTTATGCAAAGTCAAAAAATGCTCAAAGTCATCCGTGGAAACGGAAGTCAGGGCAGGATGCAGGATTAGAATGTAATGATTCGGAGTGCACAGGGGGTTCTTAGTGGCTGGTAGTGCTGCCTCTTGATTTGCATAGTTATACCAGGTAGGATCACTGCAAAAATTCACTGGCCATACACATGATTTGTGCACATTTTCTGGATATGTTATTCTTTAAGTAAAATTTTAATAAAAAATATAATCTCTGTGTGTTTTTTTTTTTTTTGAGAGGTTTTTGCTATAGGGCGCGTGTGCTCACCAGACAGAGAGAGACAGAGAGACAGAAAGCGAGAAATCACCCCCCAGGGGGAATGGCCATGCCGCAATCCCTTCTCCTCTGTTCTCCTCTCGGGATCTTGGGCACGCATGCACACGCGCCTGGCGTGAGTTGTAAGCCACCGGGTCCGGGACGCGAACCACAGTCGACTACGCGGGAGTCCAGTGACATAGCCATTACGCTAACTGCTGGTCCCTCTGTGTTCTTTTAAAAGTTATTAATTTTATTTGTATCTTCAGTTTTTTTAATATGTTTTTGTTTCTGTTGTGGAGAAAGATTCTAACTTTATTTTTCTCTTCCATCATAGTCAACTTTTCATCATGATTCATTAAACTGTTCCATTATGTCCTAGTAAGTTTTTGTTTGTTTGTCTGTTTTTCAATAAAAGCCATTTACTGATGCCTTATTTTCCTGGTCCACTTCTTGTGTTTCTCTTCTCTTCTATGTATCTATCCTTATACAATACTAAACTTTTCAAATTCCATAGTTTTATGATCAACCTTTGGACCCAGTATGATCTGATCAGTCCCTTCTTCTAATATTTTCCTCTAAAAATTGTCGAGGCTATTCTTTTCCCCTTACTCATCCATAAGAATCAGGAATCACCTTTCAGAACCCTTACTGCTATTTCTTTAAGAAATCATCCCACCACATCTGTTTTATTTTGTTCTGTTTTTACAATGTCTCACTTTGTTGCCTAGGCCAGTTTTGAACTTACAGTCCTCCTGCTTCAGCTTCCCCATGTTCCTGGAATTACAGGAACCACTGTGTAAGCCACTGTGTCTGATCTTTAGGTTGGACCAGGAATTGAACTCTGGCCCCCCAAGTGGTCCTAGCTTGCAGAACATAGCATCTTAGCAGCACTTGCCAGTGTGGCTGGGCTCCCATTACTATCTTTACTGAAATTACAATGAATTGAGATACTAATTTGGAGAGAATTGACTACTTCGCCATGTTGAATCATTCTATCCTGGAATGTGGTGTGTAGTATAAGTACGTGGGTCTTCTTTTAAGTCTTCCAACAAAGTGTTATAATACTCATCAGAAATGTCTTCTGTGTATTTTAGATTATTTCCATGTAAGTTTCAAGTATATTTATTGAATGAGTGAGAGAGATAGAAACAGAGATACAGCTCCCACGATTAGGACCCCGATGCTTCAGTCTACACTTGGCTTCAGCCAGCCCAGACCAGGGGCACACACTTGCTGGCATCCTCATGGAGGCTTGATGGGAACCAGAGACCTTCCACGTGGGACTGCCACACAGAGCATTGTATTTTACCACATGCCACTGTCTACCCACCGCCTGTAGAATTTTTAAGTAGAGCAAATTAGTTCTTTCTTTTTAATCACATTAGATCTGATTGTTACCAGTGAATGGAAATGCTGATGAGTCTTTAATAGGAATCTTGTATACAGTGATGTTACCACTTTCATTGTGAAATTCAAATGGTTGGATGGATTCTCTTGGCTCTTCTGTATAGACATTTGCAAACAAGGGCCATTTGTTCCTCTCTTACCTTGCACACTTTGGTCTGTCAGTTACTGGACTGGCTGCTACCACCTGGCCACGTTGGCCTAGAAACCGAGATAACACACACTCTAGTCCTCTTCTTCATTTAGAATGATATTTTTATCTTTTCATTACAAGGCGTGATTCCCTGCATGCTTTGATATCTGCCTTTTAGGGAATGAATAACAATCTCCTGTATACCTAGATTTAATTTCTGTATTTTGAGTTAAAAATCTTTGAAAAGGATTGATTTTTCTGTACATATAGAGATGATCAAATTGTTTTATTTTTTAATCTATTAATATAGAGATTTTTCTTATTCATAAATACAGTGTTCAGTGTTAAACCAACCATTACTGCATTCCTGAAATGAACTATATTGTTAGGATATATATTTCTTAGATATAAGGTGGTGGGGCCTTCAAAAAGTTAATGGAAAATGTGTATTATTTAAAAAAATCTATGCATGGGTTTCAATTTTTTGCACTAAAATAAATTCATACTTTCATTCCATTTTTCATGAACTTGTTGAAGCCACCCATACATTGCTGCATGTGTTTTGAGGGTCTTTTTGCTTTTTCTTTTTATTCACTTATCAGTTTCATAAACAGAGGGTTGTCAATCCATCTAAGCTTGATACTCTCATGGTTCATGAATTCCTTTTAAACTACTCTTTTAATTCCTTTAATGGTTATAGTTCTATTCTGGTATATAGCTTCCTGGATCAATTCTAATATTTGATAAAAATGACCAATTATGTTTAAGTTTTCAATATTACCATAATAAAGTTGTTTGTATCTTTTCATGTATTTTTCTAATGTAGTTACCCATGGAGTTTCATTCATAATAGAGTTGATGTCTTTCCATTTTGATCTTGATCAATTTTTTTTTTTTTTTGGAGAGGTTTTTGCTATAGGGCACATGCACTTGCCAGAAAGACAGAGAGACAGAGAGACAGGAAGCAAGAAATCACCCCCCAGGGGGAATGGCCACGCTGTAATCCCTTCTCCTCCATTCTCCTCTCAGGATCTTGGGCACGCATGCACATGCTTCCAGCGTGAGTTTAAGCCACTAGGTCCGGGACTGGAACTGTGGTCGACTATGTGGGAGTCCAGCAACATACCCATTATGACAACTGCTGGTCCCAATCTTGATCTATTTTGACGTAATTTGGCATATTTATATTATTCTCAAAGATCTAAGCTTTGTTTTTTTAATCTTTGTTTTCTCTCATTAATTTCTGTTCTTATTGTATTTTTCCTTCAAACTGCTATCTTTGCATTTAATCTTTTTTTTATTTTTGAGATGAAATTTTAGCACATTCATTTTTAAATCTTTCTTTTCTATGAGAATGAGTGTGAATTTCTCTTTATTACCTTAGCTGTATCCACAAGCCTTGGTGTGAAATGTTTTATGACATCAAATGCTAAATATTTCATATTTTACATTGTACTTTTTCACTTTCATATTTGTTTCATATGCTTTGTTTTGCCCTTTTCACCAAAAGTGCATTGATTGTTATATACCTTAGTTTGATAGCATTTTGTTATTGATTCCTAACTTATTATAGTGCTATCAAGAATGTACCCTGTTTGGGACCAGCAGTTAGCATAATGGCTATGTCGCTGGACTCCCACGTAGTCGACCGCGGTTCAAGTCCTGGACCCGGTGGCTTAAACTCACACCAGGCACATGTGCGTGCATGCCCAAGATCTCGAGAGGGAATGGAGGAGAAGGGATTGCAGCGTGGCCATCCCCCCGGGGGGTGATTTCTCGCTTTCTATCTCTCTGTCTCTCTCTGTCTGTCTGGTGAGCGCACGCGCCCTATAGAAAAAACCTCTCAAAAAAAAAAAAAAAAGAATGTACCCTGTTAGAGAGAAATTTGGGGTATATAGTGGGACTTCGTTGGCCTGCTTGATCAATTTTCATAACAAGGATAAACTTATACTCTCTGATAGTGTAAAACTGATACACAGTTTTTAACTTGCTCACTGGCTTATTGACTCTATTACTGAGAGAGTCTCTATCCTTATTACATTGTAGTCTGTTTGACCTATTCATTCTTTTCCTTTTTATTATTTATTTAATTTCATTTATTTGTAATACTTTTAAAATTTTGCTATGAGGCACATGTACTCACCAGAGAGAGAGAGACTGAGGGAAGGAGGGAGAGGGAGGGAGGGAGGGAGAGAGGGAGAGAGAAAGTGAGAACGCAAGCAGCGGGCGGCCAGTGGGAGTGCAGGCCCTAACCACCAAGCCACCTCCCTCCCAGCCTATCCGTTTTTAAGAGCAGTGAATTAAGGTCCTGATTCTGGGCACTTTTGCTTTATGTGTCATGTTACATGTTCACAAGCTCAAGGTTGTTATAGCTCTCTGAGCAACTGGGTCTTTTTATTATTGACTAATTATTCCTTCATCCCCAGAAACAGAGTTTTTTATTTTATTTTGTTTTTAATATGTATTTCCTCAAAGTTATACTAGTCTGATGACAATATCATTGCAGCAGCTCTCTCCTGTCGGTCTGTTCGGAATGTCTTCTCCGAGCCCTCAGGTGAGACCTGTGTCAGCCTTTAGGATTTGTCTTTGCTGAATTGCATTTACTTTAAACATCTAACTTAAAGTAATTTAACCTGCCTATAAGTATGACTACTGATAAATTTTGACTACTCCTAAAATTGTATTTTGTCTTTCCCTCCATTCCGTACTTTTTTTGCTTCCCTTTGCCCGCGTTACCGCGTGTCTTCGGAGTGAGCGCACGCTGTTCATTGCCGCCCTCCGCTCCAGACAGCCCCGCGTCCAGCTCGGGTGTTACTGGTGTCGGTATCTGAGCCCACCCCACTCACCCTGCCGCTGGCCCTGCAGGACTCTCGCTGGCGTGTGTTTTACTCAGCTTCCTCCACGGAGCCAGCCCTTCCCTTGCTCATCCTCGGTGACTGAGCTCACGGCGACTCAGTCTCTGGTGCTGTCCTCTCAGTCACCGTCGGGACGAGTGGCCTGTCCCAGTTCTTTGACCATCACGTCGGTGAGGTTTGGCTAAACCGTAGGCTGACTTCGTTCATTCCCGATGCTGGTAAGCCATTGTCGCGGCCTCTGCTTTCGGCTGATGGTGATTCTGCCCCATTCCAACTTCAGTGCCTTTGCGGGAACTCTTTCTCCCTGATTGCTTTAAGCACCTTGGTACTTTTACTGTGATTTCTTCATGCGAGGTTTTTTTTTTAATTATTATTATTATTATACAGTTCCAGTAGCCTGTTGTAACCTGAGGAATCGTGTGTACAGTCTAAGCCAATTCTTACCCACATTCTCTTTACTTAAAGAAAATAACTTTCTTGGAGTCTTTCTTTCCTCCTAGAAAACCTTCTCCGTATCTGGAACCTTCCTGTGTTGTCTCGTGAGTCATTCCGTGGCTGTTCTGGTCTCACCCTGCCCGTGCCACTCCGCCGGCTTTGCTGCAGTGCGCGCTCCGGGGCCTTCATTCCATCCTGGTGTGCTTGGTCTGTTGGCTGAAGGGCCGAGACGCTTCTTCTTCCAGTAGATTCGTGTTTGGTTATGCCTAGAAATAGTGTTGGGTTCTTTAAAAGAATTTGGGTGGAGGATGCAGATATTCGCTCACCTTCAAGTGGCGCGTTTGTTACGACGTGTGTTTTATTGTGGGGCTTCTCAGGGGACGAGGCTCGCGATGGGACAGCTGCGTGGTCTTCCTTATCAGGGCCATGCGCTAGCGGGCTGCCTGTGCCTACCTGCCGCCGGGGTCTCGCTCTCCTGGGCTCGGACATGCCCACGCCCCCGGACACCCTGCCCAGTGCTGGCTTCACAGAGTCACCACTGCTCCTTACAGGGCAGGTAGGCAGAATTTTCTAGCCCAGGTTCGGTTGGTCCCTTGTGGGGTCTGTCTTTGTCAAGAGGTCCATGATTTCGGCTCTTGAGCCCATTAAGGCCCGAGGCACCTACTCTGTCCCTGTGAGGGCATCAAAACCTCAGACTCCAACCCTGGGCATTCATTCGGGCCTGGCGCCCCATTCACTGCAGAGTTTAAGCTGGAAATCAGTGTTCTCTTCATTCCGGCATCTAGAGGCTTCCGTTGCTTTAAGCTTCTGTATTCTCCTACCTTACTGCATTACGTGGTGTGTGTGTGTGTGGGGGGGTGTCATCTGCGAGTGTGGCATGGCAGCGGGTCACAGGAGCCCAGGGCGTCCCCATTCTTCACACATCTGTGCACGAGCCCCGCCCCTCGGGTTCCCCAGCTGCTGGCTCCCACACGCTCTGACACCTTTTCTGAGGACTTCCTGAAGGTACATCATGTCTAAGATGTAACTCAGTTCACTAAGGGATTTACTCTGTAGCCAGGCGGGTTGTGATCTAAACGTAGTGCTCGCTTGTGCGTGTGCTGTCTTGTACCTGTGACGTAACATGTTCTTCTAGGTGTCCGGTCACCCCCAGCAGCCGGTCTTTCTGTGCCCCTCCCAGACACACGCACATATATGTTCATGCATACGTGCACACATATACACATATATACCCACATGCACATGCATGCACCCATCATGCTCAGGTCTAAACACATGTTCACACACATGCACACACTCCCTTCCAGCCCACGGTGGGACAGGCTGTGCACAGTCGGTTTGGGGCATGTTTCTTGCAGTAAATGTGTCCCGTCTAGCTGAAAAATCTCTCCTCTGAGTTCTACAAAGGCATATTGTTTCTGTGACCAAGGCTGATCTTTGGTATTAAGATATTGAATTAGTTTACATCAATCATTTTTTTGAAATCCAACTAAAATCTATTCCAGTGTGTGTTTCATATCCCATCTGTGGCTGTGTGGTGTTTTGTGTGTACATGGACGTTTGTATTTCCATTCACCTTTTTCTTCTAAAAGCTTCTTCATGGTCTCTTTTGCCCAGCATTCATGCTAGTTTTTCTTTTTTTAAAAAATGAATTATTTATTTAATTCCATTTGTTATTATTATTATTATTTAATTTGATCAGAGAGAAGAAGGCAAAGTGAGAAAGCAAACTGCCAGGTTTGGGTCTTGAACTGTAGTCAGCCACATGAGAGTCCAGCACCTTACCCACCATGCCACTCGGACCGTAGTCAGCCATATGAGAGTCCAGCACCTTACCCACCATGCCACTCGGACCATGGTCAGCCATGCGAGAGTCCAGACCTTACCCACCATGCCATCTGCCAGCCCCCACACTAGTTTTTCCTCTTACCTTTCGACCTGTCTCTCAGTTTAAGTCTGAGCAGCTTACGTGATGTTGGGCTTCCTCAGTGGGTTGTGGTTTTTGACTCCCTACCTCTCACCTTTGTGAGAAAGTGATCTGAATCATCTTTTGTCGGTTCCATTGAGCTTTCATCTCAGTGGAGTTTTCAGCCCAGCTGGCTAGCGGTTCGCGGCCTTCACCATGCCACGCCGCACCTGGCACCGGCTCTGAGCTGGGTCTGTGCCCGTTACTACATTATAGACGGTTTCAGGCAGTCCGCCGTGCAGAGGGCCCAGTGGTAGCCGCGGAGGCCAAAGGAACTGCTGTGTCCAGCTCCTGACTCACGCGCCTGGTGCATGTCCCAGTGAGACGCCCCCTCTCTGCCCCGCTAGGTAAGGCAGGCTCCTTTTGATGCAGGACATCCATTAGCTCAGACAAGTGGTGTTGCTTTGTACACAGACTCCCAGCTTTCTTTCTCACCATTCACGGCTTTTCCCAACTGATAGCGAAAGGGGCACTTTACACAAAACAGAGCGAAAGTTTATAGGATACAAAAAATAAATAAATAAATAACAAGAAACAATTGCCACCTGGACATTCTTGGATACCCGTGAGACACATCTATCCCCTGGGTCTAGAAATGTGCACTTCTTCCTGTCACTCATCGACGACTCAGAGAAGTGGCTTGGACTCTCTCCCCACCAGCCATTCTTTACAAGAGTAATGTATTGAAGGTGAGCTGTCTCCAGGAGGACTTCTCTAACACTAGCACTCTGCCTTCCAGTCTTAGAAGAGGTAAGCTTTGCGTTTCGAGAGACCTGTCAACTCACACGCAGCTGTAAGAGGCTCGGAGAGGCCCTGGGCCCGTTGCCCAGCTTCCCCCAGAGGTAACCCAAACCATGGGACAAAGTCATGCCAGGACACTGATGGTGACAGTGACACAGCCCACTGATGGTACTCGGATCTTCCCACATCACTTGTGTGTGTGTATTTAGTTCATGCAGTCTTAGGTGTGTTGGTTTAAGCGACATCACCGACATCACCGGCTGTGATTTGTTTATTTATTCATCTTTGAAACAGTGTCTCGCCGTGTTGCAGTTCTCCTCCCTCAGCCTCCCCAGTAGCTGAGACCACAGCACACTCCGCCACTCCCTCCTGTTCTTTCAGACCGGGCCTCGCTGTGCTGCCCAGGCCAGCCTGAGGCGCGGGAGCAGCCGGGATCACAGGCACACACCACCGAGCCCAGCTGTTAGGGTGGCCTGCCGTGTAGCTTCAGCCTGCAAAGCAGTGACGTTCTAATGGCCCAGACCCCACGGCAGACACCTGCTGCGGTCTGAATGTGCCTCCCAGAAGATGTGTGGGAACTTAATCTCAGTGCGTTAGTGGTGGGAAGGATCTGCCCTGTGAGTAGGTTAGTGCTAGTGTGGAAAGTGCTCGAGGCTGTGCGTCTGCCCTCTGCCCTCTGCCCTCTGCCCTCTGCCCAGGATGACACAGCAAGAAGTCCCCTCGATCTTGAACTTCCCAGCCTCCAGAACTAAGCCAGTAGAATTCCACTCATTATAAATTACCCAATCTGTAATATCCTATTACAGTTACACAAAATGGACTGAAATACTTAGAGAACAGTTCTGTTACAAGGATGCCTTGTGATGTTTTAAGGCCCAGCAACCCCTTCTCCCCACCCTCCCCTCCCCAGCCACCAGTGACGTGTACTAGGGCTCTCTAGTTTTTCTCAAGGCTGTTATGTAAGCAGCATCAGCATACATACCCTCCAAGACTGGCTCTTTTCACTTAGAACCATTCACTTGAGACCCACCTGAGCTGACGCATGGCTCAGTAGCTGGTCCTTGCGCTCTGTGGCTTTCTGTGGTTGGGGATTGCAGTTTCACCGTTCACCCATGGAGGGCGTCTGGGTCGCTTCCAGTGTCTGACTATTACAAATAAAGCTTCTGCGAGCTTCATGCACAGATCTTTATGTCAATGCAGAGTTTTATTTCCCTGGGATAAAGAGTTATGTGGCAAGGCCATTTGGTGACTAGGTGGTTAGTACTTTAAATAAACTGCCACCATTCTCCAGAAACTGTACCTTTTGCGTGCCCACCCACAGCGTGTGACTCAGTTTCTTCCCGTCTTCGCCAGCACTCGGCATTGCCATTATTTTGCATTTTAGTCATTCTGATGGGAGCCTCCTTAGCCCATCTGAGCCGCTGTGACAAATGACTGCAGACTGGGCGTCCTATCAACAGGAGGAGCTTATTTTTCACGGCTGGGGTGGCTGTAAACCCAGGTCGGGCTGCTGGCGTGGTTTATTTCTGGTGAGGACCCTCTTCGGGGCTGCAGGCTTCCGGCTTCACGTTAGAGCCTCGCGTGGTGAGGAAGACAGGGAGGGAGATAAAATCCCTCGTGACCGTCATGCGAGCACGGGCCTCATTCCTGAGGCTCTGTCCTGAGCCCCACTCTCTGATACTGTCACACGGGAGCTGGCGTCCAGCATGCACGTTTGGGGACACAGCATGCGGCTCGTAACGGCTGTGCGGTGGCCTCGCTCTTTCCGTGCATTGACCGTTTCGCTCATAAGCCGGGAGGAAACGGAGGGCTGCAGCGCAGACGAGCAGGCGGCTCACGTGGTCTGAGGCTTGCGGGAGGCCACGGAGCCGCCGCGTGGAGCCCCGTACAGAACCCTGCACCCCTCGCTCACCGGCTCATGCTCTCCCCTTAAATTACGCCCCATGTCATCGTAGAGCCTGTGATTCCTGTCCTGGAGATTGGCAGCCCATCCCCAAGCCCTCAAACCCACCCCTCAAACTTTGCACGAGGCACATTGGGCTGGAAGTCAGGAGGCCTCGGCTCTTAGTTCTCAAAGGTTGAACATACACCGAGGCCGGTGGCAGGACCCCCACTGGCAGAGGGAGCGGACGCCATTTGGAGCCTCCAGACTGAAGGGGTATGGGGAGGCCATCGGCCCTTTCTCACGTGAGAGCCGCCCTCCAGCCCCAGCCTCTGGGCCTCCCCTCTCCCGGCGGCACCCCTCCCTTTCTCTTCTCTGTCTGCCTTCCCTGTCGCTGCAGCCCCCAGCCCGGCCCAGCACGGATGCATGCCCCCCTTCCCCCACTGCTCCTCTCCCTTCTCTCCATGTAAGCAGAGAATGTAGGGCTAGCTGGGGTCGCTGCTTCCGGCTGGTTTTGCTCTGGTGGTTTTAACTTACTGTATTTTGAGTTGGTTTCATTACGGAAGGAGTTGGCGCCTTGTTCTTAACTAGCCCATGGCAGGTTAGCCTGTGACGTTGGAGGGGAGGGGAGGGTGTGCTCTGTCTGTGTGCATCCGCGCCTCTCCAAGCCTCCCTTCGCCTTTCCCCAGGCAGAGCTGAGCTGCCATTTTAACCTGACCCAGTCACAGAAGCTCAGTACCCGTTCTACAGGGGAGGACCCGAGAACCAGAGCACGTTTGTACGTTGCCCACAGTTGCACAACCGTCGTGTGCGTAGCTGGGAGCCCAGGCCGTGTCTGTGCCGTTGATCACTACCCCGCTGCTTCTCGTACGCGGGGCTCTGCGCCCATGCTCCCGACTCAGGAGTGCTGTTATTTACCTGCTGCGGTCGTCAACTCAAGCCTACCGCTGCTTCAGTCTAAGCAGTAAGGTCCGTGGAATCTGGGCTGGGGGGTGCGTACACCTTTTCCACTACACATGCAAACATGTAGAGGCCAGGACGGGAGCGGGGGCTGCTCACGCTGTGCCTGCGTGGCCTCCCCGGCGGGGGATGGAACCACTGCGGAAACATGGTCAGGAAGGAGGCTGTGCTCCAGGCTGATGAGGGCCGCCGGGGAGCTGACGGCAGCCCGCCTCCGGCAGCCCGGCCTGAGCACAGTCTCGGCGTTCGTGTGCATTTACGTCAGAGCGTGTGTTTACAGATCTTACACACTGTGGTCCCGCGCACTGTGCTGAGGAGAGGGGCTGCGTGTTAGAACCACACGTGATCCAGTGAACCAGACTCAGACGGTGGCCTGAGCACCAGCACGCTAAAAGGGCCAGGTAGTTCTGTTCTTTTCTTTTTTTTAGTTTACTTATTTATTTTGAGAAAGACAGAGGGAAAGAGTAAAATAGAGGCACCCCCCCCCCCCACAGGGTCCTCACACCACGACTCACCGCTCGTCTCAGACAGCCTGGGTATGGACCTATGTGCAGACTGGAGCACTTTCTCTGGAAATGTGAAGTACATTGTGGGTGGTTGCTGCCTGGCACAGAAAAGGACCCGGGACTTACAGGGTCCAATGTGCTAATCCTAACGCCTTCCCAAAGAAAATGCGTCCAGTTCCAGCCCAGGGAGGTCCCAGGGTATGATCCCAGCACCTTTTCTTTCTGGGTCTGGTCGTGTTATTGTCGCTCCACTGCCTGGCCCCAGAAGGTCCCAAGCAATCCAAGTGGAGCCAGCCTGTAAGCCAGGTGCCAAGGACAGCGGGTATCAGACAACGGCGTGCTCCCAGGGAGCGCTTACTGATATCTGGACAGCTTTGTCAAAATGGAGGTTCGAAGCCTCAAGGTTCTGATGCAGGAAACCTGGGGCGAGCCCGGGACCTGCCTGTTGAAGTGCACCAGATGCGAGTCGGCCACACCCGGAAGCTCTGCTGCGGGAGCCAGCTCTCCCAGGGGCCTTGCGTGGCCTTCGGATGAGTTCTGAGGATCCGAGCTATCTAATCACCGTCAGTATTTTTAGTTCCAGAAAAAGCTGAGAAGGAGTGAGCAGCGCCATCCAAATACGGGAAGCTGCTTTCTTGCACGTTCATCAGAGGACCTGAAACGCGAGGTGGCTGTGTACTCGGGTGGACCCATCGCTCTTCAGTGTCAGGCTCGTTGCAATCATGTGGCGTCTGAATGCCATCATTAAGAACTTACCCCTCCTCTTCACCCTCCTAAACTTCATCTCAAAGGCAAAGCACACTGAAATCCCTCGTGTTTTTGCAATCGTCAAAACCAGAAGATATATTTAGAGCCCTTTGGTGCAGAACACAAAATTCTGCTACTCACAGATTGCCGGTCGGGGGAGGCTCAGAGCCGGTCGGATGCCAGTCGCTGCCTTTCCTCCCCTGCACGGCATGAGTAGCTCTGAATGCGTTTGTCTCCTATTGGAGCCACATCTAGAATCCTCCCTACAGTGGGCTATGCTGAAGACAGTCATGACGCCCGTCAGCCGTGAGAGCCCTGTCCCAGTCCACACTGTCCCCACACCTGCCCGCATGCGGTTCTCCTCCATCTCAGGGTCGAACTGAGCAGGACAGCACTCCCCGTGTCAGGGCCGTGATCTCTCCCCACCGGGACGGCAGGCAGCTCGTGCTGAGAGGGAGGCTCGGGCCACAGTCAGGAGCTGATGGAGGCGGCCCCGAACTTCACATGAACGCCATTCTCAGATCACTGACACTCTTCCGTGGACTGCCTCCGCCGAACTTCCTGACTACGAGCAGTCAACAGCGTACAGACGGAAATAGAACCTACTTTTAGAACTGGGAATGAAAGCTCCACCACAATTTCTACCCCCACGTTCTCTCTCTTTCTTCTTCTTCTCCTTCTCCTCCTCCTCCTCCTCCTCCTCCTCCTCCTCCTCCTTCTTTTTTAAATTTTGCCAGAGGGCCAATGCACTCACCAGAGAGTGAATGACAGAGGGAGAGGGAGAAATCAGCCTCCCATGGAGCCGGACTCGCCTCCCCATTTCTCCATCCTGTCGGAATTTGGGGTGCACGTGCACACGAGCCGGCATGTTTTCTCTAGCCACCGGGGCTGGGCCTCGAACTGTGGTCAGTCGTGTGGGGTCTAGTTCCCATAAAGGCCAGGCCCTTAGGGTGGGCCCTCTCCACATTATTAAGAATTCTTTTTTTTTTTTTTTTTTCCTCAGTGCTAGTCAACTCTGGACCTAAATGTTTAAATTGTCTCCATCTCTATGTCCTCCCTCTCTGATCAGAAACAGTGTTTGTTTTCTCTCCTCCCGGCAACACGGCCCGGCCTGGAGGCCTGCCAAGAAGGAGTCTGGTGTGTCGCCTGCAGAAAAACAGCCGGGGTTGCTCCAGGTTGACACGACCTGACCTGTAACCCAGCTGACCATGCAGCTGTTCAGCACAGCTCTAATCAGTGCTTTCTAATCTTTCATCGTAATTCTAACCCTAACTTCACCTCTGCCCACTCGATGAAGATGGTCTTCCTGATACCAAACCAGGGGTCCCACATCCCCAGTCCGGGGCCCAAAGCAGGTTCAACACTTTGCTGCTCAATAAGACAGAAGGCAAAGTTGTTGGTGAGAGAGGGAAGGAGCCCGCACGACAGTGTGGCCACAGTGTGACACCAGTCACCCTCTATACAGATGCGTTCTGCGGACAGGAGGGCCGGGGGCTAGCGGTGAATACAGAACAGCAAAGGCTGACTTTGACTGGGGGTGCAACGAGCTTCACATGGGAGTTTCAGTTCTCTGGGTGGAATGTCCCTCATTTGGGGCTTTAGGTCGACTTCCTGTAATGTCCGTCTCCCTGGAGTTTCAGAGCAAGATCCCAAAAAAATAAAAGTGTCAGTGGAGGAGAAGAGAAAATCAAACTGATTAACAAGATGGAGTCCGTGGGGCTAACGCAGGCCCCTACTGCAGCCCTCCCCTGGTCGCCAGCAGTCTGAACCAGTGCCCTCTCCCCACATGAGCTGGTGCACTTGGGCCCGCAGGTGCCCTTTCCTAAAGGTGCTGGCACGCTTCTCTGTCCTCACTTTTTTGCCTGGTATTAGCCCCACTTACCGGTTCCTTGTCAAATTCTCCCTTCAATGGGCACCTTTTCCAAGTCAATAGGTGGTGTGGAGGTTAAGGCAGCTGGATCCCACGTGGCCCACTCTGCGGCCGGAGTCCCAGCCAGTGGCTTTCTCACTTTCCCTCTCTCTGTCTGTCTCTGTCTCTCTTCAATGAGTACACACGCCCTATAGTAAAAACAAACAAAAGCAGCTTTTCCTCTTTCAGCTGGAAAAGTTGTAAGTGCTCTCCAGCCGGTGGGATTCGTCCCAACCTGATTTGCACTAGCACTGCTTTCGCTTTGCCAGTCTGGGCAGCGATCCATACAGCGACAATGGACCGCGTCCGATCCAGGTCACCGGGCCGTCAGAGAGGCTGGAGCTGCTGCGGTCACACGGTAACCCAATGCATTGTTCTGGACATGTGCGGAGGCCCCAGTGGCACCTGGCCAGCCCTGTCCTCCTAGGCCTGCTTCAGCCCGGGATGGTTACAGAGCGCTCCAGACGTGCAGGCTTGCACATGTCTCCTCAGACAAGGCCCACTCCGTTCTCCAGAATCGCGCAGTGCTCGCATGGTTTCGTCCTCGCAGAGGAGGTGGCCGAGTGGGTGGAGGACAACTCCCATCATCATTAGGAAAATCGTCTTGACTGAATATTCCCTTCTCTTCATCCGACACAGACGACCCAGGGCACCGACTGGATTCGTCTCCTGGCAAGGTGTGCAGGGGGCCCTGGGTTCTGCAGAAGGGATGATGTTCTTCGTAGAGACATGATTTTCATGTCCAGGAGCCCTGAAACTACTTGCAGAAAGTGTCCAGTCTCTGCTAAGCATCTGGTACAATTGTGTGGATTACTGGCATCACGAGGGGGCATGGCCTCTCAAAGCACTGTGCAGATGCCTGCTGTGTGCAGTGTGCCCCGGGTGCTCTCTGTGCGTCTGCGGAGCCCGGCCACCTTATCATCGCTGGGCCAGTCTACACAGTTCTGGTTGTCCGGTTACCTTCAGTCCTGGCCTGTGAGGGCAGTGGGAGGGCCGTGCATCTCGCCCTGTGAGACGCTTCTTGAACCCAGCAGGGTGCTGGAAGAGACCTCTGATACGGTATTTTAAATAATAAAAATGTGTGTGTGTGTCGGGGACCAGCAGATGGCGTAATGGTTACATCGCTGGACTCTCACATAATCGACCATAGTTCGAGTCCCAGACCCAGTGGCTTCAAACTCACACCGGGCACGTGTGATCTGACCCAAGATCCCAAGGAGAATGGAGAAGGGACTGCAGCATGGCCATCACCCCCCACAGGGGGTGATTTCTTGCTTTCTATCTCTCTGTCTTTCTCTGTCTCTCCAGCGAGCACACACACCTGATAGCAAAAATCTCTCTTTAAAAGAAAAAGCGTGTGTCACCTGGGATCCGTCCAGCAAAGGCGGGAGGGAGGGGGCTGGATTTCCACACACACATACACGGAGCCATTCGCCATTTGGGAAAAGCAACACGAAACAACTGAGCAAGTCTTTTGAAGTCTGAAAATAAAGATATTTTTACCTAGCAGTGTTAACATTTATCAAGTTATAGCTGTATATCATTTCACTGAGGTAAATACACATCAAATAAAACGTACCCCAAGGCACTTACATTTAAAAGGGTGTATTTAGAAATGATCTGGGGAAACAGGTTTGTTTCACAAATACGGAGCTAAGAAACCAGGTAGGAGCACAGCTGCAGGGGTGCGGGAGCTCAGTGCCTGCTCCTGAAGAAGTCACCGCGAGTGTGTCCAGGGTGGGGACACCCCGGGAGCGACTCGAGGTTCGCAGTCACCTGCAGCTCTGCACACGAAGGAGAAGAATAGCTGGAGCTCGTTGGAACGCAGCTCCACAGCCCGGCCTGGGAGCCGGCGTCTCCCAGGGAGAGCCTGTGTGTGCAGAGCGAGGGGCGCTGCGAGGCTGCGGCAGTGGAGGAGAGACGCCCCGGCCCAGCGGGGCCAGCGTACACGGCCTCTCCCTCCCAGGGGACTCCTCAGGGCTGAGCGTGTAACCAGTGCTCACATTTCATTTTATTGTAGTGTTACCACATTGCACTATTTTAAAGAATGATTTTATTTAACTTTATTTATTTATTTATTTTAATTTGACCAGGGAGGGACAGAGTGAGAGCAAGAGACAAAGAGAGAAAGCCGGGTCCAGGACTGGAATCGCGGTCAGCCGTCTAGGAGTCCAGCAACCATAACCACCATGCCATGACCTGGACTCGGTTTTAACACATCACATTTTCAATGAGTGAGCTGTGGACACCAGTGAGATCCGCACTGTGCGGGTTCACGGTCAGTGGGTGAACATAACCCACCCAGAGCGGGTCGGCAGGTTGACGGTTAGGAGACAGCGAGGCAGAGCTGCCCGGGCAGATGCCGATGGCCCACGTGTAAGACGGCTACCTGGGTGGTGCGAGGGAAGCAGGAAGGGGGCAGCGTGCCCACGGGGCAGACGCCCCAGGGCAGCTTGTCCTGCTGAAGCAGGCCGGCTGGGCTGCAGCCGTCTGGAAGTTAAGAAAGGCCTCGAACGAGAACCACCGGACCCGGCGCTGAGTTACGGGGAGATCTGTTTGGGAGCAGCAGACGAGAAGCCAGGAGTGGGCACTGGGAGGACTCAGGGTCACTGCTCAGGGGAGAGGGTGGACTCTGACTGACTGCATGAGGAACGCGTCCACCTGTGTGTGTCTGTACCTGCAGAACCAGAACCCTCGGAGCATTTTGAGACGGTTCGACGGCGTGTACTCCCTGCCCCTCATTAACAGTTACGGAGTCAAACTCCCTCCTCCCCCAGCCTCTGCCTCGCATTGCACTGACCATGTGACTACGAGAAGCAGCAGCCGGACTTCGTTTGGCCAGAGACACGAGAGGCCATTGCGTCGGGGCGGGCGGGGAAGGCTGGAGAAAACCTCGGAGAAGAACAGTGAGCAGGGAGGGCCTCTCGAATCAGAAGTCAGGAAAGAGGGCCCCGGAGAGGCTCCAGTCCCAAGGAGACGTGGGACTCTCGGAAAATTACCTCCCGTTGACGCCGTCATCTTGACCGGGCTCTGGGAGGTCTTAAGACATCAACGGGGAAGGACAAAGGGGGATGGCAGTGCTTGCCAGCCAGGCGGGTAACCGGGCAGGGCACGCACGCCACGGCGGCCCGCTAAGGGAGCCCGGGTACTTCCGATGCTTAGAGGCTGGGACGCTGGCTTCACGCTCTTACCGGTGATTTGCAAAGGAAGATGCTTCCTTTTTTTTTCTGGAGAGGTTTTTGCTATAGGGCGCGTGCGCTCGCCAGACAGACAGAGACAGAGAGACAGAAAGCGAGAAATCACCCCCCGGGGGGATGGCCATGCTGCAATCCCTTCTCCTCCATTCTCCTCTCGGGATCTTGGGCACGCACACACACGCACCCGGCATGTTTAAGCCACCAGGTCCGGGACTCGAACCACGGTCGACTACGTGGGAGTCCAGCGACATAGCCATTACGCTAACTGCTGGTCCCGGAAGATGCTTCTTAATTCTGTATTTTTTCCCATTAAAATGGATGCCATGGGCTCCGGCATGGTCCAGGTGGTCAACAAACTTCTGACTCGGGTGAGGAAACAAGCGAGAGGGAGATTATTTGCAAGTCTCCTGGGTGGACTGATGGTCCCCCGAGAGGGTGTTTAACGACCCCATGACACCCCCTGCGTATCACAGACTCTTCTTGCTGAGAGCTGAGAGCATGTGAGAATCACACCTTCTCTATTCCATGACGACCACGAAAAGCGTGATGTGTAGGGTCGTGGTGTGCGTGGCACTGGGGCAGTGTCAGCATAGCCTTGCGTTAATGTTGTGGCAAGGCGGCATGGCATTACCACCAACTTTCTGACCGTTGTTCACAAAGTCATAATCGGCCCACTACCCCTCCACGAGCTCGAACATTGTTGTGTCAGTCACGGACGCCCTGCCGGCAGTGCTTCTCAAAGCTGTGGCTCCGAGGCGCCTGGGAGCTGGGACAGAGCCTATGTGCTCATCCTTGGTGTCGCAGTGTGACGTGCTCTCAGGAATGCGGACCCCGGCTCACCGCAGCTGTGGCTAACAGGTTCCTAGGGCGCCATGGGAGAGGCCCAGAGTCGGTGTCTTACAACAGCTTCTGGAGGCTCTGAGTCCAGAGCAGGGTGTCCTGAGGACCATGGCCCACAGGACCCGTAAGGCATGATCCGTCCTTGCCCTCTGGACGGCTGGTGGTTTCCGGCAGCCTCTGGCTCTCCTTGGCTTGTTAGGTACATGGCCCGTCCTCTGTCTTCATGTGATGTTTACCATGCGTCTCGTACACGGGCTTCCCTCTTGCGGGATTGTCTCTGCCCAGACGTCTCCTTTTACAGGGACACCTGTCATACTGGGTTAGCACCTGGCTGGTGACCTCAGTTTACCTTGACTGCCTCTGTAAAGACCCAGCTTTCAAATTAGGTCACCATCTAAGGGACTGGGGTTAGGGCCGAAGTGTATGAGTTGCAGGGGACACGACTCAACTCCCAGTGCTTGGAGAGCCCCTGCGGACAGTAACGGCTCAAACGCTCAAGTGAGACTCATAGTGAGGGGTGGGTTTCAGAGCCCAGCCTCACACACAGAGCCCAGAGCCTCCCAAATGCCTTCGCTGTGTGTTACAACTAGTATCTCCTTTTCTAGGCCCCCCCCCTTTTTTTTTTTTTTTTGCTATAGGGGCATGGGCACTCACCAGAGAGATACAGAAAGAGAAAGAAAGTGAGATACCACCCTAGGGGGAATGGCCCCCTGACAATCCCTTCCCTTCTCCATTCTCCTCTCAGGATTTTGGGCACACATGCATGCACAGGCACCCAGCATGTTTTTCAAATCTCCAGGTCTGGGCCTCAAACCACAGAGTAGACCATGTGGGATCCAGCGTCTTAACCACCACACCGCCTGCTGGCCCTCTGCTTCCTTTTTCAGAGGTCGCACCTTGCTGATTTGTTGTGCTGATGCGTTGCCTGCACACCGTAGCTGCCCACTAGATGCAGGAAGTGTTCACGTGGTATCACTGACCAGCCCGAGTTACAGGAGATGGCAGACTGGCCTCGGGGTTTCCCAGGAAAATTAGCATTGCTGGGTGGTGTTAACAAGGGCTTGCAAAGCCAGTCGTTTGGTCGTGCTGACCATCCACTCGAACTGCAGCCACCCTGACCACGCGACCATGTGGGATGACCACTCCCTCCGTCTGAGCAGCCCCACCCATCAGCTGGGATATTTGGGGGCTCCGCTACCCTCGTGACCAGCTTCCTCAAGCCTGTAGCAGACTCCACCGCTGCTCCTGGGCTCCAGGCACCTCTCAACCCACCTGTGCCCAGCACGGTAGCCTTGGCCCTCCCTTGGCAGCTCAGGGCTGTATGAGGCCATGGCCTGAGCACCTCGCTGCCTCCCTCCAGGCCAGTGCCAAAAGGGACCATGGACGAGCACCAGGACAGTGTCGTGGAAGTGGACCTCATTGGCCTTCTCGTCCTGTCCAACTCTTTACAAGCTAATGCTGCCCTGCCTGCCCCTTTCACCCCTGACCTTGCTGGGGCAGGTCACACAGAGCCTGGTACATGTGAGCATGGTGTCTCCAATGCACTGTCGCACGGAGGAGGGCACATAGCTGCTTGTCATCTTAGTGTTGAGAGCCCCCGTTCCATGAATGCCACCTACCCGAAAGGTGAGCCAGGTGTCCCCAGCCGTCTTCTTGGTCGGCCCTTGAAAGAGAACACAGTCCACTTCACCTCCACGGCTATGAGGCCAGGGTGCAGGGTCTTCAACAAATTCATGGAAAATATGTATTATGACAGAACTATGCATGGATTTCAAACTTTTTTTGCAACAAAATAAACTTTGTGTAATCCGTTTGCCCCTGAACTCTAAGTCACTTCATATACTGGCAAGGGCTCCAAAACTGCCCGTGGGCAGGTACCGTGCCAGGCGTGTGGCCAGGCAGCACAGTCCTGGAGCACGGGGCATATGTTGCCCCCTTGGCCTCTCCCAGTCGCCCTCATTTCTGTCCGTGTTTCACTCTGTCCCTCTGCACCGAGTGTGGATCCTGGGCCATTCTCTGAGGCCCTGATTTAGACCGGCTGAGAACTGTTCCCTTTCAGCAGGTGAGCTAGCTGTGGCTTTAGCGTTATCTTCCCCAAGTAATTTTCATTGTAGTTTCACTGTCTTGAAAATGGGTCCATCAGAGTATTTCTGGCTGGTTAAGAAAAGATGGGTCGCACATCGATGACGGTTTGCATCTCAGCTCAGTTTCTTAATGTGAAAGATGAAGCAGGACAGGGTCGTGACCTAGGGGTTACGGCCCCAGATCCCACATGGCCGACTCCACTGTTCAAATCCTGGCCCCAGAAACTTGAAAAACATATCCAGCAACGTGTGTGCGTGTCCCGAACCCAACAGGTGGAGCAGCGGCGGGGAAGGGGTTGCAGCGTGACCATGCCCATGGAGTTCTCTCTCTGTCTGACTTTCTGTCTCTCTCCAGTGAACACACATACCCTTTGGCAAAATTTTAAAATAATCAAAGACAAAGCAAGGAGCAGCTGCTCCAGCCATAGGAGGAGTTAAAGGACATAAAAAAATGTTCTGAAAATTTCAAGGACGTCTACGATGTGAGGAAGCGTTATGTATGTCCTCTTGCCCCCATAGGCCGGTGTTGTGGGCTGCATGTGCAGGAGAGGAGGAGCTGTCGTGTTCTCGGGTGAAGCCGAGACTGGCTCGGCAAGAGATCTAGGAAAATAACGTCGCAGGCAGTGAGGTGGGGAGCGAGCTGCCGGGACGAGTGGTAGCCAGGCGCCTGGTCCTCATGGCCAGCCAGGTGGAGGGCCACGTGTGCCGAGCTTGGGAAGGAGGCAGGGCAGCAGGGACATGTCCTCCAGGCTGGGTGAGGCTCGCCCCTGGAATTCCCTCCGGCAGTGCCGTGGCTGGTTCGCTCATCCACAGACGCAGGGCCTCAGACACGGCACGGTGATCTGAATCTCACGTCTGAGTGAGGGCTGGGGAAATGAAAAAAGATTATTCAGATTACGCTGGCTATGTTCTTAAAATGGATATTTGGAAACCTAATGGGAGCCACAACTGACATTTTTACCATTGAGCTCTGAACTCTGAGCTGTGTGCAGTATTTAGATGCCTCCTCACGGCAACCGCCTGTCTTTACACTCAGATTAGCTCACGGCGGCCCATCTCCAAGCAGCCGTGGAGGACACAGAGAGCAGAGGAAACATTTTCTGTAAATGACTTAGAAGTTGGTCACAAAAGAATGAATTGAAGTATGACAGGGTTGGCAGTGGCTTGGAGGACACACCAAGACATTTGAGATTCGTATTTGAAGAGGCTGCAGGTTTGAGAAAAATCACCATTTTCTACTCTCTTCAATTCAAGAATTTTCAAGGGAGACCAATTATTCCAGGAGTAGAGGAGATGAGATAGTTACTAAACCAAAGGGTTTGTTGATTGCCTTTGTGTCTGAAATCGGAAAGCTAGATATATTTTAACCCTTCTCTAGACCATGGCCCTAAAACATCGCTCTGTACTGGGGAAAGGGGGCAGATGACCAGGGCAAACGCACACGGTTACACTGCGTTACCTCGAATCACAGGAACAAAACACCTCGACTTTTTATTATCTCAATTTGTGCCTAGTTATTTGGGGTCTTCTAGTTTTGTTTTTGTTTTTGTTTTGTTTTCATTGTACATCATTACAAGAGGACTAAGTTCATGGGATGACAAGTACCTCAGCAGGGTGTGAGAAGCGTGTGTCAGATTCCTCATTAGCACACGGGGCTCGTCCCCCTCTGCCTGAGAGGAGGCACTCCGGATCCTGTGCAGCTTCCACGCTGACTTACAGCTGGGCCTGCAGCCTGCGAGTGGGCCAGAGACAGCCTCAGAAGCTCCAGAGAAAAGCCTGGCCTACTCAGGGCCGTCTCGGGGTGTGAACCGGCAACCTTCCCACGGGTCAGCCTTGCACCACATCCGGCCCCAGAAGGGCAGGGTTTTTTGTTTGGGTGTGATTTTTGGTTTCTGTTTTAGGTGCTTCCTGGCTCACTTCTCCCCACATCAGTGGCAGGGGTGAGGGCCCCTGGAATTCAGGCTTGTTTATCTCTGCCCTCTTAAAAGGTTATCCGGGCACAGCAGGTGACACAGAATGTTAGACCCAGGCCTTTCCACCGTGCACGCTGCCCCTGTGGGGCACAGAAGGCAGGCATTACCTTCCGGAAGGGTCCTGTCGCCAGGGTCCACGAAACCTGGCCTGGACTTTGGAGGTGGGCTGCTTTCTCTCTTCCTCCTCGGGGCTGACCCGCGTCATTTCCAAGGAGGGCTGGACTGGTGGTGTGTCTGGCGCCGATTGCAATTTCCTTTTTATCTGCTAATGGAACACTTTGGAATTGTGAGAAGATTTGCCCCCTGAGCAAATACTTCATTTTCACATTTTCTCTCATTTTAAAGCCAAGAAATACAACGTTCTCCAGCTTCTTTCTCAGGCTCTAGTTTTTTCCCTTCCCATTTCTGATCTCTCACTGAGATGACTTTTTAGCCATCTAGTCTCCAAGGCTTACTTGAGTTTCCTCTCCCCGTTTGTCGTTTCCTCGCGGTGATCACACCGCGTTACCGTGTCTTCCTTTAATCACGTGTGTAACCGTGCGGCCCTCGTCCGAGCTTGGGAGGAACTTCTGGCTCATCTGCACCTTCTGGTAGTTTTCATTTCCTCCCTGGATGGAATTAGAAGATGAGATAAGAGGGGGCTTGCAGAGGCCCCTGGAGCAGCAGAGATCAGAGCCTGGAGTCCCGGGGAGCCCCCGCTGTGAGGGGCCGGCCTGGGGACTGGAACACCCCAGTGACTGGGACGCTGAGCTGAGCCGGCGCCTGGCCTAATGGGACCCCAGGCAGCACCGTCAGCCATTTCTCATGCCCACCATCTCCCAGAAGTGGCCGGCTGGACTGCGGTTCTTAGCAGAATTCCCATTTTCGAGAACCCAGAAGAGGACAGTTTCATGGACTCGGTACAGCGCTAGCAAGTCTCGGGGCTCCTCAAGATTGAGATGAAACTATCCATTGTCCTTCTCATGGTTTACGTTTCCTTAGCAACTGCGCACAGCTCCTACCCCTAAAAGTTTTATATAGGAAGATTCTGAGACTCAGAGAAGGAACTTGCTCGAGTTCACCCACTTGTGAGGAGGAGGCTAGCACTTGAACCTGGGGCTCGCTCCGAAGCCGTGCGCCGGTCGTGGCCGCAGAGCAGTAGCCATCCTCCTCACTGCTCCCAGCATAGCGCGGGGTTAGGAAGGATCCGCTCAGGCACGGACGAGCGGGAAGAGCCAGGCGGGAGGACACTGTGGCTTCTGAGGCAGGCAGGGGGCCAGCGCGGTGGGTGGGAAATGCTGTGGCTCGGAGAGCCGGCCCAAAGTTACAAAGGCCAGTCTGGTGACCAACTGTACATGGACAGCAAGGAAATCACGGAACAGCAATGGAGATCTGCTTCTCTCTGCACCCCGAGCCCCGCTGCGCTTCGTATGCGGGGAGGGCCTCTGTCCAGAACACCAGCGCCCCTCGAGCTGCCCTGCTCTGCCCTCTCTGGGATCTCGCACGTTCTGTTCACTCTGGGCTGGGGAGTAAGGCCTGGCTCAGGAGATCAAGAGGCATCCGTGGCATGAAGTACTGCTACGTGCTACGTGCTACGTGCTATGTGCTACGTGCTACGTGGCTGAACCGTGAAAACATTGTCATGCTAAGTGAAAGAAGCCAGATACAAAGTCACGCCCGTCTTCACATCGCGTTCATACGGAATGTCGGGGCTCGGCCAACCCGCAGAGGCTGCCAGCCGCCTAGGGCTTGTGGGCCGTGCGGAGGGGTGGAGCGACTGCTGGTGAGCTTAGGAGTGGGGATGACTCCAGGGCTGTCAGGGGAGAGTTGCGCGACTTTATGAAATTACTCACATGTATGCTTTGATAGGCTGAATTTGATCTCAGTGAAGCTGTATGTTTAGAAAAGGAAAAAGAGAAAGCAGCATCCACAGTGGGGGATTTCAGGCACTTGGAATACTGTTGTGCTTTTCGTTACTTCTGGTATTTTTTTAATTGCCAGAGAGAGAGAAAGTACCCCATGGCCACGCCTTAATCCCTTCTCTCGTTCTCCAGAGTTTCGAGATCTTGGGCATGCACCTGGCGGGTTTTCAGGCCACTAGAGCTGGATTGAAACCACGGCCAGCAATCCAGGGTTTAGCTCCCTGCCCACGAGATCACGGCTAGCCCTGCTTCTGTTTTGAAAACCATGCTGTTCTAACTCCTCTTGCAGCGAGTTCTTGATGGTCACGTTCTTAAACGTGTAGACACCCAGCTGGTCACAGAGAGGGTCAGTCGTCTGCCCAGCTAACCGTCTTGTCTGCAGACCTGAAACTCGGCGAGGACAAGCCGTGGGGCGCAGGGGACGCCTCGCCTCGGCTCGCAGGGAGCTCCAGCACTGCCAGGGCTCGTGTCTCTCCGAGTCCAGCTGACTGTGACCCTCTCCAGAGGCCAAGGTGTCCTGTTATTTCTGTGCTGTATCTGGTTAAGCCGGAGATCTGAGCCCCAATCACATCACAGCGGGTGGCCATGGAGAGGACAGCAGGCCTCTGGCTGCCCGTAAACCTCTGCAAACAGTGAGGTCAACACAGTGCTTATTAACTCTGAGTAAGCAAGTGCCCTGCCTTCAGGTCCCAGGATCAGCTGGTTTTGGTCACTGACAGTTGTTGGGGTTGGGTGATTTGAAAACACCACAGTCACAGCCTCTGTCTCAATGCCTGCTTGTTTTTTTTCTCTTCTGTCTGTTTCAGATATATCAGCACTCCTACACTGGATATTATGTCCTGAGCAGAATTCCTCATGGGTAAGACTGTTCTTTCCTGTTCTTTTCATTACAAATTTGCAGAACAAAGGCAATAACATCAGCGCTGCCTGCCCTGGGGCAGGGCACACAGAGGGTCCTGATGATTGGCACCTCTGCGACGCCACCCCAGGCTCCACCACAGGGGAGTTGGAGGCCACTCGAGTCCAGTTGCTGGCCTGTGTGGAAAGCCCCTCCGAGAATGACTGCCCACCTCCTGCTCAGGTGCCTGGACCCTCGAGGTTCAGTCCAACAAGGTTTCCCTGTGCTTTGCGATCAAGTGCAGCCCCGTCTCAGGTAACAGGCTGGACCTGGAGCCCCTGGTTGTATCCACGTGACAGGAGCCTTCCTTCTTCTACCACATCATCCAGAGCAAACCCCGAGCTAGCCCATGGAAACTGCCCTTGAGCAGGTCAGGGTGGACGTCAGCCTTAGCCAGAGGGGCAAGAGCTGCCCTCTGCCCCGCAGCCGCGGGCAGTGCCATGCGGGCTCCTGCCCCGTGGTGTTTGCTGAGCTGACCTGTGCCCTGGGAGTCTAGGTCGCACTTGCAGTTGGGCGCACAGCGGCTTCACAACCTCGGATTACAGCGCTGAGCGCGTCCTGACGGTTCGAGACCCAGAAGTGAGAGTGTGGGAAGGACAGAGTGACGCTGTGGTCCCCACCCAGCATCTGCGGGATGCATTGCCAGTCGCTGCATCTTTGGATCCGTGGGTTAAAGTGTGGGCCCGGTAGATGAGTGACTCAGGCACAGATCAAAGGGAGTTCAGGACAGGGGCAGTCCAGCAGGTGCTTCACTGTCATTCTTGCCTTTTCTCACCTCCTCCCTCTCCCTTCTCCCCTTCCCTCTTCCCCATTCTCTTAGAATTTCCCCCTGGACCTCATTCTTGTCCCCATCCTCCCAGGTTCCTATCCCAACCCTGCGCAGGTCAGGGCTCAGGAAACGTTTAAAGGAAATTGGATCACGTAGCTGGCGGTGTGCAGGTGCCTGTGAGTGTTTGGGTTCAGGCATCCTGATTTTCCATGGAAAATTTAAATAAGCAGCAGGAGTTGCTGCGAGTATTGTTCCACTCCACAGGAGAGTGGTCACAGCAGCATGGCGTGGACACCTGCTGGTCCCCACTCAGCCCAGGGGAGCGTGGGCACGCGCTTGGAAAACAAACAGAGAGCGCACCATTTCCCATGAGCCTCAGCACGTGCTGTGCAGCAGGTGGGGCTCCTATAGATTACTGGGAAGAGCAAGCCCAGAGAGACTGACGAGGGCCTGCACCCAAAAATAGAGAATCCACAGCCTTTTTATTAAGCGCTTATTTCCAATAGAAACCCAAACGTTCCTCAGTAAAGAGGAATTATTCTATCCTTTTCAAGCAGATATACATCTTCAAAGGTCATGGCAGACAGGAATGTAATTATGCCCTGAGATTTATCTACCCCTTCTGGGAGTAATAGAATTTGCTGTGGATGATGGATACTTCATTCTGGCTTATATAAATTTGTAAAACTCAAAACTCTAAAAGCAGTTTATATCTAACATATTGTGCTAATATTTTACTGCATCGGTCAGAACTTAGGCGGAACAGATTCCGAGAGCTGGCACAGGAGCCGTGCAACAAGCCGGCAGGACTGAGGGCCGGGGAGCCTGGGTTGAAGACTGTTTCTGGGCTCAGACGCCCGGAGCCTCGTGAGAACGCCAGCCTGTGATGGGCACTTCACAGTAACCACAGTGATGGACTGGCCGTCAGTCATCGATCGGCCTTCACGTACCTCACCCGGAATGGCCACCTTGCAGGAAAGGCACTCAGGCCCATTGTAAGAGAGTGCTCAGAGAGGTGACGGAACCTGACCGCTGCCTCCTAGCTGGGGTACAGAGGAACTAAACTCCCAGCGCGAGCCCTGCCGACTCCCCACCCCATGCTGTTAGGTCGTGGGGAAGTCGGGACGTATTTTCTGTTTTTCTATGCAAAAACGCACTGTGATTTTCCTGCTGACTCAATAACAATACAGATCCTTTGGGTTAAATCAAATGAAAGTAAAATTTTACGACGACAAGAATAATGCTATAGCCATAAAGACTTTCAGCCAAGAGCTAGTCTGTTTACTTTCTGAGGACCTCCTAGGTGGCAGATGTGTGTGTTGCTCGTTACATTCATGGAGATACCACCTCTGAAGCCAGAAGTCGTGCCTGACCTGTCCCAGTCAGCCTGGTGCAGTCTCCCTGATGGCATGGTTTGAGCTCCCAAACTCCTCCCGTCTACCCTAGATCATTTATGGGAAATTAATTAACTAATGTCAAGGATTGTCAAAATATTGTTCATATGAGTGAGACAGGAGAATTTTTTAATTGGACAATCTCTTAGGCCCAGAGCGTTTGCAATTTTGGCCCCCGAGATGCACTTCCTGACCCCCCCAGAGTCACCTGGGCACATGCTCTGCCCAGTAGCGGGTGTAGTCAGACCTACGTGCTAGGTGGGCTTTGGTAAAGAGAAAAGCACCGCTGTCTTCTAAAAGTAAATCTCCAAAGAAATATTCAGATTTACATCATCCATATAGAAAAAGGTAAAGAGTTATTCTTGATGGTTCTGAAGACACAGGTCTGTACCTTGTTCACATAGTCCTGCTTCACCTTTTCTGTCCTCTCTTCTCCCCCAAAATTCTTCCACAGAAAGCCAGAGGCCACTCAGATTTCAGGGTGGGACTATCGGTCAGTGTACCTTGAGTTTTTTCTTGTCTTCAGGCTCTAATCAGTCACAGAGAAGGTGCAGATTAAGTTTTCAATGCCCTCTTGTTTCTGGTCTCCTTTGTCTTTGCAAGTGGCAGGAGAGAACTCGGGCGGGCACGCCTCTTCCCTCTCTTACATCCTCCGCCCTGTGCTGTTAGCGCCCTCCTCGTAGCCTCTGAGGTTCCAGCCATGCAGGGGTTTTTTTTGTGTAGTGGCTAGAATTACAACGAAAATCCCAAAGCACTGGAATTTTCCTTCATTCAAATATCTAGTACCTAAGAGTAGGTTTGTTGGACTTTTACATATCAAGCTTTCAAAAATTATATTCTTGGGACCAGCAGTTAGCGTAATGGCTATGTCACTGGACTCCCACGTAGTCGACCGCAGTTCGCGTCCCGGACCCGGTGGCTTAAAACTCACGCCGGGCGCGTGTGCGTGCGTGCCCAAGATCCCGAGAAGAGAATGGAGAAGGGATTGCAGCGTGGCCATCCCCCCTGGGGGGTGATTTCTCGCTTTCTGTCTCTCTGTCTCCCTCTGTCTGTCTAGCAAGCACATGCGCCCTACAGCAAAAACCTCTCCAAAAAAAAATTGTATTCTTAAAGGACATGTGTCTTTTATGCAAATGTGTTTATTTGCACAGAATTAAATTTTTTTTTAACATATAATGTTTCACTCAAAGTTTTCATGTCAAAATCTCAATGAAATACAGCAATCATTCATGGCAGAGACTGTAGCCAGTGACATCTTCTCTGTCAAAGATCCACTGTGTTTTCAAACAAGTTGTTTTTTAAACTTGGCTGCTACTTGACATTTTCCTGGCATGACTTATTTCTTGAACTTGTTTTGCCTTTGGCTTGAGGCCCTAAAACTACATGCATTTTGTGTACACGTGTGTATTTCTACTCTGTGCTCTCATACCTGTTAGGATAATTCTGAAAGCCACTGTCTTTAACATACATCCACTTTAAGGAAAAGAAGCCAGACCTCTCCACTGGGTAGCACAGGCACTTTGTCTGGCAAACTCAAAGCAGTAATAGACTACAAGCTGAGATACTCACACAACACACACACCCCTCTGTCCACACAAACATATACTGATGCACACACACACACACACACACACACACCCCTCTGTCCACACAAACATATACTGATGCACACACACACACACACACCCCTCTATCCACACAAACATATACTGATGCACACACGTACACACACCTCTGTCCACGCAGACATATACTGATGCACACACACACACACACACCCCTCTGTCCACACATACATATACTGATGCACACACACACACAGACACACCCCTCTGTCCACACATACTTATACTGATGTGCACACACACACACACACACCTCTCTGTCCACACATATGTATACTGATGCACACACACACACACACACACACACACCTCTGTCCACACATACATATACTGATGCACACACACACCTCTGTCCACACATATGTATACTGATGCACACACACACCTCTGTCCACACATATGTATACTGATGCACACACACACTATGCCAGACCTTCTTCTGTGGCTGTGGCTGGTCTCCCTTAACTTTACTCACTTGTCTACTGGTATTTTTCAGGCACTAGCCAAAAGTGCACAAAAATTATATTCCTAAATAATATAACTCTAAAGGAATCCCTATTAATTAGGAATTAATTGGTTAATTAACTGAAGGAATTCCTGTAGAATTGGAGCTGACTTTCTAAAGTTACATCTGTACCTGTGACAGACACACCTCCCTCCGTCTGGACTGGCGCGCTCACTTTGTAGACTGGCATGCCCCACTCGGGGAGGAGACGTGTGGTCTGGCGGGTGCCCCGCTCAGCACTGCCCTCAGCCCTCACAGCACGGGTCAGAGCGGAAGCTCTGCAGTCGTGTAGGCCGGATGGGAACCCCTTTCTGCTACTAGCATTTGGCTTGTGGCCCTGAGAGAGCTGTTGGCTTCCACAGACTTGTCTTCAGTGTTTTTAAAAAGATACTGATGGTGAGAGTGCCCGCTTGATTGGCTGAGGCTAAGACTTCAGTGGGATGACATGCAGAATTCGCGGAAGTTCCTTCTCATGAGGCCTTGGTCCTTACTATTGTAGCATGTGCCAAGACACATTTGTAGTCTTGTAATTAAACATTATCAGACTTTGCTTCCCAGTCCTTCCCTTGAATGGTTTTTCTAAGCTGAGGCTTATTCCGTGACACTCAGGTAATTATAATACCTATGTAATTTTAATTTCCCTCTTAAAAGAAGTGTCTGTAGCCTCAACTATCTACAATTCCCCATGCTCAAGTTCTTTTGTATCTCATCTCATTCTGACCTACCATAATTAATTTTTTAAGAATTCTTGTTTTGCCTCCAGTGGGAGCAGAAAATATGCTATAGGTCAGCAAATATTTATTGAAATACTATATTAAGTGAGAAGTATGGTTGCTATCCTTAAGAGGTTTGAAATCTCGTTGGGAAGGAAAGACATAGACTTATAGAACAGTATCTAATACGATGCAGTGCCTGGACGTCAGGAATATCACGAACCATCTCCGAAGGGTGTTTGAGTGGAACTGTGCCTTTAGTTGAGTGAGCTCTTCGTAAGTTTGTTTTAATGGACTGAGACCGGAAGGGGCTATTCCAGGTGGCGTAATGCATTAAACAAGCTTGGCCTTCGCATTGACTTAAACTTCCTGCAGTTAGGGAGGGGTCAGGCCAAAGGGAGCTGGGCTGCTCACGGTGGAGCAGGGAGTGGGTTTAGGAGGTGCCTGGAATGCAGATGACCTACGCCCCCTCCAGTGTGACTGGTCTTCACAGTAAGGACAGGCCGACCCTAGGAGCAGACGGGAGAGGGGATGACAACGGCAGGCTTCAGCTAGCATCTGCCGTGTCTCTCGTAGACTAGAGGAGGGGGGGATACAGGCAGGATTCCTTTAGGAGGCTGTAGGGGGTGGGTGGGGCAGGCCCCGGATGTGGGACAGCTCAGTCCTTTAGAGACCACATCAGCTGTGATTGTGGGTGGCTGGTGTTCTCTTGGAAAACGAACACAGATTTCAAGTGTTTGTTTCCATGTCCAGAGTGTATCTCTGGCCACCCGTGCCATTGCAAGCAGAGCCCGGTGCGGGAGAAGGCTCAGGGTGGCCAGCGCAGAGGGCGGGGAGCTTTCTCCGTGCTGGCGGCGGCGGCAGCATCTCCACGGCTTAGCGCATCCTCCTCCCCGGCTTGCTTTGCCTGTCGGTCTCCAGGGCCCTTCCTGCTGCTGCTTGGCATACGTGAGTTTTCAGAACCGTGGACAGCTCCCAGACCTTCATCCTCTTAGGAAAGTTACTGGAAAATGCCTATTAGGAAAAACTCTGCATGGATTTCAATTCCTTTGGACCTAACTATGCTTGCACTTCACTCCCATTTTTCCACAAACCTTCCAAGACCCTGGCACTTGTAAAACTTGGTTTTAGCTGCTGCTCCCTTTCCTTCTCCCTCCCCCGCCTTCTCCTCCCCCATCCTTTCTTCCAGTGAAATGCAAACTCCAGTGAGCATTACCAGAAAGTGTGAACTTAAGGCCAAGTGCTCTGGGAGTGAAATCCTACCAGCCTCTCTGTGGCCATGGGAAAGTGAGCTGGCTTACTCCATATTTAAAGCTCCAGACTCCCTGGTTCAGGAGAGGGCTGATACCCCGTGGTGTGTTTAGTGCTGACTTCAGCGTGTGCAGGGTACTAGGGAGCACGTCTCAGTGTGCACCAAGGACCTCCGCAACAGGCCATGTCTGATTAGTGAGTTTCTCCAGTCTCCCGGCGTATGGGGCAGAAAATAAATTTCACCCTTTCTGCTAACTCTGGTCAGCTTGAATGGCCTTCTGGAGCTCCAGGTTTGAAAATGGGCAAAAGCCGAGCTCAGGCTGGGTGAGAGCATGCCGATCTGGGGGTGCCTGTGGGCAGTGAGGGTGGGAGGACGCCCGTGAGCCCTCTGCCTGCCAGCCCTGTCTTCGTGGGTGAGTCTGCTCAGGCCCGTGTGTATCTGTGCTCTCCTCGGTCCGCTCCAGCCCTCCCGCCCATACTCACGTACAGCAGGAAGGCCCCGCTGCTCTGCCCCTGGAGCTCACGTCTCCTGACCTTCAACACCCAATTTCTTCCAAGTCTCCTCCTCTGAAAACCCTGAGGGCAGCCTTCAGCCTATGAGTAAGGGAACTGGATCTCACACGACTGCAGTTAGAATCCAGGCCCCAAAGGCCTGAAAATACTCCAGGCATGCGAGCATGCCTGCCGCAGATCCCAGCAGGATGGAGAAAAGGAGGAGAGGGGATTTGCGCTGTGGCTGCATCTGCAGGGGTGCTTCTGCCCTCTCTGCCCTCGTCTCTCTCTGGCAAATGCACGTGCCTTTCTGACAGTTAAAACATGACTCCTCCCCCAGCTGCCTGAGTGAGGGAGTGCCGCCTCCTCTCTGACTCTCTGATTTACTCTTGCACTAAGTTGTTCCTTGCCTCTTGTAGACGGGTCTTCTCTGCGGGGTGTCCAGGGACGTTTCGGGGTGCATTCACTACCTGACCTGCATTCCGAGCTCTCTGCTCAGTCACAGGGTGTCAGAGGCTGCACCCTGAGGCCTCGGCTCTCTGAGTGCGTCTCAGACCACACGCCTGAGGTCTGTGGTGAACAGCCGTCCCGCACCTCCCACGGAGCCTGTTTCAACCGTTCTTTCCAATGAAGCCGTTTACTGTCCTTGAGGACTTTCTAAAAGGCTCCAAGCAGACAAATTCTTTTAAAAATGAGGTGAAAATGAGCACAACCCATCACATGCCAGGCTTCTGTCCCTCCTGGGCCCTACACTCACATCCTCGTCTGCAAGTGCCAGCCGGCGGTGGGGGCAATGACGTCGTGATGAGCCATCTGGGCTGTAAGACATGCAGGCTTGGGCTGCCCCAAGCCTGGGGACTGAGCATCCCTGACAGGGGCTCAGGACAGTTTTAAAAGTCACTTTTAATGTTACTGAAGCCAGGTGGGGGGCCACTCCCTCCTGTCCTCGCTGCCTTTGCCAAGTGAGCCCAGGATACAGCTGGAGCTGAGAAATAGCGCTGCCCCCCGACAATCAGCCTAGGGCCCGTTTGTGAGCCCGCCACTCACTGACTGGCCGGCCAGTACCGACTGCGCACCTGCCGCGTGTCCGTGCCTTCCAGGAGCAGGCTGTTCCATTCTTATGGGACCGCCTGCCAAGCACGAGGAAGGAAGACTCAGCAACATGGCATTTGACACTGAATGTGCTGGGTTTTGGTCTTGATCCATGCAACGTTAAGGGTCAGAAAAGCAATTCCCCCAGAGGCTGTTATTGGGAAGCTTTTCAATCCCTTAAAATAGTCTGGGAAGATAAATGAGTAAACTTCACTGTACTGATTCACTCTTCAAAATTCAATGTGATTTATGCCCTGATTTGTTTATTGCTCAAATAAGCAAAATCAGAATGGATTGTATGGTTATTCTGGGATCGCAAGCCCAGACCATTTTATTCTTCCTTAATCATTTTCTGACCAATCCACCTCCACCCTGGAGTGACTCATCACTGAGGCTGCCCCAGGCTCTTGTAAGTAAATGAACACATGAAGAACACGCAGGGCTCGCGGGAGGGGCGCCGATGGCCCAGAAACCTCTGTCTCCCACGATCAAGTGCACAGGGGCGCGACGGAGGACAGAGCTGTGGACCTAGCCGCGGACAAAGCCCATCCTCGCGGGGGCAGGTGGGGCCCAGGGCTGCTCGTGCACGGAGCACGGCCGAGGAAGCACTCTGACACAGCAGCTTCCGAGATGAAACCCCTGGGCTGGCTGGGCTCTGCTCTGAGCCTTCTGCTGTTCTTCAGGGAGTTGGAGAGTTCCCCCAGACCAGGTCTCTGAGCCAAGCCGGGTCAGCCGGTCCTCGAGGGAGTCACTCTGGGTGCGTCCGGCCAAGCAAAGGGCCGCAGTGACCAACTGCCGCAAGCCCGGCCATGTGACAGAGACTTGTCCTTTCTCCATCCCGGGGGTCAGAGGCAGGTCGGGGCCCTCCAGAACGGGAGCTGCACTGAGCAGGCCGTGGTGGCCCCGGGGCGGGGAAGGCCAGGATCGGGGTCCTGGGGGAACCAGAACTCTCTCCTCAGGAGCGGGTGGAGGAAGCCGGCCCAGAAGGCAGGCAGGCCTTGGTGGGTCTAGGCTGGGGCGGAGATGGAGGCGAGCAGGGGAGGGGACCTCTCACTTGGAGATGGCAGAAAGGAGGACAGACAGAGCGTCTCGTACTGCGCGAAGCCGGGAGCCCGCGCCGCAGGGCTGCCGAGAAGCAAAGGCTGAGCTTGTGGGGGTGGGGCCTGCAGGGCAGAGGGCAGCAGGCAGGACAGGGTCTGCCGGGAAGGGGTGGGCACAGGGGCTGGGCACTGTTGCTGCTACAGGTAAGAAGCAGGGTGAGGCAGGGAGGGCCTCAGGGGTCCGAGCGTGGGTGCTGGGACGACGAGCCAGAGCAGCCCTACCTCCCAATCAGCTCCCGTGGGCGGAAATGCCACTCCCCCATGGGTGCTGCAGATGCCATGGCTTGTGAGCAGTGAGTTCTCTCTGGAGGGGGTGGCAGCCATACCCTTCATGGCCACCCCACTAGGCCCTCCTGCTCTAGCGGGCAGTTGGCAAAGAAGGGATGTGACGGTGGGGAGTGGTGGCCACTGACAGGTGACTCCGTGAGCAGTCCTCCTGGCCAGCTGAGGTGGAGATGTCAGGGCTGGCTCCGTGCTGTCCTGTGGTTCCCAGCACCCAGGGGTCGATGTAGAGGGGGTGATTCCGCAGAAAGCCGGGGGATGGGGGAGTAGGGGGTGATCCTTAGGCCAGGTGGGACAGGTGTGCAGAGAAGAGCCGGTGGCAGAGGGCAAAGCCAGGCAGGTGGCATCGCAGGCTCCCTGCAGAAGGCACCCCCAGTGCACGGGGAGGAGATCACCCTAAAGCCCTTTGTCAGCCTGGAGCCAAAGGAGTCCGACAGCACCAAATTCCATCACAGAGTCTAGATTTCTGTGACAGAATCAAGTGAGACCCGCACCCCGGTGTCCCTCCTGACACCGGGCTTTAAGCACCCGTGTTTGCTATCAGCTCCCATAGAGTAAACTCACCCTTATCTCTGGTATGTTTGCGTCTTTTTAAAAACTATGTACAGATGGTGGCTGTAATAGCGTTTTCCAGTGCTCAGACAGCTGATCGTACTGAATGAAAAGTCCATACACGCGGGTGTTGTAGGGTGTGCTTCAATTAGTCCGTACGTGCCGGTTGGTCGTGGAACATCTGCGAGGTAAGCTCCACTCCCTGCCTCTGCCCACATGCTGTCGCGTTACCACTGCAAGGGAACGCTGTCATTCTCACTTCATATTCCAAGAAACAGGCTTGGTTTAGGTTCTCTGTTGCCCCAGGCCCTATGCCAGTTAGTGGCAGAACTGGGGATTAAATTTACAGCTCCTTGAAATTCCTCCCACCACTTCCGCTTCCTGCCCCTGGTGTTTTCTCTAAGACAATGCTGGGCTCTGACCGGGACTGGCTCCTGGCATCTGAGTCATTTAACTTCTAGATGCAGCAATGGAGAGGTCCACCAGCCAGCAGAAAGGAAATGATTCCACCGTTAGGGTACGTGAGAGTTTATACATGGATAACCACTATTGCTCTTCATTTGTGTGACCGTCCGGTAGGAGAAATGCAGCTATTGACCCCTTCCCCAGGGGGACACAGAGGCGCAGTCGCACACGTTCATGCGATCTGGAACTCGGATGCCAGCTTCCTGTCCTCCGCTCCGTGGCCTGCCACTGGTGGCCTCCGTGCTAGGGAAACTGCTCTCGTGTGTGGGGAGGGGAGGCCGTGTGCGGTAGCCTTGGAGAAGATGGCAGGGTCTCCTCGTGGCAGATACGTGGGGTCAGAATTAGGGTGCATGTGTGGGCGAGGCTGCGCTGCTGCTCCTGCAGGCTTGGGTGGCACCTTCTCCACTTGGAGGTGCCATGGCCCCGCTCTGGCGGGAATTGACACTTGTCAGAATGGGGAGGTCTACCCCTGCTGTTCCCGAATGTCAGGGGCCCTGCTGGAGTCAGTCTAGCAGAGCGGACTTCAGCACCGCAGGGCCGGCGTGCAAACACTTCTTTCCGAACCGCTCTGTCCTCCGTGCTTTGAACGCTCCCCACAGGAGAATGGAGCAGAAGGGATTGCGGCATGGCCATCCCCCAGGGCGATTTCTCACTTTCCCTCTCTGTCTCACTCTGGAGAGGACACGCACCTTTTGGCAAAAACCCAGAAATAAAAGAAAGTAAAAACTCCCGCTAGACCCAAACCAAGCGAATTACATTTGTTTCTAAATTTTCAGAAGTATTTTTGCTAAGAGCCACCTCCATAACTCACCTATGAGGGTCTTCAAAAAGTTCATGGAGGGCCAGACGGTGTTATGGTGATGACGTAATGGCCTGCAAGACTGGCCCACCTAGAAGGTTCCCGTTCATGTTTGCAGCCTGCCTGAACACCCCGTGTGCACACGGCCCATAATCCAGACTGGCTGCAGCTGGGGCAGGGGCATGGCAGAAAAGCCTCTGGACATACCTGTCTCTGTGTCTCCCCCTCTTTCTCCTTTTTCTTTCTTCCTCATGGACAAAAGGAAGAAATAAAACTTTAAAAAATTTCAGGGAGGGATCAGAAAATGGCATAACCGTTACGTCACTGGGGACTCTTATGTAGTCAACCAAGGTTCAAGTCCCAGACCTGACAGTTTAAAACTCATGCCAGGCACATGTACATGTGTGCCAGAAATCCCAAGAGGAGAATGGAAGAGAGGAGAGGGCGGCGTGGCCATCCCTCTGTGGGTGATTTCTCACTTTCTGTCTCTGTTTCTCCAGCAAGTCCTATAGCAAAAATCTTAGAATTTTTTTTTTCAGGGAAAATGTGTATTATTGAAAAACTATGCATTGATTTTTTTTTTTTTGCACCAAAATAAACTTGTGCTAAAAAAAAAAAAAACAACAAATACCAGAGAATGCATGTGTTCATCAGAGAGAGAGAGAGAGAGAGCATCCCCCCCCCCCCCCGATGGGGCATGATCACACCACAGTCCCTTCTCCCCCATCTCTCTAATTCTCTTCCTGTCAGAATTTGGGACACACACACACACACACACAACACACCAGCGTGTTTTCCAAGTCCCCAGGGCTGAGATTGGAACCAAGGTCAGCACTGTGGGGTCTGGCTCCTTTCAGCACTAGGCTCTGAGGCTGGCCCATCTCGTGCTCCAGTTCCACTTATCTGAATTCCTGAAGCCCCTGCTGTATCTTGCACACCTACTTGTTTATTCAAATGCACATGCTGAGTGCGTAAGCTGTGCTAGATATGGAAGGGATATTCTTTTCTCAGTTCTGAACATTAAGATCCCAGTGTGTCGGGAGGGAGATGTTCATTTTATTCTTTTCTGTACTAATTTTTATGGCCAATGAGATTCAAACTATGAACCTCAATATTTAGCCTTTTACTTTGAATCATTTTAGATCTATGAAAGACTTGCAGAAACAGTACAGAGAACCCCTCGTACTCCTCGTGCCGCTTCTACTGGTAGCGTGTTTCATGACCTCAGTGTGGTGACCAGAGTCGGCAGCTAACGTCGGTACAACGGTGTCACCTCAGCCAGTGTCGTCAGACCTGCATGGTCGTGCTCCCGCTGCCCTTTCTCTGTCCCTGGGCCTGGCACGGCCGCAGGTGTGGTTTCTCCTCAGCGCCCTTCGTTGGCCTTGCCCGGTCTTGTGTGACCCTACACTCTTGAAGCATCCTGGTCACTACTTTGTAACGTGTCCCTCAATTTGGGTTTTCCAGTGCTTTCTTATGAGTGGAGGAAGGCTGTGCATTTTTGGTAAAAACCCCACAAAAAGGGTGCTTTGTCCTTCCTAGGGCTTTATCTGAGGGCTCTTGACACTGCTGGGACTTGCTTCTGGCAACATGGACTCACTCACTCGTTTAGGTTGGTATCTGCTGGCTTTCTGCCCTGGGTTGCTCTCCGTCCCTTGGCATTGGTAAGCACTTTACGGAGGGTACTTTGAAACTCCACAAATCCTGTTCCTCATCAAACTTTTCACGCAGTGGGACCAGCAGTTAGCGTAATGGCTATGTCGCTGGACTCCCACGTAGTCGACCGCAGTTCATGTCCCGGATCCGGTGGCTTAAACTCATGCCAGGCACGTGTGCGTGCGTGCCCAAGATCCCGAGAGGAGAATGGAGGAGAAGAGATTGCGGCGTGGCCATCCCCCCTGGGGGGTGATTTCTCGCTTTCTGTCTCTCTGTCTGGCGAGCACATGCGCCCTATAGCAAAAACCACTCCAAAAAAACTTTTTACGCAGTAATTTTTTTTAAACTTGCTAGAAGGCACATGCACTCACCAGAGAGAGACGAAGAAGGAAAGTGAGAAAAAGCACCCCTCATGGAAGATGGCCATGCTGCAATCCCTTCTCCTCCATCTCTCCTTCTTCTCGGGGTTTTGGGCACTTGTATTTGCACAGTGTGTTTTTTAAGTTGCCAGATGGAGACTCAAACCACGCAGTGGGCCATGTGGGACCCATGCACCTTAACCACCATGCCTCCAGCTGGCCCACCCCATCCGTTTATTGGCGCCCATCAGTGGGTCTTGTCTTGGGCATTTACTGTTGTGGTGTTAGTCTAGAGGCGATTCGACTCCTTCTTTCCTTCTACGTTTATCTACTGAAATCTCATTGTGAGGAAGAATGTCTCCTCTCCCGTTTGTTTCTTTACTTGATTATGTATGGGTGCTAGTGCGGACTCCGGAGTATTTATTTAATAGGCTAATCCACTGCCCTCGTTATTTTGTTGTTCCAGTTGCACTAGTGGTTGGCCATTAGGAACTCCTTTAGGCTTTTCTTTCAGCAACTTTCTTTTTTTGTTGTTGTTTTGACTTTTTTATTGTAATTTTTTTTACATTTAATCACTGTACATCTTTCCAGCATACAAAATGATTTTTCCCAGCATGAATACAATATATATTAGTCCAGTCAAAGATAGTACCATATGCATTATCATCAGCAAATAACGTTCCATTTTTGTGTCTGTTAAATGTTTAGTTATTTTCCCTCTGATTGCCTGCCTCCTTACCCCCCCCCATCCCCTTCCTACACTGTCCCTGGTATCCACAGTTGCCCTCACTGCTTTTATACCTTCCAGTCTCTCAGTTTCTGCCACAGAGTGCAAACATTTGATGTATATTAAGCGGGATATACGATGTCTGTCTTTCATAGTCCGACTTGCTTCACTTAGCATGGAATCTTCCATATTCTTTCCACTTCATATCAGTTCGTCTCATTGTTTTTATAGCTGCTAGTATCCTATAGTATCTATGCGCACATTTGCTCAATGCGTTCATCTGCTCTTGGACATTTGGGCTAATTCCATTATTGCTAATTCCATTATTGCTAATTCTTAGCTTTTTATTTTGAATCATTTTAGATTTATGAAAGAGTTGCATAAACAGTACAGAGAACCCTTTGATTTCCTCATGCCATCTCTCCTACTGGTAGGACCTCAATGTGGTGACCAGAGTCGGCAGCTAACGTCGAATAATGCTGCAATGAACATGAAGGCCAACAAATCCCTATCTTTCTTGTTGCTGTTGAGTATTTTCTTACTTTCCGAGCCTGTAAGATAGCCCAGTCCCATCCTGTACTTTTCCTCCCCCAGCCTGGCTATAATTACTTCTCCCAGGATCACTGTACCCTTTTATTAGAGGATGGCATTTGGAGACCAAGGTCTGAGCAGTAACTGTGCTCATTGCCATGGGGTGACGGCACTTCTGGGCCCTCTCAGTGGACAGACCGAGGACATGTTTTGTCTTTTGTACTCCCAACTTTTAGAGATCATTATGTGTTAGGGATATTGGCAAGTTGTCTATGGCCTATGTCACAAATATCTTCTCTTCTCCCTGTTTGTCAGTTATCTTTTGCTGATGCTGTTTTGTCATGCAAAAGTCTTAAACGTTATACATAGCCAAATGTACCCATCCTTTATTTTTGGCTTCTGGATTTTGCTTCACCCTTAGAAAGCCTTCTCTACACCAGAGTTCAAGAGGAACTCACCCATCTTTATGAAAATTCTTTGAAACATTGAAAACAAATGCATGGTAGGGTTGTTAAAACTCCATCTGGAATGTGCACTGGGGAGACCCCTGTGTCTCCTGGTGCCCCGGACGGCTGCCTTCCCCGGGATGCTGTCGCTGTGCTGTGCACTTGGCCACACGCCCCTGCATCCTCAGGCTTCCGGGTCTCTGCACCTCGAGCTACCCTGGGGCACGATGGACTCTCACCTTCCCAGCTCCTTTTCCTCTTGTGTGCATTCCCTCTTTCTTCCTGGTAGTTACTTGGCAATTACTTCAGATGTTCTGTTGATCCTAGCCCTGAGCAGCACATCCTTCTTCACTTCACCGTCCTTCCTGTCTTACCTTAGCTCCTTCGTTCATGCAGCTCCTAAAATTCAGGGTCTTCCTTTTTCAAGACCATCCCACCTTCTCTCTCTGTAGAGAAAGAGCACGTTTATCTCTGTCTGCAGCCTACCACGTCTGCTAGACAGGCAGAGGGTGCTCACCTGACGGAGTCGGGCCTGCTCAGCGGGACCCAGGTATAATTCTTCATGTGAGCGGCATCATCCAGAAGAGATACAAAAAGCACCGCAGCTACAGACCGCTGAAATACTCACTGCTCATACAGGTGTCAGGTTTACGTCACGTCATCTTTTCTCACCAGCACATTTATTTATTCTGAGCTTTATGTACATAGATAGGAGTATGCTATCATGGTATTCTGTGTATCTGTACATGAAGAATGAAAACTATAGGTGACATTTGAGAAGGGAAAACACATTTCAGTTTACCTCTCCCTCCCCCCATCTGCCCTCCAATTGTGTGCGTCTCTCTCTCATGCTCTTCAGCTGCTCTCTGGAGATCGTACGTATCAACACAAACCAAAGGATACGGTCTGTTCTGAGGCATGTGGTTTTGGAAGGTCAGAGTGACCTGACATTATGCTTAGAATAAAACTGCCTGCTAGGAAAACCAACGAAGGAGATGTAAGTCATGGGGATTTATTGCTGCACAGCTATGCATTTCAATTTTTAATTTTGACTGTTCTGAATATCTTAAAAATTGATCTATAGACCTCTGTGCATGTTCTCTCTTGATGAATATTTACTGTTTGGGTTAAGCAGTGATGGACTTATTTCAGCATCATATAAATTATATACAGCTGGAGAACTCTATTGGAGACTGAGTGAGACATTATTTAATAACACAAGAGGCGACTTCCTGCAATTGATGCAATGGAGGGAGAAGTGAGTTAAGTTATAGCTGGAGGATAAACTGCAGCATCATAAATTCCTGGTTCCCAACATTTTGCTTTGTTTCTGTCTGTCTGTTTTGCAGGGATCCTCAAAGTCTGGACCCACCCGAAGTCAGTAATGCAAAGCTCCAGTATGCAGGATGGGGTCCCAAAGGCCAGCAGCTGGTAAGCCAGTCAAATTTGGGAACCTGATTTGATTTTGATGAAACTGACATTTTTACAGCCTGAATATGTCTACCATACTCGGCCCGTGCATGAGACATGTGTGTGTGTGTGAATTAAGTTTTTGAATAAGTACAGCAGAGTATCTGAACTTATAAAATAGGCACTTATTTTTAGATAGCAACTTCCTGTAAGACTGGAATCTTACCGTCTTTGGTTTCCATACCTGACGTGCGTACAGCGGTCCGAGACTAGCATAGACTCTAGATAAAGTGGAAGCTCAAAGAGAGAAAGCTCCTAAAAAAATATTTAAAAAAATAAAGAGAGAGAGAGAAAGCTCCTCAGAAGGACTGTGTATGGGAATTCACAGAATCCTGGTGTCGTCGAAAGTTGCAGCTAGGACTCAGACTCCTTCCTCTGGGGCGTTCAGTGAAGAAAGTAGACTTATTGGCCAGTGGGGACCAGCCTTCTGCAAGAAGCAGCCACTGCAGAACCCCCCACAGCTGTTCAGCCCTCAATCCTGCAGCAAACGTTTCCATCAGTCCCCACTTAAATTGGCAAAGCTGAGGTATTTGGAAGAAAAAAATGAAAGAGTGTGCATGCACGCATGCGTGTGTGTGCACACTTGAGAATTTTATCTAGAATTTGGAGTAAGCTGAGGTTTGGCCTCTCCAAGTGAGGACTCCCCAGACCACTTATTCATCCGGTCAGCCCTGACCCTACCTAAAGCCACTGCTCCCTGTCGGAGAGTAGACTTTACAGTCATGTCATGCTCCCTCAGGAACAGGTGGGATAGATGATTATAGACGTTATCATAATTCTTTTAAAAACTAGCAGCAGGGCCTGCAGGTGGCATGGTGGTTAAGGTGACCTGGGTGACCCCAGTTCTGACTGAGATCTGGTGACTTGAAACTCACACTGGGCACATGAGCGTGCATGCCCAAGATCCTGGGAAGAGAGCGGAGGAAATGGGATTGTGGTGTGGCTATCTTCCCCAGGTGTGTGTGTGGGGGGGATTTCTCACTTTTTGCCTATCTCTGTCTCTTTCTCTCTCTGGAAAGTGTATGAGCCCTAAGGAAACAACGTCTATTAAAAAAGAAGTGAATGCATGAGCAGATCCATTAATTAGTTCCTAAATTCTTGTGGCCTCGAATCACTCGAGTGTAACGCTGGGATCTGAGAATGTGCTCTGTCCCCGTGCAGTAGAGGGTGAGGGACATGTGACTTCCTTTTGCTCCGAGGAGCTGAATGCTCCGTTAAGTACCGGTGGCTAATACTGGCATTTAGTACCACATGCAAGTGAGCATCCTAGGCGGCTCACGGGACTTTAGACTGAGCAGAACCTTGGTGTTTAATTACATGTCCTTGCCCTGCCTGTGAAGGCAGTACGGCTCCTTGTAGAGAGGTCCCACGGCTGGTGCAGGGGCCCGCCTCCCCTGCAGAGGCTGGTAGTGAGTTTAGGCAGTGCAGGCCACACCGGTTCTGTCCAGGCTTCCCTCGGCTGCTGCAGCCGGTCCTGTGGACACCGTGGGCTGGGCGTGTCCCAGCGGCACTGCCCTCGGCACGCTGTGGCGTGGATGCGGGCTGTTTCCTTGCTAGGGGACCCTGCCTCTCTTGGTTCCCCTCGGCTACGGGAAGCCTGACCCTGAGACCACCCTGCCCCTATTCTCAGGTACCCCAGGGCCACCCTGTCTCAGAAGCAATTCCCAGCCCGGGAGCAGGCCTTGCAAACATGACCTACCGAGTGATGGTGAGCAGCAAATCCCTCCCTGCCGCTTTATTTTAAAAGGCAGACATTGCGCCCCAAAGTTAATCTACTCCAATTACGATGAGTCAGGGTGAAGTGAGTAATTCTCCCCTGGGAGCCCACAGCAGGCTGCAGTTAGTTCACCCAGCACTCTCAGAGCCTCAGGGCCTCCTGTGCAGGCGGGGTCAGTGATGCCCCTGGTCAGGACCAGTAAGTCCCCGGAAGCCCACGTAGGGCCCCCCACCCCGCCCCCCGAGCGGCCAACTGCGTTTTCATCCGGTGCCCTTCCTGGGCTCGGGTCAGTGGCTCTTCCCTTCAGAGCAGTTCTGTGGGACCTTGGGAGCCTGCCTGTGGTGATGATGCCCCCTGGTGGCCATGCACTGTCAGAGCAGGGGAGAGACCCGAACCAGGAGGCCTTGCTGCACCAGATTCTGCACCTACATGGGTGCTGCTCCGTGGCTGTAGTTACCTGCCCAGGTCGCCAGAGGTGCCGCTCCACAGCTGCCCAGCGCCCAGTGCACTCCATTATCTACTGAGCCTACACGTAGGAAAACGGATTGGCCGGATTAAGTAGGACTAAACTAAACGAGAAAACAGATACGAGCCATGCACGGCGTCCCTGCCTCCCTCCCCCGGGCAGTGGTCAGTGCACCAGGGTTTACCTTCCGGCGGCCGTTTCCTAGCTGCCCCTGTGCCATCTCCCCACACTCCCTCCTCTCCGGGTCTCCGCCTACACTGAGAACTCCAAGTGGCTTCCTCTGACTTGTGGTGAAGTCCTGCCCCCTTCGGGCTGGCTCTGCACGCGAGGTCTGACTGTGAACCTCGCCTTCGGCTGGGTGTCTGGCTTAGAAACGTCCTTCCTACCCTTACTCGTCGTTTCCACAGACTCGTTAGGGAAAACCACGCTGGGGCGGCTGCGTGGCCCTGGTCTTCCTAGGACCTACTCCTGGGCTTCAGGCCACGTGGGGTGCTCAGCAGGTTGGGTGCGGCGGGAGAACCCCCACAGGCTGTCCTCGAAGCCAGAGCTGTGGGGTGCTCGCACTTGGACGTGCAGCCTGAGCCAGCCCGGGGATTCCAGGCTGCAGCCTGGCGGGCCTCGGGAGGTGGGAGACAGAGGCCTGTCCTTGGTCGGCTTGCTGCAGTGGTGCTGGCCAATGAACAGCCCCAGAGCAGAATTGACTAAGTCCGCGGGGAGTCTTAGCGCAGAAGCAGCTTCAGAATGTGCAGAATGGAAAACTAGTGCAGTAGTTAGCGGGGAACCCTGGGGGCCAGGGCAGCAGCCGTCCTCGGGAGGTAGCAGTCCCTGAAGGAGCAGGGGCCACGCCAACCACAGGGCAGGGGCCACGCCAACCGCAGGGCAGGGGCCACACCAACCACAGGGCAGGGCCACACCAACCACAGGGCAGGGGCCACACCAACCGCAGGGCAGGGGCCACACCAACCACAGGGTAGGGCCGTACCAACCGCAGGGCAGGGCCACACCAACCACAGGGCAGGGGCCACACCAACCGCAGGGCAGGGCCACACCAACCACAGGGCAGGGCCACACCAACCACAGGGCAGGGGCCACACCAACCACAGGGCAGGGGCCACACCAACCGCAGGGCAGGGCCACACCAACCGCAGGGCAGGGCCACACCAACCACAGGGCAGGGGCCACACCAACCGCAGGGCAGGGCCACACCAACCACAGGGCAGGGCCACACCAACCACAGGGCAGGGCCGTACCAACCACAGGACAGGGCCGTACCAACCACAGGGCAGGGCCACACCAACCACAGGGCAGGGGCTGCACCAACCACAGGGTAGGGCCACACCAACCACAGGGCAGGACCACACCAACCACAGGTCAGGGGCCGCACCAACCACAGGGCAGGGCCGCACCAACCACAGGTCAGGGGCCGCACCAACCACAGGGTAGGGCCGTACCAACCACAGGTCAGGGGCCGCACCAACCGCAGGGCAGGGGCCGCACCAACCACAGGGTAGGGCCGTACCAACCACAGGTCAGGGGCCGCACCAACCGCAGGGCAGGGCCACACCAACCACAGGTCAGGGGCCGCACCAACCGCAGGGCAGGGCCACACCAACCACAGGGCAGGGGCCACACCAACCACAGGGCAGGGCCACACCAACCACAGGGCAGGGCCACACCAACCACAGGGCAGGGCCACACCAACCTCAGGGCAGGGCCACACCAACCGCAGGGCAGGGCCACACCAACTGCATGGCAGGGCCGCACCAACCACAGAGCAGGGAGACCAAGGAACCTCACCAGGAGCCGACTGCCGAGATCTCCCCGGGGACGAGGGCTGTGGGGGCACCGCCGTGAGCAGCGGAGCCCGAGGACCCAGCAGTCTGGTTGCCGGAACAATGGAAGGGTTTGTGCTCCACTTTACGGAGAACTGGCTCCGACCTGGCCAAGGAGATCCCATAGTGGTCTCCCAGCGACGGTTATAGGAGAATTAGGAGAATCCTTTAAGTGGCTGTGTGTGTCTAATACATGGTTAACACGGTGGCCCCCTGACAAGCTCTTGGACCCAGTAGACCGTCCCCTCCCACTGGGCCCAGCCCCTGGAGCGTCTGGTGACCAAGATGACCAGGCCATGGCACTCCTTTCAGGGGCTAGGTTCTGGAGAGTCATTCAGAAGACATGGTCCCTCAGCTGCTACCGGAAAATGCTCTTTAACACACGTCCTGGCTCTGCGGTGACGGCGTCCCACCTCCTCGCTCTCTCACCTGTCACCCTCAGAGTTCCCCAGCCCTCCCTTCCTGTCCTCTGTCCACACTGCCCAAGTTTCCATGTGTCTACATCAGAACTACTGGAGATGGGCTGGGTCCTCGCGTTTTGACAAAATATTCCGCTGGAACAAAGCCCTCGGACGGGCCTCACCGTCAAGGTGGCCATTTCCTGCTTGCTCTGCGTGGAGCCCTCAGACCAGTTCAGCTCTCAGCAAAAGCCCCCACACACGCCTGAAGTCCGGCCCGACATCTCAGGGCTGACTAGCCACCTGCGGCCTGGGCCCTCTGCAGCCACCCTCTGCCACACACCTCCACCAGGCGTGTGCCTGTGTCCACAGCCTCCCTCGTCACCTCGCGTTCACGTCTTCTGACTCACTCGGGTGCCTTTACCGAGCCCTTGGTCACCGTGCTTTCTGAGGCTGGGGACCTGCAGCTAGGCCACCTCAGACCGAGCCGTTCTGGGGAAACTCATGAAAACGAAGCGCTGTTACTTTCCTTTCTAATAGGTCCGCAGAAAACAGAGAGAGCCTTACTCTCCCCGTCTCTGGGCGTCAGCGAGTGACCAAGCTCACGCTCCTCCTGCTGACACAGCGTTTAGACACATTTTTCTATGAGTCAGTGAGGAGTTCAGAAAAATCCAAGCTGAAGGCTTTTGCACTCACACTGGGGCACTTCGTGGCATTTGGGTTTCTGCTCTAAAAAAATAAAATAAAATAGCTCATTAAAGTTGCAAGAATCTATGCCTCCCAAACGTTGGTGATTTAGCGTAAGGTTCTAGATGACGAGACCGTCCCTGGAGTGCAGGGCACCTGTGGGGGGTGGGGCAGAGCAGACCACCGGGCCGGGGCCAGTGGCTGCCAGCCGCTCGCCCAACAGGGAATGGAGTGTCTGCAGAGGCTGCCACCTCCGAGCCCTGGCCTCCCTCAAGGGCATCGCTGCTCAGTTCACAGTGGGTCACCAAGGGCAGGGAGTCGCCACTGAGTTGGCGCTCCTGCGAGGAGAGGGCGAGAGTTGAGTATTTAATGGAAAGTCATACCCAAGGCGAGGGCCAGGCTGACACCCCATTAATAACGCGTAAAAGCCTCTGCTCAGCCGGGTTAATTCGGTATTCATTGTAACAGCATCTGTCACGGCACTGACGCTGTGGCGGTGGCCAAGAAATTCATACCACAGGATGGAAGTCACCTTATGCGCCCTCAGACGAGGTGTGGGGGCCGGCTGGTGGGCGCGTCACCAGCTCTGCTGGGTGACTTCACATGGGACGCGACGTGCTCAGGCCCGGGGCCCGTGGGGCTCCGTCACGTCACTGGCCACATGCAGTCCAGTACATAGCTGTTTGGGCGATGGCCCGCAATGGGCGGGGCGGTAGAGGTGGCTGCTGAGAGGCCACAGCGGCAGGGCTGGAGGTCAGGAGATGGCCGAGAACACATCCCTGCTGCCAGCGGGCTCTCTGAGGACGCAGAGATTCCCAAACGCAAAGCAGCTTCGCGGCCGTGGGACTGTGGAGCAAGTGAAGGAACAGCGTCTGAAGTGGCAGATCCCAGGCAGGGGGTGTTTTAAGCTGTGCCGTGCTGTGAGTACGGGGAGGGCATGAGAACCAATTCATTCTTAAACAGTATATACGGGGCCAGCCCGGAGGCCTGGTGGTTACGGGAGACGGAGTCCTCATGGCTGGCCGCAGCCCATGTCCTGGCGCCAGCGCCCTGAGAAACATGCCAGGCACGCGTGAGCGTGCCCCAGGTCCCCACAGGATGGGGAAACGGCAGAGAAGGCATTGCCGTGAGACGCGCCCCATGGAGGGGGCGCCTTCTCCTCCCCCTTTGTCTCTCTGGCAACTAAAACGTGTGTGTGTGTGTGTGTGTGTGTGTGTGTGTGTGTGCAAATATGCAGCAGGAGTCATGGCTGCATTCGTATGTGCGTATGACAGAGAGAGCGGGCAGACGGCACCCCACAGGCCTTGACGCCAAGACCTGGCTTCAGCCTTCCCCGGATCATGGTCGTGCACGTGCCCAGTGTACTCAGGGAGGGCTCTGGACCCGGACCCAGAACCTTCCGTGTAGTAAGCCTGGCAGGGTGTCGCTTCACCACTGCGCCCTCATTGGACGCCAACACTCCTTCCCTCTTACACAGAAGCCTTCAAGGCTGCTCCAGCAACACACGGTGACGCTGTCACCGTGGTGACTATTTGTAGAGCTGGAAATATCCTTAGCGTTTGCAGGAGAGCAATTTGGCAAATTACCATGAATTGGTAGGAAGAAATACCATACAACCGTTAAAAATGGAGATTAGCGAGACCGTGCAGGAACGTGGCACACAGAGCGTCTGTGTGGTGATGTCAGGACTGAAAGTACGCTAACTGCTGTGTTTTCACACGCAAGAGTGTCAGCCAACGGGCATTGTTCCTGCCTCCGAAAGCTGTTGGAGAGAGCAGCGTAGTGTATTCATTTAAAAATTGTCGAGAGGAAAACGTATCAGCAAATAGGACGCTTAGGAGGTCTTCACGGGGGCGCGTGCTCAGGAGCACCGAGGGGAAGCACTGCTTTCCATGGGAGTCCAGACGTCAGTACGCCAGCCCCCAGCCCCCAGGAGTCTGCCCCGGCCTCCAAGCTCTTCCCTGCTCCATTACAAACTTCTGAGAGATTTTCTGGGACTCGGTCTTTTTAGTTAGTGTTTTTAAATGGACACATCACAGTGGGATACAGATGACAATAGTCAGTAATAACATATATTTCGAAATAACTGAGAGTAAATTTCAAATGTCTCACTACAAAACATGGTAGGTGAGCATTGTCTGCAGCCTGTCCTCAGAACCTGGACGCCATGTCCGTGACTCACACAGGCACCTTTCCCTGGGAAGCTGGGTTGGCATTGGCTTTAAGCCAAAACGAAATGCAGAGAAAGATGGAAGCAGGGTTGGAAGCAGGCCCGACCCCCTTGCCCTCATCGGTCGGTGAAGATAAACCATGCTCTCTTCCTCATCGGAGCTCTCTTAATGCACCTGGGAGCAAGCAGTGTATTACTTCCTACAAAGAATCTGATTTAGAAGGCAGTTTCACGTCAGCCTCGGCAATATTGGGTTAGAGAATGTCAGGCTCATCTCTCAAATAGAACTGACGCGGGACCAGAGACTTCCATTAAGGATGAGCCCATTTAGTGGTTGGTTCTTAAGATAGTGTAACAAGGCAGGTAGGAATTAAAGTGGCCTCTGTAGACGTTAGGAGGGAGTGTGGGGACGCGGGCTGTTTGCAGCCAGGGCAAACCCTCCCCTCGGTACGGGGAGAGCAGGTCTGGGTCCGTGGAAATGTTTCCTAGGGCCCTGCTGGGAGGGGCAGGTCTGCACCCCATATGCTGCTAAGGTTTCTCCTTGGGGTATGTGACAGGCTCCTCTGGATTACCGTGGAGAATTCGCCCATCGAGTGGCGGGAACACCTCTTAATAATCCCTGAAATCGTTCCCAATTGGAGACGAGTGAAGTAAGGCTTCCATCTCGTCTGTGTGAACGGCTGTGACCTTTCTCCCTCTGAACTGCTGGGATGCTGTCAGCCCCACTAACTTGAGCAGTTCGCCGTACGCATCTCGATTTATTATTCAACTATTTCACTTTTGAATCGCTTTATTTCCCAGACAAAACGTAAGCTGCTCAAGGACAATGAATGTTTTTCCCTCCGTTTTTATCTTCGGCGGCCCCTGCTCAGCCCTGAGCAGTGTAGGTTCGCCACAGGTACTCGTGGAGCAATGCCATCAGAGGACAGGAAGAGTGTCGGCTTTATAGACACGGCCGGGATTCCTGAGTGCCGCGTCGAGCCATCTGGTGGTTAGCTCCTCGGCAGTCCAGACTGTGAGCAGGACCTAGGAACTCATTCTGGAAGCTCGTGTCAGACAGCTTTTCTTAAAATGTTTGCTAAGCTATGAAACATCTTAAAGAGTTCCTACCATTAAAGCTTGTCAGCGAGGGGCCAGCGGGTGGCATGGTGGCTAAGGGTGCTGGACTCCCACATGGCCGACCATGGTTCAAGTCCTGGACCTGGCAGCATGCTTTCTCACTTTCTCTCTCTCTCTCTCTCTCTCTCTCTCTCTCTGTCTTCTCAGTCTGTCCCTCTCTGGTCAAATTTAGACAAATGAACAAATAAATGGATAAATAAATAAAGTTAGATAAAATAATTCTTTAAAAATAAAACAACTTGTCAGCGAAGCCTGGTCTGAGCAGCCGACGTCAGAACTCCTTTGCCTTCCAGGAGAATTTCCGAAGATTAAAGCAACCTTGTTCTTGTCCCACCGAGCCCTCAGAGGTGGTCTCCTTCATTTGATACGACAGGGAACAGTCAGAGCTCATGGATTTGGGTTTCTCACTCAGCCCTCAGCCGAACCGAGATTGACCCTCACTCTTGTCATCAATAATCCCCTTGGGGTTATTGTTGGACTGTTGGACAGCAGAGACATGGGTGGGCAAGGACGGGAATTTTACAGCTTACTTAACACAAGGTGTACTGGGGGCCAGCAGGTGGCGTAGTGGTTAAGGCACTGGGTTCAGACTCCCATGTAGCTGACCGTGGTTTGAATCCCGGACCCAGCAGCTTGAAACTCACACTGGGCACATGTGCATGTGTACCCAAGATCCCAAGAGGAGAATAGAAGAGAAGGGATTTCAGCAACCCTGGGGGGTCATTTCTTGCTTTCTGTCTCTCCGTCTCTCTCTGTCTCTCTAGCAGATGCTCACGCCCTATAGCAAAAACCTAAAAAAAAAAACACCCAAAACAAAACAAAACAAAACCAAAAAAGCTATCTTGAAGACATTTTAGCAGCATGCAAGTCAATTATCTGCAGATGACTCTGCCTTTTTCAAAAGAGCCTTCTCAGGACTCCTCCTTCCCTGCCCTTTGTCCCGTTCCTGACCAGTACAGGTCGATTATCAACACTAGAAAGTGATAGTGCTCGACTTTTTAAAGAACCCCTCCTGGTGCTGGTATCTCTGCCCCACCGCGGGGTCTTGTCTCACGCTCCAGCTCACAGACAGGTGCATTCGTCACGGAACCGTGGGGGAAGTGAACACAGATCGACGACAGACCCGGCTCGTTTCCCTTCAGCCATGCCTGCTACGCGGTGCAGCGCGGCCACGCTCTGACCCAGTCAGCTCTAAAGACCAGAGAGCAGACCAGCGAGCTGACTTTTCTGTTTGTTCTTGAATTGAGGAACCTACTCTCTGCTGGCTGGTTTCAGTGTTGACTGCAATGGCGTCTCTGACTGCGGGCAGTTACAGTTACGTTGCGTTCCTCGCTGAGACCTCAGGTCAAGCGGGTCACGTGTGCTGGTGAGTTGGGTGCACCATCGGCACCCTGCCTGGGAGGACCGCGGATCCCACTTCCCTTCTCAGCAGCACCGGCTTGAGTTCATCTCTAATCCGATCTCACCGGCTTCTGCCAAACCTCTGAGGCACTCGGCGAATAGCACCTCTTCCCTTCCGGGTCCCACGTCAGACACCTGGCATTCTTGACACCTCTACTTTCCTCCCCACGAAGTGACCTGCTCACAGCCCCACGGATTCGTGTACTTGTGTATGGAGTCCAAGCTCCACTCCCACCTGGCTTCACACCCAGTTTCCTGGAATGCTGCTGGCGTGGCCTCCCTGCCCTGGTCTGGCCCACTCCAGAATGTTCTCCATTCTGTGACCGAGTGACCTTTAAACTGGACACTGACCTTGTCAGTTCGACAGTTTCAGACCCTTCTGTTGTTCTGAGTTACCTTTAAGGTGAAGCCCAGACACCTATATGCTCTGCAAAGCCCCATCCCATGGAACTTTCCCCACTGCTCGGCCAGGCCAGCAAGCTGTAACCAGTTCCCTAACGCCCCACACGGTGTCTCGCCTCGAGGCCTTCACACCCGCTGCTCCTCCAGTCCAGAGCACACGCTTAATTCCACCCTTGGCCCAGCTCCAGCCTCCTTATGAAGGGCTTGAGCCCCGTTGGCCGCATTCTCCGGACTGTGGAAAGCCACGGTCACACGCTCACACACGGTGCTATCTGCCCTGTTCTCCTGTTCCCTCCTGGGTAGACCGAGCTCCTCGGAGCAGGCCCTCTCCTGCCGGCCGACGGGACTGCTGGTGAGCACCCAGTGAGTACCCAGGGCTTAATGAGTGACTAGGTCAAGTAAGCCTTATTATTGACCCGAGGGAAAATCAGCGACCTGTTCTGATTCAGCATAAACCCAAGGCTCCTTTGTGATACTTTACCTGTTTTCACCTATTGTAGAAGCTGGCTGCCTCCCTCTTGAGCCATAACTCTTCCCTTAAACATGAACTGTTTCAGCCCCCAAATGAATCATCATTACCCATATCATGTTCAAACTCAAAGCTCAACCGAATTTCAACAACTCGTCAGATTTAAAGAAAACAGTGGTGCTGCGTGTATGTGTGTTTGTTTGATTAAACTGACTTTCTCCATCTCCATGCAAACTCATATTTTTTAAATTAGCCGAGAGATGTGACTGTTTAATAGCCCCTGAGTCAGTAGCGTGTCCCTGAAGTCCCTGCTGTCTGCTGCTTATAAACCTAATCGCCTCAGGTCAGGGTGCACGGTGGACTTGCTTAGCGGGTCTGTCTCTCAGATTTCCTGTGTGTTACTGTGTTACAAGATTAGCTGACTTCAGTATCGCCTCCGAAAGGCTCGCAAGAATGAAAGAGTAAATTAACTGGTGGAAAGTGAACCGCCTCCTCCCGGCTGCGTGGAGTCAGCTGTCCGCCCGCCTCCTGCTGACTCGGATCAGAGCAGTAAATCTGTGTGGGGCCGGGCCAGGCCTGCCCTCTCCTCCCGCCTCCCACGTGGCGGACAAACAGCCGGTGCAGTCATCGTTTCTCAGGGAGGGGCAGGGTCTATCAATCCTTTCTTCCAGTCACCCTAAACTTCCCGGCCACAGGGCCAACGGCCTGGAACCCTGGTAGTGAGCCAAAGGCGTGGGGTGACGGGCGAGGGTCGGACTCCTGTTCTCAAGGCAGCTTCGACTCCGCTCTGCCTGGGCTCCCTGCCAGAGCGCGGCCTTGTTTGGATCGGGCCAGGGCGGGGCAGGGTTTGGGACATCCCTGGCACTTCTCCTGTGCTCCACCTTGGGCAGGCCTGGCAGAGGCGTACGGGCAGGACTGGGACCGGGTGCCCCTCTAATAAACTCTGGAGCTTCCCAACAGCAGTCCCAGCACAGGGGTCTGCGAGGTCCTGTTCTCAGTCACCAGGCTGTGGCCAGGCAGTGGGGAGCACAGAAAACGCTGCTCAGGGCATTCCCGCGAAGCTGCTGCCTCAAAGGCAGCTGCGTGTCCTCACGTCTGCAGACGCTTCCAGACGGTCGCCAACCACACGCCCCTCACCGTGGTCCTGGACAAGCCATGCAGTTCCATCTGAAGTTAAGATCAGGACGTTATAAAATTGTTCTGTTTTCTTCACGTCCTAACCCTGGGGTGGGAGTCCTTGCCCACGTGGATAGCTGCTTCATGTGATATCGCTCATTTCCGGTGTAATTTTCTCCAATCATACCAATAAGCAGCAAAGTACAGTGAGCCCTCCAAATCCATAGGTTCTGAATTCACAGATCGAAAATATTCAGAAAAAGAAAGATACATGAACCATAAAAATTAATATGAGGTTTTTAAATCCGGTATAGTAACTATTTACGTAGCTTACATCGTATTACGTATTATAAGTAATCTGAAGGTTATTTAAAGCATGCCGTAGGAGGTGGGTAGATTTTATGAACGATACTGTTCCTTTTCCTGTAAGGGACTGGAGCACCCTGGAGTTCAGTATCTGTGAGGGGCCCTAGGCCAGTCCGCCATGACCGTCACAGGACAGCAGTGCAGGGAAGGCAGCCTGTCACGCTGGAAGTCGCTGCAGGGCTGTGTGGGCTGAACATCGTACCTCTCGGTACCGGCGTCCCCTTAGCCCAGTCACTGTGCTGGAACCTTGCATACATCATCTCCTTTGCTCACAATCTGTCCATTCTATGGTGAGAAAGCAAAAGCATTTACCCGAAGTCCCGTTAGTGACACTGTCGGCACTGAGACCCGGGTACTGCTGTGCCAGCTCCCCCTGTGCCAAGCTGCAAGTCCGGGCTTGTTACCCAGAACGACTCCTCTCAAGACCAGATGAGTTAATGACTGTGAAAAGTATTTGAAAATCTTGTAAGTGCCCAGCAAGCGCAGGGTCGTTATTGCTGTAAATGGTGATGTTGCTATGCGAGGCCTCCCGAAGAACCACTGCTTACAGTATGCAGGAAACCGTTAGACTCCGAGACGCCCTCTCTCCACAGGGTCATTAGATTAATCACAGGGAGAATCGGAACATTGCCCTGACTGGTACTTCCGCCTGTACCTTGGAGGTTCTGTCCGTGAGCCGTCAAAGCCTCGGCACAGTGAAGCATCCACCTGTCCACCTGCAAGGGCTGGGATTTTAGTCCAGTACCGAGTCACTCAGCTTGGACGGATGCACAGAGCCCCGTCAGGAACAAATGTCCTCTCCCCCAGAGGAAAGAAACTTTTTTCAGTTCTCTACATCTAACTGTATTTTGTTTCAGATGCATTTTTATGATAATAGAATATTTCACAAATAAACTAAATAGGCGCTCATATGCTACCCGCCCCCAGCAGGAAACACACAGACCCCTCCCTGCCAAGACTGTCCCAGTCCCACTCAGGCCCCACTGTCTGGTCCCTCCTCCGCCGCAGCCACCACTCTGCATTTCTTCATGCTTCCTGCTGTTTCCTACAAATCATTTTACTATATATTTTGAAACCCTAAATAATAATTTATCCATATCTTTACATTTATAGAACTGATGCCGTGTGGTACATGTGCTCTGATTATATATATATATATTTTTAAAACCAGGCCACTTTAATGTTTTTGTACAATTTAATAAATAACCTTTTGATGACTGCAAATGTATAAGACCGACTATATTCAGAAACATCACTTGTGATGATTTTCCAGATGGTGTATCATCTTCAAAAATTACAAGGAGATACTTGTATGCAACTGCTATCAAACCAGTAAGACAGTGTTTATGCAGCCATCATTTTCAGAATTGTTGGTAACTTGGGCATATTTCCCCCAAATAACCTTGCCTCCTTGTGTCACAAGGCCCAGCTTGCTCCCGTTCACCTCAATGACAGTACCTTTGGTGACAACACCCCACGTTGTATACAGTGGGGATGAGGATTCTTCTTTACACCGAGTATTGGCAGGCGAAAGGTGGCTTTCAGTTCAGGATGTGTTACGTGGGCCTTCTTGAAACGTAAGCCCATTGGCCTAATGAACGTTTCATATTTGGGTGGTTTTCTAGTACAGCATCTCCAAGAAAGCAGACTTTTGTAACTGGCTTCTTCCATGCCGCCTTCTTTCTCTTTCATGTTCAAATAACTTTTACTACTTCTGTTTCTCCCTGGGCTCAAACTTTGGGTAGAGGGACTTCCCATTTTCCTGCTTTCTCTTTCCGTTTTTGTTTAATCTACTGGAAAGTACTTTAGCTGGGGACTGTCCTCTGTCCACCAGGTAGGCAGGTCCTGCTCACTGTGGAGTCTCTTCATCACTCTGCTCTTGGTGTTCCTCTCTTCATGCATCTTGATGGTCTTTCTCATTTGCGTTTTCTCGGGATGGAGCTGTTTATGATAGAGCTTAGCCCAGAGCAGCCATCTTTTTTGCCTTCTTTGAACGTTCAAGAACCTCCCGACTTTCCTTCTTTCTCTTTCTCATGGTAATCCAGAAGGTATCCATAGCGTTTACGATGTAATTCAGTGTATTTGTTTTGTGGCATGGTGATGCTGGCTGTAGAGTCGCCGGGAGCAGCCTCCCAGACGCAAAGAGGTTGTCACTTCCGTGTCTCAGAGACCAACACGCCTGCCCCGGTTACTAGAGTTTGCACTCAGTGTTGGGATATTCCCGGACCTCCATACGAGTAGCTGCAGTTGAGCCCTCCGGTACTCCACGGCATTCCGCCATGCAGGGGCATTTCTCTGGACTGTAGCTGGGATACGCTTCATCACTAAAGAGTGTGCCCTCGTCTTCACAGCTGTGTCTCACATTCCTGTCACATCTTCTGTGAAACACCTGTTCATGTCATGTAACCTATTTTTCTTTTGGGTCATTTTCCCTTTCTTTTCTTTTTCTTTTCTCTTCTTTTTTTTTTTTTTTAAAGGTTTTTGCTATAGGGTGCGTGTGCTCAGGAGAAAGACAGAGACAGAGAGAGAGAAAGTGAGAAATCACCCCCCGGGGGGATGTCCTGGGATGGCCTCCCGCAATCCTTTGTCCTCCATTCTCCTCTCAGGATCTTGGGCACACACGCACACATGCGCCCGGTGTGAGTTTAAGCCACCAGGTCCAGGACTTGAACCACGATCTACTACATAGGAGTCCAGCGACATAGCCGTTACACCAATTGCTGGTCCTTATTTTCTCTTTCTTATTGCTGTGTACGCTTTCTTTTTACATTTTGGATTCCAATTCTTTGCTGATTATATTTTTTTGTCTCGTTTTGCCTCTCTCTCTTCGCTCTCATTTTGACAAATGTTGGTAGTAAAAGATGTTAATCTATCTCAATGAAATGCATTTATGTGTGGTTTGCATTTTGTATGCCTTTTTAAAAGAAATTCTTCCCTACCCTGAGAATATAGATATTCTCATATAATATCACCCAACATTTTTGTAATTTTATAATGTAATCTTCCACAACTGTGACTTTAATCTACCTGAAATTGATTGGAGAGAGGCTATGATACATACTTATGTTCCCAGAAGAATAACTAATTGTCTCAGAACCATTTATTGAAAAAGTCTTCCAAGTGTTTGCCTATTTGTGGGGATGGCTGCAGGGCCTTACATTCTGCTGATAGTTTGTGCATTGATATGTTCTTAATGATTACAGTTTTATAGTAGGTGTGTCTCAGTCCGTTATTGTGTGGCTAAACAGAAATGCCTGGGACTGTGGTTTGTAGTAAGTAGAGGTTTATCTGGCTCGTGATTCTGTCGGCTGAAAAGTCTAAGCACAGGTAGGCCGATCAGCAGCCGCATGCGGAGAGGGAGAGGGAGAGAGGAAACATACTCTCTAGCCTCCTCCGTCTGTCCCCGCCACCACACATCAAACCAACTAGACACTGTCATTCCACTGGGCTCCACCCACAGTGGGGCCCTGAGCCTGCAGAACGTAAACGTTTGGGGGACAAGCGGTTTTCCGAACTGCGACAAGTGTAAAATTTGGTACAGCCCGTCCCCTCAATGTGCTCTTGAATGTGTCTTATCTGCCTTGGGCCCTTTGCATATGTCGTGTATGTGCATGTGCACACACACGGTTTAGAACAAGTGTGCTCAGCTCTTCTAAAAGCACATAGGGAGATCAGTTGAAATTGCATTAAATTTATATGCCGACCACGGGGAATTTGTAAAATTCAGCTACTGACCCTTCTAGTACATGACATAGTTCCCAATCTATTTTTTTAAGTATTTTTCACTGAAGATTTATAGTTTTATCCATAAATTGCTTGTGTATCTTTTATCTTTTGTGTGTGTGTGTGTGTGCATGTGTGTGTATACACATATATCTTCCTTAGATGTTTTGTTACTGCTGTGTACTTTTTAATGTAATTTTCTAATTTATGTTTGCTATTTAATAGAATTGCACTTGACATTTTTATATTGATTTTGTATCCAGCAGCCTTGCTGAACTCATTTAATTCCTATCATTTATTTATGACTTTATTGGATTACGTATTTAGACAGTCATTTCCTCTCCAAATGATCAGAAATGTGTTTCTCCCTTTTTCCTCTTCATTTTCCCCATCTCTCCGTACCCTCTAGGCCCACCTAGCACTATGTCCAACGGAGTGGTGACAGTGGGCACTCAGTCCTCGTCTTGAACATGATCACAGTAGACATGCTTTCAGATTTGCACCGTTTAGTGTGATGATGCCGTAGATCCACCTGGTAGATGCACTCAATCTGTCTAAGACAGGTCATCTCTCTTTGTGGTTTGCACTGACTTTTTGTTCATTTCGTTGTTTTGATTTGTTGTTACTGTTTTTTTTTTTCTTTTTTTTTTTTTTGAGAGGTTTCTCGCTATAGGGCGCATGCGCTCACCAGACAGACAGAGAGAGACATAGAGACAGAAAGCGAGAAATCACCCCCCAGGGGGGATGGTCACGCCGCAATCCCTTCTCCTCCATTCTCCTCTCGGGATCTTGAGCACACACGCACACACGCCTGGCGTGAGTTTTAAGCCACCAGGTCCGTCACGCGAACCATGGTCGACTACGTGGGAGTCCAGCGACATAGCCATTACGCTAACTGCTGGTTCCCTGTTGTTACTGTTTTTGTTGCTCTTGTGGGTTTTGCAGGTTTTTTTCTTTAGTTTGGATGGATTTTGAATTTCATGAGGTGTGTTTTCTGCATCTATTGAGATGAGAATATTTTTTTCCCATTGAATAGGTCAATGAAATTGTGTTGATCAATGCAATACTAGCCTTACGTTACCAAAATAGGTCCAATTGGTTTTGATGTGTTTTCTTTTTTATATAAATGTTGATAGTTTTTTAAACTAATATTTTCTTTAGAATTTTTTTCTGTTCATGAATGAAATTGACCTACTGTTGTGGTAAGTTACATTATTGAATTTGACTGAAATCACTTTATTATATAACATTTAGACATAAATAGATACAAACACAAAAATAGGTATATAAACTTATATAAATGTAAAGCCAAATATAACTTACTAACTTCAGCAAAACTATAAAACCAGCACACTGAAATACAGTATCAGTTTACAGCAGTGTTTTACTGAAACCAGGCCACACTGAATCCTGATTATAGGTGGCCATTCCTGTGTAGGCCTTTCTATTTTCAATACCTGTGTCATCATACGCTGTGGCATGATGCAACTTCCCATGACTTTTCATTTTTCTTGCTGAGAAATCATCTTTGGAATAAGACAGTATGGTTTTCTTGTTCCCTTGCCTGGCAGGAATACATCACCAACATATTAATTCACTTTCGTTCTTTTTCTACTGGCCCATAGCAACTTGTTGTAGTACCAGTGTACTTGGAAAGAAAAATTCAGAAACTAAAATTGATGATAGGACTTGGTTACCATATAATGCAGGAGGTCCAAGACATGTGATGTTCATTTTATAAAAATTCTCATCAAAATAAACATGGAATGTAAAAATGGTTTAGCGTTGGCCTCATAGCACACTAGTTAAGGAAGCTGGTCCCATATGGATGACTATGGTTTGAATCCTGGCCCAGGGTCTTGAAAAACACAGCAATGTGTGTGTGTGTGTGTGTGTGTGTGTGTCCATGCACGCTTGCACATGTGCACCCAAAGTCCCAACAGGAGAAGAGACTATAATGTGACCACACCCCATTAGGGAGTGCTTTCTCTCTCTCCCTCCCTCTCTGTCTCTCTTTCTCAGGCAAGCACTCGCACCCTATGGCAAAAATAAATAAAAATTGTTTAAAGGACTTATGTCCTCAGATTCCTAAGTTCCTAAAATTCAGTTTGAGAAACATCCATCCTAAGTTTCTTCAGAAAAGAATCTGAGTAATATGTGTTGGGTTGGCTTTAAATTCCTTTTAGCCTTCCATTAGAGCAGCACCAGAGGTGGCAGTCGAACCTAAGGGGACAAGTCTCTCAGAAAAGACCCTTCTGCCTCGGAGGAACGCAGACAAGAGCTGCTTCAATTGTTGTTTTGTTTTGTTTTCATCTCTTTGATCATAGCCACCCATCCTAACTGGGATGAAATGATATCTCATTGCAGTTTTTTTGTTTGTTTGTTTTGGAGAGGTTTTTACTACAGGGTGTGTGTGCTTGCCAGAGAGAGACAGAGAGCCAGAAAGAGAGAAATCACCCCCCAGGGAGGATGGCCACGCCGCAACCCCTTCTCCATTCTCCTCTCGGGATCTTGGGCACGCACGCACACACATGCCCAGCGTGAGTTTAAGCCACCAGGTCTGGGACTCAAACCGCAGTCAACTACATGGAAGTCCAGCGACATAGCCATTGTGCCAACTGCTGGTCCCCCTCATTGTGTTTTTGAATTTCATTTCCCTAATGATTAGTGATGTTTAGCATTTTTTTCACATGTTTATTGCCCCTTTGTATGTCTCCTTTTAAGAACTGTTTATTTAGGTTACTTGCCCATTTAAAAATCTTGTTATTTGTTTTTTTGTTGTTGTTGTTGATGAGTTGTTTGAGTTCCTTATGTGTTCTGATTATTAATCTCTTGTAATATTAATAGTTTCTGTGTAGCATAGCAAACAATGAACAGAGTGAAGAGACAACCCACGGAATGGAAAAAAAATACTTGAATATGAATCTGCTTTTTTACATAAAGAATAAGCTTCAGGCCTAGAACATTAAGCTGACCTGCAGAGAATTATTAATAATGTTTTATTTTGGTATTTATTTTATATTTACCCCTTCGTGGCTACTGGTGCTTTGTTTGTAGTGCTGGTACGTTTTTCTTATAAATGAAACTTGTTCACGTAAAAAGTAAAGGCCCATGTAATAAATGCTGGTTCCCTCTCTTAGCCACATCTAATATTATCTTGAATCTGGGCCACAGACATAATAATTTTTGTGCAAGTGATGAGATTTCAAAATGAGAAAACATGGACTTTGGAATATGTTGACCCTATTAGCTTTTTTGACCTGGAACCTTCTGAGCTGATTTCCTCATCCAGAAAATGAGGCTGGTCAAGATACCCTAGTTTCACATGGCCATGGGGCACATCTGAGGTAGTACGTGTAATTGAGTCACATAGCAGTGATCACATACAGCAGTGATGATAGCTGTCCGTGACAGCCCAGATTTCGGGGGATTACCACGGCATCCTGTCCTCGTACAGTGACCACCTTTTTGTCTTAAGTATTATCCTTCTGTGCATAAAATATTTTTCAGTGTTTAGAGTGAAATCATTTAAGTACAGTTTGGGGTAGAGAAGAAGTAAGATGTTGAGGAGTCATTTTCCGAGGCCTTCAGAATTCGAATTTTCTGGACTAGCAGGCGGCGTGGATTCCCATATGGCTGACTGCATGGTTTGAGTCCCAGATGCGGCAGCTTGAGAATCGCCCCAAGTGCATGTGCGTGTGTGCCCAAAGTCCTGAGAAGAGAGTGAAGGAGAAGGGATTGTGGCATGGCCGTCTCCCCAAAGGGTGAGGTCTCACTTTCTCTCTCTCTCTCTCTCTCTCTCTCTCTCTCTCTCTCTCTCTCTCTCTCTCTCACACACACACACACACACACACACACACACACAAGCACATGTACCTATAGCAAAAAAAAAATTTTTTTAAAATAATTTGAGTTTCCCAGTTTTAATTTCTGTGCCCAGATGTAGCTCCAGATTTCTAAATAGAGATACACTCACCTTATTAGTTAAAGGTTCAGGGCATCGAAGGCCCATCCACTCAGCATCCTTTTCTTCTTGGGATACTTTTATTTTAAAACTATTCTCTATTCTCTTTGTTTTCCTACTGACAGGTCTATTCTGTCTTACCCATTGTCTTTTTAAGGATTAAGGGTGGCAGCGTGGCTGTCCTAAAGGAATGTTTAGAAGTCGATACCTCTACACCCAATGAGATCATAATAAACTGCAACACTGCAGTTGCAATCGTGCCCTGGTTTCTGCTGGAGAAAAGCAAAGGCTGAAGGAGCCGTGAAGGCAGATCCTAACTGGGAGGGTTCCAGTACGTCTCCAGCAAGTCCCATTACATCACGCCACACCAGGACATGCAGCCTAGATACCTCCTGATGCTGTAAGGAGTTTAAAATGTTGCTTAGTTAATTAACATTTCATCTTGCTTAAATTCTGGAGTACCCTGATTTTCCAAAGTGCTAATTACCAAGCTCACACGGAAGAGTGGCTACGTATTAACATATTTCCTCACCTGCTCCCTGCTGAGCCAAAGATGTCCTCATTCAGAGAGGTGGGAGGCCCCTGGCTGGTGCCACTCACAGCACAGGGCCTCTTCCAACCAGGCTGAAGCCAGACTCCGACAGGACGGTCCTCCCAAAGGAGTTGCAGCCACATCCGTTTTAAGCACAGTCTGTTCTAGTACAAACCCTTGATGTGGGATCAGACAACCAGAGCATCTTCGGGCCACCCCTCCTCCCCACGGCTCCAACACAAACTCACCCTTGTCATGTGGCATGTCAGTCATGTGAGACGTGAGCCTAACAGGCCCTGGAAGTTTCTAAGCCTCAGCAAAAATGGGGGATTCTCCTAGAAGGCCCCTCCTGGTGTCATAGTCACAGGCAAACGAGTACCCACGTGTGGGAGTGTGTGTCTGCATGTCTTGGTCCGCCCAGGCTGCTAGGCTGAGTGGCTCATAAACAGCGGGCATTTATTTCTCACGGTTCTGGAAGCCGGAAGTCCTCCAAGGCTCTGGCAGATTTCGTGTTTGCTGAGGGCCCACTTCCTGGCTGTTTCTCCTCGCCATGTCCTCACATTGCAGAAGGGACTGAGACCACTCAGAGGTCCCTTCATAACAGCACAGGTCCCAGCCACCAGGACTCGTCCTCCGTGATGTGGTCGCCACCCAGCACCACCACCAGGGTGGGCTCAGCACGTGAGTTCTGCAGGGATGCGTTCTGTCCGTGACACCGTGCAGGAGCACATGGTAATCTGGGGTTTATGTAATAGTCCCCAGTATTGCTCATCCCGGCTTCTAACTCACCATTTAATGAAGACCAGCTCTTGATCTTGCATGGCCCAGAGAGAGTCTCATCATTTGCAAAAGCCACCTAAACCTGGGTCACAAACTGTCCCAGTTTCCCTGGACTGAGGGATCTCCAGGAAGAGCCTGCTCACTCCAGATGGCCCTGGGAACAGGAGGGATGCCCCCCTGCTGGCCACTCTCAGGGGCACTGGAGCGCCTTCCTGTCCCTGCACCATGCAGCCCACAGGAGTTCTCCCCTCCCCCTTCCCAGGCACTCACGCCCCCCCACACATGCACACGTGCGTGTGCCCCCATACACACACTGTCCCTGTCCAGTGCTGAATGTCCTCGATAAGTTGGATAACTGGCCCATTCCCCACCTGCTCCGTGTGCCTAAACATGAGGTTTGTGGCTTGGGCAGCATTCAAAGGTAATTTCTTCTGTTGTATCTAAAATAAGCACCATGCCTGAGTGTCATATGAGCAAGGTTGTGAGTGACACTATCCCGTGGAAAGGCAGGAGGGGAGGAAGAGGCAGAGGTGTCATGCCACCTCGGGCCCTTGCACAGGGCTGGGTAAGGCTGTGTGAAGCCCAGGCCACCTGCATAGCGTGATGCAGCCTCCAGGGAGAAGCATGACAGTGACGGGGTCGGGGAAAGGCGTCAAGCCTCAGGTCAGGGACTGGGAACGCAGATGAAGCAGACTAATCCACTAAGCCCCTCTGTTTGCCTGGAGCAGTGCTGTGTTTGTATGAGATAAAGAAGCAGCGAAGGAATTACCATGGCCTGGAAGAGATTACGATTTGGACAAGACACACACACACACACACACACACACACACACATATATATAAATACACACACACACACACACACACACACACACACACACATATATATATACACATATACCATGTAAACTAAGGAAGTTCTCATGCAGCTGTAGAAACCAGAGTCTCGCCTCCCCGTTTTACGGCCTGAGAATGTACTGTGATCGCGGCAGTTCAGGGAGACCAGGTAGCCACTAAATCACTTAGAGGTGTCTCGGCTTTTCCAAAGTGTAGGCAAAGTGACAGGAAGGTAGTTCTGGAAGGATCCTGCAGGTGACAAGAGGACTTGGGCAGCATGGGTCAGCCCCAGGCATCTTCACTGAACAAACAGGCTCACTCTGTGTCACCTCAAGGACCAGGACTTTTTTTTTTTTTTTTGAGAGATTTTTGCCATAGGGCGCGTGCGCTCGCCAGACAGACAGAGAGATAGAAAGCGAGAAATCACCCCACGGGGGGATGGCCACACCGCAATCCCTTCTTCTCCATTCTCCTCTTGGGATTTTGGGCACGCACGCACATGCGCCTGGCGTGAATTTAAGCTGCTGGGTCCGGGACTTGAACCACAGTCGACTACATAGGAGTCCAGCGACATAGCCATTATGCTAACTGCTGGTCCCAAGGATCAGGGCTTTCAAGGACTCTTCCCTCCCAACTGTGTGACCTGCCCAAGGAGGTCACCTGGGAGGAGGCAGACCCCACAGGTCCTGTGGTGGGAAAACCAACACTCAGGCTTCCGTAGTGCCGACCCAGGCTCTGCATACACGGCGTGACGTGGCCTCCTGCGTGGGGAGCCCAGCTGGCCAGCAGGAGAGCAGGGCTCGTAAGGCGGCCTGACCGCAGACTGAGCTGGGCCTCTGTTCTGTGTGGGCTTCAGCCTCTGGGACCTGGCACCAGGCACAGCCACGTAGCCAGCTGGTGACAGAGCAGGCAAAGCCATGCACCTGGGGTGAGCGAGGGTTTGGCTAAAACAGGTGAGGGGTGAAAGATGGTATAGGACCCAGTGACCAGGGTCCCAGCACACCAGCTCACACCTGCCCAGGTGGGCACACTTCCCCACAGTCCTGGGGAAACCACTGCCAGGGCTGCCATCAGCCCCTGTGAGTGACAGGTTATAGGGCCCCCAGTTACTGGAGACTCCCAAAGTCTCAGGCCAAGACTCCTCTGCAACGCCAGAACAGCTGACGTGTGTAATTCCAGGGTTGGACCGAGCAGCCCAGCACATAGGCCAAGGACCCAGGGCTCAAGGTCAGCTGTGGGAGGCTGTGCACCAGCGAATGTCGCCGGTTTCTCAGAGAGCAAACAATCACACAAGGTTCCTTTATGGACCAATCATGAGGTGCCGGATATGCAAATCTGAGGGATTCTAGTGGCCAATCAGAGTATGGTTTTGAAGGTGAGGTTTTGAAGGGAAGCCAATCATGGCTTTTGGCATTGTGTAATTGTTTGCTCTCTGAGAAACCAGCGATATTCGCTGGTGCGCAGCCTCCCACAGCCAGCCACCTGTCCAGGTCCAGTTCTGCTGCATGCGGCAAACCACCTGCCCTCTCTGCGCCTCCTTTCCCTGATGTGGGGGTGGAAGTAGTTCCTGCCTCGTGGCTGTGTGAGGGGATAACTCGCAATGTTTTAATGCTATATTAATGTTTATTTTAACACACACTGTGCTCAGTGCTGCGTGTGGGTAACCAGACGACCCATAGCCAGCAGGTCTCAGAGTGCCACCTGGAACTGGTGTCTGGGACCAGCCGGGGGGACAGGGGAGGGTACAGGTGCCTCGGCAATCGGAAGGCAGGGCGGGCCTCCTGGAGGTGGGAACACACTTTTGGAAGAGTGGAGACAGGCCTGAGAGCTTCAACAGGGACAGCAGGGACCTGCCCCTGCTCCTAGGAGAGTGCAAAGGTTCTAGAAAGTTCCCGGCTCCTATTGTCCTCACCGAGTTTCATAAAGTGGAGTTGGGAATCACCTTCTCCCTCAGCGGTTTCAGACGACAGCTGATGGGAGTTGGGGGTGAGCACCAAAGGTCTTCCGGGGTGCTGTGTGGAGGCCTCACAAGGCTGCTTTTGGATGAGAAGTCAGCCCTTGGGCACCGCGCAGGTCCTCAGAGGTCTGCACCAGCTTGTGGAAGAGCTGGCCGGCTTTGAGTCCAAGTCGCCTGCTCCCACACTGCTGTCCCAAAGGAGACGCAGCAACCCAGGCCTCCCTCCATGACCCAGGCCACAACATGTGGCAGTCGTCCCCTGCGTGGGCCCCAGCCTCTCCTCTGCCCACACCCAGCCAGATGCCCGGAGGCAGGGCCAGGTCCAGGGTTCTCGCCCCCCTGCACACTTGAGAGGGAGGGCAGTCTGCTGGCACAGCCCCGTCTGCTCAGGCCGTGGCTGCTCCTCCACCCCAACCCTGGGCGGCGATGGACATCCCAGGAGGCTGCGGGGAAGCGACGCCATTGCCCGGGGAGCCCTGGCCTGTGCTGATGTGAAGGTGCTCACGGTGCCTCTGGGTCGCTTTGGAAGATTGTGGCTTCACCATTAATGACCCAGAAACCCCTCAGCAGACAGGGCAGAATGGCAGAGACGGTGCAGGGGAAGGGGGAGAGAGGCTTACGTCTGTGGAAGGCTTCCTGACTGCCCGGGGGTGCTGGCCTCTGCGGTGGCTCGCCACAGCTGTCCCCCTCCATTCCCTCCGTGTCTGGGAGATGTTCTCTGCAGGTCTTTGCCCAGCATGGGGCCAAGGACAGTGTCCTGCCATTGCTCTGTCCCTAATTCCCAATGCTGGGCTCATTTTAGGTGCTCCTTTAAACTGTGTCTCTTGTTTATTTTCCCCATCGTAAAAATAATGCAGAACATAGGAAGTAAAAAATACTAAAATGGGGCCAGAATTTGGCATGGTGGTTAAGGCACTGGACTCCCACATGGCCAAGCACGGTTCTAGTCCCAGACCAGGTGACTTAAAAATCACACCAGGATGGGACCAGCAAATTGTGTAGTGGTTACATTGCTGGACTCCCACATAGTTGACCACAGTTCAAGTCCTGGACTCAGGGGCTACAAACTCATACCAGATGCATGTGCATGTGTGCCCAAAGTCCTGAGAGGAATTGGAAGAGAAAGGATGCAGCTGGCCATCCCCCTGGGAGTGATTTCTCCTTTTCTGTCTCTCTGTCTTTGTCGTTCCGGTGTGCACATGTGCCCTATAGCAAAAATCTCTGAAAAGAAAAAAGAAAAGAAAGAAAAAGAAAATCACACCAGGAACCTATCTGTGCATGCCCAATATCCCAAGAGAAGACTGGAGAAGAAGGCACTGTGGCATGGCCATGCTCCTGGGGGCAATTCTTCTCTTTTCTTCTCTGTGTCTCTGTCTCTCTCTTTCTCCGGCAAGCCCACGTGCCCTATGGCAAAAAATATTGAAAAAAAAAGAAGAAACCTTTGTTAACACCAACAGACCCAGGACCCATAGGCAGTCGCTATTAATATTCCAGTGTGCGGTCTTAGCCCGGTTTCCCAGAGGAGAAGCTCTTATAGAAACCCTCTGCGGTTGCAGCTCTGAGTTTCGAGTCCCAGCATGATACATTCAGCATTTTATATAATTAGATGTGTATTGTACACATAATTTTAATAGTTATGTAATACTTTGTTGAAAGGATCTACCAGAATGTAACCAGCCATTTTCCTGTCGGATAGCGAGACTGTTTCTAATCCTCCATGTTGTAGCTGATGCTATAAAACTTCCCCGGGTCCAAAAGGTTGCTTACATGAATGGAACCACTGAATCGAAAACTCTGCTTCCCTGGGGCTTGGTGCATCTTCACAGGGCACTTTCTGCCATTTGAATCACACACTGTGATCGCAGACTCACCTGCAGCAGGGGACAACAACTCAATTTAAAGAAATCTTGCCAGTTCTGTGATTAAAAACAATTTTAATTGCACATCTGTTTAAGTCAGCGTGTGTTTAATGATATCCCGTGGCCGATTAAATTCGCATGTGCTGAACAGTAAATTGAGTATCCCCTATTAATCAATGCCAGTGATAGCTTTCTTATAACTTTCTAGTTTCATCATTAGTCCATTTATCTGGTAGTGCTTGGTGTGTAAATGACAGAAAAGAAAAGGCCACTGGTGGGGAAAGGAGCAGAAGTCACCTCTGGGCATGTCCTGCTGTCTCTGGGGCCAGCTCAGCCAGCTCCTTGCAGATGACCCCTGAGCGAGGCAGTGTGCCCAAGATGGCGACATCCGCTGGACTCTGCACCCCTCCCCACCCCCGCCGCCCTCCTCTGGCCAGTGCACACGAGCAGCACCTGGGGAGCTGGAGCGCCAGAGGAAGGAGCACAGACACCCCAGTCCACAGCCGTCATGAGCAGGGCGGCTGTTAGCATGTCACCTCGAGCAGACCCAAGCTGTGAACGGCAGAGCTGGCACTGTCTGGGCGGCATGCTGGTGGCTTCAGTGCACCGTCACTCCAGTCACCACCCACCTACTCAGCACCTGGTCTCAGTCCAGAGGGCTCAGCCAGGCAGCTCTGAGTCGCAGTCACTGATAGCACTTGAACCTTGCTGGAAGCTGGAGGCCTTTCCTGCCCAGACTGTATACCGAAATGCCCAGAAAGGTACCAAGAAGAAATGGGTGTTTCTATCACCTTAAGGAATTGAGAATCCAGTCACTTCTTTGGAGTCAGATTCGACTTTCGGCAGCCCACGAGGCTTGGATTTAACTGCAGTATAAAGGTTTGTGGGAGCGGAGCGTGCCTTGGCTGGCACACTCACCAGTGCCCTCGGGGTGTCAGGGAGCTCGCAGCTCAGGGCCTGTGCTTCGGTCCAGCCATTCTTAGCAGAGCCGCTCGGAACCGTGGTGCACCGTCGTCAGCTGGAAGAGGTACCTGGCTCTGCACGTTGACTAGTTCTCACACTGCGAATGCAGCAGGGTCGTCTGGGGGGCCGGCCCTGCAGCGTGTGCAACTCAGTGGGCCCAAGAGAAGAGGGGCCCGAGGACGGGCATTTGTACTGTGTGCCCAGGTGCTGCCGGCTGGAGCACCCCGAGAACCACTGGCTGACGAGCTGTGCCATTACGAGCGGCGTGGCCTTGGCCCCAAGCTTAGCTTCTCCTCCGAGCGGGTGTCTCCTGTCTGCAAAATGACCTTCCCGAGATGCTGTAGTAGAGGGCGTCCACGGAGCGTGGGCCTTGGAGTGAGATCAAGGGTTCTGTGTCCTGGCTCTTCAATTTTCGAGAGCATCATCTCAGCGGGTGGGCTCCGTAGGCCCCGGTTTACCTAAAACAGTAACGACTGCTCAGAGCCATGTCTCGGGCTGTGAGAGGATGAAGCCATTGGTGTTCGAAGTGCTCTGAACCCCGCCGGCCAGCAGCGAGCTGTGTGAGTCTGCGGGGAACAGTGTGCAGAGCCCCTATCACGCATGGCACGGCGGTGAGCCTTGAGCAGTGGCTGCCATGTCGGGCATCATGTGTGCACGAGCGCCCACGATCCTTCGGCACCGGTCTGCGAGGCTCTGACCCGGGCACAGAAGGAATAGTTGTGCGGGCTCCTTGGCCTAGAGGTTGCGGTTCTATGGGGCGCCACGTGGCAGTGAGCCTGGGTTGGTGCTGTGTGCACAGCCCGGAGAGCGCTGGGCAGGTGGCACTTTTTAGAGGAGAGCTTGGCTCAGCGAGAGGACAGAGAAGGCCCGAGTGCTCTGACCCACGTGGGGCCTGGAGCCCTGGAGGCCCAAAGGACTGAAAGGGGAGGTGCCCGTGGGTGTTTGTGATGCGCTGGGACGGATGTGCGTTCGTCCCAGCTGTGCTTCACACATGTTCGGGGAGATCATTTTGCATGAACAGCAAACCTGCTGACCCGGCCCTGCGAGATGAGCACGCCCCCTTCCCCAGGGCACACGCAGCCCTCACCTGCATAGGTCTCCCGCCTGCTCTTCAGGGCCCCGGGGGTGAGCTGCTGGGGCCTCCCGGGACAGAGTGCGCTCAGCCTTCCCCAAGGGCTGTGTCCACCGTGTCACCACCTACCTCCACACCCCTCATGGGTCGCCACGCCGTGCCCTGCTGTCCCGCGTGGTCACCGCCGCACTGAAACCCCCCATGGCCTGGGGCAGCTCTGGAAGCAGCAGGCTCCGGCTCCCGCACTCTGGCCCTCTTCACTTCCCTGAGGGCATGCTCAGCCCGTGGGACCCAAAGGGGCTCGGGCCAAGGAGGGGCCCAGCGTCCTGTCTCCGTCTGCTGTGCGTGGCCACCACAGCGGCTTTCAGCCCCTCTCCTGCCCCTCCACAGCGCCCCCTGGTGCTGACAGTCACACGCTGGGAGTCAGGGCCGCTGGGGTGGAGGCCTCAGCTTCTCTAGCACCATCCAAGCTGCCGAGTTTGTTTTTCTGGAATGCCTGGCGGTTTCTCCCTGTGCTCAGAGTGCCAGCACTCGGGGCACAGAGCAGTGCGCCCACCCCAGCCACTCACCCTGCACCCTCAGGGGCCACAGGGAGCTCCTGGTGTCCATGTCAGGCCGGCCCCTGACCAGGCAGCCCCCGCCTCTGTGGCTCACGTAGTCTCATCTCTCCCCCCGCCCCGTGACAGCGTTATGGTCTCCAGGTTTATCCGGCTCCACTCTGCAGGTCAAAAAACAAAGTGCAGCCCTCGAAGGTATTCCTGGGAAGAGCAGGGGCAAGATCTGCTCCAGAACCAGGGTGCTGACGGGGACACAGCACGGGACCTGGCCTTCGATTCCCGCCGTGATTGTGTGTGTGTGTGTGTGTGTGTGTGTGTGTGTGAGTGTGTGTGTGTGTATGTGGGGGGTGGGGATGTGGGAGTGCATGTGTAGTGTATGTGGGAGTGTGTGGTGTGTATGTGTGGTGTGTGTGAGAGTGTGTGGTGTGTGTGTGGGAGTGTGTGGTGTGTGTGTGTGTGTGGTGTGTGTGGGGTGTGTGTGAGGGGGTGGGAGTGCATGTGTAGTGTATGTGGGAGTGTGTGGTATGTGGGAGTGTGTGTGGGAGGGGTGTGGGGGTATGTGGTGTATGTGGGAGTATGTGGTGTGTGTGTGTATGTGGTATATGTGGGAGTGTGTGTATGTGGGGTGTGGGGGGTGGGAGTGCATGTGTAGTGTATATGGGAGTGTGTGGCGTGTGTGGTATCTGTGTTTAAGCATGGATGAAAACATGCCTGAGCCAGACAAGGAGCTTCTCCAGCCAAAGACCTCACCATCATTCACAATATCCGAGCACCGAGAAAGGACTTGCGTGTGTTAGTCAGGACTCGCAGCACGGAGAGTCTTACCTACCTGTGGGTCTGGCGTCAGGCAAGGCTGTATCCAGGGACCCTGACAGCATCTGGGAGCATGTTTCCCTCCTCCCTCTGTCTTGCTTTCTGAGTTTCCTTTCCCCATAATCTCTCTTCATCTCTGCTTGTGTGGGTCCTTTCTCACTTTCTTCCTCTGCAAACAGACAGCTTCCAAGTGTCAGGAAGACAGGTAGCCCCCGGGCCCCCCAGGTCTGTGCCTCCCAGTACCGAGGCCATGGTCAGAAAGACAGGTAACCCCGGGCCCCCCAGGTCTGTGCCTCCCAGTACCAAGGCCATGGTCAGAAAGACAGGTAACCCCGGGGCCCCCAGGTCTGTGCCTCCCAGTACCAGGGCCATGGTCAGGAAGACAGGTAACCCCGGGGCCCCCAGGTCTGTGCCTCCCAGTACCAGGGCCATGGTCAGGAAGACAGGTAACCCCGGGCCCCCCAGGTCTGTGCCTCCCAGTACCAGGGCCATGGTCAGGAGGACAGGTAACCCCGGGGCCCCCAGGTCTGTGCCTCCCAGTACCGAGGCCATGGTCAGAAAGACAGGTAAACCCCGGGGCCCCCAGGTCTGTGCCTCCCCAGCCCCAGGGCCCAGAGGCAAGAAGCAGTGGACCTTGAAGTCCAGTCAGGAAAGTGCTGAGAGTGTGTCCCAGGTGTGCTGGCCGTCACTAGCACCAGCACTGTGGCTGCAGGAATGGCCCCTTAAACACACATGCAGGCTACAGGCCCATTCTGGTGACCAGGACAGAGTGACAGTCTCGCAGCCACGGGGTGTGAGGCAGAGAGGACTTCAAACTAGGGAAACGGACGGCAGAGACAGGCACGTGCTCCTAGCCCAGCCCAGCGAGTGGAGCGCCTTTTCGTTGACAGCATGGCCACGTCGGCATTGAGCACCTGTGACTGAGCGGGTACAGCGACATCCACCGTTGCTTTCAACTCGGGCAGTGGGGCGGCTGCCCACGTAGAGGGCTCAGGGGCCCTGGTGGCGTCTGCAGAGACCACTGGCTCAGCTCACATCCTCTGCAAAGCCCTGCCCCACCTGCTTCTTTAAGGAACACGGTGTGGCATGGCGTGGCATGGCGGGTGGGCCACGTCGACACTCAGTGGTGCGTTGTGATCCCTGGGGTGGGGAACTAGACACCCTAGGAACCCGGGGCAGGGCCAGAGAGTGCTGGCCTGTCTGAGGTGGCTGTCGAGGTGCTACCTGGGCACCCAGGGCCTCGGGTGGACGGCAGCACCAGCTAAGACCAAAGAAGGAAGAACAGGCAGGCGGCCAGGGCTCGAAAACTATTCGCAAACGCCGCAGGTTCGTCCGGGCTGGCCGACTGCTGTGCACGAGGATAACTCCTCATCCCACCGCAGCCTGGCACAGAAGCCTCTCTGAAGGCCAGCAGCCCGCCGCCGTGCCCGCGCAGACTCACACGGACCATCTGAGGTGACCTCATGGTGCTCTCTCCTGACCTGTCCTCAGCAGATCCCAGAAGCGCTCCTTGGCTCCTGCCTCATCCCCACGTCCAGGGCAGCACCAGCCCAGATGTCTGCCTGTCAGCTGGGGCTCCATGTCACGTCCACTGCAATCTCAGGGTAGCCTCCAGCTCCAGGCCACCCCATGTCTCCCACCCACTCTGCTGCTGCACAGCCGTGGGAGAGGTCGTGTCACAGAACCACCACCACAGCGACAACCGGGGTCATCAGTGGCTCCCACTGCCCTCAGACTGAAGTGAGTGTAGCCCATGGGTGTAACCCGTAGGGCCCTGCACCAGCATCCTGTCCCTTCTTGGCCTCATCCCCACACATCTGCCTTGACCAGCCTCAGAGGAGTGTCCCCTCACCTTACTCAGGTACTCTTCTGAGTGCTCGCTTTCCGCCTCCCCCGGCCATCTGCCCACCACCAGATCCCAGTCCCAGTGTCCCTCCGTGAGCACGTCGTGACACGAGACCGGAGGGACCCGGGCTCCAGTGTCCTTACGTGCCTTACTTGGTACACCTCTGCCCAGCACCTAGCAATCTGGAGGGTTCCGGCAGCCTGGCCAGGTCACCCGGTGGCCAGCCCGTGTGCTCAGTGACCCTGCAAGGAGGAGAGCGTACAGAGTACAAAGTCCATGTACCAGGCCGGGTACAATGCCCTCTGTTCACGGCGCCACGGGGAGCAGAGTTTTGCACTGAGAACTTTCTCTCTGCTTTGAAGAAAATAACACGTCAGAATTCTCCAGGTTAAAATGTGGATTCAGCAGGTGGGGAAGATCTGAAGAGATTTCTCTGGGTGGATGATTTTGAAAAAGAATACTTGCCTTCAGTGTTTAAAAGGTGCATTGGTGGGAAGGTCTTTATTGTGGCATTTTGGACTTTTCATCTTGATTTTGGTTGACATTTTGAAAGGATGAATAATGTGGGTACTTCCTGGTAGGAGAGTAATTTCAGATTATCTCCACGTCTTTCTCTGCCTTGGCACTAAACTCTAACCTCTGGTATTAAATCCTGTATTAATTCTCTGGAGTGAAAATCCGATGCAATGCGTTACACTGATTGCTAAGAAAAGGGCAGGGGGAACGTTGGAGCCAGCGAGCTGCAGGAACCTGTTATTAGGCTGCTGTCCGCGGTGGTAGGAGCTGGGCGGGCCGATGATACTTACTATGCTAATAATGTGTTACCTTTAAATGTGCTTCACACCGACAAGGTTTTCTCCCGTACAGTAGCGCTCTTGCCCTCCCAGCAACACCATGGGGCAAGCGCGCAGGTGTGGTTATCTGTATCTTACGGGTGAGGACATCAAAGGGCACAGCAGTTCAGTGATTTCTGCCATATCCGTCAGCTGCCTGGGCAAAGGTCAGTGTAAGAACCACATTTCCTGAATTTCAGGCTGATGGATTCACTGGAAATATGGAGTGTCCGCTCGGAATAGGGTCAGAGCTGTAGCCATTGCAACGACTACGTGAGGTCTTGTGTATCAGCTGCCCCGGCCCTCGCCTGGTGCTCAGTGGGTGTTTGTGATGTTGACGACGATGCCGTGGAACTTGATAAGAATCGGCAGACATCTTCCTTCATACTGGCTTGTAATAGCCGTACGTGTCTGTGGGACAGTGTGGTTTCTTTCCGTGCAGGGATACAATGTATTGACTAAGTCGGGGCAATAAGTATATATCTGTCATCTGTGTTGGCCATTTGTCATTACTCGGTGCTGAGAACATTTAGAATACTGTTTTAGTGACTCTGAAATACACAGTAGGTTGTTAATTGTACCCACCCCACTGTATCCTGTAACTAGAAATCATTTATCTATCTGCAGTCCAGTTTCCGTTTATCAGCGCCCCTCTACGTCCCACCGCCCACCCTCCCCAGCCTCTCGTAGTCAGTCACTCTTCCACTCTACTTCTCTGTGGTCCTTATTTTTTTCAACTGTCATGTATGAGAGAGATCATACGGAGCTTCTTTCTCTGCCTGGCTTGTTTCACTTAGCATGTTGTCCTCCATGCTTCCCCATTTTGCCTCAAGTGGCAGAAGTTTTGTTTTGTTTGGTTTTACTATCTGAATAGTATCCTGTTCTGTCGTGTGTGTGTGTGTGTGTGTGTGTGCGCGCGTGTGACACATTTTCTTTACCAGTCGTTTGCTGATGAGCGTTCAGGGTGACGCCACACCTTGGCTATCACGAATAGCCCACAGTGAACATCGCAGTGTGAGTACCTTCATGACATGTTCATCTCTTTCCTTTGGATACATGCCTGGTAGTGGGATTGCTGGACTATGTGAAAGTTCTGTTTGCAAGGTTTGGGGGGAATCCCCACACTATTTCCCATAGTGGCTATAATAATTTACATTCTCACCAATAGCATAAAAAATTATCTTTTTTTCCACATTCTCACCAGCATTTCTTATTTTTGTCGTTTTAATTGTAGCCATTATAACTGGGGTGAGATGATATCTCATTGTGGTTTTCACTTGCATTTCCCTAATAGTCATTGATTTTGAGTATTTTTTTCATATATTTGCCTTAATGGACACCTGAGACCGTGGGAAGTCGCCCATCCCCCTGGCCACGGTTGCCATCGCTGCGATTCTCTTCCCTGGGCTCCTCTTCTCCCCTGTGAGTGTCTGACATGTATGTCTTCATTTGAAAACTGTATCTTCAGATCATTCACCCATTTTTTAATCAGGTATTTTTTTATTTTGTTGTTTTGTTTGTTTTTGCTACTTGTTAGAGTTCCTTGTAAATTCTAGTTACAAACCTTTTGTCAGATGTAGTTTGAAAATATGTTCTCCCATTCTCTGGGCTGTCTTTTCACTCGGTGATTGTTTCCTTTGCTGTGCAGAGGCTTTTTCATTTAATATAATCTTAGACGTCTGTTTTTGCCTTTGTTGTCTGTGTTTTTGAGGTTTCATTCATGAACTCTGCTATACCAATGTCCTGAAGTGTTCTCCCTGTTTTTCTTCTAGTAGCTTCATACTTTCAGGTTTTGTATTTAAGTCTTTAACCTATTTTGAGTTGATTTTTGTTACGGTGAGAGATAAGAATCTAGGTCCAATTTTCTACAAACTGATGTTCAGTTTTTCCAGGACCATTTGTTGAAGAGATCATCTTTTAGGTAAATGTTCTTGGCACCTTTGTTAAAACTACCTGTCCAAAAATGAGTAGATTCTGAAGAATCTTAGAGCCTCTCAGTGTTCAACAACTTTGACATCTTTCCCATGAAACTGTTTCCCAGACATAGTTACAAACTAGTATAATGGGAGGTTACTTCTGTACCCAGTTGAGCAGTGGTATGGTCAAAATTCAGGAAATAGGTGAACAAAACACTCTAAGTATTTACATAATACATAAATTGAAGATTAGGTTCCTGAAATTGAGCACTGAATTATCTGAGAATGATTCCCACAAATTTCAGGGCTGTCTTCATGAGTAAAGCATATATACACTTGTACATATGTATGTATTGTTATCTTTTAGATAACTGAACTTTCTACTGTCATCACTTTCTGTATTCATGGCTTGAAAGGTCAATTATACTTTGTTTCCAGTAATCTCTCTTCACATAATCCATGCACGAAAAGTCCCCTTTGATAGTATTTGCTAGAAGCTTGTCATAAGTGTTCTGTGAGTCTCTCGTCTCAGTAAGAGGGCATGCTACACTCTTAGAAATAGTGTGGGTATAATTTTTATTTAATCCTTTTTTTTTTTTTTTTTTTGGAGAGGTTTTTGCTATAGGGCGCGTGTGCTCACCAGACAAACAGAGAGAAACAGAGAGACAGAAAGCGAGAAATCACCCCCCTGGGGGGATGGCCACACCGCAATGCCTTCTCCTCCATTCTCCTCTCAGGACCTTGGGCACGCACGCACATGTGCACGGTGTGAGTTTTAAGCCACCGGGTCCAGTACTCAAACCACAGTTGACTACCTGGGAGTCCAGCAACATAGCCATTATGCTAACTGCTGGTCCCAATTTTTATTTAATCTTTGATCATTTGATAAACAAAGCAGTTCCATTGTTATAAGATTTTCTTTTGTTATCAGTACAAACACTTTCGCATTTTTTAGTCTGTTGTGTGCTTCTTTGGTGTTGGGAATGTTCAGGATCCTCTTTTTAGTTACTCTGAGGTATACATTCATTTCCTTCGCCTGCGTTTTTATTTCACAGTGAACATGATTCATGATCTCTGCTTGCAGGAATTTATCCTAGGGAAATATCAAAGATACAGACAATTATTTTTGTACAAAGAAGCACACAATAGTATTTTTACTGTAATAAAAACCAGAAATAATATGTCAAATCATAGGGGAGTAATTAAATAAACTATGTTCTGTCTTTTAAAAGATACGTCTCAGAGAATGCTTAATGACATGGAGAACATTCTAATTTCAATTGACTGTATGTTACAGGAGCTTAGAGTTACTACAAAGCAGGCATATTCCCACCAGCGCGCGCGCGCACACACATACACACACACACACACACACACACACACCGTAGATGGGACTCAAATGCACTGACATGTATTTTAGTGCATATTTTATACATGTATTCATGTGATGTGTGGGATTATGACATTTCACTTTTTTCATGCATTCTACACTAATAATGAATGCACAAAGTCAGAGCCTGGTGGCTTTTGCGATGCAGTCACCCCCACCCCCCACCAGCCAAACTGATTACAGGCTCTCAAGCCATCCGGTTTGATTTTCCGAAAAATACACTTATAACTCATCACTTTCTGGTGTTGGTATGTGAGAGGTGTTGAGAAAGTTCATGAAAAGTGCATATTATAAAATAAAAGCTATGCATGAATTTAAACATTTTTTGGTACCAAAATAAATTCATACTTTAATTCCGTTTTTCACAAACCGTTTGATATCCCCTTACATACTAATCACTTCTTGGTGTTACTCCATGGGCGTTTTACTCCAGTAAAGCCTTCAACCTCCCACATCATCTGGTCTCTCTCTCTCTTTCTTTCTTTCTTTCTTTCTTTCTTTCTTTTTTTTTTTTTTTTTTTTTAGAGGTTTTTGCTATAGGGCGTGTGCGCTCACCAGAAAGAGGGAGAAACAGAGAGACAGAAAGCGAGAAATCACCCCCCAGGGGGGATGGCCATGCCGCAATCCCTTCTCCATTCTCCTCTGGGGATCACGGGCACGCATGCACATGCACCCAGCATGAGTTTAAGCCACTAGGTCTGAAACTTGAACTGCGGTCGACTACATGAGAGTCCAGCAACATAGCCATTATGCCAACTGCTGGTCCTCATCTGGTTTCTTTTGACACTAACCCAGAGAAGGTGGGCTCTGCCAAAAGGCTGACTGCTCTTAGGAGTCTGAGGGCTGCTCTGAAACACCCACGAGGAGTCTTGGATGGGTCAAGCAAACATCAAACTCTCAGGTCAGCATGAGTCCACACGGGCCTCAGCTGGGCTCAGGACAGTAAGGCTAGGAGCAGCTTGCCAGCAGGACAGTTCCAGGGTCCCTCTGCTGCAGGACTCCATGCTTCAGTCTGCTCAGCAGCCACCCAGGGTCTCTCTTCTCCCCCAGCCCGACTGCAAGATGACAGCTCGGATGCAAGGAGACAGGACCCCCATGGCAGAGGGTGGACTCTTCCCTGTCTAAGCACTTTAGGAACCAGAGGCGTGCCTTCAGGACCCAGCAGGAAGGTGCACAATAACATAAGAGTCACTGTGTAGAGTGAGTCACAGGGGCAGCTTTCTGTCTGTGTTTCTGGATCTCCTCCAGATGCGATCTATCCAAAATAATGCTATCTGCCGAGAGAGCTGACGTTCTACCCTTACCAGGTTTCCGGGGCAACAGAAGCAGAAAGCCAACTGAAGGTCAGATTCTGTGCGGGAGCAGGCAGCTGTTAGGTTCTGGATGCAAGAGGGTTTTTCCAATCCTTTTAGCACCAGTTGGTAATTCCAACTTTCAGTTTATGGCCCATGGGTGAGTCATCCAAGGAACCAGAGGTGATGTTTGTAGTGCACCCAGAATGAAAGCCACTGAGAGACAAGATCAGCATTCCTCGGGCTGTTTTTGGATGCCTTGTTCACTCCACGCATCTGCCAGCCACGCAGGGGCACACTGGCCTCTCTGGTCCGCATTCTGGTTCTTCACCAGAGTCACCTTGAGAGATGTACTGACCAGGTTGTGAGGTCTGAGCCAGAACGGCTGTGTGCCCACGTGTTACGGTGCGTGGTGTGTATAGTGTGCTGACGGCGAGTTGGCTGTGTAGTGTTCCCTGTGAAGTGAGAATGGCCTCCACCATGACTGTCCAATTTGCTTAAAGGAACACAAAACTTGCTCATGGTCATTGCTAGACCAATGGGGACAGCCACTTCTGTGGCCATGCAAGTCGTTCTGTGTGTGCTCCTGTAAATTAAGTTTCATATCACACATAACAAGGCGTTCATCTTAGAAATGTTGGTAAGTCCTTCTTCCTCAGGAAATGGGACAACTCATGAAGCCAATCACAAGGGTAAGCAGTCGGGCACTGCAGCCTTCTGTGCCCATTACGGACACCTATGGTAGGCCAGCCAGGTGGTATGATGGTTAAGGTGGCAGGATCCCACATGGCTGACCACACAGCTCGAGTCCTGGACCCAGAAGCTTGAAAAATATGCTAGGCACATGCGCATGTTGCCCAAAATTCAAGAAGAGAGTGGAGAAGAAGGGACTGTGGTGTGGCCATCCCCCCTGGGGGGTGATTTCTCACTTTCTGTCTCTCCCTCTTTGTCTCTCTCTGGCGAGTGCACGCATCCTAAGCCAAATAAGTAAATAAGTAAGACGGCGATGGCAGTATAATCACTGGGCGTCCAACCGTGACAGGGAGAGGTGCTCTTTCCCCCTTTGTAATACATATCAAATCCATTATGAATGTTTGATTTCCCTTTCACGATAACCAGTTCTCCTTTCCAGTGGAAGTTTGGTAATAGCCCAACTAATTAGTTTGCTACACGTCTTTTTTCTGATGTAAATATTCATGGGACTTTGGGATGCAACAGAATTAAAGATGAAAGCCGTCTCCGTGATCAGCCAGCCCAGCCTCGAGCTCCGTAGTGAGGGGAGGCTGATGAGCCAGGTGACCGGCCTGTCCGCCCAGGGCTGGTCGCTCCAGCCCGATGTCCGGGCCCTGCTGCCAGCCCCTGCTTCCTTCGCCACCGCCCAGCCCCAGCTGCATCGCACTTCTTGCCAAACAGAGCTATTCAACACGTTCCCCTCTTGGCCTTGATTTTCCTGAACTAAAAGCTAAATTGTGCCCAATTACAGTAATTATCTCATCCCTGACTCCTTCTGTGATTAGCTTGCTCTTCGGCTATGGGTGTTGCTTTTAGCTTTATTAAAACCACCCTGGGAACGTGTGACTTGTGCTTTTATTATATCTACTTTGAATCAGTTTTGGAAATATTAAGGGTATGAACTACCTCTCTCTCTCACACACACACACGCACGCACATGCGCACACACACAAAGATTTCTATTCAGTGAGTCACCTAAAAGTTGTGCTAGCGTTCCAGAGTCCCAGAATCGTCAAATACAGACTCAGTGAGATCAGACTCAGTGGACTCGCTGCTAAACAGTCTGATGGTTAGTAGACTGCCAAGCTGGGAGAGTAGCACTGTCCCAAACCATCAGAGCAGCGGTCTCTGAGGCCGGGTGTAGATTTAATCCGGCCCTGTTCTACCACTGCTGCCCAGTAGTTCTGAGCAATGAAAACACATGTTTATGTCGATGAGGGTGAGTGACTCAAGATTGCTGTCGATAACAATTTTATATGTGTACCTCATAAATCAGGACAGGAGAAAACACAGAAGTATTCTTCTAATAAAGATGGAAATTGAAGATTTCTTTCTAACTTAGAAAATTCACCAAGAAAATCCATGTAACTGAATGTTCCCATCCTTCTCGAGAGTTCCAGTTGAGCACTCAGAGTTTGCTCTGTGATCCACACACTCATAAAGTGTTCACGATAAAGTCTGACTAAGGAAAATGTGACGTATTTTGTAAACATGGAAACTATACCTTCCTCTGTATTTCCCATTTATTTTGTTGTGTGTCATGAAATCTCTGTTTAAAACTGGTGTTTAGGGATCAGCAGATGATATAATGGTTATGTCCCTGGACTCCCACGTAGTTAACCTCAGTTCAAGTCCCAGACCCAGAAGCTTAATACTCATGCTGGGCACATGTGCGTGTGTGCCCAAAATCCCGAGAGGAGATTGGAAGAGAAGGGATTGTAGTATGACCAGCACTTTCTGTCTCTGGCGAGCACACACATCCTAGAGCAAAAATCTCTCTAAAAAAAATTAAAAGCGGGTGTTTGGGGAGAAGGCGTGTGGATTTTGTGCCCTGTACTGCTCCAGCCTGTCGCTGCAGGCAGCAGAAAGCTTGCACATGCCTGAAAACGAGGGAGGAAAGTGGTCATGGTGAATCGAGATAAAGACCAAAAGAATTTTGGAGAAAACAGAATTTTGAAATGTAGTTACATTTGAAAGTCAAGGTATTTCCTTGTGTATTGAGTGTGGCCGTTGATATTGACTTATACGAGTTGCAGAGGGGGAGGGAAAAGGTTAGGAGGCACAACCCTCCCCTACTGGAATCAGAAATCAACAGCTGAGACCAGACATGCAAATACTGAAGCAGAGGGTGCTCCATACGGCAGCAAGGGCTCCAGATAGAAAGTGCGGAAAGAGCCAGAGAGAGGGGAGGGCACGGCAGGACAGGGCAGGGCAGACAGGGCAGGGGAAGGGCAGGTCTGGGCAGAGCAAGCACAGCCAAAAGAGGAGAATGGTCCCAGCTTCTTGTCCTCAGGCAGCTCTGGCTGGGAGGAGGTGAGGGTTTGCCCCAGTAGAAATTGGCCTTTGAGGCCAACGGGTAGTATAGTGGTTATGGTGCTGCACTCCCACATGGCCAACTGAGGTTCAAGTTCTGGACCCGGTGGTTTGAAACTCACATCAGTCATGTGCATGTGCATGCCCAAAATTCCAGGAGGAAAATGGAGAAAGGATTGCAGCAAGGCCATTCCCCCGGGGGTTGATTTCTCACTTTCCCTCCCACTGTCTCTGACTCTCTCTGCAGCAAGCACATGCGCCCTGTGGCTAAAACCTAAAATGAAGGGGGGAGGCAGCTTCTTTGGTCCAGCTGGCGGTGTGGTAGTTAATGTGACTGAGTCCCGCATGGCCGACGGAGTGGTAGTCCCAGACTGGAGACTTACAGAGCACACCGGGTGCATGTGCGTGCATGCCCAAAGCCTCAGAGAATGCGAGAGAAGAAATTGCCATGTGGCCATCCCCCCTGGGGGAAGTGGTCTCTCTCTCTCCCTCTCTCTCTCTCTCTCTCCACATGTGCCCTATAGTAAAAACTAAGGGAAAAAAAAAAAAAGAAAGAAAGAAAGAAAGGCAATGGGGCCTTCTTGGGAACCCACGGGGTGGGCTAGCAGGAAGAAGGTGAGGTGCGACCAGCGTGGGGAGTAGGCGGGGGCTTCAGGTCTTCGCCCTGCAGGAACGGAAGGACTGAAGGGTAACACCGTATCAGAGGGGTCTTTGTCCAGCTCATCTGGGGCCTGCATTTGTTTCAGTGCAATTTGGACGGCTGTGCTTGTGTGAGCTCCCAGCCTTGTCACTGGGCGAGGGGTGACACGGTGTCAGTGAGCTGGGACGGCGAGAGCCTCCTTTGGGTAGAGCCATGACCACGCTAGGATAGCAGCGGCCCCTCGCAGAACGCCCTGCAGTCTCAGAGAGGAGGGACCTCAGTGCGTGTCGACACTCAGTGAGACCTCGGGACATCTCTGTCCGACCCCGGATGAAAATGGGCCTCTCCCTGGGTCACTCTCGGTCTGCTCTTGGCTCAAAGCGCTTTGTTTCCAAGACCTGCTCTGTAAGCTGTGCCTTGCCTGTCACCCACGAGGGGGCCGCAGTCTCCGGTCTAACCTAAGTGCAGACCTCCCATGGCCGCGAGCTTCTTCCTAGCAGGGTTCAAAGCGGACCTCCCCCAAACCTTCTCTTCCTCTTCGCAGCCCACCTGCCCCGTCACCCAGGTGTGAGCTGGGAAAGCCCGACCTCGTCCTCCCTCCTCACGTAGGCCGCGTGGACTCTAACCCCTGCCAGCGCTCCTTCACGCCGTCTGCCCCTCCACTCTGCGGATCCCAGCTCCTGCCTCCCGTCTCCCCGCAGCCTCTGTGTCAGCATTTCTGAAATGCAGATGGAATTTCTGTTCTCCTGTGTCTTTGCTGTCTCAGTTCCTCAGAACAGAAGAACCAAACTCCCTGAGAGGGAGTTCAGGCTTCCCACCGCCGAACCGTCCCCTCCCCGCTGTCCGCTCACCCCAAGCCCCAGCCTGCACGAGTGACAGCTGTCCCTGCCGACCGCAGCTCCCTGGGTGCACCACGCGGCCCTGACCTTCACGCCTTCGCTCACACCAGGCCAGTCTCAGAGTATCTTCCCCTGCGGCACTCCTAGTGAATCCCCTGAGGCCTGTCGCGAAAGCCTTCCCTCCTCACCCCTGCGCAGGCTGCTGCGGCCCACGAGAGCAGGCGGACCTGGTACAGCTGCAGTGTGGCAGCGGCAGCACCGCCCGGCGGTGATGGCCAGACGTCGGGCGGTCAACGCTCGGACCAGGGGTTGGTTAGTTGAAGAGGCAGAATCTGCTCAGTAATAAACTTGTCACTTTTATACAAGTTTTGGCCATTTAGGAAAATGGTTTTCGAGATAACCCAGTGTATTTTGCCTAGGTTACCTTGTATCAGGGGGGTTGTGGATAAACTTCCATGCTAAAACCAGTCAGAAACGTTCACCATCTTGTCATTGGTTTTGCCGCCCCCCCCCCCCCCCCGCCATCATCTTTGGCCACTTGGGCACCACAGCGAGCCCTCCTCATGGAGTCTAGATGTCCACCACTTCAGGGTCTGTCTCTCTGCCTCTCAGCTGCATCCAGAAAGTTCTTCACCCTCTCCTCCAAAGGGCCACTGTCCCTGCGCTTAAGCATCTCCGGGTTTGGTGGGTTCTGTCTCGTCGGCCTTTCCAAACATCCAGATAATCTGCTTTCTAAGAGTTTCCTTTTCCGGTTGTGAGTTAGAGTGGCAGTCTTCTTCCATCACTTAAAAGTCCCGTCTTCCAAGCCGAAGCTCGAAGGCCGCGGTGGCAGAGCCTGCGTGCCGACGGGCGTGTGCTTCTCCGACTGTGCGGTAGGACTGGTCTGCTCACACCTCCAGCCCTTCTAGAGCCATGACGCCCCACCCAGATCTATCTGGGGACACCAAAGTGAGCCCTAGGGGCCAGGATGCCAGAAACCCTCCCTCCTCCGCGATCCCAGGAAATCAACTTAAATTTCCTCTCGTTATAAATAGGAATGAGAACATTGTTATACACAAAGTGGATGTGGCTCAGGGTGGAGAGGACAAGGACTGGAGCAGAAGAAATACGGCCCGTGACCCCCGGCCCCAGAACACGGTGCTCCAGTCGTGAAGGCAGATGAGTCCCAGAGAAATCTGGGGTCGCAGCGTGTGTAAGCCAGGAGCCCTGTCTGGCCAGATCTGGTGAATAAGCAGGAAGGACTCCTGAAGAACCCTGTGCCCTCCGCCATGGACCTCGCCTTGGGTGCGGTCTGCAGGGGTTTCTGAGTTCTCGCCCAGGGCTGCGTCTCCTAGTGTCTCCCAGCCAGTCTGGACGAGGCCCCACGTTGGGTTTGTTAGGTCAGGTACCCCGGGAATGCCAGGCCTCCCAGGAGCTTACAAGCTGCTGCCTCTGAGGTCACCCTAGCTGCCGCCTTAGCCAGGTCTGGGCAGGAAGGGATGGACTGTCCTGAGCCTGGGCTGCTGTCGTCGCCTCTGAAATGCCCTCCCTGAGCTCGGAGGGGCCGCCTCGCTCTGACAGCATGCCTGTGAGCGCAGAGCGGGCAGAGGGCTGCAGGGTGGGCAGAGGGCTGCAGAGCGGGCAGAGGGCTGCAGGGCGGGCAGAGGGCTGCAGAGCGGGCAGAGGGCTGCAGAGCGGGCAGAGAGGGCTGCAGAGCGGGCAGAGGGCTGCAGAGCGGGCAGAGGGCTGCAGGGCGGGCTGCGGGCTGCAGAGCGGGCAGAGGGCTGCAGAGGGCTGGGCAGAGGGCTGCAGAGGGCTGCAGGGCGGGCAGAGGGCTGCGGGCTGCAGAGCTGCAGAGCGGGCAGAGGGGCAGAGGGCTGCAGAGGGCTGCGGGCAGAGGGCTGCAGGGTGGGCTGCGGCCTGCAGAGCGGGCAGAGGGCTGCAGAGCGGGCAGAGGGCTGCAGAGGGCTGCGGGCAGAGGGCTGCAGGGCTGCAGAGCGGGCAGAGGGCTGCAGAGTGGGCAGAGGGCTGCAGAGCGGGCAGAGGGCTGCAGGGCGGGCAGAGGGCTGCAGAGCGGGCAGAGGGCTGCAGCAGCGGGCAGAGGGCTGCAGGGCGGGCTGCGGCCTGCAGAGAGGCGGCAGAGGGCTGCAGAGCGGGCAGAGGCTGCTGCAGCGGGCAGAGGGCTGCAGGGCGGGCAGAGGGCTGCAGGGCGGGCAGAGGGCTGCAGGGCGGGCAGAGGGCTGCAGAGGGCTGCAGGGCTGGGCTGCGGCCTGCAGGGCGGGCAGAGGGCTGCAGGGCGGGCAGAGGGCCGCAGAGCGGGCTGCGGGCCGCAGAGGGCTGCGGCCTGCCGCAGAGCGGGCAGAGGGCCGCAGAGCGGGGCAGAGGGCCGCAGAGCGGGCAGAGGGCCGCAGGGCCGGGCTGCGGGCCGCAGGGCGGGGCTGCGGGCCGCAGGGCGGGCTGCGGGCCGCAGGGCGGGCAGAGGGCCGCAGGGCGGGCAGAGGGCCGCAGGGCGGGCTGCGGGCCGCAGGGCGGGCAGAGGGCCGCAGGGCGGGCAGAGGGCCGCAGGGCGGGCAGAGGGCCGCAGGGCGGGCAGAGGGCCGCAGGGCGGGCAGAGGGCCGCAGGGCGGGCTGCGGGCCGCAGGGCGGGCAGAGGGCCGCAGGGCGGGCAGAGGGCCGCAGGGCGGGCTGCGGGCCGCAGGGCGGGCTGCGGGCCGCAGGGCGGGCTGCGGGCCGCAGGGCGGGCTGCGGGCCGCAGGGCGGGCAGAGGGCCGCAGGGCGGGCAGAGGGCCGCAGGGCGGGCTGCGGGCCGCAGGGCGGGCTGCGGGCTGCAGAGCGGGCAGAGGGCTGCAGAGCGGGCAGAGGGCTGCAGAGCGGGCTGCGGGCTGCAGCTCCCTCCTCCCGCCCCTTCTCTTCTCCCAGGCTGCCCCACCAGCCAGGGCCAACCAGGAGAGCAAGGCCCAGGGTGGGCACGGCGTTCAGGTGGGCGCCAGGTGGGGCCGTGAGGGGACAACCACACCCCTCCGCCCGGGTGTGGGAGCTCACGGCAGAGAGATGGGCTTCGCAGGTTCCCGCACTCGTGGGTGCTGAGCATGTCACGGGAACCTGAGCATGCGTTCTGTGAGATCTTCCTGGAAGAGGGAGCGAGGGCGATGGCAGGGGGCTGCACGCTCTGCTCTGGGACCACAGCCCCCGGCAAAGCAAGACGCCTGCTGCTCCACACTCAGGGGAGAGTCCGGCCGTGAGGCCTGGACAGCCGGACCATGCCTCCATCCCTGCAGGCGCCGGCCTGGCCGATCCACGGGGCGGCCTCCAGGGCCGTGCCTGCCAGTGGGACCCTCCACAAATGGGGCTGTGTGGCCGGAAGAACCTTGAGCCTGCATGGGCCGGAGTGTCCTGGGCACCAGACCCCAGGGCCTCGACAAGGGCTTTTTCCTCCTGAACTCAGATGAGAGGGAAGAGCGGGGCGGGCTGCTGTGTGGCTGGAGGGACCGACGACAACCAGGCTGTGCGTGTCCCCACTCCCGTGGGCCCTCCCGTGTGGGGCTCATGAGCGCGAGTTCCTGGCGTCAGCCTCCATCTGTGGGAAGAAGAGCTGGCCACCTGGGACCAAGGGGTGGCATTGTGACTCCATGGGACAGGGGTCTCTGGAATAGTTCTGGCTGAAAGCACACTTCTGACTCCTGCCTGGGCGCAGGAGCCGCAAGTCTGCGGAGCGTTGCCACGTGGCGGCTCAGCGGGCCGGTCCAGCGGGCCTTCAGCACAGCTAGTCACTGTGCTCGGGTCGTCTAGAAACGTCTGCCACGGTCAGGCCCAGCTGGCCCAGCCACAGCTGGAAACACCCCACGGGCCCTCAAGGAGGTAGGAACCTCCGTGCTGGGCAAACCCGTGAAGTGCCCCCCTTAAAACCACGTTTATGAGACCAGGACTTGGAGATGGCCTTTGGAAATCGGTCTTGCATCTTCCCGGGTCGCTGGGTTTCTGAGTGAGGCTACCTTTCCCTCCGCTAACACTCGGGTCTCGGGTCTCGGCCTTCGCGGCGAGCAGCCGAAGGGGGTCAGTGCTGGGTTCAGGTAGCAGTTTCATGGGTTAGGCGAGCTCGGGTTGTAAAACATTGAACAGGCCCCTGGCGGCACTGGATAGATTCACTCAAAATGGATCACAGGCCTAAGTAAAACTACAGTAGCCTATCCTAGCGGCAAGCCCCCGGGGAGATGGTCATGACCCAAAGCAGAAACAATGACAGAAGAGGTGGGTGCCCTGGACCTCGTCAGCACGAAAGCATTCACCCTTCACGGCCCCACCCAGGGACACCTCTCAGGACCCCTGTCTACCCAGCCGGATGGGACAGGACCCGCAGGGTGAGGGCAGCAGCCGTGCCATGTCAGGCTCTGCCCAGGGCCAGGTGCTCTCCCACGCACCAGCATCTGTCCTCTTAGCCAGACGGACAACAGCCTAAGATGACGCCTGTCGTCTGTCCTTCTGTGAAGAAGCCAAGGCAGCTGCCCAGGCCACCCCACCCTGGCATAGACTCCCGTGTGCCGGGCACGCTGAGCTGGGCGGGGTCTGGGTTCCCACTTGGGAGAGCGAGCTGTTCAGGCCTGGCGATGTCCTGACCCCCAGGTCTGCGTCGTGCACCTCGGGAGCTACTCCGTGAGGGACAGACCTTGATCACAAGGAGACTGGACTCCAGACTAGACCTTAAACTTCGTTCTGAAGTAAACAGGAAGTTACTGCAGGTCTTAGAACAGGAGCCAGCCAGCAGCCCCACGGTAACTGCTCTGCGAGCTGGCCCTCACCAGGAGGCCGCGCGTTCGCTTCTGAGGCCGCCCTGTGCACGCCCGGTGCACGTGTGCATGCCCGTGACCTGGGTGCAGACTGGGGGGGCTGTCTCTCTGTGTATGTGTCTTTTTCTCTCTTTGTCAGTCTTCCATGGAATAAATTAATTAGTTTCACAAATAGAACAGCATTAGAAAAATGGTATTTAGTAGAAGCTGCTCTGGACTGTGGTACCAGAGGGAGGTCGGGGAGGGAACTATGGGAACCAGAGCCTGTTCCTCCCCGGAGAGCTCGGGTGGCACGCTGCACTGCACAGCTCGAGGCAGGGTGGCAGGAGCAGCCGCCGGGCCTGGGGGTTTCCGGCTCCCACGAGAACCAGGGCTCTGCTGCTGTGTGCATGTGGGTGGGACCGAGAAAGCCGGCCCTCCCGCCCCCGAATTTGATCTTGCCGAGGCCCGGCACCTGCACGGACGTCTCGCGCCCCTGTGCAGCACCACGAAACCACAGGCAAAACTGGCGCCTGGTCTTCTTTCACTCCGATACCTTAACCCGAACGTCAAAGGAAAATGCGGAACATCTTCAAAGCAAAGCACTCTTCATAGCTTATTCCTTCGTTTTCTTCCCTCTAGTGGGAAAGCCGGGATGAAGAAAGGATCCAGTGCCTATCGTAGCAAATTTCACTCCTGATATTGCTGGGCTGCCTTCTGACTTGATTCTAATAGCCATCGTGGGCCTAGGATGCATGCAGAAGCTAAACTTGCCAGCACTCTTACCCTTGGGCAAACTTACAAGAGCAGCTGCTGAACTACATGAGGCCGGGCCCCTGTCTCCAGAAGTGTCCTAGCCCATTTCTGGTGGGAGTGGACACTTGCAGGCCAGGTGGCCTGGGCAGAGTCAGCCACTCAGCCGACCGCCCTCTCTGCAAGGGCCTGGCCTTACCCTTTCAGTCTTTCCAGTAAAACATTCAAAATTGTGCCATTTCCCTGTGTCGTACAAAATGTGTTCTCACACTCGTCTCCTGAATGACACTGTAATATTTTTTCTAGAGTTTCTTTAATAAAGGAAAGCATACTGGCTGGATTCCTGGCCCTGGCCCGCACGGTCCGGCTTCCGTAGGTGTCCGGAGTTTGCTAAGTAGGCCCAGCCTCGTGTTCTGAGGTGCCCACAGGGGTGCAACCGGCAGTTCACGTTCAGAAAACACAGGGCAGAAAGGACCGATGCCTCGGAGGACATGAATGCCACAGAGGTGACAGAGAGAGCGCCTCAGAGGCCCCCGGTGCTCCCGTGCTGTCCGTCAGAATCACCTGCTGTTTCCAGGCATCCCGATGCCGGCCACCCTGCGGAGCCTGATGGCTGGGCTGGGTGGGGACAAGGGCGGGAGGCGCTCTAAGCGCTCAGGCCACCTGCCACGCATCAGGCTGAGGACCAGCACCTGCTCTGTCTCTACCCCTCCCCAGTTGCTGATTGGCCCCAGGTCAGATTACAATGTCTCCCAGCGTACCCCGATGCTGCAGACGTGTTCCCATGGCTCAGTCCCCAGGAGCACAGCTTGAGAGTGACTTTGCCTGGTCCTAGACTTCGCCCCAACCTCAGTTCACATGCCACTCCAGCGGGTCCTCCGCTCTTACCCACTGTGCGCTCCCCCACCTCCATCACAGCATCCTCCAATGGCCATGACAGGCTCCGGGTCCAGGGTCTGGCTCCTCCTCATCGCCATCTCAGGAGGTGTGCACGGGTCACGCCGCCCCCGGCCAGTCCTTTGCCGTCACTCTCCTACCCGTGGCTCCAGATGCCGCAGGAGCTTCCTCCTGCCCCCACCCCGGCGTCCTCCCTCGCATGAGCCAGGACAGTTCATAGGTCACTCTTTCCAGTCCTCCCTCACGCTGTTCCGTCTGGGTCACCCGATTTCTCTGCTCCCCACGAGCCTCGCCATACTCTGCCCTTTGGGTCTTGGGATCGGGCATGTGCTGCATCTGGGTGGACCGTGGAGACGCTCACGAAGGGGACGGTCAGGCACGAAAGGACACGGGCATGGAGGTCTCGCAGTGTGCAGCTCTGCAGAGACTGCCTGGGGGAGCTGGGGCTGGGGGGGGGGACGTTGGTGTCGATGGATGCAGAGTTTCTTTTGGGGGAGTTGAGAAAGGGTGGATGGCAGTGAGGGCTGGACATTATGAGTGTGCATCACGCCCCCGAGCTGTACTCCTAGCGGTGGTTAAAGTAACTTTGGTCTTATGTGTGTTTTATCATGATGAAATTTTGATTCCAGTCACTCCTGCCTTTGCCCTAAGTCGGGCAGCCCCACTGTGCGTGCCAGGTCTGATGGACCCTATCAGAATGGGGGTCTCCCTAGCAGATCCAAGTAGAGTGAAGGCTCCCACCTCGTCACCGCTGTGTCCCAGGGGTGGGTGTGTCCGCTTCAGCATTGCTCATGAGTGTCGACTGAGTAAAGCCCCGACTTAGCTTCTCAGCCCACCAGTCCTATGTCTTGGACAACACAGTTACTAAAATGCTCCATCTGATTTGGCGTTGGTCCCCAGGGTGTGGGACCACAGATGGGCTGGCTGTGGCATATGGTCACTTTGGGGAACGCTGCGGACTCTGAGTCTGTCATGAACCCTTAACCCTAGCCGTGTGGGAGTGAGTGAACTCCAGCGATCTCATTCTGCCCTTGTTCCACCAACACTGGGACAGGAAAATGAAAACCGTGTTGACTTCAGGTTTGGGAAGCATGTCCGCTTCACAACCACGTCCTTGGTGACACTGCGCTTTCTTTCTCTCTTCCCAAATTAGGTCTTTATCTTTGAGAACAACATCTACTACTGCGCGCACGTCGGGAAGCAGGCCATCCGCGTGGTCTCCACCGGGAAGGAGGGCGTGATCTACAACGGCCTGAGCGACTGGCTGTATGAGGGTAAGACGCGCCTGCGTGGAGGAGCGCAGCTCTGGTCCAGGTGGTCGTGGTCGGGCTGCTGCTAGATTAGAGTCGGGTTTCGTCTCTTGTCTCTGACTTTAGCTGTGAATTAAAGTGCAGTTTTCCGCAGCCTCGGTGCTGCTAAATTAAGATCTGTGAGAGCTTCCGGAAGCGCCTGGCTCCCAGCAGAGACCAACACTGACTGCGGCAGGGGCACGGGCTTTGCAGGGCCCTGCAGTTCTTCCCGGGAAGGCAGGAGGTGCTTTAATGGGGGATTCTTTGTGTGAGGAGGTGACTTCTTCAGCAAACACACCTCTCTCTGCCCGCACCGAGATAGAGAGTGCCTGTGTCACCTTGCGGATGGGTGAGCTGGGAAAGAGAAACAAATGCCAAACCTTTGCAAGGAAACCAGTGAGAGCGACTTGCTGTTCCGCGTGCATTTCCCCACTTGCTTCCCATAGGCCCCACGGGACCCCTGCTGTACGCATTATTAAATAACCGAAAATCCGACTGGTACAGCCCTTCTTCATACTAACGAGACGCTCGTCAAATCAGTAACAGCCAGTCCTGACTGCGAGCAGGTGCTGTTCTAAGCAATGCTGACCCATTAGCTCATTGAACCCTTTGCTGGGCCCGCTCAGGAGCTGTAAGGGGATGCCATGGCCTGGGTGGTTTAAACCAGTGTCCCCTTCTCCCTGCTCTGGCTTCTGGAAGTCTGAGGTCGGCACGCTGCAGGCCCAGGGTCTGGCGAGGACTGTCCCCTTGCCTTGACATGGCCTTGACATAGTTGCATGCTTACATAGCAGGGAGCAGAGAGCTTGGGTTTCTTCATGCCTGTAGGAGGGCACTAACCCCATCCGGAGGGTTCCTGTCCATGGCCTGACCACCTCCCAAACACCCCGCCTCCTAATACCCTCCCTTTGGAGAGAGGATATTAGTTTAGGGGTCACAGACACTCAGGGCCCAGCACCTGCGTGAGCACCCCCATGCTGAGCTGGGTGTAGCATTGGCGTGGTGAGGTGGGTAACACGCCCTGGTTGGTGCCAGGTTAAGGAGTAGCGTGGGGGCATGTCATGGTTCATGTCCGCTTAGTCGCCTTTGTACAAGTGTGAGTCAGACATGAGTCCAGCATCTGGTGCCCCCACCAGCTCAGAGCAGCTAGGGCTCTTCTCGGCCCTCCAGCCTGGAAGCACGCGGTCTCAGCGGTCGGTGCCTCACCGTATGGGCTGGGTCACGGGAGGAAGGGGTGTCGGGCGTTCGAGCCGGCACCGTGTGTCTCTCTGGCTCTCTCACCGTGGCGGCTCTCAGTGCCATGAACCTGAAGTAGGTGAGTGGAGGCCTAGCTGCACCTCTGCATCACCTCACCATGGCCCTGAGGCGCAGGGCTCTGGGACTGGTTCATAACTTCTTCAGACTGAACTATGAGGGCCAGCAGGTGATGTGGTGGCTAAAGTGTTGGACTCCATGTGGCTGACCATGGTTTGAGTTCCATACCCAACGGCTTGAGGATCATGCCAGGTGCATGTGCGTGCATGCCCCAAATCCAGAGAGGTGAATGGAGGAGAGACGGCGGTGTGGTCATTCCCTCTGGAGAGTGATTTCTCACTTTCCCACTCTCTGTCTTTCTCAGTCTCTAGCAAGTGTACACGCCCTACGGCAACACCTAAAATATCGACGTGTGTCTTGCACACAGTACAATGCGCACTTTGAGGGCAGCGTGATGCGCTCGGTCAGAGTGAAGTGCCGCTGTGCGGGGACTGACTGTTTCCATCGCCCAGGACATTCCTGGGCTCTCCCGCACCCACCCCCTACTGCCTCTGTGCAGTTTGTTCGCTCCAGACCTGTGGTAGCCCCTCGCCCACCCACTCTCTTCCCCCGCCTGTGTGCCTGGGAAGCCCCGTGGGTGTTCCAGCATGCTGCTAGCTGCTCAGAGCACTGTCAGATTCCAGTTTCTGAGTTGCTTTCTGCCCCCACAGAAGCAACCGAGTGAAATTGTCTGTTTACTCTGATGTCCTTGGCCTTGCATGAGGGAACCACTGAGTGAGGTGACCAGTGGCCAGTGCCCACTGTAGTTAAGCATGCCCTGTGCAGATGCAGCCCTGGGACCTGTGAGCCCCGAGGAGTCCCCAGCTCAGCCCAGGAGATGCAACCAGCAGCAGCCAGGGAAACCCACCGTGGCCATGCCTCTGTGCACTGGGGCTGGGGCCCCCGTCTGTGCAGCTGAGCTGCCCTTACACCCAGTGGACTGTGATGGCGAGGACCCAGTGGCCTGGCGAGGACCCAGTGGCCTGTGAATGTTACCCACTTAACAGCAAAGCAAAAATTAAAAAGCCTCATTCCTAGAACAGCTGGAAAACCCGGCCTTGTTTGTCCCCTACCATCTGCGACCCAGTAATGGCTCTGCCTCTCAGTGTGAGACGGGCTGTGCCTAGGTGGGAATCGAGCCGGGAAGAGACCAGGGATGGTACTAAGAGCAAGGCTCTGGAGTCACACTGACCCAGTGAGGACCCAGCGGGGACCCAGCCCAGGCGCTCGCCCTCGACAGATGCCCTCCCACCCAGAACCTCAACTTGCTCATCCATAAATGGGAATAACACGTTGAAGACACCAGGCTTTCCGAGGATGGTATGAGCCGTGAACAGTGCACTTCCGTTTACATGTGATGCAGAACGGCAAATGGTCATGGCGTCATGGCTGCTGTTGCTGTAATAATAAAGAACAGCTGATAGTGAGACCAACAGATGGTGTAATGGTTACATCACTGAACTCCCACACGGCCAACCGTGGTTCGAGTTCCAGACCCAACGGCTTGAAACTCATGCTGGGCATGCATGTGTGCATGCCCAAACTCCTGAGATGAAAGTGAAGGAGAAGAGATTGCAGCATGGCCTGGGGAGGGGTGATTTCTTGCTTTCTGTCTCTCTGTCTCTGACTCTCTGGTGAGCACACACACCCTATGGCAAAAATCTCTCAAAAAAAAAGAATAGCATATAGTAATAATGAATACCATTACTATTACTGCAGCTGTCGTAAAGGGAGAAATTGTTTAAAGGCATAGACAGGCAGCACTCCCCTGGTGGCCGTCCTGTCTGACCTGGACGGTCAAGGAGAGAGTCAACCCTGAGGACCCGTGCCTGGGACAAGGGCCCTGGAACCCAGGCTGCTGGTAGGCAGGTGTGCTTCAGCACTCACCTCCTGCAGATCCATAACCAGGAGAGTTAAAATATCTTTTTTAGTATCTTCTTAGTAAAATGAGAAGTTCATTGCTTTGCCATTCAAGGTAAGCTTTGCTTTAGCAAATCCATTGAAAGGAGTTTTTTCTTCAAGGCTTTTATACAAAATTGTGTGGAGGTGATAACAGAGCCCCATATATTTAAATCAATCACAGCTGATGTGGCAGCTTAATCCACTTAGCACCATGGACGGGGAGCCCGGAGCCCTGGGGATCTTGCTTCCTTTTGTAATACTGGGAAAGTGAACTTGAAGATTCTCTGTCGTAATCTGTGCCTTAACTGTTTCATTTCCGGACTCTTCTTTCAAAAGCACAGGAAGCGGGGCTGGGGGACTGGTGGCATAGCCACCCCTTGTGGGAAGGTCCAGCTCAAGTCAGGCACACGCGTGCCCGCCATCCAGGCTGGCTGAGGCTGGGGCTCGGTTGTGGCCGCAAGGCCCTGTGGGGGTGCTGTCTCTCTGTCACTCCCTCTCTCCTCTCTCTCTTTCTCCTCCTGTCCCTCTCACTGATGGTGGAAATAAAAATATTAAATTAAATTAAAAAAAAAACACCTTTTTAAAGGGGAGCCTAGACTGGGGGAGGAAGTACCTGAAGGAGTTTGCGGCACTTGCTGGGGGACACCGTCCTGAGGAGAAACTAGGCGAAGTGCAGGGGAGACAGCCACTGCAGTGGCGGCCTGTGGGCAGCAGGTGCCGACCAGCCTCATCTCCCGGAAAGGGTCTTAGACACTGGACATTGCAGGACACTGGGGACCAAGGGGGAGCCGAGGGAGGACATGGGCGAGCCCCGCCTCCCTTGACCGAAGGCGCGCACGGTACAGGAAAGCCCGCAGCAGCAGGAGCCGTCGTCCCCACACCAAGGCCGTGGTGTGAGCTCGGCCCTGGACGCTGGTAACTCAGCCCCGTTGCAGACCGGGCACTGCCTGCAAACTTGGCGCTGGTTGTCTCAGCAGTTCTCTGAAGAGAGTCCTTGTCCCGTGGTGGCCACTGACTGACTTTGATAAGTAGACTATGTATCTTTATTTTATCCTGCCAGGAAAATGTCAGGTAGTTACACAGAATTTTGGAATTTTTTAAGAGAGATTTTTGTTATAGAGCATGTGCACCTGCCAGAGATGCAGAGAGAGACAGAGAGAGAGAAAGTGAGAAATTACCCCCCAGGGGGATGGCTATGCCACAGTCCCTTCACCATTCTCCTCTCAGGATTCTGGGCAAGCATGCACACACGACCTGCATGAGTTTCATGCCACTGGGTCTGGGACTCAAACTGCAGTCGGCCATGTGGGAGTCCAGCACCATAACCACTATGCCACCTGCCAGCCCCCAGAATTTTTATTTTAATTATGAGGCTAAGGGCAGCTTACTGATGTTCTACAACTCTTTTAAGGTTTACTAAAGTTGTCTATCCAGAGACTAAAATTAACTAGTTTTTTTTTTTTTTTTTTTGAAGACTGTGAATGAGTGTTCTATTAAGAATTTGCATCTCCACAGAAGGCCTGAGAACTTTGCAAAGTTCATGATATTCAGACATACGGGCAAGAGCTGGAATTCTCCGGGTCTGCTTTCCACAGGAAACGAAGCTATCCCACAGAGGAGGGGTGGCTCCTTTGTTCACCCAGGTCACCCTGAACGTTCTCAGTCCCGTGAAAGCAAATCAACACGGTGAAGTCACATTCCGCATGTAACTTGTACACTGGCGTGGTCTACACCCATGGCATGTGAACGTCTCAGTGTGCTGTGTGTCTGTGGTGCGCATGGGTGTGGAGACTTCCGAGCTCCCGCCTCAGGCACATCCAGGCAGCCTACAGTCAGGTGGCACCGTTGTGCCCGTCCCAGGCCTCTGCTGGAGGTAGAAGGAATGATCGGTGCCCATCTTTTCAGCAATGAAAAAGCCTGTCTAATGCGGTGGGCTGTTTCTAAAACTCCCCGACTGACAGACATTTGGAAGATGAGCTCTGAAGCGCTCTGGAGCTTCCACAGAGCACACTCTTGGTTGGGTCCTTAGGCGTTATCTGTCTCTAAGTCCCTGGTTAGAGCACTTCAGATAGCAGAGAACATGGCCTCCGCACCCACACACAACGTGGCTGTCTGGCACCCCGCAGCAGTTACAGAGCTCGCAGAGTGTGGGCCAGGAGCTTTGTTCAAGTGTGTGCATTACTGCGGAGACTGTGGCATCATGGTTACTTGGACTTCTCGTTGGCTGCTCGATTTCCACTATGGAAAATGTTAGCAGACAGGGAAGTTGCTGTCACTACATGGGCAGAAATTTGCAAATTGCTCTCCAGAGCACTCTTGTGCAAGGGCAGTGTAGACAGGGTTGAGACCAGGGTCCTTGTGGTGATTCTGAGTCAGCTATGGCTCCACTACGTGGAAGCTGGTACGTCTGGATGCATCCCCTCTGCACCTCCGTTACCTTGTCTGCAGCCTGGGAGCAGTGGGGTGTGTTTCTAGTGTTCCTAGATTTCTGCACAGGTCCACGTGGGAATGGCGGTGTAAAACAGAGATGTGACTGTCACATGGCATTCCAACTGGATGTTGGAGTCTCCCCTGCCATGGGAACCCACTGCCTCTGTGCCAGCTACCCCCGCACATGCCACTAAGTCCCATCAGACCCTCCCACCCCACCTGCTCTCAACATGGCAACTCTTGTCTCTCCTTGATGTCCCTGCCTCGGCTCCAAAATCGAGACAGGTCTTCAGTAAAGGCCTTCCAGCAGAGCTCATCTCTCGCCTGAGGGCCTGAAGGGGCCTCCTCTGTTACACTCTCACTCACCTGGGCCCCGCCTGGATTTTCCTGAAAGCCTGTCACGCAGCTACTGATTCAGACTTTGTGTAATTACAAGAAGGTGCGTATGCCGGCCAGAATGAGATGGAGAGACAGAGAAGGAAGGAGGAAGTTTTCCCAAGTGGTACATGGTCAGACCGCAGTCCTTGCACACCCATTTCTTTCTTTCTTTTTTCCTTTTTTTTTTTTTGAGAAGTTTTTGCTATAGGGTGTGTGCACTCGCCAGACAGACAGACAGAGAGAGAGAAATCACCCCCCAGGGGGGATGGCCACGCCGCAGTCCCTTCTCCTCCATTGTCCTCTTGGGATCTTGGGCACACATGCACACGCGCCCGGCATGAGTTTTAAGCCACCAGGTCTGGGACACAAATCGCGGTCGACTACATGGGAGTCCAGTGACATAGCCATTACGCTAACTTCTGGTCCCACGCCATTTCTCTAGCCTGTCGGGATTTGGGGCACACACACCCTAGAATGTCTTTCCAGCTGCCAGTGCTGGAATTCGAACCTCAGGGAGCCATGTGGGATCTGACTCCCTGAAGCACTAGGCTACAGTTATTGATTCTTGGATCCTAGAGAGGAGATGGACTTCAGCAGTCTTTCTGTCAGGGGGTGGGGGCAGCAAACTGACAGTCGGGGTTTCATGGCCACATGGTCTTCGTTACTTTTACACAGTGCTGTGGTCATAGCAAAGGATTGTGGCCCTCTCCCCGTCAGTCTTGTCTGTGGATGGTGGGATTTGAATCCACATAGTTCCCATGGTATTAAATAGCCTTCTCTCTCATGTTTTATTCAGCTATTAAAATATATAAAGGTGGTTCTTAGCTCTCATGTCAGACAAAGCGCGGCAGCAGCACATTTGCCCACGGCTGTAGTCTGCCGTCGAAGTCCGTCTGGTCCCCACGTGGACAGACAGGGCTGTGGACATCCAGGACGCTCGTCGGAATGCCCCCAGCTCTCGGTGTCTTAATCAAGGCCGTGTGTACTTAGAACCTCTGTTTCAGATGTGTCTCCAAATACACCCAGTTATATAAACATAAAAAGGCTCTAAAATCCAGTGTGAATGTCACAGGATGCTGACCCATGCGTCTCCTCCATGAGCGGAGACTGCAGGGCTGGAAGCAGCTCTGGGGCTGCTCTGTGAGCGGAGCCTTCAGGGATGGAAGCAGCTCTGGGGCTGCTCTGTGAGTGGGGCCTGCGGGGCTGGAAGTGGTTCTGGGGCTGCAGGGAGCAAGGGGAGGAGCTGAGCGTGGAGGCCGGTGTGTCCCTGAGGACTACGTGGTTGTGCACTGCACCCAAACGCACTAGCCCCGTGGTGCCATGGTCCCTGGTCTCACGCGCTCGAATCTTCCTCATTGTGGCTTCTCGTCCTCACACACGTTCTTGCCTCTTATTTGCCATGGTGACCTGCTGTTTTCTATTTATTCATGTCATGTTGTTGTGTCTGTCCCCCGGAGTTGCCAGGCCTTGAGTTGCCATTGAGTGATGGATAAACCATGCAGGCGTGGGCATGGGAAATACCCTCTGAAGTGCTCCCCTGGAAGGTCATCTGGAGGAGAAGGGAGGTGTCATCTCCTAGGACATGTAGACAGAGGAGGCCAGACAGTGGTGCAGAGCTCAAACACAACACAACAGGCTGACCTTCCAGCAGGATGTGGGTCTGTGTGTGGAGACCACCATGAATATCCCAGGCTCCTGCATGTCTGTGATCTGGGGGGGGGGGGGGGGGGGGGGCTGGGGCAGGGGTGAGTCACAGGGTGAAGAGCCTGCTGGGGTGCTATGTCTCTCTCTCTCTCTCTCTCTCTCTCTCTCTCTCAGAGGAGAAATAGGTTTTTAAAAACTAAAAATAAAGGTTCTAGTCAGAAACCTCTGACACCCGGGAAGCGGCGAAGGCCTGGTCTGCTGACTGGATGAAAGGGGATTCCAGTACTGGGAACCTCCTCCCGTGAAGCTCGGCGCTGAGAGCAGACACCATGCCTGTGCTCTGCAGCTCAGGCTCTTCCCCGAACTTCTAAAACAAGCTCAGTTGCAGCAAGCTGAGAGGAGGTGGGGTGGTCGGGATGGGGCAGGCCTGGCCATCCTAACGGAAACCAAGAAAGGAACCAGAGTACTACCTCCATATAGAAAACCACACGTGTGCGATCACCCCAGCCCTGACAATCTGGAGGGGAGTCAGGGGCTCTGCTCTGTGGTCGCTCAGGGTCCCAAGCTGCTGGGGCGCCTCCTCCTGGGCATGGCAGCCACAGTAGCAAAGGGAGCCTCGTGGAGGGCACGAACTGGCGAACAAGTGCCCGGCCTGCTCTGAACTCGCTGCCCAGAGCTGTCACGTGCCCCCTTACCCCAGGGCACCAGAAAGTACTCAGGAGCAACCGTCCAGAGGTGGACATGTCTGGGAACAGCACCGAGGACCCCATATCTGGCTGTGTTCTTGACAACAAAGGCCCCGATCTGGTGGTCACTGTGGAAGACGAGTTTCTTGGAGGAGTGTCAAGGAACCTCTTGGATAATTAGGAAGGTTAGAGCTCCTAGTTCTGAAAGTGGGACAGCTGAAGAGGGCAGGGGCCTGGGCCACTGCCCTGACATGAAGGTGCCACAGAGATCTGGAGGGGCTTCAGGGACAAGCTCGTGTGTAGAGGGTGCGGATAGCCAGGTCACAGATGATGTTAGCCATGCTGCAGACCACACCCCCTGCCCCTGCTGGATTGCCATGTTGTCAATCGGGAGGACACCCCAAGACAGCGAAGGTTGTGGCTTGTTGTCACTGCACACTCACTCTCACTTTATCCCTGAGGGTAAGCTAAGGGGACGTCCATGACCTCATAAGTCATTCATGAATTTGTAGACATCTCATGCACCTGGCTCTCAGCGTCTGCTTACATGGTGTTGTGGTTCTCAGGAAGCCCTCTGGAACTGCAGGACCTCAGATTCTCCCCTTCCCTGTCGCGAGTGTCCATGGTGGTAGTTCAGGCCCTGCCGGTTTTTGCGGCTGTCCATGGTGCTGGATCAGGCCCCTGCCGGTGCGGCTGTCCATGGTCCTGAATCATCCCAAAAGATGCGGCGGCTGTCCATGGTGCTGGATCAGGGCTCGTTGGCGTAGCGGCTGTCCATGGTGCTGGATCAGGCCCCAGCTGCTGGATCAGGCCCCTGCCGGTGCGGCTGTCCATGGTCCTGAATCATCCCGAAAGATGCGGCGGCTGTCCATAGTGCTGGATCAGGGCTCGTTGGCGTAGCGGCTGTCCATGGTGCTGGATCAGGGCCCGTCAGCGCGGTGGCTGTCCATGGTGCTCGATCAAGCTGTCTGCAGACCTGGGGCTCTCGGAGTCAGAGTTGCTTCACATTTGAAACTCCAACGTAGGCTTGGTTAGTATTTCAGAAAGATTAATGATTACTTCCATTCGACATAAAAAAATGATTTCTTGAACTTTTGAAAAAATCTGAAATAAGAAACATCTGAGGGCAAATGCTTTCTTAAGGTGTGGGAAGGATTCCCATTTGTCTTGAGAAATAGTTTTTACCATTAATAACCAGGCTTTGATAAAAAAAAAAAAAAAACCACAACGTATGATGCTCAGCGGTTATGTTTTAAAGCTTTTTAACGATGCCTGATTGTGAGATTAATACAAACGCATTTTCACCTTTTTGTTAAAGAGTCTTAGTGAAATGTTAGTATTCAGATCAAAATATTTGATACTTTGGGAACTGCAGATGGTCCTGTTTTTCTGTCTTCTTCGGTCACGTAGGGATATCAGGTCATTTATCCATTCCTGAGACTTTCGCTGACACAGTTCTGACAAAGTACAATGCCAGCATGGGCCGCGAGATGAGCAGGCAGCCTGGCATGTGCACAGAAACTTCCCTCTGAGACACAGAGCTGGGGAAGCCTCAGCTCCTGGCCATGAACCCACTTCCTGCCTCTTTGAGCCACTGTCTCCTGTTCTTCCCCGCAGTGAGCCCGTTCTGCTCACAGGCGAGCTGGAGCACAGTGCCTCTGGGTGCTGGAGGAGGGACTCATGCACAGACTCTGCAACCTCTTGCTCCTTCCCGTGCCCTCACAGGACCTGTGAGCACTGGGAGGATGTGTGTCTATGCCTCCTCCTATCCCCAGGGGACAGCTCACTGCTCTGAAGGAATCAGTCTTCCTCTTGCTCTCACCTCGTCTTGCTTCCCCTAGTCTATAAAATTTGCATTACTCTCATCACTGTCCCTGCCCTCTGGCAGCCTTGGGAGGTGTGGTCGAGTGAAAGACAGCTCCTCTCCCCATCAGGACTCCCTGAGCACAGGGTCTCTTGTGTTGTGAATCAGGCCCCACGAGTGGCTGAGGACTGAGGCCTCGGACTGCAGGTCAGCTCTCGTGTTCGCTCAGCGTTCCACCAGAGCCAGCGGGACACTGGGACACTGGGACACTGATGGGTTCTGTGGGGTTACCCTAAAGTCAGCCCTGCACAAGACGGGAGGCCAGACATACAGACTGTCACCTCTTCCCATCATACACGCTCATGGATCTGGGCACCCCGTGTGAGCTCCCCAAGCCCAAGTGACCTGGCAGAATGTGGGGCCAGTGAGTCAGCCCCTCCTGCAAGACCTTCCATTCAGTGCAAGGCCAGATCCGCCCAGTCAGTGGAAATCAGGCATCCTACTTTGGACCCACCTGGGGAGAGGGACCTTTCAATTCATAACAGGAAAAAGACCCTCCCAGCACCTCGTTCTTTTGCAGAAGTAAATCTGGCAGTTGGTTTATTAAGAGAATCCCAAATAGCCATGTGAACTCTGAGCCTGTGAGCTGTTGGGGTTTAAACAGACTATAACAAGGAGGTGATACCAATAGACCTTTCTCAGAAGTGTCAGGTCACGGCGGTCTCTGCTCTGTCCAGCCCCTAAGACAGAACTGCCAGGTCACCCGAGGGTTCACGTGCTCTCTGCCTGACATGCCTCAGTCCTCACGCGGTCCACTCAGACCTCAGGGTCACAGCCTTCCTCCCTCCTTTGTCCCCGGCACACGGTTTCCAGGGAAGGGGCCGTCCCCCATTGTTCTTCAGGTCCCTGCGGCTGTCTCCAAGTCGATGTGAGAAATTTGCAAGTGACCAAATCCAGCCCTCGATGGTGGCCCATGCGGTCCTCAGTGCTGCAGGAATTGTACTTCAGGTCCCTGCTGGCCCCTCAGGTGGGGGCCAGACCGTGCCGGCCATAGCATGGACACTGTGTGAAATAGCAGGGGCGAGAGGGAAGAGGCAAGATGCCCAGCCCTCCTGGAGAGTGAGACGTGATTGGTGCAGCAGTCAGCAGAGACAGCTCCGGAAAGGGGCTTCTTCCGCTGTCGCTCAAGGGGATGCTTCTCGGAGTGGGTATTCTGCATCACAGCTCTCCCTTGGGGCCCGTGTGGAACAGAGGTGCTGTCGGGTCTGGGCCCACCTTCGAGACGTGCAGGAGATGCACGCTGGAATTCAGTCATGTCCTAATTACATGTATGAATCCTCAACACATTAGACACTTCCGGCAGAATGATGGAAGCTGATTTAAGGCTGTAGAAACATGAAAGTTAGAAAACCAAGCAACCATTCATCAACTCGACAATTAATTTCTAATTTTTTCCAATTTCCTTCTCTCGTGATATTACCGGGACATCCCAGTGTCTGTCCCTTACTGCGCAGTTTCAGATCTGAGAGCTCAGAAGGTGTGACCCAGTGTAAGCTTCTCCTACGTGGACACATGTGAGTAGCTAAGGAGAAGGCTCATCATTAGAAAGTTGTGGCTGTCCCCTACATCATCCCTCCCTGGGAGCCTTCCGCCCTGCTCTGCAGTTGTGAGGACTGTGGTCCGTCCTCCGTGCCAGGACACGGGCATGGGGACAGGTGGACCGTGCCCCACAGTGGACACACATGGTCTCTCCTAACTCTGCTCAGACAGTGGTTCTGCCCTCTGCCCTCTGCCCCTGCTTTGGCATTCCACAGACTCTGCCAAAGGAATTAACAACTCAAGACCCTTTGGGACCTGGGGAGAGTGGACACTCTGAGCACTTTCCCCAAACTCAGTGTGCCAGAAATACCCCTTCAGTTGCAGCTTTTCTGTTACAAATAGCACCTCCACTGCCTGGGCAACTTCGTATGGACAAAGGTGAACTCACTCATGATTTGGAGGGCTAGGTCCTAGGGGCCACATCTGGTGGGGGTCTTCTGGTTGTGGGGACTCTGCAGAGTCCAGGGGCACCACACAGTGACAGCAAGACCTGTGTCCTTGTCTCTGCTCTGGCCCCTCCTCCCTATGCATCCCCCCAACCCTGACAGCCTCATCTACTCCACCTTTTAATCCCAGAGTCACATTAAGTTTCTACCCTCTTAATACTGTCACTACTGGGACCAGCAGTTGGCATAATGGTTACATCCCTGGATTCCCACATAGTTGACTGTGGTTCAAGTCCTGGACCCGGTGACTTAAAACTCAAATTGGATGCATGTGTGTGCATGCCCCAGATCCCGACAGAAGAATGGAGAAGGGATTGTGGCATGGCCATCCCCTGGGGGGTGATTTCTCACTTTCTGTCTGTCTGTCTCTGTGTCTCTGGTGAACACACGCACTCTAGAGCAAAAATCTCTCTCTTAAAAAAACGCCGTGACTACTAAATTTTAACACTTGGATTTGAGGGGACATATTCATACCACAGCAGTTCCTGAGCCAGATTAAGGTCCCTCGGACCCTCCAGGGAGCACAGAGTCCTACGTGCTGATGCCAAGCACATTCACAGACAATGAAGCCAGAATTCTAGGTGAGAATGAGTGGCTGCGGCTTAAGTTTGCAGAAGTACAGGCTGAGGTCAAGGCCTTCCTCCAGGGCGGGTTTGTTCCCCTGGCCCTTCTCTCAGGCCCTGCTGTCTGGTCTTCTGGGGGTCAGGGGCAGGGGCCCCCTCTGTGTGCCGGAATCTGTTTGTACGGGCCTTACTTTTACTTCATGTAGCATAAAACCGAGTCACGACGAGCCGTCATTAAGGGAAAGTAAAGCCGGAAGAGACATTGGAAGTAGTGAAAGGCCTTGCAGACCGCGAGGAGAGCTTGGCCAGCCTCTGCCTCGGCGTGCAAGACCTGGAAGGAACTGGTTCCTGCATGGCTCGCCCCAGACAAGGTCACAGCTAGTCAGGGGTGGGGTGGGCGAGTGGGGGCGGGGGGACGAGGAGGAGGGGACAGGACAAAAGAGGAGAGAGCAGGGTGGATTCCAGGGGTGAGCGTCCGGAAGGTAATTTGCATCAGCCTCACCTTGCTCTCTGGCCTGGCTGCTGCTGCAAAGTGCATCCTCCCGGAGGAGAGAGGCGGGGGCCCTGGCCCAGGGTGGGTGTGTCCGTGTTGCCCTCATGCCCTTGTGGGCAGGCAGATGTGCTGTGAGCCGCCCACACATCCTTGACCCTCCTGTGGGTCACAAGCCTCACCACCCCCAAAGCAGCTTCTTGAAAGTTCCCAACTTAAGGGACTAGGTGGCAGTGCTGTGGTCAAACGCGACACTCGAGGCCGACAGGAGGGATGGTTCTGGGTTCCACCTGGAGACCTGCACACGCCGAGCACGTGTGTGACACGATCCAGGGTCAGTGGAGGCTGCGGTGGGTTGTAGGGTCAAGACCTGCCGAGGTGCCATCTGTCTCTGCCTATGACTCTGTCTGTCTTGCTCATGGAAGATATGAATAAATACATTAAGACATTTTTTCAGCTTAAGTATCTCCAGCCATAGAGAAACGCATTTGTTGTCTTTCTTCTGGTACGAACAGGGAGGCCTGAGAGCGGAGGCTGTCTGTCGGCCTGCCCCGGCCTGGACCAGCCAGGCTGTCACGACCGTGAGCAGGAGAGATCGCAGCACTGGAATAGAAAACCAGGCCCACGGTGATTCCCGTCCCACTGAGGGAACGGAAGAGACGCTGCCACCTGGTGGCCAGCTGGCGCACGTTCCGGGAGATCACCGTCCAGGGTGTCCGCAGATCTGGCTGAGGATAATGAGGGTACTTGGAGTGTGCGATATGCAGGTCACAACCCTGATTAGCGGGGCAGGCTGCAGCCTAGCAGGGGAAAGCTCCATTTGCCTCTGGCGTGATGTTGGCTGATTTCTTTTTTAACCTCCCATTTAATTCTGCCCTCGGCACCTTGGATAAAATATTTAGTGGCAGAAAAAAGGCAGCAGATGCAAGTAGGAATAAATAAGATTTTCTGTATTTAGAACGAGGCCATTTATTTCTGAGTACAGATCTACAAGGCATGTTATTTATGTCTTTTGCAATTTTCCAGGACCCAGATTTCTCAGAGCACTTTGAGTTTCTCAAATATCTATGGCAGTGGAGCACGCGCTGGGAGTACGTGGGCACTGGCTGATGGCCAGGGTCCTCGGAGCCCCGTGCCTGGGTCGGCCCTAACCTCCATCCTCCTGTCTGCACTCTGCCGTGATCTGAGCTAACACATGACCGTCTGCAGTTCTGACCCTCGAGCAGACGGACTCTCCAGATGTCAAGCTGGAGCCCGAGCTGCCGACCGTGAAGGTGAGGGGCAGTCCAGGACTCCGTGGTAGTCCCCTTCGTGGTCTGCAGCGTAATGGGGAGAGCGACGGGGCGGAGCCACAGGACGGGCCAGGCTCTCCCTCCGCTGCCCTGGAAACCTCATCACTTTGGTCACATGGAGGAGTGGGTGTGACATCACACCTGAAGTCAAATCTAGGCTCTACACATCCAGGTCATAGCAAGAACCCACCCGATTTTTTTTTTTTCCTGAGAGGTTTTTGCTATAGGGAGCTTGCAGTCACCGGAAAGATAGAGACAGACAGAAAGTGAGAAATCACCCTGTAGGGGGATGGCCATGCTGCAGTCCCTTCCCCTCCATCCTCCTCTCGGGATCTTTGGCACGCACATGCACCCAGCATGAATTTAAGCCACCAGGTCTGGGACTTGAACCATGGTCGATTACATGGGAGTCCAGCAACATAGCCATTACGCCAACTGCTGGTCCCAAGACCACCCAATTTTATACTCCCGTCTATGCCATTTAGACTTGGACAGGTTGTAACATCTCTGAGCTTCGACGTTCTCTTCCATAAAAGGGAGTAACAAACAGATCCACAGGTCCCTGGGAGGACTGCAGTAGAATTGTCACAGTATCGGACGTCCTGTAAATGTTCTGACTAGCAGGAAGACAACATGCACCAGGCTTAGGAACACCTGCCTTCCAACCTCAGCGCATGGCTGTGATGTTCCAGACGCAAGGCATGTAGGGTTAGTGTCAAAGTTAGGGTGCCAGCTGGCTGTGAGTATTGTTATTTCTACGTTTATCAAAGAATGAGGAGAAAGAAGACTGGGGAAAGAGTGAGCTCAGAGTATATGCAAGAGAACAGGAGGCCAGAGAACGTTCTGGAATGTCAGCATTGAGGAGAGACAGTGGAGACATAGCTGAATTGGGTCCCTTCTTGGGAAGACATATCGTTTGGATTCTGAGTTCCAATGGCACGATTCTAAGAAAATATTAAGAAGACTGTCCATTTGTCAGCCCGGACCTGGACCCGGCTGTGAAAGCCCTCCTGTACAAGGGAGGAAAGCTTCCCGTCCGGGGCAGGACGTCCTACTAGGACGCCTGGTTCTTCAGTGACACAGCCCTGGCAAGCTAGGGACGGGTCAACAGCGCTCTCTACTCTGCGACCCCATCCCAACCCAGGTGCACTGTAACGTGCTGTTTTGGAAAATCGCCACCAGAACTAACAGATTCTTCTCAATCTTCTAGAACTTGACCTGGGATTATTTTATTCATAGAGTAATTCTGGCAGCCGGGCTCCTTCTGCATCTTTGTTTTGGGCCACGATTTCCCCAGAAGTGTTAGCAGAGACCAGAGTGTGCAGTAGCCCGCTCAGCCGTGTGTGTGCCTGCCGCTTACGCTTGGGCGAAGGGGAGGGGTCACGGAGAATTTCACGTGCTGCTTTCACTGCTGTGAAGACTCGACTGGTCGTGCCAACTATTTCTCAAAACCAAGCTATCTGGGGCCAGAAGACAGGATCATCTGGTCCTACAGAGCACAGTGAAGATGCGGTCTAGCTCAGAAATGAGCTCCCCAGGAGAGTGGGAGCGAATCGTCTGAGCCTCCTCTAGCTCAAGCCTCCTATGGCTGGGAGTGTGTGTTCCTCGTCACTATTCGGGGCACCCCCCCCCACACGCACTTTCTCCTCCAGTTACAGCTGATAACATCAATTATGATGGCTCGAGGTTATCTAGGAGCAAAACCCTGGAGGCCAGCAGCAAGAAAGCAAAGACAATCCTGGCACTGCAGAAGGCAGCGGACACGGCGAGCCCTCTCCGGGACGTCCCTCCGCTCCGGAACCCCGTCCCGGCTGCTCTGTGCAGGGCAGGCTCCTCACTGCAGAGCTCCACTGAAGAGCTGCTTTAAATCTGGCCCCGCCTCATTTCCGTTTGCATTCTAAAGCTGTCTGCCTTGAATTACAGGTTTTTACCCCCAAAATGAGTCTAAAATCACAGGCTCTTAGAACTGGAATATGCACACTGAAGATTGTTCCAAGGCCCCGAGGGGTGAGAGACTGGCCCTGGACATTGGCGAGGTGTGGCATTGTGGGAAGAGAAAGGACTTCAGAGTCTGGCAGCCATAGGTACGAAATTCCCCTCTGCCACTTGCCAGCTGTATGCACGTCAGCGAATCAATTCACCTGTAGGGCTGTTTCCACAGCTGCCATGGAAACAGCAGCACTGACCTCGCGGGGTCGCCGGAAAATCCTCATACGAGTACGGGGTGCAGCATTGTCACCACACACGGGCACCCACCCCACAGCTCTTAGCACTGCCTTGTTGCCTTAGGTGTCCTCGTGTTCACTCGGAAATAAGTAAATAAGAGCATTTTCCCCTCTGCCACCGAGTAAGTGCCTAAGGTCAGCAGAGAAGCGAGTTTTCATCTCGTTGCCGCCCCCGAGTGAGGGGCAGCTGCCACAGCCGCAGCGTGCGTTTATCAGTCGCGACTGCAGGCTTCCGTAGACGTGCTGGAAAACGCGTACCGGCAGCGAAGCACCCGCAGACGACGCATCACTCGTGCTGGAGAGCGCTGCCTCTGGCGTCGGGCCCGTCGGACGGCGCATTGATTCCGTGATGGGGAGAACGAGTGGGCGGCCGCACAGCTCTAAGCCCCTGTCCCAGTGGGCATCCTGCGTTTCGTAAGCCTTGGCTGCAGGTGTATGTGCGTGTGACGGGCCATGGGCCACGTCATGCCAGGGGATGGCTCCGCCCGAGCGTCTGCATCTGGAGGGAACAGTCTTCGTGGGGGGGTAGGAGGGGGAGTTCTCGAAGGGGTGGGCAGTGAGGGTGGCAGCCCCCAACACGTGGAGGCGGTATGGAAGGCAGTAGAACCTGACCAGTGCTGTCTGGAGGAAGGTGTGCTCTTGGAGGGCCGCAGGGAATGCCCTGCCGGCCTCCAGATCAGACCGTGCTCTGGGTGGGTGGTGTCTCCTATGCTCACAGAAGTGTCGAGATGCCCACGACGCAAAGGAAGCAAAACTCAAAAGCTCCGTGACCTCTCAGGTGCTGCGCGGCCGGGGCAGGAAGCAAAGCAGGGAGGGCGGTGGGTGGGGTGTCCCGCTGGGCCCCAGTGATGGCAAGAGAGGGGCAGGAGAGGGACAGTCGGGGCAGTGAGCCCTTCTGCGGTGAGCGAGCTGTCTGCCCAGGCTGTGCACCCTTAGAGAACCTGCAGTGAGTGAGCTCTGTCTGCCCAGGCTGTGCACCCTTAGAGAACCTATGGTGAGCGAGCTCTGTCTGCCAGGCTGTGCACCCTTAGAGAACCTATGGTGAGCGAGCTCTGTCTGCCCAGGCTGTGCACCCTTGGAGAACCTGCAGTGAGTGAGCTCTGTCTGCCAGGCTGTGCACCCTTAGAGAACCTATGGTGAGCGAGCTCTGTCTGCCAGGCTGTGCACCCTTAGAGAACCTATGGTGAGTGAGCTCTGTCTGCCAGGCTGTGCACCCTTAGAGAACCTATGGTGAGCGAGCTCTGTCTGCCCAGGCTGTGCACCCTTAGAGAACCTATGGTGAGCGAGCTCTGTCTGCCCAGGCTGTGCACCCTTGGAGAACCTGCAGTGAGTGAGCTCTGTCTGCCAGGCTGTGCACCCTTAGAAAACCTATGGTGAGCGAGCTCTGTCTGCCAGGCTGTGCACCCTTAGAGAACCTGTGGTGAGTGAGCTCTGTCTGCCAGGCTGTGCACCCTTAGAGAACCTATGGTGAGCGAGCTCTGTCTGCCAGGCTGTGTACCCTTGGAGAACCTATGGTGAGTGAGCTCTGTCTGCCAGGCTGTGCACCCTTAGAGAACCTGTGGTGAGTGAGCTCTGTCTGCCAGGCTGTGCACCCTTAGAGAACCTGCGGTGAGTGAGCTCTGTCTGCCAGGCTGTGCACCCTTGGAGAACCTGCGGTGAGTGAGCTCTGTCTGCCAGGCTGTGCACCCTTGGAGAACCTGCGGTGAGTGAACTCTGTCTGCCCAGGCTGTGCACCCTTGGAGAACCTGCAGTGAGTGAGCTCTGTCTGCCAGGCTGTGCACCCTTAGAGAACCTATGGTGAGCGAGCTCTATCTGCCAGGCTGTGCACCCTTAGAGAACCTATGGTGAGCGAGCTCTGTCTGCCAGGCTGTGCACCCTTAGAGAACCTGTGGTGAGTGAGCTCTGTCTGCCAGGTTGTGCACCCTTAGAGAACCTGTGGTGAGTGAGCTCTGTCTGCCAGGTTGTGCACCCTTGGAGAACCTGCGGTGAGTGAGCTGTGCCTGCCAGGCCGTGCACCCTTGGAGAACCTGCGGTGAGCGAGCTCTGTCTGCCCAGGCCGTGCACCCTTGGAGAACCCGCGGGTGCAGAACAAGGCGCACTAGAGAGGCTGGGGCCACCTCGTCTTCTCCCTGCAGGTGACCGAGGGGGCCTCACTCTTCTTGGTCCCAGATTTCTGACTTACGGCTTGGGTTAGATGTTAGCAACTGAGAAACGCTGTCCACTGTGGGACACAGCCCGCTGCCCACCCGGGGAATGGCCCCAGCCTCTGGAAGCCCCACTCACCCTGACCGGCTGCTGGTGAGCCAGCTCCTCCCAGATGCTCAGGGCTCCAGAGTCTGGCTTTGCACCTGGGCTCGCACCTCCCTAAAGACCCATGGGTCATGAGCTTACCGTGGGACTTGGAAGGGGTGGACCCGACCTGGCTCCTGGGAAGCCCTCCAGGCATGTGGGTTGCAGATAGGGCCAAGGGCACTGGAAGGTTCTGAGGCTGAGATGCAGCTGTGTGCTGAGGTGACTCAGGCCTCTCTGGTGCCAAAGGTGTGCAGACACACACGTGTGAACAGGCCTCTGCTGCAGCTCCTGTTGTCTTGGATAGCTGGCCACGCTGTCTGAGCACCCACCGTGTGCCCTGGGCTGGGCTGGGCCATCTGTCCTCTGCCCTGCATGGTGTCTCTCAATGCGTGCAACCCGGGGTGTGCAGGGGCCGCCTGTGCCTGGCGGTCCTGAGAGGCCTTAGAGCATGGCCCTGAGGGTGGCCTGATCCCCTTCTGTGCTAAGGCACCCCCGTGCACCTCCTCTTGCCCTGCCCAGACTGCAGACCTGCCCCGACTTCCTCTGAACACCTGCAGAACTGAAATCGAAATCAGTGGGCTGCTGCCTTCAGGAGGCAGGCGTGGGAGTGGTGTCTGGCCTGGGGTCTTCTCTGCCTCAGTGTGCTCCTGTGTACCAGCACACATGCTGGGCCCAGCCACCCTCCTGGGACAATTACTTATTGAGTGCAGGGACCCTGTTCCCACACGAGGACTGGCGCCAGCATTGGTTGGTTGGCCAGTGTCACCCCATGCTTGATCCAGTCAGGGGTGCTCCTCGCTGTCTCTGTCTGTCTGTATGCGTGGAGTTTATGTTTATACACGCACACACACACACACACACACACACATCTATATATATACACATATATAACTTTCTGGTGCCGAGTAACAGGGTGATCAGCTCTGCTAAAGACCAGGAAGAAAAATCCGCCGGAGGAAATGAGAAATCGTTATAGGGCTGATAATCCATTTACCTAAGGCACTAAACCAATCGCTATGTAGATTATTAAATTAATATTGCAGTCAGTTAGAGGTGGCACTGAATACACTCAGCAAAATTTGAAACTATTTTTGGTAGGACCAAGGCACAAGTGCCAGATACAGCTGTCCCTGGGCCTTGCAGGAGATATTACTTGATAAGATGATTTGAGAGAGGACCAGCAGGTGGTACAGTAGTTAAGGCACTGGACTCCCACATGGCTGACTGAGGTTCTAGTCCTAGACCTGACGGCTTGAAAATCACACCAGGCGCATGTGCATGCATGCCCCAAATCCCAGAAGAATGAAGGAGAAGGGATTGCAGCTTCGCTATCCCCCTGGGGGGGTGATTTCTCACTTTCCCTCTCACTGCCTCCCTCTCTGTCTCTGCAGTGAGAGCCAGCCTCGGAAAGGCAGGCCCCGCATGGAAAGCTTGCCGGCTTGCATCCAGAGGCCTTCTCGGTACACTGGCACCTGTGTGCCCGTGATCCATGCTGCCTGAGACCGAGTGGGCCGTGGTGCTGGGACCCCGTCGGGGGCTGCCTCTATCTCTCCAGCTTTCTGTCTCTTTCTCACTCATGGATTATAAAAAAAATAATTTTAAAGACTTGGCCCACCCAGCCGTGGAGCAGCCAGGTGCAGCTGTGCAACACCGGACCCCATGGGAAGCCCTGGTTCAAATCCCAGGCTGACCGGAACATGCTGGGGCCACCTGCAGGCACACCTGTGATTCTGGCTGGCTGGGACGCAGGGGAGGACCACGCAGGCAGGATGCCACTGGGTCCCGGTATTGTCCCTGTTGTGAAGTAAACAGCTCAGTCCCAGCTCACGGTTTGCCCTGCCACACCACCTCCGTCTAAGTGCTCTCCGTCCGTGTCCCAGAAAGCGTGCGCTGTGCTCTGGCTGCTGACAGTGCCACGCCCACCGCTCTGCCCTGCCTGCTGGTGCGTGGTCCTCGAACCGCCATCGCGACCGGGCAGCTAAGGGTGGGCTCCGCTTCCCTGAGCCACAGAGCCGGGAGGACGGGTCTGCAGCTGTGTGGGGACAACCGCCAGTGCGGCGAGTGGTTTACAGTTAATCTTCCTCTTGGAAAAACAAAAAGCAGCAAACTGAAACCTAATTTGGTGTCCGATACACATTGTTTTTGATATCCATTATATTTTAAATGTGTTTCCACTGATACCAGAAAATAATTGTGCCAAACGTCTTGGTCTGATCAAGGCTCAGGGTTTTCTTTGAAGACATGTATTCTAATGAGCTTCTCTGCAGTGCGCCACGAAAGGGTATTATTCCCATCATGTAATTCTAAAGCCACAGCCACTCTATAAAAGGCAAGTCACCTTGTAATTTGGGGGCTATAATTTTGGTTTCTGGCAAAAGAATCTAACTTTCAGAAGAGGGCAAAATGAGGTCAGCACTTTCGAGAAACTCTCAGTGAAAGCAAACCACGGTGAGCGAGTTGGTGGGGGTCACTGTCCCGTCAAGATTCTAATTTGGAACCGCAATCGTTTTTAACTTTCTGGTGTAGAGTAACAGGGTGATCAGCTCTGCTAAAGACCAGGAAGAAAAATCCGCCGGAGGAAATGAGAAATCGTTATAGGGCTGATAATCCATTTACCTAAGGCGCTAAACCAATCGCTATGTAGATTATTAAATTAATATTGCAGTCAGTTAGAGGTGGGACTGAATACACTCAGGAGCAAAATTTAAAACTATTTTTGGTAGGACCAAGGCACAAGTGCCAGATACAGCTGTCCCTGGGCCTTGCAGGAGATATTACTTGATAAGATGATTCGAGAAAGGACCAGCAGGTGGTACAGTAGTTAAGGCACTGGACTCCCACATGGCTGACTGAGGTTCTAGTCCTAGACCTGACGGCTTGAAAATCACACCAGGCGCATGTGCATGCATGCCCCAAATCCCAGAAGAATGAAGGAGAAGGGATTGCAGCATTGCTATCCCCCTGGGGGGGTGATTTCTCACTTTCCCTCACACTGCCTCCTGTCTCTCTCTGGAGAGCACACACACACCCTATAGTAAAAACCTAAAACAAAACAAAAAATATGACTCCAGGCCTACTAGGAGTTCACAGGTGTGTGCAGGCTTCGAACCCACAGGCGGTACGGGGCTGTGGTAGCGGGACTGGAGAGTAAGAAACGCGAGTGGAGACCGGGAGACGCCGGAGAGCTGCTGTCTCCTCAGCCCTTCCTGCGGGCTCTCACTAACTGTCAGCTGGAGCTCGTTCTCTGCAGTCTTACCCCCCAGGGGAACAGGCAAGCTGGGCGTGGGTCCCCCCCTGAGTGCAGGCACAGGCCTGGGCGCCCGAGCACCGGAGGCATCAGAGCCGGGTGCCGCGTGCATCCCCAGTGCGTGCACTGCTGGCACCGTGGCCACTCGGACGTACAGAGGCGTCCCTGCCGGTGGGAAAGCTTCCTTAGGAACGTGCACATGCACATGCACACGCGTGCAGGCACACATGCGTGCACACACATTCCGCCTACAAACTGTGACGGGAAGAAGGAAAGAATAACAGTGCTGCCGGCACCTGACCTGAAAAGTCCTGTCAGCGGATGGGGGCGGCATGCTCCGGGGGTGAGGGGCGGCGTGCTCCGGGGGTGAGGGGCGACGTGCTCCGCGGATGGGGGGCTGACTTGCTTTGTGGATGTTGGGGGCGACGTGCTCCGTGGGTGAGGGGGTGATGTGCTCCGTGGATGAGGGGGTGACGTGCTCCGTGCATGGGAGCAACGTGCCCCAGGGGACGGCATGCTCGCGGGTTCGGGGTGCTGGACGGAGGCTCCTTTAGTTCCGGTCATCTCTGCCTCCACACAGCCCCACCTCCAAGTGTTTGTGCACAACAGGGGAAGTGGCGAGGCCAGGCGAGGGCATGGTTGGTGTGGCTGTCATGCTGCAGAGGACACACGGTGGCGACAGATGCTGTCACAGGCGAACAGTGCAGGCAGCCCTGTGGCACAGCAGCTCTTTCCTGGAGCCACATCCCACCTGGCCAGTCCGGGCTCGAATCCCCGCAGGGTGGCTTAAAGAATAGGACCTGCTGTGGCGGACAAGAGGAGGGAAAAGCACCGCCTTGTGACCAGGCCCACTGGGGCGCTTCTCTCCCATGCACATGAGCTTGCCCTCTGGCATAAAAAGGCAATTAAAAGTGAACAGCAAAAGAACCGGCAGTGCTTCTTGGCCTCGCAAGAGGAGACTCTGCCTCCCCCAGGGAACTGCGAGCCTTTGTGCTTTCTTTTCTCTCATTACCCAAGAAACCAGGTGACAGGAACAAAGACCCTGTGGTCACAAGGTGACCCTGACCGGCACAGCAGGCCAGAAGGCTTCATGGTGCCTCCCCTCAACCCTCAGACCAGCCTGGCCTTGGGCCCATCACTGTCCCCGTCACCCGGGCCCCTGACTGCCCAAGCCCCAGGCAGGCTCATCACCTCAGTCTCTACTGGAACGAACCCCACCTCTGGGGGGCCAGGAGCTTACGGAATCTGGGCATGGAACCAACCCAGATGTCCACAAGCAGAAGAGTGGACTGAAGTGTGGTACGGACACACTTCGGCGTCCTGCTTGGCCCTAGAACAGTGAGACCCTGGCCTTTGACAGCAGTAGGTGAGTGTTTACTGCTGAGTGAAACAAGCCGGACTATGAAAGAGAGGCACCGTATGTCCCCGCTCGATACGTACCGGAAGTCGGCACTAGATGGCAGAAACTGAAAGACTGGAAGATGCAAAGGCGTGGAGAGCGAGTGTGGATGCTAGAGACAGTGTGGGGGAGGGTGTGAGATGGGGAAGGAGGACGAGGGGGTCAAGAGGAAAAAGAAGCCAAACAATAAGGGACACAAAGACGGAACGTGACCTGTCGATGGTAACCTCTGTGACTGGACGGTACACAGGGTAGTCGTACTGGGAAAACCCTCTGCATGTTCTAATGACACACAGTGATTGAATATAAATAATAAAAATAAAAGATATCTTTTTAAAAAGTGGGGGACCCTCTTTAGAGAAAACACGCAAGGCCATGTTGGAAGCTGAGGCTGGGAGGTGAGCCTGGGTGCCAGCGTGTCTGGACTCTGCTGTCCACCCCGGCCTCCGGCTCCTCCGCCTGGGCCGTCCGGTCCAGTCCCCACAGACCTCGGACAGTGCAGGCAGCACACCTTCGGTGTGTTCGATCATCAAGGACGTCCCCCCGACCGGGACCCCCTGTTCTACATGCCCCCTTCACATCCAGTGCAGGAAGGGGAGGGGAGTGGGAGAGGAGGCGCGAGGCCCTCCGTGCACAGCTCCAGGGAGCAGCATCCCTCCCTCCCTCCAGCAGGGGCTGGTGGTAGGGGAGCCAGGGAGTATCCACGGGTGAGTGTAGCATGCGGCCACAGGGCCAGGGTCAGAAGCCGCCTGCCGCCTCCCCACACTCCACCTCCTGCACGCTGTGCACCCCTCCAGCTTGTCCTTGCCTCTGTCCCGGGGCAGCCCACGCTGGAACCCCTCCTGCAGAGCTGAACTTGCACTCACACCTTCAGCGAGTGCCTAAGTGCATGGTCCAGATAGGCCAGGGGCGTCGTTCCCTCCTCGGATGCCCGTGCACTCTGCGTCTGCGTGTCCGTGGTCCGGCCAGCTAGTGTGCCGTCCCTCAAGCTCACTGCGCGGCTCCTTGTCTCCTGTGCACAGGAATGGGATGGCTGCGTGGTGATCGCGTGGACAGACTGGAAAATGGACACGAAGTGAAACCAGAACTCTGCCCACAGTCGTGGGGCTGGCGCCAGGCCGGTGGGCAGAGGCACCCAGGCCACCGCTCTGCAAGCTCCCCCGGGTGACCACAATAGAAACAGAGGAGCGAGGAGCATGAGACTGGAGAGGCTGGAACCTGAGTAGGGCCTCACCCAGCAGCCCGGGCTTCCTCATCTCGTCGTTTTCTCTCCCAACTCACTTAAGCTAAAGTTGACCTCGGTGATCCGAAACATTAATAAGTATCAAGCCACGACTGGAAACCAGGCAGCCAGTAGGCACTGCCCTCTGCCCTCACATGAGCTGGGAGGCGTGCTCAGTCACGGATCCCACGGCCAATGCAGCCGAGGGCCATGCTGCTCGGCCAGGACACCTGCACGTGGCCTCTCCGTGTGACCAGGGCTGCCTCGCATCAGGGCAGGTGTCAACGGTGAGCGTCCCAACCTAGAGCAAGCCAGGACAGGGTGTGGCACCCTCGTGGCCCGGCTTAGAAGTCAAGGCATCACTTGCCCTCGCGTTCTGTGGTTCAGGCTACTCTAAAGGTAGCGCATCGCCACTTAGCGCGAGAGCTTCGTGTGCTGGGAACACCATGGAGGCGGTGTGGGACGGCACGGCCTGCCACCCTCAGCACGGCGTGGCTCTCTTTACAGAAGGGGCGTTCGTGGCCCCAGATAACGTCAAGCTCTTGTCAGAGGTCACGGAAAACGCAATTAAGTGCCCGTGTGCTTCAGCCTTCAGTCCTCGTGGCCTCCACGTCGGCCGCGTGGTGGGCTGTGGCAGCCCACGGTTGTTTCCTGTGCTGTGAACTCGCAGACACTGTCTCTGCCGTGCCACGGCACAGGGCTCTGTGGGCACTGAGGGCCAGCCCTCGTTCAGCTAGGTCCGCCGCCCTGAGCCCCAGCTCCCCCGTGGTAAGGGGACTCGGTGTAGGTGAGGCCATGCATCTGTCCCACCTGCCTCTGTGGACACCTGATGCCCCCATCACAGTCTGACCGCCCCCACTGTACACCCTGCAGCAGTGACCCTATTCCAAAGGTCATGTTCACAGGTACCGGGTTAGAATGTCATCATATGTTTTGGGGTACACAGTTCCGCCACGGCAGACCTCTGACGGGGCCCTGTGAATCCTCTCTTTAAGAAGGCTTAGGGGCCAGCAAATGGCACGGACCTAGGGTGGCTGAATCTCACACCGAGTCCCAGACCCGCCTGCCTGAGAGACACGCAGGGCACATGTGCTTGCCCGGGACCCCAGGAGGAGGAAGGGTGGTGGCGTGGCCGTGCCCCTGGGATGCTTTCTCCCTCCCACTCTCGGTCTGTGTCTCTGGGGAGGCCGACTCCCCACCGTGGGCGTGCACTGGTCTGTGCTGGCCAGCCGCGCGGCCGGCCCCACGCAGGACGCTCACTCGCTTATTTGTCAGACAGCGTGCGGGCTTCCAGGCTTCGTTTTGTTTGGTTTTTAATGGGCAAGAAATAGCCATGCACGTCGCGGTGTGGGGTGTGTGTCACGGAACGCCTAGGGCAGCGCCGTTCACACCGTGTCACCGTCTCGCCCTGTTTTTGTGCTGAGAACACTTCACATCCACGCTTTCAACATTTTCGGTAGAGATGTTCCTGTCACCAAGTAGCTTGTTGTCTCAGCCCCCTCCCCCCAGTCTCTCTCTCTCTAGTCGAATTAAAAATAATAAGTAAAATTAAATACATCATTATTTTAAAAGAATCAAGAAAATAGACCTCTAGAGCTTGTTGCTCCTGTCTGAGAAATCGTGTGCCCTTTGACGGAGGTCTCCTTGGGTCCCCCCCCACAGCCTCTGGGGACTACCGTTCTAGTCCCTGCGTCAGAGGCCAGCGTGGGGGATTCTGCGTCAAATGAGAGCGTGTGACGTGTCTGTCTGCGTCTGGCTTCATTCACTTTCTGTCACATCCCCCAGGTCTGTCCATGTGGTCGCAGATGGCAGCGTGGCGAGTAAACTGCCACGGGCGACACTGGTATCTGCACCCCATTCTGCATCTGCCAGGTGACAGGGAGGGAGTCCCCGTCCTTGGGGACTGGCCTTTACCACCTGGAGCCCCACAGCCGCTGTCCTACCAGATAAGCCCGAGACTCCTTGGCAGGAGCCAGCCACGTCCGAATCATGGAACTGGCCTCTCCAAGACGCAGTGCCAAGGACACGAGGGAAGCCCGGCCAGACCCCTGTGAGCTTCGGCCGCTGCTCACAATCTGGCCTCTCAGGGAGAGAGGCAGCCCTTGGCCTCAGACGTCGCCAAGCGAGGCTTCCTTTCTCCACGCTGAAAGGGACCTCAGCAGGACCAGGGACGTGAAGGGAAGGTCCTTCCCGTAGCTTCCCGCGTTGCTTGTACGCGCTCAGGAAGGCAGGAGTTTCTCTTGGTCCCGACATAGGTCCCCGCGTCGACGAGGTGGATGGGACGGGCTTCCCTCCCGTCTGCACACTGCCCTGAGCCACCCCCGCTGTGGGCATTTAGCCCAACTGCCTCATTAGCAGGGATCCTGAGGAAAATGTGCAGAACAGGGACGTTTGTAATTACGGCTGAAATGGCGAGCTCTCCCCTGCCCGGTCCCTTCCCTCTGTCGCTTATTTTAATTACGTCTCGATGGCAGCTAACGTACAGCAGAGGAGCACAAAGGAGCAGCGTGTGCAAGGACTGGGGAACGCGCGAGGCTGCCCTGGTCTGTACGGCTGGCCTTCTGCTGTGGCAGAACACCTTTTTATTCGCACCGTCTCCCTGGGGCCGCGGCACGACGCCCACCAGGTTTGTTACCGCTGAGCGAGACCTCGCTGGGCTCTCCTAGAAAGTGCGTCTGAGATGGCCTTGATGGCTCCTCTGCATCCAAGCTCTGACCCGCGGGTGGAAACAGCCTGGCATCGGCGACGGGATGGGCAGGATGCAGGCCAGCCTTCACCTGTTTCCTCAGTCCCCTGCCTCGTGTGACGTGTCCTGCCCGCAGGGTCAGGTCATGCAGACACGGCATTTCCTTTAGGCCTAGGACGAGTCTAGAGCGGGACTTAAACAAGGACAAGTGGGGTCCGAAGTGAGCTCTGCCCCCTCCTGCCTGTCCCCTCGCCTTTCCATTCACACCGGGCGAGAATGGAAACGGCCCCGTTCTACCAATTGGTCATTTCTTTGGCTTCAAGAGATCGCTTTGTGTTCAAAGAGATCAAAATAAATGGCGCGCTTTCTTGGCAGTTTTTGTTTTTTCCCCATGCTTCTCAGTGATGAAGGCTTCTCTGCAGCCGACCGACTTCCTGTTCCGGGTGCTCCTGGGCCCGTGGCTGACCTCCCGGCAGCCAGCAGTCTGGCTGCCCCACGGCCCCTGGCCGGCCGTGCTCCTCTGCCTCTGTCCCTTGGATTCTGCTGGGTTGCGGAGGTTGGACTCAGCTGCACGGGCCTCCTTCCTCCCAGCCTTGGCACAGAGCCGCTGTGCAGTGTCACCGGCGACTGGTACAGACAGTGCCACCTCAGGAGCCTGTTACTCACCGTGGCCCCACAGGCCAGGTGACTGGACAGCCAGAGTCACCTGCTCCAAACTCGCACCTGAAGGTCACAGGCTGCCAAGGACAGCAGAGCGTCACAGAGCCGCAGACTGCAGCCTCCCTGCCTCTCCTCCTCGCCGGCCTCAGCAGACCTTGGGGTTTGGCTGGCTCCCGCAGAGCTGCTGAGTGTTGGCGAGGTGCCGGGAGATGACGGTGCTGCGGGTGGAGGAAGTGGGATGGCCACTGTGCCCGTCCTGCAGGTGGGCCCTGGCTCACGGCCTCTGAGGTGGACAGCAGGAGCAGGGCTCGGCCGGGGTGCTGGGGCTCTGGATCCGCTTTCACAGGGCACCACGCTGCCGACGAGTGCAGGGGCAGAAGGCAGCCTGGGTTGCGGTCTTACTGGGCTCTGCCATGCAGTGGTGGCAGCGGGGACAGGCCCATCACATTCGGCCGTCTCCACAGGCCGCAGGGAGTCTGGAGGACACACCGTGAGGATGAGGAGGACTGACAGGCTCTGCTCGCAGCCTTGCAGCTGGGAGTCAGGTTCTAGCACCTTCCCTGGACGGCAGCAGGGCCTCGTTGGGCCCTGCGCTCAGCTGCAAAATGCCTTCGTGGGCGGCTCTGCGGGGCCCCATGTCTGCCCCGAGCCGCTCCACCAACCTTCATCCTGGGCCATGGGACTGAACTCCCTCATACCGTCTCGGGAGCCCAGGTGTTGCCCACTGTGAAGGCCGCTGGCCCACTCCCACCTCCCTGAGACGGCTCCCTCCCCTGGACACTCACCCCATGGCGTTATTCCAGTTCACGGTCTCACGTTGTTTCTCCAAGGCGTTCCCAGGGCCTGTGGTCGCCCTCCTGTGCAGAGCAGGTTTATGGGTGCACCCCAGCAGGACCGGCCAGCGGGACGGTGTTAGAGAGCACACTGGTCGTAATTCAGGACAAATCGGGGGGAGCTAGTTTAGCGTCACGAGCCCATCTGGACCAGCATCCCTTGGCCTCAGGGTGCACCGGCTCCCAGGTCTCAGCGGACTGAGTGCTGGACTTGGGAAGTGTCCGCCCTTGACACGTGACAGCCCAGAGTTTCCCTTTCCAGAGCAGATACGAGGCCCCGCCCCGTTCGCCTTAGGTGAACCGCTGGCAGCCAGGCCTTGTGGGAGGGGACAGCACGGGAGTGTAGGTCAGCGCCTACGAGGATCCCTGTCGCCTTTGCAGACCTTGTTAAGATGGGTCCACTTGGGTTTTCCTCCACACGCAGTGAAGTCGCATCCATCTTTCAAGAGTCAGAACCATGGGACCAGCCAGATGGCGTGGTGGTTAAGGCGTCTGCATTCCACATGGCCATCTACACGGGTCAAGCCCCAAACCTGATGCCTTGGGGGAAAAAAAAAGTGGGACGCATACTGGACCTTTGTTTTGTTTCAAATAAGTATTTAATTTTATTATTATTATTTTAATTTGACTAGAGAAAGACAGAAAGACAGAGAGATAGAGAGGGAAAATGAAAAAGCAAGTTGCTAGATCTGGGACTCGAACTGTGGTCAGGCCTGTGGGAGTCCAGCGCCCTCCCCACCACACCGCGGGACCTTTGAACACAGTCCTCCTCGGGGCTGGGGTGAGGGGCTCTGCTCGTCCGGGCACCCCCGGTGCCTCTCTGGGCTCGAACCCCTCTCAGGGCCTGTTTTCTTACTTGGTCCCGTCTGGATGTGCCGAGCTTCAGCGTGAATTGCTTTCCTCTGCTCAAACCATGACCCATAGCATGGCGGGAGGAGACTCGTGCTTAAGTTCATGCCAAAAACCGAAAAGTAAAGAAATCCTGGCACCTGGCGTCTGTCCTGCCGAGCTTCGCCTTCCTGGGTGGTGCCACGCGGGGGCAGCCCTGGGCAGGAAGTCCCCAGGGCACCGAGACCCCCACCCTCGTGGAGGGGCGGCAGCCAGGCGCTCTCAGTCCCGGTCGGCTCGGTGGTGCCTGCACGGCTCTGCGTCCCACCCGCTGTTGCCATTCACATCTGCGCATGTCTGTCTTCCCCAGAGGAGATTCTGAAGACCCACCTCGCGCACTGGTGGTCTCCGGACGGCACGAGGCTCGCCTACGCCACCATCAACGACTCCCGCGTGCCCCTCATGGAGCTGCCCACCTACACGGGCTCCGTCTACCCCACGGTGAAGCCCTATCACTACCCCAAGGTAGGTGGGGGGAGCCGCAGGACAAACTGGATCACTCCCGCACTCCCCACCCCGGGGGCTCGGCATGGAGGTGTTGGTGCGCAGAGCCGTAACGCAGGATGAATTATTTCTCAGTACATTGCGTGAGACTCCCGGCTTCAGTGAGTTGAATTTGTTGGAGGCTCTACTTTATATTAAGTAATTGAGTTGCTATTAATCATTGTCTAAGCTTCATTGGAACCGAAATAAATTCTCTTGCCTTCACTTGTGACCGCAGGGTGACAAAACACAAGCAACCCACGCTCGCTGCTCCTGTCCCCTCCTGGACTCCAGCTTTCGGGGTCGGGAGGCCTCCCACCAGCCCCGGTCCCGGTCCCTGGGCCTGGGCGAGGCTGTTCCGTGCAGGCTCATTGCTCTGGTCTGAATGTTTGTCTCCTCGAACTCCGACCCCCAGGGTGTGGCATCAGTGGGTGGGCCTGTGGGAAGTGGGGAGTTGTGAGGCCAGGGCCTCGTGATTGGGGTCAGAGGCCCAGAGAGATCCCTCCCCCTTCCCTCCACAGCAGGGATGCAGGGAGAGGCTGGCCCCGGAACCAGGAAGCCCGCGCAGACACCAAACCTGCCAGCACCCTGGTTTCCGCTCCCAGCCTGAGAGCTGTGAGAAACAGGCCCTGCTGCCCACAAAGCACTGTTCGGCTGTCTTTGTCCTGACCTGGAGGCTGGACGTCGAGACCAGGGTGCTGGCCGGTCCGCTCCTGCAGGGGCTCTCGTCCCGTCTATAGGTAGCCTTCTCCTGTGCTCAGGGCAGTGAGGGGAGTCGGGCCTCTTCCTGCCCTTGCAGAACACGGACCCCGTCAACCCACCCTCGTGACCTCAGCCAGCCTCCGTCTCCTCCGAAAGGCACAGACTCCTTCCCAGCAGCTGTTCCATTGCTGCTACCCGTATCTGAGGGGCTTGAGTCCTCTGGGGCCACAGCCCTGGCTGGGCCTCCTCCCATCCTGAGAGTGTCCGGGTGTCCATCCGGGTGTCCACACCAGCACAGTCTGCCCGACAGCCCTCTCACGCCCACTCCAGCTCATCGTGATCAGACTGCACGCGGCCATTCATGCAGGGTCCCGGGTTCCCTTGGAAGCACGGCTGACTACTGACGTACCGAGGCCCAGCCACGTGCCATGTGTGAGCCCGGGCCTCGGGAGGGGCCTGAGTGCTCGCCTGTGATCCCACCAAGCAGGGAATCTGGGGCAGGACCCATCACAAAGCCATTCTCTCTCTCTCTCTCTCTCTCTCTCTCTCTCTCTGTCCCTGTCCCTTCCTTCCTCCTTCCCTCTCACCCTCTCGCTCTCGTTGTAACAGAGTACACTGGCTGACGCCTGGTCTTCCTAACCCTCTGCCGTCCACCCCCCAGTACACACGCCACACTGGATGAGGTGTCCGACCTCATCCCCCACCCAGAGGTGGAATGGTTTCCCTGGGGATCTCTGTGATGGGAGTCCCCAGTCTAGGTGTGGCGACCTGAAATCCAGCAGGCCACCTTGATTCAACAGTGAGCTCTGGGACGTGAGCCCTGCGGCTGGGATTAGGAAACCCCTGGTCCTTTAGGGTTTGAGGTTTCCAGCCTCAGTAGGAAGTCAGCCTGTTCTGACTGATGGAATCCAGACGCCACTGCCTGACCCAGCCACTCCCAAAGCAGAGCCTGGGGTTGGTGAGGCCACCTGACGGGCCTTGTTATGGGGGGCCTCAGTAAGCCCGAACACACTCTGCAGGGCACAGAGGACGTGAGGGCATAGGCCACACCCACAGTTCCCGCCATACGCTTCCCTGGCCCCAGAGGGAGAGGAGGGGTGAAGCGGGACAGGCCCTGTCCTCTCTCACAGGACCTCGTTTTTCCCACCTCTGAGTCATGACCCTGTTCATTAATGTCGTGTTTTCTCGCCTCCAGCTCCTCTTGGCCTCGCTCCGCACCCCTCTTTCCTGCCCCGCTCCTTGCCTGGCTTCCTCCCGGCCCTCTCTCCAAGCTAGTGGAGGAGTTAGCACCCGGTTGGGGGGCAGGGGGGCAGACACAGCAGGAAGGGGTGGAATCAGCCCAGTTTTCTCTGTCCATTTAAGCTGTGCTTCCCAATGTTGCTGGGGTCCCACTTAAGAATCTCTGTCCCTTTTCAATCCCCAGGCTGGGTGCGAAAACCCCAGTATTTCCCTGCACGTCATTGGCTTAAACGGACCCACCCACGATCTGGAGATGGTGCCACCAGACGACCCTCGAATAAGGTTGGTTTTCTTCTTTCTCTTAGTCACCAAAGCTGCAATGGACATCTGCTTACATGGTCTTGCCAGGGCCAGATTTATTTTACTGCTAATGCAAATGTCCCCAGACATAGGTACATTTTCTAAAGTTTTTCCACTGCCTTGTGGTTCGGCCTATCAAAGCAGCGCTATTTCCCACCTAGTCAGGAGTAGGGCGTCCCACAGGGCCTGGCTCCCTGGGAAGGGAGTGTGGGGCCGTGCACGTCTCCACGGGTACCCACCCTACCCAGGCAGACACCAGGCAGACTCATGGATGGACTGATGCAGCCTTTCCAGAAAGATCCATGGGCGGGGCTCCCTGCAGATGGCGACCGTCTTTAGAGCATTGTCTGAGAACATCCATCCTGTGGCTGATCAAGGGGCTGCCCAGTAAACCCTGATCTAAGGCAAGGCTCCGGACGGTGACGGCCATGCAGCTGGTGGAACATGATGGCAATATTGCTGACGTTGTTTGGTATGTTATAATCAAAACACCTGTGTGACCTCCCCAAGCCAAGTGGTCTAAGTATCAGTTTAGTATCGTCCCAAACGTCAAGCAGTCCGAGGACTGACTCTACCTCCAAAGCCCAGTGACATCGTCGTGAAACCTCTTCCCGTTGCGAATATCCCTGGGAGGCCCCCGAAGAGGAGGGACTTGCAATAGCAGCAGGCCCCCCACGTACAGATCCCATCTCGTCATAACTGGGCTTTGTGGTTTCAGCGGATCATGATTCCTGAGGCTCAGTAAATACCCATCCCAGATTTCTCCATGCCTCCATGCTGGACCCTCCTTTTCGGTTTCAGAACTCCACATTATTAGCTTCTGGAAGCTTCCGGAAGGGCCCGCTCAGATCTGGCTGGGGGATGGGTACTCTGCAGTGGGAGACTCTGGTCTGTCTGAATGAGGCACTCTCTGAGGGCTCGCCTGCTGCCTGCCCCACACCCCCAGGGCCCGCACAGAAGCCCATGGTCTCTGCAGAGTCCTGCCGAGAACTCTTCTTCCTTCAGTGAAGCGTGACTACCCGAGTCCTTAGGAGGCCAGCCCACGCGCAGAACTCCACGCTCTGAAAAGGCCAGCCTCTGCCTCTCCCTGCCGAGGCCTGGTCTCCCCCTCACCTGGGAGGGCCCGCGTCTCCCAGAGGCCTCCTGAGCCTGGCTCAACACAGCCGTGCCCCGCCCCGACGATCCGGCCACCCATCAGGAAGTCAGCCCCACGCACGCCCTTTGGGGGTTGGAGTGGTTTGGTTGATGATATTTTGCTGGGAAAAAACAAAAGGTCCCGATGATTGCTCTGGCTCCTCTCCTGGGGCGCACACAGTCCATTGTTCTCAGCCAGGCCGCCGCTGGCCTCCAGGGACCTGCTCCGGCACACTCATGAGTTAATACGGAGAGCCACCTGGAAAATCTCAGCCATCTGTTGGAGTTAATTGAAAATCTCGTTTGGTCAATTTGGTGATGCTGTTTCTGCAGGCTTGATTAGCTTCAAGGACAATGAAAAATTAGCCTCCATCAGGACTGGAAGTTGGGAAGCGGGCTCCAGGCTCCTGCTTGCCCTACTTCCCGCGCCACCTGCAGCCATGTTCTGTACGTGACGGGGATCTCCACGGGGGCTCACGCAGCGCATGGAAAATGCACACTGTGAAAGGCCGTGCGTGGGTTTCAGATGCTTCTCAACCAAGAAGAACTCGTGCTTGAACTCCGTTTCCCACCAGCGTTCTGAAGTCCCCTCACGAGCCGTAAGGGCCAGACTCCCTGCCTCTCTGGCACGCATGGTCGAGCACAGAAGTCGCATCATCGTGAGCAGAGATGTGGGCACTGCCAGCCACGAGAACCTGGTGGTGCTGGGGACACAGAGCTGCCAGAGCAGAGGGGACGACCCGAGCTGTGAACGCATCCTTCTGGAGCTTCGGCAGCTTCTCAGCCTCCGTGCACTGGCACGGGGCCTGGCAGCACCTTGCTGTGGGCTATCCCTCGCTCTGTACCCCACAATCCCGGCCGCCTGTGCTCCCACTCCCAGCTGTGGCCAGATTCCCAGGCAGAACCGTGGTGTGGCGTTGAGTCCTCCAGCGCCTGCCTGGGGTCCGCTCTCCTGCTTCTGTCCCTCACCTGTGACGAGGTCACGAAGACCAGCAGTGAAAGGGCTCCCTGTGGGCAGCTGTGCCGAGTGAGAGCGGGCGTGAGCCCACAGCTGGCTCCTCCGAGCGTCCAGTCCCGTGGGTGTAGACCCCCCACGCCCACCCTTCTGCTCGGCCCCCACCTGTGCGGGAACTTCAGGGCCACACGCCAGAGTCTGCCCAACAGCCCGCAGTGGTGTGGCCAGGCTCATTTTTAAATGGTTACAAGGTGATTCTGGCAAAGTGGATGAACACGCGTTCTGTTGTTGGAACTCGTTAATAAGCCAGTGGGGTGGGAGCCATGGCCAGGGCATGGGCACGTGAGAAGCGAGGTGTGCTGAGAGCTGGCCGAGGAATGCCGAGGACCGTGTGCTGGGTCCCAGGTCCAGCGGCCACGTACTGTCACCTGTGGGGGAAAAGCCGAGAGGGAAGCCACACAAAGCCGGCAGTTGCCCAGGCAGCCCTGCACTGGAAGGGACCAGGGACCTCGTCACTGCGTTTCCTGACAGCGTCCCAACAGCGCTCGGACTGACACCATCAAGGTGCTCCTGCTCTCACCCTCCGGTTAGGCCCGACTCCCCTCTTGGCTGGTCTCCCCGGGTGGATGCTCTGCTCGCTCACCTCCCAGCCTCCCCGGCCTGGCCTCCAGCACCCACCCCAGGATGCTGCTGGCCCCACCCCCAGCCCACCCAGTAACCTGTGAACTACAGAGGTCACACAGCATCCAAGGACACTACGGCTCCCAGTCCTCCCCAAGTGGACGGATCCCCCCGTGGCCTGCCGCTGCCTCGACCTCCTCCCCTCCACTCCTCGCCCCCTCCTCCAGCCTGCTGGGCCACCCCCAGTTCAGGTCAGGCACAGGCCCTACCTCACCTGGAAGGCACCTGCCCCTGACCTGGGCCGGGCTCCCCTCTCGGCTGCGTTGTGCCCAGGCCGTCCCTGACACCCTCAGTAAGAGCCCAGCCCTGCCCTGCGCCTGCTGCCCTGCTTCAGTGCTCATGGAGCTGATCCCAGAGGGACAGTGGAGGCGCTCCGTCCACCGGCTCCCTTCCCGCCCAGCACCTAGCTCCCGTGTGCGCCGTGGGGGTGCCCACCTGTGCAGCTCAGCGCCGCGTCCGGCAGGGCTGGGCTGGGCACACAGTGAGCTGGGCGAGCCTCCGCCGGGTGGTCAAGTGACCTGAACACAGCCCGTAAGCTCTTCTGTGATACGGCTCTGGGGACTGAGCTGTTCCCACCGTGCTGGCACCTTGGTAAGAACCGGAACTTCAGCTACTCTCCCACCGACCTCATCTCCTATCTCACACACGCCGCTCAAGGAACTCGGCCGGAACAGAGGCCTCCGCCGCACCCACCACTAGCGGGGTCACCGTGGGGACCACTGTATTCTCCCTCTCGGCTGTTCAGGCCGTCCAGGGAGGGGAGGCGGTCGGCGGACCAGCTCCCTGGCCCTCGTGGCTCTCGTTTCCCGTTTCCGCTTTGCTTTGCTCCTGAGCCAGCCTGCCTGCCCTGCTGCCTCTCGGCCCGCACCAGCTTCAGCCACCGCGCCCTCACCACTGCGTCCGGATGCCGCTGGGCGCCTGTGAGGGCGTGGTCCTCACACAGCAGAGGTCTACTGCCGTGGGACGGGACAGACGGCTGAGCCACCTCTGAGCCCGGGCGGCTGCGCTCTGCCACAGCCATGGCCCCAGAAGCTGGGTGGCCGCCTGCTTTGTTTCACTTGATTTGGGGTCATTGTTACTCCCGAGGATGAGGCTGTACGTCCACCCAGGTCCGGACGCTGCACAGCGCTCCCTGCAGGGCGTGTCGCTGTCTGATGGCCCTCTCGTCCCCTGCTCCCGTCCCACCACCTCGGGCACCTCCCTGCTCCACGTATTCAGTGCCACCCCTCGGTCGATGTGTAAAACACACACTCTGTAACTGGCCTAGGAGCTCTGTGGTATAGACAGTTATGTGGTAGACTCAGGGGCGCCTGAACAAGGAACGGCTCGAGATGCAGCCGCTTTCCACTCGGGGAAGACCCAGGTCACCGTGTGGACGTCCCGCTGTATGCTTCCAGCTGCACACAGCGATGCTGAGCCCCCGGGAGCCCACTCCTCACGCCGCTCTGCCTGTGGCTGCCGCACACGTGCCGAGGGGAGACCCGGCCCTCCTCCTGCCTGCTGGGTGCAGACTGGTGGAGGCAGGCCCCTAGACGGGGTGCAGCGCCAGTCAGAGCGACGAAGCTGTCACAGAATGAGAGTCCCCGGCTTGATGGCCTCGGCCCCCACGCCTCCCCCTCATGGTCCCTCTGCCTCCACTCCTGACGTGAGTGGGCTCTGCCGCGTCGCACCTGGAATCCCACATCTGACCCACAGGCAGAGCGAGGGCGGCGCTTGCCCCTGGCCGCACGTCGGAGGCGGGCCCAGGTCTGAGCTGAGACACCAAGGCCACTGTGCAGAGCGGAAAGCTGGTGGACAGCTGGTAGCAGGCTCTCCATCCTGCCTCCCCTTGTCAGGGGCCACAGCGACCCCCAGCGTCGCCGGTGGCTGGTTCTCAGCCTGTCCCGCCTGTCCCCAGGCTGTCACACCTCCAGTTTCAGGCTCTGCCATCTTCGCGTCAGCAGTCCTGGACGCCCTCGTGTTTTACCTGAACTTCACTCCCAAGTGTCTCTGGAACTGGTCGGTGTAGTTACGATGCCACAAGTGGTCTGTCGCCCTCTGAGCTAGTCCTCCTTCATCTCCACAATGCGGGCTATCAGGAGGGCCAGAACATTCTAATCAGTCATCGTAGGGCGCATTGGCTCAGGACCCACTCAGCCAGCAGCTTTGGCACTCGAACGTCCAATCTTCAAGGGGTGTTTGATGTTCGCTAGGGTGAGACTCCATTCAGAGGGACTCACGTCGGGGCCAGTGGGAGCTCCAGGTGGGGGACATCTTTATCTCACTGATGCCCGGAAGGGGGAGTTCACAAAGTTCCTGTTGGTCTCGGGGCCCCAGGGTCTTGTAATGCATGTCCGGTGCTTTAGAGGCTGGACATCCGCGTCCCGAGAGCTGTATCACCGGGCCCCCACCCACCCTGCCCTCTCTGGGGTCCTTCGCTCCTGCCGGGGTTGCCAGCACAGCATGTCCTCCCATGGACTCTGCACCTATGGGGGTGGCTCATGGCAGCCCCAAATCCTGAAAGGAGGAGGACTCTGACTACGAGTGTCACTCCACAGAGAGAGTACCCAAAAGGACCAGTACACGTGAGGTCTTCCAAAGTTCGTGGAAGGCCGACCCGTAGCTCAGCAGTTAAGGAGCAGGTTCCCACATGGCCGGCGTGGTTCAGCCTCAGCTCCAGCTGCTTGCCAATCTCACCAGGCGCACGTGCATGCCCACAGTCCCCGTGGGAGGGAGGCACGGAGGAGGGAGTGCAGTGTGACCGTGCCCTATTGGGGCTCCTCTCTGTCTCTGGCCCTGTCTCTGTCTTTATCTCTCTCTAAGTGCAGGCACTTCTGGCGACAAAAAAGTTCATGGAAAATACATATTACATGCAAACTACACATGGACTTTCAAAGCTTTTTTGCATTAAAGTAGATGTGTTGTCTAATTCTACTTTTCCGCGAACCTTCGAAGCACCTTTGTACCAGTGTGTTACTACGCCAAATGAAAACGTTCTCAGGTTCAGCGGTGACAGACCTTACCTAGAAAGAGACACATGCCACCAGGCGAGCACTCCGGTCTCCGCGCGCGGGGGCTTCCTCCATAGCAAGGAAGAGGCACGGAGGAAGACATCACAGAGGGGGCTGGGCAGACCGAGGGACGCCACGGGCTCAGCAGGAAGGGCCTCCCAGGTCAGCCGCACTCAAGGCAGCCCACGGCAGGCCACGGCAGCCCACGGCAGGCCACGGCCACTGCTCCTGTGCTTGTTCAGGCTCCAGGCGGCAGGGAGGAGGACGCCTGCCTGGCGCTGGGAAGACCAGAGCCGAGCATGGCGACAGCAGGGGTGAGCCTTGGGTCAGCTGTCTGCACTCACGCGGCTCAGCCCAAGATCGGGCCGTCAGACACGTCTTGCAGTGGGAGTGTGACAGAGGTTTAGGATAAGGGACTCCCCAGTGGCCAAGGGGTAGGTGGACAGGACGGGGTGCTGGTGGCAGAGTTGAGGAGCAGGAGAACCCAGGCAGGGTGAAGTGCTGACAGGGTGAGGGGCAGACAGCCAGAACGACACACCGGCCACCCGGTCCTCAGAGAGGGAGCCCGAGTGGCCCTTGACCCTGAGTGTGGCCACGAGGACCAGGCCGTCCAGCACAACAGTGAGGTGCGGGTGGACGGGGCTGTGCAGAGGGCCCGGAGGCACTGGGCATGGCTGCCCAGTCAGGTGGCCTGACTGCCGAGCCCGGGCGGTCATTCTTTGGGCTCCGTCTGTGACAGGAGGGCCCGGAGCTCTGGGACCGGGGGCCTTTCTGGTCAGAGGCTGTAGGGCCCCTGTCCACCTGGCCGTCCCAGCTCAGTCGTGCTTCACCTCTAGGCGAGCATGCCCTTGAGTGAGGTGCGGTGAGGCCGCTGTGGTCGCGGTGCGTGAGCCTCCCTGCGTTAGTAGGAGCTCCGGCAGGGAGGGGTGGTCTGCGCAGGTGCCGGGGGCCAGGGAGCTGTGGAGGAGTGATGAGCCAGGGACTCGTAGCAATGGGTGTCCCTCATCATCTCAGCTGGTCGGGGAAGGGTGGAGCAGTAACTGGACCCCAGGGACAGAGAGCCACATAGACCAAGCCCTCATGGGGCCTCGGGGACTGCGAGGACTGCGCAGAGGAAACCACAGAATAAATTGTCACCATCCTCCTGCCTTCCAGCCCCTGGGGTGCTCCCATGGGCAGCCAGAGCCTGCAGGGCCATCTATACAGGCAGCACAGAGCAGAGTGAGGAAAGCGGATGGGGTCTCCACGCTGCCTATCTACAGGGGGCCAGGGGCTCAGTATCCAGGAGGAGCTTAGTCCATGTGGCACGAACAAGTTGGGTATGTGGGAGAATGGATGGGTGATGGACGGGTGATAGACGGGTGATGGGTGGCTGATGGATGGCAGGTGGATGGATGGTGATGATGGGATGAATGGGTGATGGACGGGTGATGGACAGGTGATGAACAGGTGACAGATGGATGATGGACAGGTGATGGACGGTTGATGGACAGCTGATGGACAGCTTATGGATGGCAGGTGGGTGGATGGTGATGATGAGATGGATGGGTCCATGGCTGGATGATTGGCTAGGTGGGTAGATGAGTGATGAATGAATTGTTGGAACATGGGTCTGCGTAAGTGGATGGGTGGGTGATTGTATGGGGGGTGGATGATGGTGATGCTGGGATGGATGGACCTAAGTGGATGGGTGGGTGATTGTATGGGGGGTGGATGATGGTGATGCTGGGATGGATGGGTGTAAGTGGATGGGTGGGTGACTGTATGGGGGGTGGATGATGGTGTTGCTGGGACGGATGGACCTAAGTGGATGGGTGGGTGACTGTATGGGTGAGTGGATGATGGTGATGCTGGGATGGATGGACCTAAGTGGATGGGTGGGTGACTGTATGGGGGGTGGATGATGGTGATGCTGGGATGGATGGACCTAAGTGGATGGGTGGGTGATTGTATGGGGGGTGTATGATGGTGATGCTGGGATGGATGGACCTAAGTGGATGGGTGGGTGACTGTATGGGGGGTGGATGATGGTGATGCTGGGATGGATGGACCTAAGTGGATGGGTGGGTGACTGTATGGGGGGTGTATGATGGTGATGCTGGGATGGATGGACCTAAGTGGATGGGTGGGTGACTGTATGGGGGGTGGATGATGATGATGCTGGGATGGATGGACCTAAGTGGATGGGTGGGTGACTGTATGGGGGGTGGATGATGGTGATGCTGGGATGGATGGACCTAAGTGGATGGGTGGGTGACTGTATGGGGGGTGGATGATGGTGATGCTGGGATGGATGGACCTAAGTGGATGGGTGGGTGATTGTATGGGGGGTGTATGATGGTGATGCTGGGATGGATGGACCTAAGTGGATGGGTGGGTGACTGTATGGGGGGTGTATGATGGTGATGCTGGGATGGATGGACCTAAGTGGATGGGTGGGTGATTGTATGGGGGGTGGATGATGGTGATGCTGGGATGGATGGACCTAAGTGGATGGGTGGGTGATTGTATGGGGGGGTGTATGATGGTGATGCTGGGATGGATGGACCTAAGTGGATGGGTGGGTGACTGTATGGGGGGTGGATGATGGTGATGCTGGGATGGATGGACCTAAGTGGATGGGTGGGTGACTGTATGGGGGGTGGATGATGGTGATGCTGGGATGGATGGACCTAAGTGGATGGGTGGGTGACTGTATGGGGGGTGGATGATGGTGATGCTGGGATGGATGGACCTAAGTGGATGGGTGGGTGATTGTATGGGTGAGTGGATGATGGTGATGCTGGGATGGATGGACCTAAGTGGATGGGTGGGTGATTGTATGGGGGGTGTATGATGGTGATGCTGGCATGGATGGACCTAAGTGGATGGGTGGGTGATTGTATGGGGGGGTGTATGATGGTGATGCTGGGATGGATGGACCTAAGTGGATGGGTGGGTGACTGTATGGGGGGTGTATGATGGTGATGCTGGGATGGATGGACCTAAGTGGATGGGTGGGTGACTGTATGGGGGGTGGATGATGGTGATGCTGGGATGGATGGACCTAAGTGGATGGGTGGGTGACTGTATGGGGGGTGGATGATGGTGATGCTGGGATGATGGTGATGACTGGGATGGATGGACCTAAGTGGATGGGTGGGTGACTGTATGGGGGGGTGGGATGATGGTGATGCTGGGATGGATGGACCTAAGTGGATGGGATGGGTGATTGTATGGGGGGTGGATGATGGTGATGCTGGGATGGATGGACCTAAGTGGATGGGTGGGTGACTGTATGGGGGGTGGATGATGGTGATGCTGGGATGAGGGATGATTGGCCAGGTGGGTGATTAATGAATAGATGGGTGGTGGATGGTTTGATGGGTGGATGGGTGGGTGGATTATGTATTTATGGATCAGCAGGTGGATGGGATGGAGGGATGGATATGGATGTAAGCGTGAATGGATGGTTGGAGGGCCAAACTGATAAGAAAACATAGATAGATGGGAACTGACTCTGTGAAAATGAAGTCTGGAGAAGGGACATGAGGTCGACCCGGGGATCCTAGTCAATGGCCCTTCCTGTTAAAGGGTTTACGCTGTTGAATGTGGGTACCTAATATGGGTACCACAGTGCCTACGCTGCGCTGTCTGGGCCCCCTCTCAGTCCCTGCTCCCTTTATCCTGACAGCTGGCCCCTGACACGAAAGGAGATTTGGTGTGGGCTCTTCCTCCGCGGCAGTGAAATTACAGACGTGCACAGTGAAGAGTGGTGGTCTTAGTCATCGAATTTCTATCCATTAAGTGCCCTCCACCTATAGACACTTCGGAGCTGGCTGCATGCCTGGCCCAGGGCAGGCTCGGATGTGGAGCCACACGCTTTCTCATGGCCAGCACTGTCACTCAGTGTCCTCTTGGGTCCTCAAAGGTGCCCTCTATTAAAGCTCATCATATTGGGGAACCAGCAGTTAGCGTAATGGCTATGTCGCTGGACTCCCACGTAGTCGACCGCGGTTCGCATCTCGGACCCGGTGGCTTACAACTCACGCCGGGCGCGTGTGCATGCGTGCCCAAGATCCCGAGAAGAGAATGGAGGAGAAGGGATTGCGGCGTGACCATCCCCCCTGGGGGGTGATTTCTCGCTTTCTGTCTCTATGTCTCTCTCTGTCTGTCTGGCGAGCGCACGCGCCCTATAGCAAAAAAAAAAAAAAAAAAAAAAAAAAAAAAAAAAAAAAAAAAAAAAGCTCATCATATTTTAAAATTCTCTCACGTTATATTTTTGCCTCAGCTTAAGCCATGGACTAGACATTGCTACAGGCGCCAATGTCAATCGCAGCTCTTCCGTCCACGGGGCACGCTGCTGCTCCCATTGCCCTTCACGGCCGCACGACTGTCAGAACCTTTGCCAGACGTTGGGACACCAAGGAGTGACACGCACATTAATCCCACGAGGGAGACAATGCTCTATTCATATTTTATGGCAAACAAATGGAGCCGATAAAACATTCATGCGACTCTCGCCAGAAACCGCCCCTGCACTCTGACCGGAAGGCACCTTTGGCTGGGGTTCACGAGAAAGTTTTCCACTTTTCTCAGCCATGCTGTGCTTTCCCCCAGGCTTCTTCACAGGCCCCAGCAGGCCCGCTCCCCTCCACCGAGGCGGCCCACCTGGGCCCTGCTCCCCTCCACCGAGGCGGCCCACCTGGGCCCCAGCAGACCCGCTCCCCTCCACTGAGGCCGCCCACCTGGGCCCTCGCAGACCCACTCCCCTCCACTGAGTCGGCCCACCTGGGCCCCCAGCAGACCCGCTCCCCTCCACTGCGGCCCTCAGCAGACCCGCTCCCCTCCACCGAGGCGGCCTACCTGGGCCCCAGCAGGCCCCGTTTCCATCCACCAAGGTGGTCCACCTGGGCCCCAGCAGGCCCCACTGCCCTCCACTGCAACAGTCAGCCTGGGCCCAGCACTCACTCCCCTCCATGGCGGCAGCCCACCTGGGTCGGATGAAAGGTTAGCTCATCTGTCCCCTTCCAAGCTGCGAGCTCTCCTGTAGAAAGGTTCTAGTACTGGCATCTCGTTCTTCTCCCATGTATTTAAAATGTCAGCCTTATGTGGAATTGCAGTTCATAAACACAGTCCTTTACAGCTGCGGGGTTTAGTTCCATGGCTTTTAGGGTTCGTTGTTGCTGACACTGAACCTGACGTGAGCTGATACAGGGGCCTCCGTGATCCTCCTGTTTTTTTTGCTTGTTTGCTTTGTTTTGTTTTGTTAACTTCCGAAGCATTTTGAATCTCTAATATGTCTAAGTACGAATTTTTTTCATTCATAGCCTATTTCATCCAGACGTCAGCCGCCCCTATCTCCACTGCCTTTCTTAATCCCACGCTGTTTGTTGCCCAGAGCTCCATATCCCTGGGACCCTCGGGGCCTTCAGCGCCAGCTTCTGCAGGCTGCTGTGTTCTCCAGCCCGTCCCAGTGACTCGTCTGTCCGCTTCCTGCCGAGAAGCATGCTCCATTCTCTCGGCCCTCCTGTTGCCTCCGTTATTATAGATCTGTGCCAACTTTATTTCTTTGGTACTACTGCAAGTGGGTTTCCAGAGGAAAAGGAAATAAGTGTGATGAATTAGAAGCTGCCAGTGTGCTCTTAATAACCTTCTTCTTATTTAAAAATTAATCTATGCAGTAAAGAAAATAACAACTTGTCATCACACTACGCAGGTCACTATGGTGAGCAACTTGATTCATTTCCCTTTGAGATTTTTTCCTAGAAATACATTCTTATTCTTGTTCACTTGTTTTTGTTTTGTTTTGTTTTATAATTAAGTTATTTCCCTAATACCGTTTATGGCAGAAGTCTTCCTGTCCCCACTGTCTTGGGGTGACTTTTTTTTAATAACCAGTGTGATCCTTTTTCTCCATTCATTTCTCCATTTTCTAAAAAATGTTTTCAGGGTGGGGAAAAATTATTATCTTCATTAAATATCAAATTTTTATGCAAACCATTCTTTTTTAATGTAAACTGTTGTGGTTTTTTGTTTGTTTTATATATGAATAATATATATATATATATATATATATTTTTTTTTTTTTCCATAGGGTGCCTGTGCTTGCCAGAAAGAGAGACAGAGAGAGAGGAAAAGTAAGAAATGACCCTCAGGGAGATGGCCACACTGCAACCCCTTCACAGTTCTCTGGAGGATTGTGCCCAAATTCTCCTCTTGGGATTTTGGGCTCACAAGCACATGTGCCCAGAGTGATTTTTCAGGCCACCAGATCTGGGATTCAAACTGCGGTCAGTCACGTGTGAGTCCAGCGCCTTAACCACCATGCCACCTGCTGGCCCCAAACCATTGTGGTTTTTCTTAATATTTTTTATTTTGAATATATATTTTTCTTTTTATTTACATTTAGTCGCTGTATAGCTTTACGATTTACAACCCAGTTTCCCCAGCATGAATACAGTCCGTATCACTGAGTCAGAGACATCACCATACACGCCATCAGCGGCAGACAGCCCGTCACCCTCGTGTCTGCTGTTTTGTTTTTCTCACCCCCCTCTCACTCCCCATTGCCCACCCGCTCCTGAACTGCCTCTAGTAGCCACAGCGGCCCTCCCTGCTGTTACCTCCAGGCTTCGGGGTCCTGCAGACCAGACATGCGGTGTGTGCTGAGGGGGACGCACAGTGCCTGCCTGTCAGTCTGGCTTGCTTCACTTAGCATTAAATCTTCCACGTTCGTTCCCTTTGTATCATATGTCAGGGTCTCATGTTTTACGGCTGAGTAGTATTCCATGGAGGACCTGTGCCACCTTTTTTTCAATCCGCTCATCTGTTCTTAGACATTTGGGCTGGTTCATGTCCTAGCTATTGTGAACAATGCGGAGTAAACACAGATGTGCACGTGGTTTCCGACTGAGGGTCTTCCTATCCTTTGGGTAGATACCTAAGAATGGAATTACTGGGTTGCTGGTGTTCCACTGTAGGTCTCTGAGGAGCCACCGGACTGTTCTCCACTGTGGCTGCACTCATTTACATTGCCACCACTGCAGCCTCACCAGCACTTATTCCTTATTTTTGTGATCTTAGTCATTCTGACTGGGGTTAAGGGAAATGCAATCAAACCGTTGTATTTTGAGATCGTTCATTTACTCGTAGATGGGCTGATTGTTACATCCTACAAAGTCATGTGAGTCTGTGGCTATTTATATTCCTGGAAACTCTTTAAATAACTCTCTCAATAGCCTTTCTTTTAACACCATCTTGGCTATTTTCATTTATTTCTTCTTACATGTGGACTTTAGAATTCATCAACGTCTCCCCAAAAATAAATTCATTGGTTCTTTTTTTTTTTTGGAGAGGTTTTTGCTATAGGGCATATGTGCTCCTCAGAAAGACAGAGAGAGAAAGTGAGAAATCACCCCCCAGGGGGGATGGCCACGCCACAATCCCTTCTCCTCTATTCTCCTCTCGGGATCTTGGGCACGCACGCACACGCGCCCGGCGTGAGTTTTAAGCCACCAGGTCCGGGATACAAACCACGGTCGACTACACGGAAGTCCAGTGACATAGCCATTACGCTAACTGCTGGTGCCTTGTTGGTTCTTCTATCAGAATTAAATTTATTTCTTTGACAAATGTTAAATATTTCCCATGTGTGGAGCACTTTGCAAAGTGCTAAAAATAAGTGAATAAGGTAGGCGTGGCCTCTGTCCTCATGGAACTTAAATGTAGCACACTCAGTTCTTCCCACACTGGTAATTATTTTGAAAAGTCATCATGCTTATTGTCCTGTCCAGAAGCACAGTACAATTTCATGCATCGTTCTTAAATACTGTCTTCCGATTTTGTTATTTAGGATGTGTCCTACCTTTTGTTTTTAATCTCCTTAAAATGTACTAAGTGTTCATGACTATATAAAAGTACATTCTGTGTTTATTTTTATATTTCTTTTATCATTTAATTTGAATTCATCGTCAGTTGATAGTAGTTGAGAACTAGCTATGGGTGATTTAATTTTACAAATTCTCCTTTTTTATTGAGCTTTTAATTATGAGTTGCCTTCCTGAGTCAATGTAGGGTATATTCAATTAGAAGACATACTTTAGAAAGAAAATATTGTTCAAAATGTATTCAAATGTTAAATAAAGGTAGACATGGGACAGAGGAGGGTTTTTGGTTGTTTTATTTTGTCTTTGCTATAAGGCATGTACTTGCCAGAGAGAGAGGAGAAGTGAGCAGAGGAGAAATTTTATATCAGCCTACATTTTTACCCTTTCCTACACCTATTGTGAATTACTGAGTTGTCGTAGACTTTCTTCTCCTTGTGACTCAAAGGTTTCATCAGATACATGTGTGTATGTGTATGTGCATGCACGCACATGCGTGTGTTTTAGTAATTTGGGGGCTGTGGAAAACCCTTTCCATCTGTGTGTTTGGGTCCTTCTTGCCCGTAGAGACCTCTGTCTCTGTCTCTGGGTGCTGTGTCTTCGTCCCCTCCGGCTTCTCCCTAAGGAGCCCTCGCACTCCCAGATGTGAGGGAGCCCGTCTTCCTCCCCTGCACGTCTGTGCCGCCTTCCTCTGCCTTCTGGGACAGCCTTTCAGTTTGTCTTGGTTTCTGAATCCAGGTTTCCTCATTTTAAATTGGAGTTTCTTTGCAACCCCCCTTACCTTACCTGTCCACCTCGTATATTTTCAGAGTTAGCTCTTCTTTCTTATTTTCAGTGTACAGCTCAGACTGTGCTGCTGAGACGAAATGCTTGAGGCTGGGTAATTGACAACGAACAGAAATTTCTCCCAGTTCTGGAGTGTGGGACGGCCACAATCAAAGTCCCGGCAAATTCTGCGTCTGGCGAAGGCCGCTCTGTCCCCAGGGCGGTGCTTTTGTGCTGCACCGTCCAGAAGGGAGGGACATTCTGTCCCCACGTAAAGGTGGGAGGGCAGAACCAGCCTCAGCCAGCTCCCTCTGCCCTTTGCTGAGGCCCGTCTAGGGTGTCTGACTCCCTGTAACCCCAGGAAGCTCTCCAACTGTGTGGGCCAGACTGCAAACCTGAAAGGTTACAATGTTGCCATTGTCGCCCCACGGTGAGCCCACGTCCACCACCCATGGTGAGCCCACGTCCACTGTCCACGGTGAGCCCACGTCCACCGCCCACGGTGAGCCCACATCCACCGTCCACGGTGGGCCCACGTCCACCGTCCAGCTGCAGCAGTGCACGGCTTTCCTGCGTGCTTTGTCTCCTAGGTGTGGCTAAGGAGTTTATTACTAAAAAGAGGGTTTGCATTCATCTGTTTGCACTTTTAATACTAAATTAGGAAACAGAGAAGTTGAGAAACGTGTAGTTGTATTTCACCCAGATGAACATTATTTCTGCAAAAGAACACGCTACCCACTGGAAGGGCAGAGAATGAATAGACGTTTCCAACAAGTGGAAACAAACATGGGACCTCCCTGATAGCTGGAGCCCACGGGAGGGAGGCCTCCTTCCCGCTGCCTGCAGGTGAGGTGTGTCTGCGGGTCAGGACCTCCCCATGGCCCACGGCATGAGAGCTTGCCTGCACCCCCTCTCCCTGGGCCCTCCCAGCTGCCCACCTCTCCCCGACATCAGCCAGCGTCTCCCAGCCCCCACCACGGAGTCACTAAAAACTGAAAGTATCCCTCCCCGTGTGAAGCGAGGGCTAGGCACAGAAGCCCGAAGTAGAACCATCTTTTGTGTCTGCACGTGCCCAGGGAGATGGCCAGACCCCCATTCTGAAGGCTGCTGATAGAATGCAGTGGGGCAGACAGCAGCTGGCCAGGTGCTGCGGTGGGCACAGCGGCTCCCGGACAGGAGCCAGGCCGGCAGGGAGTGGGAGCAGAGCCTGAAAACACAGACCCGGGCTCCAGGGGTGGCGGGCTGGGGAGATACGGACCACAGGATATGGCCGGCTGCAGACACCGGGGACAAGGACAGGGCTGGCCATCAAAGTCGGGGTGTCTGAGCGCCCCTGCTCTCTGTGGGTGACCTGTGTCCTCATCTGCATCCTCATCACCACCGTGTCCTCCCTGTGGGTGACCTGCGACCTGTCCTCCCTGTGGGTGATCCTCATCACCACCGTGTCCTCCCTGTGGGTGACCTGCGTCATCCCCACCGTGTCCTTTGCACGGTCCCCAAGGTGTCGAAGAGCCCTCTCACCGCGGTGTGCCCGAGTCCGGGCCTTCGCTCGGTTACGTGTGCTCATGGCGTCAGTTACTACCTGCCAAGCAGCAGGTAGATCGGGGGATGGGAGGCCTGTGCAGTGCGGTCTCCTGGCTAACGAGGCTCAGCTCAGGCCTTAAGTGGTGCGGCCCTGGTCAGCTCGCTAGGCCTCGTCTGGTGGATGTCCCCTGGTCAGCTCGCTAGGCCTCGTCTGGTGAACGTCCCGCGGTCAGCTCGCTAGGCCTCGTCTGGTGGATGTCCCCTGGTCAGCTCGCTAGGCCTCGTCTGGTGGATGTCCCCCGGTCAGCTCGCTAGGCCTCGTCTGGTGAACGTCCCGTGGTCAGCTCACTAGGCCTCGTCTGGTGGATGTCCCCCGGTCAGCTCGCTAGGCCTCGTCTGGTGAACGTCCCGTGGTCAGCTCGCTAGGCCTCGTCTGGTGGATGTCCCCCGGTCAGCTCGCTAGGCCTCGTCTGGTGAACGTCCCGTGGTCAGCTCGCTAGGCCTCGTCTGGTGGATGTCCCCCGGTCCCGCTAGGCCTCGTCTGGTGAAGTCCCGTGGTCAGCTCGCTAGGCCTCGTCTGGTGGATGTCCCCCGGTCAGCTCGCTAGGCCTCGTCTGGTGAACCCCGTGGTCAGCTCGCTAGGCCTCGTCTGGTGGATGTCCCCCGGTCAGCTCGCTAGGCCTCGTCTGGTGAATGTCCCCCGGTCCTCGCTAGGCCTCGTCTGGTGGATGTCCCCCGGTCAGCTCGCTAGGCCTCGTCTGGTGGATGTCCCCCGGTCAGCTCGCTAGGCCTCGTCTGGTGAACGTCCCGTGGTCAGCTCGCTAGGCCCTGTCTGGTGAACGTCCCGTGGTGTTTGTGTTAAGAGATCTTGTCGGACCACAGAGTAATCATTCCGAACAGCAGATCTCGTTATAGATACAGATGGGGTGGGCAAGTGAACGAGTCTCAGCTGGCTTCTAGAATCTTCGGGGGAGTCACCTGAGGATATGCATTCCGGGCATTTCTTTTCTTGACATTCCTTCTCTTACACCCATGTGAAATTAGGACTTCCCCTACCCCTGCTTTTGGAGGACTCTGGGTGATCGGATTAGCTCCCAGGGCCGCTCGGCCGGAGGACAGCACCGAGGATGGGTGTTGGGCCTGGGCAGAGGAGGCACGTGGCAGTTAAGAGCAGAGCAGGCTCTCCTGCAGCCCAGCCATGAGCCAGTCTCCCTAATTACCTGGGCGTCCTCCTTAGAGGGAGGGCCACAGAACAGAGCCTTCCGCAGCGGCCCTGGGGGCTTTCGGGCATCGGGGCCTCTGCCCCAGCCCCTCCTGGCTCCTGGTCCTGCCTCGGCTGCGACCTCCCTGGCATCTGCTGGTGGTGGGCTTAGGCAACGGCCTCAGACCAGGTGGGAAATCACCCCGTGAAGGGCCTGGGCTGGAGTTTGCAGCCCCACTGCGCTGCCCTGGGGTAGACCGGCAGCCCCACTGCCCTGCCCTGGGGTGGGCCGGCAGCCCCCCTGCCCTGCCCTGGGGTGGGACCGGCAGCCCCCCTGCCCTGCCCTGGGGTGGACCGGCAGCCCCACTGCCCTGCCCTAGGGGCAGCCCCACTGCCCTGCCCTGGGGCCTGGCCCCACTGCGCTCGGGCAGCCGGTGACCTCCCCTGCTCTTTGGTGCCGCCTCAGCCCTGGGCTCTCCTGCTCAGAGTCCCGACAGCACCCCCGACCTCAGCGGCCCGGCACCCGCACTCTGGCCATGGGTGCGGGCGGGTGGGGCCACCTCCCGACGGCCGCCTGCTGACTGCATGTCCGCCTGTCCGCAGGGAGCACTACATCACCATGGTGAAGTGGGCCACCAGCACCAAGGTCGCCGTGACCTGGCTGAACCGGGCGCAGAACGTGTCCATCCTCACCCTCTGCGACGCCACCACGGGGGTCTGCACGAAGGTAACGGGGGAGAGGTCACCGCAGGCAGGGACATCTGAGGTGGCACCGCTCAGCCGGCGCGTTCAGCCGGCTGGGTTTGGCGCCACCTTGCGGATAACTCCAGTACTGCCGCGAGGGCCCGGCCCCGCCATGGCGAGGGTGGGAGGGTGCCGCCTGCCTCCTTTGCCTGGCAGGCCCTGCGCGCTCAGTTCTGCGGGTCCCGGGCAGGGCTGCAGCTGAGTGTCCAGGCCCGGGAGACCAGGGCAGGCGAGAGAGACGGGAATCCGCCAGCTGGGGCCGGCCTGGGATGAAAGGACGCCTGAGCGGCCCCTGGAGGTGGCGGCGGTGGGGTGGGGGGCTCACTCCTCGCTCACCCACAGGCCCCTGCCGCCGCCGGGTTGCAGCCCGCAAGGGCCGCTGTCGCTCCGCCTGCGTGGTCTGAGCTGAGCCGCAGGGTAGTTACTGGGACGGGGTCCTCAGCTGGCAGGTGACTGCCTAAGTGGAGGAAGGGGGGCACACGCTCGCCGCCCGTCTCTGTGCCCTGGCCTGGAGCGTGGACGCCCGGGTGGCCCCTGCCCTCCCGTCGCTCTGTGTGCTGGGCACCCGTGGCTTGCTGGCTGCTCGTCCTGTTTCACGTGTGTGCCTTTCCACACGCTCATCCGTGCTTCAGTCCCCCTCAAAGGGCTTGGCCCCCGGCGTTGCTACACAGAGTTGGAACTGGGATTTTTTTTTTTTTGGAGACTCGCTAGGGCGCTTGCGCTCATAGAGACAGAAAGCGAGAAATATGCACGCCTAATGATCTAGGACGGGTTTATACGCTGAGGTTGCCATTACGCACTGCTGGTTCCCGGAACTGGGATTTTGACACGCTATTCACACTATGCACGCCATGCTAGGACTACCTGGCACCGGTGGGTGGGGCCACCTCCTCCCAGGACCCTCCAGGACTGACTTGTCCTTGTCAAGGCTGGTGGCATCTTGTTCAAGGACACTTGCCTTGCTCTGAGCCACAGCAGTAAGAGAGCCTGGTTCCTCCTGGGTGGGTGGGCTGTGGGCGGCTGTGCCGGCGGGTACCCCGGCCTGCGCGGGGCTGAGTAGTCTCCCACGCTGTCGGGCAGACACAGGGTACAAGGGGATCCTCTAACGCTCTCCTCTCGTTTCAGAAACACGAGGATGAAAGCGAAGCCTGGCTGCACAGACAGGTAACCAACGACCCGCTGGGCTGCTCACCTCGCCTGCGCCCTGGGGAGGGCTTCAGGCTGGCAGCCCCCAGACTGAACCCCGCAGGTCCGGGGAGGAATGGGTAGGGGGCTGCCGGCCCAGCAACCCCTGAGGCACAGCCGGAGGGTCTTAGCGCTCCGAGAGGGTACTTTGAGAACCGCTGCTCTTCAGAACGTAGGGTGTTTGGGGAGACTCGGCTCTGCTAGGCCACACCTGTTGGGTTAATTCAGATCGATGAGTTGATTAAAGTCGCCTTGATGTAATCAAGTGTGGTCACAGAAAATGCGGGTGTGGCGATGTCCCCGTCGCTCTCAGGGGTGGCTTCGTGAGCCTCTCGGTCGCAGGAGATGCCACTGCAGGCCAGCAAGAGCGTCCCTCGGGGACACAACCTCGAGCACATTCCCGGGACATCGGACCCCTAACTCAGAGCAGAACATGCACCCCGCGTGGTTCTGGGAGCCAGGGCAGGAAGAGAGCAGGGAGCCAGACAGGCCCGCTCGGCGACACGATTCTCACGTAAGCCTGCACAGAACGAAAGCCCTGGACGCTGGTGTTTTCTTTTGTCGGGTCTTTTTGTCTTGATCCACATTCTGACTTTAGAAAGAGCAGGTAGGAAAGTTTGGGGAGTTTACTTTCTTCTAATTCTACCAAATGTGAAAAAAATCGTTTTAGAATTCTGGGGGAAAAACAAACCAGACTTGAGTCTCAAGAAGGCACAGATACACTTCTTTATTGATGTGGTAGATTCTATCTATGGAAAATAACCACAGCTGGACCGCATGGGCCACACCGCTCTCTGGAACATTCTAGTACTCTGCGTGCCACTCCTATCCACAGGACTGACGACCTGTGGCAGCCTCCAGTACTATCTCAGGTGACAGCTCTTCAGTGACCACTGTCACTCTTAAGTCTGCCCTGGCTGATCTCGTGCAGAAGAGGACAGCTCGGTATGGCCACTTTTGCTTCCCCATGTTCAAGTCCGGTGCTGAGTCCAAGCCAAGAAGACCCCATGGAGGAGCGGTGGCTCCGGAACCCTGAAGTCCCCACGCTGGAAAGTCACTGTGTGCCCCTGCACCAGATATGAGAGCACGAATTCTAATGGATACTCCGGCCACACCTTACAGCAGACAGAATGTAGGGCAGGGGGGATGAAAAGACCCTTTTCTCAAAACCTGTACCTACCTGGTCACGTGCTCACCCAGTGAGGGTCTCACCAGGCGCCACGCTGGACTCCGCGGGTTTCAGAACGGAGTCAGCCCCTATCACCGAGCAGATGCCACGGCGTGTCAGGACCTACGTGCTGAGTGGGGTCCACTCTGTGTAAACAGCACAGTGCGTGGACCCGCGTGGACTTTGGGTTGCTCCCACGTTTCGACCATCATGAACAGTGCTGCTGGAGTGTGGCATGGGGACGGCGCAGACGCGAAGGCCCCTGCTGTGCCGTTCCAGCTGTGAACTTACCCGGAACGCAGAAGCCGTGAAACAGGACACTGACCGGTGGGTGCCGGGGACTAGGGAAAGAGGTTAACCACATAATGGATGGGGGACTTCACTTTGGGGTGACAGAAATGTTCTGAAACTAGACAGATGATACGATTGTAGCACTCATACTAAATGCTGCTCAGCCGCTCGTGTTTATTAAGATGTGTTATGCTATGTGAATTTCACCTCAATGAATTCTTAAATGAAGCAGAGCTCCAAATTGCAAAGATGTCGCAGTGTAGACGGGGAGAGATGTGTGCACCAGTCCTGAAGTCTGGGCAACAGGCACAACCCTAAACCACGCTGGGAAACTGCCCGATGCTTCTGCAGGTGGTGGCCAGCCAGGAGCTGGGAGGGTGGGTGACACGGAGCAGCGGTGGGGACTGAGCCCTTGGTCTCGTGCAGTCCTGGTACTTGTTTGGGAGGGGCTGTGGGGCAGCTGCAAGGCCAGGCCAGTGGGTTTTTGTTTTGTTTTGTTTTTAAAAGAGGTTTTTGCTATAGGGTATGTCTGCTCATCAGAGAGAGACAGGAAGTGAGAAATCAGCCCCCCAGGGGGATGGCCACACCGCAATCCCTTCTCCTACATTCTCCTCTCGGGATTTTGGGCACACACACAAGTGCCCAGCGTGCATTTCAAGCCACCAGGTCTAGGACTCAAACCACGGTCAACTGTGTGGGACTCCAACAACGTAACCATTACGCCATCTGCTGGTCCCTCCAGCAGCTTCTTAACTGTGAGGCCGGAAAGGGGATCAGGACGTGAAGAGGTGTCCACTCGGAGTCTCCGACCCTCCCATGGGCAGGGGCTCCCTGGCTGGTCCCTGGTGGCTTAGCCTCCTGGATGGGATAGCAGAGGTGCACAGTCTTGGAGGCCTGACGTGTGAGCCACACACCTGCCCTCATTGCCCCCCCCACCTTGAGCTCCTTGGAGGGGCCTTAGCGCCAGGCTACCAGTGGATTCTAGACTCACTGACTGTGGACCTGATGGCCCTCCTTCACACGGCAGCCCACGCACAGTTTGGGGCAGCCTGCATGGCTCTGGGAAGCCAGGGATTCCCAAGCCAGATCACATCGACACTTACGGAGTGGCATGAGTGAGCACAACAGGTGTTAACTGTGAAGCTGGCAGGAAGCAAGCACTAACATTTCAAAACCAGCGACTTAGAAACGTGCGGGGCCGTCGGAGTGGGACCCGGTGCTCTGTTCCGTAGCTGTCTCCCACCGAAAGGCCGTGTCCCTGCCCAGGGCCGCCCCGCAGCTCCTGCTGCATCACTGGGGCCGGAGCTCCCCAGGACGTATCGCGGAGGCTGGGACGTAGCTGAGACCCGCAGCTGGGGTCCGCGACCCTGGATGAAGTCCGGCTTCAGTTTCTCCTGACATTCCTTCTCTCGTCGAGGAGTGTGCGGGCCGTTTTTCAGACACTATCCATGCTGTCCCATGTCCCTTCAGCTCTCTCGAAGTCTGCAGGGCAGAACGGAGAAGCTCACCCAATTCTGGGCCTGCGTCTGCTCGGGGCTGCCAGCTGCCATCGGGCTCAACACTCCCCTTGAGGCCTGAGGGCCAGCAGGGCGAGGCTCAGGAGGCCAGGGCCTCTCCCCTCTCCATCTCTGGTGGGACGCAGGACTGGCCCGACTCTGGAAAGCCCCATGGTCTCTGCGACCACCCACCTCCTGTCACCTGTTCCTGAGCCCCCGTCTCCCTCCCCTCCTCTCCCCATCTCCTTCCTGCGCCTGGAGCCCACACATTCCCGTCGGCGAATACAAACGGGGCCACCGAGGTCACTACCCTCCAGGAACTCTCCAGAGAAATGCAGTCGCTGGCCCCACCACACACCACATCCCCACCGCCGTGACCAGACCGTTGGTCCTACTATGGATCTGGGCTCCCCCCACCGAACCCTGACCTCAGGGGATAGACCCCACAGTCCAGTGAGGGTCAGTCCTGTGCATCCATTTCTGCCTGTCTCCTTTGACCAGAATTTTATATTTCACAGTTTGGTCTGGAGTTTGGACAGGAGCGACGTGCGTGGGGGGACAGCAGGTGGAGTGGTAGTTAAGGCGTTGGACTCCCACGTAGCCAGCCGTAGTGTGAGTCTCAGACCTGGCGGCTTAAAAATCACCCTGCATGTGTGTGCGTGCCAGGGTCCTGAGAGGAAAATGGATTGTGGTGTGGCCACTGTCCTGGGGGGTCATTTCTCACTTTCCCCCTCACTGTTTCTGTGCATGCACCCTATGGGGAAAAAAAAGGTATCAGTAGGAAATTAAAAAGGCCCAGAATCCTTAAAAACAAGTGGCACTATTTACAGCCCATCAACACAGGGCACACCTTATCTGTCCCACAGTGTCTACCTCTCCACGCCCCCAATTCCCTTTCCTTCGCTCTTCCCCCACACTCTCTTTCCACTTTGTCTCTAGTAAGTCATGCTGGATTAAGTCTCTTCACAATCTGAATGATGTATAGCAGTTTAATGAATAAATAATAATAATAATTAACCATCTATTAAAAAGTAAAACCCAGTGGTACTAGTGTGACTCCAGTGTCCAAAGGCCCCGTGGCCATACGGAGGGCTGGGTCTGCGTGGCCTGGCCCAGCAGAGCTGACCAGGCAGTGTGGGCTCAGGTCTCTGTTCTCCAGAGACCGGAGACGCTTTCCCCAAATCAAAGGAGAGAGACCGGAAGACGGATGCAGGTCCGCAGTCAGAAATCACGGCCTTCATTGCCAAGTGCATCATGACGGGAGGCCGGGGATGCCCGGGACGTGTCCAGGGACCAGGCAGGCGACAGCACAGCTGCCGGGGCCTTCTCACTGTGCGGACCGTGCTTCTGCCCAGAAGTGACTATTTACCACCTTCATCCAGAGGCCTTTTCTCTGCCGAAAGTGCAAACATTTCCCCGGGCAAATGGAGGGGCTTTCGCTGTAGCGGCCCCGCAGCTGGCAAATAGGAGTACGTCTAAAAGCCAAATTAACCACTGGGCTCTCCAGGCCGTCCTTTAAAATACCATGCTTCCAACTCTAAATAGAAGAGTAAATATGTGCAGATTAAAGGTTTCATTTCATTGCAAATATTCATGAAGATGAAATGTCATTTTAATCCCATGGTTTATTTCTCTGGGCAGAGTGTATTTGCATGTGCTCATTCACAACAGGGAAATGGGCCCAGCTCGTGCCAGCTGCTGCCTGGCTACCATTTGTTCTCACCCCCGCCTCGGCGAGGGCTCCTGGAATCAGAAAATACACATCGTAGCCGCCAACCGGTGCACGGGGGCAGAAACTCTCAAACTTGAACTTCAGAGAGGCTGAGATGCCCCCTTAGCAAAATCCCTTTTCACGCATCAAAGCGACGCCCAGTCTTGGGGCTGAACGACGAGCTGGTGATATTCAGGGGCACCCTGCAGAAACGGTGGCAAATTCATCAGGCGTTCGACCATCCTGGAGCCCCTTCCCCAGGGAGGTGGGGACGCCGGCGACCTTCCCAGGGAGCCGTGACGAGACAGGCTTGCTTTAAACGAGAGTTCTGGGGACTGATCCTCTCGTCTGTGTTTTAGAATACAATAAAGAAAGAAGAGAAGAAAAAGAAAAGAGAGAAAGAGAGAGAGAGAGAAAGGCTTTATTTTAATATGATCTAGAAGAGGACATTCTGTTTCATGAACCCAAAAGCCCACACAGATGCACTGACAGCGACAGGACTGCCTGGCCCGTCGCAGCAAGCAGTGACCATTAGCATGGTGGGAACCATAGTACCTGCATTTCATCCTCTTCTTCCCCTATTCCTGTCTTCTGGTTGGGCGAGATCAGTTTTGTTAAAGAGGAACCAAAGACAGGCTTGAAAGGCTAGGATTTATTTTCAGGCGGAATCAGGTTTGTGATTGTTGGAGTGACATCCTTTGACACACGATGAAGCCCTGGAGAAGCCTCGCCACCACCCGGCTTGGTGGGCAGTAATGAGGGATGCTGGAGGGGCTTCCGAGCGTGAGTTCCCGTCCACCCTGCGAGCTGGGCCGCGCACACGTGCATTTGCTGCTGGTGCCATATAGACCCCAGGACGCTCTCTCCTGCCCTGCTTGGGCTGTGGCCTCGGCTTTTCCCACTGTCCCTCCTTAGAAACCGAGTTCTGGATGCCCAGGAAGGAAAGGCCCCGCCAGGCCCTCCTGTCTCGGCTGCATCTCCCATCAGAGATTGCACAGGAGAAGGGCCGAGCGTGTTTTATCCCACATGAAGTCCCTGCTGACTGGCCTATGCTTCCGTCCCCAGAATGAAGAGCCGCTGTTCTCCAAGGATGGCCGCAAGTTCTTCTTTGTGAGAGCGATCCCACAGGGAGGGCGGGGGAAGTTCTACCACATCACCGTGTCCTCATCCCAGGTAAGCCCCACTGGCTCCCCAGACTGTCACGGGGGTGGTGTCACCTCTAGGGGCAGAGCAGGCTTCTCCTGAGGTGCTCCAGGTGGGAAATTGGAAGGTGAGGTCCCTTCCCGGAGGCAGGTTCAGCGCAGACCTGTGAAATCCAGGGTTCGGACTGGTGGAGGCCGAGTTCCTCTCCCTTGGAGTGCTCAGGAGTGTGCATGGCGCTCCTGGCGACGGCAGAGGAGGTCTGGTAGCCAGTGTCTGGCCTGAGGCCAAGCTCCCGGGATGACCCATCCCGTCCGTGCCCTTCCTTCCCATCTGCTGGGGGTCCCCCTTCCACCTTCCTCCCTCCCCGCCCAGGCCAGCTCAGTGTCCTGGGGCCCTCGGCCAGCCCCTCCACTTAGGCTGAGTGCTCCCACCGCTCTCGTGTGGCTGCTGCCGAGTGTCCTGCAGGTGCTGGGCGATGGGCAGGGCCAGGGGCCCGGGCAGGCCCTGCAGATACTCGTGTGCATGTAGGCTGCACGGCCTTCCTGCGAGCACAGCCCGGCACGGAGCCCGCCCGCCATGCGTGAGCTCCTGGGAGCGCTGTGCCGAGGGGGGGGTGCAGGCAGCTGCTCTGGACAGGAGGGCTCCTCCTCGCAAAGCCCTTCCTCCTTCAAGTTCCGGGGCGGTCTCGTCATTGGGGCGGGTAGGTGAGGAGAGTGAGAGAGGAGCCGGAAGTGTGCGTGACCGAGGAGTAGAGGCACTCACACATGAGTGGCCCGGAGGCGACTTCCAGAAAGAATCTCCCCGCACCCCACCAGGACCTTCGAGGACTGAGTGTTGAGTCGGTGGCCCCTGCGGTGGCAGCAGCGTGGCCAGAGGTTCGGGTGCTCACGCGTTCAGTCCCCGAGGCGCTCGGCAGGCAAGCAGAGGCCTGAGTCCGAGTTCCACATCCGCCCCTGCAGCTTACACTGGCCCAGACGCCGCTGCTGCTCGCCGGGCGCAGGACAGACATGTCCCTGTGCTTTCCGTCCACCCCGGCCCGACACCCAGCGGATCAGCACGTGCAGGGGGTTGCCTCGTCACTTGGGCTGCAGGGGCCGCTGCCACCTCCTGGCACGCTCCTGGCACCCCCTGGCACCCTCCTGCTGGCACCCTTTGCCCATGTCCCCAGCAGCTCCTCTCGGGCTCTCCCTCCCCTAGGACATCACGTCCAGGGTCCCCAGGGTGTATGCCTCGACTGTCACCTGACCTCTCTGGGTTCGGAGCCCACCATCGGGGCCCTCCTGTCCAGAGCAGCTGCCTGGCTGACCACACCCATATTAGTCCTGGCTGGAGACCGGTCCTGGTCCATGCTGGCAAAGCCAGCGCCGCCGGTCTGCCTTCGTCCTCCCGCTGCCTCGGTGCCCCCCCACCTCCCCCCTGCTCCACGAGGCACGGAGGCCGGGCAGCGGCAGCCTAGGACCAGGGGTCTAACAGGCAGATGCGCGTGAAAGGGGCTGGTGAGCAGAGCAGGCAATGGGCACCGCAGACATGGCCATGTGCCTGTCCCTGCCGCTGGCATTCAGGGGTCAGCGCAGCTGCCCAGGAGAGCCTGGCCGGAGGGGAGCAGGCAGGAGAGTAGGGGCAGCTGGAGCGGGGGGGGAGCCGAGCTGGGCCGAGCTGACGCCTGTCCATGTGCTACAGCCCAACAGCAGCAACGACAACATCCAGTCCATCACCTCGGGGGACTGGGACGTGACCAAGATCCTGTCCTACGACGAGAAACGGAGCAAGATGTGAGTGAGCACCAGCCTGCCCAGGGCCTGTCTTCCTTACCGAGTGCGGAACTTAGCACAAAGGCCCCGCTCTCCATCCGAGACACCGTGGCTCGCTCCCAGGGCCCTCCTGTCCCAGCAGCCCCACCCCAGCACCACGGGTGATGAAGTCCAGCTTGCAACCGCCTGTGACATGAAACGTGTCAGTAGCAGCAGCAGTGCAGGTTGAGCATTCCTACTCCAAAATCCAAAGTGCTCCCAAATCCAAAATATTTTGCGTTCCAACATAAAAATTCCACTTTCTTTCCTGGTGGTTCAATGTCTACTTGGTTTTATGCACAAGATTATGAAAAATATGATATAAAATTAGGATATGTGTATACATGAAACAGAAATGCATTCTGTGTTCAGACTTGGACCCAAAGCCCAAGACATCTCATTACATACACGTGAACACGCCCACATCCAAACACACCCAGGCCTGAAACCCTCCAGTCGCACACAGGGGTCGGCCTACAGCAGTCCCAGGCACTGTGCCCCTGCTTTCCACACGTGCCTCCTTAACACAGGCCCACGAAGGAGGCTGACTGCTTCTTCCATTCCGAGAAGTAAGCCAGGGCGGGACGCGCAGAGGTCGCCGCAGGCTGGCAGTGGCGCAGGGCTCGGCCCAGATGCTGCAGTCCAGCCCCTCTCCCTCCGGGCCCTCAGCTCGCAGCTCAGTGCTGAGGGCCAAGGTTTCTGCTTTGGGGTCGGAGGTGAACACAGAGAAGGGGTGACTGGGCCAGGCCTGTTGTCTAGGTTGGTAGGAAGTGTGCCCGCCCCTGACCCTCCCGAAGGCGAATAACCTGCCAAAGTTCCTGAGTCCACCTCCGGGGGTGGCCCGGGTTCATCCTGCCCTCTGCAGCCCCCTGGGGCTCCGAAGGAAGGCTGGGCAGGAATGCGTGGAGCCCATAGAACCTGCACGGGTGTGTCCTTCCCCTCTGGGGTGTGCGTCCACCCCGGCCTGGCCGCTGGTACAGGACAGCAGCTCTCGGCGCGGACGGTGCAGCCCGAGGAGCAGGAAGGCGGCTGCAGCGGTCCGCCTCCCCACTAACCCTGTGGCCTGTCGCTCTTCGCAGCTACTTCCTGAGCACGGAGGACCTGCCCCGGAGACGCCAGCTCTACAGGTACCCCTGGCTCCACCTGCTCGCAGGGACCCTCCCTTTAGGCGGCTGGGCCTAGCAGGGATCGCCCCTTTTCAACAGCACAGTGAGGGCAGGGGCAGCAGAGGACAGTCGACCCCTCCCTGAGAAGCTGTGAAGTCTGGAGACAAATCACCAAACCACGAGGTCGCCAAATCTGAGGCTTTCTTTTTACTTTTCTCCTTTTGTTGAAATGAACTTTCTCCCCTCTTAATAACGGATGCACCCTACCTGTCCTTCCCTCCCCCTACGTTGGAATAGTAACTTAAGGAAGTAGCCTCCGCTGGGTTTCCCAGGAGCGCGGAGTGGGGCTGGGAAGCACCATGGACTGCGCGTTGCGAGGCGAGCTGGCGGCTCTGTCGGCTCACTGCGCACGCGCGGACGAGGCGCCCATGCATGCAGGGGATCCAGGCTTCCCGGGGCAGTTGGCCACCTGCCCCAGTTACCGTTCTCGTGGCAAGAGGTTGCTGGCACTGCCGGGAGACTTCCCACCAGCAGCGCAGCAGCGAAGGCAGGCGGCTGCTGCCTGGGTGCGTGTCAGCCACCTGATAGGACATCGTTCAGGGCAGAGCCGCGGGCTGGACGCCTGGCATTCAGAGTCTGTGCTGGGCCGCGCCCCTGGCCTCCCACCCAGACCCCGCTGCTGCGATGGGAGGGGCCTTTGGTGCAGGGGCCGCCCCTCCCACACTCTGGGCCCTCTGGGGAGAGTGGGGGTAGTGAGACGGCACCCAGGGGCCAGGGGAGGGGAGGGGAGCTCCTAGTGGATCCACGTGGCCCAGACTTGCTTCTCCAGGTAGACAGTTCCGCAGGGTGCTAGGCAGCCTGGGACCCTCCCCTAACTCCGGCTGGGGCCTTCTCCCTCACTCTTGGAGACGGGCTGCTGTGGGCACCTGCCGCTGAGAGGCCCTTCCCACCCCCGCATCAGAGCAACCTGGAGGCTGGAGCGGCCCCGCCTTCCATCTTTGGAATCCCATTCCAGGCATCTTGACCTGAAATGACCTTGGCCGGAGCAGCCCTGTGACACCCTTCTCATCCACTTCGTCCTTCTCATCCGCTTCCCTCTCTCAGAGCTCGCTTTTGGGAACAGCCAGAGCTCAGTTCTGCTGGGGTCCATGGGCCCTGAGGCACCCAGAGAATCTGAGGCTACACAGAGCGCTCCCTGCTGCTCTGGAGCCGCAGCTTCTGCTCAGACAAGGTGCAAAGAGAGGACACACTAGGGCCACAGCGCCTTCTCGCCCAGGCCCTGCGCAGAGCCCAAGTAGGGCAGCGCAGAGCCTGGGAGGGTACCTGGGAGGAGCTGCCGAAACAGCTTGAGGGTGGGCAGGGTCCGGGTTAGGAGGGCTGCAGGGCTGGGGACCCAGGGCTGGCCCTTCCCACCCTGCAGCAGACCCAAGGCCGGAGCCGAGAGCAGGCACAGTGGGGGGGAGCGTCTGAGCAGGCTCAGGGCACCTGTGGGAGGTTGGCTGCACCTGTCTCACATCCTGTCTGCTCTTCCAGCGCCAGCACCGTGGGCACCTTCAACAGGCAGTGCCTGTCCTGCGACTTGGTGGAGAACTGCACTTACTTCAGCGCCTCCTTCAGCCCAAGCACGGACTTCTTCCTGCTCAAGTGCGAGGGTAAGCCCTGCCCCCGACAGCTGCAGGCGCGTGCTGACTGCTGTCCCAGAACAGGCGTGGGTCGCACCTTTTCCTCGTAGCTGGGCCTTTTGTGGTTCAGTTCCCGTAAGCCCCCACTCTGGGTTGAAGTCTGACTGGCATTTCCCAAGAGCTCTCTGGCCCTGGGTTCAGATAGGGAAGTTCTGGTTTCCCACATGGTGGGTATAAATATGGTGTCCCAGGGGCGTCGCACTTGGAGATCACCACGTGGCTGCTACATGCCTGCTGCACTCCACCCTCAGGGACAGCATGGCCTTTCCTGGCGTGTCTCTACAGTCTGGGGACGTCCTCTGTTTGTAGAGCTGCTTGTGTTTTCTGTGAGAGCTTGGTGAGAAACGAGGGCACCTCAGTGGTGTCGGTAGAAGAAAACAGAAATGGAAAAGAGTGAAGTGACGCTAGGTCAGATGCTCGAGTGACCCAGTGCACTGAGCACCTCCACACTCAACCTCAGAAGGGGCGGGATGCCCCCCTCCACAAACGCCTGGATCCCCACAAAAATCCAACAGATTCATGGCATTCAAAGAGCAGGACTAGATCTCAGAGATCATACAATGCAACCTAATCCAATCCCCTTCTCCATTTTCTTGATTAAAAAATTGAATTCTTGGGATCTGCAGTTAGCATAATGGCTGTGTTGCTGGACTCCCATGTAGTCGACCATGGTTCGAGTTCCAGACCCAGTGGCTTAAACTCAGACCAGGCGCGTGTGCGTGCGTGCCCAAGATCCCGAAAGGAGAATGGGGGAGAAGGGATTGTGGCATGGCCATTCCCCCTGGGGGGTGATTTCTCACTTTCTGTCTCTCTGTCTTTCTCTGTCTTTCTGGCAAGTACACACACCCTATAGCAAAAGAAAAAAGAAAGAAAAAGAAAAAGAAAGAAACTGAAGTCTTAACTGATCATGGAGGTGTCGCCCCAAGATCTTCTGAATTATTTAAAATCTATTTAAATATTTAGCCTGTTGCCTCATATTAAGGGAAAACAGACTAGCCCTCTTAAATAATTGCTTTATAAAACGTTTCTGTAATCACTTTTTTCTGGCTAAGGTAACTTGAATGACCTCATTAACCTCTCCTCTCAAACCTAACCAAAAACCACTTTAAAAAGGAGATTTTTCTAAAAAAAAAAAAAAAAAAAAAAAAAAGCAAGCAGAAGTTTTCAAAGATTACAAAATAAATGAGGATTCAATAACAGCTAACTTTCCAACCTGGAAGCATTTACAAGAGATAACAAGCTAGCAAGCCTGAAAGCTGAGCCCTTATCTTGCAATAAGGAAAGCTGAGTGGCAGCTGAGTTTACACCACAGGCATTGGCAATGATTGCCACAAGGGATGAAAAGATCAACTGTTGTGAGATTCCCAAGGAGAAAATGATGAGCTTAGTTGAGTTGCTGAGGTTTTTGGCTGGGACAGAATTAAAGAAGACTTCATAGATTAGGTGAAATAAATGGTTGAGTAAGATTTAGAAAGTGAACAGTCCAAGGGGATAGTTTGGCACAAGAAAAAGCACAAGGCTTGGGGCCAGGAGGTGGTGTGGTGGTAAAGGCGCTGGACTCCCACATGGCCAACTGTAATTCAAATGGTGACTTGTTTTCTCTCTCTCTCTCTCTCTCTCTCTCTCTCTCTCTCTCTCTCACACACACACACACACACAGGCCCTATAGTAAATTGAAATAATAATAATAAATAAAATAATTCTTAAAAAATAGAAAGATGCACATTCTAAGAGTGTGTAGCCCATAAATCACAGTCAATGCAGAGGATATTCATATTTAAGAAGCCCAATATAATAACCAAAGATACTTTAGAATAATTTCACTTTCCCGCATTTCTCAGTGGCTATTATAGTAAATACAAATGTAGACCACAACATATCATACTCCCATTTCCTGCTTATTTAGTTCTTTCTCATCCCAAAGCCACCTGAAGAGACTCTTGGAGGGGCCAACAGATGGTGTAATGGTTATGTCACTGGACTCTCACATGGCTGACCATGGTTGGAGTCCTTGACCTAGAGGCTTGAAACTCATGCTGGGTATTTGTGTGTCCCCAAGACACCGAAAGAAGAATGGAGGAGAAGGGATCGTGGTGTGGCCATCTCCCCAGGTGGTGATTTCTTGCATTCTGTCTGTCTGTCTCACCAGTGAGAGTGTACACAACTCATAGCAAAAATCTCCTTCTAAAAAAGAGAGACTCTTAGAAACTTTGACAAAAATATCTTGACTCTTGCCTCCTTCCCTCTCCTGTTCCTTTAGCATTATCAGGTTAATTTATCCTCCTAGATGCAATGAGAGCCCCCCCCAAATTCCACAAATTATTCTCTTTTATATGGAGTGAAAATATATTGGCAGTGAGGGAATGCTCTTTGGTGAATTAGGGAAAGGGAAATTTGTAAATGCTCCTACATTCAAAATTTTTGAAACCGGGGAACCAGCAGTTAGTGTAATGGCTATGTCACTGGACTCCCACGTAGTCGACCGCGGTTCGCGTCTTGGACCCGGTGGCTTACAACTCTCGCCGGGCGCGTGTGCGTGCGTGTCCAAGATCCCGAGAGGAGAATGGAGGAGAAGGAATTGCGGCGTGACCATCCCCCCTGGGGGGGTGATTTCTCGCTTTCTGTCTCTATGTCTCTCTCTGTCTGTCTGGCGAGCGCACGCGCCCTATAGCGAAAAAACCTCTCCCAAAAAAAAAAAAAAGAAAAAAAAAACAACTCATGCTGGGCGCGTGTGCGTGCGTGCCCAAGATCCCGAGAGGAGAATGGAGGAGAAGGGATTGCCGCATGACCATCCCCCCCTGGGGGGTGATTTCTCGCTTTCTGTCTCTATGTCTCTCTCTGTCTGGCGAGTGCATGTGCCCTATAGTGAAAAACCTCTCCAAAAAAAAAAAATTTTTTTTGAAACCGCAGAAGTTCAGTTATGTGGGCACAGGCAGAGAGAATAGTCAGAAGACTTAGCAACTAGATGAGGCAAACACCAACCGGCTGAAGTAGGTGCCTAGTCAGAGTAAACACAAGCCTCGCACCACATTAGGACATAAGGGCTGGGTATTATACTAGCAGTTGTAAAATCATGACATTGCAAGAACGCTATATCAATTTGACCATCCTTCTTACCTTTCTGTGGACATTACATTAGAACAGGTTTTCATAAGTTTATCTGATAAAGTATCTCTGCAACTTATGGGGTTGTCAAAAAAGTCTTGATGTGTTTTTCTATGCAAAAATGTATCATGACTTTTCCAACGACTCAATACATTACAGTTCTCAGCACTGTCAGTTTGCCATCTTAGTCCATTTGGGGTACTATAAATAAGTACCACAGACTGGATGGCTTGTAGAAAACAGAAGTTTATCTCCCACAGCTCTGGAAGCTGGGAGTTTGAGCTTGGGGTGTTAATATGGTTAGGTTCTGGGAGGTTCTTTTTCTGGGCTGTTGAAGCCACCTTCTCATTGTGTCCTCACATGGCAGCAAGAGGAAAGAGAGATCTTGGGGATCCCTTTTACAAGAGCACTGAGCCCATTCCTGAGGCTCCACCCTCATGCCCTCATCAGCTCCCAAAGGCCTCACCTCCTAACACCATCATCTTGGGGATGAGGATTTCAATATCTGAACTGGGAGGACACATACATTCAGTCCTTCGGAATTGTAGCTGATTGTAGCTCATCGGTTGTTTGCATTAGTTCTGCTATTGCTGTTAGTCAGTCTTCCCCACACTGGCCTTCTCCTAATGTCCAGTTGTTCTTCTATAGTAGATGATGTCCTTCTTCATTATTGTAGCACTCCAAAGTTAGTCCTATCACCACGTAACACTCCCTAATTTTTCATCCTCATTTCTGCTGTGATTTCTCAAGGTTTGACTTTTTTAATGCTTCTTTATAATTCTTCATTAGTTTAACTTTCTGATTAAGTCTGTACAAACTTAAAAATGCCTAAAAAGATCCAGTTGGGTAGCACAGTTAGTAGCAAACTGAAATGCAGTGCTGGCAGCCACATGGCAGACTGTGGGTTCAAGCCGGAGATTGACCTAAAAACATGCCTAGCTCATGTACACGTGCCCAAGATCCTGCAGAGCTGGGAGAAGGGGTTTGTAGCACAATGAGATACTGTGAGGGTGCTCTTCTCTCTGTCTCTGTGTGTGTGTCTCTCTCTTTCTGTCTCTTTCTAGGGCATGTGCACATGCTATCGTAAATAAAAAAAAATAAACTTTTTAAAATTGCATAAGTTATTTTCATACTTTGTACACTTACAGTGAGATGGAGTGGGTAAGTAGAGACTCAGAAATGCTTGTAAAGCCTGTGTCCACCCCACACCCAGCTGGGTCTCATCCGCCAGTCAGCATTTCTGTCTCCGATGATGGCTGGAAGCCTGTGTGTGTGGGAGGCAGTGTCTGTAAACCCAACAGAGGGGTCTCTTTGAGCTCACCTGCACACTTCAGGTAGGAGATGGGGATTCTTTCTATCATCTGGTGGTGAGGCCAGATGCACCCAAAATCTGAGGGGTCTTTGAAAAGTTCACAGAAAATGTGTATCATAAAAAAAAAAAAAAAAAAAAAAAAATTATGTGTGAATTTCAAAAAAATCATTTGCAGGAAAATAAACTCACACTTCAATTCCATCGTGTATGGACTTTTTTGAAGTCCTCTCATGTTATTCCCTAATAATTCTCCAGGATATACAGCAGCCGCTCTGTTCTCTGTGCTGTCTCCTCGGTGATTCTGAGCTGGAGAGGAACAGAAATTTTACCTTCCAGTTGTCCCATCCTTTCAGTTTGAGAAGCACATTCCTTCCCATAGAATAGTTGACGCCATATTCCCATTTCCGAGATTTTGCAATTTACGCTCTAACACCAGTACGTCTATGCAGAGTTCCCCAAATTCAATGTAACAGTCCACACTTCCATGCTTTCATGTTGTAAACACTGCCGCACACACTACAAAGGCTTTTGCCAGGGCAGTTGATTTTTATCCCCTTCCCAAGAAGTGACCTGGAAGTGGGGAGCCCGGGCAGCACAGGCCCGGCTCTGGACTCACCCCTCAGACGAGAACCCGTGATGGGAATGCAATGCTCAGTTCTGAGATGACAAGGGACCCCAGAGCCGGAGAGCCAGGCTGTCTCCCCCACACCATGGTATCCACCTTCCAGCTCTGAAAAAACCCAATCCTATCTTGAGTGAAAACAAGTCCTCACCTCCAGAGTCATTTCCTAGGTCTGCCGTGACAGCTCGCACAAACTGGAGGGCTTAAAGCCACAGAAGTGATTTCTCGGAGGTACTGCAGGCTGCAAACCCCAGGTCAGGTGGCCGGCAAGTTTGTTCCTCCTGGAGAGCCCATGCATCTCTCCGGCTTCCAGTGCTTGTCAGGAGTCCTTGGTGCACCTGGACTTAGAGGCACGTCACTCGGCCCTCTGCCTCCGTCTTCTTGTGGCCTGTGTCCACATCCCTCCCCTCTTGTAAGGAGGCCGGCCATGGGTCTAGGGCTCCCCTAGCCCACCCAGAGTGATGTCACCTTAGCTGTCAAACAAGGCCACATGCACAGGTGCCGGAGGTCAGGGCTCAGGGGGCACCACTAGGCCCGGACACCTCCTCCCAGACACATCTCCTCTGAGGAAGAGAGGAGGGGAGCACCGCATTTCCCTCAGGAGTCCAGGGTTCAGGACCACCAGGTTGGATTTGGTGCAAGACACATTCCAGGAGCCAGAGGAGCCATTGCGGGGCGACCCACATAAACCGAGGTTCGGGGTGCCAACTTGGGGACTGGGGCCGCATTTCTCCAGGAATTCTTCTCCCAGGTCATGAAGCAAAATGAATACTCAGTTCCATGGAGTCATGAAAAATGGCATCGCCAACTCAATTCAACCCTCAGAGCCATGGAGCCCCGAACAGCGAGCCCGTGACGGGACCAGAACCTCACAGCCAGAACCACTGTTTGGAGAAGTTCTTCTCTTAAAACTGATTCCCAGGATCATGGTTCATTTTCTGTCAAGTTTGCCAGAAGGACTTGATCGGACCTGTTTCTAAGAAATGTCTGAACGCCCCAGGGACATGGGACCTGTGTTTGAGTCAGGCAACAGCAGCTCACATCGAAACATTGTTTTGTGTGTTTTAAAATAGACAAACTCCTTTTCTTGAAGCCGAGACTAGAACTATTGCTGTTACTTGTGGTCCTGACTGGGAGAAGGCACAGTCTTCACGAGTCCCTCCACAGCTCTGGGCTCCCACAGCCTCCCACCTCGGCGTTCAGCTGTGGCGAACGGAGCTGGCCATGAGCTGCACCTGCTGGCCGGAGGACGCCTGTCATGGGCGCCGCAGCCTGGTTTATGCGTTGTTTCTCCATCTTGAAGTCAAATTGAAATGCGGTGTTACTACCCAAGCTTAGAGTGAAGTCCTTCCACACTTGAAATAAAATATTATCACCGAGTTTAAAAGAGCGACTACAGCCTGGCCATTGCTCTTACCGTGAAGTCCCTGCGATCCCGTCTCCTCACCGCCACCCAAATCAGGAGGGATGGGGACCACACAACCGGTGGCCCGAAGCGTGGACCGGGCAGACCTGGCTTGGGCTCCGCTCTCCGCTCACCAGCCCGGGACCTCGGCGAGCCTGCTGACCCTGCTGAGGCCTCCGTGTCCTCGCCCCGAGCATGCGGGAGTGGAGGTGCCTGCCCCGAGCATGCTGTGAGGATGGCCAGGATACTGTGTGACGCGCCGTCGACGTGTCCCCTACACAATGAGTGTTTAATGTGTGTGAGCGATTCCCGTTAGGATCATCGCCGTTATCCACGTTATCCTCACCGAAAAAATCAGCATTATGAACATCTTAGACAGCCCGTCGGGATCCCGAAGCTGGGCCGAGGAGAGATGGCGCCCTCCGGGACAGGAGCTGAGCAGCGCCCGGCACGGAGTTCCTGATGTGCGGCCGCATCCTGGCCAGCTCCCGAGAGCCTGGTCTCGCTTACACTGCGGGTCGGAAAGTCCCGGGACACAGGCTCTGAACCAGCCCCTGGCGGTTCAGGAGTACCACGTCCAGGGTCCCGCACAGGAGCTACAGGGACAGGAAATGGAGTTTTCCGGCCCCGCCATTCCCCCGCTGGGCTTCCCCGCTTCGCCTCCGCTCACTGCGGGAGCCTCCGAGTCCGGCCGCAGGAAGTCGCTCCTGGGAGGACGCCCACCACGGGCACAGCGGTGCTCGGAGTCGGCACAGAGCAGTGGGGGACACGAGGAAGCAGGTGGCACAGACCTGGCCCGCTGCAGTACCATGGGAGGAGGTCCAAGGCCCGACGGTGTCTGCCACACATGGTGCAGAGGAGGAGGTGGCCATGCCACACGCGTGACCTCCTGAGATAAGACCTCCTTCATGGTGAAATTTCGGGTGACCCCGTGTTATCGGAGATAAAATACATTTGGGGGTTCGAGATCCACCTGAAGTTCACTTCATGCTCCGAATCTAGTGAAGCAGGCTGTTCTTTATGAATCCAGTCACTGTGTGCCATTACGGCGCACCAAATGAGTTTCCCCATCGTAAATACGCCGTACCTCAGTCCAGTCGGACATTACCGTATACGTCACACGGCAGAGTTCTTTCCACTCTGGGTCCCTTCAATGTTTCGCTTCTTTTCCCTCCCTCGATTCCCTCCCTCACCCTCCCCCCTTCCCTCCCTCCTCCCCCTCCGGAGGACACCTGCCTCCTCTGAAGTGTGAAGTGCGTGTAGTTCTCTCAGCTGATCACGAAGCTTCCAGGGCCGCCGAAGCAGGGGGACCAAGCATGGCGGTCAGCTGAGCGAGACACCCAGCCCTTCAGGGGGACAGGTGCCTCGGGGAGGGACACATGCCGGGCTGCTGCAGCCCCCGGAGGGAAACGGCTCTCCAGGAGACCGCCCCAGGGAGGCGCTGGCCAAGGCTCCCGGGCGAAGGGCCGCCCCGGCCATCCTGCCCCCTTGGGAGTGAGGAGAAGCAATGTCCCGGTCCCTTGGAAGCGGCCCGAGGCTGTGCTGGCCCTCACCCTGCGTGCGGAAGCTGGTGCGCCATTTACATTCCGAGCTAATGCGGGAATTGAATATTCTGTTTCTGTTCAAATTATTTGCTAATAGCTCATGCCTAACTGCAAAGGAACAGTCCCAGAGCTAGAAAAATAATACGTAATCTGCTTCCCCTCGGTAAGACCGTAGCGTGAGCTTCAAGCATGCGGGTGATTTCAGGTCCCAAGAGCACAGCCGGGTGAATGGTTGGGTCTGCGGCCGCTAGCCCCCGACGCGCCTGGCGCCTGCTGGGCCCCAGGCTCTGACCTTGGCAGCCCTTCCCAGTCCTGACTCTCGGGCGGGTCTGGGCTCCGCGGAGCACGGCTGCAGTGCTGGTGAACGGGCACCTCTGCCCGTGCTCTGTCACTCAGAGCAGTTCCCCGGAGCTCAGGTACCGCGGCGGGGACAGATCTGAGGCCACCCATAGTTAGTGCTGACCCATCGGGAAGCCGCCAGGCACCAGCAGGAAGGCCTTGCTCTCAGGAACAGCCAGGATGCGCCTGCCTCTCCTGCCCGCACCCCCGCCATGCCGGGCAGCCATCTGCGCCAGGTGGGCATCTGAGCTGGAGGCCTTTCTGCACAGGTGTGGCCCCGGCCTCGGTGTGCGCTCGACATGCCCACGGCAGGTCAGTACTGCGGTTGTGGCCATGAGTGACGCCCCGAGAAGCCACCACTCCCTTCAGACATTGCAAGTGCCCTTACAGGGTAGTAAAAACCCATTTGCTGCTGGGCTGTTTTCCTCCGCGCTCCCTGCTGGCCAGGTCACTTTGCTCCTGTCTTAAATCTGACCAGATCATATTTCCTAAAGAATAGTTCTGTTTAAAGTAGTTTCCCAGAGTGTGTCTCTTTTCTAAGAAAAGTGACAGAAGAAATGTAAACATAAAAACTAAATAGTGCACAGGGCTACTTGGAAGGGCCACAGGGACCAGACATCGAGGGCGTCTTGAGCAGCGAATGTAAGGATCACACGGTGAACGCCGGAGGAGGGTGTGCAGTGATGTGCCATGGCGCACCGTGGGGAAGGAAGTTTGCTTTCTCGGAATTTGGGGACATTCAAACACGTGAAACTGAGCACTCCCACATTTGGCCTAGAGAAAATGGCACACAGATGCCCTTAAAATGACCCAGCAGTAATGCAGACGTGGGGAAAACATTTTAAAAATTTGAAATCACTATTGGATAAAAATGAGTGCAATCTTTAAGGAAAGATACCTAAAATACAAGTGTTTTTCAAAAGCTCGGGGGAAAAAAATCAAGCTAACTTCAGCACATTCTAGGAAGTGCAGATACACTGGCACGTCCGCAGGAGAGGAGGAGGCAAGGCCCGGCCTCTGAAGAAGGCTCGGCGAACAATGCCACTGTCACCACCCCCAGTGCAGCCTCTTCTGTTGCTGACAACAGAGCATGTCTGATCCGGGTAATTTACAAGAAAGTGGTCCATTCGGTTCACAGTTTGAAAGTCCAAGGTCTAGGGCCAGCCCCATAGCCTAGTGGTTAGGGAGCCAGATTCCCACATGGCTGATCAAGGTTCAAATCCCAGCCCCAGCTGCTGGAAAAAACGCACTGAGTGCCTGTGTGTGCTCACATCCTCCGAGTGTGTGTGTGTGTGCCCGAAGTCCTCCCGGGGAAGACGAATGGAGAAGAGACCACCCACTGAGGGGTGCTTTCTTCCTCTCCCTCTCTCTCTGTCTCTCAGGTGAACACCTGTGTCCTCTAGCAATTAAAAGCGAGAAGAAAAAGTGAAGGGGCCGCCCCGGAGGGTTTTCCTGTTGGTGAGATTTCAGGGCCAAACACCGCAGCGCACGTGAGAGAACAGGAGTGCGCGTGTCTGTGTTCGGCAGTCTCTGTCTCTCGCTCCCTGTCCTTAGGAAGCCACCAGCGGTCAGGATGAGGGCCCTCCCTCATGACCTTCATCCTAATCTCTCCCCAAGGGCCCCGCCTGTCAGTGCCTTCTTACCCTCTTCCATCACAGTCTGATCTCAACCCATGAATCTGGGCGGGACACACCATAACATTCCAGCCTGGACCTCAGTATTCACAGACTTCTCACACGTGCCACCATCCAGTGGTCCCCAAAGTCTTCACTTGTGCCAGCACCAACCTGAGAGTGCAGACTCACTTCAGATCCGAGGCAAGCTCCTTCCGGCTATGTGCCTGTGAGATCCACCCACAGGACACACCCACGGTGCCATGGCAGAGTGGGCGAGGGCAGAAGTTCCGTTTCCCCAGAACAGAGTCGCAGGCCCAAGTGAGTCCAAACCCCAAGAGCACAGACATTCAACCTTGAGTCTTTGGCATGCGTGGGCCAACCACAAAGTATCTATCTTCCACTTTACCCATATTTCAGAAGTAGGCAAGTTTTTTAAGGTTTGTTCTTCTATGACAGAGAAACAGAGATAGACAGCACCCCTAACAGGGGCCTCACCTCATGATCCACCACAGCCACCACCGTCCAGACCCCAGTAATCAGGGAATGTGACCTCCCCACCTAGCACAAACGGATTGCAAGTGTTAGGTAGAAAGGTTTCTATTCCAGATACAAAGACATAAGGCGAATTGATCTCAAGCTTAACTCTTGATGCTAACGGAGAGGAAAAGTAATAGGGAATCCAGGCGCGGCCCTAGCCACGTGCGTCTCCATCTCCCGTGCCTGGCCGTTTAATAGGAGGAAGCACGCGAACTCACAGGGCAGGAAGGCATGGGGCAAAGCCCCGGTGGAGCAGGGTAGGGAGCGCCGGCCTGTGGCGCGGTCGGGAGCACACTGGCCTGCAGTGCTGGGAGCCCAGGGCCGACCGTGGGTTTGGGTCTCTGTGTCACACCAGGTGCACACGCCCAGGAGGAGCTGGCGGGCTGGGAAAGGGGAGCAGTGCGAGTGCACCCCATCGAGGGCTCTCCTCTCCCTCTCGTGCTCTCTATAGTGAATACGTGAGAATAGTAGGGGTCGAGGAATGGGGGCACTGGTGGGACCACCTCGGTCTGAGGAGGGCAGCCCTCAACCAGAGGTTGTTAGGTTTCTGGGTCTTCCAATATTTCAGCAGAAGTTCAAAATCCGAATTTTCATGTGAAAACCTGATTTCTAGATGTTGGCAACCAGTGAGAGCTTGAACAATATCCCTTTCAGCTAGATGCGGCCTTTCCAGCCCACGTCTGCTCTGTGCCTCCCGGAAGCCACACGCTGGCTCGCCAGGGGGCTTTCTTGTCATCTCTTGGTGTCACTTACCAGCTGTCCTTGGTCAGTGTGATGGAGCCAGAACTTGAGTAGCCAGGGGGAGGCGGCGAGAAGTGGGTCCGCCTGGACGCAGGAGTGGGCAATGCCTCCACGCTGACCTGTGAGGCGTCCGCAGCCCACCCACACCTCGCCTCCAGCCGGCCAGCGTGGTTGGGCAGGGCAGTTACATCCTGACAGACTTCTCTCATTTTATTACACAGGAAGTGTCTATGGGGACCAGCGGGTAGCGCAATGGCTATGTCGCTGGACTCCCATGTAGTTGACTGCAGTTCGAGTCCCAGACCCAGTGGCTTAAACTCACCCTAGGCATGTGTGCGTGCGTGCCTGAGATCCCGAGAGGAGAAGGGAGAAGGGATTGTGGCATGACCATCCCTCCTGGGGGGTGATTTCTCACTTTCTGTCTCTTTGTCTCTCTCTTTCTGGTGAGCGCATGCTCCCTATAGCAAAAAAAAACTCTCAAAAAAAAAAAAGTGTCTTCAAAGATAAAAGGGTATTTGTCACTCTCCTAGCTAGAAATTCATCTTGCTTTGACCCTGCCGGAGTGCTTCGGTGTTCTCAGCCTCCTGTCCCTGACACGAGCGCCCGGCGTGCGAGGACAGGCACTGTCGCAGGGCTATGGTGCGTGTGGCTCCACTCCGTGCTTTGCTGTCGAGAAGACAGAGGCAGAGCTGCTCCTGGAGACCCAGAGGCACAGCCGGCTCGGGAGTCAGGCTGGGACCGCCCAGTGCTGTTCTCGGTGTGCTCATCAATGCAGCAGCCTGGCACTGCGGCTGTGACACTGGCATGGTTCGAACATGAACAAAGAACAAAAGGTGAAGCCTGCCAGACTTCCTGCAGAAAGGCAGAAGCAAAGATCAGGTCGCTCGTATTCTCACGGGGTCTCTTGGTTTCCGGGACAGCAGCTGTGCAGCAAAACCCGGGGAGAACACACGTGTGGGGCGATTCTAGAAGGCAGCGGTGCGGCCATACGTCCTGTCACCAGGAGATCAGCATTCCAATACAGAGCCGCCAGAGAGCAGCAGTCAGCAGGCCGCAGCCAGGAGCCTCCCTGCCCTGACGCCGCGGATCAAAGCTATCGGAGGGACGGGGCGCGGCCAGCCCTGTGACCTCGCCTGCTCCCCTCCTGCTCCTCCGCCCTTGGCACAGTGTAGGAGTTTGCCCAATACCGGGGCCTTCAAACAGGAGGAGAGATCCCTAGGGATAGAAAAGCTGTGTAAATGACTGCTGAGGAAAGGAGTGAGCGTCCGCTTGGCTTTAGAGAAAGCGCCTGTCTTCCCATGCCAGCCTTTTTGCCTTCTAGAAACTTAGATGCATGCTCTGTCAACACACGCGTTTAAGACCTGCTCCTGGAAATACTCGCATGGCTGACACTTCTTCTAGTCCTGGTTCTCTAGGTCAGTTTCGTGTTATCTTCCCGATTATCACGGCCAGTGCTCAGGTGTGATTATTTGATGGACAAACAGAAATTCACAAGAAGGAGGGTGTCAGTTTCTCCCCCAGCATGCAAAGGCACGTAAGAACCTCCCGTGGTGAAAGTGAGGGCAGTGTCCTGTGACGGTGTGACAGGTCAGACGTGGAGCAGGGGCCATCTTCGTCCCTGTTGCCCAGCAACACAGATGGAGTGGGGTGGGGGACCGGAAAAGAGACTAGAAAGAGGGCCAGAACTCTTGCCCAGGAGGCCACGGTTCTCAGTGGAGGTAAACGGGGGTCATTTGTGCACTTCAGATGGTCACACTCAAGAAGAACGAGCAGAAACAGTAGCTGAACGTCGTCTCTGCTTTCACTCAGTCGTTCTTGTCCCAGAAGGCCCTGGACCACGTGGAGCAGCGGTTCTGCAGTAACACAGCAGTCCGCACCTGTCTGTCCAGCCAGCTCTCGGGCTCGTCGCTGTCCGGCCCTACAGAGAGGGTGATGGGCGCAAGCGTGGAGAACATGTGGTCACAGCTGTCATATCCGGCTTCCTTCCTTAGCGTGTAGTTTAAGTATGTCGGCAGGAAGGGCCTTAACTCATGGTTCCCACTCAGAGTGACAGCATGTCCTATTTTGGATCAGAGGTCACAGGGATAAAATGCACACGCTTGTTCTGAGCTAAACACGTGAACACACGCAGACACACACACGCGTGGGGACATCCCCTGGACTTCAGGTTTTCAGCCTGTTCCTCCCCATCCTTTCTTACTCTTCCCCTCCCGGCCCCTCATGCCCTCCCCCCCCCCTTCCCCTTCCCTTCTCCTCTCCTCCCTTCCTTTTCCCTCTCTCCCTCCCCCCAGCCAGCTCAGCTCTAAAGCCTCCAGCTGGGGCAGCAGCACAGGGTGGCCGAGCCCAAGCCAGGTGACCAGGGCGGCCATCCCCGGGAGCTCCTGGCTGGTAGCTGAGCCCAAGCACAGGGAGGGCGTCCCAGGAAGGGCCACGGTGAGGGTCAGGACCCATACAGGATTACGAGGGAATCTTTGAGGGGCGATGACAGTGGTGATGGAGTCGTGTCCATTCAGGGACGGACCAAGTGGGGAATGGTGAAAGATGACGCGAGCCGTTCCTGGCTGGGGGTGGCAGTTAGATTGTGGGGGCAGAGCCCAGCAGCGGGGCAGGTCCCAGGCCTCCTGGTAGCTGCACAGAGCTGCACCTCATGCTCCAGGGGACAAGCAGCAAAGCCACAGTGCACACCACGCCCGCGTCCAGACTGCAGAAGTGCATGTGGGTGGGAGGAGCTGGGCCTGAACAAATGCCCTGCTCAGGAGCAGCTGGGGACCCTGCATGGCAGGTCAGCGTTCACTGTCAGCTGCCGCCGGGGGCAAAGCTGTCTGTGCCGTGCATGCCACTGGCCTGTAAGTTGGGGACCACAGGAATAAATAAGCTGCGTGCCTAGCAAAGCCAGTCAAGGACCTGGGTGTGGCAGTCACCAGCTCCAGGTAGTAAAAATGCTCCAGCCATTACAAACAGATCTTTTTTTTTGAGAGAGAGATTTTTGCTATAGGGCATGCACTGGCCAGAGAGTCAGAGACAGACAGAAAGTGAGAAATCACCCCCCGAGGGATGGCCACAACACAATCCCTTCTCCTCCAGCCCCCTCTCGGGATTTTGGGCATGCATGCATGCACATGTGTCCAGTGTGTGTTTCAGGACTATGTGGGAGTCCAGTGACACAACCACTATGCCATCAGCTGGTCCCACAGATGGAGAAATTTTACTCTACCAGCACTTTTAAAGTTTTCTAAAGAAATGTTTCTTGGGCCTGCTGACGGTATGGTGGCAGCACCATGCTCTGTGATGTCGAAGACGGATAGGGAGGCCCCGGGTTCACGTCCCCAGGCCTTCCTGTGCCCTCTGAGTGCGTGTGAGCTGCTGCAGGGCTGGCTGGGGCAGAGCACTGTGCACAGACCTCCTCAGAGGCGCCTGTCTCTCTGTGGTTCTCTCTCTCTTTCTCAGAAAAAATGAATAAAAACAAAAACTTTAAAAGGGTAAAACCTAGAAACTAAAAAGGAGAATATCTTCTAAAGAAAATACGAAGTCAGGTAGGAAGGGCATCGCCTGCGTCCCCCTCTCCAGTCGTGACTTGTCATGTCTGATATAAACCCCTGGCCAGGATGCGCACGAGTCCCAACCATCGGCAGGGCTGTTTTATGGAGACAGTACGCTTGGATATCAAAACCATGGTTTGTGGAGAAATTGCCAGGCACTCTGATTCATGAGGATGTTTGCACACCCTCTTTCCAGTGGGCAGGTCACCAACGTCAGTTGTAAACGGTCGCGAATCCTAACATTGTGGCACACTGATGTTTCGGCTTCAAAGTTGCCCCCGCAGCAGGCTACGTGTCTCGGAATTTTTAAAACATTTCCAGTCATTGACGTTCTGAACAGCAAATACAGTCTTGTCACTTTGCCATGCAGACCCCGTGATAATGCGGATACCCACGTTCGTAAGTGCTGGTCTGTTACTCTCATGTATGTGTGTATTACTGAACTCGGGACAGTGGCCACACGCTGGACAGTTAAATAAACAAGTAAGGCAAGGGTATTAGCAAGGGCGGGCCCCGTGTCTCGAGCACACTGGAAGCTGATCAGCAGCCAGACACGATCTGGGGACTTGAGGCGGCTGTGGGCTAGGCTGGCAGCCAGTGAGCTGGGGTCAGAGCAGCGGCCTGGCCCAGCAGCACTGAGTCGTGGTGGGTGTCCTAAGCTTCTGGAAGGAACTGCAGGCCAGTCTTGACAGCCAGTGGGCTTCCCCTACCTGCCCAGAACCACCCACCCCACCCTTCCACCCAAGCACAGCCTCTACGCCTCGTCAGCCTGCCACTAGTTTCTCCCACGGCTCTGCCACGGGAACCCAGGAGCTCACCTTGTTTGTGCCCCGTCCCTCTTCACTCCCGCTGTGGGGGTTTCACATGCTGTGTGTCAGCTCCACCTCTGTGGGGTCCGCAGGGCATATCTGGCACGTGTGTTTGTCTGAGAGTTAGGGACCTTGAGGGAGACTTCTCCCAATGAAAGGAGGTGTGTAGACCACAATGCCAGTGACTGGGGGGGGGGGGGGTCTATGTCCCTGCCTTGGGTCTAGGTCACACGCAGTGCAGCGGCTGATGGAGGGGGTGGCATCTCTCTCCGTGGAGGTCGGTGGCACTCTCTCTCTGTGAGAGGTCCACTCTGCAGTCTGTCTGCATTAGCAGCTCTGCCCCAGGGTGGCATAGGGGCAGGGCTTCCCCGGCAGTCAGGTGAGCACCGGCAGCAGGAGGAGCCGAGCGAGGCCGCAGCGCCCCTGTGCCCAGCGCTGTCTGTCCACTGCTCAGTGCAGGCCGCACACTCCTGGGAGGAGCGGCGGGCCGTGAAGGGCGGGGAGGCAGTCCTGGGATGCCCCTGACTGGGAGCTGGCGAGGTGTCGACTCTGCTTACGTGACCACTTCTGTGCATCATCGGTACCAACTTCCAAGAGCCCCCGCGGGATGTGAGGAAACGGCTAGTTCGAGGCCGTAGTGTTTCTTTACAAAAATACAGACCCATTTATGGCTCTGTTTTACCTTGAAATAATTTATTAACAGACTTTGCAAGTGAAGTGTCTCCCATTGCGGTGACAAGCCAAACCAGCCTGGCAGAGTCGTGACGGCCCGGGGGCTTTGCCACCACTGGTTTCCCGAAAGCAGACGACCTTCCTCCTGCCTCCACTCAGTTCCCTGCTTGAGCAGTCAGTGTGCACAGTCAGCAGGTGAGGCTCTGGGACCAAAGACAGAGGTCCTGCCCTGAGGACCCCCAGGGCAGCCCTTGTTCCAGCAGGACGTGCCGTGTCGGAGACGCCCGCCAGGGACTTTGCTGTAGCCACAGCGCACTTGCAGGCACATGAGGCTGAGCAGGTCACAGACAGGTGGTGAGGCTCTGCCTGACAGATCTCCGTGGGCTGCTGGGAACTGACAGCTGTCCTAGCAGTCCAGGAGCCCGCCTCAGCCCTCCCTGTTGCAAAAGCGCCACCCATTTTACACACGAGAATGTGAAGGCCCTGGCTGTCTTCCCCAAAGGCGCAAGCTAGCCAGGCGGGGCCAGCACTGGGTAGGTGTTTCCCACGTCTGCGTGCTCCAGGTGTCCAAGAACAGCACCTTCGCCGACTCCCCTTCTCAGGGAAGAGCTAACACTTCTGCGGATCGTTTTCCATGAAACTCTGTCCCACCGACCCACGGGCTTGAGCCCTAGCGACGCCCTAGACACAAGGGGGCGCTGCAGCACTGCGTATCTGCCCTTCCCTGAGGACCACTGGGGTCTGTGGGGCCCCTGGGGTTTCCTCCAGGGTACACCACCACCATTTTGACTGGATGGGTCAGACCACCCAGCAGGGCCAAAGAGAAAGGGACCCTCCAATGGGAGAAGCCTGTGTGGCAGCTGTCACTCAGGCTGAAGGCTGAGTATGCAGTCGTGAGTCAGAGAGGCCCCGCCCTCACGTAGCCCAGCGTCTAGGGAAATTAGCCACACTGCGAAGCCAGTCAGGGCGAGCCCGGGGAGGGGACGAGCATTCACCAAGGGCCTGTGCCAGGTGCAGGCATCCCCCAGTGTAGGCCGTGGCTGCACCTGGGCTCCGATGCACATGTGCCAGGTCAGGGGCATGAAGGTCACAGGTCCCCACGCTCTGGGCGCTCTCAGTCAAGGAGACAGACAGACAGCCACATGAGGACATAGGAGGCCGATTGGCTGACTGGGAGACCGTAGTACTGCAGGTAGCCAAGAAACAAAATGCGTTGTCATTGGTAACGGTAGGGGAATGTGGGCAGATGGCTTCATCAGAAGAAAGAAGCCGAGGAAGGACCTCCTTGTGTCTTAGCTCCTCAACCGTGCGTTTGGAATGGTGGTCACAGCTGCCTCGCAGGGTCCGGTTTAAGCTGGGTATTACCTGTAGGACACTCCGAGCAGGGTCTGCTGTTGGCAGTGCTGCTGTAGTGAACGTGGATGGTGCTGATGACGTGGTTAACGCTGATGGTTTGGCGGCATAGTTAACATTGGTGGTGGTGACGCAGTTAATGGTGGTGCTGATGCAGTCGACGTGGATGGCGGCGATGACGTGGTTAACGCTGATGGTTTGACGGCATAGTTAACATTGGTGGTGGTGACACAGTTAACAGTGGTGCTGATGCAGTCAACGTGGATGGCGGCCATGATGTAGTTAACACTGATGCTTTGACGGCGTAGTTAACATTGGTGGTGGTGACGCAGTTAACGGTGGTGCTGACGCAGTTAACGGTGGTGCTGACGCAGTCGACGTGGATGGCGGCGATGACGTGGTTAACGCTGGTGGTTTGACGGCATAGTTAACATTGATGGTGGTGGTGACGCAGTTAACGGTGGTGCTGACGCAGTCGACGTGGATGGTGGCGATGACGTGGTTAACGCTGATGCTTTGACGGCGTAGTTAACATTGGTGGTGCTGATGCAGTTAACGGTGGTGCTGACGCAGTCGACGTGGATGGCGGTCATGATGTAGTTAACGCTGCTGCTGCTGCCATTGCTGCATCTTCTGCTGATGGAACTATCACAAGTCTCCCCACACCGACGCAGTATCTCAGAGAAAGTGATTTACTTCTTACCTGTTCTCTGTGGTGGGGGAAGAGTCACCACTCATTTCTGAATGGCGACATAAATTTATAGGACCATCAGTTAAAAATGGCTATTGAGTGTCCCGTGTGCAAAAATTAGACCAAGATTGCCAAAGTTTCTCGTGGACAAAGGAAATTCATGTGGGTACAAGGAGCAATTGCTTGGCCTTCACGTTTAGTGGAGCTGGGTATTTAAGACTGGGCCGGCCACGGGGTAGTGTAGATGTGACACACTGCATGCAGGACAGGATGAGGAAGTGTGTGCTGAGAGCTCTCACCACCACGTCAGAGGTCAGCACTGTTTTAAAAGGACACAAAATGAAAAATCAACCAGGGGATGGCCCTAGCCTTCCCTGGGCCCTTCTGCTGGGGGTGCAGACATGGCTTTCTGGTTCCCAAGTGTGGCCTCAGCCTCTGCCCCTAGAACTCTGGGCGCTGTTGAGTATACACTGTGAACAGCTCCGTGTTTAGCTCCTACGAGGGCCAAGGACCACGAAGAGCTTCCTCTTGATTTAGTCCTCCCGAAGGCCAGGGCAGTCCACGTTTCACACACAAGGAGACCGAGGCGCAGGGACCGCGAAGACCAAACTTGACGGTCTCAACAAGCTCCGGTCTGTTCTGCACAGCCCACGATGTCCAGGGCTGAGAAGTGACCCCAGTCGGTCCGTTGCAGAAAGGTCATCCGTGGGCTGTTCCCGGCCCCCCTTCTCTTACGTGATTTGCAGCTGGCCGTCTGCGATCTGAGCGTGACCCTGGCGGAGAGCTGGGACGTTGTGGAGCTCATTCCTGTGTGTTTCATTGGCCTGTGGGTGTCTGAGTGCAGCCTGAGTGCACATATGGGGAGGTTTGGGGGGACGCGAGGACAGCGCGACACAGATAGGGCAGGGTGTTTCACATGTGGCTTTTCTGACAACAAAGCACAGCCTGTCCCTAGGTCCCTGCTGTGGTGGAATTAGGTTCTCCCGAGAAGCGTGCTGAAGCCCTAAATTCAGGTGTCAGAATGCGACCTCACTGGGAATAGCATCATAGCAGTTATAATTCAGCAGGGTGAAGTCATGCAGGAGTGGGGCGGGGCCTTAATCTGGCACAGCTAGTGTCCTCGTAAAGGGTGACACAGCCACGTGCCATGTAATGACAGGCAGAGGTGGGGTGGGGTGTGTGCCAGCGGCCACCAGCAGAGCTGGGAGGGGGTGGGAGGGGCCGCCCCTGCAGGTTTCAGAGGGTCACAGCCCTGCCGAGGCCTTGACCATGGACTTCTGGCCTCCAGACCATGTGACAATACATTCCTGTTGCTTTAAGCCCACAGTCCGCGGGACTTCATTAGAACAGCTCCAGGAAACTCACCCGGCCCCACGGGCATCCCCTCCAAACCCTTCCTCAGCCTCCTAAACTCCCCCTCGGATGCCAGCCGGCCGACCAGGAGCTGGTTACAGCAGAGCTTCCTGGGTTTGGTGGGTTAGCGCAGTCAGCCCTGGCAAACCGCGGAATCGACATGCGGGGCCACACCCCTGCAGCTCCTGGCCAGCCCAGGCAGTTCCGACGCCGCTGGCGCCTGAGGGCCCCCTTTAAAGGAAGGGTATAACGTGCACCTCCTGGTGTGCAAGACACACTTGTCCCTCGTCCCAGCCGAGTCCTGAAACCAGGCTGCTCTTATGAGCACTATAAAGCCTGTTACGTCAACGACCCGGCCCAGGACGCATGGCGTCTTGTTGACAGAATCCACAGGGAGCAGGCACTGCTCCACTGCCCGGACGTGCTGGTGCTGAGCAGGACCTGGATGGTCCTTTGTGTCCCTGCAGCGGGCAGTGTGACGAGCACCTCAGGCCTCCACGACCTCCAAGAACAGCCTTCGGGAACGCGCCTCCCCAGGCGCCAAAGCGTCAGCTCATCTCTGGCGCCCCCTCAGTCTGCCCACAGCTGCTTCCCCTCCCTCGGGCTTCCCTGGGGCCCGGCCCGCCCTCTGGGATTGGCCCTCCCCGAGCGGAGGCTGTGTCTCCTCGCCGGCTCACCTTCCCGCCCACCGGAGCTGAGCCCCGTAAGAGCAGTAGGCATCTAGGCGGCCGCTGTTTAAGAGGGAACATCTGTTCTGTCAGACTTTAACAACACGGTCATTAGAGCCGGGGAGAATTAATTACAATTGTCACTCGTGCGGCTGTTCAAATTACATTTCTACTTCCTCTCCGCAGAGCACTCGCATGTGTGTTATAAAATACTTCACTGTGGTGTTATACATCATTAATTTTGTTGAGATTATTCTTAATTGCTCACTGACAGGAGAAAGGATGAGGAGGAAATTAGGAGGAAGAGATTTTATTTGAACAACAGAAAAAATATGAAGAACATCTTGTAGTCATGAGCCCTGGGCTGGCGTGAGCACATCTGGACAATACACACACACATGTCTGCACACGCTCATGCATGCACACACACACGTGTGTAGTCTCATGCATGTACACTCACACATGCATCCACACGTGTGTGTATGTGTATGCACACGTGCACACATTATGTTCTCATGTGTGCATGCTCTTGTACATAACACACTCACACATGTGTGTTCTCACATGCATATGTGCACACTCATGCACACATTCATGTGTGTTCTCATGTGTCTGTGCTCTCATACATGCACACATATGTGTTCTCATGTGTGTTCTCATGCATGCTGTGTGCTCACACGTGTGTGTTCTCACGTGTGCACACACCCATTCATGCGCATCCTCAGTTTGTTCTCTCTTCATCGCTTCCCCTCCTGCCCCAGTACCGAGGAAGTCCTCTAGAGCCACCGTCCAAGCCCGGACACCTGCGCCAGTCCCCACCTTCACTTTTTCCGTCATTGTTACCCTACGACGAGAAACCCCGCTGCTGCACTCACACCCCGAGGAGCGCGTGCGTCCCGGAAGCCTACTGCTCTGCCCATACTTAGTCAAGGCCTTGTTCTCAGGGTCTGGGGTGGGACTGGCTGCAAAGACGTGAGGACGGGGGCACCGACGGCGAGAACACCCGCATCGTAGGGCAGGCCTGCCTAAAGCGTGAGCACCGAGGGCTCCCTTCCCGCTGAGCACTGGGAATGCTTTGACCCAGAGACGGCTGGGCAGTTCCAGACCCGCGTGGGGCCAGAGCCCTCCTGTGGAAGCCATCACCAGGAAGCCAGTATGGGAGCCGCAGCTTCTCGAGAGACTCCAGGGCTCGCTTTCGAGAACTCTGGTCCAGTTCCGTGGCAGTTAAAGAGACATGGGGCAAGGAGGTTCAGAGGTAAAAGAGCCGACCAGTCATTCCAAGAGCCTGCTGGTGACAGCGCAGAGCAGTCTGGCTAGTGCTGACACTTTGGGGTGTGTCTGTGCAGGATCTCACAGCCATGGCCCACCCCAGATGCCCAATGGCCTGTCGTGCTGCACAGGCAGCTGTGCGGGCTTCGGGAAGAGCTGCCCTGAGCCCTAGAGGGCGTTCAAGCATGACCGCATGGTCGGAAGCTTCTAGCATGCTTTTGCAGAACAGCTCCATGGGAATGACCCGCCTGGGCCAGCCACGGCTCCCACGCAGCCCATGCAGTGTGAGTGGGTTCTGAGAATCAGAGCACAGATCCCGGGGCCGAGGCACAGAGGGGCCGAGGCATGGAGGGCCACGCAGGTGCAGACAGCACGCTGTGAGCACAGGGGAGGGAGCAAGGCCGCTTCCTCTGTGGTCGTGAGCAGAATTCCTGTGGGAGATGACGCCTGGGGCTGGGTTCTGGCCTCCGTCTTGAAGAGGGCTTCCCCGAACCCTCACCAGCCTGTGGCTTGCCAGCGTGGCCCTTCGCCCTCAGAGCACCTGCAGCAGCCCGCGAACGGGTGTTCCTAGCTCCCTGAGGGAACAGCGTGACCACAATAAGCAGCAGTAATGACGGTGACAGGCACATGGCGGAGAATTTAGGGGGCGAGGAACAGACCACACTGCTCGTGGGGGCCAGGACAGCACGCTGAGCTGAGTGGCAGGGTTGTTCCCGTGTCACCAACAGTGTAGGAGGGACCCGCTAATAAAGTACATGCCCAGGTCTGGGAGCCAGCGAGCGGAGCCGCGCCGGCCAAGCGCGAAGGTGCACCCCTGCTTCCTACAAGAGACTCGTGCTCGTAACCGGGCTGGAAGGCCGGCAGCGTGGTGGGCAGAGGGTCGGGGCTTTGGCCCGACAGCCTGGGTCGGGGCCAGAGACAGGTCTGTGCCTCCGTTCTCTCATCAGGAATGGAGACAGCCCTGTCCGGAGTCATTTAGGGCGACATGAGCACACCACACACGATGCGCGTGCAGAGCACGTGGGCCAATGTGTGCAGAGCACGCGGCGTGGCTTCCACTGCTGCTGTCTCATGCCTGCAGCCCTGCGGCGGGGCCGGCGGCAGTCAGAGCGTCGAGGATTCCGTGAGTCTGGAAGACCGGAGGGACACCAGGGGAGGGCGTCCTGGGGGAGGGGGCAGCCGGTGCACAGGTGCAAACTGCACGGCCCCAGGACAGAACAGGCGTCTGGAACAGCTGAAGCCGGGGCATGTGGGGAGTACAGGGGCAGGCCAGGGCTGACAGTCTAGTGTCGTTTCACCCCGTGGACGGCAGGGGCACCAGGGTTCTCATGGAAGGCCCCCCCACCCCCCGGCCAGGGCTGGTGTGAGCCCATGGGCAGAAGACAAGGGCAGTGCTGAGCACAGACCGCGGCGACAGGAGGCTTTTCCAGGCTCCAGAGGGCTGGGAGAGCATACAGTGGGGACGGCACGCAGTGGGGAGAGTGCCTTGGAGAAGAATGTTTGGCTTATTCCGTGGCCTTGAGTGTAAAAAGAAGTGTCCGCCATGGGCTTAGGGGCCAGCCCACCAAGTCATCCTTGTCACCCTATGGCAAGTGGTGTCACCCTTCCCAGGTAACGGAGAAGTGGTCACTGCACTTAGCACACCTCCCCCCAGCGAGTGGCAAGATGGGGTCCCAGCCTGGCCTCTCCAGGACCCTCGGACCTGCCTTCACCAGGGGACAGGCCATCCCGGGGCCGAGGAGCAGGACGGGTGGCTGGGACAGGCCTCCTCCAGGCCCCTCTCGCGTGTCAGCAGCCCGTCCTGCATGGAAGAGCGAAGACGGCGTGTGTACTCCGTGCTCAGCAGAGGAAAGACACTGGCCTCCCCCACACCGAATCGCCCAGCTAGGGCCGCCGAGCAATTACTGCCAGGAAGAGGGTGGTGGCGGGTGTGGAACTCGTCCCAGGAAGCTGTCTGTGTGTCCTGGGGACTCTGCTTCCCAGCGTACACTGTGTCTGCAGGGCCACGGCCCCCTCGGTGCAGAACTCGCGTGAACGAGCGCGTGTGCTGTTTAAAATAAGGCTGCCCCACGCATGGGCTTTCAGGGGAGGCTGCCAGGAGGCAGCCCAGCCTCACCGCCCTCAGCTCAGGCACTGCCTCCCCCAGAGCACACCCAGGAAGCTACCTCTTCCTTCATTTACCCAGAGCCCCGAGGCCAGCTTTCCCCACAGGAAAGGGCTACAGCGGCCATGCACGGCTCCGGCAAAGCGGGGCCACGTGGAAGGCTGCAGGTTAGAGTCCTGGTCTGCCTGTACTTGGCGGGGCCCTGTACCTGGCAAACACCTGTACCTGGCAGGGACCTGTACGTGGTGGGGACTCGTACGTGACGGGGACCGTAAATGGTGGAGATCCGTACGTGGCGGGACCTGTATGTGGTGGGACCTGTACGTGGCAGGCACTCGTATGTGATGGGGACCTGTATGTGGCAGGGACCTGGACATGGAGGGCACGAGGATGTGGTGGGACCTGTACGTGGCAGGCACTCGTATGTGGTGGGGACCTGTACGTAGCGGAACCCGTACATGGCGGAACCCGTACGTGGCGGGACCTGTACGTGGTGGGACCTGTACGTGGCAGGAACCTGTACGTGGTGGGAACCTGTACGTGGTGGGAACCTGTACGTGGCGGGACCTGTACGTGGCGGGACCTGTACGTGGTGGGACCTGTACGAGGTGGGGACCTGTACGTGGCAGGACCTGTACGTGGCGGGACCTGTACATGGTGGGAACCTGTACGTGGTGGGAACCTGTACGTGGTGGGACCTGTACGTGGTGGGACCTGTACGTGGCGGGACCTGTACGAGGTGGGGACCTGTACGTGGCAGGACCTGTACGTGGCGGGACCTGTACGTGGTGGGAACCTGTACGTGGTGGGAACCTGTACGTGGCGGGACCTGTACGTGGCGGGACCTGTACGAGGTGGGGACCTGTACGTGGCAGGACCTGTACGTGGCGGGACCTGTACATGGTGGGAACCTGTACGTGGTGGGAACCTGTACGTGGCGGGACCTGTACGTGGCGGGACCTGTACGTGGTGGGGACCTGTACGTGGTGGGGACCTGTACGTGGCGGGACCTGTACGAGGTGGGAACCTGTACGTGGCGGGACCTGTACGTGGTGGGAACCTGTACGTGGTGGGAACCTGTACGCGGCGGGACCTGTACGTGGCGGGGACCTGTACGTGGTGGGAACCTGTACGCGGCGGGACCTGTACGTGGCGGGACCTGTACGTGGCGGGACCTGTACATGGCGGGAACCTGTACAAGGTGGGAACCTGTACGTGGTGGGAACCTGAACGTGGCGGGAACCTGTACGTGGCGGGGACCTGTACAAGGTGGGGACCTGTACGTGGTGGGAACCTGTACGTGGACCTGGGCAACCTGTACGAGGCGGGACCTGTACGTGGTGGAGACCTGTACGTGGCAGGACCTGTATATGGCAGGACCTGTACGAGGTGGGGACCTGTACGCGGCGGGACCTGTACGTGGCAGGACCTGTATATGGCAGGACCTGTACGAGGTGGGGACCTGTACGTGGTGGGGACCTGTACGTGGCAGGACCTGTATATGGCAGGACCTGTACGTGGCAGGACCTGTATATGGCAGGACCTGTACAAGATGGGGACCTGTACGAGGTGGGGACCTGTACGTGGCAGGACCTGTATATGGCAGGACCTGTACGAGATGGGGACCTGTACGTGGTGGGGACCTGTACGTGGCGGGGACCTGTATATGGCAGGACCTGTACGAGGTGGGGACCTGTACGCGGCGGGACCTGTATGTGGCAGGACCTGTATATGGCAGGACCTGTACGAGGTGGGGACCTGTACGTGGTGGGGACCTGTACGTGGCAGGACCTGTATATGGCAGGACCTGTACGAGGTGGGGACCTGTACGTGGCAGGACCTGTATATGGCAGGACCTGTACGAGATGGGGACCTGTACATGGTGGGGACCTGTACGTGGCAGGACCTGTATATGGCAGGACCTGTACGAGGTGGGGACCTGTACGCGGCGGGACCTGTACGTGGCAGGACCTGTATATGGCAGGACCTGTACGAGGTGGGGACCTGTACGTGGTGGGGACGTGTACGTGGCAGGACCTGTATATGGCAGGACCTGTACGAGGTGGGGACCTGTACGAGGTGGGGACCTGTATGTGGTGGGAACCTGTACGTGGCGGGACCTGTACATGGTGGGAACCTGTACGCGGCGGGACCTGTATGTGGCAGGACCTGTATATGGCAGGACCTGTACTCGGTGGGGACCTGTATGTGGTGGGGACCTGTATGTGGTGGGAACCTGTATGCGGCGGGACCTGTACATGGCAGGACCTGTATATGGCAGGACCTGTATGCGGTGGGGACCTGTACGTGGTGGGACCTGTATATGAGGGACACATGTGCACCCATGATCCTGGATGGATGAGGAAGCTGGCAAGGAGGGGCAGTCATGGTGTGAGACCCTGTCAGGGTGCTTGTCTTTCTTTCACTGTCTCTCTCTCTCTGTCTCTCTCTAATGCTTACAGAGGAAACAAACTTAAAAAAAAAAAAAGAACTAAATTCCTTCCCTTCCTTTTACTGTGATTTCTGTGAAACACCTAAAAACTTTGCTTGTAAAGGGGCATGAAAGTGGGGCTGTGACCTGAACATGGACGCTTTCTAAAATCTGAAGCTTTTGTAAACCCGAAGTGTACTAAAGATGCCCGTCCCAAGCCCTAAGTGTCACTTGCGATTTCTACACGTGACTTAGGACCAGCCTACAGACTAGTGCTCTCCCCGTAGTTTGGGGCCGATGCACAAGGCCAACCACGTGATTCAAGCTGCAGCTCCGGAAGCACGGATAACACACCTGGCACACGTGTGTGCATGCTCCGACTCCCTGCCGCGTGGGGAGACAGGGAAAGTGACTGTGGCGTAGCCACGCCCTCGTGTAGGGTTCTCTCTCCTCCCTCCCTCCCTCTCTCTCTGACAAATGTCCACACCTTTAGCAAGTGAAATTTTAGAAATAAATAAAAAGTCACCATGGCCTTGCTTCCCCTTTGTGAGCATCTGAAACAGACGTCCTCTTTCTGAGGCCCTCCCAGGCGGTGGTGCTCGGGCTGCTGCATGGGAACTGGGACCCTTTCGAGTTCCCTAGACACAAAATGGGATGGAAGCAAAGCTGAAACGCTTGGGGCGTGGGACGGGCGGCACTAATCCCAGGTTTGATGTCAGCGGTAACAAGGTTTCAGAATCAAACGGAAACACCTGTCTGGCGTGCTGACTAGGAAATACTGTCTTTGGAGCAAATATTTTAATAATCCGCAGTGGTCCCGGCGGCTGGCGAGCTCCCTGTTTGTTGGTATGATAATATCGCTTCGGGTAAACCTCGTGTGCCGGGCATGCATAATTCATGAGCTGGCAAATAAAGAGATCTGCGTCTCACACAGCAGGCCGTGGCCAATTATCAGGCTCGGCCAGGGCCTGCCTCTGCACGCACAGCTGTTCTCTGAAAGCCTCCGTCAGCCGCAGGCCGGCGCGGCCCGATCGCCATTGTTTACACGCTGAATTCAGCCGCGGCTGGAAATTATCTGTCACGTAAACACCCTCTGAGGACATGGGGGGGAGACTGGCGTGTCTCCGTGCATTTCTTTCTGCATTCTGATGACTTTTTCCTTCTACACTTTTGTGTCCTTTTTAATTACCTCCTTTTCCTCTGTAATTGTCACATTTCTCATCCAGCCAGGCAGGTGCAAATTAATGTAACATGAGCAGCGCTGGGAACCGGAGATGCGAAAACAAATATTTTCTCTTTGCAGGTCTGCTGCAGAATTCTAAGCCTTTCTCCTTGTAAGCTGGATTTTTGCCTCTGTGGCCACAGAATCTTTATTGACCGAAAAACTACCGTCTGTTGGTTGTGAATTCATTTGCTTCGATTTGTATATTTTCCTGTTCAGGAACAATGTAAATTTGGAAGCCGATATTTAACTTGAGGCAAAATAATTTGTCACAAACCCAAGATTGTAAAGGGCCAGGTGGTGTTTCCATAGCAGTTATCTCTTTGTAAACAAAGGCTGAGCAAATATAATTAGCTTTTTGCTGTCAGTGGGCACGCAGCTCCATGCTTAAGGCTTCCTTGTTTTTTATTTTATTGTATTCATGAATAAAATGTTTATACATGAGCACACACAATAGAGAGAGGACCTTGGCGGGTCCCGCTCGATCCCCTTCCCCAGACCCTCCAGCTTCTCAGGACCTGGGCATGCGCTCAAGCTGATGGGCGCCCTGAACCTGCGTTTCTTCACGTGGTTTCCAGCACTGCAGCTCGGTTTGCTACCAGCTGCAGCACGAGGCTGGGCCTCTGCTTACAGTTGACGGTTGCTCTCCTATCGTGCGCTCCGGGGTGCACCAGCCGTGAGACAGGGTTAGCTATCAGGGACCTAGGGAATGTTCGGACAGCCCCGCCCCGTAGCCTGGTGCTTAAAGGAGCAGGATCCCACATGGCTGACTGCAGTTCAAATTCCAGCTTGGAAAACACAGAAGGCGTGTGGGCACGTGTGCTCAGACCCCAACAAGATAGAGGAATGGAAGAGACGGGATTGCAGCATGACCGTGCCCCGAGTGGCTCGCGCTCTCTCTCATGAGTGTACATACCCTCCGGCAATTAAAAATAGCTTAGGATAGGTGATGAGAACTGTAGCAAACATGTTCATGTCTACACATGTGTATTCATATATGGCTGTCCAGCAAGTTCACAGAAATGTGTACTACGAAAAGTGCTAAATTAATTTCACACCAAAATAAACCTATACTTTAATTCCATTTTGCACTAAATTTTTGAAGTCTCCTTGCATAGGCTCACGCACATGACTTTAGGTGCACGCATGTCAGAGCAGGTCACAGGCATTCACAGAGAACCAAGTATATGATATTTGGCCTAACTGACAGGAACTTACAGTGAAATTTAGTTATGTACTTTTACTTGAAAACATATCGTATGTCCCAAGACTGATGAAAATATCCCGAGCCCAGAGGATTGGCTAAGAGCGAGCCCGTCGGTCCTCGTCCTCTTTCTCCTTCCTTACCGTCCCCATCAGGCTGTGAATAGAACCCCCTTCTCACGTGGCGTCCGGCCGCCTCCCGTCACAGTTCAAGGTAGAGTCTGGCCCATTTTAACCTCTGGGTGGCGCCTGCTGCGGGAACAGTGCTGAGGTTGAGCGAGTGCCCGCAGCACTGCAGAGCTGGCGCTAGAGGGAACTGCTGCCGCCACCACTGAGGCCGCTGTCCCTGGTCCTAGCAGTGGCCTCCACAGCCCTGTAGCCTGCAGCGGTCATCTGGAGGATGGTCTTACCTGGTCACAGTAAAGCCGGGAGCAGGGCTGCACTAGGACGGTCTGACCACATCCTGACTGGGGAGTGGGTGTGTGGCCTCGGGACCCGACAGCCCCAGGTGATGGCGCCGACCACGTGCACTCGCACTTCTCGTGTGTGGCCTTCTCCCCGCTGGCCTCTGAGCTCTGAGCCCCTTGTCTTTCCATCTGTTCCCCCTGGGCCTAGCCCTGTGCCTTCACATGGTGCCCCCCCACCCAGTCTGTGTTCACTGCACTGAGTCACTCCGGAGGGAGAGACACTGACTGCGGTGTCAGGAGAGTCGCTGTGCGGGCTCCCAGGTGCTCTGTGCATGGCACAGGGGATGACCGTCATTCAGCAGCAGAGAACCAAGCGCTTTCCCCGGACACAGCGGATCATTTGGCAGGTAGTGGCCAGACTTGCATGAGATCATTCAGAGAAGACTAACCATAGCAAAACTCAAAGCCAGGGCATGGCCCTGTGACCACAGAGGAGGACAGCAGGTATAAGCCACTTCTCCGGTGAAGTGGAACCTCAGGGGGAGAGCTTGAGCCCCAGGGACTGCCGGGATCTGCCTGGGTTGGATGGGAAGGATTATCATCTGTAGACGTATAACAACATCTTACACAAAGGCGGTTTGTTTTGTGTACTTTTATTACATTCCCTTTAAATACAGCCTTCCTCCGTCGTCCGTGTTTGCCTAGCGTAAGGCAGTGTTCCCTCTCGGAACAGCAGCGAGGCTGGCCCGCCCTGCTGCAGCTCTCAGACGAACGCGAGCAGACGCAGCTACCTCGGCACAGAGCACTAATGGCAGGGACCGAGGTTCCGCAGGGCCAGGCACCTGAGCTAGGAAGACAGGACCAGGGTGGCCTTAGGAGACCGTCCAGAGCCTACTTGGAATCTGTAACCTTGACCTGCCATGGCCAAGGATATGCTTAGAAAGTGTCTCGTCATGATCCGGATGCCAGCACATGTTGTGGGCGGGATGTGGGTCGCAGAGCCGGACCGGGCGGGCATGGCGATGAGACTCCAATCTGCGGCCCCGCCTCCAGCGCGAGCCATCCTGCTGTCTGTCTGGGTGAGGGAGAAACTCGAAACCCACCGCACTCCGGCCTTTAAAATCACAGCTCAGCCTGGCAGCTGCAGCCGTGCTCTGGGCGCTCTGGGTAGCAGGTCAGGGGAGCGTGCAGGAGGAATGGCAGCCCCGGGTGGCCAGGGCGGGTGTCCTGAATAACACCCACGGCGACGGTGTGGCTCGAGGAGGCGGAGGCTGAGCTGGCCAGCGTGTAGCCACAAAGACGCACCAGACAGCCAGTGAATGCCAGAGCTTGTCCTGTCCACTGTCAACAAAACTCTGACTTTAGTATCTGCCTATTGGGGAGGTGAAGCCATTCTGTAAGTGGACGTGTGTGCCTCTACCCCGAGAGGGGGGGCAACTGGACAGTGCTGTCTGTAACGTCAGGTGTCCCCACCTGTGTGGCAAGCTGGCCTCGTCTTCCCAAGGTCGAGCTCCCTCCCAGTGAGGGCACCCACCTCCCTCTGTAGCCGCCCACCGTGGAGCACCTGCTGGGAGACAGGGACCCCTCTACTCGTGCTCACTCCTGGAGACCCGGCTCAGCGGTGTGGGGCATAGCCAGCACCCGAGAGGGCAGCTCGGGAGCACAGGCACACCGCTCTGTGACGTGGGGACCGGGGCGCCGGGCCTCAGGCACGGCCCATGTGACTGCACCGCCCGCCTGTTCATGTCCACTATCGGCCAGTGCGGTAACTCCAGGGCAGGCTGGTGGTTCGGCCTGGGCCCCACATGAACACATGCCCAGAGAGTGGAGGCGAGCGCCGGGTGCACTGAGTGCAGCACGGGCTGTGCGGGGACCACGCGTGTACATAGGGGACCTGGCTACCACACCTGAGTGCAGCACGGGCTGTGCGGGGACCACGCGTGTACTTAGGGGACCTGGCTACCACACCTGAGTGCAGCACGGGCTGTGCGGGGACCACGCGTGTACTTAGGGGACCTGGCTCCCACACCTGAGTGCAGCACGGGCTGTGCGGGGACCACGCGTGTACTTAGGGGACCTGGCTACCACACCTGAGTGCAGCACGGGCTGTGCGGGGACCACGCGTGTACTTAGGGGACCTGGCTACCACACCTGAGTGCAGCACGGGCTGTGCGGGGACCACGCGTGTACTTAGGGGACCTGGCTACCACACCTGAGTGCAGCACGGGCTGTGCGGGGACCACGCGTGTACTTAGGGGACCTGGCTACCACACCTGACTGCAGCACGGGCTGTGCGGGGACCACGCGTGTACTTAGGTAACCTGGCTACCACACCTGAGTGCAGCACGGGCTGTGCGGGGACCACGCGTGTACTTAGGGGACCTGGCTCCCACACCTGAGTGCAGCACGGGCTGTGCGGGGACCACGCGTGTACTTAGGGGACCTGGCTACCACACCTGAGTGCAGCACGGGCTGTGACCACGTGTGTACTTAGGGGACCTCTACCTGAGTGCAGCACGGGCTGTGCGGGGACCAGTGCTTAGGGGACCTGCTACCACACCTGAGTGCAGCACGGGCTGTGACCACGTGTGTACTTAGGGGACTGGCTACCACACCTGAGTGCAGCACGGGCTGTGCGGGGACCACGCGTGTACTTACCTGGCTACCACACCTGACTGCAGCAGACCACACGTGTACGCGTGTACTGTGCGGGGACCACGCGTGTACATAGGGGACCTGGCTACCACACCTGAGTGCAGCACGGGCTGTGCTTAGGGGGGACCACGCGTGTACTTAGGGGGGACCTGGCTACCGTGTACACCTGACCTGAGTGCAGCAGCACGGGTACTTAGGGGACCTGGCTACCACACCTGAGTGCAGCACGGGCTGTGCGGGGACCACGCGTGTACTTAGGGGACCTGGCTACCACACCTGAGTGCAGCACGGGCTGTGCGGGGACCACGCGTGTACTTAGGGGACCTGGCTACCACACCTGAGTGCAGCACGGGCTGTGCGGGGACCACGCGTGTACTTAGGGGACCTGGCTCCCACACCTGAGTGCAGCACGGGCTGTGCGGGGACCACGCGTGTACTTAGGGGACCTGGCTACCACACCTGAGTGCAGCACGGGCTGTGCGGGGACCACGCGTGTACTTAGGGGACCTGGCTACCACATGAGTGCAGCACTGTGCGGGGACCACGCGTGTACTTAGGGGACCTGGCTACCACACCTGACTGCAACCAGCACGGTCAGTAGGTGCACTCTCCTTGTGCGAGGAACGGCGATAGTGTTCTGTTGTAATAGAGTGTCAGGGAACGGGCTCAGTTAGAGTGTCCGTGTAGTGGAAAGCTATGCATCTCTTTTTAAAGATGAAGCTGACAAGCCTTGTAAAAGTACTCCTATAAGGGACCAGCAGGTGGAGTAATGGTTATATCACTGGACTCCCATGTAGTCAACAGTGGTTCAAGTCCCAGACCCAGAGGCTTAAAAGTAATGCCAGGAGTGTGCGTGTGTACCCAAGGTCCCAAGAGGAGAATGGAGAAGCAATTGGATTGTGGCATGGTCATCCCCCTGGGGGGGTGATTTCTCGATTTCTGTCTCCCTGGTGAGCACACATGCTCTATAACAAAAGCCTCTCCAAAAAAAAAAAAAAAAAGACAGACAGAAATGACACTTGTAATTATCTAATACAGCATTTACTGTGCTGCAACCTGGTGTTTTCACTCAGTGTAGCTTTCATCCTCGTCGACGTCAACAGGTCTGTGACACGCACTCAGGGTGCTCTCGAACTTCCTGCCCTGTGGCCATATGGCATCTCACTCGTCTGCTCTCCTGCTAAGGACTTGCAGAGCAGTTTCAGACATGCCATTTGCCCACCTCTGCTGTGGCAAACTCTGCTGCGTGCCCACGTGAGCACACAGGAGCAAAGCCCACAGGTCGTAGGTGGTGCTTGCTACGTGTACTCGTTGTAGTCATCAACGCAGGCTAATCAGCATGTCCGTCACCTTACCGATACAGCGGGAACACTCCAGGCCCACTCTTTTGGCTATTTTGAAACACACATTAGTGTCACCCAGAGACCAGCAAAAGGCATCCTCCTGTCTAACTGAAACTTTGTACCCTTTGAGCACCTGCCTTCCCCTCCCCCCGCCCCACCTCTGGAACTGCTCTCTGATGTTGGCTTTTTTAGCTCCCACATATAAGTGAGATCACGCGCTATTTCTCTGTGCCTGACTTACCAGGTCGTCGCAAGAGTCATGATGCACTTTTGTATAGAAAAATGTCATGACTTTTCCAATGACCCAGTACTGCACTCAGCGTAATGTCCTCTCGATTAATCTATGGTGTCGCAAATGACGTTTCCATCTTTTTTAGGACTGAATAGTGTTATTTATACACACATGCGTATGGATACAGAGCGTACATTTTTTTTACCCATTCTGTTGATGGCCCCTCGGTCGTTTTCATAACTTGGTTGTTGTGAAGGATATTGCAGTGACCGTGGAACACTGGCCTCTCGCCAACACACGCATTTCACTGCTCTGTGTCTGTAAGCCAGACTACATGGCAGTTCTAGTTCTAGTTTCTTGAGGCGCCGCCATAGTGTTTACCATAACAGCTGTACCAATTTACATTCTTGCCCACAGATCGCAAGAACTCCCTTTCCTCATGTCCTCACCACCTTGTTACCTGTCTCTTTTTGATAATAAGTCATCTGACAGGTATGAGATTTTAATCTCACTGTGGCTGGTTTTCATTTCTGTTTCCTAATCCTGTTGATGCTCGGCATCTTTGCACGAACCTGTCGGCAATCTGCATCTTCTTTTGAGAACTGCGTATCCAGACCTGTTGCCTGCCTTTTAATAGGGCTGGCTGTTTGCTCCCCTCTGACTGAGTGCTGGGGGTTCCTCACCTACTCAGGGTGCCAGCCCCTTGTCCAACATATGATTTGCAAATACATTCAATGTGCGGGTTGTCTTTTCACTCCATTGTTTCCTTTATTGTACAAAAACTTTTCAGTTTGATGCAATTTAATATTTCCCTTACTGCCTGTGCTTTAGGGGTCAGAGTCAGTAAATCATTGTCCATACCAGTACTGTGGAGCTCCCCGTCTTCTTCCAGTACTTCTACAGTTTCAGATCTTACATTTCAATCTTTAGTCAATTTTGAGTGGATCCTTATACAAGGGTTGAAATAAGGATCACATTTTATCCTGCTGTATGCGGCTATCCAGTTTTCTCAGCACGTTTATTTAAGATACTATCCTGGGGGAACCAGCAGTTAGCGTAATGGCTATGTCACTGGACTCCCACGTAGTCGACCGCGGTTCGCGTCCCGGACCCGGTGGCTTAAACTCACATCGGGCGCGTGTGCGTGCATGCTCAAGATCCCGAGAGGAGAATGGAGGAGAAGGTATTATGGTGTGACCATCCCCCCTGGGGGGTGATTTCTCGCTTTCTGTCTCTATGTCTCTGTCTGTCTGGGGAGCGCACGCGCCCTATAGCAAAAATAAACCTCTCAAAAAAAAAAAAAAAAAGATACTATCCTGGGACCAGCAGATGGTGTAGTGGTTATATCACTGGACTCTCATGTAGTCAACTGAGGTTCAAGTCCCAGAACTGACAGAACTTAAAACTCAAGCCAGGCATGTGTGCATGCATGCCCAAGATCCCTAGAGGAGACTAGAGGAGAAGGGATTGCGACATGGCCATCCCCTCTGGGGGTGATTTCTCACTTTCTGTCTCTCTGTCTCTCTCTGTCTCTCCAGCGAGTACACATGCCCTATACCAAGAATCTCTCTCTAAAAAAGAAAAAAGAGACTACCCCACATGTGTATTCTCAACACCTTTGCCAAAAACCAGTTGCTCCTTTTGGCCAGAACCGCCATCTTCCAGTAATTAACCAAAATGATGAACACAAAGGGAAAGAGGAGAGGCACCCGATATATGTTCTCTAGGCCTTTTAGAAAACATGGAGTTGTTCCTTTGGCGACATATATGCGAATCTACAAGAAAGGTGATATTGTAGACATTAAGGGAATGGGTACTGTTCAAAAAAGAATGCCCCACAAATGTTACCATGGCAAAACTGGACGAGTCTACAATGTTACCCAGCATGCTGTTGGCATTGTTGTGAACAAACAAGTTAAGGGCAAGATTCTTGCCAAGAGAATCAATGTGCGTATTGAGCATATTAACCATTAAGGGCAGAGATAGCTTCCTAAAACGTGTGAAGGAAAATGACCAGAAAAAGAAAGAAGTCAAAGAGAAAGGGACCTAGGTTCAACTAAAGCGCCAGCCTGCCCCACCCAGAGAAGCCACTTTGTGAGAACCAATAGAAAGGAGCCTGAGCTACTGGAACCTATTCCCTATGAATTCATGGCATGATGGGTGTTAAAAATAAACTAATCTGTGGTCTATAAAAAAAAAAAAAAAAAAAAAAGAAAGAAAAAAACAGTTGCTATAGATACATAGGTTTATTTCTGGACTCTATCCTATTCCCTTGGTCTGTGTCTGTTTTTATGACATATCATGCCATTTTACTTACTATAACTCTGTAATATAGTTTGAAATCAGTACTGTAACTCCTCTTGCTTTGTTATTTTTGCTCAAAACTGCTTCAGCTAGGGACCAGCAGGTGATGTGGTGGTTGAAGGCACTGGACCCCCACGTGGCTGAACTGGCACCTTGACAATAACACCGGGCACATGTGCATGTGTGTCCAAAATCCCAAGAGGAGAACGGGGGAGAAAGGATTGCAGTGTGGCCATCCTCCCAGGGGGTGATCTCTCACTTTCCCTGTCTCTCTCTGGCAAGTGCATACACCTGTGGGGGGGGGAACTAACTGAAAAAAATATTGCTTTGGCTATTCAGTCTTTCATGGTTCCATAGAGATATAAGAATTTTTCTGTGAAAAATCTATTTTGTTCTAGTCTGTGAAGAATGACATAGGAATTTTGATAAGGTTTGCATTTTAATCTATAGGTCACTTTGGGTAGTAGAGACATTTAACAAAAAAAATTCTTCCATGAACAAGAGTTATCTGTACATTTAATTGTATCATCTTCAGTTTTTTCATCAATGTCATAGTCTTCAGTGTGTATATCTTTTTGCCTCCTTAGTTAAATTTCACTCCTAAGTATTTTTTTTCATGACATTGTAAATGGAATAATTTTCTTAATTATTTTTGAAGGTAGTTTGTTGCTAGTGTATAAAAACAGTACAGATTTTTATGTTGATTTTGTAATCTACAGCTTTACTGAATTCTTCTGTCAGCTCTCACAAGTTTTTAGTGGAATCTCTAGAGTTTTATACATATAAGAGCATGTCAGCAGAGACAGTTTCACTTATTCCTTTGCTAGTTTGTTGATTTTGATTTCTTTTTCTTGCCTAATTGCTACGTCAAGGATGTCCAGTATTGTGATCAGAAGTAGTGAGGGTGGGCATCTTTGTCTCATTTCTGTTCTTCAGGAATAACTTTCAGCTTTTCTCTGTTGAGCACAATGTTACTATGGGCTGATCATACAGGCCTTTCCTGTGTAGAGAAACGTTCCCACTACACTGATCGTGTTGAGAGTTTTTATCACAAAATGGTGTTGAATTTTGTCAAATGCCTTTTCTGCATCTTTTGAAATGATCATGTTTTTCTCCTTCTGTGTTGTCTGTTCTAATGTCTCCTCTTTCATTTCTGATCATTTATTTTATTCTACTTTTTTCTTAAGCAAGGGTTTGTCCAGTTTTTTGTTCGTTTGTTTGGAGAAGTTTTTGCTATAAGGCATGTGCACTCGCCAGAAAGACAGAGAGAGACAGAGACAGAAGGTGAGAAATCACCCCCCAGGGGGGATGGCCACGTCACAATCCCCTCTCCTCCACACTCCTCTCGGGATCTTGAGCACTCACGCACACGCACCTTGTGTAAGTTTAAGCCACCGGGTCCAGGACTCGAATCACGGTCAGCTACTAACAATGTAGCCATTACACCATCTGCTGGTTTTTTAGGCTTCAAAAAAACCTTTTAAAAAACTAACTAGGGCAATATCATATAATGTTAAGCTATGATAAAGCTTACAAATGTACGTGTAAATATTTTACATTATTTTCATCTCTATGTTCATGTGTAAATATGACCACTTAAATTCCAGCAAATATTTTAGGACATATTAAAAACATGTATATTACTGGGACCAGCATATGGTATAATGGTTATGTTGCTGGACTCCTGTCGGCGTCCGCCCCCAGGCTCGGCACTACTATGGAAGAAGCAGAAAAAATGAGACAAAAGATAGAGTAAAAAAGGACACAGGCAGCCTGAGCCTAGGTAGCCCAAGCAACTTGTGCCGCCCAGATGAACTGGACGTCTTTATTTATAGAACAAGGAGATATTGCATATGTATGTTTTACGACACTTCATACATTGGTTGCCAGGTTACAGACAATAAGAAGCAGTTAACAAATCTATGAGGGCTCAGTCACACCAGGCCAGGTGTATCCCTTGGTGATAATCCCATCAAGAGAAAATCTCATCTTCCTTTCTAATGCAAAGAACTAGCTGTTAGGTGTGGGGAAGGAGCTAAAGATCTTCTGGAACCACCACACCCAGAGTAGGCTAAGGAACCTTTCAGACGCAGAGCAGGGATTGGATTTTGCCAAGATGTTTCTTGAAGTCTATCACATGTGTCTGTTGGAACGCCCCTAGCAATTTCCACCCTTGCTCTGTCTGCAGCCAAGGTCAAGGAAAGACAAGTTACAAGGTTCTGCCAAACCCCAAAAGAGCATGTGGTGTTTGCTCAGAGCATGTCCCCACACCTCAGACTCTCTCTCTTAAACGTGTCCCCACAGACTCCCATATGATTGACCACGGTTTGAGTCCTGGACCCAGTAGCTTGAAACTCACTCTGGGTGCTATGTGTACATGCCTAAAATCCCAAGAGGAGAGTGAAAGAAAAGGGATTGTGGTGTGGCCATCTCCCCTGGGGGGTAGGGTGATTTCTCATTTTCTTTCTCTCTGTCTCCCTCTGTCTCTCTAGCAAGTGAACACACCCTATAACAAAAATCTCTCTAAAAAATAAAATAAAATAAAACAGAACAATGTATGTTACTACTAGGAATGAAATGGGACTGTTATCTGTCACTTTATTGTCTTCCTAGAAACATGTATTACTCATGAATTTTAAAATGAAAAGGGTCTGGACCAGCAGGTGACATGGTGATTTAAGGTGCTAGACCTCCCAGCTGGAGGACTGGAGGCTTACTTTCTCACTTTTCCTCTCTGTCTCTCTCTCTCTCTCTGTTTCTCTCTCTCTCTCTCTCTCTCTCTCTCTCTCTCTGGTGAGCACATGTATCCATAGCAAATTTTAAAAATAATAATAAGTAAAATTTAAATAAATATTTTTTTAATGAAAAGAGATTAGTCCCAGCTCAGCCACTTTCTTGTATGAGTAAAACAAAGGACTTAAATCTCTCTACACTGGTGTGTCTTCATCTGTAAAATACGATTAGAACTGTCTACTTTACAGAACTGCCGTAAGGATTGGATTAGAAATTATTCATAGAGAACATCTAGCAAAGTGCCTTTTACATAGTAGGTACTAAATAAATAATCATCATTTGCATTATTAATAAGGACATAGGACATGCTCTGCCTGTGAGTTCGCGCACCCTGAAAGGCGCAGAGAAAACAGATGTGGACGCCTCGCGTCTCTGTAACTGAACTGCTCTTCTGCCGGCTTCCCCTGGGGGCAAGCGATCTCAGAGCCAGGAGACTTAGTTTGATTCAATAATTTAAAGCTGCAGCCAGTGTCTAAATTTCTTGGTAAATGCTGTCTCTTTAGGTGTGAACACGCAGACGCTCAGATCAGGGGGTGGGGTGGGGCATGTGGGCAAACGCAGCACACAAAGATGTAGGTGCACAACTGTATTCGAACATCAGTCAACTACGGATTCTTTCTAGCAGTATGCAGGAAGTACTGCCATGGGCATGTGCACAGTCGGAAAATATTCGTCATTTATCTCAGATTGACATGTAAATAGGCATCGTGCATTTTACCGGCAACCTTACGTATGGGCAAACGGGGAGGGGGCACCATATGGGAGAAAGGGCCCTTCTCTGTGGACTGGAAGGGCCTGGTCTAGACTCTGGGCAGTGGACGGGGTCTGCTCTGATATCCACTGCTGGCATGCCCCACAGTCTGTACCTCTCAGCTTAGTCAGGCTCTGGAGGACTGTGCCATGGTCGACCCTGCCCCACCCCTCCTCTCAATGTAGAAGACCCCTTCGCTTTTCTGCTGCATCCTCTCTGTGCCCAGGTCTAGGTCTTGGCATTGTGTGTGCAGTAATGAGCTCTATGAAGGGAAAGAAAGCCAGGTGAGGGGGCGAGGCTGGTTGAATGGTTGCAAGGGAATCTTCTTCTAAATTGTGTGGTTGGAGAAGGAATTTAAGCTGATACTTAAGTGTCAAGAAAGTCAAGCCATGCTTGTCTGAAGGCAGAGCATTCCTGGTAGAGAGCACCAGAGGCTGGTGGGGAGCATGTGGACACCTCAGGCTCTGCAAGGCCAGCTGCTGGCAGGAACAGGGTGACAGCAGAGGAGAGTGGCAGAGCCAGGGTCAGAAAAGTCACCAGGCCTGCCTTCCCCTTTTGCTAAAGGAAATAGGGAAGCCAACCCTCAGGTAGGCTGAGTGGGGGGCCGCTTTGTCCTGAGTTGTACCTTCTTTCTCACCTCTCAACCCAGCAGCAGCCCTGGAGCTGAAGCTGGAAGCTAAAGGGACTCAAGAGGAAGCCAACACATGGTGTAACATTTCCAAAATACTCCTGTTACACTACTAGGTTTTCCCAAGTATTGTAAAAGACCAGTGCACTGAGGGACTTCCTTACTGGAGGGGCCACCCTTAATACGTCTTTTAGAAAGCTGACCTAGCTGGGACCAGCAGATGGTATAGCAGTTATGTCACTGGACTCCCACATGGCTGAATAGGGTTCAAATCCCAGACATGGCGGCTCCAAAATCACACTGGGCATGTGTGCATGTGTGGCCAAGATCCTGAGGTGAGAGTGGAGGAGAAAGGATTGTGCATGGCCATCACCAGAGGGTGATTTCTTGCTTTCTGTCTCCCTGTCTCTCTGTCCCTTTTTTTAGAGCTTTTTTTGTTTTGTTTTGTTTTGTTTTTTGCTATAGGCATGTGCGCTTGCCAGAAAGACAGAGAGAGTCAGAGAGACAGAAAGCGAGAAATCATCCCCCAGGGGGGATGGTCACACTACAATCCCTTCTCCTCCATTCTCCTCTCGGGATCTTGGGCACACACGCACATGCACCTGGCATGAGTTTAAGCCACCGGGTCTGGGACTCGAACCACGGTCGACTACGTATGAGTTCAGCAACATAGCTATTACATAGCTATAACTGTAATAGCTATGGTTGCCTCTCTGTCTTTAAAAAAATATATAGAAAGCTGATCAGCATAGTACCAAAGCTTGAGTAATTTATCAGAATGCAAGGAAGCTCACGGGATTTGTGTCTGGATGGTAGCATCGAGGTTATCAGGGTAAAAACCAAATGCGATGCTTCGTAAAATGTTTTTATCGCTATAATAATGTGGAAGTGTGTACTCCGAGTCAGGCTCATTGTAGTTAATATGGGTGTGGAGTTCGCCCTGTCCTGAACAACCCAGGGCCTGGCCCGGCCTTTGTTCATTGATTTCCGTTCCTTGAGATCTGGTTCTCCAGAACCCACGAAGCCATGTGTCGTAAGGAAAGTGTGTCTGTCCTCAGCTAAACCAACGGCCTCATCTCTTTTCTGTCTTCTCTTTTCTCCCCAACACAGGCCCTGGCGTTCCTACCGTGACTGTGCACAACACCACAGATAAGAAAAGTAAGTGCTTTTCCTTAAATCTTCCGGAGTCGGGAGAGAAGGAGCAGGACTGTGTTAGGAGGACCGCCCTGCCCACTTTCCTGCCCAGAGCCATGTGCTGCAGCTCAGAATGGACTCCACGGGTGCCAGCATGGAGGGGGCGCCTGGAAAGGACAGGCTGGAGAGCCCCCACCAGGTGCCCACACATGTGTGCTGGAGGCTCGCTCCAGGGCCACCCGGCCAGCGTCTGAAATGCTCAGAACGGAGCTTCTCTGGGGCCACTGTTAGGGGCCGAGCCGAAGTGTTGGCCTCGTGATTACTTGTTGAGAATACATTTTGACTTTTACGCTTAAAAGGAGGAGGAAGCCTTCAGAGTCCTCCAGGCTCCTGTGTGAACGGGAGTGAAGCGGACCAGTGTCTTAGCTGAGAAACGTTCCCTGGGCACAGGTGTTGTTCATTTTATCTGCAGAGACAAGGTGCGGTATGCCCAGGGTCGGGTGCAGCGCTTCAGAAGAATTTAGGTGAGGATTTTCCGAGGAGGGGCCGGGCAGAGGTGCGCAGTAACAGAGCTGGACTCACACGGAAAGGTCCTGGGGTCACATCCCGGAGCACTCCTGAGCACACCTGGTGCGTGTGCCCTAATATCTGGGCGGGCCGAGACTCGGAGTGGGTCACGGTGCAGACACGCCACGGGTGGCTCTCTCTCTTGTTTCCTCTTCCGAATGAATGAATACATAAATACATACATACATACATAAGTAACCTCTTTTAAAAAGTTAGCAGGAGGCCCAGGTCCATTCCAGGGCCAAGCTGAGCACGCGGGGCACGGTGGGGCGCACTCGTGGTCCAGGCCAGTCAGGAGGCAGCGGCAGGAGGGCTGCTGGGAATACCCTCTTCACCTCCCTCCCTCCCGCCTGCCTCTGCCCTTCTCTCTCTCCCTCTCTCTCACCTTCTCTCTGTCTCATAAAAGAAACGTAAAAAGGATTGAGCACGTGGCCTCCACCAGTGTGAGGTACTAGCGCCCTCGCAGCGCTGAGCTCGCTCGTCCGCACACCCTGTCTCCCCCGCGGGGTGGGCTGGTTGCAGTAACCAGTCAACACAGTTGGTGCTGCGGCTGGAGAGCGAGGCCACCCCTGCCCCCCCTGCTCCGAGGGGACCTCCCAATGAAGAGGTCTCCTGTAGCAGCTGCTCTCCGGCTGGGCTGTCACTTCTGGGACCCAGGGGAGGGGCGGGCTCACATGCGTGCCCTGCTCCTGCCCGTCTTTGTGAAAGGTAACAATGAACCTGAAGGTGACACCATTGTGCTTTATCTCCGTTAATTGGAAAAGGGACAGTGTTTATGCCACATTGTGAGGCCTGAGCCTTTATCAGTTCCCTTTATTTACCCTGTTTATCTAGCCGCCTTCAGCTCGGGTTTCCCTGTAGCCTGGCGTTCCATCCTGCCCTGGTGCTTGCACAGTTAGCTAGCTCATCACAGCAGGGTTCAGCCCTGAGAGCTGACGAAGTCACCACTTCAACTTGGAAAGAAAGGAATGCTTAAACGCAGCCAAGCCAGCTGAGTGTCCACCACCGGAGAACACGGCTCTTACCTGGTCCAGAACGCTCCACGCTCAGCCCCTGGGGTTTGCGGGAGCAGGAAGACCTCTCCGAACACCGCCGCTGCACCTGCCTGCAGCTCCGTCCTGCCAGTTCACCCCTGTGGCCTGCACAGCGCAGCTGCACAGGGGCTCCCTTTAAGATGCGGCCCCGGACGTCTAGGCCGGCGTAGGCTCAGGGTAACGGGAAGCTCAGACGGAGTCGCCGCTCTCGCTCTCGCCAGAGACCGTTTCTTCTCCAGCTCCATTCAGCTGCTGGGTCTTCCTCGTCGCCCCGTCCACCTTCCCGCTGGCTGTTTCAGCCTGGGTGGCCCTCGGGCTGCACTCCAGGCTGGGAGATGGGAGGGAGGAGGGTGGGCCCAGCAGCTGACTGTCCCCTGGGCAGCCGCGGCCCTTCCCCAGGCAGCACCAGCTCCTCTGCTCACATACCAGTGGCCGCAGCAGTCCTGTGTCCAGGTCTAGCTGCAAAGGATGCTGGGAAAGGTCTACTCCCGGGGCTGCCCTCAGCAACATGAGGATCGTGTCTCTAAGTAGAACAGACATGGAAACAAGCCCTGGGCTGCCGCTGCCCCGACCGGTCGCGTGGACAGTAGCACGGACTCTTTCCCCTCTGGACAGCACGTCTGGTCAGGTGTGAGTGCGGGCCTGTGCCGGAGAGGGAGGCCCAGGCCTGTACCAGGTCCCAGTGAGCATGAGCCGTCCATGGTGCCCCTTGGCTAGTGGCTGTCACCCCAGTCATCCGCATGCAGCACTCTCCTCTGTGCATCTCTGCCTGACGCGCCTGCGGTTCCAGGGTGTGACCGCACGGGGTGAGGGCCTGCACGTGCCCGCGTCCTGGTGGCATCGTCCACGCAGACCCTGCCTCCACAGTTACAGCTGGTCTCAGCCTGACACGAGTGTTCCCGTTTCTCCCCCTGTCCGTCCCGGTCCCCTGCCGACCGTGTCCTCCCACTATCCGTCCCGGTCCCCTGCCGACCGTGTCCTCCCACTGTCCCCTGCAGTGTCCTCCCACTGTCCGTCCCGGTCCCCTGCCGACCGTGTCCTCCCTCTGTCTATCCCGGTCCCCTGCCGACCGTGTCCTCCGTCCCGGTCCCCTGCCGACCGTGTCCTCCCACTGTCCGTCCCGGTCCCCTGCCGACCGTGTCTTCCCCCGTCTGTCCTGGTCCCCTGCCGACCGTGTCCTCCCCCTGTCCGTCCTGGTCCCCTGCCGTGTCCTCCCACTGTCCGTCCTGGTCCCCTGCCGTGTCCTCCCACTGTCCGTCCTGGTCCCCTGCCGACCGTGTCCTCCCACTGTCCGTCCCAGTCCCCTGCTGACCGTGTCCTCCCCTGTCCGTCCCGTGCTCCTGCTCTTGTTGTTCCGGGCCTCCCCCTGGAGGACCCTAGGGTGCAGGTCCTTCTCAGCAAGACCCCATCGTCCTCGAGGTCTGTGTCCTGCTGTGTGAACAAGAAACAGGATGGGGGAGATGGAAGGGTTCCCCAGGGGCCTGGGAGTGGCCTTGGCCATTTCTGTGGCAGGCCCCACCACGTGGGCCCACTCAGGCACCGGGGGGGCAGCAGGCCTCCGTGGTATCTGGCCGCTCTCGTGGTAGGGAGAGAGGTGGAGCAGGAAGTCGCTGGCTGCTCTCGGGCCCTGACAACCGTGGCCGTACCTGTGGAAACCCTGCGGTCTGGGGTGATCAGAGCGTCTTCTCTAAGAGGAACCAGGTGGGCAGACCGGAGCCTCGGAGCCCCAGAGGGCCCTGGGACAGCGCTCAGCCAGGAAGCTTCCCAGCCAGGGCTCGGGCCGCAGGACCCGGCACAGGGCACCACTCCAAGGGCGGGGGCAGAGCACAGATCCAGGGAAGGGGCCAGACACGGCCCGAGGCCTCGCTCCTCCCTCTCCAGTGCATGGAGTCTGCTTAGGACGGTCAAGGACAGAGCCGGATGGGCATCACACTGGCCTGTGTGTTCACGTCCTCGTCCACACCACGATGCACAAGGACACGGGGCGGCTGCACTCGCGCCACCCCAGGGTGAGAAACGGATTTCGGCTGCGAGAGCACAGACAGCTAGTTCTCAGGAGCACTGATACAGAGTGGCAAGTGGTTTCTAAGAAGAGGGAGGGATGGGACCATCAGGTGTCATGGTGGAAAAGGGGCCGGACTCCCATATGGTCGACTGCGGTTCAAACCTGGAGCTAGTGGCTTGAAAATCATGCCTGGCACGTGTGTGAATGCACCCAAAATCCCAAGAGAAGAGAGGAGAGGGGATCGTGATGTGGCCATCCCCCTAGGGGGTGACTTCTCACTTTCCCTCTCTCCCTCTCTCTCTCTCTCTCTCTCACCAGTGAGCGCAAACACCCTATGACAAAAAGTCTTTGAAAAGAAAAATAGGGAGGGAGGGAGGGAAGAGGCAGGGGGCCACGGAGCACACTGTCCGGTGAGCTCAGACTCAGTGGCAGGTCGAATGTGTATGTGTTGAGGTCGGCTCCGCCGCCCGTGGACAGCCCCTGTGTACACGCTGTGTGCCAGTCGCTGTGCGGGTCTCTAGGGAATTATGTGATTCACACGTCATTGTGAAACCCTGGCCCCCGGCAGCTCTTGGTCCCTGCCAGAGCATCCGCCCACGCACGGCACATCTGGGTCCACCCGCGATGAGCAGGCCAGTGAGGGCCAGGTCGAACCAGCCCTCGGAGCCCTGCCTCCAGGTGTCGTCCCTGGGGTCGTGTGTCCTGTTGGTGTGCCTCGGGAGGCCGGAGCCTGTGCTCCCGGCTGGTATGAGCGGGTGTCTTGCCACTGGTGTCTTGTCCGAGGTACATCAGGCCACATCACAGCTTTGTCTCAGCCTCGGCGGCCAGTCGAGGGTCTGCGGGGCAGTGTGCATCTCAGGCAGGCAACAAGGCTGTCGCCAGGCCAGCGCTTCGCCACCAGCCTCTGGGCCGGAGGGAGATCCAGCTCGGTTTTGCTCTCTCCTGGCTGACAGGGCTCCTGGAAAATTCCAGAGTGGTACAAATGCGAAGGCCGGGCAGGTCAGCGCTGCATACGATGGCCTCTGAGCCACAAGCCGGCCGGCCTGCATCTACGTGCTCAGGTCTGCAGCGGCCCTGACGTCGGTGCTCACCTGTCTGGGCCCTGTGACCACCTGAAGCAAAGGCAGGTGGTTGGGGACCACGGGGAGGCCAAGGCCCGGGAGCGAAGGTCACGGCTTCAGCAGGCCGCGTGCCGTTGTAAACAAAGCATGATGTAGTCCATCCCATCCTCACAGCAGCCCGTGAGGCAGAAGCCGTTCTCAACCCCGTTTTCCAGTCGAGAAACCGAGGTGTAGGAGCTCGACACCGGGTCACAGCCAGCAGCAAGGCCCGTCCTTCCCCGCCATCGGCCGCTGGCCCTCGGGCGCTGGGATGGCTCCTCCGAGCGCCATCATCCCGTGCTAGCCAAAGTGGGCAGGCCATCGAAGCACTGCGTGTTAGCTGACCAGAGGGGACAGGACATCGAGCGCTGCACGTCAGGTGGCTGAGGGGCTCAGGAGTTGGGACTCTGAGGCGAAGGCGACCTCACCATTTTCTCTCTCCCAGCCCTGCTCTGACACCGGAAATTACTGTTTCAGAGCTTTGTCCTTTTTCCTCCTCGCCCCTGCTGACCCCAAAGCCACCCGGGAATACTTGACTTTTGTTCCCGTTAGGAAATCTTCTCTACAAACAGAGCCTGCGAGTGTTCGCAGATGTGACTCTGAATTATTTAGAGGCCGGTTCCTTAGGAACGCAATTATGGTCGGAACCAAGGATGTCACTTGGTGCCAGGTGTTCAGACGCCAAGGCATTGGGGCAGGAAACCAGCAAAACCAGTACGGCATTGCTGGGCAGGAGTCAGAGAGAGGGCCGGCTGGGTGGGCGCCTGCTGGCAGGAGGGCCGGGCTGGGGCGGCCTGCATTCAGCCCTCCTCTGGCGGAAGTGATGGAGGGGGCGTGCTGTGGGGAAGCACCGGGGCCCGCGAACGCGTCCCTGAAGTCCAAACCACTCACTACCCTCAGCCGGCAGCGTGCAGAGACCGGTTTTCCACCCCCTACTTCTCTGGGCTGGGACTTTACAAAAACAGCAAAAGCAATGCCCACCTGCCAGTGGGAGTCACGAACGCCATCCGGACGGAGTTATTGGCCCCGCCGTCTGCACCTCTGTGGCCACCCACTGGGAGCCACGCACGTCTCCTGCTCCCTGAGTAGACTTGTCCACGTGGCACCTGCACTCAGATCCCAGGGGTGGGACCTCAAATCCCTGGCAACGTCGCAGAGCATGGGAGCACCAAGCCGTCGGCCACACTGAGGACCCTGACTGTCTGCAGGGCCGGAGCGGTGCAGTCAGACCCCTACCTGTGTCGGGGTGTTTGCAGCCAGGGTAGCCATCGTCCTGCCTCAGCTTCCCCGGTGGCTGTGACTACAGACCCCCCACCCTGCGGCTCCGTCTGACAGGGTCTCCCAGTGCTGCCCCTGCTCCTTGGGGTGGCAGCAGGAACCCAGGCCTCAGCTGCCAGCAACCACGTCCCGCCCGCGTCCCGGGGCTGAGCCAGACTCCCTTTGGAAAAGACGTCTGGTTGCTGCGTGGACTGCAGGGCAGAGTGCCCACCCCAGGGCTGCTGCACACTGTGAGGACGAGGGTCCGACCAGCAGGCGGTGGGAGGCTAGGGCCGGGCGGTGCTCTCGAGGCCCTGTAAGAAATTTGAGCCTAAAGGCACCTAGGAGCTGGTGTCTCTTCTGTCCAGGGACAGGGTAGCATTTGCCAATGTGGCAACCTGTCGGGACGTTTTCACGGCCCATGGCCCTCCATACCTGAGTTTTGTCTGGCCCCAACAGCCGAGGAAGGCACCTCTGTCATGGCCTCCATGCCACATCCTGCCCCCTTGTCGTCCCTGCGGAGGGCCTTCCCTCTGGCCAGGGCACAGTGGGCGGCCTGCTTAGTCCTCGCCGTGAGCTGTCCGCAGGACGGGTCCTTTGCGAGCACAGAGAATTGCAGCTCCACCTCTGTCATTCCCAGCACAGCCCGGGGGCCGGAGTTCTGTCGTGTCCGAATCCCGGAGTCGGCCAAGGTCACAGCTGAGACCTGAGGCTTTCTGATGCTCACTTTTTATTTTCCTTTTTTTTTTTTTTTTTTTACTGTTTTTAAAACATATTTTAACTGTTATAATTTATATATTCTTCCAAAGTTAACGCCTATATCTTTTTTAAATTTTCGAAATTTGCATTTAATCACGGTGCATCCTTACAGTGTATGGCAGTTCTTCCTGGCACGAATAGTGCATATTAGTGAAGTCAGAGATGCCACCATGTGCACGGTCAAGATAGGTTTTCATTTTCATGTCTCTTAAATGTATTGTTGGGGACCAGCAGTTGGCATAACGGCTCTGTCGCTGGACTCCCATGTGGTCGACCGCGGTCCAAGTCCTGGACCCAGTGGCTTAAACTCACACTGGGTGCATGTGCGTGCGTACCCAAGATCCCGAGAGGAGAATGGAGGAGAAGGGATTGTGGCGTGGCCACCTCCCCTGGGGAGTGATTTCTCGCTTTCTGTCTCTTTGTCTCTCTCTGTCTCTCTTTCTGACAAGCACATGAGCCCTATAGCAAAAATCTCTCCAAAAATAAAAACAAAAGCATGGCTTGTTTGTCCGCCCCGCCTCCAGCCCCTCCTGTACTGTCTCTAGGATCCCTGTCGCTCTCCCAGCTCCTGCCCCTCCCAGTCACCCCGATCCTGCCGTGGCGTGCAGACGTTCGGTATTTACTGGGCTTTCAGGCATTTTGTGTTGCAATTTGGTGGCCAAAGAAAGCAGGCCTTATCCCAGAGCAGCGAGGATGTGAGTGGCCTTGCCAGACACGCCCCACCCAGAGGACCCTGGCCCGCGTGTCCGCACAGAGTTTTTCTTGTGAAACCTCAAGGAATTCGGGAAGTTCTTATACCCCTTCCTACTTCTCAGTTGTCACCTCACGTGTTTCCTGACTGAATTAAAGAGCTCCAGAGGATACGTTTCCAGCATAGATAAAATATTTTTATTTCGAAATGAAATTACTGCATAATCCTGCAGTCTCTACCTATCATAGCAACTGACACCTACGTCTTCATTCGACATGGTTTGAACAAATTCTTCTTTAACAGCCACAACTTTCACATCCTTGCTTTCACTCCTCGAGCTCACATTGGCTTTCCGCTCGTCACCCACCCCACTCAAGTCCGTCGTGCGGCCTCGAGCATGTACAGGTCCCGTATTTTTTTGGTGTCCATGACCATGGGTTATAATTACCACTCGCTCTCCTCTGATTGGATAATCATGATGATCGCTCATCCCGTCAGAACACCCAGAATAGAGTTCAGCTCTGATCCTCATTAGGCAGAAAGCGTCACGGCTCCCCGGGTCCGGCTCTTAGTGATGGGCCTGGCTCCTCCTCCTCACCTGGCCCACAGAGGTAGGGACCACCAGGTCACAGCCGTCCAGGCAGGGCACGGGGATGCTGAGACCCAGGCGTCACTTTGTGCCGTGCACGTGGAAATGACAGGGCCATCACCAGGGCTTTCCCATCGTCTGGCTCCAGCGGTGAGTCCGCCAAGCCCCTGAACCACCAGGGCCGTTAGAAAGCGTGCCTGGAACAGCCCACAGCCCTCGCCACGTTCTGCCCAGGGGACCCCGCCAGGGGAGCAGCCCCCGTGAGTGGGGAATTGTCTTTGCCGTCTCACTGTGTCCAGATCTGATAAGAGCTAATTCCCCAAATATGAGAGGGGCTCACATTTAATTAAGGAGTGGCCGTCTGTATGCTCAGACTGGAGGTCCCCACTGCCCGAAAGTCAAAAGAGGGGTCCTCTGGGGAACAGGCCAATCTTCCCTGATGTCTCTGCTGGGGCCCTGCCCTCGTTGAATGCAATTATGGTAACAAATACGATGGCTTAGCTCAAGGTCCCCGTGAGACCAGCAGTGCTCTGCTGATAAAGCCAGTTGTGTGGGAAACCATTCCATGAGAAATCTAATATTTAACTAAACGTGATAGTCTGCTCTGGTGATTTCCTGGGGAGGGTGGCATCTCAGTAGAGAGGGCAGTATTCACGGGCAGCCTGCGTCGCTGACGAGCAGCCTGAACTCCGAGGTCCCGCAGCCAGCCGAAGCTGACCCCAAGCTGGTGCACGTCCGGTGGCAAGTCTGTGTCCTGTTAGCTCTGGGCAGCTGCGTTTCTGGGGCAGCAGGACAACACTGCACCTCCAGGTTGGCATTTCCTCACCGGCAGCATCTGGGACCGTGACACCCAACCACCAGCCCACGGGCGTGCCTGCGGAGGTCCAGCACATGGGGAGGACTGTGGAGGGTCTGTCCCGGCTCCCCTTCAGCTTCCCACGCAGCCGTCCAGATCGGGCCTTGCCCCAAGCCCCCCAGCTGAGGCCTCGCAGCCTCGGCGCAGAGGCTAGCTGACAGCAGTGGGCCCTCTGCTCTCTGCCTTCATGAGGACATCCTGCCCACTGCTGCCGGTCCCACTGACCTGCCGAGCCTGTTTCTGTGGTTTGACCCACATTCACACTCCCAGGTCCCTCCACTGCCATGCCCAGCGGGTAGAGAGGACAAGATTGCAGGTTCTCCGGGGGTTAGGCTGACCTGTGGGCTGAGCTTGGAGATGACATGGCCCACCTCGCCCTGGGCTCCTGGAGCAAGCTGGAGTTTGGGGGTGTCGACTACTAGCCTCGCAGCCAGCGGGACGAAGTCAGCTCGTAGGCAGTGTCAGTCCTTCAGGCACCGGAAACGTCCCAGCCAGCCTAACGGAAGTCTCTGGGTTCCATTTGGCCTGCCCTTTGGCAGGAAGCAGCGGTGGTAACCGGGCCTCGGTTTTCATCTCCTGCCACTCGAGAGGCCCAAAGCAGAGATGGCCAAGGGCATTGGATGTCCCGCCCAGGAGGGCCTCTCAGACCTGCTTAGCTTCTGAAAGGCCTTCCTGGGGCCATGACAAAGGGGCCACGTGGGGACAGGGACAGAGTTGGATCACAACCCAGACACAGCCGCTGTCTAAAATGCCGATGTCCTAATGCCTCATCCACCCGATCACTGGGGCCAGTGCAGTTTGTCCTTGGTTGGGGAAGAAAATGCAGCCAGCAAAGAGCCAGACCCACACCTGCTGTGGAATGTGCCTGGAGAGGCCGACGGGGACCTCAGGCAAGGGGGCCAGGGCCTGTGGTGAGGAGGTGACGACTCGACGGAGGAGAAGGGGCAGCAGTGGAGAGCGGCAGGCATGCAGGCCCCGAGGGGGCCAGAGCTCGGGGAGTCCTGTTCTGACCACTGTCCCGCAGCGCCCGCCTCCCCTTCCGCCCACACACATGCACAGGCAGCCCACGCCTCTCCGCCGAGGGTGCCCACCAGGGAGGGAGGGGCTGTGTGTGTGTGGACTCACAAAGATGGCGGGGGTGGGGCGGGCAGTGGGGCGCATGCCACAGCGTGCTCCGTCCCAACACGGTTGTGACCGCAGGCAGGGGGCGCCCTCTGAGGCAAGTCCTCGCGTCTCAGAATCGAGGCTGGCCTTCAGAAGGGACCCAGACTGGCCCTGACACACGGCCCGGCCAGGTCGGCTGAACCTTCCTGCTTCCACACACCCTATTTGTGTGCAGCGTGACGTCCAGAATCTTCAGAACGGTGTCCTGACGTCCAGGTTTTTCAAAGTCTGCCCATTCGGAAACTAGTTTCACCATCCCCCACCACTACCCGCCCCCCGCTTCATATCTGAGATACCCACATATGTCCTCAGTGACGCGTGTCATGTTCTGTGTTTGCTGGTCACTGAGCCGTGGTCCTCCATGGAGGAGTTGCCAGTTCTGCCCACCCGCATCACTGGGGTCCTTGGGCGACGTTGGCAGTTGGGCATGGCTTCATGGATAGAGCCCCCGGCTGCCCGCAGGGCTCCCCCTCACAGCCCTCTCACAGTCCTGCCGGCCCTCCAGTTGCCATCGACAAACTGATGCCTGGAGACAAGCTTTTTTAATTTGTTTTAATTTTAAGAGAGTTTTACTATAGGACACATGCACTCACTGGAGACGCAGAGAGGCAGAGAGTGAGACATCACTCCAAGGAATGGCCGCAATCCCTTCTCCATGCGCCACTCTGGTTTTTGGGCACGCACGCACATGCGGCTGGCTTGAGTTCTGAGCTGCTGGGTCCAGGACTCGAAACGTGTTTGGCCACATGGGAGTCTAGTGCCTTAACCACTGTGCCTCCTGCTGGCCCCTGGGTAGCTTTTTAAAGGGAGTTATGGGAGGATGGTTCAACACTCGTTGTAACTTTGTTGATACTTGTTTACTCTTTAAGACAGTCGCAAATTACGGCCATTTTAAAGCAACCTGACAAGCCATAAACTGCGACGTTAACTTTCCCATGTTTTTCTTTCTTTTTTTGTTTTTTTTTAGAGAGATTTTTGCCTTAGGGCACATGCACTTACCAAGGAGAGAAAGGGAGACAGAGACAGTGAGAGGGAAAATGAGAGATCACCCCCGGGGGATGGCCACGCCACAGTCCCTTCTCCATTCTCCTCTCGGGACCCTGGGCATGCACGCACACGCGCCCAGTGTGAGTCTCAAGCCACGAGGTCCAGGATTTGAATCGCAGTCAGCCATGTGGGAGTCCAGCAGCGTAACCACTATTCCCATCCTCGTGGCCTCACATGGAGGCTGAAAGTGAGAAAGGACAAAGGAAGGTGGGGGTTTTCTTGTCCACCCCAGAGGGTGCCGGGAGGTGGGGTGGCCACCTCAGTAGGTTCACAGCTGGCGAGGGCTTCCTAGCAGCTGGGGAACTCAGTGCCAAGGATGCGTGTTTACTGCTACAACTGGGGCAGAGGTCAGTGCGTCTCAGCCGAGGCTCAGAAGGAGGCCCACCCTCCACGTGGGGGGAGAAGGGCCAGTCCCACTGCACCGTAAGGAGCTGCCCCGGTATGGCCACGCAGTAGGTCTGCGAAGAGCAGAGAAGAGTCCATTTTTCTATGGAAAAGTTGAATAAAGAGACCACCCTGGTTTCTCCTCTCTCTCCTGGTCACTCTGTAAGGAAACCTCAGGGAGTTGTGGGGCAATGAAATTAAGGTATTAATTTATTTTGGTGCAAAAAAATGAAATCCATGCATCATCTCCTCATAATACACCTTTCTCATGAACTTTCTGAATAACCCTTCTTTTGGAAAACCGTTTATTCTAACGGATATGATGTTGGTTTTCCTGAAAACAGCCATCTTGGGGTGGGACACGCCAGACCCACACGTGTGAGTGAAACACGCCAGAGCAGCACGTCTGTGACGGGCCTCCGAGAGCGGAAGGAGCCGGGTCTGCCCAGGCCCCTGCTCTGAGCTGCGGCTCCTCCTGCGTTCCCAGAGCTGCAGCAGCTCACTCACGTCCATCTTGGTCTGTAAAACTGGGACCGCCCGGCACCTGCAGGGCCACGGGATCGTGGTGTGACGCAGTGAAACCAGTGGCTCGCATCGGCATCCGGCAAGTAACCCCCGAGTCTCAGCGTGGCTTTTTCTGCTCTCTTGCAGAAATGTTTGACCTGGAAACAAACGAGCACGTGCAGACGGCCATAAGCGAACGGCAGATGCCCAAAATAGAGTACAGGAGAATCGAGGTTGACGATTACAGTAAGCGCTGCTTTTCTCTCTAAAAGTGAACACAGAGTGTCTGCCCTGAAGCAACCCCTGCTGTGGCTCCTTTGGGGTGGCCCGCCCTGCACTGAACTGGTTGTGCTCAAAACCAGGACACTGCAGTGACAAACGAGCAGGAGGAGGGCAGGGGCCGATGGTGTGAGTCAGATCTCAGCGGGAAGCCCGCTCCTCCCTCCGCACCACCCAGGAAGCACATCCCTCGAGTCCCACCCCGGCCACCCTGTCTCCCTCCTGCCCCTCACCTCGCCTCACACTGTTGATTAGGGTACTGGGGTGTCTGGCCACGGCAGCTGCCGCCCCGTGAGAAGAGTGTGTTATTACACCTAGAAAGTTCCTCACTCTGCCTTTCTGTCTGGCTTCCTCTGGAACGATTCAGCCGTTCAGATCTTTCTGAGGCTAACTGTGCTGGGCGCCAGGGACTGAGCACCCCAGAGCAGGCGGGCGTGGGTGCACACCTGTAGGAGGAGCCGTGTACGCAGGGCTGTGGCTCGCCTCTGTGCGGGTGGCTTCACATCGGCCGGCCCTGGGAACCTTAGATCGGAAGGCAATGCCTGTGCAGAGCGGTCCTAGGCTGTGTCCCTTTTCCTCGCAGTGGGACAGGACAGGGGCTTGTCCCTGGGGCGGTGGGCTCCAGGGGAGCAGCAGGCCCTGCCCTGTGCTTGGAGGACAACAGCCCCTAAGTGACCATGAGCGTGGAGCAGGATGAGAGCTCCCCTCCGCCCCCCAGAGCTAGCCAGACACCCCGACAACGATGCTGAAAAGTGCTTGCTGAGGCAGAACGCCTCGCAGTGGCCAGGCCAGGGGAGAGTAGCCCTGGCCGTGAGGAAGGTCCTGGGGAGGGGCCTGGCGGGTGTGAGCCTTGGACAGTCCCTGGAGTCAGCCTCAGCTGGGCCCAGAAGAGGACCAGTGCCGTGCGGGACGGAGCAGCCGGGCAGGCGCCCGCCCTCGTGGGGAGCAGGTCCAGAGGCTGCCCTGGAGTTGCAGCCTCAGCCCGTCCTCGGTCACTCGCCAAACATCCCTCACACTGCAGGAACCTCTGAACAGTTGTACACGTTTGTGTTTGTCCTCTTGTGCTGTAGGGATTCGTGGTCACCTCTGAGTAGAAAAGTCTGGAAACATGACAGGTCAGATCCCTCCCTCCACCCAAGTCCAGAGACTTTCTCTTTTGAACTATCCCAAGTGTTGGGACTAGCATATGCATCGCTGGACTTCTATGTAGTCGACCATGGTTCGAGTCCCGGACCTAGCGGCTTGAAACTCACACTCTGCACGTGTGTGTGTGTGTGTGTGCGCCCAAAATCCCAAAAGAAGACTGGAGGAGGAGGGATTGCAGCGTGGCCATCTTCCTGGGGGATGATCTCTCACTTTCTGTCTCTCTGTCTCTCTGTCTCTCCAGTGAGTGCTCACGCCCTATAGCAAAAACCTCTCTTTAAAAAAAATTAAATAAATACCCCAAATGTGACTGCTCAGAGGAAGGGAGGATGAAGGAAATAAAAGGGGAGGGACCAAGAGGTAGAGAAGAATCGAACCGACGAAAACCACGTGCAGAGACTCTGACAACTGAAAGCGGCTCCGCCCTGTGGGGGAGGCGCTCCCCTGCCCCTGGCCCACAGTGTTCCTGAGCCCGAGAGGCTATGCCTGGCTGGGACTCCTCAAACCAGTCTCCTCCGCTCCAGGCCCTCACCCACCGCTGTCCCCCAGACGCCTCCCAAACACCGAAGCACTGAGGTGTGAATGCCAACCCTTCTCTGGAAGACGGGGAAGAATCTTAGACGCAAATGGCAGCCTCCCGCCCTGGCCACCAGCTTCTTCCAGCACAGCCCTTCCTCGACAGGCGAACGGGCACCAGGGCCGGGAAGGAGCCCTGCCGTGCGCTGGCCGGCCTTGAAAGCTGCCTGGAGACCGCAGCGAACCCAGGGGCCCTGGCCTGCCATCTGCTTTTCTTCCGTTTCCTTTCCTTTCACTCCACCAGAGGCCACGGCTTTACCCGGGAAAGGAAGACGCATCCAGGAACCCCCCCACTGTCCAGGCAGCCAGAGCCCAGTCTGAGTGGCTGCGAGCAGCCCAGACATGGTTTTTAACTCTTTTTTTTTTTTAGAGATACTTGCTATAGTGCACATGCACTTGCTGGAGAGACAGAGAAACAAAATACGAGAAATCCCCCCAAGGGGTTGGCCATGCCACAAACCCTTTTCCTCTGTTCTCTCGGGATCTTGGGCATGCACGCACATGTGCCCAGTGTGAGTTTTTAATCCACTGTGTCCAGGATTCGAACTGTGGTCAACCGTGTGAGAGTCCAGCAACATAAGCGTTACACCGTCTGCTGGTCCCCAGACATGTCTTAGGGAGAGCGAAATGGCAGAGTCCAGGCCTGCCTTCCTGCCAGTCCCTGGGTCACAGATGCGATTTGCAAGCCACTCGCATTCAAGGCCATCTCGGGACAGACTGTGTGTTCCAGCAGCGTGGCCGCCGAGGCAGTTAACGAGTACTGGCCTGGGCGGGCAGAGGTGGCCGAGAGCAGGCCAGGCCATTGCCCGGCATGTGGCTCTCACTGGACCCCCTCAACCACTGATGTCATACCACCGAGGACCAGGTCCAGAGCCCTGGGGGCTTCCGGGACAGCGGGCAGCCCTGGCTCCTGCCCAGGCCCCAGGTTACGGTTCCAACAGCGTCGGAGCCGCCCTGCAGGAGCTGCACACGGGAGGCCCCACTCCCCTTGGTCTGGTCCTCGCCCGTCCTCACTGCCATACCCCGCTCACGGTGCACCCACCCCGTAGCCAGCGGCAGGGCAGGGGGCACCGACGCCTCACCCCCGCAGCAGTCGTCTGCTGCCCTCAAGCTCTGTGCCAGCCAGTGCTGACAGCAGCCGGTCTTCTCCGAGACGCTTGCACGCTGGGGGAGCATACGCTTCCACTGGGGAAATGGAGCCTCACAGTCCAGTGACCCTCCCAAGGCCACATGGAGGTCAGATGACTTACCTAAGTGACATTCTAGACCAGCCCGTCTGTGGCCTTCTGGACCACACCTCCCCCAGAGTGCCCTTCACCTCTAGGGTCACCAAGGAGCTCATCCTGCCCCAGTGTCCCTCCCCAGCCCCCCCCCCCCCGGCCCGTGCCCCCTGACCTGCTGCCATGCACCGTTTCTCTCCAGGCCTGCCCGTGCAGATCCTGAAGCCCGCGACCTTCACGGACACGGCCCACTACCCCCTGCTGCTGGTGGTGTAAGTCCTCCCCTCGCCCTGGGTGGGGTGTGGGTGCTGGCACTTGGTGATGCTGGGACGCTGTGGGCTCTCCAAGAATGACAGCCAGCGGGAGTCCTGTCTGCAGACTAAACCTTGGCTCCTGAGCCCGTCAGCAAACGCCAGATTCTTCATCTCCTTTATCCCAGAGGATAAAGGAGACGGGGCTCCCTGCCCCATCTACCTGGGGCAGCTGGCCACGATGAAAGCAGGTCTTAGGTCAGGCTCCATGGGTGGTCGGGGGTCAGAAAGTCACAGCTCAGCACACGACCCCAAGCTAGCAGGGGCGGGTCCCAAGGGGCGGAGACAAGGCGCAGCCTGAACTCAGACCCCACATGCCACATGGCTGTCTCAGACTGCTGGGCCCCAGGCGAGCACCTGTCCCAAGTGCCTGTGGTGTGCCAGCGTAGGTGTGTCAGCCGCCCCTGGGGGGATGACCCATCCTCTGGGCCAGAATTGGAGGACAGCTTGTCCATGCCTGTACACACCTAGGAAGGTATGGCGTCTGATTTGGAGGAGCCTGCCCTGGGTGTGGGCTCCAGAGGGGCGTTAGTGCCAGCTGACCACCCCGCGTTCAGGGGGTGGAGCCTGGACTCACATAGCACACGGGACACTTTCAAAGGACCGCACTGGCCAGGCTGTCTAATCTCCTCACCTCCGGGCGAGGGGCGCTGCCGAGCTCCCTGCTGCCCCGGGGTTGTTTGGGGCGACTGTGCCAAACCTGCGTGAGCACCTGCCGGCCTCCTGGAGCCTGACTGACGCTGGGCGGACGCTCCCCCTCCGGGGGCTGCGTCACCACGGGTCCCGGTGTAGATTCCAACCTCTGACTCCTGCAGCTAACCCACTGTCCTTGCGATCTGGACCACTCAGCACATTGTCCACAGCTCCCCGTACACACGTGCACTCGTACACTCATGTGCACACACACATCCACACACGCCCCAGACACACGTACATACACACACGCATATCCCCACATGCCCAGACACACGTACATACACACACGCACATCCCCACATGCCCAGACACACATACATACACACACACACATCCCCACACGCCCCAGACACACGTACGTACACACACGCACATCCCCACACGCCCCAGACATACGTACGTACACACACGCACATCCCCACGTGCAGCACAGACATACACACACCGAACGCACATACAGCACATATACGACACTTACATCCCATGCACCCAAACACACACGCTACATGCATGAACAAATACATGCACGTGCATACACATGCTCACACCACGTACACATACCCCTCCCAGACACACATATATACACATCCATAGATCACAAACACATGCCATATACATACACAGACGTGCACATGCTACCTCACTAACACACACACACACACACACACACAGCCTCCCTCCCCTCCTGCTATACCAGCTCTTTAGCACTTTCTCAAGGACGATTCTCGAAGATTTCCAAAGCGGCCTTCTTCCCCGACTCTGGTTTCTTCAGTAACCCTAGGCGAAATCCCAGCCAGCCTCGCTCTGCACCACGAGTCCCGCTCCTCTCCCAGGTGGACACGGCGGCCATGTGGACAGCCCACAGCAGCATGAGCTCAGGCAGGCCCACGAGGCTGACCCCAGCAGCCTGGGAGGCGGTGTCTTGTGCTCAACTCTCTCTTGCCCCAACTTCAAACATGACGGCACGGATGTGCTGGTGGCACAAACACACCGCCCGTCCCCCGCAGAGCCCAGCGTACCCAGCCACTCAGCCCTGGGCGCAGTGCTCTGAGCCCGCTCACACCCTCCTCCTCCAGAGCTGCCCCAGGCGCACAGCACTCCCCCGGGGAAGGCAGTGAGACAGCCATGGTGGTCAGGGCTGTCGGGGGCCTTGCCGCCTGCTGTGGTCCCTGGAGGAGGCTGACTTGAGCTCACTCCCTGTCCTGCCAAGCTTCCCGCCAAAGGGGGACTGATGCAGAAGCCTCCCCACGCCCACAGGTGCCCGGCAAGGGACTGACAGCCAGCCCCACGCCGAAAGCAGCCCTGCCCGGGTCCATGGTGTAGGTACTCCCCCCGGGCAAGCTTTAAGCTCACAGCATGGTGCCACGGGAAGGGCGCCCGGAGTGTGCACAGCAGGCCTGGCCCGGCCCGTGCATGAGTGTCCTGGCCCCGGAGTGAGCAGATGCGCAGGGGAAAGGCCGGCCCTCACGCTGAGGAGGGAAGGGATTTCTGCACACCAGGGTGCCGCTGAGCAAGGGAGTCAACACATTCTTGTCACACACATGCCAGGTCCTGGGGGAGCGGCCTGAGACAGCCAGACCCAGCAAAGGCAGAGTCCGGCAGCTAGGAAGGCACGTCACGTGAATGCCCTCTGAAGGCCGAGTGGGCAAGGCCCGTGCGCTCCAGACGGCCCTGGTGCCTCGGCTCTGTGGGGTGCCTTTTCCTCGTGGCGTTATGGGCACGTGGGCAGTGTCCTGGTCCCTGCCCCGGCAGCAGGCCTGGGTCGGAGTGGTGGCGCCGGGGTGGCTCGCGGTCCCCTGGGAGGTCAGCAGGCGCAGTGCGGGCTGGGGAGCCGCCGTCCACCAGTGGGAAGGGACCTCGGACTCTCCTCTGTTCCAGGGATGGGACCCCAGGCAGCCAGAGTGTGTCCGAGAAGTTCGAGGTGACCTGGGAGACGGTGCTGGTGAGCAGCCACGGCGCGGTGGTGGTCAAGTGTGACGGCCGAGGCAGCGGCTTCCAGGGGACCAAGTTGCTGCACGAAGTGAGGCGGCAGCTGGGCACCCTGGAGGGGAAGGACCAGATGGAGGCCGTGCGGTGAGCGCCCCCGGGCGGGACCAGGAGCAAGAGGCCAGGACTGGCTGCCCAGGGGCTGTGCCATGGCCACGGACGAGTGCGTTGACCGGAGCACACGGTGTGCGTGTGGTTCGCACGTGCAGGTTGAGCATCCGCTATCCAAAGTGCTGCGGGTGGTTTTGGATGTGCGTTGGCCAGAGCACACGGTGTGCATGCGGTTCGCATGTGCAGGTTGAGCATCGCTATCCAAAGTGCTGCAGGTGGTTTTGGATTTCGGAACATTTCATATACCTGGTGAGACATCCTGGGGATGGACCAAGTCGGAACATGACACTCATTTACGTGTACCCACACCTCACACACAGGCTGGCAGAGGTGTGCAGCGTCCTGTAGTGCGGGGTTTGGCCGTGACCCTGATGAGAGGTCAGGAGTGGGACGCCCCCTGGTGGCATCAGGTCGGCGCTCAAACAGGTTCAGATGTGGGAGCATCCTGACGCTCAGGTCAGTGATGCCCGACCTGTGGGCAGTTCTAGAGGGCACGCGAGGGGCCTACCAGTAACCTCCCAAAGGCTGTGAGCGCCTTTCCACCACTGAGCGGGTTGTTAAGCTGATGGAAACGCAGCTCCAGAGTCAGAGACGGTGAGATGGGCCCGCTGAGCTCCTTGGTGCCGTGGGGTCCACATGTCACAGGGAGGAGGGACGAGGTGGAGAAGGAAAGGCAGGAGAAGAGGCCGTGCATGGGGACATCTGAGCAGCAGGCCACCCTTGGCTGAGGGAAACACCCCTGTGCGCACCTGGGCTGGTTCAGCAGGCTCTCCTCCCGTCTGAGGCGTGACACGTTCTGTTTCATCATCGAGCTGGCGGACCGCCGAGGATTACAGACAACAGGAAGAGGCTTCGCGCCGAGAGGCAGACGCTCGAAATTACTTACTGACTTTTATTGTGGTGCTAGAGATACAAAGATGCATCAAGAGCTTACACCAAGCTACAGCTGGCCTTCAGGCTCCCTCGGTAGAAACCGTTTTCACGGTCTTAACGGTGCGAGCATGGCAGAGCTGAGCACGCTTGGCGGTGAAGAGGCAATCCCGCACCCCAGCCCGCTCTGCAGACGCACCACGTGGACCGGCGAGGGGCGCAGAGAGCCCTGGAGCCGGGGCTCCCCCATACCAGCCGTTTTCTCCACCAGGAAGAGGGTGCACAATGTGACCTGGGCAAACAGAGGGGTACGCGTGAGCCTGTCCCAGCACACGGGGACAGCCAGAGGACTGCTGGAAGCTGGCGCCCCTCCTGTGACTTGTGGGTCAGCTCTGCAGGCTTACAGGTTTCGCTTCACTGGCTCCTCGGATCATTTCCTCTTTTTAAAAAGATCGATGCGCCCTGTAGGCGGCTCCTCTCCTTCCGGAGGCCCGAGCTAGCTGAGGAGAGGCCAGGCGATATCGTCAAACTCTGTGTGTGTCACAGGCCGAAGGCTCAGGGAAGTCCCTAGGACTCAGGTACTCAGAAGTGTGCCTGCTGGAATGCTTTTGCCTGGAAGCCAACCACACACACAAATGCACACGCACACGCACACGCACGCACACAGAAATGTCAAACGAGCTTTCAGACGAGGAAGTACACAGACTCTGCAAGTCCTACGCCAGCAGACCTCGGGGACTGACCTAGGGACTGGCGGGTCTGCGCAGAGGCTGTGCCCCTCCCAGGGTGGCCACCATGGTGGCCAGGCCTAGCTGGCCACACATGCCCCAGGATGGCTATCTGCAGCACCTGCTCCTGGCCTCCTCATTCACCTCCAGGAGGTTGGAGAAAGAGCCACTTCCAGAAACTTCCAGAAACAAAGGGAGAGCCTGCCTGGAAACAGCACACCATCTTCTACTGTTGTCCAGGCTTCACCAGAACCCACAACTCAAACCCACCTCTGGTGAGAGAAGTGCTGGCAGCTCCCCTGGCCTGGGCCAGCCCTCTTGGACCACTGGGCCACCTGTCCCCAGAGCAAAAAAGTGGCGAGTGAGTCCCAGGTCTGTCTGCAAGGAGGGAGGCCAGGGGCTGTGGGCCAGCGCCAGCGGCATACGCTAGCATACACTGCAGGTGACTTCTCTCACTCCAACTCCGACTCTGACTTCGCAGCAGGCAGCCAGGTCCCTGCGGGGCTCTGGAGGATGCGGTACTTACCCAGCGAGCTGGCCAGGGCCTTTTGCTTCTCTGCCCCTCCTGCTTCGGCCTGCTCTACTTAGGGGCCTCTTTCCTGCCCTCGGCTACACTTACCTTGCCCTGCCTGGTCTCACTCCTCCCGCCCATTGAGGACCCATGGTGGCGGAAAGCCATGGTGTCCTGCAGATACCTGTAGGCCGCTCACCTGCAGGCACTCGGCTCCCTCTAGCCGCTCCTCTCAGGGCACAGGAAGAAGAGGACTGTTCACACTCACATTGTTTTCTAAAAACAAGGAACTGACCGGGCCACTGCTCACAGGGACATGAGCACGGAACAGCTGCAAAGCTTCCTGCCATCGCAGAAGCACAGACAGGAGGGTCCCAGTGTGTCACATCATGGGAAGCCTGGCTGACCTGCAGGAGCTGGGCTGGTGTTTGATCCATCAGAAGAGGATGCCCATTTTATCAGAAGTCAACATCACTGGGCGTGCAGGCCACGCCGGTGGGTAGTAGCCCGCCGTGCTGGAAATGAGCCTGGTGTGCTGTGCAGGCCCCAGCCAGGTCTCGGTCTCTATTCCAGTGTGTAGAAACTCGTTCACATCCCCTCGGCCCTGCAGCTCCGTCCACAGGCAGCCTTGGCCTTTTCTACTCCATTTGAAAGTGCTGTCTCTAGGCTCAACTTGGAATTGTCTTTGCCATTTTCCTTTCTGGATCCTGTGCACACAAAGGGGGGCATGCACACAAGCACACACACACACACACACACACACACACACACACACCCTGGGTTACATGAGAAAAAATAAGAGAAACATGCCTTCCTTTTTATTTGTTGCTCCAGATAGCTAGAAAATGTATTAAAATGTTCTTATTCTATGCCCACACATGATATTATAGTTTTGCTAGGTATAAAATTTAATTTCTATCTAGAAAGCCAGCAGGTGTCAAGACCCCTCTGCTAATTAGGATTCAGAAACCAGGAAGATTTCAGTTGTTTTGTGGGGGAAACAAGGACCATGGTGGGGGCCAGGATGAGCAGTGCCCAGGCAGCTCCCATGAGAACTTTAGGCTGGTCACTGTCAGCACAACTACAGAGGACACAAGGGAAGTGACTCTCAACCCTTCAGGTACAGAACAGAGACCTCCTCCCAGGAAGTGAGTTCAGAGAGCACTGCCAGTGGGCTGGCAGGGGGCTCTCTGGATGGCCCCCAGAGCTGAGCTCTTTGTGTCCCTGTTGACCCCAAAGGCTGACCAGAGAGAGGCAGTGGGAGTCACAGGGTTCCAAGTGAGGGCCACTAGCAATAGGGGACAAGAACCCACGCAGAGACTGACCAACCGGATGGTCTCGGGTATCCTGGGTTCACATTTCCCAATGGATAAACTCAGACCTGAAAGTTCTACAGAGTCTTGCAAAACTGCTTTGAGCTCTTACTGTAAACATACTGCCTGTGTAGTAAATAAGTAAAATGAGGGACGATTACATTAGAATGTCTTTTTACTTAGAGAGGGTTTACCGCTTGAAATGTGGAAGACACAACTCCAGGGCCCAGGGACACGGAGCACAGCCACACTGTGCACTCAGCCCACGCTCTCTTTGCCCCTGCAGGACGATGCTGAGAGAGCAGTACATCGATAGGACCCGCGTGGCCGTGTTCGGGCAGGTGAGTCTGTGCTGCCTGTGTCTGAGCACCCGTCTGGTCTAGAGCCTGGAGCCACGTCGGCACCAGGCCCAACCAAGAGCCTCTGGTCTGTGTGAGCGATTGCTTCTTCTTTTTTTTTTTTTTTCTTTTTTTGGGAGAGGTTTTGGCTATAGGGCGCGTGTGCTCGCCAGACAGACAGAGACAGACAGACAGAAAGCAAGAAATCACCCCCCAGAGGGGATGGCCACGCCACAATCCCTCTCCTCCATTCTCCTCTTGGGATTTTGGACACGCACGCACACGCGCCCGGCGTGAGTTTTAAGCCACCGGGTCCAGGACGCGAACCGCGGTCGACTACGTGGGAGACCAGTGACATAGTCATTACGCTAACTGCTGGTCCCGTGATTGCTTCTTAAAAGCCAGAGCCTGGGTGCTTAGTGATTCTGCAGTGGGAGCTTTCATTTGGTCACTCATTCATCAATGCTGCTTTTTACATTGCCTGGAAGGGAAAAAACAAAACAAAACAAAAAAAAAAACAAAAAAAAAAAACAGGTCCTTGTTGAGGGGCTCTTTTAGGCTCCTAATTAATTTCCTTCCATGAACCTGCTGTAGTTTTAATGTGATACCCCCGGGAAGGAAGGGAAGCAGGGATCTGATCTATTCTGGATATCTTGATGTGCAGTAAGTATATTAATTACCCATTCACTCAGACGGGAGGAAGGCTGTGGGGAGAGTCATGCTCAACCTATCAGACCAAGATGCTCTGGCTGGTGGCCCACATCAGCAGGCTGGGGTCTGGTCTGGCCACGTTGTCATGGAGCCCCATGGTAGCCCCGAGGGGGAGTTGGCCCAGGTACCTGCTCTGGCCCTGGTATGGAGTTCAGGCACCTGCTCTGGCCCTGGTATGGAGTTCAGGCACCTGCTCTGGCCCTAGCATGTGGCCTCTCACTCACCTGGCATAGCCTGCACCTGAGGCCTCTCAATCCCCAGAAACAAGTGCACATGTGGATTGGTGCAGAGCACCTGTCCTGACCCGCCCCCAGTGGCCGCGGCAGGTGGAGGGTGTACAAGCAGTCACTGTGAACTCAGCCCACATTTGATGGGAGGAGTGTGGTTTGAGAGCGTGACCCCCCCCACAGGGGTGCCTTCTCACTTTTCCCTCTCTGTCTCTCCCCGGTGAGCACACGTGTCCTCTAACAAAACTGATCGAATGAATGAATGGAGCTGGCTTCGCGGCGCAGTGGTAATGCGCCCCTCAGGAGAAGCTGGTTCTCACACAGCCACCATGGTTCGAATCCCAGCCCCGTCGGCCTGAAGAGCACGCTAGCACACATGCTCAAGTGCTCAGGGCCAGGCTGACTAGCTGGAGGAGGAGCTCGCAGCACAAGCAAAGCTCTGTCTGTCTCTCATGCACACACTCGATCATAAATAAAGCAAGACTTTCAATAATAATAAAGCTACATGAAATGGTTGCCTAGTCACAGACCTAGGCCTGCCACAGCTGGCCCCGTGGCGCCCTGGCACCCATGCCCCTGCCTCCACCCGCATGTTCTTTTCCAGGACTACGGCGGCTACCTGAGCACATCCATCCTCCCTGCGAAGGGGGAGAATGAAGGTCAGACTTTCACCTGCGGCGCTGCTCTCTCTCCAATCACAGACTTCAGACTCTATGGTGAGTGGCTCCGAGCCGAGGGTCAGGCCCACAGCATGGCCCGCCGGGTGCCCTGGTCCTCTCGGAACCCTGGAGTCACGGGGCTGGTGGGCGAAGCACGGAGAGGAACCTGGGGCAGGACGGGGACGCTCCGTCCCTGGTTCTCAGTGAAGTGGCCGAGCCGCTGACGCCCGTAGATCGCATCCCAGCTATGAGCCGGAGTCCGAAGCAGAGCCTGCGGTCTGCTCACAGCAGGGGGAATGCCGGAGGGCAGGGCAGGGCAGGCTGGAGCTGCGGGCAGTCAGGGCGACCTGCTGTGGGGACAAGGCAGAAAGGGGACCACCAGGTGTGGGGACCAGCCCTCCGCCCAGCACAATGTGGCTTCGCTGTTAGTGTTTCGGGACGGGCTCCGTGCTCCTCCTCCTGGCCACCCAGTCCCCTTCTCTGAACATGCGCGCTGCATGCACTAACCACTTCTTAGCTGTGCGGAGGGGTCTTTGCTGTGGCCCTGAGAACTCGTACTCCCCCAGCAGTGCTGAGGCGGGAGGACCAGAGGTGCCTGTCGCGTTCTTCCAGGGCCACGCCCCGTCCCCTGACCTCCCCTTCAGTCCCCTCGCCGCCCCCCCCCACAGTCCCCTGTGCCCCATCTCAGCACCCATGGACGCCACCAAGCAGTCCAGGGACCTGTGGGGTGCGGCAGCCCCAACTCTCACAAAAGACGTCCTCATCCTTGCCAAGTGCTCTTTCGAATGAAATTTCAACTTAGAGAACTCTCCTGGCCCAAAGCTTGAATAACTGAGAGTAACCTTCCCATGAGAATACACGTGGCAGATTCAGATGTGACGAACAGTGAGATGTTCCTACCTGTCCTTAGTATCTCTCAGTCGTGCTGCCTTGGAGCTGTCTGACTCACACACGCACACGCAGCGCCGGGTCTCGCACTGCCACGCCCGGCCCACGAGGCCTCCTCACTGTCCCTCTGTTCACCGGGACTGCCCCGGCCTTGTGCAGAGTCCTCTGCCTGCCGCTCCTGACGGGTGTGGCATCGTGCCCTGCTCTCTGCAGACCCTAGTCCTGCTGCAGAACCTGGCCTGGAGCCAGGCTTTGGAGCTGAACACGCCAGGCCTAGGCTTGCTAAGAGTAGTTCCATCCTTTGGAAACTTGCTTGCTTCCTCCCGTCCTCTTCCCTGTGTGTCTAAACCACGTGGAGGATACCCTGTTCATTTAGGACACTTCCCTTGCTGAGGTTCTGCTGTACTGGTAAGAACCCAGCCACCAACACAAACACATCTCAGCACCACTGCCCACCTCCGTGGCCATGTAAAGCCCCAAGGGACCGACCAGTTTTCTGAAGACACACATTTGCCATGCAAGCGGGTGTAGCTGTGCCCCACTAGAGTCTGTGCCCTGCACTGGCCAGGCCTGAGGCTGAGAATAACACCCCACCCCTGCTGCTTTCAGCATCTGCCTTCTCTGAGCGGTACCTGGGCCTCCACGGACTCGACAACAGAGCCTACGAGGTATGTCCGGCACAGCTGCCGTGCCTCGCGGCGCTGATGGCAGAGGGCACCTCTTTGACTCCTCTCTCCCACCTGGCCCGGCCCTGTAGCCCCGCCCCTTCCACGCCAGGCTTCTCCCTTGCACCATCACCAGAGCGCGCCCTAGAAGCCTGGCCCCACCGGTCCACCGTGAGAGAGCCGAGGCCAATGGCCTCCCCGTTCGTCTGATTTCCGCCTTCGGGACTTTGTAACTGAGGGAGAACGCTGAGGGAGGAAGGGGTCAGGGAGTCCACCCCAGGGCCTGAGCCCCGTACCCCAGCTCTCCTTGGAGAGCAGACACTCCTGTGCTTCCTCGGAGCGGAGCCTTCCCAGGGACCCATGCCGGCCAGGCCTGGCTTCTCTCCAGCTGGAGCAGGTGGAGACGGGTCCTGCGGCTGTCCTGCTGCTTCTGGGCTGGTCCCACAGTGGGGGTCCACACAGGAGACCCGATGGCCCCGAGGCCACCTGCAGTCAGAGGCTCTCCTTTTCCTCCTCCTCCCAGCGGGCCTCCTTCCTGCAAGGAGTTAGCATGAGGGACAGCGGGGCTGCCGAGCCTCCGCCTCTCCCTGTGCTGTGAAGCGCCCAGTGCTGCCTGCACTAGGTTCCCGGCATGGCTCCCCTCTGTGGGGGCCGGCTCGAGCCCGCCATGCAGCACCTGGCCCGCAGCCCCCACCCCACACCACCCCCCACAGCCCCCGCCCTGCAGTGCCTGCCGCGCCCTGCTAACGCTCGTCCTTGCCACGCTGCAGATGACCAAGGCAGCCCTGCGCGTATCAGCCCTGGAGGAGCAGCAGTTCCTGATCATTCACGCCACCGCGGACGGTAAGGCCGGGGCACGCTCCACCGTGTGGCCAGAAAACCAGCCCCGACGGCGTGATGGCATGATGAACACTTCCCTTGTTTTTTTGTTTTGTTTTTTTAAAACAGAAAAAATCCATTTCCAGCACACGGCGGAGCTCATTACCCAGCTCATCAGGGGGAAGGCCAACTACAGCTTACAGGTACACACGCCCGTCCGCCCTGCCCTGCCCTGCTCGGGAGCAAGCACTGACCGCCACGCGCCCCCATTCCTCCCCCCACCCCCACCCCCCGCCCCGGTATCTGCAGCCTGAGCAGGCGTACCTGCCGCCGGCCAGTAGGGAGCGCTGCAGGGAATCGGACCCGAGCATCCATGGAGGGGACAGAAGGACTCGGTTGCGTCACTTTTCCTCTTGAAAAGTGTCCGAGTCGCAGCGACCTGGGTCACGGCCACGACGACAGTTGCATGCACAGGGGGCTGCTCCCCGGGATGTGCACAGAGCGCCGCTGGCCAGGTGCTGGGCATCTGGGCAGCCCGGGCCGCGGGCTCCGCCTGCATCAGCGTGTGGGCACGTGGGGATCCGAACAGCCGCGCAGGAATGTAGCCACGCAGCTGCAGGGAAGAGGTGGTGGCGGGACCTCGTCTTGTACACTTGCTCCCCTGATCTTTTAACGCATGGCCACAGCATCACGACTTCTCGGGAGAGGCTTTAAAGTAAAGGTGATGCCACCCTGCAGATGCCTGAGGGAGCCAGACTGGAGACGCAGGGGCAGCCCCGCAAGGACCAGGCTTCTGAACACACTCGCCTTGAGTCCTGCTCTCACACGGAGCTGTGTGGAGCGGCGCACGGGGGCTCCTAGGTGGTGTGGCCGCGTGGCAGTGCCATGATGAGCAGGGTCTTGTGTGCACCAAGGGCCAACCACAGCCACAGCCACAGCCAGTGCTACCGAGGGCTCCAGGCACGACCTGAGCTTTCCAGGTGTGGGGGGTGTGACTCACAAAACGAGACTTGTGAGCAGGAGCCTGTTAGCAGCTTGTCCCCCTGGCAGGACAAGAAGTCACCTGCCACAGAGCAAGTAGCAGAAGCAGGGTGCAGAGCAGGGTGGGCCCCGCAGTCGCAGCTGCAGGACTTAGCACCTCGGCAACGATTTCTCACGCTCAGGGCCACTGTACTAGCCCAGACCCGAGCAGTTTCCTCCCAGAGTCCCGACAGCTCAAGACGTGGGCCACAGCCTGTGTAGACCCCAAGCACGCGTCCGTGTTGCACATTCAGAAGAGCAGACCCAGACTAGGAAGTGTCTCTGCTTCATTCAGCCGACCTCCCCGGGCACCCGCTGCACACAGCACAGGCCGGCACCGCGAGGTGGCAGAGGGGTCGGAAAACGACCTGGCCTTGGGACTGGTGGCTTGTTTCGGCACCAGCTGGCACAGCCAGGCACAGCTTCTGGGCAGAAAAGGTGCTCGCGTCCGGGCCGCGTGGGCGAGGAGTCGTGTGTCCGCTAAGATTCCGATCCGGCTGGAGCCCGGGCCGGCCTGCCTTCCTCAGCCGGGGGCGGGTGGCCGGTAACCTCTGGGCCTTTCTTGCAGATATACCCGGACGAAAGCCATTACTTCCACAGCGCCGCGCTCACGCAGCACCTGTACCGCTCCATCATCAGCTTCTTCGTGGAGTGCTTCCGGATCCAGGACAAACTGCCCACAGCCGCCACGAGAGAGGACGAGGAGGAGGACTAGCCAGGCTCCGCGTAGCACAAAGCTGGCTCTTTCTACAACCGTATGCAGCCGAGGCTCCCCGCCCGCCCTCTTCCCCGGCGGCGGCCCGACGCGTCTGCGTCCCCTAGCATGTGTGTCTCGGTCCAGAGGCAGATCGGCTCGGCCCTGGCAGAGATGCGTCGTCCCTCGTGACACCCCCGGGGCTGGAGCGTCTGCGTCAGCAGCTTGGCCTCCCGCTGGCCCAGAGTGACTGGCACATCCATGGCCCCTTCCCCCTGACAAGGATGGATGGCGGCGAGGCCACGGAGAGCCCGCGAGACCGGCCCTTCAACTCCAGCTCTCACGCAGTCGCACCAGCCCGCCCTCCGTACCAGGTCACTGCTCACGCGAGCCACGTCGCCTGGCATCCTGTCTGGTGTCGCAGTGCTGTGGAAATGGACACCGGAAACAGCCACTAGAGCACAATCGCGTCCCCAGTGTGTGTTGACATACCAGCTTCCTCCTTCTGTCGTGAGGAGATGCGGCGACGGGGCTGCCCCGAGAACGCCGACCTCTGTACGGTGATGGCCGCTCCGCAGTTCCCTAAGAGAATGGGTTCGTTTTCCATGGTTTGACCCCAGCGTTCCATCGTCTCCAGCCATGGGGTTGTTTTGCTGTGCTTTTTGTGTTTTGGTTTTTGTCGTTTTGCTTTTCGGCTTCGGTTTGCCCTCCTTCCTCCCGTCGCTGTGTAGACTTTGCACTTGACTGGGTAAAGAAACAGATCAAAAGTACCTGCTTTCTCCTTAAGGCTGTCCTCGGCCTTGGCGGAGACGTCCAGCCACGCCGAGGGGGGAAACACCCAATCGTGTCCATGCAACGAAAACGCATAAATAAACCCTCCCCCACTGAGCTGCACTGGACGCCGTAGCATTGCGTCACGCTTGTCCGTAAGCCATCGTTTTACTCCTCGACAAGTCGTCTGGACTCAAGACATTTGCCTAGAAAACATACAAGACAACAGGCTGTTTCCGCCAGGTCTGCTGTGTACGCACAGGTCACGGGGCTCCGAGGGCTGAGACCGTGCAGCGGTGTCACGCCTCTGTGGGCAGGGGCTGACGTGGCTCTGTGTTCGCCTGTGAGAGCCACGCCGACCGGGCGTGCCGCCGGCGTGCCCCGAGTCTGTTCCATTTTGTTGTACATAGAGGCATGGACGTGAGGTCCCGTGCAGCGCCCGCCGCCTCCCCAGTACTGCCCTCGTGTCCCGCTTGCATGTGACACTCTGGCCGACCCGGACTCTAGAAGTGCTCGTTTGAAATCTATCAACCGCCGTCATTTCCTTGAGCTCGTTGACTCCGAGTGTCAGTGCTGCGGGTCCTGCTGGGCGTGTCCTCGACACCTGCCACGGAGCAGATGTGTTCGTGTCACTTCTTGGTGTTGGGGGTTTTGGTTTCGTCCACAGGAGTTTCGAACATCAGTTGTAGAGAGGCTGACGGGAGGGCTTTTCCAGGCCAAGCATCACCGTTTGTGGGCTGGGTCAGCTGGCAGGACCCGTGAGTGCTAACAACCCGCTCTGCTGTCGGACGGGCCTGCCTGGCTGCGAAGCTGCCTGGGCCTGAGAGGGGAGCCGGCGATGGCCGTGAGACCGGGTCGCAGGGAAGTGGGGTTGTAGCATGGTAGCGTCTGTTCGTCCATGGAATAAAACATTATTTTACCACTCGGATCGCTCTTTTCTTGCTTACCCTCCATCTTCCCACCTCAGAGAGTGCAAAGGCAAGGAATTCGGCAGGTACCCCTTGGGCCCCACCCTTCAGATGCGTCTCGGGGAGACTGGTGTGTGTCAAGAACAGTGTCCAGCGGCACCGACCGAGGGCAGCCCAGCCAAGTGAGGGTGTCCTGCACGCACGGTGCAGCTGCGAGCAATGGCGGGCCACGGATACAGTGGGGTTTGTAAGGTTCTGTGGCCACGGCCTGGCTGTGTGGTAGGCAGGCCACCCCACGGGCTTGTGTGAGCACACTCCGTGATGTCACACAACGACACGCTTCCCAGAATGTGCCCCAGGCAAAAGGAACGCATCACTGTACCCCGGAGTCCCAGATGCCTCAGAGAAAACACGAGGCCTGTGTTCGGGAAGCTGCAGGGCAGAGTCACACAGAGTGCAGCTGCCCCTGACCTCGCTCTTACCTCCTTAGGCTAGAAGGAAGTCCGTTGACTCGTGGCTGTTCAGGAAGTTGGTGTGAACACAGCCCGCCGAAGAGCAGAGACCAATTAAATGCACGTTCCCAGATCGCAGGGCACGGCTGCCCCGAGGGCTGGTGCTCAGTCCACCCCCAGCTGAGTCAGCTGGCTTATTTTTATTCTTAACAGTTTGTGCCTTAGGTCACATGTGCTTGTGGGAGGGAGGACAGAGAAAGTGAGAAGGAAAGTGAGAAGTCGCCCCCTGGGGAGATGACCACACCGCAATCTCTATTCTCCCTGGATTTTGGGCACACACATCCCTGGCATGATTTTCAAGCCACCAGGTCTGGGACTTGAACCATAGTCAGCCATGTGGGAGTCCAGTGGCGTAACCACCACGCTATCTGCTGGCCTCTAGCTGTTCTTGATCAAGACTCTAGAGCAGATTGAGAAGCCCAAAGATGGGACCAGCAGTGGGCATAATGGCTACGTCGCTAGATTCCCATGTAGTCGACTGCGGTTCGAGAACCAGACCTGGTGACTTAAACCCACACCGGGCACATGTGTGTGCATGCCCAAGATCCCGAGAGGAGAATGGAGGAGAAGGGATTATGGCATGGCCATCCCCCCCGGGGGGGGGGGGGGGGTGATTTCTCGCTTTCTATCTCTCTGTCTCTCTTTCTGGCAAGCACATGTGACCTATAGCAAAAACTTCTCAAAAAAAAAAAAAAAAAAAAGAGAGAGAGAAAGAAGCCTAAGGGCAGTGGGGGCCATCCCAGTCCCCATCTGCTTCACTCGTTTACCCCACCAGTGTCACCAGAGCCACCCTGGCCATCAACAGCCTCAGCCAAGAAGGAAGGAAATGCCCCCACCCCACCCCTACCCCCAGCCAATCCCAGCTTTCTAAACCAAGTCTTGTCCTCTTGGTTGGGGTCTGATCTGTGGATGGGAGTTGGTTTACCCAAGAAGGTGGATTTTCCCACTTTTGAAAACATGGGGAGGGGCCATCAGGTGGTGTGGTGGTTAAGGCGCTGGACTCACACAGTCGACTGCAGTTCGAGTCCCAGACCTGGCAGCTTGCTTTCTCACTTTCCCTTTCTCTCTCTCTGTCTCTCTCTCTGGTCAAATGAAAAAAAAAAAAAAACATAATAAGAGTAAATAAATCTAAAAAAAGAAAGCACGGGGAATAGGACAATGAGGAAGGACTGGCACTGGGAAGAGACATGGGCCACAACCACTGGGGGCTGCTCTGATTCCTGTGGTGGGAGCCTCCGTGTCCCGCAGCTTAGAGTGGCTCCGGGAGAGGGCGGTGTGCTCCCCAGATCCCCACACTGCTGTGCCTCAGCGATGGCCTGAACCCCCCAGGCCTTCTGTGTGCTCGAGTAGGACCAGTCAGGTGTCTCTTTATTTCAGTTTTAGATCAGTTTCTTAAAGAATGTAGTAATAACATTTTACTATGGGGACCAGCAGGTGGCATGGTGGTTAAGGTGCTGGACACACCCACATGGCCAACCATGGTTCGAGTCCTGGACCTAGTGGCTTGCTTTCTCACTTTCCCTCTCTCTCTGTGTCTCGCTCTGTTCAAATTAAAATGAATGAATGAATAAATAAAATATATTTTTAGAGGTTTTTGCTATAGGGCTCGAGCTCTCGCCAGAAAGACAGAGAGAGACAGAGAGATAGAAAGCGAGAAGTCACCCCCCGGGGCGGTGGCCATGCTGCAATCCCTTCTCCTCCATTCTCCTCTCAGGATCTTGGGCACGCATGCACACGCGTCCGGCGTGAGTTTAAGCCACCGAACCGCGGTCAACTACATGGGAGTCCAGCAACAGCCATTACGCTAACTGCTGGTCCCTAAATAAAATAATTTTTAAAAATAACATCTTACTATGTAGCGCAGAGCTCTGAAGCACCTGAGCTCCTCAGCACCCGTGTGAGGTCCACACGCCTGCCTGTGGGCCGGTCCTCTGTGGCAGGTCCTAGGACTGGGCCACCATGTCACAGAGGCGTGGTGGGGGGACCCTTCTCCTCCTGAAAACACACCCCTTCCTTCTCTGCCAGATCCGTCAGTCCCAGAAGTAAGGGTTTCATGAAGGACCGGCGCCTTCTGGAAGCCCGTTTGGAGGACTAGAGTTGTGCCTGCTCATGGTGCAGTGGAGATGCACTGCCCGAGAAGCTGGTCCCACATGGCGACTGCGGTTCAGATCCCCCCCAGACAGCCCGAGCACACGGGGCACACGTGTGTGCCCTAGACCGGGTGGAGGGCAGGGAGCGGGCTGACCAGACTCGGGAGGGTGCTCTCTCTCCCACGCGTGCTTGTGCTCTGTCGTGAGCAGGGAAAAGGACTCATCGAGCCCAGCACGAGCCCTTCCTCGTCCTCAGCACGGCGTGGGTTCTGGCGGTCACCACGGAGGGGCGAGCAGGGGCCTGGTGGGAGTCTGGGTGTGCGAGAGGACAGCGGCGCCCCGTGTGCTCGCTGCCCGGTGGCTTCCCATTCCGTGCGATCGCTTTGCTATTTACAGTAAAGAGACTTTGGACGACGTCGCCAACAGTCACAGATCTGCACGCGACACCGTTCTGTACCGACTATGGACGATCTGCAGTAGTTGTTGTTTTCTCAGAAAAACGTAAGGACCAAAGCCGAACGACCTGGGATGAGCACCTGGTGCTGGCACGCCCTGCCCGTGGGGAGACGGCTGCGCAGGCGGAGGAAGAAGGGCTCCAGGCTGCCGCGCCATGCTGCCAACCAGCTATATGACCTCTCTGAGCCGCCGTGTTCTCCCCTTAGGGTAGCGCCGAGACCTGCCTCTTCAGGGAGCTGTGCAGATAGAACAGGGAGAACGCACATGCCTCGTGCCCCTGGTGCTGCCTGAGCTCTGGCGTCGGCTGTGCGCTACGGGCTCCGTCAGGGCGAGGAAGCTCACACCAGCCTCCTCCGGCAATGCCTGCAGCTCTGCGGACACAGCGCACGCCTGTCTTGGAACGCAGACGGGCCTTCCAGGTCCACGCCAAGCCTGTGCTTTTGCAGGCTGGCCGGCCTTAATTCGAGGGACCTGCTGATGTGCAGGGCCCCTCGCCGCTCTTTCTGACTGCAGTCCTAGGTCCGACGCCTGCTCCAGAAGAGGTTAGTGAAGTTAGGATGAGAAGTAGTTCCCAGAGAGCAGCCAGCCTGGTCGAAGGCCTGCATCAGAGTGTTCACTGACTTAAATGCACACCTGCCGTAGTCTGCTTCCTTTCAGGCACGGTCTATTTCTTAGGCTGGTCTAAGCAACCCTGAACCCCACTCAGCCCCAGGGCAAGGGTTTTCCATCCGAGCCTGGACATTAGGGAGTCTGTGGAGCCGCGTCAGGGACTCACGAGCCCTGCAACTGCATGCTGTGCTGTGGGGCAGCTGTGGCGTGGCGGTTACGGCAGCTGGGCCCCACATGGACGGCTTTACAGTTTGAGTCCCGGACCCGGCAGCTTAGAAGACACACCAGGCCCATGTGTGTGCATGCCCAGGGTTCCTGGGAGGAGAGAGTGGAGAAGATGGGGTTGCTATGTGACCATACCCCGGGGCTAATTTTCCACTTCTCTCTCTCTCTCTCTCTCTCTCTCCAGTGAGCGCATATGCCCTATAGCAGAAAACTAGGGGGAAATGGGACCAGCAGTTGGCATAACAGCTATGTCGCTGGAGTCCCATGTAGTCAACCACAGTTCGAATCCCAGATCCGGTGGCTTAAACTCACACCGGGTGCGTGTGCGTGCGAGCCCAAGATCCCGAGAGGAGAATGGAGGAGAAGGGATTGTGGTGTAGCCATCCCCCCAGGGGGTGATTTCTTGCTTTCTGTCTCTCTGTCTCTCTCTGTCCTGGTGAAAGCACACATCTTATAGCAAAAACCTCTCAAAAACAAAACAAAACAAAACAAAACTGTGGGGGGGGGGGGAACAAAAGCCAAAGTTGTGTGCCCTGCATGTCTGGTGTCATCCTGCCAGCACCAAGAATTGTCACCTGGAACAAAGGGCCATTCGTGTCAAAGGACTTGGGCCTTGTAAACGAGCCCCTCCAAATCCCACTCGGAGGCAGCTTCAGGCCTGAGGGTCACGGAGGCACGCCCAGCCTACGTGGGCACGCCCAGCCTACATGGGCACGCCCAGCCTACGTGGGCACGCCCAGCCTCATGTACCCCTCCCAGGAAAGGGCAGGACACGTGTGGTGCTGTCCTAAACGACGCCCGACCTCCAGCAGCGCAGGCGGGCCTCGGCTCGGGAGAGATGCACCCCGCCCGGCAGGCCTGTTGCTGAAGTCTGGGGAGGAGGCCGGCAGTAAGGTGGCTATCCCCACTCTACGGATGAGGAGCAAAAGTCGCGGAGAGCTGGCGGGTTCCCGAGGACAGGCTAGTCAACGGCTAAGCCAGTGCAAGAATCCAGCTGCCCCGACTCCCCGCCGAAGACTTGCACCGCGGAGAGAAGGAATTCCCATTTCCTAAATTCATGATCCCAGCGGGCCGAGAGAATCCTCAGGGGACCTGAAGTCAGACGGGATCCTCTCCTTTCATTCCCGGTTGTCTGACCAGAGCCCTACGTAAACAAGATTGGTGAGCTAGTTCAGAAGCGCTTGGTCGCCCCTCCAGGGTGGCACCAACTATGCCCCCTCCCTGGTATTCCTGCCCTGGTGTAGCCCCCGCCCCAACACGCAGTCAGGCTGACCTCTGTAATGATAACCCTGCCTGACGGCGGCATGTGACTTCTGAGGCCAGGTCATTACGGCGTTGACTTCCGTCCTGGCCTCTGGGGAAGCCAGCGGCCATGTTGTGAGGATGCTAAGCCATGATGTCTGGGGGAGAGGAGCCGAGGCCTCCCACAGCAGCTGGTATGCTTCCTGCCATGGGGGAGCTGCTTGGGAGTGAATCCCACTGATGACGGTGGCCACAGTGAACATCTGACTGCAACCTCAGAAAGACGGACTCTCCAGCCAAAGCGCCCGCCAGTCCCACTCCATAGAGACCGAGAAATGAGAAATGAGCCTCATGCTGGGCTGCCTGGAGCTGCGAAGTCAGCCTCGGCTCCAAGCCAGCCATCTGACACGGAGCGGCCAGCCTGCTGCATCTCATGGAGGCCGCGTCTCACCACTTTCTCAAACTGCAAGCAGAGACCTTCGTGGGAGTGGCCCTCGCTGACATGGGGGGAGTTGCCAGGGTTCCAGAGAGAGAGCTGTGGGGAACTGAGGCAGTGCCCCCGTGGCCCACTGCGGGGGCGGCCTTCAGGCCCTGCTGGTTCCGTTTTAGCAGAGGTGGCCTTTGTCACCAGGACAAAGAGGACCTGTCAGGGCATTCGTGGGCAACGGGGCTGTCCAGGCTGGCGGCTCCCGGTGCGGTGCTCGGTGGTGAGTGCCGGGATCGCACTGGATACCACGCGGATCACTTAGCAGCCCAGGTTGGGCTGAGAACTCAGCACCCATCGCTTGAGTCTCTGAGGGTTCACAGCTCCAGGCAGCCCAGGCTGGGCCAGAGGCAGGCGTCCCGCCGCCTTCTCAGCACTGGGGGCCAGCGCTGCTGTTCCTGCATGTCACCACCTCAGCCCCTCCTGGGTCGGCCTGCGAGGACGTAGCTAACTGTGTGTAGCCGGGGCTTTGTTTTCCGAAACAGACCACCTCTCCAGTGTCTAGTGTCATTCTCACAGGGACCACCCTGACTCTACGCAGAGGCCACAGTGGGCCAGATGTGGCTGTTGGGGGAGGACAGTGCCCATCATTCCAGGGCTACAGACCTCACCTGGCACCGGCCCCTCCTGCCCAAGGCCCCGCAGGGCAACAGGCCCCTGTGCTGTGCCGCCCCCGCTGCCCCCTGTCAGGGGTCTCCCCGAGGCCCCACAGAGGGACAGGCCCCCGTGCTGTGCAGCCCCCGCCGGCCGCTGTCTGTCTCCCCTGCGGGAACAGTCGCAGACATGTGGCCAGAGGGTGGCTGCTGCAGAGAGGCTGGTTCCAGCCTCCTCAAAGCCCCTGCCAATGCCACGGTCACAGACAGGGTCTGAACACAGATGAACACGTCAGTCACTGCCCCCCCTCTGGGAACCCAGCCTGGAGAGGGCTGTTTCCGGGCTGCCAGGCCGGAAGGAAACGGCAATGCCCCTCGTGCCATCTCTAAGCCGGCCCAGGCCTCCTGAAGTGGAAAAGCGCGGACAGACAGGTCTCTGGGCACGGGCACCGGGCAGCCGCACCCCTTCCGTATCTCCGGAGACCAGCTCTACGACCCGCTGGGCTTCCGAGGAGAAAGCGCTTTGGCCAAGAATCCCTCCAGGGTCAATTCCAGGAACCCCAGCCGGCTGGGTGGCCTGGGCAGAGCCAGGTCCCGAGGAGCAGAAACCCACGAGGGCCCTTCGCAGAGGGGACCGGGCTCTGGAGCGGCCTGGGCTTCCCCCTGCCAAGCTGGGGGAACCGCGCCAGGACCCAGGTGCCCGCGGACAGCTCGCCGCTTCCAGCCCATCCGAGAGCCGCCGGCAGATGGCGGCAAAGGCCGGCGGGTTCCGAGCCCAGCGTGCGGCGGGGCCGGACCGGGCAACGCCGGGAGCAGCAAGGCCGCCGCGCAGCCTGCCGAGCCGCGTGCGGAGCAGCCTGCGACAGCCACGCGTCGGGCGCCGAGCGGAGCGGAGCGGCCGGCGCAGGCGCGTCCTGCACGGGGAGGGCAGGTCACAGCCAGGGGGCCGGGGCGGGCTCCCGAGGTCGGGGCTCCGGAAGGCCGAGCCGCCGGAGGGGTCCTGCGAGGGTGCCCAGGGCAGCGCCCGGGCTGCGGCAGGTGCGGGAGTGGGGCACCGCGGAGTCGATGCTGCGCTGCTCGTCCGTGGAGCGCTGGGGCGCGGCGCCCAGGGCCAGCACAGCCCTGCCTGGCCACCAGCCCGGACGCCCGCAGCAGCGGAGCCTCAGCAGTTTTAGGAACCTGCGGGGCTCCCGGGGGCCGCCGTGGGCAGCGAGATCAGAGAGGGTCTCACATCACGACGGCCCCCAGGGTCTCCCACTGTGATGCACCACCCTCTCCCCACCCCCCCGCCCCCTGGGTTCCTGTGCACACTGCCCGGGAGTCCTCAGGGAGAGAATTCAGGACCTCTCCCACGTGAGTCCCTCTGCACAAACACAGCGCCACCACTTGGCTCTGGTCATAGTTATTATTAAGATGCAACTTCTCCCATGGGGTGCAGAGGCTGGCATGGGGACAGGAAGGCATGAACGGGTGGGAGCTCGCTGGAGCTGACCCCGTGTCTGATGCCCAAGTGGCAGTCCCTGGAGGGCGCATCATGACGTGAGCAGTCTCCGCCGCCCCCCGGGGGCACTGTGCCTAGCCCAGCCAGGCAGCTTCCTGCGCCAAGCTGGGCTGGCCCTGGGTCCCCAAGTCAGGCCACACCTGGTCTCACTGGGCTCCCCTATCGCCCCTTCGGAGCCCCCCAGCTGTACGCTTTGGTCTAGCATCCAGGCAGCCGCCCAAGCCCCGGCCTGCCCTCCACCCTCAGGGCCTGCCCTCCACCCCCGGGGCCTCCACTCAGCTCCGCATGGCACAGCACGGTGCTACCCTGGGCGCAGTGCGGCCCAAACGGAGCCCTGTGAGCCGCGCCCTGCCACCCTGCTGGCCTGTTCCTGGCTCTAACGGGTTTTGTTTTCTGAGGCACCTTTATGGCTCCCACACCTACGGCCACCTGTGAGCAGTCCCGTTTCCTATCTCCCTGTCGCTTTCTCTCTAGAAGCTCCTTTTGCTGCCTTTCCAAACCTGCTGGGCTTTCCTGAGTCGCTTCTTACTCCCTGCCCCCATCTTCAAGCCTTGGAGGACCATCACCTGGGGCCCACGGGTCCACACTTGGCTGGAGCGCTGCAGGCACCTGGCCTGCTGGTCCACACGGCTGCAGCGCCGGGCTGCCCACGTGCTGAGCTCGGGCTGCCTCACCAAGGCAGGATGGAGGCTGGCAGCTGCGGACGCGGGAGCCCCGGCTCAGGCCTCCTGAAGTGGAAAAGCTCGGACAGACAGGTCTCTGGGCACGGGCACCGGGCAGCCGCACCCCTTCCGTATGCTCTGGGCGTTTCGGCTTCTTCTGTGCAGACAGGTGTGAGGACAGACCCTGGGGTCCCGGCTCAGGGGAAGAGGGCTGCCCCACCGCCCTCATGCTGGGGGGGGCTGGGGCCTGTACCTGACAGTGAAGATGGGGAGTGAACGGAGCGAGGGGGAGCGGAAATGAGGGCTGACAGGCAGCAGGGCTCTGGGGAGGGCGGTGTCACTCAGCTGCCCCCGCCCCGGGACCCAAGGACACAAAGGCAGTGTGGGAGGCCGAGTGGTGGGAGGTGGGGAGGGACTCACCGGGGCCATGCCCATCGCCGTTCCAGGCAGATGTGGAACTTAATTACACCCTTATTTTATAATCTGACAAAAATAAATACTTCGGGAGAATTCCCTGGGGAGCTGAGCAGTACTGAGTTCCAAAGAGCTGAGGAACAATTATCTGCCATTTGTCCTTTTCTATGCCAAAGCATTTTAAAACAAAGTAGGCAGTATTACTATTCAAGTATTTTCCCTTAAATTACCAAGTATTTGCTGGGTGAAGCCGCGTGCTCCTGTCTCCCTCCTGAGCCATCACGTCCCGTAGAGCCGGAGGCGGGCGGCTCCAGACCCTCCCGACCCAGCAGCTGCGGGGGTCCAGGGACCTCTCGCTCTCCCTCGCAGTGGGAGGAAACACACTACACTACACAAACTCCCTCGCTGGCACTCCTCTTCCCGCTGCTCCTCTTGCCCGAGGGTTAGCGTTCAGGAAATAAGGTGCCAGCCCAGACCCGGCTGCCCTGGACCATCTGCACACGACAGGTGCACCTGAGCTGGGCTGCAACGTGCCCGCCCGTCGGGCCCAAGTTCCCACGTGGATTAGTTCTTGGAGTCGCGTAGCCGTGTCTGGACAACCGGGCTGGGAACCTACCCTTTCAACCACAGTGCTGTCAGGCCTTTCCTCTCAGAGCTGAGGGGTCCACGGAAAATACGCACCAGTCTTAAAGGCGTGCCACCCCAAAATGAGCAAAACTACCTGATTTCTTAAAAATATTGATTACTTGGGGACCAGCAGGTGGCATAGTGGTTAAGGGTGCTGGACTCCCACATGGCTGACCATGGTTCGAATCCGGGGCCTGGTGGCTTGCTTTCTCACTTGCCCTCTCTCTCCCTCTCACTCTGTCCCTCTCTAATCAAATTAAATAAATAAAGTTAAATAGAGTAATTCTTCAAAAAATAAATAATACCAAGAAAAAAAATTTTTAATCGATTACTTGTAGTTGAAAAAACTGGTATTTTGTCTGTACCAGTTTAAACCATTTTTAAAAAAACAAACGTTTTTGACTACAAAAAAAAAAATTCTAATTTACCTACATGGGTCATATCGTATTTCTATTGGATGACATTAAGTCAAACAAAATGGCAGGACTAAGTGAAAGATTCCTGTTCCTTATGAGAAATAATATTTTGATGTAATCAGTTTCCCAAGAACTCTAAGTCCCTCTTAGCTGCCAAATGAGTGCTTAACAGCTGTTAAAGCCAGTTGGCTGCAGACAGCTCCTGGAGTTTTTAAGGATTATTTCTTGGCAGCTTTTGAAGAAAAACATTAATTGAAAGGTTAATCAAACCAGCCATACTTGTATGTTGGCTAAATAAACCCCCAGTCTATATGAAGATCAAACAGATGCATTCTGCTCTACCCAGAAGGCCCATTTATTCTGAACTAGCTCTTCTGCACTGTCCGAGTAGCAGGGCAGTGCTTGGAATACTCGGCAAACCAGTCGGACTCCGACTGCAGGGGCTCTCTTGCACACCCCGGCCTGCACAGGGTCTGCCATGCTTCACAGCACACAAGCCCGCCTGTGCACTGACGGGAAGGCCAGGTGCCAGGTACCTCTAGATTTGCTTAGGTACAAAAATACATGCTTAAGAACAGACACATTTCCAGGCATAAAGTTGATTAAAAATGCAGATCGAACATCCGTAATCCAAAAGCCTAATCTGAAACTCTCCAGTCTAAAATCTGATGCCCAAGTAAATGCTACCTGTGCCCTCACATAACCGTCCTGTCAAAATGCAGCTGCCAGCAGTTCCGGGTCCCCAGGGGAAGCCTGTGGCCCTCTGCAGTGCTGCATCTACCCACACAGGCCCCGATCCCCCTAGGCAAGCGTGCCCCCGAACAGTTCACCACGAGTGTAAACTGCTGTGTAAAATCACCTTCAGTGATCAAGGTGTGCGTGGAACACACACACACATCGAGTGTTTGGAGCGGGGTCCCATCCCCAAGGAAGACAGCAAAGCTATCTCATCACTTACACGCAAATGGTCCCAAACCCGAGACAACCCAAAATACAAAACGCCTCTGGGCCCAAGAATTCCTGACGCTTGACAGGTACCAGGAAACGTCTAAGTCCACGGGGGACACCTGTCAGGCACGTCTCCCACAGTTCACAGGAAGTCTGTCCGGCGGGCCATAAATATGTAACAGGTCCTGGAAGTGCTCCCGTGGTAACGAGGTCACAGAGAAACCACCAGGGGAGGCCAAGGGCGAGGCGGGAAGGACAGCGAGGCACATGTTGTTCCTCATCTTGAAGTCGTCAAATCGTGTGGCGATGTCTATCCATAAAGCCGTCACTCCACACGGGCCTACCTGTCAGAGCTGGCAGCTGTGTCCCAAGTGAACGTCTGAAATGTGCAACCGATGTTAACGCCCCACAGGAACACCGAGTGTGCCCGGAAGATAGCATCCACCTGCGTGAGTGAGCATTAAGTGCAGTGCTTCCCACAAGCTACGTTCAAGGGCCAAACTGTAGAGACGGCAATTAAGAAGCTCGAGGCTACATCTGTTCTAGAAGACATCTCCAAATTATGGTGGAAGCCAGACCAGTACTCAGGGACGTTTCCTTTTCTAGTCTCTGCCACAGGGCAAGTGTGCTTTACAGAGACGGGAAGTGAGACATCACCTCCCGAGGGGTGGCCACACCACCTTCTCCCTCATTCTCTCAGGATTTGCACATGACCAGGACGTGAACTGCTTAGCCGGCCACGTGGGATCCAGCACCTTAACCCTCGCACCACCTGCTGGCCCGGGGAAAGTATTTGATAAGCAAAGTGATGCGAGAGCAACGCTGATGTGCGACGGTATCAGGCAGAAGGGTCTGGCTCCCCTAACACCCGACACTCGAGTGGGGCCCAAGGGCTGTGCCGCACCAGGCATAGGAGGCACGTGGCCTGGCACAGCAGGACGGCACAGGCCTGGCGGTCACTTCTGATGGCTGGCACCCGTGCCCAGTGGTGGCAAGACATCCCCCCCTACTGCTGCCCGGAAGGTACGCGTCACTTACTTATGATTAAAAACAAGACTGCTGAGACCAGCAGATGGTGTCACTGGACTCCCACAGTCGACCAGTTCTAGTCCCGGACCTGGCGGCTTAAAACTCATGCCAGGTGCGTGTGCATATGTGCCCCAAGCCCCGAGGACAATGGAGAAGGGATTGTGGTGTGGCCAACCCCCTTGAGGGATTTCTCACTTTCTCTCTCTCTCTCCTATAGCAAAAATCTCTCTCTAAAAAATCAAAACACAGAAACAAGACTGTCTTCCAGAAATTTGAGAAATCATTACAGTGCAGTGAAAATATTCTACCTTGAAAGTACTTAAAATGTGATCCTGTTTTATGCAAATCATGTAAGTTATGCAAAAAACATGGAAAAACAAAGGATTACTCAATTCTAAGTTCAAAAGTACATTTATTTAAAATGTGGGCAAGATATCAATATAAAAGGAAAGAGTATAAGAAATAAAAATAATCAAAGTACAAAACATTTCAAATCTTTAACATCCATAATTTAGAGATATCAAGATCTTTATTTACACCATTTGTAGCTGAAATCCCGCAAGTTTTGTGAAAACATTTAAAAACCTGGCAAATGAATCATAAAACCTAATGTGGGCTCTTAAAGTCATATAATACAAAACATAATTTATGTTTGCTCAGAATAAAATTACACATCTTAATAAGATGCAGCATTTATTACACTCGTTTTCCTGCTTTGAAGACTTGTCCCTAAGAAAGCAGCTGGAAAACACGCGCTGAGGGCCCCCGGCCCCCTGGCCACAGCCCTCGTCCACCGCGCAGTCTTCTGGACGCCGTCAGTTAAATTTATAAGTGGGCTTGTTGAGGAAAAGTGTGCACAGCGACAGGAGAACCTCACTGCGGAAGGGCAGCGTCAGCGCTCCAGGCATGGGACACCACAGCAGCTCTGCCCTGGCCGCCCACCCAGACCCCGGGCCCACTCAGCCTCTGAGACGTCTGCCTGGGGGTCGGGAGGCCGGGGGGCACGAACTGTGATGTTCCCTGCGACTGCAGGACCAGCTAGGCCCTCTCATCCACATGGACACTGCGCACCCGGCGTCATGCACTGCTGCCACCCCCAGGGACCCGCCACAAACAGGCTCTAGCGGCCCTCACAGCCCCGCCCACCCTGCCCGCCACGCCTCCCACCTCCGCACAACTGGCCCCTACGTCCAGGCTGGAGAGGGAAGACGATGCTGAGGTCACACCACGAAGCAGCCCTAGCTTTAAAGCCACTGCCCGTCTGCGTGAACGCGGCACAGGGGTGCAGGGGAGGAAAGGAAGGTCAAGAACGCACACTGCATAAGACCCGAACAGCCCAGCCCGCGGCCTGGTGGTGAAGGTGCCTGGATCCCACGTGGCCAGCTGTGCAGTTCGAGTCCCGGACACAGTGGCTTGAGAAACACGCTGGGTGCACGTGCATGTGTGCCCCAAATACTGACAGGAGGGAGATGGAGAAGGGACTGAGGTGTGGCCATCATGGGCATGCTTTCTTGCTCTCTCTTTCGATCTCAATCTTTCTCTGGCAAGTGCACACACCTTTGGGCACACACCAAAAAAAAAAAAGCAATGCTAACAGCAACATCTACATTCCCATCAGTAACTCCTGCAGCGACCTGTGAACAGCTGGAGACGGGTGCTGACCAGGAAGGTTTCTGCACCAGGCTGCATTCCAGTCAGGTCATTACGGCCAACCTGGACATTCGCCTCTCAAAAGTGCGTTCTCCCCACGTGACCGAGGCCAGCTGCCGACACTACGGACCACAAGCTGTGTAAAGCTAAGAGGAGACTACCTGATAAAGGTGACTAACTGGAAAGGCAGGCCTTGAGAAGAAAAAGCCCTCACCGGAGCCAGGGGCCATCCTGACCTCTCCGACCGACTCCCCACGCCTGGCCCAAGCACAAAGTCCCCTCGCCTGCGGAGTGACCTGGCCAAGGTGGCAGCACTTGGGGCGGCAGATGCGGCAGATGCTGTGGCCAGAGCTGCCAGGCCGGCCCAGCCTGAGGAGAAGGCCCGGCCCCACGAACAGGCCCTCTTTACCGGACACGGGGCTGGAAATCCGTGTGCCCCGAGGGCTCCGCGGAGCCGGTGCTGCTTCACTAATGGGCTTCCCAGTGATGGCGCGGAAGCTCCGAGTCAGGGGAAAAGTGACTACAGAGAGCTGCACGGCTTTTCCTCGAGTGGGGGGACGTGGGAGGCCTCCGTGCTACACAGAGTCCCCGTAAAGCTCGGCCTCCACTCTCACACCCACTGTACGGGCCACGCGGAGTCAGGCTCCCGCCCTGGACTGCACAGACCTTTGTGCAGCGCCCACCACGGCCTGCTGACATGAACTCCCTGAGCACGCTCGTCCTTGGGACGCGGCCGAGTGTTCTAAGGGAAGAACCGTCAGCACAAAGAAAGCGAGCAGTCTGCAGCGGCAGGAGGAGCTCTGCGGGCCGCCCGGGACTCGCTTTCTGAGCTCGCTCTTCCCAAAAGGATATGATTCATAGTCCAGGGTCTGTGTCAGCACTCCAGTGAGGACGAACTCCGCGTTGTGGACATCTGGGGGAGGAGAGCACAGTGTCATCACGCCACGCACTGCTGCACGCACACACAGCGGACATGGCAAGGGTGGCACACTCTATACGCACACGTGCACAGAGGACGGACGGCAGGGGAACACGCCGTCCACGCACACACGCACAGAGGACAGACGGTGAGGGGAACACACTGTCCATGCACACACATTGGACACGGCAAGGGTGGCACGCTCTATATGCACATGCGCACAGAGGACAGATGGCGAGGACACGCTGTACACGCAGAGGATGGACAGCGAGGGGAACATGCCGTACACGCACACACGTGCACAGAGGACGGACGGCAGGGGAACACGCCGTACACGCACACACGAGCACAGAGGACGGACGGCAGGGGAACACGCCGTACACGCACACACGAGCACAGAGGACGGACGGCAGGGGAACACGCCGTACACGCACACACGTGCACAGAGGACGGATGGCAGGGAAACATGCCGTACACACACACACACACACGCAGAGGATGAACAGCAGGGACACGCTGTACACGCACTCATGCACAGAGGACGGATGGCAGGGGCAGCAGGTCGTACACGCACACATGCACTGCAGACAGGCAGTGGGGGCAGGCGGCATGCTGTACACACACTCATGCACACGCGCACCGCAGATGGACGGCGGGGCGGCAGGCCGTACCTATTCCTCTGGCAAAATACTCTCGACACAGATGAAGGTCGTTCTCACAGGATATCAGAATAATCTCCGACAAGCTCTAGGAGAGAGCAAGGGCCCGTCAGAGGCTGCGGCCCGCTGCCCGCGCGTCCCCGGCGCCGCCTCCCACCTTGCTCTGCCTGTGTTCCAGCAGCTTGCGGAAGGACGGCTGCTTGGCCAGCACTTTCCCCCCGGCGCACTCCACGATCGCCTTCATGGTCGAAAGGCTCGGACAGATCCCAGGTGTGATGTAAAAGTATTTTGCCTAGAAACAAAACAAAAATATATGTTTTTAATTCTTGGAGAGTCCACCCCAAAATTTCTGACAAAATGCCTCATTTCATAAAGCCATGAAATTATTCCCCAACTAGCACTCAACCTGAAGCAGGCCCGGGGAGCCCAGGCACGCAGGGCTGGAGCATGTCAGCATTTCCCATGAAGTCTGACCCGCGAAGACTGACGGGCCCAGAGCTCAAGTCCCTACAGGAACGGAGGTGCTCTGTGGATAAGCAGAAACACTGGGAGCACACGTCGCGAGGTCTGCGGCCCCTCAGCACCGCCCGCCACCGCCGAGCGCGGCTGCCGCGGCCCACCCCGCCTGCACCCCTCTCCTCCAGCTGCTCTTCAAAACGCTCGCAAAAAAGGCACATTATGGAAAAAATGATCATGAAGTTCAAAACTTTTTGCATCAAGATAAACTTGAAACTTAATTCCACGTACGCGCAAACTCTTTGAAGTGCCTTGTATATTATTTGACCTCAAACAACAGAAAAGGAAATGAATGATATGACTATTCAGATTAGTTCTTAGGCGCGTGTGCGTGCGTACCCGAGATCCCGCGAGGAGAATGGAGAAGGGACTGTGGCGTGGCCATTCCCCCGGGGGTGATTTCTCGCTTTCTGTCTGTCTGTTCTGTCTCTGCCTTTCTGGCGAGAGCATACTCCCTATAGTGGGACCTCTTAAAAAATTGACATTAATTCTTAGTGCCAGCAGGTGACGTAGTGGTTAAGGTGCTGGACTCTCACATTGCAGGGCAGAGCGCAGCTCGAGTCCCGGACCTAGAAGCTTGAAAATCATACCGGGTGTGTGTGCATGCCCAGCATCCTAAGAGGAGACTAGAGAAGACTGTAGTGTGGCCATTCCCCCCGGAGGGGTGATTTCTCACTTTCTCTTTCAATGTCTCTCTCTGTATCTCTGGCAAGCACTTGCACCCTATGGCCAAAGAAAAAAAAAAAAAGCACCACAAAAACAAAACAAAACAAAACAAACGCACATGCACCCTATGGCCAAAAAAAGATTTTATTCTCTAACAAGCTTTTTCCTTGGATATACCACAAAATACTATTTTGTTTTAAATTGCTCACAGGGAAAACAAAAAAACACATATTTAAAACACTCTGATCATTTTAGGTGAGATACATCTTAACTCAGTATTACAAGTCATCTCTAATTCCTACATTGGCTCCTGAAGAAATTCAAAGAACAGATTATCTTTATTGATTTACTTTGCTATTTGATCCCAACTGTTCCACATATCTTTTCTAGCAAATTTTTTAAACCCTTAGCTCAAAATTATTTATGCTGCCGTTCAGGTAATATTTCCCAATACCCTCTCTAGCTAAGCACACATTTACGGAAAACAGTGTTAAGCCAAGTCCTCCAAGATTTGTTAAATGCACAAAAATGAGCTTATGTTTCTTTTAATTAACTTTCTCACAAACATATTTCTGCAGTGAACCTAGCTGACCTACTCAATTCCGTATCGATTTTTAAAACGCATCGTAAAGCGAGGTCCCCTGGAGGTGTCCCGCAGTCCCCGAGCGAGGCCCCCGGTGCTGACGTCCCAGGAGGGCAAGCCACACACAGACAGGCGAGCTCTGCTCCTGGCGCTGCACGTGGCCACCCTCAGCCGGACCACGCTGTCTGCTGGGACTGACAAGCACCTTCCCCTAAGGCGCACCTTGAAGAGTGGAGAAACGTGTGCCCGTTTCAAGGACTCCTCCAAACTGAACGAGAAAAGCACCTCGGCCTCGGCGTCCCGGAGAGTGTAGTTCTGCTCATCTGCAAACACAAAGGTGCCCTCTGAGAAGAGCAGGGCGGGGCGGGCCCAGGCCTCCTCTGGCTACGTTTACCGCACGACCTTCCATGGGTACTGTGTCTCTCCCTTTATTTCATTTACTTCCACCAAAGAGCAGCCACCGAAGACAGACAGGTACTCTGCCCTCTAGGTGCGGGGTAGTTACCCTCGGACCACACACTTTCTTGACAAGGTCCAGAAAGCTAAGGGTGCTCCTAGGTGGCCGCACCACCTACTGCTTCACCCCCGCAGACCCCAGAAGTCCAGCCCGAGGGTGACCAGCTGCAGGTGGCCATCATACCCAACAGCGTACATAATGACCAATTCCTCAGTGCTTTGAAGGACTTGAGAATGAATTGGCTAAGAATCACTTGGAGGAATTTACCAACCTTCTTACTCATCAAAACTGCATTCTTTTTCAACACATAAAAGGGTACAGGGTCGGCTCCACGGAGCAGTGGAAACACACAGCCCAACAGGCCGGTCCCACATGGTGACCGGAGTTCCAAACCCTGGCCTGGTCAGTCCATAACACACTAGGCACATGTGCAAGTGCCTGAGATTCGGCCGGTCGGGCTGGGCCTAGAGCAAGCGGATTGTGGCAGGCCCACGCCCTGTGCAGAGTGCTCCCGACTGACGCCCCTGGCAGGCGCTACCACAGAAAGGAAAAAGCCCTTACAAAAAGTGAGGCCAGCAGGTGGCGTGGTGGTTAAAGCACTGGACTCCCCCTAAGGTTCAAGCCCAGACCTGGTGGCTTGCTTTCTCATTTCCCTCTCTCTGTCTTTCTCTGGTGAGCACACGCACCCTATAGCAAATTAAAATAATAATAAAATTAAGTAATTATTTTCTAAAAGAAAAGTATACAGCAGCAATATAAAAAGGATAGTTTTACCAGCTTTTGAAGTCTTGCAACGTGTTTTAAACGGGGTCTCGCTAACCCTCAGCCCTCCTGCCTCAGCCCCTGGAGTGGCACCACCACTACGTAGGGGAAAGGCTTTGACACCTTTCCAACCACGTGTGAGGTGTGCTTCAGGCGGGCCTTACGTGCCCAGTCCTGCCTCGGCCCCGAGCAGCTGCAGTGCTGCCTACACTGGCTGAGTGCCGAGCCTAGGTCTCCCATGTGGCCTCGGCTCTGGGGCAGCAGCACCCACCGGTGTGCACCACTGTGGCCGGGCCCACTCCTGACCATGTGCAACTTACGGGTTTCCAGAGTAGCATTTTATGAAACCTGTCCAAACTTAAGATCAGGAAGTTGTCGTCCTCCTATGAGGGGGCCTCATGCTCAGAAAAGCATGTGGCCTTCTCCATTCCATTATGACATGTGGCCCAAGGATGGCTCGGACCAACGGCCTATGCATTTGCCGAAAGCAGAGAACAGGCAGGAGCCTCGCCAGGCAGCCAGGAACTGTGCCGCAGGATGGGGGCTGCATGCCTGCTCTCGCCCTCGGTCTTCTCTAACATGCTTGAAAGATTACCAATGGCTCTGGCACACAGGCCAGGCCCGAGCCGGGCAAGAGCAGCGTCACCACAGCATGCTGACCTGCCCACCGATGGCCGGAGACACCAGGTCCACTCGCTGTCCCCCACTGTTACCTAAGGCCACTGCACATTTTCAAGTGCAAGAAGAAAAGAATGACTAAATATTGGAGAGGTGTTGGAGTCCAAAAATAAACAAGATGACACATGTGAAGTGATAGGTTTGAAACATTCACTTCCAGGGCAAAAACCAAGGCTGACTCGCCTTTTGGCGGGGTGCTGAGGGACTGCCGAGAACTGGTTCGTGATGAAGGATGTGCTGGAAGATAAAAGCAAGCCGCTGAGGCAATCCTGCCAAGGACAGGACGCCACCATTCTGGGTGTGTTTTTCTTCTTAAATAATTATTGTATAGATTATTTATTTATTTAAATTTGACCAGAGAAGAACAGAGTGAGAGAGAGAGAGAGAAAAGGAAAGTGAGAAAGCAAGCCTCTAGGTCTGGGACTAGAACCATGGTAGGCCAGGTGGGAGTCCAGTGCCCTTAGCCACCACGCCACCTGCTGGCCCCCATTCCGGGTGCTTAAAAGGAGTGACAGGGTTGCGTTAGCTGGTAGAGGTCTGTGGGAAGAGTTACACATCTCACAGAAAGAAGAACGGACAACACAGGTATTCCAGAAAGTGACTTCTATGGTATCAGTGTCCCAAACTTTATGTAAATGAAATATAAATACAAAATTCCAAAATCATGCTCCTGCCAAAAAAAAAAAAGAAAAAGTCAAACCGAATTTCAAAAATTCTTAAAAAGGTGAAGATGAGTAAAAGTAATAAATGAATCAGGAAACAGAATTTCAGGTACTAACTGCTAGAAAGAATAAGCTAAGCCAATAATCTCTTGAGAAATTTCAAAAAAAACCTGAAAATATAAACTATCAAAATGAACTATTTATAAACACCTTCTTATAAAAATAAATTACTGGATATCAATAAACTCAAGTTTATTACGAACAGGCAAAGGCCCAGAACAGCCACGTCCACACTGAAGGGAAGACCAGTTGGAGGACCAAGACTCAGACCTCGGGACGTTCTGAAGCTACAGTGCTTGGGGTAGTGGGCAGCACTGGCAGGATGGACACACAGACCAGGGCCTGGCCAGAGCCATCTGCCTGACCATGTGCCCGGCGGCCCAGCCTCACACGCAGCCCGGCTGCTGCTACTGACCGACGCCCGGTGGTCCGACCAGGGCAGGCCCGGCCATGGACACAGCCCGGCTGCTGTTACTGACCGATGAACTTCTGACACTTGAAGCACTCCTCCAGCCACTCCGGCGTCACTATGTGCTTCACAACAGAGATGGCCGTCAGGAACTTGACAGTGCGCGTCACCTTGCTGGCGATGAGGTGTGTGCACTTCTGGGCAGACTCGGCGACCTCGCCCCCGAGGACGTAGAGCTTCTAGAATCACAAACACAGTCAGAGGTGAGAACGTGGACAGCCCCGGGACCAGTCCACACGGCACGACAGATGGACACCGCTTCAGGACAGGGTTATCAATGCAATTCCCAGCCGCGGAGGACAAAGTCGACCTCGAGACTATAGAATTCCAGGTCCTGCAGCCGGCTGCCCACGAACCGAGACTCAGACCCGACTTCTCCGTCAGACAGACACACTGATTCGCGTAAATGAGAGGTGACGAGCAATGCTGTTCTCTTCCCAGCACGCCTCCATAGGCTTGGCCTGCGCTGAGGCCCGGCGGAGGAGCCTCTGCCGCCACCTCGTCCTCACGCACTGCGCACCAACGGGCCGAGACAGTCAGCGAGAAAGGACCTGCTGGCAACTACACTCGTACTTAGACATGGAAAACCCAGGTTGTGCTAAGTTTATAAGGTAGCACTGCGGTCATTTTTGTTTTCTTTTTTTTTTTTTTTGAGATGTTTTTGCTATAGGGAGCATGCACTCACCAGACAGACAGAGAGACACAGAGAGACAGAAAGGGAGAAATCACCCCCCAGGGGGGATGGTCACGCCGCAATCCCTTCTCCTCCATTCTCCTCTCGGGATCTTGGGCACGCACACACACGCGCCCGGCGTAAATTTAAGCCACCGGGTCCGGGACTCGAACCGCGGTCGACTACGTGGGAGTCCAGCGACATAGCTATTACGCTAACTGCTGGTCCCAGCGGTCATTTCTTTTCCTTAAAAACAATGAACAGAAGTAGGCCAGTCCCACACGGCCGGCTGCACATTTGGAGTCCCAGGCCTGGCAGCACAAGAAACATACTAGTTACAGGACCAGCAGTTAGTGTAATGGCTATGTCCCTGGACTCCCACGTAGTCAACTGTGGTTCGTGTCCCGGACCCAGTGGCTTAAACTCATGCCAGGCACGTGTGGGTGCGTGCCCAAGATCCCGAGAGGAGAATGGAGGAGAAGGGATTGCGGCGTGACCATCCCCCCTGGGGGGTGATTTCTCGCTTTCTGCCTCTCTGTCTCTCTGTCTTTCTGGTGAGCACACGTGCCCTATAGCGAAAGTCTCTCAAAAAAAAAAAAAAAAAAAAAAAAAAAGACCCAAAAGGAAGGAGAGGGGGCGAGAAGGGCTGTGGTGGAACCATTCCACATGGGGGTGCTCCCCCTCCCTCTCTCTGGGGAACGCATGTGCCCTCTACCACACACAGTAACAGGAGCAAGACACACCACCCTGACACGACACCGCTTTTGCCATAGGGCGCATGCACTTGCTGGAGGTAGAGAAAGACAGTGAAAGGGAAAGTGAGAAATCACCCCCCAAGGCAGATGGCCACACTACCATCCCTTCTCCTCCACTCTCCTCCTAGGATTTTGGACACACACACACACACACGGTGTGATTTTCAAGTTGCTGGGTCCAGGACTCAAACTGCGGTCGGCCATATGGGAGTCCAGAACCCCAACCACTATACCACCTGCTGGCCCCTCAACGTAACACTCTTAGCCCAGTTACCATACCGGTAAGTGCAGGCCTAGCTGTGGTGGCACGAGGGGGGGCACTGCCTTGCAATGCTGGGACCGTGGTAGATGTAGGGTTCGGGTCCAGGTCCAGGAGGACACACTGGCCGGCTGGAGGGCCAGTGGGCGAGGGGTGGGGGAGGACTGCACCGTGGTAAGACCATGCTGGGCTACCTACCCGCCCTTTCTGTCTCGTGGGGAGAAACAAATCCACTTAAAATAAGTAAGTAAATAAATAAATAAAACCCCACCATCCCTTTGGCTATTTCACAAAGCGTACGTAAAACCCTGTTCCCATGTATCTAGGCAAACTCAGTAGCCCCTGCACCTCATCCCACCGAGAAGGAGAACCTGGGCAGACCGCTTTGCTCAGAGACCCGGACAGGTGAAGCCCCACCTAGCCAGAGGACTTCCTGGAGACAGCATCGACACCCTTGCGGGCGTCCACACGGCCGTGAACGCGGCTCTCAGCCCGCACAGCTCGGTCACGCTGTTCTACTAGCAAGAAAGCGAGCACTGGGGTAGGACACGGCAGACAGCACTGACAACTAGTGACGTAATTACTATGCGGCTACTGAAAACACGTCGTGAACACGTATGGTAAAGCCTGTCCTGGCTAGACATCCCCATGACGTGCCAGTGCGCCCAGCCGCTCCCTGAAGGGAGCACCGGTCCCGCCGTCCCGCGAGGCAGATGCCACGTCACCTTGATGTACTGCTGAACTTGGGCAGGCTCAAATCCAGTGAACAGCACGAGAGGGGTCAACTCGGGTGTTAGCTTCTTAGTGGGAGGTGGTATATCTTCAATCCTGTAAAATGAACACACACAGTAGTGATGATTTTATTAGCTACTTCAAATACCCACGTGCACTATGGCCAGGCCGGCTGAGCCCGCGTCGGAGGCCCCCACTGAGGGACGCGAGCTGAGGCGATGGCAGGTGTGCCATCAGTACGGGACGCAGCTAGCGAGGCCGTGTCAGAGCCACCAGGAATGGGGGTGCCTGTGGCCCAGTCACTGGGAGGCTGAGGCAGGAGGAGGGCGACACAGGAGCCCATGGAGGAGCAAAAGTGCTCTCCAGAAGCGACGGCTGCCTGCGTGCCCCGCACTGACAGTTCCCAGGGAAACCGGTGCGGGAGGCCGTACCCGAGAAGCTGGGCCAAGTGCTGACTGGGGCACCCTCTCCTCACTCCCACCCACGTGTCAAAGCCGGGTGTGAAAAGACAGCACACATCACAGCTGCTTCTACGCCACGCTCTGCGCCGGCCACCCAGCGACCTGGCGCACCCCAGGCTCAGCACCCACCCAGCTCAGGCAGAAGGGGGCGCCCCAGAGCTGCCACACTTCATCTGGCCTGTCTTCCACCTCAAGCCCGAAACAAACTCTTTTGCTCAAATGTACATTTTAAACTAAACCTTTTCTTTTACTTTTTAAGTCTTATTTTCAGCTAACATTTAAATGAGACAATTCTGCAAAATATCATTTTAAGTTTGCTGTGGCGACTTGATCACAGCCGTAAGATGGTCTGTCGGTGAGGCTGTCCTGAAAGGCGGCACTTGGCAGCGCGCCCGGCCCAGGCGTCGGGAGCTGGGCATGAGCAGTGAGGGGACTTGCGAGGACGGTCCCCGCAGCCGTAAGTCGCCAAGGGCAACTTGGAAACGATCTTCCAGCATCAGGAATGAGAGCTGCGCTGCCTGGGCTCGTCTCGCACACGCCCTGCCCATGGCATCGTCACTGCCCGCTCGGGCCGGCCGCGTCTGTACACGCGAGCCTGGGTCAGACACGGGGACTCCTCACCCGGAGGGGCAACTTCACATGCGGCGAGGGGGCAGCGCCAGCCACGCCACGCTGCCTTCCCAGGGCACACCCGGACCCGAGGCCTAGGGAGCTCCCGGCACCTGACGGGCTCTTCGCCCGCACGGAGGCTGAGTCCCAGGAGGTGCCTCTTGCTGGCTCTAGGCCGCCTACCCTCCCAGCCCACAGCTTCTCTCACAGACCGGGAGTTCTGGTTAAAGACGAAGACTCAACTGTTTCTTCGACAAAACAGAAAGGAAAGCCGTCGCTTGCTGTCTCCGACGACCAGGAGAAGTCACAAGTTGAGCAGCAAATTCTTGCAAACCCTGTTCCCTGTGAGTTGTTGGAGACGCCCCACCCTGCCCGCTCCCAGGACAGATGCGGAGACCCGAGCGCGGAGGCGCAGCGCACCTGGCTCTCTTGGAGGGCTGCACGGCGGTCACGTCGCCTGGCTTCAGCGCGGGTGGCGGCCTTCCCCCCTGGAATGAGAACGCCGTCCGCTGTAACCAACGCGGGCCCCAGCGAGGGCACCGCCTCACAGCACACAGACGATCCCGCTCCTCAGAGCTCGGGCCCAGGAGGCTGGCTAGGAACACGCGAGCCGGGAGAGGCCCACGCCCCGAGAGCCTCTTGGTTCTTCAAAGCGGCTTCCCGCACTCCCTCCTCCTCGCCCTGTGCAGGCAGCCGGCAACCCTGAACTTCTCGGAACCATTTTTATCTCAAATTTTGTCCTGTGTCCCAATCTAAGTGTGAAAAACCTAACTGTTGCAATTACACCCTTCTCCCAAAAAGATGATTTCTGAAACGGGAATGTCACTGTGAGGTTCCTCAGCCTCAGAGCTTCCAGGACAGTCAGACCACGGGTGCCTCGGGGAGCAGGACCCAGTACTAAAGCCACATGGTGTCCCAGGGACGTGCCCGCATCCATGGGACCAGCTCGAGCCCCTAGGCCCGCACAGGAGCCATGACAAGTGAGAAGGGCAAGATGGGGTTCCCGCAGGCCCCTGCCTGTCGGCACCTCAGTTCGTCCCCACTCCCTCTTCACATTCTACACGCAGAAGCCCTTCCGGAAAGACACAGGTCCACGCTTCACCGTGACACCGGAAGCAGCTGCTCTCTGGTACTCTACTCTGCCCCACTATAACTTACGTGCTCGCAACGGTGCTATCCTACCGAGACCAGCAAAACCGATGCCCGTGTTTCCAGCGTCTGAGCTCCTTCAGTCGCACTGACACAGAACCTCGTCTGCAGGGAGGTTCACACCTGTTCTTCCTGCCGCCTCGACAAGAAAACAACCCCATACCCTCTATCTCCAAAGATCACATGAGGTCCCCCGGTAACCACCAAATAAACAGTGAGACGGTCAAAAAGGTAAACTGGCCTCCTCGTCTCTAAGACTCTCAGCTTTTTATCACAGATACAAAGCCACGAGAGAAACTGACACGTCGGTCCCTCAGTTCTAGAACATGAGTCCTATGGCCAGGGAGGGGAGACGGATGGCCTCATTCCAGCTTGACCAAAGCTGCCATGATGCGCCACTCACTCATCCAGCTGAGCTGGGCAGGCACCTGCGCAGGCCCACGTGTCAGAGGTCAGGTCTTATCGGGACCCCACCTGCACACACGTGCCCGCACCAACACCCGCACTAAGCTAGCCTGCACGACGGGGGCCCTGAGAGCCTCAGGGCCCTGCCGGAGCCTCCAGGTCCCACCAGGAGGACAAGTGAGCGGCGCTCGCTCAGAACCAGGCCAGGTGGCAGCCACAGTCCTGTGAGGCTGTCCTCCAGGTCAGCCGTTGGAAGCACACCCAAACTCACCCCTGCATGTCCCCCTGCAGAGGTGTGGTGACAGATAAATGGGCCTACGGCACCAAAGCCTACTAAAAGCACGAGTTAACGTGGCTGTGGCAGCGTGGGCTTCAACCTCAGCCCTTACACTGTACTGCCAGGCCAGCTGGCGTTCAGGCCAGGTCAACCGGGCACACACAGGGCCCGGGTCCCTGTGAATCTGGACGGCTGAGGGGCCGGGGCAGAGATCACAGCACGACGGGGCCATGTCACGGGTGCCTGTCTCTGTCTCATAAAATAAATCAAACAAACTTTAAAGAAAGTCACACTATGGGGCTGGTGCATGGCGTGGTGGTTAGGGGTGTTGAAATCCGTGGCCGACCGCAGTTCGAGTCCGGGACCTGGTGGCTTACTGTCTCACTTCTCTCTCTCTCTGGATAAATTAAAATAAGTAAGTAAAATAAAGTTAAAAAAAAAAAAGCCACAGCACTGGCCTATTCCCACAGCACTTGCCTATTCCCACAGCACTTGCCTATTCCCACAGCACTGGCCTATTCCCACACTGGCCTATTCCCACACTGACCTATTCCAACAGCACTGACCTATTCCCACAGCACTGGCCTATTCCCACAGCACTGGCCTAGTCCCACAGCACTGGCCTATTCCAACAGCACTGGCCTATTCCCACAGCACTGGCCTATTCCCACAGCACTGACCTATTCCCACAGCACTGACCTATTCCCACACTGGCCTATTCCCACAGCACTGGCCTATTCCCACAGCACTGACCTATTCCCACACTGGCCTATTCCCACAGCACTGGCCTATTCCCACAGCACTGACCTATTCCCACAGCACTGGCCTTATCCCACAGCACTGGCCTATACCCACAGCACTGGCCTATTCCCACAGCACTGGCCTAGTCCCACAGCACTGGCCTATTCCCACAGCACTGGCCTAGTCCCACAGCACTGGCCTAGTCCCACAGCACTGGCCTATTCCAACAGCACTGACCTATTCCCACAGCACTGGCCTATTCCCACAGCACGGGCCTATTCCCACAGCACTGGCCTATTCCCACAGCACTGACCTATTCCCACACTGACCTATTCCCACAGCACTGACCTATTCCCACAGCACTGGCCTATTCCCACAGCACGGGCCTATTCCCACAGCACTGACCTATTCCCACAGCACTGACCTATTCCCACAGCACTGGCCTATTCCCACAGCACTGGCCTATTCCCACAGCACTGGCCTATTCCCACAGCACTGACCTTTTCCCACAGCACTGGCCTATTCCCACAGCACGGGCCTATTCCCACAGCACTGGCCTATTCCCACAGCACTGGCCTATTCCCACAGCACTGACCTATTCCCACAGCACTGACCTATTCCCACAGCACTGGCCTATTCCCACAGCACTGGCCTAGTCCCACAGCACTGACCTTTTCCCACAGCACTGGCCTATTCCCACAGCACTGGCCTATTCCCACAGCACTGACCTTTTCCCACAGCACTGGCCTATTCCCACAGCACTGGCCTATTCCCACAGCACTGGCCTATTCCCACACTGACCTATTCCCACAGCACTGGCCTATTCCCACAGCACTGGCCTATTCCCACAGCACTGGCCTAGTCCCACAGCACTGGCCTATTCCCACACTGACCTATTCCCACAGCACTGACCTATTCCCACAGCACTGACCTATTCCCACAGCACTGGCCTATTCCCACAGCACTGACCTATTCCCACACTGACCTATTCCCACAGCACTGACCTATTCCCACAGCACTGACCTATTCCCACAGCACTGACCTATTCCCACAGCACTGGCCTATTCCCACAGCACTGACCTATTCCCACAGCACTGACCTATTCCCACAGCACGGGCCTATTCCCACAGCACGGGCCTATTCCCACAGCACGGGCCTATTCCCACAGCACTGGCCTATTCCCACAGCACTGGCCTATTCCCACAGCACTGACCTATTCCCACACTGACCTATTCCCACAGCACTGGCCTATTCCCACAGCACTGGCCTATTCCCACAGCACTGGCCTATTCCCACAGCACTGGCCTATTCCCACAGCACTGGCCTATTCCCACACTGACCTATTCCCACAGCACTGGCCTATTCCCACAGCACTGGCCTATTCCCACACTGACCTATTCCCACAGCACTGGCCTATTCCCACAGCACTGGCCTATTCCCACACTGACCTATTCCCACAGCACTGACCTATTCCCACAGCACTGGCCTATTCCCACAGCACTGGCCTATTCCCACAGCACTGGCCTATTCCCACAGCACGGGCCTATTCCCACAGCACGGGCCTATTCCCACAGCACGGGCCTATTCCCACACTGACCTATTCCCACAGCACTGACCTATTCCCACAGCACTGGCCTATTCCCACAGCACTGGCCTATTCCCACAGCACTGGCCTAGTCCCACAGCACTGGCCTAGTCCCACAGCACTGGCCTAGTCCCACAGCACTGGCCTAGTCCCACAGCACTGGCCTAGTCCCACAGCACTGACCTATTCCCACAGGACTGGCCTATTCCCACAGCACTGGCCTATTCCCACAGCACTGGCCTATTCCCACAGCACTGGCCTAGTCCCACAGCACTGGCCTAGTCCCACAGCACTGACCTAGTCCCACAGCACGGGCCTATTCCCACAGCACGGGCCTATTCCCACAGCACGGGCCTATTCCCACAGCACTGACCTATTCCCACAGCACTGACCTATTCCCACAGCACTGACCTATTCCCACAGCACTGGCCTATTCCCACAGCACTGGCCTATTCCCACAGCACTGACCTATTCCCACAGCACGGGCCTATTCCCACAGCACGGGCCTATTCCCACAGCACGGGCCTATTCCCACAGCACGGGCCTATTCCCACAGCACGGGCCTATTCCCACAGCACGGGCCTATTCCCACAGCACGGGCCTATTCCCACAGCACGGGCCTATTCCCACAGCACGGGCCTATTCCCACAGCACTGGCCTATTAGCACAGCACGGGCCTATTCCCACAGCACGGGCCTATTCCCACAGCACTGGCCTATTCCCACAGCACTGGCCTAGTCCCACAGCACTGGCCTAGTCCCACAGCACTGACCTATTCCCACAGCACTGGCCTATTCCCACAGCACTGGCCTATTCCCACAGCACTGGCCTTTTCCCACAGCACGGGCCTATTCCCACAGCACGGGCCTATTCCCACAGCACTGGCCTATTCCCACAGCACTGGCCTATTCCCACAGCACTGACCTATTCCCACAGCACTGGCCTATTCCCACAGCACTGGCCTATTCCCACAGCACTGGCCTATTCCCACAGCACTGGCCTATTCCCACAGCACGGGCCTATTCCCACAGCACGGGCCTATTCCCACAGCACGGGCCTATTCCCACAGCACGGGCCTATTCCCACAGCACTGGCCTATTCCCACAGCACTGGCCTATTCCCACAGCACTGGCCTATTCCCACAGCACTGGCCTATTCCCACAGCACTGGCCTATTCCCACAGCACTGGCCTATTCCCACAGCACTGACCTATTCCCACAGCACTGGCCTATTCCCACAGCACTGGCCTATTCCCACACTGACCTATTCCCACAGCACTGGCCTATTCCCACAGCACTGGCCTATTCCCACACTGACCTATTCCCACAGCACTGACCTATTCCCACAGCACTGGCCTATTCCCACAGCACTGGCCTATTCCCACAGCACTGGCCTATTCCCACAGCACTGGCCTATTCCCACAGCACGGGCCTATTCCCACAGCACGGGCCTATTCCCACACTGACCTATTCCCACAGCACTGACCTATTCCCACAGCACTGGCCTATTCCCACAGCACTGGCCTATTCCCACAGCACTGACCTATTCCCACAGCACTGGCCTATTCCCACAGCACTGGCCTATTCCCACAGCACTGGCCTAGTCCCACAGCACTGGCCTAGTCCCACAGCACTGGCCTAGTCCCACAGCACTGGCCTAGTCCCACAGCACTGGCCTAGTCCCACAGGACTGGCCTATTCCCACAGGACTGGCCTATTCCCACAGCACTGGCCTATTCCCACAGCACTGGCCTATTCCCACAGCACTGGCCTAGTCCCACAGCACGGGCCTATTCCCACAGCACGGGCCTATTCCCACAGCACGGGCCTATTCCCACAGCACGGGCCTATTCCCACACTGACCTATTCCCACAGCACTGGCCTATTCCCACAGCACTGGCCTATTCCCACAGCACGGGCCTATTCCCACAGCACGGGCCTATTCCCACACTGACCTATTCCCACAGCACTGACCTATTCCCACACTGACCTATTCCCAAAGCACGGGCCTATTCCCACAGCACGGGCCTATTCCCACAGCACGGGCCTATTCCCACAGCACGGGCCTATTCCCACAGCACGGGCCTATTCCCACAGCACGGGCCTATTCCCACAGCACGGGCCTATTCCCACAGCACTGGCCTATTCCCACAGCACTGGCCTATTCCCACAGCACTGGCCTATTCCCACAGCACGGGCCTATTCCCACAGCACGGGCCTATTCCCACAGCACGGGCCTATTCCCACAGCACTGGCCTATTCCCACAGCACGGGCCTATTCCCACAGCACTGGCCTATTCCCACAGCACTGACCTATTCCCACAGCACGGGCCTATTCCCACAATGACCTATTCCCACAGCACGGGCCTATTCCCACAGCACGGGCCTATTCCCACAGCACTGGCCTATTCCCACAGCACTGGCCTATTCCCACAGCACGGACCTATTCCCACAGCACGGACCTATTCCCACAGCACTGGCCTATTCCCACAGCACTGGCCTATTCCCACACTGGCCTATTCCCACAGCACTGGCCTATTCCCACAGCACTGGCCTATTCCCACAGCACTGGCCTATTCCCACAGCACTGACCTATTCCCACAGCACTGGCCTATTCCCACAGCACTGGCCTATTCCCACAGCACGGGCCTATTCCCACACTGACCTATTCCCACAGCACTGACCTATTCCCACAGCACTGGCCTATTCCCACAGCACTGGCCTATTCCCACAGCACGGGCCTATTCCCACAGCACTGACCTATTCCCACAGCACTGGCCTAGTCCCACAGCACTGGCCTATTCCCACAGCACTGGCCTATTCCCACACTGGCCTATTCCCACAGCACTGGCCTATTCCCACAGCACGGGCCTATTCCCACACTGACCTATTCCCACAGCACTGGCCTAGTCCCACAGCACTGACCTATTCCCACAGCACTGAAGACTAAACGGCAACGAGAACAGGAGGAGAGCAACGGGGATGGCCCTACTGCAACCTCAGAGGCTTCAATGTGGAGAACAGCCAATCAGAAACAAGCGTGTGCCCGCGAGGACGCCGCTCGTCCGTGTGTGCACACGCTCTCTCGGAGAAGCTAGGACAAGGGCCTGCACCTGCCTCGTAAAGAACCGACGGCTCTCGGTTCCCAAACGGCCCGAGACTATGCTCAGCGCAGCGACTCCCCGCAGCCCAGAGGGGGTGACAGGGTTGCTGCTTCTAACGGGATGGACGGTCGTCTCGGGCCTGCCCGCCGTCCACCCCGAGGCCAGCACACTGCTTGCTCGCCCGAACACGTGCGAGGGTCACACTCAGCACCAACGGGAGACACACAGACCCGGACGAAGCCGACCCTGACGGGGGAGACGGCCTTCACTAGTTACCACACTGCCAAGTCACCCAGAGAACTTCCAGTGCACAGGACCCAGCCCTGGGGCACGCCAGTGACGGCGCAGTCCGGAGCGCGGGGAGGCCACGTACCATCAGCTGCTCCGCAGACACCTTCAATGGAACTCGCCAAGCATCTAGAGCGAGAGAGACGGTATTTTTTTTTTTTACAAAGGCACATCGTTTAAACAGAAAAGCCTTTTAGTAAAAGCGGCTTCTGAGGCTGGGACCCCAACACAATGGGGCCTGGTGACGACACTCGGCAGGGGGGGTCGAACACTCGGGCGTCAGCTCAGAGCACGTCCGACCGCGGGGAGAAGGGAGACGGGGCCGTGGCACATCGCCCATGGACAGGCAGCGGCAGCTCCCTCGGCAAGCACCGCAGCTGAGCCGGGGTCAGTGCCCCAGTGGGCTGTCAGGCTGGACGCTCCCGGAAGCCCTGAGCCGCTCGGGATCACAGTCTGGCTCTAAGACACCAGGCACGATGAGAGGAGGCCAAGAGCTTCGAAGGACACGCCAAGGTGGGGTGGACCCCCGGGACAGGTGAGCTCGCCCTGGGGCGACGGGACATGAGCCACACTTGACAGATACTCAGGTCTGTGGTCTCCGGGACAGTTTCCGAGCGGAAGCCAGACCAACAGCAGCGCTAAAGGGAAGAGATGAGGGCTCGAAATGAAGCGCTTCTCATGATTAAGGCCATTCCAACTACGGGAGGGGTTTCCCTGAGCAACGCCCAGTTCCGTAAATGGGAATTAAAGCCCACTGTCGCGGTACGTGCAACAGGGACTGCTCCCCGGGAGTTGTCACTACAGGACAGAGGTTGCTATGGCAGGAGGCACCAGGCGACACCAGAGTCACAGCAAGGCAAAGCACGGCAGTGAGAGAAGACGTTGGTCGGACTGGGGGAGGGGGCGCATTTCTGACAGGAAGAGCTGGCTGGAGACCAGACAGACAAGCGGGCGCTCCGGCCCCCATCTCTGCAGGCTACCGAGCGCAGACACCGCAGCGCAGCGCCACTCCTGGGCAGAGCGGAGAGGGAGACCGGACAGACAAGCGGGCGCTCCGGCCCCCATCTCTGCAGGCTACCGAGCGCAGACACCGCAGTGCAGCGCCACTCCTGGGCAGAGCGGAGAGGGAGACCGGATGTGGAGGGAGGTGACAGATCGTAGACTGCAAAGCCAAAGCATGGCCCGGGGCTAGTCCAACCCTGGGTGCAGAAGCTTCTAGTGGCTGACCTGGTCTTCAGTGCGTGAGGTCTGCTCACCTAGGAGGTTGAGGACCAGGTGCTGAGTGGGGGCAAACGGGTCCTGCAGGGTGAAGGCCGTGTAGCGGCTGTACTGGATGTGCCTCAGCGCCTCGAAGTTCCCCAGAAGAATGTCGCCGAGCCACTGGGCGTTCACACAGGGGATCCGCCACTCCTTGGCCTTTTCGTACTTTAAGCCAGTCGGCCTTTTTTTTTTTGGAGGAAAAACACATTTACTGTTAGTGCCATCTGGGTACAAAAAGGTCACTCAACCAAAGTCAATTATGAATCGTTTCTGAAACAGAACGACAGGCCTGTCTCCCCAACCAAAGCTGTGGTGTCCACCGGCTGGTAGAAAGACGCCGGCTCCAAAAGGCTGGCCCTCGCCTGGAGGCCACCCGACCTCTCTTCCCTGACCAGGAGCTCAGATTCAGAGCTCATCTAACTGCATGAGCTCATGGGACTCAACAGGGCTTTCTGGGACACTGCCCTGTGGCACGTCCGACTCCCGCATCCCACTCTCCAACGACACAACAGTAAGAATCGTGGGCCTGTCACCGTGGCTGCTAGGACACACCACACATTCGAGTAACCGCCCTGCGGCCCACCTACTCTCCACAGACGCACCCGAGGGCCCGCCTGCCACGTCCTCTCCGTTGTTTCAGCCACAGCGCCCACCCCTCACTCTCCGCAGACGCGCCCGCCCGCCCACTCACTCTCTGCAGATGAGCACCGTGTTGCTGCGGCACAGGTAGCCCGTGTACTTGGCGCCTGCCAGGTAGGCCATCAGCTTCAGGTCGTCTCTGTCACTGTCGACAAATCCAGTGACAGAAATAATCTAAGGAAAAAGGGGCACATACGTTGAAAACCCACCGGCAGACCCCAGGGCTGGCCGCCTCCCACTCTGACATCAGGAAGGAGAGCACGGACGTGCGACATCACACACAGCCACCCACATGTCTCTGGCATCGCTCGGGGCTCAGGCTAGCACCGTACTCGGCACAGGAGTCTGAGTCAGCCCGCCTCCTGCTCCCGACCCTGGGACCTGAGCGACAGAACCCACAGCTACGATAGAGTTCTGCCCACGCTGGCCAGCTTTCGTACGCGAGATCTGATTGGTGTTCTGACTCTAAGTGGTGTCAGAAAGTTGGGAGAATCTGTGAGCTACTGGGACTGGCAGGAGGACACACAAGGAAACCAGGCAGTTCTTATGCTTGGACGCTTATCAGCGGCCTTGGCCGGCACACAGGACGCCGGCTGGCCGGGAGGAAGGACGCTGAGACACCCACGTGTTGCGCACACGGCTTGCCCCCAGGGGGGAAGGCCACCGGGAAGTGCAGGGCCCGGTGGGGCGGCAACATCTTCTTCTTCTTCAGGACGGTGTTCAGCCAGTGTGCGGTGACACACCGCTTTCTCTCCCTGATCGCCTGTCAAACATAAAATCGTAGCTCTGTTGTTGAGGGCTGTTCCCCACAAGATTAATTACAAAAGCTGCATAACTACAATGCCGTCTTTAATAAAAGAACTTCATAGCACTGGAATTACTCAGCTAACCTACGACAACCAAGTAGGGGTCCCTTTCAACCAAGGAAGCCATCACCTGTCTGTATACGAAGGGGAGCTGGCGATGGGCAACAGACAGAAACTCTGTAAACCTGAAAACAGCTAAGGACATTTGTGATGCTCAAAATTAAAAGTCTCGGGCCAGCAGGTGGCGTGGTTGTTAAGGTGCTGGACTCCACCATAGCCAATCATGGTTCAAGTCCCAGACCTGGCAGCTTGCTTTCTCATTTTCTCTCTCTTTCTGGTAAGCCTTATAGCAAGTCAAACGTAATCGCCCCGAAACTCGCTCCAAGGTGAGAAATGGACGCAGTAAATGGCCATCTCTTTCACAGAGGCTTCTTGGAGGCCCACTGTCACCTGCACACAAAGAGCCATCCGTCTGCAGATGACGCTCTATGAGGGGGAGATGCAACCTCGGGGACAGGGAGCGCTGCTGTGGGAAAGCGCCCACAGCCCGGAGACGCTCTGCGGGACCTCTGCCCTTCAGGCCCATGGGTGAAGCTGCCCGCCACCAGGACCCCATCCCGCCGCCACTGCTGTGCGGGGGCCACGTTCCAGGGCCACTGGCACTGACTGCATAGTTCCCTTTCCACCTCTGCCAATCGAAGACTCGGGTCCACATGGGCATCCATCCCACAGGAACCGATGAGAACAAAGCGACAGCGACTTCCCATTTTTACTAACGGAACAAGCCCCTGCAGACCCCGTGGCCACAGCCGCCTCACCTGTGCGTACGTGCTGCTCACTTGGCTCTCGCAGAGGAGGTGCGTGCAGCGGCTCGTGAGTGTGGGCTCCACAGCACCCCCGTGCACCTGGATTATCTGCATGCACAGGACGAAGGCAGTCAGTGCCCCTCGCTCGCGAGAACAGGCAGGATCTCCAGTGAGAAGGGTCTGCCGTGAACCAGCTGTGTCTTTCCTCCAAGGGAAAAGGGGCCCTCGAGGCTGCGGTTACAGACTGGGCACTGAGTGAGAGGGCACGTCTCCCCCCTCTGTCCCACCAGAGAGCAGGAAAAAGACAGCAGGTTAACGCAGTCCACGACTCCCTCATCCACCCTTCAGCTTTGACTTGTCCCTCCCCAAACTCCATCCTCTGTCCCAGTCTGGCTCCTTGCAAGCCCCTTTCACCCTGCCCAGGGCTCCCCTTACTCCTTCCAGAACTACTTCCACCCTTGGGACCAGCAGCTGGTGTAATGGCTATGTCGCTGGACTCCCACATAGCCGACCGCGGTTGGAGTCCCGGACCTAGTGGCTTAAACTCATGCCAGGCATGTGTGCGTGCGTGCCCAAGATCTCGAGAGGAGAACAGAGAAGGGACTGCGGCGTGGCCATGCCCCCTGGGGGGTGATTTATTGCTTTCTGTCTCTCCGTCTCTGTCTCTCTGGCAAGCGCACGCGCCCTACAGCAAAAACCTCTCAAGAAAAAAAAGAACTCCTTCTGCCTTCTGGCCAGAGTTTGCAACCTGGTCAACCCCACTGCCTCTGCCCACGCTGGGGTGGCATGCTTCCTGACAGCCCCGGTCTCGCTGGACTGGCTGGCTTCACGCGTTGTCCTAGGTTGGACGTCGCCTGTCCTCGGAACTCCGAAGAAATGGCTCGACCGTCCCCTGGGTCCCCCGGGCTGCACCCCCTCTCCGAGCCTCTCCATTTCCAGGCCTTCGCTCCTTCTCAGCCCAGAACACTTGACCTCCAGCTGGGAACTACTTCCTGCTTTGTCCCTGTTCCCTCACCCCTCTCATTTAATGCTGGGCCTCTTGGAAGAGCCCGTCCGCTCTAAACAGAACCAGCAAACTTCACTTTCTCCCTTTGGATCTTTGCGCCGACTCGACATCCAAGGACAGTGCTAAGGTCACCTTCTCTTACTCCTACGCCCTTTCCAGATCTGCTGCTGTGCCCTCGGGGTGCCTGGCTCCGGCTGTGGCCCCTCTCCCCGACCCGCGGACCCAGAGCTCTGCACCTCAGTGGCACCCATGCCCACCCCACAGCATGTCCCCTGCTGAGGGCACAGGGAGGAGCCCGGGGCTGCAGCATGGCCTGCACCGCTCCTCAGGGCCACGGGAGCCTCCTCCTCTGCCGTCCCCCCATGGGCCCGCCCACTCCTGTCATGAGCACCTTGACAGGCCGCTCTCTACTTGGAGACCTCCCCCATGCTTACACCTGTGTTTTAGTCATTTTCTTCAAGAGAGAGGAGAAAGAAAGACCAGCTCCCTCAACGAGGTCTCACACCGTGACCTGCCCTCAGCCCTCCCAGCCAGCCGGGTCAGGGTGCACGTGCCCCAGCCCTCAGGTAGCCAGGGCCCAAGGCCACGGTGCTCGTGGACCCGCCATCGCTGAGCAGTGCTCCGCCCCGCACACCGAGCCAGCCCCTCCTCCCTCGACCCGAAGGCGAGGTGCAGCCATCACCCCTCCCAGAAGCCTCTTCCTACACCGCCCACCATGGCCCAAGGAGCTGCCGACCCTGCTGCCTGCGCTGCCTCACCCAGCCCGACGCCTCCTGTCTGTATGCGCTCATCCTCCGCTTAGGGCCAGTCTGTCTGTCCAGCAGGCATCCCTAAGACTTGCAACAGGCTTGGCCTCACTGGGGTCTGAAGACCAGGAATGCCCACTGAGAAGCACACTCGAGGTGCATGTGAAGGACACTTCACTCCATTTTGATTGGTGGTATTGCAAGAAGCGTTCCTTTTTCCTTAACGGTCACCATGCAAAATAATAAATGAATCAACTACACTTCACAAGGCTGGCCAAGAAGACTGTGAGTCCCTTCCACAAGGTGATGTCCTGTCCTGGGACACCCAACCTCCTCTTACTCCCACTCTCCACACTGAATCACTGGTGCCCTAGGGTCTCAAGGCTGCCATGTCCAGCACCCTCCCCCAACAGCTGAGAGGAGTAACGCCAAGGAAGGTGACGTGCCCAGGGGTCACGGGCACGTTCATAACAAAACACCAGGACACACACCGCCGCCCGGTGAACGCAGCCCACGAGCACTGCAGGTGCACGTGTCAGGGCGACACCTGCCAGGGGTCCCTCCTTCCAGGTCCAGGCGGGCCCTTACCCTCTTCCAGGTGGCCAGCAGCTGTTTATCAGACATCTGCTCTGGATAATCCGCAATCGCAAACACACATCCCAGTAAGAAGCCTTCTTCCGGAACTAGAACAGGGTTGCACGAGAAAAGAAAATTACAACTCTATGACGACGCACGCACAGAAACTGTAACGTGCGTCTTGGGAGCTCTGCTTGAATTCAGTATGCTGATCAGCCTGATCCGCCCACCAGTAACCCGAGTATACTTGGAATATGGCAACGAACAGAGGAGTCTGAGCATTTTCCTAAATGATCATTAAAAAGTAAAAGTTTATGCCTGCCATTAAGAACTTGGAGTTGGCCTGTGGCCGCCTGGACGTCCCGTGGCACCCGGATATTCACCTCCGTCTACGACATCCCAAGGACAAAGTAAGTTCCATTAGCCCATCCTAACGGTATCTGCATGTTAGGGACGAGGGCTGCATTCTCCGTCCGTGGTAACAAGTGACCCGCGTCCCTGCCCCACACCCGACACGACAGCGGCTAGTTACTGACTCTGCACAGCCGGATCATGCCCGAACAGCTGGTGCTGCAGGGGCTGCTGCGGGGCGCCCTGGTGCTGCAGGGCCTGGGGCGCCGGGCTTGGCAGCGGCGCTGTCTGGCTTGGCATTTGCTGCTGGTGCTGCTGGTGCAGGCGCTGGAGCTGCTGCTGGTGCAGGCTGTGCTGCTGCAGCTGGGCCAACTGCTGCTGCTGCAGTTGATGCAACTGCTGCTGCAGGGCGTGCTGCTGCTGGAACGGCTGCAGCGGCTGCTGCGGGCGATGCAGGGGCTGCTGCGGAAACGGGTGCTGATGGACGTGCTGCTGCAGCTGCTGCTGCGGAAACGGATGCGACTGCTGGGGGGGGGTAAGGCTGCTGAGGTGGCAGCTGCTGCTGCTGCTGCAGCTGCATGATCTGCTGGGGCTGAAGGTGCAGCGCGGGGTGCTGGGGCGGCGGCTGCAGCAGGTGGGCGTCCGGGGCCCCCTTGGCCTGGCTGAACAGCACTGCGCCGGCGTTGCCGTGCCCTTGCTGGCTGTGGTTCACCTGCTGGTCCAGGTGTTTCGTAGGTGCTGAGAGGGACTGCAAGATCTAGAAAACAAGGGGGCAGAGCCGTTACCACACCGCCTGCAGCAGCCCCTGGACAGACAGCAGTCTGGTGCCCCCTGGGGGCTGGGGCTCGGCTATCAGAAGCTTGAGTGACTGGGACCCTCGCACACACCTGCACTTCTCTGTTTGCTCTGGACCATCAACTTCAACAAACCAAGAAACAAGCCCACATTTGAGACCACCGAATTTGACACCACGGAAGCAGAACGGAACAGGCTGACAAACTAGAAGCAGATTAACATGCAGACTCCAGGCGGCTGCTTCAGAGCGGAGGGACAGACAGCAGAGCCAATAAGGGCTGGGCCTTTGGGAGTGCGAGCGAGGTGCTGCCGGCCACGAGTGTAGCGAGTGCCGCCGTGGTGCCGCTCTGGCCCCGTCGCCTTCCTAGCAGCTCTGCAGACCCTCCCAGACCAGGGACCTCGGAGCAGCGGCAGGCAGTGAAGGCCACTGGATCAGGCTCAGCCCCTCCCAAACCTTTCCAAGCTGCCACTTTCCACTTCCTCCTGCCTCATGCTGAGTGCAGATAAAGGAGGTCCCCAAGTGAGGGTCTCCCGACGGAGGCAGGAGGACCTGCACTGTGACACCTGGAGGCTTTGGACAGCAGCTGGTGACACACAGACACCTGCCTCCCTCCCCCACGGTTGGTCTGCTCTGCAAAGCTGCTAAGGCGAAGAGAAACAGCGACGCCGACGGCAGGTCCATGTCACTGCGCAGTGCCCCGACCAGGACACGGCTGCCCCTGCTGCTGGCCACCTTCCTCAAGACGCTGAGCTCTCGGCAAGGACAAGAAGGCTGCAAGCTAAAGATCCTTCCAGCTAGCCTCGCCCTTGCGGTCGTGGCGCTACCCGTGACGCAGCCCGAGCTGGGCAGAGGGGACGGTGTCAGGACGCCACCGAGCAGCAGCACCCCACTACCCCACCCGGGCCAAGCGAGGCAAAGCAACACGACGTGCGTGGATTCTGTTCCACACACACCGGCACAGGTTTAAAACCAACTTCGTTCAGTCATGGAAACCAGTCCAAATAGATTTTTACTAAAACTCAGTAAATACGACTTAGCCCTGCCAAAGACTCATTATATAAATGGTGTAAGTTTATCATTTAGGAAAAACTCTACGAATTAACAGAAAATCATTAAGAGACCTTGCTGCCCGGCCACTGCGTTGTTGCCAGGCGTCTCTCCTGCCCTGGCCTCCTAGGAAGCTGGACAGGCCTGTGCCACCCCATCCCACAACGGTCACCCAGAGTGACACCAACGCCTCGAACGGGACTTCACAACAGGCTTTCACTTAGACTCTCAAAGGCGAGAGTGACACACTCTGGGTTCAGAGTTTAGGGGTAAAGAGTTTAAAACGGGAATAAGCAGACCGCCGTGCACAAGCACCCCTGCCTGAAACCGCCCGTCTAACATCTCTGAGAACGCCTCTAACGAGCGTAGCGACAAGACAGCTGTAGCTCCTCGACGTGCCCCAGAGGTGAAGGCATGGCCCTGCCGAGCACCACGTGCTGCCATACCCAGGCGGATGCGGGGCACGGGAGCCCTCCGGGAGCACGCCGGGGCAGGTGGGAGGCCCCTGCACTGTCTCCCTCAGCCCTGAACCGAGGGCGGCAGGAGACAGCCACTGCCGTCCCGCAAGCAGGGCAGGGGTTGCCACGTGCAGCTTCGTGTTTGGTGGCCACCAACCCTGGGTCAATGGGGAGCCCTGGAAGGGACCGAGCACCTGCACAAACATGGGGCCCGGTGACTGTCCCCCTCACAGAGTGGTCAAGAGGACGTAGCTGGGTTTGCTGTAGGTGGCTGTGATCAGGCTGAGGGGTTGGCTGCGACAGGAGGGGACTGAGAGCTGATCTACCTGGGCTCAGGAAGAAGAGCTGGAGACGGGGCATGCCCACAGCTGACCCAACTCTTAGAAGAGAAGGGCAGGCTCGGCCGAGGCCAGCAGGGACTGCGCTCCCTGTCCAGCACATGTCCGTGTGCCGGGCCTCCAGGCCACGCCTGCCTGCTGCCCTGGACCGCCCTCTGCTCTGTTGCCTATCTCCCAGGAAGCCCTCTGGCTCTGAGTCTGCCCTCCACTCCGCTCTCACGTCTGGTCACCCCAACACAAAGTCCAGAGGCTTCCTTGGAAGGTCGGGCTGATCCCCAGCCTGGCTGCGCAGGGGCGGCGTGTCGGTGCCCCCAGCACTCGTGCTCCACCCCGCCCCGGCCCAGCTGTCTGCTTCTCCTCCCAGAGCCTGGCAAGCCCCACCCACACCCAGCTTCCGCCTGCTGTCCCTCTCCTCTGGCTCCACCTGGCTCCGTCCTGGGCCTCACCATTCAGCCTGGACGCCCCACCTCCCCCACGGCCAGCCCTGAGCCCCAAGCTGGAACAGCCTTTGTCCCCCAACTGCGGTGTCAGGGCCCTTACCCTGCCTGCAGCTCCGGTGACCACTGCACCCCTTCCTGTCTCAGCTCTCTGCTCACAGTCGCCTCCTCTGCCTGAGCCTGCCTTAGTCATGATTTACTTCAAGCCCAGAAAAATGACATGTGGCCACTGCAGCCACCTTGTGTCTGAGATGAAAACGTCCACAGAACCTCTGAAGGTCCACACGGTACGAGCCAGCTCCGCATCCGAACGGCTCGCTGAAATCAGGGTGCCCTCAGTAGCTGACCGCCTGGGTCACGTAGGGACCGTAGAGCCACGGCACCTCAAGAGCTGCTGCAGCTCACTGAGCACCCCGCTGTCGCTGCCGCGGCCACGTGAACCAAGAGCAACAGCCCTTCTTCAGGGACGGTTCCATCCACACGGCATCCAGTCCTCTGGTGCAGTGGCTGCGAGCACAGGGCACCCACCCCCTCTAACAGCAGACCTCGTGACAGCAATGTCACTGCGACAAGGACTCCCACAGCACTGCTCTGCGGGACTCGGCTGAAGCAGCCGGAGCACACGGCACACCACGCCAGAGCGGACAGAGCCGTCCTAGACCCACCGCCACTCCGCTCTCCGGGTGCACTTACGTGTGCGACGCTGGCCGGCCGGCTCATCTGCTGAACGTCGGCATTGTTCGTGATGTTCCTCAACGTCCGCACGGCCGGGCTCCACGCGGCTACCATGTCGGGCCGCTCGGGGCCCGGCAGGCTTTGCCCGGAAGCCACCAGCCCACCCCGGACGTCCGGGGGCAGAATGCCAGGTACAGGCGGCACGTTGGCACACAGGTTGATCAGCCCGGGCTCCTTCCCTGGAGGCAACCTGCGCTTGGCCACAGCCGACTGTGGTACCTCGGCAGGGGTCCAGTTCAAGTTCCTCTCCTGCTTCTCGGGCGAAGAATCTGAAGAATCGTCAAACATCAGCTCCCCTTTAGACTTCTCGGCGTGCGACTTGGGAGAAAATGGCTGGTCACCGGGAGGGGACGCCTCGGGAGAGCTGGCAGGGCTCGACTTCTCATCCGAGCTGCCCTCATTCGGAGAGTCTTGCTCCTCGTTCTCTGCCTCCTCCTCCTCCTCCTCCTCTTCCTCCTCTTCATAAATAATCAGGCGAGGGTGATAAAATGCTTCGTCCTTTTTGCTTTTCTCAGCTATGCAGTCCAGGACCCAGTCAGGAGTCACGATTTTAATACTCGCTCGCTTTAAAGCACATTCGTATTTCTCCTGTGAGTAACATAAACACACACAAAGCTGTGTTTTATTACGTTTTCTACAATTCTTCCTTTTAAGAACTTTTAAAATAAAAGCACAGCAAAGCGCTTGGCAACCGTGACGCCATCCTGTAGACGGGAGGAGCCCATCTCTTGGCCCTCCAGGGCGCGAGTCAGCAAGTTAAAGCGTCACTGGTCCCAGGAAGGCCTCATGCCTGCAACCGTCCTGAAGACTGTTAAAAAAACGATGAGATTTCAAATATAAAAGGAAGGAAAGGTTTGAAATATTCTGAAATGAACCACCACTAAGATTACAGTTTGATAACTTTCCAAAAGCGGGTTCTCCACGACAGGTCTACCTGAGGTGGGCCGGGGGTGCAGAATCCGTCTGAGTGTCAGGTGCCGCCACGGTGTGCTGACTCACGGGGAAGGCCTCACTAGCCAGGGCGGACGGAGCTCATGCTGCAGGCCAGGAACAGGTCCCTGACCCAACCGGGCCATGACTTAGCTCTAGAGACAGTGACTACGTGGTGAGACGCAGCGCGAGGCCAGAGCTCAGTGTCGTGGTCACAGAGGCAGGTGGCACCTGAGTGGAGGGCTCAGGGATGCCCCACTGAAGTGAGTTGTGGCTGGCGAGAATAGTGATGTGTGCACAGGGAAGGGGAGAAGGCAGGCTGGACACCCAGGCGAGGGGCCGGGGCGGCGGGTGCAGCCACTCCAGGAAAGCAGAGAACACATCACATACCTCAGTC